>CM077013.1:127767072-130448739 GCA_039090855.1 Macrothele yani
GGTATTGAGTTCCAATCATCCTCAACTGGACGCGTAAATCGGGGATGGTCGTGGCTGGCCGTGGAGACCGGATAAGTCGTTGTCTCATAAAATCCCACACGTGCTCAATGGGGGATAAATCCGGTGAACGTGCAGGCCATGGAAGTTGTCTCACACCCTGAAGTGCATGTTGCTTTGCACGTGCCATGTGTGGGCGTGCGTTATCTTGCTAGAAAACACCACAATGGACCGACCTTACAAATGGAACAACAACTGGCTGAATGATGTTGTTGATGTAGGAGGTGCTGCTTAACGTACCCGGTACAAACACTATTTGTGTACTGGAGTGGTAGCTGATCGCTCCCCACACCAGGAGACCAGGTGTAGGCCATGTGCGTCGCTGGCAGGTGCAAGAAGGGTGGAGACGCTCCTCTGTGCGTCTGTGAACACGTATACGGCCATCGGAGGCTACCAAGCAGAATCTGCTTTCATCGCTGAACACGACAGATCGCCATTGCGTTCTCAAGTGCAGGCGTTGGCGACACCACTGCAGCCGTTCCTGACGGTGGGCTGGAGTCAGAGGTACACATGCCAGAGGCACACGTGCACGTAGTCCTGCATCCAGTAGACGGTTGCTGATTGTTCGCACAGTCACCTCAGGTGCAACGGCAGCTCGTCTTTGCGTCGCAGTGGATGTTCTGCTTGACAACTCCGCTCTTCTTATGCGTCGATCGGTCTGCTCATCAGTCCGTCTGTGACTCCCGGTTCCACGTCTTCTCGTGTGGGAATGTTCATCGTACCATCTACGCCACCCTCGTACCACCACCGATACTTCCCGTTCAGTTCGCTTCGCAATACGACGATACGACCACCCGGCCTCGCGGAATCCAACTAGAAGACCTCGCTCAAAGTCCGATAACTGCTGCAATCGTACACGTCTTCCATGTCCAACCACTGCAGCTTCTTCAGGGTCTTCGCACGTGTCCGTACGCCGACGACTGATTACATTCACTTCGCCGTACTCCGTAAATACCACCGACGATAATTTGCATATTATGACGTGCTGTGGCGTAAGCGCTCATTGGTTGGTCCCGAACTTAACATCCCACCTACGTAAACTCGACCCCATTAGCATATGTAAATTTGATGATCGTCCGCCAATTCCTTCTTGGTGTTCTTTTTTCACTTTCCGCCAGTGTGTTATCTTAGTCGGTCAGAAATAACATTCCAAAGTGCTGGATCCTCAACAAACTCAAAACTGATATACTCATGTTTTTTAATAGAGAAAAATAACTAGGATCAAGTTCTGATTTACCAGATGAAAAGATATTAACTTCAGGAAATGTGGTTTCCTCCGTTTAAAGTTTTTTTTATTTTTTATTGGAGGTTTAACGACCACCGATGGGCTATAAGCAGTCGCCCGTCCCTAATTTAGGGCCACTGGTTCCAGGGAAGGGAGAGAGCTAGTGCCGTAAGACAAACACAACATCCATGCCTCACCGGAATTCGAACCCAGACCCCTTTCGGACGAATGATCAGGAGCCATCGCTAAGACCACTGCGCCACCGGGTCTACAGTTTCGTGATTACTGCCAAACTAAGTTGAAGTGCTGTCTACGTCAGATTCACAAGTGTCCGATACAGTAGTTTGAATGCTAAAGGACGACAAATTTTCTGATTCTTCATTTTCTACAGGAAAACAGATTTTTTAATACGTTCCCGCTGCATTTTTTCTTGCTCCTCTCTTAGTGTTCTTCAGTCGTTTGTAGTGCCCATAAGGCTATTGATAAAAAGTTATATTTATATATACACTGCTGGCCACCCAAAATGCAACACCAAGAAGGAAACATCCGATTGGACTGAAATTCGCAGCATGCGTCGCTCGCGGGAGGACATGCAAACGATTAGCATTGCAGGGCATATGCAAATCATGTGCGCCCGGCACGCCATCGAGAAGCACTATAAAAAGGGTGCACAGAAGGTGGGGTGTAAGTAGTAGAAGTGTGTTGTGCTGCCGGACCTGTGTGCGGAAGCTTCCTGATGCCTCGTCGCAGAATACGGCAGTCATTCCAGCACGTATCGGAGTTCGATATAGGACGAATAGTGGCTTACCACGACAGCGGTTTATCGTTCCGAGACATCGGCGCCCGTGTGGGACGACATCCAGCAACAGTGAGGCGAGTATGGATTCGGTGTGTACAGGAGGTACGGACGGAAAGACGTGAGCGATTGCCGCAGCCGCGGCACACCACCGAACGAGAGGACCGGCATGTTGTGCGGCGGGACTTCACCGCTCAAACGGCCACATCACGAACGTTAGCGCAGGAATTATGGTGTGTTGCGCCGCAACCTGTGTCAGCACGTACCGTTTGACGTCTTCTGCAGGAGCGGGGACTTGTCGCACGGCGCCCATTGTTCCGATTACCATTGACGTTACAACACCGGCGAGTGCAGCGGCAGTGGTCCGTTGAGCGCCGCACCTGGACTACGGAATGGCATAAAATTGTCTTCTTCGAGAAATCCCGCTTCTGCCTGCAACACCACGGTGGTCAGATCCGCGACGAGAGACTGTACGACGCCTGCACTTTGCATCGCCATACCGGTCCGTCGCCTGGCGTTATGGTTTGGGGCGCAATTGGATATGACACCCGCACCCTTCTGGAACGTATAGCCGGAAAACTCAACAGCCACCGCTACATCACCGACGTTTGGGAGCCTGTAGTCCTCCCTTAACTGCAGGACCTGCCAGCCTCCAGGTTTCAACAGGACAATGCGCATCCGCACGTGGCACGCATCGTGCAAAAATTCTTCACGGCCCACCAGGTGTCACTGCTGCCGTGGCCCGCCTGTTCTCCCGATATGCCGCCCATCGGACACGTCTGGTCGCTGATCGGCAACCGAGTGGCCCCGCAAGCACCACCCGCGGCTACGCCTGATGAACTGTGGCAACGTGTGGAAGCAGCCTGGGCCGACTTACCCCAAGCTATCTAAAGCCTCTTTCGTTTGATGCCACGGCGTGTAGCGGCCGTTATTGCCAGCCATGGGGCCCACACGAACTATTGATGTATGCGTGTTCCGCAAGTCGCACGGGCCTGTAAGCTCAATAGTTTCATTTTTGTATCTGTTGTTATGTATCCAGTAAATCTGGCTTTGCTATCTCGTGTCCTTCTTGGTGTTCGATTTTAGGTGGACAGCAGTGTATATACACTGAAATGCCAGAAAAACTGGTACACCAGTATAATACTTGGTGGATCCCCCACGGGAGCGCAGGACTGCAGAAATACGACGGGGCATGGACACCACTAGCTTCTGGAAATATGCTGTAGGCAATGCACACCATACTTCCTGCATAGCGCTCAACAATTCGGGTGTATTCCGAGGTCTCGGATTCCTGTGTTCGATAGCGCGATGCATGGCATCCCAAATGTGTTCTATCACGTTCAGATCTGGGGACTTGGGTGGGAATGGCATCACCCCAAACTCACATGAATGCTCGTCTAACCATAATGTGTCATCCCAACACTTGTGTGGAGGTGCATTATCCTGTTGGAACAGGCTAAACCCAATAGCATGAATGCAAGACATGAACGGGTATACCTCGTCAGAAAGGATGCGCAAATAGCGTTGGCCGGCCATACACGTTTGTAGACGTACCAGAGTTCCCAGTGAAGTCCAGCTAAACACACGCCATACCATTACGGACCCTCCCCCTACCGGTACAGTTTCCTTTTGACAGGCAGGATCCATTATTTTCATGGGGTTTGCGCCTTACACGAATACTTCTATGTGCCTAATACAGTTGGAAACGCGACACGTCAGACCAGGCTACTTGTTTCCAGTCACCAAGTGTCCAGTGGCGGTGTTACCGTGCCCAAGCGAGACGCATAGCTCTGCGTCGTGCACCCATCAAGGGGACTCGAGTTGGGCGTCGGCTCCCAAAGCCCATATCATGGAGGGTACTGCACAGTCCGGACGCTGATGCTTGTTGGAGCTCCAGCATTGAATTCCGATGCTCTTTGCGAGAGTGTCGCGTGAAACGATTTTTGACAGCCGACGATGGTCACGTTCACTCAATGTCTTTTTACGGCCACACTGGTATCGTAGGTTGGAGGTTTTGCCGGAATTCTGGTAGTCACGGTACGCTCTTGCAATGGTCGTCCGTGAAAATCCGAACTTCGTTTCTACCTCCGAAATACTATGGCCCATCTCACTAGCGCCAACTATGACACCGCGGTGAATAAGGCTTAAATCGTTATTACTTGTCATTTTCATGCCGAAAACAGCTCTGATAGCTGGCAAGGATGTCTATCGCTTTATATACGCACTGGTGGATGCAACCGAGTACGCGCATAGGTGACGTTGCTATGTGTTTTGCATAAGCACGTCTGCACCAGTTATTCTGGCACTTCAGTGTATATATTATTCATTTAACTCGCACTACACACAAGTGGAGAAACAATAGTAGAAATGATGGGAACCGATAAAACAATTCAATGTCACTTGATCAAAGCAAAACTCCTCGCAAAGAAGCATGAAGTGAGAAGTAAATAAAATATTCATTCAGTGATAACCCCAGTTTGCTGTTAACAGAGATATAAACGACCAGAATTATGGTGTTGCCCGTTTCATAAATAAAACTATTGAAAAATTTAATTAAGGCTTGCCAACATTGGGGAATATATTGTGAGGATTCCATATTGCAATTAATAGAAGAGGGAATTTCAAGGCTTTTCAAAAAGTACGATTCTTTTCTATTAGAAAATGGTGGACACCTTAAACGGATGATTTGGTTCCACATCGGAGTGACAGTAGGATGGTTTTTCAAATAGTGTGTTAATGATTATTGCGGTGGTATTTCGTTGTTATTAAGTATTTGGTTAACTGCCGTTCGATGTGCAAAGATACGTTCAGAGATGGGTTGAGAAGTGCTACCAATGTAGCATGTGTGACACAAGAATAGGAAACACATTTTTGGAACCATGAAATGTCTGGGGTTTAGGCAAGTGTGTCGTCTGTCCTGCCGATAATTAATCGGGCCCACAGATTGAAGCTGTACGGGCCTTTGGCTCCAGATTGTATTTAATGCTATCGCTCTACAATGGGTTGTAAATTATACGATCACTCTCTAATCTCCTCCCTGCGCTACTGAGAAAAAGTACGAGGCTACATGGAGATTCCCTGTGAAGGACACGGAAAACAGTCAATCACCTAGGATTACGTACATGACAAGCAACAACATTTATTCACAACAGCCGCAGGTCTGCGATGTATAAGAGAGTGATTTCTTCTAGTGATTTGTTTTAGTTTTGGAAACTAGGGGCCAGGCTGGCTACCCTTGTTTCCAGAGTAGCACTCGGGCCTTGCAGCCCGATCTTCAAGTATATCACACGAAATAAAAACTGGAAAATGCATATAAATTTCAATTTTTATTGCATGACTAAGCAAATAAGTAATGAAAAACTGATAGAAATATGAACACTTAATTTAAACATGTGCATGAAATTCACTTAATTTAAGCATGTACGTGAAATTAAAGTAATAACAGCATTTTAAGATAGTATTTTTTTTTTTTTGGAAGGGCGGACTTTTGTCGTTTGAACTTATACGTCAGATGTGACGACAGATGTGTTCGAGTGCCTCTTTCGGGTGATGCCATCTGAAGAAATGAAAATGTTATCCCAGTTGTTCAATACCTTTTGCGCTGTATCGATACCAAGATCGCGGCTTGTTGTCAGTTTTTGTTTCGCTCCTAGTGAACTCCCTGTTGGATTTTTGCGAAACATTTTTCTATTTCTTTCTATTTTTATTGAAGGACTTTGCTCTGCCGCCATTCCAAAGTTTCCGAGTTTTTTACTGTTGATATTTTTTTGAAGGGCGGACTTTTGTCGTTTGATTTACCACTAAGGAAAACAAAAGCGGTCCAAAAAGCATTTCCGTAAACTGTAAACCGTTTTTGCTAAACCGTTAAACATCTGAGATAGCTTTACCAACAAAACATATGCATAGCAAATTCTCTGCGTCGCCATGGCAGCTGGTCACGGGACCAGAACGTTCGTCTGTGTTTATCGTGAAAACAGACAAGCCGTTCGTTTTTTCTTTGCTTCTTTAAAAAATGCTGAACAATCAGAAAATTAATTTTTCTTAAATTTTTTTTGTAAAGTTCCAAGATGACGGCTTGTTTACAGTTTTTGTTTCTCTCCTCCTGAACTCCCTGTTGGATTTTTGCAGAACGTTTTTCAATTTCCCTCTATTTTTATTGAAGGACTTTACTCCGCCGCTATTCCGAAGTTTCCGAGTTTTCGTACTGTCGTTATTTTTTGGAAGGGCGGACTTTTGTCGTTTGAACTTGTAGCACTTACTAAATTTACCACTAAGGAAAACAAAAGCGGTCCAAAAAGCTTTTCCGTAAACGTTAAACAACTGAGATAGCTTTACCAACAAAACATACGTGTATGCATAACAAATTCTCTGCGTCACCATGGCAGCACGTCACGGGACCAGAACGTTCCTCTGTGATTATCGTGAAAACAGACAAGCCGTTCGTTTCTTTCCCTTCCGTCCATAAAAAATGCTGAAAAATTAGAAAATGACTTTCCCTTAAATTTATTTTTTGTAAAAAAAGGGATGATAGCTGTAAGTTTATGCTGTAAAAACTGCAATGCGTTATGATTTATAGTTTGTCATATATCCGTTTTTTTAAATGGATCTCATTGCGAAATAGAGAATTTGGGGAAATTTAAAAATTTAATTTCTCGTAAACTATATCGAAATTCGAAAAAAAAAGGTGACGATGTGCAAACATTCGGTCCTTGTACTATATGCCTACACAGTTTCGTGGTTCTGTTGCTGTTAGTGTGTCCGGAAAGCGACCTGATAGAACTTTTTTGCTTACCTTAACTTTGAAATATCATAACTCTTGAAGTATCGTTTCAATCAAAAAACGGTTTATTTCAGCGTGTTCTCCAAATAATTCTCTACAAACGATGTAAATTTCATATATTTGTGTTCAATGCATTTTGCGCTGCGAGCTAGGAAAGCAAGAGTGTCGCAAAATTTCTAAAACAGCGGCAACAGTTACTTTTTTTAGAATAGAGAGAAAACAATTACACGTTGATATTGCTTTTAGTTCTTTCTTACAGTAAGTACGTTTATCTCATTTACCTGTACGGAAACATTAGTATACGTTTATCTCATTACCTGTACGGACCACAGTTTAGTAAGTACGTTTATCTCATTACCTGTACGGACCACAGTTTAGTAAGTACGTTTATCTCATTACCTGTACGGACCATAGTTTCGGCGAAAGGAAAAGGTTGAGCTCCCTGAGAAACTCCCAAAACTCGACCAGTTCCTTTTGCCGCAGAGTCAGTTAAGCTCAAGTGCCGTGTTTGATGAAAGAATGATAATTTTTTTCAGCACGTCAACTGTTCAAAGTTTTGAAGCAAATATTTTACATAAACCAAGCGCTTCAGAAACAAGGGAAAGTCAATTGGGTGATTATGAAGTCTTATAGTTATGAACCTTCACCATTTAAATATGCTTTATCGAATTCTTTTCCTGCAATAGAATATGTATTCAAGTATATACATCGGTCCGCCCACCCTGTTAATCTTGATTGGTTGATTGATAGCCTTGCATTATGTATTTCTTTTCAAAAAATTAATTACTAAGAAGTTAAACATACGGGGCTCTCCTCCTTACTTTTCTAAACCTTCTTCCTGACTTTCTGACTCCCGTCTCCACCACACAGCGCGAAAAACACAAGGTGGGAAAGAACTAAAGAACGACTTCTTGTGATGTCTAATAAGGTGGGCAAGAACAAGTTGGGCCCGAACTCCCGAATGAAACACCCATGTAGCACAGCCTAGTAAGTTAACGTAGGCCCAACACTTAGCCATCGCTCCCATTCTTAAGAGACGGTGGCTCAGTGTTGGGCCTTCACTACATCCCTAGGATGTGCTACCTGGGCATCTTCCTTCGCATTCTAAATCCTGGTAAAATTGCTGAGCTTACGAGCGCTGAAGTAAATCTTGCGAATGGGCGCAGGTTGTGCTGGTTATACCACTGCATATGTGAATATACAAAAATTGGACAGAAATCATGGGATACCTACCTAGTAAGAGGTAGGCTCACCTTTTGCCCGAATAAAGGAAGTCACACGGCGACTCATTGAGTCCACTAGGCCACGAAAGTTTTACACTTGTATCTCGATCTATGCTTGCTGTATTGCTGTCCATAATTCTGTAGCATTTACTGGGTGGAGGAAACAAAGATCGAACGAATATTTCTCCGTATCCCAAAGATTTACCACAGCGTTTTCCACGGGAAGCCCCAAAACCCTTTCCGTCGTGTGTAGAATCAAGCGCCCGATCTAGACTCCCCATTCAAACTGCAATCCAGACTCCCCTTGTTTTTTCTTTCGTTCTCTCAGGAAATGCGCGGGCAACTTGTTTTATTGGCTCATCCAGGACATCACGTTGGCACTTTTACTCCTCCAAGATCCTTTCATTAGCAACTTACTCTGCACGTGTGCATTTTCACTTACGTGTGGGACATTGTTCGTTCCACTCACTACTGAAAAATTGAATGAATTCTGAGGACTACAAACAAATCTGTTATGCAGGCCATTGATAAGTTTCCTCTATTCCTGGACCACTGTCCAAACGGCAGCTCTTACACCTCTTCCAATATGCTCGAACGATTATCTGTACTGAAGAATATCTCCACTCACCTGAACTTGATCTTTGTGCAGCGGTGATGCAATTTGAAGCTTATGTGCCACTTTTCAAATATCTGAGTGTCACAAATCCTAGGTACCATGCAGGTTTTCGTGAGACGATGCACTCGCCGTCTCTCCTCCTTGAAAGACCTCGCCGAGGAACAATTTCGTGACACCTTACTTCCTCAAGCTGATGAACTTTAGCTCTCCTTCCAAACCCAACCCTTTTCGTTCTCTTAGGTGACTTTTTCCACCTTGTAGTCGCCTGGAACTTTCTGGTTTCGTGTTTATTCATCTACCGTTTCGCTAATTGTGTGCTGTTCCCTTCATTTTATCACTCTCGCCCTGAAATTTTGATTCCTGTTCTTGTTATTGTGCCTTGTGTTTTTCTTTTGCTTTCATTGTATGTCCTTGCTGTACTAGTATTTGCCCCGTCGCGGTTTTTATTAGTGCTCCTGTCGTTAACTTTGTGCTCATAATGTAGTTGGTGTGTTTCTGTACAGTGCCTTGCATTCTGACCATCGTTTTGCTCTTCTCAGTTGGTGTTTCCTCTTATCCTTGTACATATGCTCATAATATTGTACGTGTATTACTTCGTATCAAAGGATTAGCCGTTATGCTATTCCTTTTTTGTGTGCATCGTATTTTTACTATATGTGCAAATCTATGTTTTGTCGACATTGCCTCACACTGTCAGCTCCATGTTATTATGGTCAGAACTATTATTTGTTTATATTTGACGCTAAACTCTTCTCTAGCGTTGGTTTTATCCTACTAATTCTGCCACTGTTGATACCGATGTCACTGCGCCATGATAATGTGCTCCTTATGTTTGCTCTCCAGTTTCTGTTGCATTGTGGATATACCTGTATTTTCTTTTTTATGTTTTGTGTACTGCAATATTCAGCGACATCTCCTATGTTTGTAATCCCATTATAGCAATAAACTCGGTACCGTTTTAGTACCCACAGTTACCAAAACCATTACCATGTCAAGAATTTTACCCTGATCACGATATCTTCTATTCTTGTCATTTTCCTGAACCATAAGTTCCTCTTCTTGTCTCTCCTGGTTACTTCAAACAGGCATCTCTCTCCATGCTTCTTTCAGTTACCATACGTATGTATGTATGTATGTATGTATGTATGTATGTATGTATGTATGTATGTATGTATGGATGGATGGATGTGTGTCGATTTTACTGTCCTGAATTCCAGGTAACCTGCATATCTTTATTTGCTTTCTTGTTTGCTCAGATCCCTGTTCTTTCCACAAACGGTAAAAACGTCTATTAAGAATATCGCGAATGTTTAGAATCGGCACTTTCGATATTAATGCCATGAAAGAAGGAAAAAGGATAGAGAGATAAGCAAAAAAAAAAAAAAAAAAAAAAAAAAAACCCGACACTTCTGAAAGCTGGGTAAATTGTTACTCTTGTCCTTTGAAGGCGTGACTTACTTCTATGCCTCAGAACGCATTGATTTTTAATGCAGCGCATCTGAAGAATAAATTTTCCGTCTGGGTAATTATTGTTGCTCTTTCGTAAATGAAGAGGCACTTAGTTTAAGTAAAGAAAATATTCTGAGTGCCTACCATGAGAAGCGTCTTGTTTTTCCAGGAAAACCTTTTGTTATGTCGGGGAAATGCAATGCGCACCAACGAACGGATACCATTTCTTTATGAGATGCGCATGTCGTACATATTTATATCCAATCACTGGTATCTCATTTAAATTTGGATCTGTCTCATACCAGTAGCGTTGCAGTGTATGTGGTAGTTCAAAAACTGTATTAAGAAAAAGCTTGTTTCAAAACACCGCTTCTAGAAAGCAAAAACGTCTTGTTTCAAAGTGACATGCTTACTTTTGGTCGTTTTGAAAATCTCCTGGTATGAATTCCAACAAATCTACTATAAGCGTGCAAAAATAAAAGAAAAAGGAATATGTCAAACTTTGTTGTATTCGTAAGGCAGAAACTTAGTGCCTTAAAGCGATTAATACCTTTCGGGATGAGAATTTCAAGAGTCGAAACGTATCCTCCCTGTGATCAACGGAGAGATAAAGAAGTTATACAGAAATCCTTTCTGCCAATATTTATGCTGTTTTTTATTTTAGGGGTCAACATTTCTCCAACCTCGATGAAGAAACAAAGGAGTATAGCAGCCCGAAGTTTAATGTTCCTGCCATTCGTAATTCAAACGCTTCTGAGCATGCACTTTTTATATATAGATATTCGTCACCGCTTTGTTCATCATAAAGCGCAGATCATCATTTCATCGATAACGATAGAATTACTCTCCGTGTTTATAAGATTCAGCATGTCTTACAAATGGTACAGATTGGAAAGCCCCTTGAAAATATTTTCGGAGATTTGTATAACGGACCAAGTTTTACGAAAAGCGAGAAAAAACGCTTTCATCTTTTCTCTCCCGATAGCATTACTGGAGATAGCGACTATTGGAGGTCGTTTGTACTGGCAGTTTAAACATCCAAAGTTCGTTTCCGATATTGTTTCATTCATTCTGTTTAATTTGCACTTTCCTCCAAATCTATCACGCGATGTCTTGCTGTTGCTTTTACTTGGAGTGTGCCGTTCCTTCGTTTTCTTCCTTGTTCCGTGGACATTCCTTGTTTACTATTTGCATATTTGTTTTGTTCTAAAAACTGCTTTCGAAAACTATGAATCACAAATCAAAGGAAAGGAAGCTTACGATATTTCAGAATTATTGGAATTATACAAGACTTTGTGTGGAACTCTTATGTTCGTTGATGACGTTCTTTGTGAGACTGCAGCCTTTGTAATCATTTTCGCCTCTTCAAATCTCTTTATTCAGGTGTTCAACATGTACTTCACTGGGGAGCAAGATTACCTGATCACCTCGATAAATGTGTTTCGTATCATTATGTTTTCTGCGTTCATAACAATAATGACACTAGTTGCGTCAAATGTTACTGAAACTGCTTTCCGAATTCGTGAAACTTTAGCATCTGGGAAACTCATGTGCTCAGAACTCAGGGATTTCTTGATGTATTCGCAATATAAAAATCCTTCGTTGACGTTGTGGAAGACAATAACATTGAAGAGAAGTTCTCTACTCAGTTTTGCAGGATTCGTTATTACGTATAGTGTTCTGTTTGCCACAGTGAATAAAGTCGGGTAAACGTAATCTTTAAAGACGAACCTTGCAATAAGGTGCTATAACATTTCTACGATATATCTGAAAAATGACTCTCATGAATTTATGAATATATTTCACATCACTGCGCAGGTATGTTAGTATGTAGTTTTGCATTGTTGTACTGCGATATAAAATATGATTTTCGTTTACTAAAGATATGCCATAATTAACAAACTGATGAGACGAAGTAGATTGGAAAATGAAACACCTTCGGTAGAAACATAAAATGCAAACTGTTTAAATAACTGACTTTACGTAAAATGAGTCAACACTGAATGAAGCGTTGTACATTTCTGAAATGTCAAGCATATGAGCTCGTGTAATTCACGCGGTTTAAAACAAATTCAAATTTTAATTGAAAACTTGTGCGTTGAATCTTTTAAAACTTTTAGGCCTGTCATACGTGCAAATTACGGAGTTTTAAATTATTTCGCTTTGTAATGGGATTTATACAAACGCTATCTGTACACCACGGTATTTTGTTGTACAAAAACACAGGGCCGGCTGGACCATAGGCCCTCGCGCCTTTATGGGGCCCCACAGTTTAAGAAAAAAATTGTTAGAATTTTTTACAATTATTACTTTTTGTGTGTAAATTTTCGGGTGCGAAGCCCTTAAAAAAATGTTTCTGTTTTTTTTAAGTTTTTTTGTTTGTTTGTTTCCAATCCCCGGTTTTTGAAAAAAGTATCGCTCTTCGCCGTACAAATAATCTCTTGAAGTCTACAGATCTGTAGACTTCAAGAGATTATTGTAACGACCTTGATATTTTCCGAATTCACCAAATCTTAAATTTAATATCATCATTTTGTGCCCCTTGCTTTTATATATTTAACAATTTGCGTGCAAAGCAGATATTTAAATGTCAATAAAATAAAAAAGAACAATATCAAAGTTGGTTTCGGGCAACACATGGAAGCCATTTATTCAGTGACTTTAAAAACATTACTGAAAATTAAAAAAAAAAAACATATATGAGCCCGTATAAAAGTTTAAAAAGTTGCTAATTTGTCAGTTACTCCACTTTGCATTAAAAATCAATCACTGAAACATGTATCAGGAGAAAAAAAAATATACGAATTTATTATTTCTACACTAAAATATTCGCAATCTAAACTTTTTCGCTACGCACGTAGCTTTTTGTCATTTTGTGAAGCAGTTTTTATGCAATAAGTGAAAATACAACCTCAACCCGATCTCCCCGGAAAGAAAATCGTAGATTTTAGCAGTTGTTACATACTCTCTTCTCTCTCTGAACTTTCAATGCCTATTCTGGTCTTTTTCTTGAGCTTAAAAAGCAAATGCTTCTTTGAGATAATCATTTTATCTTTACGATAGTTTTCGTTTTGAAGTACTACAGAGGTGAAGCACATGTCAAAAAGGAAAAGTTACAGAGATAAATTCCATCGGTGTACCTTAATCGGTAAAGCATTCAGCTCCGGAGCCCAGAGGGATGCGAATTCGTCGCCGTCACAGGCAAATTTGTGGGTTTCATATCCTCTGTATTCTTTACGGACATCTTTCACGTTACGACTTTATTAAAATATGATATTTATTTCTTAGTGCAAGCAATGAAATTTTGCCCCGGGGCCTTGCCGTGAAATTTCGCCCGGGCCCCTCAAAAGCTCCATCCGGCCCAGCAAAAACAGTCTGAGCACTTTGTGTACGTGTATAAAACCGGAACGGGGCATTCATTTGGAGGCAATTTTGTGTGATTATGTGCATTATTGTGGATCTAGTTAGGAAGAGAACATAGAAAAATAAGAAAGCATTAATTTTGTTTTTTGACGAATAATGTTTCACTAATCAGAGCTTTGACAGTTTTTTAAATGGTCCCAGGTGAGATCTGGATGGCGTGTTTGCGTTATGGCGCTGGCTCTTTTCCTTACCCCGAACCAACCAGAGACACTAAATTTGGGTGAATGTTTAATATCCTTTGAGTTCCTCACGTGTCACTAACCGCCTCTCCCCCAGCTAATAGAAAAGAAGTAATGAAAGTACAGCTTACCTCCAGCCTGAGGTGCTGGTAATTTTGATTTTCACAGAAAAAAAAAAAAAAAAAAAAGGTACCACTAATCTGTTGAAAATCTCTTTCGAACGAAATCACAATGCAAATCATTCAGAAAGTTGGAATCTGCGCATGCGACATTTCAGTTTTCTTGCACAACTAATTAGTATATTTATTTCGTCACTGCTCACTTATTGCATAGTTTTATTGTAATCTGCTCCTTGAAAAGACGCAAAATCTGTAATTTATGACTACAGACTTGTGGTGTTCAGATAGAATGAAAATACCAACGTTTACCGCAATAAAAGATTATTGTGGTAAACTTTGGTGTTTTCATTCTAGACGCGAAGTCTATCCATTATTTTGCTTTTACCTATGTGAACCACCAGTTTCACCCATAAACCAGTACCGTTAAACCGTTGTTTCTTTCAGTATAAATATGAGTGGAACACAGATTTATCTCTGGGGGAGAGACCGTTTTGTGTTATGTTTCAGTATGTGGATAAGAAGGAGTGAGAATGATGGGATATCATAATGGGTACGAGCGTGCCCTTCAAGACTAAGAAAGGAGGGTAGAGCATACCAATGACCATAGGCTCTAAATCCAACGACCTGTAGTTATATTTTGCTTCATTAATTAATAACATTGTGCTTAGCCAAGTGACCTTTTTCTCACATAAGTACAAAAATGTTGCCATGTGATTTCGCAGCAAACGAAGAAACATTTTCAAAGAAATAACTTTTAAGACAGAAATAAATTTTAAATGAGATTAACGATTATTATTGATCAGTTCCAAACTAATTACTTTTTTCGTTCCAGAAAAATTCAGACGAAAAAGAACGCCAGAAAGTGTGCAATTTCTCGAGCGGTCCACCTGAAAATATCTCGGAGCCAAGGCGTGCCAACTAGCTGTTGGATCCATACGCTGTGGATGTGAAGAAATATTTTAAGCCAGTGATAGTATTTTGATGTTAATCAAGTTACGTTAAGCTCGACACGTTAACAGACTGCTCAATTCAACATTAAAGAGAAGAAAATATTTTTTTTTTCCGGATTACAAAATAACGGCGTCGTCTCAGCAATCAACTTTTCAGCTTCTTTCCAGAGTTGGAAAATGGTCAGGGGTCAATTTCTATTGGGTTAAACGGGTCTGGCCAAGATGTTCCGGACTTGATTTCGACCCGGTTTCATTTCCGTTTTATCTTTAAAAATCAAAAAAAAAAAATAATAATTTTTTTTTCGAAGAAAAATGCGAACTATGGAATTTTGTGCTCGATACTAGTGTCCGCGGTATGCTAAATATTTTGTCATGCAATACGAAGGAAGAGTATCCTCAGAAGAGAAAATGTCCCTTCCTCCTTAGGGGAAATAATGAAAACAACATCCACATTTTGGAAACTTTCAACTCATCATAAACTTATGAAAATTGGAGTTGCCATGAAACAGATACTGAAAATTGATATATTAACCAGAAAACAGCAGAAACTGAAATTAAATATACAGCAATTTGCTTACTTCAAAGTATTTGACTGTATCGCCATCAAAATTAGGTGGAACAGCCTTAACATTACTACGCAGGAACATTTTGACTTTCGTAAATGCATTTGAAAACATGTGTAAAAATCTTGGGTTATGTTTTGCAAATAAGGACGATAGTTTCAATACTTCCTCTAAGTAAGTGAGGAAATTATACGTTCCTATAATCCATTTGTTTGATTTTCATGTAAACCTAAGTTACCCACTGCGGAGAGACTTTTTTGAACATACACTGCCGGAAAGTGAAAAAAGAACACCAAGAAGGAATTAGCAGGACGATCATGAAATTTACATATGTTAATCGGGTTGACTTTACGTAGGTGTGATGTTAATTACGGGACCAACCGGTGAGCGCTTACGCCACAGCATGGCATAATATGCAAATAATCGTCGGTGGTATTTAACGAGTACGGTGAAATGAATGCAATCAGTCGACGGCGTACGGACACGTGCGAAGACCCCGAATAAGCTACAATGCCTGCATATAAAAGACGTGTACGATTTCAGCAGTTAGCGGACTTTGAGCGAGGTCGTCTAGTCGGACTTCGCGAGGCCCGGTGGTCGTATCGTCGTATTGCGGAGCGAATTGGACGGGGAGTATCGGTGGTGGTACGATGGTGGCGTAGATGGTCCGAGGAACATTCCCACACGAGAAGACATGGAACCGGGAGTCACAGACGGACTGATAAGCGGACCGATCGACGCATAAGAAGAGCGACGTTGTCAAGAAGAACATCCACTGCGACGCAAATCCGAGCTGCCGTTGCACCTGAGGTGACTGTGCGAACAATCCGCAACCGTCTACTGGATGCAGGACTACGTGCACGTGTGTCTTTGGCATGTACACCTCTGACTCCTGCCCACCGTCAGGAACGGCTGCAGTGGTGTCGCCAACGTCTGCACTTGAGAACGTAATGGTGATCTGTCGTGTTCAGCGATGAAAGCAGAATCTGCCTGGGAGCCTCCGATGGCGGTATGCGTGTTCGCAGACGCACAGAGGAGTGTCTCCACCCTTCTAGCATCCACCAGCGACACACAGGGCCTACACCTGGTCTCCTGGTGTGGGGAGCGATCAGCTATCACTCCCGTACACAACTAGTGTTTGTACCGGGTTCGTGAAACAGCACCTCCTACATCAACAACATCATGCAGCCCGTTGTTGTGCCATTTGTGAGGCCGGTCCATCGTGGTGTTTTCCAGCAAGATAACGCACGCCGACACACGGCACGTGCAACGCAATATGCACTTCAGGGTGTGAGACAACTTCCATGGCCTGCACGTTCACCGGATTTGTCCCCCATTGAGCACGTGTGGGATTTTATGGGACAACGACTTATCCGGTCTCCACGGCCAGCCACGACCATCCCCGATTTACGCGTCCAGGTTGAGGATGCTTGGAACTCAATACCCCAAACTTACATCCAACATCTGTACGACAGACTCCATGACAGAATTGCACAGTGTGACACAGTTCATGGCGGTTCAACCTCGTACTAACCATGTTACATGGAAATGTTATTTTTCAGTTTACCAGCAAATACAGCTGTATTTTGCCATAATGTTTTGATCACGTTATCCTCTGTATTCCGTTATTATGCTGTATAAATTTCGTTGGTATCAGACGTCTCCTTCTTGGTGTTCATTTTTCACTTTCTGCCAGTGTATTACAGTTCAAAACACATTTGTCCGGGTAGGGTCCGATATAGTGCCGGATTTAAGGCTTTTGAGGCCCTAGGCCAAATTTTCTATGCCGCTACCCATATTTGAATTTACTCCTATAAGATTTTCTAATAAACTTATCTTTAAGTTAAGAATATAATAGTTGGCTGAAGACGTAAGAAAATTCAACTGTGAACTAGTGAGGAAAGCAATTGAAAACAACCAAAGCCTAAAGATAGCAAAGGGACATCTCAGTAAGGGAAGAAAACAGATTATGGCACTGAGAAAAGAAGATGGTTCTGTAACAAGAAATAGAGGCGAAATTTTGACAAGAGTGAAAGATTTCTACTCCAAATTATATGAAAGGGATGATACATGCACTCCAGACATCATGAAAGATACCAGTACCAGAGTTCCTCCAGTCCTTCCAGCAGAAGTTGCACATGCAATCAAGAACATGAAGCGGGGAAAAGCTCCAGGAGAAGATGGAATTACTGTAGACATCATACAAGAAGCAAGTGGAGAAATTGAAACAGTACTCGCCCAAATTTTCACTCGATGCCTTAATGAAGGAAAGATTCCTGAGGATTGGAACACCGCTACAATGATCCTGCTACATAAGAAAGGTGACATTGAGGATCTCGGAAACTACAGACCTATCAGCCTCCTATCAGTAGTTTATAAAATCTTCACTAAAGTTCTTTCACACCGCTTGAAGGTAACACTGGACATGGCTCAACCGAGAGAACAAGCTGGATTCAGGAGTGGCTACAGCACAATAGATCATATCCACGTACTGAGAGAACTAATTGAAAGAGCGAGGGAATATGAACTTCCATTGTGCATGGCTTTTATAGATTATGAAAAAGCCTTTGATTCGGTGAAACCATCAGCAGTTACAATGGCTCTGAAAACCTGCGGTATTGAAGATGCATACATTAATATTATTAATAACATCTATGAAAATGCAAGTGCAAAGATTAGGCTGTTTGAAAATACAACACACATAAAAATTGGAAAGGGAGTGAGACAAGGTGACACCATATCTCCGAAGCTCTTTAATGCCACATTGGAGGGTGTTTTTCAGTCGCTGAGCTGGGAAAACAAAGGGATAAAGATTAATGGAGATTATCTAACCCACCTTCGTTTTGCTGATGACGTAGTCATTTTTGCAACTACCCCATCAGAGCTGCAGAGTATGATCCAGCAACTTGCTGACAAGAGTAAAGAAGTGGGATTAAAAATGAACTTTCAGAAGACAAAAGTGATGTTCAATGCTTTTACAAGAAATGAAGATTTATTGATTGATGGAGAAAAGCTGGAGATAACAGACACGTACGTTTATCTTGGACAGCAGATATCAAGTGAGGGTCACATTGATGAAGAAATTAATCGGCGTACAAAACTTGCCTGGAGAGCTTTTGGAAGAAACAGCATAATTTTCAAGAGCAATATGCCATTATGTCTTAAAAGAAAAGTGTTTGATCAGTGCATCCTTCCAGTGCTTACGTATGGTGCAGAGACGTGGACCTTAACTAAAAGAGATATACAAAGACTGCAGACAACTCAAAGAAGCATAGAGAGGTGCATGCTTCGTGTAACCAGGAGAGATAAGAAGAGGAACTCGTGGATCCGAAAAATGACAAGAGTGGAAGACATCATGATCAGAGTTAAATCCCTGAAATGGCAATGGGCTGGACATACTGCCAGAAGGACAGATCATCGATGGACAGCCGAAATTTTAGATTGGATTCCAAGGGACAGGAAAAGACCCAGAAGAAGACCACATGGGAGATGGGTGGATGAAATTCGAAAGTATGCAGGGGTGACATGGAGGAGACTGGCACAAGACAGACCGTTGTGGAGGAAACTTGGGGAGACCTTCGTCCAGCAGTGGATTGATAATGGTTGACAATGATGATGATGATGATAATAGTTGGTAGTATAATTTTATTCTTAAAGAAGTATTATTTAAATAAAAAATATTTTGATTAAATTAAAGGTTATAGAACAAAATATTTATAAAGATAGACAAAGAGGTTCATGCTTATCCAGGGACAACACTTTACATTTTGAAACCTTAGACCTACATTTGAAACCAGCACACGATGCATTCTTATAACACGAAAGTAAACAATAGTATTTCTTGTTTTGATTCTTAAAAATTGCATTACAACAGCAAAAATGTTCTATTCTCTATTCTCTTTCTATTCTCTCCGTTTTTCTGGATTCTACGCCTGCGGACCTCTAGAGCCTGCGGCCCGTAGGCTGCGGTCTAATTGGCCTAGTGTTAAATACGCCGCTCGTCCAAAAAATGTGACGTCCGGGTCCGAGATTTTTCATCCGTTTCCAACTCTGTTTCTTTTCATTAATCAACAATTTCTAATATGGATGTGTTCATTGTGCCTCAGCAGTTTTACGAAACACGAAGCTTTTTAAAACCACTAGGAACTCGTGCACACGTCTCGTGTTGAATATTAAACAGACATTTGACTACCAATTAATCACACAAACAATTTTCCAGTTGTTAAGATTTTTTTCAACACTCATGATATTGCTTTTTTATCAAAATATTTACGCAAATTCTGAAAAATGACTGCAGAGCAGAACCCATTTAAGAGGGGGTTAGGGAGGCTAGGGAGGCTAGGGAAGCTGTAGCTTCGGGCTTTGCATTTTCAAGGAGCCTCAGAATTATACAGGATGCTTGAAGAATTGACAGAGTTCTAGAATTTTTTTTCAGATAGCACAGCAAAAACTATAAGAAACTGCCTTGTGAAAACATTTTGTATTTCTTTCCATTTTTTAGGAGTCCACAAAAAACGCGTAATAGATCCCAGTCTATCCTCAAATCTTTCTGAAGCATTACAGATATTTTTTGTACACTACTGTAATTGGAGGAAATTTCCATACATTAAGAATTCGTATAAATAATGATATTTGGATCATATTATTTTGTACATTACTTTTATATAATTTCAACAAGCTGAACACTGAAGGGGGAAATTAAAGAAGAACTGAACTCTAATCCATTTTTCAACCATTAATTTTTACATTTTCTTGCTAACACTGATTCGTCCATGAAACATGGGATACACACTTCAATATGGGGGAGATATTTTCATGACTTTCTCAACATATTTTGGGAATGTTTTCTTCTGGATATTTTTCTTCATCCACCCATAATGAAAGTCTAGATGTGCCTATAATACTGGGTCCCAAAATACTGTCCAAACCACCGGGCCCCCTATCTCCTTAAATGTGTTTTGCTGCACAGGTATTTCGATTATTACAAAAATAAATGTACACAAAATATATGTTTTAACAGCTGCTTCAGTGTGGATAAAATAAATTTTAATGATCTTGTGAGCATATTTTTGTTTTCTGATTTCACCTAACAGTTTTGAATTCCCATATTTTTATAGTACACTAGTGTTCACAATTAAAATAACGAACACTAGCAATGACTGGAAATATAAACCAATGAAAAAATAAAGGAAAAGTAGTGCAAGCTAGATGGTGTACACAGTGGGGAAATTAAATAATGAGACTGATTTTTGTTTTATGAAAAGGAAAAGCAGGAAAATTTAAGTGAATACATTTTATTCGAAGTTCACTCCTCCTGCGTTAATACAGAAAATGGCACAAGGGATGTAACCAGAAATAATTTTCGAGGAGGCTTTCTGAATTTGAAAATTAATTTTTACCCTAGTTAACACACAGTTGAGCCACATTACTCTGACAACCTCCTACTATTGACGTCAACGGCGCGTAGCCAATGAAAGAAGACACGTGTCGTGAGCTGGCTTGGAAGGTATATAAGATGTGCTGTAAGCAATCTGAAAACATATCATTCGTTGCTGTCATGGATAAAAGGAGCGATTTATAAGATTTGCAAAAAGGAATGATCCTATGCTTTCGGGCCAAGGGTGGCAGTATTTCTGAAACAACGCAGTTTGTGAATTGTTCGCGTGCTGCTGTGGTCACACTTCCTGTAGCCCGCTGGTTCATTCAGCCAGTGAGTTGCTCCACCGTAGTGTGTCGATCGGCCCTAACGTACCTTTGCAGCCGACGTTCACCTCTTACATCAATGCCAGGTGGTGCTCCGCGCGGTTTGCAGGTCACTTATTCGCAATAGCGCCATTTCTCCATTTAGGATACCCTTTAACCACAGCAGCACGCGGACAGTTCACAAACTACGATGTTTCAGAAATACAGCCACCCTTGCCCCTAAAGCCGATAATCATCCCTTTTTGCAAATCTGATAAATTTCTCCTTTTATCTATGACAGCAACGAGTGATATGCTTTCAGATCAGATCAGATCATATGTAGAGGATTTTAGGAAGGGAGTGTCTGACCCCAGGTCTTAAACAACCCTTAGAAATAGGAAGCTAGGAGATTTGGGCAAGAGTGCCCGATAGGTAAGTAGCACGGAAGCGAGGTCGAAAGGGGGAGGAAGACGCCGTTATTTATTACCAGGGAGACAGTACCCGGAGTCCGACGGCTTAACGTGCCCATCCGACGCACGGCGGATATTCAGTGGTTCGAACGTTCGTTCCTGCCCAGGATTGAACCTGAAGTTATCTGCATGGCCGTCACGAACACTGACCACTAGGCCACCCGCGGCCCATACGCTTTCAGGATGCCTACAGCACACCTTATACGTATACCCTCCAAGCCAGCTCAGGACACGTGCCTTCTTTCATTCGCTACGCGCTGTTGACGTCAAAAGTAGAGGTGGTCACAATAATGTGACTCCACTGTATTAAACAAAAATTATCCGGAATGCTTACACATTTGAGAGACATCTTGAGCGAAACGTCTGCATTCACAGAATCAACAACGTAAATGATGACAAGGAGGGAAATGTGGTTGCAATGACTGCTACAGATTGTGTCATTCAATTGGCGCTCCAGGTTATTAGTCTCGTGGGGAATCACACGCTTGACATATCAAACTTCCAGTGCAAACCATCTATTCTCACTGAACTCCCACCACGTATCCCAGAAACCGGAGCTAATTTGCGATTTCTGAGTTCATTATCGTTTTCAGCATGCCCAAATTACGACCGTGGATCGAAAAGTGACGCACACTATTTCTTTTTTTCGCAACAGTTTAATAGATAGGCAGAACAAAACATGTATACAATAAAACTACATTTCTTATCTATCTTTGAGCATAAGAACCGAGACGTTCGAGACATTGATCCCAGCGAGGTATCAGTTTTAGTACACCTTGTTCACAAAAGTCCATTTTCTGGGCGTACAGAACATGCGGACAACCGATTTGACTTCGTCAACCGAATCGAAGCGTTGGCCGCCCAAGGGACAGACGAAAGGCCGAAGAAGCCAGTTCCGGACATCACGGTGGGTGTTGGAGCACCTCCTAGCCAAATTGAGCAATTTTGTCACGAACATGTTGTGCGACATGGGAGCGAGCGTTGTTATGAAAGAGTCTCTCAATTGCAGCGTCTCTGTTAGGTCTCTTGTCACGAAGGGCACGACGCAACTTTTGTTAGCGTAGATTTAGACATTCAGTGGTACCCGTTGGATGACACTCCACCAAGAGGACGCCATGCATGTCCCAGAACACCGTCATGAAGACTTTTCTTGTGTTAGCGTAGGGTTTGGCATTCACAGTGGTCCCCGTTGGATGAAACGTCTCCAGGAGAACGCCATGCATGTCCCAGAATACCGTAATGAGGACTTTTATTGGGTTAGCGTAGGCTTTGGCATTCAAAGTGGTCCCCGTTGGATGAAACTCCACTAGGAGAGTGCCATGCATGTCTCAGAACACCGTCAAGAGGACTTTTCTTGTGGTAGCGTAGGGTTTGGCATTCACAGTGGTCCCCTTTCGATGAAACTCCACCAGGAGAACGCCATGCATGTCCCAGAATACCGTCATGAGTACTTTTCTCGTGTTAGCGTAGGTTTTGGCATTCAAAGTGGTTCCCGTTGAATGAAACTCCACCAGGACAACGCCATGCATGCATGTCCCAGAACACCGACATGGGGATTTTTCTTGTATTAGCGTAGGTTTCGGCATTCACAGTGGTCCCCGTTGGATGAAACTCCACCAGAAGAACGCCATGCATGTCCCAGAACAACGTCAAGAGGACTTTTCTTGTGTTAGTGTAGGTTTTGGCATTAACGGTGGTCCCCGTTGGATGAAACTCCACCAGGAGAACGCCATGCATGTCCAAGAACACCCTCATGAGGACTTTTCTTGTGTTAGCGTAGGGTATGGCATTCACAGTGGTCCCTGTTGGATGAAATTCCACCAGAGGAACGCCATTCACGTGCCAAAACACCGTCATGAGGACTTTTCTTGTGTTAGCGTAGGTTTTGGCATTCACAGTGGTCTTCGTTGGAGGAAACTCCACGAAGAGGACGACATTCATGTCCCAGAACACCCTCATGACGACACTTTGCGCAGATTTGGTTATTTCGAATTTTTTTGGTCGCAGAGAGTTGTAATGTTTCCCAACCGTACTGGACTTCTTTGTTTCGAGAGTGTAGTGGTACTTCCACCACTCATCGCCCGTCAGTACACCTGCCAGAAATTCATGTCCTTTTTCTGTGTAACGCATCAAGTGGTCCATGGATACCAAGGATGACATCATGCTCTGTCCCTTCTAGTCGTCTGTCAAGTTCTTTGGCACCCATCGCGTACAGAACTTACGAAATTGCAATTTGTCTTGCACAATATCGTACGCTACACCGTACGAAATGTTAACTTCTGTGCCAGTGTGCGCAGATGGATCCGCCATCCACTCATAATTTCCTGTTTAATGCCTCTCTCAGTGGCAAGTCATAACGCTTTGCAGGTCGCCCTGAACGTTGCTAATCAAATGAACTGACGTTACTGAGTTCTTGACGAAGGAAGAGTGCAGGCTGCCCGACATCCACAGAAGGCTTCATAATGTTTACGGAGATGACACCTTTGACAAGAGCAATGTGCACAAATGGATGAAGAAGTTTAAAGAAGAAGTAACCAGCATTGAAGACAAAGCACGCAATGGGACGCCATCATCTGCGATCACTGACTCGAATGATCAGCGAATGGATGAATTGATTCGCGCGGAGAGATGGGTCACAATCCATGAGCTTATTGCACAACTGGACTGTTATCACAATTCCATACAGAAGATGATGGGATATTTAGGTTATCGGAAAGTGTGTGCAAAGTGGGTACCTCAGCAGTTGACGTCCGATTTAAAGGAGAGAAGGGATCGTAAAGATCTACTCTGATCTGCTGGATGCGCTTGAAGTCAATGAACACACATGTTTGTCCGATGTAGGGACAGGGGATGAAACATGGGCGCATCTTTACGATCCTGAAACGAAGAATCAATCCATTAAATGGCGTCACGCCTTTTCACCAAGGCTTAAGAAGTTCAAGAGCCAGCGATCATCACAGAAATTCATGGTAAATGTTATTTGGGACGACAGGGGTGTCATTTTCCTTGATTTTCTGGAACGTGGCTGTACCGTGACTAGCGAGAGATACATTCAGACACCCAAGACGCTTAGAGAAGCCATAAGGAGGAAGAGAACGAACAAGATTCTGTAAAGGATCCACGCATATACCATCGGGATATCTGTGCACTAGATAAGCAATGAACCCCATACACATCACGCAACAATTCATTTGTTTCAGATGCAGTATTACCGTTTTTGAAACAGAACGGGATATTTGCTCTCTGCTCCATGAAAGAGCTGTGACAATATTCTTCCACCGAATGACGTCATGCACAGTGTAAATAATCGTATGCGTAATTCTCGCGCAAACGCTGTTGTCATCGCATAGCTGATAAACTAATTATTTAAAAAAACATGCAAAAAAGAAAGATTGTACATGTGTAAGGAAATGTGGGCCAAACCATTGCACCAACACCTCCATATTAGTCCCTTTCCCAAGCGATGGTGGGGCAAACCTTGTTCCACAACATTTCCCTATGAATGTCTACCGAGAATCAGTTTGCAAGCCGAATTTTCACACGTCAGTGAAAAGCCATTGTGATGTAAACCAATGTTACCATTCAGTGGTCAACAAATTTGCTTTCATACGAGTGTCAGTACTTAGGATGATTTCTTGTCACCAACCCAGTTGTAATATAATTTTTGGGCTTGTGACTTTAATTTTAAGCACCATTGTAAGGTGAGTTTTGAATTACCCTACTGTCTGTGAAAATCGCAACATCAAGAAAAGATCGCGCTATTCAAACGAAATTTATATCACAGATTCCTCACGTTACAGGAGATAACTGACTACATTTGTAGAGATATACAAATTATTTTCGCTTCAAAATTCAGTATCGTGTGCAGCCACCTCCAGCTACAACAGGTCCTACACGTCGTGGCTGTGAATGGAAGAGGTTTTTGATATCATCCTAGGGAATAGCCTGCGAGGCTGCATCTATTCAAAGCCAGAGTTCATTTCTTTTAATTCGCGGCTGAGCTTCAGGGGCCAGCTGCTTGTTTCTTTAATTTTGATCATATCTACCATGTCCAAGACATGTTCAATCCGGGACATATCTTGTGAAAGTGCAGGCAAGATCAGAATCGGTATCTTCCGCGCATGGAAGATGGCTTGAACATTCTGGACAGCGTGTAACCGGGCATTGTTCTGCTGGAATACAGCGTCAGGGTAACTCTGAAGGAAGGGTATCACCTCTGCTTCTAAAACATTCCTGATGTATCGCTGGTTGTTGAGGGTTAACTGAATTCCTATCAGGCGGGATCGTCAATTGAAACCAATGGTCTTTCAAATCATGACGTTTGGCGTTAGGCCGATAGGACGCAGCTTGGTGCCGTTCACCACGATATACTAGACCACGTATGCGACCATTATGATGCATCAACTTGAATCGGGACTCGTAAGCAAAACACTACCTTTCGCGCCAATGTCTGTGTTCGAGACCCCTATGCAACCTAAGGCGTCTGTGTTTGAGGGTCAAGTGATGCGCAGCAATCGGCTGCTAGGAACCAGACCTCTGTTAAGACGACGACGCCGACCTTTGTTAGAAGACACAACCAGACCCGTGAGAATGTTCCACTTCTGCGCTGACACCGTAGATGTCGCTGTGCGATGGCACACTGCTGTTCGATAGAGGTGTGTCTGTCATCCTGTGACGTTTTGCGATTTTGCAGTACATTACGCTTTCCAACCGTAGGTTGAAGAAGCGTTAATGCTCCAGCTTTGTCCGTCTGTCTGTCTGTCCGTCCGTCAGCGCGGTAACTCGCGTAAGAATGGTTCAATTTCGATGAAATTTGAGTATGTGGTATGGGAGCTCCTTGAAGTTGACGTGTCTTGGCAAGCGCCTGAAAGTTGGAAGGTTTTTGTGTTGATAATACTCGTTCTGCATTTTTTAGTAACCTGAGTTGTGTGTAAGTGTTTCATCTTCCATCCGAGAGCTCGTGATCATTGGTAAGTAATTTTCAAGCATATAATATCTTCATTTTTCCATTCTTCTCGGCGTTTGTTTACATTCGCCAGCAATGCAAATGGCGGCTTCCAGTTCCTCCGACTTCGTGGATCCCCCACAGGAAACGCGTCTTATTCTAGATACGTCACTAACCGTCAGTTCGGCTGGGTCTTCACCCCTTCGCCCAACAAGATCGAGTGGCCAAAAACCTACGTCAGTAGAAGAAGGCAATCATACTACCGTGTTTCCTGCAGTTCTTTTTTTTTTTTTTTTTTTATTGGAGGTTTAACAAGCACTGTGAGCAACTCAATGGGCTATAAGCAGTCGCCCGTCCCTAATTGAGGCTCACTGGTTCCAGGGAAGGGAGAGAGCCAGTGCCGTAAGACAAACACAACATCCATGCCTCACCGGGATTCGAACCCGGACCCCTTACGGACGAATGATCAGAGGCCATCGCTTAGACCACTGCGCCACCGGGGTGGCTATTGGAGGTTTAACGACCACCGTGAGCAACTCAAAGGGGCTACAAGCAGTCGCCCGTCCCTAATTTAGGGTCACTGGTTCCAGGGAAGGGAAAGAGCCAGTGCCGTAAGACAAACACAACATCCACCCCTCACCAGGATTCGAACCCGGACCCCTTAAGGGCGAATGATCAGAGTTCATCGCTTAGACCATTGTGCCACCGGGGCGGTTTCCTGCAGTTCAGTAATCTTCTTCAGCACGGAAATGTTCAATTTCTGGGATGACATTGAAAAATATGAATGTCATGTGTACGATTTCGACTATTTCTAGTCCAGCTTCGTCTACATCTACTGAAAAGTTTCACTCTCCACCATCGACACCCAAGAGCGTCGCGGAAGCCCTTAACCCAAATACTGCGCCGGCTCGTACTTCTTTAGCCGATTAGGTTGCTCAACAAAGTCGTCCAAGAGCCTTTGTTTACATTGCGCCTGAGTCTGAGGTCGGCAAACAACATAAATCTTTGAAAACTAGGACTGTGATGTATGAGGCCCTCCCTCAGACCCCGAAACCACAGTATCTCACGGTAATTGAATATATAATACCAAAGAAGACCTTGAAGGGGTAACTCGATGTCCGCAAGGCATCTCTGTCCTCTTCTCAGACAAGTGTTTTGCTGATTTAGCTGTAAAACAGAGCATAACGGTCAAATCTCGAGAACGTTTTGCAGCTAGTTTGATGTATAAACCGGTTTGGATCACATTTTATCCGGTACCTTTAGAGGTGCCAGATTCAGCTTTACATTTAGTTGTGTCACAGTGGTGCAAGGTTCTGTGCAAAGTTCAGAGGGCCTCAGATGCTCCACATGAATCCTCTCATAAGCATGCCACAGGCCATAAGCGTCAAGTTCGTGTGGTCTTCTCATCGGAAGAGAATAGGCAAGCATTCCCGGATCAAGGGGCAGTGAGAATTGATAATCATGTGTATGCTTTTGGGATTTATTCAGAAGAATATTGCAACTATTGCCGGGCAGCTGGGCACCTAAAACCACAATGTTCAAACAACCACTCTTCAGTTGAGCAGCATCCACCAGTTTCTACCATTTCACATTCAGCTTATAAACCTGTTGAAAATCCTACTGCTGCTGATACCATCCTTGTTCCAGCACCGCATGCAATCTCGCCTTCATCTCCAGTTGCGGCGATGCAAGTCGAAGTCCCTTCTTTGGGTGAACTCATTCAGCTTGCTACTGACTCTACCCCTGTCAACGCCATTCGAGATCCCCCTCCCGTAGAGGAAGATGTTACTTCTACTCCATCTAAAAGAGACCTTGAAGAACCTATCGTTTCAATGGATGCAGATGCGGAAGAGCCTGTGCTCACCATCGAACGAAGCGGTTCGTCGTCTAAACAAACTAAGAGTAAACACCCTCTCGTTTTGCTCTCGTTACATACCCTTCCTGATACTGTTGATGTTCGTGCTAAAAGTGTGGACCTCAAAGAGACTGCAGTTCCCTCCTCATTCTCATGCTCAACTTTTGTATCACAAATCCTGGACTCAGATGAGTCCGTGAAACCAGATTCAGTTATGCTTTCGATTCTATCGCACACTTCGTGTCTTAAAAGACCTCTCCCGCCGGAAGCTCTCGTGACTGTGCTCTCTACAGAAACTTCATAACAGTGAGAATCGACACATCTTTACTTCGTAGTTTTTTTAAAAGTATCAGGGTGACCCGGTTGCTGTTCACCTTCAGCTACAGAACTGTATGACCTATTTGAAAGAGCATAGCTCTACATATACGTTTATTACTCATACAATTCGTTTCCGCTTCAGGTCAAGGATAAAAGAGTATTTTGACATGACGGAGAAGCAGCTGTGCGACTCGTCCCATGACGCATCATTTTAACTTTGCTTCCTTTAATTGTCGCGGGTGTTCCAATACTCTTTCTAATTCCATTACTTTTGAAGATCTCTCCTCGATTTTACCAGATGTTCTTTTTTTACAGGAAACTAATTGTTCGAATACTACTCCATTTCATCGCTGGAGACAGTGGCCATACAAGTTTATGCATTGCTATGGCTCTCAGCCGGGGTCTGGTGTTGCCATAGCGGTGCATCAGAAACTTTCCTCTACTTTTTCTACCATTTCTGAGATCACCAGACGCCCAGGTATCTTTCTGGTACTCCAGCTGGTGATCTTGGACGTTACTTTCCACCTTTTCAATTTGCACATGTCAATGAATAATGCAGTTGCCGGAGACTTGCTTGAAGATCTCATCCAGTGCGTTGACCGTATGTCCTCGACAGATGTCATCATAGTTGGAGGAGATTTTAATTGTACTTTGGATCCATTTTAATTTTACTTTGGATCCAGACTTGGACGGCATTTCTTCCCGGGAATATCGCCCCACTCTCACTCAGTCGTTATCATCTCTTTTACAAACAGCTTATTTAGTAGATGTTTACAGAATCCTCCACCCTCCCACTCACTTTTGTTCTTGGAGGCTTGACCGATTCTACGTCTCCACCCATTTTCGTTCCGCATTTCTTTCTGCTCACAACACTGTTTCCACCTCCTCTGATCATGATATTTGTTACATTTCTCTATCTTTACCTGATCCATCCCTTCCAAAAAACCGTTCTTGATCACTACCAAAAGATCTCATCCTTGATACAGCCTATTGCGCTGAAATTTCTCCATCTTACAATCTGCTGCTGTTGGTGCTCTAGGGTCTGTTTCTGATCCAGTGATGCATTGGATTACTACTAAATCTAAGATAATTGGCTTTTCACGTCATTACTCTGCACTTACTCACTTTAAACATATCATGAACGTTGCCCATCTTCGCAACACCCTCAAATGTCGCTCTCCGGAATCTTCCACTTACCGTACAGCATTAGCCGCACTTCGTCATCTCCGGGAGAAAGCTGCACATCAAGCCTTACTGCGTATTGAGGTTCAACCCCTCGCAGCGGACATTCAAGATTCAGTCTTGCTCGCAGAGGCTGAGCAGTTTCTCTTTTCCTCTCCTACTTTAACTAATCTTACTCTTGAAGATGGCACTGTCACAAGTGATCCAGTGCTCATCCAGCAGTCCATCTCAAAGCATCAGCGTTTCAATCCTTCTGTTCCCAATCTTGATCCAACTTCTTCTCTGTTTTCACAACTCCCTCAAGTTCCGAATTTTCTCTTTTCTTCATTTCTTTCTGAGTTCTCCTCTGATGAGCTGTTAGATTATCTTACTGCTCTCAACCAACATTCCGCTCTCGATCTTGACGTAATTTTGCTCCTCTTCTTTTACCTCTTCTACTTGCTTGTTTTAACACTTTTCTTTTCTCAGATTTTTTGTAACTGTTCCTTATTTTCTGTAGTTTTATTTTAGAAATGTGTAAGTGCCGGAATATTGACCTGTTACGTTGTTTGTCTTTAGCAAACTGTCTGGTAGTTCTTCGATTCCGTAGCGGTACCAGTTCTTGTCCTTCGTTGCGAAGAACTCCTTCACTCCCGCTGACACCTCTTCCTGGTTGTTGAAGTGCCGCCCGTGAAGGAAGTGGGCCATGGACCAGAACAAGTAATAATCCGACGGGGAAAGATCCGGACTATATGCTGGGTGTGGCATCAGTTCGATGTCCTCAAGTTCCTGGAGTTTTGCCCAGGTCGTTTGGGCGGTATGAGGCTGGGCATTTTCCTGTTGCAGGAGAGCGTGCTTTCTGTTCACCAGTTCCGGGTACTTCTCATCCAAAACGGCATACATCCGCTCCAGCTGCTCAGAGTAGAAGTTGGCCTTGATAGTCCGACCGTCTGGAATAAATTTGTAACGGATAATCCCCTCCAAATTCACCCAGTCGCACAGCATCATCTTGTGCTTTAAGCTCCCATCCTTGGCAACAGGTCTGGGCTCAACCACTGCCGCTATGTGTTAGGATTACGGAAATAGACCCACTTTTCATCGCACGTAACGATTCTCCTGATGAAACGTACATCGTAGGGTTTTCTAGGAGTTTTGTGCACACTCCCACTGGGCGGTTTGCTTGAGATGGCGTCAGTTCGTGAGGGACAATGCGGCAGCTCCTGTAGACTTTGCCGAGGTCTTGAAGGTGACGAACCACGGTGGTCTGTGATATGCTAAGCTCGCCTGATAATCTCCGAATGCTATTTGTCGGATTTGCCTCTATAGCCTGGCGCACGGCCTACGAATCTGATCTTTGAGGTTTCTGTGACCTGAGTGAAATTTCTCGAACAATCTGGTTGCGGTGTTGTGGTCCACGGAACCTTTCCCTTTCGCATGACAGATGCTTCGTGTTGCTTGAGCAGCGTTATGGCCGAATTCAAACTCGGAAATCAAAAGTTCCCTAATTAGCCGGTTATGGTTGTTCCAACCGCAGACATAACGACGGCATGCAAAATGCTGTTCACAACAACGACTACCACCTTATATCCCTTTCGACTGACTGCAGTGCACGAGTTGAACTAGTTTAAAACGTGACATACCCGCCACAGCGCATGCGTTTATGTATATATTACAAAACATTCGACTCTCTCTCTCTCTCTGTAGTAGCACTTTGGTCTTGCTGAAGTTGTGCTAATAAATTCTCCTCCGGATTACAAAATAAAAACGACGTGAATTCAGCAATTATCTTTTTAGCTTCTTTCCATTAATCAACAATTTCTTCTATGGATGTGTTCATTGTACTAGGGAGTACACTTCAGTATGTATACAAGTCATGTAATAGTTAAAACCACTCAGATCTTGCGCATGTGTCTCGTCTTGAAAATTATTCAGATTTTCTGTTGCTAATTGTTCCTAAGCACTTTTCCTGTTATTAACATCAAAAAGTTTGTCTTGTTCATCGCTTTTATGATTTTTTTTATTAAAATATTTACGCAATTTCTAATTAATAACTGTAAAAACATGGGTGATTAAAAAAATTGATACACATGAAAAATACACTGGCGTGCAAAAATTAAAGACGAGACGGTTTTTCGAATGTAACGTCGTGCAGAAGTGCTCCACATCGACACAAATCATAGCATAAGATCCCCAAGATGTACGAATATGGGACAAGTGAGCAAAACCTTCCAAACAAGGAATCCAAATGATACAACGGCACTTTATTGAAAAGCTAGCTTTGAGCACAACAGGACAGAAGACAGAAACGTCCATGTGACAGGCGGCTGCCAAGAAAAATCCAGTCTTTAGTAGGGGATATGATCAACCCTGACTGCGTTGCAGGATTTAAGTCTATCCATGCTGAGGACGATGTTGTCAAGGAGCTATTGAGGCATCGCGGCCCATTCCTCTTGTAGCGCCAATCGCAGCTGCGTAATCGTTGCTGGAGGCTGGTGACGTGTTCCCGAGAAAGTCCCACACGTGTTCGATTGGTTTAGGTCCGGGGACCTTGCGGCCAATCCATTGGTTGAATATCTTCACTCTCCAACAGCTCTGTGACAGCCACTGTACAATGAGGTGTAGCGTTATCGTCCATGAAGAGGAACTCAGGACCCACAGCAACTCTAAACAGACGCACGTGAGACAAGAGAACCTCGGTACAATAGCGGACACCAGTAACTGAACCTCCTTGGAAGATGTGGAGGTCAGTACGGCTACCAAGCATGATACCGCCCCAAACGAGGACTACGCCACCTCCAAACCGGTCTCTTTCGATGATGTTGGAGGTGCGATTGCGTGTTCCCTGCTCTCTCCAGATGTGTATACGTCCAGAATCGTTCGTCGGCCTAAATCAGCTCTCATCCGTAAAGAGAACTCAAAGCCATTGCTGATATGTCCAGTTCTTGTGTTCCTGCCACCACAGAAACCACCGTCTCCGATGGGCAGGCGTTAATGGCACACACCGTACTGGTCGTCGTGCAAATAGACCACTTTTGTGCAGCTTCCTGGCCACGGTAAAACGCGATAACGGACGTCCTGTTGTCTCTTGCATGTGACTTGCGATTTCTTCCGCTGTCTGCCGTCTGTCTCTTCTCGCCTGTAGGACAATATACCGGTCGTCCGCCGCCGTGATTGCTCGCGGACGACCACTGCTAAACTATCGGACAGCTTTTCCTGTCGTTTGAAATGCTCTCCAAGCTCGTGAGACGATGCTGTGAGCGATCCCGAACTCCTCGGTCACACTAGTCACACTTCGACGTTCTTCCAACTTCCCAATGATGCGACCTCGGGTTAAGTCATCCAGATGTTGTCTACTGGATTGCCTGTTGGCCATATCACACGGTGGCAGCAACTCGACGTCGTTCAAACAGATGTACACCGTGCTTTCACCGAATTGCTGAGCGTACATCGTCCGTGTGCTTTATACCTTTCCGACACTCCCCCTTCCACGTCATGCTGCATATATGCCCATGCCCTACCGTACCGGACTCTAGTCTATCTCCTGAGTGGTCTTTCGGTCAGTTCTGCCTGCTCGTTCCGCTGTTATGCTACTTTCTCCTCTTCGTCCTTAAGTTTTGCACACCAGTGTATATTTTAAGAGCTGCTTCAGTGTACAACGATGAGCCATTACATTATGACCACCCCCAGGCTAGAGAAATGAGCGCGCCTGGAGACCGAACAGTGGCGCAAGTTAAGTTCACAGAGCAGTATATATACAACCCGAGGACAGGCTTTCAGTTAGTCGAGTGTTCGGAGTCAGAATAGAAAAAGCTGCCAATTTATCGTAGTTTGATAAAAGACAATTTGTGATGGCACAGTGCCTCAGAACTACGATCTTGAAAACGGTGCGGCTTGTAGGTTGTTCACGTGCCGCTGCAGTGAGTATGCATCAGAAGTGTTGCACAGATGGAAAAACGACGAACCATCGTCCAGCCGTGTGTCGTTCGCAGCTCATTGATGCCAGAGGGGAGCGTAGAGTGTCGCGCATTGTTCACAGCGACCGCAGGACCACAGTGCGACAAATCACCCGCAGCTACAACACTGGTAATCACAGCAATGTGTCACAGCACACAGTTCATCATTGCAGCCTTCTGCGCATGGGCACGCGTAGTCCAAGATCCAGCCGGTTCACCATGCTCACTGCACGTCATCACGAACAACGAATGAAATGGGCCCAAGATCATCGAGATTGGACCGTGGATGACTGGAAGAAATCGGCCTGGTGTGACGAATCAAGATTTCTGGTGCATCACTTAGACGGCCGAGCAAGGATACGCTGTTTACCAACGGAGGCTATGGTACCTGGATACACTGTTGGGCAGAAATGGGCCCGCGGCGGCGGTGTTACGGCGATGTTTTATTGGGACAATTTAGACCCCATTATTCCAATTGCACAATCCCTGATCAGTTGTCTGAACATCTTTGCGGACCAAGTTCACCCATTCATGGCGACTGTGTTACCTGCTGGTGATGGTCATTACCAACAGGATAATACGCCATGCCACACTGCCAGAATTCTCAAAGTTATGTTCTAGGAACATGGTGATGACTTTTTGTTAATACCCTGGCTTCCAAGTTCACCTGACATGAACCCAATCAAAGGTTTGTGGTTCGACTTGAAAAAGCTGGTTCGCGCTAAATCACCATTACCTCGAAATGTACGGTAACTGTAGGATCTGCTGTTGATTTTATGGTACCAGATACCCAAGAAAACCCATCACCACCTCATCGAATCGAGGCCTTGCCGAGTGGCCACTGTTTTGCGGGCTAAAGGTGGCCCTACAGCTTATTAGGAGGGTGGTCATAATGTAATGGTTCATTGGTGTAAGTTTAATGAATTGTAATGGTGTAGTCCCAAACGTAATATTTTGATTCTGGGGGGATGATAAGTTGTGAAGAAAGTCTTGCGGATTTATCAAACAGTTCTGAATTCACAGATTTTTATGGTACACTGGCAACCATGATTAAAGTAACAAACACGAGACATGAAGAAAAGTACTCACCAACGAACAAAATGATGTGAAACTAGTCACGCTGGATGATGTACATGTTCATATCGTTGGGCAAAAACTGGAACAAATCACATCTATATGGATACCAGTCGTGTGCCTGCACAACTGGATGGAGAAGAACGTGGTCCAAACCCTCATTTGACAACCTCCATGTTTGTTACATGTCCAATAGGAAGCCTTGTTCTATGTATATTGTCTACATGTGAATGTCTGCCGAGAATAAGGTTGTCAGCAAAATCTAGGCACGTCATTGAAAAGCATAGTAGCTTATTAGTAATACACTGCTGGCCACCCAAAGTGCAACACCAAGAAGGACACGAGATAGCAAAGCCAGATTTACTGGGATCGTAACAACAGATACAAAGATAAAACGATTGATCTTACAGGCCCGTGCGACTTGAGGAACACGCAAACATCAATAGTTCGTGTGGTCCCCATGGCTGGCAATAACGACCGCTACAAGCCACGACATCGAACGAAAGAGGCTTTGGATGTGGGCTTGGGGTATGTCGGTTCAGGGTGCTTCCACACGTTGCCACTATTCACCAGGCGTAGCCGCGGGTGGTGCTTGCCAGGCCACACACGGTTGCCGATCAGCGACCAGACGTGTTCGACGGGCGACATATCGGGAGAACAGGCGAGCCGTAGTAGCAGGGACACCTAGTGGGCCGTGAATAATTGTTGCACAATGCGTGCCACGTGCAGGTGCGCATTGTCCTGTTGAAATGTGGCCGCCGTCAGCTCCTGCATGTAAAGGAGGACTAGAGGCTCCAAAACGTCGGAGATGTAGTGGTGGCTGTTGAGTGTACCGGCGATGCGTACCAGAGGGGTGCGGGTGTCATATCCAATTGCGCCCCAAACCATAAGGCCAGGCGACGGACCGGTATGGCGATGCATAACGCAGGCGTCATACAGTCTCTCGCCGCGGTGCCTCCACACGCGGATCCGACCATCATGGTGTTGCAGGCTGAAGCGGGATTCGTCGGAGAAGACAATGACGCGCCATTCCGTAGTCCAGGTGCGGCGTTCAACGGCCCACTGCCGCCGCACTCACCGGTGGTGTAACGTCATTGATAATCGGAGCAATGGCCGCCGTGCCACATGTCACCTCTCCTGCAGACGACGTCGAACGGTACGTGCTGACACAGGTTGTTACGCAACACACCCTAATTCCTGCGCTAACATTCGTGATGTGGTGGTGCGATCCGTCAATGCCCGCCGCACAACATTCCGGTCCTCTCGTTCGGTGGTGTGCCGCGGCTGCGGTAATCGCTCACGTCGGTCCGTCCGTCCGTCCCTCCTGCGCCAACCGAATCGGTACTCGCCTCACTGTGGCTGGATGTCGTCCCACACGGGCGCCGATGTCTCGGTACGATAAAGAGCTGTCGTGCTAAGCCACTATTCGTCCTCTGTCGAACTCCGAAATGTGCTGGAATGACAGCCGTATTCGGCGACGAGGCAGCAGGAAGATTCGGACGCACAGGTTCGGCAGCACAACGCACTTCCACTACTTACACCCCGCCTTCTGTACACCCTTCTTATAGTGCTTCTCGGTGGCGTGCCTGGTGTACAAGATTTGCATATGCCCTGCAATGCTAATCGTTTGCATGTCCTCTCGCGGGCGATGCATGCTGTGAAACTCAGGCCAAGCGGATGCTTCCTTCTTGGTGTTGCATTTTGGGTAGCCAGCAGTGTATGTATATTGTATACATGTGAATGTCTGCCGAGAATAAGGTTGTCAGCAAAATCTAGACACGTTTGTGAAAAACATAGTAGCTCATTGGTAATAGATGTAAGCGGGACTTAACAAGATCGTACAATTTTCCACTTGCTCGATAGCAATAGGTGGCAGCGTTAATAATAGTATCCGATAGATGCATACACAATGTTATTTTTAAAGGAACGATTCAGTAAATACAAATGTATAGATCAGAACTCGCCTGATCATAGACGTGTAATCCTTTTTTCTTGATATATATACGATTACAAGCTAATAATAGTGGTAAGAAAGATAGCAGTAATCACAAATGTAGGTGAGTGTATGTAAATTCGGGCATTAGTTTGCCGAGTTACAGAATGGCAATACATCACTTAATACATTTTATTAAAAAAAACACGAGGCTTGCTGCGATATTATGTTCACGTCCCTGCTGCACACATACACGGTTTTAGAAGAAGTGAAAAGTTGAGGAAAAGTCGGAGTTATAAATGGGTCACAGGTGCTTTTCTTGATGATGATGCGTGCCCACGCAGTTCTTCTTCCGAGAGTGGAACCGAGGGAAAGTCCTTTTTCTTTTCAAATGAGTTACTTGCGATTTTTGATGTTTCCTGTACCGCCGATATGCTCAGCGTCCACGAGCAATAGTAACCAAAGCTTACATTTGCTTTTGTACATGTAGCAGTACTCGCATTGGCTGTTCTACATGTGGCAGCATTTGATGTTATTTCTTTGCACCATTTCAGTTGTGATTTAATTTTTGTGTTTGTTGATTTAATTTTAAGCACCACTGTGTTTGCGAATTTCACGTAGGTACGCAACAGAGTTCAACAGAAAAAGTCCCTTTTTCATGTTGCAAGTTGTATTTCTCTACTCTCCATCCAATAGAAATGAATATTTGAGTCCAAACACAGAAACACATGCATTTCTATTTGTCATATGTGCCCAACTTCTTGAAGAAAAATATATTGTAACGTAGCTTAATCAATTGATTCCTTTTTATAGCTGAGTGCTAAAATAAAAATTCTAGATGTCATCTTAAGTGTTTTGTTGGTTTTCTGTAAACAATGTGTCGTTCGATACCAAGCTTTGCAACTGTGAAAAGAGTTTGTATAGCCATCGATTTTCTTTTCTTTTACAGTGGAAAAACTTTGCATTTGACCAACTTTGCTTTCCAGGAAAATCCGTTAGTGAATTTTAAGGTCGTGAGAGCTGAGTATTGGTGGAGTGGTATCATCGTGTTTGAAGATCAGAAAACAGAAGAAAAGCAAGAGGTTGAAATGACAGAGTGATATCTAGAGGAGACAACTGGATTATTGTGACGGGCGTCATCATGAGCTCGTGTGAACAGATCGTTTCTTTAATACAGAATATGAATAGATCGATTACATTTTTCCAATTTGCAAAAGTAAACAGTTCATTTAGGTCGGAAATAACTGCAGTTTTTACGCTTTAAAGAAAGAGAGATTTTATCGCCTGCACTGAGAAAGATATTGTTTACTTTCCGAACTCACTAGCTGGAGACAGACAGATATACTGATTTACATACGAGTTGTTTGCTTTCTTTGTTTAATGTTATAATGCTGTATCGTTTGATTTTAAAGTTGTATTTTTGTGATTAAATGTTGCTTTCACTTTTAGTTTAATGCTCCCTTGAGGAAAGCTTTACGTTCGCACTGTCTTCTTTACTGTTCTCTGATCCAGAAGCCGAATCCAACGGTTTCGGTTCCATCCTGTACGCGGCGCCTTGAATCTGATTTGGGGTAGAAGACCACCAGCGACGTAACAATATTAAAAAGGAAAATATCGTACAAACGAAGGTGATGCTGAACACACTTCTGCTCAAAATTAAAGTAATAAATACGAGAAATGAAGGAAGACACAGAACAATGGATAAAATCAGGCAAAAGTAGTACAGGCTGAGTCATGTACTATATCACATATTGGGACTAAAAAAAGAAAACATTCTTATGCTTGTAGACCCAGGTTATGTGCCTACATATTTGGATGGAATAGAAAAATGTCCAAATCACCACTCCACCACATTCTCATTGGTCCCTTTCCCAAGTGAGGGTGAGACGATACCTTATTCCACGTTTTCTGCATCTGAATGCTTGCCGACGAGAAACAGTTTGCAAGCAAAATCTTCACGTATTAGTGAAAAGCATGTTAGCACCAATCCAGATAGGGACCAATGTCTTCATTAGCGAAAAGCACATTAACCCAATCCGTGTATCCGGGTAGGGACCAATGTCTTCATTAGCTTCTGTGCATGTGACAGAGAGAGAGATGTGACGTATATTTTACTTTAACTTTCATTTCCAGTTCCTTTTGCTATGTAAATTTCAGTTTGTTTTCTCTTGCACTTTCCAAAATTAACGGGATATCTTTTCTCTCACATGAATGGAGGTTTAGCAACAACCTGAGGTCAGTACGCAAGTGACGTATGCATGCGATAAGAACAAGACGAGAGATATAAAGGTTACGCAAGTAGCTCTAAAACGGGGAATTTCATGGTGAACGTTAATGCTCCTTTTGGATACGAGATTGCTTAATTGCCGTTTAAGTATTTGTGAAGCCTACGCGTTCTACTTTAATGACAGTGTTTCGTTGTCAAGTGTTCTTATGGATATTGACTCAAGTTCTAGTCTTGTGTTTCATAGCTAATTGTCATTATTGATTAGAGGTCTGCACAGGCCTTAATTTGGAAAGCCCGGCCCGGCCCAAGCGCGCACGTCCAAGTCACAGCCCGTACCCGACCCGTTTCAATTTTGTTAATTAAAGCCCAGCACGTATATTTCTCCTATTTCGAAGGCCCGAGCCGGCTTCGTAAAATTTCAACAATTACTACAACACGCATTTGACACCTGGTGCACCCGCTCATACGACTCCTGAAGAGTTTTCGTTTTCTTAATTGCTACACGTATTCTATTACAATAAACGTTAATTCGGGATATTTCTGTGACCCTGTATAAGTCACGTGACGTTTGAGGAGGAGGGGCTTGTATACTCAAAAATATTGCATGTAAACGACAATTTCCATGCCTTTCAAATTTTCTGGGTTTTCAAATTATCATTGCCTAACACCGAACCCGGAATATCCTTGGATATGGAAGGGGGGAGGGAGGGGGTAATTCGAAAAGTACGAAATATCTAGAATTATGAGTCCCATCGTTCTACTTTACATTGTCTACAAGAACATATTCTCCGGAAGCGATTTTTTTCGCGAAAAATCTTTCACTTTCTTAAACCCCAATAATAAGTATGGAAGAGTATTTATCAGCAACACTGAACTGAGCATATGCTAGGGAAAACAACGACAGAATGTCCAGCTAATCAGTGTCACAGAAGTTTTAAAAACAGCTGGGCTGGGACACCTAAGGGTTCATTTGTCATTTGCCATTTGCTGACTCCCTGAGAGTACAAAATGGGGAAAATACAGCACAGATTTATACACAGAAGTAAGTTTCTCCCAGCCCATTTCTCCCGTGCCATTTAAGGCAACTCAAAAGCTTTTCACACATCTAGAGAACAAATTGCTGCCGACCAGAACAATAAAAAAGAACGTCTGCGAGCGGGTGGCTCGGTTTCTAAATGCTGCAGCTAATGGCCTGCTCTGAAGCATGAGAGGAGGATGGAAGTTAGAGAGAGAGAGAGAGAGAAGAGACCACATTCACATTGAAAAACTAAGGGAGCTGACCCACTCCAATTGTTTTGTAGGAGAAAAGGATGTCGTAAAACTTCTATTTCTTCCAACAGTGAAAATTATTCAATCTTATCCCGCGCTTGTATGTTGTGAGATTTCCAAACAAGAAAGGCATCGTATAGCGATTGCTTTGCTCATAAAAAAACTCCTGCTCGGCCCGTGTCTGTTTTACATTAAATATTTAAGGCCCGGCCACAGCCCATTTTTCCAACTTAGAAATTAGCAAAGGCCCGACCTGGCTCAGGCCCGTGCATTTGATATTAACCCAAGTTTCGTTGATCTCACTTTGTTGAAGGGCAAATGATCAAGTGACTATTAACAGCAATAAAGGTTTAGCTGTAATAACAACTTCTTGAACTTCATTTGAGTGACTTGTATTTCACTCTAGATGAAGTTTTTGATCTATGTAGTGACTTAGAAAGTCAGCTACACACAAACGCTGAAGAAGGAGAGAGAGAGAGGGGTAGAGAGAGAGAGAGAGAAAGCAGAAAAGTTAATATACAAACATGTACGTTTGATCACAATAAGAGTCAAGAACTGAAAACCGTGATTGATTTGAAATAATAACAAGTTAGTAAAATCATGCAATGCATTGATTATGATACGCTTTCCAACATACCAGAAATCATTACTCAAGTTACAAGGATAATGGCTATGGAATAAATCTCGGTCCCACACCCTGACCTTTGATCCCATTTCGATTATATTTAACAGAACCGGTTCAGTATACCTCCGAAATAACATGATAAAGTTTTGTCGCAATGGTAGCATTTTTACGAAAGATATGATGCATAAGAGCTATGGAATAGATTCCGCTTCTGTATCCTAAGCTTTGACCCCATTTCGCCCATTTTAAATAGGATTCATCCCCAGGCAGGCCCCTAAAACATACTAACATTTCATCCTAATCGAATAATTTTTACGTAAGTTATGACGCATAATGGCGACGGAAGCGATTCTGCTCCATTGTCCTGACCTTTGACCCCATTCCACTTATTTTCAATAGGGTTTGTCCCCAAGTGCTTATTGTCCCCTACCACATTCTAAAATTTAATCGAAATCAAACCTTTTTTAACGTTAGTTATGACGCATAAGAGCAGTGGAATGGATCCCGTTCCTATGTCCTGACCTTTGACCCCATTTCGTTCGCTTTCAATAGGATTCCTTCCCAGGTGATCCCCCTTGACATACCAAACGTTCATCGAAATCGAGCGATTTTCACGCGTTATCGTGCGGACGGTCATACGCACACAACGCGTGACGTAATGAGGCATATGGGAATCACGACCATCTGCTCGCAAGAGTGTGACATCATACAACTTTAATAGGATCCACACACAATGCGTGACGTAATGAGACAGATGGCGTGCCCGTGCACCAACACCTCAAACGCGAGTTGTGACGTCATAAGATCGTCCCCAGTGGTCCACCACCACATAATAAAAATTCATCGAAATCAAAACATTTTTACGCACGTTATGACGCATAAAGTCAAAGGAATGCATTCCGCTCCTATGTCCTGACCTTTGACTCCACTTCACCCATTTTTAATAGGATTCATGCCCAGGTGGTACCTTGCAATATACTAAAATTTCCTTGACATCGAACCATATTTACGCAATTTATGACGCATAAGGGCAATGGAATGGATCCCGCTCCTATGCCGTGACCTTTGACCCCACTTCACCCATTTTCAACAGGTTTCATCCCCAGGTGGTCCCCTATAATATGCTAAAATTTCATCGACATCGATCTGTATTTGCGCAAGTTATGACGCATAAAGGCAATGGAATGAGTCCAGCTCCTATGTCCTGATTTTTGACTCTATTTCACCCATTTTCAATAGGGGATCGTCCCCAGGTGGTCCCCTACCACATACTAAAATTTCGTCGAAATCGAACCATTTTCACGTGAGTTATCGTACGGACGGACAAAGCTGGAGCATATACGCTTCTTCAACCTGCGGTTGGAAAGCGTAAAAAGCTAAATAATTGGGGGAAAATTTGAATAAATGCAAAATGCAGAGGAGGTCATTACTAATAGCCACTGCTTTTCTTTTCTTTGCGTCACCTATGAAGTCACGTAGGGCAGTCAAAAAGTTAGATGCACTTGCATGCAATAAAACAAAATGAACATTTTGGGAAATGTTCATACTTAAGTAGGAAATATAATAGAAGAGCTATTTTCTGATGTAATCGCCCAGTTTATTTAAACATTTATCGTAGCATATCACGAGTTCGTGTCTCCTTTCTTGAAACAATTGTTGTCTGACTTGCGATAAATATTCTCGCGTAACATTTTTGACGTCTTCATCGGAGTGAGATCTCCGCTTTGCAAGGTCATTTTTCATGGGGCCCGAACACAGAGAAATCACAAGGCGATACATCTGGACTGTAGAGAGGGTGTACCCACACCTCCCGTTTGAATTTTTCAAGGAGGGCCTTCGTGACGCTTGCCGAATGGGGTCTCACGTTGTCATGCAGAAGGACAATGCTTCTTGACAGTGTTCCTGGCCGTCGAACTTCAATCGCCTTTTGCAGCCTCTTAAAGGCTTCACGATATTACACTGCATCAATCGTGGTGCCTTTCGGGATGCATTCATAATGCACAACACCTTTATTGTCGAAGAAAAGACTGAGCATAACCTTTCCGGCGAAAGGAACAATTCGGCACTTTTTCGGAGACGGATAATGTAGATGTTTCCACTCATATGAAGCCTGCTTTGTTTCTGGTGAGAAGTCATGGAACTAAGTCTCGTCTCTTGTCACGATATGGTCCAAATTTCATTTCCTTCTCTGTGATAATGATCCAAAAACGCGAAAACTGCTTCAAAATGTTGCGCCTTGTGTTGTACTGTGAGTAAGTGAAGCATCCACAGTGCACAAATTTTTCGAAACTCAAGACGCTTGCAGAAGATGTGGTGCGCACTTTCATGAGAAATATTCAATTCATCTGCGATCTCGTCCACTGTGATTCGCCTATTGGCAGGAATCAATTCGTTCATGAGGTCCACGTTTTCATTCGGCGTCCAAGTGGACGGCCTTCTCTCCCGGTAATCGTCTTTGATATCCGTGCGTCCTTTCTCAAACAACGAACGCCATTTTGCAATCGCCTGCGGCAAAAATGATTTGTCGCCGTACACTTTAATTAATTGGCGTTGAATTTCAGTGGGGTTCAACTTTTTGGACCATACAAAACGGATCACGGCGTGGATTTCAAATTTGGAAGCTACTTCCAACGGATACATCTTTCACGAGTGACAGCAGACGAACTGTTCCCGCCACGTCGACAAAGTTAACACGTCGGCTTCGCGGAGAAAGTACAAGTGGCGACCCTACATCGCATCCAAATATCATTTATACAAAAAAAAAAAATTGTGGACGCATGCAACTAACTTTATGGCTACCACTCGCACTATATCCGCTTTCTTAATATTCGCAGTTGTAGAAAACTCTCCTATCTTGAGATAGATGTTGTTTTCAGATACAAATTTCCATCAGTTCATACTAGACCCGAAAGGACTTAAACTTTAATGGAAGTGTACCGTACGTGGTGCTGCAGAAGTCTCTCTGGTTCTTCAGGACTATAACGTAGTTTTTTTTTTCGTTGTAACGTAGTCCTTACGTCAGTAATTACGTTATGTGTGTTAAGTCAATGCAATATTAGAAGGTACACATACACCTTACAAGAAAGAGGTCAAGTAGTACTTACAAATACTTTTATTGTGCTTGCATGGGTTTACTCGACACTCACATATGATTTACTTGCTTACTCGATACTATATCAGTGATTTAACATCCAAACACAGTATAACAGCACGTCTGTCATCAATAACATCAATCCCCTTAAACAACCGCTGCACTGCCTTTTTTTACGCTTTCCAACCGTAGGTTGAAGAAGCGTATATGCTCCAGCTTTGTCCGTTCGTCCGTCCGTCCGCACGATAACTGGCGTAAAAATGGTTCGATTTCGATGAAATTTCAGTATGTGGTAGGGGACCACCTAGGGACGGAACCTACTGAAAATGGGACAAATGGGGTCAAAGGTCACGACGTAGGAGCGGAATCATTCCATTGCCTTTATGCGCCATAACTTGCGTAAATATGGTTCGATTTCAATGAAACTTTACTATCTGGTAGGGGACCACCTAGGGACGAACCTTATTGAAAATGGGACAAATGGGGTCAAAGGTCACGACGTAGGAGCGGGATCATTCCATTGCCCTTATGCGTCATAACTTGCGTAAATATGGTTCGATTTCAATGAAAGTTTACTATGTGGTAGGAGACCGCCTGGGGACAAACCCTATTCAAAATGGGTGAAGTGGGGTCAAAGGTCATGACATATGTGCGGAATCCATTCCATCGCTCTTATGCGTCATAACTTGCGTAAAAATGGTTAGATTTCGATGGAATTTTAGTATGTGGTAGGGTACTACCCGGGGACGAAGCCTATTGAGAATGGACGAAAAGGGGTCAAAGGTCATGACATAGGGGTGGCATCCATTCTATTGCCCTTATGCGTTCTAACTTGTGTAAAAATTGTTCGATTTCGATGAAATTTTAGTATGTGGTAGAGGACCACTGGGTACGAACCCTATTGAAAATGGGATAAGTGAGGTCAAAGGTCACGACATAGGAACGGGATCCATTCCATTGCTCTTATGCGTCATAACTTGCGTAAAAATTGTTGATTTCGATGCAATTTTAGTATGTGGTAGGGGACCACCTGGAAACCAACCCTATTGAAAATCGAAGAAATGAGGTCAAAGGTCACGACATAGGAGTGGGATCCATTCCATTGCCTTTATGCGTCATAACGTACGTAAAAATGATTCTATTGCGACAAAACGTTAGTATAATGTTAAGGAGTTATACTGAACCGGTTCTGTTTGATATCATCGATACGGGGTCAAAGGTCAGGACACAGGAGCTAGATTTATAACACAGCCATGTTTTTATCCTCATAACGTGAGTAATAACTTGAGTAATGATTTCTGCTATGTTGGAAAATCTTACATAATCATTGCATTGCATGATTTTACTAACTTGTTATCTATCGTTCTTATCCGGCCACGCGTTCGTCACTCTTGTTCCGACCTCAGGGTGTTACCAACATTATTTTCGTTTGAGGAAAAAGACATAACGTTAAGGTTTAAAAATGCCTAATAGAAAAAAACTCAAATTTATAGAGAACAAGAAACTCAAAAGGAAAGTTAAAATAGAATATACCTCACAGGACAGTGTATAAATAAGGAAACTAGATTTGCTGCCGATTACTACAGGTAAGTAATACTTTTGCCAGCATTTGGGATTTGGTTTCTACTTTTCTAAGGTATTCTGGTATCAAACACGATTCACAACTCCACAAATATCCTTATGCCGCTCCGGTGGCGCAGCGGTCTAAGCGCTGCTTTCTGATTATTCGTTCGACTTGGGTCCGGGTTTGAATAACTGTGAGGCATGGATGTTGTGTGAGTTGCTCACCGTGGTCTTTAAACCACGAATCAGAAAAAAGGAGAAAACAAGAAAGATGACGCCGAATTTTCGGGTGCAATAAGCACGTCTTTTAAATCCGTTCAGACGCAAATTAAATTTATCAAAGCTATTCAAAGTCAATGGAACCGGTATGGAAAACAATAGTATCTGACGGAAGAAAGAACTTTTTCAATCGGGTCAGATATTTAGATATTGGGTCAGATATTTAGATATTTCAATCCCTCAGATATTTAGATATTGCTGTGTTTAATTCCTCAGATATTGCGAACTCTTAGAAACAAAGTTATCGACGAAAATAAGATCTGATTTTACGTCCCCTGGTGGGAAAACCATGCATTATTTAAGGAAGAAAGTATTCTCCAATGGTTTATATATATGAGCGGTCTCGGTCCAAGAAAAAAAAATTTACTCGAGTTTTCAGGAGCCCAGATTTTGCTACAAATACATCAGAAGCAGAAATTAACACTTATGACCCCTGGTGGCCAAACCATTCTTTACCAAACATTCCATCAGGTCTTGTATGCGATACAGAAGCATTTTTCAAATCGGAGTTTTAGGGGCAGAAAACGCAATTTAGCTATGTGCGCCCTAGCGGAAAGTCTATGATTTTCTTGAAAATTTTGAATTTATAGGAAAAACATTTCGCATCGGAAACACAATCGAACAAAGAAGGAATTTTTCAAATGGGACTTTTTGAAGTAGAGATATTGACAAAAATAAAATATACATCTACGCCCCCTGGCGTAGAAACCATGCATTATTTCAAGAAGAAAGTATTCCTATAAGGTTTGTCGACATGAGTAGAATCGGTCAACAAACGACTTTCTTTCAATCGAGATTTTAGAAGCTAATATTTTGCTGCAAATACATCAGAAGCGGAAATTAAGATTTACGCCACCTGGTGGCCAAACCATTTTTTACAAAATTTAGAAATTATGTGCAAACGATTTCCCATCAGGAGAGGTATCCGGTGCAGAAAGAATTTTTCAAATCGAAGATTTAGAAGCAGAGATATAGGGGAAAACGCAATTTAACTTTACGCCCCCTAGCGGAAAGTCCATGAATTATTTGAAAAATTTGAATTTATAGGAAAAACATGTCACACTAGAATCACTATCCCACAAAGAAGGAGTTTTTTTTAAATCGGACTCCTAGAAGTCCAGATATTGACAAAAACTGGATGTACTTCAACGCCTCCTGGCGTAGAAACCATGCACTATTTTAAGAAGATAATGTTTCTAAAAGGTTTGTCGACATGAGCGGTATCGGTCTACGAACGACGTTTTTTTCAATCGAGAATTTAGAAGCTCATATTTTGCTGTAAATACATCAAAAGCGGAAATTAAGATTTACGCCCCCTGGTGGCCAAACCATTTTTTTGAAAAATTAGAAATTATGTGCAAACGATTTGGCATTAGGAGCTGTATCAGGTGCAGAAAGAATTTTTCAAATCGGAGATTTAGAAACAGTGATACAGGGGAAAACGCAATTTACCTTTACGCCCCCGAGCGGAAAGTCTATGAATTACTTTAAAATTTTGAATTTATATGAAAAACATGTCACACGGAAAACACTATCCAACAAAGAGAAGGAATGTTTCAAATCGGACCCCTAGAAGTAGAGATATTGATAAAAATAAGATATACATCTACGCCCCATGGCGGAGAAACTGTGAAATAATTTAAGAAGAAAACATTCCGAAAAGGTGTATCGATGTGAATGGCATCAGTCCACGAAAGAATTTTTTCAATCGATATTTTAGAAGCTCAGATTTTATGGCAAATACATCAGAAGCACAAATTAACACTTACGCCCCTTGGTGGCCAAAGTATTCTTTACCAAAAATTTGAAATTATATGCAAAAGATTTTCCATCAGGAGATGTATCCGCTGATTTTTTTTTTTCAAATCGGAGTTTTAGAAGAAGAGTTATCGGGAAAACTGTAATTTACTTTTACGCCTCTTAACGGAAAATCTATGCGTAATTTGAAAAAGAAACTGTATCTAAAATACTCTTCGACATAAATGGAATCGAAAGATAAAATAATAATTTTTTCAATCGGATGTTTAGAAGCAAATATGTGGAATAAAACGTAATTTTGATTTCGACATCATATGCATTTACGCCCTCTAGCGGCGAAATTGTGCATCGTAAAAAAAAAACGAAATAAAGGATCATCATTCGCATATTTCAAGCTTCCGAATGCAAAAAGGAATTTTTCAAATCGGACTAATAGTTGCAGAGATATCGTGGGTACAGATGGATGGACGGACGGACGGACAGACCGATAACAGAAGCACGATCTTTTTTTACAAAAGATCGTGCTAAAAAGGAAGCGTCTATCGAAATATTAGATCTTTGGTGTACCCCTCAGTACAGAGGTTTCAGCTGTGTACAAATCTCTATGATTTTAACTATCAGCCTACTAAACCTTTATGACTTAGTATATAGTGCAGGGCTATAAAATTTCCAGTAATGTTCTACACATTTTTCCAGTTTACATTTGTCACACTCACTAGAAGAACTGAGAATGCGCACGCAGAATTCCTTCTTAGAAGACAGTATGCGTTCCTTTCGAAAAAAAGAAAAAGTGAGAAAAATGCCACCATACCGCTATGCAATTCAGCAACACGTATAACTGACATTTTTTTTTTAAAACAGTTTGTGACGTGTCTATCCCGCAAGACGCACATGAGATAAAGGCAGATAGCAGTGAGAGCACATGCTAGTGTAGTACAGTGGATAGCACTCGGAGAAATGGAGCCGATATTTGTGGGTTCGAATCTCGCCCCTAGCATAAAAATGGTGGAGAAATTTGCTTCGTCATATTGGCGCCCGAACATCCAGGATAATCTGGCTGTTAGGTTTCTCGCAGTGGTGTGGTATTCTTTCCACACCGTCAGAGAAGAAAAATGAGAACCGCTTCGAAAGAAAAAATAAATCAGTGTGATGTTGGGTTCCACGAACCAAATTGTCTGGGATTTCTCAAATGCACATTCTTCATTGGATGACTGTCTACAGCGACACATGGTTCAGGCTGACCCGTAGGCCAAGCCGCCGGCCCTCTATAGGGGGGTAGGGATGTGACGTGTCTTCCCCGCAGGACGCACATGAGATAAATGCAGATAGCAGTGAGAGCACATGCCAGTGTAGTATAGTGGATAACACTCAGAGCTCCGGAGCCGAGAGTTGTGGGTTCGAGTCCCTCCCCTGGCACAAAAATGATGGAGAAATTAACTTCGTCATAAGTTTCCTTTTAAATCTCCACTTGTTAAATAGTTGGTGCACGAAATATTGATAATTACAATTTCTGTTATATATTTTCCCTGTGCACGTATTACACTGAAGTGCCAAAATTCATGGAATAGCAGTATAAAATTTTTTAACTGGCGCTGCCTCTAATAAAGGCTTCGACAAACGCCACGTTTTTTATCAGTTGCGAGGTGTAATCGCGTGAGTCAGGCTGAACAGACGCATTAAGATTATCGCAAGCCGACGTGCATTATCGGAGTTTGAACGAGGCATGGTTGCGGAAGCCAGACCGATGGGACATTCACTTTCCGAAGTTGAGCGAACATTCAACATTCCTCGATCCACGGTGTCACGTGGTGTGTACCGAGAATACCACATGGTTGGCATTACCACCAACAGCGGACAACACAGTGGTCGACCACTGGTGCTGAATGACCGTGACCAGCGGTGTCTGACCAGGATCGTCCATGCTAACAGACAAGCGACACTGGCTCAAATAACATCCACATTCAATACAGAAGGTACCAGAGACACATCCATCAGGTCAGTGCAGCGTAATTTAGCGGCCATGGGGTATGAGAGCAGAAGACCCACCAGAGTGCCTTTGTTAACACCACAACATCGGACACAGGGCCGCAACTGGGCTCGTGAACACGAAAAGTGGACCCTGGAAGACTGGCAACATGTGGCGTGGTCCAATGAGTCACGCTACCAGTTGTTACAAGCTGATGGTATGGTTTGGATGTGGCACCGGCCCCATGAAGCCATGGATTCAAGCTGTCAAAAAGGCACTGTGCAGGCTCGTGGTGGTTCCATACTTGTGTGCGGTGTCTTTACGTGGCACGGTTGGGGTACTCTGGTCCTCGTAAACACTTCATTAATCGGCAATCGCTTTGTTGTTCTGCTGGGTGACCATTTGCAGCCCTTCATGGACTTCATGTACCCCAACAACAATGGGATTTTCCAGGCGGATAATGCACCATGTCATCTGGCTCAAGTTGTCCAAAATTGGTTCGAAGAGCATTTCGGACAGTTCCGACGGATGGTGTGGCCACCCGTTTTCTCTACATTAACCCAATGGAGCACTGATGGGGCGTGTTGGAAAGGTCCATTCGCACCCAAGATCTTGCACCTACAAATACCAGGGAATTGTGGGCGGGTATTCAGACTGCAAGGCTCAACATCTCTCCAGAAGTCTTCCGGCCACTTGTGGAATCGGTTCCACTTCGAGTTGCTGCGCTTCGCCGTGCTAGAGAAGGTCCTACACGATACTAGGTATATATCCCAGGACTTTTGGTACTTCAGTGTAGTTATCGACGAGTATTTCGAATATCTAAATATAAATAAATAAATAATCTTGAGAGGTAACTTAAGCAGCAATACATCTCGGATACAGTTCTTTATATGATTAGACGTATCAGTTTTATTTGAATACATTCTTTGTTCAGAAATAATTTCAGACATAGGACACAAATAATTCATTTCCACAAATTTTCTTTACTTGACGGTGCCATTTCTGAAAACATTTTTTCCATAGCGGTATACTTTCTGCAGACATTTTCCTCTTACCTTGCCTTCGTTGAAAGTTTTAATACAACATACACATCAATTATTTGTTCATGTACATAGCAGAAAATCCAAACTATTGTACGAAACAGCAATTGTTTGGGCTTCAGAAATTAAAAAACAGGGGATTTTGGGGAGTTTCCAAAAGCAAAAATATGAGTAGAGAAAATGAAAGGATGGTTCCTAAGTCGCCTTTTGACCTGATATCAGGTTGCTGGCAAAGTCAAATACGTCGAGACAGCAAATAGGACGTAACGCTTAGACGAAGGTTTAATGAGAATAAAACAAATATACATCAGATTACAGGAACTCAAAATGAAGGTTAAATTAGAGTATACATCACAAACGGAGGAAAGATTTTGTAGAAAAAAATGTATTCTTGCGCCAATTATGAGAATGTTTGCTCATCATTAAAAAGCTGAAAACATTTGCAGTATGTTTTTTATAGAAAACGCCATGGGACGCTCAACGAATTTTTCAGATCGGTCTTCTCGAATCACAAGTAACTAATTAATTATACATATTTTCGCAACCTGAAGGAAACCAGCAAGTTCTTGGAAGCAAGAAATACACTTGATTGACAAACTTCACCGGATACCCTTTAAAAAGCAAATGAACGGATCCTCTGCTTTGTTAAGATGCGCGGTACATCTGCAAACACTATAAAAACAAGCCTGAAGCTGACTGCGATCATATCGCACTGTGAATTTGAGTGAAAATGTCGCGGCGGGAGAGAACTGACTTTCAGAAAGGAAAGATTGTTTGCTGTAATATTAGTAGGTTGTCCATAAGATAAACAGAGAGGCGTTTAAATACACCAAAGTCAACAGTTTTGGATGTACTGAATAAGTGGAAGACTCATGGCGTGCCTGAAGCAGCAAAACGTACCGGCAGACCAAAGAAAATCAGTGATAGAAGACGTCGAAGCCTCAGGAGAGTCATTACAGCTAATCGACGGAGTACTGCGCAAGACCTCAGTGTACAAGTGAGTAAAAATGCTGGAACCTCGGTATGTACACGTTCGATTTGCAGAGAACTTCATTCCATAGGTTACCGTGGTCGTGCTGCTGCTCATAAGCCTTTCATCTCCACTCCGAATGCTACTCGTCGTTTAGCATAGTGTAAAGAACATTTATCGTGGACCGTAGATTAAGAGAAACGAGTCCTATGGACTGATGAACCCACATACACGATCCATCAGTCTGATGGCATTTACCACAGTGTACTCTTCCCACGGTCAAGTTTGGAGCTGGCAGTGTACTTGTGTGGGGGTGTTTTTCGTGGTAAGGTCCCGGCCCATTGGTTATCGTGAACAAACCTGTAACCAGCACATCAACAACGATATTTTGCACAATTATGTCCTACTAACTCTGTGGAAATACTATGTAACCGAGCCTTGTTGGTACCAGCAGGATAATGCACCGAGCCATAAAGCAAGGGTTACTGTTGCGGCGTGGTTTGCCGATAATTACGTATCGTGTGTGGACTAGCCAACACAAAGTCATGGTCTTAATCCCATAGAGCACCTATGGGATGAATTAGAGCGCCGCATAAGAAGTTTGGAACCACAACCTACTACTACGCATGTCTCGAAGAGTCAGTCCATAGTCCAATTAAGGCCAAAGGTGGACCGACACCGTACTAATATATGTCAATAAATGCCATGTTGTGTTTCTCTTCTTGGTGTCCGGTGACTTTTGTCAATATAGTGTATGTGTAAAACACCTCATCAGAAAACTTGAAAATTACATATCGCTGGATTCGATACCTCCTCGCCCGATATATGGTCGAACATGTAATCAGTTGTCCCCTTGTCTACAAATGTAATACAAAGCTCTAAAAATGTAATCTGCCCGTTACACCACCAGGACAATGGACGTCCGAGTTAACTGAAGCTAAGCATTTATAGGATAGGAGTCGGAACAACCTCAGGTTTTTCTATTGGAAGCAATCCTTATACATCCTCGTAGCGTCAAGGACACTTTCAAATCGAAAAATGAGAACAACCTAAGATTTTCATACAACTCTTTCGTGTGGGACTTTTTACTCTGCCTCACGAGCAATCAGCTCATTTATTTCGTGGAGGAGGAGTCCCAAATAATGAGTGACCCACTTCTCCTGCGGTAACAACACACGATGAGCTGGCTGTTCAAAAAGCAATATCCGTATCGTGTGCATAATATACATAGGTACAGGCTTAATCGTCTCTCATATCAAATTTCTGAATAAAGTTTTTGAACTCTTTACTTGGAGTTTTGGTATTTTCAACCTGAACCTTCTCATCTTGTCTAGATTCAGCCTCGACTCCTATTTTCGTGAGTTGAAGTTCCATTTCGTCTCTCCTTCGCTTTTCTTCAATGGCATCTTACTTTGTATTTATGATAGTGTTCAACATCTCCTTGCAAAGCTCTTCACTATAATTTTCACTTTCAAGAATGGCTCTCTTATAATCTATAATTTTGCAATTTGGCGGAGTTCCTAACCCCAACTAATAAGCCAGTAGTTTTAAGTCCTGTTTAAGACCTTTTGCTAAATACGTCGTCCTTAGTTATGTACTAAGTCTACAAATCACCGGACTGGAAAATGCATATATTCAAATTTGGCACATACAAAAGTGCAGTGTAGTGGGTAATAAGTGAATTAGGCACTTGCACGCATGAACTCTTACACCAACATTACGAAACAGATAATTCAGCGCGAACAAATTATTAAACACTTTGTCATTCGTTAAGGTTAAAATCCACTCATTAATTTTCATTTGGGCTAACCTGAAATCTCCTTTATAGTCCAATTAAAACGTATCAACAAGAAAATTTCAGTAAAAAAAGAAATCGAAAGTTATTTTCGCCATTGTAAATAACAAAACAAAAAACTTACGGTCTTGAACAAAGATAAAAAGTTTCCACGCACAACACTAGCGTTCCGGGCAAGATTGCACAACCAAAACTTGTATCTCGCGGGCAACACTGCCCCACCGAAATATTTGCACTTGAGCAGGACGCTCGCTATAACCGTCGAGACTGAGTGACTTCTCAGAAAACAGGAACAAATCCACACGTGACAGGGTGAAACTCAGCAACACTGTCGAGCCGGGACGACTCTTAAAAAAAAGGAATGAGTCTGTACGTATCAGGGCGGCACATAACAACACTGTCAAGCCGGGACGACTCTCAAAAAAAAAAAAAAGGGAACGAGTCTGTACGTATCAGGGCGGCACATAACAACACTGTCGAGCCGGGACGACTCTCAAAAAAAAAGGAACGAGTCTGTACGTATCAGGGCGGCACATAACAACACTGTCGAGCCGGGACGACTCTCAAAAAAAAAAAGGAACGAGTCTGTACGTATCAGGGCGGCACACAACAACACTGTCGAGCCGGGACGACTCTAAAAAAAGAGGAACGAGTCTGTACGTATCAGGGCGGTACATAAAAACACTGTCGAGCCGGGACGACTCACAAAAAAAAGGAACGAATCTGTACGAATCAGTGTGGCACATAACAACACTGTCGAGCCGACACGACTCTAAAAAAAGGAACAAGCCTGTACGTATCAGGGCGGCACATAACAACACTGTCGAGCCGGGACGACTCTAAAAAAAAGGAACGAGTCTGTACGTATCAGGGCGGCACATAACAATACTGTCGAACCGGGAAGACTTTAAAAAAGAAGGAACGAGTCTGTAGGTATCAGGGCGGCACATAACAACACTGTTGAGCAGGGAAGACTCTCAAAAAAAAAAAGGAACGAGTCTGTACGTATCAGGGCGGCACATAACAACACTGTCGAGCCGGGACGATTCTCAAAGAAAAAGGGAACGAGTCTGTACGTATCAGGGCGGCACTTAAAAACACTGTGGAGCCAGGACGACCCTAAAAAAAAGGAACGAGTCTGAACGTATCAGGGGGGCACATAACAACACTGTCGAGCCGGGATGACTCTAAAAAAAAAGGAACGAGTCTGTAAGTATCAGGGCGGCACATAACAACACTGTCGAGCCGGGACGACTCTAAAAAAAGGGAACGAGTCCGTACGTATCAGGGCTGCACATAACAACACTGTCGAGCCGGGCCGACTCTCAAAAAAAAGGAACGAGTCTGTACGTATCAGGGCGGCACATAACAACACTGTCGAGCCAGGACGACTCTCAAAAAAAAAAGGAACGAGTCTGTACGTATCAGGGCGGCACATAACAACACTGTCGAGCCAGGACGACTCTCAAAAAAAAAGGAACGAGTCTGTACGTATCAGGGCGGCACACAACAACACTGTTGAGCCGGGACGACTCTAAAAAAAGGAACGAGTCTGTACGTATCAGGGCGGCACATAACAACACTGTCGAGCCGGGATGACTCTTCAAAAAATAGGAACAGATCCGTACCTGTCAGGGCAATCCACAACAACATGGATGACTTAAAACTTTTCGTCTCTCCTTGGAATCAAATCCCGGGCAAATCCCCATTTTTTCTGTAGAATTCGTGGCACCTAGGGAAATTCATTCTTGCACTACGACTGCAATGAACAACCATCATATCCTTAACATCTTATTTAAACACAAAATACGAGTAACACAAGGCACTAATTAAAATAACAACTAAAACGGATTCATTCCACAAGAACGACTAACTCCCTCTCTTCACTAAGCGTCGCCTGCACTCTCTGCAGCTCTCCTGCAGAGTGTACTCTACCGCCGTCTGTGAGGCCGAATTGCCATTACAAGTAGTTTGTCCATTTGAGTAAACAGAAGTCCTACATAAATACGTGGGACATTCGCTGAATTTTAATTTTCAAGTTTTCTGAGATGTTACATAGCGACCAGAAAGCTTCAACCAATTCAGTGCACAATTCCGATTGCTGTAATAATGTAGTGAATTTTCCATGCATTTAGTTTTTATGTATAAAATATTCTTAATATCTGTCGGTACCTCAAAATGTAATGCATTTCTGAAACGCAGGGATGTGCGAGAACATACGGCGCACGGTGGCCGAATGAGTGGTGTGAATGTCTCACCAAGATTCCGGGCGCGTTCGTCCGAGTTGGGCACTGGTTCGAGTCTTTGATGAGGCATGTATGGAGTGTTTTTCCCTTGGGACTGGCTCTTTCTCTTTTCTGGAACCAGTGGCTCTAAATTAGGGAAGAGCAATTGTTTATATCCCTATGACTTACTAATGGTGGTCCAAAATAAAAACAAAACGTGAAAAGCAGCTATCGTGATATTGCCAGAACTTCAGATAATTTGCTTTGATAACTGTTGTTCCCCTGAATGCAAAAAACCTGAATTCAGTGAATAGCGAACATTTAGAAACGACAATGTTGAAATTCATAATATCGAAGAAAATGAAGGGACGAAAGAAGGAAATAGGAAATTACAGAAAACGAGCTCACCATTGATCATTTTCCACGGAGCACAAAACTCGCTTCTTTTTCAAAGTTGATTGATATGTTCAATACCGTGCAACGGAAATCCACGTCTTCCATCCTTGCGCATATTTTTGGTTTTTCCTCAATGTAGAAATGCTCGGTTTAATTTAACAAAATAAATCTGTGTGCTAGTTACCACGTGCGCGTATTTTACCATGGAAATATTTTGTTGTGGAGTAAAGAAAGGAATAGCAACCAATAAACACGCAGCGTTTCTTTATGAGACACGCATGGTTTAAATATTTATAGTCAATCACTAGTGTCCCAGTATCAACAGATATGTCTCACACTAAAGTGGTTGCAGATGCACCTTCTAGTTCAAAGAACACGTAACCAAGAAGCCTATTTCAGAAAATTGCTTCTGGAAAGCAAAGCTTTTGTATTTCTGCGCGATATTTCTTACTCTTGAATCGTTTCGATAATTTCCTGGAACGAATTTCAGCTACCAATCTACAACACGCGAGCACGAAACAAAAACAATGGTATACTTTGTCGAATTCATTAGGCAGAAATTCAGCGCCTTGAAGCAATCGAAGCAGCAACAGTTACATTTCGGGTGGAGAATTTCAAGAATTTCAGTTGCTCAAAGGGTCGAACCTTACTCTCCCTCTGATCGACGGAACGATGATGAAGTCATTCAAAAATCGTTTCTGCCAATAATGATCCTGTTATTCATTTTGGGTATGGATACTTCCGCAACCTGGATGAAGAAGCGAAGAGGGAAAGTAGTCCAAAGCTTAATGTTCCTGCCTTTCGCAATTCAAACCATTCTGAGCATGTATTTGATTTATTTAGATATTCGTTATAGCCTACTTAATACTGGAGCTCAAGTTCTGATTGCAGTTGTGACAACAGAATTTCTATGCGTGTTCATAAGATTCAGCATGTCTTACAAGTGGTACAGATTGGAAAGCCCTATGAAAATTTTTTCTAAGGTGCATGTTTGTATAACGGACCAAGATTTATGTCGAGCGAGAAGAAAAGCTTTCTTGTTTGCTCTCCCAGTAATATTGCTCGAAGTAACACTTATTGGTGGTCGTGCATATTGGCTATTCAAAAAGTCCAATTTTTTTCCCAAAATTTGTCGGCACATTCTGTTTAATTTGTGTCCTCCTACAAATGTTTCACATGATATTTCGCTGCCGCTTTTATTTGTAGTATGCCGTTCCCTCGTTTTTTTTCTTGTTCCATGGACTTTTCTTGTTTACTATTTGCACACTTGCTTCGTTCTGAAAAATGCTTTCGAAAACTATGAATCACAAATCAAAAGAGAGGAAGCTTACGCCTTTTCACAATTGTTGGAATTATACAAGACTTTGTGGGCAACTCTTACGATCGTTGATGACGTTCTTTGTGAAACTGCAGCCTTTGCAATCATTTACGCCTCTTCAAATCTCTTTATTTCAGTATTTCAAATGTATTTCTTTGGAAACAAAGGTGCTCTTACTCTTTGGATAAATGCGTTTCGTGCTATGATGTTTTCTGTGTTTATAACAGTTATGACACTAGTTGCGTCAAAAGTTACTGAAACAGCAGTCCGAATTCGTGAAACTTTTCATAGTTTAGCCAAAGCAAAACTCTCGTGCTCAGAACTCGTGGATTTCTTTATATATTCGCAATATAAAAAACCTTCTTTGACGTTATGGAAGACAATACCACTAAAGAGAAGTTCTCTACTCAGTTTCGCAGGATTCGTTGTTACGTATAGTGTTCTGTTCGCCACAGTGAATAAAGTCGGGTGAACTTTATCTTTAGAGACAGATCTTGCAATAAGGTACTGTAAACGTTTTGTAATATATGTGAAAAATGAATCATGAATTTGTGAATATATTTCGAATAAACGGGCAATTACAGTAGTATGCGTTTTTGCATTCTTGTACTGTCATGTGGAGTACAGTTTCCGTTTAGTATTACTACGAAAAATTGACAAACTAATGTAAAATAATTACTCAAGAGACGGCATATAGCGTATTAAATCCATTTAGTTTTGTGACGTTGTAAGCACAAAGATTCGTCAAGCTTTTGCACTCCACTGCAAAAGCTTGGCTTTTTCAAACCATTGCCTTGAAAAATCTTTCTAGTGGAGTGCGAAAGCTTGGCAAATCTTTGTGCTTACTACGCCACAAAAATAAACGGAGTTAATACGCTATATTCGTCCCTTGAGTGTTTGCAGTGTGGTATATTTATAATTACGTTAATGTGAAATGAAGTAGATAGAAAGGCAAAACACACCTTTAGTGGAAGCACAAAATGTACACTGTTTAAGCAAATGAACTAATACGGCATGCACGCCGACACTGAATGAAGAGCTGTGCAATTCTGAAATATTAAAGATTTGAATTTGTGACGTTCTCGGCATGTGGAAAAAAGTTTAGCACATTTGATAAAAAATTACATAGAAATTTATGCATTTAGACGTACCAATCGTGTGAATATTACAAGGTTTTAATTATTTCACTGCGGTAAATGTTAACAATGCTTGACACCTTTTGTTTATTTACCGTTTTTTTTAAACGGCAGGTATAAATACCGTTTGTACGTTCTGTGTACGTCTGCAAGATCGGATCAAAGCATTTATTTGGAAGCAAGCATGTGTTATTGTGTGCAATAGCGTACACAGGATTTCTTCATGTGGTTGGCTCAAAATATTGAATGCACAAATGAAAATACTGTAACATCTTTAGAGTAAAACTAAGGAGGTTAGAATAAGGTATCTCGAGATGCCCTTGTTAATGGAGCAGTGCCATGTTGCATGAAGCCTATAAACGCGGGCGACGGCCGTCAAAGTGTGGGAAAGCTGATGGCTTTCAAGGCTATTGCAATGCATTTTGTGTTGACCGAACTGACTCCTTTCGTCGAAACTGTTTCCAATGTCGCATCATAACTTGCTGCCGATGTGTGAGAAAATTCTGACTTTATAAAAGTCTTAATCATTTTGAAGCCCCTTCCCATTTTTAGTGTAAATCGAAATGCACGAATTCTAAACAAAACATAAACGTTCAAATTGAGAACTTCACTCTTGTAAGAGATATGACTCATTCCGGTTTGATCGTAACACGATTTCTGCAACCAGAAACCACGCAATTCCAAAATACACACAGTCGAAATTATTGGGGAGACCGGAAAGTAATGTCGTTTTTGGTAAAGAAGAGAAACACTGTTTGTAACAGAAGAAATTTATTTCTTAGTCAATTATATAATCGCCATCATTATCGATCACACTTGCCCATCGTGAAACCAAACTTTCAGTGCCGTCGTTATAAAAAGACGTTGGCTGTGATGCAAGGGAGTCAGAGAGCCCCGTTTTGACATCAACAGTATTGTGAAATCTTTTCCCATTAAGAAAGTGCTGCAGAGATCTGAACAAATTGTAATCAGATGGTGCAATGTCAGGGGAATAAGGGGGATGGGCCAGAACTTCCCAGCCAAAATCTCTGATTGTCTGCTGGGTCAGTCTCGCCGTGTGAGGTCTCGCGTTGTCTTGCTGGAGGATGACACCTTTTCTGTTGACCAGTGCTGGATGTTTTACAGTAAGAGCTTGCTTTAAGCGGTCCAGTTGTTGACAATAGAGGTCTGCCGTTGCGTTCTGTCCTGGTTCTAACAGTTCAAAGTAAGCTATGCCAGCGGTAGTTCACCAAACACAGAGCAAAACCCTTTTGGGACGTAGGCCTGGTTTTGGCGTAGGAACTGGTGTCCGACCGGGAGATAGCCACTTCTTTTTGCGTTTGTTGTTCACGTAAAGAACCCACTTTTCATCTCCAGTGACCTGGATCCTTTTCCTGTCGGCTGAGCAAAGAGTTGTAGGTGGTGGAACGCTGGGTTTTGTTGTCAGGTGGATGTTGGTGTGGGAACCAAACTCCTTGTCTACAGACCTTCCCTATCTGTTGCAAGTGGTCGTGAGCAGTAGACCATGATGCATTAAGATATTGGGACAATTCATCAATGGTTTGACAAGGATCTGCTTCAACGGCTGCACGCATCAGGTCATTGTCCAGCTCCATGGGACTTCCTGCACGAGGGTTATTAAATAGGTCAAAATTGTCCGACCGGTATTGGGCAAACCAACGCTGGCACTTGCGGACATTTAAGGCATTCTGATAAACAGCGCAGATGTTATTAGTGACCACGGTTGCATTGTTCCCCTCGTGAAATTCATAGAACATACATTGACGAACATGGCTCTCCTCGGGTTTTATGTCACTCAATTTGTTCAGCAAATCTGGAAGTCAAAATCCCTTACATAAGTTAAAGGCGAATAGTTCATTCACTTGTATGCATACACTTACTTTACATTGAACGTACACAAACACCTCACAACTGCTCCCCAAACTTAGCCTCACAAAAAACGACATTATTCTCCTGTCTCCCCAATACATGGGTATCATATAAACAACGTCAAATTCCCACACTTTACGGCTTCACAGTTAAGGACTCAAGGCACCTCTAGAAGAATTATTCTAACCTCCTTGGGTGAAACAAGTCTAATTGATGCGTTATTTCAACTTATGACACAAAACATCTAATAATGAAATCTACACCAAAATATAATTTATATTCTCCGTCGAACTTCTTCACCACAACTCAAAAACAAAAACTCTCCTTCACCAACTCGCATGCACGCCCTCTTCGTTTGTATCCGGGAAATAGCTCAATTCTGACGCAAGTTCTGACGTCATCTCGGTAGATCCACTTCATTGAGTAGGTGTGCATGCATTTATTAGAGTTTGTACTGTGGTAGACACAGTAGGGGTGGCCCGGGAGCCCTAGCCCTCCCCATGAGGTATCACTTGGTTATTTGTTACTAGCGACCTGTTTTCAAATATACATTTTATCAATAAATATATACACTGAAAAGCAACTGAATTAGAGACAACTGGCGTTATGCAAATGTAGCGCTGTGGGCGGCCCTGTAAACGGAAACGACATGACGTATGCAGCGATCCGACAATATAAGGAGTGATGCGACGAGAATCAGTAAGAGTCGGACGCAGTATGGGTAAGACGAAGGATCTAAGCGCATTTGATCGTGGGCAAATTGCCGGGGCCCGACGAATGGGTCACTCCATCTCGGAAGTCGTGCAGGCACTGGGATTTTCACGAGCCCCGGTGTCAGGGGTGCACCGTGAATATATCGAATCCGGTAAAATATTCCCTGCAAGGGCCAACTACCGTGGACAACAGCGTGTGGATGAGCAGGGTCATCGTTGGCTAGCTCGCGTTGTAACAGCGGATAGACGGGCCACAGTGCAAGAAATCATTCGGCAATTTAACGCTGGTGCACAACAGCGTATAAGCAGCCACACCATCCAAAACCATCTCTTCGATATGGGGTACAGAAGCCGTCGTCCCACGAGGGTACCGTTGCTGACCGCACATCACAGGGTGCAAAGATTAGCATGGGCGCGGGAACATCGCCACTGGACCCTAGACATGTGGGAAAATGTTGCCTGGACTGATGAGTCGAGATTCACGTTGGTACATGCGGATGGCAGGATACGAGTACGGCGCAAATCATATGAAGCGATGGATCCTTCTTGCCAGCAGGGTACTCTTCAAGCTGGTGGGGTGGCAATCTCGTCTGGGGACTGTTTACGTGGGCTGAAATGGGAGCCCTGGTACGTGTGACATCGTCCCTCACAGGTCAATGTTACCGGGATATCCTGGACGACCATTTGTTCCCGTTTGTGCGACTTCAACATCCCACTGGGGACCTCATCCTGTAACAAGACAATGCACGGTGCCATCGCTCCCGAATTGTATCCGAATGGTTAGATGAACACTCCATCGACGTGATCTCGCTTCCTTGGCCAGCTAGATAACCTGACCTCAATCCCATCGAGCACATCTGGGATGCCCTCGAGAGAGATGTTCGAGGCTCTGAACCCCCTCCATCAAATCTTCGTGAACTGTGGGAGCTTGTTCATGGGTCATGGATCCGTATGGCTTCCCAACGCTTCCGGTGTCTTGTCGAGTCCATGCCGAGACGAATCACCGCCGTCATCAGGTCGAAAGGTGGTGCTACACGTTACTAGACAGGTATCTCTAATTCAATTGCTCTTCAGTGTACATGGTATGAATAATTGGAAATGGGCTTTAATATGGCAGGTATATTTTTATTGCTTCCCATTATTTCGGGACGTTTTTTTTTTTTTTTTTTTTTTTGCATATTCAATATTTTGGGCCACCCGCAGAAAGAAATCCTGTGTGCAAGAGTAAGCCTTCTTATGTACATGCTAAATATTTTCATTAACAATGGTCAGCGGAATGTTTATTTACATCTTTACATAATAGGAAACGTCTTACCTACGTGAATAAACTGGATCGAATGAATATTAAATTGTATATATGCATCTCACACTCCAACGGCATAACGCAATCAGGTCTTCGAGAGTGTTAGCTTTTCCGATGAGAAGAACTTTGATACGAATGCCTGCTAGCGTTGCTTTGCACACCAGTTCGCTCAGAAAAGGGAAGACTTCGGACTTTGGACTATCTCAGTCTCTCCATGTTTCCGCTTTCAACAACGCGTAAGTCCACCGCAGGCGATCGAATGTCAACCGCACAGTTTTCCCATAGACTTTACATGGGAACTTTGCCGTCCCACAACGCCCGAACCGTTACCCTAGTCTCCTTTTTCTGTTCGACTGCCACACCTACATAGTAAGAATGACACCTCAACCATATCTTTACTTTCAGCTGTTCTTTCAAAATAGGACTCACAGTAAAAAAAACCCTTATAGAATTAATATATAGATTTGCATACTTGTTTTCTTGTTTCTTTATTTTATACCTCATACCCGGCTTTAATGAAAGCCGACCATGAGGGATTTATAAAGAATTGTTGAGGATTTGTTTTCCTGAGTCCCATTTAAATACATCTTTTACTGACTTTCATATCATTTACTTCATCTAAAGATTTATCTAAAAATGCGGAATGTATTTAAGCTGCTATTTTGCAGAATAGATAGGTAAAGAGCGCAATAAACGAGTTCCTGGGTTAAAAATACAAAGAACACCAAGTTAAAATATTTCTCACAGATATGCTATTCAAACTAAATTCCATATGGATCCAAGAGACAAAATTTCACAATAAGTACTAATAAATTATAGCAATATTCTTTCATAGAGATCTTTCGAAACATCATTGCGGGAAAGAAGGGGAAGGGGCTGCGCGGGAAGAACCACCCGAAACAGGTTTAATACAATTTATTTAGATTCACCTCATCAGGGAACAATATGAAGAGAACCGTATTGAAATGATTTTTTTTTAAATGACAGAAAAGGAGAAAAAACAACAAATAACAATGAAAGAAAGTGAAAATACGAAAACAATGCAGGGTGTTCCCAAATTCATGCGACAAAAAAGAGGAGTAATAGTACACATAAAGATGAATAACTTAAACCATTCAAATTACCTAATTGAAAAATGTTGACTGTAGCGCTGTCAGAATTAGGTGGAACAGCCTTAACATTACTGCGGAGGGACTTTTTGACTCTCGCAAATGTGTTTGAAAACATGTCTAAAACAGTTAGGTTATGTCTGGCAAATGAAGGACGACAGTTTCAACACTTCCTGCAATTAAGTGAGTAAATTATACGTTCCCGCAATACATTTGTTTGATTTCCATATAAGCTACGATATGCATTTATAATTATACATGATTACGTATAATTATAAACTGAGTTTCAAATTTATAGCCTGAAGCACATTTGTCCGGGTAGGGTTTGGGTCAGTTACGGACCTTGGTCGGGTCTGGTCCAATTATGTGACGACCGGGCCCTAAATTTTTGATCCGTTTCTAATTCTGCGTATGTGCAATCAGAGAGTTCAAAGGCTAAAGTGGTTTAAAGTTCAATTTGAAATGGTGTTCGTACAACACGTGTGTACGTTTATGAAAATCAGAATGAAGCATTTATTTGAAGTTTAATACGTGTGTGACTGTGTGCAATGCGATGGTCCCAGTAAGGAGGAAAATGCAGGAAAACATCAATGTATTCATTACGTTATTTCAGGAACAATGTTGTTAATCTAATTTATTTGTAAACTTTGAGATGTCAGAAGTGCTGACTACGGAAAACAGAATTTCTTTTGGTGTCTATTCCGCGAATAGTGTTTATTCTCCCTGTATGCTTTTGTCTTACCCTGGTATTTTTGTCTTATTGTGCGTCTTGTCTTATTCTAGTATTTTTGTCTTACTGTGTATTTTGTCTTATTCCAGTATTTTTGTCCTACTGTGTATTTTGTCTTATTCTGGTATTTTTGTCTTACTGTGCATTTTGTCTTATTCTAGTCTTTTTGTCCTACTGTGTATTTTTTCTTATTCTGGAATTTTTGTCTTACTGTGTATTTTGTCTTATTCTGGAATTTCTGTCTTACTGTGTATTTTGTCTTATTCTGGTATTTTTGTATTACTGTGCATTTTGTTTTGTTCTAGTATTTTTGTCTTACTGTGTATTTTGTCTTATTCTGGTATTTTTGTCTTACTGTGCGTCTTGTCTTATTCTAGTATTTTTGTCCTACTGTGCGTCTTGTCTTATTCTAGTATTTTTGTCCTACTGTGTATTTTGTCTTATTCTGGAATTTTTGTCCTACTGTGTATTTTGTCTTCTTCTGGTATTTTTGTCTTACAGTGCATTTTGTCTTATTCTAGTCTTTTTGTCCTACTGTGTATTTTGTCTTATTCTGGAATTTTTGTCTTACTGTGTATTTTGTCTTATTCTGGTATTTTTTGTATTACTGTGCATTTTGTTTTGTTCTAGTATTTTTGTACTACTGTGTATTTTGTCTTATTCTGGAATTTTTGTCTTACTGTGTATTTTGTCTTATTCTGGAATTTTTGTCTTACTGTGTATTTTGTCTTATTCTGGTATTTTTGTATTACTGTGCATTTTGTTATGTTCTAGTATTTTTGTCCTACTGTGCATTTTGTTATGTTCTAGTATTTTTGTCCTACTGTGTATTTTGTCTTATTCTGGAATTTTTGTCTTACTGTGTATTTTGTCTTATTCTGGTATTTTTGTATTACTGTGCATTTTGTTTTGTTCTAGTATTTTTGTCCTACTGTGTATTTCGTCTTATTCTGGTATTTTTGTCTTACTGTGCATTTTGTCTTATTCTAGTATTTTTGTCCTACTGTGCATTTTGTCGTATTCTCGAATTTTTGTCCTACTGTGTATTTTCTCTTATTCTGGTAATTATGTCTTACGTATGTAAAATATATTCTGGTATTTTTGTCTTACGTATGTAAAAACAAGTATAGTATAAGTATTATAAATATATTCTGTATTTTTGTCTTACGTATTTTGTCTTATTCTGGTGTTTTTTGTGTCTTACTCTGGTATTTTTGTTTTACTGAAGTTGTGTTGGGCACGCACGCTTAATAGATTGCTGAATTCAACAATAAAGTGAACTAATTAAATTCGTTTTCAGGATACAGTTTTACGACGTGTTTTGAACAACCAACTTTTGAGCTGTTTTGTATTAACCAACGATTACTTGTACTGACATACTCTTTCGCCTTGGACCGTAGACTTTAGCAACTATATAAAGGGAAAATTTAAGAACTACTGATCTTGCGCTTGTGTCCCGCGTTTATGTTGCAAATTGCTCATATATTCTTTTACTAATTGATTACATGTGATTTTCTAATGGTTAGAATTTAAAAAAAAATTCTTTTTCATTACTGATGATTTCGCTTTTTATCAAAATACACCGATAAGCGATTACATTATGACAACCTACCTAATAAGCTGTAGGACTCCCTTTAGCCCGCAAAACAGCGGCCACTTGGCGAGGCATCGATTACATGAGTTGGCGACAGGTATCCTGGTGTATTTGGTGCCTTAATGTCAACAACTTGTCTTCTAGTTCCCATATATTTCGGGGTGGTGGTAATTTAGCGTGAACACGCTTTTCCAAGTTGAACCACAAATGTTTGATTGGGTTCATGTCACGTGAATTTGGAGGGCATGAACAGAAAGTCACCAGCATGTTCCTCGAACCACTCCTTGAGGAATCTGGCAGTGTGGCATGGAGCTATTTCTTGTTGGTAATGGCCATCACCAGCAGGAAACACAGTTGCCACGAATGGGTGAACATGGTCGCAACAATGTTCAGACACCTGACAGCTGTCAAACATTGTGCTATTGCTATAATGGGGCCTTAAGTGTCCCAAGAAAACATCGCTAAATGCATAAAACCGCCGCCGCCGGCCTGTTTGCGCCCAACAGTTCAGCCAGGTGACATAGCCTTTGTTGGCAATCAGCATATCCGCGCTCAGCCGCCGTCTACATGACGCACCAGGAATCTTGATTCGTCAGACCAGGACACTTTTCTTTCATTCGATGAAATTTTAGTATGTGGAAGGAGAACACCTGGAAAGGAACCCTATTGAATGTGAACGAAATGGGGTCTAAAGTCAGGACATAGGAGCGAGATCTATTCAACTGCTCTTATGTGTCATAACTAACGCAAAAAAAGTTCGATTTCGATTAAATTTTAGTATGTGGTAGGCGACCACTTGGGGACACACCCTATTGAAAATGGCAAAATGGGGTCAAAGGTCAAGACATAGGAGCGGAATCACTTCCATCGCCATTTTGCGTCATTACTTACGCAAAAATTCTTTGATTTGGATAAAATGTAATTAGTATGTCGTAGGGGCCTGCTTAGGGACGCATCCTGTTAAAAATGGGCGAAATGGGGTCAAAGGTTAGGACACAGGAGCGGGATCTATTCCATATCCCTTATGCATCATAACTTACGTAAAAATGCTTCCATTGTGACAAAACTTCATCATGTTATTTCGGAGGTATACTGAACCGGTTCTGTTGAATATCATCGAAATGGGATCAAAGGTCAGGACACAGGACTGAGATTTATTATACAGCCATTATCCTCATAACTTGAGTGTAACTTGAGTAATGATTTCTGGTATGTTGGAAAGCGTATCATAATCAATGCATTGCATGATTTTACTAACTGGTTAAACATAGCTCCAGATTTTGAAGGTGGTATCATAGTGTGAAGCACGTTCTGTCGGTAGGCAATGGGTCACCTGATATTACTGGAAGTTCGGGTATCCTCCAAGGATTACACTGAACAATGGATTTCTTACAAGGAAACTTTAACGGCTTTGTATGTATTTACGGGTGCTGAAACCAAATATGAAGTCACAATTGCTTCACTGGGCTCCAAATCCTTGTAATGGAACTCTCTATTGGGATGAATGTTTTATTACTTAAAGGAATTTCCCTATGTTTCCCAACGGAGGCATCTGTTTGCAGTAAAGATAGCTGTGTCTCTGAGAGTAGACAAACTGGCGCCATTACTTCCTGTTGTACAATTCCTTCTGAGAAGGGGGCAACAAAGCAGAGTTTTTGTCATTCGAATGTACTTAATCGGTGTTGAAGGACGTGAATTTTCTCGTGGTTTAAGAAAGTAGTGTGTATTGTGCAAAGTGGACGTTAAATAATGCCGCGTACTTGTGTGAACCATCCAAACAGTTTCTGCTACATTTGTGGGCAATTTACTTTAAAGTCTCAAGGGCGACATTTCACACCATTGATTAGAAAATCGTACGAACTTTATTTCCAGTGCAAAATGGGTGATGAAGATAAATCTTGGGCGCCTCACATTTGTTGTAATTCATGTGTAACTTTGTTGACTGGCTGGTTGAAAGGATCACTTCAAATGCCATATGCGGTACCAATGGTTTCGAGAGGACCGAAAGACCACTCAACAGACTGTTATTCCTGCATCACTAAGATATCTGGAATTACAGCTAAGACCATAGACGCGATTCAGTATCCCAGTGTTCCTTCGGCCATGAGACCTGTTCCTCATGGTCCTGATCTACCTGTTCCTGTACCTCCACAGTCATGGAGTTTCGATGATAGTGATACTGATGAAATAAATCCTCACAATGAAGAAGATATTGAAGTAAAACAAGACCCTGATTTCTTAGAAGATTCTGTGCCTGACCTTATAAGTCAGGAAGAATTAAATGATCTGGTTCGTCACCTTCATTTAGCAAAACGTCAGGCCGAAATATTGGCTTCAAGGTTGAAAGGATTGTAGCGTAAAAGTCTCTTCGACTTCTACGCTGTTTTAACACATCAATACACTAGGAAATAGTTCCTAAATGAAAGAAAACCTTTACGGCCAGACGAAACAACAGAAGTCAACTTACGGAAAAACTTTATTCAGGCTGTAGAAGACACTTCCATCTGAACGATCACCACACATGATCACAACACTCTTTTCAATAATCATCAGTTTACAATACAACGCTCTCGTACAACGCTCTTGATAATCGCTCTTTTCAACACCTCGAAAAATAAATGTGTGTGACGTTGCATTCCACACACCAGATTGACTGGGAGTTCTCGAGTGCACGTTCTACAGCGGATGGCTGCCTGCAACGATTCATGGTCACGGCTAACCCGTGGGCGATGCTCCCGGCCCTCTTTCGGTGTGTGTGTGTGGGGGGGGAGGATGTGACGTACCTACCAGCAGGACGCACACGACATAAAGGCAGATAGCAGTCAGAACAGACGTCCGCGTAGCTCAATTGGTAGAGTGACTTATTCCGGAATGAGGGGATCCGGGTTCGAATCCTGGCGTGGACAGAAATAACGGAGAAATTCACTTCGTTATAATGGTGCCCAAACTTTCCGGATGACCCGGCCGTTCAAGATCTTGCAATGGTGTGATGTTCTTTTCACACCGTGAGATAGGAAAAATAAGAGAATCCCTTCTCCAGCGCTTCAAAAAATAAATGTGTGTGACGTTGCATTCCACACACCAGATTGACTGGGAGATCTCGAGAGTGCACGTTCTACAGCGGATGGCTGTATACAACGATTCATGGTCACGGCTGACCCGTGGGCCATGCCCCCGACCCTCTCCTTTCGGGGGGGGGGAGATGTGAGGTTCCTGCCAGCAGGACGCACACGACATAAAGGCAGATAGCAGTCAGAACTAACGTCCGCGTAGCTCAATTGGTAGAGTGACTTATTCCGGAATGAGGGGATCCGGGTTCGAATCCTGGCGTGACTGAAATGATGGAAAAATTTACTTCGTTATAGGATGCAGTCTTTTACAACCAAGTACAAAAGTATGTAGTTTTTGTAGACGACAGCAAGAGTTTGAACACTTATTTTGGAAGAGTGGGGATCTTGTGTACCGCAATGATATAGACCTATTGTTTGAAGCTTTAGGAGAGCAACACAAACCTGAAGAATGCAGACCTTTTATAGGTTCCTTAAAAATAAGCTTAAAAGCTGTCCTTCTTCATAACGGAAACATGTATCCGTCAGTACCTGTTGCATGTGCTGCATACATGAAAGAAACATATGCAAATATGAAACTGTTGCTTCAAAGTATAGTATACAAAACACTCATGAAATATTTGTGGCGATCTTAAAGTGACAGCTTTACTCCTTGGTCTACAACTTGGATACACAAAATACTAGTGCTTCCTCTGAGAATAAAACAGTAGAGACAGAAATTCTCATTACATTAAAAAAACCTGGCATAAGAGAGAAATTCCAGGTAATAAGAATATTGTTGCTGAGCCTTTAGAAAGTTCTCAGAACGTGTACTTACCACCGCTTCACATCAAACTGGGTTTGATAAACGATTTTGTAAAGGCATTGAATAAAGATGGAGAAGCCTTTCGTTTTCTAAAGAGCAGGTTCCCCAAAATATCTGAAGCCAAAATTAAACAAGGCATTTTTATTGGTCCACAAATAAGAGAATTTTATGCGTGATCTTGCATTTCAAGGCACTTTAAATGAGACTGAAGCTGCTGCATGGAAGTCCTTTAAAGATGTGGTACTGAACTTTTTAGGTAAACGGAAGGCAGAAAATTAAAACGAATTTGTTACTGAGCTTCTAGAAAACTATAAGGCCATGTGATGTAATATGTCCTTCAAAATACATTTCCTTCACCCTCATCTGGGCTTTTTCGCCACAGAACTTGGAGCTGTAAGTGATGAGCTCGGAGAACGGTTGTATCAGGATATACTATATGTACCATCAAAAACCGTTATAAAGGAAAATGGATCCCTAAAATGCTAGCTGATTACTGTTGGACTCTAAAAAGGGATGTAGTACAACCGAAGTACAGAAAACAATCTAAAATAACTACTTTCTTAGGAAAGTGTAATTAGTTGCTTATAGCGAAATATAAGCCTATATGCCAAAATGAAGGCTTAATTTACACTTACTCGAGAACAATGCTCGAGAGCGCAATTTAGCAAGCGGATATGTAATCAGCATGACAAATACTGTATGAACTGATAACGAAGAACAGTACACCAATTAAGTAGTAAATAGTAACACTATACTAGCGATCCGATTTATTGGCGTAGAAAAAATGGTGAGAAACAGAAATAGTGAAAAACCACCTCTCTCCTGCGAAGCAGGTGTTTATGCGATCCCTGTACGTTATTCGAACGGCTCTAAACGATACTACTTTGGAATGACCAAGCGTTCGTTTGGAATCAGAGTCAACGAACACAAAAGGGACACACGGTAAAATAGTCACGGCACTATCCCGAGAAGTCAAATTTAAGCCCGCTACTCCTGTTTGGGATGATATAAAGAAATTAGCTAGCTACTCTACTCTTAAACGTTCAGCCACTCGGGAAAACTTGGGAATTATTACCAACAGCGATACTTGCAATGATTGCGTCTCACTCGAGTTGCTACGAATTTGGAACCAATTCTTCAAGTAAGGCCTTCTCTCTACCAAGATACCGCACGCGCAACCAAAGTGTTGCCTCGTATCTTTAAATGAACATAACGTCGTATATATTTATTGTCAAGTCAAGTTCCCGCGTTCGAATTGTTAATGCGTTCGTTTGCAGTTTCTGTCTAACATCCTTGGAAAAGTCATTTGGTTGATGTGCGAAAGCTTGGAAACGCTTACGTGTCTATTTCCTACGCCAATAGATCGGATCATTAGTATAGTGTTACTATTTACTAAATACTGTATGATTCGGCACATGCAATCTTTGTAAAAAACAAAAAGGTTGTTTTTGTTATTCAGTGTTATTTGAACATCATTGATGATCAAGTAAATACCACAATGTTGACTTTTTGTCCAGCAGGCGACGGATATTTTATGGACGAAAATGTTACTGTCCATCGATCAAGATGCGTTCAGCAGTGGTTCAGCGAGCATAACAGCGAATTCGACCATATTCCCTGGGCACCACAACGCCCATGTCTGGACCCCATTGAGCATGCATGGGACGTTCTAGAGAAACCTGTAAGAGAGCAAAGTCCTCTTCCATCAAATCTGAGCCAGTTAGAGGACTATCTGGTGAAAGCCTGGTATGTTGTAGACTTAAATGAACTCCAACACCTTGTGGAAGCTATGCCAAACCACTTAGGGACTGTGATTTGGACTGAAGGAGGTTTAATTCAGTATTGAATAAACGTTTCTCAATTACTGGTTGGTATATTTAGTGTACACAGGTCCGCAGGACCACTGAATGTTTTTCGGAAATTGTATACCACTGTTGTCACATTTAGTGTTGCACAGAGTTAGGTTCTCAGAATAAAGGCAGAAAGGCTGTTTTTTTCTTTATCTTACATTCTCTCTCTCTCTCTCTCTCTCTCTCTCTCTCTCTCTCTCTCTGTCTCTGTTGCTGTATTTTCCCGTCTCTGTCCCTGTGTAAATCTGCGTGTCTTTATGTCTCTATAGAGTGCGGAAGAAATATTCTTCTCATAATACGTGGAAAATACGTCATGATAATTAACACAGCATTCAGACCTTTGAATTAACTGTATTTACTGTTTTTCAAGTAATATCAACCACATCAGAAAACTTGAAGATTTTAACGCCCTGCTTCGGGAATCGAACCCGCACAGTTAGCATACTCAAAGAATAATCGAGAGTTGCGGGTTCGAGAACCACTCCAGGGCGACAAAATTTTCTTTCTGATGTGGTTGATATATTATGTGAAGAGCAGTAAATACAGTTAATTCAGAGATGTCTGAATGCAGTGTAACCATTTTTGTCTCTTTCTCTCTTTCAAAATTTGAATGGTAAAACAACAAATTTTTCTAAACGATGCTAAAAATAAATCAATTCAAAAGCATCGAATAAAAGAAAAGCCTTTAAGAACAGTGGAATGTAAAGTTTAAAAAAATGAAATAAATCATCTTTGCTATTCCTATCACAACCGCCATGAGGAACTCTGCGGGCTGTTAGCAGTCCCCCGTCCGTAATTTAGGACCACTTGATTCAGAGAAAGGAGGACGTCGGTACTGTATGACAATCGCATCACCCATTCCTGATCCGAGACTCGAACCCGGGCTTATGTCTAACAAGTGATTAGAAGCCAGCACCATATACCACTCGAGCACCTGCGCTGCAAATTAAATCTATCTTTCATCTGACGCACTTACTAAAACGTACCACTGCAATATACAAAGCTGTATAAGAATAATATGACCACCTACCTAATAATGAGAATAACTACCCATGGTCCGGATGACAGCGGCGAGACGGCGTGGCATGGACACAATGAGGCCCTGGGAGGTTTCCCGAAGCACACGTGCCGATTCAGATTACAGCAGAGCATGAAGGTCCCGGAGATGACGCGGTTGTGAGTCAGCAAGTCGAACATATCAATCTAAATAGTCCCACAAGTGTTCTATGGTACAGAGGTCGGACGATGTCGCTGGCCCAGGAAGAACGGAGACATCGTTGTCGTGTCCCTGGAACCAGTCACGCACCCCCTTAGCTACGTGGCAGGTCTCATTGTCCTATTGGTAAACACCATCACCACCAGGGTAAACGTCCAACATGAAGGGATGCATGTGGTAAGCGAGGACGCACAGGAAGCCATTGGCGTTCAAGAACCCATCCAGTGGTACCAGCTTTCCCAGGTCATATTAGGAAAATATCCCCCAGACATGCGCACTGCCGACCTGTACTTGACCGACAAGTGTGTCCGGGTGTTGGTTCTCGTGTGTCTGACGTCATATCCGCCACCACCCTTCACTTCTGTGGAGTAGGAACCTCGACTCGTTGGAGAAGGCAACCTTTTCCCACTCTTCCACTGTCCAATGACGGTAGTCCCATGCGGGTCGTTGCCGATGAACCTGGGTTAACATGGATGCCTTGACGCAGCGTCGATTCCGGAAACCAGTTTTCGCTCTACTGTTATTGGGGACACGTAGCTGGGTGCTCCAGCATTCATTCGCGTGGTAAATTGCTGCACTGTTGCGCGTCGATTGCACTTTACCAGTCGACGGGGGCGACGTTCTCTTCTAAGGTCGATGGCCTTTGGGGCTCCACAGTTATGACGTCCAGCGGTCCATTCTTGGTACAGCCTTACTACAGCACCTCGCGAAAAGCATATAAGTCCTCTGTTTTTGAGATGCTCCCACACGCGGCGCGGTAGCCGATGATCATTGCCTTTTTGAACGTCCGTCGAGTCACTACCTCTTCCCGTTGGACTCACGTGACGCACTATAGCTCATTTGTCCTGGCTGTCCGTTTATATCTCCGTGTGGTTGTGCTTGTAACGTGCACTCTGTGACGCGTTGGGTCGCTATACTGTGATTTCGGGGGTGGTCATATTATTCTGCTACAACCGTGTATTATTATTTAGCAACATTAGAATATCTATGTATTAAATAACTTAAAAAAATGCATAAATTCAGAATAAATTAATTTAAGAAAAAGGTAAGAATGAATAAAATCCAAACGAAAATTAAATAGAGATAACTACGAAAATCGCACTGTTGATTTTCCAGGAAGTGATTACAACAATTTGTTGCCGGAACACGAGCAACACACAGTTTTTTATATATTTTAAATGTTGGATATTGTTGAATTATATTTGTTGTATTCTTTTCATAGACGAGCAGTACGAATTTCTTGGATGGTGTACGAATAAATAATATTCCGTTTTTTAAACCCCAATGATTCAGAGACCTTCATTTTCCTTGTATCTCTAACTCTGATAGCTGACAATACTTCACTGCTGAAATTTTTATTCCAAGTATCTGAAGATTCGCTGTTCTAATGAACTGTCCAAATTTGTTTGCTATCATAGTTTATCGAACCATATAATAAACCATTTATGGTATACAACAAATTTTTCTATTCAAAATATTTCATTTTCTGTTCAACTCACCTTGATGAATTAGTTTACGTCTAGAATAATATCAGGATAAATGATATTTTAGCTTAGAATATAATGAAATTGAAAATTCGCACTGCACTGCAGTATGCTTGAAGAGGTGCTAAGTATTTTCATAGAATAACTGCTGGGCATCCTCAAAACGTCACGAAAGCAAAGCTACTAGGAATGCTTATTTAAAGTTCACCCAATTTTATTCATTGTTGCAAACAGAACACTGTAGCTAACAATGAATCCTGCAAAACTTAATATGAAGCTTCTTGTTAGTGTTATCATTTTCCACAAAGTAAGGACAGGTTTCTCAAATTGGATGTTCATCGAAAAAACTATGGATTCTAAGTACATGCATTTCCGGATGGTTAAGTTCTGAAGAGTTTCACGACTTCGGATAGCAGTTTCAGCAACTTGAGATGCCACAAACGTCATAACTAGAATGTATGAAGAAAACGCAGCAATACGAACAACGCTAGTCGCCATCCTGAGAACATGAAACTGCCCATAGAAATACAAAATAAAGAGTGAAATAAATAGATTTGAAGAGGCAAAGATGAATATCAACGCCGCTGTTTTACAAAAAATCTCATCGACGAACGAAACAGTTTCTCCTAACTTCTTGTACAATCCAAATACCTCAGAAAAATCGAAAACTTCATTTCTTATGATATGCGCTCGAAAGTTTTCGTAAGCGTTTTTAAGTAAGAAGCAAATACTTAAATAGTAGGTAAGGAAGATCCAAGGAATAAGAAAGGTGACGAGGAAACGGCGTACCCAAAGTAAAACGGACATCAGGACAGCATGCGTCAGATTAGTCGTAGAGCACAAATTAAACAAACTTTCCGAAAATAACTTGAAAAGGTTATAATGTTTGACTTGCGATGACGAATGGATACCCATTGATATTATCTGGAGAACTAATACAGGGAGAGTAAGCATGAATGCTTTTTGCCGGGCATGACACAAATCTTTGTCAGTTATACAGATATAAATCTCACAAATCTTTTTCATGGGTTTTTCCAATCTGTGCCAGTTGAAAAACACGTAGAATCTTAGAAGGAAATTAAATGTATCCATCGCTATTACAGACGTAAAAACCTGCACGTGAGAGTGTGCACTTCGTAATGTTCTCCACATGTATATTAAATGAATGATTAGAAACGTGTGAACTATGACTGGTAGATACGTAAGGCATCGGGCTATTATACCCCTTCGTTTCGTCATCCAACTTTTGGAAGTGTCGATTCCCGAAATATGAAAGAGTATTAATATTGGGAGGAACGACGTCTTTATATTTCTTTCAATATTTTCTTCGTCAGCTGTAGAGCGATGCTTCACTTTCTGCATTAAGGAAATTCTATTCCCGAATGATATGCGTGGCATCATCTTTTCCGACTGATATTATAAGAGCTGCAAATACACCTGGCTCTTGAACAGACGAAAACAAGAAAAGGTTGTGAAATATTTCAGAGTAGTAGCTTCTCAGGAAACTGGATACCTGAAACAGGTTTCTTATGCTTCGTGGATTTTAGAAACCGGAAAACGTGTTCACTACCAGTTTTGTATGAGACACTCGGGATTTCAGTGATATACAACACTCCGTCTGGGAACAGCCGTAAAGAAATAGAATTCCTTCATTTTTTTGCTTTTGTGGTTTTTCTTTCGGACTGCGCAGCCAAATTCGACGCACGCGATGCTGTTTATACGAAATGCTCTTTTCCAATCTTAAGGATTCCCATGTTGACTGATTGAAGCAGGATCAATGTAGCATACAAAGACGGAAGATTGAATCTCATAGTGACGTATCGAAAATGAAATATTTTAAAAAAATGTATGTAGACTTAGCGCTGCATATAGGTACTTCATTATTGTAGCTGCATTTGCGGTTTTTCCATATTTTTGGATTATTTACTTAGATAAGGACGGTTACAAAACACTCGCTTTTCTGTTAATAGAAGAGTTGTGTTTCCGTATGACGCATTTAAAAACAATTTCAGCCGTTCTTTGAAACTCGCATACGAAAACTGTAGAATCCATTCCAGGATTTTTTTCATGACAACAAAGCAACAAACTAGCTCAAGACTCAACGTCAAAAAAAAAAAAAAAAACCGCCTAAATTAACTGCGACCCGAATTCTTCGCATGCGGTATGTAACTGTGTAGAGCTGTTTTTCATTGCAGGTATACATAACGATCAATGGTAGTTTCTTTTTATGTTCCGTGTAAAGTAAACTGATAAAAATCGAACTTTTAAAGAAACAAGTGTCATGTAAATAGTGGTATTACGGTGTAGCAATGAAAGATGGGACAGATATAAAAAGAAAAGTACTTCGTGATAAATCCCTTGGCCAACTATTGTTCTTATTGTGAAATAAATGCGCGGGACATTAAAAAAAAGTGGTTAATTAACCACTTAAGAGGCCAACGTACCCGAAACAAATGGCGTCAAATTTTCTACTCTTACCAACAGAAATATTCACATAGCAGTCTGGTTTTACGAAAGCTACTTGCGAAACAATTGCTTTTCCCGCTCTTATCTAAGCACTTACGGCCATAAACCTGTAACAGGTGACAAGCGCTTCCTTCTAGTCCTTTATTTTCTACTTTATGACCCAATTTATAATAGAGAAGGATAAGACCCCCTGACATGGGCATCATGCCATTGGGTAGAAATACGTTACTCAAACATCTTGCTTCCCAGCATGCCAAAGATCAGTACTCAAGTTATGAGGTTAATGGCTGTGGAATAAATTTCGCTCCTTTAACCTGACCTCTGACCCCATTTCGATTACATTAAACAGAATTGGTTCAGTATATCTCCGAAACAACAGGATAAAGATTTGTCGCAATCGAAGCATTTTTACGTAAGTTATGACGAATAAGGGCGATGGAATGAATTCAGCTCCTATGTCCTAACCTTTGACACGATTTCGTCCATTTTCAATAGGATTCGTTCCCAGGTTGTCCCGTACCGCATACTAAAATTTCATTGAAATCGAGCCATTTTTACGCGAGTTATCGAGCGGACAGACAGACAGACAAACGGACAAAGCTGGAGCATATACGCTTCTTCAACCTGTGGTTGGAAAGCGTAAATCATCTGCAAAATCAAAGATAAAAAGAAAACAACACTTTCTGATGAGTGTTACTCGTTCCAGGAGCGTTCGTTAGACACATACGGTTTTATCAGTGTACTTCAACGTGGGCTGCTTTTTGTTGCACGGGGGACATCCAGTCGGTAATCTCTCTCTTTCCATGTCTGCTGCATGTCATCTGAGATGGTCGCGAACGCTTCAGTTATTCTTCCCTTCAAAGTATTAATATCTTGCAACTGGTGTTGCATAAACTTGATCCTTAATGTAGCTCCACAAAAGAAGTCAAGGGGCATAATGTCTGGGGATCTTGGTGGTCAGGGTATGGGATCATCTCTGCCTATCCATCTGTTAAGGAATTTGTCATCTAAGAATTAACATACAGATACAACACAGTGCGGGGGCGCACCGTCCTGCTGGAACATTACCCATGGCTGCTGTTCTTCCAATTGAGGTGCAGCATACAGCTGCATCATGTCGAGGTAGATATCCGATGTAATTGTGGCTCAATGAAAAAGAACGATCCAGTTACTTTGTTGTGCATTAGACCGTACCAAACATTGAGTTTAAGGATATCCCTCTGTTTCTCCAAAACTACATGTGGGATCTCTGATCCTCAGATACGGGCGTTATGCGTGTTCACTTTACCTGAGGTATGAAAAGTTGATTCATATGAAAAATAAATCCGCTTCAGGTAATTATTATCTTCGTCTATTCGTACAAGAATATCCATAGCGAATGTGTCAAGTATGGGCCCATCATTAGATATATATGGGCCCATCATTAGATTCCAAATTTTAAACAATTTGCAATTTGTGTGCAAAAAAAAACGAAGCCACTTTCTTAAAATGCTGTGCACTGTCTTCATATTTAATCCAAGTTCACTAGAGGCACGACGAATTGATTTTCTCAGGCTTCATACGAATGCATCGCGCACGGCGTCGACAGTTTCCTCACCAATGGAAGGCCTTCCACTTCTTGCACGATCACCGACACTGCCCGTCTGTTTAAACTTTTGATACCAGTTCGCTAATGTTCTTCACATCAGAACTTCCGTTGCACTGAAATTGCAGATTTGGTTCATTGAAACCAGAGAACACAATTAGCTTTCTCCTGCATAGACGCCCTTTCACCGACTGACACTTTCAACAACAAACTACGTTGCAGACGTGCAGCGCCACCTATTGTTCCAAAAGTACAATGAACAAAAAACTTGGGAATATGACCCAATCAATGCAATAAACCGCGTACGTCTAACTAGCTCGGTTCATTTTATACGATTTATCGTAATCAGGGAAAGAATTTAAACACACACTGTATATTCGTTCGAGCTGATTTCAGTCCATTTTGCAAATACGAGTTAATTCGTTACAGCCCGTTAAAGCCATTGGTTACCTATCATAATGGAAAATTTGTAAAACAAGACGTCATACAGGTTTTTTTTGTTTGGGATTAAACGACCACCGTGAGCAACTCGATGGTCTATAGGTAGTCGCCCGTCCCTAATTTAGAAACACAATATACATTCTTCACAGGGTTTCGAACCCGGACCCATCTCGGGCGAATTGTCATAAGCCAGGAATTGTTTTGAGGTTAGTTTTCAGAGGCAACGCAAAAGCTTATCGTATATCTATTGGGTTGTTCGGAAAGTTTCGAGCATTTGTGACACATGAATGATTGAGCGTGATATATGCAGTCATACTTTTTGAAAACACACAAGATGTTAGCAGCAATGAAAGGTGGCATGTGCATGCGGCGTTCAGCTACGTGTGGTTGACGATAAGGGAAAGTTGTGTTCGTTTAGTACGTGTTAAACATGGATGATCAAAAGTTGCATTTTCGGCATGTGAAGCTGTTCCTCTATAAAAATGGGGGGAAATGCTGCACAGACGTGTGGAAACATTTGTAAAGTGTATGGAAAGAATGCTGTTAGTGAGTTAACGTTTCGAAAGTGGTTTGTGAAGTTCAAAGCCGGCGATTTCCGTTTAGACGACGGGGATTTATGTGAAAGACCTTCAGCACTGAACGACGATCTCATATGAGCAGAAATTGAGTGCAACCCAAAATTAATGACTTTGGGAATTAGCAGAGACTGTGAAAATGCCGAAAAGTACTGTTGATGAAAATTTAGTGAATCTGGGCTGCACTTCTCGTTATGTTGTTCATGTCTCACACAACCTGTCAGCGAAAAACTGCATGGATCAGTATTCCAAACGCGATATGCTCCTAAAACGCAACAACAGGGACCTATTTTGAAGCGATTAGTGACTGGAGATGAAAAATGAATAGTTTCCCAACAAAAACAGTGTTGTTGGGACAGCACTCAAGACAGCAGTGGCCCAGCACTATGTTGCCGCCGACCAACCGTCAATAAAATGTCCCGGCGGCCACCACATGTGCCAGCAGCTGGCCAACAGAGAAAAGATATTTTATTTTAGTTCTAATGTGGTCCGCTACTTTCCCGGCAGTGGCAGCCGGCAATCACGTGACGTAACTGATTGCTTGCCGAATCTTGTCCGCCATTTTCCCAGTAGTAGCCATTAAAAAAAAAAAAGGCAACCGCAATTTCCCGAAGCCCTGCGGAAATTTTCTCAACACATCCTGAAAAACACCTGCTTGGATCTGTCTGGAAACGAACCAATGACAGTCTTCGGTTGAAACGAGAGCTCTGCCGACTACACTGATTTGCCACGCACGAATCTCCGCTTGAAGCTGAACCTCTTTCCAGCGCGATGTGAAACTGAAGGTTCTCTTTTTAATTTTACAGTATTGCTAGGTATTTTTCATAAATGTCAGTTTAATATAACTCATAAATTTATTTTTTCAACGCAACAATTGTTTTTATTTATCTTAAGTGAACTTCACTAATTTTCAACGAGTGTACCAACTTAAAGGCGCTTTCTAAAGTTTTGTGCTGTCCTTCTGGTCTTGAAAGGCGATTGTTTAATTAATGTTTTACCCATTCATATCCCATTCTGTCACACTTTTAACTTTGTATCTTTCCTTTCCGCGGTCCGAAGCTACATGCGTTTTAAATGGGAAATATATTTTATTTTACTTCTCGTTATCTTTAGCAGAGAATTCCTCTAGTCTTGTACATTCAATCCATGGATGAGTACATTATATCCACATAGCGTTTCTTCTTTTTTTTTTCAAATAACTGATCTATTTTGTACGCTTATAATTCTTATTTCTTCCAACATAACGTTTTTTTAATGCTTTTCCAAGACTTTTGTTCGAATCGGTTTAGTGTTTAGTTTAGAGCAGTGGTTCCCATTTCGTGGTTCACCAATCCCCATGGGATTTGCAAAGGTGTTACAAAGGGTTCGCGGTAATAATTCAATAACGTCGTTTCCATAAAATTACAATAAAGGTATTTAGGGTTTTGTGGCGTACCTGCCCAGCAGGACGCACATGACATAAAGGCAGTTAGCTATCAGAACGGACGTCCGCGAAGCTCAATTGGTAGAGTGACTTATTCCGGAATGAGGGGACCCAAGTTCGAGTCTCGGAGTGGATAAAAATGACGGATAAATTTATTTCGTTATAATAGCTCCCGAACTTTCCGGATGACCCGGCCGTTCAAAACTTCGCAATGGTGTGATGTTCTTTCCACACCGCGAGAGACGAAAAAATAACAAATTCCCTTTTCCAGCGCTTCAAAAAATAAATGTGTGTGACGTTGCATTCCACACACCAGATTGACTGGGGGTCTCAAGTGCACGTTCCACAGCGGATGGCTGCCTGCAACGATTCATGGTCACGGCTGAACCGTGGGCCATGCCCCCGGCCCTCTTTCGGTTGGTGAGGGAGATGTGACGTATCTGCCCAGCAGGACGCACACGACATAATGGCAGAGAGCAGTCAGAGCGAAAGTCCGCGTAGCTCAGTTGGTAGAGTGACTTATTCCGGAATCAGGGGACCCGAGTTCGAGCCCCGGCGTGGACAAAAATGACGGAGAAATTTACTTCGTTACAGTTTCCAGCCGTAGGTTGAAGAAGCGCGTATGCTCCAGCTTTATCCGTCTGTCTGTACGTCCATCCGTACGATAACTCGCGTAAAAATGGTTCGATTTCGATGAAATTTTAGTATGTGGTAGGGGACCACCTGGGGACGAACCCTGTTGAAAACGGACGAAATGGAATAAAAGGTGAGGACATTGGAGCGGGATCCATTGTATTGCCTTTATGCGTCATAACTTACGTACAAATGCTTCGATTGCGACAAAACTATACCATGTTGTTCCGGAGGTATACTGAACCGGTTCTATTGAATATCATTGAAATGGGGTCAAAGGTCACGACACAAGACCGATATTTATTCTACAGCCATTATTCTCATAATTTGAATAAAAATGCATCTATTGCAACAAAACTTTAGTATGTTGCACCGGAGGTACGCGGAACCAATTTTGTTGAATATCATTGAGATGGGGTCAAGGTTCAGTGCACAGGGAAGAGATTTATTTCACGGCCATTATCCTCTTAACTTGAGTAATGATTTCTGGTATGTTGGAAAGCGTATCACAATCAATGCATTGCATGAGTTTACTAACTTGTTTTAAACCACAAACAAGTTGAAATGCAATAACAGTTTAATTATTTCTTGCAGATGTTTTGTACACGCGTTCTCACTAGTCAGCTTGCATGAGAGAGTGATCGGTGCTGTATCATATTTCAAAAACATCCGTATGCAACGATACTCGCAGTGAGGAAAATACTACTCCGTGACGTCACAATGACATGGAATAGTTCGTCCTATTTAATTGTGACGTAGAAAGAACCAGTTAGTTTTTAGCTTGTGGGTCTCATTGTACAGCATCATACGCTGTACAGCATGCGCTGTACATCATTATACTGGGCGTACAATGAGTCGTTTCCTGTGCGCATGACCTGCAAGCTATCAAGACCAAGGGAACTAGACCATCGCAGTCTTTTTTATTTTCGGCCACTTAGAGGGAAGAGGTGTTGCACTATGCCGCGATTGAATCTTTATAGCATCCCACATGACTGAGCTATTATGGGAGTCATTCCTGTCTGACTGAGCTCCAGAAATAGACACATACACTGAAGAGCAATTGAATTAGAGATACCTGTCTAGTAAGGTGTAGCATCACCTTTCTCCCTGATGACGGAGGCGATTCGTTTCGGCATGAACTCGACAAGACACCGGAAGCGTTGGGAAGTCATACAGATCCACGATCCCTGAACAAGCTCCCACAGTTCACGAAGATTTAATGGAGGGAGTTAAAGCCTCGAACATCTCTCTCGATGGGATTGAGGTCAGGTGACCTAGCTGGCCAAGGAAGCGAGGTCACGTCGGTGGAGTGTTTATCCAACCATTCGGATACAATTCAAGAGCGATGACACGGTGCACTGTTATGTTGCAGGATGAGGTCCCCAGTGGGAGGTTGAAGACGCACAAATGGGAGCAAATAGTCGTCCAGGATATCCCGGTAACGTTGACCTGTGAGGGACGTACCAGGGATCCCACTTCAGTCCACGTAAACAGTCCCCAGACGAGAATGCCATCCCCCAGCTTGAAGAGTACCTTGCTGGCAAGAAGGATCCATCGCTTCATGTGGTTTGTGCCGTACTCGTATCCTGCCATCCGCATGCACCAACGTGAATCTCGACTCAACAGTCCAGGCAAAATTTTCCCACATGTTTAGGGTCCAGTGGCGATGGTCCCGTGTCCATGCTAATCTTTGCACCCTGTGATGTGCGGTCAGCAGCGGTACCCCTGTGGGACGATGGCTTCTGTACCCCATAACGAGGAGATGGTTCTGGATGGTGTGGCTGCTTACACGTTTTTGTGCACCAGAGTTAAATTGCTGAGTGATTTCTTGCACTGTGGCCCGTCTATTCGCTGTTACAATGCGAGCTAGCCGACGATGACCCCGCTCATCCACACGCTGTTGTCCACGGTAGTTGGCCCTTGCAGAGATGGTTTTACCGTATTCGATGCACTCACGGTGCACCCGTGACACAGGTGCTCGTGAAAATCCCAGTGCCTGCACGACTTTAGAGATGAAGTGGCCCATTCATCAGGATCCGACAATTTACGCACGATCAAATGCGCTTAGATCGTTCTTCTTACCTATACTGCGTCAGACTCTTACTGATACCCGTCGCATCACTCCTTATTATGTCGAATCGCTACATACGTCATGTCGTTTCCGTTTACAAGGCCGCCCACAGGGCCACATTTGCATAACGCCAGCTGTCACTAATTCAATTGCTCTTCAATGTATCTTAATACACCTTGGATTAGAAATTTCCAACCCTGATCTATTGCCTAAAACGTCCGCGATTCTTCTTGAGTCCTTGTTTCTAATCGAAAAAACTTCGACTTTGCAATTACCCGAAATAGTCCGTACAAGATAACAGTTACCATTTCCCGTTCTCAAAAAATGTGCAAAAACGTGTTCTATATCATACGTCACATGAGCTTCAATGAAATCTGTATCATTAAGTACAGCTCACCGCAACTTCTGGTGGTTTGACAACTTCTCGAGGCGCATGAGTTGCATCAGCGATACCAGTTTTCGACATCATCTCACTTTTAAGCGGGAAACACCCCTTTAAATTCGCCAGATTTTCGAAAAGTGTTGCAGCCACGCTGTAGTGGATTTCTCTGAAAACCTCGTTTTTCTCTCGGTTCAGAAGAATTAAATGAAATTTATTGCCATAACTCGTACTAGGATTTTCTACAAGTGGTAATCAATTGAAAACCTTAAATAAGTTTTCTCACAATTTATTGAACAAAAGTGGTACACACCTGTATCATTTTTCAGTGCAGTCTCCATTTTGCGCAATAAAAGTCTTCCAGCGTTTACAAAGTGCATAAATTCCTGTAGAAAAAAATTATTTCCGTCGAGTGGGCAGCCATTCGTGCACTAACTACTCCACCTCTTCATTGGACCTGAAAGTCTTTCCTGCCATCGCATCTTCGAGTGTTCCTAAGTAATGGTAATCACTAAGGGCAAGGTCTGGTGAATACGACGGATGTGGAAGACACACGAAGTGCAGGTCTTGTGCGGTTGCAACCTTTACAAGGGCACTATAGAGCCGGCGCTCTCATGGTGCAACAAGAAACCAGTACTCAGAAGTCGACGTCGTTTGGAATTGATATCAGGTGAAGATGATTCCTGATAAGACTGCACACTGATTGCAGAGTTCCCCTTTGACAAATCGTGCTCCAAAATTACACCTCATTCATCCAAAAAGAGAGTCAACATAACCTTTCCTGCAGTTGATTGCGCGTGGAACTTCTTTGGTTTTGGTGAGGAGCGATGGCGCCGATCCTTGCTCACTCTCTTGGTTTTTGGCTGATAATAGTGAACCCAGGTTTCATCTCCAGTAACAATTCTCTGTAGGAAGCCATCACCTTCCACTTCGAAGCGTCGCAAAAATTCTTGAGAGGCATCAACTCGTCGTTGTTTCAGTTCTGGAGTCAGCTGGCGTGGTACCGACCTTGCAGACACTTTGTTGAAATGGAGCACATCATGGACGTTGCGGTGCGTTGAACCATGACTGATGTTCAAAAGTGTTACTATTTCATCTACCGTCACTCAGCGTTTTCCCATCGCAATGCCTTCCACTGCTGTAATAGACTCTGATGTCACTACTCTGTATTCCGGATCCAGTCGAGGAGCATCTGTCACAGCACTCACGCCGTTTCAGAATTTTCTTAATTCAAGTGTACTACTCGTACACTTCCTGGAGTGAGAGGCATGCATCACCATACTTCAATTTCATTCAACGATGCATTTCAATAGGTTTCTCTCCATCACTACTCAAAAAACGGATGACATAACGTTGCTGCTCTTTGGTGCATGTCTCAAGTGGGGCTGCCATTTTTACACTGCTACTGTGACGTCACTAAGCTTATCTACACCATGCTGCCACCTGTAAGAAAATCATTCAGTCAGTGGTAACAATATTGCCAAGTTACAGGGCAATGACACTGTACAGGGTGTCAGAGAATTGTTGGACACATTACAAAATTATATAAAACAAAACATTAAAGAAACTGACTATACTAACTTACAATGTATCTACACAAGTTAATAAATTTCGATGTGAGATCCCTTGGTTGCTCGTAGTACGTCCAAGCGATACTCGATTTCATGCCATGTATTGGCAAGCATCTGAGGAGTTATGGAATTACTAGCAGCTGTGATACGCTGCTTCAGTTCCTGTAAATCAGTACAAGGCGTCTGATAGACACGATCCTTCACATAACCCCACATGAAATAATCCAGTGGAGTTAGATCTGGAGAGCGAGGAGGCCATGGAATGGGACCACCACGCCCAATCCATCTGTTGGGGAAATGCTCATTTAGGCACTTACGTACACACGTTGACCAATGCGAATGCGCGCCGTATTGTTGGAAAACGACGATGTTATATCTTTTGATCTGGGGTATAGCGAAATTTTCTAGTATATACAAGTAAATGTCACCATTTATGTTTTTTTCGCAGAAGAAGAAAAAGCCAATCACTTTTCTTTTTGATAGGGCGCACCACACATTAACTTTTGGAGAATCACGTTCCAGTTCAATAGCAGCATCTGGCGGTTCACAGACCCATATCCTACAGTTGTGACGATTCACAATACCTGATACATAAAATGTGGATTCATCACTAAACATTACAGTACTGAGAAAGTTTTTGTCGTTTTGCACTCGATTTAGCATATCCACAGCGAAATCGTATCGCAGAGTGTGATCATTTACATGCATCTTTTGCACTATTTGAATTTTATAAGCATGAAACTTTCTTGTGCAAGATATCGTGAACTGTCGGTTTCGGAACGCACGGTTATCTGCTTTCTTTATGAACGGATTTCCTGGGGCTTCGTCGGAAACTTTCATTAACTTGGTCAACCGTCTCACCGCTGACGCTAGGCCGACCGGCTCCTCCATGATGTTCCATATTGCCAGTTTCTTTAAACTGTTTCATCCACCGCTTAATTGAACGGAGGATTACAACCATACTCTAAACGGTACCGTCTTTTAAATTTAAGGACAGTCTTTAATTCCGCAAGCCGTAACACACACATCACCTTCTGCTGTACGGATGACATGACAAGTGATTGCGCATTTCTCATCTGACCACACCTAGCGCCATATATCGGATGCTAGGAATAAAAATTCTGCAAAACAAAAATATAAAAACCGTGTTAGTAATACGTTATATAGAAAACCAGACAATGCTCATATTTTTTTGTACATAATTTTGTAATGTGCCCAATAATTCTCGGACACCCTGTATTTCAAGTTTTTTATCGCACTTTCAACGTTTTCATTTGACTCCTGACAATTTGCTGCAAAATACCTCTTCTCACATCACCAAGAAATCCTGTTGCGCTGCTATTTGAGAAAATTCCAACACCAAGAAAGAATTTCACTATTCAAACGAAATTTATATCACAGATTCCTCATGTTACATGAGATAACTGATTACATTTGTACAGCTTTACAAGATTTTTTTCGCCTCAAAACTCAGCTTCGCGTGAAACCACCTCGAGTAACAATAACAGCCTCTACGCGATGTGGCATTGAATGGAAGAGGTTTCTGATATCGTCCTGGGGAATAAGTCTGACATCCTACTTGTACGCGTGACCAGAGTTCATTTGTGGTGACTGGCGAAGATGTTTGAACAGGCCAGTTGCTTAGCTAACACGTTCCAGACATGTTCGATCGGAGGCATATCCTGCGAACATGCAGGTCAGGGAAGAAGCGGTATCTGTCATGATAGCAGATGTCTTGAACATTCTGAGCCGCATGTGGCCGAGCATTGTCCTGCTAAAATAGAGCGCCAGGGAGGAAAGATTAGATATCTGCTTCTAAAACATCCCTGATGTATCGCTAGCTGTCGAGGACTCCCTCGATTCGCATCAATTCGTATTCCTCATTGAACCCAATGGCGCCCCAAACCATGACGTTTGGCGTTGAGCGGGTGTGATGCTGAAAGGTGCCGTACCCCACGACGTCTTCAAACACGTATTCCACCATCTTTAAGTTCAATCGGGACTTGTCGGAAAACACGACCTGTTGACGATGAGCGCTCCAATGTGTGTCTTCGAGACCTCATTGCTGCCTGAGGCGCTTGTGGTTGAGGGTCAAAGGATTGCGCAGCAATGGGCTGCTAGCGACCAGTCCTCTGTTAAGCAGACGACGTCAAACTGAAATACAGGACAAAGCGTAACAGTGCTCCACTGCTGCACCAACACCCTGTACGTCACTGTGCGATCGGTCACTGTTATGCGGTAGAGGTGTGTCAGTTATCCCGTGCAGTTTTGCGATTTTGCTGAACCATTTCCCAGATTTCCGGGCGTCTGAGCCTCATTTGTCCGTTTACGCCCCGCTAGCCTCACTGTGCTGGTGTTTCGTCCTGTATGAGTGGTAGGAAATTCCAGGTTCTGTCAATGACGCAAGAACCACCCTTTCGATTCAAAGTCGGCTTCTCACTGATTGCATCATCTCGTTTGACAAGATCGGACACTTCAGAGAGCTCTGCTCCGAAATTGAATGCGCATTTTCACTGACATTTTAATCTTTTGTATGTCCTTACCTGTTACACATATCCTGTAAGTGTCACGTTATTATCAGCGATACTTCATGGCGTTGCACTTTCCCAAACAGTAGTGTGACCTTTTTATTGTAGACCCGAGGAAGAAACTGTACAACAGACTCGACCGTTGATCGGATTCCTCCATCCAGCGAATAATGTTGCTTACAACATCATGTTGTAACTCCTTTCGTCTTGCATCTTTTGCAACTCATCGATCTTCGGCTGCCAAAGGCCCATGTGCGTCATGGTTTATATGTTTACTTTATGGCGCGGGTCTCTGCTCTACCTGTAATCAGTGGCCTTAAATTAAGGACGCGACTACTTTTAGTTTAGGGTTACTCATGGTGGTCGTAAAACAACGAAACAAAAAGAAGAGAAATGTTATTTGGTCACCGCTGTTTCCAATTACCCAGAGGCAATGATTTCTGACTTATTCATCTTATCTGGAATTGAGATCGAGACACGAATCAGCTGGGCTAACCATACGGCTGTAAACAGTGGCTACATTTATTTTTTTCATTTAATTGTTTGACGAGCACCACGATTAACTCTAAGGACTACACTGAAGAGCAATTGAATTAGAGACAGCTGGCGTTATGCAAATATGGCGCTGTGGGCAGCCCTGTAAACGGAAACGACATGACGTATGCAGCGATCCGACAATATAAGGAGTGATGTGACGGGAATCAGTAAGAGTCGGAAGCAGTATGGGGAAGACGAAGGATCTAAGCTCATTTGATCGTGGGCAAATTATCAGGCACAACGAATGGGTCACTCCATCTCGGAATTCGTGCAGGCACTGGGATTTTCACAATCCACTGTGTCACGGGTGCACCGTAAGTACATCGAATCCGGTAAAACCATCCCTGCAAGGGCCAACTGCCGTGGAAAACAGCATGGGGATGAGCGGGGTCATCGTCGGCTAGCTCGCATTGTAACAGCGGATAGACGGGCCACAGTGCAAGAAATCGCTGGGCAATTTAACGCTGGTGCACAAAAACGTGTAAGCAGCCACACCATCCAGAACCATCTCCTCGCTATGGGGTACAGAAGCCATCGTCCCACTAGGGTACCGCTTCTGACCGCACATCACAGGGTGCAAAGATCAGCATGGGAGCGGGACCATCGCCACTGGACCCTAGACATGTGGGAAAATGTTGCCTGGACTGATGAGTCGTGATTCACGTTGGTACATGAGGATGTCAGGATACGAGTACGACGCAAACCACATGAAGCGATGGATCATTCTTGCCCGCAGGAGACTCTTCAAGCTGGTGGATGTGGCATTTGGGGACTGTTTACGTGGACTGAAATGAGACCCTTGGTATGTGTGACATCGTTCCTTACAGGTCAACGTTACCGGGATATCATGGACGACCATTTGCTCCCATTTGTGCGTCTTCAACATCCCACTTTGGACCTCATCCTGCGACAAGATAATGCACCGTGCCATCGCTCCTGAATTGTATCCTGATGGTTGGATAAACACTCCACCGACGTGACCTCGCTTCCTTGGCCAGCTAGGTCACCTGACCTCAATCCGATCGAGCACATCTGAGATACCATCGAGAGATTTGTTCGAGGTTCTGACCCCCTCCATATAATCTTCGTGAACTGTGGGAGCTTGTTCAGGGGTTGTGGACCCTTATGGCTTCCTAACGCTTCCGGTGTCTTGTCGAGTCCATGCCGAGACGAATCGCCGCCTTCATCAGGGCGAAAGGTGGTGCTACACGTTACTAGACAGGTATCCCTAATTCAATTGCTCTTCAGTGTAGTTTAGGGTTACTCATGTTGGTCGTAAAACAACAAAACAAAAAGGGAAGAAATGTCATTTGGTCACCGCTGTTTCCAATTAGCCAGAGGCAATGATTCCTGCTTTATTCATCTTATCTGGAATTGAGATCGAAACCCGAATCAGGTGCGATAACCATACGGCTCTGTGTGTGTCCTCTTCATGGAACCAGTGGCTCCATTTATTTTTTCATTTAATTGTTTGATGACCACCACGATGAACTCTAAGGACTAAAATCAGACGCCTGTCTCTAATTTAAGGCCACTGATTCTATAGATGGGAGAGAGCCACGCCGTAAAACAAGCACACCGCATTCATGTTTCATTCAGAACTCGAACGTGGATTCAACCCGGACGACTCTTCAAAAACAGCGCCTGTAACCACGACGCGAGACTGCTTACAGATGCTCTTGGTGGTTGGTAGATCGCGAGATTAAAAATGTTTCTAGCTTGAGAACCTTTACACAAAAAATAAAAACCTAATGCCCTGCAAAAATTAAATACGTATATCGTGATATTCAATCTCCCGCACTTAGAATATATGCCTGCATGACTTTCCGGGAAAATTCGGGTTTTGTTATTTTCAATTTCAGAAGATTTGAAAATTGCTTTTCTTGTTTTCTCGACTTTGGTCATCTTTGTATGGGAGCCGGGAACACCTACCTACAGAAAAACAAGGCTTAGAAACCTCTCTTTCATGAAGTTAACAATATTAAAGATAAACATTCAACGAACGTGATACTGAAAACTGTTTGTTCAACGCGAGACTTACTTCCATTTTTACGATAATGATTTACTTTTCAAATTACATTATTCTCTCACTAAATCCTATGTCTTTTGCATTTTATTGATTTTACCTCAAGTACATTCTTTTAAATTTTGCGAAAGAACATCTTGTATGCGAGGCGTCGCGTGCGTTGTATTTTTTCACGTATTCAGACCGCCAACATTCAGTAAAAAAAGATCTCTCCCATGAAACACCAGCAGATACCAAACTGTTGGCCGACGCATTTGACATATTAAAAAAGCATTTGACTTGAAGAGATGCTTTCCGTGAGTTAAGTTCTAAGACAATAAGTTTCGGGCCTTTCATTAATCTTTTTTTACTCCATTAAAAGAACTCCTGACTTCCGACTCAGCACTTTAAATAGATTTTTTAATATGAAAAACTTTATCGACAGCACACGGAAGAAATTTCTTCATTTCTTAAAGAAAATAAAGAAATCAAAGAGATCCCTTCGGAGCAGAATAGCAATTGTGCAAAGAGTAAAGTCTTGCTCTTCGGATTGTAACAGGGATATCAAAAGAAGCTTGGATAGAACGGTTTTCCCATTATTAATCCTCTTTCATATCTCGGGAATCGACACTTCACAGCAGTGGTTGAAGAGAAGGTATAACGAAGTAAATTTCTCCGTCATTTTTATCCGCGCCGGGGTTCGAACCCGGGTCCCCTCATTCCGGAATAAGTTGCTCTACCAATTAAGCTACGCGGACATTGATTCTAATTGCTATCTGCCTTTATGTCGTGTGCGTCCTTCTGGCAGGTACGTCACATCTCCTGGTACGTTACGAAGGAAAAGTGTTTCAACCCTATTTATTACATACTTTCCAGTGGTGCTTCAAGCTTTTCTGACATTGAATTTTGTATTCAGAGTGACACGTAAAAGCTCTTCACAGCATGAAGTACATGTTCTGATTTCCGGAATAATGATCGATTCATTAGGTCTCTATAAAATTCTATGTGTTTTTGAAACGACGCAAATTGGGAAACCTTGTGAAAATGTTTGTTGATATTTCTGTTTGCATAACAGAGAAAGGTTTGCGTCAAGCTAGGAAAACAGCATTCATATTATCTGTTCCGATTTTGTTCACAGAATTTGTAACCCTTGGTTTCCGATTGTCTTGGCGAGCAACGGATAAGAAAAGAAAAGTTTCGTACAATTTTCAGATTTTTTGTTTTATTTGCCTCTGACATCTGACCTGTCACGCATCGTTTTACCCACGCTTTTGGATTTTGCTTCCCATTGGCTCGTCTTACAATTTGTTCCGTGGAATTCTCTTACTTACCATCTGTATACCAGCTACGTGTTAATAAATGCTTTCGAAAACTTTGAAGAGCAGAAAGTAAGAAATAATACTTCCGATTTCTCTCAAACATCGGAGTTATACAAGAAGCTGGCTGAAACAGTTTCATTAGTCGATGAAGTTCTTTGCGAAACAGCTGCCTTAATGTTCATCTTTTCCTCTTCAAATATTTTTATTTCACTATTCAATGTGTATCACATTCGTTCGGAAAATGTTTTCAAGATCTGGATGAATGTATGTCGTGTGATCACGCATTCTACTTACATTACAGTCATGACACTAGCTGCATCTCAAGTTACTGCAACTGCTGTCCGAATACGTGAAGCTCTTCAGAATTTAGCCACTCGGAAATTTACGTATTCAGAATTTTTGGTTTTCTCCATGACCGTTCAATTTAAAGAACCTGTCCTCACTCTATGGAAGACGCTAACACTAAAAAGGGGCTCTCTTCTGGGTTTTTTAGGGTTTATTGTCAGATACAGTGTTCTGTTTGCAACAATGAATAAGATTGGGTAAACTTTAACTGGCAGAACCAATCCGAGGCTCCGATACTTCTGTGATGACATTAAACGAACACTCTCATGATTTTGCATATGTAATCAGTTTCACTACACGGGTACAGCCAGCGGCGTCGGAACCGCGGGGGCATAGGGGGCAGTTGCCCCCGCACGCAAATAAGTGTAGAGGCAAAACATCACATTTGTCCCCTCAGTTTTCTTCCTTTTCAAGTTACATGTGTTTAGATTGGAAATCTCAAACATTCATTTTTTTTTCTTGAAGTTCATTTTGATAGATATTGAGTATTGTTCCTAATTTTTTTCATGAACCATCTAGAAATCTGAATATTTTTAATGCCACTCCTGAGAGGCCAAGAAATGCTAGAACTATCAACCCTTTAACGATCATAACGCCCAAAACGCGCGTGCGTACAAACGGCAAAGCCGCCCGAAACGCCTGTTTAGAGTAAGGCAGATTTCTTACCCTTACTTGTTCTTCAAATTTTCTCTTTGCCGCCCCGGTGGCGCAGTGGTCTAAGCGATGGCCTCTGATTATTCGTCCGTAAGGGGTCCGGGTTCGAATCCCGGTGAGGCATGGATGTTGTGTTTGTCTTACGGCACTGGCTCTTTCACTTCCCTGGAACCAGTGACCCTAAATTAGAGACGTGCGACTGCTTATAGCCCATTGAGTTGCTCACGGTGGTCGTTAAACCTCCAATCAAAAAACGAAAAAAAACTTTCTTGACCTATGAGGGATCAGCAGGAGTCGCCCTCAGTCACTATTGTTGTTATTAAAGAAAGAAGTGAAACAGCAGACAGTTTCTGGCGTTATGGTATTTAGAGTGATACCAGATTTTTGGATCATGGTCGTTAAAGGGTTAAACAGTCCAGAGGGCTGGTTCCCGTTTGAAAAACAGCAACGTTTTGTGTCTTATTAGGTGTAAAAAATTAGTTTTCCTCTAAAAATATAAGTACAAATAAATGAAAGTATGGTACTAAATGAGATATAAGTTCATTCAACGTTTAATTGTAGCGTCTACGGCTACAATCCTTGCGGAATTCATATCAATCCGGAAGTATCAAATCTGTAGTTTAACGCCGTTTACGCGTACCGTTAGTTTACATTTAGAAACTATATCATATGAAAGTGTTTTTTTTTTTAGATGAATGTTTAATCGAAAAGAAAAATCAGCACGTCTTCTTTTACAAGTAGTACGATAAATATTATGCCATGATAACACATTTTGTTCTGCGCCATCTTGCCCCCGCTGTCAAAAAAGAGTTCCGACGCCACTGGGTACAGTAGCACTATTCCGTTTCTGTTTGCTGTCATTCAAATTAAAATCAGAGCTAACTAAGTGTTGTAACGATTATGAAGCATCAAGAGTTGATAACTATGCTATTTGTACCAACGGCAAACTTTCAGCGCATTGCTCTGCGAATTTCTTCAGCACTATATCGTAAACAATGGAATGTGGCGGAACGAGAAAATCGGAGTACCCTTGAAATATCGCAATTTTAAAAATCAGCAACATTAATCATACGCTACCCTAAATATTATTCTATAAAAATCATTGCAAATAGTATGTTTTAGGAATCACGAGTAGATATACGAGCTGTACTGTGCTTTCAGTTGAAGAACGTTATGTATCAAAGCATGCACGAGGTACTTTATAAGTGACATCGATGATAGTTTGTGTATTTGAAATTTTGACAGTTTGTCAGAATAAATGTTCAATACCAACGAAACAGGCATCTGTATAGGCTAGAGCTAACGCATGCCAGAATTGCGCAGTTGCACATCTGTGAAGGCGTTCAGATTTTTTTGAAGTTGAGTTACTCACGACTATTAATGGATCTGGTACACCTTACGTTAAAGAATCTAAAAATGACCATATTTTTTCTGGATGCAGGTAAGATCTAATTTCACTACAGATTTCTAAGACTTTTTAAATACCTACGTGGTTATCTTTATGTTAAAGTGTGACGTACTACAGAGGTGACGCATATGTTAGGACGGAAATTTTTTTTTTTTTGATTGGAGGTTTAACGACCACCGTGAGCAACTCAATGGGCTATAAGCAGTCGCCCGTCCCTAATTTAGGGTCACTAGTTCCAGGGAAGGGAGAGAGCCAGTGCCGTAAGACAAACACAACACCCATGCCTCACCGGGATTCAAACCCGGACCCCAGACGGACGAATAATCAGAGGCCAGCGCCTTAGACCACTGCGCCACCGGGGCGGCACGGAAAATTTGCATCGAGAAGCTTCGTTGGTGTAGCTTAATTGGGAAAGTATTCGGCTGCGGAGCAGAATTCTCGAGCCTCGCCAGCGGCAAATTTATGTTTCGCTATAACCGGCACTTTTTTTGAGACACATACTCTGATAGAGTCATAATTTAAAATAGCTGAGCATTGGTACACTGAGAAAAACGTTTTGTCAATTCAACAAAACAACGAAGATGACACCGAATTTTCGGGTGTAATAAGCACGTCTTTTGAGTCCGTTCTGACGCAAATTAAATTTATCAAAGTTGTTCAAACTCAATGGAACCGGTATTGAAAACAATAATATCTGACGGAGGAAAGAAGTTTTTCAATAAGGTTTTTAATCCCTCAGATATTGCTGTAAACGGAATCGTGAGCTTACGCCCTCTGGTTGAAGACTTTTGCGTTAAGAAAAGAACGAATTTATTATGACAAACATTTCGCACCGGAAACGTTCACCAACATAGAAATAATTTTTCAAATCGGACTCTTAGGAACAGACATATCAACAAAAATAAGATGGGACTTTACGACCCCTGGTGGCAAAACCATGCGTTATTTTAGGAAGAAAGTATTCTCAAAAGGTTTTTCCATATGAGCACTATCGGTCCAAGAAATAAAAAATTTAGTCGAGTTTTCAAGAGCCCAGATTTTGCTACAAATATATCAGAAGCAGAAATCAACACTTATGCTCCCTGGTGGCCAAATCATTCTTTACCAAACATTAGAAATTATGTGAAAAATATTTTCCATCAGGTGTTGTATGCGATACAGGAAGAATTTTTCAAATCGGAGTTTTAGAAGCACAAATAACGCAGAAAACGCAATTTACCTTTGTGTCCCCTAGCAGAAAGTATATGATTTACTTGAAGATTTTGAATTTACAGGAAAAACATTTCGCATCGGAAACACTATCCAACAAAGAAGGAATTTTTCAAATCGTACTCTTAGAAGTAGAGATATTGACAAAAATAAGATATACATCTACGCCCCCTTTCGTAGAAGTCATGCATTATTTCAAGAAGAAAATGTTCCTAAAAGGTTTGTTGACATGAGTAGTATCGGGGAACAAATCACTTTTTTTCAATCGAGATTTTAGAAACTCATATTTTGCTGCAAATACATCAGAAGCGGAAATTGAGACTTGCGCCACCTGGTGGCCAAACCATTTTTTTCAAAAATTAGAAATTATGTGCAAACGAATTCCCATCAGAAGCTGTATCCGGTGCAGAAAGAATTTTTCAAATCGGAGATTTAGAAGGAGAGATATAGGGGGGGGAGCAATTTAACATTACGCCCCCTAGCGGAAAGTCTATGAATTATTTGAAAATTTTGAAATTATATGAAAAACATGCCACACTAGAAGCATTATCCAGCAAAAAACGAATTTTTCAAATCAGACTTCTAGAAATAGAGATATTGACAAAAATAAGATATACATCTACGCCCCCTGGCGAAGAAACCATGATTTATTTTACAAAGAAAATGTTTCCAAAAGGTTTCTCGACATGAGTACTATCTGTCTGCAAACGACGAATTTTTTTAATCAAGAATTTAGAAGCTAATATTTTGCTGCAAATACATCAGAAGCGGAAATTAAGATTTACGCCCCCTGGTGGCCAAACCATTATTTTTACAAAAATTAGAAATTATGTGCAAACGATTTTCCATCAGGAGTTGTATCCGGTGCAAAAAGAATTTTTCAAATCTGAGATTTAGAAGCAGAGATATAGGGGTAACCACAATTACCTCTACGCTCCCTAGTGGAAAGTCTATGAATAACTTGAAAATTTTAAAATTATATGAAAAACATGTTACACTGGAAACACTATCTAACAAAGAAGAAATTTTTCGAATCAGACTCCTAGAAGTAGAGATATTGACAAAAATAAGATATACATCTACGCCCCCTGGCGGAGAAACTGTGCAATATCTTAAGAAGAAAATATTCCGAAAAGGTTTATCGATGTGAGTGGCATCAGTTCACGAAAGAATTTTTTCAATCAATATTTTAGAAGCTCAGATTTTATGGCAAATACATCAGAAGCAAAAATTAACACTTACGCCCCCTGGTGGCTAACGTATTCTTTACTAAAAATTAGAAATTATATGCAAAAGATTTTCCATCAGGAGATGTATCCGCTGAAGAAAAAAATTTAAATCGGAGTTGTAGAAGAAGAGTTATCGGGGAAAATGTAATTTACTTATTCGGAATTCCGGAAAATCTATTCGTAATTTGAAAAATACTCTTCAACATAAATGGAATCGAAAGATAAAATAATTTTTTCAATCGGATGTTTAGAAGCAAATATGTGGAATAAAACGTATTTTTGAATTCGACATCATCTGCGTTTATGCCCCCTAGCGGCGAAATTGTACATCGTAAAAAAAAAAAACGAAATGAAGGTTCATCATTCGCATATTTCAAGCTTCCCAATGCAAAAAGAATTTTTCAAATCGGACTAATAGTTGCAGAGATATCGTGGGTACAGACGGACGGACGGACAAACCGGTAACATAAGCACCATCGTTTTTTACAAAAGACGTGCTATAAATTTGTCTGCCGCCCCGGTGGCGCAGTGGTCTAAGGCGCTGGCCTCTGATCATTCGTCCGTGAGGGGTCCGGGTTCGAATCCCGGTCAGGCATGGATGTTGTGTTTGTCTTACGGCACTGGCTCTCTCCCTTCCCTGGAACCAGTGACCCTAAATTAGGGACGGGCGACTGCTTATAGCCCATTGAGTTGCTCACGGTGGTCGTTAAACCTCAAAAAAAAAAAATAAATAAATTTGTCGTTATACAGTCAACAAAAAATTTTGTTGAATTTGCAAAATTATTTTGTTGAAAATTATTGTTGATTTAACAAAATTTATTGTCATCACGACAAAACGTTTTGTTAATTTAACAAAATGACTAGGTCGATTTTTTGGGAATTTGTTTGATCCAACAAAACCATATTGTTATCGTGCCACAATATGTTTTCTTGCAGCAACAAAACATTTTACCATGATAACAATATGTTTTGTTGGTTCAAACAAATTCCCCAAAATCGACCTAGTCATCTTGTTAAATGAACAAAACGTTTTGTCGTGATAACAATAAATTTTGTTAAATCAACAACAATTTTCAACAAAATAATTTTGCAAATTCAACAAAATGTTTTGTTGACTGTATATCGACAAAAAATTTTGTTGAACTCATAAAACGTTTTTCTCAGTGTATTTTCCTCTCTTTGCTTGAAATTTATATCCGTTTTCTGTTGTTTACCTACCAACTGACAGCCTACCTGTGTCTAGACATGTCTCCACGCGTCTGCACATGCTTTCAAAGACACGCGATAGGTCAAAGGGAGAAATGTTGCTGATTACTGTGGTGATGGCTTCCTGTAGTCTCGGCAGAGAGCAGTGATTGTTCGTGTAAAAATAATTTTTCAGTAAACCCCACATATAAGGATCTGGAGGTGTGAGATCGAGCAAAGTGGTGGCCATGCGCCTTTGGAGATGATCCAGTTTCCGAACACACCAGTCAACAACGTCATGGAGACATGAGCTGTATGGAACGTAGCGGAATCCTACTGGAAGTAGACATTAACAATTTCCACCTCGGTTAAGTGCCCGATGAATGGATACAGGATACTGTCGCAATACCTTGCCTCGTTTATGGTCAACTCGAAGGATATGAGCCAAATTATGCGCCTTCGAGATATCGCACACCAGACACCAAATTTCTGATCATGTAATGGCATTTCGTGCATCTAATGCGGATTACTGGAAGATAACATTTAACTGTTTTGCCTGTTCACGTGTCCCAATAAGTGGAACAGCGTCTCATTGGAGAAAAACGTGACGTCCAGAATATCCTCTCCGTTGTCATTAATGAAGTCCTTGAACCATCTGCAATATTCCACACTCTCATCGTAGTCTGTGTTTCATTTCGTGCACTTTTCTGATTTTGTACGGGTAGAGCTGCAGTCGCGTCTTCAGTGCTCTACGGTGTCTGCAGTGCCCCAAACACACGAACATTCTCAATTTACAATATTGCATATACGTGCGCGGTAACTACACTTTATAGATTTCTTATTATTTCTTATCACAGTACGTCATGTGCACAGGCTTACCCTGTACGTACCTCGGGATCAGTTCGTGTCTACCGATCGGATAATGAAAGTCCTAATGACAATGGAGCATCCGAGATTATCTGTGTTAGTCGAAGAAGAGCGTGTTCGAAGTTTTGTGTTTTATTGCAGAATTCAGAGTGTGTTGAACAAAGTCTTTCTGAGGGACAAAAGCAGGTCAAAATGCTCTTAAAAAATTGGCTGTTTACAATTGGATTAAAGGATATAAAGAAGGCGGAATGTTACCGAAAGATGCTCCAAGATGCGGGCACTTGTGCCAGCAGCTGGAGAATTGTGCAAAAATTGATTAATATTGAACGTTACATTTGAAAATTTAATCCGAGTTTCTCAGGAACTGATGTGGAATGAAATAAAGATCGAGCAATTCCTCTTCTTGGTTCGGAGGGCTGGCAACTTCTTGTTCGCTTATGAAGGTAAAATATTGAAAGCGGGCGCATGACTTACAAGTGTTCGTCGGATATGGGACTTTTTTTCATTTCGGCAAAAGTGATTAGTTTGCAAGGTAGAGCATTTTCAGGTTAAATTCTCTTGTTTCGTGAACATTGTTGCTGTACCATCAATAAAAGAATTGCGCGCTTTGAATTTATAATAGAACTCTTTGTGTGCCGATCTTCCAGTGGTCTGACAGCCTAGGCTATCTCAGTTGTAACAATCAAACACCCTTTTCGTCTTAATTTCAGTCGCTCATTAATTTTTATCTGAAATCGAAGTATTCTTCACTTGCAACTTCCTGAATTTACAATTCCTACGAGAAAAATATACACCTAATAGAACAAAAACTGGTGCTCTAAACATTGCAATTTCGAGTGAAATGCATGTTGCCATTCACATCTAGATATAAATTTGTAATCCTGATAAAAATATAGTGTATGGGCTGGTAGACCGCAGACTATAAAGTAGATCACAAATTATCTGCTAGATCGCACACTATAGTGGATATATGCCCATATTTAAATGATTTCTCCTTTGAAACTGCAGCGTAACGGTCGTATAATCTCATACTTACTCCGGGACTCCAAGCTATTATAACCTCAAAACCGTCATGAATCTAAGAAGGGGCCGCGGGTGGCCCCTTCTTAGATTCATGAGTGGGCAACGTTCGTGACTACCACGGAAATGACCTAAGGTTCGATCCCAGGCAGGTACGAAAGCTCGATCCACTAAATATCCGCCGTACGTCGGATGGGCACGTTAAGCCGTCGGACCACGGGTGCTGGCACCCCGGTAATAAATAAGGGCGTCTTCCTCCCTTTTTCTACTTTGCTTCCGTGTCACTATCCCATCGGGCAATCTAGCCTAAATCTCCTAGCTTCCTATTTCTAAGGGTTGTTTAAGACCCGGGGTCTGATATTCCCTTCCTAAAAATCATTTACATATGATGATCATCTGAATATAAGAAGCCAGCCTAAGTTGAGCTACATCAAATTAGTTCAATTGCTGCTAATTTCTTTTTTCAGTGGAATTGGCTACTTACGAGGGTTTTAAACATGTTTTTGTGGATAGATTTGTTGTGAAAATACTTAAACCATTATGCAATATTTAGTCATTCGATAAATTCCCAATTGAAGGAGCATCTCCTCACCTCGTGGAAGACAGTAACACTTCAAAGAAGTTCCTTATTGAGTTTCGCGGGGTTCATTAGCAGTTACAGCGTTTTATATATTTGCCACAGTGAATAAAATCAGTTTGATTTTAGCTTTAGGAACGTATATAACCACAAAGATGCAATAATACAGGGTGTCTAAAAATAAAGTATACACTTTCAGTATATGCTATTAAAAACACGATAGAAAAACAATTATTTTAAACATCAAGAGACGTGGCAAGTGTTTAGGCCTGTTAAGTCAGATGATAGATGGCGCGAGGTGTCTCATGTAATGATAAATCTCGTCAAACGCGGAATATAACAGCCATGGCTTCCCCAGTGGAGAAAGCAGCGTATGTGTTTTGATTTGCGGAGTCAAAATCTCTAACAACAGTTCAGCGTAAGTTCAGAACGGAGTACAAGAAACAGCCACTGACACGACGGAGAATCGAACAATGGATAAATAAATTCAAAACAAAAGGAAGTGTCTTGAAAGGCAAAAGCACTGGGCGACCTTCCATTTCGGCCAAAGAGGTGAAAGACGTGAGTAAAGCTCATTTAAGGAACCCAAAGAAGCCCGTCCGCGTCGCCAGTCGTGAACTCGAAATACCGCGAGCAACGATTCACAAGGTTCTGCATAAACGTCTACGCCTATATGCATACAAAGTGCTGTCAGTGCAAAACCTTCGACCAAATGATCAACCACATCGAAAAGCATTTGTGGTAGACATGCTTAATAACATTGACGAAGACCTCACACTCTTTTCACGGATCTGTTTCAGCGATGAGTCGACATTCCATGTTTCTGGCAGAGTGAATGAACATAACTGCAGAATTTGGGGCACGGAAAATCCTCATGTGGTCGTAGCACACGAGAAAGACAGCCCGAAGGTTAATGTCTGGGCTGGTATAATAGAAGACAGAGTGATAGGGCCCTTTTCCTTCGCTGAACCAACCGTAAATGGCATAACGCACCTGGACATGTTAGAACAATTCGCAATTCCACAAATCCAGGATATTCAAGACATCATTTACCAGCAAGATGAAGCGCATTCGCACTGGTCTTTGGATGTATACAAATCTTTAGACCACCATTTAACAGGGCGTTGGATTGGATGTGGAAATCCGATGGCATGACCACCCCGTTCTCCTGAACCCATACGATTTTTTTCTTTGGGGCTTGGGCCGCGGGTGGCATAGTGGGCAACGTTCGTGACTTCCACGGGAAGGGCCTCAGGTTCGATCCCAGGCAGGTACGAACGCTTGATCTACTAAATACCCACCGTGGGTCGGATGGGCACGTTAAGCCGTCGGACCCCGGGTACCGCTCCCCGGCGGTAATAAATAAGAGCGTCTTCCGTCTTCCTCCCCTTTCTACTTCGCTTCCGTGTCACTTTCCTATCGGGCACTCTAGCCCAAATCTCCTAGCTTCCTTTTTCTAAGGGTTGTTTAAGACCTGGGGTCAGACACTCCCTTCCTAAAATCCTCTACATGTGATCATATGATCATGATCTTTGGGGCTTCACTAAGGACATTGTGTGCAAGAAAAAGGTTGCATCTATCACTGACCTCAAAAAACGCATTGCTGCAGGCTATCTCCTTGCTACATCTGACATTCTGCAGCGTTCGTGGGTGGAACTAGACTATCATTTAGACATTCTGCAAGTACCCAACGGAGTACACGTAGCGACACACTAACATTAAAAGAAAAAACTTTCACAGTTACCATGTGTTTTGGCATTAAAAGTAAATTGTTATTTATTGTAGTTTTTTTTTTCAATAGCATACTGCAGTTGTGTACTTCATTTTTGGACACCCTGTACTTTTTAAATCCACTTGAACTTGCACTGTCATGGATTTCTTAATATATCTCACAGCAATGCTCATATGCAATCGAATGTATGTTTTCTTTGCAGCAATTTTACGTATGATACCGTTTGACAGGCAATTCTGGAATTAGCGAACGAATTTTGCTAAATAGATGCGAAAATATAATACGTTGATAAACACATTAAATGTACAGCATTCAGGTAAATAATAATTACTGTACGCACAAGAAGTACAATGAAATTGTGAAATGCTGAGTTGAAACTTGTGCTGTTTCACGGATCTTGCTATATTTGAATGATCTAAATCTGAAATTCCTGGGCAGATTTATTCCAAATCATGTTACGTATCATACGTGGAAGCTACAAAAGTTTATTTATATCAGTTTGGATAACTGACAATCGTATGTTTTATAGCATGCAACGCATTGCGAGTGTATCGATAAAAATTCCAGTAAAGAATCTATTTTAAGTCATGTTATGTGCAATTGTGTGAAAAACGGTGGTTCCATTAGGTAGGAGATCATAAGAAAGACTTAAAAGATTTATGGAGGTTTTAATAAAAGACCGCAAACTCAGTTTCCTTTCATGTTTCGAGATGTTTACGGTGGTGGCTTAAATTTTTTATTTCGTCATCTTTTCATGCAAAGGTTTTTACTCTGCACTTCACATTTTTCTTCAATAAACTCTAATGATAGAGAGAATAGCGGTCTCAAGGGTTGGTGACGAACATATCCGAATGATTTGTAACAGTAAAAATATAGTAAACAAGAGAAGGCATTTTGGTCTAAACGAGAAGTGTTTGGCACATGCTGGACTACTTGATTTATGACTAAAAGTAAGTAAAATTTATATCCAGAATAATAAGTTACGACTGGATTTTACCAATAAACTTTGGCTTTTCTTTCCATTAATCAACCATTCCTTATATGAACAGAAACATTCCAGCTGGACAACGTATATTGGTACTTATGAAAATGAAAACACAATTTTGAAAACACTTGAGAACTCATGCTTGACCAAATCCGTCTAGAAAACACAAGGCTATGGTGACATTAGAGAGTTGAGTTCCAGCTTTTAGTGACGTCACGGGAAAACCAAGGCTTCCGATTGGTTCCCAACGCTGTCATGTATGACCTCAAATATGACAACGACGTATCAGGTCATGTAAGATGAGAGTGACGTCACGAACGGAGGGAACTCATCTCTCTAACGTCATGGCCTTGACTTGACTTACGTATACGTATTTTGAAGATAAGAGTGACGTCACCAACGGAAGGAGCTTATCTCTCTAACGTCCTGGCCTTGTACTTTGGCTCATGTATAATGTCGGACGGTTGCAGGACAATCCGTGGTAATGGCGTGTCATCATCATCATCATTGTACGATCCCTTATGTGACGTCTCTTATCGACCAATCGGAAGCGTTGGAGCCGCGGATGGCTTAGTGGTTAGTGCTTCAGACTATCGATGCTGGGTCCCCAGGTTCAAGCCTGGGCTGCTCTTTTAGAGATGGTGTGATTTACTAACAATCGCTGAATATCCGCCGTGCATCGGACGAGCACGTAAAGTGACGGCCCCCAGGCTGGACCCACTGGTTAAATGGGTATCCTTTCCTATGCCCCCCCCCTGAAATTCTCTCACCCATCTATGTGCAATATCGTACTTGTACGGTGGCGCCATCTACTGTACTCTAATCTCACTACAAACTGTTCTGTCAAAAAGTCGCTGGACTTGCTCTCATTCCTTCCGTTTCTGTGTCCTGCCCAAAAGGCGATCTCGCTGTAGGTGGCTGGGACCTAAACTCTACTCCCTGTAGACGGAAGTCCTACATGAAAATGACAAATTCTGCATCCTCACTGTGTCTGACTGTATCTGTATAATAGGAAGCGTTGTTAGAAAAGGTGACTCCTCTGACCGTGATTTTTTGTGCGCTGGCGAGAGTTGATGTTTGCTGACAATTTTACAGTTTTTTTCAGTATTTTAACTTAGAATACTTCGTTTTATTTTCAATTTTCTTTTAGAAATTCTGATTCAACATTTCCTTAACGTTGTTCAGATTAGAAAAATGGCTGAAATTGCATGCCTTATATCATAGTTGACCAATATTTATATAATTTCTGCTTTATTTCCCGGTTTAGTCATCAGCATTTCGCACTTAATCAGTTTAAAATATCGGTTCTGAAATATCTGACCACTACCATTGGTGGATTAAAACGGCGTCGTAAAATTTATCCTGAGTGCCTAAAATGTGTGGTTTGGGGCATCCCTATAGTTGGATTAAAGGAACTCTCACGAAAGAGAAATGAGATCTGGTGCAAAAAATATAAAATCTGTAGCTCCAAATATACAAGATTTTGTTTTAATGTGCAGCGGCCGAAGAGAATATTTTAACCAGTATTTAATTGAATAAAAAAATTACTTGCTCATTAGATAATCTGATAAAGTGCTGCCATGTACTTCGCGGCAAAAGCAAAAGCTAATACGATTGGTACGGGTTTCATTTTGATGTGAAGTAAATATTTATGATATCCAATCGGATCTGTGTGTTAGTGTGTGTGATCTCGCACCTCTCTCGTAAGTATTCCTTTGATCTACTGACTAGCAATGCCCCAAACCACACACATTTTAGGCACTCATGAAAAAGATTTTACGACGCCGTTTTTATGCACTAATGGTGGTGTTCGGATATTTCAGAACCAATATTTTAAACTCATTGAATGCAAAATGCTGATGACTAAACAGATAAATAAAGTAGAAATTAAGGAAATATTGGTCAACGATGCTGAAAGGCATGCAATATCAACCATTTTTCTGATCTGAACAACGTTAAGAAACCGTTGAATCAGAATTTCTAACAGTAAATTGAAAATAAAACGAATTATTCCAAATCAAAATACTGAATTTTATTTTTAAATGGCAGGGGCTGTCCCATAGCCACGGCCGCAGGTCTTTTGGGCGAAGAATACGTCTCGTGTCGAATGGGTGTTAGAAAGGAGTGAATGCGCTGAGTTTAGGTTTAGAGATTTTTTTTTTTGTTTGGCTGTTTAGGGAAATCCTGGGCAGCGAGTAGTGTATTTTGAGAGAATGGCTTACTTATTCTAGACTGAGAATGGTTTTGTTGACGACGGGCCGATGTAACGAGAAGTAGCTCACGTATAACATGACAACGACAATGATGTTTCTTGCGAAAGTCAAGTCGATGCATGTGTTTCCCAGCGTGGTTGGCGATCGCGTCGGCTCATAGTTCAAGTTGAATTAAGTCTTCATGAAACCGAACTCGTGTAGATTCGTTTGAGCCTCGACGTTAAAGTCTCCCATGATTATATCATCGGTACCTCTGTGTCACCAATCATATTCTTGCTGATTTTCTTGGTGTTCTTAGATCTCGCGTAGACAAAACGAATGAAACCTTGCGGTACGTGCTATCACGGCTTGTTCAATTGTTCTTGACTCATCCTTTCTTCCTGTTGGCGTTTGCGGTAGGCTTGAACCTTCTTTAATTAAAATAAACCAATTTGAAATGTGCTAATGACTGTAAACACTGATCTGAAATGTACTAATAATTGCAGAAACTGTTCTGAAATGCATTAATGATAGTAAAAACTAATTTGAAATGCCTTAGTGATTGTATAAAACAATTTGAAATGCACTAATGATGTAAAACCAACTTGCCAATCATTGGTGATTGTAAAAAAACAATTTGGAATGCACCAGTTATTGTAACTAAAATTTTGTTTATTGTGGCAAATAAAAAAAAATAATATCCGTAAATCACCGGAATTCAAACCTGGACCCATCTCGAACGAATGGTCAGAACAGCGCTTAAACCGCTGAGCCACCCGGGCGACCGAGTGCTCTTTCTTTAGCCACCATGGCACGTTAGCACTAATCCGACAGTTAGCCAGGAGCTCGTCCTTTTTGCTACACTGTTAAAACTCTTGTGGTGGATTGCACTAGAAACTGGTACTACACCAACTACACCACATTCTAAGAAAATATACACCATTACGTGGTGCAAACGAAACCAAACAACACGGTACAACCTTACACAATACACAATCGTATCAGAATAATATGACAACCCCCGGAATCATAGTCAACCCGTACCGGCACGTCACACCGTGCACGTGAGTTGGTCGACCACACGGAGATATAAGCGGCCGGGCAGGACAGATCAGAGCATAATGGACAGAGGTAGTGATTTGACGGACGTTCAAAAAGGAATAGTCATTGGCTACCGCGCGGAGGATGGAAGTATCTCAGAAAAAGCAGACTTCGTGAGCTGTGTGCAAGGTGCTGCTGTAAGATCGTACCAAGAATGGACCTCTGGCACACCTATTACCTCCCGGCATCATAACTAGGGACCCGCAGAAGCCATCGACCCCAGAGAAGAAGATCGCATCTGTAGACTGGTAAAGGGCAAACGACGCGCAAAAATGCAGCAATTGTCCATGCAAATGAACACTGGGGAATCCAGGAACGTGTCCCCGATAACAGTAGAGCGAACACTGCTACGCGTGGGTGTCCGGAGTCGAGTAAAACTCTTGTGGTGGATTGCACTAGAAACTGGTACTACACCAACTACACCACATTCTAAGAAAATATACACCATTACGTGGTGCAAACGAAACCAAACAACACGGTACAACCTTACACAATACACAGTCGTATCAGAATAATATGACAACCCCCGGAATCATAGTCAACCCGTACCTGCACGTCACACCGTGCACGTGAGTTGGTCGACCACACGGAGATATAAGCGGCCGGGCAGGACAGATCAGAGCATAATGGACAGAGGTAGTGATTTGACGGACGGTCAAAAAGGAATAGTCATCGGCTACCGCGCGGAGGATGGAAGTATCTCAGAAAAAGCAGACTTCGTGAGCTGTGTGCAAGGTGCTGCTGTAAGATCGTACCAAGAATGGACCTCTGGCACACCTATTACCTCCCGGCATCATAACTTGGGACCCGCAGAAGCCATCGACCCCAGAGAAGAAGATCGCATCTGTAGACTGGTAAAGGGCAAACGACGCGCAAAAATGCAGCAATTGACCATGCAAATGAACAATGGGGAATCCAGGAACGTGTCCCCGATAACAGTAGAGCGAACACTGCTACGCGTGGGTGTCCGGAGTCGATGCTGCGTCAAAGTGCCCGTGTTAACCCAGGTCCATCGGCAACGACGCCTGCAGCTCGCATGGAACAACCGTCATTGGACAGTGGAAGAGTGGAACAATTTGCGTTCTTCGACGAATCGGGGTTTCTACTCCACAGACGTGACGGGCGGTGGCGGATACGGCGTCAGACACATGTGAACCAATAACCGGACACGCTTGTCGGTCAAGTACAGGCCGGCACTGAGAGCGTGCATGTCTGGGGAATGTTTTCCTGGTATGACTTGGGACCGCTGTACTACTCGATGGGTCCCTGAACGCCAATGACCACCTGTCCATCCTCGCTGACCACATGCATATCTTCATCTAGACGTTTAGCCTGGTGGTGATGGTGTCTACCAACAGGCAGTGCGCCGTGCCACGTTGCTAAGGGTTTTTTTGTTGGAGGTTTAACGACCACCGTGAGCAACTCAATGGGCTATAAGCAGTCTCCCGTCCCTAATTTAGGGTCACTGGTTCCAGGGAAGGGAGAGAGCCAGTGCCGTAAGACAAACACAACATCCATGCCTCACCGGAATTCGAACCCGGGCCCCTTCCGGACGAATGATCAGAGGCCATCGCTTAGACCACTGCGCCACCGGGGCGGCGCTAAGAGGTTGCGTGGCTGGTTTCAGGAACACGACAGTGATGTCTCCGTTCTCCCATAGTCTGTGAAATTGCCCGACCCCAATCCCATAGAGCGCATGGGGAACTACTTGAATCAATAGGTTCGACGTGCCGACCCACAACCAGGTCATCTCAGGGACCTAGGTGCTCGGCTGCAGTCAGAATGGGCACGTGCACCTCGGGCAACCTTCCAGGGTTTCAATGCGTCCATGACACGCCAACTTACTGCTGTCATCCGGGCCAAGCGAGGTTATTCCGACTAGTATGTAGGCGGTCATAATATTCTGATACGACCGTATAATGTGTGCCAAACTTGTATCATAACGTTGTGCAAATCTGCACCATTTTGTTGGGTTTCGTTTGCACCACACAATGGGGTATATTTTTTTCGAAAGTCGTGCAGCTGGTGTAGCACAACGTTTTGGCAATAATGCGATGAGTAGCCTGGAACTCGCACTTCAGCCACACTGCCGTATAAACACTAATTGAAGACTATTCGTTCATTCGCCACTCGGCCACGTTATCCTTAATTTTGATATCAGGCGGAAACACGCTTTTCAGTCACTCGGCGAAGTAAACACCAATTCGACGATAAGTCAAAATCCCACCATTTAGCCAGTCGTTCATGTAACCAATAATCCCATAATTATCCCGGCACACGTTTTTTAGCTTCTCGGACAACACTAATTCGCCAATTACTCGTTCATTAGCTTTCGGCTATATTAGCACTAATTGTAGCATTAGCTGTTAAGCTGTTTCTTTAACCTCTCGGCCATGTTAACACTAATCCAACGAGAAGACAGAAGTCCGCACTTCAGCCACTCAGCCAAATAATCAATAAACATACAGTCATCCAGTCCCGTACTTTAGCTTCTCGACCATGTTAACACTAACCTGGCAATTAGATAGCAGCTTGCTTTTCAGCCAATCGGCTACGTAATACTAATCCGTTGATCAAGCAGTAGCCCGCCATTTAGCCAGTCGACAATGCAAATACTAATTTGATTATTTGTTAGCCACTCGCCCTTCAGCTCTCGGCCACGTTAGCACTAACCCGACTGTTATCCAGAAGTTTGTACTTCAGCCACAAGGCCACGTTATTATTAATTTGAAGATTAGTCGTTCAGTTGCCTTTCGGTCATAATAACATTGATCATACCTTTTACTACACCAATGAACCATTACATTATGACCACCCAAAGACAAAAGAAATGAGCGCGCCGGGAGACCGAACGGTGGCGAAGGTGAAGTTAACAAACCGGAGGACTAGCTTTCGATTAGCAGAGTATTCGGAGTCAAAATGGGAAAAGCTGCCGATTTATCACAGTTTGATAAAAGACAAATTGTGATGGCAAGGCGCCTCGGAAATACGATCTTAGAAACGGCGCGGCTTGTGATTTGTTCACGTGACACTGTGATGAGTAGGTATCAACAGTGGTGCACAGATGGCCGAACGACGTACCGTCGTCCATGTCGTCCGCAGCTCATTGGTGCCAGAAGGGATCGGAGACTGTCGCGCATTTGTCAGAGTGACCTCACGGCCACAGTGCAAGAAATCGCCTGCAGCTACAACAGTTGTGTAGCTGCGGGTGATTTCTTGCACTCAGCCGCCCCAGTGGCGCAGTGGTCTAAGCGATGGCCTCTGATCATTCGTCCGAACGGGGTCCGGGTTCGAATCCCGGTGAGGCATGGATGTTGTGTTTGTCTTACGGCACTGGATCGCTCCCTTCCCTGGAACCAGTGACCCTAAATTAGGGACGGGCGACTGCTTATAGCCCATTGAGTTGCTCACGGTGGTCGTTAAACCTCCAATAAAAAAAAAAAATAATTTCTTGCACTCATTTGATTCGCACCCGCAGCTACAACAGTGTCACAGCACATAGTTCATCGCAATCTTCTGCGCATGGTCCTGCGTAGACGAACACACAGCCGGAACCCCATGCTCACTGTACGTCATCGCCAATGACGCATGAAGTGTGCCCAAGATCAGAGATTGGACCGGCGATGACTGGAAGAAAGTGATCTGGTCTGACGAATCAAGTTTCTTGATGGATCACGTACACGGCCGAGCGCGGACACTCCGATTACCAACGGAGGCTATGGCACCTGGATGCACTGTTGGGTGGAAATAGGCCTGCGGCGGTGGTGTTATGCTGTAGGTGATGTTTTATTGGGTCACTTTAGGCCCCCATTGTTCCAATAGCACAATTCCTGATAGCTGTCAAGTATCTGAACATCGTTGCGGATCGAGTTCGTCTATCCATGACAAGTGTGTTCCCTGCTGGTGATCGCCATTACCAGCTGGATAATGCGCCATGCCACACTGCTAGAATCGTCAAGGAGTGGTTCGAGGAACATGCTGGTGACTTCTTGTTATTGCCCTTGCCTCCAAACTCATTTGACATGAACCCAATCGAACATTTAGGGTTCGACTTGGAAAAGCGTGTTCACGCGAAATCACCACCACTCCGAAATGTACGGGAACTGGGGGACTTGCTGTTGACATTATGGTACCAGATACCCCAGGATACCTACCGCCACCTCATCAAGTGGATGCCTCTCCAAGAGGCGGCTGTTTTGCGGGCTAAAGTGGGTCCTACAGCTTATTAGGTTGGTGGTCATAATGTAATGACCCATCGGTGTATATTTTGGTTTTTAAAACCAAAGAACACCACTATGTCTAACTGCCATCTTTTTTTCACGTGCGTGAAATCAATATTTTTGTTTACTTGATTTTTGTGGGAACTAGTCTTAACAACACAGCAAAGAGTTGGCGATTTTTGTGTGCAGACAATCTTAGCTACTCCATTTAATATTTAAACTTACCTACCTTAGGCCTTCGGTAGGACACTAAATTTGAATCGTTCATTGTTTGCTTTTTTCTTTTAATAGAACTCGAGTTGTTCTGCAATCTAAGTTAGATAACATTCTTCAAAATTAGATATCATAAAAAGGAAAAACTGCAATAAAATAAAAAATTTCGGTGTAACCTAGAGGTACAAAACATGCCGTACAATTAGAACTAGAAGTGATAGTCTGTGCATTCGGAAAAAGAAATGAAGTATGTTGTCCCGCGAACTTTCAAGGAATAACAAAATATTCACTAGGCAAAGTTGAACTGCAATTGTAATAAAATAGGCGGCAGATCACGTGATGAACTGAAAAACCAGCGTGTAATATCCAAACACATCGTATTTCCAGAAAACTTCATTACTCAAAACAAGTTCTCTGTCGCAGAGAAAAATTTCCTAACTTTGGTTCAAAGTAAAGAATTAGTTTGAAATTCTCAGTTTTCACGATATTCCATTCCAGTTTTCATAGACAAGTCGTGCGGGTTTTCAGTGTTGAAAATGAGTAGGATGTGTTTCTCCTTTTTGAGAAACTGTTATCTAAAGTATTGTGTGAAGATGAGTCTTCCTTCCAGATGAATAACTTAGGAGTAGTTTTTAATAAGCACACATAGACATATATTATGGTGTCAGAACACGTAATCAAGTGAAAAAACCTGTACAACATGCCAATACATCATATTTCGAAAAAATCTTATATTCGAAACAAATTCTCTGTCTCAGAGATTTCTTTTTCTGAATTTTTCTCAAAGTATAATAATATTTCGAAGAAATAGCTTTAAATTTCAGGTTCTCCTGATATCGCAGTTTATTACATAATTAAAAAGTCTTTCGGTGTTGAGTAAAACTGACATTTGAAGTTTTGGTATAAAAATGCGGCTTCTTTTTCAGGTTGACACTTAATAGGCACACACAGAGGTATTGTATTTATACAGCAGAACTTCGGTTATATTTTTTTGCTAGAGTATGGCTTTAAAAAACAAATAAAAGAAGTTTTAAAATGTTAAATACTATTTTAAAATTTCGAATGCTTCCAAAAAGAAATCAAAAAGGAAAAAAGAGCCACATAACTTTAGATTAGGCTAATTTATAATTTAAGACATACACTGCTGGCCTCCCAGAATGCAACACCAAGAAGGAAGCATCCGATTGGCCTGAAATTCGCAGCATGCGTCGCCCGCGAAAGGACATGCAAACGATTAGCATTGCAGGGCATATGCAAATCATGTGCGCCCGGCACGCCACCGAGAAGCACTATAAGAAGGGTGCACAGAAGGCGGGGTGTAAGTAGTGGAAGGGTGTTGTGCTGCCGGACCTGTGCGTGGGAAGCTTACTGATGCCTCGTCGCAGAATACGGCAGTCATTCCAGCAAGTTTCGGAGTTCGACAGAGGACGAATAGTGGCTTATCGCGACAGCGGTTTTTCGTACCGAGACATCGGCGCCCGTGTGGGACGACATCCAGTCACAGTGAGGCGAGTATGGATTCGGTGGGCGCAGAAGGGACGGACTGACCGACGTGAGCGATTGCTGTAGCCGCGGCACACCACCAAACGAGAGGACCGGCATGTTGTGCGGCGGGCATTGACGGCTCGCACCGCCACATCACGAACGTTAGCGCAGGAATTAGGGTGTGTTGCGCAACAACCTGTGTCAGCACGTAACGTTCGACGTCGTCTGTAGGAGTGGGGACTTGTCGCACGGCGCCCATTGCTCCGATTACCATTGACGTTACACCACCGGCGAGTGCGGCGGCTGTGGGCCGTTGAACGCCGCACCGGGACTACGGAACGGCACGACATTGTCTTCTCCGACAAATTCCGCTTCTGCCTGCAACACCACGATGGTCGGATCCGTGTGTGGCGGCACCGCGGCGAGAGACTGTATGACGCCTGCATTATGCATCGCCATACCGGTCCATCGCCTGGTGTTATGGTTTGGGGCGCAATTGGATATGACACCGGCACCCCTCTGGCAGGCATCGCCGGTACACTCAACAGCCACCGTACCATCTCCGACGTTTTGGAGCCTGTAGTCATCTCTTACCTGCAGGACCTGCCAGCGGCCACGTTTCAACAGGACAATGCGCGCACACATGAGGGACGCATCGTGCAACAATTTTTTCATGGCCCACCAGGTGTCAATGCTGCCGTGGCCTGCCTGTTCTTCCGATATGGCGCCCACCGAACACGTCTGGTCGCTGTTCCGCAACCGAGTGTCCCGGCAAACACCACCCGCGACTGCGCCTGATGAACTGTGGCAACGTGCGGAAGCAGCCTGGACCGACATACCCCAAGCCCACATCCAAAGCCTCTTTCGTTCGATGCCGCGGAGTGTAGCGGCCGTTATTGCCAGGCATGGGGGCCACACGAACTATTGATGTCTGCGTGTTCCGCAAGTCGCACGGGCCTGTAAGCTCAATTGTTTAATCTTTGTATCTGTTGTTATGTGTCCAGTAAATCTGACTTTGCTATCTCGTGTCATTCTTAATGTTGCAGTTTGGGTGGCCATAAGTGTATATACATACATGCATGGTTTTGTACCTCAGACGAATTCCCATTTTCACTACCGTTTTAATTTTCTATTCTAATTTCATTATAAAATCTAGGTTAAGCGGAACCGGTACTCTATCATTGATGAAAAATCACATTTTGTTTTTATAAGCTTTTCTGAAAGTTTGAATTCTTACCTTTACAACGATGTACTTGCATAAGAAACACCGAGCACTAGAAGTATTTAAAAAAAAATTTCAAGAAACTATGTTTTCAAAACTTTTGAAAAAAATAATTTATTTTACTTCCTATCGCTTTTTTTTAAATACTTTTATATTGCACGCTTATTTAAATTTCACAATCACTTAAGAAAAAAGTACTTTTTTTTGGATTTTAACTGTAACTGCAACTTCGATTTGCTTAATGTTACATTAACTTTAACCGCAACTTGATTGTACGTTTGGAATTTGTTTGTGAGCTCTTTGTACATGTGATGCGTGTGTGTTTGTATATGTTGCGACGTGCCTACCCTGCAAGACGCACATGAGATAAAGGCAGATAGCAGTGAAAGCACAGGCCAGTGTAGTATAGTGGATATCACTCGGAGCTCCGTAGCCGAGTGTTGGGGGTTGAATGCCGCCCCTGGCATGAAAATGGTGGAGAAGTTTACTTCGTCGTAATGTAAAGCTCTTCCTATATATTTTTTTTTGTGCAGATTTTTTTCCATTATGAATTATAAACAATCAGTCATGGTTCGAGTAGAAAGACTTTTTTAAAAGACGTACTGCTGTTGGAAAAAATATGTCTATTCAAAATGGATTGCCAAAAATTGAAACTTCGTCAGCAGGTAACCTGGGTAGCGTTTTTGAAGGATATGAAGAATTCAATGACCAAGAAAGTGTCAATGAAATTATAAATTTATCTTTACTGTCTTCTGCTATTTCTAATGTGGCCGTGTGCAAGGAATGTGGAAAAGATATAATTGTAACAGTCAAAAAAACACAAAAAAAGAATAGGCTTAGCGATTCAGTTGCAAATATCAGGTGCATCATGTTCAAACGAAACTTTATGTTACAACTCTAAGAAATTAATATTAGATATGTGCAGTATATGCCCTGGGATGCATATGTTTTGAAAACTACCGGAATCGAACCAGGAGCAAATTGTGCACAGTCTATGAAAGATCTTGACGTTTTGCGCGTCTCGGTAGCATATCGAATGAAAGGAAAGCTCGCCAAAAAAGAAACAAGTTAGTAAAATCATGCAATGCATTGATTATGATACGCTTTCCAACATACTAGGAATCATTACTCAAGAAATTACTCAAGTTATGAGGACAATGGCTGTGGAATAAATCTCGCTCCTGTGCCTTAGCCTTTGTCCCCATTTCGATGATGTTAAACAGAATTGGTCCAGTATACCTCCGAAACAACATACTAAAGTTTTGTTGCAATAGAAGTATTTTTATTCAAGTTATGAGGATAATGGAAGTGGAATAAATATCGCTCCTGTGCCCTGACCTTTGACCCCATTTCAATGATATTAAACAGCACCAGTTTAATACATCTCCGGAACGACATGATGAAGTTTTGTCGCAATCGAAGCATTTTTACGTAAGTTATGACGCGTAAGGACGATGGAATAAATCTCGCTCCAGTGCCCTGATCTTTGATTTGATTTGATTTGAGGTTTAACGACCACCGCGAGCAACTCAATGGGCTATAAGCAGTCGCCCGTCCCTAATTTAGGGTCACTGGTTCCAGGGAAGGGAGAGAGCCAGTGCCGTAAGACAAACACAACATCCATGCCTCACCGGGATTCGAACCCGGACCCCTTACGGACGAATGATCAGAGGCCAGCGCCTGAGACCACTGCGCCACCGGGGCGGCCCCTGATCTTTGAACCCATTTCAATGATATTAAACGGAATTGGTTCAGTATACCTCCGAAACAACATACTAAAGTTTTGTTGTAATAGAAGCATTTTTAGTCAAGTTATGAGGATAACGGCTGCCGAATAAATCTCGCTGCTGTGCCCTGACATTTGATCCCATTTCAATGATATTCAACAGAACTAGTTCAGTATACCACTCAAACAGCATGATAAAGTTTTGTCACAATCGAAGCCGTTTTACGTAAGTTATGACGCACAAGGGCGATGGAATGGATCCCGTTCCTATGTGCTGACCTTTGACACCATTTCGCCCATTTTCAATAGGGTTTTTCCGCAGGTTGTCTCCTACCACATAGTAAAATTTCATCAACACCGAACCATTTCTGCGCGAGTTATCGTGAGAACGGACGGACAGACAGACAGACAAAGCTCTAGCATATATGCTTCTTCAATCTACGGTTGGAAAGCGTAAATAAAAGAAAACAATGTTAGAAAATGATTTCCTGGAAAAAGATTGTCCAGATGAATCTTTCTACTGAGCTGGAAATTATTAAACAAATACTTACAGTTATGAAAGTTGTCATTTTTTATTTCAAACGCGTTTATCTCAAAACTTACTTTTTCAACATTTAGGAACATTTTTCTCAGAATCTGTCAAAGGTTTCAACCTGAAAACTTTTCCACATATACAGGGTGCATAGGAAAGTCCATTTAGCCTAAAATAACTTGCGAACGGAGAGAGGTACAGTTATGCAAGTGATATAGCGGTATAATAAAGCGACTACGCCCGATCGAATGCAACCAATAGCAGCACCCCTAGTGGCGAAATGCGGAAGTTAGCCATTGCAAATCGAAAACGAAAAGAGATAGAGCAAAATTTCTAATCACAACGTTGCAGAGCATCAATCAATTAGTACACAAAGACATTTGTTTTACACTGATAAGATAAATTGTCGGCTGAATACCCTAAAATGTCCGAAATCGATGCGCAACGATTCGAACCTGCATATTCCCATTTCGCAAATGTAGCCGTATGCAAATGTAGATTGTGACGTTGTACCGTATCTACGATATAAGGAGGATGTACCCTGATCAGAAGTTTAGGTCTACGTACGCTGAGTGAGAATGGCGAGCTTCACTCACTCCCAATATTGCGAGATGGTGCTTATTTACGGCGAATGCCAACGGACAGAGATACCTCCAACTATTACAAGATATCATACCTTACTTTTTAGATGCCATTCCCCTGTCCGCTTTACGTTCCTTGTGGTTCCAACATGACGGTGCCCCCGCACACCAGCCAGCAGCAGCGCGACGCTTTCTCACTGATTGTGTTGGGCAACGAATTATCGGGTATGGTGGTGCTGTTAAATGGCCTTCACGATCTCCGGACATTACTCCGTTGGATTTCTTCCTCTGGGGTTACGTAAAAAAGCAAGTGTATGCAACAGCGCCTACAAGTCTGCTGGATCTACGTCGTCGTGATACAGATGCTTGCAATAGTGAGACACCTTCCATACTGAGGAATGTGCATGCAGAGTTACTTTCACGAATGTAAATGTGTATCGTTGGCAATGGCGAACTCCTCAAACATACTCGACATTAACTTTTTATCACTGTGCGCCAGTTTGCCTTTTTTGTTTTTGTTCTTTCTGACGTCATCAAACTGTATTGACATAAGTATGCATTTATGCAATAAATTGTGTGTATTTGCTCATACACCTGTTCCCTTCAAATGTTCACACAAAAGGTTGCGAATCGATTTCGGACATTTTAGGGTATTCAGGTGATAATGTATCTTATCCGTGGGAAACAAATGTCGTTTTGTACTAATTAATTGATGCTCTACAACTTTGTAATTAGAAATTTTACTCTATCTCTTTTCGTTTTCGATTTTCAATGGCTAACTTCCGCATTTCGCCACTAGGGACGCTGCTATCGGTTGCATTCGATCGGACGTAGTCGCTTTACTATACCGTTATATCCCTTGCATAACTGTACCTCTCTCCGTTCGCAAGTTATTTCAGGCTAAAGGGACTTTCCTATGCACCCTGTATATACGATGCATTTGTACAAAACGACGAGGCGGATCAAAAGTATCTAATTTTTAAAAATTATTAAAAGTAAAAATGTGTCGTTTTTTAGGCTAATATTTAAAATGCACATTACAAATTTGTAAATTTTCAAAATATGTAAGTATTGAAAAAAGCTCTCGTTAAAATGTGTACAAGTTTACAATAAATAACTCGTAAAAAAAATTGCTTTTGAGAATGTACCTAAAAAAGGCTTATTTAACATGGGCTTCAATGGAGCGTACCGGACTCATTAAGAAATTCTGTACGATTTCACATTTCCAATTCAGGAAAAAATAAATCTTTACTTTTGGAATATGCGTAGTAAATCTGAATAAGATCATGTTTTACATTCAATACCCCTATTACACATCGTTTATTTATGAGATTTGCTCTTTTCAATGCAGTTTGTCCACTGCTTGATTTCTCATTAGTAATGAGTAAAATATTTAATAGCCTTTCTTGTTTCAAATTTCCTGAATTCAAACAAAAGAAGTTAGTAAAATCATGCAATGCATTGATTATGATACGCTTTCTAACATACCAGAAATCATTACTCAAGTTATTACTCAAGTTAGGAGGATAATGGCTGTATGTAGAATAAATCTCCCTCCTATGACCTGACCTTTGACCCCATTTCGATGATATTCAACAGAACCGGTAAAATATACTTCCGGAACAACATGAAAAAGTTTTGTCTCAACCGAAGCATATTTACGTAAGTTATAACGCATAAAGGTGATGTAATGGATCCCGATCGTATGTCCTGACCTTTTACCCCATTTCGCCTATTTTCAATAGGGTGTGTTCCAAGGTGGTCCCCTACCACATACTAAATTTTCATCGAAATCGAACCATTTTTACGCGAGTTATCGTGCCGACAGACGGACTAAGACGGATGGACGGACAAAGCTGGAGCATATACGCTTCTTCAACCTATGGTTGGGAAGCGTAAGAAAGGGAAATGTGAACGTTACTTAGAGTAAATGTTGAGTTGCTTCATTTATTTCATGGATGAGGAAAACGCTGTCTCGGTTTTCTCAAAGTAGTAACACACCGGGTTACGTATAAAAGACTCATGAACCGGGTATTTTTTATTATCTGAAATTTAAAATTTGACATATAATCGGAAAAAGCATATAAATCAATTGCATACAACCGAAATGGAAAAAAAAAACATACAAACTACAGTAAAATATCAAGACTAGCGCAGAACCACGTATAAAAGGGAAAAACGTATAACTTATAAACGTACTGAGGTCTACTGTACATACAGTCATTTGCAAAAGTTTAACCCTTTAACGACCATAACGCCCAAAACGCCCGTACATACAAGTGGCCATACCAGCCCTAATCACATAGAGTTAGTCAGATTTCGTTTCCTTACCTGTTTTTCAAATTTGAACGACTTATCAGGGACCAGCATGAGTCACCTTCGGTCACTATTATTGTTATTAAACAAAGAAAGGAACCAACCGGAGGTTATGGTATTTAGAGTGATACAAGATTTTGCGGTCATGGTCGTTAAAGGGTTAAGACCACCCTTTGGTATTAAGGGATTTCTGCCGACTGCTTCAGCTACCGTCTAAATTACTCAAATTCCTGTCGGTGTTGCATCATCCTACAGCGCCATCTGTTGATAGAGTTGGAAGAAGCGTGCGAGCGTCAGTTTGCTTCTGGTTTTCATGCTGAGAGCTTTTGTATGTATTTTCTGTGTATCGAAATATGGGCAAAAAAGAGTCATTAAGTGTTACTCAGAGGGCACAAATAGTGACTTTATATCATGAAGGATACTCGAGCGTGACATAACCAGATAGGTGAATGTAAGCAAGACTGATATTCATAATACTATCATGAAATATCGAGATACAGGTGAATTTAGTGAGTGAAAGAGAAGTGGACGTCCAAGGAAAACAGCTGCACGTGATGGCAATACCATAAGGCGAACAGTTATGCGTTCTTCGAAGAGTTCGTGCATGAACATCAAGGCCTTTCTACATTCAATAGGGTCTGATATTAGTTTCAGCACTGTTTCCCGACGTCTCAGCAAAGATTTTGTCGTATAAACCTGCAAATAAACCTAGACTAACATCTCTCATGAAAAAAGAAGAGACTCCAGTTTGCGAAGCGTCATCAATCGTGGACTGCTGAAAATTGGAGCCAAGTTATTTTTCCCGATGAATCAACTGTGCGCCTATTTTAATTACGTGAAGCACATGTTCGACGACCAAAAGGCAAAAGGTTTGATGAAACATACACCGTTAGCACCGTAAGACATCCACCCAGTCAGATGATATGGGGTGATGTGTCATTATACTTTTTGACGACAGGCACTACCATGACTGGTACTTTTTATGTGGAAATGTTAGGTGAGAAGCTGTTAACTCATATACAAGTGTATAGATGCACAATCTTTATGCATGATGGTACTTCATGCTACAGATCAAAGACAGTGAAGGTCTACCTGCAGAGGAGAAACATAACTGTGCTTGACTGGTCCGGTAGCAGTCCCGACAAAATATGTAGACAATTTTAAAAGACGAGGTAGCAGAAAAACAGCCATCAAATTCCCAAGCTTTGATATTCGCGATAAAGTACGTCTGGTGCAAAGACATTTCAAGTGACTACTGCAAATCCCTCATTGTAATTATGCCACATAGCATTCTGTCTGTTATGAAAAACAAAGGTGGTCACACAAATTACTGATTTCGGTCTTTTTGCGTTCTAAAGAATGCAAGTATTCATCTGTGGTGTCATTTTTTCAAACATCTCTCTTACTAGTAATTAGTTGTTTTTTTGAAAACCTTAATTTTCAATAAATTGTCAGGTGGTCGTAAAATGACTGTGTAGGATGTATTCGTACCTGTATAGTAATATTTCCACTTCATACTTTGCAAAATATTAGCCAACGTTTTTTAATTGTAGCAAACAGAACACTGTAAGTAATAATGACTCCAATAAAGCTTAGAAGCGTGTTTCTTTTAAGATGTATAACTTTCCACAAAGTTAAAACTGGTTCGTTATGCTGGACGTTGAATGCAAATTTTAAGAACTCCAATGATGTTCCGTCTTGAGTCGACATACCATGAATGGTACGACGATCACCACCTTTCCCCCTTCGGAGACTTGTGACGCAACAAGAGTCATTACTACGCTGTGTAAAGCGCTTCCCAACACGCATACAACCGTGCTTGTTAGCATCAGGATGTCGCTATTGCTTTCGAAAAACAGATAGAAAATGCCAATGAAAATCATTGTAAATGCTAACATGACTGTCAAAGATGCCGTGCAGCAAAGAGCATCGTCCACGAAAGAAACCACATCTTCCAGCTGTAGGTCGAGTTCTGACAATTGGAGAAAATTGAAAGTTCTACTTTTCTTGAGGTGTTTTTCATAATTTTGGAACACGTTCTTCAGTATGAAGCAAATATAAGCGTAATAGACAAGGAAAATTCCTGAAGTAAGTTGCACTAGGACAAACCTGCAAAATTCGATAACATGAAAAAATGCCTTAGCCATATACAAAGCTGGTTTTGGGAACAAATAAAATGAACTGAAGGAAAAGTTTTCTAAAATCAAATCGCAGTGGTTTACATTCCAAATTGAATACATTCCGGTTCCTATGAACTTTATTAATAATATGGGCACACAGTATTTCACAGCCAGTTTCTTTGCTTGGCGGAATTCTTGATTTTTTGATAGCGGACCACAAATTTTGAACAGCTTTTCTAAAGGAGTCACGATTTTGGGCCATTTGAAAATAGTTAAGATGTTGATAAGGAAACGTAATGAACTAAAAATTATCGAACTAGCCACGAAATGCCCTTTGATACCTTTTGGTGAAAAAACTTCCGTCGTGTAAATAACATAAAAACTTATCATGATGAAAACTGCTTTCGAAAAATTCACCAAACAGCTAGTTATGATGCTTTTTACTTTGTTTTTGCAGCCATGAGAATGTTCTATTCTACAGAAATCAAACGGCATCAATATTTGGGAAAGTGATGCTCTTGGGTTTTCTTCAGCTGATTTCTGCTTCTTAGATGAATTACTAGGATATTTCACTACTGAAACCCGCTTTATGGGACGTATCGTAGACCAAATGTTCTTCATTTTCTGGATTATACTATGTTTTGCTTCAAATATCTTTGACGTTTGCAATATTTGTATTATTCATATTTGCAAAACTACAATTGAAATTTTAAATTATTTTTGATAGAGAAGCTCTCCTTCAAATCAGATTGAACTCACTCTGAGGCTCACGATGACTTTACTGCGCATGGTAGAAAAAGCGGTTACTAAATGTCACATATAGCTGATATTTATATTAGGCCATTCACTATGACTTGATCACTTGCGACGAATATTACGAAAATGAGGTCTTTTAAAATTCTTCAAAGGCACTTCCAAAATGTACTGAAAACACGGTTTTTTCACCAAAAAGCTTTTCTTATCCAAGTATTGTTTTTGGCATGAAAGGTCTCACTCTACGAAAGCACACGAAACATTTCAGCCTCGCTGTGAGAGAGCGTATTTTTTGAAGGAAAGTCTGAATGGTTGTGAGCGATAATAAATTTTCCTTCCCTGTTTAAAGGAAATTGCTGAAGCTATGAACGATCTTCATTATCTTTACAAGAAAGAAAAATAAGTTCCTAGAAATTCAAAGCAATGTTTACTTAGTAGTTGACCCACAATCATTCATTGCAGAATCTAAGTCACATGCGTCTATTGATGGGATGATCAATCCAGAATGTGTTCCGCAAAATTGCATGTATTGTATTCTTCAGTGTTGCCAGGTGACAACGTTAACAGATAGGGTAATGTTTGTATCACTAAATGTGAGGACGCAATTTTAAGAAATAAGAGTTCATAGTGTTAGGACATGGTAGAGAGATTTATCTATCATTTTTTAGACATGTTTCTATGAAACTGATTAAGTCAGTGGAATACACAAGAACGGAGGAAAATATACTCCAAAGTTTTCAGTATTCTTCGAGATCTGCCCAGTGCGACGAAGAATATAAAGCAATAGGACTGTATTAAATTAAGACTAACTTCAATTCCTGCTAATCTGCTTCAAAATTGTTACAGTAGTGTGGCGTGCCTGCACCGCAGGACTTACATGAGATAAAGGCAGATAGCACATGTCCGCGTAGCTCAGTTGGGAGAGCGACTTAACCAGGAGTGAGGGGACCCGGTTTCGATTATCGGCATGGACACTCCGGTGTCGTCATATTGGCGCCCGAACTTCAAGGATGACCTAACCGTTAAGTTTCTCGCAATGATGTGATGTTCTTTCCACACCGTGAGACAGGAGTAAATGTGTGTGATGTTACGTTCCACACAAGAACTTGCCGGAGATTTCTCAAATGTACACACATGGTCACGTCTTACCAGTGGGCCATGCCCCCTGCCCTCTTTCGGGGGAGGGGAAGGGAGGGGTATTATAGCTCGGGTTCCGAATTGGGTTCACCCGGCGTAATATACGAAACCAAGAGGGTGCCGAGTGGATTGTGATTCTGCGGTTCTCTGATTTAGACTGACGCAGCCTCAGGATCCACTGACTCACACAGCAGAATTTCCTTTGGAAGTCAAAGGGTCCGCTGTGTGCCGCAATGTTTACGTGAACTTCTACAATTGGAAAAGGGGTTCGCTCTAAATACCCCCTCCCACCGAAATACCTATCGCCACCTCATCGAATCGATGCATCGCCGAGTGGCCGCTGTTTCCCGGGTTGAAAAAATGTCCTATAGCATATTAGGCAGGTGGACATAATATAATGACTCATCGGTGTATATGCAAAATTTGCGGCCACAGGCGTCACCGCGTCATCTAGGCAACTATTTAATACTGCTGTTTATCAGTAGTGTTGATCGCAATAGGAGAAAACGAAAGATCTTTCGAAGTTCGACAAAGCACTTATTGTAGGTGCCCGTCTAGCTGGTCCCACGATTTTTAAAACTGACTAAGTTCTCAAACGGTAAGGTATCCCGGGTCTTTAATCAGTGGAAAACTGACCCGCATTGCTTATCTAAGAGGCGTAAATGTGGAAGAACGGCAATCTGTCAGGGACGAGATCGCCGTCGTCTACGAAGACTTGTACGGAGAAACAGGACTTCCTGTGTGCAAGAGTTGGCTGAAGTATTCAATGCAGACAGCTCTTGATCCATATGTCATTGAACGAAATGCAGGGAATTGAAGAAGATCAGTATCGGCAGTTGCCTGCCTATATGGAAACCAATGACTTCGGTGAAGAACCGGAAAGTTCGTGTACAGTTGTGTAAGGAATACCGTGACGGGACACTGGAGAACAGGAAAACAGTCACGTGATTCGATGAATCGCGGTACATCTGTTCTATAATGAGAGTACTGTTCCGAAAGTTGGTAAGCAGAGAGTTTGGCGGGAGCCACATGAAGCAATAGACGCAGCTTGCCTGTTAAACGCAACTCAAGGTTCTGGAGATGGTGTCATGGTGAGGAACACGTTCTGTTGGTAGAGAACGCGTCCCCTGATATTGCTGTAAGACCGGGTGTTTTCCAAAGATTATCTGAACATTATTACCGATCAAGAGCACCCTGTAATGTTGACTTTTTATCCAAAAGGTGGCGGCCGTTTCATAGACGACAATACGCAAGGGTAGTTTGCAACAGTTCAGCGAAAATGACAGCGACATTCTGGTGATGGTGTGATTGTGACGGTGTGAAAATACACGTTTGTCCGTGACGGAGATCGAAGCCGTAACCGTCACGCCGGAGTAAGTTCCTCTCCCAACTAAGCTACACGCACTTAATGTACCGCTGCAGATTTATCGTCTTGTCACATGATTCAAAGTAGGTCACAACGGGCACGTTCTGTTGGTACAGAACGCGTCCCTTGATATATCTGTAAGGTCGGGTGTTTCCCAAGGATTATCTGAAAATTATTACCATTCAAGCAAATCCTGCAAAGTTGACTTTTAATCCAGCAGATGATGAATAGAACGCTGTTTATGGAATGCTGTTTCATGGCCGACAATGCTGCTGTCCATCGCCTGAGTTGTGTTTAGCAGTGGTTTAGCGAAAATGACAGCGATTTTAGCCATCTTCCCTGGCTACTACAAAGCCCGGGTCTCAAATCCATTGATAATGTGTGCAACATAATAGAAAAGGAGATTTTAAATAACCATTTAAATAACTGAAAATTAGCCATTTAAAAAAACTGCATGGTGATCTCCTGATATGCTGTAGACGCAGACCAAACTTTGTGGAATCTATGCAAAATCGCATACGTGCTGTAATTCGGAATAAAGGAAGTCCAACCCAGTATTGAATAAAACTACTCTCAAGTGGACGCCTGGAATGCTGCAAACGAAGATGCACTTCAACGGTTTGTGGAATCTATGCCAAATCGCATACGTGCTGTAATTCGGACTAAAGGAGGTCCAGTCCAGTGTTGGATAAAAGGGCTTCCTGGTGGAATCTAGGTATGCTGCAAACAAAGATTATCGCATGCGTATTCGGACTAAAGGAGGTCCAACCCAGTATTGAATAAAAGTACTCTCTGGTGGACGCCTGCAATGCTGCAAACGTGGATGCAACCCAATATTGAATAAACGTACTCCCTGGTGGACGCCTGGAATGCTGCAAACATAGTTGCAACCCAGTATTGAATAAAAGTGCTCTCTATTGGACCCCTGGAATGTTACAAACGTAGATGATTCGCATACGTTCTGTAATTCAAACTAAAGAAAGTCCAACCCAGTATTGAATAAAAGTACTCTCTGGTGGACGCCTGGAATGCCGCAAACGTAGATGCACTCCAACACTTTGTGGAATCTATACCAAATCGCATACATGCTGTAATTCGGACTAAAGGAGGTCCAACTCAATATTGAATAAGAGTGCTCTTAGTGGAGGTCTGGAATGCTGCACCGTAAATGCACTCCAATACTTTGTGGAATCTATGCCAAATCTCATACGTGGTGTAATTCGGACTAAAGAAGGTCCAATCCAGTATTTAATAAAACTACTCTCTGGTGGAATCAAAGTATGCTGCAAACGTAGATTATCACATACGTATTCGGACTAAAGGAGGTCCAACTCAGTATTGAATAAAAGTGCTCTTTAGTGGAGGCCCGGAATGCTGCAAACGTAGATACAACCCATTATTGAATAAAAGTACTCTCTGGTAGACGCCTGGAATGCTGCAAATGTAGATGATTCGTATACGTTCTGTAATTCGGACTAAAGGAGGTCCAATCCAGTATTGAATAAAAGTACTGTCTGGTTGACGCGCGGTATCCTGCAAACGTAGATGCACTCCAATACTTTGTGGAACCTATGCCAAACCGCATGCGTGGTGTAATTCGGACTAACGGAAGTCCAACCCAGTATTAAATGAAGGTTTCTGATTCACTTGTCAGTATGTCATCATCATCATCATCATTGTCAACCATTATCAATCCACTGCTGGACGAAGGTCTCCCCAAGTTTCCTCCACAACGGTCTGTCTTGTGCCAGTCTCCTCCATGTCACCCCTGCATACTTTCGAATTTCATCCACCCATCTCCCATGTGGTCTTCTTCTGGGTCTTTTCCTGTCCCTTGGAATCCAATCTAAAATTTCAGCTGTCCATCGATGATCTGTCCTTCTGGCAGTATGTCCAGCCCATTGCCATTTCAGGGATTTAACTCTGATCATGATGTCTTCCACTCTTGTCATTTTTCGGATCCACGAGTTCCTCTTCTTATCTCTCCTGGTTACACCAAGCATGCACCTCTCCATGCTACTTTGAGTTGTCTGCAGCCTTTGTATGTCTCTTTTAGTTAAGGTCCACGTCTCTGCACCATACGTAAGCACTGGAAGGATGCATTGATCAAACACTTTTCTTTTAAGACATAATGGCATATTGCTCTTGAAAATTATGCTGTTTCTTCCAAAAGCTCTCCAGGCAAGTTTTGTACGCCGATTAATTTCTTCATCAATGTGACCCTCACTTGATATCTGCTGTCCAAGATAAACGTACGTGTCTGTTATCTCAAGCTTTTCTCCATCAATCGATAAATCTTCATTTCTTGTAAAAGCATTGAACATCACTTTTGTCTTCTGAAAGTTCATTTTTAATCCCACTTCTTTACTCTTGTCAGCAAGTTCCTGGATCATACTCTGCAGCTCTGATGGGGTAGTTGCAAAAATGACTACGTCATCAGCAAAACGAAGGTGGGTTAGATAATCTCCATTAATCTTTATCCCCTTGTTTTCCCAGCTCAGTGACTGAAAAACACCCTCCAATGTGGCATTAAAGAGCTTCGGAGATATGGTGTCACCTTGTCTCACTCCCTTTCCAATTTTTACGTGTGTTGTATTTTCAAACAGCCTAATCTTTGCACTTGCATTTTCATAGATGTTATTAATAATATTAATGTATGCATCTTCAATACCGCAGGTTTTCAGAGCCATTGTAACTGCTGATGGTTTCACCGAATCAAAGGCTTTTTCATAATCGATAAAAGCCATGCACAATGGAAGTTCATATTCCCTCGCTCTTTCAATTAGTTCTCTCAGCACGTGGATATGATCTATTGTGCTGTAGCCACTCCTGAATCCAGCTTGTTCTCTCGGTTGAGCCATGTCCAGTGTTACCTTCAAGCGGTGTGAAAGAACTTTAGTGAAGATTTTATAAACTACTGATAGGAGGCTGATAGGTCTGTAGTTTCCGAGATCCTCAATGTCACCTTTCTTATGTAGCAGGATCATTGTAGCGGTGTTCCAATCCTCAGGAATCTTTCCTTCATTAAGGCATCGAGTGAAAATTTGGGCGAGTACTGTTTCGATTTCTCCACTTGCTTCTTGTATGATGTCTACAGTAATTCCATCTTCTCCTGGAGCTTTTCCTCGCTTCATGTTCTTGATTGCATGTGCAACTTCTGCTGGAAGGACTGGAGGAACTCTGGTACTGGTATCTTTCATGATGTCTGGAGTGCATATATCATCCCTTTCATATAATTTGGAGTAGAAATCTTTCACTCTTGTCAAAATTTCGCCTCTATTTCTTGTTACAGAAGAATCTTCTTTTCTCAGTGCCATAATCTGTTTTCTTCCCTTACTGAGATGTCCCTTTGCTATCTTTAGGCTTTGGTTGTTTTCAATTGCTTTCCTCACTAGTTCACAGTTGAATTTCCTTACGTCTTCAGTGATACTTTTTCTTACTGTCTTGCATAGCTCTATATATTCCACTTTGGAAGTCACATCTTCTTTAGTTGTCCTCATCTCTCTTCTTTTTTGCATCAACATTTTGGTTTTTTTCCTGATAATTTGTTCACATGCAACTTGTTCTTAGACCCAGCTAATTTTGTTGCTGTTTCCATAAGAGCTTTGGTTACTTTTCTGTTAACTTCAGAGATGTCCACTTCTTCCGATGTTAGGCCTTCTAAAGCAGAGAACCTGTTCTTCAGTTCTAACTTGAAGGTATTATGGTGTTTTTTAAGGTTGGTTATGTCAATAGATTTTGTTTGTCCTATGAGCTTGCCACGTTCAAGTTTAGTGTTCAGGTGCATCTTACATCTCACCAATCTATGGTCACTACCTGTGTTGAACTTGTTCAGCACACTGCAGTCTTCTATGACGAATTTTTTGTTACACATAATAAAATCAATTTCACTTGTCGTCCCATTTGGATGTCTCCATGTCCATTTCCTGTGTGGCTTTTTCTTGAAGAAGGAGTTCAAGATGAAAAACCCTTCTGCCTCTGCAAACTCAACGAGAGTATTTCCACGCTGGTTTCTGTTGCCATGACCGAATTTACCTACCGAAGTTTCATTCTGTTGCCGTTGCCCTATTTTTGCATTGAAATCTCCCATAATTATTTTCAAGTGCTGCTTACCTTTATTATTTAGATGACAAATTTCCTCATAAAATTCTTCAATTTCTTCTTCAGGATGACTTGTGGTGGGTGCATAAGTTTGAATAATCTGAGCCTGGTATCTTTTCGAGAGTTGGATAACAAGTCGTGCAGCTCTGTCAGAGGAACTTTCAACTTCTACAACTTTATCCTTCAGTTTCTTGTTTATTACAGTATGTATGGGACATTATTTCTTGCCTCTATTGTTATTCGCTCCGCCTCACGTTCTTAAAGTGATAAAGTTAAGCCAATATTTCTTTACTGGTTTTATAAGTAACTAGCTGTACTCACGGCTCCGCTCACGTAGAAAAGATGACTGAGAAACAGGGCTAGGATAACACGTGTAATCCGATCCATTCAAAAGAACTATAGTTAAATTTCTTAGCAACCAATGGAAGAAACTGGCCATAAGATTAAATGGTCGGCGGTTAATTTTTCACGTGAAAGAAAATTATAATTTGTTTTTACATAAATTTAAGTACAAAAGTTTTAATTTACTTTTCGAAAATAATTCATAATGCCTCTGCATGTACAATATTCTTTGCCTCGTTTCTAGTCGTTATCAAAATAATTTGATTGTCTGAAATGCCGGTTCTCGATAAGCCGACGTATAACTAACTATGTGTGCGAGAAACGTTCTTGATGCAAATACAATCCCACATGTTTGTTAGTTTGGCCCTGGGATTTATTGATCATTAAAGCGAAGGATAGTTTAATAGGAAACTGTAATTTTTTGAACGTGAAAGGCAAGTCTGTTAGAATCATTGGGATCCTGGTTATATGTGCCATTTGTTCAGCTGCTGACCCAGTTGGTATAATGGCTTCAATAATATTATTATGCAGCACTTGGGCCTGTAATATTGTACCGTTGCACGGGTTTGGAAGATTTATGTACCGTAATAATATTATAGGAATGCCAGCTTTCAATCTGAGGCAATGCGGTGGAAGTCCTGGGTGATTTAAGGAATTTGAAAATTCATGTGTATAATGCAATGTATCTCCCAAGTTAACGACAGTATTGATCGATGTATAAATTCTGTATTAGCAGGACAGTTTTTGCAAAATAGCATCGTTTATTTAAATAATACTTTTATAATAAATAATAAACGAGATAGCCTATGTTCTCCGTAAAGAAGTAAGCTTCCCAACGCTGAGAGAATTATCCAATTCGATTTTCAGTAGTTTTTGAGAATAGTAAAAAAAGAATCCGTCTATTATCGTGAACTACTTTCTTTCACGTTGGATGTAATCAGGTTCTATGTAATTAAAGCAAAACGATACATAAGAAATCGGGAACTATTTGAAAGCGATCTGATTCGGTAGTACAGCCTAAAATAATAAAAAATAATAAAAAAACGAAATAGCCTATGACCATCCGAAAGAAATAAGCTTTCCAATGGTGAAAGAAGTTTCCAAATCGGTTCAGTAGTTTTCGAGATTACCCTAAACACACAAACAAAGTTTCTCTCTTTATATACAGTATCAGTATAGATTCGTACACTGCCGGACAATTGCTAAGGACGGATGACAATAGCAACGGTAGCAACCATAAAATGGAAGGCAGGAAAATGTGTAAATCAGCATAAGTGCGGGATACAGTAAGTCGTGTTGTGCGTATGCAAATTTTGGATTGCCGAACTTGTTCGTGACGTCATAGCGCTGATAAGAGATATAAAGGATTTGACGCGTATTGACCGTTGTTGTTCAAACGCAAAGTTGAAAGGGAAAGAATCAATTGACGAACTTGCAATTTTCAGTATGTCTTCCCGACATCACCTAGATGATTTTACGCGTGGCCGTATTATTGGCAAGATTGAAGAAGGGCGAAAAATAACAGATGTTGCCAGGAAGTTCGACGTCAGCCACAGTGTTGTTTCAAGGCTTTGGAAATCATTTCAAACAAATGGAGAGTGCAGCAAACGTCACGGGGGAGGTCGTGTTTGCAGTACGACACCTACAGAAGATCGGTACATAGTGCTATCAACAAAAATACACCGGCGCAGCACAGCTAGTGAGGTAGCAAATCAGTTAATGGCTGCTACTGGCAAGCGGATCTCCCGAAAAACTGTCGCCAGACGTTTGCATGAAGGAGGACTATACGTCCGCCGTCCTGTTGTGTGCATCCCATTGTCCAGACGTCACCGTACCGCCCGTTTGCAATGGTGCCATCAACATCGCAATTGGACTGATAACGACTGGTCTGCTGTCCTCTTCTCAGATGAGAATAGATACAGTCTATCGTCTGATTGTCGACGACAACTGATCTGGCGTGATAGTGGTACTGCATATTGTCCAGCAAACATACAGGAAAGGGACCCGACATGTAGAAAAGGGACCCGACAAAAAAGGGACCCGACCAAAAGGGATATCCGACATGCAGTATCATGGTATGAGCTGGCATCATGATCAATGGCCGTACGTCCCTCTATGTGCTTCCAACTGGGACTATGACTGGCCAACGATACATTAATGATGTTCTTCTACGTCATGTTCGCATGTTCCGTGATGTTGTCGGTGATAGATTCATTTTCATGGACGACAACGCAACATGTCATCGAACAGTCTCTGTCCAGGAGTGTCTTGAGAGCGAGGATATTCAACGCCTCGTATGGCCAGCACGTTCTCCAGAAATGAATCCCATTGAAAATGTGTGGGATGCTTTGGGGAGGAGTCTTGCTGGTCGCCAATGCCCTCCAACAAACAAGGACACCCTCACCCGTGCACTGACAGAGGAATGAGATAAATTACCCCAACAGCTGCTTGATAATGTTGTGCAAAGCATGACACAACGTGTGGAATCTTGCATCGCCCTCCATGGTGGCCATATCCCGTATTGACATCTTACGCCGGAACGCCTGCGGATGGTAATTGCATTTTTTTCACGTTTACGTATTCTGCACAAAATGGCCTGTTTGTCCCTTGAACACGTTCCAAAGCCTTCTGGATTTCAGAGCACAATAAATTGTCTTTCTTGTAATGTCCTGGCATTCTGACATTATTTTATTTCACTTGGCATCCAACCACACTTACTTTTTTATGCGCTATATAGACGTTTATGATCCGTCCTTAGCAATTGTCCAGATGTGTATTAGTATTACTATAGATATACATATAGATGACTAACACTATTTGGGAGAACGACATCGAACATTCTAGGAAAAACTTCAGCTTGTGAATCAAAGTTTCCCATATAGGTTTCACCTTCATTTCTGGGAGGGTTTTCCCCGTCGAGAAATTTTTCTCCTCAAATTTCGAGATTTAAACTTATAAATTCTTAAAAAGCATTCCACGTTTCTTTTCCTGAATCTATTTTATAAAAGATCTGAAAAGAAGATAAAGTTTTTAAAGTTTGTTTAAAGAAGATAAAGTTTATATGGTGTGTCGCCTATCACTAGTCGACACACGATACAGCTCACTTCGAATTTCGAATTATTATTTATTCCGAGGCCACTTTGTACTCAGATAGAACAATATAGTATGCTGTCCTGGACCCATTATCAAGGGCTGGGGATGTGATGATATCTGAATGTTCAACGGTATTTTAATCATTAACTAATATTTAATTTGAAATTATAAACATCACGAAAAACTTAAACGTATCATAGTGTACATCTCACCTCTGTTACTTTAAATACAAACATTTAAAACCCCTATCCTTCATGGCGCCGTTTTATGGCTACCGGGCAACTCAGGAAAAAATAAAATAATTTATAATAATTTCCTGAAATTCGGGACAGACGGGACCGGACGAGTACCGGATTTATGAAAATTCCAGATTTCTGAAGTTATTCAAAAATCGCCCGTTACGCAATTTTTGGATAGCTTCAAAGCTTCAGAAGTCTGGAATTTTCATAAATCCGGCACTTGTCCGGTCCCGTGTATATATATAGGCACTGAAATCCTGCGGTATTGAAGATGCATGCATTAATATTATTAATAACATCTATGAAAATGCAAGTGCAAAGATTCGGCTGTTTGAAAATACAACACACATAAAAATTGGAAAGGGAGTGAGACAAGGTGACACCATATTTCCGAAGCTCTTTAATGCCACATTGGAAAATGTCTTTCAATCACTGAACTGGGAAAACAAAGGGATAAAGATTAATGGAGATTATCTAACCCACCTTCGTTTTGCTGATGACGTAGTCATTTTTGCAACTACCCCATCAGAGCTGCAGAGTATGATCCAGGAACTTGCTGATAAGAGTAAAGAAGTGGGACTAAAAATGAACTTTAAGAAGATAAAAGTGATGTTCAATGCTTTTACAATAAATGAAGATTTATCGATTGATGGAGAAAAGCTGTATATAACAGACACGTACGTTTATCTTGGACAGCAGATATCAAATGAGGGTCACATTGATGAAGAAATTAATCGGCGTACAAAACTTGCCTGGAGAGCTTTTGGAAGAAACAGCATAATTTTCAAGAGCAATATGCCATTATGTCTTAAAAGAAAAGTATTTGATCAATGCATCCTTCCAGTGCTTACGTATGGTGTAGAGACGTGGACCTTAACTGAAAGAGACATACAAAGGCTGCAGACAACTCAAAGAAGCATGGACAGGTGCATGCTTGGTGTAACCAGGAGAGATAAGAAGAGGAACTCGTGGATCCGAAAAATGACAAGAGTGGAAGACATCATGATCAGAGTTAAATCCTTGAAATGGCAATGAGCTGGACATACCGCCAGAAGGACAGACCATCGATGGACAGCCGAAATTTTAGATTGGATTCCATGGGACAGGAAAATACCCAGAAGAAGACCACACGGGAGATGGGTGGATGAAATTTGAAAGTATGCGGGAGTGACATGGAGGAGACTGGCACAAGACAGACCGTTGTGGAGGAAACTTGGGGAGACCTTCGTCCAGCAGTAGAGTGATAATGGTTGACGATGATGATGATGATGATGATGATATATAATAAAACCTCAAAAATCCGGCATCGATGGGACTGGACGAGTGCCGGATTCATGAAAATTCCAGATTTCTGAATCGTTGAAGCTATCCAAAAAATTGCGTAACGGGCGTTACGTAAAACACGTACTTACACGTAACAGGTCACTTGAACGAAACTTTGCGCGTCTATGCCTTATAAATATGCAGGGCTCGCACTGCCGGTCACATTCTTTACAATTTGCGAAAAAAAAAAACGTTTTGGCGATGGAAAAAAGTTTTAGCGAAAAGATTGGCGATTACCCTTTTGTACTCTTCATTACAAAACTGTCGAAAAAAACTGAATTTGGCAAAAGGCTAGGCAAAAACTTGAAAAACGCCAGGCCTGGGCGCTGTATCGATAAATCGTTAAAACCCGGTGTTAATTTTACATGGATGTTACGGTTTTTCGGCTGACGAAACTACGATACATTGCGAAGGCATCATGAAGGCCGATGTAGATGTCATTCAAGGAGGTTATATTACTGGAGACACCACTGGCTCTGGCGCCATAGGTCACAGCTAATCTATGGTTGACGTCACAAGCAGGCAAAAATGAACTAAATTATACCTTTGATCAAACAGTAAGCTTGTGTATCATTGATAAATATTATTGAATTACTCATTTTATCTGTTTATACGCTTAGAAGCTTTTGAGCCATTGGTTTCAAAGCAGTTTCCTTTCTGCGGCTGCGTCGTGCCTGCTCATGACGTCATTTGCAGCACGGACGTTGACTTATGGCGGCCAATGCTGCGTGGATAGGAGTGGTTTCTCCAGTAATATAACCTCCTTGATGTCATTACACGGTAGGATCCACATACTACCACCACCAAGCACAGATCATCATCATACGTTTGACACGCATTTCAAAAGTACACGCCGATTCGTCGCCTCATTGGTATGCTTCACTTCAGTGCGGTCCAATGAGATGACGAATTTGAGAAACATCCCGATGTTACACGTAGGCGGCTATCAGCCATTCGCACGCTGAGATCGGATGATGTCGCGATGTCTTGTTGAGACGGTACATCGGGAGATTTTCGTGCTCGAAGAAACATCGGAGGTTTCTCACGAAAACGAAATCCGAAAAGTGCCTGATTTCTGAAGTTGCCGGGTTTATGTATGCCGGATTTTTGAGGTTTTACTGTATTCAATACTTGTACTGTCAGCATTTATCAGATGTTTCTTGTGCCGCCGCGTTGAACAAATGTTACGAGGCTCTGACTTCGAATTATTCGTCCGAGATGGGTCCGAGTTTTTTTGTTTGTTTGTTTGGAGGTGTTTTAACGACCACCGTGAGCAACTCAATGGGCTAACGCAGTCACCCGCCCCTAATTTAGGGTCACTGGTTCCAGGGAAGGGAGAGAGCCAGTGCCGAAAGACAAACACAACACTCATGCCAAACCGGGATTCGAACACGGACCCCTTCGGCCGAATGATCAGAGGCCATCGCTTAGACCACTGCGCCACCGGGGCTGCGGGTCCGAGCTCGACGGCATTAGCTGCTTGCACTTCCTCGAACCTGTAGCCCATTATTAGGGACTGATGTCTGTTTATAGCACAAAAACGTGTAAGCAGCCACACCATCCAGAATCATCTCCTCCTTATGGGGTACATAAGCCGTTGTCCCACAAGGGTACCACTGCTGACCGCACATCACAGGGTGCAAAGATTAGCATGGATGCGGGAACATCGCCACTGGACCTTAGGCATGTGGGAAAATGTTGCCTGGACTGATGGGTCGAGATTCACGTTGGTACATGCGGATGGCAGGATACAAGTACGGCGCAAACCACATGAAGCGATGGATCCTTCTTGTCAGCAGGGTACTCTTCACGCTGGTGAGGGTGACATTCTCGTTTGGGGATTGTTTACATGGACTGAAATGAGACCCCTGGTACGTGTGACATCGTCCCTCACAGGTCAACGTTACCAGGATATCCTGGACGACCATTTGCTCCCGTTTGTGCGTCTTCAACATCCCACTGGGGACCTCATCCTCAACAACACAATGTAGCTCCCGAATTGTATCCGAATGGTTGGATGAACACTCCTCCGACGTGACCTCGCTTCCTTGGCCAGCTAGGCCACCTGACTTTAATCCCATCGAGCACCTCTGGGATGCCATTGAGAGAGATGTTCGAGGCTCTGACCCTTTCTCTATTAAATCTTCGTGAACTGTGGGAGCTTGTTCAGGGGTCGTGGATCCGTATGGCTTCCCAACGCTTCCGGGGTCTTGTCGAGTCCATGCGGAAATGAATCAACGCCGTCATCAGGGCGAAAGGTGGTGTTGCAACGTTACTAGACAGGTATCTCTAATTCAGTTGATCTTCAGTGTATACTGTGTGAACGCAAGACGACATACTGCTTGAAATAGAACCACATATGATCTTGATATTGTGAGAGTCAAAGATTATCTGTACGCCCGATAAGTACTTTCATGCGATAACTCTTCATTGCTGAAGTTATCGTACAGTTTTGGCTAATATCTGTACTACGATGATTGGCGAGGAAATAAAGATGACTTGGATTGTTAAGTAAGTTGTTTCTAATCAAACGAACTTTGGCCGTATTCTTATTTCTTTACGTGATAATGTCAAATTGATTGCAGTTTTACGACAGACATCATAACAAAAAGCGTAAAAACCCACATTATAAAGGGATAACACGTGGGGTACGGCTTTCTAGTAAAAATTAAAGCTAATGAAGTAAATGCTTGATATTAATATTATGCTTTTAGTAGGAACTGAAATCAATAATGTAGGCATTTGACACAGTGTTGGTTAGTCGGTGAAGTGAGTGAAATGGCACTTCACCTAACATTTGTGAAAAAAAAATTGTAATTATTTAGCGGACTTTTAAAATCAGTCACCTTTCCGTTTACAAGAATAATTTCTGGACAAAGCTGCGGCTTTAAAACGAAAGCTCTCCCGTTTCTAAAAGTGTGAGCACGCCGTTCCAAATGGCACTACGAATTGAAGAACAGACCGCCTTGTAACTGCGCGTAGGTCCTGTGAGGGGATAAGAGCTGCAGTTCTAAATCACTTCACTCCGGGACCGTGAAGAGCGCCGAAGTAGAAACCTCGACTTCACTGCAAAGGGAGTTGCTATGGCAACCAATGACGTCAATGATCGAAGTGAAGCGATAGTAGTCGCAACTTCTCGGCAGTGCGATTTTGAGTTTGGACGGTTCTCCTGGTTCGTTTGCTCTGTTTATACAGGAACTGCAAGAGTGAACTGACGTTGCAGTCCTATTCCTTTATTAACCTCTGCGTGTTCTGGGTACATTCTTTTTGGTAAAAAATGATTCCGGAAAAATGGTACAGTGCGCAGCACATTGTTGTAGACACATAATCGGCATAAGGATGTATTCCAAGAAATGTGTAAATTGTTTCTTTTAGTTTTTGCTTTACCTTCAATTATTGTGCCAGTACAGAGAAGTTTTTCCTGTTTGAAACTAATAAAAAATTACTTACGAAACGCTATTTCAAATCAAAGACTATTATCGTTATCGAATATCGCAATACAAAGCAACTTCTTTGCGAAGTTGTAGAACTTGGATGACATTCTACAACTTCGGATGACATCATTGTTGTTGATAAACTACAACTTTGGTTCTACCATGACATCATTGACCCCTATGCTTCCTTGAAAGATAGAATAAGTGATCTTTATTTTTTAAGAAATAAATACATTGTTTCATGGAGTCTCATTTTGCAATACTGTTTCTATGGTCACGAACCGCCACTGATATGATCTGAATCTTGTGCTTGCAAATAAAATACGGTATCTATGAGGAAGTAATATAAATAACTGAAGTACGTCCGAGGGTAGTAAAAATTGAAATATATTAGTATATGAGTGGTTTGTTTGCTTGGGGATTTAAAAACCACCGTTAGCAATTCAGCGGGCTATAAACAGTCGCCCGTCCCCAAGTTAGGGCCGCTGGCTCCAGAGAGGAGAGAAAACCAGTTTCGTAAGAAAAGCACACCATCCGTGCCTCCTTCGAGACTCGAACCTGGAGCCATTCGGACAACTCTGTATTTAAAACTCTATACTTAAACATGAACTAACTAATTAAGCATAAAGAATAATAACGGCCAGATGAAAGTAAAGTAAATCGTACTTACAAAGTTCACTCTTTTATTCACGCATGTCAGGAATAGGTAACATGGCAAACACATTGCTTATTCAAATAACTTGGTAACAGAACGTATCACCTCAGACACAATCCCCCACCTCTCTCTCTCTCTCTCTCTCTCTCTCTTAACAAAATACAATACTATGGTTGCTTTGATACATTCGTAATTAGAACACTTCAAAATGCCGTGATGAAAATGGAATAATCGTGTCGTGCCGCGCTCCTGGCAATTTTTCCAGTTCCTGGAACCTTTTCAGCCCCTTCAGATGCGCTCATGGGGTCGTTAAACACAGAGGTGGGGAACAAAAGGAACACATACACACCTTTCAAAAGATATGAGTAACATTAAGAACACGTAAAAACTTAATTTTAGATACATTATTAGCATTCACGTTCATGATTTCGTTCAATTTTTGTTTGCATTATTAACGCTAGCGGTTCAGGAGTACGAATATCAAAACTAACCCTTCCGTACTAAAAAGGCAATCGGCTAATTTGAAAAATAAACATGATACAAATACAGTAGAACCTTTGTTATACGGCTTTCCAGGAGATGACCTTGAAAATCGTATAAATGCAAAATACGTATACAAGAAATTTCAAAATTTTAAATTCTATTGTAAGACTTATGCTTTGGAGGACTGCAAAATATTCGTTTAAAACGATTTATTTAAAATTTAATCGACGGCGAAAGAAAAACCGGAGTTACAAATTAAAACATATTTTATCCCATTGCAAAACTCATGAAGTCTATGAAAATCAAACATTTCCTTAGACAGATGTCTATAAAAATCCTGAGTCTAAATGTTGAATACTGATGGTACATCTTGGATTCGATTTTATTAAGGAAAGGAAAGATGAAGTCAGGAAGTAACGTCCAAGACAGCGTGAACAGATGCCTTTTTGGAATGGAAGGACATTTTTATTAAAAAAGGAGAACATTTAGAGAAAAAGGTGGAAATATGAAGTCACGAAGTAACGTCCCAGAGAGGGTGATCAGATGACTTTTTGGAATGAGAGGATATTTTTATTAAAAAAAGGAGAACATTTCGAGAAAAAGGTGGAAAGATGAAGTCACGAAGTCACCTTCCAGAGAGGGTGAGCAAATTAATTTTTGGAATGGAAGGTCATTTTTATTAAATAAAGGAGAACATTTCGATAAAAATGTGGAAAGATGAAGTCACGAAGTAACGTCCCAGACAGGGTAACCAGATGACTTTTTGGAACGGAAGGACATTTTTATTAAAAAAAGGAGAACATTTCGAGAAAAAGGTCGACACAATAAATTTGTACAAAATGAAATATGAATACACATACTCTGTATTTAAATTTTACAGTTTGAGAGTTTATACGTGTAAAACTTTAAAAAAGAAAGAAAGAAAGATCTTAGTCTGCAGGACATTTTTCACTGGAAGAAATTTTCTTCTGTAGATCGGGTTTCCTTAACAGATATTTGTGAAATTCAGAGCATGACATGTCTTTCAAATTGTATTTAACTAGCAGTATACCCCTCGCCGATTGATTACAAAACTTGAACTGAAAACAGAAAATACAAAATACTTACAGGAACAACTCACAAAACAAGCAGTATGGGCTTATTGTTTACACGACTACACCACAAGGCACCTTCCACGTACGATGAACGATAGACAGACTAGCGCGCACTGGCGAGTTTTTCTGAACTGTTGACTCACAAGTGACTCAGGACTGTAGGGAAAAACTAACCTGGTGTAGGGGTGCGAACAAGATTCCATAAAAGTGAATGAATATATAGCGATGGCTTGATAGGATGTTTGATTAAAATAGAAGAATTTGATCAAACTGTATCTAAATCATTCCTCATTGTAAAAGCCGGACATTTGAGCAATTTCCATTAATGCCTGGAGGACAGGTCCTCCAAAAGCCGGACATTTGAGCAAATTTCCATTAATGCCTGGAGGACATGTCCTCCAAAAGCCGGATATTTGAGCAATTTCCATTAATGCCTGGAGGACATGTCCTCCAAAAGCCGGACATTTGAGCAATTTCCATTAATGCCTGGAGGACATGTCCTCCAAAAGCCGGACATTTGAGAAATTTCCATTAATGGCTGGAGGACATGTCCTCCAAAAGCCGGACATTTGAGCAATTTTCATTAATGCCTGGAGGACATGTCCTCCAAAAGCCGGACATTTGAGAAATTTCCATTAATGGCTGGAGGACATGTCCTCCAAAAGCCGGACATTTGAGCAATTTCCCATTAATGCCTGGAGGACATGTCCTCCAAAAGCAGGACATTTGAGCAATTTCCATTAATGCCTGGAGGACATGTCCTCCAAAAGCCGGACGTCTGGTCACCCTGGTTTCACAGATTTTGCAAATTTCGAATATCATATGTGTTTGTGTGGGTGTGAGTTGTGAAATGCGAAACCAAGTTTTCTTCCAAACCGAATGCAAACGTATCCTTCTCTAATGGGATTAAGATTCCACTTTAGCTGCACCAAGAAGGAGCATAGCAACGTTGTAGCGATTCTCTCAGAGTTGTAATATACTGAGTTACGTATAGAAGATCCAGAAAACCGTGTAGTTTTGATAATTTGAAATTCAAATTTTAACGTATAATTGCGAAAAGCGTATATATTAATTATCTATAATCGAATTGAATAAACAATTGAAATTACAACAAAATATCGGGACTAATGCAGAATTCTGTATAAAATTGAAAAACGTATAACCCAGGTTCCACAATACTTATTCGACATTATGATGGGAAAACAAATACACAAATACAAAGGGCATTCTCAAAGTAATGCCTCGTCCCTCATAAGAGTTTGATTTGTAACAGCAAAAATGATAAACTTGGTGGCAAGATACTTGGACATATACTTAATAATGATAGCCTATTCAAAGTATTGTCTTTCATTTTCTATACAGTTCTGCCGTCTTTAACCCTTTAACGACCATGATCCAAAACTGTTGCATCACTCTAAACAACATAACGCCCGAAAATGTCTGCTGTTTCACTTCCTTTTTTTATAATAACAACAATAGTGATTGAGGGTGACTCCTGCTGATCACGCATAAGTCGAGAAAATTTGAAGAATAACTCTAAATAGGCGTTTCGGGCGTCTAAGGCCGTTTGCACATACGGGCGTTTTGGGCGTTTTGGTCGTTAAAGGGTTAAACCCATTGCTAAAATCCATTTTGGAAAAATTCCCTAAGGCTGTCGTTTCACCCATGAGTTCACAGGCAGTTTAACGTGTGTCACATCGTCGAAACGTTCCCCACAAAGGGTGTTTTTTTAACGCGACAAACAGGAAAAAGTATAAGGGAGCCAAATCTGGACTGTAGGGGAGGGGGGGGGCATCACCGTTCACCCCATTTTGTCAATAGCCTGTGAAGTCTCCATTGAGGTGTGGGGACGTGCGTTATCATGGTGTAAAACAACACTATGAAGTGGAATGTCTCATCTTTTCCTTCTGATAACTTCTTTTAGCTTCTTCAATGTCTGAGCACTGTTTATTGTTGCACCTCGTTCAAGGAAATCAATCGAAATGACACTGCGTTTGTCTCAGAAAATTGTCACCAACACTTTCCCTGCGGAACGAATTTTTTTCACCTTTTTCCTGTGGAGGTGAAGATGTGTGGTGTCATTCCATTGACGCACATTTTGTTTCTGGGTCATGAAAGAACACCCAGGTTTCATCCCCCATCACAACATTAGAGAAAAACACCTGACGCTCCCTCTCATAACAATCCAAGAGGTTCCCGCACATGTCCACATTTTTCTCACATTGTTCACCGGTTAGGTATCTCGGGATCCACTTTGAACAAATTTTTCTGTAGCCCAGGTTCCTAAAAATGTTTCCATAACACTATGACCACAATGAATTGCATCACACAAGTTTTGGATGGCAACACAACGATCAGCTGTGATAAGGTCTTTCACTCGTTGCCTGTTGGCATCTGTCACTGCAGTTGCGGGTCTTTCACTCCTTTGTTTTTCCGACACTGTACTTTCTCTCTCTCGAAACCACTTCATCCATCTTCGGACATTATTGATATCGATTGTAGCAGTTCCATACACTGCCAGGAGTCTTCTGTGGATTTCTAGAGCCTCATATCCCTCTTTTTCCACGAATTCAATTACGGTTCGCTGCTTTTCTCTGTCATACATGACCTTTATTTCCGATTCTGAAAAAAAATTTGTTCAGACATTTGTAACATACATGTGAGAAATAAGTGGTGTGAATTCACGAAAAATTTCTGAAAATAACGTGCAGCAAAGTTGCGAAATTTCTGTTTTTAAAAGTGTCCGTTTATTTTAACTTTCGTGTTTTCACAGATTTTCCGTAATCAGAAATTCCGTTTATTTCAGAAAATCCATTTCAGTTTTTTCCGTATTTAAACTGAAATTCTGAGGAACCCACATTTTTCAACCCTTTCCCCACACAATCCTTCTGATATGGTTAGATTTGAAGCGACACAGTTCGAACAGGTAACTCACACCTTTAAGAACTGAGCCACAGCCACACAGGAACTTGAGCCACGTACTACATCGTAAAACAAATTGCGCAAAAACGAAGTTATTTTTTTGTCGTTAATTCGAGTGATTTAGTAATTTTCTTTTCTGTTGGAGCTTATTTTTTTTCTGAGTACGTTTGAAATAATTTTTTTTTTGTAGGAGTACTTTTCACAAGTTAACCATTTCTCATCGTGATTTTTCGAAGAAACAAAATGCTTTGCAACTTTGTTTCTTTAAACTGACAATGACTTTCAGTTATCTTTAAACAAGTTAGTAAAATCATGCAATGCATTGATTATGATACGCTTTCCAACATACCAGAAATTATTACTCAAGTTATGAGGAGAATGGCTGTGGAATAAATCTTGCTCCTGTGGCCTGACCTTTGACCCCATTTCGATGATATTCAACAGAACCGGTTCGGTATACCTTAAGAATAACATACTAAAGTTTTGTCGCAATAGAAGCAGTTTTACGCAAGTTATGAGAATAATGGCTATGGAATAAATCTTGCTTTTGTGCAATGACCTTTCACCCCATTTCGTTGATATTCAGCAGAACCGGTTCACTATACCTCCGGAACAACATGATAACGTTTTGTCGCAACCGAAACATTTTTAGATAAGTTATGATGCACAAGGGCAATGGAATAGATCCCACTCCAGTGTCCTGACCTTTGAACCCATTTCGCCCATTTGCAATAGGGTTCGTCCCCAGTGGCTCCCTACCACATACTAAAATTTCATCGAAATCGAACCATATTTACGCATGTTGTGAAGCATAAAGGCAATGAAATGGATCCCGCTTTTATGTCCTGACCTTTGACCCCATTCCGCCCATTTTCAATAAGTTTGGTACTCAGGTGGTTTCTTACCACATACCAAAATTTCATCGAAATCGAACCATTTTTACGCAAGTTATGACGCATAAGGGCAATGGAATAAAGCCCGCTATTATGCCCTGCCTGACCTTTGACCCCATTTCGCCAATTTTCAATAGGGTTCGTGCCCAGGTGGTTCCCTACCGTATACTAAAATTTCATCGAAATCGAACCATATTTACGCATGTTATGACGCATAAAGGCAATGAAATGGATCCCGCTTTCATGTCCTGACCTTTGACCCCATTCCGCCCATTTTCAACAGGGTTTGTTCCCAGATGGTTCTTTACCACATACTAAAATTTCATTGAAATGGAACCATTTTTACGCAAGTTATGATGCATAAAGGCAATGGAATGGATCCCGCTCCTATGTCCTGACCTTTGACCACATTTCATTTATATTCAATAGGGATCGTCCCCAGGTGATTCCCTACCGCATACTAAAATTCCATCGAAATCGAACCGTTTTTACGCACGTTATGACGTATAAGAGCAATGGAATGGATCCCGCTCCTATGTTCTGATCTTTGACCCTGTTTCTCCCATTTTCAATAGGGTTCATCCCCAGGTGCTCCCCTACCACATACTAAAATTTCATTGAAATCGAATTATTTTCACGTGAGTTATCGTGCGGACAGACGGACGGACAAAGCTGGAGCATATACGCTTCTTCAACCTACGGTTGGAAAGCGTAAAAAAGGTGAAATGTACTTTTTTATAGTACTATTTCACACAAAAAAGAAAAGCTCTTAAATATATAATAGCCTTTGTCTTAGGTTGTCCAAACACTGATAAGGTGCGCTGCATAAATATAGAGACAGTTGACTTTGCGCCGTGAACGCAATGCGAATATAGGTAGGAAGCTGAAGTGGTACCTAATTAGACATAATCCTACAACAAACGCTTCGATCCGTCGAGATGACCGGATTGTGTGAAAAGAATACCACAAAGTGAAATAGTGTCATTTTAGGTGTCTCATAAATATAAAGACAAGTATGTACAGTAGCCACATGCAAATGAGATATACAAATTAGCATGTTGTACGCACGCGCATGGGCCGTAATTCGGTCCAGCCTACAAAAGACAGTGGACCTGCCGTCAGACATTCATTTGCCGAAATGCCACGCTACAGTCAACTTTCTGGTGAGGAGGTGCAGAAGATTTGCAGACTGAGAGCAAATGGATTGCCTGTAGCGAAAATTTGTAAAGCCATGGGGAAGAGTACGGCAGTCATTTATAAGACTTTATCGAAACGCGGTGCGTTAATTGCCAGAAAACGGCCTGGAAGGCTTCGAATAACAACCAGACGAGATGATCGTGCCATCATGCGTTTAGTTTCATCCCAAAGGTTGTCACTACGTCAAGTTTCTCGGACTGTTGGTGTCACCGTCTCAAACGACACAGTTCATCGATGAATCAAGGAAAGTCGCAACATTGTGCTCCGTAAAATGCGCCGTCTGACACACCTCACGCGGCGCCACAAGGAAGCTAGATTGTTATGGGCAAGCAGCTACATGCACTGGACGGACGAGTGGATCACAACTATTTTCTCCGATGAGAAAAAGTTCAACCTGGATGGCGCTGATGGTTGGAACTGCTATTGGCATGATTTACGACGTGAGCCACGCACCTTCTTCAGCAGACAGAATGGAGGGGAATCTGTGATGGTCTTGGGAGCTTTTGCGTTCAATGGGACAACGGATATCGCTTTCCTGCAAGGCAAGCAAAACTCCGAAACGTATCAGGACATACTCAGCAGCCACCTTCTACCGTTTGCCGAAACTCTAACGGGTGTTGATAATCTGTTCCAGCAAGACAATGCCTCTATCCATCGGTCTGCATCAACGAAAAGCTGGTTTAACACTCATCATTAGACCGTAATGGATTGGACAGTACTCAGTCCAGATCTGAACCCTATCGAGAACCTCTGGGTTATCCTAGTTCTTGATGTGTATGCGAATGGACGGCAGTTCTCAAGTGTGGTGGCATTGAAAGAGCAGATTGAACGGAGCTGCTACGCACTCCGTCCAGAACACTTACATCACTTAGTGGACAGCATGCCCAATCGGGTTTTCAGTGTTATTCGGAACAATGGCTCCACTATTCGTACCGGAGGTGCTCATAAATAGTAGGTCTTTATATTTTTGAGACAGCGTATTACTATTTTTTTCTTGTACTGGACGTAGGAATTGTTATGTTTCCGTCAAACTATTGTGCAGCTGCGTGTCCTATGCTATTTCTGCTATAAATATGAGGTGTACATTTCAGCTCGTTGTTGTTTCTTTTTTATTCGAGAATTTGTTCTGTCTCTATATTTATGCGACGCACTATAGACATCGTATAACCATCTGTACAATAAGTTAAGTATCCGGTTTCTTACAGTAACACAATATATAATAAGTATCTGGTGCACAAAATAGGGGAAAGGAGAACAAATATCCTGTGCCACAATTAACAAAATCCATGCGATATGCTCTCCACAATACCTGATCTCGCTACGGAACTTCAAAATTCGACAGACGACTGAAATTGAAAAGTTAATCAAACCTCAAGCATTTTCACTAATCGGTCTTATTACCGGTAAGTTCTCGTCATACGGATGAGGAAAAAGTGAGAACGGAGCTTTTCCGTTAATATACGAAAGGAATTGCGGAAAGGTTTCTGAAAATTCTGCATTTTCCGTTAACACACCTCTAAAACGGTAATTTATTGTCACTATAAGAAAGAAACTACGGAAAGGTTTCTGAAAATTCTGCGTGTTCCGTTAACACACCTCTAAAACGGTAATTTACTGTCACTATAAGAAAGAAACTACGGAAAGGTTTCTCAAAATTCTGCGTTTTCGTTTAACACACCTCTAAAACGGTAATTTACTGTCACTATAAGAAAGAAACTAAGGGAAGGTTTCTGAAAATTCTGCGTTTTCGTTTAACGCACCTCTAAAACGGTAATTTACTGTCACTATAAGAAAGAAACTAAGGGAAGGTTTCTGAAAATTCTGCGTTTTCGTTTAACACACCTCTAAAACGGTAATTTACTGTCACTATAAGAAAGTAACTACGGAAAGGTTTCTGAAAATTCAGAATTTTCCGTTAACACACCTCTAAAACGGTAATTTACTGTCACTATAAGAAAGAAACTACGGAAAGGTTTCTCAAAATTCAGAATTTTCCCTTAGTATGGAAAATCCGTGAAATTCAGGTTTCTTTCCGTCATTTCACGGAAAGAGTTGTGTCAGAAATATGCTTCGTTAGTTGATGAAAGAAATGACGTCGCGAATTTCCGAAATTTTTTTGCAGTGTATCATAGTACATGTCAGTGTGGTTTCATTAAAATCACTTCAAAATTTCAGAAGTTATTAAGAAGGAGGCAGTACTTTCTGGATGCCCTTGTAAATCTCGCCCGGTACAAAAGGAGTAGCAAAGAACGATGAGACAAAGATATGGAATGAGGTAAAAGGACTGGCACCCTACACAGGGGCTCCTTGTTACCCGAAAGTTTAAAAATTCTCACTCATCGCCATCTGTGCAATGAAATCCCCTCTTTGGAACTTTCAACCGTATGGCGCAGTTTTCTGACTGAGGAATCTAGATTAAAACCAAGTCGCCTTACATCTGTTACAATGGCGTAGTATTCAACGTGCCTTCCCTTATCTCTCGTTATTTGTTCTTCCGAATCGGCAAGATTTCAATTTTATGTACATGCTCTACATTGAATCTTACTACATCGTCTACCCTTGAAAAAGCCTCCCTGAAAAGTGCGAAAGCTCGGCAATTTTTAAGCTTGTTTTACGCATAATAAACGCATATTTAAGATAATGTTTATTCACTGTACGAGCGTGTTCAATAAGTAACGTCTGCGCGCAAGTGCCTCGCGCATGGCTTCTTGCTTAGCAACTAATCAGATGACAAACGATTCATGTGCCATTAGTTTCATGTAACTGCGTAATAGAACTCAATAGATCTATTTGTTCGCATTTAATTGTGTTCAAAAAGGAAGATTCTTTTTCAGCTGTGTCGAACGGGTGTCAAACAACTATCAGTTATAGAGATTTTAACTTATAAAAATACACACCCCAAAGAACTGCAAGCTACATTAGTAGTATCAATGAATGAAATACAGGATTACACCATTGTAAAATACAAATTTGGAAGATGTAAATCCTTTTATTTTTGTAAATATGACATGGATGTTAAGTCAGATAATATCCGAAAACTTGAAAATTTCGTCGTCCTGGAGCGGAAATCGAACCCGCGTCTCCCGGATAGCGCCCGAGTATGCTAACCACTACACCACGGTGGCCGCTATATATGAATGCCGGCTGCTTCGACTAACGAATCCTGTGATGGTTATATCTAAATTAATCGGAAACTTGAAACTTGGTCGTTCTGGGTGGTGCAATGGTTAGCATAATTGGGCTCTGCCGCCCCGGTGGCGTAGTGGTCTAAGACACTGGCCTATGATTATTCGTCCGTAAGGGGTCCGGGTTCGAATCCCGGTCAGGCATGGATGTTGTGTTTGTCTTACGGCACTGGCTCTCTCCTTTCCCTGGAACCAGTGACTCTAAATTAGGGACGGGCTCTATCCGCGAGACGCGGATTGGAATTCCGCTCCAGGGCGGCGAAATATTCAAGTTTTCGAATATTATCTGACTTAACATCCATGTGATATTTACACCAATAAACGGATTCCCATCTTCCAAATTTGTATTGTACATTAGTAGTAGTTTATGGTTCTGGGACTTTCGACATAAGCACTGTTCGTTGTTGGGTAAGAAAATCAAAGGATAGTGAAGAAATATTAGCTGTACAGGATCAACCACGGTGTGAGAGACCCGTAATCGAAACTTGCGGTTTGAAAATGCAAAACGTCGATGAGCTCGTCAGACCAAATCGTACAATAACTCAGAAAACAACAGCAGATAAGCGAAACATTAGTTTAGGTAATGTCATTGTTAACATTTTAGAACATAGTAAAGAGCGTGCACGTTGGATATCGCATCATCTGACGAATGAAATGAAGAAATGAAAAATTCATAACTCAAATTTATTCCGGACAGTGCATCCTCACTGTGTTCTGGGACTACAGAGGCATTATTCATCAGAAATACACGGTCAAAGGTACGACTATCAACTCTGAGAGCTACGTTTATACATTAGAAAAGTCAAAGCAAGGAATAAATCATGAGTGTGGGGAAAAGATGCCAATGATCCTGCAAAGTAAAAACGCCAAACCCTACGCAATTGCTTTCACTTCAGAGGTCATACAGAAAATCGGGTTTGAAGTTATTGAATACCCTACCTTACAACCCAGATATCGCGCTGTCCGACTTCTTGTTTTCTGCTCCCAAGAGATATTTGAAAGGAATTCAATAAACCTGTGACAAATATATTTAAACCACTATAAGGAAACGGTTGCGAGACCAACCGTTTTCTGCTCTCAAGAGACATCTGAAAGGAATTCAGTTCACCTGTGACAAAGATATTCAAGCCACAATAAAGAAACGGTTCCGAGAACAACCGTGTTTTGCTCTCAAGAGACATCTGAAAGGAATTCAGTTCACCTGTGACAAAGACATTCAAGCCACAATAAGGAAACGGTTCCGAGAACAACCGTTTTCTGCTCTCAAGAGACATCTGAAAGGAATTCAGTTCACCTGTGACAAATATATTCAAGCCACAATAAGGAAACGGTTCCGAGAACAACCGTTTTCTGCTCTCAAAAGACATCTGAAAGGAATTCAGTTCACCTGTGACAAAGATATTCAAGCCACAATAAGGAAACGGTTCCGAGAACAACCGTTTTCTGCTCTCAAAAGACATCTGAAAGGAATTCAGTTCACCTGTGACAAATATATTCAAGCCACAATAAAGAAACGGTTCCGAGAACAACCGTTTTTTGCTCTCAAGAGACATCTGAAAGGAATTCAGTTCACCTGTGACAAAGACATTCAAGCCACAATAAGGAAACGGTTCCGAGAACAACCGTTTTCTGCTCTCAAAAGACATCTGAAAGGAATTCAGTTCACCTGTGACAAATATATTCAAGCCACAATAAGGAAACGGTTCCGAGAACAACCGTTTTCTGCTCTCAAAAGACATCTGAAAGGAATTCAGTTCACCTGTGACAAAGATATTCAAGCCACAATAAGGAAACGGTTCCGAGAACAACCGTTTTCTGCTCTCAAAAGACATCTGAAAGGAATTCAGTTCACCTGTGACAAAGATATTCTAGCCACAATAAGGAAACGGTTCCGAGAACAACCGTTTTCTGCTCTCAAAAGACATCTGAAAGGAATTCAGTTCACCTGTGACAAAGATATTTAAGCCATTATAAGGAAGCGGATCCGAGAACAACCATTTTCTGCTCTCATGAGACATCTGAAAGGAATTCAGTTCACCTGTGACAAAGATATTTAAGCCACTATAAGGAAACGTTTTCGAGAACAACCGTTTTCTGCTCTCAAGAGACATCTGAAAGGAATTCAGTTCACATGTGACAAAGCTATTCAAGCCACTATAAGGAAACAGTTCCGAGAACAACCGTTTTCTGCTCTCAAAAGACATCTGAAAGGAATTCATTTCACCTGTGACAAAGATATTCAAGCCATTATAAAGAAACGGTTCCGAGAACAACCGTTTTCTGCACTCAAGAGACATGTAAAAGGAATTCAGTTGAGATGGGACAAAGATATTCAATCCAATATAAGGAAACGGTTCCAAGAACAACCGTTTTCTGCTCTCAAGAGACATCTTAAAGGAATTCAGTTGAGCTAAGACAAAGATATTCAATCCACTATAAGGAAACGGTTCCGAGAACAACCGTTTTCTGCTCTCAAAAGACATCTGAAAGGAATTCAGTTCACCTGTGACAAATATATTCAAGCCACAATAAGGAAACGGTTCCGAGAACAACCGTTTTCTGCTCTCAAAAGACATCTGAAAGGAATTCAGTTCACCTGTGACAAAGATATTCAAGCCACAATAAGGAAACGGTTCCGAGAACAACCGTTTTCTGCTCTCAAAAGACATCTGAAAGGAATTCAGTTCACCTGTGACAAATATATTCAAGCCACAATAAGGAAACGGTTCCGAGAACAACCGTTTTCTGCTCTCAAAAGACATCTGAAAGGAATTCAGTTCACCTGTGACAAAGATATTCAAGCCACAATAAGGAAACGGTTCCGAGAACAACCGTTTTCTGCTCTCAAAAGACATCTGAAAGGAATTCAGTTCACCTGTGACAAAGATATTCTAGCCACAATAAGGAAACGGTTCCGAGAACAACCGTTTTCTGCTCTCAAAAGACATCTGAAAGGAATTCAGTTCACCTGTGACAAAGACATTCAAGCCATTATAAGGAAGCGGATCCGAGAACAACCGTTTTCTGCTCTCATGAAACATCTGAAAGGAATTCAGTTCACCTGTGACAAAGATATTTAAGCCACTATAAGGAAACGGTTCCGAGAACAACCGTTTTCTGCTCTCAAGAGACATCTGAAAGGAATTCAGTTCACATGTGACAAAGCTATTCAAGCCACTATAAGGAAACAGTTCCGAGAACAACCGTTTTCTGCTCTCAAAAGACATCTGAAAGGAATTCATTTCACCTGTGACAAAGATATTCAAGCCATTATAAAGAAACGGTTCCGAGAACAACCGTTTTCTGCACTCAAGAGACATGTAAAAGGAATTCAGTTGAGCTGGGACAAAGATATTCAATCCAATATAAGGAAACGGTTCCAAGAACAACCGTTTTCTGCTCTCAAGAGACATCTTAAAGGAATTCAGTTGAGCTAGGACAAAGACATTCAATCCACTATAAGGAAACGGTTCCGAGAACAACCGTTTTCTGCTTTCAAGAGACATCTGAAAGGAATTCAGTTCACCTGTGACAAAAATATTCAAGCCACTATAAGGAAACGTTTCCGAGAACAACCGTGTTCTGCTCTCAAAAGACATCTGAAAGGAATTCATTTCACCTGTGGCAAAGATGTTCAGGCCACTATAAGGAAACGGTTCCGAGAACAACCCTTTTCTGCTCTCAAGAGTCATCTTATCTTTGTCACAGGTAAATGGAAAAAAAGGAATTCAGTTCACCTGTGACGAAGATGTTCAAGCCGGTACGAGGGAATGGTTCCGAGAACAACCTGAAGATAAAACTGAAGTCATCGGTCTTTCCACGTTTATAAGTGAGTCACGGAAATATTCTTATTGGCCGCCACCGACAATGATAATTTTTTAGAATCCCGGTGGCGGCCAATGAGAATTTTTCCAATGAGAAGAATGAGAATCCCGGTGGCGGCCAATAAGAATTTTTCCATTGAGAAGAATGAGAATCCCGGTGGCGGCCAATGAGAATTTTTCCATTCAGAAGAATGAGAATCCCGGTGACGGCCAATGAGAATTTTTCCAATGAAAAGAATGAGAATCCCGGTGGCGGCCAATGAGAATTTTTCCGTGACTCACTTATAAACGTGGAAAGAGCGATGACTTCTGTTTGATGTTCCTGGTCCACGTCAAATGTTTGTGTTAACAACCTGAAGATTGATTATAGAGACGGGTTTAAAAAACTTGTTAAGCGTTGGTGTATCTGCATCGAGCGTGATGGGGACTGTAGAGAAATAAAATTCTTGAATTAATATAAAAATTCTAAGTTTTGTTCTTGTTTTGTTTCATTTTGATACCTTGCCACTGGGTTTGTATATAAATGTGGAGGCATTACTTTCCGAACATCATCTGTATATGTGACATATTCTAAAGTTTATTATCTTAAATTCTAATCATTCCAGCCTATCTTTTATGACATATGTATCAGACAAGCAGTAAACAAATAATTATCATGGTGCAAAATAAAATGCCAAGAAGCGTCTTACTTTCGTAAAAAAGTTGCTCAAGGGAAGATTGAACGCTAATCGTCTTTTCTAAAAACGTTGGTCAAGGAAAGGGCGTTATTGGAAACTTCCTGAATTGGGATGAAATATTTCCTTGGGAATTAAGTATTGTTCTGTGCACACGAAAACTTCGCTCATTTTCCACTGTGAAATCTGTTGCTCTGTCCTAGTTAGATTTTCACAGTTAGACTTTGTAGTTCGAGTTTCACATAGATTCTCTAACCTAGTTAGAGTTTCAATTTATGTGAGGTAAAATGAATTCACTCACGTCTCATGCTGACATAAAAGTCCATTAGAGTATCGGTCTCCTAAACCGCTTTGAAAAACTGCCTTTGAAACCGTATGAAATTTTCTAAGCTGAGAAACTGACTTTGAAACCGTAAACAATTTTCTAAGTTGATAAACTGTTTTGAAACCGTATGAAACTTTCTAAGCTGAGAAACTGTCTTTGAAACCGTATGAAACTTTCTAAGCTGAGAAACTGTCTTTGAAACCGTATGAAATTTTCTGTGACGTTTAGAGAATCTTTGCGGCACACATCTAACAAAGAACTCTAAATCACTTCCGCACAATTTAAATATTTATTGCAGTAAACTAGATAAAAACGGGTAGAATACGCCAAACAACTAAGTAAAGAACGATAAAATCCGTTTATTGGCATAAGACAGCAAACAAAAAGTTGCAAGCTTTCAGCACCTACGGGTGCCTTCTTCAGGCTTAGACGTGGTTTTGGAACAAAGTTAGTAATCTAAATGAATGTACAGAAAATTTAAATATGCATGTGAAACGTGACAGCACGGCACGTGCGGAAACAGAGGAATCAGGTCCTTTCACGAGAGGCACGCAGGAACATGCGCCACATCAAAGGCAGCTCCATTGACACTTCATCGTTGCAGACATCATTGCTAAACAAGATCTACAGAGACTCCCAGACTCCCTGATGGCTGTACCTCTGGCGGTAGTGTATGGTGCAAGCTGTTGCAAATCGGCCCATTGCGGAGCGGCAGAAGATGTCATGACCTCCCTAGATAGGGCACTGGACGATTTATTCTTCAAGACGTCTCTTTTGTGTTCAGACAAACGAGTCGCAAAGGACCTCTTTGTCATGCCAGTATGAAACTTGGTATTTCCATCCTGGAATGAAGGGGTATGGAATATACCATTGCGTTAGCAAATAAAGTGCTGCGGCTTCAGGATGAAAGTAGGAATTGTGATATTGACTTAGGGTGGCAAATTCCAACTCCAAGCCCTAACTTCTTAAATGCATTCCGGATGAAATAGGAAAGTCCCGGTACGTACGGAAAGGAGCCGATGAACCCCTGACTGGGTTTCTTGATACGACGACGTTGATTAACAAACTCAAGTTTGGCGCTCCTAAAAATGTCATCAATTACATACTCATTATAGCCTGCAGCTGAGGCCAACAATTTAATGTTGTTGATCTCCGCAATCCTGGACGCGTTATTTGAAGAGTGGGAAAACGCTCGCTTAGCACGATGTCTGAAAAATGCCAATTTGTGGGTAGCCGGCCCAAAAGATGAGGGTAAAATTAAATTTGGGGTATAAGTGGGCTTATAATAAACCTCAGTCGAAAAAGTTCCATACAGCGGTTTAGTGACGAGGACGTCCAGATAAGGAAGGGAGTCATCATTGGCGCAAACCATAGTAAACTTGATGTCATTATGGAAGGAATTGATGAAGGAGAAGAAATCATCCAATTCTTCCAACCCGTGAGGCCAAACAAAAAATATATCGTCTACATAACGTAGCCATAATGCAGGTACCAATCCGGCTCTATTTAAGATATGTGATTCTAGCGGCCTTAACACAGCCTCAGCCAGCACAGAGGACGTCGAGAAGCCCATAGCTACCCCTCTCGACTGTTTAAATACTTGGTTGTTAAAACCGAAATAATTAGAGTGTATTACAACGTCGATTGCATAAAAGATGGCAGCCAACGACTCTTGGGAGAACAAAGTCGAATCCAGTAACGCTTGTTTTATGGTGCAAGATGCTTCCTCTACAGGTACTGACGGAAAAAGTGAAACGACATCAAACGTACCAATGATGTGATATGGAGCCACTATGAAGTCTTTAACTCTGTTGATAAAATCCACTGATGACCGAAGCATCGCGGAGGATGACGGTAAGAACGGAGCAACGAAACCAGCTAAACTGCGTTCAATATTCATCGACGGGACAGACCTCCTCGTGACGATGGGGCGTAGTGGGTTGCCTTGCTTATGATGCTTAACTCTAGCTTTCAAGGATTGGATTTTTGGCCCTGGAGGAAGCCAAGCTGACTCACGAATAGCATCCGCTACGGAAGGCAGTTTTTCTAATCTCTTCAGTTTAGCAATCCACTTGTTAAGTGGGTTGAATGTGATCACTTTTGCATTAGACAGTTCGATAAAGTCCATGATTCTCTTGTTATACTCCACAGAATCCAAGACAGCAATCAAATTGGATTTGTCTGTGAGTAAAAATTTGATCGACGGGTCCTTTGTAAGATTGTGGATGGTAGAGGCATCGTGCGTCGGATTGGCTGCTTTATCGAAATGTAAGCAAATCTTATTCAAACGTGAGGCGAAAAAGAGTCGTTGGCGGCCATCTTTTATGCAATCGACGTTGTAATAGACTCTAATTATTTCGGTTTTAACAACCAAGTATTTAAACAGTCGAGAGGGGTAGCTATGGGCTCCCCGATGTCCTCTGTGCTTGCTGAGGCTGTGTTAAGGCCGCTAGAATCACATATCCTAAATAGAGCCGGATTGGTACCTGCATTATGGCTACGTTATGTAGACGATATATTTTTTGTTTGGCCTCACGGATTGGAAGAATTGGATGATTTCTTCTCCTTCATCAATTCCCTCCATAATGACATCAAGTTTACTATGGTTTGCGCCAATGATGACTCCCTTCCTTATCTGGACGTCCTCGTCACTAAACCGCTGTATGGAACTTTTTCGACTGAGGTTTATTATAAGCCCACTTATACCCCAAATTTAATTTTACCCTCATCTTTTGGGCCGGCTACCCACAAATTGGCATTTTTCAGACATCGTGCTAAGCGAGCGTTTCCCCACTCTTCAAATAACGCGTCCAGGATTGCGGAGATCAACAACATTAAATCGTTGGCCTCAGCTGCAGGCTATAATGAGTATGTAATTGATGACATTTTTAGGAGCGTCAAACTTGAGTTTGTTAATCAACGTCGTCGTAACAAGAAACCCAGTCAGGGGTTCATCGGCTCCTTTCCGTACGTACCGGGACTTTCCTATTTCGTCCGGAATGCATTTAAGAAGTTAGGGCTTGGAGTTGGAATTTGCCACCCTAGGTCAATATCACAATTCCTTCTTTCATCCAGAAGCCGCAGCACTTTACTTGCTAACGCAGGGGTATATTCCATACCCCTTCGATTCCAGGATGGAAATACCAAGTTTTATATTGGAATGACAAAGAGGTCCTTTGCGACTCGTTTGTCCGAACACAAAAGAGACGTCTTGAAGAATAAATCGTCCACTGCCCTATCTAAGGAGGTCATGACATCTTCTGTCGCTCCACAACGGGCCGATTTTGAACAGGTTGCACCATACACTACCTCCAGAGGTACAGCCATCAGGGAGGCTCTGGAGATCTTGTTTAGCAATGATGTCTGCAACGATGACGTGTCAATGGAGCTGCCTTTGATATGACGCAAGTTCCTGCGTGCCTCTCGTGAAAGGACCTGATTCCTCTGTTTCCGCACGTGCCGTGCTGTCACGTTTTTATACATTTTTTATATTTTACATGCATATTTAAATTTTCTGTACATTCATTTAGATTACTAACGTTGTTCCAAAACCACGTCTAACCCTGAAGAAGGCACCCGTAGGTGCTGAAAGCTTGCAACTTTTTGTTTGCTGTCTCATGCCAATAAACGGATTTTATCGTTCTTTACTTATTTATTGCAGTAATTTTCGTTTTGTCCTCTCTTGCGATAGTTTGTCACATTGTCCGCTACAGAATGTTTAAAAGTCCAAATTTTATGTTCGAAAAGCTATTTAGGAGACCGAAACTCTAATACACAAGTGTTGGGTGTATAAAATTTTGAATCCAGTGTACAAAAGCCGATTTACTGATTCAAAAGTGTAATGTATGAAAGACTAGGTCTGCTTGCTTTTCTCTAAGATATGAAGCACTGCATACTTAAGCTTTCTGTCTTCAGGTTTCTAGAGTTGTTTATCTTAAAACTAATTTGAATTATATGATTCTCATCATCATCAATAGTGTTCTGTCTCTTACAGGTCCAACTGTAAATCAGCAAGTTTTCTTCCTCCATTTTCCTCTGTCTCTTCAGTTCTTGATAGCTTCCTAGCTTCCTGTGCCTGTTATATCATCAGGCATTATGAGTTGTCTCCTTCCTTTTGGTCGCTGTCCTTCAATTTTTGCTTCTGTCATTCTTTTCAGTAAGCTCTCTCCTCTTAACACATGTCCTATCCTGGTATATTTTCCTTTTCTTATGGTCTTCAGTAAATTATTTTCTTCTTCAACTCTTTGCAATACTTCATCATTGGTAATTTTTTCAATCCACTTTATTTCTTCCATTCTTCTCCATAACCACATTTCAAATGCCTCCAACATTTTAGCTTCTTTCTTCCCAATTGTCCACGTTTCCACCTTATATAAAGTTATACTACAAATTTATATCACATAATAAGCCTTTTCTTTAAATTTTTATTCATTTATTAATAAACAGATTTCTCTTGTCCTAAAATGCATAATTTCTTTTATTAATTCTTTCTTTTATTTCGATGTCACATTTTGCATTTTCTCGGATTATACTACCGAGATATTTGTATAGTTTCACTTGCTCCACATTATCTCTATTCATCATCACCTCATCATTTCCTGGTTTCCTGGAGACTCTCATCTTTTTTGTTTTCTTTGTGTTAATTTTCATACCATATTTTTTGCATACACTTTCAAATTTTTGCATAGATGCTATAGTTGATCTTCATTATTAGCTAATATTGCTCACGATTCTACAAGGTATTAAAGGGTATGTTTTCAAGGACAACTCGGAGTATGTCACCTGGGAATTAAATATAAACTAAAACTAGAGAAAAGAAAATTTTCGGAGTTTGAGCTGAGTAAGCCAAGTCAGAGGAATGATAGCTTTTCGTTTCAAGAAAGCAAGCTGAATTTTTTCATTTTTTTTAAGAAACATTCTAAACATCCGGGTACAGATTCGTGCTCGTCTGACTTTTCGACTAAACGGCACATTTATCAATAAACACTTTATTGAGAATTCAAGACGTTGGGCATTGCAACAAGCAGTTATGAGGGCGGTGTTTATGATGTAAGACATGTATGCTATGAATTTTAATTTCGTTATTCAGAGTAATATTAAATTCGTTATTGAGAGTAAAATACTATTTCAAATAACACCAGAAGAGAAGAACAGTCCATGTATCTTTAAAATTTAACCCAGTTTATGTATCGTGGCAAAAAGGACGCTGTAGGTAATAATGACGCCGACAAAATTTAACAGAGTGCTTCTTCTCAGAGTAATAACTTTCCATAAAGTTAAGACTGGTTTGTTGTGCCGGATGTTCAAAGCGAAGTTTTGATATTCGAGACACTTGGTATCTTTAGAAGGAAGTGCATGAACAGCACTAAGAATGCTTTCCGCCGCTTCTGTTACCTGTGAGGCAACTAGCGTCAGAGACGCGATACGCACCACGCTAGCTACCAAGAAAAACACACTGGAAATAAATAAATAAACCTGACCAGTATCTACAAAAATCAGAAAGAAAGCGCCAGAAAATATGCTGACGAAAGCAAACGTAACCGTTAGAGCTGCAGTAAAGCAAAGAGCTTCATCCACGAACAAAACCGTTTCAACGAGATTCTTGTAAAATTTTGATAACTGACAGAAATTGAATGCTTGCATCTTTTTGAACTCTGTTAAATAGTTTTCCAAGGCCTTCTTCAATATGCTACAAATGTATATGTAGTAAATAAGGAATATACTTGGTACCATGTATAAAACAATGTAGCGATACAGTGCGTGAAGAAAGTAAAGCAAAATGAGATTGGATTGCGATGGCTTGTAGGAAAAATAGAATAAATTGTGATGAAACTGTTCGTATAATAAATCCACATCTTTGATTGTATCAGAACAACGAAGTGCAAGACCCACAAAATCCATCAGTAAGATCAAAAGTAAGCACTGATAGGCGGCTCTTCTTAATTGCAGTAATTCCTGCTGATTTACATATCGGTCACAAGTTTCGGACAATTTCTTTAACGGTCCTCCGAGTTGGCTCCAGCAAAAAAATGTAAAATATCTGATAAAGAACGCAAACGAATCCAAAATTAGAACCGAGGCAAAGCAATGGTGCAAATGCGCAAATGTTTTCAAATTGTAGAGCTCTGTGTAAATGATGTAGAAACTTAAAGCCACAAACATTGCTTTCGGTACGCGGATTAGACACTCAGTCAAGTGACTGTTGGTGTGTTTGTTCCAGTTACGAGAGGTGTCGATTCCTATTGCATGAAATAATATCAATATCGGAAGAAACGACTTTTTCACCTTTTCTTTAGCATAACCTTGATTAGACGGAAATCTCACATTTTGTACGGTCGAAACCTTCACGAGGAATTTCTGTGGCATGACTTTAATCCACTTCTGGATGTTCTTTGACCAACCAGAATCTGTTCTCTGTACAGACATTTTCCACTTTTATAAAGGTTCAAAACAATGAAATGGCACCCAAGACAGGAGACCTACTTGCTAAGAAGTCAGAGCGCAACACATGCAATGTATGAACTGTTATTCTCTATAGTACAATTTCGCCTTCAGTGTGTACCATAGTAAAACTATGTGAAGACCTAACACTTTTTGATCTTTTCGGAACAACGGTTGCAACAAAATATCTCCATCATGTTATGAAATATGTTTTCATATATAAAGCTGTTGCTATCATCTCAGCAATCAATATTCCACCTGATGATACGTACTAAGGAAAATAGTTTTGTGACGTTAAACTCTCACCCATATTATGAAAGAAAGCGAGCACGGAATGTTTTCTTTAACGTTAATATTTTCAGAAAATGTTTGTGACGTGACACAAATGCAGAGACACTTTAATGACAAAGATTTGCAAAGAAAGAATAGTACGTCAAAACACAAGAGTTCACGCAATAAAGGAAGTTTTTCAATTTAATTTGGAGTATATCAATCGATAGATCTGATGAAAAGGATTAGTTTGAAAAGATTACAAACAGACACCAGCAGAATAACCAAAACAAATCTTTCCTTTTTTTATTGTTGAAAAAGCGGTGTCTCATCCATAAAATAAAACTAAGTTTTGAAAGCCACACTTTTCTTTTTTTTTTCAGCACAAAATTTGCAAAATTTATGAACCTAAAACAAAATACCAGTAAAATAAGCAGTTCCTCGCATTTACTTACTCGTAGATTCCGATTCACAATACCTGATAAGTTTCCGAAAAAGAGTCGCTCTGTAAAAGCATTGCAGAATTTTAATTGAAATAATTTAATGCCGCGGCCCCGATGGCGCTGTTGTCTAAGCGTTGGTTTAGACCACAAATGGCACCAAATAGCACCAGGGGGCTTAGGCCACAGGGGCTTTGACCACCATGGCATATTTAATAGAACCGGGGCGGCGCTTTTAAAATTTTTTGTGTGGTCTAAGCATTCATCTGTGAAGGGCCCGGGTTCGAATTCCAGTGAGGCATGGCTGTTGTGTTTGTCTTACGGCACTGGCTCACTCCCTTCCCTGGAGTCAGTGGCCCTCAATTAGGGACGGGCGACTGCTTATAGCCCATTGAGTTGCTCACGGTGGTGGTCAAACCTTCAATCAAAAAAAAAAAATTAATGACCGACAGATTTTACTTGACGAATTTTAATATAATAAGCGTTTTTAGGATATGCAAATGGAGGACAAAATGTAATTAAAATATTTGATAGCACAGCCGAAAAATATCAAACCTGTGTTTCCTCGCTGTAAGTGCTTCTCAGTACTACTGTGAAGAATAAACTGTTGTATACCAAACCAGTGAAATGTCACGCGGTTTCATCTGCAGAGAGAAAAACATCAGGAAGCTACGGGGAACTAAGACAATAATGAATTTTCTGAAGGCTCATTTCATCCACACCTGGATTATTTAGTGTTTGCAGTCTATGAAGGAGCGTTTTCGTGTAGCAGGAGCGCTTCACATTTTATTTCAGTTATTAGAAAACTACCCGCCGCACAGTGTGGTATTTGATCCAAAAATGTAATCAAAATTATTTTATGGCGTTTTTGCCTTTAGAATATGTACAGTATATTCTCGTTTAGGCATATTTCAACTACAAGAATGAAAAAACACTTATGTAAATAACAAATAAAAAAATTGTAAGCAAATGTATGAATCAGTACAAATACGACAGTTGACTAAATTTTACAAACTGTCCTGTGAGTCTTCGCCGGGTTGTAGTTCATCTTCTTCATTATCGCCCCCCACCCCTGCGCCTCATCACTGAAAATAATCTTTGACAGCAGGTTATCATCATTTTTCATTAACGCCTGGGGATTCCTGTAAAATTTAAGTAGCGTTGCATTGTCTTGCGGGTGTAACTTTTGAACCAATTGCAGTTTGTAAGGGTGCAACGTCAAGCGTTTGCGTCAGATCTTGCTTACCGTGCTTTGCGGGATATTTAACTCTCTGCTAGCTCTGCGCGTTGACTTGTTAGGGCTGCTCAAAACGGATTCTCTGACGCTTTCAACAACGTGCTCCGAAACCGATGGTCGGCCTGTATTCCCTTTTCTCTGATCACAGATACATCCTGTGTGGCAATGAAATTGTTGTGCCATTTCAACATGGACTTGTTAATAGGCGGATCCACATTAAATATGCGTCTGAAAGCACGCTGCACAGTCACAACAGTGTTTGTTTTCACAAATTCCAACACGCACCAAGTGTGTTGCTGTGGGGTGAGCACCATCTTGGATTTCACTGCCCTCTAGCGGTGGGAGGAGTGCACAGAGATTCTTCGGGTGAGAAAAGAAATGTTTTGAATTAATGTATCTGTGATCACCATATTTATAAACATATTACAATAAGTTTTGATTTTATAATTCCTTGAAATCAAGGAATGTTTTTGTGCTCACCCTGTATTCCAGGTGAAACCATTACGGTGATCAGCCACAACTTTCATAAGAAACAGAAATTGCTCTTCATTGTAAGTTATGAGCTTGTTCGATTTCTAGACAAGAGCGACCCCACGTTTTGCATTGTCATTGGTTATCAAAATCTTTTGTACAATAGAAATACCTGCATTATATATATTCTGCTCTGCTTCCCCAAGTTTGCTGGTCAAATTGTAGAAATTCAATAGAGATATTCAGTTTTGTAAAGAATCCAGTTGTGTTGGGTGTAACAAAATCTGCAAGGTTCCGCTGTGCTGCACTACTGGCATTAAGAATGACACAGTTCGGGCCCTTTGGAGTAAGAAGGCTGTTACCTTGCTTTAAATCTAAATAATCGGCCATTCTCCGTTTTGTTGAGATCGACACTTCAGTATCAAAAAATGCAAGGCCAATCATCTGCTTGGACAAATATCATAGATGATTCTCCAATTTTTTACAAGTTTAGTTTGAAGTATTTGTATTGTGTTTTTTATACTAATAGAGATCATTAACAAGGTGAAGGTCATTACGTGGTGCACTTGCTGCTAGTGATGTTGTGAACCAGGCTTTGAGGTACAAAATCACTATGGACTTATACATTTCTTGAAGTTCTGTTTCCTCTGAGCATGTGAGTTTTATTTGGGAAGGAAACATATCAATCTTAAGGGGGTAAATTTGCGTGGACATCCAACGTGCATGATGGATGGCACTCGGTGCTTGAAAATGAATTGCACGTGGTGGAGTGTGGTCCAAAAAGATAATTGACAGTTCTAGTAATTCACGGTAATCATGTCTTACGTTAATTTGTTGCGAAAGCTGATGCTTGGCAAAATCGTTTATGTCTTCCTTCACAATACTGGAGCTGATGACAATTCTGAAATGTCATCACATGTGGAATACGTGTACTGATTTATAACATGCCGATTATTCTGAAACCTCTTAATAAATCTTCAGGTGCTGAAGAAGGTGAAAGACTTAGTAATTTAGTTGGAATGCATAGTCGGCAATGAACTCCATAATGTTGTGGCGACAAGCAAATTACAGTAAGTCTTTGCCAAGTTTTTTTGAAGAAACTGAACACATGCAACAACTTGGCGACCGGTATTTCAGCTTGTAGTATCGAAGCAATTCCCGACGGTACGATTCTTAACATTCCATTCTTCCAACGCGTCAATAATAGCTTCTGAGTGGTTTTCTTCTGATCCCCTGGACAATTTGCTTAATTCCAGAACCAGACACAATCACAGGAAGTTGATCAACATGTCGCTTCCCAGAGAGGTCACACATTAACTTTCTGTCCCAATAGACCACAATAGGGACATCCCGAGACATCTCTTGCTTTAACGCAGCTGCAATTTTAGCACGATATTTTTTACGGTGATGTTTTATTGAACTGCGATTAATGTTAGAATCTTCAATGTTATGCCCTAGACTGTGGGCTGTTTCAGCAATGACAAAGCAGGCCCTTCTCTCACTCATTTGCATAAGGTCTAAGCCAGCAGCAAGTGATTGAGTTATGACATTTACCTTCACTCTGCTGGTCCTTTTTGTAGGAGGAGAATCACTGCTTTCGCTGCTGGATTCCTCGTGCAATACGTTCTTCAACTTTATTTCTTCCAGAAGACTGATTTTCAGTTGTGTCATCTTTATCATAACTGCAGCTTGGCTAACTGATACTGGAAGATGACTTCTTTTTTAGCTTTCTTAGGTCTTTTCTTTTCCAGTTCGAAACTTTCAAATTTACGTGCTGGTTTAGCTGCTAACGCGGTGTCAACTAAGCTCATGTAAGCAAGACGTCCAGGTTCTCGTTGCGCCAGGAGAAATTTATAATCATCTATTTTGATGAGGGTAAGCGCATCAGCATGAGCAATATAGAAGAGATTATTAAGTTTTGTGCTGAATTCGTATTCCATTGAATGGTGTGTTTGAGAGCTGAGATAATGGGGCTTCTTTAGGTTTATCCACTCTTTATGAAGTTTTTCTAGTTTTGTAATGACATTATCTTTTCTACATGTTGATACACGAGTTGATACACGAGCTTTGTTCCACACTTCCATGATTTGTTTTATCAGAGAGGATGATGCCTTCTGAATCGGTTTCTTTAAAGTTAGGTGGATATGAAAGAATATCCCCAAAGTCCAATTTATTCAATTTAAGTACAAATGCTAGGGCGACCCCTAAATACACTGCTGGCCACCCAAAATACAACACCAAGAAGGAAGCATCCGATTGGCCTGAAATTAGCAGCATGCGTCGCCCGCGAGAGGACATGCAAACGATTAGCATTGCACGGCATATGCAAATCCTGTGCACCCGGCAAGCCACCGAGAAGCACTGTAAGAAGGGTGCACAGAAGACGGGGTGTAAGTAGTGGAAGTGTGTTGCGCTGCCGGACCTGTACGTGGGAAGCTTCCTGATGCCTCGTTGCTGAATACGGCAGTCATTCCAGCAAGTTTCGGAGTTCGACAGAGGACGAACAGTGGCTTATTGCGACAGCGGTTTATCGTACCGAGACATCGGCACGCATGTGGGATGACATCCAGCCACAGTGAGGCGAGTATGGATTCGGTGGGTGCAGGAGGAACGGACGAACGGACGAGAGCGATTGCCGCAGCCGCGGCACACCACCGAACAAGAGGACCGGCATGTCGTGCGGCGAGCATTGACGGCTCGCACCGCCAAATCACGAACGTCAGCGCAGGAATTAGGGTGTGTTGCGCTACAACCTGTGTCAGCACGTACCGTTCGACGTCGTCTGCAGGAGCGGGGACTTGTCGCACGGCTCTCCTTTTGCTCCGATTACCATTGGCGTCACACTACCGGCGAGTGCGGCGGCAGTGGGCCGTTGAACGGCACACCTGGACTACGGAATAGTACGACATTGTCTTTTCCGACGAATCCCGCTTCTGCCTGCAACACCAAAATGGTCGGATCCGCGTGTGGCGGCACCGCGGCGAGAGACTGTATGGCGCCTGCATTATGCATCGTTATACCGGTCCGTCGCCTGGCGTTATGGTTTAGGGCGCAATTGGATATGACACCCGCACCCCTCTGGTACGCATCGCCGGTACACTCAACAGCCACCGCTACATCTCCGACGTTTTGGAGCCTGTAGTCCTCCCTTACCTGCAGGACCTTCCAGCGGACGCGTTGCAAAAGGAAAATGCACGCCCGAACGTAGCACGCATAGTGCAACAATTCTTCACGGCCCACCAGGTGTCACTGCTGCCGTGGCCCGCCTGTTCTCCCGATATGTCGCCCATCGAACACGTCTGGTCGCTGATCGGCAACCGAGTGTCCCGGAAAGCACCACCCGCGGCTACGCCTGATGAACTGTGGCAACGTGTGGAAGCAGCCTGGACCGACATACTCCAAGCCCACATCCAAAGCCTCTTTCGTTCGATGCCGTGGCGTGTAGCGGCCATTATTGCCAGCCATGGGGGCCACACGAACTATTGATGTCTGCGTGTTCCGCAAGTTGCAGGGGCCTGTAAGCTCAATCGTTTCATCTTGGGATCTGTAGTCCTTCTTGGTGCTGCATTTTGGGTGGCAGCAGTGTATCATTTAATCTTCGTGAAATTTTAACATAAGTCTATTATCATATAAACAAATATTTGTAAGGGGTGGTAGCAAACGATTAATAATTTTTGAAAATAAGGACCATCTAAATGAGCAGTTAAGCATTCTGGTGGACGCTAGCCGTTGCGTCATAGAAAATAATCGGAGCAAACTTCCACCGTGCCCATTTCCGGTTCGCTACCTGGATAGAATGCAATTGATGTCCCTGCTCTGTCTTGCGTTAGTTACTGGTTTAGTTTTGTGCCAATCTTCTGTTTCATTTGTGAAAGAGTGCCAGTTATGGCTTAATACTTTTATACCCCATGTGGAAAACTGTTTTGGGACACCTCCTTCAGCAACAAAAATAGAACTTTCCACTAGATCACGTGTTACAGATTTCTTTTAATACTGCGCCTAAGCTCGTCAAATGTCGTATATCGTCTAATCGTGAGACATGGCCACGCGTATTAAGTTTACTTACCTCCAACGAGGTGTTATCTTTGGTGCCATATGAGCAACCTGTCTCTGCGTGCTATTGGAGGACAATTGCAACATTCGCGGGCAACTGTTTAAGACGTTATTAGCAAATGGAAACGCGAGGTACTTAACGACTGCCAAGAAATGCTCAGGATGACCAACTAAATTGACGAAAAGGGAGATTTAGTCGTTATTAATAAATAGAAATGAGAGGTACTTACGACTGTCAAGAAACGTTCAAGATGGCCAAGTAAACTGACGGAAAAGGAGTTCAAGACGTTATTGGTAAATGGAAACGTGAGAGACTTACGACGGCCAAGAAACACTCAGGATGGCCAAGTATATTGACGGAAAGAGAGATTTAGTCGTTATTACTAAATGGAAATGAGAAGAACTTACGACTGCCAAGAAACGCTCAGGATGGCCAAGTAAACTGACGGAAAGGGAGTTCAAGACGTTATTGGTAAATGGAAACGTGAGCGATTAACGACTGCCAAGAAACACTCAGGATGGCCAAGTTTATTGACGGAAAGGGACAAGAGAACTCTGAAACGTGTCATCCGCGGGTAATGTCCTTCTTCTGCACAAATCATCACCAAAGAATTTCCGGGTTGAACATAGTTGATTGTGTGCACTACGAAATTTTGTAAGGAACTGCACAAATTAAATTTCCCATTGCTGAGCTGCTGCATACAAGACATTAATAAGTCGTAGGAATACGTGCAAGCGACTTGCTTGGTGCAAAGCTCATCATCCATGGATTCTAGACGAGACGAGTGTTATGGAGTGATGAATCACGCTACACCGTTTTCAAATACGATGGTCATTGCTGGGTATGGCGTATGCCAGGTGAAGTGTATCTGCCAAAATGTGTCGTCCAAACATCTAAATTTCTTGTTGGCAGTGTCATGGTCTGGAGATGTTTCTTATGGTATAGACTTGTACCGTTGGTAGTTGTGAATGGAAGCATGAACGGCCTCGAAGTACCGAGACATTCTAAACTGGTAATGACTATGCATTACCAGTTTTATGGAGACGGGCCATTCGTGTTTCAGAAAGACAACGCGCCGTGCCATAAAGCACGTTTCATTTCGATGGTTTGAAGATGTGGATGTTCAGAAATTGGAGTGGCCAGCTCAAAGCCCCGACTTTAATCCTATGGAGGCCCTTTAAGATTAACTTGAACGTCGGATTCGGGCAAATTGACACGTCCAACTTCTGTGTCTGAACTGACCACTGCTTTGCGGGACGAATGGAACAATGTACCCGCCACTATTTACCAGAATTTCATTGAAAGCGTTCCAAAGAGAGTACACAATATAATTGCGGCCAAATGTATGGCAAATCCTTACTGATTTTGCCGTAAATGAAGTATTGTTTAAAACGCACTGGTGTCCAGAGACTTCTTCTCACATAGTGTATAAATAATGGATTATGAGAACCTAAATATTGGCTTCTTAATCATTAATACTGCTGATTATTTGCTGAAACATCCAGCAATTGTTGGAACAGAAATTGTAAATTAAAAGAGACGGGATAGACCTACGCCAGATCTTAAATTACAGCGAAAATGTAAAAATGAAAACGCTCTGCGAATCAGGAAGTTCACTTCCGAAACATGTAATACGAATGCATGAATATACGGTTGTGACACAAAAATGGTGCACTTTGTTTTCCATGTTTATGCCATTTTGACGATAAAATTATAAAGCATGATATGTCCACAAAAAAACTGTACTGATTTTGCTGTGACCTTAGCTTCTACTCCATACGAATGAATACGCAAGAAAACCACTTCTTTTAGGCACACTATTCTATTAGAAAGCAACTCAATAACTAAAAAAAATGGCTCGTCGGCCTAACTGAAGAAAACGTAAATATAACTTAACAAATTGGTGCGTCTATCCAAGGCCATCTTTATACCTCACCAGGCCTGCAACAAGGTCACATGGTTTGCCCGTGACGTCACAATCGTAGGGCTACTCTTTTCCAGTAGACCTACAGATTTGACTTGTTTTGTAGTTTTTTTATCATATTCGTTCTTGTTGGCTAGTTGAGGTATTCCAGTAAATGTTGTGTGTATATTTACAGCGAGTCTAAAGTTTTTTGTGATGATCGTGCTCGATTACAAAAGAAGATATTTTCAGCGGTAAGGTATGTTTCTTTTCTTTTATTAGTATTCAGTAGTAAGATTTCATAAATCCGAGCTGTCGATTGAACGTCACTTAATTCTTCATGTAGTGCGGGTTTTCATAAATGTTCTTATTGCTGCGGAATAAAAAGGGATGTAATTTTATATGATTTGTTATATATATTTTGTTATATGTATTATGGGCATGCTGTAAATGGTACAAGTGAAAGTAATTCAGTTGTTGAAGTGATCTTAGAAATGGGCGCATGATTCTGAAGTCATGAAAAAACATTTCTTTATTCTGTGAAAGTTTGTTATGAATAATGTTAGAATTACAAGAAATTACCAAATTTTGGTTTTCAATAGCATGCTTTAGTGGTTGTTCAATGAATTTAAAACTAATAACCATGAAATTTCAAAACATATTTTCTATTGTATGCCACCAGTAATTCTGTATTTAACCCTACACACACAGCTTTCATTCTTGTGTTCTGGGGCTTATTGTGGATGGATTTTCCTCTTTTGAAAACTTTGGAAACTTGTTATGATTGTCAAGTTATTCAAAAACTCATTTCCTTCTCTTTCATATTTCTTTTCCCTCCGAGAGCTTTGAAAGCGTATTTACGTGATCACTGAAACCTGTGAAGTTGCACTAAATGTTTAAAAAAGTGCTAAAAAAATTGCGAAATTCCCCGTAATCGTATACCTGCTAAGTATTGTGGATCGAGTTCTTTGCGGATAGGAAAATGTTTTTTACCGGAATTTGTTACATTTGTAGAAGTTCATGAGACTTTCGAATTATGGAATCGGTGGCAATATCTGTTCTAGCGCTATGGAAATATTCAGGGTTTTTCCACATTTAAAATTTGTCTGACGAAGTTCTGTTGCTTAAAGAAATGTGTGTTTTCTTAGTTCAATAATTTTTCCTTCAAAACCAATAATTGGAATTCGGATTTCACCCTCCCTTCACCTTCTCGAACTTGTGTTAGCGAAATTAAATTTTAAACTATGGCTTCATCTGTCCGTGATGGAATCATGGCCCATAAAATCATCTTCACGGCAGAGCGAGCTACATTTTCGTGATCCGTAAAATAGTTTGTACGGCAGAGCGAGCTAAGACAATATCAATTTTTGATAATTTCCCTTAAAATGCATGTTTTTCCACTACTTACGCACCCTTTGCTATATCAAGTAACACAGCAAGCATTTTCCCATATTCTTAACAAAATTACTGTCCAAAAAATGCCACTCCTTCCACTTAATGCAGAGAAAATGACTTTACGTGCCATGATAGGCTGACAGTCATAAAAAAAGTTCCGATTTTGAACTTCAATTTCTTTCGTTATTATTCAAAGCTGGTCTTATGTTTTATCGATTCAAAGCTAGTCTCATGTTTGATCGATTCAAAGCTAGTCTTATGTTTGATCGATTCAAAGCTAATCTTATGTTTTATCGATTCAAAGCTAGTCTTATGTTTGATCGATTCAAAGCTAGTCTTATGTTTGATCGATTCAAAGCTGGTCTTATGTTTGATCGATTCAAAGCTAGTCTTATGTTTGATCGATTCAAAGCTAGTCTTATGTTTGATCGATTCAAAGCTAGTCTTATGTTTGATCGATTCAAAGCTAGTCTTATGTTTGATCGATTCAAAGCTAGTCTTATGTTTGATCGATTCAAAGCTAATCTTATGTTTGAACGATTCAAAGCTAGCCTCATGTTTGATCGATTCAAAGCTAGTCTTATGTTTGATCGATTCAAAGCTGGTCTTATGTTTGATCGATTCAAAGCTAGTCTTATGTTTGATCGATTCAAAGCTAGTCTTATGTTTGATCGATTCAAAGCTGGTCTTATGTTTGATCGATTCAAAGCTAGTCTTATGTTTGATCGATTCAAAGCTGGTCTTATGTTTCATCGATTCAAAGCTAGTCTTATGTTTGAGGGAGCATAGAGGAGGATGTAATGGGGCAAAGCACATGGATTATAACAGTTGCATACACGTGGAATGAATTCATCTGTCAAATCTATATTAGTTTGAAGATTATTTTTTTAAAATGTACAATATTTACCAAATACTGACAAAGATTATTAGTTTTTCAGTACCCTAGATTCCAGGATTTTGTTTTATAGATTAACTGCTGGCGCTGATCAAGGTTTTAAAAGATGATACCCATTTTTGTGAAGTTTTGCTTATTTTTGTGAAACTTACCTATTTTTGTATTTACTTATATATTCATTCATTCATATTTTTTTATTTAGGGCAAAATAGCAGATTTTTATTCATCAAAGAGTTTTGATCGATTACTAAAGGACACTACAGAAATGCTTGATTTTCAATTCAAGACATACTCACATTAACAGATTTACAGATTTTACATTCTCGAAACCATCTGAGAATATTTAAGTTCAAAATACGTAGGCCTTCCAATAAGTTCAAAGCCTAACATACAAAGGTAATTTTTTTTTAAAAAACGCAGCTTAATTTTCTCACATATTCTCCACTACACTAGGTGCACCGATCATAAAGTTGGCGAATCCGCGCTGCGAAAAATGTTTCATTCTTCTCCTCAAACCAACACCCAATTGCCTCTTTTAGTTCAGAATCGTCCGCAAAACGCCTACCCCGCAGATCGTTTTTCAGATTCTTGAAGAGGAAGAAGTCACCAGGGGCGAGTTCAGGCGAGTACGGTGGGCGGGAAAGCATTGTAAATCCACCTTCTGTCACATCATGCATGGAAACACCGGAGGTGTTGATTGGATCATTGACCTACCGCAATTTTCCAAGACAACGCATCGCAATTTTCCTCGCGGTTTACTCTTTATGGCTTCAAGCAGTCGTCGCAATGGCGTGGCAACATAGTAGGCAGTATCCGTAGTCTTTTTATGAGGCAAGATATGATATAACAGCAATCCTTCTGAGTCCCAAAAACATTGGTAGCGATAATCTTGCCTGGAGATGATTGTGTTTTCGGTTTTCTTTGTGGTGGTGAGGTGATGAGATCCATGGTGTTTCCACTACATACTCTCTTGTTTAGTACCAAAATCCTAATGGTGAGGCCACATCTCCTCACCAGTCACAATGCAGGAATAGAAGGCATCTGGATCGCAGGTAATGCGGTCAAGTTGAACCGATTTCCTTCAACACGATCATTCTTCATCTCAGGTGTCAACATTCGAGGAACTCGTGTGACACAGACATTTGGCACTCATGCAAAATGATACTTACATATACTACCTAACCTCTCATGCAAAAATGATCCATATACTACCTAACCTTTCATGCAAAATGATCCATATACTAGCCCTCTCATGCAAAATGATCCATATACTACCTAACCCCTCATGCAAAATGATCCATATACTACCTAACCCCTCGTGCAAAATGATCCATATACAACCCCTCCCATGCAAAATGATCCCTATACTACCCCTCTCATGCAAAATAATCCCTATACTACCTAACCTCTCATGCAAAATGATCCATATAATACGTAGCCTCTCGTGCAAAATGATCCATATACTACCTAACCTCTCGTGCAAAATGATCCATATACTACCTAACCTCTCATGCAAAATGATCCATATACTACCTAACTTCTCATGCAAAATGATCCATATACTACCTAACCCCTCGCGCAAAATGATTCATATACAACCCCTCCCATGCAAAATGATCCATATATTACCCCTCTCATGCAAAATAATCCCTATACTACCTAACCTCTCATGCAAAATGATCCATATAATACGTAACCTCTCGTGCAAAATGTTCCATATACTACCTAACCTCTCGTACAAAATGTTCCATATACTTCCCCTTCATGCAAAATGATCCATATACTACCCCTCTCATGCAAAATGATCCATATACTACCTGACCTCTCATGCAAAATGATCCATATACTACCCATCTCATTCAAAATGATCCATTTACTATACCTAACCACTCGTGCAAAATGATCCATATACTACCCCTCTCATGCAAAATGATCCATATACTACCTTCCTACCTAACCTCTCATGCAAAGTGATCCATATACTACCTAACCTCTCATGCAAAATGATCCACATACTACCTAACCCCTTATGCAAAATGATCTATATACTACTGCGAGTTAACTTCAGTTCGTCAGAAATATACACTGCTGGCCACCCAAAATGCAACACCAAGAAGGACACGAGATAGTAAAGCCAAATTTACTGGACACATAACAACAGATACAAAGATGAAACGATTGAGCTTACAGGCCCGTGCGACTTGCGGAAGACGCAGACATCAATAGTTCGTGTGGACCCCATGGCTGGAAATAACGGCCGCTACACGCCACGGCATCGAACGAAAGAGGCTTTGGATGTGGGCTTGGGGTATGTCGGTCCAGGCTGTTTCCACACGTTGCCACAGTTCATTAGGAGTAGCCACGGGTGGAGCTTACCGGGCCACTCGGTTGCCAATCAGCAATCAGACGTGTTCGATGGACGATATATCGGTAGAACAGGCGGGCCACGGCAGCATTGACACCTTGGTGGGCCATTAATAATTGTTACATGGTGCGGGCCACGTGCGGGCGCGCATTGTCCTGTTGAAACGTAGCCGCTCGCAGGTCCTGCAGGTAAGAAAGGACTACAGACTGCAAAACGTGGGCGATGTAGCGGTGGCTGTTGAGTGTACCGGCGATGCGTACCAGAGGGGTGCGGGTGTCATAGCCAATTGCGCCCCAAACCATAACGCCAGGCGACGGACCAGTATGGTGATGGATAATGCAGGCGTAATACAGTCACTCGCCGCGGTGCCGCCACACGCGGACCGGACCATCGTGGTTTTGCAGGAAGAAGCGGGATTGTCGGAGAAGGCAATGTCGTACCATTTCATAGTCCCGGTGCGGCGTTCAACGGCCCACTGCCGCCGCACTCGCCGTTGTGTAACGTCAATGGCAATCAGAGCAATGGGTGCCATGCGAAATGTCCCCGCTCCTGCAGACGACTTCGAACGGTACGTGCTGACACAGGTTGTTGCGCAACACTCCCAAATTCCTGCGCTAACTTTCGTGATGTGGCGGTGCGAGACGTCAATGCCCGTCGCACAACATGCCGGTCCTCTCGTTCGGTGGTGTGTCGCTGCTGCGGCAATCGCTCACGTCGGTCCGTCCGTTCCTCCTGCACCCACCTAACCCATACTCGCCTCACTGTGGCTGGATGTCGTCCCACACCGGCGCCGATGTCTCGGTACGATAAACCGCTGTCGCGATAAGCCACTATTCGTCCTCTGTCGAACTCTGAACCGTGCTGGAATGACTGCCGTATTCTTCGACGAGACATCAAGAAGCTTCCCACGCACAGGTCTGGCAGCACAACACACTTCCACTACTTACACCCCGCCTTCTGTGCACCCTTCTTATAGTGCTTTTCGGCGTTGCATTTTGGGTGGCCAGCAGTGTATATGACACAGATTCTCTGGTTTGGTATCAACAGGTACTCCACTTTCTGGCACATTTGATCTGGGGTAACTTCCATCGAACATCCATCACGAGGATCGTCTTCCAACGAGTCTCTTCCCCATTCAAAAAGACCAGCCCATCTTTTGACTATGGCGTAAAAAAGTGTACAATCAACGTGCATACGGACCATCCGTTCGTGAATACGGCGTGGCGCTTCTCCTTCCTTTGTCAAAAATTCAATCACCTCTTGGTTCCTGAATCTGTCCCTTGTCCATTGTCACCTCACAGTCTTCAATCCACCGTGGCTCCGTCATAAATGCTGACACAGCGACGTGGCGTGGCAGATGGACACTAAGTGGCCACTTTATTATGACCATCTGACAGTTTTAAGCAAATGAGCTATGGCTGCACGCTGTTGCCGCCAAAGGGCGAGGCTAGTATAAAAAGGGAAAGCTTAGTTCTTTCGAGAGTAGTAGAAGTGATTTTTGGGTGACGAGATGGGTACAAAATGCGATTTGAGGGCCTTTCAACGTGGGTTGATTGTAGGAGATCGGAGCCATGGAGCGAGTACCACCGAAACCGCCGCATTCGTGAAATGTTCCAGAACAGCTGTTGTTAAAGTGTTTAAAAACTGGACTGCCAGCCAAGAAACTGGGTCTCTACGTGCAACGTGTGGTCGTCATCGACTAGTGACTGCTCGGGCGGAATGAAGAGTGTCCAGACTGATAACAGATAACAGAAAGGCCACAGTGCAACAAATTACACACCATCTTAATCAAGGATATCCTCAAATGATCTCTGCACGCACTGTTCGACGTACACTTCATCGGATGGGATATGGCAGCCGAAGGCCTGTTCGAACACCTTTGCTGTCTGCAATTAACAAGAGAAAACGTCTCCAGTTCGCACAGGAGCACAAGGATTGGACAGTCGATATCTGGAAACAAATTATGTGGTCCGATGAATCACGTTTTCAGTTGCACCATGCCGATGGCCGAGTGAGAATTTGGCGGAAACAGCACGGAAGCATGGATCCCAAATGCATTGGTACAACCCTTCAAGCTGGTGGAGGCAACGTTATGGTTTGAGGAATGTTTCCCTGGCATGCTTTGGGCCCTTTAATTCGTGCCTGACTGGCACATCATATCTAAACATCGTTGCAGATCAAGTGCATCCTGTCATGTGGATGGTTTATCCCAATGGCGATGGCTACTTTCAACAAGATAATGCGTCCTGCCGTAGTGCTCGTATTGTACAGGATTGGTTTCAGGAACATGCCGGTGAGTTTACTTTGCTTAGGTGTCCCCCACAATCTTCAGATCTCAACCCCATTGAGAATTTGTAAGATGAAATTGAACGAGCCATCAGAGAGCTGGATCCTCAACCCCGCAATCTTACACTCCTGGAAAGTGATGTTCAGCAAGCATGGTCTCAGATTCCACAAACCACCTATGAACATTGCGTGGAGTCTATGCCACGAAGAATCAACGCAGTATTAAAGGCAAAAGGTGGTCGAACGAAGTGCTGAGGGGGTGGTCCTAATAAAGTGGCCACTCAGTGTACACGTAATTGAAGGATGATGCAATACTTGGGTCACCCACCAACCACTACTTTCAAGGTCATGCTTAGAATTTATTGAACTCCCCTCGTACCACGAGTGGTTGTGCGAGGTCAAGCGGACCGGGTCATTCTGTTGGGTTTTCTTTCCTTTATTTCTTCATACCAGGTGGCTAAACAAGTATCTCTTACTCCAAGATGAAATTCCAATTATTTCTTTAAGTGTTTTTAGAAATCAAAAATTAAAAGGTATATAAAACATAATAAGTATTGTAACGCATGAAGGAAGTCAAGTGAAGACCACGGTGCAAAAAAGCGGCAGCTCCATTTTTATAAATTGTTCATGAGAAGGTAAAAACTGTTTAACTGTAAAACAAATTATGTGTAATTTTTTTCTGTAAGTACTATGTTTTAGTTTAATACAGAATACGTAATGTGTGTCCAATTTGCACAATTGGAAATAATTTAGTTAAAGGACAGCATGCAAAGAAAAAGTTGAGGAGCTCCCTCTTTTTTGCACTGGAAGGTATTCTGAAATCTTTCTACCCCTAAATAATACACTATTGAATAAAACACCTTGTTAAACAGTTGTTTTATTCAAGAAAGAGTAACTCACATTGGTAAACCTTGTTATTACGGTGAATATTAAGCATCTGTGAAGCTGTCTGTGGACTGGGTAGGCTGTTCTGCTCCTTGGCGCTTAAGCCTCTCGTAAAACCTCATACAGTCAGGTGGCATGTATTTGATTGCTAGTTCTTTTACATATAGATATTTAGGGCGCTTGAGTGGTAAAAGCCCGGAGTAGAGGTGTAATTCAGGACCAGATAGAGTCAGATTCACGCCAGGTTTTTCAAGAATAAATTCATCTATAAGAAGGCCACTGGCGGAGCAGCCGCATTTAACACCATTGTCTGTGTATGCCATTACACGGTAGGAAGAGATAGCAAATTTTTGTTTTCGTTTGTTCAATACAGTCTTTTTGAAAACAATAATGAAGCTGCCACTGAAATTTAAAATGATGTCTGGGGTAACTGAAACTACTGCAAACCTGCGATATGTGTTTTTCATCAGCGCACCTCATTCTTCTGCTAAAACAATCCTTTCGCCCTTTCTTTTCTCCTTTCTCTATCAAGCCGAAGCGGCATAAACATGAACTAATTCGGGGCAGAAAGGAGGCAACTCTGGATCTGCCTCCTTGTTGTACCGAATTGATGAAGGGGACATGAATATATCTCGTATAACTTCCTTACAAATCAACGGAACAACCTCGTTCTTGCACCAATCAATCGAGCTTCCTTTTGTGAATATAATTCGCTCTAAAAGTGCAATTCGTATAAAATTGGAGCTGCCTCCTATTTGCACCGGAGGCTTCAATTGAACTAATATCTTACTATCATTTGTTACGTATGAACTGAGAGTAAATTTCTAGGGTTGTTCAAAAAATAACGAGACTGATTTTACATGGGGCAGAAGTGTAATGCTGAAAACATACTTACATATGAAACCATGAAAGAAATACGGGATTACGCCATATAATACAAATTTTGAAGATGACAATCCGATTTTTGGCGTAAATGTGACAAGGATGGTAAGTCAGATAATTTTTGAAAACTTGAAAATTTTCATCGTCCTGGAGCGGGACTCGAACCCGCGTCTCCCAGAAAACGCCTAGGTATGCTAACCACTACACCACCCAGAACGACCAAGTTGCAAGTTTCCGATTACTTACATATTTTCGAAGTGTTCTCCCTCTAGCTGAATGAACCAGTCCCATCTTTCTATCCACTTCCGGAAGGTGTGTTCAAAACACTTCCTCGACACTCGGTTCAGGATACCCATCTCAGCATTGTTCAGTTCAGTATTTGATGCAAACCGACGCCTACGAAGCTGTTTTTCACTTGCGGTAATAAGTGGAAGTCACGCGGTGCCATATCCACTGAATACGGAGTATGCGCCATCATGTCGGTGCCTATATTGTCGATAACCTGCTGGGTATTGACGATCTAGGCACCGAATCGATGGCGCGATATAAGAAACCAAAGATTCCAGCAAGTGGTGGAAACCACTTGCTGGAATCTTTGGTTTCTTACATCGGGGACTCTAGGGTGCTTTGATTGGGTATTTTGTTGTTTCGTTTGCGGATCTAAGTGGTGAATGTATCGGGGCATCATCTTGATGCAAAATCCAATCAGTCTATGCATATTCCGGGCATTTTGGGGAATTTGTTTTCATTAGAGGATATTTGAAAATTTCAGGATAATAGGCACCGGTACCAGTTTTTCCTTGTGGAGCAACATGGTCATACACAATTCCCTTTTTATCAAAGAACACCAGGTGCATGATCTTCCCAGCAGTTGCTGGAACCTTTGATTTCTTGCATCGGGGATTCTAGGGTGCTTTGATTGGGTATTTCTGTTCTTTCGTTTGCGGATCGAAGTGGTGAATGTATCGGGGCATCATCTTGATGCAAAATCCAATTAGTCTGTGCACATTCCGGGCGTTTTGGTGGAATTTAGTTTCTTTAGAAGATCTTTGAATATTTCAGGATAATAGGCACCGGTAACCGTTTTCCCTTGTGGAGCAACATGGTCATACACAATTCCCTTTTTATCGAAGGTGCATGATCTTTCCACCACTTGCTGGAACCTTTTGTTTCTTGCATCGGGGTCTCTAGGGTGCTTAGATTGGGTATTCTGTTGTTTCGTTTGCGGATTGAAGTGGTGAATGTATCGGGGCATCATCTTGATGCAAAATCCAATCAGTCTGTGCATATTCCGCGCGTTTTGGGGAATTTGCTTTCAAAGGTCTTTAAAAGACCTTTTTTGGGAAATGTTCAAAGGTCTTTAGAAGACCTTTGAACATTTCAGGATAATAGGCACCAGTAACAGTTTTCCTTTGTGGAGCAACATGGTCATACACAATTACCTTTTTATCGAAGAACACAAGGTGCATGAACTTCCCAACACTTGCTGGAACTTTTGGTTTGTTGCATCGGGGACTCTAGGGTGCTTCGATTGGGTACTCTGTTATTCCGTTTGCGGATCGAAGTGGTGAAAAAGGTTTCATCACATGTGAAGACTCGATCCAAAAAGTGTGGCATAATACAATTTGTCTTGTGTTCATGCGTGAGCAAGTGGTAATCCGCTTTTCAGCGATTTTTCGATACCCCAGCCGGTTTCTCACAATGTCATCAACGGAACCAACGGACATATGCATCACATCAGCAAACTCCTCAATGACCATTCGGTGGTCTTCGCGCAGGAGTGCCTCGGTGGTATTGACATGAACGTCCGTGTTTGATCTCGAAGGCCTACGGGAGCGTGTCGCATGTTCCAGACACTCTTCACCATTCACAAATTCCATGTGCCACTCAAAACTTCTTGCAAGGCACAAAGCATCTTCCTTATAGGCTGTTTTAATCATTTCGAGCGTTTCTATGGCGGCTTTATTCAAACGCACGAAAATTCTTTCAGCTGCTCTTTGCTTCAGTTTTAAATGTATGGTAAGTTACAGAAGCATGTCTGAACTCTACGCCGTCTACTACAAGAATGAACTAGCGGAGCGCTGTAACGACGCGTCGTCAAGTCACTGACCTTGCAGGTTTCTCAACACAGACAGCTTCTTCTGCAGCGGTTTGTTTTAGCACTACGACGTCAGTCTCGTTACTTTTTGAAAGACCTACGTAATTTATATATATTACAAATGGACTGGGTGCAACATAATTTAAATACCGGGTGGTTATAAAATAAATATCTTATTCTCGGCAGCCTAGAAAAAGGAGAAATGGGGTATCACGATGAAACTCGTTAGCTAGCTCATTCAGGGGCATGGGAAAACAATGTAGTGAAAAACGTTGTTCAAAATTGAGCCGCTGGGAGAACAGTAATGTTGGAGACAAAAGAAAACAACAGACACGTTCGTTAATAAACTGTTTACCAAAGGAGGAACACAGTCGTCCTACACCCTTTGTTCTGAATAGCATGTGATTTTTGGAACGGCTTTGACTTTAAGTAGCACCTTAGGGCTAAATAAGTAAATCCATCGCTCTTTCCACGTTAAGCAAGGAACAGCAACCGAAAAATTGTTATTCGGCCGCCGTCGGGGAATCGAATCCCGAATCTCTAGTATCGAGAGATTCGGGATTCGATTCCCCGACGGCGGCCGAACAAGAATTTTTGGGTTGCTGTGCGTTGCTTAACGTGGAAAAGAGTGATGGATTTATTTATTCAACTGACGCCACGTATTTAGATTATTTCCACCTTAGGGCTATTTGGTGCATAATGACTGTGTGTCTCACATTCTCCTTCACATAAGAGTTGGCCTTTGGTAAAAGAGGCGCGTGTAAAAATGGCGCTGATTAAAGCTCAGATTACTCATTGAGCTTTATTAAGTAATTTCTGGTTTCACCAGTTTCTTAATGTTTCAAGTAATACCTGCTCCTGCTGCCAGAGCTGGGAGTGTTACTCAAATATTTTCGTGTTTCCAGCCTTCCAGATTTTGGAGTTTGAGGTTAAATTGCACGAAACCTCATCTTCTGGACGAATGTAACTTTAGAACATTAAAATCATATTTTCAAAAACCAGTTTAAAAATCATTGACATGATTTAGTACAACTTTCGTCCACTTACTTGGAATGGTAGTGATAGACGTCAGGAGAGAAAACACCGAATCCCACTCGTCCTCACGAACAAGGCAATCGGGTAGGTTAAAAAATAAAAACGTTACACATAAAGTTTCTAAAGTTATCTCTACCCAGTTGTGTAGTTCTACGAAAAAAATAGTGCCTTAGTAATGAGCGGGTAAAGCTAGAGCAACACGGATAAGGCCCTGAAAGGTTTAAGAGCAACTTCAGAGTTGATTTGTTCTTTTCATCCTTCATGGATTTCCGCTCAAATTTTGTTGCTAATTTTTCTGTCAGTTTTCGTCAAAGTTGCTTCATTCGGGCAACTTTTAATAAAAAAAGTTACGTGTGAGTCAGGTGTTAAGAATATTTTTGTGCCTTTCTTTTAAATACCACTCTGTTAATCCACATATCCACGTGATACCAAATATATAGTGTGAATATTTAAAATTGCTCACACTCAGTGCATTATACTGTAATTAAACAATTTCAGTATGTTCACCTTTTTTCAAGAAATTAAAAAAATGTCCAAGAACTTTTGAGACACCCTTTATATACATACTTATTACCATAAATTAAGGAAAGAACAGAAAAGTCGCGATTATTTATGAAATAAGAGATGAAAATAAATGCACGAAACTTGGGTACATGACGTGAATTGTAATGCTGACTCAAGATTCCTATGAAATACCAGTAATATACATCAAAGCTGTCTCACCGTACGATAAAAACACCAAGTAACCAAACTGCAAACTAAAAACGTTTATTTACATCTACAGATTAAAAACCCAGCAGAAAGCTAGCGCTTTCGGAGATCGCATGTCTCCATCTACAGGCCCGAGTGCCACAAGACAAGCACCGCCGATCATTTATATACAGCTCACCGTTACCCACAATGCAATACGATACCAACCTCCATGGCATACCCCCCCCCCGGGGGGGGGTTTAATGGGTTTTTAAAAAATACTATGTGTGTACTCTTCATTACTGGTGTTGAGGTGGAAAGGAGGGGGGGGTAAAAATGGGTTTCTAAAAAATACTATGTGTGTACTCTTCATTACTGGTGTTGAGGTGAGAAGGGGTGGGGATATGCCATGGAGGTTGGTATCGTGTTGCATTGTGGGTAACGGTGAACTGTATATATATATATGATCGGCGGTGCTTGTCTTGTGGCACTCGGGCCTGTAGATGGAGACATGCGATCTCCGAAAGCGCTAGCTTTCTGCTGGGTTTTTAATCTGTAGATGTAAATAAATGTTTTTAGTTTGCAGTTTGGAGACTTGGTGTTTGCAGTTTGGAGACTTGGTGTTTTTATGAGACAACTTTTATATATATTACTGGTATTTCGTACGAATATTGAGTCACCATTAACCTAATAGCTGCAGATAGTTTTTATACAGTGTATTTTATCTTCAACTTACACTGTTTTTATAGTGCACGGTGCATGGATCGGGCCATCAAGATATTTTGCGCTCTCCGACGAAAACTTACTATTAATGAAGCCCACTTGTGCTTCCTGGCCAATTGTCGTTCCCTTAATGTTATCCCCAAGTTCCTTAGAATCAATACCTTCACCGTGTCAATGCGGGAGTCAAGCGTGATCTACAAGGCAGAAGGCAAAAGGTGTATTGCAGAAATGAGAAGGAAAAGGGCTTACATTGATCATTTGAGTCGTCGTTCTCATCAGGCTTGTTTGAATGCAACGGACTTCACCCACCATATCATTCTAGGTATGAAACTTAACATTTTCTTTACTTCGTTACAATCCGAACTGGATATTGTCAATAATAGGCACACCAAAAAACTTTGTAACCTTGTTTCAAACAGACCTTTCTGGTCTCTTAGTCCTGTACCTTATGTTAGTCATAGATGTAATCACCCTTCTCATCCACTTTTTGTGAATCACAACACAGTTCAACACTCTAATTCCCAAATTTCTGCACTCAATAAAGGAATAAAAATACAGCTTCCCTGCCTCGGCTCCCCGCCCACTGTTTTCCATTTCTCAGCTGGAAAATATCATTGGAGCCTTGCCAGAAGAGGAGCGGGAATTAACTCGACTTCAGTTATCAAAATCCTTCACTAAAAAGACTAGACTTCCACCAATCCTAAAATATGAAAGAGAGCAACTAATGGAGCTGGCTCATAACCATGGCTTGTCTATCATTGGTGCAGACAAAACCTCCCAGATAATCATCATTGACAAAAAAGATTACCATAATAAAATGTCCAGTGCCATTAAAAAGGTTCCAAATCGAGTCGTAAAATCTGACCCGACAGCAGCAACCATTACAGATCTTAGCAGATTGAGACTTCGAGGCTATCTACCTTATTCAGTTTCCACAAACATGAAACCTCCGGTGGGCCCGAGAGTTCCGGAACTTTTCGGAAAACTAAAGACACATAAGCCCGACCGGCCACTCAGACTGCTAGTCTCGGGGTATGCTTGCCCAACTCGGGCGCTATAAAAAGCTTTAGCCAGTTATTTAAAAATTCCTAATCATGCATTCGGATGTCTCCATCAACAGCACGACCCAAGCCTTAAACCAATAAGATCTTTCACTTCAGACGGAAGAGATTTCATTATGGCCTCATTGGATGTGGAGGCACTTTTCCCAAGTGTACCTCTAACCCTTGTTCATTCAATCATTGGGGAATGTCTACAGAAAGACAATACTATCCCACGCATGGAAATAGAAGCTATTCTCTCGGCCCTTAAATTAGTGGCAAAGAGGTCATACTTCAAGTTTGACAATAAAATATACCAACAGCTTGAAGGAGCCCCCATGGGTTCCCCACTCTCCCCGGTACTGACTGAGATTCTGTTGCAACATCTTGAAAACCAGGTATTAGTGAATTCTGTTGTTAGGCCTCTGTTTATGATACGATATGTTGATGATGTGCTGGTTTTTTGGCCACATTCGCTTGCCCTCCTGGATCAATTCACTGCCTGTTTGTCTTCTCGGTAACCGACAATCAACTTTACTAAGGAATTGGAACACTCAGGGAACTTACCTTTCCTAGACTTCCTCTTAACCAGGGACCTGCAAACGCAGAAGATTAAGTATTCTGTGTTTAGAAAACCTACATTCAATCCATGTATTATACCTTTTTCTTCTGCTCACCCAATGCAATACAAAACTACAGCTCTGCGTTTTCTAATTAGACGCGCTCGTACACATTCCTCGTCCTGTATAGCAAGAAAACAGGAACTCTCTACTGTATTATCCATTGCTCGCACATTTGGATATTCAGAACAATTTTTTCAAGAACTACTAATGAGAGATGGAAGACTGAAATTTACAACGCTATCCATGGTAACACGACAGAATAGATTTGTAGGTAGTCTAGAGTACAACCCTAATATCGTACCTATTCTCAAAAAAAGTTTGCAAGAGACACCAATTAAATTTTGGAGTTAATACTAGAAATATCTTTTCTCTGATCAGAAGTGACAGAGATAGGACTACCACCCTGCTATAGCATCCCCTTAATCCACTCTGATCCTGACATGGCTCCAAAAAAATATATAGGCTCTACCCTTAGGACCTTGTCTGTCAGACTGTGGGAACACAGATACGCCCTCAGATCAGGAACAAAAAGCACTGCTTTCACTACTGCTGTAAATCATGAGGGATATTCCCCAAATTGGAATGGTGCCAAGATATTGAATTCCAACGTCGGCAGGTCTACTATATTCCTGTCCGAGAGTTTGTTCATTCTATACTATGGTGACTCTTGCTGTAATGAGGATCTGCGACCTATGTACCTAGTACTTGGAGAAGACTGGTTACCACCCAAGAGACATACACGGATGAAGGACATTGATTTACAGTTGAACATTTTTTAGTTTAGTTCCTTAAATTAATATACTTTAATAGTTTTTTTTATATGTTTACAGGTTCTTTAATTTTTGAGTTTTTGGGAAAGGGGGAGGGGGCTGGAATAAATATATTAAAGGGGTGGTGGAGGGGGGCGTTTGAGAAGGGAGGAGGTCGGGGGGAATGGGTTTCTAAAAAATACTATGGGTGTACTCTTCATTATTGGTGTTGTGGTGAGAAGGGGGGGGATATGCCATTGAGGTTGGTATCGTGTTGCATTGTGGGTAACGGTGAGCTGTATATATATATGATCGGCGGTGCTTGTCTTGTGGCACTCGGGCCTGTAGATGGAGACATGCGATATCCGAAAAGCGCTAGCTTTCTGCTGGATTTTTAATCTATAGATGTAAATAAATGTGTTTAGTTTGCAGTTTGGAGACTTGGTGTTTTTATCGTACGATGAGACAACTTTGATGTATATTACCGTGAATTGTAATGCTGAATCTGGGTATTACGTATACGTATGAAGTAAGTTTACAAGATTTGAAAAAATTGTTCCTATCCCAAAAAGATTTGTTCAATAAATTTTTAAAATGCATCAAGGACTTCGATAAAAATTTAGATTGGTTGCCAACACCGCAGAAAAAGAAGGAATATCTTCTATGCGCAATCTGTAGCAAGTCATCGCCCACCAACTAAATAAAAAAACAACACTGAGAAGTTAATAAGAGGATTTAAAATATGGTAAGAGGTTCTGAGCACACAGGAAAAAGATTTAATGAGTCGACCAAGAGTTCACTGCGCTGTGGCTCAGCTTCATCTGTACAAACGAGCTATTCCATTGAAAAAGTCGAGCTACAGCCCAGCGAAACCGTGGTTGACTCGAAAATAATATATTTTTGAAGTAACGTTGTATTTCCTTAAGATTTTATGATTAGGAAAAATTGAAGGCAATTTTGATACGGTTTAAATTGGTAAGTTATCTCTATTTTTGGTTTTATAAGACAATTGTTTGTCTAAAATTGGTTTAGCAACCATCAGATGAGCGTTTCTTTTGTTTTCACCCAAAAGTCCAATCACAGAATGTTAGAGGCTGCAGCGTGTAAATAGCAACCTGAGTGTCGTCATGAGATTATCATCTCATCACACACGTAAATATGCGCATGCGTAAATATGTTTATTATGAAACTTACATTGCTCTATGTGGGATAAGTAAACTACTGCATTTTGATCTTCCTGCTCTAATGAAAAAAAAACATGCAATAATTGTGCACCGATGCGCCATTGCACCATGACCACCCCAGCCTAGAGAAATGAGCGCGTCTGGATACCGAACGGTGGCGCAGGTGGAGTTCACAGAGCAGTATATATATAACTCGAGAGTCGGCTTTCAGTTATTAGAGTGTTTCGAGTCAGAATGGGAAAAGCTGCCGATTTACCGGAGTTTGATAAAGGATAAGTTGTGATTGCACGGCTCCTCGAAACTACGATCTCGGAAACGGCTAGGCTTCGGGGATGTACACTTGTCAATGTAATGAGCACATATCAAAAGTGGTGCACAGATAGCCGAACGATGAACCGTCGTCCAGCAGTATGTTGTCAGCATCTCATTGACGCCAGAAGGGAACGGAGATTGTGCCGCATTATTCACAGCGACCGTACTGCCACAGTGCGACAAATCATTCGCAGCTACAACGATGGTGATCAGGGCAATGTGTCACAGATCCCAGTTCATCGCAGCCTTCTGCGCATGGGCCTGCGTAGCCGAAGACCCAGCCTAGTCCACATGGTCCCTGCACGTCATAGCCAACAACCCATAAAATGAGCCCAAGATCATCGAGATTGGACGGCGGATGATTAGAAGAAAATAGCCTGGTCTGACTAATTATGATTCCTGGTGCATCACGTAGACGGTCGAGTGCGAATACGCCTATTATCAACACCGGCTGTGGCACCTGGATGCACTGTTGGGCGGAAACAGACCGGCGGCGGCGGTGTTTCGCCGTTTGCGATGCTTTCTTGGGACACTTTAGGTCCCATTATCCCAATAGTAGAATCCCTGACAGCTGTCAGGTATCTGAACGGCATTGCGGACCAAGTGAACCCTTCCATGGCAACTTCATTCCTTGCTGGTGATGGCCTTTATCAACAGGATAAAGCGCCATGCCACACTACCAGAATCGTCAAGGAGTGGTTCGAGGAACATGCTGGTGACTTTCTGTTAATGCCCTGGTCTCCAAATTCACCTGACGTGAACCTAATCGAACATTTGTGTTCAACTTGGAAAAGCGGGTTCGCGCTAAATCACCACCACCCCGAAATGTACGGGAACTGGAAGACCTGCTGTTGGCATTATTTACTGTTCAAAATGTTGACGTCCAGTTCATTCAAAAGCTGAAGAACTAACTACGCTGAAGCTGCATGAAATTTTTCTGACATCTTCAGTGTCCTTGAGGCACACACCGATTAGAAACAAGTTAAGGAGTTTTTCATGAATTCCAAAACCTTCCGGGATTTAATGCAATATTTTAGATTTTGTGTGCAAAAGTTTTCATATAATGTACAAAAAATTCCACCTGCATTTCCTTGAGATAACAAAACACTCCATACCTCTGCTTTGTGTTTTCTGTCTTCCAGAGCTAAGCGCCTCAAAACTATATTAACTAGCAGTACTGCCCGTTCTCCGAACGGTAAATCTATAATTTTTGAACATAAAATTACAGAAAGAGAAAAGTTATTAAGGGAAAGAAAGGGAGTTTAAGATCCGTAAATGCATTACGATTTTGAAAAGGTAAATGACGTCAGTGCATACGATTTGACTTAAAATGGTAGCCAGCTTTGGCGCCCCTTAATTTTAATTCAAAATTTCTCAGAATTTTTACAGCATTTCAACGTTTCTGGCATAATTTTTAAATGTCAACATTTTGAACAGTAAAGCTAAGGCTCCCTTTTGAATGTATTGGCTTTCAGACTTTTCTAGGTGTAGAAGCTGTATTAAAATTTAAGCAGACAATATTCCAAAGAAGCCATTTTGATTTTGTTAGTTTCCGGAATTTTTCTAAATATACGGACCTTAAGACTTATATATCCGGACCGAATATAAATTTTCACATCACTATTTCATTAAAAAGCTGTCGAACAATTCGCGAAAAAATTCAAGCGGGCAGTGTTCCAAAGCCAGCATTTTGATATTTTTGGGGGTTTTCTGATTTTGTGGAGAAGGGTATGCAGACGTCAAGACCCAGCATACCAATTTTCAGATCTCTAGGTCATTTGAAAGAGGTCGAAAAATTCGAGAACGGAAACACTCGCATTTTCCTACTTTCCTTAATATACTACTGTTTGTGAAAATCGCAACACCATAAAGGAATGTTGGTAATCACGTGAAACTTACAGGATATACAGAGCAGGGTAGGGCATGCAAATGATTAGAAGAGCAGAGTCATTGCGCATGTCTGGGCCCGGCAGTACCCTCTGGACAGTCGAGTGATGGGTATATAGAGAGAGCTGTTTAGGATACACACCAGTAGTGCATCGCAGACAGTGAGTTACAAAAGAGTCTCCAGGAGTTAGTAATGGCTAGGGGACGACGAAGGGCGCAATGTCGCTATACGACAGAGTTTGAACTGGGACGAATGATTGGTCTGCGTGAAGGTGCATTTTCGTACCTTGACATTGCGGCTCCGACGGAACATAACGCAACGACAGTGATGCGCGTCTGGCGGCAGTGGACCGAGGAGAACCAGATATATAGCCAATCCGGCAGTGGGACGAGGAATGTGACGACACCGGGGGATGACCAACACCTCATTAGCATGACAGTGAACAACAGTCCCGCACCATAACAAGTGTTAGCACAACAGTCGAACACTGCAACAGGTGTGGCATTGTCTGCCTACACAGTTCGACGCCGTCTGTTGCACAGAGGACTGGTTGAACGCATCCCTTTGCAGCGGATTCCTTTGACCCTGAACCATGGACGCCTCAGACTGGAATGGGGTTTTCAATTCAGACAATAGCACGCTGATTGGCAACCATGTGTTTTCTGATGAGTCTCGATTCAACTTGGACTACCATGATGGACGCATACACATTGGACGGTATTGTGGTGAGCGCCTTCTTCCGGCACGCATTGTCGAGCGTCATATGGGCCGATCACCAAGTGTGATGGTGTAGGGTGTCATTGGGTACCATTCGCGATCTCGGCTGCTACGACTTTAGGGCAATATCAACAGCGACCGCTGTATCAGGGAACGTTATACAGGCAAAAGTCATACCCTTCCTTCAAAGCATTCCTTGCGATATATTCCAGCCCAACCAAACGTTGCCAGGAATGCTCAAGCCTTCTTCGCAGCACAGCAGCTACCACTTCTTCCTTGCCCTGCACATTCGCCAGATATGTAGCCTATTGAACATATCTGCGGTTTGGTCATTCGGCAACTGTCTCATCAATGTCCTCCAGCGGTCAGTACCAATGATCTGTAGACTCGCATACATGCCGCCTGGCAAGCAATTACCCAGAACACCATCCAATGCCTTTTCGATTTAATGCCACGCCGTCTAGAAACCCTTATCAAAGCTCGCAGAGGCTTCACAAGGTACTGATTTTTGCAGGAAAAAATTATTCTATTGTTCTGAAAATTAAATCACTTATGTAAAGTCATATCAGTATTGTGTGGTATAAATTTCATTTGAATCATGTGGTTCCTTCATGGAGCTACAATTTTCACAAGCAGTTGTGCAGTATATAGAGAATAATGACTCTACGTGACATTGTAGGACATAATTTCGAAACAAACTCAGAGAGTTATTACCTTGGAACTAAATACAAAAACAAACCCCTTGAAGAAAGAAAATTTCCAAAGTAAAGCGTTGATCAAGCCAACTCATAGAAGTGATATCATGTGCGTGTATCTCACTATTTTATGTAATCATATGTTTATCACACAACATTCAGCATTGGTCGCTTTGGGCAAAAACAAATAGGTGGTTGTTAAGCAGTGTTCTATGTAGCAAGACACGAACGCTAAAATTTAGAATTTGCCATTCAGGAAAGAATGGTGTTTTATATGACACCTGAACAGAAGAACAACATGTGTTTCATTAAAAATTAACCAAGTTTGTGTACTGTGGCAAAAAGAACGCTGTAGGTAATAATGACGCCAACAAAATTTAACAGCGTGCTTCGTCTCAAACTAATAATTTTCCATAAAGTTAAGACTGGTTTGTTATGCCGGACGTTCATGGCGAAGTTTTGAAATTCCAGGCACTTTGCGTCTTCAGAGGACAATCCGTGAACAGTATTGCAAATGCGTTCGGCTGCCTCGGTTACCTGTGACGCTGCAAACGTCAGGGATGCTATCTGCGCCACGTGAGACACGATGAACAATGAAAACGAAATCAAGGAAGAAGTTTCATCGGCATCTCGAAAGATCAGTGAGAAAGTGCTGACGAAAATGCAGACGAAATCAAATGCAACAGCTAAAGCTGCAGTGAAGCAAAGAGCTTCGTCCACGAATGAAACTGTTTCAGCAAGATTCTTGAAAACTTTTGATAATTCACAAAAATTGAAAGCCCGGATTCTTTTGAGGTCTGTGTCATAATTCTCAAATGATTTCTTTAATATGTAACAAATGTATGTGTAGTAAATAAGGAAAATACCTGGTACGAGGTACAAGACAAGGAATCTACATAATTCGCATCCTAGGTAAATGAAAATGATGGCGGTTTTGGAAGGTTTATAGGAAATGTAAAATAAATTGTGATGAATCTGTTCATTTAATACATCCACTTTTTTGACTGTACCAGAACAATGAACTGCAAAATCCAGAGACTCCATTAGTATGATCGGAACTGAGCACTGATATGCTACTGTTCTTAATTGGAGTAATTCCTGTTGATTTACATATGGGCCACAAATTTTGGACAATTTTTTTAACGGCTCCCCGAGTTTGCGCCAGCAGAAGAAAGTATAATATCTGATAAAGTACGCCAACGAATACAAAACTACAACTGAGGCGATGCAATGTGGTTTGTACGCAAGTTTTTCCAAAACGTAGATGTCTGTGTAAATGACATAGAAACTTAAAACCACAAACACTATTTTTGGCATCTGCGTTAGACACCCAGTCATGTGACGTTTGGTGTTTTCTTTCCAGTTATGAGACGTATCAATTCCTGATATATGAAGTAATAGCAATATCGGAAAAAACGACGCTTTCACCTTTTCTCCAGCGCAGTCTTGATTAGATGGAAATCTCACATTTTGTACGGCAGATATCTTCCTTAAGAAGAATTTCTTTGGTGTCACCTTAATCCACTGCCGGAGAACGTTTTTTGGCCAAGAAGAAACTTTCTTCTGTAAACGCATTTTCCAATTTTATAAAAGCTTAAGGCGATGAAATTATACTCAATACTGGAGATACATAACTGAATGTGAAGTTAGAGCGTAACGTGTGTAATTTTCGAACTCTTATTCTCAATAGCACATGTTTCACCTTCAAAGCATACCATAAAACTAAATCTCAGTGAAAATCTGACACTTTATGGCATTTTTAAACAGCAGTTGCGACACACCAACGCCATTATGTTCCTGAATGCGCTTTTTGTATATAAAAACTCTTTCCCATTCATCTGAGAATATTATAATGCAATAAGAAAGTCACCGATATCCCCTGATTGTGCCAAGGCTATTATTCACTGTAATACTAAACGTTCACCCAAATAATAAAAGAAAGCTAATGCATAAATCTTTGCTTTCCATTTCATAGGAGATCTTTTAATGACATGATACAAGTACAGGCAGTTTTTTACGAGAAACATTTATGAATAAATTATAATAAAATATTAACGCTCACACATAATGGAGTTAAACGTTCCCTTAGGCCTTTTACTGAACAACTTTGTGCTTACGAATTGACAGATCTTTCATAAAAGACAAATTACAAAAGATTTCAAAGAAGCTATTAGTCGTTGTTACCCACACAGTAACCACAACAAACTTTCTTACATTTCTTTATTTTGTTACCGGGCTATTTTCAGTGTATCTTTAAAACCCTGCAGTGCGTTCATTAGGACTTTCTCTGAAGGGAATTAATTAATTTACCAAATTCAATTAATTAAAAGAATTCAGTTAATTTTGTTGCCCTCTTCTCAGATAACAATAGGAGATTTTTATGTAATTAGGACATTATAGTTCATTAAACATGCAACTTTTATTTGGGAGATATGTTATGTTTTGTATATGTTTCTCCTTGCGATTTTCTGTTATATACACTCTGTAGCAAAAAAATTCGCGCATCTGACAAATGGTCCGATTGTGATGAAATTTGACATGAGCAATGAAGAGGACGAAATGATTCAAATTTGAAAGCAATCCCTCCATTTATTGAGCAGATATAGGTTCAGAACCCTTACATTTTAGTAACATGCATACATGAGGAAATTCGGTTCGACATGGACTCATACAGACGTCAAATGCTGTTCCGCGGAATTTGCTGCCAGATCCGTTGTAACTGCGCAGCCAGTTCACCCACGTTGCGCGATGGATGGAGCCATCGTCCTACAAGGTCTTAGACGTGTTCGATTAGGGAGAGGTTCGGCGATCGGGCAGGCCAAGAGAGGATTGTCACACCACGCAAACAATCCGTGGAGACGTTCGCCGAGTGCGGACGGGCATTATCTTGCTGAAAGAGGGCCCCCGACAGACTCGACAGCATTGGCAATACCACAGGCCGCAGGATCTCGTCGACGTATCGGCGGGCCGTTACGGTGTTGCGAAGGATCACTAACGGTGACCGGGTATCATAGGCGATGGCTCCCCAAACGGTAACGCCAGGTGTTATGGACGTATGCCGCTCGACAATGTCATGGGGTGAGCAGCGTTGGCCACACCCGAATTCTTCGGTCATTCCAGCCCAGTGAAAACCAGGGATTCATGGTTGAATACGATACGGCTCCAATCCGATACATTCCAACCTGAGCGGTCGCGACACCAGACGAAGCGATCACGTCGATCAAAGATTTTGGTTACTCAAAATCTTTGATCGACAGACTGACTAGCAGATTCCTTCGCTCTGTTTCTACCACCTTGATTGGTAATCGTCCCATTCGCAAGTTTGTTGGTTCTTTTCCCTTTGTTCCTTCAATTGTCAGACCTTTAAAGGCTATTAGCCATCACCATGATTTAAGTTTTGGGATCAGAGTTTCCAACTTATTTTCATCTACTGAAAAAGACCGTTACCGACCTTCTGACCTGCAGAGACATGGAATATATCTCGTTCCTCTTAAATCTGTAACACCGGATTTCACTGACAAATGTTACATCGGTTCCAATGCCAGGACCCTTAATACCCGTCTCAAAGAACACCAATATGACCATCGCAATGGCTCAACTTCTACTGCTTTATCCCGACTTTTAACCAAGGGGACTTACATTCCCATTTGGGATTATTCTAAAATTCTTACTGCTCATCATACAAATTCTCAACTGTTATTCACTGAAAGCCTGTACATCAATAAATTATCTGAAACTTGCTGTAATGATGAATTGCCAAGAAACATCCCTCGACCTTGGAAATATCTGCTTACAGATTTATCAACATAGTTTCTACTAGCTAATGACTATGTTTTTGCTCTTAATAACTGGACATGCGCAATATACCTCATGACGTTTGATTGTACGTCATCTGTTCATCCATGTATCTACTTATAAGCTGCATCTTCCCCTGTATGTGTTCATTGCGTCTGAGGATGGGTGCCTGTTGGCAGGACCCGAAAGGTCTCACGCTTTTAAATTTTTAACCTATCATTAAAGTTTTTATTACATCATAAAACTCTTCTATATATCGTGTGAAGACGGTTTGTCGTTGTAGTATGACTTTTTAGCGCGAGTTACCTCTGTTTTGTAGACGAAGCGTTGTTGATGATGTCCAGGCGTTAGTGGTATCTGGCACAACTGTAGCCGACGATGGAGTCCAGCTTCTGCGAGCCTTCTTCGAGTGCTGAAGCGTGACACTACAGGTCCAGAAAATGTGGGTAGACGCCTCTGAATGGTAGATAGCGAAACTGTGGGTGTGCGGCTCGTAGCTCGCACTATCGCACAATCCCGGCGATAATTCGTCATTCGAGGCCTGCTGCTGCCCTCTTGACGGTTATGGACGCCCTGTTGGAACTGCTGGTAACAACATCGTCTGACTGTGTCATCACTGTGACCCTCATGGCGGGCGATACGTCGGTACGACCATTCCGCTTCCCGGAGTGCGGTGATGCGCCCTCTCTCGAACTTGCTCAACTGGTTGTAACGTCGTCCGCTGGGTCTTCGAGGCATTCTCGTTGAAAAATGGACCTTATGTGTGTGCTGGGGTGCGCGTTTCCTATGCACGTTACACACGCTCTGTGCGTTCGTTGGCTGTGCCTTATTTATCATTTGCATGTCTGGCTCAGAGGTATGTGCACGTTAAGTTTCGCGCTTGTCGGATGATTATTCGCGTTGCGCAGAATATTTTTGCTACATAGTGTATATTCTACTTCTGTTGCTACTTTCATATTGTTCACTGACCGTTTGCACGTTAAGGCTTTCTCTTGAGTACAACTCGGCCAAGTTCCACCATACCAGCTTCTGCTTCATTTCTACCCAGAGCTTCCATTTCCAACATTAAGCAGCTTTCTCGTTCCCTAGGAGGAAGAAACATTTTCTTTCTCGCTAGAAGAATAAAAAACCGCTTCTCAGCTCCTCGGGCGTCGGCATACACCTCCGCTATCTCTTCTCTCTTCTAAGACCTTCCCACGTTCCACGGATCCACCCCTCTCGTCGATCATCTGGCCATTCGCAGAGTCTCATGGTAACTCTCGCTGCACCCTTCCTTGACACTTTCATTTTCTAAATTTCGAGCTTTCTTCCTACACGTGAGCTATCGTCATTCCATTTAACTTTCATTGAAGAAGGGTTGAAATATCCCTGAGTTTGATTAAGAACTACCTGTGTTCAAAGCTTCTCTAACAAGAGTGATGGGCCATAAAACCATTTTCAGTCGTTCCAACTGAACTTCATGAAGAGCCGGTGAAACTAACAGCTAGTGATATTTCTTTTCTGATCTGCAGTAACAGTCGTCACTGTTTTATAACACAGAAAAAACCAACTAAGGGATCATCTCCTATTTCTTAAAGATCCTCACTACAGAAGGATGAATTTGACTCTCAAATGATAACAAATAGGATATTGAACTGAAACTGAAACGAATGAAAGGTGAACAAAATTTAGTTCCCCACTTGGCCACAGAAAAAAGAGACAAAAACCTCGCTACTTCACAAAAATCCAAGCAAACATCGTGCAATATTAGGGCACATGCTATGCAATTCAGTACTTGTTCGTACCATTATCAAGCTGTGTTCTGGTGGCTCTGCTGGAAGATCGGGTAATTATATCCGAAGACTGCCAACCAGTGGCTGTGATGCCACTGCCCTCGTAATCCTCGAGGTCACATGTTGAATTCGTTCGACCGAGCATCTAGCCGACAGGTTGCTGCAAGTCTACTCGTAGATTCAGACCATCAAACCGAGGCTGAATTTTATCAAAAGGAACAATATGCTGGCCTGATTTCCTTTTTTTTTTTTATGTTGACTATCAATTTCATTTTTATGATCTGTTTCAAGGGTATGGAATATCGACAGGGTTACCTTTATTGCAATTACCGTCCCATGTCTTTTCAATAATTAAAGCCTCGGAAAATCTTATCACTTGTTCGGAACTTTGGTCCGTAATGATTTTGGCATTCTGAAAATCTCGAATGCACTTATTATCAATACAATATTCAACTAACGCTGTCTTTTTTTCCTGCTTTCTCCAATTATCCATATGCTGTTTAATCCGGTATCAGAGTTGATTCTTAGTGCTACCGATATATTATTTCTTTGTTGCAGTTCCATCTTGGAATAATATTGGGATACTGTAGACTCCAGTCTTATGAGTCTTTATGAGTGCTGCTATATTGTGTTTCAAACCATTTTATTTTACCTTACACGGCTTTTAATATTAATTTTTGTAATGTGGGAAAAACTTTATGGGCACCCAGCATTTCCTCCAGTTGAAGACTAACATTTGCAAGAAACATTTCTGGTTTTCCTTTTAGGTACTTCCTTTTCAGATCTTGGGTCGAATTCGTTATTCCTCCTATCACGACCAATCTCTGTCCACTGGGAAATAATTTAATTTTTGATATATCCATAAGCCATTTTGAGATATGTTCTGTAATGAAATGGGTGATCATACCGCGTGATATTACTGCTTGTAATTAAATCACTTTCATACGCAGTCCGATGAGTTACAGCTTTGAAGAAAGTGAGACAGCGTTGCTGTGTTCCTCCTTGGTTCAGCCAAAATTGAAATTTGATCCCATTAGAGAAGAGTAGGTTGTTTACTTTCTGTTTAAATATGAAAAATTCGTTTCACATTTCACGATGAACCATTTGTTGTCCTTTCATTTCGTGACGTAATGAAATAGAATCCTAAATGCATCATCAATAATCATCATTCCAGCTTCAAATGAATGCCCCTAGGATCCCAAGACCGAAAAAACGCTGTTAATTCATGTGTTGCATGTTTGATGCACTGGTCTCATATTCTTATTTGCAAGGATTCTAGAATCAGATTTTTTACGATTTCCAACCGTAGGTTTAAGAAGCGTATATGCACCAGCTTTGTCCGTCTGTCTGCCTGTCCGCACGATAACTGGATTAAAAATGGTTCGATTTCAATGAAATTTTAGTATGTGGTATGGGACAACCTGGGTACGTACCCTATTGAAAATCGCCGAACAGTAGCGAACATTCGAGACTAGCTAAGCTAGCTGCGAAGCCCGAAGAATGCACATATAAAACTGAATTAAATATACACAAATAAAAGTCAATTATCAAGTGTATTAAAATATGGCGATGCTTTCGCTGCGAAAAAACCAACAAAAAACAGTGCGGATTCGCTTCTTTGACTCAGTCTGGCGAGCGAAAACCAACGGCATAACGCAAGCAGCTCTTCCAAAGTTTCCGCTGTTCTGATGCGAAAACTTTCCGTACCATTGCCTGCTAGCGTTTCCATGACAACCTGAATCAGCTGGTAGAGGGGAATGGGCTATTGCTTTGGGAAAGGGTTCGCTCAGAATAAAGAAGACTTAGACTATCTCAGGCACTCGCATACTCCCGCCCATAAGAGTGTTTCGCGAGAGCTGTTTCAGCTGTTGTGAAATGCATATGAATTAAAATCAGAGATATTATATCTTAAATTCGTAGCTTTGTTGGATTCAAACTGTTTTGATAAATTCTGTGAAAGCTTCCCTGAACATCTACTATCAGAACTTAAAGAACTCTATGCTTCAAATTTTGATACAGCTCGACTAAAAATGAACTGAAGGTGTTTTATTCCCTTGATGAATACAAAAACAAATCAGTAAAAGACATTACGTGTTACATAAAGTTGAATAAATTGGACATTGTGTTTAGTGAGGTGTACATATTAGCAGACCTCGTATTAAGCTTTCCATCAACAACTGCAACTGCCGAAAGAAGTTTTCCTGCATTAAAAAGAATAAAGTATTCCGAAGAAGAATGGAGTTCATGTACAAATAAGTGTTCAAATCCTAATCCTCATAATTATATGGTATCATGTCAGCAATGGCATGTACTTGAAATTTAGAAAAAAAGTTACTTCTATTACTTAACAAATAAAAATTAAACTTCGTAATTGAAAAAAAGACAGTACTATATTATGGGTGGAGAGGAGGGGGTGATAAAGCCCAGGTCTCGGACCCAAGATACGCCACTGACGCCGACTTATTGTACTGTTTGCCGAGTTCTCTGACTGTGTGACGCGAGGATTTGCGCTTACATTTGCCTTCAGAGCCTCGTTATTAATGATCGAATGTTGTCTTCGGCCGTACTGAAATTATAGGCTCGTGCCACCGAGACGAAGCTTTTCAAACCACCAACGAACAGTACTTTCATAATGTTGCTTTCTCCCCAGGCTTCGACCACATTACGGTAGGTTCGTGCCGCAATACGACCCAAACTGGATTCATGAAGCAGAATCACCCGCAACTCACTCCTTCCAATACACGTTGTACAGACACTCTCACACAAGTAGCGACGACTGCAGCTCAACGGATCATAGCGGGTATGTGACGTCTGGGTCGCCCTCCAAATCGTGCGAATGGCGCTACGAGCAGATAACACATTACAGCACAAAACGTTTCAGATATGTATCAACAATGTTACAATCTCTCATTTTCGTTACACTTTCACAGCTATCTTACAATTATGTTTCAGTAACATCTATTTTGTAACCACTGGCGTAACGTACACCCCCGCAGACCCCGCAGTGCGAGGAGGAAAGGGGGGGGGGCGCCGAGCTAAATTTAATTAAAAAAACTATTTCTTAATTAAAAAAACATTTTCCAAGCTGAAGTTGATTAAAAACTATTTAAGAAGTACCATGAGTCAACAAAGACTTAGTGCTCTCAGTATGTTGAGTACTGAATGCGAAAAAGCAAAAGGACTTGGCCTGCATGAAGTAATTAGATCATTTGCCTTTCAAAAGGCCAGAAGGGAAAAGCATTTGCTCAGCTTGACTTGAATTGGAAAAACGTTATAATGTCTTTTGGTACATGCAATTTGTTAAAGAAAAGTATTAAATATATCATTTCATTTAAATTATATTCATTTCATTTTATAAAAAAATATAAAAAACTGTTTTCCTAAGCTAAATATTCTAGTTAGAGGTTAATATAGTGGTATTTTAAATCTCATACGTTACATCAGTTATTCTCAAACTTTACCACTATGAGTTCTTCCTTAAGCCGCACCTATTGATATAATTCTAATAATTATTATAAGTACTTTAATTCTAAATGTTTATTATATAATGAAATTATAATTAAGTTAATAAACTTCTCTTGTTCATACGATTAATTAATAGTTAATTTATTAATAATCGTGTTCTACATTATTGGATTATACAGTATAAGTTAACACTGTTGTTAACTTATATAATCCAATAAAAAATAGTAGGGGCCTCAAAAATATCTGCTTGACGGCCCAGCTGAAAAACGTTGCTCTACTGTTTGGAACATAACTCTTTGCACATTACGGTTACGTTAAAAATAGCATTCACCGATGCTACTGTTCTACTTTTTCCATTCTACATAATTGCTACCTTGATATCACATTCCGGCGATATTTAAGATTTTTGGTTTGGCAACGGCGTGGATGCGCATGCGCATTTATGCCATTTCACCGAAGCACTGTCGTAATCGTATTTTCACGTGATATTCTTTCGTGATACTGTCGTACTGGAGTTAGCTAGTCTAGTTAGTTGATTTAATATTTCATCCTTTTTTTTTTTTGTGATTCAAGATCATCTGAAAGTTAGTAATTGTTTTGATTATTATAATTTTGAAATGCTAAAAAGCATTTTATGAAATATAAGTAGATGGCTGTGTTGTTGTATTAGTATACTATACCAGCTGAGGAATGTAGATATTTAGAGAAATGAAAAATTTGATTTTCTTTTTTTTCTTAGCTGAAATATAGTCTATTCCACATGTATAATAGAAATTCGACAGCTTCATTTGGGACCGATTTTTATTTCTTTTGTAATCAAGTATAAACGCCGTCACTGTTCCCAATGGGCAGAGGACTTCGTTGAACCTGTGAAAACGTAAACAACTCGTAATACGACTGTTGTTGCTTTTGAAACAGCTGTCGAGTGTAATATTTTTTATTGTGATTTTACAAAGTTTATTAAACCTATAATGTTCAACGTAGTAAATACACTGACGGAAAAAATCCCAACACAAAGAAAGGGTTGTGTTAGATAAACGACAGTTGGTAGGCGGTGAGAGTACATCTGTAAGATGACGTCTATGGAAATTTCGTGCTCGGCGCATACGTGTGGCGCTAGTAGCGCCCCTCGGAACATGCAAAGCAGGTTTGCTGTAAATACGCGCTGTAACGTTCGTGAGCGTTAGTTATCGTTGAGATTCGACGTACTGTGTTGATGTTAGTCAAGAATGCCTTTAAGAAGACGAAGAAGCCATTATCAACAGCTCACGGAGTTTGAACGAATTCGTGTAATAGGGCTACGAGAAGGTGGATTTTCTTTCCGCAATATTACAGAACGACTTGGCAGGAATGTAGCCACTGTGCATGATTGTAGGCAGCAGTGGTCAAGGGAAGGTACTGCCTCAAGAAGACCGGGTTCCGGCCGGCCACGTGGCACTACTGAGAGAGAAGATCGCCGTGTACGGCGTATGGCCGTGGCGCATCGTACCGCGTCTGCGGCAGCAATTCGAGCTGCAGTTGCCACCACAGTGACACAACGAACTGTTACAAATCGGTTACTTGAAGGACAGCTTCGAGCCAGACGCCCTGTAGCGTGCATTCCACTTACTCCAAACCACTGACGTTTGCGACGTCAGTGGTGTCAAACTAGAGCTCATTGGAGGACGGAGTGGAGATCTGTTGTGTTTTCTGATGAAAGCCGGTTCTGCCTGGGTGCCAGTGATGGCCGTGTGTTGGTTAGAAGGAGGCCAGGTGAACGCCTGCAACCAACCTGTCTGCGGCCGAGACACACTGGACCTACACTTGGAGTTATGGTCTGGGGAGCAAATTCCTATGACAGCAGGAGCACTCTCGTGGTTATCCCACGCACCCTGACGGCAAAGTTGAACGTCGGTCTGGTGATTCAACCTGTTGTGCTGCCATTCATGAACAGCATTCCAGGGGTGTTTTGCAACAGGATACCGCTCGCCCGCATACCACTGTTGTAACCCAACATGCTCTACAGAGTGTCGACATGTTGCCGTGGCCTGCTAGATCACCAGATCTTTCACCAATCGAGCACGTATGGGACATCATTGGACGACAACTCCAGCGTCACCCCCAACCAGCATTAACCGTCGCTGTATTGACCGACCAAGTGCAACAGGCATGGAACTCCATCCCACAAACTGACATCCAGCACCAGTACGACACAATGCATGAACGTTTGCGTGATTGCATTCAACATTTTGGCGGTTACAGCGGTTATTAATGTACTAGCATTTCACATTTAAAATGGCTCTTCTCGCGCTTACAATAAGCTGTGATTTTGAAACCTTAATCGATTAAATATGTTACCCATACAAATGTATTGCCGCCATCTCATTCCTCTACAACTATTTTTTAGTGGTGTTGGGATTTCTTTTCCGTCAGTGTACATACCAGTAATATGATGATGTCACAAATATCTTCCAAATATGTAACAGTAACATAACGAAGTTACAAATATCTTTTAAATACATAACAGTGACATGAAGTTGGTATGTTGAAGTTACAAAGACCTTTCACTGTAACGTATCGGTTATGTTTTAAAGTTATGTAACGTTTGAGGACCTTTTTACTTAACCTTAAGGTAGACGTTAAGTAATTTTGATTCCTATACTTCCAATGGAAAAACTTTTGAACAAATTTTCTTCACAGTTGCTGTGTTCCCAAGGACGCAAATTTGAACACTAATTAAAATAACTTCATATTATAACTAAGAATACTTAATATTTTCTAAAGCATAAGCATAATTATATTAAAAATCAATTACTTTTCCTTTGGTGGTATTGAAACCAGAAAAAGATGGCGCGACCTGAACTTTGATGACGTCAGTAGACAAACAAATGTTCGATTGCGTATTATGGTTATGTTTTAGAAAATATTAAGTATTCCAAGATATAAAATGAAGCTATTTTAATCGATGTTCAAATTTTCATCCTTGGGAACGCATTAGTTGTGAAGAAAATGTGTACAAAAGTTTTTCCATTGGAAGTATAGGAAGCAAAATTACTTGATGTCCACCTTAAGGTTTCTAAACATTCATTACTGTTACATTGCGCAACGCATCTGAAACGTCTCACTGTTTCAGTGCTACGTACCTGTAACATATACGAAATATTCTGTGCGGGTAAGTCTGCAAGCATTGTAGGCGAGTTGACTATAGCATCTCAGAAAATCGACTGTTATTTTCTGAACGATCTAATGGTGAGGTATTATGAGCACACAGAAACAAGATTTGATATTTGAGAAGAATCGAACATAATTTTATTAGGGATTAAAGTGATAAGTTATATGTGGCTTTGGTTTTATATCAGAAAATATTTTACTACAATTGTATATAGAACATTGGGTTTGCAAATGTTGGAAGAGACGGTTCCTTTTACTTTTTCCCAAACACCACGTCGCAAGACGTTAGAGAATGCAGCGTATAATTAACAACCTGTAAGTTATCATAAGTTTTCTAGCTTATCAGGCAATTAAATACAGTATGTAGGCACAGAAATATTTTCCTATTCTGAAACTTTCATCGCTGTGTGTGGGATAGCGAACTGCTGTATGTTGAGATTCATATTCTAATAAGATACAATGTGCAAAAATTGTATATTTAAGGCACAGTAATAAGGAAAACGTGCAGTAATTGTGTAATCAAGGCACACTAATAAGGAAAACGTGCAGTAATTGTGTAATCAAGGCACACTAATAAGGGAAATATGCTGAATAAAATATATCCCAGGCACAGTGTAAATCTTCCAAATACGTGGAGACAATATAAATAGACAAAGCCATCGCTTTTTCCACGTATTTCTTTAATTAACACCCAGCAACCGAAAATATTTTGATACCTAGTATAGTGCGTTCGCTTTACTCTAAGGTGCCAACAATCCACGGAGCTGTGTGTTTATCTGGCAACATCTGACTTCACAAATCCGTAGGGATGGGCTCAGCCACAGAGACGGCTCCATCTGTTGGGGTTTCATGGCACAAGCTATTTAATTATAGCTAATAAATCAAAAGGGCGAGAGAAATGGTGAAAATCTCTCAAATACGTGGCGACAATGTAAATAGACAAAGCCATCGCTCTTTCCACGTTTTTCTTTAATTAACACCCAGCAACCGAAAATATTTCGATACCTGGTCCAGTGCGTTCGCTTTACTCTAAGGTGCCAACAATCCACGGAGCTGTGTGTTTATCTGGCAACATCTGACTTCACAAATCCGTAGGGATGGGTTCAGCCACAGAGACGGCTCCATCTGGTGGGGTTTCACGGCACAAGCTATTTAATTATAGCTAATAAATCAAAAGGGCGAGAGAAATGGTGAAAATCTCTCAAATACGTGGAGACAATGTAAATAGACAAAGTCATCGCTCTTTCCGCGTTTTTCTTTAATTAACACACAGCAAAATAAAAAAAACAGTGTAATTAAAAATGTTATAAATTTGCTTTATCGGCCAATCACCTTGCAATGGCGAAATGTTCAATCCCGTGGTGAAGATTTCTTACCTATGTCCCTGGGAAATCTCCAAGAAAAAATGAGCTGCTAAAGGCCTTCTTTTGATAAAGGATTCTACAGGAAAATGTGTTCTTGCGATTTTGCTCCTGCATTTGGATTATAGCTTTCCGTGTTGATTAAGTTTTGTTAAAAGTACAGTAAGTTTTCATTAATTGTCTTTCCACTATGTACTAAATAATTTGTTGTACACAAGTTAAATTTTCTTTTCACATACATTATATGCTTAGATTAAGAGATGATGAGTTCATCAACGTCTCATGCTGACACCAACGTCCGTTTCTTTCATCTTCTTGTTCAGGCGCACAAGTTAAACAGGTTTTTTTTTCTGAATTCCTGATCCTTCAATCATTTATTCCAGTCGGTTTCTTTCTTTATCACTTGTGATGGTTTAAAATTCTTGTTGGCCAGTCAATGAGCAAAAGGCGATTAAGGAAATAAAACTGTTAAGGTAAGAAATTTTAATTCATAAGACTTTGCATCTGGTGTACAAAAGCAGATTTAGGTGTTCGAAAATGCAATGTACGAAAGAATACGTCTGCCTTCATTCCTCTGAGATGCTACGACATTGCACTGCGTCTTTAATCTTTCAGAGTTTTGTGCCTCAAAATTAAATTATCATATTTTTCACCATATTGAAAAACCCTCTGCGGTTCCGCAGACAGTGAGATTTAGGAGAAAAATTAATTCGTGTAACCCTTACAAAAAAGTCGTGATTCACTGTATTACCCAGCAGTTCAAAGAAGTAGGGAAAAATAGACTGTATTTAAAAATAACTTCCTTTTATTTAAATCCGGTCTGCTGCTTTCAAATGAGTAAATGGCAAAAATAACGAGTTTTTAGCATTAACTCAGTTCCATTTTCAGAGCAGACAATTCCGTAGTAGGATTCATTAACGTGCATTTCCGTAATTAGGCGTATGACACCCACGAACATTTGTGACTCTTAGCTTTCCACAGAACGGCATCGTCTGCGAGAGTAAATGATATTGTCTTCGTTGTATCGTATTTTCTGTCAAAATTCTTGCAAGTAAAAAAACGAAAAAAAAAAAAACCAACAACAACAACTAAAAATCATTTTTCCTAACTATTCATGGACCGTCATGTATGTATTAGGTTTCGTTTTTGTTGAACCACTTTTGGTAATCTTGTAAATGTGCAAACTTTCCTGAAAATGATGTAGCAGATATTTCAAAAGCCAAAGGGAAGCAAAACGTTTTTCCTTTTGAAACGGCGTAATACCCTCAAAACCAAAACATAATTTCCTTTAACAGTTAATCAGAGAATTATACAACGGAAATTAGGGTTACATGGATCTAAGTCACATAAAGTGTATTTTCTCCAAGAAAAATCAAGACATATTTCTCTGAGATTTAAATATGAAAAATAACCTCGAGGAAAGTAAGTGTTTGAAGATTCAAGACATATATTACGAGGTGTGAATATGAAAAATAACCTCGAGGAAAGTAAGTATTTGAAGAATCAAGACATATATTACGAGATTTAAATATGAAAAATAACCTCGAGGAAAGTAAGTATTTGAAGAATCAAGACATATATTACGAGATGTAAATATGAAAAATAACCTCGAGGGAAGTAAGTATTTGAAGAATCAAGACATATATTACGAGATTTAAATATGAAAAATAACCTCGAGGAAAGTGATTGTTTGAAGAATTAAGACATATATTACGAGATGTAAATATGAAAAATAACCTCGAGGAAAGTAAGTGTTTGAAGAATCAAGACATATATTACGAGATGTAAATATGAAAAATAACCTCGAGGAAAGTAAGTATTTGAAGAATCAAGACATATATTACGAGATTTAAATATGAAAAATAACCTGGAGGAAAGTAAGTGTTTGAAGAATCAAGACATATATTACGAGATGTAAATATGAAAAATAACCTCGAGAAAAGTAAGTATTTGAAGAATCAAGACATATATTACAAGATTTAAATATGAAAAATAACCTCGAGGAAAGTGATTGTTTGAAGAATTAAGACATATATTACGAGATGTAAATATGAAAAATAACCTCGAGGAAAGTAAGTGTTGGAAGAATCAAGACATATATTACGAGATTTAAATATGAAAAATAACCTGGAGGAAAGTGATTGTTTGAAGAATCAAGACATATATTACGAGATGTAAATATGAAAAATAACCTCGAGGAAAGTAAGTATTTGAAGAATCAAGCCATATATTACGAGATTTAAATATGAAAAATAACCTCGAGGAAAGTAAGTGTTTGAAGAATCAAGACATATATTACGAGATTTAAATATAAAAATTAACCTCGAGGAAAGTAAGTGTTGGAAGTAAATAGCTGACAAAGCCAGGCAGAGAAATGACTTCATTCCTGTGTACCTGACTTTTCTTTGTAGTGAAACATTTATCAAAGAACAAATTTTTCATTACAAAGAACTTTAAGAACTTCGGGCAACAAAAAAGCAGTTCTGAGGCTGTGTTTTATCGTCTAAGACACAAACTCGATATTTCGTAGTTCCGGGTAATCTAAATTTTGACTCACAGAAATATACTGCTTCAAATAACACCTAAACAGAAGAACAGTGCATTGTACCTTTAAAACCTAACGAAGTTTGTGTACCGTGGCAAAAAGAACGCTGTAGGTAATAGTAACGCCAACAAAATTTAGCAGAGTGCTTCGTCTCAGGATAATAATTTTCCATAAAGTTAAGGCTGGTTTGTTGTGCCGGACGTTCATGGCGAAGTACTGAAATTCCAGAAACTTCGAATCTTCAGAGGACAATCCATGGACGGTATTGCAAATGCGTTCCGCGGCTTCGGTTACATGTGAGGCGGCAATCGTCAAGGATGTAATATATACCACGTTAGCTACAATGAACAATGAAACTGACGTCAAGAAAGGAATTGAATCGGTGTCTCCAAAACTCAGTAAGAAAGCGCTAACAAAAATGCTTACAAAAGCAAAGGCAATGGTTAAAGCTGCAGTAAAGCAAAGAGATTCATCCACGACTGAAACTGTTTCAAAGAGATTTTTGAAAATGTTGGATAAGTCGCAAAAGTTGAAGACACGAATTCTTTTGAGCTCAGTTTCATAATTCTCCAAAGCTTTCTTCAATATGTAACAAATGTATGTGTAGTAAATAAGGAAAACACCTGGTACTGTGCACAAGACAAAGAACTTACACAATTCGCACCCAATGTGAAACAAAATGGCATTGGTCTGGGAAGGCTTGTAAGACAAATAAAATAAATTGTGATGAATCCGTTCATATAATGAATCCATATCTTTGGTTAGAACAAAAGCATAAGCTGCAAAAGCCGCAAACTCCATCAGTACGACCGGGAGTGAGTAGTGAAATGCGACGGTTCTTAATTGCAGTATTTCCTGCAGATTTATATACGGGCCACAACTTTCGGTCAAATTTTTTAAAGGCTGCCCTAATTTTTGCCAGCAAAAAAAAGTAAAATATCTGATGAACAGCGCTAACGAAAGCAGAATTATTATCGAGGCTAGACAATGAGGTAAGTACGCCAATGTTTTCAAATGGTAGATCTCTGTGTAAGTGATATAGAAACTTAAAACCACAAACCCTACTTTCGGCACATGCATTAGACGCTCAGTCACATGACTTTTGATGTTTTCTTTCCAGTAATGAGAGGTGTCAATTCCTGATATATGAAATAATATCAATATCGGAAGAAACGAAGCTTTCCCCTTTTCTCCAGTACAATACTGATGAGGAAATAGAGGTTTCACATTTTGTACGACTGAAATCTTCTTCACGAAGAATTTTCTTCGTGCGATTTTACTCCACTTCTGGAGAGTGTTATGTATCCAACTAAACATTTTTTTCTGTGCAATCATTTTTCAATTTCATAAAGACTTAAAGTGACGAAAGGCAGACTGACGTGGTAACTGACTAAAAATTATAGCATAACAAGAAACTTACAAACTGTTATTCTGTATAGTGCATGTTTCCCTTCGATAGTTACCGGAAAAGTATGAATCTGTATGAAGACCTAATGCTTTGTGATGTTTTCAAAACTGCGGTTGCAACACAAAATCGTAAATATGGTTTTCTTTCATGCAAAACTGTTGTCCATTCAACTGAAAATACAAAGACTGAACCATCGATAACCTGTGATTGTGCTAAGGTAATCGTTCAGCGTAAAACTAAAAGTTCATCCAAAACATAAAAGGAAACGAAAGCGTAAAGCCATTCCATTTTATTGGAAAATTTTTAATGACGTGATGCAATACAGAGAGTGTTAGCGACAAACATTCATGAATAAAGAATATAATGTTAAATTATAAATGCTCATTCGGTAGAGGGAAAGATCGCTAGGCTTTTTCTTAAATAGATTTGGCGTGTACGAAATGATGGATATGTCATGCAAGACAAGGTTCAAAAGATTATTCATGAGCTATTAACCGCTGTTTCCAGGAGAGTAACCATAACAAACTGTCCTACTTTTCTTTAGTCGTTTCAGGGACTTTTACAAGGTTTCTTTCCCATCATGAAATGGGATCATAAGGCATTTCGCATAAACTGATTATACACATTTCCCATCCTGAAGTGGGATTATAAGACCTTTCGCAGAAACTAAATATACACATTTCCCATCCTGAAATAAGATCATAGGACTTTTCACAGAAACTAATTATACGAATTTCCCATCCTGATATGTTATCATAGGACCTTTCGCAAAACATAATTATTGAAATTTCCCATCCTGAAGTGGGATCACAAGGCGTTTCGCAGAAACTAATTATACAAATTTCCCATCCTGAAGTGCGATCATAAGGTCTTTCGCAGAAACTAATTATACACATTTTACTGCCGTCTTTCGAAAGTGACAAGGAAGTTAACGCTATTAGGACACTCTACGTACTTCTCTAACTATGCTATGTTTACTTAAGGACAAAGGTGGAGATGTTTCGTTTCGTTCCAAGTTTCCGTACTCAATGTATTCTACTCTTTTTGCTGTTTTTATATTGTTTCCCTCTCATTTTCACTCTCAGGCAAGTTTCTCTGCTACAAAACTACCAAGTACCGACATACCGGCTTCTACTTAATTTCTACCTCGATCTTCTGTCATGGAAAAAGTTTGAGACAATCCGGATATTTCGCTTGTTAAGCAGATAATTTAAAACGATTATTCATACAATATTTATACATACGAAAGTGTCAAATATAAGTATAGAAGTTTTAGAATTAATTTTGAAGTGAACAGCAATACGTCGCAATTACACTTACCTGCATAAAATGCTGGAAAGCAAAATTGAGACCGGAGTCACCTTGAGACAAAATTTGCATAATGGGGCGACGTAAGTGTTTGGCTCCTGTCTTACTGAGTAGAAACGCAAATGTGCGGCCCAGATACAGAGAATGTGTTTGTTATTTACCTTATTTTAACAATGGGAAGCCGATGTAGCAGTTCAAAGGTGTAATGTACGAAAGACTAATCCCGTTTGATTTTTTTTCTAAGATACAAAAAGATCACATTCTTAAGCTTTGTGTCTTCAGGTTTCCAGAGTTGTGCACTTTAAAATTATATAACTCAAATGACGTGATTATACAAGACATTAGAGGTTACCTTTTCGAAGACATCTTGGAGTCATTCACCTAGAAATTAAATATGTGAACAAAAACTGGAGAAAAGGAAATTTTCGGAATTAAGTGCTGCCTATACGTCAAGTCAAAAGAATGAAAGCTTTTCATGTCAAGAAAACAAGCTGAATTTTATCATCAGAAGATTTTTAGTAAAATTATGAAGATCCCGATACACATTGGTCTTCATCCGGTTTTTCCGCATTATGAAACATTTATTATCAATAAGCATTTTATTGAGATTTGAACAGCTTGGGCATTACAAGCATTTATGAGACGGTGTTTATGGTGCAACACACGAACACCGTAATTTGTAATTTTGTTATTTACAGAAATCTAAAAGTCGTTATTCAGAGTAATCTAAAATTCGTTATTGAGAGTAATCTAAAATTCATTATTTAGAGGAAAACACTATTTCAAATAACACCAGGAGAGAAGAACAGTCCATGTATCTTTAAAACTTAACCCAGTTTGTGTATCGTGGCAAAAAGGACGCTGTAGGTTATAATGACACCAACAAAATTCAGTAGAGTACTTCTTCTCAGAGTAATCATTTTCCATAGAGTTAAAACTGGTTTGTTGTGCTGGACGTTCAAGACAAAGTTTTGAAATTCGAGGCAGTTGGGACCTTCAGTGGGCAATCCGTGAACAATACTGCCAATGCGTTCCGCGACTTCGGTTACCTGTGAGGCAGATAGGGTCAGCGACACCATACACGTCACGCAGGCTACCGCGTAAAATGCAGTGGAAATAAGTAAATAAAGATTGTCGGTATCTAAGAAGATCAGAAAGAAAGCACCAACAAATATCTTGACGAAAGCAAACGTTACTGTTAAACCTGCAGCAAAGCAAAGAGCTTCGTCGACGAACGAAACTGTTTCAACAAGCTTCTTGTAAAATTTTGACAACTGACAGAAATTGAAAACTTTCATTTTTAGGAGATCTCTTTCATAGCTTTCAAAGGCTTTTTTCAATATGAAACAAATGTATGTGTAGTAAATAAGGAATATACTTGGTACGGTGTACAAGACAAGGAATCTATACAACTCATTCAGAAGGTACAGCAAAATGAGAACGGATTGCGATGGCTTGTAAGAAGAATAAAATACATTGTGATGAAGCAGGTCTGATAATAAATTCACATCTTTGATTTTATCAGAATAAAAAAGTGCAAGACCCACAAACTCCATAAGTAAGATTGAAAGCAAGCACAGATATGCGACTCTTCTTAATTGCAGTAATTCTTTCTGATTTACATATCGGTCACAAATTTCGGACAATTTTGTTAACGGTTCTTCGAGTTGGCTCCAACAAAAAAATGTAAAATATCTGATAAATAACGCAAACGAATCCAAAATTAGCAGCGAGGCAAAGCAATGAGGTAAGTGCGCAAATGTTTTCAAATTGTAGAGCTCTGTGTAAATGATGTAGAAACTTAAAGCGACAAACATTGCTTTCGGTACGCGAATTAGACATTCAGTCAAGTGACTTTTGGTGTGTTTGTTCCAGTTAGGAGAGGTGTCAATTCCTATTGCATAAAATAATAACAATATCGGAAGAAACGACTTTTTCACCTTTTCTTCAGCATAACCTTGATTAGACGGAAATCTCACATTTTGTACGGTCGAAACCTTCACGAGGAATTTCTTTGGCACAACTTTAATAGACTTCTGGAGGATGTTCTTTGACCAATAAGAAACGTTTTTCTGTATAAACATTTTCCACTTTTATAAAGGCTTAAAGTAATGAAATGGCACCTAATACTGGAGAGCTAATAGCTAAGAAGTCAGAGAACAACGCATACAACGTACGAACTGTTATTCTTTATAGCACATTTTTACCTTCAGTGAATGGCTTGTTGCAACCGCTGTTTCGAAAAGAGCACAAAATGTTAAGTCTTCGCAAGGGTTTAGTTTTCTGGTATAGCGGTTGCAACAAACCACCTGCATATGTTTTCGTAAATAAAGCGGTTGTTATCGTCCTACAACACATAGTGTAAGCCGCCGATATTCCCCCTGATGATAATAAGGTAAATATTTTTCCTGGTGTTCATGAATAATCCACATCACAAAAGAAAGCGATTTTTTCAGAACATTTTTGTAGCGTGAACACAAATACACTGAGCTTTAACGACAAATATTTGCAAAAATAGAAGAGTGTGTCAAAACACAAGGGCTCACGCAATAAAGGGAGAATATCCCTAGACTTTTTTTTTTTTTACATCAATTTGGTGTATATCCAACGGTCGATCTATATAATACAAAGGATTAGTTTAAAAACATTTCAAATTGATATTTGGATCTGTTACTAAGAGAGTAACCATAAAATAACGGTTTTGTTTTCATTGTTTGAAAAGCTGAATTTCATCCGTCAGATAAAATTAATTTTCGAAAGTCTCACTCTTTTTCTCTTCTTGTTTCCAGCATAAAATCGGAAAACTTTATATACCTAAAACAAAATGTTAGTAAAATAAGCAATCCTTCGCATTTACTGAGATTATTATCCACAGTACATGAAGCGTTTCTCGAAAAAGTTGCTCGGTAAAGATATTGCACAATTTTAATTGAAATAATTTAATGGCCGACATGTCTTTACTTGAAGAATTTTAATATCACAATCGTTCTTACGATATACAAATGGAACACAAAAACGTAATAAAAATGTTTGACAGCATAACCGCAAAATATGAAACCTGTGATTTTTAGTTATAAGTGATTCTTAATACCTCTGTGTAGAATGTAATTGGTTACATACGAAACCACACAAATGTCAAATAGTTTCTTCTGCAGCCAGAAAAACACCAGATAAGTGAGGAAAACTAAGTCAGAAATATGTTTTTCGGATGGTTTATTTCAACCAACGCCGGGATTATTTGTTTTTTGCAGTATGTGGACGGACATTTTCATGTAACAGGAACGCTTGAAATTTTCTTCCAGTTATTAGAGAATACATTAATACGCGTTTCGGTATGATGGACATGAGCACTTCTCTCCTCAGGAAGGAAACTGTCCAAAATGAATGAACTCTCTCACCACTTCCGAAGCAGAATTTTCAACATAAAACGAAACGACATGTTATATATAAGCGCCATAAACCAGTATATTTGTCTCTGGTAAGTAATGAGGGAATATTTTTTTATGTCGTGAAAAGATCTCATACCAAAATTCATCACTGTCAAACGGTAACCCTCATTAAAAATCAAGGTCATTTTTTCTTGGCCGATTGTGGTGTCGTCTTGAGTATAATATTGACGATAATATGCACAGTAGAACACTATTTCTAATATCTGGTGTCATACTGGGCATACATAATTGAAAAAAAAAACGTATAAACGAAACAGGGAAAATTTAACATTAAGGGCAATTCATAATTTCTGGATAGGTGACATTTTACGTATATATGAGAAAGAAATATAAGTGAGAAAACTGTAACCAAGGTTCTGCTGTATATAGATTGGTTGGCGACATCGCAGAAACGATTGCATATTTTCCATTAGTAATACGTCACCCGTCAGCGTCCACCGAGTAAATTTAGAAAATACTGAGAAGTCGATAAGGAAATTTAAAATACGGTAAAACGTTATGATCACACAGAAATTAGAAGAACTGTAAATAACTTTAGCATGGATTAAACTGGTATGTTATCTCTAGGTTTGGTTTTTATACTGTATTAAACATTTTATGCTACAGTTTGTAACGTACGAGGAGATGTGACGTACCTGCCAGAAGGACGCCCACGACATAAAGGCAGAGAGGAATCAGAATAAAACGTCCGCGTAGCTCAATTGGTAGAGTGACTTATTCCGGAATGAGGGGACCCGAGTTCGAATCCTGGCGTGGATACAGAAATGACGGAGAAATTTACTTCGTTATAAGTTGTATATTCAGAATTGGTTTAGCAATTGTCAGATGAGCGTTTCTTTTGCTTTTATCCTAAAACTACATCGCAAAACGTTAGAGGCCGCAGCGTGTAAAGAGCAACCTGTGTGTTGTCAACAGTTTATCAGTTCATCACACAGCTAAATAAACACACCGGACAAAATTAACGAAATTCTGATTGAAAAATGCACATCAGTATAACGCTGACAAACGTAATGAGTTCTATACACATGAAGAGTGAAACTGCTGAATTATGATTGAAGATGTCTGAGGTGTGTATTTAAAACATCTGCAGAATTCTGTATTTCACTTTTACAGTTACAGCTATGGATCGTAAAGATGACGTTATTGAGCAGCAAACTGAGGCCATTGTTCTTGGCCGAGAACATGGTCATTCCCTGCAGATGGTGGTGAAATTTGTTGGACTGTCCGAATCAACAGTCAATAGTGTCCATTTCAAGTATTCGAAATATGGAAGCTATCACTGTAGGCCGAGCAGCTATGGTAGTAACTCTATTATGATAAATCGATCTCACAGGCGTTTAAGACGATTAACAACTGCTGCACTTTTCCAGACTCGTCAAGAACTGTTTCAACTGTACAGTAATCCAGACTCGTCAAGAACTGTTTCAACTGTACAGTAATCCAGACTCGTCAAGAACTGTTTCAAATGTACAGTAATCCAGTCTCAGAAAGAATTCTACGGAGAGAACTGCATGACTTGGGCATTTCCAGTCTTGTTGCCCGGATACATACGAATTTGACAACTGTCCACAAGAAAAATTGCCTTCATTGGGCAAAACAGCATCGTAACTCTACCACTGAACTGTAGTGACAAATAATATACCCCGACGAATCCAGATTCTGCTTGTATTCCAATGATGGTGGCTCCAGAGTCATGCGGAAGGCTGGAGAAGCATTTAACGCAGAATGTGTCCGAAGAGCGGTGCCAAAAGGACATGGAAATGTCCTGCTTTGGGGCTACATTTCAAATACCCGACAAATTCAGGTTCTGCTGTTCCGATGAATCCAGATTCTGCTTGTCTTCCAATGATGGTCGCTCCAGTGTCATGCGGAAGGCTGGAGAAGCATTTAACACAGTATGTATCCGAAGGGCTGTGCAAAAAATAAAGTAGAAGTTTCCTGCTTTGGGTCTGTATTTCAAGTACTGCATTTAGACTATTCGTTTAGATGTCCAATCGCACGAAATCTATGGATTATGTGCCATTTTTAAATAACGAATTATTGCCATTAGTCCAGTTTTTGGAACAAGAAGGACACATATTGGATCCTGTGTTTCAAGATAACTCTGGTGTCTATCGAGCTAGAACTGTGTTGGATGGGCTAGAAGAACATGAGAGAGGCTTTCCACATCTTAATAAATGTAACTGAAAATATCTGGGAGATATTTATAAAAAGGACAGTGAAAAAGAAAAAACAACACCCTGCAAAGTTGGCGGAATTAAGGGATTTTTTGAGCATGGAATGGGATAAACTTGATGCTCTTGTGATACTGAGTCATATTGATAGCATGCCAAACAACATTAGAGCTGTAATGCATGCACTGACTTTCGAGACGCATATGCTTTCGACAAGGGTTTGGAACACAGCGATAGGTATGCGCTTTCGTTCAGTACGTAATGCTGCCGCTAACGGTTGCTTAGTAGTAGGCCTTGGTTCAAAACTTCTTATCCGGGGCTTAAATTCATCCCATGGGTGCTCTATAGGATTAAGTTCAGGGCTCTGTGCTGGCCAGTTCGCACACGATACGGAATTATCGTTAAACCGCGCCGTAACAGTCCTTGCTTTATCGCTCGGTGCATTATCCTGTTGGCACCAACAAGGCTCTGTGCATTATCCTGTTGGCACCAACAAGGCTCGGCGCATTATCCTGTTGGCACCAACAAGGCTCGGTGCATTATCCTGTTGGCACCAACAAGGCTCGGTGCATTATCCTGTTGGCACCAACAAGGCTCGGTTCATTATCCTATTGGTACCAACAAGACTCGGTTGGATAGTACTGCCACAGAGTTGGTAGGGCATAATTCTCCAGAATATCGAGGTGGACGTGCTGGTTAACAGGTTTGTCCACGATAACCAATGGGCCGGGACCATACCACGAAAAACATTCCAACACGAGTACACTGCCAGCTCCAAACTTGACCGTAGGAACAGTACACCGTGGTAAATAGCGTTCCTCCGGCTGTCGCCATGCCCACACACGGCCATCAGACTGATGGATCATGTATCTGGATTCCTCAGTTCATAGGACCCCTTTCCATTGATTTACGGTCCCCGATAAATGTTTTTTATACCTTGCAAAACGACGAGTAGCATTCCGAGTGAAGATGAAAGGCTTACGAGCAGCCGCACGGCCACGGTAACCCATGGAATGAAGTTCCTTGCAAATGGTACGTGTACATACCGTGGTTCCAGCATTTTTACTCACCTGTACCCTGAAGTATTGTGCTGTACTCCGTCGATTAGCTGTAATGACTATCCTGAGGCTTCGACGTCCTCTATCACTGATTTTCATTGGTCTGGCTGCATGTTTTGCTGCTTCAGGCACGCCATGTGATTTCCACTTATTAAGTACATCCAAAGTAGTTGACATGGGTATGTTCAAACGCCTCTCGGTTTCTCTTATGGACAACCCACTAATATAACACCCGACAATCTTTCCTTTCTCAAAGTCAGTTCTCTCCCGCCGCGACATTTTCACTCAACCACACAGTGCGATATGATCGCGGTCAGCTGCAGGCTTGTTTTAATACCATTTGCAGCTGTAGATCGCTTCTTAACAACGCGGCAGATCCCTTCATTTGCTTTTGAATGGGTGTCCCTATACGACAATTGTATATACAACATTTGGTTTGCAACTGTTAGATGAGGGTTTTTCCTCCAAACACCACATCGCAAAGCGTTGGAATCTGCAGCGTGTAATTAAAAACTTGTGTTTTATTATAATGTTTTCAGCTCATTACACAGGTAAATATGTACACAAATATTTTTTTAATTCTGAAACTTACATTGCCCTGTGGGGGATAGAAAATATCTGTATGTTTAGATTCTTATTCTAATCAAATAGAATGTACGATAATTGTAAATTTAGGCACACTCTAATCAGAAAGTAAAAATATCAGGCAGCTGTCTTATTTGCGCGATACATTAGAAACCTTAAAAACCCAAAGGAGTTAAAACCTTCACGAGTCGAAAAGGATTTTATTTGATTACAAAAACCTTAAAACCTTAAAAACATGAGATCTTTCGAGCTTCCACTTAGCCCATCCTCAGATGAATGAAACAGTAGCACAAATGGGGAAGACTTAAGTATAGTGGCTAGAAGAGATAGTGTGTCGTGCGTTAATACCTCACTGTTTAAATTTTAGTTTACCCTCTTCGTGAAACCGCGAAATGGCGCTCCTGCGAGTTTTGATGCTATGATTTCTAAACATTAGCATGATTTTCTATGTCGTGTTCGTTGGATAGCTATTGAAAAGGCGATTTATTTGTTAGATCGGTCATGAAAAGTAGTAGTAAGAAGTGTAAGGCTGAGAACGTGTTTTGTACCTGGATGCAACAGTGGTTACAGGTCCTGTAAACAAATAGGTAACTATTTTCCGTGCCGAAAGATGAGGCAAGGCGGAATGAATCAGTATTTAATTTACTTGTCCTTAATCAATTTGGCAGCCACTGAGTTACTTATTTAGTTAAATATGCCACCTTTTTTTTAGTATTTTATATATCATCTCATTTTGTCCAAAATTATAAAATTATTGAAATTGGGTGTTTTTTTTTTTTTTTTTGGTTTTTTTTTGTCCAAAGTTCTGTAAACTTTATAATGGAAAAATTAGGTCTAAGTACAGTATCATGTGACACCCAATTAAACATTTTGTGTCTTGTAGAGATAGAGAAATGAGTTGCAACAGGAGCAGAACAGAATTCAATATGATGATTTGGCAAAAATTCCGATAATTAGGAATAAATTTGCGTCCAGTAATGTATTTGTACTAACCAGCCTTGTGACACGTAGATTCAATGCGAAAGAATGCATTTTACAAATAAAGTTGACGAAGCTACCCCCAAATTCAACATTTGGAAGAACATTCACATATACCTATCCATACATTACATTAATCGCTTTTACTATAACGGCAGGAAAAAAACCGGGAGATTCTTTAGTAAAATTTGAATTAAATTACTGTACTGCAGGAAACGAGGAGCACGTATATCTATGAGCACAGTTTACAACAATAGCATCGAAGCTGTCTTCAGCGCTCTCTCTGATTTCATCATTTTAAAAATCCGTCTGCAGAAGCGCACGGCACACTATCTCTTCTAGTCACTATAGCAATAGCATCCAAGCCGTCTTCAGCGCCCTCTGCGACTTCATGATTTCGAGAATCCGTCTGCAGAAGCGCACGGCCCACTATCTCTTTTAGCCACTATAGCAATAGCATCGAAGCTGTCTTCAGCGCTCTCTGTGATTTCATGATTTCAAGAACCCGTCTGCAGAAGCGCACGGCACACTATCTCTTCTAGCCACTATAGCAATAGCATCCAAGCGGTCTTCAGCGCCCTCTGCGACTTCATGATTTCAAGAATCCGTCTGCAGAAGCGCACGGCACACTATCTCTTCTAGCCACTATAGCAATAGCATCGAAGCTGTCTTCAGCGCCTTCTGCGACTTCATGATTTCAAGAATCCGTCTACAGAAGCGCACGGCACACTATCTCTTCTAGCCACTATAGCAAAAGCATCGAAGCCGTCTTCAGCGCCTTCTGCGACTTCATGATTTCAAGAACCCGTCTGCAGAAGCGCACGGCACACTATCTCTTCTAGCCACTATAGCAATAGCATCGAAGCTGTCTTCAGCGCCTTCTGCGACTTCATGATTTCAAGAATCCGTCTACAGAAGCGCACGGCACACTATCTCTTCTAGCCACTATAGCAAAAGCATCGAAGCCGTCTTCAGCGCCTTCTGCGACTTCATGATTTCAAGAATCCGTCTGCAGAAGCACACGGCACACTATCTCTTCTAGCCACTATAGCAATAGCATCGAAGCTGTGTTCAGCTTAGAAGGCCCGTGCACCGAACGCCGGAAGCTGCGTGACGTAGGGGAGAGTAGGCTGATGTCCGTGGTGGGTGGTCGAGCATGCATGAGCTTACTCACTCTGTGTAAGCGTGACTACGGATGTGCGTGGTTGTTGTTGTCAAATTGTCAACTAAATTTATTTTCATAGAGGAATATTAAAAGTATTCAAATTCCCTACTAATGGGGAGGTTCTCAAAATGGATTACAGCAATAAAGCGTGAAAATTTTCAACTCTAAGGTACGTGGAAACCTTTTGTTAACCTTATTTTAAACTACTCGTAAAATAAAAATTTTGAACTAGAAAATTTAAATTTGGCTAATTTTATAATCTAATGCATCTCACAGCGGGAAATCAAAGCACTGAAAAGATTTTTGAAAAATGAAATTTATGTTTGTAATGGAAAGAATAGATTACTTGTGTTGTTATAGTAACCCATAACATGTTTTTGCCAATGTATCAAATAAGTTCAAAGTAAAATATGTATATTTAGGAAGGGATTTTAAACTTTTTTTTTTATTATGGACACAGAATAATAAGGGTTGCATGTTTTTGATCCCAAGAGTAATATGTTGATACATTCGTACTTAGTTATTTAAGTGTTTAGGCAGCGCCAGATGAACTTTTTTGGGGTCCCTATTTCTGGGCACAAATGCTTGTAAAATACTTATAGCCTATACGAAATATATGTATGTCATGTACACATCTAACATACCTATGTCCTTTATATAAATGCTAAGGCCTTGTTGCCATGTGAAATACATCTTTTATGTTTGCAGACATAGAGAATTGCATTGAATTATCATTTTTAATATTTATTATTAAAGGAACACAAACACTGAATCAAGTATAGACAGCAAAAATTAGATATGAATGCACAAAAACAGAAGTTCACACATAGTTCAGGAGTAAGTTTGCCTTTAAAATGTCCGTTTAAAGATTTTGAAGCATTTTTCTACAAACCAACACATTGAAGAACTCTCGTGTGAGCAGTGTGTATGCTCTATCTGTGGTAGGATGGGAATTTATCAAAACCATTCAATTTCTTAAAAATTAGGTGAAATATATCAGTACTACCTGGGCAAGAAATTATTTACTTGCCCAGGTAGTAAAAGCTGGATGCGCAGGAAAATGTATCTTTTAAGATAACAAACTAGAACCCTATTTTTTTTAAGTTAAAAATATGAACTGTTTTTACATGTTTGCACTTCCATTTTAAGGGTCTGTATTACAAATGTTCAATGCACAAACGTGTGTATATCAATTTTTAAGATGCTGATGCTAAAATTGGTATGAAATGGTACGATGATGAAACTGGTGTTTCGGAAATTTAGTGATTCTGCCATGTTCCTTTTGTTAAAGTTGTCTCCCTTTGTCACTAAACATGAGAGGTCAGTTACATCAGAGGCATGCATACTGTTGTTGATTATAAACAAAATTTGGAGCAAAACTAGGTTTCCGATTTCTGGGCGTAGAGCATAACATAATTAAAGGTGTGATATTACTCTTTCCTTGGTACTTCGTAACAATAATACAACTTCCATTAATTAACAATGACATGAAACACGACATGTGATGACTGTCTTTTTTTCTTGTGTAGTAGGAAATTTTATTACAAACTTTTTCATTTTAAAATTTAGTTACCATGCACAGGCAATTAGATGTTTTATTTACCTGCCAAGACGAATTATTTACATGCTCTGTGCATCTCGGGCATGGTATTTTTAAGCCTTGGATATTGTTATTTTTAAGAGAAAGAAAAGTACGTGGATCGACATGAATCCACATATTGTGGAAACTATGTTCTAAACAAACAAGATTTTTAAGATACAAGTAGAAATATATACTCGCTTCTTTCTTTTTTTTTTTGAAAATATTTGCTTAAAATGAGAGATCAACTTTTTATTCATTTGTCTAGACTTATCTGTTTCCAGACTTCCTGCACTGTGTCTTCACAAGCTACAGCAATAATAACTGGAACTAATATATCTCATATCCGATAACTACTGGAAAGTGTGCTTCCAAACGTGAGGGTGGGTGTCAATTTTTGTATGGGGAAAAACTTCTTCAATCCTGCATAGAATTTATTTTGAAACCAAAATCATAAAAAAAGGAAAAAACAATCTTTTTCAATAGCTTTAGCAATGACAAAACATTTGTGCAAAATTTTATACCATTGCTTTTTATGGTTTCTGAGAAAATGGTACATCAAGTTAGTCAGTTTATAATGAAACATGTACATCTTTTAAAATACATCTTATAGTACCAAAACAATCGCTTAGATTTATTCAGTACAATAACTGCATGTGCATTTGTCACGTTCTCAAAAAATATAATAATTATCTGAAAAAATACTTTAAGAAATTATTGGAACAAATTTCAGATTTTCTTAGAAACGTGTCTTTGAAATTCTTCAAGGAACAGCTAACGGACACATAATCAAATTGTGCTTGTGATACACAAAGAACTACACAACCATAATTATGTGTACATTGGCAGTTTTGCTGAATACTTCTTGAAAATCAAATTTCAGGAAATTTCTGCCAATAAGTTACTTGTATTTTTGCAGATAAAAAGAAATGCTTATATTGTGGATCCAAATAGTTTTGCTTAATGCTACTAATATACTTAATACAGATGTGTTGAACTTTGACAAGGTAACTTTTTTGAAATAGTGCTCTGGAAGACAAAAATTATAAACTTTACATTTGCTTATCAAAATGAAGTTGTCCAAACACGTAACTAGATGGTACTAAAATTTGGAAAACTTGTTATGTCATTATTGTACGTTTAATAATGTAGCAATTGCATAATTTTCTTGAAATCTTAATTTATTTGATGCAATCAGTAGATCAAGCAGCAATTCACTGTATGTATGTTAAAACGTGTTTTATTGAGCCTTTGGTAATAATTAAAAAACACAGAAAAAAGTTCAGTTTTTCTTGACCTTTTTTTATATATTAGTGATCACGGATTGCATATAAAATACATTTTCACTAAAGGAATTATTTCATTATTAAAATTTTCATAGTCATAAGTTTGCAATGAATGAAAAATCTGATTCCTTAAATATGTCAATCGACATCTTTTGAAACGACGGCGATACTTCGTAATGGACCCTCAAACTAATCTTTCAAGTACAAGAACGATTTGTTCACAAGTACAGGAATCGTTCGGTTAACTATAAAGATACTATAACTTCAAGTGAAACTACGACAACAGTTTATAATTTCGATTATAGAAATGGTTTATCACTTCCAGTGAAATGACAGGGATGCTTTCATTAAACTGACGAATATGTGTTGCTTACCCTTTCAAGTCGAAATTATTGCTACGCTAAATTTTACGCTGCAATTTCTTTTTCTTCTGTATTTTAAAAGATTATTAAACAAACTTGTTAACTCTGCAGTTATTTGAAAACTAACACACAAGTTCTTATTTAAATGCAGTTAAACTCTAAAAGAACGCACGACCTGGTTAGTTGGTGTACGTAAAGACGCGTTCGTTCGCACATCGCCGTAATGCTCCTCTCCGCGACTACGGACTACTCCAGTGACGTCACAAATCGGTGCGCGGGCCTGCTAAGCTATTAGGAGGTGATGGTTCAGCGCCCTCTGTGATTTCATGATTTCAAGAACCCGTCTGCAGAAGCGCGCGGCACACTATCTCTTCTAGCCACTATAGCAATAGCATCGAAGCCGTTTTCAGCGCCCTCTGCGACTTCATGATTTCAAGAATCCGTCTGCGGAAGCGCACGGTACACCATCTCTTCTAGCCACTATAACTTAAGTATACATGTGTCAGTGTAACTCGTGACGTAGAAAAACGGGTACGTTCTGACTGCGTCGTGAACACAGTATCAAGCATGAACATCCAATGAATCGTTGTGTGATAATAAAGAAGGTATTTTAATATGTGGAGGACTAATATTACTATAACTTTGATTTAATTTCTATCAAATATATTTTTTATTTACAAACAACGATTCATTGGATGTGCATGCTTTTGCCGCCCCGGTGGCGCAGTGGTCTAAGCGATGGCCTCTGATTATTCGTCCGAAAGGGGTCCGGGTTCGAATCCCGGTTTGTCTTACGGCCATGGCATGGATGTTGTGTTTGTCTTACGGCCCTGGCTCTCTCCCTTCTCTGGAACCAGTGACCCTAAATTAGGGACGGGCGACTGCTTATAGCCTATTGAGTTGCTCACGGTGGTCGTTAAACCTCCAATAAAAAAAAATGTGCATGCTTGCTACTGTGTTCACGGCGCACTCAAAACCTGCCCGTTTTTCTGCGCCATGAGTTACACTGACAAATGTATACTTAAATCTTCCCCATTTGTGCTACTGTTTCATTCATCTGAGAATCGGATTAGTGGAAGCCCGAAAGATCTCATGTTTTTAAGGTTTTTGTAATCAAATAAAATCCTTTTGGACTTATGAGGGTTTTATCTCCTTTGGGTTTTTAAGGTTTTTAATGTATCGTTTAAAAAAAGACAGCTGCCTGATATTTTTACTTCCTACTTTATGTTATGCACGAAATAAATCCGTTCTTCATAAACTCTAATCATATAAAAATGTGCATTAGCTGCATATTCAAGGCACACTAATAAGGAAAATAGGCAGTAATTGTATATTCAAGAAACACAAATAAGGAAAATGTGTACAATAAATATATATTCAAGCACACCGTAATCAGAAAAAGGTAATAAATTTGCTTTATCGGTGAATCATCCTGCAATGGAGAGCTGTCCAATCCCGTGCTGAAGATTTCTCACCAATATTCTTGGAAAATCTGTCAAGAGAAAATTGAACTCCAAACAGTCTTTTCATGATAAAGAATTCTGCAGGTATTGGTTCTTGGGATTTAGCTCCTACGTTTTGGATTGTAGTTTTCCATGTTGATTAAGTTTTGTTAAAAGTACGGAAAGGCTTCGTTCATTTACTTTCCGCTATGTATTAAATCAGTTGTTGTACGCAAGTTAAATTTTTGTTGCACATACATTATATGCTTGGAGTAAGAGTCAATGAGTTTATCAACGTCTCATACTGACACCAACGTCTCTTTCTTTGATTAGCTGAAGAACTACCTTTGACGCCAGAATTAATTTTTTCTGATTTCCTTTTTGTTCAGGCGCACAAGTTAAATAGTTTTTCTTGAATTCCTGACTCTTCCATGATTTATTGCACTCATTTTCTTTTTTCTCACATGCGACAGTTTGAAATGCTTGTTCACTAGACAATGTACAAAATGCGATTTAGGTTGTGGTGTACAGAAACATATGTGGGTGTTCCAAATTGTAATGTACCAAAGAATGAGTTCGTCTTCACTTCTCTGAGATGGCCTTGCATTGAGTCTTTAGCCTTTCAGAGTTGAAAATTAAAAATACCATATTTTTGGTCATGCTGTAAAATTCGCGGCAGATCTGCAGTCAGTGAGACTCAGGAAGAAAAACCCATATGGGTATATTCCGCAGCGGCGCATAATCACCGTACTTTGAAATTCAGTAAAACGAAATTTCCGTACGATACGTACATTCGTTGTTGTACCCCTGCAGTAATTCCTTACAGAAAAGTTCGTGATTCATCGGATTACCCAGCAGTCTAAAGAAGTAAGGAAAAAGATCGTATTTAAAAGTAACTGCCGTTTTTTAATCCTTTCTGCTTATTTCAAATGAGTGAATAGCAACTACAAGTTTTTTAGCATTACCTCTGTTCCATTGTTGGACCATACAGTTCCGCAGTAGGTGCTCTAATACGCATTTTCATAATTAGATGTACGGCAACCACGAACATTTGTGACTCTGAGCTTTTCACAGCACGACATCGTCCTCAAGAGTAAATTATATTATCTTCCTTGCATCATATTTTCTGTCAAAATGCTTGTCAGTAAAAAAAGAAAAATGACCCTTCTTCCTAACACTTTGCGGACCGCCATCTTTGTATTGCGCTACGTTTTCCAGTTGTTAACCATTTTTAATGATCTTCCAAATATTCAGACTCTCTTCACAATTATGGAGCGGATATTTTAAAAGCCAAATGGTTGCTAAAGCGGCGCAATATCCTCAAATCCAAAATTTATAACTTCCTTCAACATATAATAAGCGGATTATGCGATGAAAATGACTGCAAGTGATATATTTCTACGTGACATATGGGATATGTTTTCGAAGAAAACTCAAGAATTATTTCCTCTGGGATGTAAATACGGAAAGAAACCCCAGAAAAGAAAATGTTGGAAGTAAATGGCTGAAAATGCCAGGATTGACTGCATTCCTGTGTATCTGACTTTTCTCTGTAATGAAACATTTATGAAAGAACATTTTATCGAGATTTAAGAACTTGGGGTAGCAAAAAAGCAGTGCTGAGGCCGTGCTTTGTGGTACAAGATACGAACCCTAAAAGTTATAATTTAGAATAAACTTAGAAAAATCTTAGGCTCCATTAGAGTAATTTAGAAAAAACTTAGGCTCCATAGATTTTTTTAGTCCTGATGAACTTCTTTTAAAGTACTCCACAATAGATTTTTCTTTAACAAGGGCACAGTCAATTTGTTCGGTAGCCTTTTGTATCACCAGATTAAGTAAAGGCGCAAAGCATCCAATAAATCATTCAGCGTAATGTTAAAACTTCAACCAAATCACAAAAGGAAGCGAAAGCGTAAATCTGTCCTTTCTATTTCATTGGAACAATTTTAGTGACATGATGCAAATACAGAAAGTGTTAGCAACAGATATTTATAAAGAAATAACATTATGTTAAATTATGAATGGTTATTCTGTAGAGGGGAGGATCTCTCGGCTTTTTCCTAAATCGATTTGGCGTATACGAAATGATAGATATATCATACAAGATAAATTTCAAAAGATTACTCATGAGGTATTAATCGCTGTTTCCAGGAGAGTAACTACAACAAACTTTCCCACTTTTCTTTATTTTGTTACAGAAACATTTATTTACAAGGTTTTTTCCTATCCTGATGTGGAAGCGTCAGGCCTTTCTCTAAAACAAATTATGCAAATTTTGGTGTTTTTGCTGTCATCTTTCGAAGGAGACAAGAGGGTTAACGTTATTAGGACATTATACTTATCTAAACGTCCAATGTTTACATCAGAGCATTGGTAGGGAAATCCCAACATGTTCGTTCCAAGTTTCCGTGCTTAACTTATTCTACTCTTTTTGCTGTTTTTATATCGTTTTCATCTCATTTACACTCTCAGACAATTTTCTTTGCTACAAAACTCCTAACTACCGGTATACTAGCTTCTACTTAATTTCTACCTTGATCTCTTGTGTTGGGAAAAAGTTTGAAACCGTGCGGACATTTCGTTTGGTTAGGAGATAATTTAAAATGCTTATTCATACAATATTCATACATAAGAAAGCATCAAATCTGAGTATAAAACTTGCATAAAATGCTGGAAAAGAATTCACACAGCAGTTGTGACTGCCTGACCTGCAGGACGCACATGAGATAAAGGCAGATAGCAGTGAGAGCACACACCAGTGTAGTATACAGTAGTGGCCAAAATTGTGGAAACCTTTTGGAAATAGTGTATTTTTGAGGTTTGATGGCTCATAACACCACTTTTTTTTTGGAGCAATACCAAAAAATTATGTATCAATGGAAAGATAATTTCATCAAAAATATAATGCAATAACTTTTATGAAGCATTTTGTATTAGAACAGCAGTTATAAAAAAGAAAAGTGAAAAACATGGAAAAAATGAGATATACAAAAATTCTCACCTTGTCAGTTAATACTTAGTTGGGTAAACTTCAGCGTTAATTACGGCCTTACAACGCCTTCCCATGGTGTGAACCAAGTTTGTTAGTTCTGCAGCTGTTATAATGTGAAGCCAAGATTGACTTATTGCTTCTATTAATTGGGTTTTATTGTTGGGTTGCTTCTGACTAACAAGTTTCTTTAGTCGGCTCCATAGATGTTCGATGGGGTTAAGGTCTGGGCTATTTCCAGGCCATACCAACAGTGGAGTATGATTATCTTGAAACCACTCTTTGCACACAGCAGCAACATCACATGGAGCTGAATCCTGTTCAGATATAAATGCTTCATTATCTTCGAAGAGATCACGTGCGGAAGGCTTCAGTTTGGGCTCAAGTATTTCATTAATGTATTTTTGGCCATTTATATTCCCATTAATCACGCAAATTCTGCCCACACCTTTTGATGTCATACAACCCCAGATCATAACACTAACTGGGTGTTTCACGGTACATGTAATGCAATCAGGATTCAAATCTTATCCGATTCTTCTCCTTACGTATTTTATGCCATCACTACCAATCAGGGAGATTTTGGTCTTATCCCTCCAAGTAACACTGTCCCATTGTTCCGCTGTCCAGTTAACATGCATGGGTTTTAGCTCACTTTAATCTTTTCAATCTTCGTTTGAGAGATAAAAATGGCTTTTTTTGTGGAATTCTAGCTTTTGGACCAAATTCCTGCAATCTGTTCCGAACAGTCCTTGCACTCAACTTCACATTACATTGCGCCATTTCATCTTGTATATACCCAGATTATTTTCTTCTGTCACCTAGGCACAGTCTCTTAATTCTTCTATCATCACTTGCTGTTGTGCATCTTTTCCTGCCTTTGCCAGTCTGGTTTTGTAGTGACTGAGTCTCCTTATACCTCTTCAATAATTTAGAAATGACACCTTTGGGTAAGTTTTCACTAATTTTTCGTATAATTTCTTCCTAACTGAAGCCTTGTTCACTTAATAGTACTATTTTACATCGCTTTATCGGTGACCAGTCAACTCTTTGCGCCATTTCTTTAATTTTATTACGTTTTACAAGCTTACTGAATGAAAGAACACAAAAACACCCAACCAACGTTATAGCAATCACATAACACACTAACAAATGTCCTCCTCTCAGCTCCAATACAAGACATCAATAGCTGAATCCTACTGTGATACCTGATTGACTCATTGCCATAACAAGATGACACCCGATTGGCTTTCTAAACACTGATGCTCACTGGCTATATTCGAATGAAGGGAAGCTACTTCATATCAATCTAAGCAAGTTGTGCTTCCTTTTTCTGGTTATTTGGCTATAACATTTCGTATAATACCGATAATTGAACACAATTTGTCACATTACATCCTTGATGAAATTATCCTTCATTGATATATAATTTTATGGTATTACTTTAAAAAAACAAGTGGCCTTATGGGCCATCAAACCTAAAAGATGCACTTTTTCCAAAAGGTTTCCACAATTTTAGCCGCTACTGTAGTGTATAGCACTCGTAGCTCAGGATCCGAGAGTTGTGGGGTTCGAATTCCGCCCCTGGCATAAAAATTATGAAGAAATTTACTTCGTCATATTGGCGCCCGAACTTCCAGGATGACCTGACCATTAAGTTTCTCGCAATGGTGTGTTTTTCTTCCCTAATTTAGTGCTTCGAAAAAAAAAATCAGTGTGATATTACGCTCAACACACCAAATTATCCGGAATTTCTCAAATGCACGTTCTTCATCGGATGACACATGGTCCCGGCTGACCATTGGACCATGCCCCCGGCCCTCTTTTGGGGAGAGGGGAGATGTGACGTGCCTGCCCCACAGAACGCACATGAGATAAAGGCAGATAGCCAGTGTAGTATAGTGGATAGCACTCGGAGCTGAGAGTTGCGGGTTAGAATCCCGCCTTTGGCAAAAGAATGATGGAGAAATTTACTTCGTCATACAGTTACCCTGAGACAAAATTTGCATAATGGAGCCGCGTAAATGTTACGCCCAGGTCCGACTGAGTAGAAACGCAACTGTGCGGCTCATATGCAGTGAATTGGTTTGTTCTTTACCATATTTTCACGATGGTCTCTGAAAAATCTTTAAGGGATGCTGAAAAAGGGAGAATGATAGCAGTTGTTGAATGCGGCTTCTTTCAGAGAAAAATTGCCGCCCGTGTAAGAAATTCGAAAACTGTAGTGTTTAATTTTCTGGAAGATCCGTATTGCTGTGGGAAGAAAACCCTGAGAGGGTAGCCAAGCAATCGGGCAAGGCAGAGAAACACGAGCGTCGTCATCAAGTATTTCTGCAGAATTACAACTCCCTGTGACACCAAGAACAACAAAGTATGTATTACAACACACTCCAAATATTTAAAATATCGTAAGGCTAAAGGTAAACCAAAGTTAAATGAAGTGCTAATGGATGAAGTTTGCTTCTGAACATGTAGCAAATCCAGACCTTTGGAACAAAGTAGTGTTTACCGATGTAAACAAAAAATCAACCTAGATGTACCTGATGGTTTGCATTACTCGTGACATGATATTAGGAACATATCCACCCTCCTGTCGAAGCGATTGCAAAGAAGTGGGTGTGTTATGATTGAAGCTGGCATCTGAAAACAAAGAATTTTGTTTCGTAAAACGGAAATGTTGTTTGTTGGACTATCAGAGTATTCTTGGGAACGTTTCTATACTCAAAGAGGTGAAATAATGGATCTTGATTTAATTCTTCAGTGAGATGTTATTTTTCAGCCGGATTATGTTCCACTGCATAGATCAAAATCAACTTCTGCGTGACAGTCTAATAATGGAATTACAGTCCTGAACTGGCCATCTGGTAGTCCAGACTTCAATCCTATTGATTATGTTCCAAGGCATAGATCAAAATCAACTTCTGTTGACGCTATGCCTCAACGACTGATTGAAAACATGTGGGGCATCACGGCACACGGAGTTTATATTGACAACAAGAATTACGACAACGTTTTCGAACTCAAATCAGCTGCCCGGTGGTCAATTACTCTTTCAGAGTTTGCGAAATTTATTAGCGCTATCCCTCAACGAGTGATTGATGTTCTGAAAGTAAATCGGAGACAAACAAGGTTTCCGCGAAACATAATCTGCTAACTTTTTTACATTTAAAAGCTGTGGTCTCATACGTTTTCCCTTCTCATTTATGTGAACAAATTGTGCACCTGTTTCTGATATTTCAATGCAGATAATACTGTATGTAGCTTTCAATTGTTAGACTAATCAAATACTACGTTTAATTACATTTCCTTAGGATAGCAGGATAATGTAAAATCTCATTTGAACAATATTATGTGGCCTCAAATTTTTTCCACCACTGTTCTATCTCAGGCATGGACATTTTCTCATTCAGTCGGAGAGAGAAACGTTTTCTTCCCAGCTAGGAAAATCAAAATGTACTTCAGACCACCCCGAGCGTCTCCCAATTTCCATGCGTTTTGTAAGAAATGCGTGAGATTTCTTTTACACGGTCATGCTTCACACCTGTTGAGAGGCCGTTCGCAGATTCCCACGTCATTTCGCTTTCCCCTTCTTTCGCATCTTAATTATCTAACTTTCATCTCATTCTACATGTGAGCTATGATAATTTGCTTTTGCTCACTTGTGCAGAAAGGCATGAAACCCATCTTATTTGAACTAAGAACTCGATGTGTTCGAAGCTTCTCACAGGAAGGTGATAGGAATTAAAACATTTCCATTCATTCCAATTAGACATTAGGAATGGCTGGTGAATGTAACCAACATTAATAATACTTTCAGCGAACTTCGAAAGAAGTGGTCGTTCCTTATCTGGTTAACAGTAAAAAGCGACTAATGAACCAACTTTTACTTCCCAAAATACTAACGCAGGAAATTTTGAAAAAAAAAAAATTTAAGTGTTTTTTTTTTTTTTTTTTTTTTTTTTTGGAGAACTTTGGTCTCCCGTGAGCATCGAAAACTGGAATAGATCAACGTAAAATGGGATTTCCTTGTCTTGGTATAAGTTTTTATGCTTTTTAGCCGAAATTGTTCCTTGTGCCATACAATCTCAATAATTAATCAGTGCGTTTGGATCAGGCAATGTAAAATATTTTGTAAAAGAACATTTTGCGCTAATTACGTGGGAAAACATTCCTGAGGCTCTGTCTTTTGGCCAATCTCACTATTCAACATATAAATTTCTACAAGAATGGAAGTGATTTTTCTTTGTAGATGTTTGGGCGCTGAACACGAAAATAACAGCAAAAATCTTCTCTTAGCTACGGTTCCGGATTAATTTGACTATTTATATTTTGTATATATTTCAATGGAATGTCCAAATACTAGGAATAAAATTTAACGAATTCATCTACTTTATACGCGTTGCTGTTTTGCCTGCCACTTGTTGTGGGAAACGTCCGAGAACCTTTCTGGAGCATCCAGCAAAAATCTGCTAACATTGCAGCATTCCACTTTCCTTTTTATCGTTGTTCCATTGCAGAAATGTCCTGGTGGAATCGCTCCCCATGTTCATAAATGAAAGCGCCACAGTTCTCAGGGAAGACATCGATATGTGAATGTAGGAAGTGCGTCTTGAGCGTCATGTTGCAGCCAAGATTTTCATAAACCTGTAATAGTTCTTCCACAAGGTCCATGTAATTGTCAGTCCGCTTGTTTTCCAAGAACAATGTTGCAACATTCCGAAAACATTGCCAAGCATGTTGCTCATCAGGATTAATAATACACTCAAACTGTTGGTCTCCCAAGAGCTGGCGTATCAGTGGTCTAATGAATATTCTCTGTTCGATCTTCTCAGTATTTAGTCATGGGAACCTTTGGCACAAGTATTGAAATGCAGATTCATTCTTGTTCACAGCCTTTACAAATGCCTTTATGAGCCCCAGTTTTATGTGCAATGGTGGCAGAACAATTTTGCTAGTATTCACCAGAGGTTCGTATGCAACAATTTTTGTGCCAGGCAACAAAGCTATTCGTCGAGGCTATTCATTCTGTTTCTAATGTGGATCTCTTGCGCTGCTATCCCACTCGCAGATATAGCAACAGTACTTTGTGTATCCTCCTTGCGAGCCAAGCAAAATCGCGATAACTTTGAAAACTGTACATATCAGCCATTCATGTTTATTGTAGCTGATGATGCTTAGAACAGGTTTTAACATGGTGTAACTTTCTTTAGCTAAGACTGCATATGCAAAAGGGATGGAAGGCCTTTTAATACACACAATTCACGTGAATTGGGAATATCAAACAGAAGTCATCGCCCTTCCCTTGTTTATAAGTGCGTCACGGAAATATTATCATCGGCCGCAACCGGGGAATCGAACACAGGATCTTCCAGTTACACGCCGGACATGCTGCCACTGTACTACAGCGGCCTCGAATTCTCCAGACTCGCATCTCTCATACGACTAACTGCCAAACCACATGGCTGGTTGCTTCTTGGAGCTCCGCACAATGCTGGTGATTCACCAAAGATGGCAAGTAGCAACTGAACATATAACTAGGGAGGCGAATGAATATTTAATACGCACAATTCACGTTGATTACGAACATCAAACAGACGACATTGCTATTTCTACGCTTATAGTTCCGTGACTCAGTTATATACGTGGAACCAGCGATGACTTCTGTTTGATATTCCTAATTCACGTGAATTGTGTGTATTAATTATTCATTTGCCTCCTAGTTATTTGTTCAGTTGCTGCTTACCATCTTTGGTGAATCGCCAGCATTGTGCAGGGTTCCAAGAAGCAACCTTCCATGTGGTTTGGCAGTTAGTCGTTTGTGAGTCTGGCAAATTGGAGGCCGCTGTGGTGCAGTGGTAGCATCTCCGGCGCGTTACTGGAAGACCCTGGGTTTGATTCCCGGTGGCGGTTGATGATAATTTTTCCGCGACTCACTTAAAACCGTGGAAAGAGCGATGACTTCTGTTTGATGTAGAAGGCCTTTTGTTGCTATTATGTAGTAGTACAGCCTTAAGGCTTGTTTTGGATGCATCTATAAAGAGTCTCCACTCGTCTGGTTTGTACAGAATGTTTTAGTTTTTGCATCACACCTTCAACATTTTTGCAGAATGTTATTTCATCTTCACTGCTAAAACAGCCTTCCAGTTGTTTCTGACAATCACGAAAAAAGACACGCTTGCTGTATCGGCAAGAAGATTCCACTGTTCCAAACGTGATGCTAACAGGCAGCTCCAAATCCCTAATGAGATCACTAAGTTCATATTGTGTGATTTTGTGTGGTTCACTGGAGGAAGATGGTGGCACATACATAGGATCAGCATCACTGGTGGATGGATCAGCTTTTATATCAACTGATTCTATAAGTTCATCATCATCGCTATCACTACTTGCCTGAACATTAACCGGGATATCAGGAACCGGCAATCCCTCTCCATGAGCCACTGGGCGAATAACGGAAGGTATTATAAGGTACTCAATATTTCTCTTCCTCTTCGTATTTATTCCTTCCTTCAAAGGAGGAATCATGAAGAAATAGGAATCGGTTAAGTGGTTTGTTGTTAACGCCAAATGGTGGGCACAGCAAAGCGCATTGAGACTTCCTTCCCATGCATGAAGCATTCAGAGTTGATGAACATGTCGTGCAGCACACATGTAGAGCCCAAGACTTATCTTGGTCTTCCACACGACACCAAAAATACATGAAATATGCTTTTTGCACTGCAGGAGTCAATGGTTGCTTCCTGGAGCACAAATCACGTCACCATAAAAAAAGTTATCTGGATTGTTAATGCATTTGCGGGGTATTATCACTGTAGTGAAAGCCAATACTCGAAGAGAAACATAATAAAACGTGAATGAAATAAAATTCCCTTATTTAAAAAAAATTCACTAATCTACACTAGCAGAAACACGCAGTGCGATACAACTGACGCAGTTTGATACATACGCTCCCGCGAACAAAAGAAACTGGATGGATCCGGTTCCAACAGCTTCTTCGCTATGATCACTTCTTTCACGAGGCGAAGATTCATGAAACAACTCACCCGGACCACAATTTAACGTTTGCCGAAATGACTTATGAGTGTCGTTATTATAGCATCCCATTGATATACACTGAAGAGCAATTGAATTAGATATACTTGTCTAGTAACGTGTAGCATCACCTTTCGCCCCCTGATGACGGTGGCGATTCGTCTCGGCATGGACTCGACAAGACACCGGAAGCGTTGGGAAGCCATACGGATCAACGACCCCTGAACAAGCTCCCACAGTTCACGACGATTTGGTGGAGGGGGATCAGAGTCTCTAACATCTCTCTTAATGGCATCCCAAATGTGCTCGATCGGATTGAGGTCAGGTGACCAAGCTGGCCAAGGAAGCGAGGTCACGTCGGGGGAGTGTTCATCCAACCATTCGGAAACAATTCGGGAGCGATGGCACGGTGAATTGTCTTGTTGCAGGATGAGGTCCCCAGTGGGATGTTGAAGACGCACAAACGGGAGCAAATGGTCGTCCAGGATATCCCAGTAACGTTGACCTATGAGGGGCGATGTCACACGTACCAGGGGTCCCATTTCAGTCCACGTAAACATTCCTCAGACGAGAATGCCACCCCCACCAGCTTGAAGAGTACCCTGCTGGCAAGAAGGATCCGCCGCTTCATGTGGTTTGCGCCGTACTCGTATCCTGCCATCCGCATGTACCAACGTAAATCTCGACTCATCAGTCCAGGTAACATTTTCCCACATGCCTAGGGTCCAGTGGCGATGTTCCCGTGCCCATGCTAATCTTTGCACCCTGTGATGTGCGGTCAGCAGCGGTACCCTCGTGGGAGGATGGCTTCCAGTACACCATAGCGAGGAGATGGTTCTGGATGGTGTGGCTGCTTACACGTTTCTGTGCACCAGCGTTAAATTGCCGAGTGATTTTTTGCACTGTGGCCCGTCTATCCGCTGTTACAATGCGAGCTAGCCGACGATGACCCCTCTCATCCACACGCTGTTGTCCACGGCAGTTGGCCCTTGCAGGGATGGTTTTACCGGATTCTATGTACTCATGTTGCACCCGTGACACAGTGGCTCGTGAAAATCCCAGTGCCGACACGACTTCCGAGATGAAGTGACCCATTCGTCGGGCCCCGACAATTTGCCCACGATCAAATGCGCTTAAATCATTCGTCTCATCCATACTGCGTCCTACTCTTACTGATTCCCGTCGCATCACTCCTTATATTGTCGGATCGCTGCGTACATCGTGTCGTTTCCGTTTACAGGGCCTCCCACAGCGCCACATTTGCATAACGCCACCTGTCTCTAATTCAGTTGCTCTTCAGTGTATATGTGAAACACAAATGGTCTGTTTACTCGGACATTTGAGCTGGAAGAGTATTTTAACTGTGATTTTCGTGTTGAGCGACCAAAAATCTATAAAGGACGACTAACTTCGTTTTTATAAAAAAAAAAAAAAAAAAGTTAAAATTTGTTGAACAGTGCCTTCCCAGCAAGCACAAGGCATGGGCTTTTCGTCCACGCCGGTGTTGGCCATATCATTTCTCTGAAATGGAACCAGCTTGAAACTAATGATATTGGAGCCCAAATTCTTTATGTATTTATCGAATCATTCGCTAATATTAATACTTACAATAAATACCTATAAATGCTAAATTAACTGTTTTCATTTCTCATTTTTTAGATATTGATAAAAAATACAAGTTAAGGTTCTGGGAAGAGTCACTGAGAAGAAGTACAACAGATTTTTAATTAAAAGATTCGATTGCCAACAAGTTTTGCTTGACGAATTTCAGTGTCATAATGTGTAAATACAAGAAAAAGGTAAGAATACTTTTGATAGCAATATGTGATCTGTGTTTCGCCATGGTAAATATTTCTGAACACCATGACACAGCATGTATGGGCATACATACGTAACTAGTGAATTTCAGGTTGCTGCTGCTACTTATTTAAAAAAAAGCGAAGAATTTACAGATGACTTATTGTTTCTTCCGTATCTTGGATATTTAGAAGTTGGTGTTGTGTGGTCGGGCATTTTCATGTATTGCTTTGCTTGACATGTTTTTCCTGAAATTAGAATGCACACGTTTCAAGGCGTTTCGGGATTATGGGCATAGACAGTGATTCCCAAGGATGGAAATGGGGAAAACAGAAATGATCCTATGATTCCTTTTAGGGCTGGGAAGCAACGTTTCCAGACCACCTACCTAATAAGCTGTAGGACCCCGTTTATCCCACTAAGCAACGGCCACTCGGCGAGGCTTCGATTCGATGAAGTGGCGATAGATAACCTGGTATATCTGGTACCATAATGTCAACAGCAGGTCCTCCAGTTGACGTACATTTCAGGGTGGTAGTGATTTAGCGCGAACCCGCTTTTCCAAGTTAAACCACAAATGTTCGATTGGGTTCAGGTCAGGTTAATTTGAAGGCCAGAACATTAACCGAAAGTCACCAGCATGTTACTCCTTGGCGATTCCGACAGTGTGTCATGGGGCATTATTCTGTTGGTAATGGCCATCACCAGCAGGGAACACAGTTGCCATGAATGGGTGAACTTGGTCTGCAACGATGTTAGGTACCTGATAGCTGTCAGGGATTGTGCTATTGGGACAATAGGGCCTAAAGTGTCCCACGAAAATATCGCCCACAGCATAACACAGGTGGCTGGCACATGCGACCCTCAAGAGGCGCTGCAAGTACGTGCCACAAATGATGGCTAGCCTATTGTGGTCCGTGAGTATCCCAACAGTGGCAACCGCCAATCATGTGGTATAACTGATGGCTTGCTTAATCTTGTCCGTCAAAGTCCCAGTAGTAGTAAAAAAACAACAAGATTATCACTGTTCACCGAAGGCACACAACTCCCTTCTTAACAGTGATTATTCACTGAAAAAGTTTTTCAGTTGTTAACAGTGTGTGTGCATTCGGTGAATAGTGATTATCTACTGAAAAAGCTTTTTCAGTTGATAACAGTGTGTGGGCCTTCGGTGAACAGTGATTATCAACTGAAAAGCTTTTTCAGTTGATAACAGTGTGTTTGCCTTCGGTGAACAGTGATTATCAACTGAAAACGTTTTTTCAGTTGATAACAATGATTATCAACTGAGAGGAATGATATTTATCTAAAATAAATATCATTCCTTTTCAGTTGATAATCCCTGTTATTAACTGAAAAGCAGTTGTGTGTACACAACTGTTTTTTCCCCTCCAGCTAAACTCCTACATGATGTCACGCAGCTGAGGAAATTTCCTAAACATGTTCGACAAATCGTCCGATGGATCCAACTAAGGATGGCTCGTTTGCGAAGCGGATGCTCTAAGTGCTATACTAGTTTGCCACGCGTGATCGGTTGCTTGGAGGTGAGCTTCTCTCCTACGCGATGTGAAACAAAGGGTTCTGTTTTTAACTTCACAATATTTCGAGTTAGTTTTCATAAATGTACGTTTCATATAATTCATGAATTCATTTTTTCACTGTTACGATTTTTTTATTTACTTTAAGGAAACTTCGCTCACTTCAACGAGTGTACCAACTTGAAGACGTTTTTCAAAGTTCTGCGCTGTCCTTCTGGTCTTGAAAGGCGATTGTTTAATTAATATATTGACACATTCACGTCACATTCTGTTCCAATTTAAAGCTGTATCTTTTTTTTCCACGGTCTGAAGCTACATTTGTTCTAAATCGGAATGATATTTTATTTTACTTCCGGTTATTTTTAGCAGCGAATTTCCTCCAATCTTGTGTATTCAACGCATGGATTAGTACATTATATTCACATAGCGCTGTTTGTTTGTTTTTCAAATACTATGTAATTTTGTAACGAAAATATACATTTTGCACTCGTACAATACTTATTCTTTTCCAGCACAACAATTTTTTAATGTCTTTCCGGGACTTCTGTTTGAAGCGGTTTAGTGCATGAAGTTTATACAGAAATTATTTCTTGTTATTCATGGGAATGGAGTAAGTGTGATTCATGGCTGTTTGTATTCACGATTCTTAGTGTGTTAGTGCACACATTTTGATTCGGAATGAGTTTCTATAAATACATGAGGTTAATTGACTATTTCTTACAGTTCATTAATTATTTACATCATTTTCCTAAGACGGTAATTTTTGTCGACGCGGCATTTTATTAGGAAATCAACCCGTTTCCCTATATATGGCTTTTTTTAACATCCACTAAAAAACACGATGGCGAGGTCGCCGTCTTCAACTAACTGGTACCACGAAAGACAGCGCACGTGTTGCTTCGGCGCATGCGCAGTCCTTCTGCTTGCTTTCACCTCCTGTTGGGGTTGCTTCCCAGAAAAAACACAAGTGGTGGGAAACTTCTGGCCACCAGCTGGCAGTGATGGGTCACTGCTGGCTGAAATCTGCCGCTCACGGCCCGGTAGCGGTCCGTTGGTGGCAGCGCTATCAGTTGGCGAGCTATTGATGGCCCTGCAGCACCGCCGTGAATTGTGGGACTCCAAGCAAGTGCCACTAGTGGCCCGTTGCTGGCAACCGATGCAACCCCCACAACATGTGGAAGCAACGGGACTGCGCATGCGCAGAAGCAACACTTGCTGTGTCTCTCATGGTACCAGTTAGTTGAAGACGTTGCTATCGCCATCGTGTTATTTTAGCGGATGTTAAGATAAAAAAGCCATATGTAGAGAGGCGAATTAATTTCCTAATGAAATTAAACGTCGACGAAGATATCAGATTAAGCCATGAAATACACCCACTCCATTTCCATGAATAACAATTCATGGAATGGAGTGGGTGAATAACAAGAAATAATTTGAAACCGCTTGAAACAAATGCCCTGGAAAAACATTAAAAAAAACGTTTGTTGGAAAAAAAAAGAATTTTACGCGTACAAAATTTATTAATTATTTGAAAGAAAAGAAAAAGCAACGCTATGTGGATATAATGTGCTCATCCATGGGTTGAATACACAAGACTAGGAATTCGCTTCTAAAAATAACAAGAAGTAAAATAAAATATCTTTCCTCTTTAAAACAAATGTTGCTTCGGACAACGGAAAGGAAAGATACAACGTTAAAAATGTAAATAGAATGTGACATGAACCCGGGTAAATATATATTAATACAACAAGCGCCTTTCAAGACGACAAGGACAGTACAAAACTTCGGAAAGCGACTTTAAGTTGGTACACTCCTTTAAAATGAGTGAAGTTCCCTTAAGGTTAAAAAAAATTATCGTTACGTTGAATAAATAAATTTATGAATTATATGAAACTTACGTTTATGAAAAATACCTCGCAATATTGTAAAATGTAAGACAGAACCATTCGATTACGCATTCCTCACGAAACAGACAGCTTCAAGCACACGCTCGTGCGTGGCAAATTAGTCCGGCCGGTAGAGAGCTCATCAGCTCCCACGCCGACAACCCTGGTTTAGATCCAAACGGGCGTTTTTCCGGTCTGTTCAGAAAATTTCCCCAGCGTAGTGCAATAATTCAGAAGTTTCGTAAGGGGGGGGGTTGTGGCTTTGGGGAACTACGGTTATCCTTGATTTTTTTTTTATGGCTACTACTGGGAAATTGGCGGAAAAGATTCGGCAAGCCATCAGTTACGTTATGTGGTTGCCGGCTTCCACTACCGGCAAACTAGCGGACCACATTAGGCCAGCCATCATTTCAGGCACGTGCTTGCAGGGCCGCTGAAGGGCCACTTGTGGCAGCTACTGCCTGTGATGGATAACTGATGGCCATGTTGTGGCATATGCCAACTGATTGGGTGCCAACTGTTGGTCAGCTGTTGGCCTGAACCGCTGGCCCTTCTGTTGGCCGCCCGGACATTTCTATTGACGGTTCGGTAGCGGCAACATCATAGTGCTGGCACAGCAAGACTGTTTTTGCTGGGTTCAGTTGCCAGCTACGGGCTACTAGTGGTACTTGGGTGGAGATCCGTAGTTCACGGCGATACCTTAGAGTCATCAGAGGATACCAATTTATAGCGCTGCCACCAATGGATCGCTACCGTACACTGTAAAAAAAAATGTAGATTTTACGGTTTTAAACCGTTTTCCAGGGTGCCAACACAAAACCGTAAAATCTACAGTTTTATGCCGTGTTGGAGCAACGCTATAGCTTTGCTCCAACACCGCATTTAATGAAGAAAACAGCACAGGCTTTGGCTATAGCGAGTCACAGTCCAAATAATCACGAAAACACAAAAATTTGGCTGGAACGAATGTTTTGATTGTGTTGGAGCAAAGCTATAGCTTTGCTCCAACACGGCATAAAACTGTAGATTTTACGGTTTTGTGTTGGCACCCTGGAAAACGGTTTAAAACCGTAAAATCTACAGAATTTTTTTACAGTGTACCCTGAGTGGCAGATTTCAGCCAGCAGTGACCCATCACTTCCCATCACTGCCAGCTGGTAACCAGCAGTTTCCCAACACTTGTGTTTTTGCTCGGATTGAGACACTCAAGAAGCTTAAAGAAGCCATAAGTTGAAAGAGGCCGAACAAGAATCTGAAAAGGATCCACATTCACCATGACAATGCGAGACCACATACATCTTTGGCAAGAAATCAGGCTGATCGGTGTCCCCCACCCCCACCCATTCACCGTACAGCCCAGATCTGGCACCCTCTGGCTTCCACCTGTTCGGACCAATGAAAGACTGTCTCCTGGGACAACGATTTGATGAAAAAGACGAGGTCAACGTGGCTGTGAAGAAGTGGGTACAACAGTCCACACCTGAATTATTTCAAAGAAGATTCGAGAGTCGGGTTCAACGATGGCGCAAAGGCATCGCTTGTGATGGAGACTACGTTGAGTAGTACCTTTGTACAGAGAAACTGTTACTCTACCAGCATGCGCACTGTGCAATTTGAACGAATTCTAAAAAAAGTTATGCCCATTTTTGTATTACCTTCGGTACAACACTCGTAATAAATGTTTAAAATAAAATTATTTCTTTCTTAAATTTTCTATGTGATAGTGCTTTCTCTGGACTATGAACCGACATCTATATTTTGAAGATAACAGGGCCGCCATTCGTCCGCAAAGGGTCTGGGCGCCGCCCCGGTGGCGCAGTGGTCTAAGCGTTGGCCTCTGATCATTTGTCCGAACTGGGTCTGGGTTCGAAACCCGGTGAGGCATGGATGTTATGTTTGTCTTACGGCACTGGCTCTCTTCCTTCCCTGGAACTAGTGGCCCTAAATTAGGGACGGGCTACTGTTTATATTTGCTAACGGTGGTCGTTAAATCTCCAATAAAAAAAATATATATATATATATATATAACAGGGCATTTCTTCAAATAGGTAGTTGTATTTTCTATGTGATAGCAGCTTCTCTGAATTCATAATCGACATCTAAATTTCAAGATAACAGAGTATTTATTCAAATTGGTAGTTGTATTTTATTTCTCTCCTTTTCCATTGCTTTCCATAGGCCAATCGTTTGTATCTGCGTTTAAAAAGCACTCGTTTTAGCAGTCCGCAGGCACGGTAGCGCATTCATAACTTATCAGCGGACTTTCAAGGCATATAAGCAAAAGGTATAGATTTTACACCCATCTATTTTTTCATTTTATCAAGAAACAGAGTTTTATATTTGGATGTATGATTGGTCCCCTTATTCTGATGGAGTTCTACTCTTTGAAGTCAAAATCTGTTTTTACTCATCAAACAGACGCTCTTTCTACGTTTTATAAGTGAATCACGAAAAAATTCTCATCAGCTGCCACCAGGAATCGAACCCAGGGTCTTCCAGTTACGCGCCAGACATGCTACCATTGCACCACAGCGGCCTTGAATTCCTCCAAACTCACATAAGACTAACTGCCAAGCCACTTGGCAGGTTGCTTTTTGGAGCCCCGCACAATGCTGGGTTCGATTTCCGTGGCGGCCGATGAGAATTTTTCCGTGACTCACTTATAAAACGTGGAAAGAGCGATGGTTTCTGTTTTATGTTCCTAATCCACGTCAATTGTGTGTATTAATTATTAAGTATTAACTGCCTTTACTCCTTTGTTTACAGTTAATGACATAGTGATTGCTCCTTTGATCAGTGGATTTTCTTTTATGAACGTAGATGTTACTTTTGAAATAGCGGTACCTTTTTTAGATATTATTTTGTTGTTGTTTTTCCTGTCAAAAGCGCGCATAACGTAACCCTTTTTACGTTATGTATGATTTCCGGCTGCATAGATGCTAAACTAAGGGTAATTGCGATGCAAATAATTGTGCCGGATAGCTCACGTTAGAGTAAGGCTTTTACAAAGGCCAGACGAAACAGAAGTCAAACTTACGTCAACTGTTTATTGGTCCAGCAACATTAGGCGAAATCGAAAACACGCCACTTCACATATCTTAGTCAAGAAGAAACTCAGTAGCGATCTATCATCTCCACATCCCAAAGCAACTGCTCTCTCCCCTTTTTATCTAACGTTCTTATCACATACATACGTCACTCTCGTTCCGACTTCAGACTGTTGCCAACGTCATTCTCGTTTGAGGGAATAGACATAACGTTAAGGTTTGTAAATGTCTGAGAGAACGAATTCAAATTTACATAGAAAAAGAAACTCCAAAGAGGAGTTAAAATAGAATATACGTTACACGCGACTTGACGATTTTTCCCTCTTTATTAATGATATCTCTTATTTTACATTTAGAAATGCTAATTGCATGATTTTAACAGCGTTTTTGAATTACAGAATACCAATATTTTTCTTCGGAAGGAGCAAAACAAGCTAGTGAAATCATACAATGCATTCATTATGATACACTTTCCAACATACCCGGAATCATTACTCAACTTATTACTCAAGTTAGCAGGTTAATGGCTGTGGAATAAATCTCACTCCTGTGCCCTGACTTTTGACCCCATTTCGATTATATTAAACAGAACTGGTTCAGTATACCTCCGGAACAACATACTAAAATTTTGTCGCAATACGATCAATTTTAGTCAAGTTATGAGGATAATAGCTGTGGAGTAAATCTCGCCCCTGTGCCATGACCTTTGACCCCATTTCGATTATATTAAACAGAATTAGTTCAGCTTATTTCCAAAACAACATGATAAAGTTTTGTCGCAATCGAAGCATTTTTACGTATGTTATGATGCATAAAAGCCATGGAATGGATCCCTCTCCTATGTGCTGACCATTGACCCCATCTCTTCCATTTTTAACAGCGTTCCTCCCCATGCTGTCCCCTACCACATACTAAAACTTCATCGAAATCGAACTATTTTTACGCGAGTTATCGTGCGGACGGACAGACAGACAGACAGACGGACAAAGCTGGAGCATATAAGCTTCTTCAACCTACGGTTGGAACATAACCTTCTGACCAGAGCTTGTTTACGTGCGTATTTTCTTAGCAGACGATATACTGTATAACTGCAGCAGTTGTTTCTACCGTGTTCATCTAACACGCAAGTGCTAATTTCAATTCCTTTACCTTCCTTTATTTTCTGTAATTTCCCATCAAAATCGTTCTAAAAATGTGTATAAATCCTCGGTACTGTGTTCTTGAAATATCCTCGATTTTAATTTTATACAGCATCATTTCCAAACTAATACGTACAATGGCCTAAACCGTAGAACTCTAGTTCTCTCAGAATTTTGCGGTGGTTTCTATTTCTTACGAAGTGATAAAAAACAATTTTGTGTTTCATTTCTTATGCCATGATAAAGCTTCTTTTTCGGCAATATGTATGCGCTGTATAAATACTCAAATACCTGAATTGCTCTACTGTATTTGCAATGTGAATTTGGTTCACCTGAAAACACACACAGACACAAACGGTATACAGGGTGTATAGGAAAGTCCTTCAACAGGGAAATAACTTTTGAACGCCAAATGCTAGAGTTGCGGAAGTAGTGTGTACATATAGTAAAGTGACTATGTTCTATCAGATGAGACCGATTGCAGCACCCCTAGCGTCGAATTTTGGAACTTAGCTATCCTATCGCGAGAAGCAAGAGAGATAGCGAAAAAAGTTCAATAGCAAACGTGTAGATTAATAGCAAACGTGTGCCGATTTAGTATGAAATGACGCCCTACATTCACCAAAAACTCCAATAGAAGTCCGGAAATGCAGATCTTTCGGTATCCGATCACCGGCATAAATACGTCACGAATGATATCGCAAAGCGTAAAATCTGTAAATGAAGTTTCCCTGCAAAACAGCGAAGCGTGGATAAAAGTATGAAAATGGAAACGCTACGTCGTACCTCATCGGGAACCATAAATTAGCGGTCAGGGAAGGTTTGTCAGACAGTGCGTGGACTGGATCTTCGAGTATACACATGGCTAGTTATTCCAACGAGAGTTCTGTGAGATGGTTATGTTGTACGGGGAATGCGGTCGTCGGGCAAGAGAGGCAGCACGCCAATATGCATTACGTTTCCCAAATCGTTCTCATCCTACTGCGGCTACTATCATCAATGCCGTTCGCCGGCTGAGAGAAACCGGGAGCATTACAAGCAGTTCCCGTTCAGGTAGGCCGACACTTGCAGGTGTGCACGTGCAGCCAGTGGACGTCCTGGCCTATGCGCGAGCCCACCCACACTGCAGTACGAGAGACATCAGTGCGACGTGCGGCCTTACATTTGGTCATGTATGATAAATTTCTACAACACCGTATTATCCAAGCATGCAGTAACGTAACACCTGAAATGCTGCAGAACGTCCAACAAGAAGTTCTAGCTCGAATACAGATGTGTATTGCTGCCGATGGTGGACACATCGGATGCTTAAGTATTAGTACTGACATTTTGCATTTCTAGAACATTATTTTGTGTTTTTCTTCTTCATAATGTCCTACTGCTGTATGAATTTCTTACTACTTTACTGTACAGTACATAATAAATTGTACCTTGCTGACACGTACATGTATTAGTTTTATTAGCAAATTTGCATCACCTTATAACGTCACACTTCTGCACGCGATGAGTGACGTGTTTATGCCGGTGATCGGATACCGAGTGATCTGCATTTCCGGACTTCTATTGGAGTTTTTGGGGAGTGTAGGGCGTCATTTCATACTAAATCAGTGACGCTCTACACGTTTACCATTGACTTTTTTCGCTATCTCTCTTGGTTCTCGCGATAGGATCGCTAGGTTCCAAAATTCGCCGCTAGGGGTGCTGCAATCGGTCTCATCTACTAGAACATAGTCACTTTGCTATATGTACACACACTACTTTCACAACTCTAGCATTTTGCGTTCAAAAGTTATTTCCCTGTTTAGGGACTTTCCTATACACCCTGTATATTATTAGCTCTCTCTGTAGGAACAAGTTGCGATAAATTCTAAAAGCACGCTGATTAAAAAACATTTGCGTGAAACAAAATATTTTGTTTAAAACACAAATTACCTTCCCTCAATAATAGCACCTCGCTGCTGAGACCACACTGCTAAAATTCATTTAATATGAACTGAAGCAGTTGGTGAAACATTTATTTTATGTGCGCGTATTAATTAATTTGCATTTTAAACAGAATATCTCTGCACTCATTAATTTAAAAATTGCATAAAATATAGATTCAAAATACGTTGATATTAAACGAAGAAAAAAAGATTTTGTGATTTACAAAAATAATTTTTGAATCTTAAACATAAGAAAATAATGTATAACACTGGTCCACCGTGATTTTATTGCCAACAATATTTCAGTGGTTTTAGGCTGACTTTACGGAGCCGATTATGAATATATTATGGGTTTTGCTAGATTGGCTGCTTTTTGGAGATAATGGAGGTCTCATTCAAAAACATAAAATATGCAAAAAATGTAATGGTAAGGCGTATCCTACCCAAAAATCACATTGAAACTGTCTCAAATCATACAGACGTTAAAAAAATGAAATACCTAATGGCGTTGTCTTCAGTACAATAACGCAAAATAAAAGTAAGATGATCCAGATATTCACGAAGAATGCATTTAGAAACGTTTTTTGTACGATTTTCTCTTATGTGAGTCATCAAGACAATCACGTTGCAGGCTCCAGCAGTAGTCTGTCACTATGTGTTTGTCCCATCTGTCTTGACACCTTTCCTCCATCACCTTGATATCCTGATGGAACCTTGTGACGTATATTCTATTTTAACTTTTATTTTTAGTTCCTTTTCTTATGTAAATTTAAGTTTGTTCTCTTTCGCACTTCCCAACTTAACGGGATATCTTCTCTCTCGCATGAATGGAGGTTTGGCAACACCCCCTGAGATCAGTACGTAAGTGACGTATGTATGTTGATAAGTACGAGAAGGTATATATATTAATTTATAAATTGATAACGAGGAAGTGTACACCAATTATGTAGAAAACGGTAACACTATGCCAGTGAGCCGATTTATTGGCGTAGAAAAATATACATAAGCGTTTCCAAGCTTTCGCGCATCAACCAGATGACTTTTCCAAGGAAGTTATGCAGTTTCTGTCTAGCTTCCTTGAAAAAGCCATCTGGTTTATGTGCGAAAGCTTGAAAACGCTTATGTACACTGACGGAAAAAAAATCCCAACACCACGAAAAAATAGTTGTATAGGAATGAAATGGCAGCAATGCATTTGTATAGGTAACATATATAATCGATTACGGTTTCAAGATCACAGCTTAATGTAAGCGCGAGAAGAGCCATTTTAAATGTGAAATGCTGGTACATTAATAACCGGTGTAACTGCCAGAATGTTGAATGCAAGCATGCAAACGTTCATGCCTTGTGTCGTACAGGTGCTGGATGTCAGTTTGTGGGATGGAGTTCTATGCCTGTTGCACTTGGTCGATCAATACAGGGACGGTTCATGCTGGTTGGGGGTGACGCTGGAGTTGTCGCTCAATGATGTCCCATACGTGCTCGATTGAAGAAAGATCTGGTGATGTAGCAGGCAACGGCAACGTGTCGACACTCTGTTGAGCATGTTTGGTTACAACAGCGGTATGCGGGCGAGCGTTATCCTGTTGGAAAACACCCCCTGGAATGCTGTTCATGAATGGCAGCACAACAGGTTGAATCGCCAGACCGACGTACAAAAGTGCCGTCAGGGTGCGTGGGATACCCACGAGAGTGCTCCTGCTGTCATAGGAAATTGCTCCCCAGACCATAACTCCAGGTGTAGATCCAGTGTGTCTCTGCCGGAGACAGGTTGGTTGCAGGCGCTCACCTGGCTTCCTTCTAACCAACACACGGCCATCACTGGCACCCAGGCAGAACCGGCTTTCATCAGAAAACACAACAGATCTCCACTCCGTCCTCCAATGAGCTCTAGCTTGACACCACTGACGTCGCAAACGGCAGTGGTTTGGAGTACATTGCGGTCTTCCCTCTCAGTAGTGCCACGTGGCCGGCCGGAACCCGGTCTTCTTGAGGCAGTACCTTCCCTTGACCACCGCTGCAAACAATCATGCACAGTGGCTACATTCCTGCCAAGTCGTTCTGCAATATTGCGGAAAGAAAATCCACTTTTTCGTAGCCCTATTACACGACCTCGTTCAAACTCCGTGAACTGTAGATAATGGCTTCTTCGTGTTCTTAAAGGCATTCTTGACTAACATCAACACCCTACGTCGAATCTCAACGATAACTAACGCTCACGAACGTTACAGCGCGTATTTACAGCAAACCTGATTTGCATGTTCCAAGGGGCGCTACTAGCGCTACACGTATGCGCCGAGCGCGAAATTTGCATAGACGTCATCTTACAGATGCACTCTCACCGCCTACTAACTGTCGTTTATCTAACACAACCCCTTCTTGGTGTTGGGATTTTTTTCCGTCAGTGTATATATCCCTACGCCAATAAATCGGATCACTAGTATAGTGTTACTATTTTGGGATATATATATTTTGCGACGCAGTCGAGTGGTGTGGAGATGTTAAATCTTTGCTGGGCTATTTGATGGTACGAGATCTAATAATGTATGTGAAGTTATATCTTTATTGTTGTCTAGACCAGTCGGTCTGATACCGAACCGGTGAGCGATTGTTCTGTGATTTGGCTGGGCTATACTGCGCTGTTTTAGCAGAAGTGACGATCTAAAGCGCGAGAGAGGATTCATCCCACTCTCGCGATCTTTCTTTTGAGAATTCTTCTCCCTTACGTTCCCTCAAATCACAGCAGTTACGGACTTAGGAAAACGCCCTTCTTAGGGCTAAGTTCCGTTCAGCCCTTGCTTTTCTTTTTATACTTCCCTTTATTGTAGTGGTTCTAGTGTTTATTCTTTTGGTGTATCTTCAGTATACGGGTTCAGGGAACCCATTAGGGCTGTGAAAGGATAGATATAAGATTTCTTTTCATCCTTTGTCTACTGTAAAAGATCTGTTGGGTTTTGGATGGATATTACTTATATTAGATTATATTTCTTTAAGTTATCCTTATACACTATCCACCAACAAGTAATTGGACATCTCTGATAGCAAAGGAAAACAAAGTTTATTGACCTTCAATAGTTGGTGCAGCCTACACGAGCAGCGATTAAAGCTGCGACTCTTCGGGGCATACTCTCAACCAGGCGTTGTACAACGGCTAGCTGTATTTTCTTCCACTCGGCTTGGAGAAGACAGGTCAGTTCCTTCACCGATTTCGGACGGTGGGGGCACCCCTTAAGTCGACGCTCCAACTCGTCCCACAGGTGCTCGATAGGGTTAAGGTTCGAGCTCTGGGCAGACCAGTCCATTCCATTAACCCCATTGTCCCCATACCAAGCCATGGTGGACCTCGCAACATGACAGGTGGCATTGTCATCCTGAAAGTAACATGGGTCCACCTCGCAAAACTGCCACAACGTAGGAAGCGCATGGTCATCCAAAATGGTGCAGTAGGTCTCGGCGTTGAGTCTACCAGGAATTGCGACCAAGGGTCCTGTGCCATAACAGCAGAAACACTCCCATAGCATAATTCCACCGCCGCCGAACTTCACAGTTAGCACAATACATTCCGGCAGGAGGCGTTCTCCAGGAAGACGCCAAACCCAGACCCTGCCATCCGAACGGTAGCGGGTGAACCTTGATTCGTCGCTCCAGAGAACCTGTTTCCACTGTTCAACGGTCCACTGTCAACGTTCTTTGCACCACGTTAGCCGAGCAGCGCTATGGGACTTGGTGATCCAAGGCTTGTGGGCGGCAGCACGTCCATGATAACCGAGCAGATGGGCTTCCTTACGGATAGTATTTATGAAAAAAAACACTCCCGGATGCTTGTTGAAACTCCTCGCGGACGTGGCCCATCGATTTGGTGCAGTTCTTCCGAATTTTTCTGGCCAGCACCCGTCGGTCTCTAACTCCCAGTTTTGTGGGTCTGCCGGTTCAGGGCACATTCCGACAGTCACCTCTCATTTTGCACTTTCCAACCACGTAGGCCACTGTCGATTTTAGGTACTTCAACTTGCTGGGTATGTCACGTATGGACCAGCTATTTCTGTGATACCCGACGATTACACCTTTCTCGAAATCAGAGAGCTCCGAACTGCGTGGCATCTTGCATGTGACTGGTTGCGTTGTTGTTTCCCACACGATATTTAACGGCGGCGGCCGTGACGTGTATCAGGACCGCAGATATCGTCGATTTCAGGGGTGTTTAATTACTTGTTGGTATATAATGTATATTTATAGATTGTGAAAATTTTATTCCTTCTAATCCTTTAGTCACCCCCACACATATTCAGCCTGAATGATATTTTTATTTGCTTATACTATTTTACGGTCTATTTAAAAAAAAAGTGGGTGTGTGATTGGTTTGCTTTCTTCTGTTACAATTTTGTATACTTTTTCGTTTGTTATAAACCAACTAGGAAGAAGAATGGGGTTCCATATTTTAGGGCGTTTCATATTTTGATTAATCCTGGAAAATTGGACTTCGGGTACGTCGTCGTCGTACTGGTAAAGCCCGAGCGCCAGGTTTTCTAAGTTTTGGCGTGAGTGGGTGAGCCCCAGGGTGCCCACTCAGCACTTGGAAAAAATCTTGTAAATTCCCACCTCTCTCACAGAGATGTCAGCTACCCATAAGTGTAAAGCAGTTCCAAAACGATCAGCCCCTAAACAGTCCGGATCAACCCGGACTCTGAAGGTAGTGGCCGAAAAACAACCTAGCCCTGTCGGTAGTTCTAAGGGGCCTTGCCCCACTTCCGAGACCAAAAGGAAGGTAAAGCCCAGCGCCAGGTTGAGGCCTTCTTCGAAAACTCTTCCGGGTGCGAATGGTTCAACGGACACTACACCCACGAAGGGGTCCTCTCCTTCGACTGGGCCAACTCAGTCAAAACGTGGTGAAAGCCCGTCCTTGCCACTTCCACCCATGGCAAGCAAGGGGACATCATAGCCCAAACCCGAGTCCTCTGGGGTTTCTGAGGGGTCGTCTGCTGGCCCTCCAGACGCTACTTTGGAGGCCAACCAGCATCTCAGGACACCCTTGGTGCCAACACGAGAGGCCTTCATAAGCCGTATATTCATTCTCCTAAGGGAATTAGAGTCAGCTATTAGGGACTCTCTGGTCACTTCCCCACGCCGCAGAGCTTGCGTCGCACAAGCAAATGAGACGGCATCCCTAGAAGGTATGCTGTCCGTTCTTCTGGGGTCGCGCTGCAAGGCCGACGCCAAAGTAACTTCCTACGCCGAAGCGGCTAGGAAAGGGTCTAGTACGGCGAAAGGACCTTCACTTGCCCCAAGTGGGTAAAAGAAAAAGAAAAAATTGGGGAAAGGAGACACGTGCTCCTGGTCTATCCCACTGTCGAGAGTACGTCCTCAGAAGACGTGAAGAGGACCCTGAAAACTGCAGTCAACCCAGCTGAACTGCTGTTAGGGGTCAAGAGCATTCGGAAACATAAGGAAAAGTGGGGTTGCGGTGGAGTGTTCCCGTCCCGAGGAGCTCGACCGCCTCGCCCAGGAGTTGAGTAGCAAACCGTTGACCAAAGTTTGCACGCTCCCCACAGCCCCACGAAAGAGACTTAACCGGTTGATAGTTTACGGTGTCGACGGGGATCTTTCGGGCAAGGTGTTCGAGGAAGGGATTCGTGGGCTGAACACCGACCTCGATAACGGGTTTACAGCCCTTTTCCCCATCAAGGGTAAGGGAGGCAGGGTCCACTGGGTGGCAGATGTGGAGCTTAAGGCCTTCAAACTCTTGATGAGGCGGAAGACACTGAACTTGGGTTGGTCAGTGCTCCGCCTAAAGGAGTATTTACGCGAAGTCAGGTGCTTCCGGTGTAATGGCTTCGGTCATGTCCGGAGCAACTGTCCTAGGTCCGAAGATAGGTGTGGCAATTGCAGTGTAGTTGGGCACCAGCACCACCAGCGTGCAGCCACACCGAAGTGCAGCAACTGCTCTGCTGCAAATGCTAAGTTCCGCCTGAAGCTAGATGATGCTCACTCTAGCTTCAGTAAGACGTGTCCAAGTCTTATTAGGGAACTTGAGCAACGAAAAATTCGGGTCAACTATGGTTGACAGATGGTGGTACCCTCAGAGGTACGTCGCTCTTGATTTTGAGTTTGTTGGTCTTTTGAACAAAATGTTTCTGATGACCCTGGCCCAGGGTCATCACCACAGCACTGGCCCTTGTCCTGTGGACCATGTAAACAAATAATTTTGTGTGTTTAATGTGATTCTGTGCTGAATACTTGTGAGAGGGGTGCATGAGACCCTCATACTATCAATGTGCATGTACTATTTTTTATTAGATACCAAATAAAGGACTTTTGTCCCAAAACCTCGCGTTGGCGGACGATCTCCCTGCCACGAGATGAGAAAACTATTGAAAATTTGTTTGCCCCACCCATAACACGTTGCACACACGGGCTATGTTTGAAGGGTGCAAGGTACTGGTCCCGTGGGGGAGGCAGAACCCGACAGGTCCCTGGACCGATTCTGTCCGAGTGAAAGACTGTGGTTTCCGGTATCTGGCGGGCTAGCTATCGCAGCGCCGTCAGGAATCTGATTAATTCCAAACTTGTGAGACAGTTTCACTTTTCCCTGTGATATCTGCAAACTAGACGGTACAGGTACAGTCATCAGCCTAGGTATATTGCTGTCTACATAAGTACGTTGTTAAGTTGTGAGTGTTATACTACTGATTGATTACCAGTTGTAGACTAACGACGTTGTATACCACCAAGCTATATTGACGTTGAATACAAATAAAATATTTTTAAGCACCAAACTTTGACGTTTATTCGATTTAACGTCTGTTTCAGTATTGGTGAACTTGACATTTATCACATGTAGTGTCTAGCTAGTTAGAAACTTAGGAATGCATTTCACACTACACTGCTGGACAATTGCTAAGGACGGATCATAAAAAAGTAAGTGTGGTTGGATGCCAAGTGAAAAAAATAATGTCAGAATCCCAGGACATTACAAGAAAGACAATTTATTGTGCTCGGAAATCCTGAAGGCTTTGGAACGTGTTCAAGGCCGCCCCGGTGGCGCAGTGGTCTAAAGCGTTGGCCTCTGATCATTCGTCCGTAAGGGGTCCGGGTTCGAATCCCGGTCAGGCATGGATGTTGTGTTTGTCTTACGGCACTGGCTCTCTCCCTTCCCTGGAACCAGTGACCCTAAATTAGGGACGGGCGACTGCTTATAGCCCATTGAGTTGCTCACGGTGGTCGTTAAACCTCCAATCCAATCCAAAAATCCAAACGTGTTCAAGGGACAAACAGGCCATTTTGTGCAGAATACGTATACGTGAAAAAAATGCAATGACCGTCCACAGGCGTTCCGGCGTAAGATGTCAATACGGGATATGGCCACCATGGAGGGCGATGCAAGATTCCACACGTCGTGTCATGCTTTGCACAACATTATCAAGCAGCTGTTGGGGTAATTTATCCCATTCCTCTGTCAGTGCACGGATGATGGTGTCCTTGCTTATTGGAGGGCACTGGCGACCAGCAAGACTCCTCCCCAAAGCATCCCACACATTTTCAATGGGATTCAGATCTGGAGAACGTGCTGGCCATACGAGGCGTTTAATATCCTCGCTCTCAAGACACTCCTGGACAGCGACTGTTCGATGACATGTTGCGTTGTCGTCAATGAAAATGAATCTATCACCAGCAGCACCACGGAACATGCGAACATGAGGTAGCAGAACGTCATTAATGTATCGTTGGCCAGTCATAGTCCCAGTTGGAAGCACATAGAGGGACGTACGGCCATTGATCGACATGTAGTGTTATGGTATGATGCCAGCCCATACCATGACACTACAGGTCGGATATTGGTCCCTTTCCTGTATGTTTGCTGGATAATATGCAGTACCACTATCACGCCAGGGGATGCACACAACAGGACACAACAGGACGGCGGGCGTATAGTCCTCCTTCATGCAAACGTCTGGTGACAGTTTTTCGGGAAATCCGCTTGCCAGTAGCAGCCATAAACTGATTTGCTACCTCACTAGCTGTGCTGCGCCGGTGTCTTTTTGTTGATAGCACTATGTACCGATTTTCTGCAGGTGTCGTACTGGGAACACGACCTCCCACGTGACTTTTGCTACACTCTCCATTTGTTTGAAATGATTTCCAAAGCCTTGAAACAACACTGTGGCTGACGTCGAACTCCCTGGCAACATCTGTTATTTTTCGCCCTTCTTCAATCTTGCCAATATTACGGCCACGCGTAAAATCATCTAGGTGATGTCGGGAAGACATACTGAAAATTGCAAGTTCGTCAATTGATTCTTTCCCTTTCAACTTTGCGTTTGAACAACAACGGTCAATACGCGTCAAATCCTTTATATCTCTTATCAGCGCTATGACGTCACGAACAAGTTCGGCAATCCAAAATTTGCATACGCACAACACGTCTTACTGTATCCCGCACTTATGCTAATTTCCACATTTTCCTGCCTTCCATTTTATGGTTGCTATCGTTGCTATTGTCATCCGTCCTTAGCAATTGTCCGGCAGTGTATAACCTCTCCTCTTGTTCCTCATTGAAATTACCAAGATTATCCGGTAATCTGTTTAAGTGTTTATGAAGAAAGGGTAGCTTTATGCTCATACATTAGGCAATTTGTTAAAGTTAGCGAGCATGTTTTGCACCAATTCTTCATAATTGTCTACTTTGGGTTACCCCAGAAGTTCTTGACAACCAAGACATGACTGCACCAGGCGGATGTCTCCACAACATTCATACACCACGCCACGTAGATGTCTTAACATCATTCATACACCTGGCAGATGTCTCAACATCATTCATACACCAGGCAGATGTCTCAACATCATTCATACATTCGAATCGTCGGTGAGTTTATGAATTTGAAGATCATCAAACATCCCTGCTTCCGGGTTTTCAGAACTCAGTCCCAGGAATGATCTACAAATGTATTTGAAGCAATCTTCTTCTTTGTCCAAGGCCTTAAAAAAAATTTTCACCAGTCCAAGCTTGATATGGAGTGGTGGAAGAATTATATTTCTCGGTCAACCAATGGCTCCTTAAGGATGTTAGCTGCACCTACAGTCATGTTTTCCCTTGAAAGACATGTCACTTTTTTCCAATGATCTTGATTTGCCCCACAGCAGATGAAACAATGATATTTTATCTGCTCATTTACCTTAAGCAGATGGAACAAGGGTACTTTTTGTATCCACTTTGCTGCCCGAGCAAGAATTTAACCATCTTTAGATCAACACAAATAAACCACTGGTACTTACGATAGCAGAGCTTCTGCAAGACCTTTTAGATATTTTTCATATCCTTCTTTAAGTTTTGTTGAATGAGTAATTGGAAGAGATGCATATCGGTTACTATTGTGCAATAAAACACATTTTATGCTTCTGGTGGAGCTGTTTATAAAAAACCGCAATCTTCTGGAGGAGCTGTTTATAAAAAACCGCAATTTTCTGGTTGATATTCCGGTGGTCCCATTTGGAGAATAAGTCCTGAAATGTTATTGCAGTATACAAGTTCTTCATCTTAGCTGAAGTAAGAAAGAAATTTCTCCTCTCTTTTCCGGGAAGCTGTTATTTTAACTTCCGACTTTAGACAGTTCTTTTATTTAGCCTGGATGCTAAAAGTTCAGATGCTTGTTTCGACAGATTGAGTTCTCGTATCAGATCATTGAATTCTTTTTGGGAGAACTGCTGAGGCGTTGAAAAGCTTCTTTCATATTCACTTCCACAGCTACTACTGTGGTTTACTCCAAGTCCTGATTTCTTCAGCATCTTACAATGGAAGATCAGGCATTGAGGCAAACAGTGGTATGGGAACGTCTTCGCAGTGTGGCGCAGGTCGCCTTGCTGATTCCAAATCAGGATACTCCCACTTATGTTTCTTGCAGCGATTGAAGCCTTTCACATTCCCTGCACAAAAATAACAATCATCGTGATGGTTTTGCGGCTCTCTCCACATCACAGGCACACCAAAGTGAAAACATTTCCTTTCCCCATTTTTCTACGGGCGTAGGCACTCTACACAGATTTTGCAAACCATATGGGGAGCCCAAGACTTATTTTGATCTCCAAACTTCTTTCCAAAATAAGCAAAATGTGCTTATCTTACAAAGTCAGTAATGTTCTGCTTTTATTTTTGCAGAGTGTATTAGACACAAATGCAGCAGAATACATTAGGACTGTTTGCGCAGCTGCTTTGTGAAGAAATCATACTTCTATGCTAACGAAGAAAATTAAATTAATAAATATGATATTACATGCAAAGAATTATCTTTCAAAACAATATTAAAGATAAAATCAAAGATTACATATAACAAGTTAGAAAATCATACAATGCATTGGTTATGATACGGTTTCCAACATACCAGAAATCATTACTCAAGTTATTACGCAAGTTATGAGGATAATGGCTGTAGAATAAATCTCGCTCCTATGACCTGACCTTTGACCGTATTTGGATGATATTCAACACAACCGGTTCCGTATACCTCCGAAACAATATGATAAAGTTTTGTCTCAGTCGAAGCATTTTTACGTAAGTTATAACGCATAAGTGCGATGGAATGTATCCGATCCTATGTCCTGACCTTTGACCCTATTTCGCCCATTTTTAATACGGTTTGTCCCCAGGTGGTCCCCTACAGCAAACTTAAATTTCATCGAAGTCGAACCCTTTTACGCAAGTTATGACGCAAAAAGGCAATGGAATTCATCCCGCTCCTATGTCCTGACATTTGACCCCAATTCGCCCATTTTCAATTGGGTGTGTCCCCAGGTGGTCCCTACCACATACTAATATTTCATCGAAATCGAACCATATTTACTCAAGTTATGACGCATAAGAGCAATAGAATGGACCCCGCACCTATGTCGTGACCTTTGATCTCATTTTGCCCATTTTCTATAGGGTTCGTCCTCAGGTAGCCCCCTACCACATACTAAAATTTCATCGAAATCGAACCATTTGTACGCGAGTTATCGTGCGTACGGACGGACTGACGGACAGATGGACGGACAGATAGACGGACTAAGCTGGAGCATATACGCTTCTTCAACCCACGGTTGTAAAGCGTAAAAAACATCGTTAAAGAGTAAAAAAGTGAAATCAAATGCTGCTTCATGTGTCAGCAGCCGCAGGTAGTAATGGGGTACCATTAAAATTTGAGGGTTATGCATTATCTCAAAAATTAGAGCCAATTCGGCGAAACAAATGTCATTTTTGGATTCAGTACACCTCAAATACCCCAAATACATTGAAAAATCCTCGGCAATAAAAACATAATTGTTGAACAGTGTGGCCAGTTAGTAACGAAAGATCAGATCAAATTGAAATACGAATACATTTGTCAAGCAAAACTTCTGAGTGTTTTCAAAATTGTGCGTGCACAATTACTAACGTATACGGTCCAGCAAGAATCATATAAGGAATGTTTGTAAAATTACTTATAATCAACAAGTACCAAAATATCAGATCAAATGTAAATACGGCTGTGTGAGTCAAGCGAGTGTCGTCAGTGGTTTAAAAAAAATTGTTGTGTGGTGTACAGTTACTAATGTAACAATTCCAGCAAGAATGTACGCGTTCATATGAGGAATATTTGGTTAATTGAAAGAAAGGGCAAAGTTTATTGGTGACATACAGTCGTGACTTAATGTCCTGAAAATAAATTTGTCTGATTCTCCTTAATGTTGAATTCAGCCGTCCACCAGGTGATAGGGAATAACACCACCTCGTTCAGACAAAAATGCCTTCATTGGTTTATTATGTTTTTACAATTATCAAACGTCTTGGATCTGTTCGCCATCATCCCTTAAGACCACTGTTTTTCCAATCCTTAGAATTTATCAGAGCAAAATGTCAAGTACGGAGCAATCCCTTTAAGATGGTTCCACCTGAAACCTCTGCCTTATGTTTTCAAAGGTAAATCTTCTTCACATATTTTCTTCGCAATTAATGTATTCCCAAGGATGAAAATTTGCACATCGGTAAAAGTAACTTTACGTTATAGCATGGGATACTTAATACTTGCTAAAACATAACCATAATTATATTAAAAATCAGTCATTTTTCTTTGAGTAATGTTCAGACTTGTTGATAGATGGCGCGACCTGTACATTGATGACGTCAGTAGGCAAACAGATGTTGGATTGCTAAATTATGGTTATGTTTTAGCAAGTATTAAATATCCCATGCTATAACCTAAAGATAGCTTTATCCATGTGCACATTTTCAGCCTTGGGAATACATTTATTGCGTAGAAAATATGTAAAGAAGTTTTACCATTGGAAACATAAGGCAGAGATTTTAGGTGGGACCATCTTAACACGAAACAAAGAAAAAATAACGAAATTTACTCACTACTGCTGCCATCACAAAACATGCACGTAAACAGAATTTGCAATTCTTTATTAATAGCGATATGAATCCTTTTACCCTTACATACGATCTCTTCCCTCCTAATACAACAGCATTTTACACAATCACAAATACCATGACTTCATATTCTTCACTTATGCCTTCATTGGTTTACTATGTTTTTATAATTGGTTTACTATGACTTTGTGACGTACTACGTCGGTTAAGTATACTCGGTTAGAACACCTGGCTCATAAGCGAGGAAGCGTGGCTTTGCACCTCCTCACCGACACATTCGTGTTTATTAACACGTCTTTTGTAAAAAAAGATCGTGTTTATGTTACCGGGTTGTCCGTCCGTTCATCCGTGTGTACCCACGCTATCTCTGCAACTATTAGTCCGATTTGGAAAATTCTTTCTGCGTTAGAAAGCTTGAAATATGCGAATGATGATCCTTTATTTCGTTTTTTTTTTTTTACGATGTGCAATTTTGCCGCTACAGGGCGTAAATGCAGATGATGTCGAATTCAAGAATACGTTTTATTCCACATATTTGCTTCTAAACATCCGATTGAAAAAAATATTTTATCTTTCGATTCCATTTATGTGAAAGAGTATTTTAGATATAGTTACTTTTTCAAATTACGCATAGATTTTCCGCTAGGGAGTGTAAAAGTAAATTACATTTTCCCCGAATAACTCTTCTTCTAAAACTCCGATTTGAAATATTTTTGCTTCAGCGGATGCACCTCGTGATGGACAATCTTTTTGCATATAATTTCAAATTTTTGGCAAAGAATACTTTAGCCACCAGCGGACGTAGTTGTTGATTTTTGCTTCTGATGCATTTGCCATAAAATCTGAGCTTCTAAAATATCGATTGAAAAAATTATTTCGTGGAATGATGCCACTCACATCGATAAACCTTTTTCGGAATATTTTCTTCTTAAAATATACCACAGTTTCTCAGCCAGGGGGCATAGATGTATATTCTATTTTTGTCAATATCTCTACTTCTAGGAGTCCAATTTCAAAAGTCCTTCTTTGTTGGATAGTGTTTTCAGTGTGACACGTTTTTCATATACACTGGCGGAAAGTGAAAACAGATCACCAAGAAGGAGACGTCTGATACCAACGAAATTTATACAGCATAATAACGGAATACAGAGGATAACGTGATCAAAACATTATGGCAAAATACAGCTGCATTTGCTGGTAAACTGAAAAATAACATTTCCATGTAACATGGTTAGTACGAGGTTGAACCGCCATGAACTGCGTCACACTGTGCAATTCTGGCATGGAGTCTGTCGTACAGATGTTGCATGTAAGTTTGGGGTATTGAGTTCCAAGCATCCTCAACCTGGACGCGTAAATCGGGGATGGTCGTGGCTGGCCGTGGAGACCGGATAAGTCGTTGTCCCATAAAATCCCACACGTGCTCAATGGGGGACAAATCCGGTGAACGTGCAGGCCAAGGAAGTTGTCTCACACCCTGAAGTTCATGTTGCGTTGCACGTGCCGTGTGTTGGAGTGCGTTATCTTGCTGGAAAACACCACGATGGACCGACCTTACAAATGGCACAACAACGGGCTGAATGATGTTGTTGATGTAGGAGGTGCTGTTTAACGTACCCGGTACAAACACTAGTTGTGTACGGGATAAATAGCTGATCGCTCCCCACACCAGGAGACCAGGTGTAGGCCCTGTGTGTCGCTGGCGGATACAAGAAGGGTGGAGACACTCCCCTGTGCGTCTGCGAACACGCATACGGCCATCGGAGGCTCCCAAGCAGAATCTGCTTTTATAGCTGAACACGGCAAATCGCTATTGCGTTCTCCAGTGCAGACGTTGGCGACACCACTGCAGCCGTTCCTGACGGTGGGCTGGAGTCAGAGGTACACATGACAGAGGCACACGTGCACGTAGTCCTGCATCCAGTAGACGGTTGCGGATTGTTCGCAAAGTCACCTCAGGTGCAACGGTAGCTCGGATTTGCGTCCCAGTGCATGTTCTGCTTGACAACGCCGCTCTTCTTATGCGTCGATCGGTCAGCTTATCAGTCCGTCTGTTACTCCCGGTTCCACGTCTTCTCGTATGGGAATGTACCTCGGACCATCTACGCCACCATCGTACCACCACCGATAATTCCCGTCTAATTCGCTCCGCAATGCGACGATACGACCACCCTACCTTGCGGTGTCTGACTAGACGACCTCGCTTCAAATCCGATAACTGCTGAAATCGTACACGTCTTCCATGTTCAGGCATTGCAGCTTCTTCAGGGTTTTCGCACGTGTCCGTACGCCAACGACTGATTACATTCACTTCGCCGTACTCCTTAAATACCACCGACGATAATTTGCATATTATGCCGTACTGTGGCGTAAGCGCTCACCGGTTGGTCCCGAAATTAACATCACACCTACGTAAACTCGACCCCATTAACATATGTAAATTTCATGTTCGTCCGCTAATTCCTTCTTGGTGTTTTTTTCACTTTCCGCCAGTGTAATTTCAAAATTTTGAAGTAATTCACAGACTTTCCGCTAGGGGGCGTAGAGGTAAATTGCGTTTCCCCCTATATCTCTGCTTCTAAATCTCCAATTTGAAAAATTCTGTCTGCACCGGATACAACTCCTGATGGGAAATCATTTGCATATAATTTCTAATTTTTGTAAAAAAAATGGTTTGGCCACCAGGTGGCGTAAATGTTAATTTCCGCTTCTGATGTATTTGGAGCAAAATATGAACTTTCAAAATCTCGATTGAAAAAAAAATGGTTTGCTGACCTATACTACTGATGTCGACAAACGTTTTAGGAACATTTTCTTCTTGAAATAATGCATGGTTTCTACGCCAGGGGGCATAGATGTATATCTTATTTTTGTCAATATCTCTACTTCTAGGTGACCGATTTGAAAAATTCCTTCTTTGTTGAATAGTGTTTCTGATGTGAAATGTTTTTCCTATAAATTCAAAATTTTCAAGTAAATCCTAGACTTTCCGCTAAGGGGCACAAAGGTAAATTGCATTTTCTGCATTATTTCTGCTTACTAAAACTCCGATTTGAAGATTTGAAAAAGTGTTTCCTGTATTGCATACAAGACCTGATGGAAAATATTTTTCACATAATTTCTAATGTTTGGTAAAGAATTGTTTGGCCACCAGGGGGCATAAGTGCTAATTTCTGCTTCTGAGGTAATTGTAGCAACATCTGGGCTCCTCAAAAGTCGACTAAGTTTTTTTTTTCTTTGACCGATACCGCTCATATGGAAAATTCTTTTCAGAATACTTTCTTCCTTAAATAATACATGGTTTTCCCACCAGGGGACGTAAAGCCACATCTTATTTTTTGTCAATATCTCTGTTTCTAAGAGTCCGATTTGAAAAATTCTTTCTGTGTTGGAGAGTGTTTCCGGTGCGAAATGTTTCTCATATAAACATTTCCAGCGAGAGGGTTTCCGGTGCGAAATGTTTCTCATATAAATTCATTTTTTTTTTTCTTAAAACTCAAGTCTGCATCCAGAGGGCGTAAGCTCACTATTCCGTTTACAGCAATATCACAGGGATTAAAAACCCGATTGAAAAACTTCTATCTTCCGTCAGATAGTATTGTTTTCCATACCGGCTCCATTAACTTTGAATAGCTTTGTTAAATTTAATTTGCGTCAGAGCGGATTCAAAAGACGTGCTTATTACACCCGAAAATTCGGTGTCATCTTTCTTGTTACATTTGTGCCTGATTGTGCAAATGGATGTTCTGGTCGTTGGGTTCTTCGAAAAATGTGTGATGTTTGTTCAGCACATCTCTTCTAGAATTAATGAGCATTCTTTCTTCGTTTCGAAAAAAAAAATTAGAGAGAGATGATGTGACGTACTACAGAGGTGAAGCACGTGTCAAGTCGACAAATATTCAGCGATGTATTCCATTGCTGTATTTTAGTGGCTTAGAACAACTGGCTCCGAATGAGGAGGAACGGATTCGAGCATCGTCACCTAAAATTATGTGTTTTCACAATATCGTATGAAAGAATTCAACAAAAATAAAGTACACAACCTCGTATATGTGTGCAGTTCTGTGAAATACACTATATTGATAAAAGTCGCCGGACACCTCTTCAAAAGCAAATAAACGGATCCGCTGCGTTGTTAAGATGCGCGGTATAGCAGCGAATGGTATAAAAACAAGCCTGCAGCTGACCGCGATCATATCACATTGGGAGGTCGAGTGAAAATGCTGCGGCGGGAAAGAACTGACTTTGAGAAAGGAAAGACTGTTGGGTGTTACTCGTATATTAGTGGGTTGTCCGTAAGAGAAACCGAGAGTCGTTTAAACACTCCTAAGTCAAATGTTATGGATGTACTGAATAAGTGGAAGACACATGGTTTGCCTGAAGCAACAAAACGTACCGGCAGACTAAAGAAAATCAGTGATGGAGAACGCCGAAGACTCAGGAGAGTCGTTACAGCTAATCGACGGAGTACTGCACAAGACCTCAGTGTACAGGTGAGTAAAAATGTTGGAACCTTGGTATGTACATGTACCAATCGCAGAGAACTTCATTCCATGAGTTACCGTGCTTGTGCGGCTGCTCATAAGCCTTTCATCTCCACTGGGAATGCTACTCGTCGTTTAGCATAGTATAAAGAACATTTATCGTGGAACGTAGGTCAATGTAAACGAGTTCTATAGACTGATGAATCTAGATACATGGTCCATCGGTATGATGGTCGTGTGTGGGTACAACGGAAGGCGGGGAATGCTATTTACCACAGTGAACTGTTCCTATGATCAAGTTTGGTGCTGTCAGTGTACTCGTGTGGGGAAGGTTTCCGTGGTATGGTCCCGGCCAACTGGTTATCGTGGACACACCTGCTAACCAGCACGTCTAATTCCAGACAATTATACCTTACCAACTCTGTGGAAATACTATGGAACAGAGCCTTGATGGTACCTGCAGGATAATGCACCGAGCCATAAAGCAATGACTGTTACGGCAAAGGTTTGACGATCATTCCGTGTCGTGTGTGGGCTGGCCAGCACAGAGCCCTGATCTTGATCCCATAGAGCACCGATGGGATGAATTACAGCGCCACATAAGAAATTTGAAACCAAAGCCAACTACTAAGCAACAGTTAAAATATATACTGAATGAATGGAAGCGCATAGCTATCGCTGTGTTCCAAAGCCGTGTCGAAAACATGTCTCTAAGGGTCAGTGCATGCATTGAGGCCAAAGTTTGACCAACACCGTATGTCAGAAAATGCTATGTTGTGCTTTTCTTCTAGGTGTCAGGTGACTTTTGTCAATATAATGTATATGCAAAATTTCATGAACGTGAAAGTTAAAAGTTATCTGCATTTTTATGGCCAGATTATCAGAAGGTGAAATCTAACCGACTTTATTCACTTTGGCAAACAGAAGGCTCTAAGCGATAATGAACCCAACAAAACTTAGAAGGGAACTTCTCTGTAGTATTACAGACTTCCATAAGGTGAGAAAAAGCTTGAATTGGGACATTCATGAAGAAATCCGTGAATTCTGAGCACGTCAATTTCTTAGCTGCTAAACTCCGAAATGCTTCAAGAATTCGGACAGCGGTTTCAGTAACATCTGACGCAACAGCGTCATAACTAATACATACAAAGATAACATCAAAACTACTCAAATGATTACCGTCTGTGCACGACTAAAATAAGAGTAAAAACCTATAAAACCTTTAATGGATATAGATAAAACCTTACAAAAGACGTTTCGGATCGTAAAATACGAGTCGAAAGGTCTTATGTCCGGTTTATAGAAGAGTATGTCAACAAAATGATACTTGCGATTCAAAAGATAACACACCAGGTTATTTGCAAGGATCCCACTGCAGCAACTATAACAGCAGTTAGCCATATTAAAAAACATTCAGCCCTTCCCACCAGTATAAAATCAAGCCTAACTTCGGTTTCTGGGCCAAGAGTCCCTGAACTATTTGGACAATTGAAGTTACACAAAGATGGCCACCCAATCCGCCCCTTGGTAGCGACCAGAACAAGTCCAACTAGGCCTATAGAAAGTGCCATAGCTAAATACAGTACTTAAAACCATTACCAGTGGCCTCAAGATATTCAGTGTTCAGTACTCAACAGGTAATCGACAGAATCAAATCTGTTAATGACATGAACCTACATTACATATTAGTATCATTGGACGTCACTTCTATCTTTCCCAGTGTTACGGTGGAGTTGGTAATGATATTATAAGAGACAAGCTAACCTCTATGGGGATAGCTTCCGATTTGGAGGTAAATGCTGTAATAGAGACTCTTAAGCTAATATACAGGAGGACCTATTTCAAGTACAATCAGGTTCTTTACAGACAAACAGGAAGGGCCCTTATGGGATCACCCCTGTCTCCAGTTCTAGCAAAAGCTGTTATGCAGAATTTAGAAGAAAAGGTCCTAAGAGAATTTGACTACAGACCATTACTACATGTATATACGAAGTACATAGACGATGTGCTAATGTTTTGGCCCCATTCTAGGGAGGACCTTGACGTATTTGTTTCTCAAATGTCCATCCAATATGAGTCAACTGATTTTACAGTTGAAATTGAGGACAACAACACTTTAGCCGTTTTAGATTTATTGGTCCGTAACCCTCGTTATAACCAAGTGATTTATTCATTATTCAGGAAATCGGATTCGTGTACGTCAATTATTTCATATTCATGGGTTCATCCCTGGGGTCAGAAAACATCGGCCATCACCTATCTCTTGAGACGCGCCTCTACCAACACGGCAACCCAGCTCCTACGCCGTCAAGAAATCTGCAAGATAGTTGGCATTGCTCAGGAACATGGATATACTGCAGAGATGGTGTATGGACTGCTTGGTAGACTACAGAAGAATAACTTATCTACATTAAAACCAGTCAATAAGCGACCAAAGACATTTGTAGGATCAGTCATGTATGATCCTAGAATAACGTTTGCCCTAAAAGGATCTGTAAAAGACACCTCACTAATTTTGGGGAAATAACTACTAACTTGCTCTCTTCCATCAAGAGCGATCGAGATTCAGTGGACTTAACACATAAGCATGGAGCATACCTGATACCGTTGGAGCCTGTGATGCCCACGGAAACAGAAAAAGTATACATAGGATCAACTTTTCGTACTCTCAGGACTAGGTTGGCTGAACATAAGTTTGACATACGAATGAAAGCAAATTCCACCGCGATGTCACGTTTAGCCAACCAGGGCTCCCACGTTCCAGTTCGGGATCATGTTTTTGTACAGAACGTTCCAATGTCCAGATCACACCTCAGGTTTACAGAAAGCATTTTCATTCATTCTTTCGGGGATAAGGTGTGCAACGATAACACACCGGAACTCATACCGCTTCCTTGGAAATCGGCACTTCCTGAATATACACACCATTGTTCCCGGAGGAATTCCTGTACAAACAACTCTATTACTCCAGCAACTACAATATCCAATCAAATTTTGGATTATGTTGACTCCTCCCAGCAATCACGCCAATTATGTTGAGGGCTGTTCCCGTAGTGTATATATATATTTTGTGTATTGCCAGCACTTGTAACATCTGATGATGGATCGTATTTTACGATCCAAAAGGTCTTATGTAAGGTTTTATCTACATCCATTAAAGGTTTTATAGGTTTTTATTCTTATTTTAGTCGTGCACAGACGGTAGTCATTTGAGTAGTTTTGGTTGAAAAACATGACTAGTCTTTTAGACAAAGAAAACATGACAATGCGAAACATATTGCCAGCCCACTGTCCAGTGACAATGCGAAACATATTCGCCCGCCCTCTGTCCAGTAACAATGCGAAACATATTCGTCAGCCCTCTGTCCAGTAAAATACATTTCGAACACTGAAATAAGAAGCTTTGAGGATGCCAAGATGATTCCCAAAGCATCAGTTTCAGAAAGAACTTCGTCGACGAATGAAAGAGTTTCTCCTAACTTCTTGTATAATTCCAACAACTCGGCAAAATCGTACACTTCTTTTCCATTAATTCGAGATTCGTAGTTTTTGAAAGCGCTTTTCAGTTCGAAGCAAATACGCAGATGTTAATAGTAACTCAGGAAAGCGTACGGTACAAGACTGACGGAGAGAAAGCGGAACGGCGAAAAAAAAAGAAAAGCAAAATGGCATATGACAGATTTGAGGTAGAAAACGAATTAAACATACTCTCCAGAAAAAGGTTTGAGAAGAAAGTTGGGTTGTTTAACCATCCCGCACAAACGAAAACTAAGAATTGCTGCCTTTTGCACTAATATCCGGAGCAAAGATGTCAACGCTTTTTTTCTTGCTTCACGTAAATTTTGCTGCGTTAAACAAATATAAATCTCAACAAACTTTTTCAACGGGCATCTCAACCGGTGCCATAACAAAAACACACGAATCTTTATATGCATGCAAAATAGATCTATGATTATCACTGAAATCAGAATTTGTACTTCAGGCGTAAGAAACCCCAAACCAGTATCTACGTACATGAAATACATGCTTAGCAGAACTTGAATTACCGTTGGCAGGTATCGGTTTATTCTTCCCCTTCGTTTTTTCATCCAGTGCTGGGAAGTATCGATACCCGAAATGCAGGGCCGGATTTATAATTAGGTACGATAGGCAGTTGCCTAAGGGCGGCCGTAATTTCCTTTAACATTAAAAATTTTCATTTCAAAAAATTTGATTATTGGTAACTTTGGGGAGCTGGTTGATTTCTTGTTATCCACCTTTCCTTTTAGCAAAAAGACGTTTTCAGTAAAAAAAAGAAAAAAGCATGAAAGAAAAGAATGATGATTTTGGAGAAACACCGGAAATCCGGTTCCTTATAGAAGTTGGGTAGGGGCGCGGACGCTGAACCTAATTGCATTGCTCCAAGAACACTCTTGGTGGGAAGATTTGTGGTCAGTTGGGTGAGAAACTGCCAGCTGGGCACTTGTTATTCTATTGTTTTGTGAAGGCAAATGTGGTGGGTCTCGGGGTGGGGGCTCGAGGTGAGGCAAGACGAGCGAGATCGCGAAGAGTATAAATAAGAGTATTTCTAAATGCGTCCCAGGAGGTAAGTTCTCACAAGGAGCAAAACCTCTTCGGAAGGAAGCGGAAGATGGGAAAGCAAACAATCAAAACTAAAAGAAAATTCCATGCCTCATCCTCCCTCACCTCACCATAAACAAAAGTGTAGTGTCGGCCTATGGAGTGTCTTTAGTGTTTAGTCAGTTATCAGTTGGTGTCTTAGAAGGTGGGGGTCAGTTGTCAATAGACGTTTTAAGATGAATGACAATCGAAGTAGTAGAAAAAAAAAGGGAAAGCGGTTGTAGTTATAGGAAAAATAAAGAAGAAAAAGATAATCGACGTGCAGAATTGCTAAAAAACATTTCTTGATATCACAAATGTTTTTGGAGTACCATCCAGCTGAGATGATCAGCTTGCGATTGAGTAAAAAATAAGTGACAGTTATGCTGTGAACGAGGAAGACAGCTGCATAGCTAAAGAAAAAATCATGTGCGCAGGTGCTGATAATGATGATGAAGTGTGCAATGATGATGAACGGGCAATCCGGAATGAGAGCGAAAACCCTTTCATCCGTGTTATTTCCGAGGATCCAGCAGAATGGTTAGTTAACGAAAAAAACCCGCGACTATGTTGCCACTAAACAAAATATGTGTCAGAATTCTCACGTTGACTTTCTTAGCATAAAAACAACAATATGGAAATCATGTCCGATATGCGCCAAAGGATATTTTTTGTAGAAAAATGAAAAACGGCGAATTGAAATCCAGATCATGGTTGGTTTATTCCCATAGTAAAGGATATGTCGTTTGTGTTCCTTGTCTTCTTTCCGGAAAAAAATCATTCCGTATTTACGACAGGCTTTAATGACTAGAAAAACGCAGCTGCCCAATTAGAGCTCCATGAAAATTCTTCAGATCAGAAGTCATCTGTTACCGTATGGAAAATAAGACGTGACACTAAAGGACGTATAGATTCAGACCTTGTAGAACTGCTGCAAAATGAGACTTAATATTGGAGAAATATTTTGAGACGGGTGACAGCGGTCATCAAGAAGCTTTTAGCTATTCGAGGATTACCGTTTCATGGTTCAGATGAGCGTATAGGTATCTTGTATAATATAATTTTTTTAGGGACTTTAGAACTAATTGCGCAATTTGATCCGTTTCTCTCGGAACACCTGCAGCGTTATGGAAAAGCGGAAACACACCGTATTTGTCAAAAACTAGCTGCGAAGATTCCATTCAAGTAATGGAAAACAAACTAATTAAAATTATTTTAGATGAAGTGAAAAAAGCAAAATATTTTGGAATTACTATGGACTCAACACCTGATATAGCACATTGTGACCAGTTAACTTTAATTATAAGATACCTGAAATACAGTAGAGAACCGGTCGAAGGATTTCTGTGCTTCATTCCTAACAGCGGGCATAAATCAGATCAGTTAACAAATGCTGTTCTAAACACTTTAAATGTACACGATCTAGATATTAAAGACTGTCGTGGGCAGTCTTATGACAATGCAAACAATATGTCCGGAGTCTGTTCAGGACTACATGTCTAGATCAAGGAAATAAACCCATCAGCAATATATGTTCCATGTTCGGCACACTCTTTAAACCTAATAGGGTCTTGCGCTGCCTTCTGTTACACGGTTGCAGTTATATTTTTTGATGTACTGCACAGATTGTTTATTTTTTTCTCCAAACACACACGACCGTTAAAAGCCGTTCTACAAACTTTCTGATATTACTTGATCCTTGACATACAGCGCCGACTGCTGTTGGGGAAACAAAATAGAAACGAGATGTCGGTGTTTTGTCGTGTCGGTGTTTTGTCCTGTCGGTATTTTGTCCTGTCGGTGTTTTGTCCTATCGGTGTTTTGTCCTGTCGGCGTTTTGTCCTTTCGGTGTTTTGGTTGTCGGTGTTTTGGGTGTCGGTGTTTTGTCCTGTCGGTGTTTTGGGTGTCGGTGTTTTGACCGGCACCCCTCTAAAACGCCTTTCGAAAGCACGTTGGTCAAGAAGACAAGATGCACGCAGAGCTGTACGGCAGAATTGGAAAGAAATAATCCAAACTTTGACTGATATTTCTAGTGATTCTCTGGAAAAGCCTGACACACGAAGTGAAGCTATGGGTCTGTTAAACCATATCACTCGTTTTGAATTTATTTTACTGTCAACTATCTGGGACACTATTCTATAACGCCATCAATGCTGTTAGCATTATACCACAAAAAGACGATATTCATCTTGGTAAAGTTGTAGAATTATATAACTCTTTAACAGAGTTCAAAAAACTGAGAGATGGATTTGATTACCATAAAGGTATTGCTACGTCACAATTCTCAAAATATGGATACACAGCTGAATATCAGCATGACAATGAGAGGCTAAAAAGCGCAAAAGATCTGGAGGAAATCCAGGAATTGAAGACGAAATTGATCACTTAATAACAGAAAAAAAAACATTTTCAGATAACCATATTTAATGTTGTGATTGATCAACTGATTTCAGAATTGAAACGCCGACCTGAAGTTTATATATTATTGCATAATCGTTTCAACTTTCTGGAAAACCTTAAATCAATGGATATATCTGGCATCTGAAAGTTTGCAGAAAATTTAGCTGTTCAGTTTTCCGATGATTTAGAAAATTCCTTTGTCGACGAATGCATTTATCTGAGTGATCATTTAAAGCATTTGACGAAAGAGGAGAGAATATCACTTTCAGAACTGTGGGCCGTTTTCCGCAATCTGGACTTACATGATATTTATGCAAACATTGACATTGCTCTGCGCATTTTTGTTCTCAGTGTTGTCAACCAAACCGCTCAGGAGAACGTTCTTTCCTCACTCTGAAGAGAGTTAAAATTGTTTGCGAAACTCCATTGTACCAGATCCGTTAAATGCTTTGTCGCTGCTGGCTATCGAAGGCGAACTGTTCCAAAACATGAACTGTGAGGACATACTTGATGAGGTTTCAGCCCTAAAAACAAGGATGAAAAATTCGGCATAAAAATGCACGTTAATATTTTTAAACTGTGCTTTAATAATACTGTAAAACCATTAAACTATTGTAAATTTATTATATAGTGATGAACTCATTTTTTACGCTTTCCAACCGTAGGTTGAAGAAGCGTAAATGCTCCAGCTTTGTCCGTCTGCCTGTCCGCACAATACCTCGCGTAAAAGTGGTTCGATTTCGATGAAATGTTAGTATGTGGTAGGGAACCACCTGGGGAAGAACCCTTTTGAAAATGGACGAAATGGGGTCAAAGGTCACGACATAGGAGCGGGATCCATTCCATTACCCTTATGCGTCATAACTTGCGTAAACATGGTTCGATTTCAATGAAATTTTGTACGTGGTAGAGGACCACCTGGGGACGAACCCTATTAAAGCCGCCCCGGTGGCGCAGTGGTCTAAGGCGTTGGCCTCTGATCATTCGTCCGAAGGGGTCCGGGTTCGAATCCCGGTGAGGCATGGATGTTGTGTTTGTCTTACGGCACTGGCTCTCTCCCTTCCCTGGAACCAGTGACCCTAAATTAGGGACGGGCGACTGCTTATAGCCCATTGAGTTGCTCACGGTGGTCGTTAAACCTCCAATCAAAAAAAAAAAAAAAAAACCCTATTAAAAATGGGTTAAGAGGGGTCAAAGGTCAGGACATAGGAGCGGGATGCATTCCATAGCTCTTATGCGTCATCACTTGCGTAAAAACTATTCGATTTCGATGAAATTTTAGTATGAGGTAAGGGACCACTTGGGGACGAACCCTATTGAAAATGGACAAAGTGAGGTCAAATGTCAGGACATAGGATCGGGATCCATTCCACCGCCCTTATGCGTTATAACTTGCGTTAAAATGCTTCGATTGAGACAAAACTATATCATGTTGTTCCGAAAGTATACTTTGCCGGTTCTGTTGAATATAATCGAAATGGGGTCAAAGGTCAGGTCATAAAAGCGAGATTTATTTTACAGCCATTATCCTCATAACTTGTGTAATAACTTGAGTAATGATTTCTGGTATGTTGGAAAGCGTATCATAATCAATGCATTGCATGATTTTACTAACTTGTTTCATTATTAAATTAAAATTGGTGAATTCGTTTTGAAAATGTTTCAACGGCAGAGACATTCCTTTCCTTATTTTTAAAGATTCATAAAAAAGAATATATTTATTATAGCAGTTTTTTTGTTAACCTTTTAGTAAGGAAATATATTTAAAAACTCATTTAAACTTTTTTAACATACTGCTACTCTGGAGATAAGTTTTATAACCAATTTTAGGTTGTTACGTTAAAAGAAATAATTTTCGTAATTATGAGACTGGATTTCAACCCTTAGTAATTAGTGTAAAGAAAATGCGTGTGTGAATGTAGAGATGAGGGACGGACGCGGCAGCTGCCTAAGGGCGGCCGAGGAACGAAATGTAAAAGAGGACCAATATTTGTAGAAAGGATATTCGAATGACTTCTTCGTCAATTTGTTGATTAGTGCAAGACCTGAGTTTGAAGCTTTGCGCAACTGATATTCTTCTCTCGAAAGATACCCGTGCCATTTTTGTATGTTTTATTATAATGCTGAATTTGTGCCTTGGAAATTCGTTAAAATCATTTAACATTTTTTTTTGCCTCATTTGCCCTTGTCGTATATTTTTCGTTCAGAGTTGAGCGAGGAAATTTCGGAATTATGCAAGAGGAAGAATGTCACAGAAAAATACAATATTTCTGTTTTACAGAACCAGTTTTTTGAAACAGGGTTGCCTCGATTTCTGAAACTGCTGATTGGCTACATGGTTAGTATGACGCCGTTGTAATTTCACTAAAGCACCTGTGGTTGGATACGAGCATTTAATTCAAGCGCACCTCACAGAGAAACATTGATTTTTCATTGGTTGCTATTGGCTTTTTTTTTCTTAACATAACACAAGATAACGTTGATAAAATACAGTCAACGAGATGAACGGCAGGCAAAGAGTTCTTTTGTAAATTTAAAGCACGCAATTCGGTACTGAGGATAGGAACATGAACAGGAAAAATTTAATCTGAGAGTGATCTGCCTTGCGAAACAATAACTTTTGCCGGAAAGGGAGAAAGTCACATATCCGACCAACCCTTGCAAGGCACACGCCAATTTTCCATGTGCTACCTGCTGTGATGCCTTTGTTTTTAATTTTAATATCACCCGTTTCGTAAAGTGAAATTTTCCGCACCTTTCCTTTTATGTTTATTTGTATCCTTAGCAACCAGTTAATTACACAATTCGTAAGCAAACAGGGACAAGAACTTATAAGCCATCTGAAACAAAAAGGAAAATTGCTCGATATTAATTTCATCCCACATGTTTTCTCCTAATACTCAGATTTAATTCCCTTATACACGATTTAACATTAATATCACTCTACGCACATTATCTACTAAAAGCAATGTAGGTTTCTCGCTGCTACCAAAAACGTGTCCACATTTGATTTGAGATCTGTGTTTCTAAAATTCTCAAGACTCGTTTATGTCTTGATATTATCTGTGCATGCAGATTACTTCATCCTGATCACAGTCCTGTTGGCAGAGAGCAAAAGTGCATGCGTTGCAGAGCATGTAGTCCTGGATGTACGAAGTTTGCATGGAATTCAAACTGAATATAAATAATGGAAAAAACCAAAGTTCTGGTTCTTGAGCGAGGAACTGTTAGTACTGAATGCAGAATTAGTTTAAATTGTCACAAAGATTGACCAGGTGAACGAGTTTGTATATTTGGGAAGTATGTTTGACGGAGAGAACAAATTACACTATCTACCAACAAGTAATTGGACACATGTGATAGCAAAGGAAAACGAAGTTTATTCACCTTCAATTAGTTGATGGAGCCTTCATGAGCGGCGATTACAGCTGCGACCCTCCGGGGCATACTCTCAACCAGGCGTTGTACGACGGCTAGCGGTATTTTGTTCCACTCGGCTTGGAGAAGACAGGTCAGTTCCTTCACCGATTTATGACGGTGGGGGCACGCCTTAAGTCGACGCTCCAACTCGTCCCAGAGGTGCTCGATAGGGTTAAGGTCCGGGCCCTGAGCAGGCCAGTCCATTCGATTAACCCCATTGTCACCATACTAAGGCATGGTGGACCTCGTAACATGACAGGTGGCATTGTCATCCTGAAAGTAACATGGGTACATCCCGTAAAACTGCCACAACGTAGGAAGCGCATGGTCATCCAAAATGGGGCAGTAGGTCTCGGCGTTGAGTCTACCAGGCATTGCGACCAAAGGGTCCCGTGCCTCCAGGCAGATGCCAACCCCAGACCCTGCCATCCAAACGGTAGAGGATGAACCTTGATTCGTCGCTCCAGAGAACCTGTTTCCACTGTTCAACGGTCCACTGCCGACGTTCTTTGCACCACGTTAGCCGAGCAGCGCTATCGGACTTGGTGATCAAAGGCTTGTGGGCAGCAGCACGTCCATGATAACCGAGCAGATGTGCTTCCTTACGGATATATATATCGTTCGAATAAACACCCCCGGATGCCTGTTGAAACTCCTCGCGGATGTGGCCCACCGATTTGGTGCGGTTCTTCCAAATTTCTCTGGCCAGAACCCGTCGGTCTCTAACTCCCAGTTTTGTGGGTCTGCCGGGTCGGGGCACATTCCGACAGTCACCTCTAATCTTCCACTTGCCAATCACGCAGGCCACTGTCGATTTTGGGTACTTCAACTCGCTGGATATGTCACGCATGGGTCGGCTATTTCTGTGATACCCGACGGTTAGACCTTTCTTGAAATCAGAGAGCTCCGAACTGCATGGCATCTTGCATGCGACTGGTTGTGTTGTTGTTTCCCACACGATATTTAACGGCGGCGGCCGTGACGTGTATCAGGACTGCAGATATCGTCGATTGCTGGGGTGTCCAATTACTTGTTGGTAGAAAGTGTAGATGGAGAAATTAGTAAGCGAGTGAATTCTTCATTGAAAGTCATAGCTGCTTTAGGAGGATTTCACAAGAATCTTGGGTTCCCGAGGAAGTCCAGAATGGCTGCATGTGAAAGTGTAATTGTTCCTACTCTGATGTTCCGCAGTGAAACCTGAGTACTAAGGAAGGGACATTGGAGTCGTGTGTGTGCTGGAAAGATGCGTTACTTGCGGGGTGTTTGTGGCAAGACACGCGCTGATCATGTGTTGCAGATGTAAAATGTGTGGCAAAATGTTGTTAGCATGGTGGATACTAATATTTTTAGGTGGTTTGGCCGTGTTAGAAGAATGAGCGATAGGATGCTTACTGAGGGATTTTTTAGGCCAAGTGTCAGAAAAGAAAGGTAGAGGAAGGTCTAGGAAATAATGGGAGGACCAGATTCAGGAAAGTTTGCAAGGGGAAAATATTATGACTATGAAATACAGACAGTCTTGTGCGGATCGTGTGATAGATGTCCGTAAAGCTCGAGCTGTGTGCCGAGATCGCTGTAAATGGAGACGATTGACAAGGCAACAGTAAGTTATTTCTTGAGGAGGTAACATCTGAATATTAGAGAACAGCTTAATGATATGTATGTATGTATGTTTTTCAGAGTCTTATGTGAAAACTCTATTTTACTATTTTACGTTCTATGGTTTAGACCAATGGTCGTCAACCTGGTCCCTACCGCCCCCTTATGGGCGATTCAAGCTTTCATGGTGAGCGGTGGGGGTTTTTGTCCGTTGTTACAAATTTTGTTCTTCCGCCATATATCGAATACATTGCTAACAACTTCGCGATTTGAATTTTTAAAATATGTTTTTCGCAATTTACTTTCGAATTCCATCTCTAAACTTTGAATATAGATAATAATTAAAACAAAATAATCCGTAAAAACTATCGTAGGTGTGTTGCTTATTTGAAGGAAGAAGTGTCAAATGTTTTGTGTATTCATTCTGTGGTGCACAAACAACATCTTGTAGGAAATCATTTAAGTACAAGTATCCATTCATCATAAAGAAGAACAAGCCGCCAACGGTAACCGATAACTCGAGTACAGTTGGCAAATTTTGAGCGAAGCTATTGCAAAATCTAAGATCATTAAGGCGTCTATCATAAGAAATTCTAATAAACGAACGCGTAAAATTTAGGACTTCCAGAATAAAAAAAGTACGAAACATTCGAAAAGAAGAAATGCCTAAATTGTATCATGAACTGCTGTACTTTCCTTCACGCCTTTACGTAGGTTGTGATCAGGTTGCATGTAAACAAAGCGAAAAGCCACACTCGGATCGGAAACCATGTTTTTCATTTTGTATCGCAAAAGACAGACACACACATACACAAACGTCCTTTTATTATTAAAGAATAAGCAAATATTGAGCTAACAGACGCAGTCTTTCCATTTCTTCGTTTTTCAATTTAAACGATTTGTTTTAAATTAATGTTAGTGAGCCGACTTTCGTTAAACGGTTCAAGTGAAAGGCCATTTAGTTTTAATTATAATTCCTGAATGGCACGGAATTTCGGGAATCGGACGGCCTAAAAACCTTAACATGGATGATGTCCATTTTCACATGCCAAAAATCACGGTGATCTGATGTGTCATGTAGTAGCTATGCTTGAACAACTAATTGTCCCGAGTCTGGTATACAGAGCGGATTATTTCAAGTATTATTAAAATTTGGTCAGTATTTTAATAGTCATTATTTTTATACGACACCACCAATCACCATGATACCAACCCTATGTCCCTCACCATGTCCTTCCCTTTCTCTGTGGCAAGTGTCATCGGCTGAAGATCTTTGGAGGAGATAGGTAACAAACGACCACTTCTCGAAACCCGGAAACCCCCTAAAAAGGCAAGTTCTTGGACGATTATTCCTCAGTGACACGGAATTTCGGGAATAGGAAGTGGTCAAAACCTGACCATGGACGATGTTCAATCTCATGCAAAAAATCACGGTGATCGGATGTGTCATCTCGTACCTATGCCCGAACAACTAATTGTCTCAAGTCTCGTAAAAGAGCTCGGCTCCGCCTTCGGACTCGCTTCTCTCAATAATTGGAGCTATAATTAAGATCAAATCTAATGTCAAAGATGATAGAATGTTTTGGAAGCTGTACCAGGACAATAATGAGCAATTTATTAGGATACTTTTACACACATAAGTTCGATGGCTCTCAAAGGGTACATGCTTGTCTCGTTTTGTAGCGTCATATGGTAGTGTCATACCGTTTTTTTTAAGTAATAATGTGGCTGGTATCCGTCAACAATTAAAAACAATTAAGAATGATGCCTTTTATTTGGCAGATATGTTCAAGGGATTTAATTAAATTAATGAGCAGCTTCAAGGAGCCAATATAATTCTTATCAGTTGCAAAAATATTGTGCCATTATTTATCGAAAAACGTGATCTTCTCTGTCATAATCTTTTGAAGAGAGAGAATTTCATCAGTTTCCCTAATTGCCATCTATAAAAGATGATGCCATTCCAGAGGAGATTTAAAAGTTCAGTAGTTACTACAACGAACTTAAATTGGATATGGAAAACCGATTTAAAGATATTTTGAACTCGAAGGTGTATGACTGGATGATAAATCCTTTTACTGCAAATTTTACTGAGGTTGGTATAACTTGCCAAGAAGAACTATTAGAACTTAAATATGAATATGATAAAGAGAGCAAATATAATTTCGATAGTGGTTGATACCAAAAACCCTGGCAAAATAAAAAATGCCTGCTTTATATCCCAATTATGTGGAAAATGATATTTAATTTATTGATACCTTTCCGTACCTCATATATTGTAGAATCAGGCTTTAGTGCTGTTAATCATACACTGAAGACCAATTGAATTAGAGACAGCTGGCGTTATGCAAACGTAGCGCTGTGGGTGGCCATGTAAACGGAAATGACATGACGTACGCAGCGATCCGACAATATAAGGAGTGATGCGACGGGAATCAGTAAGAGTATGGGTAAGACGAAGAATCTAAGAGCATTTGATCGTGGGCAAATGAATGTTTTTCGACAACGGCAAACGAAGTCGGAGATTGTGTGACGCATGTAAACGATGAGATAATAAGGTGATTTTCAACACATGTTTGCTGGCTGACTGGCTTGTGAGGATGGTTTACGAGCTGTGAAAAAGTTTCGTTAGGCTAGCTGACTTTCGTTAACTACTAGTGTTTTACGCTAAATGTTTTTGAGGAAATTGATTTTTTATTGTGAAGTTTGAGTTCATTAGAAGTTATTTGTTACAGCATTACCAAGTTTGGTACACTTTTTGCCAAAAAAGAAAGTTGTTTGATCCTGATGAAACTCCGCATGCAATTAGCCAAGCGACAAATATGCAAATGAATAAAACATAAAGACCAATGACTAAACAGTGTCCAGCCACACAGCGCATGGCAACCGCGCATCCAGAGGGGATGGGTGTGGTGTATATCAAGAGCAAAGCTCCCGCACAGGGACAATTGTGACAGATTTGTGGGTGCATTAACCTTTACGGACGGCGAGGATGCCTCGACGTCGGATCCATGAACACTGCGAGCGATTGAGCGAGTTTGAGAGAGGACTTATAATTAGGCTGAGAGAGGCTGGCTGGTCAAGTCGTTGTACAGCCAGGCATTTCTGTCAAAGAGACGTGTAAATCGGACGGTGTTGGCCCCAATGGGTCGAGGAAGGCGTAACACAGCGGATCGTGGGCAGTGGACGGCTGAAGGCAACGACAGAACGAGAGGATCGATCAATTATGACAGCAGCACGAACAGAACCCAATTTGTCGCTATCACCCATTCGTGGCCATGTTGTGTCGTCACCACCTTATTGATGCATCAAACTTGAAAGTGTTTCAGTGGTCGTGACTTCATCTTCAGCGGGAAAACATATCAGATGAAAATCTCCATCTCTGAATAATGAAAAACAGTTTCATCTGAGCGGTGTCTTGATCCTATTGATGCATGAAGCTGAAAAAAGTTCCAGTTCGTGGTTTCTGCATCATACTGATGAGTCAAGCAAAAAAACGTTTCAGTTAGGGTGTTTTTATGCTTTCCAACCGTAGGTTGAAGAAGCGTGTAAGTTACAGCTTTGTCCGTGTGTCTGCCTGTCCGCACGAAGACTAGCGTAAAAATGGTTTGATTTCGATGAAATTTTAGCATGTGGTAGAGAACAACCTGGGGACGAACTCTATTGAAAATGGATGAGGTCAAAGGTCAGGACATAGGAGCGGGATCCATTCAAACGCCCTTATCCGTCATAACTTACGCAAAAATGTTTCGATTGCGACAAAACTTTATCATGCTCTTCCGGAAGTATACTGAACAATTTCTGTTGAAAATCGTCGAAATGGGGTCAAAGGTCACGGCACAAGAGCGAGATTTATTCCACAACCATTATCTTCATAACTTGACTAAAAATGCTTCTATTGCGACGAAACGTTAGTATGTTGTTCCGGAGGTATACTGAACAAATCAATCGTCAGGGTAGGGACGACGGTTTATCTGCACGCGATTTCTGGTATGTTGGAAAGCGTATCATAATCAATACATTGCACAATTTTACTAACTTGTTTTTTTAATCCTACTGCTGCATCAAGCTACAAAAGGTTCCAGTTCCGTAATGTCTTCATTTTATTGATGCATCAAGCTGAAAACGTTTCAGTTCGATACTGTCTTCATTTTATTGATGCACCAAGCTGAAAACGTTTCAGTTCGATACTGTCTGCATCCCACTGATGCATTAAGCTGAAAACGTTTTAGTTTGAGGGGTTCTTCGTTAAATTAATGCGTTAGGCTGAAAAACTTTTCAGCTGGGGAATCCATGGAGCTTTCTAAATCTCACTGATGCACAAAACTGAAAAAAAGTTTCAGCTGCGGGGTTTCTTCATCTTACTGATGCATCAATGTAACTTATCTTGAAGCAAATAACTTCTGTTCAATGGAAAGAGTTTGTATTCCAAAAGGTCAAAAAAAAAAAAAAAAGAAAAAAGGGAATGATCACTTGAAGTGTCATATAAAAAAATGGAATTCGACAATGAAATCTTGCGTAATTAGGCAATGGTATTTTGGAAGTTTTTTTTTTTTTTTTTTTGGATAGAGGAATTTTGTTAATGAAACGCTTTATTACGGTCTCTAATAATTCATTTGGGACACAGAATATGATGCGTTAATATGTAAAATACACTGCCGGAAAGAGAAAAAAGAACACCTAGAAGGAATTGGCGGATGATCATGAAATTTACATATGTTAATGGGTCGAGTTTACGTAGGTGTGATGTCAATTTCGGGACCAACCGGTGAGCGCTTACGCCACAGCACGGCATAATATGCAAATTATCGTCGGTGGTATTTAAGGAGTACGGCGAAGTGAATGTAATCAGTCGTCGGCACACGGACACGTGCGAAGGCCCTGTAGAAGCTGCAATGCCTGGACATGGAAGACGTGTACGATTTTAGCAGTTATCGGACTTTGAGCAAGGTCGACTAGTCGGACTCCGCGAGGCCGGGTGGTCGTATCGTCGTATTGCGTAGCGAATTGGACGGGAAATTTCGGTGGTGGTACGATGGTGGCGTAGATGGTCCGACGAACATTCCCACACGAGAAGACGTGGTACCGGGAGTCACAGACGGACTGATGAGCGGACCGATCGACGCATAAGAAGAGCGGCGTTGTCAAACAGAACATCCACTGCAACGCAAATCCGAGCTGCCGTTGCACCTGAGGTGACTGTGCGAACAATCCGCAACCGTCTACTGGATGCAGGACTACGTGCACGTGTGCCTCTGGCATGTGTACCTCTGACTCCAGCCCACCGTCAGAAACGGCTGCAGTGGTGCCGCCAACGTCTGCACTGGAGAACGCAATGGCGATCTGTTGTGTTCAGCGATGAAAGCAGATTCTGCTTGGGAGCCTCTGATGTCGGTATGCGTGTTTGCAAACGCACAAGGGAGCGTCGCCACCCTTCTTGCATCGACCAGCGACACACAGGGCCTACACCTGGTCTCCTGGTGTGGGGAGCGATCAGCTATCACTCCCGTACAGAACTAGTGTTTGTACCGGGTACGTTAAACATCACCTCCCATATCAACAACATCATTCAGCCCGTTGTTGTGCCATTTGTAAGGTCGGTTCATCGTGGTGTTTTCCAGCAAGATAACGCACGCCCACACAGGGCACGTGCAACGCAACATGCACTTCAGGGTGTGAGCCAACTTCCATGGCCTGCACGTTAACCGGATTTGTCCCCCATTGAGCACGTGTGGGATTTTATGGGACAACGACTTATCCGGTCTCCACGGCCAGACACGACCATCCGCGATTTCCGCGTCCAGGTTGAGGATGCTTGGAACTCAATACCCCAAACTTACATCCAACATCTGTACGACAGACTCCATGCCAGAATTGCACAGTGTGACGCAGTTTATGGTGATTCAACCTCGTACTAACCATGTTACATGGAAATGTTATTTTTCAGTTTACCAGCAAATACAGCTGTATTATGCCATTATGTTTTGATCACGTTATCCTCTGTATTCCGTTATTATGCTGTATAAATTTCGTTAGTATCAGACGTCTTCTTCTTGGTGCTCTTTTTACACTTTCCGCCAGTGTATATAACAAAAAGTAAACAAAAACACAGGCACGAAAGACCCTTGCAATGGTTATCTGAAATATTGACGAAGAAACATGACTTTTTCATTACGCAACGACCCCCCCCTTTTTCCCCCTTCTGAATGCTGTTTGGTAAGTTTAATATTCTGTTTTTAAGAACGGTTTCGTCAGTTTAAGGAAAGGAAAGTGGTTAAAACTTTGCTTTGTTCAGAACCTTTCTCGACGTCATATAGTTCGTTGGTTGCACCTAAGAACTGCCTTTCTTCGAACAAAGGTCGTGTAAACACGATCCACTGCGTAAAACAGCCTGTAAATCGTTGGGGCAAAAACATTAAGCATCTCAGAATTCATGTAAGGTCATCGCTTAAGTTTGTGTTTTCTTAAGAGAAAAATTATCACTTGTGATTCCTCTTTCTTAACATTCTTTTGTGAAAGGTCTCCTAACTCTGATATTTTTTGCGGCACTAAAGGTCAGGTGGAACTATAAAAAAAGAAGAGAAAATATGAAACATCGCTGTTTCGTTTGTTGCGTCAATAAATTTGTTACGTCATCCCCTCTTGCTGTGAGGTGACCGCATTTTAAGGCTAGAAATAAAGGTCGAAACTGCATTCAGCCCCATTATCCCCCCCCCCCCATTGTTTCGCAAGTAATGATGATTTTGACTAAAAATGCGAATATAAATAATTTAAGTACAACAAATAAATCTGCATTTTAGATGTAGCAGAAGCAGTTATTCCGTGTGTAACTCACACTCTTAAATGCGTTTATTTTATGATTGACAAGGTCCCGCCTACTGCGATATCCATGTCTGTTCTTCAGTATTTCCTGAAAAGTTTTAAAAAGAAAATATCCCAAGAAATTGCTGGTTTGTTTGGGTGAAATCCTGAAAGTATAAATTTCCGCGGACATGGAAATTTTTATTTTTTACAGAAATTACACCGATGAGCCCATTCTATTATGGCCACCCCCCTGCCTAGAGAAATGAGCGCGCCTGGAAACAGAACAGTGGCGCAAGTGAAGTTCACAGAGTAGTATATCATCATCATCATCATTGTCAACCATTATCAATCCACTGCTGGACGAAGGTCTCCCCAAGTTTCCTCCACAACGGTCTGTCTTGTGCCAGTCTCCTCCATGTCACTCCCGCATATTTACGAATTTCATCCACCCATCTCCCATGTGGTCTTTTTCTGGGTCTTTTCCTGTCCCTTGGAATCCAATCTAAAATTTCGGCTGTCCATCTATGGTCTGTCCTTCTGGCAGTATGTCCAGCCCATTGCCATTTCAGGGATTTAACTCTGATCATGATGTCTTCCACTCTCGTCATTTTTCGGATCCACGAGTTCCTCTTCTTATCTCTCCTGGTTATACCAAGCATGCACCTCTCCATGCTGCTTTGAGTTGTCTGCAGCCTTTGTATGTCTCTTTTAGTTAAGGTCCACGTCTCTGCACCATACGTAAGCACTGGAAGGATGCATTGATCAAACACTTTTCTTTTAAGACATAATGGCATATTGCTCTTGAAAATTATGCTGTTTCTTCTAAAAGCTCTCCAGGCAAGTTTTGTACGCCGATTAATTTCTTCATCAATGTGACCCTCACTTGATATCTGCTGTCCAAGATAAACATATGTATCAGTTATCTCCAGTTTTTCTATATCAATCGATAAATCTTCATTTCTTGTAAAAGCATTGAACATCACTTTTGTCTTCTGAAAGTTCATTTTTAATCGCACTTCTTTACTCTTGTCAGCAAGTTCCTGGATCATACTCTGCAGCTCTGATGGGGTAGTTGCAAAAATGACTACGTCATCAGCAAAACGAAGGTGGGTTAGATAATCTCCATTAATCTTTATCCCTTTGTTTTCCCAGTTCAGTGATTGAAAGACATTTTCCAATGTGGCATTAAAGAGCTTCGGAGATATGGTGTCACCTTGTCTCACTCCCTTTCCAATTTTTATGTGTGTTGTATTTTCAAACAGCCGAATCTTTGCACTTGCATTTTCATAGATGTTATTAATAATATTAATGTATGCATCTTCAATACCGCAGGATTTCAGAGCCGTGGTAACTGCTGATGGTTTCACCGAATCAAAGGCTTTTTCATAATCGATAAAAGCCATGCACAATGGAAGTTCATATTCCCTCGCTCTTTCAATTAGTTCTCTCAGTACGTGGATATGATCTATTGTGCTGTAGCCACTCCTGAATCCAGCTTGTTCTCTCGGTTGAGCCATGTCCAGTGTTACCTTCAAGCGGTGTAAAAGAACTTTAGTGAAGATTTTATAAACCACTGATAGGAGGCTGATAGGTCTGTAGTTCCTGAGATCCTCAATGTCACCTTTTTTATGTAGCAGGATCATTGTAGCGTTGTTCCAATCCTCAGGAATCTTCCCTTCATTTGCAAGGCATCGAGTGAAAATTTGGGCGAGTACTGTTTCAATTTCTCCACTTGCTTCTTGTATGATGTCTATAGTAATTCCATCTTCTCCTGGAGCTTTCCCCCGCTTCATGTTCTTGATTGCATGAGCAACTTCTGCTGGGAGGACTGGAAGAACTCTGGTACCTTTCATGATGTCTGGAGTACATGTATCATCGCTTTCATATAATTTGGAGTAGAAATCTTTCACTCTTGTCAAAATTTCGCCTCTATTTCTTGTTATAGAACCATCTTCTTTTCTCAGAGCCATAATCTGTTTTCTTCCCTTACTGAGATGTCCCTTTGCTATCTTAAGGCTTTGGTTGTTTTCAATTGCTTTCCTCACTAGCTCACAGTTGAATTTCCTTACGTCTTCAGTGATACTTTTTCGTGTTGTCTTGCATAGCTCTATATATTCCACTTTGGAAGTCACATCTTCTTTAGTTGTCCTCATCTCTCTTCTTTTTTGCATCAACATTTTGGTTTTTCCTGATAATTTGTTCACATGCAACTTGTTCTTAGACCCAGCTAATTTTGTTGCTGTTTCCATTAGAGCTTTGGTTACTTTTCTGTTAACTTCCGAAATATCCACTTCTTCCGATGTTAGGCCTTCTAAAGCAGAGAATCTGTTCTTCAGTTCCAACTTGAAAGTATTATGGTGTTTTTTAAGGTTGGTTATGTCAATACATTTTGTTTGTCTTATGAGCTTGCCACGTTCCAGTTTAGTGTTGAGGTGCATCTTACATCTCACCAATCTATGGTCACTACCTGTGTTGAACTTGTTCAGCACACTGCAGTCTTCGATGACGAATTTTTTGTTACACATAATAAAATCAATTTCACTTGTCGTCCCAATTGGATGTCTCCATGTCCATTTCCTGTGTGGCTTTTTCTTGAAAAAGGAGTTCAAGATGAAAAATCCTTCTGCCTCTGCAAACTCAACGAGAGTATTTCCACGCTGGTTTCTGTTGCCGTGACCGAATTTACCTACTGAAGTTTCATTCTGTTGCCGTTGCCCTATTTTTGCATTGAAATCTCCCATAATTATCTTCAAGTGCTGCTTACCTTTATTATTTAGATGACGAATTTCCTCATAAAATTCTTCAATTTCTTCTTCAGGATGACTTGTGGTGGGTGCATAAGTTTGAATAATCTGAGCCTGGTATCTACTCGATAGTTGGATAACGAGTCGTGCAGCTCTGTCAGAGGAACTTTCAACTTCTACCACTTTATCCTTCAGTTTCTTGTTTATTATAAATCCAACACCACTAGTTCTGCCAGTATCTGTCCCACGATAATAGAAGAGATGTCCACTTTTCAGTTCAATGAGATCTTCTCCTTTTCTCCTTACCTCACTTAGCCCGACGATGTCCCACTTGATCCTTTGTAGTTCCTCTTCCAATTCAAGAAGCCTTGAATCAGAAGATAGGGAGCGTCCGTTATAGGTAGCCAAGGTCAGCATCAAATGGCAGCCTAGTCCGGTCCTCCGGGGATTCTTAGCACCCTCTGCCTTCATGTCGCACTGGCCGCTGCCTTGGCCAGGTACATTCCAGCTGCCGGAGACTGAGGGCCAAGATTTAAGTTGTAGAATCATTTTGGAGGTGTTTGGCCATAACTCACCACGCTGGCCAAGCGGGTTGGTGAGTGTGGGATTGCATTTCCTCTGATCCCGATGGTATAGTTATACCGCTATTGGCGGTCGCCAGAGCCCCTTTAGTGGGAACAGGATGCACCACGAGAAGGCGGGGTTGACATTTGTCAAGGAGAGGCTGTGATGTTACGCATCACCTGACCTTACATCCTAGAGTAGTATATATATATATATATATATGTGTACAACCCGAAGAACGGCTTTCGGTTAGTAGAATGCACGATAAAGGACAAATTGTGATGGCACGGGGCCTTGGAACTACGATCTGGGAAGCGGCGCGGCTTGTGGGTTGTTCACGTGCCACTGTAGTGAGTACGTAACAAAAGTGGTAAACAGACTGTCAAACAACAAACCGTCATCCAGCGGTGTATCGTCCGCAGCTCATTGATGCCAGAGGGGAGAGGAGACTGTCGCACATTGTTCGCAGAGACTAAAAGACCACAGTGCAACGAATCACCTCCTGCTACAAGAGTGGTGATCAGGGCAATGCGTCACAGCACAAAGTCCATCGCAGGCCCTACGTAGCCGAAGACCCAGCCGGGTCCACATGCTCACTGCACGTCATGGCATGAATTGGTTCCAAGATCATCGAGACTGGACCGTGGGTGATTGAAACGAAGTGGCCTGGTCTGACGAATCAAGATTCCCGGTGCATCACGTAGACGGACGAGCACGGATACGCCGAATACCAACGGTGGCTATGGCACCTGGATGCATTGTTGGGCAGAAACAGACCAGCGGCGGCGGTGAGATACTTCCTTTGGACACTTTAGGCCCCATTATCCCAATAGCACAATCCCTGACAGCTGTCAGGTATCTGAACATCGTTGCGGACCAAGTTCACCCGTTCATGGCAACTGTGTTTCCTGCCGGTGATGGCCATTACCAACACGATAATGCGCCATTCCAAGCTGCCAGAATCGTCAAGGAGTGATTCGAGGAACATGCTGGTGACTTTCTTTTAATGCCCTGGCCTCCAGATTCACCTGCCATCAACCCAATTGAACATTTGTGGTTGTACTTGGAAAAGCGGGTGCGCGCTAAATCTCCACCACCCCGAAATGTACAGGAACTGGAGGACCTGGTGCTGACATTGTGGTACCAGATACCCCAATCGTACCTATCGCCACGTCATCGAATCGACGCCTCGCAGAGTGGTCGCTATTTTGCTGGCTAAACGGGGTCCTACAGCTTATTAGGCAGGTGGTCATAATGTAATGGCTCGTCGGGGTAGAATGCACTTAAGATTACCGATAAAATGCATAAAGCAAAATTAATAAGAAACATACTCCTAGTATTAAAAGAATTCCGTCTTGTTGCACGATGATATTTATTCAGCTAAAAAACAAAATCTATGTACATGTTAAAAAGCACATGAGCACTTTCGGTGTCACAGTGACACCTTCATCAGATGTGATTTCACTATATGATTACGTGCTGGTCTTAAGTAGGTGGAGCAGATGCATCATGGGAAAGGTAATGTCAGTGTCACATGATATACCAGAAAACAAGACAGTCAAAGAAGCATAATTAGCCAATGAAAATTACTCAACAGAAACAAAAGTTATTGTGCTGTCATTCCTAACAAGATTGCTCCAGGGTACAGGCAAAACACAAGGATAATAGTCATTACAGCAACGTGCATTATAAGCCGAAATATAGAGGCTTTCTGTAAATAACAAGGAACAAACAGAGTTAGGTGTGCTTATGATCTTAGCGTTGTCCCAGTCTGGGATGGAATTTCCAGCACTTACAGTTCTTGCAAAAGAGGTGCTTTGGTGATTCATTTTTAAATCATATCTGTGTTCATTTAATCTCAAATCCAAATTTCTTTTGGTTGAACCCACATAATGATTAGTTCACCAGATATAGTGTCGAGCATAGGAATAACATACACACCCCATTTTTTCCCTTTGTTAATTTTGTCACGATCGTTGCGGATAATGGTCTATAGATTGCATGATCGTATTCCAAATTGTATTTTATGACGGGAGCAAATGTTGGTAAGAAGGTTTACAATATGTGGATTAAAATCAACAGATCCAACATACTTTTTAGGCACTTGTTCACTAATTAAAAAAGTTGACATAGCAAACCGTACTTTATTGTGCACCCCTTTAACAACGTTGACCGGGTAACCATGGTTTTTAGCAAGGGATGATATACATTGTAGTTCTTGAGCTCTGGCAAAATGGCTAGAAGAATGTGAATATGCTCTTCTAAATAGGAAGTGGAGAGCAGAAATTTTATGCTGAAAAGTGTGAGCAGAATTGTACGGAATTAGAGTGGGTGTGGAAGTGGGTTTTCGATAAACGGCAAAAGACAAGGAATTGTCAGAAGGGTTACGAGTAATTTGAAAATCTAAATAAGGTAAAACAAAATTATTTTCAAGTTCTATCGTGAGTTTGATGGAGGGGTATTGAGAAGACATAGCGTTGACAAACTGATGTAACTGATTTATGGTATATGGCCAAATTACCAAGATATCATCAACGTAACGGATATATAAACTAGGTTTTTGTGGGAATTCTTGTGTGACTGTATTTTCAATATGCTGAAGAAGAAATTCTGCTAAGACTGCAGATAAAGGTGAACCCATGGCTGTCCCGTCGGTTTGTTGGTAAAAAAATGTTCCGAAATTTGAAACATGAACGCCTTTTAATGATATGAAGAGCATTCATTATGAAAGAAATATCATTGGCAGAAATGTCAGAATCAATGAGCAAAGCCTGAATCAACTGAAATGTAGCTTCCATAGGTGCTTTCGTGTATAACGAAAGCACATCTAGGGACACCAAAAATTAGGAAGTTGGTAGTGGCTGAATTAACTTATCAATAGCTTGTGTAGTACTCTTTATTGAGTAGGAAGAATTCACCGTAAATTTGGTGAGATAACTTGCCAAAGCTTTTTCCATAGGTCGGGTGTGGGCAATGTAACCTGACACAAGAGGGCGAATAGGGTACCCTTAATTGTGTAGTTTTAATTTACCAAATAAATCAGGTACATGGCAGCCGGGGGGTGGATTGGAGGCTTTTAAAGAGGAGTCCGGAGGAGCTGAAGAATTCTTAAGGCGGCTTAAAGCACTAACAGTAGCCCTAGTGGGGTCTCGTTCCACTATTACATGAGTGATACTAGAAATGGCGTTTAGCATTTTTTGAACAAAATCACTTTTAATACTAGTATTTATGCACGAATTATAGTGTTTACCGAAACATACTCCACCATTGCTTTACACGATAGAAAATAATCTGAATTGTTTTCAGTTAAACTGAATTTTTAATAGTGTAGTTTACATAGCTTTTAATATGCTTAACGTACCTTTTGGCGTCATGGTTTGCATTGTAATCCACTTATCGTGTAGAGGAACAGATAACACTCTCCTAATTCGAAGTCTTATCGAAGAAGAATCGAGTCTTCTTTGAAATACGAGTACGTTTACTAAGAATTTTGCTGCTGCTTAGCAGCTTTCTCAAACTGATGTATCTCCATACCATTTTATCGTAGGTATCTACTCAAAGTTGTGTTGAGATTTGACTTCTTTAATCTGAAGTGAACTTTTATAGGTGTGATATGCAAATAAGGGTAACTTGATCACGCTAGTTACGTTAAATGCATTCCTATCTCTTCTTCTACTGGGGATAACTTATACATTGGAAGCACATATACAGGAGCATTAACCATAGAATTTTAGAAAATAAAAAAGATGTTTCGAAAGCCAATCCTAATACTGCCTTGTCTATTTTGACAATGGAAGACACATCTGCAGTTCCCCACTGGAACGAAGCAAAACGAATTGCTTCTTTTGACAATCGTTTTGCCCTCCGTTTCCGTGAAAGCCTGGAAACTATTTTCAACTCAATGACTTGCAATTCCGGATCTCCTCTCTACATTCCTATGATCTGGAGATCAATTCTAAGTTTTGGCAACAAAAATAGGAAAAATTAAAATGTAGAATCTGGCAGCAATCTTAGTCTTCCATTGGCGTGATGAAGACCTAAGATAAGGTCGAAAGCTTCCAACTTACGAACTTTTTGTAAAAGTTTTCATTTAACGTAACTAGCGTGATCAAGTTACCTTTATTTGTTAATATTGTTACGTGTTTTGCCCATCATCGTCATCGTCGTGTGATATGCAAGCTGATGGGACGGAGAGACGGCTTAAAGCACCCTCATAGGAAAGTAATGAGATGGATGACAACTATGCTAGGTAGAGGTGTGTCGTATATTCTAATTTCATCTTCCTTTAGTTTCTGTCTCCTCATGTAAATTTTGGTTTATTTCGTTCAGAGTTTTACAATCGGAGCTCTATGTTTTCTCTATTGGTGAATAAGTGTTCGATGACCTGACAAGTCAAAGTGTAATGGCGTATGCTAAACTGAGGATGAGATTTTGAATTCTAAATCTTAACATTTGGAAAAGCAGACGGAGCGGATGATATGCTGTCTCTATTACAAAGATTTGCAAATACGGTACCTGTGTTTCTACATTTTTTACCCCTCGTTAAAAATTTCAAATACGTAATTTATCCCAACACATTTCACAGCAGATTTAGGAATTCGTGTCATCCGCACCGCCTTCTTTCCAAATGTTTGCCTTCCGATATAATTACTCTTAAGATATGAAACGGGATATAAAAACATGCTCTTAAATGTTGAGCATACAGGATAAAATAATACAGAAACTAAAAAAATTATAAATTGGAATTAAGGTTAAACGAAAAACTGCTACGAAAGCAAACGAATGAATAAAACAGCAAAGCTATTGTGTGATAACTGACAGTTTCACGAATGTTATAAAATAATATGTATGGTCTAAATATCAAAATATTGAACAAAAACATAAACGCCGTAATTATGAAGAAGTAATTTCTACAAGAAATTAACTCAATAGAAAATAACAACAGTGAATTTACGGCTAATGAATTTACAGCTTCATGAAGGCTACAAAAGTTTCAATAATACAAAAATTCCTAAACATGAACAAAATGACTAAAATTTAGATCTACTTACATACATAGAACAACAACAGAGACATATTTTCAAGACTAATATTCCACATACGCCATTTCGTTTTTCTGATTTCTATTCAGTCAGATACCTGACAGTGATTGCCCTTTATCAAATTATCATTATCCGCACGCTAGAGGCTGGGAGTTTTCGAGGTGTTGGTCCGTCAAACATGTTCTTGTTCTTGATTTAACGTGCTTTATACGTGAAGAAAAGATACTAAAATACCCAAAAGCTGCCAAAAACTGAGGACATCCTTATGGCATGTGCTCGAAGTGCAGGAAATATTTCCTTCTCAACTTATTTCTTTTTGAATGTTAAAAGTCTAACTTCGTCGTATTTGCATTTCAGATTGCACTATATATCCATAATTTCCGTTTGAGAACGCCAAGTATTCTCTACATCAGGAAGAGTGAAAGAACAAGAAAATGTACTAAGTAGCATTTCGTTTTCAAGAAAATCATGAATTTGGCTGGAAGTCTAATCTGAAAGCTGAAAATCGATGTAACCCACTTCTCAGTATCTGGTGTCTTGCACTGGGACATAATTTGTCTAATCAATGTTTTACTTTGGAACTTCAATGGATGTAAATCTTCCGATTTTCAAGATGCGTTGATTACACATTTTTTTTTCTATTTAATGGAAATCCTTCTTTAGAAAACGTCTTGCGCTGGCGGTAAAAATGTGCTTCGAGATCCACTAGTGTTCCGCGGAACACCAGATAATACAGTTATTCTAGACGGTGTATGCTTGATATCTACTCGTATTCCTCTAATGCGCAAATTTGGTACCTGTTTTATCTAAATGATTCGTTAATTTTGGAATAACTAGAAAACGAAATCATGTTATATTTATGTAACTGGCAATGTGTGAAAAACAGGCATCGTAGAGAATGCCTAGGAACCTATAGAATGCGTAACGTTTTAAGGAAAAGCATGAATAATGCGAACCTATAGAATGCGTAACGTTTTTTTATGCAATTTTAATATTATATATACTTTTCCAAGACATTTTATATAAAACCCAGGCATTACATAAAACGACAAGGGACACTTAGACAAAGTATGAAAATAGAATCATGAAAAGGCCTTTATTGAAAAGACGTATATGAAAATCAAGAAAGAAATATAAAGTAAAGTATACCTTTCTATGAAATAGAATCATGAAAAGGCTTTTAATAAAAAGACGTATATGAAAATCTAGGAAGAAATATAATATAAAGTATACCTCACTATTAAATGGAATCATGAAAACGCCTTTAATGAAAAGACGTATATTAAAATCAAGGAAGAAATATAAAATAAAGTATTTCTTACTATTAAATAGAATCAGGAAAAGGTCTTTAATGAAAAGACGCATATGAAAATCATGGAAGAAATATAAATTAAGTATATCTTACTGAGAGAATTAGAGAAAAAGACTAGCACTGACGTACTTGTTGCAACAAGGAAGGCTAAAATGGCATTTTGAATTACTTTTAATTGTCTTTTTCACACAAGAGCACTTCATATTTTAGCACTTATTCCTGCACATACACCTCACGAATACTTGACCACTTCCTATGGACTGAGCGATAGCAGCTGATCTAGGAGGAATTTCATGGTCGGGAACGTCTTCAACTCTGAGTAAGTCCTTTGGACATAAAGTGAATTGTGACCTGGCATAGAGCTGGTTTAAAACTCCTAGATTAGTTCCAAGTCGGTAGAAACTGTCGTCTGTCACTCTCATAATAATTGAGCAAGTCACTCCGTCCCTTATCGACGTCAGGAATAGGAACTCGGACAGCGGCCCGCAAAGATGCAGGAGGACGTTTTTTGTCCATCATCATTTTTTTCGCCTGTATTTCCAGATTTAATTAAATTCAATTTGACTTTCCACAGCATTCTCAATTTTGAAGCAAAGAGTGCACAAAATATTAACCCTATAACTTTCCACTTTCTCATTTCCCGTGTCTTTAATGGTATGCTCAAAAGAGTATTTTATACTTTGCAGATTTGCGTTTTGGCATTGCATAGAATGCCTAGGAAATTTATGAAATGTTAAACGTTTCATGCTTTGACGTCCAATTTTCGGCATTTTACAGATTACCTAGGCATTCTGTACAATGCCTAATTTTATACATTGCCGGTAACATATACCGTAGAAAGGACTTCAACAATGGGAAAATGAATGCTACCACATGTGCGTGTGTCTTTTCAGAGTGTGAAATACATTCATAAATGCCCGAGATCGGTAATTCATCTTTGAAATTTAAGTGCATCTTTTCCGCGAGGTACTTATCTAAAACTAAAGTCTACTTAGCTTTATTCATTGTGGCAAACAGAAAGCTATAACTCACAATAAAACCTGCAAAACTTAATAGAAAAGTTTTCTCTAGTTTTATCGTCTTCCACAAGGTGAAAACAGGCTTATTGAATTGGGAATTCATCAAGAAATCAATGAATTCGGAGCAGGCAAATTTCTGACTGGCAAAACTACGAAAAGTTTCACGAATTCGAACAGCAGTTTCACTAACTTGTGATGCAGCTAATGTCATAATTGTAATGTACGCAGAATTCATGATAATTCGAAGCACATTCAACCAGAATAGGAAGTTTACATTGTTTGCCTTGAAATACATATGAAACAATGTAGTAAAAATATTTGAAGATGTGAGAACAATAGCCAAGGCTGCTGTTCCACAGAGAGCGTCGTCCACGACTGAAACAGTCTTCCCCAATTTCTTGTATAAATTTAAAAATTCAGAAAAATCATAAACTTCGTTTCTTGTTATCTGAGATTCATACTTTTCGAAAGCGCTTTTCACTATGAAGCAAATCTGCATATAGTAAATAAGAAAAGTCCAAGGAACAAGAAGGAGGATAAGACAGCGGCACAACATATATAAACAAAACGAAAATATAGCATATGACAGATTCGAGGTAGAGCTCAAATTAAAGAGAGCTGCTGCAAAAAATTCTAAAAGATAGGGCGTTTTAATTAGCGTCCTCACACGAAAGACAGCAATTGCTATTTGTATCAGTACAACCGGAAGAAAAACTATCAATGATTTCCTTTTCGATTGTTGTAAAGCTTGATTCGTTACACAGAGAGAAATATCAGCCATTTGTTTCAAGGGACTTCCTAATTTGTGCCATTTGAAAAAGATGCTGAATCTTATAAGCAAGCATAACATATGTCTTATTACAGCTGAAATCAAAATGTGTGCTTCAGGCCAAAGTAAGGCCCAACGTGCTTCTATTATTATCAAATACATGCTTAGCAGGATTTGAATTACTACTGGCAGATAAATAAGGTATCGTATTATTATACTGCACCGTTTTTTTATCCAGTGTTGAGAAGTATTGATACCTGAAATGTAAAACAGAATCAGTATTGGCAGAAACGACCGTCGTATGGCTTCTTCACCGTCTCTATGACTACAGGAAAAATGGGATTCATTTCTCTGCGCAACAGAAATTCTCCTCCCGAAAGGTATGCGAAGCATCTTTGCTTCCTTTAAAGCACTGAATTTCTTCCTTGTGAACTGGATAAAGCTTCTCATCTTGAAGCTCTCCTTTTTTTTTTTTTTTTTTGCCTTACTGCTGGTCGTAGAAGTGTCACGAGCAAATTTTCAAAACCGTGCAAGAATAAGAAAATCTCCAAGTTCTTCTTGTCTCCCAGAACAATTGTCTGGAAACAAACTTATTGGTTACGTTTTTAGGATTTGAAACGGCAGGTGTATCTTTCACTTGTTTGGCGTTAAACAGCTGTAGCTCCACTGTGGCACCCGTGATAGGATATCAATATTTAAGCCACGCGCATGTCTCGTACACATGCTGCTCGTTCATTGGTTTCAACTCGTTTCTCTCTTCAATTCAGCGCCACATTTTGGTGAAGAAGTATGGCACATACTATAATCACATCATAAAAAGTTCTTTTGAAACCTCAAAGCACGTAGAACACAAAAGTTAAAATGTCCACGAGAATGGTGTATTCAGAATGTAATGCCATAAAAATCTATCACTTTTCGAAAACGTAACTAATCTCACTCCCATTTTGTTTTCTTTGGATTATTCGTTTTTGAAAACTGCAAGTCTCCGAACATCTCATTGCTGTTGATTCGATTTTTTTGGCATCCGAATAAACTAAAAGAATGGTAAGCTAGCAAGAAAAGAAATTTATTTTTAAAGAAGAGTGTACTCATTACAAACATTATTCCATAATACTATCTGTGAAATGCTAATAATTTATTTTTATACCTTTTAGCATTAAGAAGATTTTATACAGATTTTAAATATATGAAAATGTAATGTTACTATCGAATTTTAATCGTTATTTGCTGAAGATTTGAAGTTGGATTTAAATCGCTGCTTGTAGTTGTTATACGTACGTTGTAAGGTTCAAATGCTTAACCTGAACTTCCAAATAGCAATATTGAGCTGTCGTGCTTATAGAAAAAAATGGTATATGGTAAGGACTCTGTATGAAGTCACATTTCATATAGTTCAAGATTTATTCGTTCTTCACCGGCATATCATCACAGAAAAAAGTTGGCTAATTATATCACAACTGTGGGATAATATAATTATTTTTCGGAATATGCTTATGTTTCCAACTATTGCCCTAACATGAAATTTCACCGTAAAACCCTACTAATGTGACGATAACAGAGTAAGGCTTAACTTGCCCAACATTAGGAAGCTTAAAGTCAGACTGATCAACAAGTGGTACTACCAACAACAAGTGAGTAATCAATTGCTTGTGGTACGACAAAGCTCGTGGTAACAAGGGCTCGTAACAAAGAGCACTAGCTCTAAACAATGATAATCATACAGTAAAAGCATCAGCGCTTATCTTTTGCGTTCGGTTACGTGTTACTCTTTGACCTGTTGTCAGGTTGGAAAACCCATATTCATTGAGTGAGAGAATGTAGCGTTCAGATTGCAAAACGTTTAACAAGAATAAACTCAAATTTACAAAGGAAGAGAGGAACTAAGAAGGAAGGGGAAATTACAGTTTACGGCACACAAATGTTTTCATCAAAATGTACTTAAACCAAGTCGTTGTCTCCAAAATGCACACTATGAGGACGTTACATCAACTGCTCAACAAATTGCTATCACAAACTACTGTCTTTAGAAATATTTGTCATAAACTGCATTGCACACTTACTACATTTAGTGATTACGTTATTTTCACATCTGGCATATTGCCAGTTATGCCAGACATAGAAGGCTCATCGGAGAAATAATGTGGCCTTAGACTTTTGCCAAACGATCTTCCGGGATGTGTCCGGGTTCAAATCCCGGTGAGGCATCCATGTTGTGTTTGTCTCTAGTTCTCTCTCCTTTCCCTAAACCCAGTGTCCCTGCATTAGGGACGGACGACTGCTTATACCCATTGAGTTGCTCACGGTGGTTTTTAAACCTCCAATAAAAAAAAAATATTTTTTCGCGGAATCCACAGTGGCAACATCTCAAAATAAGGAAGAAAACTCACCGCACAACATTTTTAATAAAACACACACTTTCATTCTGAAGCCGTCTGGGTGCACAGAACTTTGTATTTTGTCTATATATTCCCATCAAGTGATATCTTCACTTTAATTTCTGTAGATATGTACAGCACTCTTGAATTATATAATTATTTGAAAGTCAGTAATGCTCTCTTATATTATACCTCAAATTTTTGTCATATGTCTCTGTAGAAATTTCCGGTCAAGTAAGCTGAAGGATTTCCATAGGTGTGAACACTGAATGCTTCAGCTTTGTATATTTCGCAATCGTCTGGTACTTATTTCATCATAGGCGAGAGGGGGCTTTAATGAAATTTACATATACAGTACATATTTCCCGATCATATTTAAAACATTGTTTTGTTTAGACCAGTTTGCAAAATTTTTAATACAGTTTCGGAATGTATAAGAAGTGGAACCAAAATTATAGCGAAGGACCCAATTTTGAGAAAAGGAAATTACGTTTTCTGTGTGCGTTGGGAAACATGCGCAAATTTACGAGAAGGATTGCTGAATATATTGACCTCTTTTGTATTGGGTAGTCAACTATTTCCGTCTACCCGTCACGCTCCGAAGTTCCCTGCATTGCTGCTGTGATAAACCCAACAAACGTTAAGGTCTACCCGACTTTATTCATTGTAGTAAACAGAACACTGTAACTTACAATAAATCCTGTAAAAAGTAGAAGATAACTTTTTTCTAGTGTTACTGTCTTCCACAAGGTGAGGACAGTTTTCTTGAACTGAAGATTCATGGAAAAATCTACGAATTCTCAGTACGTGAATTTCTTGCTGCCGTGACAAACCTAACAAAAGTTAAAGTCTACCCGACTTTATTAATTGTAGCACACTGTAACTTACAATAAATCCTGTAAAAATTAGAAGATAAAATTTTTTCCAGTGTTACTGTCTTCTATAAGGTGAAGACAGTTTTCTTGAACTGCAGATTCATGGAAAAGTCTACGAATTCTAAGTACGTGAATTTCTTGCTGCCGTGACAAACCTAACAAAAGTTAAAGTCTACCCGACTTTATTCATTGTAGCACACAGAAACTGGCAATGAATCCTGCAAAACTTAGAAGATAACTTTTTACCAGTGTTACTGTCTTCCATAAGGTGAGGAGAGGTTCCTTGAATTGGACATTCATGGAAAAATCTACGAATTCTGAGTACATGAATTTCTTGCTGCTGTGATAAACCCAACAAAAGTTTAGATCTAACCGACTTTATTTATTGCAGCAAACAGAACACTATAACCGACAATGAATCCTGCAAAACTTACAAGATAACTTTTTTCTAGTGTTTCTGACTTCTGAGAACAGGTTTCTTGAATTGAACATTCATAGGAAAATCTACAAATTCTGAGTACGTAAATTTCTGAGCTGCCAAAGTTTGAAACATTTCACGAATTAGTACAGAAGTTTCAGCAACTTGTGACGCCGCTAATGTCATGGCTATAACGAACGCAAAATGTTGGACAAAACGCACTCCTGCATAGGTTGAAAACATACTTTTCCCCAGTGAAATACAAACAAAACAGCGAAATGAATGATTCAAACAAGAGTTAATTACCAAGTCTGTTGTTTGACAAACATCTTCATCAACGAACGAAGCAGTTTCTGCTAACTTCTTGTATAACTTTTATAACGAATTGAATTTCTCCATCATTTTTATCCGCGCCGGGGTTCGAACCCGGGTCCACTCATTCCGGAATAAGTTGCTCTACCAATTAAGCTACGCGGACATGTATTCTGATTCCTATCTGCCTTTATGTCGTGTGCGTCCTTCTGGCAGGTACGTCACATCTCCTGGTACGTTACATCATCTCCCCCTTATTTTTCTTTTTTTTTTTTTTTTTTTTTTTGAAGTGCTGCTCATATTTTTCCTATCTCGCGGTGTGGAAATAACATCACACCAATGCGAGATTTTGAACGGTCGGGTCACCCGGATAGTTCGGGCGCCATTATAGCGAATTAAATTTCTCCGTCATTTTTATCCGCGCCGGGGTTCGAACCCGGGTCCACTCATTCCGGAATAAGTTGCTCTACCAATTAAGCTACGCGGACATGTATTCTGATTCCTATCTGCCTTTATGTCGTGTGCGTCCTTCTGGCAGGTACGTCACATCTCCTGGTACGTTACACTTTATCAACTCGGAAATATCGTGAGGTTCCTTTCTCGTTATCTGCGATTCACAATTTTGGAAAGCTATTTGCAGTACAAAACAAACATCCTAGTAGTAAGTACAAAAATCTCGCGGAACCCGAAACATGCCGAGAAAACGGCACACTATGGCTAAAACCGACAACAAAATGGCATGTGATCGGTTGGTTGTAGAAATTAAATCAAACAAATTATTCGAAAAAATTTTGAAAAGTAGGTTTGAGCCCCCCACTTGTGAGTAGATTGAAGAGCAAATGATGTCACATGTAGCAATAGTATCGAGAGAGAAAACGCGTATGCTCTTTCCTGGCTTGAGGAAAACCTTTTCATTAACACAAGCATAAATCTCTGCAATTTTTCCTATTACTCTTCGCAATTTGTGCCACTTAAAAAACATGCGGAATTTTACAAGCAGATCTAACAATTCTATCTATCTACTTCGTCCGCCCATGGCGAATTGAGTTCCGAAAAGACGACTATGCGCTCTTGAGGATTACTGACCAATTAATGCATCCGACTTGCCATTCGTCTGCTGCATACGTATAAGGGACAAAGTGCGTCCGGGGCCGACTTCACAGGGAACCATTTACGCATTCGCATCCCCAACCACAGGGAGCCTGCCGAAAACCCCGGATATACCGCAGATTAGGTGGCCGGCAGGACCGGGATTCGAACACCCTTCAGAAACTTCCACTTTCCACACAACGCATAGTGACTTAACCAACTGCGCCACGCAGGTGGTAAAACAGTAGTAAACACTAGAAACAAAACAGTAGTAAATAGTAGAAACAAAACTGTTGTGAACAGTAGAAACAAAACAGTAGTAAGCAGTAGAAACAAACCAGTAGTAAATAGCAGAAACAAAACAGTAGTGAACAGTAGAAACAAAACAGTAGTAAACACTAGAAACAAAACAGTAGTAAATAGTAGAAACAAAACTGTTGTGAACAGTAGAAACAAAACAGTAGTAAGCAGTAGAAACAAATCAGTAGTAAATAGTAGAAACAAAACAGTAGTGAACAGTAGAAACAAAACTGTATTAAACAGTAGAAAAAAACAGTAGTAAGGAGTAGAAACAAAACAGTAGTAAATAGTAGAAACAATACAGTAGTGAACATTAAAAAATAAACAGTAGTAAACAGTAGAAACAAAAATTTACAAAGCATTAGAAACAAAACAATAGTGAATAGTAGAAACAAAACAGTAGTAAACAGTTGGAGCAAAAAAGTAGTAAACAGCAAAAACAAGAGAGTAGTGGTGAACAATAGAAACAAAACAGTAGTAACCAATCACTCTCTTTACATATCTCGTCCGCCCATGGTGGGTTGAGTCCCACAAAGAAGACTATGCGCCCTTAAGGGTTACTGGCAATTTAATGCAGTCGGCTTGGTATTCCACTGCTGCATGCAGGTAAGGGACAAAGTGCGTCCGGGGCCAATTTCACAGGGTACCATCTACGCATTCGCGACCCCAAACACAGGAAGTCTGCTGAAAACCCCGGAAAAACAGCAGACAAGATGGCCGGCAGGACCGGGATTTGCTCTTGCCCGCCTTGGTGGGTTGATTCCCGCAAAGACGACTATGCGCCCTTTAGGGTTACTGGCAAATTAATGCAGTCGGCGTGGCATTCCACTGCTGCATACGGGTAAGGAACAAAGTGCGTCTGGGGCCAATTTCAGAGGGTATCATCTACGCATTCGCGACCCAAAACACAGGAAGTCTGCGGAAAACACCGGAAAAAGAGCAGACAAGATGGCCGGCAGGACCCGAATTTGAACACCCGTCAGAAACGTCCACCTCCCACACAGCGCATAGCGACTTAACCAACTGCGCTATGCCAGTGGTAATAATTTCATCATTATCACTGAAATAGTAAGACTTCAGTCTGAACAGAAAGCAAAGGCCTCCCCATGTTTGTCATATACATACCCAGCAGGGTATGAATCAGGACTGGAAACTTATTGAAGCACCGAGCGATTTTACCTCTCCGTTTCTTCATCCAGTGTAGGGAAGTGACAATTCCAGAGATGTGGAACATGATCAGCATTTGAAGAAACGACTTGTGTATGGCTTCTTCTTTCACTTGTTGAGCAGAGGATATGAATTCGACTCTTTTGTGCAACTGTAATTCTCTTCCAGAAAGGTATGCTGACCTTTATTTCCTTCGAGGCATTCACTTTCGGCCTTTTGCGTTCCAGGAGGTTTTCCATCTTAAAAATACTTCTGAGCCAGGTGTATGATGTTTATAAAAGTAGCGAATGAATCGATCACGCGTTTCACATGAGGTGATTGTGGTTCCACTGAAACACCAGAGTCCAATGATAAGTATTTTAAGTCACGCCCGTCTTATAAACACGGTTTGTTTATTGGTTGTTGTTCATTTTTCTTAGAACATCCGTGTAAGAACACTACGCACGCGATGACGGCCTTTCAGAGTTCTTTTGTAAACATAAGCCATATTATACTTTTTTATTGAAAAAACGTTCAATACGTATACAGAAAGATGGAAGGAAGATTTAATTTTAAAGCAATCTATTCTCAAAATCACTTTTGCGGAATAGGTGAGCCACATTCGACAGCAAATTGTCAGTATCACCCATTTTCAATGTGTTTTGTTTTCTTTCTCTTTCTTTCCCCCTTTTTTTTATCTTGAAATAGGTAATTTCGGGATATCTACTTAATTACTTAAATTCGTAAGGTTTAAATTTTTACATGTTCATTTTTTGAAGTAAACAACGCGAATTCAGAACAAAATGGAAAACAAATTTGCAAATTATTTGAAATGTAAGGACATAACTCGATACGCAATTAATTCCATATCAATGTCTGTGAAGATTGGGTTGCTTATTTTTTACCCTGTGTGGCAATGATCAAGATTAAGAACATTTTTCACGAATTTTTGTATTTCGTATAACATGTTATTTACCCTCTAGGGATGAAATACACTGACTGAGTGATGCCTGAATTATGATCACCTATCTAATAGTTTGTTCGTCCTCCTTTCGTGCTCAGAAGAAACACGCAGGAGGTGGCACTATGCTCGTGTGAGGTATGTTTCCTTGCGAATCATTGAGAGCAATCATCCCCTTCGATTGTACGATGAACGCTTCAGGCTACCTATCCATTGTGGCAGATCAGCTGCTCCCATTCATGATGTCTGCCTATCCCGATGTCTTAGACTGCTCCCAGTAAGATAATGCCCCTTGTTAATTTGGTTATGTGCGCGCTAGAAAGGGTTGCGGAGTGATCCAGTGACTTTAGCTTATTGTTTGGGGCTGCGTGCTCGGCGGTCAACAATCCTATTGAACATCTGTGGGAATATCTTAACCCTTTAACGACCATAAACCTAAACTGTTGTATAACTCTAAATACCATAACGCCTAAAACTATCTGTTGGTTCACATCTTTGTTTAGTAACAAAATCAATGACTGAATATGACACCTGATGATCCCTCATAGCTCGTGCAAATTTAAAGAATATATAATGGTAAAAATAAAAATTCTGACTCACTTTAGACGCGTTTCGGGAGGCTGTGGTCGTTTATACACTGAATGGCCACTTTATTATGACCACCTGACAGTTTTAAGCAAATGAGCTATGGCTGCACGCTGTCGCCGCCAGAGGGCCAGGCTAGTATAAAAAGGGAAGGCTTAGTGCTTGCGACAGTAGTAGAAGTGATTTTTGGGGGACGAGATGGGTAGAAATGCGATTTGACGGACTTTCAACGTGGGATGACTGTAGGAGCTCGGAGTTATGGAGCGAGTATCACCGAAACCGCTGCATTCGTGAAATGTTCCAGAGCAGCTGTTGTTAAAGTGGTTAAAGACTGGACTGTCAGCCAAAAAAACTGGGTCTCTACGTGCAACGTGTGGTCGTCACCGACTAGTGACTGCTCGGGCGGAACGAAGAGTGTCCAGACTGATAACAGACAACAGAAAGGCAACAGCGCAGCAAATTACAGACCATCTTAATCAAGGATATCCTCAAATGATCTCTGCATGCACTGTTCGCCGTACACTGCATCGGATGGGATATGGCAGCCGAAGGCCTGTTCGAACACCTTTTCTGTCTGCAGTTAACAAGAGAAAACGTCTCCAGTTCGCACAGGAGCACAAGGATTTGACAGTCGATAGTTGGAAACAAATTATGTGGTCCGATGAATCACGTTTTCAGTTACACCATGCCGATAGCCGACTGAGAATTTGGCGGAAAATCATAGACCCCAAATGCATTGCTACAACCCTTCAAGCTGGTGGACGCAACGTTATGGTTTGGGGAATGTTTTCCTGGCATGCTTTGTGCCCTTTAATTCGTGTTGATCAACGTCTGACTGGCGCATCATATCTAAACATCGTTGCGGGCCAAGTGCATCCTGTCATGGGGATGGTTTATCCCAATGGCGATGGCTACTTTCAACAAGATAATGTGTCCTGCCAAAGTGCTCGTATTGTACAGGACTGGTTTCAGGAACATTCCGGTTACTTTACTTTGCTTAGGTGGCCCCCACAATCTCCAGATCCCAACCCCATTGAGAATCTGTGGGATGAAGTTGAACGAGCCATCAGACATCTGGATCCACAACCCTGTAATCTCACACTCCTGGAAAGTGCTATTCATCAAGCATGGTCTCAGATTCCACAAACCACCTATCAACATCTCGTGGAGTCCATGCCACGAACGAAGAAATCGACGCAGTATTAAAGGCAAAAGGTGGCTCAACGAAGTACTGAGGGGGTGGTAATAATAAAGTGGCCACTCAGTGTATATACGGGCGCTTTGGGCGCTATGGTGTTAAAGGGTTAACCAACAGGTTTGATGTACGAATCCACCACCAATTACGCTTGATGATATTTCAGAAGCATGGTATATCATTCGTACAGAAATGTTCACAGTAGTGGCGTAACTACCACCCCCGCAGCCTTCCCCCCAACTCAGAGAGGGAGCAGGTAACAAAATGGCGTACTGTAGCTTCCAGTTATAGTTTTCTTTAAATGCGAACATGCATAAGGTCAAACAAACAGATCATTAACTCAGATATTCATAGTTTCCTTTAAGATGTACTTAGCTTTGCCTAAGCGGATGTTAAGTTTCACTTTTAAAATACGGTATGCCTACAGATTGAAGCTATTCTGCCCTTTGGCTCCGGGTTGTACTACTATCGCTCTGCAATGGGTTGTAAACGATACGATCGCTCTTCAATCGCCCTCTCTCTGCGCTACCGAGGGAAAGTGCGAGGCCCAGTAGGGCTTCTCCCTTCAGTATGTGAGAAAATAGTCAGTCACCTAAGATTACGTACACGACATGCGCCAACATGTGTTCACGGCAGCCGCAGATCTTCCATGTACAAGAGGGTGATTTCTTCAAATGATTTATTTTAGTTTTGGACAATATATTTACATGTGTTGTTGCCACATACAGAGCCCTAGGTACCACCATTACTTTTACAGACACTCTCCCTGACTTCCTGACTCCCTCATCCACCACATATACACCGCGAAAAACAATGTTTAGAATCGTGAGAAAATTACTGTTATAGAGGGGCTGAAGAATTTTTTTTGGGGGGGGGGGTGCAGGTTGTGCTTGTTACGCCACTGGTTCACAGGCCTCATTGAATCAATGCCACGTCGTATAACACCGGTATTTGAAGCACGTGGAATTCATACCTCATACTAACAGGTGGTCATAATTTTTTTATTGGACTGTGTACACTCTACGCTCACGCAGTCATTCCGTGTTGTGTAGAAGTGCAGTTTTCAAATCGATTCTCTTGGTTTAAAACGGAAAAAAGCGGCCGAAATCAGAAATAAAAAATTGACTTCTTTAATGACAAGGACCAAATTCTGGGAAAGCGGTACCTAGGATTAATATTAAATTTGGTGGGAGATCTTAATTATATTAAATCATGAAACGTATATAATAGCTAGAAAACACAGTCTGATTCAAATGAGTTTGTACATGGGATACAGAAGGCGAATTTGAATCGAGAGCTGTTTAGTGAAATCAGGTCCACTCCTCATGACTTCAACGAAAGGTCTCATTTTTTCTTAAATTTTATATTCACCAACAAAGCACAATTCAGCTTAATTAAGACGAAAATGCCTTCACCTACTCACTGAGTTCTGCGGCTGCCTTATTCTGGAAATATGGGACCAGATAATCTGGGATTCCAGAAATTGCAGGTCGCGATCACCTGATAATGTGTAGTGTAATATCAGGAAAGTTGTAGAGTTCTAGTAGATAATTTATTCTCTTATGATCTTAAATGTTATTTATCAGCAGAATTATACACATAAACGTATAGGTATAAATTATACACAAACTTATAAGTATAAACTTATAAAGTAGAGGGTTAAATGAAAAACAATTATTTTGCTCAATAACATTTATTTTTTATTTTTATTGGATTTTTGTGGTTACCCTATGCTGGAATATCGTACCGTCATATAATGCAATCTATGAATTCTTGTTAAAAATATCTATCTGTGGTACTTGAGGAAAATTTTATTTTACGCATTCAAACACTCATCATAAGAATCGGATGAAATTCCGCAACTTATCTGCCTTGTCCAAGGCAACGAATTTATGAAAAAGTACGTCCGATTCAATAGGAGACTTGAGACAATTGTATCTTAAAATGATCTCAGATGTAAGAAATTTTGAAAAATTCCACGTCAAAAATATTCAGTTGATAATCTAAAACGTTGACTGCATCTTGTTTGAAAGTTGGACGAAATTAACGCAAAGTAGTTTATAGTGAACTCTCTTTAATTTCGAGGGTCATTTCTACGGTATTCTTTCTTTGCACTTAATGGTGTATTCTTTTATTTTATCTTATTTCCACATCATCTCCCCTTCTTTTTATTGAACTTATTATGAATTATAGACTTGTAACATTTTATGAAATATTAAAATAAGTTTGAATGTTTATAGGTTCATCTTTTCGATATTGAACGACAGATTTTTATGAATTCACACTCAGCTGAATCCCGCAGGTATTTATCTGTACATGAATTATTTATATCACTTTAAAAGGATAATGCTTTCCCCTCTTTGCAGATATTTTAAAGAATTTTACTCCAAATATGTTAAATCAGCTACTTGTGCTGACAATGATATATCCTAAAATTCTTTAACTTTTAGAAAATAAATTTAGGCTATTCTAAAATTATTTTCTAAAAGAAAACAATTTTAGAATAGCAAAATTCTTAAATCAAAACAAAGGAAAGCAAAGCTGATAATTACTTCCAATATACGCATACAATGTTGTGATTCTAGAGATACACATAGGTTAGGATAACGAAGTTTATCACACCTTTGCAAATTAAAGTATATAACCGGTCAAGCTGCATACATGCAATGTGCAAAGACTTCTGTGTTATTTTTTGACCCTTCTGTTACATATCAGGTTATTGGTCGCAAAAGAGATGAAAAAACACATGAGCACCTGACGAATGCAATTGCAAACACAGAAAAGTTCAAACATATTCTGATTTAAACATATTCAAGGACAAGAGGAGAAAGTTGCCTTTATTTTACATAAATTCTTTCAGCGCAGAAAAAGACTTCTTTTACTTTTCATCATAATATTTAAATTATTAAACCTATCTTGTAACTCAAGTAGATGTTAAGGTACGCTTTATACAAAGGCGGTTCCATAAAATTTGAGTGTAATTTTTTTTATGAATTGGCAACAGTGCGAAAGGTAAAAATAGCCAAGCTAACTTAATTAAGGAAGTATCTATGGCAATAATTATTAGCCGTGGCAGACGATTCTGGTTTTCTTATTGCGCAGTTGTTTAAGGTACGTCTGCATTTCGCCATACAGCTAGGAGGTGAGTGATTCAGAGTTAAGAAGTGAAAACCGTTGTGCGATAAAATTTTGCTATCATTTGGATAAAACGGCTCCAAAAACAGTTGATTTAATGAAAAAATCTGACAAAGATAAATGTTTGGGTGAGTCAACGACTTTTATGTGCCATCATTATTTCAAACAAGTTAATAAAATCATACAATGCATTGATTAAGATTCGCTTTTCAACATACCAGAAATCATTACTCAAGTTATGAGGATAATGGCTGTAGAATAAATCTCGCTCCTATGACCTGACCTTTGACCTCATTTCGATGATATTCAACAGAATCAGTAAAGTATACTTCCGGAACAACATGATAAAGTTTTGTCTCAATCGAAGCATTTTTACATAAGTTATAACGCATAAGAGCGATGGAATTGATCCCGATCCTATGTCCTGACCTTTGACCCCTTATCACCCATTTTCAATAGGGTTCGTCCCCAGTGGTCCCCTACCACATACTAACATTTCATCGAAATTGTACCAGTTTTGCGCTAGTTATAGTGCGGACGGATGGACGGACAGACGGACAAAACTAGATCATATACGCTTCTTCAACCTACGGTTGGAAAGCGTAAAAAAGGGCGTTTGTCGGCAAACACTGTTTAGGAAATACTGCAAGAACATTGACGAATGACGTATGAAGACGTAGCGGCGTCAACTATTTTTTCAAAAATGTCGGAATTCCACATTCTATGCGACAAATTGCTGCTGCATCGTGTGTGTTCCAGATGGGTACCGCATCACCTAACTAGAGAACAATTTTTAGATGGAGTTCAGGTGTATCATGAGTGGAAACAAATTATTGCAAAGGATCCAAACTTTCTAAATACAGTAATAACAATCGATGAAACTTGGGTTCACTATCTCGACTCCCTCACGAAAAGCGCAAAGGGTGTTTGAAAACACACAGGCTCGCGTCCCCCGAAAAATTTCCGCCAAACCAAATCATCTGGGAAGGTTATGATGGTAATTTTTTTTTATCATAAAGATGTAGTCGACCAGCATGCCGGCCCTCCACAAATTACTGTGAGTGTTGGAACCCTACACCATGAGGACGCCCGCCGACATGCGGACTCTTGTGTTGAAGAGTTACATACGAAATGCAGTATTGAAATCATGCCACAGCCTGACTACAGTCCTCACCTCGTCCCGTGCGATTTCTGCTTTTTTCCAGCAATGAAGGAGAAGTTCCGTGGCGCAACATTCAACACAGATGCTGACATTATTCAAGCTGTACAGAGGTCGCTAAATCAGCTTCCACAAAATGCCTTCGTCACATGCATTGAAAAGTGGACTGAACGATAGGACCGTTGCATATCATCCGAGGAAAGATACTTTGAGAAATAACAGCATACACTGAAGAGCAATTGAATTAGAGATACCTGTCTAATAACGTGTAGCACAACCTTTCGCTCTGATGACGGCGGCGATTCATCTCGGCATGGACTCGACAAGATACCGAAAACGTTGGGAAGCCATACGGATCCACGACCCCTGAACAAGCTCCCACAGTTCACGAAGATTTGATGGAGTGGGGTCAGAGCATTGAACATCTCTCTCAATGGCATCCCAGATATGCTCGATAGGATTGAGGTCAGATGACCTAGCTGGCCAAGGAAGCGAGGTCACGTCGGTGGAGTGTTCATCCAACCATTTGGATACAATTCAGGAGCGATGGCACGGTGTATTGTCTTATTGCAGGATGAGGTCCCCAATGGAATGTTGAAGAAGCGCAAACGGGAGCAAATGGTCGTCCAGGATATCCCGGTAACGTTGACCTGTGAGGGACGATGTCACACATACCAGGGGTCCCATTTCAGTCCACTCAAACAGTCCACAGACAAGAATGCCACCCCCACCAGCTTGAAAAGTATCCTGCTGGCAAGAAGGATTCATCGCTTAATGTGGTTTGTGCCGTACTCGTATCCTGCCATCCGCATGTACCAACGTGAATCTCGACTCATCAGTCCTGGCAACAGTTTCCCACATGTCTAGGGTCCAGTGGCGATGTTCCCGCGCACATGCTAATCTTTGCACCCTGTGACGTGCGGTCAACAGCGGTACCCACGTGGGACGATGGCTTCTGTACTCCATAGCAAGGAGATGGTTCTGGATGATGTGGCTGCTTACACATTTCTGCGCACCAGCGTTAAATTGCCGAGTGATTTCTTGCACTATGGCCCATCTATCCGCTGTTACAATGCGAGCTAGCCGACAATGACCCCGCTCATCCACACGCTGATGTCCACGGCAGTTGGCCCTTGCAGGGATGGTTTTACCGGATTCGATGTACTCACGGTGCACCCGTGACACAGTGGCTCGTGAAAATCCCAGTGTCTGCACGACTTCTGAAACGGAGTGACCCATTCGTCAGGCCCCGGCAATTTTCCCACGATCAAATGCGCTTAGATCCTTCGTCTTACCCATACTGCGTCCTACTCTTTATGATTCCCGTCGCATCACTCCTTATCTTGTAGGATCGCTGCATACGTCATGTCGTTTCCGTTTTCAGGGCCGTCCACAGTGCCATATTTGCATAACGCCAGCTGTCTCTAATTTAATTGCTCTTCAGTGTATATTTTGCTGTACCTATGTTTCTTCATTTTGTGTGATTTTATTCTCACTTTTTATGAAACGGCCGTTGTGTGTATCTCAGTGTAACAAACTGCATGTGTGCATGTATTCAAGTATTCATATTTAAAAAATGCGTTAATTCAGGTTGAAAATATCTTGATTCATGAAGAAAACGATAGTGGTTTATACTGCGACGGAAACATTTGATAATTATATAAAAACAACAGAGTCAGTTAGTGAGAAAATTAGGCAACATAAATGTCGGTCGTTAGTAGGACAACAGAGCAGAGGCCATAGTTCTGGTATATGGCGTAGTCACGAATAGTGCATGTGGTACAATAGTCGATTTAATGAATATGTTTGTTCCCAAATTTTACCCAGCGAAACCTCACTGTAAGGCCACTAACTGAAACTTAATTTTCGGAAGTAAAATTGCTTCACCAAAACATTTAGTGAATTACTTGAGACAAATACCGGATGGTTTCACTTTTTTGAAAGTGCATACTTAACTAAACGTAAATTAACTAATTAAGAATTAGCAATGATAAAGGCCAGAAGAAAGTCAGGTAAATCTTATTTACTGAGTCCATTCTTTATTTATTTGCTCTTTGCAAAGGCATATCGTTCGTCAAACACAATGTTCAGCTAATAGTATTGCTCACAGAAAGCGTCAAAAGGAGATATATATATAATTTTCTAAAGTTTACAATACAGACTGACTAACAAGTATTACTTCTGAAACCAAGACAGGGATAATCACGGCCGATTAGACAATAGGGGAAACCGAGGCGGTCGACCCAGGCCTCGCGCTTTGAAGGGGCCCCGTAGTTTTGGGAAAAAAAAATCATTTTCAGTGGAATTTTTTATAAATATTATTCTGCGTATGTGTGCGTGTGTGTGTATGTAAGTTTTGGGGCACAAGGCCAGTAAAAAGACGTTTATTTAAATGTTTTCTCTTTTGTTTCCAATCCTCCCATTTTCGAATAGGTCATCGCCCTTCCCCGTACAAATACAGAGATTTGCAGATTTCAAGTAATTATTGTAACCACCTTAATATTTTCTGCATTCATGAAATAGCAAATTGAATTTCACCGTTTTGTTGCCCTTAATTTTATATATCTTACAATTTGCGTGCAAACCATGAACTTAAATTTAAGGAAATGAAAAGAACAATATCAATGAAAATTTGGAAGATGTGGATCCGTTTATTGGTGTAAACATTACATATTAAGTCAGATAATATCCAAAAACTTCAAAATTTCGTCATCCTGGAGCGGGAATCGAATCCGCGTCTCCCGGATAGTGCCCGAGTATGCTAACCACTACACCACCCAGAACGACCAAGTTTCTATTTTCCGAGTGGAGTAGCGGTTAGCATACTCGGACACCATCCGGGAAACGCTGGTTCGATTCCAGGAGGACGAAATTTTCAAGTTTTCGGATATTAGCTGCTTTAACATCCATGTCATATTTGCACCGAGAAACGTATTCACATCTTCCAAACTTGTATTGTACAATGGTGTAATCCTTATTTCATTCATGAGAACAGTATCAAGTTGGTTTCGGGTTATATATGGAGGCCTTCAAAAACATTACTAGAAATTCAGTGACTTTAAAAACATTGCTAGAAAAAAAATTTATATATGAGCAAGTAAAAAAGTTTTAAAAAGTCACTAATTTGTCGGTTATCTCACTTTGAATTAAAAATCAATCACTAACACATGCAGAAGGGGAAGAAACTATTAATACAAATTTATTTTAGAGGGATCCTTATTATTTCGTACACAAACATATTCGCAATCTAAACGTTTTCGCTACGGAGGTATCTATTTATCATTTTGTGTAGAAGTTCCTATAAGAGTCACAATGCAACCTCAATCCCATCTTCCCTGAAAGAAAATCGTAGATTTTAACAGCTTTTACTCTCTCTCTCTCTCTCTCTCTCTCTCTCTCTCTCTCTCTCTCTCTGTCTCTCCTCACTCACTTTCTCTCTCTCTCTCTCTCTCTCTCTCTCTCTCTCTGTCTCTCCTCACTCACTCTCTCTCTCTCTCTCTCACTCTCTCTCTCTCTGAACTTTCAATCCATATTATAGTCTTTTTAAGCTTAAAGCAAATGCTTCTTTGAGATAATAATTTTGTCAAAATGATAGTTTTCGTTATGACGTATTACAGAGGTGAAGCACATGTCAAAACGGAAACGTTGCAGCGATAAATTTCGCCGGTGTAGCTGAATTCGTAAAGTATTCTGCTCCGGAGCAGAGGGATACGGTTCGTCTCCGTCACCAGCATATTTGTGAATTTCATATCTCGTGTGTTCTTTACGGACATTTTTCACGAAACGACTTTATTTAAATGTGCGATTTAATATTTCCTTTGCAATTAAATTTCGCTTAGGAGCCCGCAAAAGCTGCATCCGGCCCTGGGTATAATCAAGTGCTCATAACACAACAAAGCTGGTGATAAAAACAATGTTCCCCCTAAGCTACGCGCGTGCTGCCGCGCTGCGACTTAACTTCCTCCGCGCAGCTGAAGTAACTTCCGCGCAGTCAGTGTTTTAGATTAAAATTCCCAAATCCCTAATTAATTTCAATAAATATAAATCACTTACATGAAAAAATAGTAAAAAGTAAATAAATTTCGTGCTCTCAGAAGTCAAAACAACAGTTTTCTTAAATGCTATTCGCCTCCTTCTAAGTTCATCTCATTGTCCTCTTCATTCTCAAAGGATTCTTGCAAAGTGGCCTCGTGCGAGCAGATAGTGAACGCGAGAATGCGGATCAGTGATTTTTCCACGCCGAGAAAGAAGCAGATATTGAATATTTTCTCAAAACAACACATCAGCGCCAGCCAATCACAGCAAACCGTAACCAAGTTCATTGCACTAACTAATGCACCCATGCTAGTTGGCGGGGGAAAGGCATTCTGGTTAGTTAAATTGTTATCTACTGCTAAAAAAAACTTTGTCCGATATTTAGACAGATTTCTTCCAACATCAAAGAAGCTGAAAGACACCTTGTGTTTACGTTCAAGTTCGTTTTCGTGCCGTATGTTTTGTTTCTTATTCTCCTTGGTATTTTGATATGCAAAGAAACTGTGTTTTATGCGTAAACATGTTTTTCCTAATTTACAGTGTTTTTATTGCAGAAGTTAGTTTGAGCTTCTCATTTTTATAAAATAAAAGTTTTAATTAATGAAATGTTTTTACAATTTTTTTTATTCGAAACACAATTGCGAGAAGAACGGTGATAAAAATAGTTAGATTAGAAAAAATAAGGGTTTCATTCCGAGTTCCGACTTCTATTGCGTTATTAAGAGAAGATAAAAAGGATAAAAAGGTCTCGCACCAAACAATACCCGATCTGAACAACCCTAATCATGCAGTCAAAATATCAACTCTTACCTTCCTGCTTTCAGTTGCGTCATTTTTCTTTGACTTGTTGCTAGGTTGCCAAACACAAATTCATCGAGACAGAAAATGCAGATTTCAGCTGAAAACGCTTAACTAGTATAGACCAAAATTTACACAAGAAAAGACTAACTAAAACTGAAGGTTAAATTAGTGTATAGAGAAAACGTCACATGTACAGTTACTAGAAAGAAAAAGGTTTTTCCTTTTCTTGTTTGAGGTTTTAACAGCTACCGTGAGCAACTCAACTCAGTGGGCTATAAGCAGTCGCTCGCCCCTAATTTAAGGCTACTTATTCCAGGGAAGGGAGAGAACCAGTGCCTTAAGACATATACAACATCCATATCTCACCATGATTCGAGCCCGGACCCATTACAGACGAATGGTCATAAGCCATCGCTTAGACCACTACGTCCTTGGGATGGCAGAAAAAGGTTCAACATTAGTAGGTAGATTCTTGTTGAGTACCTGAAAGGAACTATGGAATGTTTTGAGTGAAATCAAATAATAACCTTATTAGATCAAAATCAAGTGTCTCAGTCCCTTTCGAGTGTTAACTATTCCCATACGTTTGCTTGAAGCTAAAATTTAACCAAATAACTGCGATCTGAGACTTCTGGTGACAACGGCATGGTCTATTGACGTGGAAATATTTCCGTCTTTCGAATTTGCTGTGGCAGAAACAAAATTACAGACAAGGCAGGTATTTAGCGTAGGAGAGCACAGCTACAGCCATTTCTAGGGATATGGGTTTTAATCATAGTTTTTGTTTTACCCTCATCTAATTTTGTACTTTAATTATATTTAAAAATAGGGAAGAAATGGAATCATTGAAAAATTCACAGTACAACTATTACTCTTCGTTTATCCCATTAGATTTTCAAGAATACCGTGAAATGGAGCTATTTGAAGACAGCTTTCCGTCTTTTTTCTCTTTTGCAACAAAGATGGGTGTCTTTTCGGCTGGGTATACTAATCAAATGGCAGTAACAAAGGTGGAGTGTGTAGTCAACAACAAGAACAGAAAATAATAATAATAATAATAATAATAATAGACAGACAGATAAAGGTTTCCTAGGTTGATTGTAAAATCAAACATGTTTGATTTAACTGGATTACAGTTCCTACACTTTTCACTAGAAGCTATAGCAAAATGTTTGGCTAATTGTGACGTATACTCTAATTTAACTTTTCGTTGGAGTTCCTGTCTTATGTAAATTTGGTTCATTTTTGTTAAACGATTTTCATCTGAACGCTACATTTTCTCCCTCTCGTCAAATTTGTGTTTGGCAACCCTGGCAACAGAACAAAGAGTAATGAGGTATACTCAAGCGGAAGAAACAGTCGCTCTTTTTGGAATGGACTGTTTAGGGATCATTCACTCGCTGTTCACACTCCCATGTTTTACAATCTCACCTGGCTTTCGATGGTGACTAAGGTTTTACGATTATGCTGTTTTGAGCACGATATTGTGAATTGTAACTTACGATTAATACGAGAACAAGGTTGTATTTTGTTGAGATAGAGAGGACTGGTGCAATTTGGATATTTTTCGTGAGTAAGCTACACGATAGAGCAAAGAATTTGCCCAGTGAATCATTCTTGACGAAACAAAACGAAAGAAATTACCTTACAAATATGACGTTTTATTTAACTTTGCCGTAATTTAGAAGTGCTTAATTACCAACTGTATGCTGTATTAAGACAGTGATTCTTAACCCATTGGTCGGGACCCAAACTTCGGTCCCCGGCTCTTCCGCGATGGGTCGCCGTAGCTTCTCCGAAAAAAAATTAAAGTGTTAATTTTTTTTAAATTTTAAATTTCAAAACTTCTTCATGTAAAGACCCGGAATTTCTGGAGATGACATCACGGAGACTAACAGAGTTTCTTCTTCCGATCACTGTGATCGTGGGAATTTTCAGGACGTCACAGCATTGCAAAATTTCCCTCTGAACCTAAAGTGCAAGACCAATGATCGCACTGAACTATTGTGAGTAATTATTTTTGAAATCGGTTTTATAAAAGGTTTTAATTTCCAATTATTCATATTGTTTGTCTCACAATATGTTATTATTCATGCCTTCCAACTACACTCATCGACAAAAAAATAGTTGCACCAAGAAGGAAACAATCGATAGGAATGAAATTTGGTGGGTAGGGTTGACATCGTGAGACATGCAGATGATTCAAGTATTACACATGGGGTGCGGAGGGTGACGCAAGTAAGGAGGCATCATAGGGCTGTGCGTGACAGGCTATATAAGATCGCTCCGTTGCGCGTGCTTGCCATTCTGACTCATGCTGGTTGCATCCTTTGCAATGCCTCGGAGAAAAGTACGGAAGCAATTGGAGCAGTTGGAGGAGTTCGATAGGGGCCACATTGTCGTGCCCCGGGAAGCGGGATAGTCTCATTGTCCTATAGCGCATACTGGTCGTGCGGGTATCACCATAACAAGATGTTGGCGGCAGTGCGTAGAACAAGGCACGCAGCAGCGACAAGAAGGGTCTGAGAGAACTAGACTGACCACGGAGAGAGAGGACCAACGGGTTGTTCGACATGCGCGGAGTGACCCAACAACCACGATTGCGGATATTTGGCGAGCAATGGTGCCTTTCATGCATCGTCCGATTAGTGCCAGCACTATTGGCAGACGGCTGCACGACGTAGGACTATACGCACGAAAACCGTTACGACGGGTGCCCTTAACACCATTGCATCGTTGCCAAAGACTACAATGGTGTCGTGCTAGACTGTCATGGATCCAGTCAGAATGGCAGCGGTTGATCTTCAGTGACGAGTCTCGCTTTTGTCTTGGAGGAGACGACCACTGAATCCTTGTGTGGAGTTATTGTTGTCAGCGCCAAGATGAAAGGTTTGTTGTCGAGTGTCACACGTCGAGAAGGTTTGGTGTCTTGGTGTGGGGTGTAATTACCTATAATGCCAGATCACCTTTGCTGTTCTTTACAGGTACTTTGACAGCAAAACGTTACGTTAATGAGGTCCTGCAACCAGTGGTCCTACCTTATCTGAACGCTCACTCCGGTGCGACTTTCCAACAGGACAACGCTCGTCCGCATACTGCTACTGTCTCGAGAGCTTGCTTTCAAGACACTGACACTCTGCCACGGCCAGCCGCATCGTCAACACCTATCGCCGATTGAAAATGTGTGTGATGCTATTGGACGCGCTATCCACACTCCACTCCTACCACACAATCTGCAGGAACTGCGAGAAGAGGTTCAAGCTGCACGGTATGGCTTATCACAGGACACCGTTAGCACGCTGTACAACTTCATGCCGAGACGTCTGGCATGCTGTATGAGCAAACATAGCGGCACGACACCATACTGAGAGACAGTACTTATCGGCGTATAGCTCAATAAATATTGCCCATATCAGTCGCAATGTTTAATCATTTATTGTTCCTGGTAACCTTTACTTTCCGCCCGAATGGCATTCAATCCGACAAGTCCTTCAGGTTGCAACTACTTTTTTGACGATGAGTGTATATACGAGTAGAAAACCCTAACCCCCCCCCCTCGCCCATTTGGTTGCGCCACTGGTTTGACTGTAATTTTAAAATCCAAAAGTTTTGTTACACTCTGCGCAATAATGAATAATTACTACCCTTATTTATTTTATTACATTATCATTTCTAATTTCAAAATAGACCCATGGGTCGCAAAGTTGATCGTCTTGTTGATTTTGGGTCGTGACCAAAAAAGGTTAAGAACCATTGTATTAAGAATTACAGTTACGTCTAATGCTTCAAATTACATGGATTCAACGAGTATTACAGTGAAGCTAAAATGAACTCCTAACAAACTCATTGTTGATGTTTTAAACATAGACCAACATAACATTAGGGTAGTTGCTACAAACTATAAACATTAAAATAACAATTATTCTGCATAATGCAAATCTGAAAACGTTTCTTTTTGGAGGATGTCATGCCGTCCTAATAATAAAATCCGATTACAGGGAGATTTACAAAAAAACACAGAATTTGAATGATTATTTGAATGCAGAATTTGGTGATTACGAGTGAGCCTTAAATTATACATTCAATAACTTACATCCATTTATTTTTTTTTATTTTAATTTCCTGTCATTACGGAAAAATTATTTCGCAAATATGATAATAATTGATGTTTTACCGACCCAAGCGCGTTTTTCAGGCAAAAACGCAATTAATAGGAGCCGCCAAGTCAATTTTTGCCTATGGTCACCGAAGTATTAAGGCCAAACCTGATTATAGAATTAACATGAAGACATTGCTAAATGTTCACTGCTGCGAAATCAGGTCTATCGATATTTTGAAGTATTCAAGAAAATAGATTCTGATGAAGATTCGAGTTTTCTTTCACACTTTTATCCGTTCTCCTTTTTTTAAGCGCACAGAGCTCGTTCTGTTCTCACAAATATTCCCTTGGAATTAAACGTATGCTGCTCTTTTAACAGGAGTCAAAGAATAATTTCCTCTGTGATATACAAATAACGTTCTCTACCTTCAAAATTATGATAAATTACGTTCCTTGTATCGCTATATGTCATAGTTTGACATTTTTTACAGAAACTCAAGTCCCTTACTTCGGCTTTGAAGGATCACCAATCGTATCAAGTTCAAAAGAAATAGATTACAGCTTCACCCAATACAGTCTTAAAACGAAGATATTAAAACAAAGTTTAAACTATGCTGGCCCAGATTATTGGAATTCATTGCCTTTGAATTTAACAAAACTTAATAATCGAAATCTCTTTAAAAACCCACTTAAGAGATACATATTGAGTTAAAAATAATAAATGATATCTTCTTTAATTAAATCCAAATAATAATACTAATTATTTACTAAAAGTAATTCATGATAAGGCCGAACTCATTTGTCTCATACTTTTGAGGGAACTAATGGCTATGTCAGGACTCCTAAGAGGCCTTTTCTCTTGTTCCCTTTGCTATGTAATAACCTTTGTATGCATAACTTAACTGTAATATTCTTGTGTTATGTAACAGCATAAATATATAAATAAATAAAGTACCAACTCCATGAACTTCCAAATCGTATCACATTTGGTCTGAAAAGCAATTACTGTGCGACATATTCACGAAGTGTTTACATCAATGCCGCATATTTCATTTTTCTGTTTAAGTTATCTTACTTTTCTGTAAATTTTATGTCATCATCACGATTATCCTCAACTTAACGGCCGATTTAGGCACCACCAATTTTCTCCATTGGTCTCAGTCACATGTCTACTCAGGCTCTTGCATTCATTCTCCTCAGATCTAGAGCGCCGCGTCTACCAGCCTAGTCTTGGGTCTTTTCTTAGGTCTCACCGTATTTATTTTGTTTACCAGTACCTTCTTACAATTTTCACACGTGTTTACATAAACCATTCTAGCCCCTTACTTTAGACAATTAAGACAATGCGCGGTCTTTTATATGAGGATGTCTGATTTTTTTATATGAGGATGTCTAGCTATTTATAGAACTTCCTCTTCATGATCTAGATCGCCTCGTCTACCAGCCTAGTCTTGGTTCTTCTCCTAGGTCTCACCGTATTTATTTTGTTTACCAGTACCTTCTTAACAATTTCCACTTCTGATCTTCACACGTGTTTACATAAACCATTCCAGTCCCTTACTTTAGACACTTAAGACGATGCGCGGCTCTTTTATATGAGGATGTCTGATGTTTTATATGAGGATGTTTGGATATTTATAGAACTTCCTCTTCATGTTTTCTCCCATATCTTCCAGTTACCATATTCTAAAGAGTGCCAGTCTTCTTATCTTTCTCAGTGTTCTTATCTTTCTCAGTCTTCTTATTTTGAATTTCATAAAACTTATCTCATCAGCTTCTGTAGTTAACCAGGTTTCACAGCCATATGTAAACACGAGCTGTATGTAATTTATGCATAATATTTCTTTTGATATGCATGACAATACCTTTGATTTGAAGAGGAAATTATGGAACGGCTGGTCAGTTATAATAAGCGCCACTTGAGTATTTTAAAGCGCTTGAAATCAAAATCTTTGTTATTAATCAAAGAGATCAAAAGAAATATTATACATATTTCATATCATTATTCAGTAAATTAAAGAACCGTAATCAAATGGAAAGTAGATTTCAGATTATGCTGTGACTATGAGAAAAGGCATATGATAGTATCTTTCAAATCTGGGAACGGTGTTCTAAAAATCATAAGATAGATAGACCACATTCGTTAGAAGAAACACTGCAGGATTGTCTAAATGTGGACCTATTTTAAGATTATCCAACTTTATTCATTGTGGCAAAAAGAACACTGTAACTCACAACGAATCCTGCAAAACTTAGTAGAGAACTTCTTTTCAGTGTTAACGTCTTCCACAATGTAAGGACAGGCTTCTTGAATTGCGCATTCATGGAGAAATCTATGAATTCTTTGTACGTGAATTTCTGAGTGCCAAGACGTTGAAGAGTGTCACGAGGTCGAGCAGCAGTTTCAGTAACTTCTGACGCAGCTAACGTCATGACCGCAATGTATGCAGAAGATGAAGCGATGCGAATTAAATTCATTGAGAATATAAGGATATCCTTCGTTTCTGTGAAATACAAAGCAAAGAGCGACATAAAAATACTTGCAGACATATAAACGATCATCAAAGCCGCTGTTTCACACAAAACTTCATCGATGAATAAAACAGTTTCTCCTAACTTTTTATATAAATCCAGTAATTCATTGGTAAATAAAGCTTCATTTCTTATGATCTGTGCGTTAAAGTTTTCAAACGCATTTTTCAGCACGTAGCAAATAAGCAAGTAGTAAACAAGAAAGCTCCAAGGAACTGAAAAGACGACAAGCTGACGGCACACGGAGAATAAAAGACACATTAAAGTTGCTAGGGGCATGCTTGATGTAGAAAACAAATTAAACAATCCGTTCGAAAATCGTTTGAATATGTCCACATGTCTTACTTCCCAGGGTAGTTGAACACCAATTTTTGCTGCGTGCATCAGTATCACCGGGAGAGAAATCAAAACCGCTTTTTTTCTCGCTTGACGCAAACCTTTTTCCGCTATGCAAACATGAATATCAGCAAATTTTTGCATAGGTCTTGCCAATCTGCGCCATTTGAGAAACACCCAGAATTTTATAAGAAATGCAAATAAATAAGTCACCGTTATTGAAATCCCAACTTGTGGTTCAGACTGAGGAAAACGCATGCGTGTTTCCATGTATATCGTGTGCACGCTGAGAAAAGCTTGAAGTATGATTGGCAAATATATAAAGCAGCGAGCTTTTATACCGCTTCGTTCCTTCATCCAATGATGAGAAGTGTCGACACCCGATACATGAAAGAGCATTAAAACTGGAAGGAAACACCTCTGTATGTTTTCTTTATCATCACACTGGCAAGGAGAAGAGGACAATCTGCCTCTCTGCAAAACAGTAATTCTGTTCCCGAAACGTATTCTGGAGGTTTTCGTATTCTTTATTGAACGAAGAAATTGGTTAATTCTGTGCTCGGCAAAGTTTTTCATCTTTATTTTTTTTTACCAACGGTTGCAGACTGATGTGTTATAAACTGCACGAGTATCTTCTGAAATAGAGGTACAAAACTCTTTCAATAAAGTCGTCTTTTTAGAGAACAAGATCAGATCAGCATGCTCCTTAACTCACGTAGAGATTACAACAGTACTGGCAACGTGTTTTATATGATTCATTGCAGTTCCTTTTCGCACCACAACCTCTTTTCAGGAACATTCTAGTCACATGCATGTCGTACAGAAATGCAGATCGTTCATTGGTTGCCTTAGTTCTTTCTTCAGCACGGAACCAGAATCTAATAGTACATAACTACGCACGCAATTGATGTCAAACGAATGTTGTTCTGTGTTCGTCTTGTATGTTTCTTTGTAGCTTTTCTATTGAAATAAAATCAATGAAATGCTCAAAGATGGATTCCGTTTATTACTGAGCTCTTTTGAAAATGATATCGTTTCTGTAAATATAATCAAACTTTGTCGCGTGTTAAGTAACCAGTTATTAGTATCGTGCAATTTTTACAGAACATTCAGTTCATACAAAATATACTTAAATCTTCCCCTTCTATTAACAGGAGTTTCTGACTTTCATATCCATAGATTCATGCCACACAACGATTCATCACGCAGTAAGCAAACAAAATAAGAACAACTGTAAACAATTCGAGAAACAAAATGGATAATGCATCTTTCATAACTCTGTTAGTCATTTTTGTTATTCAATATGTAAAGTTGAATGTTTGTTTCAATTTAGAACCACCAAATTTGGTATGCTATCTCATGGTACTTTAGCATAGACCGTAGACGGTTTTTGGAAGGGGTCGGAGCCCGGAATTCAAGGGCCACCCATAGAAAATTTTTGTAAAAAGTTCCATTTTTTACTTTTTTTATTTTGAATTGGTACACTATCTCATGATGCTCTAATTTAGACCGTAGCCAGTTTTCGGAAGGAGTCGGAGCCCGGGGTCATGGGACACCCACACAAAATTTTAGTAGAGTTCCATTTTTAGCACGTCTTTTGTAAAAAAAGATCGTTCTTATGTTAGTGGTCTGTCCGTCCGTCCGTCTGCCTTTAACCACGATATCTTTGGAACTATCAGTCCGATATAAAAATTCTTTTTGCACTGGAAAGCTTGAAATATGAGAATGATGATCCTTTATCTCGTTTTTCTTTACGGTGTACAATTTCGCCGCTAGAGGGCGTAAAAGCAGATGATGTCGAATTCAAAAATACGTTTTATTCCACATATTTGCTTCTAAAAATCCGATTGAAAAAATCTTTTATCTTTCGATTCCATTTCTGTCGAAGAGCATTTTAGATATAGTTACTTTTTCAAATTACGCATACATTTTCCGCTAGGGGGCGTAAAAGTAAATTAAATTACATTTTCCCCAATAACTCTTCTTCTAATGCTCCGATTTGAAAAAAAAAAAAATTCAGCAGATACACCTTCTGAGGGAAAATCTTTTGCATATAATTTCTAATTTTTGGTAAAGAATACTTTAGGCACCAGGGGACGTAAGTGTTAATTTTTGCTTCTGATGTATTTGCCATAAAATCTGAGCTTCTGAAATATCGATTGAAAAGTTTCTTTCGCGGACTGGTGCCACTCACATCGATAAACCTTTTCGGAATATTTTCTTCCTAAGATATTGCACAGTTTCTCCGCCAGGGGGCGTAGATGTATATCTTATTTTTGTCAATATCTCTACTTCTAGGAGTCCGATTTGAAAAATTCCCTCTTTGTTGGATAGTGTTTTCAGTGTCACATGTTTTTCATATAATTTCAAAATTTTCAAATAATTCATAGACTTTCCGCTTGGGGGCGTAAATGTAAATTGCGTTTCTTCCTGCTTCTAAATCTCCGATTTGAAAAATTCTTTCTGCGCAGAATACCGCTCCTAATGGGAAATCATTTGCACCTAATTTCTAATTTTTGTAAAAAAGTGGTTTGGCCACCAGGGGCGTAAATCTTAATTTCCACTTTTGATGCATTTGCAGCAAATATGAGCTTCTAAACTCTCGATTGAAAAAACGTCGTTTGTAGACCGATACTACTCATGTCAAGAAACCTTTTAGAAACATTTTCTTCTTAAAATATTATATGGATTCTACGCCAGGGGGCGTAGATGTATATCTTATTTTTGTCGATATCTCTACTTCTGGGAGTCTGATTTGAAAAATTCCTTCTTTGTTGGACAGTGTTTCTAGTATGACATGTTTTTCATATAAATTCAAAAATTTCAAGTAATTCATAAGCTTTCCGCTAGAGGAGTAAAGGTAAATTGCTTTCCCCTACATCTCTGTTTCTAAATCTCCGATTTGAAAATTTTTGGTAAAGAATACTTTAGCCACCAGGGGGTTTAAGTGTTAACTTTTGCTTCTGATGTGTTTGCCATAAAATCTGAGCTTCTAAAATATCGATTGAAAAAAATATTTCGTGGACTGATGCCATTCACATCGATAAACCTTTTCGGAATATTTTCTTCTTAAAATATTCCACAGTTTCTCCGCCAGGGAGCCGCAGATGTATATCTTATTTTTGTCAATATCTCTACTTCTAGGAGTCCAATTTAAAAAATTCCTTCTTTGTTGGATAGTGTTACCAGTGTGACATGTTTTTCATATAAATTCAAAATTTTCATGTAATTCATAGACTTTCCGCTACGGGGAGTAAAGGTAAATTGCTCTCCCCCTACATCTCTGTTTCTAAATCTCCGATTTAAAAAAATTTTCTGCACCGGACACAGCTCCTGTTGGGAAATCCTTTGCACATAATTTCTAATTTTTGTAAAAAATGGTTTGGCCACCAGGTGGCGTAAGTCTTAATTTCCGCTTCTGATGTATTTGCAGCAAAATATGAGCTTCTAAAATCTGGATTGAAAAAAAGGCGTTTGTTGACAGATACTACTCATGTCGACAAACCTTTTTGGAACATTTTCTTCTTGAAATAATGCATGGTTTCTTTGCCAGGGGGCGTAGACGTATATTTTATTTTTGTCAATTTCTCTGCTTCTAAGAGACCGATTTGAAAAATTCCTTCGTTGTTGGATAGTGTTTCCGATCCGAAATGTGTTCCTATAAATTCAAAATTTTCAAGTAAATCATAGACTTTTCGCTAGGAGGCTCAAAATCAAATTGCGTTTTCTGCGTTATTTCTGCTCCTAAAACTCCGATTTGAAAAATTCTTCCTGTATCGCATACAAGACCTGATGGAAAATAGTAAAATATTTTTCATATAATTTCTAATGTTTGATAAAGAATGGTTCTGCCACCAGGGGGCATAAGTGTTAATATCTGCTTTTGATGTATTTGTAGCAAAATCTGGGATCCTGAAAACTCGACTAAATTTTTTTTTCTTGGACCGATACTGCTCATATGAATAAACCTTTTGAGAATACTTTCTTCCTAAAAGAGCGCCTGGTTTTCCCACCAGGAGACGTAAAGTCACATCTTATTTTTTTCGATATCTCTGTTTCTAAGAGTCCGATTTGAAAAATTGTTTCTGTGTTGGAGAGCGTTTCCGGTGCGAAATGTTTCTCTTATAAATTCACGTTTTTTTTTAACGCACAAGTCTACAACCAGAGGGCGTAAGCTCACGAATTCGTTTGCAGCAATATCTGAGGGATTAAAAACTCGATTGAAAAACTTCTTTCTTCCGTCAGCTACTATTGTTTTCCATACCGGTTCTATTGAATTTGAATAGCTTTGATAAATTTAATTTGCGTCAGAACGGATTCAAAAGACGTGCTTATTACACCCGAAAATTCGGTGTCATCTTTCTTGTTTACTTTTTTATTTCGAAGTCGAATTTAATACTTTTTGTTCAAATCTATAGTTTTCAATTTAGAACCGCCAAATTTGGTATAAGATATTATGTTACTCTAACGTAGACCGTAGGCGGTTTTGGGAAGGAGTCGGAGACCGGGGTCAAGGGACCTCCTTACGAAATTTTCGTAAAAAGTTCCATATTTTAGTTTTTTATTTTGAATTCGAATTTAATATTTTTTGTTGTGATAAGTGCAAGAATTGATGTTTTTCTGACAAGTGCTTTCCAGTGAAGAACTGCAGCACAATTCAGCATCGGAACTGAAGGTAAGTAAACAACAAAAATCAAACGGAAGAACTAAAAATACTGCACGCCTAAAGACGCTACAGAGAATAAAATTAAAATTCAATAAAGAAATGAAATACAGTATTAGGTACGGTTCATGCCGTAAAAACGTTATCGTTTTTATTTTATTTGTACAAAATTTAGATAGTGAATTATCACTAAATTCTTCAGAGCAACGCCGGCCAATTCAGTTAGTTGCATATAAAGACGAAGCGATTCGATTTAATAACAAGATATTATTGCTAACAGATTCAGAACGCATTATACAGCCTCGCTGGTGGCCGCGTAGAACTACACTGTTGCTTCCAATCCAATTCTTGTCCAAAACGGATCTCTTTTCCGATCTCGAGAGAGGCATGGATGGAGTGTTTGTTTTTCTGCACTTGTTTTCCCCTCTCCCTAGAACCAGTGATCCCAAATTAGGGACGGGCGAACTTATATGGACCGACCAGTTGCTCACGGTGGTTGTTAAACCCCCAAATATAAAAAAAACAAAACAAAAAAAAAGCAAGGAAGGTGACAACGAATTTTCGGTTGAAATGAACACGTTTTTTGAAGACTTTCTGGCATGAATAAAATATTTCAGTCATTCCTAGGAATAAAACCCGTTACATAGAAAAATCAACCGGATTTTTAGAATGGATAAAACATCTAGAAATACTTAGCTACTTTCTCCCACTAGTGGAAGAAAGGAATGATACGAAAATTAACAAACTGTGCACAAAATAATTTTCATAGGTGAAGGAGAGACAAAGGGATTCTCAAATCAAAGAGTTCGAGAAAGAGATATATATGGAAGAGAACATGATATAATTTTACACCACTTTAGAATAATAATTTGGAATAAAGGAAAAGTAGAAAATGTACGAAAAGTATTCTTCATAGCACAAGCTATGCTAAGAAAAAATATTTTTTAAATACGTTTCCTGGAAGCTTGATAGCAAGAAAAAAGGTGTTTACACTATGCCCTCTAGTGGGAAAACTGTTAATTATTTATAGAGGATGATGATCCCCTTCTTTACTGTTGCGAATGGCATAAAGTATGTGACGTATACTCTAATTTAACTTTCCTCTTTAGTTTCTTTCTCTATGTAAATTTGAGTTCGTTCTCCTTAGCATTTTTCAAATTTAACGTGATATCTTCTCTCTCGCAAGAGTATCGTTGGCAACACCATGAGGTCAGATCGAATGACGTGTGGATGTCTGAGATCAGAACTGAACGATATACATAATGTTTGAGCAACAGCAGTGTTTGGAGATTATGGAAGTTAATGCTAATTGTAAAAGGGACGTTGTTTTGTAGAAGTCGTGTCTGTTTAAAGGCCGCGTGTTGTGCTGATATTTACATATTTGTCGTTGAGAATTCTACCAATTAACCTGGTTTGGTTCTGAAGTTTACTACTAATCTGACATGTTTAACGTTCGACAATTCAGTGTTCCGTTCTATTGGAATGTTACTGTTTAAAGACCTGTTGACATAGAATAAAGGAATCAATATGTACGTAACCTTTTCGGAAGTTATTTGAGTGACTCCTGATTGATTTAAAAGTGAAGTTATTAAGAACTGATTTGTGTAATGTTCAGTCAGCTATATTCCACGAATATTACAAGTAAAAAAAAATAATTTTTCCACTGGATTTTTAGAAGCAGCGATACAGCTGCAAAAAGAAATACACACTAACGCTACCTAGTGCCAGAACTGTGAACTACAAAAGACCAACGAGTACAAGCAAAGTGCAAATGATATCCTCCATTAAAATAACTTTTTTAATCATACTTTTAGAAGAAGCGATATCATGAAAAACAGATTAAATATTTGCGTACACCAGGGAAGAAATTGTGCGTTATTTTCTCACAGAAATGCTCACAAATATTTTACCGCGATTAGTAGTAACTTTTCGAAAAGGAAGTTTTTTGATCGGGCTTCTAGATATGTAAACGGAAACGTTAACTTGTGCCTTCTGGTGGCAGGCTTGTACGTTAAGCAACATTTTAAATTAAATGCAAACCATTTCGCACTGGATCGCTCTCCGACAAAGAATGAATTTTTCAAAAATTGAACTGTCAGTCACAGGAATACCGATAAAATTTGATATACATGTACGCACCTTTGGGAAAAAACTGCGCAATATTTCATGCAGAAGATATTGTGGAAAGGTTTTCCGTTGTGAGCGGTATTTGGAAGCAAAATAATTTTTTCAATAGAATTCTGAGAAGCGAAAATGTTGCTACAAGCCATCAAAAACAGAAATGCACACTTACGTCCTTAGTGGCAAAGCCATTCTTTACCAAAAATTTAAGAGATATGTGCACAACATTTCATAACAGTCGATATATCCGATGAAAAAATAATTTTTGAAATTGATCATTTAGAAACAGAGATGTCGGGGAAATTGCAATTTACCTTTATGCCCTCTAGCAGTAAAACTACTCATTACTTGGAAGAGAAATTATGCCTAAAACTGTCTCCGTTATGAATAGTATCGAAGCGAAGAATGTTGGCACTGGAAGCAGAAATACAGGGTCAAATATATTTTGATTTTGACACAATCTGCATTTACGCCCTCAAGCGGCGAAGTTGTGCATCGGGAAAAACAGGAAAGCAAGGATCATCGTTAAAAGATTTCAGGCATGCCAACGTAAGAAGAAATTTTTAAATCGGACGAATAGTTGCAAAGATATGGTGCCCACAGGCCAACGGACGGACGGACAGACATTCAGACGATTAAAAAATCAAAATGAAACACCATGATTATTGGAAAGTAATTTTAAGGAATAACATTTATAACACTATAATAAAAACTGTCATTTTATTTTTCTGAAACACATCACGATTATTGAAAAGTACTTTAAAGAATAACATTTTATTAAATTTTACCTTATGAAACACATCAGAGTTATTGAAAATTATTTTTAAAAGATAACACGCAAAACATTATAATTTAAACTGTCCTTTTATTTTTCTCCGCCCGATAAATTGGGAATGTAGCTAATGAGGTGGATGTGCTTGTCTTTCAGAGATAAGTTTCAGGTTTGATGTTGGATAACTGCAGCCACATGTGCGTTTCGGGATCGACTCTATATATTAATATCTTGTTGATCTTAGGGTTTATTTCGAACATGTAAACTCACGACGGTATGTTGAAGCAAAAAACAGTCACCCTTTTATAGGGTGCTACACAATTTCTGGTTATTACTTCTAAGCAGAACCCAAAATTCGGAGAGATTTGCCAGTTTGAATGCGTCACTTTTGTTCCTGTCAGCTGCTATGTTGGTAAGTTGTTCGATTTCACTCAGGAGTAGATCCTCTGTGAAGGCTGAGAGTGGATCTCGGTGCCGGCGTTTTTGGAGGTGGAAATTTTTCTTTGATTAAAGCTCCTAGGTTCTGTAGATGTTCCATTATTTCTGAAGTAAGTTCCGCTGAAAGAAGAGTTTCCTAATGAGTAACTCCTTTCAACAATTTCTTTCTTTATGCATGATTCCTAAAACTGGATATTTTCAAGTTAGCTTTGATTTTGTCATAAGCTGAATAAATTATCACAAGTGTACCCTGAAGTGATTAGTTCTCTTCATTGAAACTCGAAAAGATATCGGTGAGATAGGACAAACGTTGCAACCACTCGGGATAACACAGTCGTGATGATAATTGAATGAAAGGGCAAAGAGCAACAACATGACTTCATTTCGCAGGGCCAGAACTTTGCCAACAGAAAACCATCAGAGATTTGAATTCGCTCTCCGTTTCTTCACAAAGCGCAGTGCAAAGTCGAAACATCACAAGCCTGGATTTTATGAAATTCGCTGTTTGTACAGCTTCATTGAGGACATTTTGAAGGTTTCGTGGATACTTTTTCAACTATCAGTGCATGTATGTGGATGATATAGTGTCTACTTCCAATTCTGGGCACGATGCTTCGAACACGAGCAATAAATCCACGGTGGTTTCCGTGGATTTATTGCTTTGTGTTCGAACAATAAATGCTTGGTGTTTTGCCAGGATTTTGTGCAGGTATCAGGACATTCTTCCCATGGTAGGCCCTTTCTTTGACGTAATAGCAAACCATGTTAAAAATATCATCCTAAGTAGCCTTAGTCATCAGGGTGTTTGCAAAACAACATTTCGCCTTCATTTGGCTGATTATTTGTGTACCGGGTAACAGCTAATAGTACTGCAAGTCCAACAAAACCCGTTGTCTCGTGAAGTTGTAGTCAGAGTTGGAAACAGGTCAAAGATTTTGGACCCAGACTCGGCCGACACAAAATCGGACCCGAGCCGAACAAATCTGCTTTGAACTATAAATACGAATATATCATCATGATCATCATTGTCAATCATTATCAATCCACAGCTGGATGAAGCTGTTCTGAAGTTTCTTTAACAACGGACTGTCTTAGGCCAGTCTTCTCCATCCAATCCACCTGTACCCCACGTGGTCTTCTTTTGGGTCTTTTCCTGTCCCTTGGAATCCAGTCTTAAATTTCGGTTGTACATAGGTGGTCCGTTCTATTGGCAATATGCCATTTCTATTCCAGGGATTTAACTCTGATCGTGATGTCTCCCACTATTGTCATTTTCTTTATCCACCAGTTCCTCTTTTTAGGTTACACCAAAGATGCATCTCTCCGTGCTACTTTCAGTTGTCTGCAGTCTTTGTATATCTTTTTTAGTCAAGATCCACGTCTCTGCTCCATACGTAAGCACTAGAAGGATGAATTGATTAAACACTTTTCTTTTAAGACATACTGGCACGTTACTCTTAAAATTGTCTTTTTTGTAAAAGCTCTCCAACCAAGTTTTTTACGCCAATTAATTTCTTCATCAATGTGACCCTTGCTTGATATCTGCTGCCCAAAGTAAATGTAGCAATTGGTTATCTCCAGTGTTTCCACATGAACTGATAGATCTTCATTCCTTGTAAAAGCATTGTACTTCAGTTTTGTCTTCTGAAAGCTCATTTTTAATCCCATTTCTTTACCCTTCTCAGCAAGTTCCTAAATCGTATTCTGCAGCTCTGAAGTATTATTTCAAACAACTCTGAAGCATTCCTTGAAATATTTTTTTTTCAAAAATAAAACGGAAATATCTTGACCCCACCCGTTTGACATTCACGAAATTGTCGACCCGGTGACCCGTTGACCCGTGACCCGTTACCATTTCTGGTTGTGATGAGTAAAAGCCAATGACTTCGTCGTCAATTTTCCTGCTGATACCATGAATACACTTAGAAACATTGTCGCTCGAGAGTGGCACGGTCTTAATAATGTTTCTAAATTTTTCACCAATCATAGGTTCAACAATGTCTGTTACGCACAGCTTTCTACACCGTAAAGCCGAAACATTACACCAGTCCACCTTCATGCAAATCAAAGCAACAGCAGGTAAACGACGGCAAGTGTGAACAACTGATACCGAGGACGTCCCAGTGGCTCAGTGGTCTAAGCGATGGCTTCTCATCATTCGTCCGACCGGAGTCCGGGTTCGAATCCTGCTGAGGCATGGATGTTGTGTTTGTCTTACGGCGCTGGCTTTCTCCCTTACCTAAAACCAGTGGCCCTAAATTAGGGACGGGCGACTGCCTATAGCCCACTGAGTTGCTCACGGTGGTCGTTAAATCTACAAACAAACTAATACTAAGCTCTACAAATCAAGAGTTATTCTTGTTCTTCACATGGCGAAAATCAGCGGACTTAAGCGAGTTTACTAAAGGCCAAATTGCGTCACATCATTTTTGGGACGGCAAGGATTGTGAGGTGCTCAGGATCAGCCGAGATTAGTAGCTTCAAAAAGTGGTCCGAGAAGTGAAAAGTTACGATACCTCTGACAAGGTGTGTGTGCCGTCCACGGGTCACTGAAGTTATCTCGTATGATACGAGACAACAGAAGGAATACTGCAGCGCAACTCGTCGATAATTTGATAGGTGGTGACGGGAGTAATATGTCACAAACAAAGAGTACTTCGAACTCTGTTTAACAAGTCACTAAAATCTTGCAATGCATTGATTATGATTCGCTTTCCAACATACCAGAAATATTACTCAAGTTATGAACATAATGGCTGTGGAATAAACCTCACTCCTGCGCCCTGACCTTTGAAACCATTTCGATGATATTCAACATAATTGGTTCAGTATACCTCCAGAACAACATGATAGCGTTTTGTCCCAATCGAAGCATTTTTAGTCAAGTTAGTATAACTCCGAAACAACATGATAAAGACTGTAAAGACTATAATGGCTGTGGAATAAATCTCGCTCCTGTGCCCTGACTTTTGACCTGATTTGTATAATATTCAACAGAGTTGGTTTAGTGTACCTCCGGAACAACATACCAAAGTTTTGTCGCAATAGAAGCATTTTTAGTCAAGTTATGAGGATAATGGCTGTGGAACAAATCTCGCTCCTATGTCATTGTCTTTGATCCCAGTTCGTCCATTTTCAATAGGATTCGTCCAGAGATTGTCCCCTACCACATACTCAAATGTCTTCGAAATCGAACCATTTTTACGCGAGTTATCGTGCGGACGGACAGACAGACAGACGGGCGAAGCTGGAGCATATACGCTTCTTCAACCTACGGTTGGAAAGCGTAAAAAAGAAGCTGCGTAGCTGCAGGCCACTGCTAGTGCCCATGTGAGACCGGCTCACTGTATCGAGAGCCTACAATGGTCCACAAAAGCATCAGAACTGAACCTTGAACAATTACAAGAAGGTTGTCTGGTTTGATGAATCTCATGTCCTGTTGCACCATGTAGACAGCCCCGTACTTTTGCGTTGCTTCCCTGGAAAAAATGTCGGCATCAGGATGTCCCACGGGGCGAAAACAAGCGGTTGGAATAAGTGTAATTCTTTTAATGCTTTGTGCAAAGCTCTGCTAGGAAACCGTGGATACAGTCATTCATGTGCAGGATAATGTGACGTCTACCAGAACATTATTGCAGATCATGTTCATCTTTTCATGGCAACGATATTCCCCTCTAGAAGTGCCTTCTTTATGCACCATAATGCGCATGCCACACTGCCTAGATTGTTCGAGACTTTTTCGAGGAACATCAGAATGACTTCCAGGTATGACCCTGATCTCCAACTTTCACAGATAACAATCAAATCGAGCATCTATGAGTTTTATTGAACAGCGAATCCGATCTGCTTACAAGAGTAAAGGATCTTCTGGTAACGTATTAGTACCATATACCACAATACACTTTTAGAAATCTTATACCGTCTATTCCTTGCCGGGTAAGACCTGCTCTGGATATGCGGAGGATCAAGATCATATTAGACAAGTGGTCAGCATTTGTCTAAGCATTAAAAGTAAAGCATTAAAAGTATACACAGTCGTATCGGAATAATATCACCACCTACCTAATAATAAAAAAAACCACCCTCGGCCCGAATGACAGCAGCATGACGGTGTGGCATGAACCCAATGAGGCACTGGAAGGTTGCCCGAAGCACACGTGCCCATTTGGACTACAGCACAGCACGGAAGTCCAGGATATGACGTGGCTGTGGGTTGGCGCGTCGAACCTGTCAATCCAAATAGTTCCAGAAGTGCTCTGTAGGATATAGGTCGTGCGCCTTTGCCTGGTATGGGAGAACGGAAACATCGCTGTCGTGTTTCTGGAACCAGTCACGCACCCCCTTAGAGACGTGGCACGGCGCACTGTCCTGCTGGTGGACACCATCACCACCAGGGTAAACGTGAAATATAAAGGGATACATGTGGTCAAAGAAGATGGAGAGATAGCCGTTGGCGTTCAAAGACTCATTCAGTGATACTAGCAGTACCAGATCATACCAGAAAAACATCCCCCAGACTTGCACACTGCCATCGCCTGCCTGTACTTGACCGACAAGCGTGTCCGGGTGTTGGTTCTCGTGTGTCTGACGCTGTATTCGACACCGTGCATCACTTCTGTGGAGTAGAAACCTCGTTTGGTCAGAGAAAGCAACCTTTTCCTACTCTTCCACTGTCAAATGACGGTAGTACCATGCGACCTTCAGACGTCGTTGCCGATGGTGCTGGGTTAACATGGGCGCCTTGACGCACCGTCGTCTTCAAAGGCTCATGCTTAACATAGTTCGCTGTGCTGTTATCGGGGACACGTACCTGGCTGCCCCAGCAATCATTTACGTGATCAGTTGCTGCACTGTTGCGCGTCGATTGCACTTTTCCAGTCGACGGAGGCGACGTTCTCCTCTGGGGTCGATGGCCTTTGGGCCTTCACATTTATGACGTCGGGAGGTGCTCGGTGTGCCATCGGTACATTCTTGGTACACCCTACTACAGCACCTCGCAAACAACCCACGAAGTTTGCTTTTTCTGAGATGCTTCCACCCTTGATGCAGTAACCGATGATCATTCGTTTTTGAACGTCTGTCAAATCACTACTTCTACCCAGTGCGCGGAAGTAACGCCCTATGGCTCATCTGTCCTGACCGGCCGCTTATATCTCCGTGTGATCGACCTTGTCACGTGCACTCTGTGACGCTCCTGTGCGAGTACGCTGTGTTTCCAAGCCAGGGGTGGTTTTTCGGTACGGCCGTGTATATTTACATAAGCAGGAAATAAAAGAAATCAAATAGAAGATCTACGGGTTTTGTTGGACAGCAAATCCAATATGGTGCTGTTCCAATTTATGTTAATGTATCTTGTTTCTTTCATTTTCGGCTTATCACTCCAGCATATAACAGAAATACCAGAGCTGATAAAAATTACGAAAATCGCAGTCAGCCCCTGCAAAGAGCGAGTCGTTTACGGCTTAATAACTTATTTATTGAGTAAAGCATTATACATGTATAGTTTACTAGTATTTTCTTTACATTCATGACAAAAACGTTCAATAAAAGATATATTTTCCCAAAACAAAATGTTCCGTTTAAAGATAAAACTTATTGGCTTTGCTTAAAATACTATCGTTAAAACTATCAAACATTGCTTTGACAATACAAATTTTAAAGATATGAATCCGTTTTTTGTTCTATTTACACTATCTACCAACAAGTAATTGGACACCTGTGATAGCAAAGGAAAACGAAGTTTATTCACCTTCAATAGTTGGTGGAGCCTCCACGAGCGGCGATTACAGCTGCGACCCTCCGGGGCATACTCTCAACCAGGCGTTGTACGACGGCTAGCGGTATTTTCTTCCATTCAGCTTGGAGAAGACAGGTCAGTTCCTTCACCCATTTCGGACGGTGGGGGCACCCCTTAAGTCGACGCTCCAACTCGTCCCACAGGTGCTCGATAGGGTTAAGGTCCGGGCTCTGCGCAGGCCAGTCCATTCGATTAACCCCATTGTCACCATACCAAGCCATGGTGGACCTCGCAACATGACAGGTGGCATTGTCATCCTGAAAGTAACATGGGTCCACCCCGTAAAACTGCCACAACGTAGGAAACGCATGGTCATCCAAAATGGTGCAGTATGTCTCGGCGTTGAGTCTACCAGGAATTGCGACCAAAGATACCGTGCCATACCATGCCAGGAGAAACACCCCCATAGCATAATTCCACCGCCACCGAACTTCACAGTTGGCACAATACATTCCCGCAGGAGGCGTTCTCCAGGCAGACGCCAAACCCAGACCCTGCCATCCGAACGGTACAGGGTGAACATTGATTCGTCGCTCCAGAGAACCTGTTTTCACTGTTCAACGGTCCACTGTCGGCGTTCTTTGCACCACGTTAGCCGAGCAGCGCTATTGGACTTGGTGATCAAAGGCTTGTGGGCGGCAGCACGTCCATGATAACCGAGCAGATGGGCTTCATAACGGATGGTATTCATCGAAAGAACACTCCCAGATGCCTGTTGAAACTCCTCGCGGATGTCGCCAATCGATTTGGTGCGGTTCTTCCGAATTTCTCTAGCCAGCACCCGTCGGTCTCTAACTCCCAATTTTGTGGGTATGCCGGGTCGGGGCACATTCCGACAGTCACCTCTCATCTTCCACTTGCCAATCACGTAGGCCACCGTCGATTTTGGGTACTTCAATTCGCTGGTTATTTCACATATGGATCGGTCATTTCTGTGATACCCGACGATTAGAAATTTCTTGAAATCAGAGAGCTCCGAACTGCGTGGCGTCTTGCATGCGACTCGTTGCGTTGTTGTTTCCCACACGATATTTAACGGCGGCGGCCGTGACGTGTATCAGGACCGCAGATATCGTCGATTGCAAAGGTGTCCAGTTACTTGTTGGTAGAGAGTGTATGACAAGAATGGTTATTCAGATAATATCCGTAAACTTAAAAATTTCTTCGTCCCGGAGGGGAAATCGAATCCGCGTCTCCCGATTAGCACCTGAGTATGCTAACCACTACACCAACCAGAACGACCACAGGACGATGAAAATTTTCAAATTAATGGTTATATTAAAATTAATCGGAAACTTGTGACTTGGTCACTTTGGGTGGTGTAGTGGTTAGCATACTCGGGCGCTAGCCGGGAGACGCGTATTCGATTCCCGCTAGTGGACATCAAAATAACCAAGTTTCTGGATATTATCTGACTTACCATTCATGTCACGTGTACACCAATAAACGAATTCACAACTTCCAAATTTGTATTGTACAATGGTGTAATACCGTATTTCCTTCACCGTTTTAACGTTGTTCAACTGCAGTGTAAATAAAAGAACAAAATCACGCAAAGTTCCGGAAAATAACGAGCAACAAAGTTGCCGGCACATCTCCGTTTTTTAGGCTTTCCAACCGCATGTTGAAGAAACGTATATGCTCCAGCTTTGTCCGTCTGCCCGTCCGCATGATAACTCTCGTAAAAATAGTTCGATTTCGATGAAATTTTAGTATGTGGTAGAGGACCACCTGGGGATGAACCCTATTGAAAATGGGTGAAATTTAGGGTCATAGGTCAGGACATAGGAGGGGTTCTCTTCCATTGCCCTTATGCGTCATAATTTGTGTAAGAATGGTTCGATTTCGATGACATTTTAGTATGTGGTAGGGGAACACCTGGGGACAAACCTTATTGAAAATGGACAAAATGAGGTGAAAGATCAGGACATGGGAGCGGGATTCATTGCATTGACCTTATGCGTCTTAACTTACGTAAAAATGCTTCGATTGCGACAAACCTTTATCATGTTGTTTCGGAAGTATACTGAATCGCTTCTGTTGAATATCATCGAAATGGGGTCAAAGGTCAGGGCACAGGAGCGAGATTTATTCCATAGCCATTATCCTCATAACTTGAGATAACTTGAGTAATGGGTTTCTGGTATGTTGGAAAACGTATCATAATCAACGTATTGCATGCTTTTACTAACTTGTTATTGATATTTCCGTTTTAAAAAAGTTCCCGATGCTAGTGATTCCGTATATTTCAGAAAAGTCAGTTTTGGTAATTTCTTTTTCATACTGACATTTCGATCTTGCCTTTTTCAGCCCTATTAGCAGAGATTCTTTCTTGTCGAAAGGAGTAAACGGTTTTTTTTATGAGTATCGAACCGGTTTCGTCAAATACGGCCACGAAGCACGCTACCGAAAAAATCTAACCCATGAGCACATATCCGATAGAAATGAAAAGGACTTTTCTTGCGCGATGACGAAATGTTTTTCGCCGTTAACGCAACATACTTAATTACTTTGTTTTCTGCTGAAGCTTACGATTTTTCTGAATAGGTTTTAAATAATTTTATTTTTTCTACAGGGGGATTTATCACATCTTTCATTTCTTTTTTATCGCGAATTTCTGAAGTAACAGAATGTTTTGGAACTTCAGATATTTTGAAACTGAAAATGAATTTCAAGTATGATTAACAAAAGGTGAAGTGTACTGCTTCATATAGATTATTTCACAAAACCACTAAACATAAAGTTTACTCTTGATAGCTATAATACAGAGTGTGAGTCGAGAGTTTTGCAATATTTGGATCACTTTATGTCTTCATACGTACCTTTACGATGAAAGCTGACTAGCATTCAAAGTATAGGCCATCGTGTTGCACCGTCTTTAGCCATCTGTCTGCCAGTTCTTCGATTCTACAGAGGGTGAGTAGAAAGTTTTGCAATATTTGGATCACTTTATGTCTTCATACGTACCTTTACGATGAAAGCTGACTAGCATTCAAAGTATAGGCCATCGTGTTGCACCGTTTTTAGGCATCTGTCAGCCAGCTGTTCGATTCCGCGGTGGTACCAGTACTTTTCCTTCGAGGCGAAGAACCCCTTCACACCTGCTGCTACCTCCTCCTGGTGGTTCAAGTGCCACACGCGAAGAAAATGGAGCCATGGACCGGAACACGTAATAATCCGATGGGGCAAGATCCGGACTATATGCTGGTTGTGACGTCAGTTCGATGTCCTCAAGTTCCTGGAGTTTTATCCTGGTTGTTCGCGCGGTATGATGCCGAGCGTTGTTCTCCTGCAGGAGAGAGAACATTCAGTTCACCAGGGTCGGGTATTTCTTCTCCAAAACGGCATACATCCGCTCCAGCTGTTCAAAGTAAAGATTGGTGTTGATGGTCCGACCATCTGGAATAAATTCGTAACGGATTATCCCCTCGAAATTCCACCAGACGCAGAGCATCACCTTGTGCTCGAAGCGCACACGTTTGACAACAAGTTCACGAAGCTGGCGGCCCGGGCTCAACCATTGCTGTTGTGTGTTAGAATTACGGAAATAGACTCACTTTTCATCGCACGTAACAAATCTCTTGATCAAACGTACATCGTGCGGGTTTTCTAGGGGTTTCGTGCACACTTCCGCTTCACGGTTACCTTCAGCTGGCGTCAGTTCGTGAGGGACAATGCGGTAGCTCCTTGCTCAGGTCCTGAAGGCGACGAACCACGGTGGTCTGTGATATGCCCAGCTCGCCTGATAATCTCCGAGTGCTGGTTATCGGATTTGCCTCTACGGCTTGGCGCACGGCCTCCGAATCAACGGTTCACGGCCTACCTTGCCTCGGCTGATCGTCGAGGTTTCTGTCACCTGAACGGAATTTCCTGAACCATCTGTTTGCGGTGTTGTTGTACACGGAATCTTTCTCTTTCGCATGAAAAATGTTTCGTGTTGCTTGTGCAGCGTTATGGCCGAGTTCAAACACGTAAAGGAAAAGTTTCCTAACTAGCCGGTTGTGGATGTTCATCTTTTAGGCGTCCCAAGAACAGACAGAACGACGACATGCAATGCTACTCACAGCAACGACTGCCAGTTTATATCTCTTTCGACTGACTGCAGTGCTCGACTTGAAGTAGTTTAAACACGTGACATACCCGCAGCGGCACACGAGTTTATGCAAATATTGCAAAACTATCGACTCACGCTCAGTGGCTTTTGTCTTAAAGGTCCACAGAGTGTTACATAGACATCATACAACCACAACCACACCTACAATATTTTAAGTACCTGGTTTCATACGGTAACACAACATGCAATAGCTGGTGTACCAAATGGGTGGAGAGGAGAAGGAATATCCGTTGCCACAACAAACTAAATACCATGTGATATGCTGCCCACAATATCCGATCTCGCTACAAAACTTCAAAATCAGGTTCTCCGATAGAGGACTGTAATTTAATAGTTAATTAAAACTCAAACTTTTCTGCGAATCGGTCTTATTACCTGAAATATTTGGTCATATGGACATGGAAAAAGTGAGAACAAATTTTCCCGTTGATGTAAAAAAGGAATTGCGGATATGTTTCTGAAAATATAGTATTTTCCTGGCTTGCGAAAAATAATTGAAATTCAAGATTTTTTCGTTCGTTTTTATTTTTTTTTTGTTCTTTTTGTTTTTGATACGAGGTTTAACGACCACCGTGAGAAACTCAATGGGTTATAAGCAGTCGCCCGTCCCTAATTTAGGGTCACTGGTTCCAGGGAAGATAGAGAACCAGTGCCGTAAGACAAACACAACATCCATGTCTCAACGGGACCCATCTCGGACGAATGATCAGAAGCCATCGCTTAGACCACTGCGCCACCGGGAGCGGCTTGCTGTCGTTTCACAAAAAATATTGTATCAGGAATATGCTTCGTTAATTATTTTTTTATTGGATGTTTAATGACCACCGTAAGCAAATTAATGGTCTATAAGCAGTGTCCCGTCCCTAATTTAGGGTAACTGGTTCCAGGGAAGAGAGAGAACCAGTGTCGTAAGACAAACACAACGTCCATGCTTCACCGGGATTCGAACTGGGACCCATCTCGGACGAATGATCAGAAGCCATCGCTTAGAGCACTGCGCCAACAGGGCTGCCCTTCGTTAATGCACAGAAGGAATTACGCGAAATGACTTGTGAATTTTTTTTTTTTTTTTTTGGTTGTAGGTTTAACGACCACCGTGAGCAACTCAATGGGCTATAAGCAGTCGCCCGTCCCTAATTTAGGGTCACTGGTTCCAGGGAAGGGAGAGAGCCAGTGCCGTAAGACAAACACAACATCCATGCCTCACCGGGATTAGAACCCGGACCCCGTTCGGACGAATGATCAGAGGCCATAGCTTAGACCACTGCGCCACCGGGGCGGGGCGGCTTTGTGAATTTAAAAACACGTTTAGCGTATTCCTTTTTTTCCTTTCATTTCTTGTCACTGGAAATTAACTTAAAACATAGCTCTTTGAAATGCAATATCTTAAACAAGTTTTAATTAACATTTTAGAAAGCCTTTAAAACAGATTGCTTTTATTACGTTTGCCAGATACCTTTCAATTTTTAAAGAGAACATGGAAAAAAACTGAAAGGCGTCATGAGAAAAATCTAGAGGGTACTCTAAATTTTAGTGCTTGTTATCTCAAAGAGATTACGTAACTGCAGACGGAAGTATTTTTGGGCAACGCTGGCGTATTATCTAATAATGTTTTGAAATTGAAAAGACTGTTTTTCTTACCTGATAGGAAACGGGGGTAGAATGAAAGATTTATGTATGTATAAATTTCAAACATGAAATAATTGCTATTCATTTAATTTCATCATTTTGTTCTTGCTTTTGCCTCACCAGTTCTCTCCGAAATTGTTTGCTCTATTGAACAAACAAATCTCTCAAGCAAACGGTAAAAGTGCGCTTAAAATGAATGATTCAATAAAATTTTCAAGTAGAATGAGCGTCTTTTGAAACAAAGCAAGTGCGACAATGTAAAATGCAATTGTAATAAATATGCATATAAACATCCAGATCTCTCTCTCTCTCTCTCTCTTTCTTTGTCCGGAACTCTTGACGTCATAGCAAAGTCTGTATTGTTGCGCCATCACGTATAGATCAATTCGTGTGTGCTCTCGAGATGTCAAAGCGACATCCTGCTATATAACACCACGCAATCACTTTTAGATATCAAGGTGATCGCGTGCTAATTTAGAAACATTGGATTATCAATGACTCGAGTTCTATTTATCCGATCTACAAAATTCGAATTGAATTCTTAATATCACGGCAAGTTGCGTTTGGATATGAATTTAATTGAGCACAATTCGAATGTTAATTTGTACGCTTTAATTACTTTTTTACTTTTTAATTTAGCTAACTTTCCGAGTTTTATGCTGATTCTACACTGCCGGCTACCCAAAATGCACCACCAAGAAGGAAGCATCCGATTGGCCTGAAATTCGCAGCATGCGTCGCCCGCGAGAGGACATGCAAACAATTAGCATTGCAGGGCATATGCAAATCATATGCGCCCGGCACGCCACCGAGAAGCACCATAAGAAGGGTGCACAGAAGGCGGGGTGTAAGTTGCGGAAATGTGTTGCGCTGCCGGACATGTGCGTGGGAAGCTTCCTGATGCCCCGTCGCAGAATATGGCAGTCATTCCAGCACGTTTCGGAGTTCGACAGAGGACGAATAGTAGCTTATCGCGACAGCGGTTTATCGTACCGAGACATCGGCGCCCGTGTGAGACGACATCCAGCCACAGTGAAGCGAGTATGGATTCGGTGGGTGCAGGAGGGACGGACGGACCGACGTGAGTGATTGCCGCAGCCTCGACACACCACCGAACAGGAGGACCGCCATTTTGTGCGGTGGGCATTGACGGCTCGCACCGCCACATCACGAATGTTAGCGCACGAATCAGGGTGTGTTGCGCAACAACCTGTGTCAGCACGTACTGTTCGACGTCGTCTGCAGGAGCGGGGACTTGTCGCACTGCGCCCATTACTCAGTTTACCATTGACGTTACACCACCGGCGAGTGCGGCGGCATTGTCTTCTCCGACGAATCCCGCTTCTGCCGGCAATACCACGATGGTCGGATCCGCGTGTCGCGGCACCGCGGCGAGAGACTGTATGAAGCCTGCATTATGCATCGCTATACCGGTCCGTCGCCTGGCGTTATGGTTTGGGGCGCAATTGGATATGACACCCGCACCCCTTGGGTGCGCATCGCTGGTACACTCAACAGCCACCGCTACATCTCCAACGTTTTGGAGCCTGTAGTCCTCCTTTACCTGCAGGACCTGCCAGCGGCCACGTTTCAACAGGTCAATGCGCGCACGCACGTGGCACGCATCGTGCAACAATTCTTCACGGCCCACCAGGTGTCACTGCTGCCGTGGCCCGCCTGTTCTCCCGATCTGTCACCCATCGAACACGTCTGGTCGCTGATCGGCAACCGAGTGGAACGGCAAGCACCACCCGCGACTACGTCTGATGAACTGTGGCAACGTGTGGGAAGCCTGGACCGACATACCCCAAGCCCATACCAAAGCCTCTTTCGTTCGATGCCGGGGCGTGTAGCGGCCGTTATTGCCAGCCATGGGTGCCACACGAACTATTGATGCCTGCGTGTTCCGCAAGTCGCACGGGCCTGTAAGCTCAATCGTTTCATCTTTGTCTCTGTTATTATGTGTCCAGTAAATCTGACTTTGCTATCTCGTGTTCTTCTTGGTGTTGTATTTTTAGTGGCCAGCAGTGTATTATACATTTTGCAAAATATCGATATATCGAAACGATCTAACCTACAATAAAAACTGAAATCTTGAGATGAGATGTCAAAGTGAGCAAAATTGCATCTAAAAGCCGATGTTGCCCCAATAGCACATTGCCGGGAATTTAGAGAGTTCCGATTTGTAATACCCGATACCGCATTATTTTGTAGAAAAAAGCTTCGGTATGAAGTTTTCAAACTAACCAGCGAATAAGAGAGTCTAAAACAAGTGTGTGGTGAAAAGTAATTTAACGCCAAAAATCAAAGTAGAAGTTATTAACGTAAGTTTAACAGCTTTCCGAGTTTAGGACTGATTATATTATACATTTTGCAATAATATCGATCTATCTAAACGTTCCAACATACAACTGTTAAACAAGAAATATATTATAAAATAAATACGAGATTACATAATATAACACAAATTTTTAAGATGAAAATCCGATTTTTGGAGTAAATGTAACAAGTATGGTAAGTCAGATAATATGTTGAAACTTGAAAATTTTTAGCATACCCGGGTGCTATCTGGGAGACGTGGGTTCGTGTCTTCGCTTCTGGACGATGAAATTTTCAAGTTTCAGGATATTATCTGACTTACCATCCTTGTCATATTTACACCAAAAATCGGATTTTCATCTTCAAAATTTGTAAGAAATATATTTTACATAGAATGTTATTTACCGCAGGGTCTTTTGAAAAAAGGAAATAACTAGCATATAATTTTTAGTTCTAACATGAATGAGTTCTTGCTATATAAGTTTTTACCATATTTCCTTACAGAAATACGGCTTCTGTTTGAATTGTTTTCAATCTGCTTAAATTAAAAATTTCACCGTGTCCTAGGACATGCAATTTCTGTTTTTAAGCTTTAAATAAATAAAACATATATATTTATTTAAAGCTTTAAAACAGCCGTCCTAGGACGGGCTATACGCTACTTAAACATATATTGTCGTAGAAATATAGTACATATTTTGAAAATCTGCCAAAAGTTTTGTCATATGAAATGACTGGAGCTACAAAGGAAAATGCAGACAAATTGTTCGTCGTAGTTAATTGTATCTGATGCAAGTAGTCGGTTTTCTCTGATTAATGCGAAAAGCATTGCAACAGAATCACATGGCAAAGGTTATTCTGTGGTGAAACTGTTGCCACTGTTCTTAACAAAAGTACGGTGATGTAACGCACACTAGTTTTCTAGTGAACTGTAAAAGCAATTTTGCCACTGTATTACATTATAAGATACAATATACAAATACAGAAGCAAAAATGATCAAAAACACATTTGAGAAACCATATTAATCGTAACATACACTGGCTTCCTTGTCGGCATGGTAATATCTTGTAGCATATGAATAAATACCACTCTATTTCTACTGTTTGTTCCTATTCCTCCGCGGGTAGTCTTTCGTTCATTCATTTTTCTTATACTGCAAATGATATTCAAAAGTTTGTTGTTTTCATTATAATGAAATATTTCCATTGGAATAGACTTCGAATAAACCTTGTGAGGAAACAGAAAACAAAATGTTTATAACAACAACAAGAACAAAGGGGAGGAGAAAGTGGTAAAGGTGTCGTCTTCCTGGATGAATGAAAAACCCATTTTTGAAGTATTCTACAGCAAATCATTCTGACTTAAGATACAGTTTTTTTCCATGACGAACCTATCTTCCCTCTTATTGCCAGCGACCAGGAATTTAAGTTATGTATATGCAAAAACTGGACTGCCTTCTTCCATTGTGAACAACAGTTACAAAATAAATATCTTCATTAGTTCCAAAATACTGCATGCACATTCAAACAAAAAGGAAATCTTTGTTTTTTTCCATTATTTAATGTGTGACGTACTACAGAGGTAAAGCACGTGTCAAGACGACAAGTCTGCAGCGGTACACTATATATCAGGAAATGCCGTCTTTGCACGGTGTACAAGACAATTGCAAATCTAAGTGGATCATTAAAACTTTAATTTGACGAAAAACACTGATTAAAAACAAAAGATCCTTCATGCCAGCGCCTGGCACATCCTCAGGTGGTGGTTAAAAACATATGAACGTTAAAACTTTTAACGAATTTATAGGAGAAATTACTGCTATTTATAGAAACCGTAGTCAATGATGCATTACATTGGAGCATGGGTTGATACATCGAGTCCATATTAATCACAGGTAAATCTCAAAATCATTTAGTATGGTAATATTTTGATTCCGCCAAGGCGCTTCTAAATAGAAATCTCCAGGGGGGGGGGAATAAACTCAGGTAAAATATCATTGCAATTAACTGTAGCATTTCAAACAAGAAAGATGACACCGAATTTTCGGGTGTAATAAGCACGTCTTTTGAATCCGTTCTGACGCAAATTAAATTTATCAAAGCTATTCAAAGGCAATGGAACCGGTATGGAAAACAATAGTATCTGACGGAAGAAAGAAGTTATTCAATCGGGTTTTTAATCCCTCAGATATTACTGTAAACGGAATCGTGAGCTTACGAACTCTTAGAACCAGAGTTATCGACAAACATAAGATGGAACTTTACATCCCTTGGTGGGAAAACCATGCATTATTTTAGGAAGAAAGTATTCACAAAAGGTTTATCCATATGAGCGGTATCGGTCCAAGACAAAAAATTTTAGTCGAGTTTTCAGGAGCCCAGATTTTGCTACAAATACATCAGAAGTAGAAATTAACATTTATGACCCCTGGTGGCCAAACCATTCTTTACCAAACATTAGAAATTACGTGAAAAATATTTTCCGTCAGGTCTTGTATGCGATACAGGAAGAATTTTTCAAATCAGAGTTTTAGAAGCAGAAAACGCAATTTACCATTGTGCGCCCTAGCGGAAAGTCTATGATTTACTTGAAAATTTTAAATTTATAGGAAAAACATTTCGCATCGGAAACACTATTCAGCAAAGAAGGAATTTTTCAAATCGGACTTTTAGAAGTAGAGATATTGACAAAAATATGATATACATCTACGCCCCTGGCGTAGAAACCATGCATTATTTCAAGAAGAAAATGTTCCTAAAATGTTTGTCGACATGAGTAGTATCGGCCCACAAAAGACTTTTTTTCAATCGAGATTTCAGAAGGTCATATTTTGCTGCAAATACGTCAGAAGCGGAAATTAAGACTTACGCTACTTGTTGGCCAAACACTTTTTTATAAAAATTTGAAGTTACGTGCAAACGATTTCCCATCAGGAGCTGTATCCGGTGTAGAAAGAATTTTTCAGATCAGAGATCTAGAAGCAGATCTATAGGGGGAAACGCAATTTACCCTTACGCCCCCTAGCGGAAAGTCTATGAATTACTTTAAAATTTTGCAATTAAATGAACCATATGTCACACTAGAAACACTATCCAACAAAGAAGGAATTTTTCAAATCGGACTCTTAGAAGTAGAGATATTGACAAAAATAAGATATACATCTACACCCCTGGCGTAGAAACCATGCAGTATTTCAAGAAGAAAATGTTCCTAAAATGTTTGTCGACATGAGTAGTATCGGCCCACAAAAAACTTTTTTCAATCGAGATTTTAGAAGCTCATAATTTGCTGCAAATACATCAGAAGCGGAAATTGAGACTTATGCCACCTGGTGGCCAAACACTTTTTTTACAAAAAATTGAAATTACATGCAAGCGATTTCCCATCAGGAGCTGTATCCGGTGCAGAAAGAATTTTTCAAATCGGAGATTTAGAAGCAGAGATATAGGGGAAAACGCAATTTACCTTTACGCCCCCTAGCGGAAAGTCTATGAATTTCTTGAAAATTTTAAATTTATAGGAAAAACATGTCACACTAGAAACACTATCCAACAAAGAAGAAAGTTTTTAAATCGGACTCTTAGAAGTCGAGATATTGACGAAAACAAGATATACATCTACGCCCCCTGGCGTACAAACCATGCACTATTTTAAGAAGAAAATGTTTCTAAAAGGTTTGTCGACATGAGTAGTATCGGTCTACAAACGATGTTATTTTCAATCGAGAATTTAGAAGCTCATATTTTGCTGCAAATACATCAGAAGCGGAAATTAAGGTTTACGCCCCCTGGTGGCCAAACCATTTTATTTTTAAATTAGAAATTATGTGCAAACGATTTCCCATCAGGAGCTGTATCCGGTGCAGAAAGAATTTTTTAGATCGGAGATTTAGAAGCAGAGATATATGGGGAAAACGCAATTTACATTTACGCCCCTAGTGGAAAGTCTATGAATTACTTGAAAATTTTGAAATTATATGAAAAACATGTCACACGGAAAACACTATCCAACAAAGAAGGAATTTTTCAAATCGGACTCCTAGAAGTCGAGATATTGACAAAAATAAGATGTACATCTACGTCCCCTGGCGGAGAAACTGTGGAATATTTTAGGATGGAAATATTCCGAAAAGGTTTAAAGAACTTTTTCAATCGATATATTAGAAACTTAGATTTTATGGCAAATACATCAGAAGCGAAAATTAACACTTTCGAAATTATATGCAATAGATTGTGCATCAGGAGATGTATCCGCTGATTTTTTTTTTTAAATCGGAGTTTTAGAAGAAGAGTTATCGGAGAAAATGCAATTTACTTTTACGCCTCCTAGCGGAAAATCTATGCGTAATTTGAAAAAGAAACTATATCCAAAATAGTCTTCGACATAAGTGGAATCGAAAGATAAAATATTTTTTTTAATCGGATGTTTGGAAGCAAATATGTGGAATAAAACGTATTTTTGAATTCGACATCATCTGCATTTACGCCCTCTAGCGGCGAAATTGTAATCGTAAAAAAAACGAAATAAAGGATCATCATTCGCATATTTCAAGCTTTCGAATGCAAAAAGAATTTTTCAATTCGGACTAATAGTTGCAGAGATACCGTGGGTACAGACGGGCGGACGGACAAACCGATAACATAAGCACGATCTTTTTTTACAAAAGACGTGCTAAAAATATGTAGAGTTTCAGCAAGTAAAGTCGCACTCTTAGTGCCATGACTTTAAATAACTATAACTTTATCCTAAAGAAGAAAGTGTGTCCCACGATTAACTAATCGTGAAGAAGCTTTAGAACCAGAATGAGTTTTTACATTGTATAGCGGACCGGCTCAAATATGTGGGATCTCTTGACTACTTTCCTAGTGTTACAACTATCCTCAAAAATGCTTGCAAGTAATATAATTTGAACTTCGGCACAAAAACTAATAATCTTATGTCTATTTTTATGAATGATCGCGATCCTGTCCCTATGAGTAGTAAACACGATGTGTTCCAAATTCCTTTAAAAGCCTTGTATGTTGTGGAACTGGACCAAGTTTGCATTAGTTCTACCTTGCGGAATTTACGGACTCGTTTATACAAACATAAATACGATGCGAAAACTCATTAGGAATCTGAAGCTCTTTCACGATTAGTTAATCGTGGGACACACTTTTCTCTTTGGGATGAAGCCAGAGTTATTTCCAGTCCTGGCACTAAGAGAGTGACTTTACTTGCTGAAAGCTTACATACTTTTAAAAATGTTACAGTGAATTGCAATGATGATTTACCTAAGCTTATTCCTCCCCCTCGGCGATTGTTGTTTGGAAGTGACTTGGCGGAATCAAAATATTACCATACAACATAATTCTAAGATTTGTCTGTGATTAACGTGGACCGGCCAATTGTGGACTCGATGTATCTACGCATGCTCCAATGTCATGCATGCATCATTGACTACGGTTTGTAAAAATAGCAGTAATTTCTCCTGTTTATTCATTTAAGGTTTTAACGCATCATACGTTTTTAACCATAGCCTGAGGATCTGCCAGGCGCATGCATGAAAGATCTTGTGTTTTAAATCAGCGTTTTTCGTCAAATTTAAGTTTCAATGATGCACGTTGATTTCCAGTTGTGTTGTGCATCATGCAAAGACGGTGTTTCTCGATATATAGTGATACTAGCACGACTTTTCGCAATTGAAGTGCAGCAATACATCCCGTCAGTGTAGCTTAATTCGGAGAGCAACTTACTCCGGAGTGAGGGAGCGCAGTTTCGATCCTTGTCACGGACAAATTTGTTTTCACAATGGCGCCCGAACGTAAAAATGGATATACTGGCCGTTGGGTCCTTCGAAAAATTTGTGATGTTATTCCACACATCTTCTGGAATTAATAAAAATTCGTTCTTCGTTTAACAAAGAAAAAAAGAAAGAAAAGAAATCAAGAGGGAGATGATGTGACGTACTACACAGGTAAAATACGTGTAAAGACGACAAATCTGTAGCGATACATTCCGTCCGTGTAGTTTAGTTGGGAGAGCAACCTACTCAGGAATCAGGGGGCGCGAACAAATGTGTGTTTTCACAAATACAGAAAAGAAACATCAAACTTGATTGTAAAGTGTGCGGCAGCGTTCATTGGGTAATTTGTCGTACAATGACGTCATGTATCAATGCGCGCCTGATGAAGCGGCGTTCCTATGTCAATGAGCTGCCATTTTGTTTTTTGTTCGATATGGTGAGCTGGACGACTGAGAGTCATGCTTTCACTGTTGAAACGTATTTCAAGAATAACGATTCTGTAGTTGCTACACAGCGTCTATTCAGGCGACATTTCAAAGTGTGACGTCATAGGAATGTGCCAGATGTTCGCACCATTACAAAGTGGGGAAGTTCTTTTAGATTAACAGAATAGGCTTGTAATAGTAAATCAGGAGGTAGCGAAAGGACTGTGCTGACACCGGAAATTATTGAAAATGTTTGTGCTGCAATGTTGGGTATCCCTAAACTATCTGCTCGGTGACACTCTACAGCTTTGCATTTCCCCGATATTTCATTCAAGATAATATTGCATGAGGAGCCGTATTTTCACCCTTATAAGCTCCAAATTGTGCGAGAAATTGAGCCTCAATATTTGGTTGCACGCCATTAGTTTTGCACAACCATGTGTGATCTTCTTCGTGAAAATCCACAGATGTTACGCACCTTGATTATGTCACATGAAGCACACTTCGAGTATGTGGTTCGGTGAATAAACAAAATGTGCGTTATTGGAGTGATGTAAACCCGGGTAAACTGCACATCACCCGTTTCACTGTCTGGTGTGGAATTACTTCCTTTGGAATTATCGGGCGGTATTTTTCGAGGACGATGCGTGTGTCACTGTAACTTTCATCAGTGAACGTTATCTACTGATGTCCCAAGAGATCTTGCTGCATGAATTACAAATGCTGAACGTGGAAGTAGACCATTTATGGTTCCAACACGACAGCAGGGAGACCACGCACACGGCCAGCATATGCATGGATTTTTTACGACAGATCTTTCCACAGAGATTAATTTCTCGTTATGGTGACATCTCTTGGCCGCCGCGGTGCCCCGATCTAACATGTGCTGATTTTTTTCTAATGGTAATACCTCAAGCAAGAAATCTCTCCAAAACGTTGTGCCACCATATTGGAATTGAAGGGCTGTATCAGAGCTGCCGTCACAAATATCCATGGCGATATGTTACGACGAGTAATGGACTATTTCCAACGCCGCTCAAAAGAATGTGTGGTCCAGCGAGGCCGCCATTCAACAGGGGTCATATTCAAGCATTTACTGATCAATGGTATTCTTGTAAATACACTGGCGTGCAAAAATTAAGGACGAGATGGTTTTTCGAATGTAACGTCGTGCAGAAGTCCTCCACATCGACTCATGTCATACCATAAGATCCCCAAGACGTAGGAATATGGGACAAGTCAGCAAAACCAACCAAACAAGGAATCCAAAGGATACAAAGGCAATTTATTGAAAAGGTAGCTTCGAGCACAAATGGACAGAAGACAGAAACGTCCATGTGACACGCGGCAGCCAAGAAAAATCCAGTCTTTATTAGGGGATATGATCAACCCTGACTGCGTTTGCAAGATTTACAACGTCTGTCCATGCTGAGTACGAAGTTGTCAAGGAGCTGTTGAGCCATCGCGGCCCATTCCTCTTGTAGCGCCAATCCCAGCCGCGGAACCGTTGCTGGCGGCTGGTGACGTGCTGCCAAGCGTCTCCCGAGAAGGTCCCACACGTGTTCGAATGGATTTTGCTCGGGAGACCTTGCGGGCTAATCCATGCGTTGAATATCTTCACTCTCCAACAGCTCTGTGACAGCCACTGTACGATGAGGTGTAGCGTTGTCGTCCATGAAGAAGAACTCAGGACCCACAGCACCTCTAAACAGAAGCACGTGAGGCAGGAGAACCTCGGTACAATAGCGGACACCAGTGACTGAACCTCCTTGGAAAATGTGGAGGGCAGTACGGCTACCAGACATGATACCGCCCCAAACGAGAACTCCGCCACCTCCAAACCGGTCCCTTTCGATGATGTTGGAGGTGTGATTGCGTGTTCCCTGCTCTCTCTCAGATGTGTATACGTCCAGAATCGCTCGTCAGACTAAATCGGCTCTCATCTGTAAAGAGAACTCGACCACATTGCTGATGTGTCCAGTTCTTGTGTTCCTGGCACCACAGAAACCGTCGTCTCCGATGAGGAGGCGTTAATGGCCCACACCGTACTGGTCGTCGTGCAAATAGACCACCTTTGTGCGGCATCCTGGCCACGGTAAAACGCGATAACGGACGTCCAGTTGTCTGTTGCATGTGCCTTGTGATTTCTCCCGTCGTCTGCCGTCTGTCTCTTTTTAACTGTAGGACAATGTACCGGTCGTCCGCCGCCGTGGTTGCTCGTCGACGACCACTGCTAAACTCTCGGACAGCTGTTCCAGTTGTTTGAAATGCTCTCCAAGCTCGTGAAACGATGCTGTGAGCGATCCCGAACTCCTCGGCCACACTAGTTACACTTCGACCTTCTTCCAAATTCCCAATGGCACGACCTCGGGCAAAGTCATCCAGATGTCGTCTACTGGATTGCCTGTTGGCCATATCACACAGTGGCAGCAACTGAACGTCGTTCAAACCGATGCACACGGTGCAATAGCTTTCACCGAATTGCTGAACGTACACCGCCCGTGTGCTTTATACCCTTCCGACCCCCCCCCCCCGTGCTTCCTGCTGCATATATGCGCATGCCCTACCGTACCGGACCCTAGTCTATCTCCTGAGTGGTCTTTCGGTCCGTTCTGCCTGCTCGTTCCGTTGTTATGCTAATTTCTCCTCTTCGTCCTTAATTTTTACACACCAGTGTACTATTTGTCATACAGAGTAATAAATAAAAAAACAGTTGCTCGCTTACGGTGAAATTGTCTTAATAAGCTATCAACGTTGCCGCTCCCTGTATAATCAAGTTTGATGAAAGTGATTGTATAATCACTTTCGTACGACAATATACACAGTGCGTCAAAGAATTTTTAAGTCTGGGTCTGTAAAATGAAATAGAAACATGAAATTATAATTTGTTTTGGTTTGTTATTCAAAATATGTCCCTCCGGCTTCAATACACTTGTTACAGCGATTTAATAATGATTCGAAGACCAGTTACAGTTCACTTTGCGGAATTGCCTCCAAAGCACGCATCGAAGCTGTTTGTATGGTCAAAATATCATAACAAAAACATTCTTTTAACGTCATTTTAAGTTTTGGGAACAAAGAAAAGTCGCAGGGTGCTAAATCAGACAAATACGGTGGATGATTCAACACACACACACAGACGTTATTTTTCGCCAAAAGTCTACGAACAAGAAGTGAGGTGTGACTGGGTGCATTATCGTGCAACAAACACCAACTGTTTTCATCTCGATATTCTGGACGAATGCGACGAATCCTGCCCATCAAACGCCTCAAAACATTTAAATAAAACTCACCAGCAATTGTTTGTCCACTTGGACCAATTCTTTGTGGATAATAAATACCCTTACTACCGAAGAATGTAATGAGCATTGTTTTGATTTTCGATGAAACTTTTCTTGTTTTTTTGGCTTGTGGTGAGTTTTTTTACTTCCATTCCGCACTTTGTCTCTTTGTTTTAGGATCATATTGAAAACCCCATGTTTCATCAGCTGTAACAATCGATTTTAAGAAGTTTGGAACATTTTCAGCGGCTGAAATTATGTCTCTGCAATGTGCACTTCTCCTTGATTTTTGTTCATTGGTTAACGTGTGTGGAACAAATTTAGCACAGACTTTTGTTTTGCCCAAATCTTCATGCAGGATGGTTCGCATCATTTCTTTGTTGATGTTTAAAGACTCTTCCATCATCCTTAGTGACGCACATGGATTGTTTGCCAAGAAAGCACGCACTTTTTCAATAATCTCAGGTGTCCTAGATGAACTTCGTCTTCCGGTATGCTTAGCATCTTTTAGCATCTCTCTTCCATCCAAAAAACGTTTGTGCCACAGGAAAACATTTGATCTACTTAAACAAAACTCACCGTAAATTTGTTTCATCACTTGGTACGTTTCCGAGGCACTTTTACCAAGTTTTGCGTTAAATTTAATAACAGTCCTTTGTTCCATCTCAATAATTCAACATGAAAAATTTTACTTCCCTAATGAACGGCCGTTTCGTTTGAGTTACTTTAACAACTGCGCAGTACTTTTGGCAGAAAGCAAGGAGATGGTCACGGTTTATAACGCATTCGCGATTACACTGGTGGCGCCACCGTAGGCTGAAATCTAGCGCCAGTCTTAAAAATTCTTTGACGCACTGTGTATATGCACGTTTTCTGTCCTGAAAAGAAAACAAGCAAGAAACGTGAATCCGAAAATGAAATGTATAACCATAGTAGTACATATGGAATGCCACATTACTTCACGCTCTTTGGACTACTGATATATTCATACGACAGCGAAGATCGCATCAGAAGTAAAGAACGTATTTCGCACAAACATACATTTGGATAAATTGCCATTGGATCATTTGTACCATTGGATGAATCGTACCTTTGACTAAATTGTCTATTAAACGAATTGTCCCCTATGAAAAAATTGGCATTGGACCAATGGTCATCGGACGAATCGTACCAGACTCCGTTTTATGCTTTATACGTTGAAACTCTCTTTAAATAGTTAAAAGCACTTTCTTAATTTTACCCTCTTCTCGTGTAGTATAAGATTTTACCAGCAAGTAATGGTAAATTTTGGGATGGAGACACGTTGAACATGTCGCACGACATGCAGATTTATGAAAGATCAAACCTTCTAAATTTTACTCCAGGCTATGTTAAATTCTTACATTGTGCAAGTACCATTGATAAAATCACAAAATAAGACACGAATGATTTATTTTTCGGGATTTATTCAATAATGTTTGGTAAAACTTAGGTTTTACCAAAATTAGGGTTTTGACAAGAACAGAATAGCTTTCAAGTAAAGCCCAGTTTATTTTTGCATAAAAAACATTATTGTAAACATCACAATATTGATATTTACTTCTTCTGCCTACCAAATTAAGCACTTGTTGAAATATACTCACTTTCTTTTACATGAACTGATTTGAAAGATTAAAAAAATTCTGTATTCATTAATTTGAAGAAAAGGGAAATAAAGTTTCAAAATGTCTCCATATAAAAAGCAAAAACATCGGTAGTTTAAATCAGCAGGTGATATTTAAGATTGTTAACTATGTCAAAACGCGGATAGAAAGGTAGTAAAGAGCTTGTATTGGGATTTCAATACGAAATACCAAAGCCAATCGAAAGACGTGGTGTTTTTAATAAATATCGAATAAGTGCTAGAGCACCTGGCTCAACACTCAAATACATGTAGAAATAAATACCATACAGCATCTTTATTATGTGTTCATATGAATTGGAAAAGCTAAGCAGTTCTTCACCCAATGCCCGGGAAAAGGAATTTTTGTTAGCCTCTCTGAAATTAAAATTACCATTTCCGAACTTTAAATTATACTGTTCGCCCGGTGGCGCAGTGGTCTAAGTGCCGGATTCTGATCATTCGTCCGAGATGGCTCCGAGTTCGAATCCCGGCGCGGCATCAATGTTGTGTTTGTCTTACGGCACTGAATCTCTCCCTTTATTGGAACCGTGGCTCTAAATTAGGGAAGACCGGCTGCTCATGGCCCATCGAATTGCTCAAGGTGGTCGTTAAACCCACAAACAAACAAACAAACAAACAAACAAAATTATGCTGATAGAGAATTAATGATATATCAGGTTGTAAAAAACGTTTCCGGTAAAGTACATGGCGTGTGTAATGCAAGTCACTACGGGCATGCGGTGACGTAATCATCGCAGAGTGCTGTGCGGGAAAGAATAGATTCAAGGACAGAACGAACGCTGTTATGTTAGAGATTACTCGCACGTGGCGACGACACGATGGTGATATCCAAAGAAGGTGTGCGCACAATGTTGCTCTATGAATATTTGAATGGCGTGAAAGTTACGAAACCACTTGTAAAATTGCGAAACGCGTTTGGTGACGATGTTACCGCACATAGTACTTACTATGACTAGTACAGAAAATTCGACACGGTATACGGAATCCGTCTGATGGGTCTAGAAGTGGCAGACCCAATAAGGTTGAACATGAAACACTGCAACACATGCTATCAACCAAGCTTGATGCCACACAACGGGAACTGGCAGAGGAACTGAAGACCTCCCATACACCATCAACACCTGACTTTGGAAGTTGGAATATTCGTGTAAACTGTGCAAATGGTTACCTCACGTTTTGCGCCAGAATCGGATGCAACGCTATTCCATTGCTGTTGCTCTGCGTGACAAAGAAAAACGGGGGAGGGGGGCTTTTGCATCGGTTGGTCACGGATGATGAAACATGGGTCACATACGTGAGTTTACGAGACAAAGAGCACGGATCAAATTGGGACAACCCCCAGAGAAGGTCGCTAAGCCACCCTGCATGGACAGAAGGTGATGCTGAGTTGCTGGTGGGAATGTCGCGGTGTGATTCACAATGAACTCTTACCGCGAAACAATGCCATCACACCGGATGCTTACTTCCAAATATTGACCAATCTCCATGCTGCATTGTAAGAAAAGAGCCCATCGTTGATTATTCACCATGGAGTTGTTTTTCACCAGGATAACACTCGTCCACATGCCGCTTTATGGACCCAGCAAAAACTGCACGAGCTAGAATGGGAAATAGTGTCGCATCCTCTTATCCCTCGAATCTTTCCACATCTGACTTTTATCTCTTCCGTTCTTTGTCGAATATTCTTGCTGAGAAAAACTTTGCTAATGACGCTGAGAATGACTTTGCTAATGACGCTGAGAAAAGCTTTGCTAATGACACTGAGAAAAACTTTGCTAATGACGCTGAGAAAAGCTTTGCTAATGACGCTTAGAAAAACTCTGCTAATGATACTGAGAAAAACTTTGCTAATGACGCTGAGAAAAGCTTTGCTAATGACGCTGAGAAAAACTTTGCCAATGACGCTGATGTGAAACGTTGCATGGATGTCATCTTCAGCTCCCGATTGCCAGACATCTACCTCAATGGGATATTTCAACTTGCGGATTGATGGAACAGGGTCATGAACTCCAATGGGGACTACCTGGATGATTAGGGTAAGTGTTTTGTACGATGTTTAAAGCTTGAAATACATGATTTTCAATTTTCCGGATACTTTCTTCACAACCTGATAACACGAAAAAAAGTGAAACCAATAGGTTTCGACGAATCAGCATTGAGATTTTTAAATGCGAAAATAAGTGGAAACTAATTTATTTCATCATACACCCAAAGAACACTTTCGTACTAATTTTTTTCTGTTTCCCACAATTCCGGGTAAACAGCTCTGCTCCAATTCTTTGAAAAATCCTTATGAAATACGACTTTCAACGTTCACACATGAGAATTTGCAGTGAGGGTCAAATACTGATCTTTACGTTTACTCTGCGAAAAATGTTTGAGCACTGGGAGTTTTTTGTATTGCTATGTCTATGTTGCTATTGAAATAAAACGCTAAGGATTTTCGTCGTCAAACGCATCTAACATTTGCAGCTTGTGTGAATAGCAAAACATTGTGTACAAGCTCAAAATATTTCATAACCTCAGAAAACTTGTTTTTTTTTCCTGCGCACTGTGAAATACCCTGGTGAACCATTCAGACAAACCCCGGTATATTTAATATACAATTAGAACATATTTTGTTTTATGTACTTACACAGCTCGTCATAGAAAATACCACACCACGAGGGAATGCACGAAATAAGACGAAACCTATCACACATGTAGGCAGGTAGATGTGAAATAAATTAGTAAAATCATGCAATGCATTGATTATGATACGCTTCCCAACATATCAGAAATCATTACTCAATTTATGAGGATAGTGGCTGTGGAATAAATTTCGCTTCTGTGCCGTGACCTTTGACCACATTTCGATGATATTAACTAGAATTAGTTCAGTGTATCTCCGGAACAACATCTAAAGTTTTGTCGTCATAGAAGCATTTTAGTCAAGTTATGAGGATTAATGGCTGTGGAAAAAAATCTCGCTCCTGTGCCCTGACCTTTGACCCCACTTCGACGATATTCAACAGAACCGATTCAGTATACCTCCGGAACAACAGGACAACGTTTTGTTGCAATCGAAGCATTTTTACGTAAGTTATGACGCGTAAGGACGACACAATGAATCCCGTCCCTATGTCCTGACCTTTGAACTCTGCTCTCACACTTTCGATAGAGTTAGTCCCCAGATTGTCCCCCACAACATACTAAACTTTCATTGAAATCGAACCATTTTTACGCGAGTTATCGTGCCGACAGACAGACATACAAAATTGAAGCATAAACGCTTCTTCAACTTACGGTTGGAAAGCATAAAATAGTGACTTCACGGAGTTCAAAAATATCCCGATGGTGTCCTGAGATATCTCTGACCATTAATCGTTGACTTGTGTCCACAATTCATCGACATTGTAAGAGGGTGATGCAGAGGCGTCAAGTGGTCTGACAGTGATGTATCAGACGTTTTCTATTCGGGAAAACATCGGAGATCGTGTTGGTCTGGGTAGCACCTGGATGCTTTGTAGGCACGGTCTGCTGATGCTGTGAGTGTGTGGGCGGGCGTTATCTTGTTGAATCTGGGCATCGGGGATACCACGGAGATACGGCATCAAAACGGGCTGCAGCACCCCATCCAAGTCTCGTCTGCTCTCGTAGTAACTCTTGGGCGTTCAAACGATAAACGGCTGTTGAAACTGATAGAGCCCCAAGCAAGGACACGCAGTTGAGGATCCGTATGCGGCTCACTAATGTCACCAAGATTAGCCGGGTGACAACGTCCTTTCCAAGCGCTAAATCGGTGTCGTCGGCGTGGAGACAAGAGAGAGACTCGTCGCTGAATACGGCATGGTTCCATTCGCCCAGTCAATCATGACTGGTAAGGCAGTACTGCAACCTTACCGGCGGATGTGCTGCCTTGAGAGGAAGTCGAATTGGCTTGCTCGAGTACAAACCTCCCTCACATTGAGCCACCGTCTTCTATTCCTAAAAGACTGTGGCTCAGTGTTGGACCAAAAGTAAATTGCAATGCTGTGCTACCTGAGATACGTCGTCGAATGTCGTTCACTGTGAATTGTGGAGCCTCTACGGCTTGCCACTGAATGCGGAGATCGAGGCGGTTGGACGTCAGTCCAAGTGCATTAGTTCAACTACAGCAATATACGTTACCTTTCTCCAACCATTGTCGCCACATTCGGCCGACACTTATTGCATTGCATGCCGGGACGTTTCCTGGAGGTTGCAACGCAGGGACAAACCTGCCTTATAATGAAGACTGGTAAAGCTGTACGTTTGATCGTAGGATTCCTGATGACGTTGCCCAAGCATTCTTACTCCTTACAGGTCCTTTCGCCACTGAGAACATTCCGATGTAATATTCCATACGCCTCGGTGAGGGCGACCAAACTTACTCACACGAGCAGATTTGGGCTTTATCTCCTACATCTATCGTGTGATAGGTTGGCAACTGCAATAATGTATATAACCAAACTGTCAACACACAGTCACCGATATGTATGCCATTCCAAAAAATACTTCCCATTGTGGCATTTCATATGTCGAGCACTGGGTTTCAAGAGATTACCTACAAAATGTCCTAATTATTGATAAATGAAATCTGTATTTGGTTTATTATGCAACTATATGGTAGATCTGTACACGTCAATTACGTGATGCAAGTGAATATATTCATAATTTTATGACTAATTTCTGAAGTGCGTTGTACAAACATTGTTCTCGAAATTGTGCTTCCAAACCGATAATTTGAAAATTCACGAGATTTTATTCATTGTGGCAAACAAAACACTGTAACTGACAATGAATCCTGCAAAGCTTAATATAGAACTCCTCTTCAATGTCATTATTTTCCATAAAGTAAACACAGGTTTTTTGAATTGGCCGCTGACAAAGAAAGCCATCAATTCTGAACACCTGAGATTATGAGCTGCAAAGGTCTGAAGCTCTTCACGAACTTGTACAGCAGTTTCAGTTACTTCTGACGCAGCCAGTATCATAATTACAATATAAGCAGAATACATAGCAATATGAAGCACATTTAAGGTGAAGAGTAAGCCGTCTTTTATCCCACTGAAATACATAGTGAACAGGGAAATAAAAACATTCGAAGAGGCGAAGATTATTACCAAAGCTGTTGTTTGACAGATGGCCTCGTCGACGGATGAAACAGTTTCTTCTAACGTCTTACATAATGCCAGTAAATGGGAAAAATTAGAATCTGTCTGTTTTAGGAACTTCGCTTTAAACTTTCCAAAAGCGCTTTTCAGTAAGAAGCAAATGTACAAATAATAAATGAAGTACGCCCACGGAAGAAGATTTACCACCAGTAAACGGCCTGCTGCAATTAAAACTGACATCATAAAGGCATGTGAGAGGTTAGTCGTCGAAAAAAATGAAACAAACTGTCCGAAAACTCTTCAAAAAGAATTTTGGTATTCTTCAGTAGCCAATAGTAGTGGAATGTAAATATTACGAACTGCATCAACACCATCGGGAGATAAATCATGAACGCTCGTTTCCTCGCTTGATACAAGCATTTTTCCGTTATATAAGCATAAATCTCAGAAATTCTTTTCATGGGGCTTCCCAATCTGTTCCATTTGAAGATCACGTAGAATTTTATCAGCAAGCTTAATGAATCTATCATTATCATGGCAATACTCAATTGTATTTCGTGGAAGAACATGACTTTACGTATGTCCATATATAACAAATAAAGGGAAAACAATGTTTGAGCAACTAATGGAACATGAATAATGCACAGGATAATAACACCCTTCTGTTGTTTTATCCATAGTTTGGAGTTGTTGATCCCCGAAATGAAGAAGAGCATTAATATCGGAGAAAACGCTTTTTTCATGGTTTCTTCATCACTGATTATTTCATCAGCCGAAGCGGTAAATATGATTTTCTGAACAAGTGAAGTTCTTCTCAAGAAAACTGATGGCATCCTTTTCGTATTCTTTAGGAAAAGAAGGAGCTTGTGCCATATAGATTCGAAGTAATTTTCCATTTCAAATAATTAGCATTTCAATTAATTTCTACATATCAGTGTGTTGACAGTTCGACCAGGTGTTTCTAAGTATGATTGATGTAAAAGAATGATATTACTTTTTCAAGCTTTTGGGAAATCGTCTCCTTAAACCATGACTCTCGAGCTGCGTGTATCCCGGTGGTAGAATAGCGTGGAAGAAATATTTGAAATGTGGCAGTTATAATTCTACTAAAACTCCAATAGCTTCTGGCGATAGTATTTTAGACCCGCCCATAATTTCTTTTTTTGGAAAACAGAGCATTTATTGGCTGCTATTGCATTTTATGTAGCACTGCGTGATAATCTCACTAAAACATAAATGAAGCTTCTGTGCGTCTTCATTTAATGTTTATTGATTAAAAATCAATAAGACATTAAATGAAGACTTACAGAGGCAGCATTGAAAACACATCTCTTTTGTGGAAATGGAAATAAATCTCGTATTGAATAGGTAGTTGCCACATCATGACCGGTTTTTTTTCCTTTATATTTTTCCCTTTTCTTTCCTTTTTTTTAAATAACATTATTCACTTCGTAAACGTGGAAAGTTTTCGAACGTCCGCTTACCTGTAAACAAAAGATTTTGGCATCCCCATGAAAAAAACGAAGAAAATGAACGCGTTAACAAACAAGAGAATTTAACAGCAAATCGAAAGGCTAAATTTTATTAGTACACGTCGCAAACAGTTACTAAACATTCCTAGAAGAAAATGTGCCGGAAGAAGTAACAGGCCTTAAATCTCAAGTGTTCTTTGTGGTATAATACCATAAAGTGGTCGAGTGGCTAGAGGGGCTAGTTTGAAGCTAGTTACACTGACGGAAAAAAATTCCAACACCACGAAAAAATAGTTGTAGAGGAATGAAATGGCGGCAATACATTTGTATAGGTAACATATTTAATCGATTAAGGTTTCAAGATCACAGCTTATTGTAAGCGCGAGAAGAGCCATTTTAAATCTGAAATGCTGGTGCCTTAATAACCGGTGTAACCGCCAGAATGTTGAATGCAAGCACGCAAACGTTCATTCATTGTGCCGCACAGGTGCTGGATGGCAGTTTGTGGGATGGAGTTCCATGCCTGTTGCACTTCTTCGGTCAATACAGGGACGGTTAATGCTGGTTGTGGGTGACGCTGGAGTTGTCGTCCAATGATGTCCCATACGTGCTCGATTGGTGAAAGATCTGGTGATCTAGCAGGCCACGGCAACATGTCGACACTCTGTAGAGCATGTTGGGTTACAACAGCGGTATGCGGGCGAGCGTTATCCTGTTGGAAAACACCCCCTGGAATGCTGTTCATGAATGGCAGCACAACAGGTTGAATCACCAGACCGACGTACAAATGTGCCGTCAGGGTGCGTGGGATAACCACGAGAGTGCTCCTGCTGTCATAGGAAATTGCTCCCCAGACCATAACTCCAGGTGTAGGTCCAGTGTGTCTTGGCCGCAGACAGGTTAGTTGCAGGCGCTCACCTGGCCTCCTTCTAACCAACACACGGCCATCACTGGCACCCAGGCAGGACCGGCTTTCATCAGAAAACGCAACGGATCTCCACTCCGTCGTCCAATGAGCTCTATAGCTTGACACCACTGACGTCGCAAACGGCAGTGGTTTGGAGTAAGTGGAATGCACGCTACAGGGCGTCTGGCTCGGAGCTGTCCTTCAAGTAACCGATTTGTAACAGTTCGTTGTGTCACTGTGGTGGCAACTGCAGCTCTAATTGCTGCCGCAGACGCAGTATGATGCGCCACAGCCATACGCCGTACACGGCGGTTTTCCTTCTCAGTAGTGCCACGTGGCCGGCCGGAACCCGGTCTTCTTGAGGCAGTACCTTTCCCTTGACCACCGCTGCCAACAATCATGCGGAATGGCTACATTCCTGCGAAGTCGTTCTGCAATATTGCGGAAAGAAAATCCACCTTCTCGTAGCCCTATTACACGAAATCGTTCAAACTCCGTGAGCTGTTGATAATGGCTTCTTCGTCTTCTTAAAGGCATTCTTGACTAACATCAACACCCTACGTCGAATCTCGACGATAACTAACGCTCACGAACGTTACTGCGCGTATTTACAGCAAACCTGCTTTGCATGTTCCGAGGGGCTCTACTAGCGCCACACGTACGCGCCGGGGGCGAAAATTGCATAGACGTCATCTTACAGATGTACTCTCACCGCCTACCAACTGTCGTTTATCTAACACAACCCCTTCTTGGTGTTGGGATTTTTTTCCGTCAGTGTGTCTGAGCTCTGTCCAGAATTGAATAGTTGATGAGACATGTAAGGTATGAAGCTAGCTTTCTCCCTTCTCTGAAACAAGTTGGCCCAAATTATTGACAGGAGACTGCTTGTAGCCTAAAGTGGCCACTAAACATGGAAACAAACAAACGGCAATAAGAAAGGCAATCCTACAAAACATCATATCGAGATGAAACACGCCTTTTGTTCCTGATATAAACACACTTCAATCTCGATTCCACGTGTTTATCCTGTTATGATATGCCGCGATTACATCCATCAGGAACAGAAATGTATTTATTCATTATTTTTTAATCATTAGCAATTAACGAAAGGTAGTGAAGAAGTTCGACAGCTTTACCCTAATTTCGCGTTTAAACGATCGCCATCAGGGTAGTACAAATCGGCCTCTTCTGGCTTCAACAGAATAAAATGGAACGGCCAACTACTCCACGCTGCGAAAAGCCGATGAGAACGTTTGCTCGGGTGACTTCTTTGTTGTTCGGATCAGCCGGAACACCTGTTGGTTGTAGGATGTGTGTCGTCAGGGTTGCAGGGTGTCATTTCTTCCCATGTGCTGTTTATCTCAGTTAGCGCTATGTTTGATGAAGTCACTGCTCCGTACCTTTCTCTTGGTTGCCACGGAAACGATCGCAAATGCATTTGTTCATCGGAGTGGGAAATTTTTCATTGCTTCACTCGATGTACCGATAATTTTTTCCGTGGCGAAAAATATTTATTATCAATATTCCGTGGTGAAATATATTTCATTATCAATATTTATTAGTATTCCACAAAGGCTTAAATCCACAACAGTGGCATTGGGAAAAGGTTATGAGACTAACTGAACCATCCAGATGCTGCTGCTTGATCGGGATATTGTTTTCTAACTGCACGATAAAATGTTACACTGCGAGGCTTTTTCAATATTTTCTGTAATTAATTATGAAAATCAGAGATTAATTATGAAAAAAAATCCTTATTGATTTTGTTTTTTGGATCTGATCTTCCTTTTCCAGAGAGTGTCTTATTTTCGAAGCGATTTCAATGCTTCAAATAATTTATATTTCTCCATTTTTGTTTTCGCGAAATGTTTATTTTCTCCGCGTGGACTCCTTTATCATTAGCTTTTTTTCTGTACAGATTTATTACAGAATGAATTATATCGTGAAACTTAAAACTTTTTACGGAAATATTTTAAATTGTTTGAAGTTGCCATGGAATGCTTTAAAGAAATATTTGCCTAATTGAAAGAACTGAATGGATTTTTCAATGTAGGTGTTATGTATTGACTTGTGAAAACACAAGTTTGGGCGCGCCCCCTCACTCCGGAGTAAGTTGCTCTCCCAACTAAGCTACACGTACGGAACATATAGCTGCACATTTGTCGTCTTGACACGTGTTTTACCTCAGTCGCACGTCACTGACTTTAAATATTTTTTCGAGATTTTTTCTGCCCTTTCTTTGAAGAAACGCATTTTTTTATGCGCTTATGCATGATCTGTTTCATTTTTCACCATATCGGCAATATATCTTTGAGATCTTTCTGCTGCGCAAAGCTTTGTGTAAAGGCTATTGAAATCTGAAACACTGATTTTACTTATTTCTTTCTGTTTAATTTACGTAGAGAATTGTCCCTATCTTGTGTCCTGAGTTGGATGATATTCCTCGCATGAATGATTGCATCCGATTCATTTAGCGAAGCCTAACTTGTTTTACCAATATATGCCTCTTCTTGTATTCTGTCATTTCGGGGGTGTTGTAGAAGACATGTGAAATTCTATTTCACCAACGAGATATTATTAGTTCTTTTTTCATTGAGTTTTTTTTAAAAGAATTCGCTAACACTTGCACGATCTTTGGACTTTGGTAAGAGACTTCTTTTAGTTATTCGGCGTATTTCAAAGACTGCTTTTTTGTGTCATGTTAGAGATTTTTTGGCAGAAATATCGTTTCACGTTTGAATCCATTCTTCCAGAATGGTTCACAAAATTTTACATTTTTATTTTTGCTCTTTGAGTACCATAACTTTTTTTTCTTTTTGATTGAATGGTTTTTTTGTTTTAATTATTTATTGGACTTGGTTGACAGATGCATTGACATATACAGGCAGACATATACAATGCAGACTTTTTTTTTACGGAGACCGGGAGAGTTTTACATCAACAAGTAAAAATCAAACATGGTGCACAGTATGTCAAATGATCAATGTACACAGAGAGCTAATCAACGAACACGGAGAGCCAGTAACGAAAGACAAACACAAAAATCCACGCCTCACGGGATTCGAACCCGGATACAACTAGGACGAATGGTCGCAAGCCAGCGCTTAGACCACTGCGTCACGGGAGTGACTCTGCTACAATTTCAACTACTGTTTAGATGAACGTCGCACAATTTTGGGAACCGCCCCAATGGCTCAGTGTTCTTGGCACTGTATTATGACGTTCGTTCAAGTAGTCCCGGGTTAGATCCCAGGATGAAGCATTTTGGTGTTTTTTCAGCACTGTCTCTCGCCGTTCTCATGAAACAGTGGCCCTAAATTAGGGTGCAGAACAGCTTATTTCCCTTAGAGTTGCACACGGTGGTCAATAAAACCTTTAAATCGCTGATGTATTTGAATCAAATGGCTTCCCAAATTTGCTGCACTCCACAAACAGAAATGCTCACATAACAGAAGGGTTTTAGGAAAGGGACCGCAAGAGAATTCGTTCCCTCCTCTGCTTTAAGCAGTACTGGCGTAAGCCTGTCACAAGTAATAAGCTCTCCCTTTCAGTTCTTTATTCTCTACTCCATAACCTAAGTATTATGGGAAAGTGTTAGTATCCCTCATAGTGACATCATGCCACTGGGACAAGTGCTTCAAACATTTTCTCTGCTCCTTCCTTAGGTTCGTCGCCATTGTTATAGCACTTTAAGCACTCAATCAGTCTGAGAGGATTAGTGCCAATCATCTCCCTAAATGACTAGCAACAAAGTTGAGGGTGGGAAAACAACGCGTTCTGACGCGCAGGTTCACTCGTATCAGCCGCGTTCGGTTCACTCCTTAGACAGTGAATATATTCGCTCGAGCCGTTTCCAGCTCATTTCGCTAACCTCCAGTTACTTTGTTCCTGACGGTTAAAAGGTTAAACCCTGAAAGAGATAAAAAACAAATAATTTGGGGATTCCTTACTTTTAAAAGGAGACCTCGAAGTTTTCGATATTTTTTATTTTTCCTTTATAAATTGTTTTTGGCGGCCCTGGTTGCGCAATGGCCTAATCCTTACTATTCGCCTGTGATGGGCCCGGGTTCGAATCCTGGTAATGTTGTGCTTGTATTACGGCACTGCCTCTCTCCCTCCCCAGGAACCAGTTCAATAAAAAATATTTTATGATTCATTTTCTTGTTACTGTGTTTCACGCACGTATAGATGGGCTTTTCCGCCACTGATATTTTTCTTTCTTGCCGAACCTATGAATGAGTATGTTACTTTCAACCTATTTACGCTTACTCAGCGAAATGAAATCGTTTTTTTTTTTTCATGGTCAGAAAACTGAATACCAAGATTTCACATTTTTCTTAATTTTTCCCTTCATTAGCACAATGATACTTCTCTTTAACGCAAATATTCTCATTTTCTTTCAAAGGATGTGCAGTCTTTGTACCAATACTTAACTCAACTCAACGGAAATTTTCATGCGGGACCTTTGTTTTCCAAATATTGTTTTCAAACAAGGAATATTAATTTTTTAATTTATGTGACGAGAACGCAAACTAGGGAACAGGTTATTGACGTAGTAATTAATACTATGTTACTCACTAGTAATTGCTTTGCAATGTCTTTATTTTATTTTGCGTACCCTAACATAGGATCTGTATATCACCAATCTGTTCACCTGCTGGAATTTACTTCTGACTAGTTCCTTGGAAAGAACGAATTCACGTAAAAATTGTTGCATTACCATTGGAGTTGAAAAATACACAAGTTATGTGTATTTTTAATAATTTCAGAGACATTATTTTGCTTATTTCTCGTTCCCCTATTAAAAGAGATTGGTTTCCAGTGTAAGAAAGTTAATACATTTTTCGATACGGCGTCAGAGATGTTCATGCGACAAATTTCGTTCTTCGATTTTTTTGTGATAGAACCTTCAGAAGTTTTTTCACAGATCATTTTAATTTTTCAACAACAGAAACTTCCTGTTGACATCCGTTTCCCTTTAGTAATAGAAAGTTGATGAATTTTTTGAAATGACGTCAAAGATGTTGATGCGGACAATTTCGTTTCTCGAATTTCTTCTTTTCTGTATGGAACTCCCACAAATTATTTCGTAGATCATTTCAATTCTGCAGCAAAGAAAACTTTCTGTTGACTTCGGTTTCCACAAACTTTTATGCTTGCGCAGCAAATTGCGATGAGACTTAATCTATGCTGAATCATTAACTCGTGTCTCTTATAATTTCTTAGAAAAAAAAACAACCCCCTAGTCAAGCGCATCCCTGGATATTATTTCATTGCATTGTTTTCTCGTCACATGAGACACAGGGGGTGAATAACTAAACTCAAACACATGGGTTTAGGACACAACCATTTATTAGTAGGGTGTAGGGCCTCCTTTGGATGCCAACACAGCTGCAATTCTTCCTGGGAAGGACCGATACAAGTCCTATGCAGTGGCAGAGGGATTTGAAGCCACTCCTCTTGCAGAAAAGTGGCTAGTTCACGACGTGATGCTGGTGGAGGAAAACCTTTCCTGACTTGCTCCTCCAGAACGCTCCAGAGTGCCTCAATAATGTTCACGTCGGGTGACTGTGCAGGCCATGGAAGATTTTCAACCTCACTTTCATGCTCAGTTAACCACTCTTCCACCAGTTTGGCTCCGTGTACCGGTGCGTTATCATCCTGATAAACGGCAGCACTGTCATGGTACAATGTTTGAACCATTGGGTGCACCTGGTCCTCCAGAATGGTTAGACCTTGCAAGTGATGTATCCCTCCAGAACAATCAGCGGGCCGGCAGACTGCCACGATATAGCGGCCCAAACCATCGCCGATCCACCTCCGGGCTTCTCTCTGGGCAATGCACAGTCCGGGTGGTAAGCCTGTGAGGAATTTTTCCACACGAAAACTCTCCCGGTTGTAGGAAAAACAGTGAGAAACGATTCATCGGAGAACAATACACATTACACGTTGTCAAGATTTGCGCTGCTGGCACCATTGCAACCAACGTTTGGCATTCACACTGGTGATCCGGGTTTTGGCGATAGCAACACAACCGTGAATGTTGAACCGGTGCGGCTCCCGACGTACAGTTGTGATGGAAACTGGTGAGACGTGGAGCGCATTCAACTCTGCGGTGATTGAGCATGTGTGGTTTTATGTTTTTTGCCTACCATCCGTGTTAGCACTCTGACGTCCCTGTCAGACACCTCGACAGTTACTCCTATTGGATGTGGTTCTTCCCTCCTGCTGGTATGCCGACATGACACTGGATACCGTGGCTCGCGATACACCGCAAAGATTTGCTATCTCGAACCCAGATGCACCAGCGAGATGCGCACCAACAATCTATCCTCTTTGAAACCCGGATATGTCTCCCATTATGATAAATACTCGGTTGGCGTGGACCAGGAACATCAAATTGAAGTCATCGCTCTTTCCACATTCATAAGTGAGCCACGGAAAAATTTCTCATCGGCCGCCACCGGGAATCAAACCCAAGGTCTTCCAGTTACACGCCGGATATGCTTCCACGGCACCACAGCTGCCTCGTAGAAATCTTCCAGACTCACAAACGACAAACTGCCAAACCACATGGCAGGGCTGCTTCTTTGGAGCCCCGCACAATGCTGGGGATTCACCACAGATGAACAGCAGCAACTGAACAAATAACTAGAAGGCGAATGAATGATAAATACACAGTTGATGAGAAATTTTTTCAGTGACTCACTTATAAACGTGGAAAGAGCGATTACTTCTATTTGATGTCCCACATTATGTTGGGTGAACCGCTCTTTTTGACGTCCATCTGTGCTACTGCTCTGCTAATGCATCCTTCACACTCCGCTCTCGTTGATCGCCTGTGAAATACACTGACGGAAAAAAATCCCAACACCAAGAAGGGGTTGTGTTAGATAAACGACAGTTGGAAGGCGGTGAGAGTACATCTGTAAGATAAGGTCTATGCAAATTTCGCGGTCGGCGAATACGTGTGGCGCTAGTAGCGCCCCTCGGAACATGCAAAGCAAGTTTGCTGTAAATACGCGCTGTAACGTTCGTGGGCGTTAGTTATCGTTCAGATTCGACGTAGTGTGTTGATGTTAGTCACGAATGCCTTTAAGATGACGAAGAAGCCATTATCAACAGCTCACGGAGTTTGAACGAGGTCGTGTGATAGGGCTACGAGAAGGTGGATTTTCGTTCCGCAATATTGCAGAACGGCTTGGCAGGAATGTAGCCACTGTGCATGATTGTTGGCAGCGGTGGTCAAGGGAAGGTACTGCCTCAAGAAGACCGGGTTCCAGCCGGCCACGTGGCACTACTTAGGGGAAAGACCGCCGTGTATGGCGTATGGCCGTGGCGCATCGTACCGCGTCTGCGGCAGCAATTCGGGCTGCAGTTGCCACCACAGTGACACAACGAACTGTTACAAATCGGTTACTTGAAGGACAGCTCCGAGCCAGACGCCCTGTAGCGTGCATTCCACTTACTCCAAACCACTGCCGTTTGCGACGTCAGTGGTGTCAAGCTAGAGCTCATTGGAGGACGGAGTGGATATCTGTTGTGTTTTCTGATGAAAACCGGTTCTGCCTGGGTGCCATTGATGGCCGTGTGTTGGTCAGAAGGAGGCCAGGTGAGCGCCTGCAACCAACCTGTCTGCGGCCGAGACACACTAGACCTACACCTGGAGTTATGGTCTGGGGAGCAATTTCCTATGATAGCAGGAGCACTCTCGTGGTTATCCCGCGCACCCTGACAGCACAGTTGTACGTCGGTCTGGTGATTCAACCTGTTGTGCTGCCATTCATGAACAGCATTCCAGGGGTTGTTTTCCAACAGGATAACGCTCGCCCGCATACCGCTGTTGTAACCCAACATGCTCTACAGAGTGTCGACATGTTGCCGTGGCCTGCTAGATCACCAGATCTTTCACCAATCGAGCACGTATGGGACATCATTGGACGACAACTCCCGTGTCACCCCCAACCAGCATTAACCGTCCCTGTATTGACCGACCAAGTGCAACAGGCATGGAACTCCATCCCACAAACTGACATCCAGCACCGGTACGACACAATGCATGAACGTTTGCGTGGTTGCATTCAACATTCTGGCGGTTACACCGGTTATTAATGTACCAGCATTTCACATTTAAAATGGCTCTTCTCGCGCTTACAATAAGCTGTGATCTTGAAACCTTAATCGATTAAATATGTTACCTATACAAATGTATTGCCGCCATTTCATTCCTCTACAACTATTTTTTCGTGGTGTTGGGATTTTTTTTCCGTCAGTGTAGATGCAGGCTGGCCACCAGATGTCACGTACAGCGGAGTGACACGTGGGGTGCTATTTGCGCAGGTGTTTAAGTTTCGTTGTCCATTCCCTGTACCTCTATGTCTTCCTAGAAAAGTAAGATTTCACTACAAATCTTAACTATTTTTTTCCTAAATGTTTAATATTCAGTGTATTCCGAAAGGCACGCTTATCGCAAAATTGTGTTTTATTAGATACGGTCCTGCCTCGCCTTATAATGCCTTCAGTGCTTGAGTGTTTTTATGTAAATCCTCAAGGATTTTTTTTTTTGCTACTGTTTGTTTTCTGTTGCACAACACAGGACGAACAACAAGTGGGAAGCAAGATCACACATTTGCTTCGAGATGCTTCGATTTTTGTTTTGTCACAAAATGTATGCATACACACATACTCTAGATCAGTTTGTGTGTTGCACACCTTCTTTTTTTTTTTTTTTTGATTGGAGGTTTAACGACCACCGTGAGCAACTCAATGGGCTATAAACAGTCGCCCGTCCCTAATTTAGGGTCACTGGTTCCAGGGAAGGGAGAGAGCCAGTGCCGTAAGACAAACACAACATCCATGCCTCACCGGGATTCGAACCCGGACCCCGTTCGGACGAATGATCAGAGGCCATCGCTTAGACCACTGCGCCACCGGTGCGGCGTTGCACACCTTCAAACTGCAGATGTTGAGGTTTTTCAGGGGGGGGGGGGTATTCTGACGATATTTCAGGCATGTTGAGGCGGCGTACGAATTTCTGGTTTTAAAGGACTGTAAGCTCTCACCCATCCTGAATTTTGGCCATTTGTTCCAAGTAAACAAAAGAGCCAACGCTGTAAGACAAACCCCCTTTCTATGCCTCATCCAGGGACTTGAACGCGTGCCCAGAGCAGAGATGGAAACGGGGTCACGTGTTAGCGGATCAACGGGTCAAGAATTCCTTGCGGATCAACGGGTCAAGAATTCCTTGCGGATCAAATGGGTCGGGTCAAGGTGTTACTGACCCAATTTCGACCCAGTTTCATTTCCGTTTTATTTTTGAAACGGAAAAAAAAAATCAACGGAAAATGCGCACTGTCGACTTTTGTGCTCGGTACTGGCAAAGAATATCTAACTGAGAAGAAGTTAAGGCTCGGCGAGACGTAACTAGCGCCGCCATATCTTAAGAGTTAAAATGCAGTGCAAAGAAGCCAACATACAGGCTGATGCCGGAGCAGACTGCGCATGCGTATTTCTGTTGACTTCAATTCTTTGGGTAAAGAACGGTCAGCCGAACTACTCACAGCACGTGATTGTTATCTTCTCGGTAGTATAATCACTTCGCAAATCGGATGTTAGTTTTGTTACACCAAGCGGTTTAGTTAAGGCTTTTGTCTGTTCTTCAGTTTTCAGAAACATTTTCAGTAGTGCTAAATACTAAGGAATGTCTGCATTTTGTGTGGATCCTTAGGCTTAACTATAATATTTGCTAAAATTTAAATAAAACAATAATACTAATGTTATTTCATATTTTTGTCACCAAAATAAGGGATGGGCGCGATATTGAAAAACAGCAACAACAACCAAAAAAAGAAGTTGCTCTAAGCAAATAGTCATCAGATCAAAGGAAACCATCGCGGATCAAAGAAAAGCTTCACTGCCGTAGTCCCCCTAACGTGTTTTGCTCCTGAATGTTAACTTTCCTGCAGAGCATATTACCTCTTAAAATATGTGGTGGCGCTGTTGCCGCCTGTTTTACGTTATCTCTATGAGAGTTGGCACTCTTCACGCGGAGCTTTATATTCTTTGGTACTGGTACCAGCTGAGTGAAAAATGATTTGTCATGCAAACATATTACCATCTCTTTCTTGAAGCAATGAAGATTTCCACCAAGCAATGATACGGCGCAGATACTAGTTTCACCGATACTATACCGTGAAACGATACTTCCTCTGCATTTGTTTTAAGGGCGATTGTCCGGAGGAAGATACAGGTAAACACCTGTCACCTGCTTCTCTCATGATTCACTCTTTCACACCCCGTGTGCCACATTGTAAGACTGAGAATTACTTTTCACATCGCATCTTTGTATTGAGCATTCAGAGGTTTTTGTTTGACGTGCTAACATCTTTTTCCATTGCATGTCATGTCGGATTTAATAACTTATTTTTCAATACGGATGAATTTAATACTAAGGAGATTGAGAAAGACGTCGAGGCCAACAAATATGTGCTTGCTGAAAATAAAAAGGGAAAAAGTGAATGCTGTAAGTTGCTTTGCTTTGTCTCATTAGGAAACCAGAAAATGTTTCACACCAACACCAATTTTCACAAAGCTTCTGATGAGTTGAAAGATACCAAAATGTGAATGTTGATTTCATGAGTGTTCCTTCTGATGGGCAATGATGAAATCAACATCCACATTTTGGTAACTTTAAACTCGCTGGTGTAAATCGGTGTTGCACTGAAACATATTTTGATATGTTATCATGAAAACAGCAAAAACTGAAATTAAACATACAACAAATTACTTAATATGTATATATAGGGGATCCGCATAATGACTGTGCACTGAATAATGGGAATACAATGGAAACTGTATCTGGTAAATTTCACGTCTACCCACCCCGAGGCGCGCGCAGCTGTAATTCCGAGCGAAGGTCATTCCCGAGTGCTTGGTTAACGGAGGCAGACGTGTCGATCGATCGCTCGTCTTGGCACAAGGGCAATGGTGTCTTGGCACAAGGGCAATGGTGTTGACGGTTGAACAGAGAGCGTTTTTGGTGGAGCATGTCTTTCGTCATGACAACAAGTAGAAGTGCATAAACAGTTCCCTAGGAATTTTCATGGTGCAGACTTCCAGCACCGTAATGCGGTACATCAGCTCATAGCGAAGTTTCGGGAAACTGAACTTTCTCCACGGCAAACGAAACCGTACAGGATATCCAGGACAGGATATCCAGGACAGGACATCCAGGACAGGATATCCAGGACAGGACATCCAGGACAGGATACAGAGGAGTACACAATAGTCTGTGAGGCAATTGCCACAACAAGCTAATGTGCCAAAGAGCACGGCCTACGATATTCTTAAAAGGAAGTTGTGTTTCCACCCGTACAAAGTATCTGTCGTGCATCAGCTGAAAGAAACAGACCACGTGACCCGTGTTCGGTACTGCACGTTGTTCTAAGAGTTGCTGTCTGAAGAATGTGAGGACTTTCGAAACGTGACTTTCTTTACAGATGACGTATGGTTCCACCTGTCCTGGTACATCAACAGCCAAAACACTCGTCTGTGGGGTACTGAAAATCCCCCACGAATTTAAGGAAGCGCCTCTCCACAACTAGAAAGTAGGTGTTTGGTGTGCCATGACTCGTACCCTCATTATTGGGCCCATTTTCTTCATTGAAACCATTTACTCAGAATGGTACCGTGCCCAGGCTATCCAACCATTCATATCTGAACTCAAGGAATGGGAAATCAACGAAGGATGATTCCAGCAAGACAGTGCAACTGCTCACACCGCTGGCACATCAATCCCGCTTCTGGAGGAATTCTTCGGAAATAGCATCATCTCTCGGAGACTATGGCTTGCCCGGTCACCGGATCTGACACAGCCTGCCTTTTTTCTGTGGGGAGTACTGAAGGGGAAGGTATACGCAGGTAATCCGTACACACGTCAAGAACTACAGGCTGTAATAACGACCCACGTCCAACAAATCACACCACATACCCTGAGAAAGGTGAATCTATACCAAGATGCAGAAGCGTGTGCAGACATGTCTGGACATCGGTTGGGCCCATGTCCAACACCTCCTGTAGAAAATAGCATGGTAAGAGTTACTTTCACTGCACCGTTATTTTTCGCACATCATATGTATACACACACTGTTCGACACAGAATTGTCCCACGAAGGAGGTGTGCTACAAACATGCAAATCGCATGGCGGGTGTACCCTTTCGAGATATGCGAATCATGTTAAACCGGAGCCGATGATGTCACACGTTCGTTAGATAAAGGTGCCAGCAGCAACAGGTATGGTAATGGGTTTTCGCAGGTGGAAGTGTCGCGGACGTTTCAGATATTTTATTTGTACTGGGAAACTGTTCAGCGAAGTTCGAAAATGGCTGGTACACGCCGTCGGAAGGTTTAGATCTGTTTCAGAGAGTAAGAATTGTAGGCCTGTGTGAATCGGGCTGGCGTAAACGTCGTGTCGCTGCGCATGTGCAACGGAATGTACGAACTGTTGGACGGTGTTCTCCCCAGTGGATACATGAAGTTTCGTGCGTGCGTCGGAGCGGCAGTGGAGCAATACCACAGACATCAGCAGAACGCCTGGACAGGCGGATTGTTCGACATGACCGTTCATTACCAGAAAGCACCGCAGGTTTGCTACATGTAAACCGAAGTTTACATCTAGCAAACCTGCGTAGTAGGCAACTGTTTTGTCGACTACCAATGACGGACAGCCATCGCAGCGCTCGTCAGGTCTGGTGCCGAAGTCATGCGAACTGGGTTCATGAATGGACCACTGTGGTGTTCTGCGATGAGTCCCGTTTCTGCCTGAGTGCTGACGATCGACGGATTCGTGTCTGGGGACACCCTGGTGAGCGGACGGATCCCGGTTCTTTCGCGACTGCCACACGGCCTGTGAGGCAGGCCTGGTGGTATGGGGTGTTTTTTGGAAGAATAGAAAGAATGCTTTTAATACATTTCGGAAAATGCCTTTTTTTTTAAGGATCCTTAAAAATGTTATTTCTAATATGCTTAAAATTATAAAAAATAGTTAGCCTAATTGAATATCAAATAATTTTTTTAAAATGAAAGTGAATGAATGAATTAAATATATGATTAACCCTTTCACGACCACGATACTGTAATGTTTTGTCACTGATAATACCACAGAGCCCAAAAGTGCCTGTTGCTCGTTTTCGAATTTCATTCCCCTCCCTTTGTCAAGTTAACAGAAGAAGGAACAGTGCTATGTCACCACTCGAAACTTCTGATCTCTAGTCTTGCTATGCGTTGACTTTTGGACGTTTCCCTGCGGTAAACTGTGCATTCTTCTACTGAGACCCTAAGACAGATGGGAGTGGTAACAGCTGCAAAATCTTCTTCACTTTCCTCTTTTCTTTAGTTCTTTCTTGTAAAAAAATATAATCTCAATCTATGTATTTGGATTGAGCAAATATGAACGAATTTTTACGGCAAATCTTCTCTCATAAACTCTACTTCTAGGACAAACGAAGATACTGCAGTTTATTTGAAATTAAATATTAGTATTTTATGCTGTCTTTGAGGCTAAAAATCACTATTTTTCTGCTAAATGAGCTTTTCTTTCCCGTAGTACAAAAACATTTTATGACGCCCGATTTTATTTTTATTTTTGTGGTTATAATATCTACGAAATATATGTGCGCATATTTTGTGTGTAGTCGATTGGAATCAGGCCCTCCAGGCAATTTAACGTAGGCCCAACACTGTGCCAACGGCTTCTATTACTAAACGACGGTGCCTCAGTGTTGGGCCGGCGTTAGATTTCAAAGCTGTGTGCTATCAGGGCCGTATTTCCGTCTACGAACTTATATATCCAGAAAAATGTAATTTGTAAATTTATTTGTTCCACGAACTCTTAAGTGTCCTGAAAAATGTCATTTGTGAATTTATTTGTTCCAACAACACTGAGGTGTCCAGAAAAAGGTAATTTGTAAATTTAATTGTTACACAAACTGTTAGGTGTCCAGAAAAATGTTCCAAATAATTTTTCCAGCGCATGCAGTCCTACAATGTTTTTATGTAAATTATTTTTACGAAGCTCGTGTCAAGAGAAGGACAGTTCTACTGAGCGATTTCAGAAGGCTGAATGATATTGCCCGGGACAAACAAATTCCTGGTTCACTTCTTTGTTTAGCAACAACAAAGACGACTGAGGGTGACTTTAGCTAATTCGCCATGACACTGTGCAAAATCAAAGAGCACGGGAGGAGGGGGGGGTACGAAATTCTAGTCGAGTTATCGGGCTACCTGGGCGCTTGTTATCGTCTGAATGGCCGGGCGTCCTAGACGTTGTTATAGCGAAAGGGCTAAATATATGATAAATATATTAATTATATAACTAAATACATGAATTAAATATATATGATAGGGGGAAAATCCGTACTCGTTCTTTATTAAACCCTCATATTCGGCTTTTTGTATTGTACGATATGAGAAATTAAATAAACAGAAAGGATATTTGCAATAATCCAGAAGAAAAGGGGCTTTTGGAATGAACAGCAGGAGACATAATCAATCATCCTTCTCTTAAGGTAGGGTGAGAGAAAAGTATAAGCTTTACATTTAGAATTCTTTGTTGATACACTACAAAAAGTCACATCAAGATTCAAATTCGACTAACAGTGGAGAATTTAAGAGCGGGCGTCTAACTCCTAACAGCTGCCAACAGTGATGAATCAAATACATTTTTCCTCGGTGAAAACAGGAATTTCTCTGTGACGGGGATCGAATCTGCCTCTCCTCGATCCAGAGTAAGTTGCTCTCCCAACTAAGCTACACCGACGGAATGCATCGCTGCAGATTTGTCGTCTTGGCCCGTGCTTCTCCTCGGTAGTACGTCACACTACTTACCAACAGAAAACTTTAGGAACAAAAAATCTCACTAGTAAATTTTCATTTTTGGTAGCGAGTAGCTGCGCTCCTATAAATTGATCAAAGTTCTTAGAAATGTGAAGTATAATGCATGCGTGATTTTAAATAATTAGAAATGAAAAGAAAATTAAACTTGAGACTGAAACTCTTTAGAGAGTTATTAAAACAAATGCATAAAGTTCAAAACTTTTATGTTTCAATTAGTAACATGATCAATAAAAAAATTTACAAAAATTTCCAGACCACGAATATAAAATCAAGCACTCGTACTACAAGTGGACTTCTCCACTTAGCCACCGGGATGTAGACGGATTCTTAAAATCATGAAATGACAGAGGGCGCAGGAGACAGCTTCAAAGCTATTGCAATAAACCGACTGTAAACAATGCTCATATATATGCGTGATTCCGAATCCGTGCAGTATAACAATTTCATTAAAATTTTACCAAAGGATATTTCTTTTTTATCTTGAAGTTATACTAAAATTGATTAATGTTATGTATGAATAGGTATAAGTGAATATTTATCCAAATTGCGTGTTTTGTGAAAGCTTCGTCAGCCTTATTTGATAAATGCGTAATCTCACATTGAATCTACACGTTACAGGACTCGTTACTGTAAATATATTACTTAACAATTTGACCGGCTGGAACGAATTAACTCGAATGAATATATTCACTGTCCAAAAAGTAGCCCGAACGTGGCTGGAATGAGTGAACTTTCCCATCAGAAAGCCATGCTTAGTAAGCGTTTTAGCTTTGTTATTCAAGATGGTCATTTAGGGGATTGGTTATCACCAATCGTTTCTGATATATTACATGCCAAAAGAGCTGTAATTTTAGCGAAGAACCTAAGAAGGGAAAGAGATGTTTGAGTGACTCGTTTCTCGACGGTAGCATGATGCCCGTATCAGAGGGATATAGAGCAGGGAATATATGTCCGTATTTTGGGTCATGGATCGTAGAATAAAGGACAAGAAGAGACTTTCTGAGTAAAGGAATTTCTACGTAGTGGCATGATGCCCTCTATAACCAGGGTTTATGGATAGTACAGCTGAGATTAGTGGGGGAAAATAATGTTTTACCATAGCTTTCGTCAAACCTGGCCGCTATGTCAGCAATTTTGTTTCAGGGGCGCAGACATTTTGAAAGCCATTTAGTTGAGATATAACCCGCCGTTTAAAGGGTTTAAGCAAATTTTCTCCGTAATTTTTGGATTTTTGCCGAATGCTTTATTATTATTTTTTTATTGGATTTTTAACGACTACCGTGAGCAACTCAATGGGCTATAAGCAGTCGCCCGTCCCTAATTTAGGGTCACTGGTTCCAGGGAAGGGAGAGAGCCAGAACCGTAAGACAAATACAACATCCATGCCTCGCCGGGATTTGAACTCGGACCCCGTTCGGACGAATGATAGGAGGCCATCGCTTAGACCACTGCACCACCGGGCCGGCGAATCCTTTATTGAATGCTGTTCTGATGTTTCTGCAGATTTTTTTCTATCTCTTCAGAACAAAAGGGTTTAATTTAGGTGCCACATGATGCTGTAATTAGGCCTAACCTTACCGTGATAAAGTTTACAGAACTTTGGACAAAAAAAAACACCCAATTTCAATAATTTTAAACAAAATGCGATGACATTAAAGAAAAAAAGACTCGAATAAAATTAAGTTGGTATACTTAACTAATAAAGTACTGAATGACTGCCAACCTGATTTAGGACAAGTAATAAACAAAATCCATTCTTTCCTCCTTCCCCCATCTTTCGGCAGAGAAAACAGAGTTACCTTTTGTTTATAGAAGCTGTAACCACTGTTGCATCCAAGTACGAAGCACGTTCCTAAAGTTACATACTTATTACTACTATACTTTGCATGACCGATCTAACCAGTAAATCGCTTTTTCTATCGCTATCCACCAAACACGCCATAGAAAAGCCTCCTAATGTTTCCAAATCATAGCATCGAAACTCGCAGGAGCGCTGTCTCGTGGCTTCATGAAAAGAGGGAACTAAAATTTAAACAGTAAGGTATTAACGTACGACATATTATCTCTTATAACCCTTATATATAAGTTGCGTCGCAACGTGTTTCCATCTTTTCTGCGACGGAGAAGACCTCGGGTTCGATCCTAGGCAGGTACGAACGCTTGAACGTCGGATGGGCACGTTAATCCGTCGGACTACGGTACTTCCCCCCCCCCGGTAATAAATAAGGGCGTCGTCTTCCCCCTTTCTACCTCGCTTTCGTGTCACTTTCCTAACGGGCACTCTATCCCAAATCTCCTAGTTTCCTATTTCTAAGGGTTGTTTAAGACGTGGGGTCAGACATTCCCTTTCTAAAATCCTCTACATATGATCTGATCTGATCTGTTTCCATCTTCTAATAACTCATGCCAAAGTTCAGTGGAAAGTTCTGTGGAAACCATATCATTGCACGCTTTTTTGCTGGATAGGATTTCGTCTGTTTCCCTGATGGCAGTCTCTTTAAAGTTCATGTATGTCCTGGTTGACACTTCGCACGTGTTCTTTACATCCGTGTTGTCACGATATACCAACGGTATAGCGTACACCCCTGCCTTTTATTTCTCACATTGTCTCTCCTTGCAACTTGATATTATACACTGACGGAAAAAAATCCCAACACCAAGAAGGGGTTGTGTTAGATAACCGACAATTGGTAGGCGGTGAGAGTACATCTGTAAGATGACGTCAATGCAAATTTCGCGCTCGGCGAATACGTGTGGCGCTAGTAGCGCCCCTCGGAACATGCAAAGCCGGTTTGCTGTAAATACGCGCTGTAACGTTCGTGAGCGTTAGTTATCGTTGAGATTCGACGTAGTGCGTTAATGTTAGTCAAGAATGCCTTTAAGAAGACGAAGAAGCCATTATCAACAGCTCACGGAGTTTGAACGAGGTCGTGTAATGGTGCTACGAGAAGGTGGATTTTCGTTCCGCAATATTGCAGAACGACTTGGCAGAAATGTAGCCACTGTGCATGATTGTTGGCAGCGGTGGTCAAGGGAAGGAACTGCCTCAAGAAGACCGGGTTCCGGCCGGCCACGTGGCACTACTGAGAGGGAAGACCGCAGTGTACGGCGTATGGCCGTGGCGCATCATACCTCGTCTGCGGCAGCAATTAGAGCTGCAGTTGCCACCACAGTGACACAACGAACTGTTACAAATCGGTTACTTGAAGGACAGCTCCGAGCCAGACGCCCTGTAGCGTGCATTTCACTTACTCCAAACCACTGCCGTTTGCGACGTCAGTGGTGTCAAGCTAGAGCTCATTGGAGGACGGAGTGGAGATCTGTTGTGTTTTCTGATGAAAGCCAATTCTGCCTGGGTGCCATTGATGGCCGTGTGTTGGTCAGAAGGAGGCCAGGTGAGCGCCTGCAACCAACCTGTCTGCGGCCGAGACACACTGGACCTACACCTGGAGTTATGGTCTGGGGAGCAATTTCCTATGACAGCAGCAGCACTCTCGTGGTTATCCCACGCACCCTGACGGCACAGTTGTACGTCGGTCTGGTGATTCAATCTGTTGTGCTGCCATTCATGAACAGCATTCCAGGGGGTGTTTTCCAACAGGATAACGCTCGCCCGCATACCGCTGTTGTAACCCAAGATGCTCTACAGAGTGTCGACATGTTGCCGTGGCATGCTAGATCACCAGATCTTTCAACCAATCGAGCATGTATAGGACATCATTGGACGACAATTCCAGCGTCACCCCCATCCAGCATTAACCGTCCCTGTATTGACCGACCAAGTGCAACAGGCATGGAACTCCATCCCATAAACTGACATCCAGCACCTCTACGACACAATGCATGAACGTTTGCGTGCTTGCATTCAACATTCTGGCGGTTACACCGGTTATTAATGTACCAGCATTTCACCTTTAAAATGGCTCTTCTCGCGCTTACATTAAGCTGTGATCTTGTAACCTTAATCGATTAAATATGTTACCTATACAAATGTATTGCCGGCATTTCATTCCTCTACAACTATTTTTTCGTGGTGTTGGAATTTTTTTCCGTCAGTGTATATGATAACGGCGTCGGGGACTTCATTGCTGTTAATACGTTGTAGTCACTAATAAATTCTTTAACTAGTATGTAAAGCCTGTGACATATGTGATGGATCCTGCATATCTCATCATCTTACTAGATGATTTTGTCGTTGCTGATATTACACCATTTCTTACAGTTCTATGTATTCTGTCTATGTAATCCTTCTTATATCCAGCCTTTAGAACATATTTTGTTTTTATACTTACACTGCTCGTCATAGAAAATGTCACACTACAAGGAAACGCACGAAATAAGACGAAACCTAACACACATGTAGAGAGGAAGCTGCGAACAAAGTGACTTCATATAGTAGAAAAGTTTCCCGATTGTTCCTCAGATATCTCTGACCATGAGTCGTTGACCTGTGTCCACAATTCATCGACATTTTAAGAGGTGACGCAGAGGCGTTAAGTCGTCTGACAGTGACGTCTCACACATTCTCTATCGGAGAGATTATCGGGGATCGCGCTGGTCTGGGCAGCACCTGCATACCTTGTACGCACTCGTCTTCTGGTGCTGTCAGTGTGCGGGCGGTAGTTATCTTGTTGAATCTGGGCATTGGGAATACCACGGAGATACGGCAACAAATCGGACTGCTGCACGTCATCGACGTTTTGTCTCCTGTCATGGCATCCAGTGTGCGTCCGAATGATAAACTGCTGTTGAAACTGACACGACAAAGTATGACACGAAGTTGAGGATCCGCACGAGGCTCACGAATAGCACCAAAATTTATCTGGTTGCTGCGTTATTTCGAGACTCCCAATCGTTGATCGTCGGCACGGAGACAAGAGCGAGGCTCATCGGTGAATAACTACATGGTTCTATTCGTCCAGTCAGTCATGTCTCGTAAGCTACTTCTGCGACCTTGCGCGACGATGTGCTGTGCTGAGAAGCAGTCGAATGGCTGGCTACAGCATAAACCGTCTTCAGCTAATTTGTGATTCATAGCCCGTGTCCATATGGGGTTTTCAGTAGTTGTGCGTATACCTCATCGAATATCGTCCACTGTGGATGACGATGCCTCTACGGCTTGGCATTGAGTGCAGAGGGCGAGGGGGTTGGACGTCAGCCCAGGTGCATCAGTTCAACTACTGCGACGCAGGGTAACTTTCCACCCACCACTGTAGGCATATTCGGCCACAGTTGTTGTATGCCGGAACGTTTTCTGCACGATGCGGCGCGGGGACTAACATGCCTTATAACGAAGACCCTGGAAAGGCTGCCCATTTGATGGTGGGATTCCCGATGACGTTGCTCAAGTGTTATTACTGCTCACAGGTCCTTTCAACACTGAGAACACGCCAATGCAATATTCCACCTGCCCAAGTGAGAATTGCGAATCTTAGCTTAGCCGAGAAGTTTCGATCAGTTATCTCCCTGAACTATCACGTGATAGGTTCGCAAGTGCAATCACCTGTATAAGTCGACACATACTCACCGATTTGTATGCTCTCTGACAGACACTTTTTCCTTAGCTCTGGTTCAAAACTCCACCAGCAAATGAGAACGGCCACACTTAGCTACGCCGAGAAATTTTCATCTTTTATCTTGCTCACCTATCCCGCGATAGCTTCACAAGTGCAATAATTGGTATAAGTTGACATATACACACCGATTGGCATGCCGCTCCTACAAATACTTCCCATTGTGAAATTTCATATACCCAGCACTGTATTTCAAGATATTACTGACAAAATATCAGAGTCAATGGTACATGAAATCAGTTTTGGTTTATCTCATTTTTCGGCAATCATGTGATGGTAATAAATATATTCATAATTTTGTGACAGTAGTTTCTGAGATGCACTGTACAAACATTATAGCACTCTTCCTGAAAACGTGCCACTAAAACAAACATTTACACGATTTTATTCATTGTGGCAAACAAAAACACTGTAACTAGCAACGAATCCTGCAAAACGTAATATTGAACTCCTCTTCAATGTCATCATTTTCGTAAAAGTAAGCACAGCCAGTCACGAACTAGCTCCGAACCAGTGGGGATCAGAATTTGAATTTAGTCAAGTGGTTGAACTTAAGTACTTGTCGTTACCTCGTGATATAACAGTTTAATTGTATGTTTTACAATTTTCGAAATAGCGCGTAAACATATGGCGACTCAAGAATTTATCAGCTCTTTATTTGGTCATCCAAGATATCTTGTTCCAAATAAACTGTCTATACATTAGGATGTAACAAGGTGCTGTTTTGAAAAAAGATATACATGCTAGCTGGCATTGGAATGCAAAAATGAGAACTTAAGTTTTCATCTGTTGCGGTGGCAGTGGCAAACAAAATAAAATCTTTGTTAATAAAGCATATTTCCCTATAGTATCTGAGTATAGAATAGAGGAGATTTTAAGGCCTATTATGATAGATATCACAAACTGAGAAAGTGTTATAACTGGGATAGAAATAAACCAAACTTTTAAAACAATCTTGACAGTTTAAAAAAAGAATTTAAGGCACTTTTTGATGTTGTTGCATGCAAGTGTTCTATGAAGCTGGATTGCGTTTATCTCAAAAATGAACGTCACTCTTTATTTGCTCAATATCAATCATATGCACCTGTAAGAAATCGAAACGACGTCCTCCGATTAAACTGCAAAGTTCCTGTATCTCTAAAGACAGCAGGAAGTATTGGACCAGTAAATATACTGAAAACCCAAAAATTAAAAATAGGAAACAAAGAAAAAGAGGTAAGCTCCACTAAATATCAATTGTTGCTACATCTGAGTTTTTTAGTGAACAGACTAAGCATCAAACAAGGTTTGTAGTTCTCAAGCCAGAGACGGGTACAACCGTGCAACATCGCTATCTAGATCTACGAGAATCATGTCAAAAGTTTTGCACACTGTGGGTTATCTCTTTAAAAAATGATTTTATTTCACAACATACCTTTACAGGCCTTCGAAGTAACATGTTTCTTTATGATAGCTCCCCCACGTTTGGGCAAGTCTTGTATTCCAGTCTGGACATCTCCAACGTTTGGGCAAGTCTTGTATTCCAGTCAGAACATCTCCAACGTTTGGCCAAGTCTTGTATTCCAGTCAGAACATCTCCAACGTTTGGTCAAGTCTTGTATTCCAGTCAGGATATCTCCAACATTTGGGCAAGTCTTGTATTCCAGTCAGGACATCTCCAACGTTTGACCAAGTCTTGTATTCCAGTCAGAACATCTCCAACGTTTGGGCAAGTCTTGTATTCCAGTCAGAACATCTCCAACGTTTGGCCAAGTCTTGAATTCCAGTCAGAACATCTCCAACGTTTGGGCAAGTCTTGTATTCCAGTCAGAACATCTCCAACGTTTGGGCAAGTCTTGTATTCCAGTCAGGACATCTCCAACGTTTGGCCAAGTCTTGTATTCCAGTCAGAACATCTCCAACGTTTGGGCAAGTCTTGTATTCTAGTCAGAACATCTCCAACGTTTGGCCAAGTCTTGAATTCCAGTCAGAACATCTCTAACGTTTGGGCAAGTCTTGTATTCCAGTCAGGACATCTCCAACGTTTGGGCAAGTCTTGTATTCCAGTCAGAACATCTCCAACGTTTGGGCAAGTCTTGTATTCTAGTCAGGACATCTCCAACGTTTGGTCAAGTCCTGTATTCCAGTCAGGACATCTCCAACGTTTAGCCAAGTCTTGTATTCCTGTCAGAACATCTTCAACGTTTAGGCAAGTCTTGAATTCCAGTCAGGATATCTCCAACGTTTGGCCAAGTCTTGAATTCCAGTCAGGACATCTCCAACGTTTGGGCAAGTCTTGTATTCCAGTCAGGACATCTCCGTCATTTGGTCAAGTCTTGTATTCCAGTCAGGATATCTCCAACATTTGGGCAAGTCTTGTATTCCAGTCAGGACATCTCCAACGTTTGACCAAGTCTTGTATTCCAGTCAGAACATCTCCAACGTTTGGGCAAGTCTTGTATTCCAGTCAGAACATCTCCAACGTTTGGCCAAGTCTTGAATTCCAGTCAGAACATCTCCAACGTTTGGGCAAGTCTTGTATTCCAGTCAGAACATCTCCAACGTTTGGGCAAGTCTTGTATTCCAGTCAGGACATCTCCAACGTTTGGCCAAGTCTTGTATTCCAGTCAGAACATCTCCAACGTTTGGGCAAGTCTTGTATTCTAGTCAGAACATCTCCAACGTTTGGCCAAGTCTTGAATTCCAGTCAGAACATCTCTAACGTTTGGGCAAGTCTTGTATTCCAGTCAGGACATCTCCAACGTTTGGGCAAGTCTTGTATTCCAGTCAGAACATCTCCAACGTTTGGGCAAGTCTTGTATTCTAGTCAGGACATCTCCAACGTTTGGTCAAGTCCTGTATTCCAGTCAGGACATCTCCAACGTTTAGCCAAGTCTTGTATTCCTGTCAGAACATCTTCAACGTTTAGGCAAGTCTTGAATTCCAGTCAGGATATCTCCAACGTTTGGCCAAGTCTTGAATTCCAGTCAGGACATCTCCAACGTTTGGGCAAGTCTTGTATTCCAGTCAGGACATCTCCGTCATTTGGGCAAGTCTTGATTTCCAGTCAGGGCATTTCCAACGTTTGGGCAAGTCTTGTATTCCAGTCAAGACATCTCCAACGTTTGGGCAAGTCCTGTATTCCAGTCAGGACATTTCCAATGGTGAGACGTCGAATTACTCGTGTCACCTCTTTAGAATTATCCTGAATCGTACTGAACCTTTTCCTTCGGAGCAGCTTCTTCAGTTTCAGGAACAAGTAATAGTCTGGTAGGCTCATGTCAGGACTGTATGGCACGTGGGGAAGCAATTCCCATCCATACTTTTCCAGAATGTCTTTTACTGTACGGGCAACATACGACCTCGTGTTGTAGTGCAAAATGATGACACCAGCTTCGAGCATGTCGGGCCTTCTTTGGTGAATCTTTGAGCTCAAAACATTTTGTAGCAACCTTCTGTAGTATTCCTCTGTTTGCTTCATATGCGATCTCTTCACAAGCTTTCCGTCGATCTTCTTCCAAAATGCTGTTGACGATAACCACAGAAGTGTCATCCGTTGCATCTGATAGCCGGACGCTTCTTGGGTCGTCTTCGATGCTTTCCCGACCTCGGCGGAAAGGAGAAACCCATCGTTACACTGTGCTACGATCCACTACACTAACCTCACAAACTTCACATAAGGCTTTATGAATTTCGATAGGAGATTTTCTTCGCAAAATTTCAATTTCAATGTAGGACCGCTGGTCGCTAAGCGAGATCTTACCTGACTCACTTCCTTCCTCCATTTCTAGGAAGAAGGTTTCGGAACAGGAACCAATTAGCCAGCAAACGTAGACACAACTTTGTACACTGAATTCTGACTCACAACTAGCGCAACGATTGGAGCTACTGCATCATCCTACGGGCAGCGCCTGCGTAGTGGAAAACTTCTGAAATAACCTAAGTCTCCTGCCTGAATTCTCACATAAGGCTGCCTTCAGAGTAATTTTCCCAAAAATGAAATAAATAAAAGAAGTCAAATTCAAACAGAAAAATTGTCTAAATTTGTGGAATTTCTATAATCTTGATCGTCGTGCTCAAGCGGAAAATATTTATTTTCTTAGTTCGAAAAACTTTTCAACGCCATATTGAGCTATACTAGAGGCAACTTTTTTGCACTAAAGCAATTTGATTGTGATATATGTATTTGATACCTAGAAAAAAATCAATAAAATTGCATAAATTTTGGAAATTTCTATAATTTCGATCATCATGCGCGAATGGAAAATATTGTCTGATTTAAATTTTTCTTTTAAATTATCTATAGCTATACCATGGCAACCTTTCCGCACTACAGAGATTCGACCTACCCTGCTCCCCACATAGCTGGGAAGCAAGGAATGTGCAAGGTTGTACATAGGAGATAAAATGAACAAACACACTTCTACAACGTACACACACAGATACACTACTTTTATTAGTGTTTTGTATCGGAAAACGCTATTCACAAGTTATATAGGGGGTAATAATAATCATACCGTGAAATAAAACGTTGTGTGTGTGTGTGTGTGTGTGTGTGTGTGTGCGTGTGTGTGTGTCTCTCTCTCTCTCTGCATTGCTGTATAAAACGAAGAGCTGGTATTTTGCTTACACCTTGTTAATATTCTAATTTACTAATATTTAAATCTATCATACATACCTTTCAACTCAAAGAGCTGTAGAAGCGTACTGTTTTTGTATATCATCATCATCATCATCAACAACCATTATCAATCCACTGCTGGACGAAGGTCTCCCCAAGTTTCCTCCACAACGGTCTGTCTTGTGCCAGTCTCCTCCATGTCACTCCAGCATACTTTCGAATTTCATCCACCCATCTCCCATGTGGTCTTCTTCTGGGTCTTTTCCTGTCCCTTGGAATCCAATCTAAAATTTCGGCTGTCCATCGATGGTCTGTCCTTCTGGCAGTATGTCCAGCCCATTGCCATTTCAGGGATTTAACTCTGATCATGATGTCTTCCACTCTTGTCATTTTTCGGATCCACGTGTTCCTCTTCTTATCTCTCCTGGTTACACCAAGCATGCACCTCTCCATGCCGCTTTGAGTTGTCTGCAGCCTTTGTATGTCTCTTTTAGCTAAGGTCCACGTCTCTGCACCATACGTAAGCACTGGAAGGATGCATTGATCAAACACTTTTCTTTTGAGACATAATGGCATATTGCTCTTGAAAATTATGCTGTTTCTTCCAAAAGCTCTCCAGGCAAGTTTTGTACGCCGATTAATTTCTTCACCAATGTGACCCTCACTTGATATCTGCTGTCCAAGATAAACGTACGTGTCTGTTATCTCCAGCTTTTCTCCATCAATTGATAAATCTTCATTTCTTGTAAAAACATTGTACATCACTTTTGTCTTCTGAAAGTTCATTTTTAATCCCACTTCTTTACTCTTGTCAGCAAGTTCCTGGATCATACTCTGTAGCTCTGATGGGGTAGTTGCAAAAATGACTATGTCATCAGCAAAACGAAGGTGGGTTAGATAATCTCCATTAATCTTTATCCCTTTGTTTTCCCAGTTCAGTGATTGAAGGACATTTTCCAATGTGGCATTAAAGAGCTTCGGAGATATGGTGTCACCTTGTCTCACTCCTTTTCCAATTTTTATGTGTGTTGTATTTTCAAACAGCCGAATCTTTGCACTTGCATTTTCATAGATGTTATTAATAATATTAATCTATGCATCTTCAATACCGCAGGATTTCAGAGCCATTGCAACTGCTGATGGTTTCACCGAATCAAAGGCTTTTTCATAATCGATAAAAGCCATGCACAATGGAAGTTCATATTCCCTCGCTCTTTCAATTAGTTCTCTCAGTACGTGGATATGATCTATTGTGCTGTAGCCACTCCTGAATCCAGCTTGTTCTCTCGGTTGAGCCATGTCCAGTGTCACCTTCAAGCGGTGTGAAAGAACTTTAGTGAAGATTTTATAAACCACTGATAGGAGGCTGATAGGTCTGTAGTTTCCGAGATCCTCAATGTCACCTTTCTTATGTAGCAGGATCATTGTAGCGGTGTTTCAATCCTCAGGAATCTTTCCTTCATTAAGGCATCGAGTGAAAATTTGGGTGAGTACTGTTTCGATTTCTCCACTTGCTTCTTGTATGATGTCTACAGTAATTCCATCTTCTCCTGGAGCTTTTCCCCGCTTCATGTTCTTGATTGCATGTGCAACTTCTGCTGGAAGGACTGGAAGAACTCTGGTACTGGTACCTTTCATGATGTCTGGAGTACATGTATCATCCCTTTCATATAATTTGGAGTAGAAATCTTTCACTCTTGTCATAATTTCGCCTCTATTTCTTGTTACAGAACCATCTTCTTTTCTCAGTGCCATAATCTGTTTTTTTCCCCTTACTGAGATGTCCCTTTGCTATCTTTAGGCTTTGGTTGTCTTCAATTGCTTTCCTTACCAGTTCACAGTTGAATTTCCTTACGTCTTCAGTGATACTTTTTCGTACTGTCTTGCATAGCTCTATATATTCCACTTTGGAAGTCACATCTTCTTTAGTTGTCCTCATCACTCTTCTTTTTTGCATCAACATTTTGGTTTTTCCTGATAATTTGTTCACATGCAATTTGTTCTTAGACCCAGCTAATTTTGTTGCTGTTCCCATAAGAGCTTTGGTTACTTTTCTGTTAACTTAAGAAATATCCACTTCTTCCGATGTAAGGCCTTCTAAAGCAGAGAATCTGTTCTTCAGTTCCAATTTGAAGGTATTATGATGTTTTTTAAGGTTGGTTATGTCAATACATTTTGTTTGTCTTATGAGCTTGCTACGTTCGAGTTTAGTGTTGAGGTGCATCTTACATCTCACCAATCTATGGTCACTGCCTGTGTTGAACTTGTTTAGCACACTGCAGTCTTCTATGACGAATTTTTTGTTGCACATAATAAAATCAATTTCACTTGTCGTCCCATTTGGATGTCTCCATGTCCATTTCCTGTGTGGCTTTTTCTTGAAAAAGGAGTTCAAGATGAAAAACCCTTCTGCCTCTGCAAACTCTACGAGAGTATTTCCACGCTGGTTTGTGTTGCCGTGACCGAATTTACCTACTGAAGTTTCATTCTGTTGCCGTTGCCCTATTTTTGCATTGAAATCTCCCATAATTATCTTCAAGTGCTGCTTACCTACTGTACAAAAAGTAGTAAAATTGACCTTTTGTGCCTTAATTAATTTCGGAAAACGCATAAATTCAGCATCACAATACCTTGATTTATAAGAAAATCTACAACTGAAATTGTTAGATGAAAATTGAAGATTTTCGTCACGCAAAAGTGAGTGTGTGGTTGTTTAGTTAGAAATTAGCAGATTACTGATATAAAGTTTTACTGCTAGAAGACATACTGGATATCTGAACCTTTTCAAAATGATGCATCTCGAGTAACTTCCAGAAGTCATGGTCCAAGACTAACGCAAGCATGAGCGTACTAATATCCCCGCAATGCCGGGGCGGGGGCCTAAGAGGGCTTCTAACTTCAGTAAAAGGATTTTACAAACTTCTTTGCGGGAACTTCATATGAAATTTTGTACAGAAATTGCCAAGAATTTTCGACAGCAACTTTGAATGAAATATTAAAAGGAAATCATTTTTTTTTCAATAAATAAGAAAATCTTCAAGAAATCATTTTCGCTTTAGTTCATAAAAACAGGAATAACAGCTACTCCAGAGGACTTGAGGTTCCTTTTGACAGCCATAGAAATAATTTCAATACATGCATATTAACGAGAGAATGTGAAACAAATATTAGTTAAGTGAATGAAATATTTATATCAATGAGGATAAAGAGTCACGTATAACACTTGTTTGCACATAACTAACCACACATCCTTCAGTACATAATGAGACAGAAGGTGTTCTTCACGGGAACAAAAACAGGAGTCAAGAGAAAAGATTTTTACAATGTGCAAAATATTTTGGTATTATGTTAAGCTTGTTTTTTATATTCAAGAGTAAATAATTTAAATAATTTTACCTTTCTGTGCTAAAATTATTTAATTGCTACTTATTTATTTGGTGACTTATGTTCGATATTTTCGTATAAATCGGAGAAGGTCATTAGATCGCCAGGTACTTCAAAGAGTCTGGCCTTAGTTCTCTAAAAGAGTAAAATTTGCATGCTATGATTAATTTTGGCATAAGTGTTTTGCAGTCCTTCGCAATGGTACAAAACTAGGGCAATCATTTTAGTTGCAACATGCGCACTATCACACGCAATGATGTGTAACAATTTCGGTTTAACGAAAAATACCTGCAGGTTCCAAAGAATTTGAACTATTAAAAAAGCCCGTAAAACCTAATTAATAATATATAATTTAAACTTTTCAGTAATTGAAAGTTAATAGATTTTTTGCAAAAAGGGCCTCAAAGTTTTTTTGTTTTTTTTTTTTTGCGCCGGGACCCCAGTTTTTTTCAGTGCGCCACTGAAGGCAAGCGTACAAATGCGGAACTGCAAATTTAAGGAAAGGGTGAAAATATTCCAAATACGTGGCGACAGTTAACAAATAAATACATCGCTCTTTCCACGTTCCAGAAACACACAGCAACCGAAAAATTGTTTTTCGGCCGCCGCTGTGGAATCGAACCAACAGAACTCTCGGTATCGCGCCGAGTGCGTTACGCACTCGGCGCGATACCGAGAGTTCTGTTGGTTCGATTATCGCGCCGAGTGCGTAACGCACTCGGCGCGATACCGAGAGTTCTGTTGGTTCGATTCCACAGCGGCGGCCGAAAAACAATTTTTCCCACAGCGGCGGCCGAAAAACAATTTTTCGGTTGCTGTGTGTTTCTGGAACGTGGGAAGAGCGATGTATTTATTTAAGGAAAGGGGATGTAGACTTACCTAACGTGTAAGAAACGCATTATCTATTGCTGTCTATATAATGTGAAATTAATCATTTATGCAAACTGGCATAAATCAATCAATTTACTGAAGCTAAACATGGTCTTAAAGACCAAAACTGAATTTCTGCGCCTCTTGTAGGCCTGACTAATAGCCTTTTGCATGACTGACTTGTCTGTTTTTGGAGATGTAAAATTGAAATGAAAAATTAATATTAAAAAGAAAGATGTCGAAAGAAATTACAGGTTTCGAAACTATCAAGTATGCGACCAAATTGACTGTTATGCACGCTGATGATTTCTTTGGAACTTTCTACGTTCTTATCCCGATTGGATGCATATCAGTACTTCAAAGATAATGTTCTTTAAGGTGGTGTCCAAATGATGTTCTTCAGTTTTAGGATTGAAATGATTTGCGAACCTTTAACTCGTACCTCTTGAAGTCAATCTCTGCTGATATTTGCAACCCTAAACAGCAGATGGCAGTTGTTAAAGGAACACCAGTTTTAACTCCAGTTGTTTCTAAACAGTCGTACAGAATTTTATTTCATTCGCGAATGCTTCATATTGTTCCAATATTTTTATATTTATTTCATATTTTTCCAATGGAATAATATATAAAATGTATAGATTTTAATTACCGAATTCTTCTTCTTCTTCTTGTTTTTAGATTGAAGGTTTCACGACCACCGTGTGCAATACAAAGAGCTATAGGCAGTCGCCCGTCTCTAATTTAGAGACACTTGTTCCAGGTAAGAGAGAGAGCCAGTTTCGTAATCCGTAAGACAAACACAACACCCATACCCCACCGCGACTCGAACCCGAACCTTTCATGGAAGAATGTTCAAACGCCAGCGTTTAGACCACTGCGCCACCGGGGCTGCATTTTTTCGAATTAAAATGTTTTATGTCCTCTTTATCTTTTTTTATTGGAGGTTTAACGACCACCGTGAGCAATTCTGTGGAATACAAGCAGTCCCCCGTCCCTAATTTTGGGGCCACCCCGGTGGCGCAGTGATGGCCTCTGATCATTCGTCCGAAAGGGGTCCGGGTTCGAATCCCGGTGAGGCATGGATGTTGTTTTTGTCTTACGGCGCTGGTTCTTTCCCTTCCCTGGAACCAGTGACCTTAAATTAGGGACGGGCGACTGCTTGTAGCCCATTGAATCAAAAAAGAAAAAAATTGGGCCACTGGTTCCAGGGAAAGGAGAGAGCCAGTGCCATAAGATAAACGCCTATGTCTCACCACAACTCGAAACCGGACCCTTCACGAAAGAATGTTCACAAGCCAGAGCTTAAACCATTGCGCCACCGGAGTGACCAATTTCTTTTGTAAAATCTGAGAATTTCAGAATTGATATCTGAGCTTTTCATTTGGGATCAAACAATGACAAAAAAGTACAAGAAATATGTAGTGGAGTTCTAATACATCACCAAATACATGGACGCAGTTACAAAATGTAATCCAAAAAAACGCTACAATACTCCAAAATGATGCTCTTGTTCATCCAATTTTATTCATCGTAGCAAACAGAACACTGTAACTGACAGCAAATCCTGCAAAATTTAGCAAAAAACGTCTTTCGAATGTTACTGTTTTCCATAAGGTGAGGGTAGGTATGTTAAACTGCTCGTTCATTGAGAAATCAATGAATTCGGTGTATGTGAATCTCTGAATAGCTAAATTTCGCGTGCTTTCACGAACTTGGAATGCAGTTTCAGTAACTTGTGATGCCGCTAGTGTCATGAGAGTAATGTACGAAGAATACATTATTACCTGAAACAGACTTGCCCCGAACGTTATCATATCCTCCAAACCCCGATAATAAATACTGAACATAGCACTAAAAACATGTATAGAGGCGAAGATGATTACTAAAGCTGCTGTTCCACAAAGTGCTTCATCGGCAAAAGCGACAATAGATTTTAACTTCTTGTACAATTCCAATACCTGAGAAGAAGTACAATTTTCATTTCTCCTGATTTGTGCACCAAAGTTTCTGAAAGCGTTTTTTAGTACATAACAAATGCACAAGTAGTAAACAAGGAAAGTCCACGGAGCAAAAAATACAATCATGACGTGGTACACCGACATCAATATAGACGTCAGATAGACATGTGATAGGTTAGATGTGTTAACATTTAATAAACTGTTCGAAAATTGCCGTAAGAGGTTCAGGTGTCTCACTCGCCAAGTTAATCGAAAACATTGCATCGCCACCTGAAACAACAATATCGTGACAGAAAACATGAACGCTTTCTTTCTTGCTCGATTGAAATCTTCTTTGGTCAGGAAAATGTCAATCTCAGCGATATTTTTCAAGGGGCTTCCTAACCTGCGCCATTTGGTAAAGACGTAGAGTTTTATAACGATACTCAATACATCTCTGACTATCAGTGAAATTGCAATGTGTGCTCCAAACAGAAGGTAGCGCACATTTTTCAGCATGTATGTGAGATATATGCTTAGAAATGCTTGAAGAATAATTGGCAGGTATATAAAGAAACATGCTCTAACACCCCTTCGTTTCTTCATCCAGTCGTGGGAAGTGTCGATACCCTAGATATGAAGCAATATCAGTATTGGAAGAAACGACTTTCTGATGGTTTCCTCATCCTTCTCTTGATTTATTGAAGACGGAAACTGTACACTTCGTATAACTCTCGTTCTGCGATGGAAAAGTTCTCGTGGTTTGTTAATTTTCTGTAGAAATGTTAAAATTCTCTGTCGTATGAATTGGACGAAATCTTTAATTTCTTTTAATCTCGTGCTGCGGACTGATTGGTTGAAAATATCTGGTTTTGAAGAACAGAATTCCTGACAGATACAGTTTCTTTATTACATAATGTGCCTGGCTGCCACTTGTTTCACGTCATGCTGTTACAATTCCAGGGAAAGAAAATACACCTATGGCGCACACCAAGTGCCTCCTTCTGAAAAATATTGATCTTTCATTGGTTACTGCGCCATTTTATCTGTGGTATGGAACAACCTTAAAAAGAATGACGTGTCCGTCATTTTCATCATACAAAATTTTCTTTTGTGATACAAAATTTTCCTTTTTCTAAGCTCTTTTGTGTTGAGGAAAATCGATGAGAAACATAGAAGTCGACCGTCCTTCTTGGGACTTAAAATTGACAAAACTCCTAGAAAGTGAAATGAAATTGCGTGTATGAATAAAGAGCTGTTAGAGATATGTTGTTGTCCAAATTTTTACATTGTCTTTCTTTTTCTTTCTATTTCTTCTCTTTTGAGATGTTTCTAGTCGACGTAAAGTAAGGAATCCAAACTTCCGCTTTTGTGTTAATATATGTTTCAAGTGTCCGTGTAGAAAAACCGATGCTAAGCACACAAGAAAAGATCTCTGGAAAAAATTAAATGTAATTTCCATTCTTAAAAATATCACACATGATTATAAACTGAAAGATATTTACGAAGACCTAAATTCAAAAAAGCAGAAACAAAATTAGAATCTATACTGAACACAGCACTTGTAAAATCTATTTGGATACAACAAATACAAGTAAAAATGGTAACACACATTCCCGATTTAAATTTAAAAATTTCAAATAACATCTTTCCAAATCGTAAATGGCTACATAAAATTCATTTCTCGAATGACCCGTACTGTATATATTTTGGACTTTTAGAAACCACTGAGCACATTTTTGTGGAATGCAACTTTGATGAATATGTAAATTTGGGTATGGTTAAAAAATTACTTAAATTTGACAGAAGATTTAAATAATAATCAAATTGCATATCATGTACCATTAAAATATAGTAATTTAAAAAATAATGCTATTCACTATTTAATAGCAATAACAAAATATAATCTTTGAAAAAATATAAACTATCGAAATTCAGGACAAATAAAACTGGTACCTAAATGTGATTTTCGAAGTAATATTAAAATTTTGAAATAGAAAATATGGAGTAAATATGACATTTAAGAGGTTTAATAATATAATACAAATATAATAAAAAATATTATAAAACTTGAATTTTGAAATAGGATTCAAAAACAAACTTTTATGTACTCTTATTTTAAATACATCAGATCATGAATACGCAAGGAACGCTTATAGCGAAATAAATCCGTTTATTTTCGTGCTGTAAATTTGTATAAAGATTCGCCAATTGATACTTAGTGTCTGAAAGCGTTTTAGTGCATAACACATGCACAAGTAGCAAATCCAAAGTTTCTGAAAACGTAAACCTGCATAATAAGGAAATTGATAATACACTGCCGGACAATTGCTAAGGACGGATGACAATAGCAACGATAGCAACCATAAAATGGAAGGCAGGAAAATGTGGAAATTAGCATAAGTGCGGGATACAGTAAGACGTGTTGTGCGTATGCAAATTTTGGATTGCCGAACTTGTTCGGGACGTCATAGCGCTGATAAGAGATATAAAGGATTTGACGCGTATTGACCGTTGTTGTTCAAACGCAAAGTTGAAAGGGAAAGAATCAATTGACGAACTTGCAATTTTCAGTATGTCTTCCCGACATCACCTAGATGATTTTACGCGTGGTCGTATTATTGGCAAGATTGAAGAAGGGCGAAAAATAACAGATGTTGCTAGGGAGTTCGACGTCAGCCACAGTGTTGTTTCAAGGCTTCGGAAATCATTTCAAACAAATTGAGAGTGTAGCAAACGTCACGGGGGAGGTCATGTTCGCAGTACGACACCTGCAAAAGATCGGTACATAGTGCTATCAACAAAAAGACACCGGCGCAGCACAGCTAGTGAGGTAGCAAATCAGTTTATGGCTGTTACTGGCAAGCGGATATCCCGAAAAACTGTCGCCAGACGTTTGCATGAAGGAGGACTATACGCCCGCCGTCCTGTTGTGTGCATCCCATTGTCCAGACGTCACCGTACCGCTCGTTTGCAATGGTGCCATCAACATCGCAATTGGACTGATAACGACTGGTCTGCTGTCTTCTTCTCAGATTAGAGTAGATACAGTCTATCATCTGATTCTCGACGACAACTGATCTGGCGTGATAGGCGTACTGCATATTGTCCAGCAAACATACAGGAAAGGGACCGATATCCGACATGTAGTGTCATGGTATGGGCTGGCATCATGATCAATGGCCGTACGTCCCTCTATGTGCTTCCAACTGGGACTATGACTGGCCAATGATGCATTAATGATGTTCTGCTACCTCATGTTCGCATGTTCCGTGGTGCTGTCGGTGATAGATTCATTTTCATGGACGACAACGCAACATGTCATCGAACAGTCGCTGTCCAGGAGTGTCTTGAGAGCGAGGATATTCAACGCCTCGTATGGCCAGCACGTTCTCCAGATCTGAATCCCATTGAAAATGTGTGGGATGCTTTGGGGAGGAGTGTTGGTGGTCGCCAATGCCCTCCAATAAACAAGGACACCCTCATCCGTGCACTGACAGAGGAATGGGATAAATTACCCCAACAGCTGCTTGATAATGTTGTGCAAAGCATGACACGACGTGTGGAATCTTGCATCACCCTCCATGGTGGCCATATCTCGTATCGACATTTTACGCCGGAACGCCTGCGGACGGTAATTGCATTTTTTTCACGTTTACGTATTCTGCACAAAATGGCCTGTTTGTCCCTTGAACACGTTCCAAAGCCTTCTGGATTTCAGAGCACAATAAATTGTCTTTCTTGTAATGTCCTGGCATTCTGACATTATTTTATTTCACTTGGCATCCAAACACACTTACTTTTTTATGCGCTATATAGCCGTTTATGATCCGTCCTTAGCAATTGTCCAGCAGTGTATTTATAGCAAGGGTCTAAAGGCTGGATGTAATAAGAATGACATAGACCGAATACATAGAACTGTAAGAAGTCATATAATGTTTACGATGACAAAACCAACTAGTAAGACAATGAGATATGCAGGATCCATGACATATGTCCAGGGCTTTACATATTGGTTGAGGAATTTATTGCGTAAATACAACATCTTAATAGTAATGAAATCACTAACCCCGTTATCACATATGATATCAAGCTGCAAGGAGAGACAGTGTGTGAGAAAGAAAAGGCGGGTGTGTAAGCTATATCGTTGGTATATTGTGACAACACAGAAAAGATATACAGTATATCGGAATGACAAAGCAATCCTTGGACACTAGATGTAAAGAACAAATGCGAAGTGTCAACCAAAACGTACATGAACTTGAAAGAGACTGCCATCAGGGAAACAGTCGAAATCCTATCCAGCAAAACAGGGTGGAATGATATGGTTTCGTGTTGTCACCCACGTTCCCACGAAAACGATATCACAAAACCCACGTGATATTGTTTTTGTGATGTCACCCACGTTAGTAGCACGCATCTGTGTAGCTGCTTCAGAAGTCCGACACACGCCAGGAATTTTCCAAAAAGTCCGTGATTCCATGTGCAGACGATGTCAAGTGTGTGTTACATCTCATGGTCGCAACTGTGAACACCTTCTGTAGCCTCAATACATTTCGCAAATGTCTTGTGAGTAATAAAAAGCATTTTGTTCTCTTACGTGCTGCTCTTTCATTTCTCATTCTCTCTGTACTCTACTAGCACATGAAGATGGTGTTTCCGACCCTGCATTGCTACGTGATTCCAATTTGTCTTTGGGCAATCTACCCCTCCCTGAAGTTTTTACACGCTTAGCTGAATCACCCTGTATACACTCTACGTCAAAAAAATAGTTGCACCCAGAAGGACGCTTCGGATTGCAATGCTATTCGGGAGGAAGGTAAAGGTTACCGGGAACAATAAATGATTAAACATGGAGACTGATATGGGCAATATTTATTAAGCTACACGCCAATAAGTAGTGTCTCTCAGTATGGCGTCGGGCCGCCATGTTTGCCCACACAGCATGCCAGACGTCTCGGCATGGAGTTGTACAAGTTCCTAATGGTGTGCTGCGATGAGCCATCCCATGCTGCGTGAATCTTCTTACGCAGTTCCTGAAGATTGTGCGGTAGGGATGGAGTGTGGATAGCGCTTTCAATAGCATCCCACACATTTACAATCGGCTATAGGTCTGCAGGTGCGACTGACCATGGCAGAAAGTCAGTGTCTTGAAGGCAACCTCTAGAGACAGCAGCAATATGTGGACGAGCGTTGTCCTATTGGAAAATCACACCGGAGTGAGCGTTCAGAAAATGTAGGGCCACTGGTTGCAGGACCTCATTAACGTAATGTTGGGCTGTTAAAGTGCCTGTGATGAAAATCAAAGGTGATCTGGGAACGTAGGCAATTGCACCCCACACCATATCACCAGGCTTGCTGGACGTGTGGCGCTCGACAACAAATCGTTCATCTTAGCTCTGACCACTGTGCCTCTACACACGGAATCGTTGGTCGTCGCCTCCAAGACAAAAGCGGTACACGTCACTGAAGATCACCTGCTGTCATTCTGAGTGGCTTCATGACAGTCTGTCACGATACCATTGCAGTCTTTGGCGATGATGCAATGGTGTTAAGGACAGTCGTTGTAACGGTCAACGTTCGTGTAGTCCTACGTCGTTCAGCCGACTACCAATGGTGCTGGCACTAATGGGACTATACATCGAGGAAAACACTGTTCCCTGAATATCAGCAATCGTGCCTATTGGGTCACTCCGCGCATGTTGGTCAGCCCGTCGGTCCTCTCTCTCTCTCTCTCTCTCTGTGGTTCGTCTAGGTCTCCCAGACCCTTCCTTTCTCCGTTGCGTGCCTTGTTATGTCCACCGTTGCCAACAGCGTAGTATGGTGATATCCGCACGACCGGAATGGCGCGCAAGGCTGCAATAAGACTCCCGCTTTTCGGAGCCAGACGATGAGGCCCCTATTAAACTCCTCCAACTGCTTGAAGTGCTTCCAAACTTTTTTCCGAGGCATACTTCACTTGCAAAGGATGCAACCAACACAACAGCATGAGTCAGAATGGCAAGCACGCGCAACGGGACGACCTTATACAGCAGCTCAGGCACAGCGCTCTGACCCCGTCTAGCTTGCGCCACATGCGCAGCCGAGCGTGGTACTTAAATCATTCGCATATCTCACGATGTCAAACTTATCCACAAAGTTTCATTCCTGTCGGTTGCTTCCTTCTGGATGCAAGTATTTTTTTGACGTAGAGTGTATTTTTTTCTCTTATCTTTAAATGTTGCTAAGGTAACATACCGTCTAAAACTGACCTTATTACGTACATCAAGCGACTTATTTGACTTGATTTGTTTTGAGTTTTTCCTTTTCGGAAGACAGAAGAGGGCGGGCAAAATAAAAAGGCAAATTAAAACTAGTTGCCTAAGACAACCGTTCATGTATGCGGTTTGCTACCCCCTCGCAAAATAATTTGTAAAACAAACAAAGTACGCAGTTGTTTGATACAAAGGAATTAACTTTTGCTATCTTATACTGCATATTGTCTCAGTGAGGAGAATTACTAATCTTATAGTGCTCCTCTTATAGTGCGTCGCATAAATATAGAAACAGAACAAATTCTCGAATAAAAAAGAAACAACAACGAGCTGAAATGTACAACTCATATTTATAGAAAAAATATCATAGGACACGCAGCTGCAAAATAATTTGACGGAAACATAACAATTCCATCGACAAGTACAAGAGAAAAAACAGAAATACACTGTCTCAAAAATATGAAGACTTACTATTTATGAGCACCTTTGGTATGAGTAGTGGAGCCGTTGTTCCGAATAACACTGCAAACCCGATTGGGCGTGCTGTCCACCAAGTGATGTAAGTGTTCTGGACGGAGTGCGTAGCAGATCCGTTCAATCTGCTCTTTCAATGCCACCACGCTTGAGAACTGCCGTCCATTCGCATACACATCACGAGCTAGGATACCCCAGAGATTCTCGATAGGGTTCAGGTATGGACTGAGTGCTGGCCAATCCGTTACGGTCACATGATGAGTGTTAAATCAGCTTTTCGTTGATGCAGACCGATTGATAAAAGCATTTTCTTGCTGGATGAGATAATCAACACCCGCTAGAGTTTCTGCAAAAGGCAGAAGGTGGCTGCTGAGTATGCCCTGATACTTTTCGGAGTTTTGCTTGCCTTGCATAAAAGCGATATTCGTTGTCCCATTGAACGCAAAATCTCCCCAGACCATCACAGGTATGCCTCCTTTCTGTCGGCTGAAGAAGGTGCGTGTCTCGCGTCGTAAATCATGCCAATAGCTGTTCCAACCGTCAGAGCCATCCAGGTTGAACGTTTTCTCATCGGAAAAAATAGTTATGATCCACTCGTCCGTCCAGTGCATGTGGCTGCTTGCCCATAACAATCTATCTCCCTTGTGGCGCCGCGTCAGGTGTGGTAGACGGCGCATTTTACGGAGCATAATGTTGCGACTTTCCTTGATTCGTCGATGAACTGTGTCCTTTGAGACGGTGATACCTACAGCCCGTGAAACTTGATGAAGTGATAACATTTGGGATGAAAATAATCGCATGATGGCACGACCATCTCGTTTGGTTGTTATTTGAGGCCTTCCAAGCCGTTTTATGGCAGTTAACGCACCGAGTTTCGGTAAAGTCTTATAAATGACTGCCCTACTCCTCCCCATAGCTTTACAAATTTTCGCTACAGGCAATCCATTTGCTCTCAGTCTCCAAATCTTCTGCACCTTCTCACCAGAAAGTTGACTGTTGCGTGGCATTTCGGCAAATGAATATCTGACGGTAGGTCCGCTGTCTTTTGTAGACTGGACCGATTACGGCACATGCCGTGCGTACAACATGCTAAATTGTACATCTCATTTGCATGTGGCTACTTTACATAGTTGTCTTTATATTTATGAGACACCTAAAATGACACTATTTCCCTTTGTGGTGTTCTTGTCACACAATCCGGTCATCTCGACGGATCGAAACGTTTGTTCAAGGGTTATGTCTAATTAGGTACCACTTCAGCTTCCTACCTATATTCGCATTGCGTTCACGGCGCAAAGTCGACTGTCTGCATATATATGCGACGCACCTTAGTCACTCAGTTACTTCATCTTGGTAATAGCGTAATAATTAAATGCCTTATGCAGGTTACTCCCCTCTCACGAAAATAGAAAAGCAAATAAAAACGCTAGTTACAAATGGTAACCGTCTATTTAAGCGGTTTGCTACAATCACGAACACAGCACACACGCAACTCTAGTTCGTAGAACTAACAAATTATGCAGTTTTTGATATAAAGGAATAAACTGTAGCTATTCTATACTACATAAACTGAAGAGCAATTGAATTAGAGATACCTGTCTAGTAACTTGTAGCACCACCTTTCGCCCTGATGACGGCGGCGATTCGTCTCGGCATGGACTCAACAAGACACCGGAAGCGTTGGGAAGCCATACGAATCCACGACCCCTGAACAAGCTCCCACCTTTCATGAAGATTTGATGGAGGGGGGGCTCAGAGCCTCGAACATCTCTCTCGATGGGATTGAGGTCAGGTGGCCTAGCTTGTCAAGGGAGTGTGGTCACGTCGGTGGAGTGTATATCCAACCATTCGGATACAATTCGAGAGCTGCATTGTCTTGTTGCAGGATGAGGTCCCCAGTGGGATGTTGAAGACGCACACACGGGAACAAATGGTCGTCCAGGATATCCCGGTAACGTTGACCTGTGAGGGACGATGTCACACGTACCAGGGGTCCCATTTCAGTCCACGTGAACAGTCCCCAGACGAGAATGCCACTTTCACCAGCTTGAAGAGTACCCTGCTGGAAAGAAGAATCCATCGCTCCATGTCGTTTGCGCCGTACTCGTATCCTGCCATCCGCATGTACCAACTTGAATCTCGACTCATCAGTCCAGGTAACATTTTCCCACATGTCTAGTGTCCAGTGGCGATGTTCCCGCGCCCATGCTAATCGTTGCTCCCTGTGATGTGCGGTCAGCAGCGGTACCCTCGTGGGACGATGGCTTCTGTACCCCATAGCGAGGAGATGGTTCTGGATGGTGGGGCTGCTTACACGTTTTTGTGCACCAGCGTTAAATTTCCGAGTGATGTCTTGCACTGTGGCCCGTCTATCCGATGTTACAATGCGAGCTAGCCGACGATGACCCCACTCATCCACACGCTGTTGCTCACGGCAGTTGGTCTTTGCAGGGCTGGTTTTACCGGATTCGTTGTACTCACGGTGCACCCGTGACACAGTGGCTCGTGAAAATCCCAGTGCCCGCACGACTTCCGAGTTGGAGTGACCCATTCGTCGGGCCCCAACAATTTGCCCACTATCAAATGCGCTTAGATCCTTCGTCTTAACCATACTACGTCCGACTCTTACTGATTCCCGTCGCATCACTCCTTATATTGTCGGATCGCTGCATACGTCATGTCGTTTCCGTTTACAGGGCTGCGCACAGCGCCACATTTGCATAACCCCAGCTGTCTCTAATTCAATTGCTCTTCAGTGTATTATTGTAATGAGGAAAAGTAATTATTCACCCCTCTTTGTTACTTATTTACTTGTCGTATTTCTGTTGATTATTTGGGGCACTTTATTTTAAAATAAATGAAAAAGATCACCACTTAAAACATTTTTATGGTATTTTATTAAATTGCTTAACAACGGAGCAAAACAGTTTCTGCCCTTTATATACTTAAATGCTGTTACCAACTCACTAATAAGAACTGCCTCCCAAATCATCAGTACCCTATGTAATAAAGAGAGAGAGAGAGAGAGAGAGAGAGAGAGAGAGAGAGAGAGTGTATGCAGAACGTGGGGAGTAAACCAATGTGTGTATATGTGTGGGCTGGTGCACCATGCTGATGTGTGGTGCAGTTAGCACAAGTGTATAGCATATCACCCATATCACACCAAACTATAAACATTACGCTCGTTTAACTAGAGGTAATGGTATTAAATGCGGCAGCACATAAATTGCCATTAGTCAATTTTAGAGGCATGTCGCAATAAAATATAATAATTCAAGCATAAACTGTAGGAAATGCAAAGAACAACATGTAGACATTCTTAAAAATAAAGAGTGTGTGTGTGTGTGTGTGTGTGTGTCCAGAAAATAACGTCACATATCTGCCTCTTTTACAATACATTGTAACTGCTATTTTTTTTTTTCATTTTAAATTCCCGTACATTTTACCATGTTTGCATCGCATTTATGATCATGACTGATATTGTTACTGCAGTATATAATAAATGATTTGATTTTGTGCCCACTCTTTAAGAAGGCAAGATTGTAACTCTGAGTTGTGTCAACATTTACAGTATATTGATCACAAGAAACCCTTAGTCACAGTTGTTAAAATTGTAAACAGTCAACAACCTCCCTTCTGACCATCCCACAGGTGTCTCGGCCGGTTTTGTTAAACCCCTGATTTTGAATCGTCCAATCACATGAAAGATTATTTTGTATTGGCTAAGCAGACTACAACCAGTTAGCCGACTCCTGAACTAAGACTGCGCATCCAGCCGTTTATTTAGTTTTTGTGCTATTATGTGGATTTGGGCAAATGTATTCAAGATTTTGGATGAATTTACTTTAAACATCCTTTTGAATCACTCAATGTGTTGCTCTGAGAGCCGTTGTCTACTCCTGGAATCTCCGACAGATATTAAATTTTACAAATACCTTATCCACCTACCGTGATGCTGATGTTATTAGCACGTCTTTTGTAAAAAATGATCGTGTTTATGTTATCGGTTTGTCCGTCCGTCTGTGGACACCATATCTCTGCAACTGTTATTTAGTTCCATTTGAAAAATTATTTTTGCATTGGGAAGCTTGAAACATGCAAAGGGTGATCCTTCATTTCAATTTTTTTACGGTGTACAATTTTGCCACTAAAGGGCGTACGTGCAGATAATACCGAATTCAAAATACATTTTATTCCATGAATTTGCTTCTAAACATCCTAGTGTAAAAAGTCTTTTACCTTTCAATTCCATTTACATCGAAGAGTGTTTTAGATATAGTCACTTTTTCAAGTTACGCATAGATTTTCCGCTAGTGGGAGTAAAACTAAATTGCGTTTTTTTTTTTTTTGGATTGGAGGTTTAACGACCACCGTGAGCAACTCAATGGGCTTATAAGCAGTCGCCCGTCCCTAATTTAGGGTCACTGGTTCCAGGGAAGGGAGAGAGCCAGTGCCGTAAGACAAACACAACATCCATGCCTCACCGGGATTCGAACCCGGAACCCTTACGGACGAATGATCAGAGGCCATCGCTTAGACCAATGCGCCATCGGTGCGGCAAATTGCGTTTCCCTCGATATCTATGCTTGTAAAACTCCGATTTGAAAAATTCTTTCTGCGTCGGATACAGCTCCTATTGAGAAATCTTTTCCACATAATTTCTAGTTTTTAGCAAGAAATGGTTTGGCCACCAGGGGTGTAAGTCTTAATTTCCACTTCTGATGAATTTGCAGCAACATTTGAACTTCAAAAATCTCGATTGAAAAAAATTATTTTCTGGACTGATACCAGTCATGTCCAAAAACCTTTTGAGAATACTTTCTTCTTAAAATAATGCATTTTTACCCCTCCAGGGGGCGTAGATGAGTATCTTATATTTGTCGATATCTCCGCTTCTAAGAATCCGATTTAAAAATTATTTTTTTGTTGGAGAGCGTTTCCACTGTGAAATGTGTCTCATATAAAATCATGTTTTTCTTTACGCACAAGTCAGCAACCAGAAGGCATAAATTCACTATTCCGTTTACAGCACTATCTGCGATGTTACAAACCGATTGGAAAACTTCTTTCTTCGATCGATTTCGGTCAGATACCGGTACCTTTGACTTTAAAACTATTTCTTGAGTTCCATAGCGGTTGATTTGACTTTTAATAGCTTTAATAAATTTAATTCGCGTCAGAATGGATTCAATAGACGCGCTCATTACACCCCAAAATTAGGTGTCATCTTTCTTGTTTTTCATTAATAGTGCGGGAGCCGACGCATGTCCTGTTGGAGAGTTTACGTATACGGGGTTTCTTTTCATATATCATTAAATATGCGTCATGTGATGTTTTTCATCTTGGGTAGGTGACCGAAAGTTCGTCAGTTTTATTTCAAAATGGCCGCCAAATATGGTATATGGTTTTAAACGGATAGCAGCATTTAGTTTGAAATGTGGCCAAGTTTGGTATCAATTGAAAGCTCTTATTTATGACAATGCAACTAACCACAGTATATTTACATATTGTAACATACATTTAAGCGAAATACAAAATATTTTCTGAGCCACAACACATATTTTATTTATTATGTATTTTTTTTTTGATTGGAGGTTTAACGACCACCGTGAGCACCTCAATGGGCTATAAGCAGTCGCCCGTCCCTAATTTAGGGCCACTGGTTGCAGGGAAGGGAGAGAGCCAGTGCCGTAAGACAAACACAACATCCATGCCTCACCGGGATTCGAACCCGGACCCTTTTCGGACGAATGATCAGAGGCCAACGCCTTAGAACACTGCGCCACCGGGGGCGGCTTTATTATGTATATTGCAGCAGTTTGTTGTACATACTGGTTTTACAGACCACACATTTTTCGATGGAACTGGCTTATACATAATTTTTCATGTTTAATGACGTCTCTGTGCAATTGCATGCTTCTGTCGAGTAAGTCCTATGATGCCTCCATGACATTTTGCTGGTTTGTTATAGACCTGCTCAAGAGCTTGATCCATTTCAACACTACTAAACTTTCTGGTTACGTGTTGAACAACAAAGCTGTCCTTTTTTAATGACGCATAAATATTCGGATGAAGTTCTTCCAATCTTCAAGATACACAGACCCCCATCTTGCGTAATTAATCTTTCCAAATGCAAAGAACAAAGGTCTCTTTGAAATGCACACATATGTAAGTCCAGGCTCCCCTCTCGTTTTGCCCGTATCATGTTGCTAAGTATTGAAAATATATGATTCAGAAACGTTTTCCAATATCGGAACAATTTTGTCCCAGCTGGCCCACGGGTCAGCTGGGACCATATGTCGCTGTAGGCAGTCATCCCATGAAGAACCTGCATTTGAGGAATCCCAGACAATTTGGTGTCTGGAAAGTAACATCACACTGGCTTATTTTTTCGAAGCACTGAAGAGGAATTCTCATTTTCCTTGCCTCACGGTGTGAAAAGAACATCACACCATTGCGAGCAACCTATCAGCCAGGCCATCCTTGGCGTTTGGGCGCCAATATCACGAAGTTAATGTTTCCATCATTTTTATGCCAGGGGAAGGATTCGAACAACCAACTCTCGGTTCCGATGCTCCGACTGTTATCCACTATACTACACTGGCATTGGATCTTACTGCTATCTGCCTTTATCCCATGTGCGCCCTGCGGCGCAGGCACGTCACAGGGCGCAAAAACACTTGTTAATTGAGGCTTAATGTTTATAAACCTTGCTTTATATGAGCCCAGTGTTATTAGAGAAAAAGAAACAGGAAAGAAGACGGTTATACACTGAAGAGCTTAGAGACAGCTGGCGTTATGCAAATGTGGCGCAGTGGGCGGCATTGTAAATGGAAACGACATGACGTATGCAGCGATTCGACAATATAAGGAGTGATGCGACGACAATCAGTAAGAGTCGGACGCAGTATGGGTAAGACGAAGGATCTAAGCGCATTTGATCGTGGAAAAATTGTCGGGGCCCGACGAATGGGTCACTCCATCTCGGAAGTCGTGCAGACACTGGGATTTTCACGAGCCACTGTGTCACGGATGCACTGTGAGTACATCGAATCCGGTAAAACCATCCCCGCAACGGCCAACTGCCGTGAACAACAGCGTGGGGATGAGCGGGGTCATCGTCGACTAGCTCACATTGTAACAGCGGATAGACGGGCCACAATGCAAGAAATCACTCGGAAATTTAACGCTGGTGCACAAAAACGTGTAAGCAGCCACACCATCCAGAACCATCTCCTCGCTATGGGGTGCAGAAGCTATTGTCCCACGAGGGTACCGCTGCTGACAGCACATCGCAGGGTGAAAAGATTAGAATGGGCGCGGGAACATCGACACTGGACCCTAGACTTGTGGTAAAATGTTACCTGGACTGATGAGTCGAGATTCACGTTGGTACATGCGGATGGCAGGATACGAGTACGGCGCAAACCACATGGAGCGATGGATCCTTCTTGCCAGTAGGGTACTATTCAAGCTGGTGGGGGTGGCATTCTCGTCCGGGGACCGTTTACGTGAACTGAAATGGGGCCCCTGGTACGTCGTGTGACATCGTCCCTCAAAGGTAAACGTTACCGGGATATTCTGGACGACCATTTGCTCCCATTTGTGCGTCTTCAACATCCCACTGGGGACCTCATCCTGCAACAAGACAATGCAGCTCCCGAATTGTATCCGAATGGTTGAATGAACACTCCAGGGACGTGACCTCGCTTCCTAGGTCACCTGACCTCAATCCCATCGAGCACATCTGGGATGCCATCGAGAGAGATGTTCAAGGCTCTGACCCCGCTGCATCAAATCTTCGTGAACTGTGGGAGCTTGTTCAGGGGTCGTGGATCCGTTTGACTTCGCAACACTTCCGGTGTTTTGTCGAGTGCATGCCGAGACAAATCGCCTCCGTCATCAGGGCGAAAGGTGGTTCTATACGTTACTAGACAGGTATCTCTAATTAAAATGTTCTTCAGTGTATGAGACCAATGTTATTAGAAAAAAGAAACAAGAAAAAAGAGAGAGAAAACATTGGACACGGCCTCACTGCTGACTACAGGTAATTCAGTAAAAGGGTCAGTTTTCTTTCTGGAAAAATATGTTGTTTCCGAGAGACTACTCTTATAATGAATGCTTCTACTCTTTGTACTCTCATCGATTTCTCATCAATTACGCAAGCTAAAAGTTTTAGAGTACAAAAGAAGCTTTTGTAAACCGGGCAACGCCTGAGTCGTATTTTCTTCAGCAATCTTGTTGCCACGATAGAGGAAAAGAGAAAAGCAACCAATAGGCGGGCTGTATTTTCTAAAACGACGGGCGTGACTTAAATATTTCCGCTAGACCTTGTTTCATATTGTACTGAAATGAAACGGCGTCGTGGATTTCAAGAATTCGTCGAACTTACGAATCCCCTTCCAAGAATCTTGGCCTCCAAAACGGTTTCGTACACATTCTGAAAATACACTTACGCGTTGATAATATCTGTCAAACTGTGCTGAAATCGTCTATAACGAAGTAAATTTCTCCGTCATTTTTGGTCTACGCCGGGATTCGAACCCGAGGCCGCTTATTCCGGAACAAGTCGCTCTACCAACTGAGCTACGCAGACGATTATTCTGATTCCTATCTGCCTTTATGTCGTGTGCGTCCTGCTGGCAGGTACGTCACACCTCTCCCCCCCCGAAAGAGGGCCGGGGATGGCCCACGGGTCAGCCGTGACCATGTATCGTTGAAGGCAGCCATCCACTGTAGAACGTGCACTTGAGAACTCCCAGTCAATCTGCTGTGTGGAATGCAACATCACACATTTTTATTTTTCGAAGCGCTGGAGAAAGAATTCTCTGATTTTTCCTGTCTCGCGGTGTGGAAATAACATCACACCAATGCGAGATTTTGAACTGCCAGGTCATCCGGATAGTTCGGGCGCCATTATAACGAAGTAAATTTCTCCGTCATATTTGGTCTACGCCGGGATTCGAACCCGAGGCCGCTTATTCCGGAACAAGTCGCTCTACCAACTGAGAGCTACGCAGACGATTATTCTGATTCCTATCTGCCTTTATGTCGTGTGCGTCCTGCTGGCAGGTACGTCACACGTCTTAATCATTAACCAGAAACAGGTGGTGAAAAACGGAAAACCAGCATGAAAAAATTCATTGTTAAACAAAAATCGCTGCGCTTTCTAAAGAAAGCAGAAAAGTTATGTATAGGGTTTGTGAGTGGAATTTCAGCTGCAGAGAAAGTAAAATGTTCCTCTTCGCCTGATCGAAGTACTCATCGTAACATCATACAGAGATCATTCCTGCCTATATATTAGTTCTGTTCCATATTGCCGGAATAAGCACTTCTCAATACTGGATGAAGAAACGCATGGGTAAAACAGCTCGATGCTTCGTAAAATTACCAATCATGGTTCAACTGCTTCTAATCGTGCAATATGTGTATTTGGTAACTCGTAGGGAGGTTTATATTCCGGAAATACCATTTATGATTTCAGCTGCACTGATTGACTCATTTGGCTTGCTTCTGAAATTCCGTATGCATTTCAAACGGCATCTCTTTATAAACCCCTTGAAAAAAATTGCTGAGATTTTTGTCCGCATAACAAAACCAGATTTAACAACAGCCAAAGAAACAGCGTTCATCGCTTCTTTACCAGTACTCATCATGCAGATAGCAATAGTTTTTCTTCTGATCTATTGGCAATTAAGACATAACGACATTTTGGTACTCTTTTCAGACATTTTGTTTAATTTGTGTTCTACCTCAAGCCAGTCCCTTGCCACTTCGTTGATGATTTTTGTTGAAATGAACCGTTTTTTCCTCATATATTTTGTTCCATGGATTTTCCTTATTTATTACTTGTGCATTTGTTACATATTGAAAACTGCTTTCGAAAAATTAGAAGACAAGATCATAAAAAATGAAACTTCTGATATTTCTACAATATTGGAATTTTACAAGAAGTTAATAAAGACTGTTTTATACCTGGATGAACTTCTTTGTGGAAACAGCAGCTTCGGTAATCATCTTCGCCATCTTAAATATCTTTACTTCCTTGTTCATCCTGTATTTTCTTGGTCTTAAAGGCATCATCAGAATCAGCATCAGTGTTCTTTCAATTGCTTTATATTCTGCGTACCTTATTATCTTGACGCTTGCAGCTTCAAAAGTTACAGAAATGATGGACGAATTCGTGAGAGCATTCAGAGTTCATTAACTCGGAAATTTACTTACTCAGAATTCATTGATTACTCCATGAATATCCAATTCAAAACGTCTGCCCTCACAATAACACTGAAGAGAAGCTCGCTATTAAATTTTGCAGGGTTCGTTATCAGTTACAGTGTCCTCTTTGCCACAATGAATAAAATTGCATAAACCTCATCTGCGGATTAAGAGTTTTTAAGAGCTATACGATAAAGCTGCTTTCACGAACGTAAGCAATTACTTCCTTGCTTTCTTGTATATTTTTACCAGCAACACCAAAACATTGTCCAATGATTTTCTTATTGCTGTGTTCTAAGCTAAAATTGATTACTATTTGCTAACGATTCTGATATTTACAAATCGGTCATATAAAATTGAAATTAAAGTGAAATATGCTATATAAGGTCATCAAACCTTATTAAATAATGATCATGAGCAAATTCACATCCCTATAATTGAATATTGATCTTAAGCAATTTAGTGTAGTAATGTAATATGAAAAAACGGGATGTTCATATTTCTGCGTTGGCCTTGGTAGCAAATTCGGACCTACAGCGCTTCTATCGGTGACGTTTCGAAAATTATTTTATGAAAACAAAATCACTCACAATAAAAGAAGGTTACACAAAATAAATGAAGTACTTAAAAATATATCTGTACTTAACATTTCAACAGGCTGGAACGAATCAATTCCGGGTTTACAAAATTGACTGATATCAGCTCGAACAAAAACAGTCGTGGTCAAAAGTCCTGTACCAGTATACCGAAAATCAATTTTTGATGTTTGAAGTCAACTTATACAGCGTAATGGTAAAGTTAGGAATACATATTATACATTAATTAAAAGCACATTTTATGCTGAATTCAAATACTGTTTACAGAATGTTATTATCAGTAATAGAAGTAAAGTTACACGCAAAAGTACAGCGTCTAGTCATAAAAAAGAAAAAAATAGTGGAATTTGTGAAATTAGTGTGCAATGCATTTAACGTAAAATTACTATACGGTACATTATTGAAACTGGCAGGACACTTCAAATAACTTACTAATAAGCAAAATACGCTTTAATATTTCATTGAGTAATCACGGTTTCTTAAAAACAAGTGTGCCTTTTTGGCATGGAACGCTTCTCTAGTTGTCCATTGGTGATAACACGGTGCCGTACGATCCTTACAGACTCAATTAATGCTGTTTTAGATTTGGGTCCTTGTTGATGGATCTTTTGCTTCAATCTAACCCACAGATTCTCTATGGGATTAAGATCCGGTGACTGTGTTGGCCACTAAAGTTTTCTTATAACTTTTCGATTAAAACTAAAACTTTTCGATACAAACTTTGAACGATGACATGGCGCGTTATCGTCCTGGAAGATAAAATTCCACAAGCCTATGTCTTGTGCATATGGTACCACTTTGGACTCCAAAATATCAACATATTTCTATCCATTCAATGGGCCATCAACAATGTGAAGACGGCCAACATTGCTGGCTGAAATACAGGACCATAACATCACCGAATGTGGGTGCTTGATTGTTGGCTGGGTGCAGCATGCCTTGTATCTTTCACCAGCCCGATGACGTACAAAATTATTTCAATTATTATTAGGGGAATTAGGAACAATTGTTTCATCACTGAAAATAACATTTTTTCCATTCATCAACAGTCCAATTCTGGTGTGCCTTGGCCCAAGCAATTCTTTTGAGCCGTTGTTGTTCAGAATGGAAAGGTTTTCGTGTAGCTTTTCCTACAGTCCGTCTATTTTCTTGTAGCCTACGACGAACTGTGAGTGCAGATGCAATAATGCCTATTTCATTCTCCCACTCATTTCTTAAATCAGTTGCTGTTTTAAACCTTGATTTTAAGGAACGACAGATCAACATGCGATCATTACGTTCAGTACACCACCTTGGTCGACCTATTCTTTTTTTGTTTCCCACACATCCAGTTTCTACAAATCTTTTAATGGTGCGCAAGACAATGGAATTATCACAGCCATATTTAGAAGTAATTTTACAGCTACTGAATCCAAGATGAAGCAAAGTAATAATTTTTGCCCTGGTTTGAAGAGGCACGACTAGTTTTCGGGTCTTTGACATTCCGAAATTCAAATATCACCAGGAAATTTGTATAAACTTCCTTCAAGTGACTACAAGCAGCTGAGTTATAAGTCGGAAGACGATTCTACATCCTTTTACCTCCCACTAGAGGACGTCGGATAAAGTTATAGTGGATTAGAGGGGTACGAACGCTATTTCAGAACTAGATATGTGTTTCCCCACTTGCAAATTTTTGCTGCTAACTCCACTTCTTTTACTGGTAATAACGTTTTGTTAAAATATTTGAATTTAGCATGAAATGTCCTTTAAAATGATGTATAATATGTATTCCTGACTTTATCACTACGCTGTATAAATTGACTTCAAGTATCAAAAATTGACCTTCGGTCTACTGGTGCAGGACTTTTGGCCACGATTGTACATTCACTGTCTGAGAAGAGGGCCGAACGCAAATTAAGCGACTGAAACTTTCTATTAGAAAGCATTAGCTTTTCAATGCTAAGTGTTCTCGTAGGGGAATAATTGACACTGTTCCTTACTGACTGATTACCAGCTAAAATTACTACACTGAAGAACAATTGAATTAGAGATACTTGTCTAGTAACGTGTAGCACCACCTTTCGCCCTGATGACGACGGCGATTCGTCTCGGCATGGACTCGACAAGACACCAGAAGCGTTGGGAAGCCATACGGATCCACGACCCCTGGACAAGCTCCCACAGTTCACGAAGCTTTGATGTAGGGGGGTCAGAGCCTCGAACATCTCTCTCGATGGCATCCCAGATGTGTTCGATGGGATTGAGGTCAGGTGACCTAGCTGGCCAAGGAAGCGAGGTCACGTCGGTGTAGTGTTCATCCAACCATTCGGATGCAATTCGGGACCGATGGCAAGGTGCATTCTCTTACTGCAGGATGAGGTCCCAGTGGGATGTTGAAGACGCACAAACGGGAGGAAATGGTCGTCCAGGATATCCCGGTAACGTTGACCTCTGAGGGACGATGTCACACGTACCAGGGGTCCCATTTCAGTCCACGTAAACAGTCCACAGACGAGAATGCCACCCCCACCAGCTTGAAGAGTACCCTGCTGGCAAGAAAGATCCATCGTTTCATGTGGTTTGCTCCTGCTATCCGCATGTACCAACGTGAATCTCGACTCATCAGTCCAGCCAACATTTTCCCACATGTCTACGGTCCAGTGGCGATGTTCCCGCGCCCATGCTAATATTTGCACCCTGTGATGTGCGGTCAGCAGCGGTACCCTCGTGGGACGATGGCTTCTGTACCCCATAGCGAGGAGATCGTTCTGGATGTTGTAGCTGCTTACACATTTTTGTGCACCAGCGTTAAATTGCCGAGTGATTTCTTGCACTGTGGCCCGTCTATCCGATGTTACAATGCGAGCTAGCCGACGATGACCCCGCTCATCCACACGCTGTTGTTCACGGCAGTTGGCCTTTGCAGGGATGGTTTTACCGGATTCGATGTACTCACGGTGCATCCGTGACACAGTGGCTCGCGAAAATCCCAGTGTCTGCACGGCTTCCGGGATGGAGTGACCCATTCGTCAAGCCGTGACAATTTTTCCGCGATCAAATGCGCTTAGAGACTTCGTCTTACCCATACTGCGTCCGACTCTTGCTGATTCCCGTACCATCACTCCTTATATTGTCGGATCGCTGCATACGTCATGTCGTTTCCGTTTACAAGGCCGCCCACAGCGCCACATTTGCATAACGCCAGCTGTCTCGCATTTAATTGCCCTTCAGTGTATAGCAGTAGCAACAAACCTAAGAGAACAAAGAGGAGATACTTGAATCCTTTGTTTCTAATCCATAGCATGACTGTGAAGGAAGTAATTCCATTTGCGTCACTTGTTTGTAGCCAGTGGCATGATGCCTAAGAAACTTAGTCCACTTAACTCACATGTTTCTAATCAATTGGTATGATAGCGAAGAAACTGAAGTCCTTCTCAGGAGGACGATCTTTTCCCATCATGCCATGGATCATGGAGCAGAGAATAAAGAAGTAGAAGCGAGGGCATATCAACCCATAAGAACTTTATGGTCGATTCTGACGTGACGGAAAACGGAATGGAGTTGTTTTATCTTAGAACTTATTAAAACTCGTGTTTGAGGAGCTCAGAAAATTTCGAAACTATTTGCTACTGCAGGTATATTGCCACTTAAAGAGTTAATATTTCAGCACTCTCTGCTCATTGAAAGGAATAAAGGGAGTTTTTAAAGTATAAAATTTAAAAATAAGTGTGGGGTGTCTAAGAACACAACACCCACCACTTGCGAAAAACATCACAGGGAAATGAAGAAGGGGATAGAAGGCCTGTGAACAACAGTAGAGGGTGTTTTCCGCTTTCCAACCGTACGTTGAAGAAGCCTATATTGTCCAGCTTTGTCCGTCTTTCCGCACGATAACTCGCGTAAAAATGGTTCGATTTCGATGAAATTTTAGTATGTGGTAGGATACCAACTGGGGACGAACTCTATTGTAAATGGGCGAAACGGAGTCAAAGATCAGGACATAGGAGCAGGTTCCATTCCATTGCCCTTATGCGTCATAATGTGCGTAAACATGGATCGATTTCGATGAAACTTTAGTATGTGGTAAGGGAACAACTGGGGACGAACCCTATTAAAAATGGGTGCAACGGAGTCAAAGATCAGGACATAGGAGCAGGTTCCATTCCATTGCCCTTATGCGTCATAAGTTTGGTACAAATATATGTATATACTGTATGGACATTACTTCTGTTATTTCTGATACTGAACTTACAACGAGTGTGCCAGAGGAAGACACAGGGGGATGTGTTCCCCCGCACAAGATCCTCGAACTTTCTAAATATTTGGAAAGTTCCATAACTCCTATCTCACCATTAAATCTTGCTGAATTGATGTCTTTATATAGTTGTTCAAAAAATGCTCTCTAATCAAATCCACATGCATTAGAAAGCATCTAAGTCATTTGCCAGGAGGCATTCATCAATTATCCTTTGTTGATGAATTGTTTGACAATACTGAACTACCAGATTGGTCCGTTCGATATGGTCGTCGCACCAAATATGTTTTAAAAGTGCTCAACCGGTATGTTGATAGTCACTTACAGCCACCGTAATGGCGAACAAAATTACTGTTGTTACCTTCAATTACGGGGGTCTCGCTGTTTCTGCAGCGAATCCTCTGGTTTTTGAGGATGTCAGACACTTGAAGGCCAATATAATCATGTTGCAAAGGACAAAAGTCTCTTCTACCACCGATACCTCCTGTTTGCGGCGTTGGCCATATCAGTTCTTTCATAATTTCCGTTCTCATATTGATTCTGGTACATCTATTGGATTTCATACTCGTTTCCTTTCTTTAATCTCTGATATTCATGAGTCATAGAGCAGGCTGGGTATTTTTCAATATATTTCCTTTCGTCTCCAATCAGTTTATTTTCATTTGCTCAATATTCGTGTCCTCCAAAATTCTCCTGAAGCTGAATCTCTTATTACTCATGTTGCTTCTATTCTTACGGTTATTCCGCCTGCTGATAGTATTCTTTTTGCCGGTGATTTCAACTGCACTCTTAATCCTTCATATGACAGAGTTGGATCCACGGAATCTCGTCATCTACTCGTTTCTCAGCTTACTCAAGTTATTTCTAATTTCAACCTACAGAATGCTTTCAGATAACTTTATTCTACAGCAAAACAGCAAAATAATTTACTTGGTAACCCCCCCCCCCCCCATCCGCTGCTTCTTTTTGTGTTCCTCCTAGATTGGATCGGTTTTATGTTTCTTATTTTTTCCATTCTGCTATTAGTTCTGTTTCCCATATGCCCAGCGTTTCTTCAGATCATCGGCCGGTTGTTCTCGTCTTTTTCCCTAATATTTCCGTCACCCCGCACCCTCATGTTTGAACTTTTGATAACTCCCGTCTTAAAGACTCAGCTTTTGTTCCAGCAATTAAGACTATTATTTCGAATGCCGTTTCTGTTCTGTCCTCCATCGATGACCCAGCTATTCTGTGGCTTGCCACGAAAAATCCAATTGTTTTATTTTCTCGGGATTACTCTTTTCAGCGTCGCACGATTCAGTCCATGGAACTTGCTTCTTTGAATCAAGAACTACTTCAAACCCCGTTGACGTCGCCAAATCATGAGATACTCAAGGCTAAACTTCGTCTTTTTCATAATTCTTCTGCTTCATCTGCCCTTACCCGACTCAAGTATGCTTCCCTTCATTTTGATGAAAACCCCACTGATAATCTTCGCCAGTTGGAACGCTCTGCTGTTAAAAATAAAACCATTACTTTTCTTACTGTTCCCGATGGATCCGAATCAAATGACCAATTCGAAATTTGTGAAGCCACCCTTTATTTCTACAGACAACGAACGCTACAGCCCTAATTTGACTGCTTCTGCAGTCAGTTCTCCACTCATTCAACATTTTCCGCAAGTTCCTGATCATTTTACTACTTCACTTTCCTCTCTGATTTCTCCAGCCGAGATTCGAAATTCCATTTACAGCCTTAATGACAGATCTGCCCCGGAAGAAGATGGTCACCCCTTCCTTTTCTTAAATTCTTTCTTCGAATCCTTCTTCCTTTGTTGGTTGCTGCTTATAATTTTATTTGTTCTACTCCACACTTTGATTCTTCCAATTTTTCTTTTGCAACTCTCCGTCTTATCACGAAATCCGGTAATCTCAGTTTTCTAACTAATTGGTGACCCATCTCGGTTCTTAACACTGATTACAAAATCTTTGCTAAAATTATTGCCCTTCGTCTTAATCCTGTTCTTGCTGACATTATACACTCAGACCAAACTTACACGGTTCCATCCCGCTCGATCTCCTCTAATATCCTCACTATACGTAACTTTTACTCACTGGCGTCCAGGCTTTCGGAACCCCTTGGCAATTTTCTCCCTTGACCAAAAACAGGCTTTTGTCTCAATTAACCATTCTTATCTATTCACTGTTCTACGCCACTTTGGCTTTCTTCCTACTTTCATTACTGCTATTTCTAATCTCTATACTGACGCTTCCTTTCGTGTTCGTACCGCCAATTTTTCTACTTCCACCATTCCGTTTACTAACGGGATCAGGCAGGGTTGCCCCCTGTCTGATCAACCTTTTTCTCTTGTTTTTGAACCATTATTGATTGCTCTTTGTTTTCGCCCTTCATCCATTATTCCACGAAATATCTCCACCAAGCCACACCATCATATTGTTTTAACAACTTATGCCGATGACCTCACGATGTTTCTCCGTTCCACTGATTCTTTTCAAGAACTACGTTCAACCTACCAAGAATACGCCGCCATTTCTGGCTCTGCTTTGAATGTCTCAAAATGCTCAGGACTCTGGGCTGGTACGTTGACCTCCCAAGGAGACGGCCCACGGGGAGTTCAATGGTCATCTTCGATAATCAAAGTGCTTGGTATCTACGTGGGCTCTCCGGTAGCGGTTACAGCGGCAACCTGGACACCGATTATTCAGAAAATTAATAATCCGTTACCTTAAAACTAAACTTTCCTTTTTCAGTCGAGCTTACTTAATCAATACTTTTATTTTACCGATGTTTTTCCATACCTGGATTGGCAACTCGCAACCGAAGATTTTTTTGAAGAATGTTCATCGCGTGTTTACAGATTTCATCTGGAGTACCATTCACGGGGTTCATTGATCTACTTTAACTCTTTCCTCTGTCGTATGTCGGCCTTCGTCTTGCTGATGTGTCTCTGAAATTCCAATCCTTTCAACTGTTTAATTTTATTCGTGAATTCTCCCTTCTTCTGTCTTCTTCACACACCGTTATCGATACTCTGCTTTTCCCCCGTAGCCCATTTCTTACTGTCTCGACTTTTCCGCAGATGGACCTTTTTCCTTTTGTTCCCAAACATTTCCCCGATACTTACATTTCTGTGCTTTCCTTTTGCCGCTCCTTATGTCCAGTCCGGCTCCCTCCCTCCACTACTAATGATTTATTGGCAGAACCTCTCTTCTTTTCCTCTGCTATCCATTCTTCTACCACCCCCTACCTTCACTTCTCCACTTGGTTTGCTTGTGGAGTGGTGAAGGTTTCTCAGCTCGTTGATTCTGCACTCCGTTGGAAATCGTTTCAGTCTATATCTCCTCCATTGCCTGACACATCAGCTTCACGTTCTCAACTCCGTTTTATTCAAAAGTGCATCCAAACTCTTTACCCTTCCCTTGCAGATCAAAATGGATTGATTTTCACGCCTTCAGCTGCTTACTGTTTGCCCTTTCTTGTTTATTTGAATGATGTTCCCTATCTTTTGCACAAAATATCTGTGAAGCCACTTTACTATCATTTCTTGACATACTTCACTGCTCCAATCCCGATTGGTACCATTCCTGCTGATGAATTAAATACTACCTGGATGGATACCAATATTTCTCTTGCTTAACCACGTGCGAAAGATATTCTATGGCTCCATCTTCATCAACGTCTTCTTACTCCACGCACCCTTCATCGATTTCGTTATCTTCTGTCTCCGGATTGTTCTTTTTGTTCCACTGTTGGTGATGTCCATCATTCCTACTCTCTTTGTTTGGTTTTACAGTCTTTATTTTCCTTGATGTTTTCCCTAACCGAAAAAGTTTGCCCTCACTTCACACCATGATGCACTTTTTCTACCTTCGCCGTCATCATCAATCTGCAATTCATCATAATCAACTGTGTGCGTTTTTATCCCTCCAGGCTAAACTTACTATCTATCACTTGTACCAATCTTCTGTTGATGATCCAGCATTGCGTCGCTATCATGTTGCTCGCTATCTTCTCTGCAGACAATTTCGCTCATCAATCATCTCTATCGTACAAACTGAGTTTGATATTGCCAAAGCACAAAGCAGCTGATCGTGTGTCGTCCTTTTTTCAAACCTGTAAAATTGATTGGACATGGTGCGATATTGATCAAGGCCGTGTTACCTTTCTTCTTCAATGGTTTTTATGTTGTTGGTTTTTTTTTTTTTTTTTTTTTTAGGTGTTATGACTTGGCCTTTTTTTTATTGTTTTTTTTTGTTCTATTACAATATGTGTTTTTCCCCCAGGCACGATCTTTTTAATACTGCAAGTGACTATATGCTGAAAGTTATACTCATAGTGCTGAAAGTTACATACTGCCTATTGGTAGTGTTTTTTTATTGTTTTATTATTTGTTTGTTGATTGTGACGACGGAAGTGTCCTTTTCCGGCGACGTTTTTTTTTTACATAATTTTATGAGAAATAAAGTCCTGAATTTCTGATCATTCGTCCGAGATGGGTCCGAGTTCAAATCCCGGTGAGGCATGGATGTTGTGTTTGTGTTATGGCCCTGGCTCTCGGTGACCCTAAATTAGGGACGGACGACTTCTTACAGCCCACTGAGTTGCTCACCGTGGTCGTTAAACCTCCAATAAAAAAATTGCGCGAGAGTGAATTTTTATGTTGTTGCCATTAATGCGCATGATTTAGTTATTTTGTTTTCTGTTGGAGCTTATTATTTTTTGGATTAGGTTTGTAAAACCTTTTTTTTTTTTTTTTCTGTAGGAGGACTTTTCACAAATTAAGCATTTTTCATCCTGATTTCGAAGCGATAAAATGCTTTGGAACTGTATTTTTTTTTAAACTGACAATGACTTTCATTTATCTTTAAAAAACGTGAAATGTACTTTTTTATAGTATTATTTCAAAAACAAAAACAAAACATCCTAAATATAAAATTTACTCTTGATAGCTGTAATAGTTTTCGTCTTACGTTATCCAAATAATAACCATGTATACAATAAGTTAAGTACCCGGTTTCTTACAGTAATACAATGTCATCATCAACATTGTCAACCATTATCAATTCACTGCTGGACGAAGGTCTCTCCAAGCCTCTTCCACAACGGTCTGTCGTGTGCCAGTCTCCTCCATGTTACTCCCGCATACTTTCGAATTTCAACCCATCTCCCATGTGGTCTTCTTCTGGGTCTTTTCCTGTCACTTGCGCCCAATCAAAAATGTTGACTGTCCATCGATGGTCTGTTCTTCTGGCAGTATGTCCAGCCCATTGCCATTTCACGGATTTTACTCTAATCATGATGTCTTCCACTCTTGTCATTTTTCTGATTTACGAGTTCCTCTTCTTATCTCTCCTGGTTACACCAAGCATGCACCTCTCCATGCCGCTTTGAGTTGCCTGCAGCCTTTGTATGTCTCTTTCAGGTAAGGTCCATGTCTCTGCACCCTACGTAAGCACTGGAAGGATGCATTGATCAAACACTTTTCTTTTAAGACGCTAGGGGTTGTACCTCTAGGCTCGCTACGCTCGTTTCCAGAGTAGCGCTCGGGCCCTGCAGCCCGATCTCCAAGTATATCACATGAAATAAAGACTGGAAAATTCATTAAAAATTTATTTCAATTTTGATTGCATGTCTAAGCAAATAAGGCTTGCCGAAATTTCAGAGTTTTTTTTACACTGTCGTTATTTTTTGGAAGGTCGGACTCTTGTCGTTTGAACTTACGGCACTTACTAAATTTATCAAAAAAAAAAAAAAAAAAAAAAAAGCGGTCCAAAAAGCATTTCCGTAAACGAAACATTTCTTCAGTTTCTTTCTTATATGGACGGCAAATTATTGTTTGGAGATGTGTTAACGCGAAATTCTGAATTTTCAGAAACATTTCCGCAGTTTCTTTGCTATATTGACGGTAAATTACTATTTTAGAGATGTGTTAACGCAAAATTCTGAATTTTTAGAAACTATTCCGCAGTTTCTTTGTTACATTGACAGTAAATTGCTGTTTTGGAGATGTGTTAACGCAAAATTATGAATTTTCAGAAACCTCTCCGCAGTTTCTTTTTTGTTATATTGACGGTGTCTTCAGTGGAAGGGTTATCTGCGGTAAATGCTATACAGTGATGTGGTATTTGCCAAATTTCAGTTTAAATGCGGAAAAACCTGAAATGGACTTTTCTGAAATAAACGGAATTTTTGTCTACGGAAAATTTGTGAAAATACTTGTTGAAATAAACAGGCAATTTTAAAAATGGAAATTTCTGAATAACACTGATACCTACCTGCAACTTAGCTGCACGTTATTTTCAGAAATTTTCCGTGAATTCACACCACTTATTTTTTACAGTGTACGGCGATGGGTGATAATCTATTCAAAAATAGGGGGTGGAGGTGAAAAGCAAAAAAAAAAAATAAATACTTACAAAAAATTTCTTTTTAGTGGCCTCGCGTCCCAAAACTTACAAAAAAATAATAGTTATAAAAAAAATTCTGCAGAAAATGATTTTTTCCCTAAACTTCGGGGCCCCTTGAAGGTGCGGGGCACTGAGCGACTGTCCCTGTTGCCCCTATGGTCCAGCCGGCCCTGGGTCACATAATTACTATGTACTACTATAGTACATCTAGCGTACATTTTTGTGTTTCTGTTATTTTGTAAATACTATGTATGCCTCTAAACTTTGTTTTATTTCGACCTCGGTTTTACATTTTGCACATCGCACCATTTTTATGCTGGTCCACTGAAAAGCGTGAAATCGAGGTTTCATTGTGTATTAGTCATTTTATTTACGCTTTCCAACCGTAGGCTGAAGAAGCGTATATGCTCCAACTTTGTTCGTCTGTCTGTCCGCACGATAACTCGCGTAGAAATGGTTAGAATTATATAAATTTTAGTATGTGGTAGGGGACTACCTGGGGACGAACCCTATTGAAAATGGACGAAATGGGGCCAAACGTCAGGACATAGGCGCGGGATCCATTCCATTGCCCATATGCGTCATAAAGTGCGTAAAAAGGGTTCGATTTCGATAAAATTTTAGTACGTGGTAGGGGACCACCTGCGGACGAAATCTATTGAAAATGGACGAAATAGGGTCAAAGGTCAGACATTGCAGACGGATCCATTCCATTGCTTTATGCGTCATAACTTTCGTAAAAATGGTTCGATTTCGATTAAATTTCAGTATGTGGTAGGGGACCAACTGGGGACGAATCCTATTGGAAATGGGCAAAATGAGGTCGAAGGTCAGGACATAGGAGCGGGAGCCATTCTATTGCCCTTATGCGTCATAACTTGCGTAGAAATGGTTCGATATCTCTGCAACTATTAGTCGGATTTGAAAAATTATTTTTGAATTGCGAAGCTTGAAATATGCGAATGATGATCCTTTATTCTTCTTTTATCTTTTTTTTTTTTTTTTTTTTTTACGATGCACAATTTCGCCGCCGGAGGACGTGAACGCAGATGATACAGAATTCAAAATACATTTTATTCTACATATTTGCTTCTAAACATCCGATTGAATTTTTTTTCACCTTTCGATTCCATTTCTGTAGTGGATTATTTTAGATATAGTCAATTTTTAGAGTAACGCATAGATTTTCCGCTTGGGGGCGTAAAAGTAAATTGCGTTTTCCCCGATATCTCTGCTTCCAAAACTCCGATTTGAAATCTTTTTTTCTTTAGAGGATACAACTCCTGATGGGAAATCTTTTGCATATAGTTTCTAATTTTTGATAAAGAATAGTTTGGCCACCAGGGAGCGTAAGTGTTAATTTCTGCTTCTGATGTATTGCCACAAATTCTGAGCTTCTAAAATCTCGACTGAAAAATTCGTCCGTAGACCGATGTCACTCACGTCGATAAACCTTTTTTTAATACTTTCTTATTAAAATGTTGCATGGTTTCTCCGCCAGGGGCATAGATGGTTTTCATAGAATTTCAAAATTTCAAGTAATTTGTAGACTCTCCGTTAGAGAGCGTAAATGTAAATTTTGTTTGTCCCCAATATCTCTGATTCTAAAACTGCGATTTGAAAAATTCAAACAATCTTTAATTTTTATTAGACATATTATTTGAAAAATGAAATTCGACTATTAGTTAGTTTTTCTTTGTTTACATTGCGCCTGAGACGGAAAGCGATTACGTGAAAGAGTGACGTCATCGCTGACGTAAGACCCTTCAATGGTGGAATGTGAAAGGGCTTTTCAGCCAAAACATGATAAAGACTGACTTATGGAATAGACTTAAAATGATAAATTTGGAATATTTAATGACTATAAACATTAATGATCCGAAAATGAATGAATTTAATTTTAAAAAAGCCGTCCAGAAAATTGGTTGAAGTTCCCCACAGAATTTAGTATTTTGATTAGTCTGTGCCTGATTTATGTATTTTAAATAATTCTGTGGCTTGGTTCTAAACAGGCCAATGTTGCAAATGTTTCTTTAACAGTGCCAAGGATATTTAAAAAATAAATATAGAATCTTTTAAATGCGATTATATTTGAGGATTTCTTATCTTTTGATGTGAACCATCAATCATTATTGCACGACTTGTTGAAAATAGTTACTAGATAAAATTTCTATAAGTAATAAAATTCAATTTTTCAACAACATCTGTATTTTTTTTACACTTGCCTTTTTAGAACCCTACCACAAAATAAATGTAATTCCCAATTTTCCAATTATTGTTAAATTTATCCTGTCAAAAATTATTTGATCAGATATTTTATAGGTTGCAGTAAATCCAAAATTGAAAATAAATGCCTACATTTCTTTCTGTTAAAATTCATGATCTATAACATACGAGGGTTGTACCGAAAGTAATGCAAAAGTGGACATAACTTTTTATTAACTGACAGAGGTCGTTCAAATTGCACATGTTGGTAGAGCAACTACTCAACATACCCAAATCTCGAATCCTGTTTGAAAATATTTAGGTGTGGACTTCTGTGCTGATCGCTGGCTCTTGAACTTCCTAGGCCTTGTTGAAGAGGTGTGACGCCATTCCATGGACTGATTCTTCTTTTCCAGATCGTAAAGATATACCCAGGTTTCATCCCCTGTTACCAGATCAAAAACAAAACGTGTCGTATTGGCTTGAAACACTTCCGGCAGATCCGAGCATACTTCCACCCTTATCTTCTTCAAATCGGGTGGCAACTGCCGAGGTACCCACTTTGCTCACACTTTCCGATGCCCTAAATCTTCCACCACCTTCTGTATGGCATTGTGACCACAATCCAGTTGTGCAACAAACTCACGGATTGTGACTCGTCTTTCCACGGGATTCAATTCATCCACTCGTTCATGATTCGTGTCAGTGGTCGTGGATGATTGTCTCCCATTGCATGGTTTGTTTTCAATGCTGGATTCCTCTAATTTAAGCTGTTTCATCCATCTGGGCGCATTGCGGTTGTCAATGCCGTCATCTCCGTAAACATTCTCTAGCCTTCTTTGGATGTCGGTCAGCCTGCACACTTCCTTCGTCAAGAACTCAATGAACGGCACGTTGCTTTTGCCTGGAATCCATTATTTACCTGCAATGAAGAAGAAGGGTTACAATAGAGGAAGAGTCACTCTATTAACACGTGCAATTGAACGACCTCTGTCAGTTAATGAAAAACGTTGTGGCCAATTTTGCATACTATCGGTACAACCGTCGTAATATTTTGCTACTTAATTCTAAAGAATCTATAAACTATATTTTTTGTGCTAAAACAATAGGTCATGGTTTCAATGGAGAGTGAAAAGAAATTAACGACTTCAGATTACATCTGGCGAAAAAAAAAATTTATTTGGCGAATGGGTTGGCGAAAACTTTTAAAAAGCCAGAGCAAGCGCTGCTAACACCATTTCGGACCAGACACACCCGTGCCTGTGAATGATGTGTTTTGATGCAGAGGGCTACTTCCAGCAATTTTTAAATGTTCCATGATACAAGGTTCAGAACGTCACACAATAATTCTAAGTGCGCAACGAAAATTCCAAAAATGGCCACCCCGGTGGCGCAGTGGTCTAAGGCGTTGGCCTCTGATCATTCGTCCGTAAGGGGTCCGGGTTCGAATCCCGGTCGGGCATGGATGTTGTGTTTGTCTTACGGCACTGGCTCTCTCCCTTCCCTGGAACCAGTGACCCTAAATTAGGGACGGGCGACTGCTTATAGCCCATTGAGTTGCTCACGGTGGTCGTTAAACCTCCAATCAAAAAAAAAAAAAAAAATCCAAAATGCTAAAATGAACCGTACGATCACCGTATCTTAACTGCATTGAACATCTGTGCGATTAGATTGAGGGACCCATTGGTAAGACGATCCTCCTCAAGCGAGCGTTCGGCAATTTCCAGACGCCATGACGCACGCTTGCCTGGACATACCTATAGAACCAGGGTCGCAACTAGACTGTATTTTCGGGAAGAGGATTTAAAAAATACTCCACAGCGAAAACGTAATCTCCCTACTATCTATATATCTATCAAGACCGTAACTAGACTTTTGTTTCAGGGTTTTAAAATATATATATATATACTGGTAGGCTCAGTTCTGATTGGGCCGTCAGTTTGGAACGTAGGACTAGGACTTGTAGATCGGAGAGTTCAAATGAGCTAGTCGAGTATGGTTTCAAAGCGCTTATTTAATTTGTTATAATAAACGCAGGTCTATGATATGAAAAGTAATTTATAATTTTTTTACAAATAATGCTGGATACATTGCGAACACAAAGCAGATCGATGCACGAATTACCTAATGTGGTGCTCTGTCTTCTTGGGCTTATCACAGTCTTCATCACTTGCTCTTGACTCCCGTTTTGATTTTCTCCACTTTAGCTTGCGTTCATTCTGCGAATTCCGAAATCACAGAGAAATGGAGGACTCTCCCAGGGAGTTGAGTTTTTGCTTTTAAATGAAAGGAGAAGGTTTGGGACATAGACCTAAAGAGATGGAGAGAATGATTGAGATTTTTAGAGTAAAAGGTAAAATAACGATCCGTAGGCATTGTCGAAAATGTTAACCCGTTCACATGAAAACCTTTTTTTTTTATTTTAGTTTAAACCACTGCTATATGTTTTTTACATATTTGGACAGATCTCGTCGAGAGCTTTAAAACGATACCACGCACATTCATTTTGTACTTAGGGTTGTCCAGATAAACCCCGATATTGTCAAAAGTGTTCACAGGTTCACAAGTAAACAATTTTTTAAATGTGCAGTTCAAACCACTGCGAAATGTTCTTCGTATATTTGAGTAGATCTCGTCGAAAGCTTTCAAATGATACCACGCGCAGTCAGTCGTGTTGCGCTCACGGTTGCCAAGATAGGCTGAGTCAAATGCGGCGACACAGCGAGAAATATTGCATCACCTCCCACGCGCACAGGGAGCGAGGGGGGGGGGGCGTCGCGCGCACTATGTATTGCGCGATACGCAAATTGGAATCCATGCTGTTTACGATTATGTTAACACGATTAGTGTGTGACACGTATTTTTAACGCTATAATGATTTCAATTGGGACCTATTTTTGTCACAGGCGGTCAGCCGTAAGTCGCCCCGTACTATCCTCGGAGTTAGACGTAGTCCTACGCAAAAAAAAAAAAAAAAAATTATTCCACAGCAAAAATCTGTCTATCTATCTAACTAATCACTTAACAAAAAATAAACTTTTTAGTGTCAAGTATATTAGTATTAGCGAGTAACGACACATGAACTTACTCAGTATTAACAGAAAAACAAACTGAAAAATGTCAGACAGATATCACCTGAAAACAACGAGATTACACAGGAGACATAATTAAGGCAAGTACAGTTTGAAAAAATGAAAATTATAAAAACAAATTGAAATCTCCGTCAGGAAGTGGCTTTTAAAATTTCCGATAGCGATAGATCAAGATACCATACCAAAGGATTTTGACGTTGAATCGGCCGTCTGATAGTTGCTATCATAGAGTTTCAAATTCGAGATGCAATCACTCACAGCGCGCTCTCACATTTCTAAACACAACACATCGCAGTCTGGCATCTTGATCTTATAAAGAAACAATAAACTACGATTCCAACTGCCATTAATCTTTTCGTCTCTTTTAACACCATAAGCAAATAAATAAATAAGCGATCTCAAAATTACCTGATCATAGAACAATTCCGATTAATAAAGTACCAGACACAGAGTTTCCTGTACTTCTATACATTTGTTACTGCTGATCAATGGGTATAGTGAGAAAAAATGTCCTCCTAATGTAAGGTTTATCAGAGGAAATAACAGAAACAATTTGTAAAAAAAAAAAAATGAAAAGAAGACAATGGTGACTCCTGTTGATATAATAACTTACGATAAACAAAACAAAAATTGCCCAAAACATTTTGGGGGTTGTTTGGACCCTAAAAACCCTTACTTTTGACACAGCCATGTGTAGAACGGTATCAGCACCTACCTCAATGAACTCATGCCACATCGAATCGAGGCTGTTTTGAAGGCTACATGCAACGCAATACGTAATTATGTAGGTGGCCTTAATGATACGCAACTTCAGTATACGTATGCATGTTCAGTTTATTGGACGTGTCGGAATTTCGCCCCCAAATAGAATATCTAATATAATAGAATTCGATTCTATTCTATTAAAAAAATATTCTATTCTATTAAAAAATTATTCCATTCTATTAAAAAATTCTACAGAATTTTTCTATTACAAAATACAGATTCTATAGATTCTATTCCATTAAAAAATTCTATAGAATTCGAATAAAATACTATTCTCACAGAATAGAATTCAAATAGAATATCAGCACCTCAATGAACCCGTGCCACATCGAATCGAGGTTGTTTTTGGCAACCCAACATGTAATTAGGTAGGTGTCCTTAATGATATACAACTTCAGTATACGTATGTATGTTCAGTATATTGGACGTGTCGGAATTTCGCACCCAAGAAACTGGTTCAGAGAACAGTTCCGGCGGATTTGATATTCCAGTGTGCAGAAAAATCAGACAAATCTGCAATTTCAACTGGAGCAGCAAAAACAATTTGTTCTGTCATTCCTGAATTAAAACTAAGGCTAGATGACATTGCCATCAGAGTTCCAGTTGCTAACGTTTAAATGGCTAACTTTAAATTTACAACTGATAAGAAAGCGGCCGACGAGGAAAAAAATAAAATTTTTAAGGGAGTAGTTCTCTTTACTAAGTCATTACAGCGCAGTATAGGCTCGTGTTTCCGGTGTACATAATGAAAACGAATAAGAAAGATGACACCGAATTTTCGGGTGTAATAAGCACGTCCTCTGAATCCATTCTGACGAGAGTTAAATTTATCAAAGTTATTCAAAGTCAATGGAACCGGCATGTAAAACAATAGTATCTTACCTAAGAAAGAAGTTTTTCCATGGGTTTTTTAATCCCGCCGATAGGGCTGTAAACGGAATCGCGAACTTACGTCCTCTGTTTGCAGACTTGTGCGTTAACAAAAATTTGAAATTATATGAGAAACATTTCGCAGCGGAAACACTCTCCAACAAAGAAAGAAGTTTTCAAATCGGGCTCTTAAAAGCAGAGATATCGACAAATACACTGCTCGTTACCCAAAATGCAACACCAAGAAGGAAGCATCCGATTGGCCTGAAATTCACAGCATGCGTCGCCAGCGAGAGGGCATGCAAACGATTAGCATTACAGGGCATATGCAAATCATGTGCGCCCGGCACGTCACCGAGAAGCACTATAAGAAGGGTGCACCGAAGGCTGGGTGTAAGTAGTGGAAGTGTGTTGTACTGCCGGACCTGTGCGTGGGAAGTTTGCTGATGCCTCGTCGCAGAATACGGCAGTTATTCCAGCACGTTTTGGAGTTCGACAAAGGACGAATAGTGGCTTATCGCGACAGCAGTTTATTGTACCGAGACATCGCGCCCGTGTGGGACGACATCCAGATACAGTGAGGCGAGTATGGATTCGGTGGGTGCAGGAGGGCCAGACGGGCCGACGTGAGCGATTGCCGCAGCCGCGGCACACCACTGAAAATGGGGACCTGCATGTTGTGCGGCGGGCATTGACGGCTCGCACCGCCACATCATGAACGTTAGCGCAGTAATTAGGGTGTGTTGCGCAACAACCTGTGTCAGCACGTACCGTTCGATGGTGTCTGCAGGAGCGGCGACTTGTCGCACCGCGTCAATTGCTCCGATTACCATTGACGTTACACCACCGGCGAGTGCGGTGGCAGTGGGCCGTTGAACACCGCACCTGGACTACGGAATGGCACGCCATTGTCTTCTCCGACGAATCCCGCTTCTGCCTGCAACACCACAATGGTCGGATCCGCGTGTGGCGGCACCACGGCTAGAGACTGTATGACGCCTGCATTATGCATCGCCATACCGGTCCGTCGCCTGGCGTTATGGTTTGGGGCGCAATTGGATATGACACCCGCACCCCTCTGGTACGCATCGCCGGTACACTCAACAACCACCGCTACATCTCCGACGTTTTGGAGCCTGTAGTCCTCCCTTACCTTCAGAAACTGCCAGCGGGCACGTTTCAACAGGACAATGCGCGCCCGCACGAGGCACGCAACGTGCAACAATTTTTCACGACCCATCAGGTGTCACTGCTGCCGTAACCCGGCTGTTCACCAGATATGTCACCCATCGAACACGTCTGGTCGCTGATCGGCAACCGAGTGTTACGGAAAGCACCACCCGCGGCTACGCCTGATGAACTGTGGCAACGCGTGGAAGCAGCCTGGACCGACATACCCCAAGCCCACATCCAAAGCTTCTTTCGTTCGATACCGCGGCGTGTAGCGGCCGTTGTTGCCAGCCACCGGGGCCACACGAACAATTGATGTCTGCGTGTTCCGCAAGTGGCCCGCCTGTTCACCCGTAAGCTCAATGATTTTATCTTTGTATATGCTGTTACGTGTCCAGTAAATCTGGCTTTGCTATCTCGTGTCCTTCTTGGTGTTGCATTTTGGGTGGCCAGCAGTGGATAAGATATGCGTCTGTGACCCCTGGCGAGAAAAACATGCATTATTTTATGAAGAAAGTATTCTCAAAAGATTTTTCGATGTAAGCAATATCGGTGCAGGAAACAATTTTTTCAATCGAGTTTTCAGAAGCTAAGATTTTTTTCCTCAGAAACATAAATTAACAATTATGCCCCCTGATGGCAAGCCAGTTTTTACCAAATATTATAAATTATATGAAAAACATTTTCCATCAGGAGCTGCATGCGATACAGGAAGAATTTTTCAAATCGGAGTTTTAGAAGAAGAAATATTGGAGGAAACGTAATTTATCTTAACGCCCCCTAGCAGAAAGTCTGTGAGCAACTTGAAAATGTTGAAATTATAGGGAAAACATTTCGCAAAAGAAACGCTATCCAAACAAAGAAGGATTTTTTTCAAATCAGACTCCTAAAAGTAGAGTTATTGACAAAAGAATGATATACATCTACGCCCCCTGACGGTGAAACCAGTTAATATTTTAAAAAGAAGCGCACGAGCGAATTTTTTGAATCGAGATTTTAGAAGCTCAGATTTTGTGGCAAATATATCAAAAGCAAAAATTAACACATACGCCCCCTGGTGGGCAAACCATTGTTTACCAACAATTAGAAATTACGTGCAAAAGATTTCTCATCATGAGTTATATCCGCTGAGTAAAAATGTTTGAAATTGGAGTTTTAGAAGTAGAGATATTGGGGAAAACGCAATTAACTTTTACGCCCCCTAGCCAAATATCTATGTGTAACTTGAAAAAGTGACTGTACCTAAAATACTCTTCGACATAAATGGAATCGACAGGTAAAAGAATTTTTTCAATCAGACGTTTAGAAGCAAATATATGGAATAAAAAATATGTTGAATTCGATATCATCTGCATTTACGCCCTCTACCGGTTAAATCGTATATCGTAAAAACAAAATGAAATGAAGGATCAATATTTGCATGTGCCAATCTTCCCAATGCAAAAAGACTTTTTCAAATCGGACTAATAGTTGTAGAGATATGGTGTCCTCAGGAGGACGGACGGACAAATCAATCACATACGCACGATCGTTTTTCACTAAAGACGTGCTAAAAATAGTATAGCCTCTAGTTGAATGAATACGTATAGCAAGAGAAACGGAAACAAAGCTTGAGATTAATAAGGAGTATGGTTTTACTGTATTTAACCGCCGCGGTGGCGTAGTGGTCTAAGCGAGCGCCTCTGATCATTCGTCTGAAAGGGGTCCGGGTTCGAATCCCGGTGAGGCATGGATGTTGCGTTTGTCTTACGGCACTGGCTCTCTCCCTTCCCTGGAACCAGTGACCCTAAATTAGGGACGGGCGACTGCTTATAACCCATTTCGTTGCTCACTGTGGTCGTTAAACCTCCAATCAAAAGAAAAAATATATATATATATATACTGTATTTAAACAATTGTCTCTCTATTCCTTCGTGACTCACAGTTATTCTCTTTTATATGTATACGTTTTTTCTCCTTTTAGCATTTTCGTTGTGTTAAAAGCTTGAACACCAAATACTCGTACTCGTATTTTGCGCAAACGAACATGTTGCTAAATTCCCTTATTTTTGTAAATTGAATCATTTAGCATCACGAATGCGTTTTTACATTGTAATAATACCTCTCTTAAAATAGGTAAACACTCAGAGAGGATTAGTGCTAATCCTCCCCCTAAATGTCTACTTGTAATAACAAAACTCATGGGAGCATTGTATAGTGCAGCGTCTTCTGATCATCTTCGAAATGGAAGATATTTCTGAGGTGGAGGTTAGTTTAACGTATATATCGTTGTCATCGGAACCGGTGTTTCATTCTCCAGAGGGTGAATCGTTACGTTTGCAATATTTGGATCACTTTATGCCTTCATATGTACCTTTACGACAAAAGCTGACTAGCATTCGAAGTATTACCCGTCGTGTAGCACTGTCTTTAGCCATCTGTCTGCCAGTTCTTCCATTACGCGGCGATAACCAGTTCTTGTCCTTTGAGACGAAGAACTACTTCACCCCAGCAGCCACAGTCTCCTAGTTGTTGAAGTGCCGCCCGCGAAATAAGTGGGCCATGGACCGAAACAAGTAATAATCCGGTGAGGCAAGATCCGGACTATATACTGGGTGTGGCATAATTTCGATGCCCTTAAGTTCCTGGGGTTTTGCCCGGATCGTTAGCGCGGTATGAACCCGAGCGTTGTCTTGCTGTAGAAGAGCGTACTTCCTGCCCACCAGTGCCGGGTACTTCTCCAAAGCGGCACACATCCGCTCCAGTTGTTCAGAGAAGACTGCTCTCTCAACCGACAGTCTGGAACCAATTCGTAATGGATTATCCCCTCGAAATTCCACTAGACGCAGAGTATCACCTTGTGCTCAAAGCGCCCACGTTTGGCAACAGGTTCCAGAAGCTGACCCGCGGCTCAACCACTATCGTTGTGTGTTAGGATTACAGAAATAGAACTACTTTTCAAGGTACGTAACATTTCTCTTGATGAAACGTACGTCGCACGCGTTTTCTAGGATTTTCGTGCACATTTCCACTCGGCGGTTTGCTTCAGCTGGTGTCCGTTCGTGAGGGACAATGTGGCAGTTCTTGTTAGACCTTGCCGAGGTCCTGAAATTGACGAACCACGGTGGTCTGTGATATGCCCAGCTCGCCTGATAATCTCCGATTGCTGGTTGTCGGATTTGCCTCTAAGGCCTGGCTTACGGCCTCCGAATCCACGGTTCGCGACGTACCTGACCTTGCTTGATCGTCGAGGTTTCTTTCACCTGAAGGAAATTTCTTGAACCATTTGTTTGCGGTGTTTTCCTTTCACATGACAGATGTTTCGTGCTGCTTGAGAAGCGTTATTGCCGAGTTAAAACTCGTAAAGCAAAGGTTCCCTAATTAGCCGGTTGTGGCTCTTCATCTTTTGCGCGTCCCAACCACTGACAGAACGACGACATGCAATGCTGCTCACAGCAACGACTACCACTTTATGTCTCTTTCGACTGACTGCAGCGCGACTTGAACTAGTTTAGACACCTTTTGCAAATATTGCAAAACTTTCAACTCACCTTTTGTACTAATGAGAACACGTATCAAGAATATACTGTTACTGATGCTTCAGCTCAAATGATTAAGGGGGCAGTACTGGAGTCACTCGCGTCTGTTCCTTCGACTCTTCTATCAGACACCACTATAGTTGCAGCAGAGGATTAAAATGTGCTACCACATGAAGATCCTAGTGTTTCAGCTGATCTTGAAGTCTCAGTTACTAAACCTATGTGACGTACTACAGAGGTGAAAACATGTGTCAAGACGACAAATCTGCAGCGAGACATTCTGTCCGCGTAGCTCAGTTGGGAGAGGGACTTACTCCGGAGTGAGAGGACGCAGACGCAGACTCGAGACCTGTCGCAAGCAAATTGGTGTTTTCACACCTATTAGTAGTTTGCTGACGTGTGATTCTGCGGATTCCGCGATTCAGTATACCATTGAAACGTACGAACATCCTATCGGAGTTTCTGAGAATCTTCCTTTTGATTTAGTGCCATCAGAATGTGTGTTTAAACCATCATATGAGACATCGTTATACCCCTTTGAGGATGATGCTTCATTGTCTCTCCACCATCTGATAACTGGGGTGAGGCACATTTTTATGTGGCTCCCGATTATTTTTTTCAAGGCAAGATTTGCACTAGTGATGAATGTCAACTAAAGGAGCCTATTTTCTTTGGAGGTCAGACTCAAGTTGAGTTCTTTGATTATCTCCGTATATATTCTCACCTACATCTAGATGATTGGAGTTTTCTATGTACTATAAATGAAACGTAAGGTGACCTTTATAATATTTTTTGGGAATTGGTAACTAACTGCACATCGCACGCCTCGAAAGCACTACTGCATGGTATTGCCCTTTGATGCTGTTTGACTTCCTTCTTGACTGCGCCTGTGAACTAAGACGAATTTTCCATGCTGTTGTTGTAGGTATCTGACTTCACGGCGGATGTACTTATAAAACTGTGTGTTTGTCGAGTTTTGACAACTGTGCTGTTTACTTCACGTGACAACAGCGTATGCTCATTTTTCATTAACAGTATTCTATGATTTTGTTGTTTAATTTATATGATAATGTTTTGTTTTAATTTATTTTTCGATAGACGTGTTTTTATGAGAAAATGTTGATTTGTCAATTTTACTTTATTTTCATTATTCTATCTACAATAAACCAGGTATTGCCTGCGGATGTTTCTCATGGGAAAGCAACGCTGTCAGGTACACAGGTTCTTTTTTTTTTTTTTTTTTTTTTTTGATTGGAGGTTTAACGACCACCGTGAGCAACTCAATGGGCTATAAGCAGTCGCCCGTCGCTAATTTAGGGTTACTGGTTCCAGGGAAGGGAGAGAGCCAGTGCCGTAAGACAAACACAACATCCATGCCTGACCGGGATTCGAACCCGGACCCCTTACGGACGAATAATCAGAGGCCAACGCCTTAGACCACTGCGCCACCGGGGCGGCGTACACAGGTTCACTCGTTCCAGTTGCGTTCCATCCACTTCTTAGGCAGCGAATATATTCCTTCGTGCTGATTTCCGCCGATTATTTACTGTTTGTGAGGTAATTAGTTTCTGCCAGTAAAACGGTAAATTAAGTGTGCTATCGAGGAAATTTTCCAGCTTTCTTCACTAGGAATACAGACACACGCACATGCACGCGCGCGTGAAAATAAAGGAAAGAAAAATAGTAGTTCGCTCCAAAACTGTAGAGGCGTAGTTTCAGTGATTTACATATTTTCGATATCGAAGAAAGTCGTTATCTTATGAAAGGTGTGTAATCATCTACATTGCTCTCTTGTGATATACATACCATTTTGTTTCGCTTAGTCGTATTTCTATCAACGTAGAAGCCAAATCGTACGATCTGTCAAAGTCGTGCAACGCACATACTCGAACTTTGGATATTGAAGAAAAATCCGATAATGGTCAGCAGCGAAATTCGAGGAACACAAATATTAAACTCCCCACTAACGAACACAATTGATAACGCATTCTTCTAGGTTGGACATTCCAATCGTAAAATGAAATACACATGCTAAATAGAGAAAGAATAAATAACATATCTTAGGAGGACGTCAGCATCTGCTTTAAATAAAATAAGATGTTGTTGATCTGAAATGCAATACAAATACTAAATATGCGCTAATCTACAATCGTTCAGTAACAACAGGAAAAACATCATTCATTCACAATATAAGTTGTTTAGTGCAGAATGAAAAAAAAAAAGAAAGAAAAGTAGAAAGAAAATCCAGACTTACATTTTATCAGAATCACGTAACCGAAATCATTAGAACCTTCCTCTTAACAGAAGCAGCTGTTGAAATGCATGACTTACACTCCGTGTATCAATTTCTATAATTACAGTATTTGTTCCTTCATTAATTCAGGAAAACATATATAAGTACATATTTACAAGTTGTTTTGTGCCGAATGAAAAAAACAAAAAAAAAGGAAAGTAGAAACAAAATCCAGACTTACATTTCATTAGAATCACGTAACCGAAATTTTTAGAACCTTCCTCTTAACAGAAGCAGCTGTTGAAATGCATGATTTACTCTCCGTGTATCAATTTCTATAATTACAGTATTTGTTCCTTCATTAATTCAGGAAAACATATATAAGTACATATTCACAATTCCTTACTCAAAATTGAAACACCAGCGATTAAAATTGAATCATGAATTTGAAATTAAGGGGTACATCTAATCCTAATTAATAAGTGTTGGTTTACAGTTCCTATTTATTAATTAAGTGCATTCAGTCTTCATGATTAAAAATTTCCTTTTCTATTCTACTTCGAATGGTATTACTGAATTTCACAAACATTATTAAATAGAAAGTAGATTTTATATTGAGAAACAGCAATGAAAAATACGCTCGGCGGTATATATTTAGTGGTTTTTGTTGTACTGATACATTCGTAGCACATTTTTCCTGGCTTGCCACATCAACATTATAAGAACGAATATGCAGAATCCGTTTTAAAGCCAACGTTTACTCGATTTTATTCATTGTCGCAAACAAAACACTGTAACTAATTATGAATCCAGCTAAGCTTAGCAGGGAACTTCTGTTCAAAGTTATTGCTTTCCATAATGTCAGGACCGGCTTTTTGAATTGGACTGTCATGAAAAATTCCGTGTTCGTGAAATGCTGAGCTGCCAAACTCTGAAGTGTTTCAAGAACTCGTACAGAAGTTTCCGCAACTTGAGATGCTGCAAGCGTCATGACCGTAATGTAAGCAGAATACGTGGCAATACTTAATCCATTTATTAAGAGCATCATACCGTCTTTCATACCAATGAAATAAACATTGAACAGCGAAATAAAGATGTTTGCAGATGCAAAGACGATAACCGCTGCTGCTGCGTCACTAAGAGCTTCATCCACAGATGAAACAATTCTTTCCAATTTCATGTATAATCTCGATAACTCAGAAAAATTAGAAATTTCGTTTCTTACGATATGTGATTCGAAGTTTTCAAAGGAATTTTTAAGCAAGTAGCAGATGTGCAAGTAGTAAATCAGGAAAGTCCACGAAACAGTAAAGACGACGAGGAAACGACGAACCAAAAGTAGAAACAACAGCAAAATGGCATGTGAAGGGCTGGATGTAGAATACAGATTAAGAAGACTATCCGAAAACATTTTTAAAAGGTGGCCGTGTCTCACTTGCCAAAAGAATAAGACAGCAAGTGTCGCTATCTCCATTAGAAGTATCAGCAGAGACATCATCAATGCTTTTCTTTTCGCCTGAAGCAGGCCTTGTTCTTTTATAGAAAAACTAATTTCAGTAAATTTTTTCAAAGGGCTTCCGATTCTGGGCCATTTCAGAAACATGAAGATTCTTATGAACAAGCACAGTAACCCTATAACTAGCGCTGAAATAGCAACTTGTGCATTCGACTGTAAAACCCTCACGCGAATTTCGATTATTACCAAATGTATGTTTAGAAACGTTTGAACAATGATTGGTAGATATATGAAGCAGCAGGATATAATTCCCTTCCGTTTCTTCATCCACTGTTGTGTAGTATCCACACCCGAAATATAAAACAGGATTAATATCGGAAGAAATGATCTCTGTATCATTTTTTCATCATCTCTATTATTAGCGTAAGAGTGGAATATACTTCTCTGCACAAATAATGTTCTACCGCCAAGAAATAATCGTGACTCCTTCATCATCTTTAGAAAACGAAGAAATTTGTGCCTTGTGCATTCGACGAAGTTACTCATTTCAAAAGCGTCGATATTCCTTTGGGCTACAACCAGTTGATTTGTTGAAAGTTTCACAGCATGAGAAATCGAAACGTTTCGATGAGTCAGTCATTTGAAATCGCGGGTCTGAGATTTTGGAAATCACAAACGCATCGGCCACTACTTTTGAAATGGCCAGTTACAATCCCAATAAAATTCCCAAATGGCGTTTAGAGCACGAAAGTGTGACACAAGTGTCAGTTTTGGGGCAAAGCGACACTTTCATTGGTTCTTTTTTTTTTTTTTTTTTTGCTTTTCTTGTCTTTTTTCTTTTGGTATACATCTTCACGACGCTGGGATTGCGTTTTAATAAACCTACGTGCACGCAATGCTCGTCTTATTAAAAGTAAATTATTGCATTTTCTATTGAGGCAAAATCAATTTGGTACACAAAACGAAAGATTGAGACGAAAACCTTGCAGTCTCGAAAACGGCAGGAGTTCTACAAAACTGCAATTAGGTGTTTTGCAGAGCAAACAGTTTACACAGGATACTCTTTTTTCCAATGTACAGTATATCCACATATTGTTTAAGTTTCTTTTCTTTTTTTGTGTGCATTTTTTGTTATTCAGTCGATACCATGGGAGGTTTCTTAACTCTTGCTCTTAAATTACACTGCCGGACAATTGCTAAGGACGGATGACAATAGCAACGATAGCAACCATAAAATGGAAGGCAGGAAAATGTGGAAATTATCATAAGTGCGGGATACAGTAAGACGTGGTGTGCGTATGCAAATTTTGGATTGCCGAACTTGTTCGTGAAGTCATAGCGCTGATAAGAGATATAAAGGATTTGACGCGTGTTGACCGTTGCTGTTCAAACGCAAAGTTGAAAGGGAAAGAATCAATTGACGAACTTGCAATTTTCAGTATGTCTTCCCGACATCACCTAGATGATTTTACGCGTGGCCGTATTATTGGCAGGATTGAAGAAGGGCGAAAAATAACAGATGTTGCCAGGGACTTCGATGTCAGCCACAGTGTTGTTTTAAGGCTTTGGAAATCATTTCAAACAAATGGAGAGTGTAGCAAACGTCACGGTGGAGGTCGTGTTCGCAATACCACACCTGCAGAAGATCGGTACATAGTGCTATCAACAAAAAGACACCGGCGCAGCACAGCTAGTGAGGTAGCAAATCAGTTTATGGCTGCTACTGGCAAGCGGATCTTCTGAAAAACTGTCGCCAGACGTTTGCATGAAGGAGGACTATACGCCCGCCGTCCTGTTGTGTGCATCCCATTGTCCAGACGTCATCGTACCGCCCGTTTGCAATGGTGCCATCAACATCGCAATTGGACTGATAACGACTGGTCTGCTGTCCTCTTCTCAGATGAGAGTAGATACAGTCTATTGTCTGATTGTCGACGACAACTGATCTGGCGTAATAGTGGTACTGCATACTGTCCAGCAAACATACAGGAAAGGGACCGATATCCGACATGTAGTGTCATGGTATGGGCTGGCATCATGATTAATGGCCGTACGTCCCTCTGTGTGCTTCCAACTGGAACTATGACTGGCCAACGATACATTAATGATGTTCTGCTACCTGATGTTCGCATGTTCCGTGGTGCTGTCGGTGATAGATTCATTTTCATTTAGGACAACGCAACATGTCATCAAGCAGTCGCTGTCCAGGAGTGTCTTGAGAGCGAAGATATTCAACGCCTCGTATGGCCAGGACGTTCTCCAGATCTGAATCCCATTGAAAATGTGTGGGATACTTTGGGGAGGAGTCTTGCTGGTCGCCAATGCCCTCCAATAAACAAAAACACCCTCATCCGTGCACTGACAGAGGAATGGGATAAATTACCCCAACAGCTGCTTGATAATGTTGTGCAAAGCATGACACGACGTGTGGAATCTTGCATTGCCCTCCATGGTGGTCATATCCCGTATTGACATCTTACGCCGGAACGCCTGCGGACGGTAATTGCATTTTTTTCACGTTTACGTATTCTGCACAAAATGGCCTTTTTGTCCCTTGAACACGTTCCAAAGCCTTCTGGATTTCCGAGCACAATAAATTGTCTTTCTTGTAATGTCCTGGCATTCTGACATTATTTGATTTCACTTGGCATCCAACCACACTTACTTTTTTATGCGCTATATAGCCGTTTATGATCCGTCCTTAGCAATTGTCCAGCAGTGTAATAGTTATTTATTAGCGGTCAATAAAACAGAAACACTGATCGATTAAAAAAAAAACATTTGGAAATCATTCAGGCTAAATTGGTGGAATTTCTATAATTCCCCCCTTGGCCACTTTCCCTGCGATTGAGTAGTCAGAAGCGCCGGTTTGTAGCTATTCGTCTGCTTTGGGTCGGAGTTTTAGTCCCGCTTGAGACTTGGCTGGTGTATTTACCTTATGGCTCTGTATCTGTCCCTTTCTTAGAATAGTGGCTCTATATTAGGACTCGGCGACTACATATGAACCTTAGAATCGCTAATGATGAGCTTTAACCTCGAAAGAAAAACATTAACGATAATAATGATGATAAAACTGCACAACGCAGTCTACAAATTTTGGAAGATCCTACTAGAATTAATACTGAACAACAAATTTAAACTTTTTTTGTTGCCCCGAAACAAAAGTTCGTGATTTTAAATATTTATTATTATCATGCCCTGATTTTAAATCTGAAATCTAAAATGCACTGTCGCCTACCAATTTTTTGGGAACTCAAGTTGAAATTTTGAGGGAGAAATTAAAAATAAAAAAATGTTTCATTGCAGTTTTTTGTGCAAAGTTTTTTTCATATTAAGGGTTGAAAATTGGTCATTCCAGCTAATAATGACATGTTGAATCCATAATTGAGGTCAGGAAAGGTTTATAAATATTGAGTCGATGCATAAGTTCATGCCGATTGTTACATAGCAGTACCGGACTATATTTCATCAGAAGAGAAAACGAATCAATGCTCTATGCCCCATTCCCCATTGTTTACGATGGTATCCCAACGTCTGGATTGGTCTGCAATGCCATTCTTGAAAACCCCTTCTTGGTTTTGCTACGAAGAAATGATCAAGGAAATTCTGGAGATCAATATCATAGTTGAACGTTCTGCCACTGTGTGAATTCGACAGAGATACAGTTGATAGTCTGAAGGGACGACATCTGGGGAATAGGCCGGATGTGGAAAGATCTCCCGTTTCATGTCCTGAATGGCCATTTTGGTCATGTTTGCACTGTGAGGCCGTGCGTTATCAATTTGGAGAAGAACAACATGGCGCTGATGTGGCTGTTTGTGCTGAATTGCTCCCTCCACAGGGCAAAGTTGCTCACAATAGAGTGCAGCGTTGATGGTCAGATTCCTTGGCAGCATTTCCCAGTGAATAATGCCTTCCATGTCCCACCAGACACACAACATGATCTTCGCAGTATGAAAGTCATGTTTTGGACATAATGTGGGCGTCTTGTTTGGTTTTAACCATTCCCTCCGATGCCTGAAATTCACTTACATGCGCCACTTTTCACCTCCAGTAACAATGCATGAGAGAAAGGGGTTGTGTTGTTTAGAACATTCGCGATAACGGGCGAGCAAGGAACCACATATGGCAACACGCTGATTCTTGTTGTCCTCGGTGAGAGTGTGTGGCACCCGAGACCAACATTTATGAACCTTTCCCATACTTTCTAGGTGTCGAACTACTCTTGCCTGATCGCAGTCCATTTCAGTGGTCAACTCATGTGCAGTTTGACGCGTATCCACGTGGATGAGATGGTTGAAACGATCCACATCAAGATGAGATGGACTGGACAACCTGAGCTTGGAGAGTCGTTTAAATCGAAATTGCCACCTCGGAACTGCTCAAACCAATTGTGGGTTGTCCTCGGAGCAATAGCATCCTCCCCATACACAGCACAAATTTGTCGAGTGGCCTCGCCGGCAGTGGATTCCTTCTTAAACTCGTAGAACAGAAGATGTCGGAAATGTCCATTCGTCTCTACTTGACACTCCATAATTTCGTACCTGAAAACCAAAAACAATTAGCCACAAGCACAGAACGCAGTATGATTTAAATACACGATATTTCTGGCTACATTTTGCTATACAACTGGCCACCTGCACCGTCACTACTGACCTAGGAAAGACTCATGAAATAAAACTTCATGAGCATATGCATCAACACAGTAAAACAAACTTTGCAGGCATGCATGATGTGTACAGAAAAGAGAAACCAGTGTGAACTATTGGGTTGACGGAAAAGTCATGACGTACTTTGGCACCCGATGGCGGTTGGGCAGTTTTCGAAGTACTAGAGGCATGTGCAGCTCTGTTATCGCTATGGCATTCGACAGGTGCCAGTTCTAGCTGAAGTCTAAAAGGAATAGTGAGCGATTTGACATCAAGTTAAAGATGGAAGATCAAACTGCGTATTTTCGCCATATTTTACTGTTTTACTTCCGTAAAAAAGAAGAACGCGCGTCAAGCTTGTGAAAAGTTGCGTAAAGTGTACGGTGATAATGCTCTACAAGAACGTCAGAGCCAGCGGTGGTTCGCAAAATTCTGCGCTGGTGATTTTGACCTCAACGATGCTCCTCGGTCAGGTAACACTAGCTGATGACACTACCTGCACCGTCAAAGTGCTGACTTCGCAGGGAAATGCGGAACTCTCTCGAATAGTTTTGGGATAGATGGTATCCCTTGACGGCGTTCCGACAGCCAGCCTGTCAGTCACCGGAAACCACGGTCTTCTACTCGGAACAGATTCGGTCTAGAGACCTGTGGGGATCTGCCTCCCCCACGGGACTGGTACCTTACACCCCCCTGTCACAACCCGTGTGTGCGACGTGCTATGGGCAGTTGGGGCTAGCAACTTTTTCAAAATATCTCATCTCGTGGCCGGGAGATCGCCCGCCAACGCGAGTTTTTTGGGACTACTGTCCTTTATTTAGAAACTCAGCATAGTACAAACACTTTCACTATGAGGGTCGCATGCACCCCTCTCACAATAGTCAAACAAACAACAATCACATTACAACATTGAATTATTTACATTGATCACCGCACTAGGGCCAGTGCGGTGGTGAAGACCCCGGGCCAGGGTCAGCTCAAACACCTTGGTCAAAAGACCGGAAAACTCTTTATCGAGAGCTGCGTACCTCCAAGGGTACTCCCGTCCGTCAACGATAGTTGACCCGGCTCTTCCTTTGCTCAAGTTCCCTAACAAGACTAGGGCATGTCTTGCTGAAGCAGGAGTGCGAGACGTCCAGCCCCAGGCGGAACTTGGCATTTGCAGCGGTGCAGTTGCTGCAGTTCGGTGCGGCAGCACACTGGTGGTGCTGGTGCCCAACTTCACCACAATTGCCGCACCTTGCATCTGTCTCGGGGCAGTTGCCTCGGAAATGGCCGAAGCCATTACACCGAAAGCACCTGACCTCCCTCAAAAATTCCTTTAGACGGAGCACTGACCAACCCAAGTTCAGTGTCTTCCGCCTCACCAAGTGCTTGAAGGCCTTGGGATCCACGTCTGCCACCCAGTGGACCCTACCTCCCTTGCACTTGATGGGGAAACAGGCTTTGAACCCGTTCTCGAGCTCTGGGTTCTGCCCACAAACCATCTGTTCGAAATCTTTCCCTGAGAGACCCCCGTCGACACCGTACACAATCAACCGGGGGTTTCTCTTTCGTGGGGATGTGGGGAGTGTGCAATCCTTGGTCATAGGATTGCTTCTCAACTCCTGAGCAAGGCGGTCGAGCTCCCCGGTGTGGGAACATTCCACCGCAACCCTCCTTTCCGGATGCTCCGAATGCTCTTGACCCCTATCTGCAGTTTAGTTGGGTTTACTGCAGTTTTCAGGGTCTTCTTCGTGTCCTCTGAGGACGCACTCTCGACTGTCGGGTAGACTAAGAGCACGTGTCTCCTGTCTACCGACTTACCCTTCTTCTTTCTATTCTCAATCGGGGCGGGCGAAGGCCCTTTCGCCTTGATAGCCCCCTTCCTAGCCACTTCGGCGTAGGAAGCCGCTTTCACTTCGGCGTAGGAAGCCGCTTTCACTTCGGCGTAGGAAGCCGCTTTCACTTCGGCTTCACAGAGCAACTCATCCCGCACGGACAGCATGCCCTCGACATAGGCCACCCGTGCTGCTTGCTCAAAACAAGCGTCGCTAATGCTGCTCAGGGCAGCAAACACCTTCTCCTTCCCTGAGGAAGTGACCCGCGAGTCCAAGATAACGGACTGTACTTCCGAGGTGAGCTGGGAGATGCGTTTCAAAAACAACTCCTCGGGTGAAAGCACCGGGGGTGTCCCGGGATGCGTACCTCCCACCGAAGGTACCTCTGGGCACCCCGCGGACGACCCCTCAGGAGCCCGAGATTCGGGCTGGGGTGTTGTTTTCCCCTTCCTTGCCATGGGCGGAACTGGCAAGGGGGTGCTCACACCCTTCGTGGGCGTAGCGGCTTTAGAGCCCCTCGCCTGGGGAATCGTCTTCGACAGTTTCCCCCCAGCAATGGGCTCTACCTTCCGGCTGTTCTCGGAAGAGGGGCTAACCCCTTTAGCACTGCCGACAGGGCATGGTAGTGCTTCTGCCGCTACCTTCTGCGTCCGGGTTGACCCGGACGCTTTGGGGACGGGCCCCTTGGACTTTTTTTTTTTTTTTTTTTTTTTTTTTGATTGGAGGTTTAACGACCACCGTGAGCAACTCAATGGGCTATAAGCAGTCGCCCGTCCCTAATTTAGGGTCACTGGTTCCAGGGAGGGGAGAGAGCCAGTGCCGTAAGACAAACACAACATCCATGCCTCACCGGGATTCGAACCCGGACCCCAGACGGACGAATGATCAGAGGCCAGCGCCTTAGACCACTGCGCCACCGGGGCGGCCCCTTGGACTTCACTCTACCCTTCTGGGTAGTTGGCATCTCTGTGGGAGAGATGAAAAAACACAAAAATTTCTTCTAAGTACTGAGTGGGCACCCGGAGGTTCTCCCACTCTAGTCTAACCTTAGAAACCGGGCGCTCGGGCTTTGGGCGGGCGAGGGACCCTCGTCCGCGGGACCGGTACGGCGACGACGTACCCGATGACTGATGCCAGAGTCTCTATGCGAGCTGATCGGAACTTCGCCCTCACAAGGGCGTTTTTTACTAAGTCCCGTCACTGCTCTAATCGATGGGTAAAATATAACACCCAAATTGAAAAAAACAAAATTCGCGAGATCGGGATTGAAACCCGTCTCGCGGTTGGAATCGTCAGTTCTGCTCAGCAGCGCAGTTCAGCTCAAACAAACACACACGGAAACTCTCACCCGGTCGGCATCAGACTGACCGGTGACGACCAAATCAAGGCATTGATCGAGTCAAACCCACGTTACACAACACGAGAGATTGCAGACACATTGCACATCATGATTTAAGCGTTCACGACCACCTGAAGAAGCTGGGATACGTAAGCAAGCTCGATGTGTGGGTTCCTCGTGAACTCAAAGAAGCTCAATTGACGGCGCCTATAAACATCTGCGATATGCTCATTAAACGTGAGGAAAACGATCCTTTTTTGAAGCGCCTGATAACTAGTGACGAAAAGTGGATTGAGTACAACAATGTACTGCGCAAACGGTCTTGGTCCCGACGTGCTGCTTCGCGTCAAACGACATCCGAAGCAGACATTCATCAGCGGAAGGTTCTGGTCTCAGTGTGGTGGAATTTCTAAGGTGTCGTGCTTTTCGAGCTTCTACCACGGAACCAAACAATCAATTCGAATGTGTACTGTCGGCAATTGGACAGTTTGAACGAATTCATCATCCAGAAACGTCCAGAGCTCGTTCATCGTAAAGGTGTTGTGTTCCATCACGGCAACGCGAGACCACACACAAGTTTGATCACCCGCCAAAAATTATTGGAGCTTGGTGGGATGTGTTGCCACACCCAGAATACTCACCTGACCTTGCGCCGTCAGATTTCCACTTGTTCCGCTCTCTTCAGCAGTTCTTGCGTGGTATAATGTTCGATTCAGATGAGGCTGTAAATCAGCACCTTGCACAGTTTTTCGCCACGAAAGACAGGTCTTTCTATAAACGAGGCATTCTGCAGCTCACTGAAAGATGGCAAAAGGTATCGAACAAAACGGGCATTACATCATTGATTGACCTTTGTTCTTTCTATCAATATATGACCTTTGCAAAACATGGCTAAAATACGTCATGACTTTTCCGACAACCCAATAGTAGTACATTTATGAAGTACATAGTACATATCGTAGACACATTTATGTAAGAAAAACAAATGCAGTGTAACTACGTACGTACTTCTACAATGGTATGTTGGTTTGGAAAAACTTGTAATTTCCTTTCGTTTTCTATTTTTCAGGTTGAAGAAGCGTATATGCTTCACTCAGCTTTGTCCGTCTGTCTGTCTGCCCGCACGATAACTCGCGTAAAAATGATTCGATTTCGATGAAATTTTAGTATGTGGTAGGGGAACTTGGGGACGAACCCTATTGAAAATGGACGAAATAGGGTCAAAGGTCAGGACATAGGAGCGGAATCTATTCCATCGCCCATATGCATCATAACTTACGTAAAAATGGTTCGATTGCTACAAAACTTTATCATTTTGTTCCGGAGGTATACTGAACCGGTCCTGTTGAATATAATGGAAATGGGGTCAAAGGTCAGGTCATAGGAAAGAGCTTTATTCCACAGCCATTATCCTCATAACTTGGCTAAAAAAGGTTCTATGGCGACAAAACTTTAAATGTTGTTCCTTAGGTATACTGGACCAATTCTGTTCAATATCGTCGAAATGGGGTCAAAGGTCAGGGCACAGGAGCGAGATTTATTCCACAGCCATTATTCTCATAACTTGAGTAATGATTTCTGGTATGTTGGAAAGCGTATGATAATCAATGCATTGCACGAGTTTATTAACTTGTTGGTGTTTAGCTCAAGTAAAGCTTTCTGAACAATTGGAAGGCTTTGCAAGACAGTTTTTTAAAGAAACAGTAAATTCATTTCGGGCATTTTTTTTTCCGCGCAAAAATGTAATGTCGAAAGAGACATGAAAACTGACGCAATCAAAAATGCTTTATCGTAAGTAGTTCTCCCACTAGAGCGTTTTTTAAAATCAGCAGTGACGTCACACTAGACAAGAGTCCGGACGCTCAGCGTGCGGAGAGCTCCAGTCGGTGCTGTTTACCGTTCTGCGCAGCGCAGTCGATCCCATCAATCTGTAAAATGGCTGGTGTAAATCCTTATTCATTTGAACCACAATTCTCTACCGGTACAGTACAAATGTTTAACAAGGAATGTGAAAACAAACTCGAGGGTAGAAAAGGTAATGTAAGTACATACGTAGTTATACTACAATTTTTGGTTCTTACATAAATGTGCCTACTATTTACTAATGTATAATGTATAATAAACCACGAATCATTCGACAGTGTTGTTTTAAACATCCACACTTTACAGGCAAGTCGTCATCAAATGATTCTTCGAGCAGAAAGAAACGAGAAAAAAATGCGAACTTGTATGTAATAAACTATAGAGACACGTTGCATACAACAATTCGTATGTTGGGTGAATGCCTGGATACCTGTAGGGCGAAATATCATAAAAGTTATCCCTTCCTGTATTGTGAGTAAAATTACAGAATGTTTTCCTGAATCTAATGAACAGTATGCGGGTTTTGTTTGTTGCTCTGGAAATGATCCAGACTATTTCGATTAACATTCACTGTTACTAAAGATTTGTCAGCTGCTGTCCATATACGAGCATATAAAAGGTATTTTTCATTGAAATAAGTAAGTGCATATTTCATATTTTTTTTAGTTTCTCCTATTGTCATGGGAGAAACAACTTTTGAGTATTTCTCGTAGCCCAAGTGCAAAGCCATTAATGACTACCCCCTTTCCACGAAAATAGAAATACCGCAGTAGTTGAACATGTTACATAACTCTAGAAATTACAGATAAAAAGGCAGTTTATCTAACTGTTATTTCAACTGTTATTACTAAAGCCCGGAAGTTGAGGCAAAATGCCTTAAAATGCTTTCTTCGCCTTTTCAGCTCATATTTGGAGAAAATGCCTTTTTATGTTTTTAATGCCTTTTTTTTGCCTATACTCAACAAAATGCACTATTAAAAAATGATTTCTTCTTAAGAATGCGATAAAATCAAAGCTTTGATAACAATCTAGCATGCAGTACGTAGTGTTACCGGGTAAACACGTGATTTTTTTAAGTTACTAATTTCTTTTAAAAACTCTTTTTTAGGGTATAGGTGTACAAACCATAAGGTAGGTGACATTTTCTCTAAAACAAAATCACAGTCGGCAGACATCTGAAAGTAAACACGAGTACAATCGGTACATTCAAAACGAGGTGCTCCAATTTAAGCAGCGGTGGCACACGCATTCGCAGAGTCTGCGATGGTCGGCATCATCTCATTTTATGTTTTGCTCTCCCTAGAAACCTTGATGATACTTTCTGCGCATGGCGGAAGAAGCCGAATCTAGTCAGATAACATTGTAACCAATCAAGCTAGAGTGAAAGCCAAGAACGCACGCCGCCCCAGTGGCGCAGTGGTCTAAGCGATGGCCTCTGATCGTTCGTCCGAAAGGGGTCCGGGTTCGAATCCCGGTGAGGCATGGATGTTGTGTTTGTCTTACGGCACTGGCTCTCTCCCTTCCCTGGAGCCACAGATAGAGATATTTATACCAGCAGGTCAGCATTTCCATTACACGTTTGAGCTGACCACAACAAATGGTTCGCTATACTGGATCGTCATGCTTCTAGTAAAGGAGCTTTTCCTTCAACAGCTTTTAGATTTTTAGTCAGACTTTTGGTCATGTGCCACCACACATCAAATCGATGATCAATTTGGGGATTTTTTTCTTCGTGAGGGCACGAATGCTTCTATGTCTATCTCATAAAAAAAATGATATTTTTATTTCTTCATAGAGGCGTGAGAGTAATGAATCTCACGCTTTCTTTTCAAAATCCCCTTCAAAAACACCTTTTTGGACGAGAGTTTCCTTGCGAATATCCATAATTGAATATGTACAGTAATTGGCGCAAAAACCTGGCGAATCAAACGGTCCGTCTCAGCTCACCCAAATTTCGTAATTGCATATTTTTAAATCATCAGTAATTTGCTTTTTCATATTTATAACCACGTAAACTTGATAACTGTACCAACTAAAAATTTCACCACTTTGTAGAAAATAGTGCTACTGAGTGATTGTAAACCGCGAGTTCCAGCGAAATCCGTAATCTATTTAAAATTCATTCCAGTTGTGTAAATTGCAGGACAAAGTGTGATGACTAACGAACAGGACACGTGCAGCACAAGGAGAGAAATTTCTGACACTAATTACCTCAGTACTTTCCCTCAAAACCCCTACCGCGCCGAGAACACAGATGCCGCTGATGGGTGAAGTGGTCTAACTGACAGCTTGTTTAGTGTGACGTCATCACCAGAAACTTTGTCGGCTGTTTGCTCAGGTTCCAATGGCCGTAAGGAAGAAATTTCGTCTCTACGAGCATCACCCCGTCACCCGCATAACATGACAGGAAAAAATTCGTATTTTCGAGGACCTTTTTTTTTTTTTTTTAAGCTTTGCTGTTTCTTTAAGAATCCGGACCAAGGAAAAAGTTTTTCACAAGCTTTAATCCATTTAATGCAAATTTTGAAAGTCCTTGACCTATCCTTTCCGAAATAATTTGGATTGACTCTTTCCATTGTAAAATTGTTTTCAGTTTTGAATCTGGTAATTCAAGAGACTTTTTTTCTAATTCAATTTTACTTCCGTAAAATTCAACGTATATCGGGCGCTTTCGCTGCTAAGGAAAGACATTAGAGCTTTTTACTCGTCATTTTCACTCTCGAGTCCAAAAAGCGAGATCAAAACACACAGCAAACTGAGTAAATTGCGCTCAAAACCTCATACCGTTCTTGCCATTCTGTGACGCAGGAACGTTCACCATGGGGATATACAGCACTATACGAGGCGCTCCAGCAAAGTTGCTAAGACACGTACAGTCTGAGGCATGCGGCACTGCACAAACTGGACGTCACGTGGTTTCGACATATTTTGGGAAGGAATCACCGGTTGAAGGCAACCTGGTCGTCACATTCTGTGGGAAATGAGGCAGGAGGGGGAAGAACCGGTTTAAAGCAACCTTACCTTTACGGAAACCAAGAAAGATACAAAACTAGAGTAAAATCAGGTTGGGCACCAAAAATTTAAAACGGCGTTCGATGCGGGAAATCGTGTGATTGGAAAAACGGGGAAAATGTAGGAGAAATATCGGGACTTCAAGAAAACGTCACTCGAAACGGAGAGACGTAAATTGCGGGAAGGCAAGATCGGGGTTTCACAATATTATGTAAACTGAAAAAAAAAACCCGGTCACTTAAGGAGCAGTTACCAATAGCATTAGCAGAAAGCGATAAGTGACCAAGTAAATATATACCGATGAGTCATTACATTATGAGCAACCCCAGCTTAGAGAAATGAGCGCTCCTGGAGACCGAACGGTGGCGCAGATGAAATTCACAGAGCAGTGTATATACAACCCGAGGACAGGCTTTCGGTTAGTAGAGAGTTTGGAGTCAGAATAGGAAAAGCTGCCGATTTATCAGAATTTGATAAGGGACAAATTGTGATTCCACGGCGCCTCGAAACTACGATCTCGGAAACGGCGCTTCTTGTGGGTGGTTCACCTGCTGCTGAAGTCAGTACGTATCAAACGTGCAGCATAGATGGCCAAACGACGAACCGTAGTCGTGTGTCGTTCGCAGCGATGCGATGCCAGAGGGCAGCGGAAACTACCGCGCACTGTTCATAGCGACGGCTGGGCCACAGTGCGACACATCACCCGGAGCTACAACAGTGGTGAACAGAGCAATGTGTCACACCAAGCAGTCCATAGCATCCTTCTGCGCATGGGCCTGCGTAGCAGAAGACACAGCCGGGTCCCCACGCTCACTGCACGTCATCACCAACAACGCATGAAATGGGCCCAAGATCATCGAGATTGGAGCGTGGATGATTGGGAAAAAGGTGGCCTGGTCTGACGAATCACGATCCCTGATACATCCCGTAAAGGCCGAGCGCGGATATGACGACAATTAATGGAGGCTATGTCACCTGGATGCACTGTTGGGCGGAAACAGGCCACCAGCGGCGGCGGTGTTATGCTGTGGGCGATGTTTTCGTGAGACACCTTATGCCGATTATCCCAGTAGCACAATTCGTGACAGCTATCAGGTATCTGAACATCGTTGCGGACCAGGTTCGCCCATTCATGGCAACTGTGTACCCTGTTGATGGCGGCCATTACCAACAGGATAATGTGCCATGCTAAACTGCCAGAATCGTCAAGGAGCGGTTCAAGGAACATGCTGTTTACTTTCTCTTAATGCCCTGGCCCCCAAATTTACCTGACATGAACCCAATCGAACATTTGTGGTTCGACTTGGAAATGCTGATTCGCGCTTTCCACAACCGCGAAATGTACGGGAACTGGAGGAGTTCAACAAATTTTATTCATAAAATGATGATACAGGCGCACCTCGTGCGATGGAACCAAAAAGAAGATTAATGAGTGACAATATCTACAGATGAAAACATGTGGAAAGATAAAACAAGGATGCAGAAGTAGTAACAGAAATCGGCATATGTACAATAAAGGCTCGGAAATAATCCGGAAAAATTACATTCAATGACACACTATAAAGTCCAATCTGGAAGGAAAGGAAAGTCCAGAAACGCTGTAGATACATAGAACTAGTACAGGAGCAAGTATTAAGTCAGAAAATATCTTACTAATCAGCAGGGGAGTGACGAAGAAATGAAGCAGACAATTGAGCGGTTTCCTCCATTCCACAGAGCCGAAGATGACAAGGAAGGAGCGTACTGTCATTCTTACAAAGAACCTCAAGATCAGCTATGATACACGTTAGTCGACAACAAACATCATCTGGAGGGAAAGTGGAGTGCGAAAGGTAAGCGTCCATGTCAAACGATGGATCCCGGAAGGGCGAAAATAGACGAAACAATTGTCTATGGGTAAAGGGGCGAGTGTGCACTTCATTATCTTGACAAAACTGTTCGAATTGCGCTTGAAGCGTAGCTTCTGCAAGTTCTTCTGGATTATTCGTTAGGCAACACTCTCTAGGGGACGCTGAAGGAGAACGAGTGCTAGAAGATGAGCGAGAACGATACACTCGTGAACGTCCACGTTTAGCTGGAGCGCTAGAAGCTTTGAAGACGGTGCGTTTTGTGGAACGGCCACTGGAATCAACAACAGTATCACCAGTTATGGTGAAGTCATCCACACCAGTGGGATCTGTAATAGGAATAATAGGAAGATGAAGCAGTTCGGGAGCGTCCTGAGCAGTTGTTAAAGCACCGCGAGCGCCGCGGTAATCATCGCGATCAGTTGCCGAAGAAGCAGTCGAAATCATGGCTACCTCCTCAGAGGGAGCCTCAACAGGAGAAGTAGAAAGCACCACCTGAGCAGAAACGTCCTGCTCAGAAATCGAGCAAGTTGATGTAAATGGTTCAGGTGAAGTTGAAGAACCAAGGAGAGGAGGAAAGTGAGCTTTAGTAAAATCAGGAGCACGCAATTCAGGCTCTTCACGAGAACCAGACGGGGGTGTATCAACAGACACTGATGTAGACAACAATCCAGAAGAAGGTCCAGAAGAAGAGGAAGGTCCAGGACACTCTTTATAAAAATGCCCCAGGCATTTACACTTCCTGCAGTGGAACTCAGTTAAGAGATCGATGTGACTCCGTTGACCGTGACAATGGACAGTAAGTTGTGTAGGTAAAGTTGCAATATCATCCTGAGAAGAAAAAATGACAGGCACCATGTGACGAGCAACATAAATATGACGATCCTCAAAGTCGTTGGGCGCTGCCGAGTAGGTTACGACGTCCCCGGCAACGCGACCAAGAAAAAAGGAGCATGACATTTGTGACTTCAGGTGGCACCGGGTGAAACGACACGTTAACCGGGCGCTGTATCACAGGTTTGGGCATCAAGAGGTTATTATTAATAGTAATACCTTTCTGCAAAAGAGAGGTCACATGGGCAGGTTGCGAAAGATAAACAACAATAGTCCGAGTCCGACGATAGAGATGAGTAATAGCAGACGGAGATAAAAGCTTCTTAACTGCCGTAGCATAAACTTTAAACTTGGTATCGGGAAGAGCTTAAAAAAAGACCTATAGCGAAGTAAATTTCTCCGTCATTTTTATCCGCGCCAGGATTCGAACCCGGGTCCACTCATTCCGGAATAAGTTGCTCTACCAATTAAGCTACGCGGACGTTTTATTCTGATTCCTATCTGCCTTTATGTCGTGTGCGTCCTTCTGGCAGGTACGTCACATCTCCTGGTACGTTACATCATCTCCCCCTTATTATTTTTTTTTTCGAAGTGCTGGAGAAAGGATTCTCTTATTTTTCCTATCTCGCGGTGTGGAAATAACATCACACCAATGCGAGATTTTGAACGGTCGGGTCATCCGGATAGTTCGGGCGCCATTATAACGAAGTAAATTTCTCCGTCATTTTTATCCGCGCCAGGATTCGAACCCGGGTCCACTCATTCCGGAATAAGTTGCTCTACCAATTAAGCTACGCGGACGTTTTATTCTGATTCCTATCTGCCTTTATGTCGTGTGCGTCCTTCTGGCAGGTACGTCACATCTCCTGGTACGTTACAGACCCCTAAGGCCATATGCGAGGAGAACGTTTGAGCTTGAGCAGATGACACCTGAATATTAAGGTGAATAAAGTTGCCGGTGCGACGAACATGAGATTTCAAAGCATTGACTTGCTGTAACATAATCGAGGATTGGCGAACAGATGCAGAGGTCGCTGCAGTAAAACAAGACGATGAAAAACGAACTGCTGTGGAAGATGGAGGAGTGACGTCATCTTGAATATCCATTGCATCAGCAGAAATCACATTAGAAGCTGTATCAGAATAGCTGTCTGACTGGGCAGCGGTAGGAGAAGTGGTGCCGAATGACGCACGGGAAGAGGACAGTTGAACAGCGCCATGAGGAGAAAACAGCGTAGCGTCGCCGGTTACAGCAAGAGTGGAAGTAGGGCTACCGAACATGACATCTCCACCGGAAGCCGTCATTACTAATGGCGGCGCCCAGCAGTTCTTCTGGCCAGCTCGACCAGAAGGTAAATAAAGCTTGGAATGAAGAAAATATCGTACTTACGAATCGGAAAGTAGAACAAAACGATGCACTAGACCTTTAGATACACGAAAAACACAAAATTAGAACTGGGAGGGTACTATAAATGGAACTTTATACTTGAAAATATCGGAGCTGATGCCGAGCACTGGAGGACCTGCTGTTGACATTATGGTACCAGATACCCCAGGATGCTTATCATCACCTCATCGAATCGATGCCTCCTCGAGTCGCCGCAGTTTTGCGGAATATAGTGTGTCCTACAGCTTATTAAGTAGGGGGTCATAATGTAATTGCTCATCGGTGCAAAATATAATTGCTTAGGAAAACTGCTTTATGACACATTTCAACTTTCGGAACGATACTCATGGTGACTTATCTGGAAACTGAGTCTAACTCGTGATTTTTTTTTCTGCTTCTCAAAGCCAAAATTTTCAAAGGAAAATTATCTTGTACAACACTTCCTTCTCGGCGTAGATTAATCTTACCTTCAGTCATGAGCTGAATTTTAATTCTTTCACCATTAAATTGTTGTTAAAATTTGTCCACTACTGATTTCGTTTTACAATGCATTTTTCAACAGTTCTTTTTCATCCAGGACCTTACAGAACTTTTATTCATGAGGGAATTTATGAGGTGTTTTTTAGTAAACCGAAGAACTATATAAATAAAATTCCCGGCCTGGTTTGGAAGTCCTAATGCGCCTCTGACAACAGCGTTAGGTACTGGGGAAAAAATAAACTCGTTTTAGCTTTTAGCTCGTCCTAAAACGAAATATTTGCTATGTTCTCAGTTGGGGTAAATTTAAGTGTTGTAGAGAGATTAGCGAGTTAAAAATTGGAATACCTTACTGACCCAAATCCAAAAAGATTTCAAAACCTCACTGTTGCGTTGTTGCTATACTTTTGGGGAAGGAGTTTACGACCAACAGGAACAACTCTAGAGGGCTATAAGGAGTCGCAAGTACCAAATTTATAGCCAATAATTCCAGGAACAAGTTAGTAAAATCATGCAATGCATTGATTATGATACGCTTTCCAACATACCAGAAATCATTACTCAAGTTATGAGGATAATATCTGTACAATAAATCTCGCTCCTCTGACCCGACCTTTGACCCCATTGATGATATAAAAGTAATGCGTAATATACACAGCGCGTGACGTAATGAGGCAGATGATCGCGAGAGTACATAAAACTTTAATAGGATCCACAAGCAACGCGTGACGTAATTAGGCAGATGGCGTGATCGCGCGCCAACATCTCAATCGCAAGTCGATCGCGAGAGTGTGACCTCATAAGATTTCTAAGAATGGGAAGCATTAATAGGACGACGTCATGACACTAAAAACGTGGTAACTCGGGGTGGTTATTTAACCCACTAAACGAATTTTCCAAAGTCGAGATCAACCTAAATCGATTTCTAGTACCAAAAAACGGTAGGTTAACCACTTTCATCAAAATCCTTAGAGTCGTTTTCAAAATAAAATTTACATGTACACAAGAATTGCTCATTTAATAAGATGTTATGAAATGCATCCCACTCTTATGTCCTGACCTTTTACCCCACTTCACCCATTTTTAACAGAGTTCGTCCCCAGGTGGTCCTCTACGACATACTAAAATTTCATTGAAATCGAACCATATTTACGCAAGTTATGACGCATAAGGGCAGTGGAATGAAACCCGCTCCTATGGCGTGACCTTTGAACCCATTTCGTCCATTTTCAATAGGGTTCGTCCCCATGTCGTCCCCTACCACATGCTAACATTTCATCGAAATCGAACCATTTTTACGCGAGTTATCGTGCGGACAGACAGACGGACGGGCAGACGGACAAAACTGCGGCATATACGGTTCTTCAACATACGGTTGAAAAGCGTAAAAAAGGAAACAGCACCATGACCGTAAGAAAACCACATCTCTAGGATTCAAATCCAACACACTTGAATGAACGGTCAGAAGGCAACGCTTAAACCACTCAGGTATCTGGATATAAATGTATTGAGAATTAAACTCCAATTGTTTGGCATGTCATGTTGCGTAGAAATAGGCAGTTTCATACGCCAGCAACAGTTTCGGCTATTTATATATATTTCCGAGCAGGTTCCTAAGTCAGGAAATATTTTCGTTGTTGTTGTTGTTAGTTTTCGTTAGAGCAAAAGGTTTACGAAAGAGAAAAGAGTTTCCCCTGCTTTCCAGAAGGCCGGAAGTCAATATGTGTAAACATCTTTAAGTGTGGACTTCAGCAGAGAAAGATTTTGACGCTTTTTTTTTTCTCCGTCACGTGGAAAAGAAAATTCGTGCACCGAACATATGATCAAAGCAGCACAGACTAGATGCTCATACTTTTTCGGGGAACCTTTCTTAGTGAAGTTTTAAACCAGCTTTTCTTCCTTCGTGTTGTCTAGGTTTTTTACCCTGGGTAGATATTTCCTAGCCTGTAAGAAGCAAATGGCTCTGCACACTTTCCGCAAAGTTGCGGAAGAAATTTAAGAGTGCCATTCTGTACGTAATTTGACATAATTTTGCATACCTTTATATATGAAGCTGCAGACATTTTTTTTTTTTTTAACATTTGGTGTTTTTTTGTTGTTCACATTTCTGTCACTAGAGGGCGTAAGTAGTTACTTCCATTTGTGGATGTTTGACCGACCGCAGAAATCTAGATAATTTTTTAATAGTTTACATTATCATAAAGGATATTGCACGTTTTTCGAAATCTCAATAATGCGCAGTTTCTTCACGAGCAAATGTAAATGCATTCTCTTTTATGCCGTCTTTTTCGTCCTCTAAAGATACACTTTGAAAAATTATCTGCCTACCGGAAAGGATTCAAAAGCTGTGCTCATCACACCATAGAAGTCGGTGTCATTTCTAATTTTTTAACACCAAATTTATTGAGTAATTACGTTTGCCTTCTCCGTGACCAAGTGCACAAAGGAGTAGGTGTCCGACTCGTCAGCCCTGCTCGGCCTAGGTTTGAGTTCCGGATGAAGTACGATAGGTCAAAGAATATAAACGCTTCGCGTGAAGAAGCTCAACTCTCGTAGAGATAATGTAAAACAGGCGACAGCAGCGCCACCATATAATGCGGCCGTAGATGCTCTGCGGGAAAGTTAACATTCAGGCGCAAAAAGCGTAGGAGACACGGGACGGGAAGCCTATTTCACGGAAAGGAAGCGAAGCTTTGATCTGCGACTGTTTCCTTCGGTCTCATTGGGTCTACTAAAGCATTTTTTTTTTTTGTTGTTCTTTTCTGAGTATCCCTCCTGTCCCTTCTTTTTGGTGAAACAAATATATACATTAGCAATTAATATTATTTTAAGGAAATTTTAGCAGTTTTATTCTCACTTTAAGCACCGTAGTAATACCAGGTTGCTTGGCATGAATTTCATATTTACAATATACCTTAAATGTCAAAAATGCTGAGGCTGGTTTCCCAGTAGCAGCCATAATAATAATAATAAAAAAAAAGCAAAGACAACCGCAGTTTTCCAAAGCTACAATTTTTTCTACCCTTCCGAAGTTTGTAAATTAAACGCACTGCGCTGGAGAAATTTTCTCAACAGATCGGAAAAACATCCGTTCGTATCTGAGTAGGTTCGAACCTGGGCCGCTGGCGTGATAGCTGAGCTCTCTACCGACCGGACTAACTCGCCACGATTGAGTGCATGCTTAAAGCTGTCTGTTTGGTATGCATTGTGTAATCGAATGCTTCCCTCTTTCATTTTACAATATTACGAGGTATTTTTCATAAAAGTCAGTTTCATATAATTGATAAATTAATTTTTTCAACGTAACGATAGCTTTTTTTTTCAGCAAACGTTGTTTTAATGGTTTTCCAGGATATTTGTTTCAAACGGTTTCAAATTTGTTCTTGTTATTCATCCACTCCATTCCATGAATTGTTATTCATCGGAATGGAGTGGGTGTATTTCATGGCTATAATATAAACGCAGATCTAGATGAGAACAACAAAACCTTTGAACAAAACGCCAACACAAACAAGCGTTTATATTCTTTGAACACAAACACGCATGCTCAGTCTAACTCAGTCTGCTCGGCATCCTGCGGCATCAGCCTGTAATGTTGGCTTCTGTGTAGTAATTCTTTGCCGCATAATATAGTGGCGCTAGTTACGTCTCGCTGAGCCTTACCTTCTTATCAGTTAGATATTCTTTGGATAGGTGGTACGCTTGTCTTCCGGGCCATGGAGAAGTACGTGCCTTGTCTTAAACTAAGGTTAGTGCATGACAAGGTAATTATCATCCTGCACTTCCGGTGATCGTTTTGTGACGTCACTGCAGTGGCGGCCCGTCAGATGAGGCAAGTGAGGCGCCGCCTCACCTGAAATTCCGCAAAGTGAAAGAAAAAAAAAACCTTCTGTCCGTAACAAAGGTATAAGAACTTTGCAGGATAAATGAAACACTGAAATTCACATTGTGATTCATGAATTAGGTTAAAGAAAGGCTTTCGAGAAGAGGAATGAATCATTATTTTTGCAAAGCAGCTAGCTGCATGTTTTAAGCGCTGAGAGGCGACCGGCTGAATCGTCTCGATGAGAAGTCGGTTTTGGGAACTGGGGATCAGAGAAGAGCCCTACAGACTGAACACCCCCACCCCCACGGTCCGAGGTCTACCTAAAGAGGTGCCGGACTTCCAGTAAGAGAAAGGAAATTTCTGAGGCGACCCTCCATTTCGCTTAAACTGGAATCGCATCTCCGCTGTTATTGGAGAACCCAAGGATTGTGTATCCAATGGGCGCGGGAAAATGAGCAGATGACCCTTGTGAAAAGTGGTTTCACAGGCGATGACGCCGTTCGCCTCTATAAGCTTTGGAGTACGAAGATTTCTACGTAGCTTTAACTATTCGTCAGAGTGTATTTGAATCTAACTTTTTGTAGTGTGTTTTCAATCCTCTCTTCTGCGGGTGTTTGCTAGTTCATAGTAATGTTGAGTTTTTCTTTTTTTATTTTGTTATTGTTACTAAACAGCATATTTTGATTTTTGTTGGAAAATATGAATGGCCCAACAAACGACGTGATTTGTGTTCTGGAAGAAATTCCTTTTAAACACTGGAAAGATTATGATAACAAGGATGTTCTCATATCTGGAAGACCGACACCTATAATAAGTTCAATATCTAAAGATAAGAAGTGCGGCAAATCGTTTTTTAGGTCTTTCAATAAATCATAGTACGAGATTTTCCCCTGGCTTTCTGGTGCTATTACAAGCAAACTCTCTTTTGCTGGCCATGTTTACTTTTGAGCAATAAGAAAAATGTGTGGAATACAACGGGTTATTTTGATCTAAAAAACTTTTCTCGTAGTGCAAAATTGCACGAAAGCTCTAAAGAGCATAGAACTAACCACGTAGGTCTAAAACGAATGGAAAAAAACAAACACTATTTCTGATATGCTCAAAGAAAATTGCTGCTCTTCGTGAAGTCAAGTTTAATGAAAAGGTCAGACTAAATAGGCTTTTTATGGAACATATAATCGATTTAGTTGTCGTTCTAAGCAAGCAAGAACTGCCTTTTCGAGGACATGATGAAACTATTTCCTCATTAAATAAAGGCAATTTCAAGGAAATGTTCCAAATGTTACTTCGTAGGAGCATCCGAGAATTAAAAGCACATTTTGAAGAAATACGAAGCTTCTTTTCTGGACAATCTAAAACGATACAGAATGATTTAATGGAGTGTATTCATGAATATATAAAAGTCCAAATAAATACCAGATTTGAAGATATGGGAAAGCTCGAGTTTCTGCAGCTAGTTGACAGCTCAAAATACCATAGTTATTCAGAGTCATTTCCATCCAGTGCCCTTAACACTCAAAAAAATTTATCCAAACATTTTTACAGACACACAACGACTAAAAAACGAATTAGATTTTTTATATAATGATCACAACTTCAGGGAACTCAGTTTTCAGAAAACCTTGAAAACAATGAAAGAAAACGAGCTGAAAGATGTGTTACCAGAAGCCTACAAATGATTTTCTCTTGTATTGACACTGGCGTCAACAAGTTCTTCTGCTGAAAGGAATTTTTTCTTGTTTGAAGAGAATTAAGACTTACCTCCGTAATACAACGGCACAAGATCGTTTGTCTTCACTCGCTAAAATTTCAATCGAGAAAGAATTGCTGAACCATCTAATGTCTACTCAACCATTTTATGATCTGATCATAGACAAATTTGCAGCCAAAAAGGATCGCAGAATTGAACTTATTTATAAAAAATAAACTGAAAGCATTCTGTTCGAGCCCAAAGCAAATTAATTTCGTATTCCTCTGTTTTTAATTCCAGGTTTAAATTATTTTATACTTTTTTTTATATAGAAATGTACTTCCTTAGCTTGACTTCTCCTGTACATAGTTATCACGAGCCTGGACTTCAGTTTGTGACCCGTGCTAAATGCACCTTCACTAATATGCCAATCGAACTGTGACTTTTATTCAAGCTCAAGAAACACTTCGTGAGAAAAAAAATTATATTCAAATGATTTACTTTGAATTTTTTAAGAAGTGGATCTCCGATTGGCGTTGGGATGTGAGTGACGCATTGACTAGCTAAAGAAACCGCGCAAATTGCGTATTTTCGCTCAAGTGTATTACATAAAAGAATACTGGTGAAATATTTCTTTCTTTGTTGTAAAATTATCGAATAATTGTCTTCATAAAAATATTGTTGCAAAAGTAGCGTATATTACACACACACATATATAGAGAGGTATATGTACATTTTTTTCTCTAAAATTTTTGGATTTTTTCGTGAAGAAAGACTCCCACGCCGTGTTTCATATATTTCTATAATTTTATTCCATTACTGTTGAATAATATTTGTATATAAGGGCTAAATTCCGAATCTCAGCGGATTTTAATGATTCAGCCGACTCGAACCCAGGACTTCAAAGATATCTAATGGGGGATACTGCCTTTGACATGAAACTTTTTGAAGGGGGGGTTCTGCGCTTCTGCTGTATAACTGTGCATAAGTGCATATAACAATTTGGGGGGGGCGCTTCAACAAATATTTTCCTATTGGTACGTACGCACATCTTGAATATTAATACAAAATGAAGCTAATTTAATAAAATGAAGAAAATGCAATAAATTATAGTTGTTTTAATAAAAATTTAATAAAGCAACTTCTTTGGCCGCTTTGCTTTACTTTCTCTTCTATTATCAAGAAATTATATTGCTTTCCGAGTTATATAAAAATCAAAGAATTTAAATAGGGAAATTATCTATAAAACGTATTTAGAAAAAGCTGTCTCGCCTAATAAGGGGGTGCAAACCACGACCCCCCTGCTACGCCACTGATATATATATATATATATATATATATATATATATATATATATATATATATATATATATATATATTCGTATAACGTTATACGAATTTATATATTTTTCAATAACATATGTTTTACTGTTTTACATTTACATCAAGACCGTTCGCCTCACCAGCATTTTACACCACGAGCCGCCACTGCGTCACTGTCCAAATCGCCTTCGTAAGGCCACGTAATCGCCACGTTTCTTTGTATCTGCACCATAGCAGCGTGTCGGAATTACTATTCATAAACCAGATGGAATAATCTTCATAAATTCTACCAGATTTTTTAATGCATCAAGTTTGCAACTTTTAATTTGAAAAAATTTGGAATGTTGCCGAGATGGGTTTCCTATTCCTCATATAGAAATGCCTTATTATACACTATCTACCAACAAGTAATTGGACACCCCTACAATCGACGATATCTGCGGTCCTGATACACGTCACGGCCGCCGCTGTTAAATATCGTGTGGGAAACAAAAACGCAACCAGTCGCATGCAAGATGCCACGCAGTTCGGAGCTCTCTGATTTCGAGAAAGGTGTAATCGTCGCGTATCACAGAAATGGCCGATCCATACGTGACATTTCCAGCGAGTTGAAGTACCCAAAATCGACAGTGGCCTACGTGATTGGCAAGTGCAAGATGAGAGGTGACTGTCGGAATGTGCCCCGACTCGGCAGACCCACAAAACTGGGAGTTAGAGACCGACGGGTGCTGGCCAGAGAAATTCGGAAGAACCGCACCAAATCGATGGGCCACTTCAGCGAGGAGTTTCAACAGGCATCCGGAAGTGTTCTTTCGATGAATACCATCCGTAAGGAAGCCCATCTGCTCGGTTATCATGGATGTGCTGCCGCCCACAAGCCTTTGATCACCAAGTCCAATAGCGCTGCTCGGCTAACGTGGTGCAAAGAACGTCGACAGCGGACCGTTGAACAGTGGAAACAGGTTCTCTGGAGCAACGAATCAGGGTTCACCCTCTACCGTTCGGATGGCAGTGTCTGCATTTGGCGTCTGCTTGGAGAACGCCTCCTGCCGGAATGTATTGTGCCAACTGTGAAGTTCGGCGGCGGTGGAATTATGCTATGGGGGTATTTCTCCTGATATGGCACTGGACCCTTGGCCGCAATTCCTGGTAGACTCATCGCGGAGACCTACTGCACCATTTTGGATGACCATGCGCTTCCTACGTTGTGGCAGTTTTACGGGGTGGACCCATGTTACTTTCCGGATGACAATGTTGCGAGGTCCACCATGGCTTGATATGGTGACAATGGGGTTAGTCGAATGGACTGGCCTGCCCAGAGCCCGGACCTTAACCCTATCGAGCACCTCTGGGACGAGTTGGAGCGTCGACTTAAGGGGTGCCCCCACTGTCCGAAATCGGTGAAGGAACTGACCTGTTTTCTGCAAGCTGAGTGGAAGAAAATACCGCTAGCCGTTGTACAACGCCTGGTTGAGAGTATGCCCCGGAGGGTCGCAGCTGTAATCGCCGCTCGTGGAGGCTCCACCAACTATTGAAGGTGAAAAAACTTCGTTTTTCTTTGCTATCACAGGTGTTCAATTACTTGTTGGTAGGTAGTGTATGACAATAATATATCCTGCTGTGCGTTTTACCTTCTAAATTCATATAAAACAGAGCAAAATTCCACTTGTAACTAAATTACCATTTAAAAGTATAGTCGTTTTCCCGCCCTTTGTGTTACAAAAATGTGCGGGAAGTATTTTTGAAATCTCCGTTATTAAAATTGTAACATGGCTGTGAATTTTTTTTGTATTTAATGTAACTGTGCTTCTGAGTAATAAAAATCGTTCCCAAGACATCTTCCTCCATAGCTACACTTCGGATCTACGATTCACATGTTAGGACAGTGATATCACTCAGTGACGTCACGATTATTCGTCTGCGAGGAAAGCGGAATGAGCAAAACTTACTGTCTATTAACCTAGGTCTTACGGGCGACTGCGAACATCCCTTATTTTTTTATTTACTCTTTCAGCGGACACAGTTTTGCTTATGGTAGCCGGTGAAGCAAGAAATAAAAAAAATAATATCAAACTCCAATGAATTTTCCTACTGCAGGACACGAAATTTCTTCTTCAAGAAAATTTCTTACGAGATCCACATAAAATCTTCATTTTCTGCTCATTCGTCCGGAAAGGGGTTCGGGTTCGTATCCTGGTGAGGCATGGATGTTGTGTTTGTCTTAAGGCACTGGCTCTCTCCCTTCTCTGGAACCAGTGACCCTAAATTTTTTTTTTTTTTTTTTTTTTTGAGGTTTAACGACCACCGTGAGCAACTCAATGGGCTATAAGCAGTCGCCCGTCCCTAATTTAGGGTCACTGGTTCCAGGGAAGGGAGAGAGCCAGTGCCGTAAGACAAACACAACATCCATGCCTGACCGGGATTCGAACCCGGACCCCTTTCGGACGAATGATCAGAGGCCATCGCTTAGACCACTGCGCCACCGGGGCGGCGACCCTAAATTAGGAACCATTGAGTTGCTCACGGTGGTCGTTAAACCTCCAATCAAAAAAAAAAAAAAAAAATCTCCATTTTATGCCTCTTTTAAATCCATTAACGAAACGTATCATAAAGTTTCCTATTAGACCGAAACAAAAAAAAATTAGGTTTCAATGAATATCCTAAATCCAGCTGCAAGTGTCTATAGCTGCATGATGGGAACTACTTGAGATGTCGCCGTGGGACTATAAATTTTAATGAGAGTCATTACTGATAAGCGTCTTCCATATCGTCTCCTAAGTTAAATGATTTGTTATTTCGTTAGTGTTGTTCTGGAAGTCACTGAGATAGTCCTTCTACTAGTTTTGATCCTGTCGTTAAAGGGGAGGGGAGATGACTATTTCTTATATGCGTAGGATGATTCTTTAATTACGTTTTTCTTTACGATGTACAATTTCTCCGCTAGAGAGCGTAAATGCAGATGTCGAATTCAAAAATACGTTTTATTCCACATATTTGCTTCTAAACAACCGATTGAAGAAATTCTTTAATCTTTCGATTCCATTTATGTCGAAGAGTATTTTAGATATAGTTACTTTTTTCAAATTACGCATTGATTTTCCGCTAGGGGGCGTAAAAGTAAATTGCACTTTTCCCGATAACTCTTCTTCTAAAACTCCTATTTGAAAAATGTTCTCTTTAGCTGATACATCTCCTGATGGAAAATCGTTTGCACATAATTTCTAATTTTTGTAAAAAAATAGTTTTGCCACCAGGGGGCATAAATCTTAATTTCCGCTTCTGATGTATTTGCAACAAAATATGAGCTTCTAAATTCTCGATTGAAAAAAACGTCGATTGTTGAACGATACTACTCATGTCAACAAACCTTTTAAAAACATTTTCTTCTTGAAATAGTGCATGGTTTCTACGTCAGGGGGCGTAGATGTATATCTTATTTTTGTCAATATCTCTACTTCTAGGAGTCCGATTTGAAAAATTACTTCTTTGTTAGACAGTGTTTCTAGTGTGACATGTGTTTCATATAATTTCAAAATTTCCAAGTAACTCGTAGATTTTCCACTAGGGGGCGTAAATGTAAATTGCGTTTCCCCCTATATCTCTGCTTCTAAATCTCCGACTTCAAAAATTCTTTCTGCACCGGATAAAGTTTCTGATGACAAATCGTTTGCACATAATTTATAATTTTTGTAAAAACATGGTTTGGCCACCAGGTGGCGTAAGTCTTAATTTCCGCTTCTGATGTATTTGCAGCAAAATATGAGCTTCTAATAATTTCGATTGAAAAAAAAGTCGTTTGTTGACCGATACTGCTCATGTCGACAAACATTTCAGGAACATTTTCTTCTTAAAATAATGCATGGTTTATACACCAGGGGGCGTAGATGTATATCTTATTTTTGTCAATATCTCTACTTCTAGGAGTCCGATTTGAAAAATTCCTTCCTTGTTGGATAGTGTTTCCGATGCGAAATGTTTTTCCTAAAATTTGCAAGTAAATCATAGACTTTCCGCTAGTGGGCACAAAGGCAAATTGCGTTTTCTGCGTTATTTCTGCTGCTAAAGCGCCGATTTGAAAATTTCTTCCTGTATCGCATACACGACCTGATGAAAAATATTTTTCACATAATTTCTAATGTTTGGTAAAGAATGGTTTTGCCACCAGGGATCATAAGTATTTGTAGCAAATTCTGGGCTCTGAAAACTCGACTAATTTTTTTTCTTTGACCGATACCGCTTATATGGAAAAACGTTTTGAGAATACTTTCTTCCTAAAATAATGCATGATTTTCCCACCAGGGGACGTAAAGTCACATCTTATTTTTGTCGATATCTCTGTTTCTAAGAGTTCGTAAGCTCACGATTCCGTTTACAGCAATATCTGAGGGATTAAAAAACTTCTTTCTTCCGTCAGATACTATTGTTATACGTACCGGTTCCATTGACTTCGAATAGCTTTGATAAATCAATTTTCGTCAGAACGATTCAAAAGACGTGCTTTTTACACCCGAAAAGTCGGTGTCATCTTTCTTGTTTACAAGATTGTAGACAGAAGAGTATCTTACACGTAATAAGAAGGAGCAATGAAGGTAAATCAGATATAAAGTAAGTTGCTAATAAGTGAGAGACGCAGAAACACCGAGATGCCAAAAGGGCTGGCTCATACGGCAGATTTCAGTTGTCCCTTATGTCACGGCTAGATCATACGGCAGATTTCAGTTGTTCCCTATGTCGCGGCTAGATCATATGGCAGATTTCAGTTGTCCCCGTATGTCGCGGCTAGAGACGTAGCTGGGATGCATTGCTGAGTGTTAGGAATCACGTTTCCCGCTACTCTGTGCGGGAAACTCTGATGAAAATACAACTACTGAGCTGTCGAATTTGAAACAAAACGGTGAAAGGAACTAAAGAAACAAAAGGAGTGAATCAGAAAGTACCAGGTGATCCAAAAGTCTTGCACATTTTGAAAACGTAACAACTCGCGAAGTTTTGAAAGTAGGGCAACGCGATTTGCGTAGAAATGATCAGAATGACATCGGGTTTTTTATGAAATCACATAAACATTTGCTCATTTTACTTACATTTTTCATCGCCAGTTGGCGCAGCAACCACGGGTTGGAAGTGTCGAGAAAAATAGACACCCGAGTGTATCAGGTTAGACACCTCATTGTACCAGGTGTTCAATGTGATGTCCGTCCTGTTACAGCACTGCTTGCACACGAGAGAAAACACCATGGACGGCATTGAAGAGTATGTCCGGTGGTATAGCTGCCACATGGTGTCGAATGGCATCTTTCAGCATGGCCAATGAAGTGGGGCGAGATCTGTAGACTTGTGATTTTAGGTAACACCAGAGCCAGAAACCGCAAGCTGTCAGGTCTGTTGACCGAGGAGGCCAGGCGTTCGGAAAGTGTCTGCTCAACACACGATTTGCGCCAAACGTCTCTTGCAGCATTTGCTTAACGGAACGTGCGATGTGGGGTGGTGCTCCATCCTGCATAAATGTGCACAGATTTACTGCATCCCTCTCTTGAAAGCTAGGGATAACGTACGTTCGAAACATGTTCTCATAACGTGCGCTTTTCACTGAAACGGTTTCGAAGGAGGTGCCGCGGACTTCTTCAAATATAATGGACCGCTAATGAAGGAAGCGTGAATCCACACCCCACTGTCACTTTCGGCTGATGAAATGTTGCTTCAACGACTGCTCGGGGATGTTCAGTGTACTAGATGCGGCAGCTGTGCGTGTTTACTGCTCCGTTTAGGGAAACGTGGTGTGCCTCATCAGTCCATAAAACGTTCATCAGCCAGTTCTCGTCGACATCCTTTTGTCGAAAAAACCATGCTGCGAACTCCTGACGCTGCACGTAATCGTCAGCTTGCAGTTCGTGAAGCCGTTGCAGTTTGTGCGGGTATCTGTGAAGAATACGTCGTAGTGTTCGCCAGACTGTCCCGTATTGAATGCCTGTGTGCCGAGAAACATGGCGAGCTCTAGAGTCGCCATGTGCGGATGACATTGCAATCACATCAATTTCCTGCGTAATCGTCTCTGCTGCAGCAGCACGTGTTCGTCGTCTACCGCTTCGTGGGCGTGCTTCCAAAGATCCCGTTTCCTCGGATTTTTTCACCATTCGCCGCAGCGCAGCACTTTAAATCGGTCCTTTCCCACTGCGATCACCTTTCAGTGACCGGTAGACTCTCAACGCAGCACTCGTACATTCAGCGTTGCAATAGAACAATTTCACCAAGAGTGCTTTGTCCGGTAATGACAGCATACTGATATTCAACAGAACCGGTTCACTATACCTCCGGAACAACATGATAAAGGTTTGTTGGAATAGAAGCAGTTTTACGCAAGTTATGAGAATAATGGCTGTGAAATAAATCTGGCTTTTGTGTAATGACCTTTGACCCCATTCTGTTGATATTCAACAGAACCGGTTCACTATACCTCCGGAACAACATGATAAAGTTTTGTCACAATCCAAGCATTTTAGGTAAGTTATGATGCCCAAGGGCAATGGAATGGATCCCACTCCAGTGGCCTGACCTTTGACACCATTTTGCCCATTTTCAATAGGGTTCGTCCCCAGTGGCTCCCTACCACATACTAAAATTTCAACGAAATCGAACCATTTTTACGCACGTTGTGACGCATAAGGACAATGGAATATATCCCGTTCTTATGCCCTGCCTGACCTTTGACCCCATTTCGCCTATTTTCAAGAGGGTTCGTGCCCAGGTGGTTCCCTACCACATACTAAAATTTCATCGAAATCGAACCATATTTCGCATGTTATGACGCATAAAGGCAATGGAATGGATCCCACTTTTCTGCTTGACTTTTGACCCCATTTCGCCCATTTTCAATAGGGTTCGTGCCCAGGTGGTTCCCTACCACATACTAAAATTTCATTGAAATCTAACCATTTTTACGCAAGTTATGACGCATAAGGGCAATGTAATATATCCCGCTCTTATGCCCTTCCTGGACTTTGACCCCATTTCGTCTATTTTCAATAGGGTTCGTGCCCAGGTGGTTCCCTACTACATACTAAAATTTAATCGAAATCGTACCATATTTACGCATGTTATGACGCATAAAGGCAATGGAATGGATCCAGCTTCTATGTCCTGACTTTTGACCCTATTTCATCCATTTTCAATAGGGTTTGTCCCCAGTGGCTCCCTACCACATATTAAAATTTCAACGAAATCGAACCATTTTCACGCACGTTATGACGCATAAGGGCAATGGAATATATCCCGCTATTATGCCCCGCCTTGACTTTGACCCCATTTCGTCTATTTTCAATAGGGTTCGTGCCCAGGTGGTTCCCTACTACATACTAAAATTTAATCGAAATCGTACCATATTTACGCATGTTATGACGCATAAAGGCAATGGAATGGATCCCGCTTTTATGTGCTGACCTTTGACCCCATTCCGCCCATTTTCTATAGGGCTCGTGTCCAGGTGGTTCCCTACGACATACTAAAATTTCATCGAAATCGAACCATATTTACGCATGTTATGACGCATAAAGGCAATGGAATGGATCCCGCCTGACCTTTGACCTCATTCCGCCCATTTTCAATAGGGTTTGTCCCCAGGTGGTCCCCTATCACATACTAGAATTTCGTCGAAAGCGAACCATTTTTACGCAAGTTATGACGCATAACGGCAATGGAATGGATTCAGCTCCTACGTCCTGACCTTTGACCCAATTTCACCCATTTTCAATAGGGATTGTTCCCAGGTAGTTTTTTTTTTTTTTTTTTGAGGTTTAACGACCACCGTGAGCAACTCAATGGGCTATAAGCAGTCGCCCGTCCCTAATTTAGGGTCACTGGTTCCAAGGAAGGGAGAGAGCCAGTGCCGTAAGACAAACACAACATCCATGCCTGACCGGGATTCGAACCCGGACCCCTTACGGACGAATGATCAGAAGCCAGCGCCGTAGACCACTGCGCCACCGGGGCGGCCCCAGGTAGTTCCCTACCACATACTAAAATTTCATCGAAATCGAACAATTTTTACGCAAGTTATGACGCATAAGAACAATGGAATGGATCCCGCTCCTATGTCCTGACCTTTGACCCTGCTTCACCCATTTTCAATAGGGTTCGTCTCCAGGTGGACCCCTTCCACATACTAAAATTTCGTCGAAATCGAACCATGTTCACGTGAGTTATCGTGCGGAAGGACGGATGGACGGACGGACAGACAAACGGACAAACCTGGAGCGTATACGCTTCTTCAACCTACGTTGGAAAGCGTAAAAAAGGGGGAAGGATCTTCCCTCTTATTAAGTTTTTATTATTTCTTTAGTTTCGGAGAGTAGGCTCTCCCCGGTTCGCCATACCGAGAACAATTAAAGTTCTGAATATCAGGTGCCCCGGCGTCAAAAAATAAAGTTTGGTCTATGTCGCTTGAGCACGGGTTAGAATCCCGTTTCCAACATAAACTACGCAAGCTGCTAATCAAAAGTGGGTACTTACAATATAGTTGGTGCGCTCGAGCCTCTCGAGTTGGCTCTGATGGTTTATCTAAGCAACCTCACTTTCACCACGCAGTGATTTGCAGTAATAATGACACACACACCCTCCGAAGCCACAGCGCACAGATCTTTTAATAGGCTGTGGGAGAATTCACCTGTATGTCACATAAGGTCGGCACTAGTTCGCTGCTTTGCTCCTCTCTTTCCTTTGAGCGTTGCAGGCTTGCCTCCGTTAGACAAAATAATATCTAACTGAAGCTTTGTATTATTTTGTTAGACGGGACGGGCGTAGGTCGAGGGGTAGGGAACACCAAGGATGTCGCCTTATCCCAGATGGTCCTCTCGCGTGGTTATAAGAGCAGCCGGGGACGGCTGGCCAGCATCCTCGCTGCCAATGACCCTGTCGGTGTTAGTCGCCTTCTTTTTCGCTGGCTGGTCCTGCAACGGATTTTGTAATTGCATGCTTCGGCTATGTCGTCATCCAGAGCTAAGCCGCTCTCTGCTTCCATATTCCTCGTCTGAGCGTAAAAGTAAGCACTGGCCAAGATGATTCTCATCGCCTGGTTCTAAATTCGCCTGTAGGGACGTTAAACCAAGATGGACTAATTCTCTGCCATCAAAGTTACTACTGCATCGCTATTGCTTTTATTCACTAGTCAGTAGGCCGAGCTACTGGCAACTGCTCTCGGAGACTACGACTTATCTTTTTTCTGGAAGCGAGCTCTGTCTGTCTGACCTCTGCGAACTTCAAGATCCAATTGCTGTTTTTCTGTTTTTCACTTCTTAGCGTCCATCAAAAATGCCCCTTTCTGTTGCTAGGCACCTGTTTTGTTTTTGTCAGGCTCTTAGACGTACTGAGCGCTTATCGCTGGCCTTCGACCCCAAATAGCCATAACGTAGACGTCGCCTATCGTATTTCTTAGCATTAATGGCCCACTTCAGGGCATATTCATGAGGGCCTATGCGCCGCTCTGTCGCAACGCTGGGTGGCCCCTTTGCTTCTGGTTAGGCTCTCCAGACAACTCTCGTCTCTCCTTTGTTCTCCACCCAGTTAAAGCGCATAAACAGACCTCGCCAATTAAGCGTACTAATTTCCTAATTAATTCTGTAATAGGTCAAACAATTGATTAACACATTAACATAATTTAATCACGCCTGTCGAGCCCGCCCTTTTTTTATTCCGGACCCCAAATTTTGTAACGATATAAATGTGTATTACTTCCATCAAGCGAGAAAATCGTGCGTTTTTGTTTAATGACAAAACATCAGCTGCTGTAATTTTTCTGAAACGTTGCGGATATTCAGGTGTCCATTTATATCGACTTTTGCCCTCTACATGCGAGTTTGGCTGTGCTATGTTTCGAAAGCATTTTTTTTTTAGTTTTGATTTTTTTATCTATGTATTAATTCCATAAGGTTTTTTACTGTGAGTGCTATTTTGACAGAACGGCTGAACTTAAAGACATGATTGAGGTATGAAAATAAAGGTCTTACCATGTAGATGTGCCAGTCGAAGAGAAAAATGAGATTGGGGCAACGGTTCGGGCGTTGCGGGAGTCAAAATTCCCATGTAAAGTCTATGGGAGAAGCGTGAGGTTGACATTCGATCGCCTTCCGTTGACTCACGCGCTGTTGAAGACGGAAGCATGGAGGGACTGAGATAGTCCGATGTCTTCTCTTTTCTGAGTGAACCTTTGCGCAAAGCAACGCTAGCAGTAATTTGTATCAACGTTCTTCTCATCGGAACAGCGAACACTCTCGAAGACCTGATTGCATTATGCCGTTGGACTGTGTGATGTATATATACAATTTGATATTCATTCGATCCAGTTTATTCACGTAGGTAAGACTTTTCCCATTATGTAAAGATGTAAATAAACATTCCGTTGACCATTGTTAGTGAAAATATTACGGGCGACTGCTTATAGCCAATTGTATTGCTCACTGTGGCCGTTAAACCTTCAGACAAAAAAATCACGAACCTGGACTATTGTTTTTACTGAAGTGGTTGAATGAATTTGACAATCAAATAAAGTTTACATTGTTGTTTCATATGAGTTTATAATTTCCAAAAAAAAAAAAAAAAATACCGTCGATTCCCGTGGTTGAATAATTTATCGATCAAATAAAATTTACATTTGTTGTTTAATATAAGTTCATTCTTTAAAAAAAAAGAAAAAAACTAACCGTCAATTCCGACGGGTTTCGTCTAGTTTGGGTTTATTGCCTAAATTTTCACTTCTCTGATTTGTTTCAATAAAAGCTGGCGCAAAGGATTCCATCTCCTGGCTTTGCGAGAAAAGCTCTGTAAAATATCCTTTTTTCCAGTTTTTAGAAAATTTGGCTCTTTTTCCATTATTGACAATTTGTCATTTAAAAAATCTATTTTTTTTTTTTTTGGAACATATTACATTTCACGCAGAAAACTATCTTTTCATCTGATGCATCTTGAAAAGGGGAATTTTTTTCTTCAAAATGACCTTTTTTAGACTGAGATTTTTAAGTCTATCAAAAACAACATGCTGTATTTTTGTCTTTTTTTGTCTTTCACCACTTGCAGTGACATATTAAATATTAAATCGTCGGCTATACCAACTGTCTCGGTAAATTGACTGTTGGTATAGCCGACGAGTTCAATATCTTTTTCATTGGTAAACTAAGCAGGCGATTCAACATATCATCTTCGTACTCACTACTTAAAAAGTGTTCACTGCAAATCCTGGCATTATGCGAATGTAGCAAACATTGGTTAACAGCATCCACTGACCGCTTTATATCGCACACTGAGAAGTGACATACATCCCCCCTGACGTCACTGAGCGGAGCAGGCAAAGAATATCTAACTAGGAAGAAGTTAAGGCTCGGCGAGACGTAACATCGCTGACATACCCTGGGATACAAGATGCAGAGCACAGAAATCAGCATACAGGCTGACGCCGGAGCAGACTGCGCATGCGTATTTGTGTTGTTTTGTTGACTTCAATTCTGGCAAAGAACAGTCAGCTGAGCTACTCAACACAGCACGTGATTGTTACCTTCTTGGTAGCATAATAATAACTCCGTAAATTGGATATGTTAGTTTTCTTGCCCCAATCAGGTTAGTTAAGACTTTCGTTTGCTCTTCAGTTTTTCAGAAACATTTTCAGAAATGCCAAGTACTACGGATTGCCTGCATTTTGTACGGATTCTTAGGCCGAACTATAATATCTGATGAAACTTAATCTAAATAGTGATTGTTTTTGCATGTTTGTATCAATGATAATCTTAGCTTTTCTATCTGTCGTTAAATCCGGGACACTTCATTAAATTTCTTTCGTTAAATATGATCAAATTAGCTTAGAATTAGTACACGAAATAAAAGTTTCTGTTTTGCATGTTATATCCGAGGAATCGCAAGATACGGGCTTCTCCTAAGTGTGTTCTACTGTAACTGAAATCGCCAAGTTTGGTCACCCAACACTGTCGCTTTCTTTCTTTACAAATATAAATTCTACAACATACGAGTTTACCAAAAGTCTTATTTCCTTATAATGTGAAAATAGAAATTTGTCACTCAAGAGACGTATATAGCGTAATAAATCCATTTATTTTTGTAGCATAGTAAGTTAAAAATATCACGATCTTCTGCTGGAACTTGGGAAATTATACTTTCTACCTCAGATATTAATTGTTTAATTCTTGGCTTCGATGGAGGGCATTTTTTTGGTCCGCGCTCCAAACTTTTCACTTGTTTTTCCGTCATCTTTATTGCCGATTCATTTATGTAGGATTTCTGCTTATTCAAACAGATCAACTACTTTTAATGACATTTCTGCCTCACAGATGGTGGCACAGTACCGTCTACACGGTAGCTTCACAGATGAGGACGACGCGCAGAGCAGAAGGTCAAAAGACAGAGAGAGAGAGAAAGAGAGAGAGAGAGAGAGAGAGAGAGAAAGGGGGGGGGGAGAAGGTTGTTGGCCGTAGTTGTTTGTTGTGTGGAATTAATTCGTTTAAGTTGTTAATTGTTATTGTTTTGTGTACTTGTGCTGTGTGTCGAATAAAATGTTAAGTATATAACGGCTGTAGTCGCAGTGAGAAGATTGAATTCCCCTAGACGCCACGAGTTCTACAAGAAAAAAGTGGGGGCTTGCCAGGGATTTCATTCCAAGGAGAAACGAAAGTTTTAAGTCAGCGATGTTGTTCTGTGTCATCCTGACACGTGTGAAGTTATTGTACAGTGTCACCCTGGAACGTGTGAATTCGTTCCTTTTCTTCTGAGGAGTCGTCCTGGCTCCACAGTGTTGCTGAGTGTCACCCTGGCAGGTGTTGTTCGGTTCCAGTATGCTTAAGAATCACTCCTAGCAGAAGAGTTGATACAACAGTGGCAAGATCAAAGAAGTTCTATCAGGCAAGAGGCAAAGAAGAATATTCAAAGGATTCAGGCTGAGAACAAGAAGACTTACAACAAGAAAAGGAAGAAGGCACCCAAATATCAAGTTGGTTATTTAATAGCTATCCAAAGAACACAATTCGGCGCTGGTCTGAAGTTAAGACCCAAGTTTCTTGGTCCGTATAAGGTGACCAGAGTGAATCCCAGAGACAGATATGAGGTTCAAAAGGTCAGTGATCATCCAGGTCCTATTACGACTACCACCTCCGCTGATCTAATGAAACCCTTTTATAAAAACGTAAAAGTTTAATGTTGTGACTTTTTTTTCATATTACGAAATGTTTTTATTCTTCATAATGCATTCCTGTGCACTTGTTCAATCCATCTTGTTGAATTTCTATTTTGTACAATACTTCTTTTTGTAATGTGGAATCATGATATAAGGTATGGTATGGTCACATCTGATGTTGTTCATTTTGCATTTTTTGAGCTGTGTAATGTGTTTTGTGATTTTAATTTCTCATCCGGCATGTCCCTAGGGGCAGTGACCTCCAGGTTGGCCGAGTCAGTAGGATTTCTGCTTATCTCAAATGGACTAAATACTTGTAATGACAATTCTGTTTGACAGATGGCGACACATTACCGTCTACGCGCTAACTTCACGGATCAGGACGACGCGCAGGACAGAAGACCAGAAGAGAGACTGGACGGGGAGAAGTTCGTTCGCCGTGGTTGTTTTTTGTGTGGAATGTTCGTTTAAGTTGTTAATTATATTAAGTGTACTTGTGCTGTGCGTTGAAAAAAATGTTAAGTATGTGATGGCTGTAGTCACAGTGAGAAAATTGAATTCCCCTAGACTCCACGAATTCTACATTTATGTAGTGGACTTTATAGTTTATAACGAAGTAAATTTTTCCGTCATTTTTGGTCTACGCAGGGATTCGAACCCGAGTCCGCTTATTCCGGAACAAGTCGCTCTACCAACTGAGCTACGCAGACGTTCATTTTGATTGCTATCTGCCTTTATGTCGTGTGCGTCCTGCTGGCAGGTACGTCACATCTCCCCCCTGAAGCAGGGCCGGGGACATGGCCCACGGGTCAGCCGTGACCATGAATCGTTGCAGGCAGCCATCCACTGTAGAACGTGCACTTCAGAACTCCCAGTCAATCCGGTGTGTGGAATGCAACTTCACACACATTTATTTTTCGAAGCGCTGGAGAAGAGATTCTCTGATTTTTCCTATCTCGCGGTGTGGAAATAACATCACACCATTGCGAGATTTTGAACGATCGGGTCATCCGGATAGTTCGGGCGCCATTATAACGAAGTAAATTTCTCCGCCATTTTTGGTCTACGCCGGGATTCTAACCCGAGTCCGCTTATTCCGGAACAAGTCGCTCTACCAACTGAGCTACGCAGACGTCCGTTCTGACTGCTATCTGCCTTTATGTCGTGTGCGTCCTGCTGGCAGGTACGTCACAAGTTATTGGTTCGGATCTGAATTGATCGAAGAATCTGTAGTTTTTTTTATATTTCTTACTCTGTATATCTTCCTCCCTTTAAATTAGTATACTGACTTTTTGGAGAAGTATATCAAATCAAATGGTTGGAGCTATCAACCTAACGCCTGGTAATTTTTGAAATTTCTAGAATGAAATTTCATTACCAGAATTCGTTTAGCGTATTAATTCATTACCATAATTTAATACGATATATGCGTATGTTGAGTGTTTCCAGTGTGGTGTATTTACAATGACATTAGGAATTTGTCAATGCCGAGGTTCGAAATCGCGTCTCCTCGCTCCAGAGTGAGTTGCTCTAACAGAATAAGGTACACCGACGGAATGTATGGCTGCAGATTTGTCTTCTCGACGCGTGCTTCAACTCTGCAGGGCGTCACATCTTTTCCTTCTTAATTTTTTTAATCGAAGAAGGAACCTTTTTATTAATTCCAGACGATGTTTGGAGCGAACATCACAACTTTTTCGAAGATCCCAATGGCCAGTCGGTTTATTTTTATATTCGGGCGCCAATCTGAAAACAGGAATTTGTCGGTTCCAAGTAAAATGTTCAAACAATCATTGATATCGCTTTAATTATGATATGAAACTGCCCGTGCTTCATTCAAGAAGATTTGTATATTCTGTTCTCTAATACTTTAACTATTCTTTTTGATATTACGTACCGAAAGCACTTGTTCATACAGACCCAGTGCTTAGAAGTCTTAATTTATAATAGCCCAATAAACTCGAAAAAATGTTATTACAAAAAAGGGAAAGTAAAGAAGAGAGAAAACATGGGAAATACACGTACTGCTGACTACAGATAATTCTATCGAAGATTCAGTTTTATTTCTGCTAAACCTATGCCATTTTCAATAGACTCTACTCCCATATTGAACGTTACGTCTCCGTGTACTTCATTGATTTTTCATTCGCATACAAATTCAAATTTAGCTTACAAAAGGGGCTTTTTGTATGCCGGACATCGCGTGAGGCGTATTTTCCTCAGTAATTCTCTTTCCATGATACAGAAAAAGAAAAAATCAACCAATAAATGAGCAGTATTTACTTAAATGACGGGAGTGACTTAAATATCTCCGCTAGTCCATGTTTCCTGCTATAATGGAAATGAGAGTGCGCCATATATTTCAAGAATCCGACGAAATTACGAACACTCTTTCAAGAAGATAGTCCTTCAAAACAACTTCGTGCATTTTGAAAATACGCTAACGTGTTCATACTTTCTGCAAAACTGTGCTTACGTCTTAAGGTATTAATAAGAAACAGGTGGTGGAAAAGAATAAAAGAGCATCTCAACATGAAAAACTTCGTCGATAAAGAAAAATCTCTCCGCTTCTTGAACAAAACAGAAAAGATAGGTACATCTTTTGCGAGCAAAACTTCAGCTGTAGAGATAGTAAAACGTCCATCTTCGCCTCATCGTGTGATTCATCATAACATCATACGGAGATCCTTTTTGCCGATATTACTTCTGTTCCATATTTCTGGAATAAACACTTCCCAGTGCTGGATGAAGAAACGCAAGGGTAAAATAGCTCGATGCTTTGTATACTTACCAATCATAGTTCAAATGTTCCTAATCGTGCATTATGTATATTTGGAAATTCGTTGGAAACTTTACAAAAATGAAATTCGATTTATGATATTCGTTGTACTTATCGACTCATTTGGTTTGCTTTTAAGATTCCGTATGTATCTCAAACGGTATCTCTTGGTGACCCCTTTAAAAAAAATTGCTGACATTTTTGTCTGCATAACAAGACCAGACTTAATGGATGCCAGAAAAAGAGCGTTCCTCGTTTCTCTACCAATACTCTTCATACAGATAGCAACAGTTGGTGTTCGGCTCAAATGGCAAGCAAGACGTACGGACATTTTTGCACGGTCTTCAGACGCTTTGTTTAATTTGTGTTCCACGTCGAACCAGTCACACGCCATTTTGATCTTGCTTTTCGTTGAAGTCAACCATATCGTCGTCATATGTTTTGTTCCATGGGTTTTTCTTATTTATTACTTGTGCATTTGTTACGTACTGAAAAATGCTTTCAAGAACTTCGAAAACAAGTTCATAAAAAATGAAACTTTTAATACCTCTACATTATTGGAATTTTACAAGAAATTATTAGAGACTGTTTCATTCCTAGATGAACTTCTCTGTGAAAGCGCAGCTTCGGTAATCATCTTCGCAGCTTCATATCTCTTTATTACCTTATTCACGCTGTACTTCTATGGTCTTCAAGTGACCACCAACGTCAGTCTGGGTGTCCTTGGTACTGCTTCATATTCCGCGTACATTGCGCTCATGACGCTTGCAGCTTCAGAAGTTACTGAAACTGCTTTACGTATTCGTGAGAGCATTCTGAGTTCAAATCGGAAGTTGACATATTCAGAATTTATAGATTATTCCATGAACATCCAATTCAAACAGCCTGTCCTCACCTTGTGGAAAACAGTAATACTGAAAAGAAGCTCGCTATTAAATTTTGCAGGTTTTGTTATCAGCTACAGTGTCCTATTTGCCACAATGAACAAAATTTCATAAACGCCATCTGCGAATGAAGTGTTTCAAGAGCTATATACGGTAAGGCTCCTTTCACGATCTTGAACAATTAATTACTTCCTGTCTTTTTTAGCACGTCTTTTATGAAAAGAAGATAATGCTTTTGTTATCGGTTTGTCCGTCCGTCTGTAGACACCATATCTCTGCAACTATTAGTTTAATTAAAAAAATTCTTTCTGCATTGTGAAGCTTGAAATATGCGAATGATGATCCTTTATTTCGCTTTTTTTATTGCGATGTACAATTTCGCCGCTACAGGTCATAAATGCAGATGATGTCGAATTCAAAATGCATTTTATTCCATACAGTTGCTTCTAAGCATCCGATTGAAAAAAATTATATTTCGATTGAATTTATATCGAAGAGTATTTTAGGTATAGTTACTTTTTCAAGTTACGCATAGATTTTACGCTAGGGGGCGTAAAAGTAAATTACGTTTTTCCCGATATCTCTTCTTCCAAAACTCCGATTTGAAAAAATATTTCTTCAGCGGATACAGCTCCTGATGGAAAATCTTTTGCATATAATTTCTACTTTTTGGTAAAGGATACTTTTGCCACCAGAGGGCGTAAGCGTTAATTTTTGCTTCTGAAGTTTTTGCAATAAAATCTGTGCTTCTAAAATCTCGAGTGAAAAAATTCTTCCGTGGACCGATTCCACTCACGTCGATAAACCTTTTTGGAATATTTCCTTCTTAAAATATTGAAGGTTTCTCCGCCAGGAGGCGTAGATGCATATTTTATTTTTGCCAATATCTCTGCATCTGATAGTCTGATTTGAAAACTTCTTTCTCTATTAAATAGTTTCCGGTGAGACATATTTTTCATATAATTTCAAAATTTCTAAGTGATTCATAGATTTTCTGCTAGGGGGCGTTAAGGTAAATTGCGTTTCTACCGATATATCTGCTTCTTAAACTCCGATTTGAAATATTATTTCTGCACCGGATACAGCTCCTGATGGAAAATCCTTTGCATATAATTTCTAATTTCGGTAAAAAATGGTTTGGCCACCAGGGAGCGTAAGTCTTAATTTCCGCTTCTGATGTATTTGCAGCAAATTCTAAACTTATACATTCTCGATTAAAAAAATTCGTTTGTGGACCGATACTCCTCACGTCGACAAACATTTTAGGAATATTTTCGTCTTAAAATCATGCATGGTTTCTGCACCAGGGGGCGTAGATGTATATTTATTTTTATAAATCTCTACTTCTAGGAGTCAGATTTGAAAAATTCCTTCTTTGTTGGACAGTGTTTCCGATGCAAAATGTTTTTCATATAATTTCAAAATTTTCAAGTAAATCACAGACTTTCCGCTAGAGCTAGGGGGCTAGGGTTAAATTGTGTTTTCTGCGTCATTTCTGCTTCTAAAACTCCGATTTGAAACATTGTTCCTGTATCGCATACAGCTCCTGATGGAAAATAATTTTTACATAATTTCTAATATTTGGGAGCATAAGTGTTAATTTCTGCTTCTGATGTATTTGCAGCAACATGTGGGTTCTTGAAAACTCGACTAATTTTTGTTTTCTTGGGCCGATACCGCTCACATCGAAAACCTTTTGAAAATACTTTCTTCTTAAAATAATGTATGGTTTTCCCGCCAGGAGGCGTAGATGCATATCTCATATTTGTCCATATCTCTGCTTCGAAGGGTCTGATTTGAAAAATTCTTCCCTTGTGGGAGGGCGTTTCCGCTGCGAAATGTTTCTCACAGAAATTAAAATTTTTCTTAACGCAAAAGTCTGCCACCAGAAGGCGTAAGCTCGCGATTCCGTTTACAGTAATATCTACGGGATTAAAAACCCGATTGAAAAACTTCTTTCTTCCGTCAGATACTATTGTTTTCCATGCGGTTCCATTGACTTTGATTTTGATAAATTTAACTTGCGTCAGGACGGATTCAAAAGACGTGCTCATTACACCCGAAAATTCGATGCCATCTTTCTTGTTGGGTATTTTTACCAGCAGCACAAATATATTGTCGAATGATTTTCTTATTGCTGTTCTCTATGCTTAAACTGATATCCATTTGCATGGGCGTACTGATAGCTCCCACAACCCTACATTACTCGTGGACCTCACGTCTAAGAGAGTCTCTGGCCTCAATAGATGGATTTTACAAAAATGTTTGCGTAAACTTCATACGAAACTGGTTAAAGAAATAGCCAGGAATTTTTGACTGCAGCTTTGAAAGAAGTATTAAAAAGAAAAGCCTTTTTTTTTCTCTAGTAAATAAGTAAAATCTTCAAGAAATCACTTTGGCTTTTGTTTATAAAAACTGGGCAACAGGAAAGCAGCTACTCCAGAGGACCCGAGGCCCTTTTTCACAGCCATAGCAATAGTTCCTATATATGTATATGAACAAGAGAATGTGCCTGAAATGTCAGTTGAATATATAAAATTTTCATCTCAATGAGGAAAGGTTTACATTGTCACACGGCAGTTAGGTGTTTTGCGTGAAACGTAGACGTACTCCAACACCTTGTGGAATCTATGCCATACTACATGAGTACTGTAATTTGTGATAAAGGAAGTCCAACGCGGTATTGAATAAAAGTTTTTAATTCAGTGGTCTGTATGTGTAATTTTAAACCGTTTCACCAGTCACAATAAATTCACTTCACGAAACTGATACTCTGCTCAAACCGAGACGCGAAAATGCGAAGTTATTTCCACCAAATCAAGAACCTTTTTATGCTTTTCTAGAACATCTTGCTCCAAATGTGACGGAAACCTTTGTATGCTTTTTTTTTTTTTTTTTTTTTGAATGGAGGTTTAACGACCACCATGAGTAAGTCAGTGGACTATAAGCAGTCGCCCGTCCCTAATTTAGGGACACTGGCTCCAAGGAAGGGAGATAGCCAGTGCCGTAAGACAAACACAACATCCATGCCTCACCGGGATTCGAACCCGGACCCATCTCGGACGAATGATCAGAGGCCATCGCTTAGACCACTGCGCCAAATCCTTTGTATGTAACTTTTATTATTACTATGTGTATCTCTGTTTAGCTGATAAAATTATCAGTGCTGAAACTTCATTTCCGTACGTCATATGATGGTTTGAAATTATTTGCTTATGAAGATTGGCATTTCTTACAATTGCTACGTTCATATTTGCGTGTAAGAGTTGATTGCAATTATTACACTTAGGCTTAACTGTCGCTGTGGTTGGTTTTACAGCAGGTTCAAGGCTTCATACTTAATAGCAAATATAACTTACTTAAAAGTCAAGGTCACTTAAGCTAAAGACTTGTGCTCATAATATTAGCACTTGTAATTATAAAACACACACTAACGGCTAAAGGTATTGCATGAATTTACAATTATTTTTTTAATCCATTGGCTTAATTTGATTTTATGGCACGTCATCATAAGTTGCGCAAACTGGACATAAAATACTCGTTTCAAATCAAATAACCACATCGAGTTGCTCAGTCCAGAATCCGCTTGCTGTTAACAAATCATGATCTCAAAGGACTGCTCATTAAAAATCGTTAGCCCTTAAGTAACTTATTTTACCGTGAACAAGAAATCTCAGTCCTTAGCGTTATCGATCGACTCTATACATTTCTATATTACATTTGCTGACCTGTTACTCACTACCAGTAATGCCAAATTTCGAATGCTCCGTGGGAAAAATAATGTGTAATTAGGTCAGAAAATACTTAAAGAAAGAAACCAAATTCACATAAGGACACAGAAGCTGTGGCATACTACAGAAGAGAAGCACGTGTCAAAACGACAAATCTGGAGAAATACATTACTAACGTCAATTTTAGCACTGTTATGTTCGCAAATAATGAGAAAGGCATGCCATTTCCCCCTAAACTTTCACTAAACAATGTCTATTATTAAAATGAACAACAACATTACTTCTCCTTAACACCTGGTCTTTAAATGTCTACACACAGTGTCCAGTTTTCTGGTCAACCTCAACATTTTCAGTGAAGATTAATAGTGCTGGGAGCGATCTCCATAACTAGTGCATTTCAAAAGCGTACTTCGTCTTACATATTCTTTACAAGCCCAAAGCAAAAGCTTACGGAAAGACACGGGACGCAAAGCTCAAAACAGGAACCATAAAATTCTTGTTCAGAAAGTGTCTAACGCAACTACGCAGACAAATACGTTTCTTTCGTTTTTGACTCCCGAAAACAATAACTATGTTAACACTGAAGTGCCAAAAGTCATGTAATACGTACCCAGTATCGTGTAGGACCTCCTCTGACCCGGCGAAGTGCAGCAACTTGAAGTGGCATCGATTCCACAAGCGGCAGGAAGACTCCTCAAGAGATGTTCAACCATGCTGTCTGAACATCCGCCCACAGTTCCCTAGTATTTGTAGGTGCAGGATCTTGGGTGCGAATGGACCTTTCCACCACGTCCCATAAGTGCTCTATGGGGTTCATGTCGGGCGAACGTGGTGGCCACACCATCCGTCGGAACTGTCCACAATGCTCCTCGAATCGATTTGGACAACTTGGGCCCAATGACATGGTGCACTGCCCGCTTGGAAATTTTCGTCGTTATTGGGGTACATGAAGTTCATGAAGTGCTTCAAATAGCCACCCAGCAGAGCAATAAAGCAATTACCAGTTAATGACGTGTTTACGAGGACAAGAGGACTCAATTCGTGCCACGTAAAGACACCCCACATATGTATTAACCACCACCAGCTTGCACAGTGACTTGTTGACAGCTTGGATCCATGGCCTCATGGAGTTTCCGCCGCACCCGAACCCTACCATCAGCTCGTAAGACCTGGTAGCGTGACTCATCGGACCACGGCACACGTTCCCAGTCTTCTAAGGTCCAATTACCTTCCTTGTTCACGAGCCGAGGTGAGGCGCTGTGTCCAACGTTGTTGTGTCAACAAAGGCAATCTGATGGGTCTTCTGCTCCCATACGTCATGGACGCCAAAGTACGCTGCACTGACCGGATGGATATGTCTTTAGTGCTTCCTGCATTGAATATAGATGCTATTTGAGCCAGTGTCGCTTGTCTGTAAGCATGGACAAGCCTGGTCAGACGCCGGTGGTCACGGTCATTCAGCACCCGTGGTCGGCCACTGTGCTGTCTATGGTGGGAGGTAATGCCTCCCATGAGGTATTCTCGGTACACACGTCACTCTGTGGATTGAGAAATGTTGAATGTTCTCACAACTTCGGAAACTGAATACCCCATCCACATGGCTCCCACTACCAGGCCTCGTTCAAACTCCGATGATTCACGTCGGCTTGCCATAATCCTACTGGCGGTTGTTCAGTGTGACTCACTAGATAACACATCGCAACTGATAAAAATCGTGGCATGCCTCGAAGCCTTTATACGACTGCAGCGCTAGTTAAAAATCTGCATACTTCTATTCCATGACTTTTGGCACTTCAGTGTATTAGGAAGTAATTTCAACTGGCAGATTCTAGTACAGATAGCCGCCCCGGTGACGCAGTGTTTTAAGCAATGGCCTCTGATCATTCGTCCGAAAGGGGTCCGGGTTCGAATTCCGGTGAGGCATTGATGTTGCGTTTCTCTTACGGCACTGGCTCTCCCCTTCCCTGGAACCAGTGACTCTAAAGAAGGAACGGGTGACTGCTTATAGCCCATTGAGTTGCTCACGGTGGTCGTTAAACCTCCAATCAAAAAAAAAAAAAGCACAGGTAGGGATTAATCCCGGTAATATTAGATAAGATGGAGACAAATGTGAAAGATGCAAAATTTCGATTTTTTTTTTGTTAATTGGAGGTTTAACGACTACCGTGAGAAACTCAGTGGGATATAAGCAGGCGCCCGTCCCTAATTTACGGTCACTGGTTCCAGGGAAGGGAGAGAGCCAGTACCGTAAGACAAACACAACATCCATGCCTCACCGGGATTCAAACTCGGACATATCTCGGACGAATGGTCAGAAGCCATCGCATAAACCACTTGCCATTGGGGCGGCTTATAGCGTTGGAAACCAGTCTGAAGTTTTCCTTTCCGCGTGACGTCACTAAAAGAGGGAACTCATCTCTCTAATGTCAGGGTCTCGTAATTTCTGGACGGCCTTGGTTTGGCTCACTTTCTAAACTCCAATATATTTGTTTGAGTTGATTTCATTTTACAAACCCCGAGGCAATTCGTTTCAGCCAGTAAAAGGATAACATAAGTGTGCTGTCATGGAAATTTTCCAGCTTTTATCACTAGGAACACACACATATGAAAAGAAAAGAAAAGAATAAAATAGTGGTCTGATCCAAAAGTATAGTGTCGTAGTTTCAGTGAGATGTACTACGTATTTTTTTGGATATCGAAGGTACTCGTTCTATCGAGACTTCCAGTGTGTAGTGATCTACATTGCTCTACTGGTATGTATTCAATTTCGTTTTGTCTGGTTGTATTTCGTTAACAGAGTTAGCCAAATCCCACGATCTGTCCGCGTCCTCATGCAACGTATATATGTTCTTTGTATACTGAAGAAAACTCAGATATTGGTTAGCAGCAAAATAGGAGAAGCACAAGTTCAAAACTTCTCACAGGCAAACTAAGACAAGTTAAGAACGATAATATCTGTTTATTGGCATAAAACAGCAAACAACTGGTTGTAAGCTTTTAGCACCTACGGGTGCCTTCTTCAGGTTTAGACGTTGTTTAGAACAACATTAGTAACCTGAATGAATGAACAGAAAATTTAAATGTGCATGTGAAATATATAAAAATGTATAAGAACGAGACAGCACGGCACGTGTGGAAACACTTGAAAATGAGAATAATCAGATACTTTCACGAGAGGCACGCAGGAACATGCGCCATATCAAAGGATGCTCCATTGACACGTCATTGTTGCTGACATCATTGCTAAACAAGATCTCCAAAATAATAACGCAAGGAACTGTACACCAACTATATATAAGATAGTACAACTATACTAGTTATCCGAATTTATTGGCGTAAATAAAATCAAGGTTTCCAAGCTTTCGCACATCAACCAGATGGCTTTCTCAAAGAAGGTAGACAATGAAGCAGGTGTTTATGCCATCCCTCTACAATATCCGGATGGCTCCAAGCGATACTACATTGGGATGACTAAACGTTCATTTACAATTAGAGTCAACGAGCATAAGAGGGACATAAAGAACGGCAAATTAACCACGGCCCTATCCAAAGAAGTCCAGTTCAAGTCCGCCGAACCTATGTGGGATGACATAAAGAAATTAGCTGCCTACTCTACTCCTAAATCCACTGCCATTCGGGAAACATTGGAGATCATTACCAACGATGAGGCCTGCAATGAAAATTACCACGAATTTGGAGCCAATTATTCAAATAATGAATGCCTTTTGTTTTCTTCCAAGGATTCCGCTTGAAAAAGGAACATGATGTCTCATGTTTTTATTGAATAATTACGTTCGCATCTCTTCGTTTATTGTCAAGTCAACTCACTGCGTTCAAATTGTTGAAACGTTCTATTATCCACTTTGCTGTCTATACCTTCCTTGAGAAAGCCATCTGGTTGATGTGCGAAAGCTTGGAAACCTTGATTTTATTCACTGTTAAAAATTTCACAGTTAGATTACGGGCAATGGCCGGCAACTGGGGGCCCGGCCGTTGCCCATAAAACTACGGCTTGGCCCATTTTTGTGAAAGCCCATGAAATTACGGTCTGAACCCTAAATACTAAGCTCATAATCTGACACTGTGAAGAGAAGCTGCGATAGGAATAATGCATCGCTCCAGTGAAGATGTGAAGCTTTGGTCCGTTAAAAGGAAGGTTTGTTGCTGTGTGGAAATGACAGGTACAAGAGAAAGAGGACTTACGTTATTGGCAGAAGAGCAATAAATGTTGTAGTGATACGCTACAGAAAATAGGTCCACAGCAGCCACCCTTTCTTTTGTTGTATCCTGTACGTTGTTGGCAGGAAAAACCGGATAAAACCTTTTCGATTTGCAAAAGATACATATGAGTAAGATAGAAACTCGCGTGCGAACAAGCTATTAACAGAAGAACCAAAAGTGCAGAGACACAGCAAATCTGTTCAAACCAAAACCGAAATTTATAGTTCCCCAGTTTTCTGTACAACATAGAAAAGCATATTAGTACTTTCGGTAAATGTGTACTTCAGCGTCCTAAACTATTTCGTTGGAAAAATTTAACTTTTTGTGAAAAGTTCGATGCACACATTTTTTTAAGCATGCAAAATAATAGGGAAAGGTGAAAAATTATATTTTTAAATAAAAAGGAAATAATTTTTCTGAAGTATTAACCTGCGCGTACGATGGTTTGTAGCAGGTGGTGCGGGAATCTGAAGCGATGCTAACGGCCACCACGTGAAGGTGCTGTGCGACGGAGCGAAGTACGAGTTGGTAGCAAATGCGTGGAAGAATACGACAGCAGTAGGGTATATTTTTCGGAAGAGTATCGTGTAATTGTGCGCAGAAGTAGTTCAAACCTGTTTTATTCATTTTTGAGAAAGATATGTGCAGAATGTCGTTATTAGTGGTTTCACAGTGTCTCCGAATGGAAAGAAATTAAGGAATGTAAAATAATTTATGTACGACAGAAGTTTTGAGGAAGACGTTTTGGTTCCGGTTGAACCCAAAGTTTTAGTTTTGGTTTGGAAGATGTGCACAGGTAGGTGATTTCTTCAAGCACTTCATTTGCAGTTCTGCTGTTATTCAGTACATCGTAGCTCACATTTTTTTCCTCGTGACATGGATATTTTTCAAAATAAGCAATTTTCTTCAATTCATATATCGCACTATGGCAGGGAGACAGCTTCTTGTATTGTGGCGGATAATGAAATTTTAAGCCCTGACGAAATCCGAAATGACTGACGATTTTGTACTTCCGCTTTCTCACAATTACCCTTAAAAAAAACAAAAACTTACAATGCTGCACAAATTCAACCTCTTTCTTTCTGCATATGCCTACAAGACTTTTCGATGACTACGTACTGCTAAACCGCTTCCTTCTTAATTCTTCCGCCCGTTACTTGCCCTTCTCAACGAAGCTTCCATTCACCGGACTCCACCTTGATGCCGTTGCCGCTCTCTCGTCCTATGCCTATACCGCACGTACTCTTCCAAACCATCGCACTCTCAGGTAAATACTTTGGAAAACTTATTTCCTTTTATCTAAAAATACTATATTTTTGCACCTTTTCGCATTATTTTGCATGCTTAAAATATTGTATGTCACACTTTTCCCACACAGTTACATTTTTCCGACGAAATAATTTAGACGCTAAAGTACACATTTACCAAACTTTCTATTTCGGATCAGGGAATCATATGCGAAAGAATGAAAAATTTCACGTCTGCTTTAAAAACAATTACAAAACATGAACAAACTATATTGTGTAGCATATGAGTATAAAATGGTTCGCTCTCCTGGCAAGAAGGTACTTGCTTGGACTTGTAGTCATCCGCACGTGAATTGCACGGCGAAGCGAATCTTCCTTTCAACAAAGCAAATCTTCACATCGTTGCCGTAGTGATGTGTTAGGCCTACCACAGTGTCGCACTCGCAAGTCAATATTACAAGTTTCCGACAAAATAATTTAGGACGCTAATCTACACATTTACCGAATAATCTGCCAATGATGAAGATTGGAGTGCCATTTCAGGTGGATTCAGTAGTTTTAAAGAGTTTGTAGAAATCAATGAAAATGCATTATTGGGGAATTGAGGGATATTCAAGAAATAGCCAATGAAATTCAGGATGATGATGAAGAGACATAACAAAGAATTAACAAAAGATCCCCAGACTGTCACGAAAGCAGTGTAGAAGCTTTGGAAACACTGTCACTACATACAACTCACCGATACATCTAATTGCCACACATTCCTGTTTAAACAAACTTGAAAAAGCTGTTTTCAATGAGAGGCAACAGCAGAAACAGTCTTCAATTTTACATAACTTTAAAAAGCCATAAATATAAAAAAGGTATGTAATTAAAATTTTGAGATCAAGTAATTTACATTTTTGAGTAATCTAAGCTTTAAAGTGTTAAATTTAACTAAGTAAATTCAATCATTGATATTTTTCCTATTTTGCATGTTATTCTCATGTTAATTACTTTTTAAACTTAATTTTGGCTGGAATTACACTAACTTTTACTTATGCTGCGCTCTTATTTATGCGTGCTTTGGTTTGCGCTGACATATATGTGAAATATTACTGTATACATGTGATGATGAGGTGATTATAGATATAATTAAAAAATATATATTTTTTGGCTCTTCTGGTTTCCAATTAAATTTATGTAATTTATGTGTTGAGTGGTAAAAAAGCTGTTTTCAATGAGAGGCATATGGGGTTTGTATATATGCAGATTTCCATTGTTTGCTTCTTCCTGCTGAAAACTAAGCTAGGGATGCCTATGAGTTAACTGAATATACCATAGTCACAAAATGATTGATAATTATATACTAAGGAATGTGAGTGAAATGGTATTCCTAAAAGCAATCAAAACCATGTAGCAGTCAGGGAGAATCACAAATGTGTTTCCTGAACAAAAATGTGACATTTCATCACATGAAACTTTTTTCCCGCCTCTAAATTGAGGCCACTGGTTCTAGGGAAGGAGAAAGCCAAAGCTGTTATGTTATGTAAAAAACAGGTTTCTTTTTTAAAAGTTTTAACGGCTAATGTGAGGAACTAAATGGGATATAAGCAGTCCCCGTCCCTAATTTAAGAGTCACTGGTTCCAGGGAAGAGAAAACGCCAGTGCTGTAAGACAAACACAACATCCATGCCATACCGGGATTCAAACCCGGACCCACTTGGACAAACAATCATAAGATGGTGCTTAGACCACTGCACCACCAGGGTGGCAAAACTAATGCCTCATATGGGACTCAAACCATATGTTAAATTGTGACTGCTAGCCAAAAACCTTGATGTACAACCAACTCTGATACCAGAACGGCTTGAACATCCTCTAGACCAATAGTTCTCAAAGTGGGTTTCACTAAAATAATAGGGGGGGGGGGCATATGCGGATTTGTTAGCAACCATACCGAGTCACATAGTGAACCAATTTTCAAAACAAAATTAATCTGAATTTATGGCTAGTGCTGGTAGGATGTGTGGTGAAGTTTAGCATATTTAGCTGAAATTTCTGAAAAATGAACTAGTGGAACTTCTCATTACAGAGTGAAAACAATCTGTTCAATGTTGAAAAAACAAAACACAAGCAATGACCAAAAAACTTTATGAGAAAACCAAATTACAGGGAACAGCTCTGACGAATTTTCATAACTGAATTCATTATCATCAGAAAAGGAGCAAACAATTGGAAACTTGATGTTAAACAGCTAATAATCGTCCATCTCTGCACTCTCCAAACATTTACAAGGCAGTATTTCCCATTCCCACTGAATGAACTAGTTACTCATTCACATACAATGCAGAAATGTGTAATCTTCTATTGCCAAATAAAAAACTTATGAGACATCTTTTAACTCTGGTTGGTTTGAAAAGCATTTGTTCTTTGAAATCACTGACTAGTTTTGTTTTGTTTTTTTTTATTGGAGGTTTAACGACCACCGTGAGCAACTCAATGGGCTATAAGCAGTCGCCCGTCCCTAATTTAGGGTCACTGGTTCCAGGGAAGGGAGAGAGCCAGTGCCGTAAGACAAACACAACATCCATGTAGGACCGGGATTCGAACCCGGACCCCTTACGAACGAATGATCAGAGGCCAGTGCCTTAGACCACTGCGCCACCGGGGCGGCGACTAGTTTTTGGATTCCAATGAAAAAGAATTTCCAACATTGTCGAGCACTGCCTTAAGTATTTGTTGCCTTTTACAACTACATATTTATGTGAAACTAGTGTTTTATCCTTAACCACCATAAAAACTAAATATTGAAATAAGCTGGATGTTGAAGATAACTTGTTTGTACATAAGCAAGAAAACTCAAAATATTGATGAACTTTGCAAGAGTAAATGAGCTCATACATCTTACTGATACTAAACAAATGACTTGACCAGTTTTATTTGATTTTTTTTTAGCCATTTGTGCAATTTCTGTGACATCAGTGTATGTAATTTTAGCAAATATACCTGTGTATTTGTATTTTTTATATATTGTATACCCACATAAACACACTGGAATAAACTTTTCATTAAAGAATATGCCTGTACATATCTGTACTCCATAGCTAATCTTTGTATTCATTGGTGCAAATATAATACTTCACAAGTTCTTAAGTACATGAGCAAATGAAAAGGAGTCTTAAAAAAACCCAAAGTATTGTTCAGCCAGTTTGTGCTTTAGAAATAATTCTGTCTAAATTCAGGAGTTGAACACTATGCCGTAAAAAAAAAAAGCACAAAACGATAAGACAATATTTATGCGTGTTATATTGCAAAATGGAATTCATTTCAGACTACAAACATACGAAGAATGCTGCCCTACGTAATTCCCAAATCAGCATGTACAGATCGAATTTATTCGACATCCTAGTCAACGCTAGGTATATACCTGGCGATAAAGACTTGCACAGGAAGTAAAGCACTGTATCATATTGATGGTAAAACAAATATGGATGTGAGAGTTATGCCCCGACCCCAGTCAAATGAAATCTTAGCTACTACATAGATTTTCCTGTGTGACAATGCTTCAGCCACCCTCGTTTGGTGGTGAAACTTTTAAAAATATATATATATATATATATAGGGATGTAAGGTCAGGTGATGCGTAACATCACAGCCTCTCCTTGACAAATGTCAACCCCGCCTTCTCGTGGTGCATCCTGTTCCCACTAAAGGGGCTCTGACGACCGCAAATAGCGGTATAACTATACCATCGGGATCAGAGGAAATGCTATCCCACACTCACCAACCCGCTTGGCCAGCGTGGTGAGTTATGGCCAAACACCTCCAAAATGACTCTACAACTTAAATCTTGGCCCTCAGTCTCCGGCAGCTGGAATGTACCTGGCCAAGGCAGCGGCCAGTGCGACATGAAGGCAGAGGGTGCTAAGAATCCCCGGAGGACCGGACTAGGCTGCCATTTGATGCTGACCTTGGCTACCTACAACGGACGCTCCCTATCTTCTGATTCAAGGCTTCTTGAATTGGAAGAGGAACTACAAAGGATCAAGTGGGACATCATCGGGCTGAGTGAGGTAAGGAGAAAAGGAGAAGATCACATTGAACTGAAAAGTGGACATCTCTTCTATTATCGTGGGACAGATACTGGCAGAACTAGTGGTGTTGGATTTATAATAAACAAGAAACTGAAGGATAAAGTGGTAGAAGTTGAAAGTTCCTCGGACAGAGCTGCACGACTCGTTATCCAACTATCGAGAAGATACCAGGCTCAGATTATTCAAACTTATGCACCCACCACAAGTCATCCTGAAGAAGAAATTGAAGAATTTTATGAGGAAATTCGTCATCTAAATAATAAAGGTAAGCAGCACTTGAAGATAATTATGGGAGATTTCAATGCAAAAATAGGGCACCGGCAACAGAATGAAACTTCAGTAGGTAAATTCGGTCACGGCAACAGAAACCAGCGTGGAAATACTCTCGTTGAGTTTGCAGAGGCAGAAGGATTTTTCATCTTGAATTCCTTTTTCAAGAAAAAGCCACACAGGAAATGGACATCGAGACATCCAATTGGGACGACAAGTGAAATTGATTTTATTATGTGTAACAAAAAATTCGTCATCGAAGACTGCAGTGTGCTAAACAAGTTCAACACAGGTAGTGACCATAGATTGGTGAGATGTAAGATGCACCTCAACACTAAACTGGAACGTGGCAAGCTCATAAGACAAACAAAATGTATTGACATAACCAACCTTAAAAAACACCATAATACTTTCAAGTTGGAACTGAAGAACAGATTCTCTGCTTTAGAAGGCCTAACATCGGAAGAAGTGGATATTTCGGAAGTTAACAGAAAAGTAACCAAAGCTCTTATGGAAACAGCAACAAAATTAGCTGGGTCTAAGAACAAGTTGCATGTAAACAAATTATCAGGAAAAACCAAAATGTTGATGCAAAAAGAAGAGAGATGAGGACAACTAAAGAAGATGTGACTTCCAAAGTGGAATATATAGAGCTATGCAAGACAGCACGAAAAAGTATCACTGAAGACGTAAGGAAATTCAACTGTGAGCTAGTGAGGAAAGCAATTGAAAACAACCAAAGCCTAAAGATAGCAAAGGGACATCTCAGTAAGGGAAGAAAACAGATTATGGCTCTGAGAAAAGAAGATGGTTCTATAACAAGAAATAGAGGCGAAATTTTGACAAGAGTGAAAGATTTCTACTCCAAATTATATGAAAGGGATGATACATGTACTCCAGACATCATGAAAGGTACCAGAGTTCTTCCAGTCCTCCCAGCAGAAGTTGCACATGCAATCAAGAACATGAAGCGGGGAAAGCTCCAGGAGAAGATGGAATTACTATAGACATCATACAAGAAGCAAGTGGAGAAATTGAAACAGTACTCGCCCAAATTTTCACTCGATGCCTTAATGAAGGAAAGATTCCTGAGGATTGGAACAATGCTACAATGATCCTGCTACATAAAAAAGGTGACATTGAGGATCTCAGGAACTACAGACCTATCAGCCTCCTATCAGTGGTTTATAAAATCTTCACTAAAGTTCTTTCACACCGCTTGAAGGTAACACTGGACATGGCTCAACCGAGAGAACAAGCTGGATTCAGGAGTGGCTACAGCACAATAGATCATATCCACGTACTGAGAGAACTAATTGAAAGAGCGAGGGAATATGAACTTCCATTGTGCATGGCTTTTATCGATTATGAAAAAGCCTTTGATTCGGTGAAACCATCAGCAGTTACCACGGCTCTGAAATCCTGCGGTATTGAAGATGCATACATTAATATTATTAACAACATCTATGAAAATGCAAGTGCAAAGATTCGGCTGTTTGAAAATACAACACACATAAAAATTGGAAAGGGAGTGAGACAAGGTGACACCATATCTCCGAAGCTCTTTAATGCCACATTGGAAAATGTCTTTCAATCACTGAACTGGGAAAACAAAGGGATAAAGATTAATGGAGATTATCTAACCCACCTTCGTTTTGCTGATGACGTAGTCATTTTTGCAACTACCCCATCAGAACTGCAGAGTATGATCCAGGAACTTGCTGACAAGAGTAAAGAAGTGGGATTAAAAATGAACTTTCAGAAGACAAAAGTGATGTTCAATGCTTTTACAAGAAATGAAGATTTATCGATTGATGGAGAAAAACTGGAGATAACAGATACGTATGTTTATCTTGGACAGCAGATATCAAGTGAGGGTCACATTGATGAAGAAATTAATAGGCGTACAAAACTTGCCTGGAGAGCTTTTGGAAGAAACAGCATAATTTTCAAGAGCAATATGCCATTATGTCTTAAAAGAAAAGTGTTTTATCAATGCATCCTTCCAGTGCTTACGTATGGTGCAGAGACGTGGACCTTAACTAAAAGAGACATACAAAGGCTGCAGACAACTCAAAGTAGCATGGAGAGGTGCATGCTTGGTATAACCAGGAGAGATAAGAAGAGGAACTCGTGGATCCGAAAAATGACGAGAGTGGAAGACATCATGATCAGAGTTAAATCTCTGAAATGGCAATGGGCTGGACATACTGCCAGAAGGACAGACCATAGATGGACAGCCGAAATTTTAGATTGGATTCCGAGGGACAGGAAAAGACCCAGAAAAAGACCACATGGGAGATGGGTGGATGAAATTCGTAAATATGCGGGAGTGACATGGAGGAGACTGGCACAAGACAGACCGTTGTGGAGGAAACTTGGGGAGACCTTCATCCAGCAGTGGATTGATAATGGATGACAATGATGATGATGATGATATATATATATATATACGTACACAGTTCGTGAGCTTAATATCAAACAAAAATGTGTGTAATTGATTTCGTTACTTTTACATATCATAATAAACTTAATTTTAAAAAATGTCTACTCACATGTTTTCATGGCGTCTATCTTGCACATGTTCGTGGCTTCGTGTTCGTCATTTAGGGATGGGCGATATTTATCAATATCTCGAAATATCGATATTTTTGTCCGATATTTCGATATATAGTATTGATATCCAAGTTACGATATATCAGAAAATCACTATATCGGTGCGATATTCAATATATCAGCCCATGGCTGATGTGATTTAATTTGTGGAATGAAATCTGTGTTCTTTCCTCTGGCATGTCACGAAAATTATGTTGCTTGAGGACTATCAAACTGCGATCTCATTATCGAGATTCACATGATATTATGTCACCTTCCGATTTCTAGAACTTTACAAGGAAAAATATCTGCTGTGTTGAAAACCTCGATGGTTGAAAATTTTAACTATTAGTTGACAGTAGGCACCCAGAAAACAAATTTAACGAACGGTTGATAGCAGATTGTTCTTTTGCCTATGAGTATTATGTTTGAAGTAAACTGGCACTTTGACCAAAATTAAATACATACCAATGACACACAATTTGAAGTGAAGCATTTTTTTTGTTTTTTTTTGTTAGTGATAAAGTATGTAGATCTTAACAGCTGGGTAAGGAAATGCAAAACAGCTTTTCGAGAGTTTTCTTGATGTCTTACAAGTTATGTAGTATAAAGTTTGTTGTAATTCAGGCTATGTATATATCAGACGTAATTTTTTTTATCATCCTTTGACAATTATCTTGTTAATACATAGTGAAACTTCCTGAAGTAATTATATAATCTGGTAAAAATATGAGCATAACAACTTTCGTCTTGATCTGCTGATTTTCCCACACTTACAGCATGTTATTTCCTCTGATTGTCCATTCGTTCTTTTGTTATCTAGGAGAGACAGGCTTTCATACATTAATTAGTAAATATATACTTGATGAATTTGGATTATGATATTTTTTTATGTTTTTCATACATTAATTAGTATGGCTTTCATTAATTAATTAGTAAATATATATACTTGATTAATTTGGATTACGATATTTTTTATGTTTTTATTTTTATAATCATATTTTAATGGAGGACTAATAATCGTTAGCATTTTTTTAAACTATCTTTCTGGAAAAATAATTGCTTTCTATGAAAAGGCCATCACAAATTATTCGTACTCTAATTACTGTTTTTAACAAAAATGTCACTTGTAAACATATTATAAGCACTTTAATTTTTTTGCTTATGCCATGGGAACTATTTTTGCTTACACCATAGAAGTAATTATATCTGTATACTCCATTAACATTGTGTTCTGTCTTAAACGATAAAAAAAATAGCAAACATTGTTCACACCTTCTGAAAAATATAAATGTATACAAAATGCTCTAAAAATTACAATAACAAAGTTTTTTTAAAGATTTTTTTCCATAACATTTCCTTGCAAGCTGATATAATGTTAACTTTGACATTTGCATCCCAACAAAAATAGTTATTCTTTCTATAATTCAGTTATTCCCACGTTAATTGATGGTTAAGATTCCAGTCTGCTGGGATTAATAAGTACTTTTGTTTTTTTGTCATTTATGCCATACTGAAGCTTCAACTTACCTTTTCTCGAAATGTTGGAAATACATATTTCTCGTAATCTCACATTGATGAAAAACTCATGAAAACATTCCTTTGCAACTGGGATTTTTGGAAACTTCTTAGCAGAAACCATATCCCTGCTCGTCGAGCAATGCCCACACATGAAACAAGAAAATCACCTTTTGGGTTTTGGAAAGTATATTCAGCATTTCTGCAGATTACAAGCTCACTTCTGTTGCATGATTTTTTTATTTATTTTTGCATCAAAACTTTCTGCTATATATTTTTTTATTTTAGGATCTGAAAAACAATATTTTATGTGTTTTTCATATCACTAAAAATACAGCTTGAGAGCTGCAATCTTGCATAAAGATAGTTTTAAGCTATAAAATGTAATAATAAAGGACAAATAAAATTGCTCCCTTTTAGCAGGAGAAAGCAGCTCTTGAAAAAAAAAATTTCAGCTGATGTTTCTAAGAAATTATCTGAGAAAACTGGTAGGATATTTATTCCCCACATTCACTGCCAAGCTTGTGTATTATAATTAGTTATTACTTATTACCAAAACAATTTTTTAAGGTAAAGAATATTTTTATGTCTTAAGAGACACATATGGTTGAGTCGTCATTAGACTATGTAAATGCTATCTGTGGAGAGTAGTTACTCAATTATGTTTGCTCATGCTGATGAAACAATCCTGTTGGCAGAGAGCAAAAGTGAGTTGCAGCGTATGTTGTCCCACATGTATGAAGTTTGTATGAATTTCAAACTTAGTATATGAAAGGAAAAACCCAAAGTTATGTTTTTGACAGATGAATTGTTAGTATTAAATCAAACAGATCAGTCTAAATGGCAAAGATATTGACCAGGTAAATCAATTTACATATTTAGGAAGCATGTTTGACAGAGGAAACAAATTAGGTGGTGAAATTAGTAGGCTAGTAAATTCATCTTTGAAAGTCACAGCTGCTTCAGGAGGATTTTGAATAAATGATGAATGATAGGTTCTCAAAAAAGTCCCTAATAGTTGTGTGTGAAAAAGTACAGTAATTGTTCCTACTCTGATGTGCAGCAGTGAAGGTGGAGTACTGCAGATGAAACATAGGAGTGATTTGTGAGCTGTAGAGATGTGTTACTTATGGGGGTGGGGGCAAGATATGTTTTGATCATGTGAGGAATGAAGATGTTTTGTAGATGAGTAGTGTGAAGCAAAATATTGTTTGTAAGGTGGGGACAAATATTCTTTGGTGGTTTGGAGAATGAGTGGTGAGATGATTACTAGGAGAATTTATTCTGCAAAAGTGACAGGAAGAAAATGTAGAAGATCAAGGGAGGACCAGATTCAGGAATTCCTGCATGAGAAAAAAGAGAATAAATGTGAAGTACAAATGGTCTTGTGTGTGATGGATGTCAGTGAAGCTCAAGTTGTGAGCTGAGATCACTGTAAATGCAGATGTTTGATACATCAAGAGTAAATAAAATGTATTGCCATCAGTTTTAAACTTTAATCCAGCAGATAAGCTCTCATCAAGAAACTAACCTATGATCTTAGAGAACAGCTTAGTGATATATATGCATGTAAAGAGAAAATCCCTCATCTACAGCAAGTTGAATATAACTAGAGGTGAGAAATCAGTACTTATTTTTGTGTTGTTTTGGTGTTAATAAGTGAAACATTAAATGTTATATCCCATTTGAGTTCAAAACTGTAAAAAAAAATTTTAAATCTGCTGACTTCCTTAATTTTAAGGATAGACTCCACCAATGCGCATTTAAAATGTAAAAAAAAAAAATGATATGATATCGAAGATAGCTCCTCAGGCGTTTTAGACTTGATAAAGAATACTTCAGATATTTATTGTGTACAAGTTTTTAATGGAGATGAGAAATCCAAAGAAATGGACTGAGAACTGGAAAAAAATGCGTGAAGTGAAGTGGTTGGTGTGTGTGTGTGTGTGTGTGTGTGTGTGTGTGTGTGTGTGTGTTGATCTCCATGAGCATCTAAAGTTGTTCCCGAATGTGTAGAAGCTCGATTCACCATAAGCAGACACATGTCCCTAATTTAGGGCGAGTGGTTCCAGGAAAGACAAGACAGGAACAACTTCTTTATGTATTTTACCACTTGGTAGGCACATTTTCCATGATTATTTAGATACTGAATAGTTTCCATGACATTTAATGAACATTTCATGACTGAATAGATTTTATTCATAACATTTAATAAATAGATTTCTTGACTGAATAGATTTCATGACATTTAATTGCTAAAACCTGGAAAGAGCGACATCTTTGTTTATTCACTGACGCCACATATTTGGATTATTTTCACATTTAATGAACAGTGCTTCTTATTTTGAAAATTTGACTGTTTTCTAGCAGTTTCTGAGGAAGAAGTAATCTTTTTGTATGAGAATTTTCCTGATATTGATGCTGAATCAGTTGTAGCAGGTATAAAATCACATACAATTTTTGCAAACTTGAACAAATGTAAAACCGATGGGTGCAATGCAAGGTATTCATATAATCTTTAATGGTAGTCTAAGAACTCCCTTCCTACAGCTAGTGTCAAACATTTGGCACAATGTATTGCCTTTTAATCAAACCAAGAACCCATATTTATGAGTACAAATGCAATTTTTACATTGCACATTTATTAGATTTTAGCAGCAAAAGAATTTTGAAAAAAGTAACTTTGTATACTGTAAAGAAACACTAGAGAAATCAAATGAGGAAGAGCACTGCACATTAAAACTTTTCTGGACAACAGAATTTTGTTAATGCCATTCCGTTTAAGAATAACAGTTTTCACAAAAAAAAAAAAAAAAAAATGTTCACAGTTATTATCAAGAGAGAAATAGACATAATGACAAAATGGATAACACTGGGCAAATTAGGCCGAAACCTGTTAACAAGGTTTGTTGTATTTTCAGTTTGTTTGTTTTTTGTTTTTTTTTACAAAAAAAAATTATATATGTATCTACAGTGTATATGCACACTAACTTTGAAATAATATATTTTCATGTATGTGTGCAAACTTCTTCAAAATTGCATTAAAAAGCTCTAGCCATTTACCTCTCAACAATATTATGACTTTGCAGAACATTCTGCATTAGAAATTGCAATTATATGCTGTGATTACAGGCTAAGGGGGTAATGTTTCAGACAGAAGTAACCCAGTGATTTTGTTTTAGGCATTTTACTCCGCTTTTGTACTTAAATAAACATTTCGAATAATGGAAAAACCTTAACATGTGTAGAATAATCAAATCAATGAGACTTATTTACCCAATTGCCTGTGGTTTACTGGTCTTCTATGTAGCAAAATATTTCTGCCACAAATTCCATTTCAAGTGTGTTTTTTAATTCATGTATATTCTTTAAAAAGATGTTGAGTGTGCTTAACAGGAAAGTTGACATCTAATTTGTTTACTTTCAAATGATAACCAAAACCTTCAAATATCGTTGGTGACAGTTGATACTATCCACAGCCACAGCCCCCCCCCATTAGTGGAAGGGGAGTGCAGATGTTATATAAACACAAAAGTGCACAACACTTTTATGATTGCTTTTTTGACTAATTTTGTCTCGCTGTATCAACAATCTTGCATAGGTAGCAATGTTAAGTACAGAGAATCATGATAACATGTTTTAGTAAAAAAAAACAGTTTCCGCATTTATGTTCTGTAAATTTATGTGACAACTTCCTGCCCTTTGGCCACTTTCATCCCATCTGTGCTCTGCCCCTTCATTAAGAAATGCAACAAGGGGCATATATAGATTTTTCTGAGGGCGTGCCGTGCCAATGAAATGAAAAAAATTAAATCCACCAGGACAAAATAAAATAATGAGAATAGAAAAAAAAAAAAAAAAAATTTAACGTAAATTAATGATTTTTTTTATTAAATTAAGCATATTTGTTTCCAATGTAAGGCACATTTTAACAATAAATAAAACACATTTAAACACTTTGGGGGGGGGGGGAGTGGGCATAAATATATGCCACCTTACATTACATAAATGTATAAAATATATAATATAAATACGCCCTTACATTACCATGGCTACGATGTAAACAACCCTGATGTTGGCTTTCCAGCTCAGCATACAAGATATATTTTTAGCGAATTTTTATGAATTATAAAAACGTAAAATGTTAATTCCGCTGTCGAAAATATTTATTTACGTAACAAAACAACGTAAAAGGGCGAAATAAAAGCACTAAGTTTTTAACGAGTTTTAAAGTCGTAAAACCCATGGCGTCGGTCTTGTAAAAAAACGTTAAATATCAATTCCGCTATCGGAAATAATTATTTACACAACAAAACGACTGAAATGGCAAAATAAACGCACTACGTTTATTTCCAAGTACAGCGACCGTCTTGTAAAAGGTACGAAGTTAGTAATATACATTACTTTTCTGAGATATCACTATTTTAATGGTATTAACAAAACTTGATTGCAGCTATATTTTCAAGCTGCAGGATAATTTAGTGCTGGCTGAGATTTGTGCGAACAAGCCAACAGCCAGTTCCCAATAGCCAATACTTAACACAACATTGGATCGGATTCAGTAATAACCCAAATGCAGTATGCAGTGAATAAACCGAAATATCAGTCTTATTGAGATCAGAAGTATTGAAAAATATCGAAAAATCAATCCGATATATTGATCTTTAAATACAGATATTTTCGATTCAATATATCGGTCTCAGAAATATTTAAAGATATCATACTTTTGAAAATATCGTCCATCCCTTCGTCTTGGTAAAAAAACGAGCAGCCACCGTAAAATCACGTGACGACTCGCTGACCAATAGCAGAAAGCAACGCATGCCGCATTCCTTTTCTGTCATTATCGTTCATTGGCTAGCCCGTGCCTCTTAGCAACGCCCGTAAAATTACGGTTTGGAACAGTTGTCCTACATATCCATGCCCGTTAAAATACGGGCATCGCCTTGAAACTGCAGAAACGAGCCTTGATCGTAAAAATACACGGGCAACAAGACTTTTTTACGGGAATTTTTAAAATTCCCGTAAAAAAGTTATAAATTCGGATAACTAGTATAGTTATAAATAAATTCGGATAACTAGTATAGTTGTACTATCTTATAAGATCTCCAAAGACTCCCTAATGGCTGTATCTCTGGCGGTAGTGTATTGTGCATTGTCGGGCGGCAGAAGATATCATGACCTCCCGAGATAAGGCAGTGGATGATTTATTCCTCAAGACGTCTCCTTTGTGTTCGGACAAACGAGTTGCAAAGGAGTTGTTTGCTATTTTATGCCAATAAACGGATATTATCGTTCTTTACCTAGTTGTTTGGAGTACTACTACCCGTTTTCATCTAAATCAGGTTATCATGAATTCTTCTAGCTTGAAAATTCCAATCGTTGAAATATACATACCAAAATAGAGGAAGAATAAATGACATATGTTAGGAAGATATCTCAATAAGTAGCATATCATAAGAGGAGGAACATATTTTAGGAGGAAGTCAGTAAATAAAATCAGCGGTTGTGGACCTAAATTTCAACACCTATACTAAATATGCGCTGATTTAAAATCGTTTCGTAACAAGAGAAAGAACGTCATTCATTCACAATATGAGTTATTTTCTGCCGAAAAAAAGAAAGAAAGAAAAGGAGAAAGAAAATTCAGACTTACATTTTATTAAAAACACATAATCGAAATTTTTAGAACCTTTCTCTTAACAGATCCAACCGCTGAAATGCATGGTTTATACTGCGTAAATCAGTTTCTAATTCCAGTATTTGTTCATTCATTAATTGTGGAAAGTATGTATAAATATATATTCACAATTCCTTGATTAGAACCGAAACACTTGTGATTAAAATTGAATGATAAATTTAATATTTATAAATTTTATTTAATATATCCGTATTAACATAAATTAATTTAATATTAATTTATATTAATATGGACATTTAATTAGCATTAAATATCCATTTTAATAAGGGCACTTTGTCTTCATGATTAAAAAATTTCCTTTTCTACTCTACTTCGTATGAAAAAATAAATTTCATGAACATTATTAAATAGAAAGTGGATTTTACATCGGGAAACAGCAGTGAATAAATGCACTCGGCGATATCTGTTTAGTGGTATTTATTGTACTGATAAACTCGTAACACATTTTTCCTGACTTACCACATCAACATTATAGGATGAGTATGCACAATTCGGTTTCAAAGCCAAAGTTTACCCGATTTTATTCATTGTCGCAAACAAAACACTGTAACTAATTATGAATCCAGCCAAACTTAGCAGAGTACTTCTGTTCAAAGTTATTGCTTTCCATAATGTCAGGATAGGCTTTTTGAATTGGACTGTCATGAAAAATTCCGTGGATGTGAAATGCTGGGTGACTAAACTCTGAATTGTTTCAAGAACCCGTACAGAAGTTTCCGCAACTTGAGCCGCTGCCAGCGTCATGGCCGTAATGTAAGCAGAATACGTGGCGATACTAAATGCATTTATTAAGAGCATCAAACTGTCCTTCATACCAATGAAATAAATAGTGAACAACGATATAAAAATATTTGCAGATGCAAAGATAATTACAGCCGCTGCTGCGTCACTAAGAGCTTCATCCACAGATGAAACAGTTCTTTCCAACTTCATGTATAGTCTCGATAACTCAGTGAAATTAGAAATTTCGTTTCTTCTGATCAGCGATTCCAAGTTTTCGAAAGAATTTTTAAGCACGTAGCAGATGTGCAAGTAGTAAATAAGAAAAGTCCAAGAAACAGTAAAGACGACGAGGAAACGGCGAACCAAATGTAGAAACAACAGCAAAATGGCATGTGAAGGGATGGATGTAGAAAACAGATTAAGCAGACTCTCTGAAAACATTTTGAAAAGATTTTCATGTCTCACTTGCCAAAAGAATAGGACAGCAAGTGTCACTATCTCCATTAAAAGTATCAGGAGAGACACCATCAGTGCTTTTCTTTTCGCCTGAAGCAAGCCTTGTTCTTTTATAAAAAAACTAATTTCAATAATTTTTTTCAATGGGCTTACGATCCTGTGCCATTTCAGGAACATGAAAGTTCTTATGAACAAGCACAGTAACTCTATAACTAGCGCTGAAATAGCAACTTGTACATTGGACTGTAAATCGCTCATGCGAATTTCGATGAATATCAAATGCATGTTTAGAAACGTTTGAACTATGATTGGTAGATATATGAAGCAGCAAAATTTCATTCCCTTCCGTTTCTTCATCCAGTGTTGTGTAGTATCCACACCCGAAATATAAAACAGGATTAATATTGGACGAAATGACCTCTGTATTATTTCCTCATCATTTCTATTATTAGCATAAGAGTGTAATGTACTTCTCTGCACAAATATTGTTCTACTGCCAAGAAATAATCGTGATTCCTTTACGATCTTTAGAAAACGAAGAAATTTGTGCCTTGTGTATTCGACGAAGTTACTCATTTCAAAAGCGTCGATATTCCTCTAGCTACCACAAACAGGTTGATAAGTTGGAAGCTTCACGAGGAGCTTGAGAAATCGAAACGTTTCGAAGAGTCAGTTATCAGAAATCGCAGATCCGAGGATTTGGAAATTACAAACGCATCGGTCACTAGTTTTCAAATGACCAGTTAAAATCCCAATAACACTCCAAATGGCGTTTAGAGCATGAAAATTTGACACAAGCGCATGCTTTGGGGCAAAGCGACACCTTCATTGGTTCCCGTTCATTTGCTTTCCTTGTTTTCTCTTTTGGTATACATTTTTCACCGCGCTGGGATTGGGTTCTAAAACTAGGTGCACGCAATGCTTATCATATTAACAGTAAATTATTGCCTTTCCTATTGAGGCAAAATCAATTTGGTACACAAAACGAAAAATTGAGTCGAAAACCGTGCAGTCTTGAAAATGGCAGGAGTTCTACAAAACCGCAATTACGTGTTTTATAGAGTAAACAGTTTACAGGACACTCTTTCCAATGTACAGTATATCCATGCACTGTTTTAGTTTCTTTTCTTATTTTTTGTGCATTTTTGTTATTCAATCGATATTATGGAAGGTTTCTTAACTTTTGCTTTTGCATTAATAATTATTTAAGTATGAGCGGTCCATAAAATATAAACATTAATCGATTTAAAAAACCCATTTGGAAATCATTCAAAACAAATAGGTGGAATTTATGTAATTCACCCTTTGCCACCATCTAGCTATTCGTGAGCGTAAGGTCCGTGTTTGAGTCCCACTTGAGACTTGGCTGGTGTTTTTACCTACCGGCTCTGTATCTGTCCCTTTCCTGGAATAGTGGCTCTATATTAGAATCGGGCTACTACTTATAAACTTTAGAATCGCTAATGATAAGCTTTAACCTCGAAACAAAAACATCAACGATAATAATGATGAAAAACCTGCACAACGCAGTTTACAAATTTTCGAAGATCCTACAGAAAATAATACTGAACAACAATTTTGAACTTTTTTCTTGAACCGAAACAAAAGTTCGTGATTTTGATTAATTATCATGTCCTGATTTTAAATCTGAAATCCAAAATGCTCTATCACCTGCTAACGTTTTGAGAACTCAAGTTGAAATTTTGAAAAAGAAATTGAAAATTAAAAAAAAATTTATTGCAGCTTTTGTACAAATTTTTTACCATATTAAGGGTTGAAAATTGTTCATTCCATCTAAGAATGACATTTCGAATCCAAAATTGATGTCAGGAAAGGTTTAGAACTATACGAGATTGCTACAAACATGCCAAACATGTAAACAAATTAAGTGTTTCAGTCACAGTTTTAAAACGTATTTCTTTTTTTTTTTTTGGAAAACTTCCTCTTGTAACTGGAATCCGAAATGTTTGTAATAAGAAACCAGCAGTACTTAACAAGCAAGCGCGAAGACCACCTTCTCGTATATCGTCTTTTCATTCCAGATACACTATATTGAGAAAAGTCACCGGGCACCCTGTGACGTACCTGCCAGAGGACGCACACGACATAAAGGCAGATAGCAGTCAGAACGGAAGTCCGCGTAGTTTAATTGGTAGAGTGACTTATTCCGGAATGAGGGGACCCGGGTTCGAGCCCCGCCGTGGACAAAAATGACGGAGAAATTTACTTCGTTATAATGGCGCCCGAACTTTCCGGATGACCCGGCCGTTCAAAATCTCACAATGGAGTGAAGTTCTTTCCACACCGCGAGAAAGGAAAAATAAGAGAATCCCTTATCCAGCGCTTCAAAAAAATAAATGTGTGTGACGTTGCATTCCACTCACCAGATTGACTGGGAGTTCTCAGGTGCTCGTTCTACAGCGGATGGCTGCCTGCGACGATTCATGGTCACGACTGACCCGTGGGCCATGCACCCGGCCCTCCTTCAGGGGGGCAGATGTGACGTACCTGCCAGCAGGACGCACACAACATAAAAACAGATAGCAGTCAGAACGGACGTCCTCGTAGCTCAATTGGTAGAGTGACTTCTTCCGGAATGAGGGGACCCTGGTTCGAGCCCCGGCATGGACAAAAATGACGGAGAAATTTACTTCGTTATAACCCTTCAAAAGCAAATGAACGCATCCGCAGCTTTGTTAAGATGCGCGGTACAGCTGCAAACGGTATCAAAACAAGACTGCAGCTGACCGCGATCATATCGCACTGTGAAATTGAGTGAAAATGTCGCGGCGAGGGAGAACTAACTTTGAGAAAGGAAAGATTGTTTGGTGTTATATTAGTGGGTTGTCCATAAGAGATACCGAGAGGCGTTTAAACATACCCAAATCAACTGTTTTGGATGTATTGAATATTTGGAAGACACATGGCGTGCCTGAAGCAGCAAAACGTATCGGCAGACCAAAGAAAATCAGTGATAGAGGACGTCGAACCCTCAGAAGCTAATCGACGGAGTACTGAGCAAGACCTCAGTGCACAGGTGAGTAACAATGCTGGAACCTCGGCATGTACACCTACCATTTGCAAAGAACTTCATTCTATGGGTTACCGTGGTCGTGCGGCTGCACATAAGCGTTTCATCTCCACTCGGAATGCTACTCGTTGTTTAGCATGGCGTAAAGAACATTTATCTTAGACCATAGAATAATTTTAATGGGTACTATGGACTGATGAATCCAGGTACACGATCCATAAGTCTGATGGCCGTGTGTGGGTATGGCGGCAGCCGGGGAACACTATTTACCACAGTATACTATTCCTACGGTCAAGTTTGGAGCGGGAAGTGTACTCGTGAGGGGGTGTTTTTCGTGGTATGGTCCCGGCCCATTGGTTATTGTGGACAAACCTGTTAACCAGCACGTCTTCTTCGATATTCTGGACAACTATGCCCTACCAACTCTTTGGCAACACTATGGAACCGATCCTTGTTGGTATCAGCAGAATAATGCATCGAGCCATAAAGCAAGGAGTGTTACGGAGTGGTTTGACGATAATTCCGTGTGGTGTGTGTACTGGCCAGCACAGAGCCTTGATCTTAATCCCATAGAGCACCTATCGGATGAATTAGAGCGCTGCATAAGAAGTTTGGAACCAAGACTTACTACTAAGCAACAGTTAGCGGTAGCATTATGTACTGAATGGAAGCGCATACCTATCGCTGTGTTCCAAAACCTTGTCGAAATCAGGTCTCGAAGGGCCAGTGCATGCATTAAGGCTAAAGGTGGACCGACACCGAACTAATGTATGCCAATAAATGCTATGTTGTGTTTCTCTTCTACGTGTGCAGTGACTTTTGTCAATATAGTGTATCTCCTGGTGGAATCTTTCTCCATGCTCATCGCTCACCGCGCCTAGGTTTGGCGCGAAAAAATCCAAGTGCGAGTGGTGTGACGTATATTCTAAAATCTAAATTAACTATCCTTTTTAGTTTCTTTCCCTATGTAAATCTTGAATTTATTCTCAGTTATTCTTCACTCTTAACGTGATATCTTTTCTCTCAAACGAATACTGTTGGCAACATAATTGAAGTTGAATGAACGTGACGTATGTCTGATTTGATAAGAACGAGAGATAAAAGCGACGACTAAACTGTTGTAAGAGAGCGACTATTGAGAGCGATTATTGCGAGCGTTGAAAGAGTGCGTTGTAAAGCTAGCGCTGTGTTAAGAGCTGTGCAGCTGTGTGGTGTGTTTAAATATTGATAACGTTCTGTCATGGACGTGCTACAACCTTGAATAAAGCATCTTTTCCGTAAGTTTGACTTCTGTTGTTTAGATGTTTCGTCTGGCCCTTAAGGTTTCTTTCATTTAGGACCTATTTCTTAGTATGTTGATGCTTAAGTTAACGTAGAAGTACGAAAAGGCTTCTACGTAATAGTCGAGAAAGTGGATTTTAAGGGACATATTGCACAACATAACCTCGTATGTTTTTATCATAGCTTCCACAAGTTCACAAAAGTTTTTCCGCTCCAACATTTCCCAGAAAGTTCGCGCAAATAGCTTTGAATGCAAACCACGCTGCATTTTCGGTTTCAGTGAGGTTTACCGCGAACACATGGCCGTCCATGATAGTCAGGATGTGTGTTCCAACGAAAATCTTTTTTTTTTTATTGCTTCGCTCAATCTAGGGAACTTTTCTTTCAAATGCTGAAATCCATTCCCTCCTTTATCCATAGCTTTGACCAAATGTTTCATCAAGCCCAACTTGATGTTGACTGGAGGCAATAAAATTTTGTTGGATTCAACGCGCGATTTGTATTTCACCATCGTTTTCCCAGGCACTAAACTTTCTCACAAAGGCCTCTCTTTGACATCATAAAGATATTCTCTATCCTGACTATCCCACTCGCACAAAAAATACAACAACATTTCGTATACCCTGGTCGCATTCCTGTTAAAAGTGCAATTACATTGAGGTCCCCACATATATGCCAGACGTGTTCAGAGGAATTGATAGATTTAAGAAAAAAATCCATATTATGGTGAATTTCTGTCATGCGCGAGCCACATGCCAGTGGTACCGACGGGTAAATGTTTCCATTGTGTAATAACACCGCCTTTAAACTTACTTTGGAAGAATCAATGAAGAGACCCCATTTTTAGCACGTCTTTTGTAAAAAAAGATCGTGCTTATGTTACCGGTTTGTCCGTCCGTCCGTCTGTACCCACGATATCTCTGCAACTATTAGTCCAATTTGAAAAATTCTTTTTGCATTGGGAAGCTTGAAATATGCGAATGATGATCCTTTATTTCGTTTTTTTTTTACGATGTACAATTTCGCCGCTAGAGGGCGTAAATGCAGATGATGTCGAATTCAAAAATACGTTTTATTCCACATATTTGCTTCTAAACATCCGATTGAAAAAATTATTTTACCTTTCGATTCCATTTATGTCGAAGAGTATTTTAGATACTGTTACTTTTTCAAATTACGCATAGATTTTCCGTTAGGGGGCGTAAAAGTAAATTACATTTTTCCCGATAACTCTTCTTCTAAAATTCCGATTCGAATTTTTTTTTTCAGCGGATACACCTCCTGATGAAAAATCTTTTGCATATAATTTCAAATTTTTGGTAAATAATACTTTGGTCATCAAGGGGCGTAAGTGTTAATTTTTGCTTCTGATGTATTTGCCATAAAATCGGAGCTTCTAAAACATCGATTGAAAAAAACTTTCTTGGACTGATGCCACTCACATCGATAAACATTACGGAATATTTACTTCTTAAAACATTCCACAGTTTCACCGCCAGGGGGCGTAGATGTATATCTTATTTTTGTCAATATCTCTACTTCTACGGGTCCGATTTGAAAAATTCCTTCTTTGTTGGATAGTCTTTCCAGTGTGACATGTTTTTCATATAATGTCAAAATTTTCAAGTAATTTATAGATTTTCCGCTAGGGGGTGTAAATGTAAATCCCCCCCCCCTATCTCTGCTTCTAAATCTCCGATTTGAAAAATTCTTTCTAAGCCGGATGCAGCTCCTGATGGGAAATCCTTTGCACATAATTTCTAATTTTTTGTAAAAAATGCTTTGGTCACCAGGGGGCGTAAATCTTAATTTCCGCTTCTGATGTATTTGCAGCAAAATATGAGCTTCTAAAATCTCGATTAAAAAAAAGTCGTTTGTTGACCGATACTACTCATGTCGACAAACCTTTTAGAAACATTTTATTCTTGAAATAATGCATGGTTTCTACGCCCCTGGCGTAGATATATATCTTATTTTTGTCAATATCTCTACTTCTAGGAGTCCGATTTGAAAATTTCCTTCTTTGTTGGATAGTGTTTCCAACGCGAAATGTTTTTTTCTATAAATTCAAAATTTTCAAGTAAATCATAGACTTTCCGCTAATGTGCACAAAGGTAAATTGCGTTTTTTGCGTTATTTCTGCTTCTAAAACTTCAATTTGAAAAATTCTTCCTGTATCGGATACAAGACTTGATAGAAAATATTTTTTACGTAATTTCTAATGTTTGGTAAAGAATGGTCTGGCCACCAGGGGGCATACGTGCTAATTTCTGCTTCTCATGTATTTGTAGCAAAATTTAGGCTCCTGAAAACTAGACAATTTTTTTTTCTTGGACCGATACAGCTCATATGGAAATGCCTTTTGAGAATACTTTCTTCCTAAAATAATTCACGGTTTTCCAATTAGGGGACGTAAAGCCACATCTTATTTTTGTCGATATCTCTGTTTCTAAAAGTCCGATTTGAAAAATTCCTTCTGTGTTGGAAAGCGTTTCCGATGCGAAATATTTCTCATATAAATTCATGTTTTTCTTAACGCACAAGTCTGCAACCAGAGGGCGTAAGTTCACGATTCCGTTTACAGCAATATCTGACGGATTAAAAACCCGATTGTAAAACTTCTTTTTTCCGTCAGATACTATTGTTTTCCATACCGGTTCCATTGACTTTAAATAGCTTTGATAAATTTAATTTGCGTCAGAACGGAATCAAAAGACGAGCTTATTACACCCGAAATTCGGTGTCGTCTTTCTTGTTTTAGGATTATGGTCCCTCCCTAACATAGCAAACAGTCCATTAACATCATTGCAATATACAACATCCCACTCTTGGAAAAAAGAGACGACTGACGCTTAATGCAGTGGCGTATCTTAGATCCGAGATCTGGGCTATCTCATCCATGCCCCCCTTCCCCCTCCCCCACACAGTACTGTTTTGTTTTTAAATTGCGAAGTTTAGTTTTTAATTATTAAGTAATAGAAGTAACAAATTTTTTTTTAATTTTAGGTGCGTTCTATTGCTAGCATGATACCAAATAATTATGAGGATAAGGATTTGAACACTCATTTGTACATAAACTCCATTCTTCTTTCCTTTTGTGTGAACTTGAGTGTTACGTTTTCACAAAAATGTTTCTTTTGAGCACTTTTTCATATTTAAAAACAATGTTTTTCTCTATTAACAAACCAGCCAAGTTGCTTGAATGTACATGTCCTTGTGTGGCTCTAAGATATATCTAAATTCTTTTTTATACGGGAAAACTTCATTCTGCAGTTGGAGTTGTTGATGGAAAGTTTAATATTAGATCTGCTAATTTGTACACCTCAATAAACACTATGTCCAATTATTCAATTTTATGTAACGTGTCTTACTGATTTGTTTGTATTCATCAAGAGAATAAAACACCTTCAGTTTCTTTTTTAATCGAACTGTATCAAAATTTGAAGCAAAGAGTTCGTTAAGCTCTGATAGTAGATATTCAGGGAAGCTTTCACAAAATTTATGAAAACAGTTCGAATCTAACAAAGCCACGAATTTAAGATATAATATCACTGATTTTATTTCATTGACACTTATCACAAATTGAAACCACTCTTGCGAAACACGCGCTATTAAAGGCAGAAGCATGGAGAAACTGAGGTAATCCGAAGTATTCTCTTTTCTGAGCAAACCGTTGCGCAAAGCAATTGTCCATTCACCTCCATACGCTCATTCCTGTTGTCATGGAAACGCTAGCAGGCGATCGTATGGAAGTTCTTCGCATCAGAACAGCGAAGACTCTCGAAGACCTGCTTGCGTTATGCCGTTGATCATCGCTTGCCAGACTGATTCTCATAATCGAGAGAAGCGAATCCCCTCGTGTTTTTTTGACATCGACATATCTTAATGCCGTTAATAATTGACTTTAATTTGTGTATATTTAATTGTCTTTTATTTGTGCATTCTCTGGGCTTCGCAACTAGCCTAGCTAGCCTCGAATATACTCCACTGACTAAATGTTTCCTATAGGTTGTAACTTTATTTCCAAGCAGAAGAAGATGCTACCCTTGTTCCCGAGAACCTAACAGTTCGGGTCGGTTTTTCGTGAGGTTCAGGTCGGTTTTTTCGTGAGGTTCAGGTCGGTTTTTCGTGAGGTTCAGGTCGGTTTCTCGTGAGGTTCAGGTCGGTTTTTCGTGAGGTTCAGGTCGGTTTTTCGTGAGGTTCAGGTTGGTTTTTCGTGAGGTTCAGGTCGGGTTTTCGTGAGATTCAGGTCACTCGCTAGGTCGTTCAGCTCGTACTGTGAAATTAAATTAGTCTCTTTCGATTCGGACAGGTATTCCTGATTAGCTTAATAGGATGGTACAGTTTCAGAGGATCGTTTGATGTTTCATCAACCGGGGTCTATTATTCCTGTGGTTTGGAAGTAGGTACTGAATCATCGTTCTTATTATAAAAAGTCTCATGTCTGACGGCAAATTGGGGTAAACTATGGTGTGTTTATTTTTCGAGGAAAAGCCAGATACGTTTGTTAAACAAAAGTAGTAGTCGGAAGCATGGTCCTTCGGTTCTCTCTAAATCATTAGGATTGCAAGGGCGGGTGATGTTCAACCAACCTCTTCAATATCGCGAACGTTTGCTGCAACATACATGAGGAGCCCAAATCTCTTCTTGATGACTAAGTTTGCAACCAAAGTAACACTCATATGCCTTGCTCAGCACCGGAGAATTTACTTTACTTTGGGCTTTTCCGAATGAATTCGCCGCACAGGTAACAAAAGAGATTTGTAGCGTTTGCGCATTGGCGCTTCCGCAACATTTTAGCTAGGTAGGAGTAGTTCGCAAAATGCTCCCAATAGCTCCACGAATAAAGATAAGTAACTGCTTTTAGTTCTCACCAACAAAACAAGTGAAAGCTAAGACCGACCGGAAATGAGTCATACAATGGGAGCTGTGCTTTCGACCTTTAGCCGAATACCAGGGGTTACAACCTCACGCGCGTGTCACATATTCCACTTCCGCAAAGGATGACACCAAGCCAATCACAACAGCCAGGGGCGGATTGGCCCACTAGGGCACAGGGACTTTTCCCGGTGGACCAATCGATAAAGGGCCCACTTCTGGTATTCTTTTCATCTAGATTTCGCGGAGACCACCGACATACCGCAGTTGGTTAAGTTGCTATGCGCTGGAGGGCGGACGTTTCTGACGTGTTTTCGTATCCCGGTCCTGCCGGCCATTTAGTCTGAGGCTTTTCCTGGGTTTTCCGCAGACTCCCTGTGTTTGGGAACGCGAATGCGTAGAAGGTTCCGTATGATGTCGGCCACGGACTCACTTTGTCCCTTACCCGTATGCAGCAGAGGAAAGGCAAGCCGGGTGCATTAATTTACCAGTAATCCTCAAGGGCTCGTAGTCGTCTTTGCGGGACTCAACCAGCCATCGGCGGACGAGATGTACATAAAGAGTGACTGTTTGTTACTGTTTTGTGTCTATTGTTCACTACTACCGTCTGGTTTTTGCTGTTTACTATTTTTTTTGTTCCTACTGTTTTGTTTCTACTGTTTACTACTGTTTTGTTTCTACCGTTTATTACTGTTTTGTTTCTACTCTTCACTGCTGTTTTGTTTCTACTGTTTACTACCGTTTTGTTTCTGTGCACTATTGTTTTGTTTCTATTGTTCACTACTATTGTCTTGTTTCTGCTGTTTACTACTTTTTTGTTCAACTATTTGCAACTTTTTTGTTTCTACTATTCACTACTGTTTACTACTGTTTTGTTTCTACTGCTCACTACCATTTTGTTTCTACTGTTCACTACCATTTTGTTTCTACTGTTCACTACTTTTTTGTTACTACTGTTTGCTACTGCTTTGTTTCTACTGTTTACTACTGTTTTGTTTCTACTGCTTACTACTGTTTTGTTTATACTGCTTACTACTGTTTTGCTTCAACTGATTGTTTTGTTTCTACTATTTACTACTGTTTTTTTTCTACTGTTTACTACTGTTGTTTCTACTGCTTACCATTGTTTTGTTTCTACTGTTTACTACTGTTTTGTTTCTACTGCTTACTGCCGTTTTGTTTTTACTGTTCATTATTGTTTTGTTTCTACTATTTACTACTGTCTTGTTGCTACTGCTTACTACTGTTTTATTCTACTATTTACTACTGTTTTGTTGCTACTGCTTACTACTGATTTGTTTCTACTGCTTACTACTGTTTTGTTTCTACTGATTACTACTGTTTTACCTCCGGCATAGCGCAGTTGGTTAAGTCGCTATGCGTTGTGTGGGAGGCCGACGTTTCTGACGGGTGTTCGAAACCCTTCCTGCCGGCCATTTAGTCTGAGGCTTTTCCTGGGTTTTTCGCAAGCTCCCTGTGTTTGGGGACGCGAATGCGTAGATGGTTCCCTGTGAAGTCGGCCTCGGACCCACTTTGTCCCTTACCCGTATGCAGCATAGGAATGGCAAGCCGGCTGCATTAGTTTGCCAATAATCCTAAAGGGCTCGTAGTCGTCTTTGAGCGACTCAACCAGTCATGGGGGGACGATATATATATAGTGAATGACTGTTTGCTACTGTTTTGTTTCTATTGTTCACTACTACTGTCTTGTTTTTGCGGGTTACTACTTTCTTGTTCCAAGTGTTTACTACTGTTTTGTTTCTACTATTTACTATTGTTTTGTTTCTTCTGTTTACTACTGTTTTGTTTCTACCGTTTATTATTCTTTCTAGTGTTCACTACTTTTTTGTTCCAAGTGTTTACTACTGTTTTGTTTCTACTATTTACTATTGTTTTGTTTCTTCTGTTTACTACTGTTTTGTTTCTACCGTTTATTATTCTTTCTAGTGTTTACTACTGATTTGTTTCTACTGTTTACTACTGTTTTGTTTCTATTATCTACTACTACTGCCTTGTTTCTGCTGTTTACTACTTTTTTGTTTCTATTGTTTGCTTATTTTGTTTCTACTGTTTACTACTGTACACTACTGTTTTTGTTTCTACTGTTCAGTACTGTTTTGCTTCTACTTTTTGCTACTGATTTGCTTCTACTGTTAACTACTGCTTTGTTCCTCTGTTCACTACTGTTTTCTTTCTACTGCATACTACTGTTTTCTTTCTACTGCACACTACTGTTTCTTTTTACTGTTCATTACTGTTTTGTTTCTACTGCTTACTACTGTTTTGTCTCTAGTGTTTACTACTGTTTTACGACTGGCACGGCACAGTTTGTTAAGTCGGTATGCGTTGTGTGGTACGCGGACGTTTCTGACGGGTGTTCGAATACCGGTCCTGCCGGCTATTTATTCTGAGGTTTTTCTTGTATTTACCGCAGGCTCCCTGCGTTTGGGGATGCGAATGCGTAGATGGTTCCCTGTGAAGTCGGTCCCGGACGCAATTTGTACGAGCATGAAAAGGCCGTACGATGCACGAAAACGTAAAACCGAAGTCGAAGTATTGAGTTGATGCATAAGTTCATGCCGTTTTTTCCGCCGCACCAGAGGAATGTATTTCATCAGAAGGGAAAACGGAATCCATCAACTATGTATTTCCCTATTCCCATTGTTTAGATGATGTCCCAACGTCTGGATAGGTCTGCAATGCAACTCTTGAAAAACATTTGCAAGTTTTGCTGCAAAGAAATTCTGGAGATCAACATCATTGCTGAACGAACTGCCACGGAGCGCAATCGACAGAGATCGTGACATGTGATAGTCCGAAGGGGCGACATCTGGGGAATAAGCCGGATGTGGTAGGATCTCCCTTTTCATGTCATTAATGGTAATTTTGGTCCTGCTTGCACTGTGAGGGCGTGCGTCATCAAGTTGGAGAATAACACCATGGCACCAATGTGGCCGTTTGTGCTGAATTGCTCCCTCCACACGACGGAGTTGCTCACAGTAGAGCGCACCGTTGATGGTCCGATTCCTCGCCAGCATTTCCCAGTGAATAATATCTTCCATGTCCCACCATGCACACAGCATGATCTTCGCAGTATGAAGGTCATGTTTTGTACGTGATGTGGGCGTCTTTTTTGGGCTTAACCATTCCCTCCAATGCCTGAAATTCACTTACAGGCACCACCTTTCATCTCCAGTAACAATACTTGACAGAAAGGGGTTGTGTTGCTGAGAACATTCGCGATAACTGTTCAAGAAAACTGTGGTGAAAGATCATACACTTTTGTCTTTAGAAAAGATATCACGTGAAATTTACAATAATTCTGTCAGTGGTGGAGAGAACATGCATAGCAAAATTCATATGACACTTCTACACCATCAGATACTTCTTTAGAGAAACGTTTCACTTTAGTTGATAGTAATGTCATGCTACCAACCCAAATTTTTGTAGAGTTTGGTGATACTTCAAATAGTTCACATCTATAACAAAATTCTAAAATCCATGACGATATACCATTAGAAAGTATAAAAAATTCCACAATTAATAACTCATTTTCAGGTAATATTAATATAGAAGTAGGTAATGTAAACTCCATAAATAAAAGCAATCATGGTGTAAGTTGCTTAAGTGTAGAATCAACAATGCCTTCAGTCAGTGAAATCATAAGTGAAGAACATGCTTCAAACATATCTGAAGAAATAATTAGGATTACTGTTAATGACCAAAATAAGGCTTTAGCTTCTAGAGTTTGCGAACTTCAGGAAAACACCCTGTCACCGTCAGTGAGTAAAAGTATGAGAAACGAAAATGAGGCAATAGGTGTGGAAAGTAGTTTAGAGGAAACAGATGAAAGTGGTGCACGCAATTCAGTTTCAGTTGATACTAATGATAAAAACCCAAGTTTTGATTCTGCTTGCAGTCTCGAGACATCATTTTCAATAACCAATGCTTCGGAGTTTGAAAATAGCACTTCGGAAGTTAACAGTACTATAGATAATTTTTCATTCAGTACTGACTGTGCTGAGATGAATTTATCAGCAGAGACAATCGCAGGTCATAATTCTATATTTGAAAGAGCTGCTAATGCTTGAAAGTGTGAATTAAGTGTTCAAAACAGTGTAAATAAATCCGATCAGAAGGACGATTTTTGCAAACAGAAAGTAATAAATCCACGAATGCTTCTACAAGTGACTCAGGTTTGGCTGACGTAGCAGGGAGCGTAAAAACATCAGGTGAACCTACAATTCCAGGCTGTCTCAGAGATTTACCTCCATCATCTAGAGTCACTATGCTTCCACATATTGAAGCAGAGCATTCAGAATCTTTAGCTGAAGTGGTAAAAGTGGTTGAAGAAAAACCGAATGGGAAAGTTGAAAGAGTTCACCGTACTCTTATATCAGTCCTGACCAAGTTAACTCTAAACGATGAGACGAAGTGGTTCAGACATGTGGATAAATGCAGAGAGTTTTTAATAGTACGACTAGTCGTAGTACAAGGTGGACACCATTTAAACTTTTCAACTGTATGAAAAGGAGGAACACAGAGGACATCATCCTATGGAACTCCTACAAGGATAGTTGACAGAACAGTGTCAAGATCAAAGAAGTTATATCAGGCAAGAGGCAAAGAAGAATATTCAAAGGATTCAGGTTGAGAACAAGAAGACTTACAACACGAAAAGGAAAAATATACCCAAATATCAAGTTGGTGATTTAGTAGGCATCCAAAGAACTCAATTCGGCGTTGGTCTGAAGTTAAGACCCAAGTTTCTCGATCCATATAAGGGTGACCAGAGTGAATCCCAGAGACAGATATGAGGTTGAAAAGGTCAATGATCATTCAGGTCCTATTGAGACCACCACCTCCGCTGATCTAATGAAACCCTTTTATAAAAACGTAACAGTTTAATGTTGTGACTTGTTTTTCATATTACCAAATGTTTTCATTATTCATAATGCATTCCTGTTAACTTGTGCAATCCTTCTTGTTGAATTTATATTTTGTACAATACTTCTTTTTATAATGTGGAATCCTGCTATAAGGCATGGTATGGTCACATCTGATGTTGTTCATTTTACATTTTTGTGTTGTGTAATGTGTTTTGTGATTTTAATTTCTCATCCGACATGTCCCTGGAGGCAGTGACCTCCAGGATGGCTAAGTCAGTAGGATTTATGCTTACCCAAATGGACTAACCACATGTAATGATAATTCTGTTTGACAGATGGCGACACAGTACCGTCTACACGCTAGCTTCACGGATCAGGACGACGCGCAGAGCAAAAGGCCAGCAGAGAGACTGGAAGGGGAGAAGGTCGTTCGCGATAGTTGTTTGTTGCGTGGAATGAATTCGTTTAAGTTGTTAATTATATTCTTGTGTACTTGTGCTGTGCGTCGAATAAAATGTTAAGTATATAATGGCTGTAGTCACAGTGAGATAAAATTGAATTCTCCTAGACGCCACGAGTTCTACATTTATGCAGGGGACTTTATAGTTATTGGTTGGCATCTGAGTTGATCGAAGTATCTGTAGTTTTTTCATGATGTTTCTTACTCTGTATATCTTCCTCCCTTTAAATTAGTATACTGACTTTTTGGAGAAGTATATCAAATCAAATGGTTGGAGCTAACAACCTAACACCTGGTAATCTCTGAAAGTTCTAGAATGAAATTTCATTAACAGAATTCGCTTAGCGTAATAATTCATTACCAGAATTTAGTACGATATATGCGTCTCTTGAGTGTTCCCAGTGTGATGTACTTATAATTACATTAAGAATTTGTCAATGCCGAGGATCGAAATCGCGTCTCCTCGCTCCAGAGTGAGTTGCTCTAACTGAATAAGGTACACCGACGGAATGTGTGGCTCCAGATTTGTCTTCTCGACGCGTGCTTCAACTCTGCAGGGCGTCACATCTTTTCCTTCTTAATTTTTTTTAATCGAAGAAGGAACCTTTTTATTAATTCCAGACGATGTTTGGAGCGAACATCACAACTTTTTCGAAGAACCCAGTGGCCAGTCGGCCCATTTTTATATTCAGGCGCCAATCTGAAAACAGAAATTTGTCGCTTCCAAGTAAAATGTTCAAACAATCATTGATATCGCTTTAATTATGATATGAAACTTCCGGTGCTTCATTCCAGGAGATTTGTAAATTTAGTTCTGTAATACTTTAAATATTCTCTTTGACATTACGGACTCAAAACACTTGCTCATAGAGACCCAGTGCTTAGAAGTCTTAATTTATAATAGCCCAATAAACTCAAAAAAATGTTCTAACAAAAAAGAACAAGTTAGTAAAATCATGCAATGCACTGATTACGATACGCTTTCAAACATACCAGAAATCATTACTCAAGTTATTACTCAAGTTATGAGGATAATGATTGTGGAATACATTTAGCTCCTGTGCACTGACCTTTGACCCAATTTCGATGATATTCAACACAACCGTTTCAGTATACCTCCAGAACAACATGATAAAGTTTTGTCGCAATCGAAGGATTTTTACATAAGTTATGACGCATAGGGGCAATGGAATGAATCCCGCTCCTATGTACTGACCTTTGACCCATTTCGCCTATTTTCAATAGGGTTGTCCACAAGTGGTCTCCTACGACATATTAAAATTTCATTGAAATCGAACCATATTTATGCAAGTTATGACGCATATGAGAAATGGAATGGATCCCGCTCCTGTGTCCTGACCTTTGACTCCAGTTCGTCCATTTTCAACAGGTGTCGTCCCCAAGTTGTCCCCTACCACATACTAAAGTTTCATCGAAATCTAACTCCTTTTACGCAAGTTATCGTTAGTACGGGAAGACAGACAGACAGACGGGCAAAGCTGGAGCATATAATCTTCTTCAACCTACAGTTTGGAAGCGTAAAAAAGGAAAAAAGAGAGAAAACTTGGGACATAGACGCACTGCTGACTACAGATAATTCCATCGAAGATTCAATTTTATTTCTGCAAAAATTATGCCATTTTCGATATATTCTACTCCCATATTGAACGTTTTGTCTCCGTGTACTTCATTGATTTTTCATTAGCATACAAATTCAAATTTAGCTTACAAAAGGGGCTTTTGTATACCAGACATCGCGTGAGGCGTATTTTCCTCAGTAATTCTCTTTCCATGATACAGGAAAAGAGAAAATCAACCAATAAACGAGCAGTATTTTCTTAAATGACGGCAGTGATTTAAATATCTCCGCTAGTCCATGTTTTCTGCTATAATGGAAATGAGAGTGCGCCATACATTTCAAGCATCCGACGAAATTACGAACACTCTTTCAAGAAGATAGTCCTTCAAAACACCTTCGTGCATTTTGAAAATACGCTAACGTGTTCATACTTTCTGCAAAACTGTGCTTACTTCTTAAGGTATTAATCAGAAACAGGTGATGGAAAAGAATAAAAGAATATCTCAACATGAAAAACTTCGTCGATAAAGAAAAATCTCTCCGCTTCTTGAACAAAACAGAAAAGATAGGTACATCTTTTGCGAGCAAAACTTCAGCTGTAGAGATAGTAAAACGTCCATCTTCGCCTCATCGTGGGATTCATCATAACATCATACGGAGATCCTTTTTGCCGATATTACTTCTGTTCCATATTTCTGGAATAAACACTTTCCAGTGCTGGATGAGGAAACGCAAGGGTAAAATAGCTCGATGCTTTGTATACTTACCAATCATAGTTCAAATGTTCCTAATCGTGCATTATGTATATTTCGAAATTCGTTGGAAACTTTACAAAAATGGAATTCGATTTTTGATATTGGTTGTATTTATCGACTCATTTGGCTTGCTTTTAAGATTCCGTACGTATCTCAAACGGTATCTCTTGGTAACCCCCTTTGAAAAAAAATTGCTGAGTTTTTGTCTGCATAACAAGACCAGATTTAATGAATGCCAGAAAAACAGCGTTCCTCGTTTCTCTAATAATACTCTTCATACAGATAGCAACAGTTGGTGTTCGGCCCAATTGGCAAGCAAGACGTACGGATATTTTTGCACGGTCTTCAGACGCTTTGCTTAATTTGTGTTAAACGTCGAACGAGTCACACGCCATTTTGATCTTGCTTTTCGTTGAAGTCAACCATGTCTTCGTCATATGTTTTGTTCCATGGGTTTTTCTTATTTATTACTCGTGCATTTGTTACGTACTGAAAAATGCTTTCGAGAACTTCGAAAACAAGTTCATAAAAAATGAAATTCTCAATATCTCTACATTATTGGAAGTTTACAAGAAGTTAACAGAGACTGTTTCATTCCTAGATGAACTTCTCCGTGAAAGCGCAGCTTCGGTAATCATTTTCGCCAATTCAAACCTCTTTATTTGCTTGTTCACGCTGTATTTCTATGGTCTTCAAGTGACCACCAACGTCAGTCTCGGTGTCCTTGGTACTGTTTCATATTCCGCGTACATTGCACTCATGACGCTTGCTGCTTTAAACGTTGCTGAAACTGCTTTACATATTCGTGAGAGCATTCAGACTTCATCAAAACGGAAGTTGACATATTCAGAATTCATGGATTATTCCATGAACATCCAATTCAAACAGCCTGTCCTCACCTTGTTGAAAACAGTAACACTGAAAAGAAGTTCCCTTATTAAGCTTTGCAGGATTTGTTATCAGCTACAGTGTCCTATTTGCTACAATGAACAAAATTGCATAAGCATCATTTGTGAATGAAGAGTTTTCAAAAGCTGTGCGGTAATTGCTCCTTTCACGACCTTGAGCAATTGCTTCTTTGCTGTTTCGTATATTTTTACCAGCAGCACAAAGGTATTGTCGAATGATTTTCTTATTGTATTCAATGCTTAAACTGTTATCCATTTGCTAATGTTTCTGATATCTACTAATCGGACGTATTAAGTTGATAATAGAGTGTATGTGCTAAATGGAGTTATCAAACGTGCACTGTTTACGAGATTGACACATAAAAATCCACATCTTTAATGTTAAAGAATAATCTTGAGGGACCTTTCGTGTTATCTGCCCGCCACTGTTTGCTTCTTTTCATTGTTACATAAAATGACACTATTTGACTTCCGAATAAGAACGCTTTCAAGCAGTTCTTGATTTTGAGGGTATCGTTCCGCTTTGTTTACATGAAACCTGATCACACCCAACATGAGAGAAAGTAGTTCACGATAAATGTTATGGAAATATTTTTTAATTGGTATGTAAAATGACACTATAAATAGCAAAAACCTAGTTATTCACTTTTTAACAAAATTTAAATTGTTTAAGAAATGTAATATATAAAAGAAAAAAATTATACAGTATAAGAAAACAAATAGCTACAAATTAGGTACCAATATAACTCTGGGGGCCAATACGCCAAGATATCTTTCATAATTTTTAAAAATAGGTCGTCTTTTAGTTTTCAATCTCAAGAATATACGAAAAATATAGCCGTTTTCAAGTCTAATTTGAAACTTGTGAACCATGTATTAGACCGTAAAGGTATTTCTTCTCGGCATTCTCGTTTATAACATTTCCATCTCTCTCTTTCACTTAATGTCAATATCATCTCATGACCTAAAGAATAATTTCTTCGAGCATGTAAAACTCCTTTATCTTGAAGGAAACGTATGCGGCCGATTGTCGATTTGTAACCGTTGTCGATAAACCAAGAAAATTCATTTTGAAAACACATAATTCCAAACGCAGACAAACGGCCATAAGAACGTGATCACTGCGCATAGGTGGTACGCATAGAGAAGCACTGATCACTGCGCATCTGCTGCCGAGGGCTCTGTGCCCTACTTTCGAAATCGGGAACTACTTGAAAGCGTTCTTATTCGGAAGTCAAATAGTGGCAGGCAGATAACAGGAAAGGTCCATCTTGAGTAATTCAGATCCTCTTCCATTAAATAAAGATCTTGGGCAATTTATTTTATTACTGTAATATAAAAAATGGGATGTCTATATTTCTGCACTGACTTTCGGTTGCATATTTGAACCTATAGCGCTTTTATCAAACGGACGATGATTTTTCGGAAATTATTGTATGCAAATAAAGTGACTCACCCGAAAAAAGGTAATCCAAAGCAGATGGAGTAATTTGCAGTTAAAAATAGTATGTCTTTTCCGAATATTCCTGCACACCCTATATATTAAAATGTATAAATCGTGTTTCTAAAGCATAACGTTTAAAAATAAACATAGAGCATCAGAGAACATGTCACACACTGCTTGGGAAAAACATCGCATGGAAAGGAAAGCGGCGGAAGGATTGTGAACATGACCGAATTCCGTTTCTCACGCCAGGTATTTGTCCGGGAACTAATCACGTTACACTTCAGCAGCATTCAAAGCGGAGTATTCAGAAATACTAAACAACCTTTTGTACCCGCGGGAAAACAACGTTTGCGACTGCTCTGAGACGTACTTTTGACTTCTTTTAAAACATAATTAACATGTTACTACATATTAAATAATGATCTTGAGCAATTCACATCCCAACCATTAAATAAAAATCTTAAGCGATTCGCATTCCTACCATTAAATAAAGATCTTAAACAATTTAATTCCCACCATTAAATAAAGAGCTGGTATAACAATGATCTTGAGCATTTCATCTCACTCCAATGAAATAAATCTTGAGCAACCCACATCGGTAACATTTAAATAAGGATGTGGAGAACCACACATCTCGCCCAATAGATAACGCTTTTGAGTAATTCTGGTCTCTCCCATTAAAACATGATCTTGAGTAATTCTGGTTTTTCCCATTAAGTAATGATTTTGTGTAATTCACATACCGCTAGTTAGATAATGATTTTGAGCAATTTTTTTTTTTTTTTAGATTGGAGGTTTTTTTTTTTTTTTTTTTTTTTTGAAGGTTTAACGACCACCGTGAGCAACTCAATGGGCTATAAGCAGTCGCCCGTCCCTAATTTAGGGTCACTGGTTCCAGGGAAGGGAGAGAGCCAGTGCCGTAAGACAAACACAACATCCATGCCTGACCGGGATTCGAACCCGGACCCCTTACGGACGAATGATCAGAGGCCAGCGCCTTAGACCACTGCGCCACCGGGGCGGCAGATTGGAGGTTTAACGACCACAGTGAGAACTCAGTGGGCTATAAGCAGTCGCCCGTCCCTAATTTAAGGTCACTGGTTCCAGGGAAGGGAGAGAGCCAGTGCCGTAAGGCAAACGCCCCATCCATGCCTCACCGGGATTCGAACCCGGACCCATCTCGTACGAATGATCAGAAGCCATTGCTTAGACCACTGAGCCACCGGGTCAGCAATTTTTTTTTTTGTGCAATTCACATTCCTGCAGGTAAATAATGATCTGCAGCAAGTCGCCGCCCATTGACGGAGTGGTCTAAGCGCTGGATTCTGATCATTCGTCTGATTTGGATCCAGGTTCCAATCTCGATGAGGTATCGATGTTGCGTTTTTCTTACGGCACTGGCTCTCTCCCTTCCCTGGAACCAATGGCCGTAAATTAGAGATTTTTTTTTTTTTTTTTTTTTGATTGGAGGTTTAACGACCACCGTGAGCAACTCAATGGGCTATAAGCAGTCGCCCGTCCCTAATTTAGGGTCACTGGTTCCAGGGAAGGGAGAGAGCCAGTGCCGTAAGACAAACACAACATCCATGCCTCACGGGGATTCGAACCCGGACCCCTTTCGGACGAATGATCAGAGGCCATCGCTTAGACCACTGCGCCACCGGGGCGGCCTTATTGAGTTTATCACGGTGATAAAATAAAAGAGGTCGGTCATACTTTTGTGTTATTACAATTCTTGTTGTTGTATTTTTCTGTTTCTTACCATCAGACGCACTTACTTGTTTTTCTTGCTGCCACCAGTCTAGATTGGGGTAAGGTCTAGACGCCTTATGGAGATCACCTTATTCGAGACAGAGGCGTGGTTGAAGACTTCGAAGCTGGTGTAGAAATGACCCGCAGATATTAAACAAATAACAAATAAATTTAGTATCCACCACTTAGGGTAGGATGAAGGTTGGTTTTACACCTTGCATACAGAAGAATTTTAGGTGACAATAGAGCTTGAGCTGAGCACAACAGAATTATGCTGCTTCCTTGTTAGCACCGTTCAGTTCCTCTTGGGTACATAAGTTATGCAGCACTTTGGAACCAAGATATGAGATTATCAGATCTCAGTTATAATGGATCTAGACCTCGGCCTGATCCCTCGGTACAAAATATAGATAGTTACTAAGCGCAGTTAATTGAAATTTATCCCTAGCTAACTCGACCGCAGCCGAGCGCTTTCCTTACGGCAAAATCATCCCACGCGATGAACTGACGTCCTACTCTGGTGAAAACTAGACGAGAAGAGAGCGCCAAAAAACTAATTTCCTGAGTTCTCCCCAAACTTTTTCTGAGCCCCAGCGAGCGCTTAGCCAATCACGACGACGCATTCGATCCCCTTAGCTGGGCATCCTTCACTCTCCGCGTCCTGCTTCTCACGGTTTACATCCGCCCGATAGCTGCTCTTCGAAGAATTCCATGCTCCAAGTTCTGAGAATTCCTGGGCTCGTTATGACCTTGTGAACTGGTCACCAAGATGGCTGTGCTCCTCCCTTTCTCGCTTTTCACTTCAAAATGGCGTTCCATTGCCCATTTCTGATTTTTCCCACGTTTACTTTTTTAACATTCAGCAGTTCCCATTTTCCTGTGCACCACTGGCATTTTTTCCTATTCTTTTTTCTAACGATTTTCACATCATCACAAGGTCTTCAGGAATTTTTATTCCTATCATTAAATAATTACCTTGATCAGTTCATATCGCTACCATTAAATAATTATCTTAAGCAATTCACATCCCTACCATTTAATATGCAGTGTGGCAGTTTGCGCGGTTTTTCATTCGTTCTGCTTTGCAGATAGTTTTTCAACATTTAACACTAAATTGTACAGCATTTTTTTTACTGGATGGTTAAGGAATATGTGAACAAGTTACAGAAAAGTGCGTGCATACTGTAGGTTTCTAATATAGGATAGTAAGTGCTTTTGTCCATAAAATATACCTTTTTTTACACTTTACAACCGTAGGTTGAAGAAGCGTATGTGCTCCAGCGTTTTCCCTCTGTCCGTCTGTCCGCACGATAACTCGTATAAAAATGGTTCGATTTCGATGAAATTTTAGTATGTGGTAGGGGACCACCTGGGGACAAACCCTATTGAAAATGGACGAAATGGGGCAAAAGGTCACGATACAGGATCGGGATCCATTCCATTGCCCTTATGCATCATAATTTGCGTAAATATGGTTCGAATTCAATGACATTTTAATATGTAGTAGGGGGCCACTTGGGGATGAACCCTATTGAAAATGGGTGAAGTGGAGAAAAGGCCAGGACATAGGAGCGGGATGCATTCCATTGCCCTTATGCGTCATAACTTGCGTAAAAAGGGTTCGATTTTGATGAAATTTTAGTATGTGGTAGGATATAATATTGGGACGAACTCTATTGTAAATGAACGAAATGAGGTTAAAGGTCAGGACATAGGATCGGGATCCATTCCATCGCCCTGATGCATTATAACTTAAGTAAAAATGCTTCGATTGAGACAAAACTTTATCACGTTGTTCCGGAAGCATACTTTACCGGTTCTGTTGAATATAATCGAAATGGGGTCAAGGTCAGGTCATAGGAGTGAGATTTATTCTACAACCATTATCCTCATAACTTGAGTAATAATTGGAGTAATGATTTCTGATATGTTGGAAAGCGTATCATAATCAATGCATTGCATGATTTTTACTAACTTGTTTTTATAGCAGAAACTAACGCTGGTTTTGAAGTCATAATACTAGCGCCCTTTATTAATTTTTCGAGTTTTGTGTGTGGTGTGTTCCACGTAAAAAGGATTGAGAAAATACCCTCTGTGACAGAAGTTGATTAACAAAATTCAGAAGTAAATGCAGAAAGTTCAATTCTTTAAACTTTTTCAGATGCTTATAAGCACGTTAAACGGAATGCATATATGATGCTGAATGTAATTTATAACTCAAAGTGATTTTAATAAAATTTGTGTTTTTGCGTAGAAAATTTCCGTTGTAATTCAAAGTTAATGATTAATGTAATAGAAGGATGAAGAAAAGCAGTAATGCACACGCAGAGAGAGAGAGAGAGAGATAAAAAGACAACGAAATGAAACATTCCGTAAATGTATGACAAAGTGCACTCCTTGTGCAAAGAGATGAACAACACGTGTAAATATAATAGGAGGAATGCAATGAGTTCATTCTTATTTCCACTACCATGATTTCTTTTCAAAATCAATTCACGCAGTCCCCGGGTTACGAACGTCCGTCGGATTTACGTACAACCACGTAGTTACGAACCAGCCCACGTAAAGCCTATTATATTAAGAATTTGAGTTACATACAATGATTTATAAATAACAGATGGTGGCTACTTTGTGAAGCGTATCAAGACATAGCGCTTTTACAGAAGTTCGTATGCTCACGAGCGCCTGAGCCCGAGGTAGGACAAAGGCTTCGTTCTTTTAAGTCGGACCACGTTGGTGTTAACAGTGTTTTGTGTGTGTTATTGTATTTGGATTTTTTTTTGTTTTAGCCTCGTAACCATGGCACCAAAGTGAAAATGTGATGAAAGCGATGGTGATTCATCAAAGAAGAGGAAAACGATCCGGATTGAAACTGCAGTGGAAATAATAAAGCGATCGGAAAAAGGCGAAACGCCACCGAACATTTGAAAAACGCTTAGATACACTCCGTCAACGATCGAGACAATTTTATAGGACAAAACAATGAAGCATGTAAAAGACTCTGTTCCGATTAAGTCTGTAAGTATCACTTAACAACTCGAGAGTTTAATTAGTGAAATGGAAAAGCTATTGATAAATTTGTTAGAGGATAAACATCAACCCAATATGCTTAATACCTTGCTTTAGTGCAAGAAAAGGCTCGAAGCCTTTTCAGTGATATAATGTGATTATTATTAAGGTATTATTATATCAAAGATCTTTTGGAGTGTCTCGAAGTGCTTTTAATGTTTTTATGCATCGAAAGGTTTACTATAAGCAAACATTTGACTAACTGAATTACCGTTTGATTTCGATACGAATCGTAACTAACTGTTCCAACTTCCGAACAAATTCTACTTAACCCTTTTACTGGCTGGAACGAATTAATTCGGGGTTAGCAAGTTAAGTTAAAATCAACTCACACGAATATGTTCGCTGTCTAAGAAGTGGGCCAAAGATGGTTGGAAAGGCAGTTTGCATTTCAGAATGCGTTTGTTATCTTAAGCGGGCATTTGGTGCAAGAAAAGGCTCGAAGCGTTGTCAAGAATAAAGTAATCAGAAGAAGTATTTATTATTAGCATTGTCATTCAAAGTGCTCATTAGGAAGTTAATAATAGACACTACTCCTCTTTGACTATTTATCTGCTAAAATAGCTACGCACCTAATTTAGGAGAGAGAAGATGTTTGAGTCACTTGTTTCTACTCTTTGGCATGATGTCCGTGTGACGGTGACTCTCCCTTCCCCCTTTAGGCTTCAAATCGTGGAAGATAGAATAAAAGATGAGAAGCAAGGACCTACTAGGAGTTACAGGTTTATGGTCGTTACTGCTGAGATAGAGGGGAAAGAAATCGCTTTGCTGTAGCATTTGCAGAACCCCGCCACTATGTGCACATTTCTATGAGGAGAGCACAGAAATTTTGAGGAAACATTTGGTCGAAGTACGTAGGCTGCTTGAAGTATTAAAGACAGACTTCGGAAGGGAACTCGTTCGTAATCCGGAGACTGCCAGTATATGTTTATGCAAAATTTCTTCTTTCGTTTTCCTCTCAAAAGTAATTTGTTAAAGTACTTTTATTACCATCATTTTGGGATCCCAGTTTCTCAGATTTCTAAATTACCATCCTTTTAGGATTTCAGTTTCTCAGATTTCTAAATTACCATCATTTTAGAATTTCAGTTTCTCAGATTTCTAAATTACCATCATTTTAGGATTTCAGTTTCTCAGATTTTCTCCAAGAACGGGAAGAAATGCAAGAATTTGCGGCTCTGTACAGCGGTACGATGTCGTCAAAGTTCAGTATATTTATCCTGAAGAGAAAACATTCAACAAATGATTATAATTTTTTATGAAAATTCCCTTCTCGCCCTACACCCTGAGAAAGAATGTTCGTTTGGAATAACAAAATAGTTTTGTTGAGCTGTTTTGTCAATCCATTTTGTTGTTTTAGCCAAACTCCATTGAAATTGTTTTGTTGGCAACACAAAATTATTTCTTTGGCTATATTTTGTTAGTTTAACTATATGGAGGTGGCATTAACCTTACTCCAAAGCTCACATTATTACTAGCTACTCCATACAGGTACTACTAGACTACCACTGAAAAGACGAATCTCGATTTGAGCTTAAGATTTCGTTTTGAATCATGGCTGACTGCGAATTTTTATTTGCGATCGGTTCCTGACATTTCGTAGAAAGTGGTGCACCGGGTGTAGTACCACTTTTTGGTGCAACCTAATACAAAATGTTTGGTACTTATAAAGCTACTCTTTTTACATCCTTATATGATTTTTCTTAAATCGGTTTTTGTGCTATATTTATACACAGTCCAGTCACATAATTGTGACCACCTCATGCTTTTGACGTCAACAGCGCGTAGTAAATGAATGAAGGTACGTGTCATGAGCTGGCTTGGAGGGTGCATAAGGTGTGCTGTAGGCAACCTGAAAACATACCACTCGTTGCTGTCATGGATAAAAGGAGCGATTTATCAGATTTCCAAAAAAAAGGGTGATTATCGGCTTTCCGGACAAGGGTGGCAGAATTTCTGAAACAGTGCAGTTTGTGAACAGTTCGCGTGCTGCTGTGGTTAAAGTGTATCGTGACTGGAGAATTACCACCTTTGAGAATACGCAACGACGTGGAAACTACGGAGCACCACGTGCCATTGATGTGAGAGGTGAACGTCGGCTTCGAAGGTGCGTGAAGGCCAATCAACACGCTACAGTGGAGCAATTCCCTCGCCGAATGAACCAGGGGACTACCAGAAGTGTGTCTAAAACAACAGTTCAGCGAACCCTGCTGCGTATAGGGCTCCGGTGCAGACGGATGGTCACTGTACCTATGCTGACAAAGGTGCATCGGCAGAAAAGTCTTACATTTTCACGGCAGTATCGGAACTGGACCTCCGCTGATTGACAAAGGATTTCCTTCTCCAATGAGTCACGTTTTCTGTTTCATGAGACGGGTGAACATTGGCGAATAAGGCAAGAAACATCGGAGAACAAACACTCATCAACCACTGCTGGAAGAACACAAGTTGGTGGGGACAGCGTTATGGTCTGGGGAATGTTATCGTAGCATTTTCCGGGTCCACTCATACATGTGGAAGGGACTATGGACCGAACTCGTTATGAATCCATCCTTGCAGACCACGTACACCTATATATGCTGATTGCCTTCGATGGGGCAGATGGGATCTTCCACACGACAATGCGACGTGTCACACCGATACAAATGTCCAAGAGTGGTTGGAAAAGCACGATGAAGACTTTAAAGTACTTCCCTGGCCCCATAATTTCCCAGACTTAAAACCAATTGAGCATCTGAGGGACCACCTCCATCGTGTTGTTCGCTCTATGAATCTTCCATCACGCACCCTCCAGCAGCTGCCAGATGCACTGTAATCCGTATGGCTCTACAACCCGGCGAACACCTTCCAGCCCCTTATTGAGTCACTCCTAGCCTGTTTAGCTGCTATCCGCGCTGCACACTGCGGTTACTCTGGATATTAGCTGGTGGTCACAACAATGTGACTCGACTGTGTATATAATGTTTTAGCAGCAGCAGTGTGCGGAGATGGTAGAAGTTAATGCTAATTTTAAAAGAGACGTTGTTTAGTTAAAATCGTGCCTATTTAGAGGCTGTGTGCTGTGCTAATATTTATATATTTATCGTTAAGAAATCTACCAATTAACGTTGTTTAGTTCTGAAGTTTACTATTAATCTGATATGTTTAACGTTCGGCGATTATGCGTTCTGCTCTTCTGGAATATTACTGTTTAAGGATTTGTTGACAGAGAATAAAGGAATCAATCTGTAAGTAACCTTTTCTGAAGTGATTTGAGTGACTCCTGATTCGCTTAAAAATGAAATTATTAAGAACTGATTTGTGTAGTGTTCAGCCAGCTATAGTCCATGAACTTTAGAGTATTTTCACCTGACCGGTCACGTAATATTGACCGCTGTTTAATTACACAACACATAGGAAGCAAACGCAGCACAAATATTCCCAATGCAACGATCACTTGGAGGGCGAAAGAGGAAATCGAGACAATTCCTGGAATTGTTATTCCTGTTTCCCCTCTCTCTCTCTGTAATCGTACGCCTGAATTTCCACATAATGTGCGGAAATTCCATCAACCCTCTTTTGAGCATGAGTTCGTGGCGGTACTCCTTACACAATTTGCATGTTGAGCATTTAATTAATCCTTCCCATTGCTTTCTGCTAACATTTTTTCACTAGAACAACAACGTTCCCATTTGCTGTGGGAATTTCGTCATGCCTGCCAGCGTATCTGTTCCTCTATTTCAGTACCGTGTGCAGCAAATTTCGTTTTCCTCGATAAATATAGAATTTTATTAAATTTGGTCTACGTCGATTGAATGTTAATCTTAGCTTCTCTCTCCGCCGTCAAAGCTCGGGGAACTTCATTCAATTTTGTTTGTTAAAAACGATCAAATTAGCTTTGGATTAATATACCAGATAAAAGTTCTTTTACTTGTTATATCGGAAATCTTGTTATGAGCGTGTTCTACAGCAATTGAAATATCCAAGTTTGGTTGTTCAAGAGGCGCTTTTTTCTTTAGAGTGTAGAGTTTCTTAAATATTTTAAACGTATGTAGTCTCGAGAACATTACTTAAGATTTCCTCTTCTTATTTACTCTCTCTCTCTCTCTCTCTCTCTCTCTCTCTCTCTCTCTCTCTCTCTCGAAGTGAAACAAAAAGTCACTCAAATAAAGTTTTAGAAAGTCTTACTTCCTCTTAGTCTTTTATTCCATCAGTATCGTATATGGGCTATATACTTGCATATTCCAAAATACTTGAGGAACTAATCACAATAGTAGTAATACTTCAAAACTAATTAACTAAAGTCAGTAAGCAGCAAACTGGATTAACTCCACACACTAAATACGCTGAAGAGCAATTAAATTATAGATACCCGTCTAGTAACAAAACACCGGAAGCGTTGGGAAGCCATACGGATCCACGACCCTTCGAAAAGCTCCCACAGTTCACGAAGATTTGATGGATGGGGGTCAGAGCCACGAACATCTCTCTCGATGGCATCCCAGATGTGCTCGATGGGATTAAGGTCAGGTAACCTAGCTGGCCAAGGAAGCCAGTTCACGTCGGTGGAGAATTTATCCAACCATTCGGATAAATTCGGGAGCGATGGCACGGTGCATTGTCTTGTTGCAGGATGAGGTCCCCAGTGGGATGTTGAAGACGCACAAACGGGAGCAAATGGTCGTCCAGGATATCCCGGTACAGTTGACCTGTGAGGGACGATGTCACACGTACCAGGAGTCCCATTCCAGTCCACGTAAACAGTCCCCAGACGAGAATGCCACCCCCACCAGCTTGAAGAGTACTCTGCTGGCAAGAAGGAACCATCGCTTCATGTGGTTTGCGCCGTACTCGTATCCTGCCATCCGCATGTACCAACGTGAATCTCGACTCATCAGTCCAGGCAACATTTTCCCACATGTCTATGGTCCAGTGGCGATGTTCCCGCGCCCATGCTAATCTTTGCACCTTGTGATGTGCGGTCAGCAGCGGTACCCTCGCGGGACGATGGCTTCTGTACCCCATAGCGAGGAGATTTCTGGATGGTGTGGCTGCTTACACATTTTTGTGCACTAGCGTTATATTGCCGAGTTATTTCTTGCACTGTGGCCCGTCTATCCAGTGTTACAATGCGAGCTAGCCGACGATGACCCCGCTCATCTACACGCCGTTGTCCACGGCTGTTAGCCCTTGCAGGGATGGTTTTACCGGATTCGATGTACTCACGGTGCAACCGTGACACAGTGGTTCGTGAAAATCCCAGTGCCTGCACGAATTCCGAGATGGAGTGACCCATTCGTCGGGCCCCGACAATTTGCCCACGATCAAATGCGCTAAGATCCTTCGTCTTACCCATACTGCGTCCGACTCTTACTGATTCCCGTCGCATCACTCCTTATATTGTCCGATCGCGGCATACGTCATGTCGTTTCCGTTTACAGGGCCGCCCAAAGTGCCACATTTGCATAACGCCAGCTGTCTCTAATTCAATTGCTCTTCAGTGTAGACAGCGGGGTCTACGAAAACATTTTAACTTTTCACTACAATCCATCCACACCTTCCAGTTGGATTAGTTAATTGTCGAAGACTCCTGTGGCTTCACGTTGCATAACAAAGACCATGCGCTAAAAAGTATGCTATGCTAAATCATTAGGGAATCCAAGAAAACATGTAGAAATTTGAAGCTTTTAACTTATATTCTCGTGAGAATAATGAAAAATACAGTGACGTATTATTAAAACTCTCCAGATATTTTACTATTTACAGTTTCGTGTTTTAACGAACTTCATAATATTTCGCCGTTATAAGTTCTTTGGGGGCCTACTTAGATGTCTTAGCCTAGGGGCCCACAAAGGCCTTAATGCGTCCCTGCCTGTGGTACCCAAATACGCAAATATTTAGGGTGTCATATGATAAAACAGTTTCACCAATTTAAGCTCGTCTACCAGGCACTTGTTTTCAAGTCCAATTTTGATCGGCATGTTGTATTAGAGGGCGATTTTTTATGTTTCTAAGTTCCCGTTCATTGGTGGGGTTATATCAAAATACACTATATTGACAAAAGTTACCGAGCACCTACAAAAGGAACACAACATAGCATTTATTGACATTCATTAGTACGGTGTCGATTCACCTTTGGCTTTAATGCATGCACTGACCCTTCGAGACATGCTTTCGACAAGGTTTTGGAACACAGCGATAGGTATGCGCTTTCATTCAGTACATAATGCTGCCGCTAACTGTTGCATAGTAGTAGGCATTGCATCCAAATTTCTTATGCGGAGCTCTAATTCCTCCCATAGATGCTCTATGGGATTAAGATCAGTGCTCGGTGCGGGCCAGTCCACACACGGTACGGAATTATCATCAAACCACGCTGCAACAGTCCTTGCTTTATGGCTCGATGCATTATCCAGCTGTTAACAACAAGGCCTGGTTCCATAGTATTGCCACAGAGTTGGTAGGGCATAATTGTCCAGAATATCGAGGTAGACGTGCTGGTTAACAGGTTTGTCCACGATAACCAATGGGACGAGACCATACCACAAAAACCACCCGCACACGAGTACACTACCAGCTCCAAACTTGATCGCAGGAACAGTACTCTGTGGTAAAGAGAGTTCCTCTGGCTGCCGCCATACCCACACACGGCCAAAAGACTGATGAATCGTGTATCTGGATTTATCCGTCCATATGACCCGTTTTCATTGACCTACGGTCCAGGATAAATGTTCTTTACACCATGCTGAAAGATGTGTAGCATTCCAAGTGGAGATGAAAGGCTTATGAGTAGCCGCACGACCTCGGTAACCCATGGAGTAAAAGTTCTCGGCGAGTGGAACGTGTACATACAGAGTTTCCAGCATTTTTACTCACCTGTACACTGAGGTCTCGTGCAGTACTCCGTCGATTAGCTGTAACGATTCTCCTGTGGCTTCGACGTCCTCTATCACTGTTTTTCTTTGCTCTGCCGGTACGCTTTGCTGCTTCAGCCACGCCATGTGTCTTCCACTCATTCAGTACATCCAAAACAGTTGACTTGGGTATGTTTAAACGCCTCTCGGTTTCTCTTATGGACAACACCTTAATATAACACCCAACAATCTTTCCTTTCTCAAAGTTAGTTCTCTCCCGCCGTGACATTTTCACTTAACCTCACAGTGCGATTTGATCGCGTTCAGCTGTAGGCTTGTTTTTACACCGTCTACAGCTGTCACGCGCATCTTAACAAAGCAGCGGATCCGTTCATTTGCGTTTGAAGGGATGTCCGGTTACTTTTGTTAATATAGTGGATATGACATCCACTTTCTTTAAAGTTCCGGTTCCTTCGCCAGTCTGCGAGAGACAGCAAGCCGGTAGTTCTTCTCTTCATGGTACCATCCTAACATCCCGACAAGTAGGGCACCTCACCGTGCTCCAGGCCTCAGAGGGAACCCCTCCCCCCTCCCATGCTTTTCAGGATCCCTATAGCCATGAAAAATTATTAAGCTAAAAATGAAACATTCCGATTAAAAGAAAATGATTATGAATGACATGCACAACTAAGTGAATGTTACTTTATTTGTGTAGGACGGACGTCGGAACGTCTGAATGCACGTATATTAAGCTAGACAATTTTCCTGAATCAGGCAGGATAGTTCCTGATTCCGATAGCCTCGGATTCCAGTATGTTTTTTTTTTTTTCGCACTGATTCATTCCCAAATATCTGCATAACTTTAAGAATTTCAATTGTCGTACTACTGCCTCAACAAAGCGACATTTCCTTAAACTGAAATTAGTAAAAAATTATCTTAGAACTACACTGAGTCCAGAAAGATTTATCTAATTTCGCATGACTGCCAGTGTAATAGACAGGGTAGGGTGCCCATAAAGTCCTACCCGCATTACAAAAAATTAATATAAAAAATATATCTAAGATAAAATAAAATGGTTGGCAACATAATTTAACAGCACTCATAACGTTCTTTCTCGGTTCTTTAGGTGAGCGCTACTGCTGAAAAAGAGGAACATTTCATCGATAATGGCTTCCATGTAAGAAAAAAGTGGCGTGCGCGTTGTGGTTCATTGATCGGCGGTTATTGTCTAGCGTCATTTCAGAATAGAGTACAGACGTCACAGTAAAACAAAAGCGATGGCTTCTGATCATTCGTCCGAAGTGAGTCCGGGTTCGAATCCGAGTGAGGCATGGATGTTGTGTTGGTCTTACGGCATTGACTCTCTCCCTTCCCTGGAAAGAGTGGCCCTGAATTAGGGACGGGAGGCTGCTTATAGCCCACTGAGTTGCTCACGGTGATCGTTAAACCTTCATATAAAAAAAAAAGAAGAAGAAGCAGACGATCACCACCTGTCCAAGAAAGCATAAAACTGGTATGAAAAGTTTAAAGCGACGGGTAGTGTTGGATATCTCCCTCGAGCGGGCCGACCACCGGTTACACAAGAGACAGCTGCAGATGTTCAGGAGATATTTCTGCGAAGCATCAGAAAATCTATTCATCGTGCTTCACTGGAAACTGGGATTCCCCGTGCCACTGTTCACACAATTTTACGCAAACGTCTTCATCTGTATGTTTATTAGGTATGGATCGTTGAAGTTCTTTAGCCTGATGACTTGCATCGCCGTGCTGCATTTGCAAAGGAGATGTTGCAGCGCATAGCTCATAATAGTTATTAATTATGTGTCTGTTTTTCAGATGAAGCCACATACCACGTCTCTGGTACAGTAAACAGGCACAATGTGCGCACCTGGGGATCAGAAAATCCCTATTTTATCATCGAACCAAAAGTGAACGTATGGTGCGGCCTGATGCATGACAGAATCATCGGACCCTTCCTTATTTACAAAGTCCATGGTAACATATAACGTGTACCTGATCATGCTGGAACTTTTTGTAGCACCTCAGTTGCATGCACCCCAACCTTCGGTTTTTTTCCAACAAGGCGGTACCCCACCACATTGGTCAATAATGGTTCGTGAATTCCTGAAAGCCACATTTTTGGACAAATGGATTGGCTGCCATGGTCCCATGATACGGCCACCACGATCACCCGGCATACCCTATCTGGAATTTTTGCTGTGGTGTTATGTGAAAGACTAAGTTTACTCTAGCAGTGTTCCGGATATCGAGAAGTTGAAGAGCAGAATAACGGACATCATTGTTTCTGTGTCTGCTGAGATGTTAAACAAAACATCATGTGAAATCGAATGTCGCACAAATGGCGCCTATATTGGAGGTATATTCTTTTCCGGTATTGACACTACACCACGGCCACGAATGGCGCCCATGTAGTGTAGTGTCAATACTGGAAAATAAACTTTACTTGTGCAACATCATTGTTGTGAAATCCCCTTTTTTTCTTACTTGTAATACATGTTTAGCACGTCCTTTATAAAAAAAGATCGTGCTTATGTTATCGGTTTGTTCATCCGTCAGTACGTCCGTCCGTCTGTAGACACGATATCTCTGCAACTAATACGTACTTTGATTTGAAAAATTCTTTTTGCATTAGGGAGCTTAAATTTTGTGCGAATGATGATCCTCTATTTCGTTTTTTTTTTTTTTTTACGATGCCCAATTTCGCCGCTGGAGGTCATAAATGCAGATGATATCGAATTCAAAATACATTTTATTCCATATATTTGCTTCTAAACATCCAATTCAAAAAATTATATTTCCTTTCGATTCCATTCATGTCGAAGACTATTTTAGGTATAGTCATTTTTTCAAGTTACGCATACATTCTCCACTAGGGGGCGTAAACTTAATTGCTTGTCCCCCGATATCACTGCTTCTGAAGTTCTGATATGAATTATTTTTTCTGCAGCGGATACAGCTCCTGATGGGAAATATTTTCCATTTAAATTCTAATTTTTGCTATAAAACGGTTTGACCACCAGGGGGCGTAAGTGTTGATTTATATTTCTATCAAAATCTGAGTTTCTAAATTCTCGGTTGAAATAATTCTTCCGCGGACCGATACCACTCACGTCCTCAAACCCTTTCGGAATACTTTCTTCATAAAATAATGCATGGTTTCTCCGCCAGGGGCGTAGACCTATATCTTATTTCTGTCAATATCTCTGCTTCTAAAAGTCGGATTTGAAAAATTCCTCCTTTGTTAGGTAACGTTTCTGGTGTAAAATGTTTCTCATATAATTTCAAAATTTTTAAGCAATGCATAGACTTTCCGCAAGGGAGCGTAAATGTAAATTGCGTTTTCCTCGATATCTCTGCTTCTAAAACTCCAATTTGAATAATTCCTTCTGCACCGGATACAGCTCCTGATAGCAAATGCCTTGCATATAATTTCTAATATTTGATAAAAAAAAGCGATTTGGTCACCAGGGGGCGTAAGTTTTAATTTCTGCGTCTGATGTATTTGCACCAAAATCCGATCTCCTGAAAACTCGATTGAAAAAAATATTTCCTGGACCGATACCGCTCACATCGAAAAACCTTTTGAGAATATATTCTTCTTAAAATAATGCATTGTTTTTCTACCGGGGGGCGTAAAGTCATATCTTAATTTTTAGTTGATATCTCTGCCTCTAGAGCCCGATTTGAAAAATTATTCCTTTGCTGGAGAGCGTTTGCGTGGGGAAATGTTTCTCATATAATTTCAAACTTTTCTTAGCGCACAAGTATTCCACCAGACGGCGTAAGTTCACGTTTCCCTTTACAGCAGTATCTGCTGGTCTAAAAACCCGATTGAAGAACTTCATTCTTCGGTCAGATACCACTAACAATGCAAATTCGGTACGTGTATTTTCTTTCCAAAATAGTGCACACTTTCTCCGCTAGGTGTGCAAATGCTTATTTTGCTTTTCACAATATCGCTGCTTTTACATGTACGATTTAAAAATATTTTCGACTCCGGATCTCATTTCCCTTGTAGAACACTTTAAACTAGTATATGAGGAATTTTGTTGTTCACAGTTCTGTCGGTAGGTGGTATTTCGGCAGTTTGCAGCTGTATCGCCGCTGCTAAAAACGCTATTGAGAAATTTCTTCTTTACTACACTATCTACCAACAAATAATTGGACACCCCTGCATTCGACGATATCTGCGGTCCTGATACACGTCACGGCCGCCGCCGTTAAATATCGTGTGGGGAACAACAATGCAACCAATCGCATGCAAGATGCCACGCAGTTCGGAGCACTCTGATTTCGAGAAAGGTTTAATCGTCGGGTATCACAGAAATGGCCGATCCATACGTGACATATCCAGCAAGTTGAAGTACCCAAAATCGACAGTGGCCTACGTGATTGGCAAATGGAATATGAGAGGTGACTGTTGGAATGTGCCCCGACCCGGCAGACCCACAAAACTGGGAGTTAGAGACCGACGGGTGATGGCCAGAGAAATTCGGAAGAACCGCACCAAATCGATGGGCCACATCCGCGAGGAGTTTCAACAGGCGTCCGGGAGTGTTCTTTCGATTAATACCATCTTTAAGGAAGCCCATCTGCTCGGTTATCATGGACGTGCTGCCGCAAACAAGCCTTTGATCACCAAGGCCAATAGCGCTGCTCGTCTAACGTGGTGCAAAGAACGTCGACAGTGGACCGTTGAACAGTGGAAACAGGATCTCTGGAGCGACGAATCAAGGTTCAACCTCTACCGTTCGGATGGCAGGGTCTGCGTTTGGCGTCTGCGTGGAGAACGTTTCCTGCCGGAATGTATTGTGCCAACTGTGAAGTTCGGCGGTGATGGAATTATGCTATGGGGGTGTTTCTCCTGGTATGGCACGGGACCCTTGGTCGCAATTCCTGGTAGAATCAACGCCGAGACCTACTGCACCATTTTGGATGACCATGCGCTTCCTACGTTGTGGCAGTTTTACGGGGTGGAACCATGTTACTTTCAGGACGACAATGCCACCTGTCATGTTGCGAGGTCCACCATGGCTTGATTTGGTGACAATGGGGTTAATCGAATGGACTGGCCTGCGCAGAGCCCGGACCTTAACCCTATCGAGCACCTCTGGGATGAGTTGGAGCGTCGACTTAAGGGGTGCCCCCACCGTCCGAAATCGGTGAAGGAACTGACCTGTCTTCTATAAGCCGAGTGGAAGAAAATACCACTAGCCGTCGTACAGCGCCTGGTTGTGAGTATGCTCCAGAGTGTCGCAGCTGTAATCGCCGCTCGTGGAGGCTCCACCAACTATTGAAGGTGAATAAACTTTGTTTTCCTTTACTATCACAGGTGTCCAAATACTTGTTGGTAGATAGTTTATATGCCATTAGCTACGACAGAGATGTGGAGCATTATTGAAATAACACAAAGATTTTGCACTAGCTGCGTAAAGGTCTTATCTTTTGTTTTCGCTGTATCTGCTCCGGGGGAACGTATTTGAAAAGTTATTTTCCCTTAGTATAGCTTTTTCCATGACGAATATTTTTCGCCTATTTTCAACTCTTCCGTTATGCAAAATAGACTTATATCATGTTTACCTTTATATTTCTCCATTTAACTGTTCGTTTGAAAATGTCTTTGTCTCTGGTACTCTTCCTTGCAGTATGTGAAACTTTTGTTCGCCATTTGTTAACTTTCGTAACATGCTTTTTAGCCGCTAGTGGAACTAAGTAGATATTTCTACTTCTGGATGTTTTATCGATTGTTGGAACTACCGGGTGCGCCATATAAAAGAGGCCCCGGGGACAGACGTTGTTAGGCGGGTTAAAGTTGTTTGGCGGGTTTCCAGTTAAAACCGCTTTGTTCCACTGCTAACCGGTTTCTGCATATGCAGCTGCAAAGGAATTCTCCGGAGTGGTTAGTCACAGCCAGGACAGTGTAGGTACGCAGTCATACGTGTAAGTGAAGAAAGAACAAAGGCAACGAAAATGGTTTTAAGTACGGAACAGCGGATTTTTATTGTGGAACAGTAATTCGGAAATAACTCATACAAGGTTTTAAATGAGTTCTTTACAGAAAAATTTCCACATTATGCAGCACCGGCGAAATCAATGGTATAGAAGTTAGTGCGGAAATTTCGTGAAACCGGCACTGTGTGCAACAGGAAAAGAAACAAACCCAATACAATTCGTACTGAAGACAATATCAAAGATGTGTGCACAATGATGTTACAACGCCCTCTGAAGTCTATTCGCCGATTATCATCTGCAACGGGAATATCTGCCACGTCATGTTGACGCATACTTAAGGTGGGTTTGCATTTTTGGCCGTACAAAGTTATGGCTCTCGCAGAATTTAAAACTCCTGATTATGCAAAACGCATGCAATATTGTAAGTGGTTTCAGGAGACCATTGTCAGCGGTGAAATGGACCCAATACTTTATTACATGACAGATGTAGCATGGTTTCATATGTCCGGTTATGTCAATGCGCAAAACAGCAGGATTTGGACCAACACGAATCCCAGACGGACAATGGAGACTCCTCTGTACGACCAAAAGATAGACGTTTGGTGTGCTGTGTCTGCGGCCCATTCTTTTTCTCTGACACCATCAACTCGAAGCGCTATGTTCAGCAATTGTTCAACCCATTTGTTGCCGCACTTACAGAAGAAGAGCGAACATATGCTTTCTTTCAGCAGGATGTTGCAACGGCGCATACTGCGCAGAACAGTCTACGTGCTGCGCATGGTGTTTGGGGAGGACAGAACTGTATCGAAAGGATTATGGCCTCTCAGATCACCCGATTTCTCCACCTGTGACTTTTATCTGTGGGGAGCATTGAAAAGCAAAGTGTACGCAACTAATCCGTACACCCTTGATGAATTAAAAGCGAACATTACGGATGCCATATCCCAGATTACTGCCGATGAGTTGTGGCGCGTTACGAACATGTTCCATCGTGTACAGCTGTGTCTTGATGTCGGAGAACAGCACTTTCAGCAATTGTTGTAAACGCATGTAAATTACTCCTGTTTTCTGTCATTTCAACTATTCTTTATCATGTATAGTAACATTGCCTGACTGTTGTCGTTCATTATACTCGGGCTTCTTTTATATTGCACACCCTGTCGTTGAATTATCTTCGAAACCGGTTCCATTGGCGTTGAATAGCTTTGATAAATTTAATTCGCGTCAGAACGGATTCAAAAGACGTGCGCATTACATCCGAAATTTCGGTGTCATATTTCTTGTTTATACATATTAATTTTTGTAGTGTGGGAAAGACTTTATAGACAGCCTGTGAGTTATGTGAAAATCTGGATTACAATAACATTATTACTGACTTTTCTGAAATGCAGACAAGAAAAATAAATTTTCTAGAATATACTTGTGTGTTGATATATGAATTCTGTATGTCATTTTTAATCTGATAACCGATGGTCTATGAATAGAGCATCCAAACGTACACTATCTTTTGGGTGAAAAAAGGCTGTGTTTCGTAATCTGGATTTCAGCCTTATCTCCCGCATATTTCATATCATTGCGTTCGTCTTAAAGTGCTATATCGCTTGTTGTCAGTGAAATCGATAAGTTTTCTGTTGAGGTTCTAAAAACGAGGGGGAAATCCATCTTTTTCGAAATTTGTTTCATAATTCAGTGCTATGAAAGATGCCCAAGTCGTGACTATTATGTAAATCCCTGGAGAGACCATGGTCATCACTGAAAGAGATGACATTCTAGCTATGCAGTGATTACGGCCTGAAAGAGATGACATTCTAGCAATGCAGTGATTACGGCCTGAAAGAGATGACATTCTAGCAATGCAGTGATTACGGCCTGAAAGGCGAAAGAGATGACATTCTAGAAATGCGGTGATTACGGCCTGAAAGATATGACATTCTAGCAATGCAGTGATTACGGCCTGAAAGGCGAAAGAGAGCACTTTTGCAATACGACAATAAACAAATATGAAAATACTTCTTCTACACACAATATTCTAAATCTTCGAAGCATTTTGTACTAGATACTTTTGATTATCATGCTCATATAGGCAGGCCCCCCAAAAATATTTGCTAGGGGCCCCACACTTCTTGGAGACGGCCCTAGTTATCTCTATCTTTAGTTTCTACAAATGCCAAACGTAACAGCTTCATAACATATTAAAATAACAACACGGAGACTAATTAAAACGGTATTTACATCCACAGCATCATATGTTTTTTGAGACCGTGTTTCGTTTGAACTTTGTTAGCGATAAATTATGGGGCTACGGCGTATTCCTTTTCAGCAAATGACCTGTCGAGAAGTGATTGATAGTATTTTGACAGATTTCGTAAAAACAAATTCTTATATATTTATTTATTATGCCTTCCAATTCCCTTTTTTTCTTTACATTTTGTTCCATGCTTATCTGAGCGCCAGAAGATCCTATTGTAAGCCCTTCTGTTTTCAGAGGCAGAACGACCTCGAGAAATGAAAAGAAAATTTCAAAACAGGTCACCTTCACAAACAAACAGTCTTCTTTGATACCTTAATGATTTTACCTCGATGAACAACCGAATGTGTTTCAAGACCACAAAATAATATTTAGCTTGCCTGATTTTTGCTACAAAGCTAGAGGATAAAAATCAATCAACCAATGAAGAAATCGTATTTTGCTAAGCGATGCGCATGATGAAAATATCGATTCTACACTCTACTTAATGGATCACAGAAATTGAGACTGCTGCATATCAGAGAGGGCTACAATATTCGAAAAAACAACGTAACTTAAAAAACCTCCTTCAATCATGTGGTTTTTAAAAACAGAAAATTTGCGGGTTTTCTTTTATTAAATTGTTACCCATTCACCATTTTCGAATTTTCATAGTAAAAACTTTAAACGTGTCGGTAAACAGTGAAAAATTGAAATAATTTTAAAATGAAAAACGTCATCGAATACATGAGGCACAGATTTGTAAGATCGCTAAGAGAAACAAACATGCCACAAACTTATATTGGAAGAAGAAATACACCTGTGGAAAGTGATACCTTTACCTCTTCAGTTCAAGGGAATATAGAAGAAAGCATATGGAGATCGTTTCAGCCAGTATTAAAGTTACTTCAAATTTCTGGTATCGACACTTCCCAATACTGGATGAAGAACCGCAGAGGTATGAGAGCTCGGTGCTTTAAGTATTTGCCAATTGCAATTAATATTTTTCTAACCATTCATTCAATGTACGTGAGAGAACGTATGCAATTCTATCGAACTGGATCGCATATTTCAGTTTCATTTACTATATTACATTTATTAAGTTTTTTCATAAGGATCCGCATGTTTTTTAAATGGCACAGATTAGCGAGCCCTCTTAAGAAATTCACTGAGGTATATCTGTCTATAACTGATCAAACTTTGTATCGAAATAGAAAAAAAGCGGTCCTAATTTCTCTGCCAATACTACTGATGCACATACCCGCACTTACCTTAGAATTTTATCAGCAAGTGAAACATGCGAACATTTTTGCTCTGTTTTCAAGCAGCTTGTTCAATTTGAGTTCTACGTCTAGCCTGACACATGCTATTCTGTTCGGCTTTTTAGTTTCGGTGTGCCATTATACCGCCACATTTTTATTTCCGTGGAGTTTCTTAATTTATTATTTAAGCATTTGCTTTGTCTTGAAAAATGCTTTTGAAAACTTTGAAGATCAGATAGTGAAAAAGGAAGTTTCGAATTTTTCTGAGTTAGCTGGGTTATACAAGAAGCTTGCAGATACTGTTTCATTAGTTGATGAAGTTCTTTGTGAAACAGCCGCCTTAGTGGTCATTTTTGTATCTTCGAATCTTTTTATTTCTTTGTTCGTCCTGTACTTCATTGGGCTGGAAAACGTTCTACTGTTGTCAATCAGTGTATTTGTCATCGGTTCAAATTCTTCGTACATCCTGGTCATGACACTGGCTGCGTCACAAGTTACTGAAACCTCTATTCGAATTCGAGAAATTCTTCATAATATAGTCGCGCAGAAATCCACGTTCTCAGAATTCAAGGATTTCTTGATAAACATTCAATTCCAGAAGCCTGTCCTTACCTTGTGGAAGACGATAACACTGAAAAGGAGCTTGCTGTTAGGATTTGCAGGCTTCACTATTAGTTATAGCGTTCTGTTTGCAACAATGCATAAAGTCCTGTAAACTGCAGTTTCAGTTCAGTTCTTGAGAAACGAAGTAGCTCTATTATTAACTTAACCTATTATCATTGTGAATAATTTGCACCTTTCCACCACTACACACTGATATTTTCTTATCTTTTGTAATTATCAAACAAAATGCTTCTTTCCCTCCTTAGAGATTCCTAAATTTACAAATTAATCATAAGAAGTAGATACGAAAATCAAAATATTTCATGCGAAATAAATAAATGCACATCGCTTACGTCATTGTGTTACTTCAATATCTTACAACAATATGATAGCAACTGAAGTGTTACACGACGATCGTGTACCAACTCAAATTCGTGCAATACACACCAGTGAAAGAATTTCAACATTTCATACAGTGACCTTTTACAGGGACTTCCTTTATGCGATACGGTGATATGATGAAATTCTGAATTATTGCATGTTTTTAAAAAGAGCAACGTTTATGCTCCAAGCCGAACAATTATTTTCAGTTCTATAAATAAAAATATGCAATTTGTGTAGTTTGTTTTAGTGATATACGTAGGATACTGTACAGTGGTGTGCATTTTGCGTGGCGAGAAACTTGGAAACGTGGCAGTGATTTGCATCAGCACTTCGTGTTCAAGTGTTCTTTCTCGGATTTCCAATTGTTGCCTCCCAAAACATTCAAAATAAAAAAACAGGCCATTTCGAAACACTTAGAATAACTTTGTCAGAATACTTTGTGTTACTGAATTTGAACAAGACAGTCTTATTTATGAGGCTGATGGTGTTGTGTTACCCTGTAAAGGACAGGAACATGGTGGTGATTTTACTTCAAACGACGAGAAGAATACTTTGCAAACTAATAAGATCATTTTCGTCTTAACAAATTTGAGCAAGGCAGTCTTATTTATGAGGCTGATGGGGCAAACCTGTAAAAGAGTGGAACACGGTGGTGATTTTGCTTTAGAAATGAAAATGAGGATAGTTTACAGGAAAATGAAAACATTTTTGGCTTACTACATTTGAGCAAGGCCGCTGTATTTATGAGGCTGATGGAGTTACCTGTAAAAGAACATGGTGGTAATTTTCTTTAAAAAACGAGAAGATGCTTTACAAGCCAATGAGAACATTTTGAAAATTTGAGCAAGACAGTCTTACTTCTGACGCTGATCGTGTTAACCTGAAAAATACTGGAACATGGTGGTGATTTCATTTAAAAAAACGAATGAATGATACTTTCTAAGTCGATAAAAACATTTTTGTCATGATAAATTTGAGCAAGGCGCTCTTGATATGAGGCTGATGGTGTTACCTGTAAAAGACTAGAATATGGTGGTGATTTTTTTCAAAAAACAAGAACATACTTTGCAAGCCAATGAGACCTTTTTTATCGCTGTAAATTTGAGCAAGGTAGTCTTATTTATGACGCTGATGGTGTAAATCTGAAAAAGACTGGAACATAGTGGTGATTTTACTTCATAAAACGAAGGATGTTTTGGAAATCAATGAAAATATTTTTTTCTTGATAAATTTGAGCAAGGGAGTCTGGATTATGAGGCTGATGGTGTCACCTGTAAAAGACTGGAACATGGTTATGATTTTACTTCAGAAAACGAACGATACTCTTGTAAGTCAATGAAAACACTTTTGTTTTGATAAACTTGAGCAAGGGGGTCTGGACTATGAGGCTGATGGAGTCTCCTGTAAAAGTTTGGAACATGGTAGTGATTTTACTTCAAAAAACGAAGGATACTTTGTAAGTCGATGAAAAGAGTTTTGTCTTAATAAATTTTAACAAGGTGGTCTGGACTATGAGGCTGATGGTGTCGCCTCTAAAAGACTGAAACATGGTGGTGATTTTATTATACTTCCAAAAACGAGAAGATACTTTGCAAGCCAATGAGAACACTTTTGTCTTGGTCAATTGAGAAAGGTAGTCTTATTTATGACGCTGATGGTGTTGCCCTGAAAAAGACTGGAACATGGTTGTGATTTTACTCCATAAAACGACGGATACTTTGTAAGTAGATGAAAGCATTTTTATCTTGATAAATTTGAGCAAGGCGGTCTTTATGATGAAGCTGACGGAATTACCTGTAAAAGACTGAAAGATGCTGGTGATTTTACTTTATCACCTTGTTTCACTGAAAATACTTTCCATTAGTTTGTGGTTCGCTCTGTGTAGTTACGCGTTCTAGATGAATCGTCTGTTTTTGAAATGACAAATTTTTCGTTTTCTGTGGTGTTTGCGTTTAAAGTTGATATTATTACAGTACTATACTTACAACCAGAATTCTTCAGTGATTACTAACTCCAAACTCCTCGTGCTAATTTCGAATTACTGAAATCTTCATTTGAAATGCGTTAATTTCCAATCGCTGATGTTGTTTTCTTAAATGTGATAAATGTGACTGATGTTTTTATCTTAAATATGTTAATTTTGAATCGCTGCTTCTTTCATTTGCTATATACTAATTTTGAATCACTGGCGTTTCTTCTGCAAAGAGCTAATTTGAAATCGGTGATGTTTTCCTTTAAAATGTGCTAATTTTTACTCCCTGTTGATTCCATTTTAAATGTGCAAATTTTGAACCTACGATGCTTTTATTTAAAATGCACTAACTTTCAGTCTCTGGAGTTTTTCTTTGAAATGTACTAATTTTGAATCACTGATGACTCTTTCCTTAAATGTGCTAATTTTGAATCGCTAAGGTTTTCTATTGAAATGTGCTAATTTCGAATAGCTAAGGTTTTCTATTGAAATGTGCTAATTTTGAATCGCAAAGGTTTTCTATTGAAATGTACTAATTTTGAATCGCTGATGACTCTTTCCTTAAATGTGTTAATTTCGAATCGCTAAGGTTTTCTATTGAAATGTGCTAATTTTGAATCGCAAAGGTTTTCTATTGAAATGTACTAATTTTGAATAGCTGACGACTCTTTCCTTAAATGTGCTAATTTCGAATCGCAAAGGTTTTCTATTGAAATGTGCTAATTTTGAATCTCTGATGTATTTTTTGCAGTGTGCTATTTTTGAATCGTGTATGTTTCCATTTGGAATCAGGACATTCTAAAACACCAATAAATGCCAAAACAGCAAAATTAGAAAAATAAACACTTAGATTCAAAACACAAAATCATACTCACCACATAAAATTCGTGTTTTAAACGCTGTTTCATTTGAACGGCAAATATAAATTGTTGCTCAACATTAAAGCAATAAACAGGAGAAATGAAAGAAAATGCACGCCACTTCACAAATAAAATGAAAGCAGTGCAAGCTGGATTTTGTATACTACATCACATTCTGGGGAAAAAGGAAAAATGTACAAGTAATAACTGGATGGAATAAGATGTAGCCCAAACCATTACCGCGCCATTTCCATATTAGTACCTTTTCCAAGCGATAAGGGGACATAACCTTGCTCTACATCCGTATGAATGTATGCCGAGAATCATTTTGCAAGCCGAATATTGGCCCGTTAGTGAAAAGCGTGTTAGCCATTTTAGATGGGAACCAATGTTTTGGTTCTTTGGTATTTGAATTTACGTTTATACATGTAACAGTATCAGGAGTTATTTCTTTACATCACCCCAATGGTGATTTAATTTTTGTGCTTGTGGCTTTATTTTAGAGCACTAGGGAAGTAAAATTCTATGTTATGATTTTAATTAGAAAATACTCCTTTTTTGCCTTAGCAAAAAATTTTTTTTCAAAAGAATTATTTGCTTCTTTTCTCCCTGAAGTTATTGGAATTCAGAATAACATCAGGTATAGTGCTACTCTTTTTTTGATTGGGGGTTTAACGACCATCGTGAGCAACTCAATGGGCTATAAGCAGTTGCCCGTCCCTGACTTAGGGCCACTGGTTCTAGGGAAGGGTGAGAGCCAGTGCCGCAAGACAAACACAACATCCATGCGACACCGGGATTCTAACCCGGACCAATTTCGGACGAATTGTTTTCCTGTGGAATAGCATGACATTTGATTTTGTTCTCTTTGAGATGTGAATAAATTTTCACGATGCAAAGAAGCAGAAGCTGGATAGCGTGTACGTGTGCATCTCAAACGTATGCGTTGTGCGATGTGCTCATACATTTAATTTGATGTCAGCAACTTGAATTGTGCCATATGTCTTATTAAATTTTATACACTTTTACTTTTTACAGTGTTGTTGTCGAAAACATAGTTACCAAAACATACCAATATGTCAAAACTTTTTATGCACTACCAGTATGTTATATAGGTCCTTTTTCATTTTAATAGTTAATCGAATAATATTCCTAAGTATGTAAAATCTGATAATCCCTGAAATATTCTTTAAGATTTAATATGTGGTAATCTCAGAACATGGTAACATCCTAATGTAACGAAAACTGAAGTTGATTTTATTATGTGTAACATGCAATGTGTCATTGAAGACTGCAGTGCGCTGAACAATTTCAGCACACGGAGTGACAAAGAATGGTAAAATGTAAGAGGTACCTCAACACTAAACTCGAACTTGGCATGCTCATATCATAAAACAAACAAAATGCACTGACATGACCAACCTTAAAAAGCATCATAATGCCTTCAAACTGGAACCGAGGAACCGATTCTCCACTTTAGATAGTCTAACATCGGAAGAATTGTACTTCTCTGAAGTTAACAGAAAACTAACCAAGGCTCTTATGGAAATGGCATTAAAAACGGGTGGTACTGAGGAACAAGTTGCAAATGAAGAAAATATCAGGAAAAACAAAAATCTCGATGCAAAAGAGAAGGAAGATGAGGACAAATATGAAAAAAGTCACTTACAAAATGGAATACATAGAGCTATGTAAGACAGTACGAAACATTATCACTAAAAACGTAAGGAAATTCAATTGTGAACTAGTCAGAAAAGCAACTGCAAACATCAAATGCCTGAAGAGAGCAAAGGAACATCTCACTCAGTAAGGGAAGTAAACAGATTATGGCACTGAGCAAAGAAGATGGTGAAAATTGTCCAGATTTATCATCTTATATTTTGCACTGTAACATGAAATAGAGACGAAATTTTGACAAGAGTGAAATATTTCTACTCAAAACTATATGAAAGAGATGATACATCTACTCCAGATATTACGAAAGGTAACAGTACCAAAGTACCTCCAGTCCTCCCGGCAGAAGTTACACATCCAATTAGGAACATGAAACAGGAAAAGCTCTAGAAGAAAATGGAATTACTATGGACATTATACAAGAAGCAAGTAGAGAAACAGAAACTACACTCGTCCAAGTTTTCACTAGATGTCTGAATAAAGCAAAGATTTCTGAAGATTGGAACTATGCTACACTGATTCTGCTACATAAAAAAGGTGACTTGATGATTTTAAGAACTACAGGCAGATCAGCCTCCTATCAGTGGTTTATAAAGTCTGCACTAAGTTCCTTTCACATCGCTTGAAAATAACACTGGGCATGACTCAACCAAGAGAACAATCTGGATTCAGGAGTGGCTCCAGCACTATAGATCATATCCATGTACTGAGAGAACTAATTGAAAGAACAAGAGAATGTCAAGTCCCAATATGCATGGCTTTTATTGACTATGAAAAAGCCTTCGATTCCGTGAAACTATCAGCAGTAACAATGGCTTTGAAATCCTGCGGTATTGAAGATGCATACATTAGCATTATAAATAACATCTACGAAAATGCATGTGCAACAGTTCAGTTATTTGAGGATACAGCACCAATAAAAAATTAGAAAGAGAGTAAGACAAGGTGTCACGGTATCTCCCGGATCCCAATGCCACATTGCAAAACAAAATGTCTTTCAAGCATTGAACTGGGAAAACAAAGGGGTAAAGTAAACAAGGGATTCCGTCTATTAGCAGCGTCAGTAGATTCCAAGGTTTTCATATGAAAATGTTTCACTTCTTCCAAGTTTTGTCATGCTCCGGTCATACAATTCTTTTAGTTTCAGCATTCAGTAATCTCATTCATTTGTGACGTGTATATTTGCTTAGAAAAATATGAAGTAAAATATAATCATCCCAGAGTCAAATGGAGTGGAAGTTCCCGTCTGCAGCGATACGCTGAGAAATTTAAAAACACATTAACTACCGACAGAGAAGTTCTATTTTGCCAAGAATGTGGGAAATATACAAGAGTTGTCCCAAAATAACTAACAATGTTTTTATATAGAAATATGCTTACCTTAATAATCAAGGAATTGGTCGTCATTTTTTGAAATACTGCCCATTGCATCGAATACATGTGTCCCGACGTTTCTCACACTTTTTGAAAGTCTGTTGGAGTTCTTCATCTGAAATGCTGTTGATGCACTCTTGCGCAGTTGTGATAAATCGTTGATCCTTTTCAAATTTTTGTCCTCGTAATGTCTTTTTTTTAAATGGGGAACAACGGGAAGTCACATGGTGAGAACTATGGATGGGACATCAACTTAATATTCATTTCTCCAAATAAGAAACAACATAACTGGCCAAATGCGGCCTTGCATTGGATCGCACATGAAAAGAAATGGGTAGTCTAAGCTGAACGTTCTTGTTTAATGTCCAAATTCTCGGTTAAAATTCTGTGAGTTGATGACCGTAAAATATAAACCATGCCTTCGCTATCTCTAAGTGATAAGTGTCTGTCCTCCCGTATAATAGCACCTATTGTAATGATGTTTACCTGTTTAACACTCGTTGAAGGTCTTCCGACATACGCGATTAAAGCAGCCGACGCACGACCTTCGGTAATTTCTTTATGCCATTTGTAAATTGTTAATTTTCTTAGACATTCATCCTTATAATCCTCTTGCATGAGGCTGAAGTCTACAGCAAAATTTAGTAGCTCATCTTTGTTCCTTTCTCACATCCATTTTTTTTAAATCCACAGTGCGAAAAGACTTATAGCGATAAGCCATGACATTATGACCACCTATACCTAATAAGCTGTAGGACTCCCTTCAGCCCGCAAAACAGCGGCCACTCGGCGAAGCATCGATTCGATGAGTTGGAAATAGTTATCCTGGGGTATCTGGTACCGTAAGGTCAACAGCAGGTCTCCCAGTTCCCGTACATTTCGGGGTTGTGGTGATTCAGCACGATCCCGCTTTCCCAAGTCGAACCACAAATGCTCGATTGGGTTCATGTCAGGTGCGTTTGGAGGCCAGAGCATTAACAGAAAGTCACCAGCACGCTCTTCGAACCATTTCTTGACGATTCTGGCATTGTGACATGGCGTATTATCCTCTTGGTAATGGCCATTAAAAGCAGGGAACACAGTTGCCATGAATGGGTAAAATTGGTCCGCAACGATCTTCAGATGCCTGACGGCTGTCAGGGATTGTGCAATTGGGATAATGGGTCCTAAAGTGTCCCAAGAAAACATCGCCCACAGCATAACACCGCCGCCGCCGGCCTGTTTCCGCCCAACAGTGCATCCAGGTGCCATAGCCTCCGTTGGTATTCGGCGTATCCGTGCTCTACCACCTACGTGATACACCAGGAATCTTGATTCGTCAGACCAGGCCACTTTCGTCCAATCATCCATGGTCAAATCTCGATGATATTGGGCCCATTTCATGCGTTGGTGGTGATGGCGTGCAGTGGGCATGGGAACTCTGCTGGGTCTTCTGCTACGCATGCTCATGCGCAGAAGGCTGCTATGAACTGTGTGCTGCGACACATTGTCCTGATCACCATTGTCGTATCTACGGGTGATTTGTCGCACTGCTCATGCGCAGAAGGCTGCTATGAACTGTGTGCTGCGACACATTGTCCTGATCACCATTGTCGTATCTACGGGTGATTTGTCGCACTGTGGCCCTACGGTTGCTGTGAATAATACGCGAGAGTCTCCGCTCCCCTCTGGCATGAATGAGCTGCGGACGACACACGGCTCGACGACGGTCTGTCGTTTGGCCATTTTTTGCACCAGTTTTGATACGTACTCACTAAAACGAAACGTGAACAACCAACCAGCCGCGCCGTTTCCGAGATCGTAGTTCCCAGGCGCCGTGCCATCACAATTTGTCCTTCATCAAACTCTAATAAATCGGCAGCGTTTTCCCATCCTGACTCAGAACACACTGCTTACCGAAAGCCGGTCCTCGGGTTGTATATATGCTGCTCTGTGAACTTCGCCTGCGCCACCGTTCGGTCTCCAGGCCTGCTCATTTCTCTACGCTGGGGGTGGTCATAATGGAATGGATCATCGGTGCATTAGGAGTACACGAAAAAACGCTTATTATATTGCGCACTACCGATGACACATGCGGGACAAACAGGTATGGCTGGTTGCTATGGTTACTAAACGACTACTGTTTTTTGAAGTTCGTGCCAACGTCAACCGCAGTGTCGCGAATGTTTTATAAAAACATTCTCAGTTGTTTTAGGACAAGCTATATATTACAGTAGATCAGCTTTCCCAAGTAACACAGCATTTGTCTAGTAATAAGCATATCGTCACTGCTTTTTGTATGACACATAGACATCTCCTTGGAGAACCAGTTCTGCTCGTATTGCATCCCTTTAAAGTGCTCCGAATGTTATTCAGATCTATGTAAGGCGTTCGTTTCACCCGTTATTTCAATTTAATAATCCGGTGTTCAGAAAGTTTCTTAACAGAATGCATTTTGCTCTTTTTTCTCCAAAAATTATTCTTACGCCTTTTATCTCTCAGTTCCACTCTTACTTCTAGATTTAATCATTATGATACAAACCATGAAGACTTACATTTTTCAATCGCTTTCTGAAGCCAGCGAGTTAGGTTTAGAGATCCCATGGAAGTAAATCAACCAAACATAAAAAAAAACACAATCCCTTCTTTTTTTCCCTTGGTAATCGAATCTTTTTCCTCGGCGCGATTAGCAGCAGTTGTTCGACTGATGTATATAGTTATGATTGTTGACCAAAGGTGTAGTTTGCTTTCATCTTCAGCAACTCTATAAAAATGCAGGATATTGTGAAATTCGCGATTTCACAGACGTTGTTCATATTCATCTTCACGACTGAAAATAAATACAAATCTCCACTCTTGTAGTTAGATTCATTTTTTTCATTGAAACAGAATACAAAAGATGAAGACTAACATTTTAACAATATTGTCTATATGTTTTAATAAAATCATATTTCCTTTAGATGATAACGAAGTTCACTTGTAGCAATTTCTCTTAGCCAATTTTGAATTTGTATGAATGGCAATATAAAAGACTAAAATATAATTATGTATTTAAATGTCTCTGTGCTTGTGTAAATTTTGCGTGCAAAAACTTGAGCGCGCATGTACCCAGCAAAAGTGTTGCTGGCCACTGCTGGCATTGCTGACTACCCAGCACTGGTAGTCAGCAATGCCAGCAGTGGCCTAGCACTATGTTGCCACTGCTCAACCGTCAATAAAATGTGCCGGAGGCCACTACATGGGCCAGCAGTTCAGACCAGCAGCTGGCCAATAGTTCGCACCCCCTCTGTTGTCATATGCCAGAAGATGGCCATCAGTTATCCATCACAGGCAGTGGCTGACACAAGTGGTCCTTACGCAACCCTGCAGGCACGTGCCATAAATGATGGCCAGCCTAATGTGGTCCCCTAGTTTCCCGGCAGTGGCAGCTGACAATCTCGTGACGTAACTTATGGCTTGCCGAATCTTGTCCACCAATTTCCCAGTAGTAGCCATAAAAAAAGTGATAGCCGCAGTTTCCCAAAGGCACGACTATTTTTTCTTTCCCCCAACTAAACTTCTGCATCATGGCAAGGCGCTGGGGAAATTGTCTCAACAGGTCCTGAAAACCGCCAGTTTGGATCTGGCTGGAGACGAATCAACGACTGCTTATGCAGCGGTTGCTCTAGCAACTACACTAGTTTGCCACGCACGAGCCTTTGCATGAAGCTGATCCTCTTTCTTGCGCGATGTGAAACGAATGGTTTTCTTTTGAATTTTATACTGTTGTGAGGTATTTTTCATAAATGTTCGTTTCATATAATTCATAAATTGTGTTTCAATGTAACGATTGTTTTTATTCATCTTAAAGGAATTTCACTCACTTTCAACGAGTGTACCAACTTAAAGGCGCTTTCCAAAGTCTTGTGTTGTCATTGTAGTTTCAAAGGCGATTGTTTAATTAATATATGTACCCGTTCATGTCACATTCTGTTATATTTTTAACGTTGTATCTTTCGTTCCCGCGGTACGAAGCTACATTTCTTCTAAAGAGGAAAGATATTTTATCTTACTTGACGTTATTTTTAGTAGCGAGTTCCTCCAGTCTTGTGTATTCAACCTATGGATGAGTATATTATATCCACATAGTGTTGCTTTATTTTTTCAAAAAATTGATACATTTTGTACGCGTATAATTCTAACTTTTTTTTCCAACACAACGATTTTTAATGTTTTTCTGGGACTTTTGTTTCAAGCGGTTTAGTGTATGTTAAAACGAAAGATCACACAGAAATTATTTCTTGTTATTCATGGGAATGGAGTGGGTGTATTTAATGGCTGTCTGTATTTTTGATTATTTGTGTGTTAGTGCAGGAATTTTCCTACGAAATGAGTTTCATCGCCAACCACGCATGAAACGGGCCCAATATCATCGAGATTGGACCTTGGATGATTAGAAGAAAGTGGCCTGGTGTGACGAATCGCGATTCCTGCTGCATCACGTAGACGGCCGAGCGCGGATACGCCGATTATCAAAGGCGGCTGTGGCACCTGGATGCACTGTTGGGCGGGAACAGGCTGGCGGCGGTGTTATATTGTGGGCGATAATTTCTTGGGACACTTTAGGCGCCATTATCCCAATAGCACAATCTCTAACAGCTGTCAGGTATCTGAACATCGTTGCGGACCAAGTTCATCCATTCATGGCAACTGTGTTCCTTGCTGGTGATGGCCATTACTAACACGATAATGTGCCGTGCCACACTGCCATAATCGCCAAGAAGTGGTTCGAGGAATATGCTAGTGACTTTCTGTTAATGTCCTGGACTCTCAAATTCACCTGACCTAAACTCAATCGAACATTTGTGGTTCGACTTGGAAAAGCGGGTTCGCGCTGAATCACCACCATCCCGAAATGTGCGGGAACTGGGAGACCTGCTGTTGACATTATGGTACCAGATACCCTACGATACCTCCACCTGATTGAATCGATGCCTCACCGAGTAACCGATATTTGTCGGGCTAAAAGGGGTCTTACAGCTTATTTGGTAGGTGGTTCATCGGTGTAAGTCTCATTATTTCTATTATTTTTGGTTGGGAACTTTCAACCATCATGACCAACTCATTTACATATAAGCACTCGCACGTCTCTTATTTAGTGTCACTGGTTCAGGGAAGGAAGGGAGCCAATGCCGTGAGACAAACGCAACATCCATGTCTTACTGAGATTCGAACCTAAACACACGTCGGATGAATGGTCAGAATCCAGAGCTTAGACCACTGTGCCACCAGGACGGGTATTATTGTTTTTAGGGATCCGAAGTCATTTGACCTCCCCTGTCGTTACGCCAGAGACACCAAGTCCCTAATTATTACTTTTAGACATTTTCAGTGACGTGACATCATATGTTTTAGCCAATCTTGGTGTTTGAGGACTACTCCCAAGTAGGGTGTCATGAGGTAAAACAGTTTCACCCTTTCAAGCGTGTCTTCCAGACACTTTATTTCAAGTCCAATGATTTTGATCGGCATGTTGTATTAGAGGGAATATCATTTCCTAGATTTTTTGGTCCCCTTTAATGCGTGACATTGAATGAGTACATTTGAATCTCTTTCTTTAAAGTTCCGATTTCTTCGCCAGTCTGCGACAGACAGCAAGCCCCCTAAATTCCCGGAAGGCAAGGCACCTGCTCAGGGCTCCGGCCTTCAGAGGACCCCTTTCTTATCAGGATTCTACAGCCATAAAAAAATGTTTAGATTAAAATGAAACATGCTGAATCAAACAAAATAATTATGAATGGCATGCACAACTAAGTTAATGTTACCTTATTTGTGTAGGGTATGAGGACTTCTGAATGCACGTGAATTAAGCCAGCCAATTTTCCTGATTTAGGCGGGATAGCTCCAGTTTCCGGATTCCAGTATGTATGTTTTTTCACTGATTCATTTCCAAATAGCAGGATCACTTTAAGAAGTTCATTAACTATTTCAGTTACTACTGCCCCAACACAGGAATGTTTCTTTAAGGCGGACGTCAAGTAGTTTTGCTTCCTATACTTCCAATGGAAAAACTTCTGTACACATTTTCTTCACAATTCAAGGATGAACATTTGAACATCGATTAAAATAGCTTCATTTTATAACTTGAAATACTTAATATTTTCTAAACCATAATCATAATTATGCAATCCAACATTTGTTTGTCTACTGACGTCATCAAAGTACAGGTCGCGCCATCTTTTTTTCTAGTTTCAACACCACCAAAGGAAAAGTTATTGATTTTTAATATAACTATGGTTATGTTTTAGAAAATATTAAGTATTCCAAGTTATAACATGAAGTTATTTTAATCGATGTTCAAATTGTCATCCTTGGGAACGCATTAATTGCGAAGGAAACGTGTACAAAAGTTTTTCCATTGGAAGAATAGCAAGCAAAATTACTTAACGTCCACCTTAAATTGATATTTGTAAAACATCATGTTAGAACAACAATGCGTCCAGAAAGGTAATCTAATTTGGCATGACTGGTAAAATATATACGTTATCTAAAAATCTGGATTGTAACAATATAATTACTGATTTTCCTGAAATGAAGACAAGAAAAATAAATTTTCTTGAATATGCTTTTGCTAATTTATGAATTCTGCATGCCATTTTCAATAGGATGTTCAATGGCCTATGAATACAACACCCAAACGTAAGCAAAAAGTACACGTGTAAAAGAAAGGCTCTGTTTTGTAATTCGCATATCAGCCTTATCTTCCGCATATTTCATATTATTGCTTTCGTCTGAATGCGTTACATTGCAATAAGGCTTACTATCGGTAAAATGGAGAAGTTTTCTGTTGAGATTCTGGAAGAAAAGGGGGAAAGCCCTCTTTATCGACTTTTGTTTCATTATCGAGCGCTATGAAAGGTTCCCTAGTCGTGGGTATTATGTAAATCCCCGGAGAGACCGTGGTCAACATTCAAAGAGGTGACATTCTAGTAATGCAGTGATTACGGCTTAAAAATCTCAAGAGAGCACCGATTCGACAATAACCAAATATGAAAATATTTCTTCTACCCACATTATTCTAAATCTTGGTAGCATTTTGTATTATATATTGGGTTGATGCATACGTTCATGCCGTTTTATTTCACGAGTGTTTCTCAGGACAGTAATGACGATACAGATGGCCAGTTGCATATCAAAATGTAGCCAACGAATATTGTGTATCGAAATCAAATTGCGTTGTGTGATTGTGGCTAATGTTTTTTTGGTTTTCAGGTACAAAATTATGGAGTGTCAAGTAGAGACGAATGGACATTTCCGACATCTTCTGTTCTACGAGTTTGAGAAGGAATCCACTGCCGGCGAGGCCACTCGACAAATTTGTGCTGCGTATGGGGAGGATGCTATTGCTCCGAGTACAGTCCGCAAATGTTTTGAGCGGTTCTGAGGTGGCAATCAACGACCTTCCACGCGTAGGTCGTTCATCTCACTTTGATAAGGATCGTTTGAACCATTTCATCCACTTCTATACTTTGAGATGGACTGTGACCAGGCCACCGCAGTGCGACTCTTGGAACGTATGGGAAAGGTGCAGAAATCGGGGTCTTGGGTGCTTCGCAGTCTCACCGAGGACAATAAGAATCAGCGTGTTGCCACATGTGGTTACTTGCTCGCCCGCTATAGCTAATGTTCTCAGCAACACAAAGCATTTCTGTCACGTATTGTTACTGGAGATGAAAAGTGGTGCCTGTGCGTGAATTTCAGGCATCAGAGGGAATGTTTAAGCCCAAACAAGACTCCCACACCGCGTCCAAAACATGACCTTCATCCTGCGAAGATCATGTTGTGTGTCTGGTGGGACATGGAAGACATTATTCACTGGGAAATGCTGCCGAGGATCGGACCATCAACGCTGCACTCTATTGTGAGCGACTCTGCCGTGTAGAGGGAGACAAACACCAGAAACGGCCATGGCGTCCTTCTCCAACATGAAGACGTCCGCCATCGGAGTGCAGGCAAGACCAAGATAGGCATTCAGGACTTGAAATGGGAGATCTTTCCACATCCGGCGTATTCCCCAGATGTCGCCCCTTATCACCTGTTCCGCCAGACTATCACCTGTTCCGATCTCTGTCGAATGCAGTGCGTGGCAGAACGTTCAACAATGATGCTGATCTCCAGAATTTTCTTCATGATTTCTTCGTAGCAAAACCCTGAAGGTGTTTTCAAGAATGGCATTGCAGACCTATACAGACGTTGGGACACCATCGTAAACAATGGGGGGATACATAGTTGATTGATTCCGTTTTTCCTTCTGATGTAATTCATTCCGGTAGTGCTATGAAAAAACGACATGAACTTATGCATCAACCCAATATTTTTTGCCGCCCTGGTGGCGCAGTGGTCTAAGCGATGGACTCTGATGCTTCGTCCGAACGGGGTCCGGGTTCGAATCCCCGGTGAGGCATGGATGTTGTGTTTGTCTTACGGCACTGGCTCTCTCCCTTCCCTGGAACCAGTGACCCTAAATTAGGGACGGGCGACTGCTTATAGCCCATTCAGTCGCTCACGGGGGTCGTTAAACCTCCAATACAAAAAAAAATCCAATCCAAAAAATCCAATATTTTTTAATCAAACTGTTTAGATAAACAGGTCTCCCCAAAAATATATGTCCGGGATCATAGGGACGGCCCTGGTTATCTCTATCTTTAGCTTCTACAAGGGCCAAATGTAACAGCTTCATAACATTGCAGAATAAGAACTCTGAGATTAATTAAAAATGTGTTTATATCTACAACATGATACGTATTTTTGAGACCGTGTTTCGTTTGAATTTTGTTCATGATGAATTATGGGGTTACGGCGTATTCCTTTTAAGCAAATGACTTGTCCAGAAGTGATTGATAGTATTCTGACAGATTTTGTGAAAATATTGAATTTATATTTTAGACTCCTTCAAATATCTCTTTCGTGCTTGCCTTTGTTCCATTGTTTATCTGAGCTCCAGAAGAGCCTATTGTAAGTAAGACTTCCTCTTTTCAGAGGCAGAACGATCTCAAGAAGTGAAAAAGAAATTTCAAAACAGGTCACTTTAACAATCAAATAGTCTTCTTTCATACCTTATTGACTTTACCTCTATGAACAACCGAACGTTTCAAGACCACAAAAGAATATTTAGGGTGCCTGATTTCTGCTACAAAGCTAGAGGATAAAAAGCAAGCAACCAATGAAGAAATCGTATTTTTCTAAGCGATGCGCATGACAAAAATATCGATTCTAAACTCTACTTAGTGAGTCGCAGAAATTGAAATTGCTGCATATCAAAGAGGGCTGTTGATGCATTCTTCACTTGAAAACACAAAGTAATTTTACAAACCTGCTTCTATCACCTGGCTTTGCAAAACATGATCTTTCGGGTTTTTTTGTAAATTGTTATCCACTCATCGTTTTCAAATTTTCATAGTAAAATATTTAACGTGTCAAGTGTGAATAAACGGTGAAAAAAAATATAATTTTAAAATGAAAAAGGTCATCGAATATATGACGCACAGATTTGCAAGATCGCAAAAAGGAACAGACATGCCACGAATGTATCTCGGAAGAAGAACTAGAGTTGTGCAAACGGTTAACTTTTGCTCTCCATTTCATCAAGGGAATATAGAAAAAAGCATATGGAGTTCATTTCTACCAGCATTAAAGCTCTTTCACATTGCGGGCATCGACACTTCCCAATACTGGATGAAGAAACGCAGAGGTATGAGCGCGCAGTGCCTTAAGTACTTGCCAATTGCAATTCATATTTTTCTAATCATACATTTGATATACCTGCGAGAACATACGTTCTCCATTCGGACTAGATCTCATGTTCCAGTTTCATTGATAATATTAGATTTGTTAAGTTTATGTATGAGGATCCGCATGTCTTTTAAGGTGCACAGGTTAACTATCCCGCTCAAGAAATTAGCTGAAGTATATCAGTGTATAACTGACCAAAGTTTGCGTCAAGCTAGAAAAAAGCTGTTCTGATTTCTCTGACAATAGTACTGATGCACATAGCCGCGCTTATCTTAGGATTTTATCGGCAAGTGAAACATGGGAAAATTTTTGCTCTGTTTTCATACAGCCTGTTCAGTTTGAGTTCTACATCTAACCTATCACATGCTATTCTATTCGTTTTTTTAGTTTCGGTGTGCCATGATACCGTTACATATTTAATTCCGTGGAGTTTCCTAATTTATTACTTGAGCATTTCCTTTGTCATGAAAAACGCTTTCGAAAACTTTGAAGATCAGATAGTGAAAAAGGAAGTTTCAGATTTTTTTGTGTTAGCTAGGTTATACAAGAAGCTTGCAGACACTGTTTCATTAGTTGATGAAGTTCTTTGTGAAACAGCCGCCTTAGCAGTCATTTTTGCATCTTCAAATCTTTTTATTTCCTTGTTTTCCCTGTATTTCACTGGGCTGGAAGATATTCTACTATTATCAATGACTATATTTGGTATCAGTGGAAATTCTGCGTACATCTTAGTCATGACGCTGGCTGCGTCACGAGTAACTGAAACCTCTATACGAATTCGCGAAACTCTTCATAATATACTCTCGCAGAAATCTACGTTCTCAGAATTCAAGGATTTCTTGATGAACATCCAATTTCAGAAGCCTGTCCTTACCTTGTGGAAGACGATAACACTGAAAAGAAGCTTGCTATTAGAATTTGCAGGATTCATTCTCAGCTATAGCGTTCTGTTTGCAACAATGCAAAAAGTTGCGTAAACTCCAGGTTGGTTTCTGTTCTTTAGAAACAAAGTAGCTCTATGATTAATTTGACCTATCATTATTGTGAATATTTTACACCTTCCCCACCACTTCATACTGATATTTTCTTATGGTTTTGTAATTACAAAACAAAGTCCTGGATTCCATTTCTTAGTGACTCCAAAATTTACAAATTAATCATAAGAAGTAGATACGAAAGTGAAATATTTCATACGAAATTATTAAATGCACGTTGTTTACTCATTGACTTACTGGAATGTCTTAAGAATAATACGGTAGCAATCGAAGTTTTACATGACACTGTCCTAACTGAAATTAGCGTAGTACGGCATCAGTGATAGAATTCAAACAGGTTTTGCAGTGACTTTTTCAGAAATTTTCTTTAAAATATGTGATACGGTGAAAGGATGAAATTCTGAATTATTGCACTCGAAACGAGCAATGTTTACGCTCCAAACCGAACAACTATGCTCAGTTATATAAATACAAATATGTAATTCGTATAGTTTGTTTTAGTGATACATGTAGGAAACTGTACGATGGTGTGCATTTTACGTGACGAGAAACTTGGGACGATGGCAGTGGTTTGTATTACCACTCCGTGTTCAAGTGTTTTTTCTGGGATTTCCAATTTTCGGACCCCAAAACTCTCAAAATTGATAAACAGGCTATTTCAAAAACCAAGTATAACTTTGTAAATCAGTGAGAACACTTTCTGACTTTGTACCAAGTATAACTTTGTAAATCATTGAGAATACTTTCTGACTTTGTAACAAGTATAACTTTGTAAATCAATGAGAATATTTGTCTTGGTAAATTTGAACAAAGCAGTCGCATTTATGAGACTTATGAAGATAACTTGTAAAAGACTGGTAGATGGTTGTGATTTTACTTCAAAAACGAGAAGGATACTTTGCAAATCAATGAAAACATTTTTTTCATAATAAATTTGAGAAAGGCAGTCTTATTTATGAGGCTGATAATGTTATCATGTAAATGGTGGTGATTGTACTTAAAAAAGCAATGGATACTTCGTAAGTCAATGACAACATTTTTGTCTTGATAAATTTGAGCAAGACGATTTTGATTATGATGCTCATGGTGTTACCTGTGAAAAACTGGAAGATGATACTAATTTTGCTTTTCCACCTGGTTTTACTGGAAATCCTTTCCATTAATTTGTAGTTCGCTCTTTTTATTTACGCGTTTTAGGTGAGCTGTCTTTTTTTCAAATTAAGCATTTCTCACTTTCTCTGGTGTTTGCGTTCAAAATTTATATTTTAACTGTTACACCCTTTGAATCAGGATTCTTCCGTAATTAATAACTATATTTTTCGTGCTTATTCCGAATCACTGAAGTTTTCATTTGAAATGTGTTAATTTTGAATCGCTGATGCTATTATCCTAAATGTGCTAAATTTGAATTGCTGATGTTTGTACCTTAAATGTGCTAATTTCTTTTGGCTCATGATTTCATTTAATATATGGTAATTTTGAATCGCTGATGTTTCTTCTATAATGTGCTGCTTTTGAATCGTTAATGTTTTCCTTTGAAATGAACGAATTTTTACTTGCTGCTGGTTTCATTTGAAATGTGTTAATTTAGAATCGCAGATGTTGTCTTTTGAAGTGCGGTAATTTTGAGTAGCTGATGTTTTCTACCGAAATGTGCAAATTTAGAACAGCTGATGTTTTCTTTTGAAATGTTCTGATCTTGAATCGCAGATGTTTTAATTTGAAATGCATTAATATTGAAATGTGCAAATTTAAAATAGCTGATGTTTTCTTTTGAAATGGGCTTATCTTGAATCACAGATGTTTTAATTTGAAATGCAATAATATTGAAAGGCTGAGTTATGTTTTTTTAGATGTGCTGATTTTCAATCGCTGATGTTTTCTTTGGATTTTTTTATTTTTGAGCCTCTGATATTTTTATTTAAAATGTGCTAATTTTCAGTCACTGAAATGTTTCTTTGAAATGTACTAATTTCGAATTGCTGATGAATTTTTTCTTAAATGTGCTAATATTGAATCGCTAATGCTTTCTACTAAAATGTGCTAATATTGAATCGCTAATGTTTTCTAGTAAAATGCGGTAGTTTTGAATCTCTGATGCATTTTTTGAAGGGTGTTAATTTTAAATCCTGTATGTTTTCATTTAAAATCAAGATATTCTAAAACACGTATGAATGCTCAAACAACGAAATGAAAAAAGCTTAGATTTATAACATTATACCCGCCACAGAAGCTGTTTCATTTGAACGGCAAATATACACTGTTGTTCAAATTTAAAGCAAAAAACCCCGAGAACTGAGGGAAAATACAATCCACTTTACAAATGAACTGAAAGCAGTGCAAGCTGGATTATGTACTTCATCACATCTTGGGGGAAAAGGAATAATTGTGCATGCATGCACACACAAGTTGCAACTAACTGGGGGGAATAGAATGTTACCCAAACAATTACCGCACTATCTCCATATTAGTCTCTTTTCCAAATGAGGGTTGGACGTATCCTTGTTCCACATCATTTCTGTATAAATGTCTGACGAGAATCATTTTGCCAGCCGAATTTTAACAAGTTAGTCAAAAGCATATTATTCCTTTTAGATAAGAACCAATGTCTTTGTTCATTGGCATATGTATTTAGATTTGCTACAATATATGGAGTTATTTCTTTACATCACCCCAGTGGTGATTATAATTTTCGTGCTTGTTGCTTTAATTTTAGAGCACTATGTAGTAAAGTTCAATGTTGTTATATTAATTAGAAAATACTTCTTTTCTAGCCTTGGCATAAGATTTCTTTTGAAATAATTATTTGCTTCTCTTCTGCCTAAATGTTTTTGAATTCAGAATAATTTCAGGTATAATGCTTCCGACATTTACGAAAGACTGAAGTTTCTCTGTTGAAGAGTATGACAATGAATTTTCACGATAGCAACGGGAAAAAGCTAGAGAGTGCATGCGCATGCATCGCAGGGGTATGCGTTCATGCATTTAATCTGAGGTCAACAACTTGAATTGTATCATGTATCTTATTAACTTTTATACACTTTTCCTTTTTACAGTGTTCCTTTGGAAAACCAAGCAAATAAAACATGCAACTATGACAAAACATTTTTATGCGCAAATATGTAATCCAGGCCATTAAATTTTTAATCGAATAATATTCCTCAATATTTAATATTTGGTTATCTCTGAAATCACGATATAGTATTTTGGATTATCCTTCTTTTCCGGTGTTAGCATGTAGTTAATTCTGGATTTAAAATCTTGTATTTTAGAGCTTGCTTCCTTTGATGTGTTCGTATGCGTACAGTACAATAAAAAAAGCTGGGTAAATATTTTTTAACACGCAAGGTGCTCAGCAAAACATACGGGTGTCAAATACTGAAAAAACAGGCGAAAACACATGAAACATGTAACACACTTTACAGTGGGTGCTGCTGCCGTCCAGAAGGGCACGTGGTATGAAGTGTTCATTGCTAACAATTTGTTTGATATGTGTCTGGGTTCGAATCTTGGTCAGGCATGGATGTAGGCATCCATGTCTTACGGCACTGGCTCTCTCCCGTGAATCGGTGACCCTGAATTAGGAACGGTCAACTGCTTATAACCGATAGAGTTGCTCGCAATAATCTTAAAACCCATAAACGAAGTATGTGTCAGTGCACTTAAGAGAATACATGGTAATATTATGTTTATGACAATGGCAGATAAATTTATCAATATACTCCGTTACAAAGTATATGACAATTACGAAAGTTTTAATTCCGTCTTTATACTTATAGGTATAAATAACGACATAACATTAATTACCAAGCTTTCTCAAGCTACGTTGCAAACAGAATGCGTAGAATAAAACAAATAAACAATAAACAACGTTCTTTCACGTGTTCTTGTCACATGCCATCATATTATAACTTGCGTGACGTGTTAAATAGCATTCACAGTATCATGCTCTACCTCGTATAATTTCATATGAAACCTCTCCATATTTAGGGGATATCATATGAAACATTTTTATTACATGCGTCCTCTCTTCCCATTATCTCCATTGACCCACGTATTGAAGATCCTCTATGTGTAGCATACCCAGCTATACATTTAGCACCAGGCCATTCAGGTATAGATGTATTATTTAGTACCTCTCTAGCATGTGCTATAGAAGGTATTGCATCTTTTACACTTATAGTATGTTCATCTTTCGCATTTCTACGATACGCAGATGGAACAAATAAGGTGTATGTTGGACTGACAAAAAGGTCTCTTAAGGCTACAGTTAACGAACATAGTAGAAATGTAAAAGATACAATACCTTCTACAGCACTTGCTAGAGTGGTAGTAAATAATACAGCTATACCTGAATGGCCTGGTGCTAAATGTATAGCTAGGTATGCTACACATAAAGAATCCTCAACACGTGAATCAATGGCGATAATGGGAAGGGAGGACGCGTGTAATGAAAGTGTTTCATATGATATCCCCCAAACATGGAGAGGTTTTGTATGAAATTATACGAGATAGAGCATGATACTGTGAATGCCGTCCAGAAGGGCACGTCACGTAAGTTATAATATGATGTCATGTGATAAGAACAAGTGAAAGAACGTTGTTTATTGTTTATTTGTTTAATTCTACGCATTTTGTTTGTAACGTACCTTGTGAAAGATGTTTGTTAACAAGCGAAAGCTTGGTAAATAATGTTATGTTGTTATTTACACCTATGAGTATAAAGACGAAATAAGAACTTTTATAATTGTATTTGGTGTATTCATTGATATCTACATGACGGTTTTTCTAAAATTAATTATGAAGTTAAAGAACTGCCTAAAGCAAAAGAAAAGCACATGCATACATAAAAAGTATATATGTATATATACTGCTCTGTGAATTTCACCTGCGCCACCGTTCGGTCTCCAGGCGCGCTCATTTTCTAGGATGAGCGCGCCTGGAGACGGCGGTCATAATGGAATGGCCATCGGTGTAGAAAGGTAAAGATCATTTTAGTTAGTATCGACGTACGACGCACGTCGAATATTGAGCGATTCGAGGTTTCGTACCTGCGTGGTACAGATCACCAAGCTTTTTGTTTTCCATCACGAACGTTCACAACTAAGCTATCATCGGCCCCAGAACTCCGATATCTATCTAAATGGTGTATGCATCTACAACATGGCATGTATTGTTCAGACCATGTTTTGGTGACATTTCGTAAGTGATGAATTCTGGGTGTTACACAGTATCCCTTCCCAGGGATGATTAATAGGTTGTTTTTTTTTCGAGAGATGTATTACGAAAACTGTACATTTCTGTTTCAAATGGATTCCAATTTTGTTTTCTTGTTTGGCTTTGTTCGGTTGTCAGTATGCCTAGAAAAAGAATCTATTATGAGAAGCAAAAATAACAGGTCATCTGTTTTCAAGCGCAGGGTAATTTCGAAAAATTCAATAGAAGTTTGGAAACAGGATACTCTCACGCCCTGTCATTCTTCTTTGGTAACTTATTGAATTTACTTGAACAGACTACTGAATGTTTGAAAAATAATAATGAATATTTTGCGTGCCGGATACCTAACAAGATAATAGACGAAATTGACCAATGAAGAAATTGCATTTTCCTAAAGGATGCGCACTTCGTTCATAATAGAAACTGATTTATTTTAGTGAGCTACATAAATTGAAACTGCCTCATATCAAAGAGAGCTCCTCGTGCATATACCATTTGAGAACCCTAAGTAACTTTAGAAATCTGTTACAATCAACTGGTTGTATAAAAGAACAGCTTTGTTGTTAAATTTTCACTCATCCATCGTCTTTGAATGTTCATAGTGAAACTCTCGAAGTATAAAACGCTAATGCAAGGCGAGAAAAAAGAGAACTTTAAAATGAAACAAATCATCAGCTCTATCTACCACAGGTTTCTCACGTCCATAAAAGAAATAAAGATGCCACGGATGTCTTTCAGGAGCAGAACTTCAGCTGTACGAAGAGTGAAAACTCCCTCCTCGATTCATTATAGAAACATAAAGGACAGCATACGTACTACGTTTCTGCCAATATTAATGATCTTTCATATTTCGGGTATCGACACTTCCCAGTACTGGATGAAGAAAGGAAGAAGTAAAAAAGGGCAGTGTTTTAGGTACTGGCAAGTTGCAATTCAAATTTTTCTAATCATGCATTTCCTATACGTACGGGAAGGTATGCAGTTCTCACATGCTGGCATCCACATTTCAGTTTCATTGATAATAATAGATTTCGTAGGTTTGTTAATAAGGATCAGCGTGTTTTTCCAGTGGCATAAATTAGCAAGCCCCCTCCAGAAATTCGCTGAGATGTATGAGTGTATAACGCAACGAAGTTTGCTTCAAGCTAGAAAAAGCAGTCCTGATTTCTCTCGCTATTCTGCTGATGAACGTAGTCGTATTTAGCTTGGCGTTCTGTTGGAACGTGAAACGCACGAACGTTTTTGCTCTGTTTTCAAAAAATATGTTTAATTTGAGTTCTACGTCTAACCTTTCACATGCTATTCTTTTCTGTTTCTTAGTTTCGGGGTGTCATTGGGCCATCACATATTTTGTTCCGTGGACTTTCTTAATGTACTACTTGTGCATTTGTTTCGTCTTGGAAAATGCTTTCAAAAGCGTTGAAGAGCAGATAGCACGAAAGGAAACTTTTGATTTTTCTGAGTTAGCAGGAGTATACAAGAAGCTCGCAGAAACTGTTTCATTCGTTGATGAAAGTCTTTGTAAAACAGCAGCTTTGGTAATCATCTTTGTCTCTGCAAATGTTTTTATTTCCTTGTTCGTCATGTATTCCATTGGACTCGGAAGTTTCCATCTGCTCTCACTAAATGTGTTTGTTATTGCTGGTAATTCTGCACACATCTTAGTTATGACACTGGCTGCGTCACAAGTTACTGACGCTTCTATTCGAATTCGTGGGATTCTTCAGAATTTAGCGTCTCAGAAATACACGTACACAGAGTTCATGGATTTCCTGGTGAATGTCCAATTCCAGAAGCCTGTCCTAACTTTGTGGAAGACGATAACTCTGCAAAGAAGCTCGGTGCTAGGATTTGCAGGATTCCTTGTCAGCTACAGTGTCCTGTTTGCAACAATGCATAAAATCGTATGAAATCCAGTTTTTTTATACCCGTCCTTCAGAAGCGGTGCGAAAATGTCTGCGTGATGAACTTGACAAACCACTATTACTATGTTTTTACATATTGATCAGAACTAATACCAGGTATTGTCTCATACGTTACATAATTATCTCGCTAAATCTTGCTTTCCACTTCATTGTGATTCTTAAAATTACTGACTATTCATGTGAAATTGATTCGAAAATGAAACCTTTTAACAAAACTTAATAAATACACGTCGTTTACGTTAGTGACTGACTGAAATGCTTTACAAAAATAGGATAGTAAACGAAGTTTTACACGCCTGTGCAGAAACTCAATTTGGTGCAGTAGTCCTCAGAATTTTGACTTTTTAGTAGGACATTTTTTATACTATGAAATGCCGCGATAGGGTGAAATTGTGAATTGCTGCAGATCTTTAGGTAAAGTGCAATGTTTATGCGCCAAGCGGAGCAAATTTGACTGTGCAATATCCAGAAAGGTAAAAAAAAAGAGTTTTCGGATGATCTCCCAATTTGCTGATGCACTTAGCAACAATTATTGTTCAGGTCTATTAGCAAGCCAGATAGCCTGACTTTTTAACATTGTTTTCGGACAGTGCCCTTTACAATCGCTTTGTGTTGCTGTTAGCGATTTCTTTGTCATCAACTTTGCACCTTAGACTTTCCGTATTTGTTACTTGTGCATTTATTAAGTACCGAAGAAATCTTTCGAAAACTTGGAAGTGCAGATCCTAAGAATGAAACTTCCAATGTTTCTAAGATATTGGATATTGTATATAAAAGTTAAAACACGTGTTCTTTCATTAATCGATAAAGTTCTTTGTGAAGAAGCAGCTTTGTTAAAAGTCTGTCCATCTTCACGTCTTTTTATTTTTCTGTTCATTGTATTACGCAGCTTCCGATGAAATTCTGAGAGCCTCGATGAACGTGTTTTTGTATTGCTTCGTATTGTGCATGCATTCCTCCCATGTCGCTCGCATCTCCACAGGTCGCAGAAACTGCTCTACTGTTTCGGGAAAGCATCGAAAATTTAGTGACTGAGATTTACGTGCTCATATTCCACAGATTACACCATGGATATCCAATTTAAGAAGCCTCTTCTCACCTTATGGAAAAAAGGATAACACTGAGAATAAGCACACTGATACGTTTTACAGGATTCGTTATCAGTTCCAATATCCTATTTGCTAAAATGAAAAAGAATTCATAAAACTTATCTTTCGATGAGGTTTTTCAGAGAAAATAATGTTATGCTACTTTCACAATATTCAGTAATTATTTTCTTGTAATTTCGAAAAGTTTTAGTTTGAGTTAGTTCACAGGTATTATTGTGAAATTTTCTCATTGTATATTATCCTTAGCTAAAATCTGATTTCTATTTGTTAATGATTCGTGAATTTAGAAATCAATGGTATAAATATTGATAGTTTATTAATATAGGTTGAATAAGCACTTCAGGCATTCGCTATTTATGCGAATAGCTCATTATAATGCACAGCAAAAGCATTAAATAATTTTGAATAGCTTAGATTTCCTTTCTGTTTCTTTTAATCATGCTCACCTTTTTGTTCTGTTTTATTGATGAATTATAACGACCAAAATGAGCAACTTATGTGGGTATAAGCAATCGGCCGTCCCTAACTTAGGGTCATTTCATTGCAAAGAAGGGAGAGAGTCAGAACCCTCAAGCAAGCACAAAATTCATGTCTGATTCGTGACATGGGCTCGAGTCCATCTGGAACTGACGATCAGAAGATATTTTGAGTTGTTCAAATTTTCTATCATTATCCAAATACACGGATAACCCGTTACATTGTGACCATCCCTAGACTTCAAAATGACCACGCCTGAAGACTGACCGGTGGTGCAAGCGAAGTTCACGGAGCAGTTATATATACTACCGGACGAGTATTCGAAGACAGAATGGGAAAAGCTGACGATTTATCGGAGTTAATAATAACTCCGATAAAGCCGTCACAATTTGTTCTTTATCGGAGTTGATAAAGAACAAATTGTGACGGCACGGCGCCTAGGAACTACGGTCTCGGGAAAGGCACGATTTCTCGGTTGTTCACGTGCTGCAGTAGTGAGTACGTATCAAAAGTGGTGCACAGATGGCCAAACGACGAACCGTCGTCCAGTCGACGGTCATAAGCAGCTCACTGATGCCATAGAGGAGCGGAGACTGTCACCCATTGTTCACAGCGACCGCAGGGCCAGAGTGCGACATATCACCCACAGCTGCAACAGTGGTTCTCAGCGCAATGTGTCACAACACACAGTTCATCGTAGCCTTCTGCGCATGGGCCTGCGTAACGACCCAGCTGGGTCCCCATGCTCACTGCACGTCATCGCTAACAACGCATGAAATGAGCCTAAGATCATCGAGATTCCACCGTGGAGGATTGGAAGAAAGTGACCTGGTCTGACGAATCAAGATTTCTGGTGTATCACGTGACAGCTGAGCGCGGACACGCCGATTACCAACGGGCGCTATGGCACCTGAATGCACTGTTGGGCGGAAACAGGCCGGCGGCGGTGTTATACTGTGGGTGAAGTTTTCTTGGGATACTTTAAGCTCCTTTGTTCCAATCCCAGACAGCTGTCAGGTATCTGAACACCGTTGCGGATCAAGTTCACCCATTCATGGCAACTGTGTTCTTTACTGGTGTTGGCCATTACCAACAGGATAATGCGCCACGCCACAGTGCTAGAATCTTCAAGGAGTGATTCGCGGAACAGGCTGGGGATTTTCTGTTAATGGCCTGGTTTCCAAATTCACCTGAGATTAACCCAATCGAACATTTGTGGTTCGACTTGGAAAAGCGGGTTCGCGATAAATCACCACCACCCCAAAGTGTACGGGAACTGGAGGGCTTGTTGTTGACATTATAGTACCATATACCCCATGACATCTATCGTCACCTCATCGAATCGATGCCTCGTCGAGTGGCCGCTGTTTTGTGGGCTAAAGGATGTCTTACAGCTTATTAGATAGGTGGTCATAATGTATTGCCTCACCGGTGTATACCTAGGTTTTCTAATCAGTTATGAGTTCAAACATTTCGCGTGATTTCAATGTGTAATATTTCCATTTTAAAAAGAAATTCTGATCCAAAATTTAGTCAATTGTTTTAAATCAATGAATGCAAAAGTAATCAATATAGACCAAAGATGTGTATCACTTGATTCTTAAGTCACCAGAAAAATGTAATACACCAATGAGCTATTACATTATGACCACCTAACTAATAAACTGTAGAAACCTCTTTAGCCCGCAAAACAGCGGCTACTTGGCAAAGAATCGATTAGATGAGGTGATGATAGGTATCCTGGGGTATCTGGTACCATTGCATAAACAGCAGGTTCTCCAGTTCCCGTACATTTCCGGATGGTGATGATTTAGTGCATTCCTGTTTTTACAAGTCGAACAAACAAATGTTCGATTAGGTTCACCTCAAGGGAATTTGCAGGCCGCGGCATTAACAAAAAGTTCCCAGCATGCTCCTCGAACAACTCCTTGACGATTTTGTCAGTGCGGCGTGGCGTATTATCCTGTTGGTAATGGCCATCACCAGCATGTTCCTCGAACAACTGCTTGACGATTTTGTCAGTGTGGCGTGGCGTATTATCCTGTTGGTAATAGCCATCACCAGCATGTTCCTCGAACAACTCCTTGACGATTCTGTCAGTGTGGCGTGGCGTATTATCCTGTTGGTAATGGCCATCACCAGCATGTTCCTCGAACAACTCCTTGACGATTCCGTCAGTGTGGCGTAGCGTATTATCCTGTTGGTAATGGCCATCACCAGCAGGGAACACAGTTGCCATGAATATTTGAAATTGGTCCGCAACGATGTTCGGATGCCTGCCGGCTGTCAGGGATTATGCTATTGGGATAATAGGGTCTAAAGTATCCCAAGAAAACGTCGCCCACAGCATATCACCGCCGCCGCTGGCCTCTTTCCGCCCAACAGTACACCCAGGTGCCATAGCCTTTTTTTGGTAATCGGCGTATCCGCGTTCTGCCGTATACGTGATGCACCATGAATCCTGATTCGTCTGACCAGGACACTTTCTTCCAATCATCTACGGTCTAATCTGGATGATTATGGGCCCATATTATGCGTTGTTGGTGATGATGTGCTGTGAATATGGAGACCGTCTGGATCTTCGGCTTCGCAGGCCCATGCGCAGAAGTCTGCGTTGCCGCCCCCGTGGCACAGTGATCTAAGCGATGGCTTCTGATCATTCGTCCGAGATGGGTCCTGGTTCGAATCCCGGTGAGGCATGGATTTGTTTCTGTCTTCCGGCCCAGGCTCTTTCCCTTCCCCGGAACCAGTGGCCCTAAATAATTAGGGACGGGCGCCTGCTTATAGCCCACTGAGTTGCTCACGGTGGTCGTTAAACCTCCAGTCCCAAAAAAAAAAAAAAAATGAAGTCGACGGTTGGATGACGGTTCGTCGTTTGGCCATCTCTGCACCACTTTTGATACGTACACACTATAACGGCACGTGAACCACCCACAAGCCACGCCGTTTCCGAGGTCGCAGTTCCGAGGTGCCGTGTCGTCACAATTTGTCCTTTATGAAACTCCGATAAATCGAAAGCTTTTCCCATTCTGACACCGAATGCATTACTAACCGAAAGCCGGTCCTCGGGTTGTATATATTCTGCTACGTGAGCTTCACGTGCATCACCATTCATTCTCCAGGCGCACTACTTTCTCTGGGCTGGGGGTGGTCATAATGTAATGGCTCCTTGGTGTAAATCTCATTGATGTGAAACTTGTAGTAAAGCAATTTTTGCAGAAAATTTAATTTGAAAGCTTATATTTTCCTCAAATGTTTTTGTTTCTGCATATGTATCGAATTTCGTGTCCGCGCGTCATGTAAATTAACAAAAAGAATCAGACTTTATTTATAGAGCCAAAAGGGCTTTCTCCCTTGCCTATCGCCAAGCTGCCCGTGAATCTGGGATTGGTACTTTAAGATCCCTCGCCTACTCTTCCGTGTTTGATATACAGATGACAGAAAATATGATCAAGTAAGCTGAAGCTGCCGATAGTAATCCTATATCTGCCCCTCAAATCGTTCTTTACACTACAGTGTTTCTATCCTCGCAAGTTCCTGGTTTTGTATTCTCTCAAGTACTGTTAGGAAATGTGGCTTCGGCATCGGAATAAGTTCGCCAAGGTCAAAGGCGACCTTGCTCAGCGCCATAGAGGCAGCCCCACTCTGACAACGGCTGTTGCTGGGTGCTCTCTGCTTTTAGAGTACTTTGATGTCCAAAATATCTTTTAGTTTGTAACTTCTTCAGCACAAGCTTGATGTTAAACACAGCAAACTAACCGCTGCTTTAAGGCAACTTAAGATCCACCTTGCTGTCTCTAAATGGGATGAAGTCAAGAGATCGCTCGGAGTACAAAAGCAAGAATCACTCCATATAGGGAAACTGCTGAGATTCATTCATCCCAATACAATGGTTTGCAACGAGCACGACCACCGACCTTCCTTCTGTTTGGCACGTGTTACTTTGTATTCCGTACACTTAAATTCAGAATTGATGCAGTCTGCACGAGGTTTTATCTAAGCATCTGTCACGTTTTATCCTGAATTTTTAGCTAGGACCTATTCTCATGCATTTTAAGTGAGCGACTGCCTCATGAAGCGTCTGTCTGGGGTGAAACACTTGCACTATGTTCCTATATATTTACCCCAATAAGCGGATTTTAATACGTTTGAGATACTATTTCCATTTGATGCGTGCAATCGAATCTAAAAAGGTTATATGTTTTGTAACCAGGTAATTTGATTAAGTAGAGAGTTGCCATACTACCTATTCTTGACGTACGTTAATAAAAGAGTGGACAGTGTAAGTATGATTTATTTGACTTTCCTCAGTTCCTTATTATTTCTAGTGCTTAAATAGTTTATTCATGTTTAATTAAGTATAGAGTTGCAGCGAAATGAAGCTCTTTGGGATTCATCTAAAGTAATTCAGTAAGCTTAACTTTGAAGCAAGTTTACTTCGGCAAGTTAAGCTGTGATGGTTGTAGTGCTTTACAGTGAAGTTTCATGTTAGGATAATAGTTGTAAACATAAACACATTCCATGAAACTATTATCTCACAGATTTTGAGTTAAGCTGGGCTTACGTCCGAGTTCCAGATGAGGCATGTTTGGTGTGCTTGTCTTACGGCGCTGGCTCTACTTACAGCTAGCATCGTAAGACAAAACGGAAAGCTCTAAATTAGGGACGTGTTTAAACAAAAGCTCTAAATTAGGTACGGGTAACTGGATTTGACTCTCCGAGTTCATTATGATGTTTGTTAAACCCCAGGACAAAGAAAAGATTGGTGACAAACAATACGCAAACACCAATGTGCATTTGTTACGTAAATCTTATTACACGATACAAATGCGAAGAGCAGAAAGAGAGGTCGTGTGTGATATGAACAGATTAGTAAAGTCTGAACAGTGTAGTAAAGTTTGCAACTGCCATAATCAGTGTAGTAAAGTCTGCAACTGCCATAATCAGATTAGTAAAGTCAGAACAGTGTAGTAAAGTCTGCAACTGCCATGATCAAGGTAGTCATTTTTTGTTTGCTAGGAAATTTTACGACCACTGTGAACAACTCGATGCGCTATAAACAGTAACTCGTCACTAATTTAGGAACTCTGGTTCCAGGAAAGGGGAGAGAGCCAGTGCAGTAAGACAAGCATAACATCCATGCCTCACCGGAGTTCGAACCCATGTCGGACAAATGGCCAGCATCAAGAGCTTAGACCACTGCGCCACGTGTTCGGCCAAGAATATTCCCTGTACACTATAGGTATGCAATGTAGGCTGTTGAGTGCTTCAATCCACAGTGAAATTATATTCTTCGGTATCAGAAAATGTCACATACCGTGGAATCGGAACACTGGCGTTCGGTATTTTAATTTTATGCGTTTGGTGTGAAAAATCCGGAGAAATAGCACATTAAGTTTTTAGAGCACGTTGAGGGGTTGGCAGAGAAAGGAGAAGCACGTCAACGTCTTGACATTGTTATAAATGCATTTAACGTAACATGTAGGTATGTCGTCCTCAGCTCATTTACGATTAAAAGTGATTTGATAACATAACCTACCCTACTATTTGCATTTAGACACCTGCATGCCTCCAAATAATTAATCTTTGTTTACAGAAAACTTAATATTGTTTACGGAAACCTTTGCTCTTTTAATACAGTTCTGGTCTTCGTGGAATACCTTTCACCATAGTTTTGTGAATATCTGTCGCTAGGCTCCGCAATTCAGATTTGAAAGTAACGACCAGCTTATCACTGTTTTTTGCGATATCTTTTGTTCCACGCACCAGACGATCAAATTCGCCCCAGAGATCTTCTATGCGGTTCAGTTCAGGAGAATGGGCTGGCCACATCAACTTTTCGTTGCCCATATCATCCAATTGATCTGAAACAACTCGATCAATATGACATGTTGCGTTTTTTTGCTGATAGAGGTATGCGCCTTCCTCAAAGGATCACTACAAATTCGGTAATTAATAAGTATGCAGAAAGTTTTGTCCAAATAACCAATAATCCGAAGTAGAACCACGAGAAACTGTTCCATACTAGCATGCTACCTCCACTAAGGTTCATGTTTGGGACGATGCGGCAAGGAAGGTACCTATCTCCCGGCACCCGCAACGCCAAGGAAGGACCGCCAAGCTGGTGGTCTGTGTACTTTTTTCTAAAGCATAGTTTTCCACTAGTGTACAGTTCAAAATATACGTTTATTACACCGCACTAATAGGTGTGTCACATTAGTTCAAGTGATTAGTGGCGGTTGGATGGATTAGTGACGATGGTAACCCATATCTCGCAGTGTCCTGGGCACTGTAATGGTGCTAACATCAGTCCAAATAGCTTCGCACAAGTTTTAAATGGTTTAAGACAAGGTTATTTCGCATTCTGAGCGTACAGACCTATACATAGCTCTCCTATCACGTGTTACTAGGCGTATGTGCCGTTTCTTGTAGTTTTTACACCCCTTCTGATGCAGTTTGCATAACACTTCACCAACCGGTGACCGTTTGATCTTCAATGCCTTCAAAAGTTACGACCATTTATGTGGCACCAGTCCGGCCTGAAAATCTGTTAAATGACGCATTACGCAATCATGGTCGTGTTGTTGTCTCATCTTAGCCATTGGAGCATATTCATAGCTGGGTTTGTGACGCAACGGTTGAGTAGGATAGAATTCAAGATGTGGGACTGGATATTAGTGGTGAGGTAGTGTACGTCTCAAGGCAACACATTTTGAGAGGTGCCAAAATTAAGCGATTAAGAAATTAATAATAATAAAAAAAACGAAGCACAATTCGGCACCGGTGTCCTAGCAGAATGAGGTTCTGGCTTCTGGCCAATCGTTTAAAATGAGTTCGGGTTCAAATTACAGATAAGGCAGGGATGATATGTACAGTTGTGGCCAAAATAATGGAAACCTTTAGGAAATAGTGTATTTTTGAGGTTTGATGGCTCATAACGCCACTTTGTTTTGGAGTAATACCATTAAAGTATATTATAATGGAAAGATAATTTCATCAAGAATGTAATGAAGTAACTTTTACGAAGGATTTTGTATTAGAACAGCAGTTATAAAGAAGAAACTTGAAACACATAGAAAATATGAGTTATACAAAAATTCTTACCGTGTCAGTTAATACTTAGTTGGGTAACCTTTAGCGTTAATTTCGGCCATACAACCCCTTCCCAAGGAGTGAACCACGTTTTTTAGTTCTACAGCTGTTATAATGTGAAACCAAGATTTTATTACTGCTTCTATTAATTGGGTTTTATTACTGGGTTGCTTCTGACTAACAAGCTTCTTTAGTCGGCTCCATAGATTTTTGATGAGGTTAAGGTCTGGGCTATTCCCAGGGCATTCCAGCAGTGGAATATGATTACCTTGAAACCACTTTTTGCACACAGCAGCAACATGACATGGAGATAAATCCTGTTGAAATATAAATGCTTCATTATCTTGGAAAATATCACGTGCCGAAGGCTTTAGTTTGGGCTCAAGTATTTCATTAATGTATTTTTGGCCATTTATATTCCCATTAATCACGCAAATTCTGCCCACACCTTTTGATGTCATACAACGCCAGATCATAACACTAACTGGGTGTTTCACGGTACATGTAATGCAATCAGGATTCAAATCTTATCCGATTCTTCTCCTTACGTATTTTATGCCATCACTACCAAACAGGGAACGTTTGGTCTCATCAATCCAAATAACACTTTCCCGTTGTTCCGCTGTGCAGTTAACATCTTAATCTTTTCAGCCTTTTACCCAGTTTAATCTTTTCAACCTTTGTTTGAGAGATAAAAATTGCTTTTTTCGTGGAATTCTAGCTTTTAGATCAAATTCCTGCATTGTGCGCAGAACAGTCCTTGCACTCAACTTCACATTGCATTGCGCCATTTCATCTTGTATACACCCAGATGATTTTCTTCTGTCACCTAGGCACAGTGTCTTAATTCTTATATTATTATTTGCTGTCGTGCACCTTTTCATGCCTTTAGAAGTCTAGTTTTGTAGTGTCTGTGTCTCCTTATACCTCTTCAAAAATTTGGAATGCCACCTTTGGTTAAGTTTCCACGAATCTTTCTTCTAATTTCTTCATAACTGAAGCCTTCTTCACTTAATAGTACTATTTTACATCGCTTTCGGGGTGACCAGTCAACTCTCGGCGCCATTTCTTTAGTTTTATTACGTTTTACAAGCTCACTAAATGAAAGAACACAAAACCAAAAAACTACCAACTTTATAGCAATCACATAACACACTGACAAATGTTCTCCTCTCAGCTCCAATACATGACATCAATAGCTAAATCCTACAGCGACCTGATTGGCTCATTGCCAAAAAAAGATGAAACCTGATTGGCTCATTGCCAAAAAAAGATGAAACCTGATTGGCTCTCTAAACTACTCATGCTCATTGGCTACATTCAAGTGAAGGAAAGCTACTTCACATCAACCTAAGCAAGTTGTGTTTCCTTTTTCTGGTTATTTGGCTATAACTTTTCATAGAATACAGATCATTGATCATACTTTCTTCCATTACATTCTTGGTGAAACTATCTTTCCATTGATATATAAGATTACGGCTCCAAACAAAGTGGTGTTATGAGCCATCAAACCTCAAAAATACACTTTTTCCAAAAGGTTTCCACAATTTTGGCCACTGGCGCATGCCTGATTGGTATGTCCCTTCTCTGTAACTAGTGGTGCCAAATATCTGTAACCCTTGGCTCATGGTGGTAAGTATCCCCATTCCGTCCCAGAGAAAACACGAACACACGTGCAGAAAGTGAAACAAAAAAGAGTAAAGGAAAGAGTGTGTTACCTAACTGTAGGAATGCAAAGCGAAGTAAATGAGATTGCACTACCTATGAGGACGCTGGCTATTCCAAGAACAGGTTATTAAAATCATACAATGCTTTAATTATGATACGCTTTTCAACATGCCGGAAATCTTTACTCAAGTTATGAGGATGATAAAGTTTTGTCGCAATCGAAGCATTTTTAGTCAAGTTATGAAGATAATGGCTGTGGAATAAATCTCGCTCCTGTGTCATGACTTTCGACCCCATTTAAATGATATTCAACAGAAACTATTCAGTGAACCTCTGGAACATGATAACGTTTTGTCGCAATCGAAGCATTTTTACCTAAGTTATGACGCATAAGGACAATGAAATGGATCTCGCTCCTATGTCCTGATCTTTGACCCCTTTTCGTCCATTTTCAATACAATTGTACCCCAGGTGGTCCCCTGCCACATAAGAAAATTTCATCGAAATCGAAACATTTTTACCCAAGTTATGAACTAGAAAGGCAAATGGAATGCATCCCTCTCCTATCGTGACCTTTGACCCCATTTCGTCCATTTTCAATAGGGTTCGTGCGGAGGTGGTCCCCTACCATATACTAATATTTCATCGAAATCGAACCATTTTTACGCAAGTTATAACGCATAAGGGCATGGAATGAATCCCTCTCCTATTTCGTGATATTTGACCCCATTTCGTTCATTTTCAATAGGATTTGTGCGAAGATGGTCCCTTATGACATGCTAAAATTTCTTCGAAATCGAACCATTTTTACGCAAGTTATGACGCATAAGGGCAATGGAATGGATCCCGCTCTTATGTCGTGACCTTTGACCCCATTTCTCTAATTTTTAATAGGGTTCATCCCCAGGTGGTCCCCTACCACATTCTAAAATTTCATCGAAATCGAACAGTTTTTACGCGAGTTATCGTGCGGACGGACAGACGGACACACGGACAAAGCTGGAGCATATACGCTTTATCAACCTACGGTTGGAAAGCGTAAAAAAGGGAAAACCATCACATAATTAGTAAATACAAAGAGAAATAGAAAGAAGTTCACTTCGATTTTTATTGCCTTGATTTCGGTTGAAACTCAGTATACGTTTTTGAAAAAATTCTGCTTTGGTTATCTAATCATAGGAAACTTGTAGGAGCTGTTTATATCTTTAGTTTACCATCGTTTTAAGATTACTCTGTTTCTGGCTTTTCCCAAGAACAGAAAATATTTGCACAGCTTCCCGGATTTCTACAGTTATACGACGTTCTGAATGTTGCAAGCACAGGGTTGAAATTTTTATCAACCTTCGTAGCTTACATTCTAATCTGGCACCATTATTCATGAATTACATAAACGCATAGATCTGAGTAACTCGGTTTATTGGTATATGAAACATTAAGAACTCCAAATTTCGTGGGGATTCGTGTCAATAAATTATAAACAACCTCCTTCGCAATGCTGTCGTTACACGATTTAAAAAACAGGTCTCAGTTGCAATTAAAAAATGAACTTTATTTACATCTAAAATCATCACAGGAAACATGCTAGTGCTTTCGGACCCACACTGGGTCCATCATCGGGCAACATATTGGGCCGAACTCCTGTTTATAAGGAGATGGTTCGTCACCTAAAGTCACTGGTTGGATGACGTAGTTCCATTTAACGCAAGCACACTTCAGCATGACATGCACATACATAAATGAAAATCACTACAGGTTAATATGATGGTAGGAGTTACGAATTGTGATAAAAAGTACAATGATTAAAAATGAAATGTCTCCATGACAATGGTAATATACATGGTGAGTCATCGTTTCAGCATTGGTTGGAGAATAAGTTGATAAAATGCTCTCCATAAAAAGTAAATTAGTTTTGTTGGATGCTGTTGCTAAGTATTTAACATTGTTCCAATCCGGTACATGGCAGCCCTGATTAACCAGTCTAGATAATGCTGTAGCGCACGAACCCTTCTTTACATTGTAGGCATGTTCAGAAATACTAGTCGAAATATTTCGAAGGGTGGATCCTATATATATGGAGTCATGCACATTAGGGAGAGTAGTCTTTGGAGGTATAGAGTACACTCCGTATCTATGTAAGGAGTTGACTTTGCCACGATCTCTTTTGACTGAAGAAAGTAATTTTTGAGTCTGAATTCCAAAATCCATGTTTTGCTTGGCACACGCTTTTTTCAGGATCTGTACAACATCGGGGATGTAATCAATGGAACCTACATAGGTATTAGATTCACCACTCTCTACGTTACAAAGAAGTGGTGAAGCTAATACCTATGTAGGTTCTATTGATTACATCCCCGATGTTGTACAGATCCTGAAAAAAGCGTGTGCCAAGCAAAACATGGATTTTGGAATTCAGACTCAAAAATTACTTTCTTCAGTCAAAAGAGATCGTGGCAAAGTCAACTCCTTACATAGATACGGAGTGTACTCTATACCTCCAAAGACTACTCTCCCTAATGTGCATGACTCCATATATATAGGATCCACCCTTCGAAATATTTCGACTAGTATTTCTGAACATGCCTACAATGTAAAGAAGGGTTCGTGCGCTACAGCATTATCTAGACTGGTTAATCAGGGCTGCCATGTACCGGATTGGAACAATGTTAAATACTTAGCAACAGCATCCAACAAAACTAATTTACTTTTTATGGAGAGCATTTTTATCAACTTATTCTCCAACCAATGCTGAAACGATGACTCACCATGTATATTACCATTGTCATGGAGACATTTCATTTTTAATCATTGCACTTTTTATCACAATTCGTAACTCCTACCATCATATTAACCTGTAGTGATTTTCATTTATGTATGTGCATGTCATGCTGAAGTGCGCTTGCGTGAAATGGAACTACGTCATCCAACCAGTGACTTTAGGTGACGAACCATCTCCTTATAAACAGGAGTTCGGCACAATATGTTGCTCGATGATGGACCCAGTGTGGGTCCGAAAGTACTAGCATGTTTCCTGTGATGATTTTAGATGTAAATAAAGTTCATTTTTTAATTGCAACTGAGACCTGTTTTTTAAATCGTGTAACGACAGCATTGTGAAGGTGATTTTTTACGTTAAGAACTGTATTCGTTCGACTGTTAAGTACCCTTTTTTGACAAACTAAGATTTCTTTACAAATGTTGAAAACGACAATCCGATTTTTGGTGTAAATGGGACAAGTGGTTAGCATACCTGGGGCGCTATCTGATAGGCTTGGATTCAATTCCCCCTCCGGGACGAAGAAATTTTCAAGTTTTCAGATATTATCTGACTTACCATCTTTGTCACATTTACGCCAAAAATCGGATTGTCATCTTCAAAATTTGTATTATATGGTGTAATCCCGTATTTCTTTCATAAGATTTCTCTTTTAAGTTTGGTTGACTGTCTAGATTTTACTCCACTGATGGTTTAAAATAAAGGTGACATCGCGACAACTTCCACTGATGTGATGACACCTGAAGTGGTATCGATCGAGGGTTTGGGGCTGGCTAGAATTCACTCCATTGATGGTTTAAATTAAACGTGAAATCGCGGCAACTTCCATTGACGTGATAACAGCCCAAGTGGTCGCGATCCAGGGTTTAGGAAAAGCTGTCCAATGTGGTTTTACTTTTCTTGAGAACTATCACATTCAACTATCAAAGTCAAATACAATTATTTCACTTTTGAAGAAATTACGATTTTGAATTTGGAAAACTAATATCGCTCTTAATGCTATGCACTGCACATGATGCTATGGCTATGCTTGTGAGGTCCATGTTCTCTAGTCGATAGAGAAATCTTACACCTTAACTTATGCACCTCAGTCTTACATCTAAATAATTATTACTATGGTAAAAGAAGTTACATCTCTTAGCGCATGATATAATGCTGAAAATGCAGATGAGAAATACTCCATTCAACTTGTAAACTTGTTTTTCGTTTTGGGCATTGACGACCACCACAAGCAACTCTTTCGGCTATGAGTCATCCTTATTTTGGGGCTACGGGTTGCATAGAAGGGACAACGCCAGATCCAACAAACAGCCACACCACTCATGTGCAGCACCCACGCCACTATGGTACGAATAGTCAAGAGTCAGTGCTTCAGACCAGTCAACCACTGAGCGGTTTAGCTCACAAAAGACCCAAACCCAAGTACAGCCGCAGTTTTGCGTCCATTACGAAATCGAAGGTTTCCCGCTAGCCGGCGAATTTCTCGAATACAAAATTTCTAGCCTTTGAATTTTTGTGCAACCCTCTGTGGCAGCCTCCTTTCCATTCTGTTACCAAAAAACGTTTTCGATGATTTTACTTAAAAAATAAATTATAGTGCTGTGAAAATCCTTACATATCTGCTCTAAGGAAATTTCATTAGCAAGACAATAACTTGTGTTTTGTAGTGATGTTAATCCCGCTGAAGGAAAATATTAGGTGTACAAATAAAATTTAAGTGGTTTCTTGTGTGACATAACCCAGCAAAAACAGTGTTTCTAGGCCGGCACTGGCACCCAGCAGTGGCCCAGGGCTATGTTGCCGCTGCCCTAACGTCAATAAAATATCCCGGCGGGCACCATATGGGCCCGCAGTTCAGGCCAGTAGATGGCCAACAGTTGGCACCTCATCAGTTGTAATATGCCAGAACAGGGCCATCAGTTATTAATCACTGGCAGTGGCTCCCACAAGCTGCCCTGCAAGCACGGGACATAAATGATGACTAACCTAATGTTGCCCGCTAGTTTCCCAGCTGTGGCAGTCGGCAATCACTTGCCGTAACTGATGGCTTGCCGAATCTTGTCCTCCAATTTCCCAGAAGTAACCATAAAAAAAGGATTAACCGCAGATCCCCAAAGTCACAAATGATTCCTTTTCCCCCTACGAAACTTCGGCATAGCGCTGGAGAAATTTTCTCAATAGGTCCTGAAAAACACCCGTTTGGATATGGCTAGAAACGAACCAAGGACTGTCTGCTTGTGGAAGCGAGCGCGCTAGCAACTACAATGGCTTGGCACGTACAAGCATTTGCTTGAAGCTGAGCCTCTTTCCTGCGCGATGTGAAACCAATGGTTCACCCTTAAATTTTACAGTATTGTGAGGTATGTTTCATAAATGTCCGTTTGGTATGATTCATAAAATGATTTTTTCAACGTAACGATTGTTTTTATTTACCTTAAGGATACTTCACTCATTTTCAACGAGCGTGCCAACTTAAAAACACTTTCCAAAGTTTTCTGCTGTCCTTGTGGTCTTGAAAGGCGATTGTTTAATTAATATATTTAACCGTTTCACATCCCGTTACATCTTTAACGTTGTATCTTTCCTTTCAGCGGTCCGAAGCTACATTTGTTTTAAAAAAGAAAGATATTTTATTTTATTTGACGTTATTTTTAGCAGCAAATTCCTCCAATCTTGTGTATTCAGCCCATCGATGAGTACATTATATCCACATAACGTTGCATTTTTTTTTGAATAGTTGAGAAAATTTTGTACGCGTATAATTCTTACTTTTTTTCCAACATAGTGATTTTTTAATGCTTTTTCGGGACTTTTGTTTCGAGCGGTTTACTGTGTTTTAAAGCAAAAGATTACACAGAAATTATTTCTTGTTATTCATGGGAAATGGAGTTGGTGTATTTCATGGCTATCTCTATTCTCGATTCTTTGTGTGTTAGTGCGGACATTTTTCTACGAAATGAGTTTCTATAAATACATCAGAGTAACTGACTATTTCTTACTGTTCATTTTAATTATTTATATATTTTTCTTCCGAAATCTTCAAACTCTTTAAATCTTTTTTATACATTTTCCTTCCGGTAATCTTCGTCGACGTGGCATTTCATTAGGAAATTAATTTGCCTCTCTACATATGGCTTTTATTTCTTAACATTCACTAAAATAACACGATGGCGATAGCATCGTCTTCAACTAACTAGTACCATGAGAGACACAGCAAGTGTTGCTTCTGCGCTTGCGCAGTTCCGTTGCTTCCACCTCGTATTGGGGAGAACTAGATGAACAACTGGGGATAACTCAACAAAAAACATTTCCAATCGGTTATGCGGCATGGGAAAGATTCAGAAGTAAGAAAAATTGGTGCCATATGACCTGAGTCAGAGGAACAAGGATGAGTGTGTCATGAAGTATTTGAATCTGTTGAATGAACAACACAGAAAGTATTTCTTGTGGGTAATCGTTACGGGTAATGAAAAGTGAATATGGTACGACAATCCCACACGCAAAAAACACTGGGTAGACTACGGTGAAGCAACGACTTCGACACCGAAACGAAATATTCACTCCGAGAAGGTTCTGCTGTATATCTGGTGGGATATGAAGGGTGTACTCTATTATGAACCATTAGAACTAGGTCAAACTGTTACAGCTGATCGTTAAAAGCAACAATTGCTGGTATTGAACGAGCAAATCTGTTGGAAACGTCCATTCACACGCAAAGGATTGAGTCCCGTGAAATTAGTGCATGACAACGCTAGGCGGCATTTCGCGAAATGGATCAAGGAAACGCTACTGACGTTTGGCTGAGAAGTTTTGGAGCACCCGGCGTATAGTCCCGACACAGTCCCTTCAGCTTATCATTTGTTCCGATCGATGCAACATGGTATGTCTGCTGTACGGTTCTGGACATGTGACGAAGTGCAAAAATGGGTTGACGACATCATCGCATCACACGACGAAGTATTCTTCATGGATGGAATCCGTCAGCTGCCCAACCGATGGCGGAAGGTGATAGACAGTGACGGCGCATATTTTGATTCGTACAGGTATTGTTGTTTTCTCTCAAATTACATGTTGCGTTGTCTTAAAACGCTTTAAAACTTATTTGTACACCTAATAACAGAGAGAGTTAGCAACAGAAACATCGGAGTTTTTAATACGTTATCCGTCAGCTGCCACCCGATGACGGAAGATAAAGATAAGACTTAGTTCTTCAGGTCTTTTTCTTCTGCTGGGATTAAAGCACAATAGCATCTCAAGGAGATTTTCCTATCTGTGGTTAGAGATTATTTCAAAAAACAACAAAGAAATCGTAATGTCATTGCTTTCCTCTATATGTGCGATTATAAAGGTTTGTTACGTCCCTCACTAATAGCATTGAGTCTTCTGGTGATTAGGCGTCATTGTCTTACCGATAAAATCGAACCGCACATAAACGAGTACTATGGTTCCAGTGCACAGTTTTCCAAGATTAGTTGAGAGGGATTTGAGTTGCTGTTCTTTTTGAATTCCTTTTGTCTTTCAGGAAATACTCAAATTCGTTATGTCGTTTGCTTAACATTTGTACGCTATCTACCAACAAGTAATTGGACACCCCCTGCAATCGACGATATCTGCGGTCCTGATACACGTCACGGCCGCCACCCTTAAATATCGTGTGGGAAACAACACCGCAACCTGTCGCACGCAAGATGCCACGCAGTTCGGAGCTCTCTGATTTCGATAAAAGTGTAATCGTTGGGTATCACAAAAATGGCCGATCCATACGTGACATATCCAGCGAGTTGAAGTGCCCAAAATCGACAGTGGCCTACGTGATTGGCAAGTACAAGACGAGAGGTGACTGTCGGAATGTGCCACGACCCAGCAGACCCACAAAACTTGGAGTTGGAGACCGACGGGTGCTGGCCAGAGAAATTCAGAAGAACCGCACCAAATCGATCGGCCACATTCGCGAGGAGTTTGAACAGGCATCCGGGAGTGTTCTTTAGATGAATACCATCCGTAAGGAAGCCCATCTGCTCGATTATCATGGACTTGCTGCCGCACACAAGCCTTTGATAAGTCCAATAGCGCTGCTCGGCTAACGTGGTGCAAAGAACGTTGACTGTGGACCCTTGAACAGTGGAACAGGTTCTCTGGAGCGACGAATCAAGGTTCATCCTCTACCTTTCGGATGTCAGGGTCTGGGTTTGGCGTCTGCCTGGAGAACGCCTCCTGCTGGAATGTATTGTGCAAACTGTGAAGTTCGGCGGCGGTGGAATTATGCTATGGGGGTGTTTCTCCTAATATGGCACGGGACCCTTGGCCACAATTCCTGGTAGACTCATCGCGGAGACCTACTGCACCATTTTGGATGACCATGCGCTTCCTACGTTGTGGCAGTTTTACGGGGTGGACCCATGTTACTTTCCGGGTGATAATGCCACCTGTCATGTTGCGAGGTCCACCATGGCTTGGTATTGTGACAATGGGGTTAATCGATAGGACTGGCCTGCGCAGAGCCCGGACCTTAACCCTATCGAGCACCTCTGGGACGAGTTGGAGCGTCGACTTAAGGGGTGCCCCCACTGTCCGAAATCGGTGAAGGAGCTGACCTGTTTTCTGCAAGCCGAGTGGAAGAAAATACGGCTAGCCGTCGTACAACGCCTGGTTGAGAGTATGCCCCGGAGGGTCGCAGCTGTAATCGCCGCTCGTGGAGGCTCCACCAACTATTGAAGTTGAATAAACTTCGTTTTCCTTTGCTATCACAGGTGTCCAAATACTTGTTGGTAGATAGTGTATTTGTTAAATGAGTGCCTGGGAACTCCTATTAACACCGCTAACGAAAAGGAAAAGAAAAAGTTCAGAAACATTCTCATCTACGAACTCACTAATCTCAAAGAAAAAATAATAAAATTAAACATAGGCATTATGGGAACATTTGTTTACTCAATATGGGACTTAATTGCATTATCGTGAAAGAGATGTCATTCTCAAGACAGATCAGTCGACCTCAGTCTGATTGATCTGTCTTTAGTCTTGAGTTTGCCTTTTGTGTCTCATTGATTTTCTCTAGGTATGTAAGTGATGCATTAAGTTTACAAAAGAACATTTTGTTTACCGACAGTCCTAATGTCACATTTTTCACCCGGAAATCATCGTGCCTTGCTAGAGGTAAAGATAAGAAAGGCCGCCAACGAAATGGCATCATTTGTGCAAGCGGTGAGTGCGAACGAAGTTATTTCTTTCTCTAAAGCTGCTTCATTTCACAGTGGAACATTGGCTCCTCATATCTAAGAGATGTACCACGCTCTGATGGTCCCAAGAATCGACGTAGCTTAAGTCCCCATTTAACAGGTACGAGTTATTAAAAACTGTAACGTTTTGTGTTCTGCAAATGTTTTACCCATTCATCATTTTCCGACATTCTTCGTCAATCGGCAGTAGTAAAAAACGAAAAATGAAAAGGATCATCTATAGTGTAAAACACAGAACGCTTAGTCTTACACACAATACAAAGAAATCAGGAATACCATTAGAAACAGAATTTTAGCAGTGGAGAGACATAGATATCATACTTCGTATCATCAACATCATCACAAGAAAACCATACTGAGGTCATTTGTACCAATATTAATGTTACTTCATGTTTCAGGCACAGACACTTCCCAACAGTGGATGAATAATCGGAAGGGTGTTAGAGCATGTTGCCTTGTATATCTGCCAATCATAGTTCAAACTTTATTGAGTCTGCATTCTACACTGGCGTGCAAAAATTAAGGACGAGACGGTTTTTCGAATGTAACGTCTTGCAGAAGTGCTCCACATCGACTCAAATCATACCATAAGATCCCCAAGATGTAAGAAAATGGGACATGTGAGCAAAACCGTAAACTTATAGCCCATTGAGTTGCTAACGGTGGTAGTTAAACCTCCAATCAAAAAAAAAAAAAAAAGAACGTTCTTTTTTATCCAGAATATTATGTAACACACGTTACATTCGAAATTACAGCCCCGTGATAAAGGCAAAAAAAAGAAACGGGCCAATGAAATTGCAGCATTTTTTCTAAGTGGTGCGCATGACCAAAATTATTTTCCTAAAGCTGCTTCTTTACTCTGTGGAACTTTGACACCTTATTTAGATTAAGCGGGAACCCACTTCGATTACCTTAAAAATGTGAAAAGTGTAGACTTCTGCTTAAGTAATAGGAGAACTTCGTTCTTTAAATCGTTTACATTTTGTTGCCTGCAAGATTTTTTACGTATTCATCATTTCCCTACGTTTTACGTCAATCGTTAAAGTCAACAAGACAAACCCAATCGTCGATAGTGTAAGGCACAAAACCGTTAGTTTCCCTTAGGGTACATAGAAAACAAGTATGCCATTTGAAAGCAGAATTTCAGCTTCTGAAAGACCCAGAAATTGCAGTTCGGCTCACCAAAAACATTGTGAAGAAACCATACTGAAGTCATTTCTACCAACATTAATATTGCTTCACATTTCAGTAGTCGACACTTCTCGGCACTGGGCAAAGAAATGGAAAGGTGTTAAAGCACGTTGCGTTATGTATATGCCAATCATAGCTCAAACAATACTGAGCATGCATTCAATGTATGTGGAGAAAAGTAAGCGCCTTTTAGATGATCAAGTACAAGTTGCGCTCTTTGTGATAGCTATAGGTTTGTTAAGCTTGATTTTATGATTCTACATGTTCTATAAATGGAAGAAGCTGGAAAGCCCCTTCGGAAAACTTGCAGAAATGTATATCCTTATTACAGAAAAAAGTTAGAGTTAAGCAAGGAAAAAAGTTATTTTCTTTTCTCTCTTGGTTTTGTTGACGCAAACGGTATTAATTGGAATTCAATGGGCTTGGCAAATAAGGCACATGAACCTTTTTGAACTATATTCTGACATGTTTTTTAATTTATGTTCTACATCTAATATATCATATACCGTTTGCCTGCCGTTTTTACTTTTGTTGATCCGCTTCATCGCAGTGTACTTGCTTCCATGGAGTTTCCTCTGTTAATACTTGTACATTTGTTACACTTTGAAAAGTGTTTATGAAAATTTTGAAGAGATGGTCCTGAAAGACGAAGCTGCTTTTGACTTTTCTGAGTTATTGGGATTATACAACGAGCTGGGAGAAACCGTTTCCTTCGTCGACGAAAGTCTTTGTGAGGCAGCCGCCTCGGCAACTATCTTCGTCTCTTCAAATCTCTTTATTTCTCTGTTTGTTGTCTACTTCTTTGAACACAAGGATGTCCTTGGCATCTCGGTGAGTGTGTTTTTTATCGTAATAAATTCTACTTACATTTCCTTCATGACATTGCCAGCGGCAAAAGTTACTGACATTGCTACCGAAATTCGTGATATACTTCTGAATATTTCTACTCGGAAATTTACGTACTTAGAATTTATGATTTTATCTATGAACTCCCAGTTCAAGATTCCTATTTTGACCTTAACGAAAACGGTGAGACTAAAAAGGAGCTCTCTGTTAACCTTCGCGGGATTCATCCTCAGTTATAGTGTTCTTTTTGCCACTATGAATAAAGTAAGGTGAAGTTTGACATTTCAGGAAGATTTTGCAGTGACGATGATGTAATGTTTTCCTTGGGATTTTGCGCAATCACGAATTCCTGAGCATATTCATCGCAACTGCAGGTGTGCATTGTTTCCCCAGATGAAATGTGTGTTCTATTTGAAAATGAGATATGTTAAATCAGCAGCATTTATGTGCATAATTTACCGGTGACAGTGTTACAGCTGACATGGGAGAATGTGCCACAGTTCGCCACTGCTACTCCAACGCCGTCGATTATGCAGATCGGTTGCTCAAAAACATCCTCATGAGATGACAGTTGGGGAAGCATTTTTACTCAAGTTATGAGTAAAATGACTGTGGAATAAATATCGCTCCTATGCCCTGACCTTTGACCGCATTTCAATGATACTCAACAGAACCGGTTCAGTATATCTCCGGAACAATATACTACAGTTTTGTCGCAAATGAATCATTGTTACGTAAGTTATGACACATAAAGGCGATGGAATGGATCCCGCTGTTATGTCCTGACCTTTCGCCCCATTTAATCCATTTCCAATAGGTTTCTTCCCCAGGTTGTCCCATACCACATAGTAAAATTTCATCGAAATAGAACCATTTTTAAGCGGATTATCGTACGAACAGGCGGACAAAGCTGGAGCATATACGCTGCTTACACCTACGGTTGGAAAGCGTAAATAAAACGACGTACAACCAACCAAAGAGTATGTAAAAATGTGAAATAATAATCCCCAATGCAGCTTATTTTCATGATTTTTTATTTGTATTTCAGTTTCTCATTTTCTCTTAAAATATTTAGTTTTCGAGAACATTTTTTTACGCTTTCCAACCGTAGGTTGAAGAAGCGTATATGCTCCAGCTTTGTCCGTCCGTCTGTCTGCACGATAACTCAAGTGAAAATGGTTCGATTTCTACGAAATTTTAGTATGGGGTAGGGGACCACCTGGGGACGAACCCTGTTGAAAATAGGCGAAACAGGGTCAAAGGTCAGGACATAGGAGCGGGATCCATTCCATTGCTTTTATGCGTCATAACTTGCGAAAAAATGGTTCGATTTCGATGGAATTTCATTATGTGTAAGAAAACTACCTGGGGACGATCCCTATTGAAAATAAATGAAATGTGGTCAAAGGTCAGGACATAGGAGCGGGATCCATTCCATTGCCTTTATGCATCATAACTTGCGTAAAAATGGTTCGATTTCAATGAAATTTAAGTATGTGGTAAGGAACCACCTGGGAACAAACCCTGTTGAAAATGGGTGGAATGGGGTCAAAAGTCCGGACATAAAAGCGGGATCCATTTCATTGCCTTTATGCGTCATAACATGCGTAAATATGGTTCGATTTCGATGAAATTTTAGTATGTGGTAGGGAACTACCTGGGCACGAACCCTGTTGAAAATTGGCAAATTGGGGTCAAAGGTCAGGCAGGGCATAAGAGTGGGATTTATTCCATTGCCCTTTTGCGTCATAACTTGCGTAAAAATGGTTCGATTTCGATGAAATTTTAGTATTTGGTAAGGAACCACCTGCGGACGAACCCTATTGAAAATGGGCGAAATAGGGTCAAAGGTCAGGGCATAAAAGTGGAATCCATTCCATTGCCTTTATGCGACATAACATGCGTAAATATCGTTCGATTTCGATGAAATTTAGTATGTGGTAGGGAACCACATGGGAACGAACCCTATTGAAAACGGGCGAAATTGGGTCAAAGGTCAGTCAGGACATAAGAGCGGGATTTGTTCCATTGCCCTTATGCGTCATAACTTGCGTAAAAATGTTTCGATTGCGACAAAACGTTATGTTGTTCCGGAGGTGTAGTGAACCGGTTCTGTTGAATATCATCGAAATGGGGTCAAAGGTCAGGACACAGGAGCGAGATTTATTCCACAGCCATTATCCTCATAACTTGAGTAATGATTTCTGTTATGTTGGTAAGCGTATCATAATCAATGCATTGCATGATTTTCCTAACTTGTTTTCCTTATATGAAGTTCTCAAATCCCTTTTGCTTAAATGAACGAATACGTTATTCACTATGTGCAGCGACCATTTGGAAAGAGCAGGACTATAATGAATGGGAGAAAAGTCTGGAACAAAGGAAAAATAAAGTGTTTGTTTAACCTAACGCAAAATCTTTTGCTTTTGTATTAGGTTAACATAAACTTTATCGTCATCATACACATACCGGCCACTGAATACGAGACCTTTACGTAAATGTACGCTAACGTCTCTTACCCACCGTGTATGCCAAATACATGGTCACGTGCGTCACCACGTAATCTAGGCAACTATTCAAGATTGCTGCTCGTCAGAAATTGTCAGGAGTATCGATCACAATTAAAAAACAAGGGACCCTTTGGAGTTCAATAGACGGTTCATTGTGGATGATCATCTGGCTGGGACGACGATTTTGAAAAGACTTATTTCTCAAACGGTGAGATTTACTGGTCTTTAAACGAGTGGAAAAACAACGCACATTGTTTTTCTAAGAGGAGTAATTGTGGCACGAAGACGGTCTTTCGGGAACGAGATCGCCGTCGTAAGAAAAGGCTTGTACGGAGAAATAGGACGTCCTGTGAGCAGTAACTAACTGAAACATTCAATAAGAGCTGTTAGCGACTAATATTTCTTGGAACTGTGCCCAGGGAATTGAAGATCTGTGTTGGCAGTCGTATATCTCTACAAAAACCACTGATTTCTGCGAAGAACCGGAAAATTTGCCTACAATGGTAACAGGACACGAAAAAACTGAAAAAAAGGCATATGGTCCGACGAGTCGTAATACGTCTTGTTCTGTACCGAAGTTTGGCAGAGATTTTAGGTGGAGTCACATGAGACAATGACCCATCTTACCTTGTAAATACACCTCAAAGCTCAGGAGGTGGTGTCATAGTGTGGGCTGCATTCTGGTGATAAGAAACAGACCCCTTGATATTGTAGAAAAGTCGTGTGTGTTCCAAAGATAATCTGAATATTGTTCCGATCAAGTCCATCTCGCACGGATGACATTTTATCCAGATGGTGACGGCTGTTTCATGGAGGGCAATGCTAATGATGTGTCCAGCAGTGGTTGACAACATGTGTCCAGCAGTGGTTCAGCGAGCATGATAGCGACTTCCACCATCTTTCCTGGCCAGCCTGGATTTGAACGTCATTCAGAATGTATGAGACATGTCAGAAATACATATCCTGGAACAAGTCTTCTTCCGTAAAATCTGAACCAGTTAAAGTACTCTCTGGTGGACACGTGGAATGTTGCAAACGTAGATGCACTCCAACACTTTGTGAAATCTATGCCAAATCGCGTACCTGGTGTAATTCGGACTAAAGGACGTCCAACCCAGTATTGAATAAAAGTGTTCTCTGGTGGACGCCAGGAATGTTGCAAACGTAGATGCACTCCAACATTTTGTGGAATCTATGCCAAATCGCATAAGCGGTGTAATTCGGACTAAAGGAGGTCCAACCCAGTATTGAATAAGAGTGTTCTCTGGTGGATGCCTAGAATGTTGCAAACGTAGATGCACTCCAACGCTTTGTGGAATATCTGCCAAATCGAATACGTGCTGTAATTACAGAAGGTGAGCCGAAAGTTTTACAATATTTGCATTAACGTATGTGTTGCGGCGCGTATTTTACGTGTTTAAACTAGTTCAAGTCGCGCACTGCCGTCCGTCAAAAGGGATATAAAGTGGTAGTCTTTGCTGTGAACAACATTGCATGTCGTACTTCTGTCTGTGGTTGAGACGCCTAGAAGGTGAACAGCTACAACCGGCTAATTAGGTACCTTTTGCTCTACGAGTTCGAACTCGGCCATAAATTTGTTCAAGCAACACGAAACATTCACCATGCTAAAGGGGAAGGTTTCGCGGACCACAGCACTGCAACCATATGGTTCAAGAAATGTCGCTCAAGTGACAGAAACCTCTACGATCAACCAAAGTCAGGTATGCCGCGGACCGTGGATTCAGAGACCGTGCGCCAGGCCGTATAAGCAAATCCGACAACCAGCACACGTAGATTATCAGGCGAGCTAGGCATGTCACAGACCCCTGTGGTTCGTCCCTTTCAGGACCTCGGCTAGGTCAACAGGAGCTGCCGTATTGTCCCTCACGAACTGACGCCAGGTAAAGCAAACCGCCGAGTGGAAGTGTGCACGAAACTACGAGAAAACCCGCTGGATGTGCGTTTCAACAAGAGAATTGATACGTGCGATGAAATGTGGGTATATTTATGTAATCCTGACAGACAACGGCAGTGGTTGATCCCGGTCCAGTTAACAGAACCTGTTGCCAAATGTGGGCACTTCGAGCACAAGGTGATACTCTGCGTCTATTGGAATTTCGAGGGGATAATACATTACGAATTTGTTCCAGGCGATCCAACCATCAATTCTAACCTCTATTCCGAACAGCTGGAGTGGATGTAGGCCGTTTTAGCGGAGATGTACCCGGCACTGGTGAACAGAAAGCACGCTCTCCCACAGCAGGACAACGCTCGACCTCATACCGCGCGAACAACCAGGGCAAAACTCCAGGAACTTGAGGGCATCGAATTGATGCCACACCCAGCTTATTGTCCGGATCTTGCCCCGTCGGATTATTACCTGTTCCGGTCCATGGCCCACTTCCTTCGTGAACGGCACTTCAACAACCAGCAAGAGGCTGCTGCTGGCGTGAAGGAGTTTTTCGCCTCGAAGGAAAAGAACTCGAACCGCCGCGGAATCGAAGAACTGGCAGACAGAAGGATGAAGACGGTGCAATACGGTGGCCTATACTATGAATGCTAGTCAGCTTTCGTCGTAAAGATACGTATGAAGACATAAAGTGATACAAAGATTGCAACACTTTCGAATCACCCTCTGTAGAATCGAAGAAGTGGCAGACAGATGGCTAAAGACGGTGCAACACGGTGGCATATACTTTGAATGCTAGTCAGCTTTCGTCGTAAAGATACGTATGAAGACATAAGGTGGTCCAAAGATTGCAACACTTTCGAATCAATCTCTGTAGAATCGTAGAACTGGCAGACAGATGGCTAAAGACGGTGCAACACGGTAGCATATACTTTGAATGCTAGTCAGCTTTCGTCGTAAAGATACGTATGAAGACATAAAGTGATACAAAGATTGCAACACTTTCGAATCACCCTCTGTAGAATCGAAGAAGTGGCAGACAGATGGCTAAAGACGGTGCAACACGGTGGCATATACTTTGAATGCTAGTCAGCTTTCGTCGTAAAGATACGTATGAAGACATAAGGTGGTCCAAAGATTGCAACACTTTCGAATCAATCTCTGTAGAATCGTAGAACTGGCAGACAGATGGCTAAAGACGGTGCAACACGGTAGCATATACTTTGAATGCTAGTCAGCTTTCGTCGTAAAGATACGTATGAAGACATAAGGTGGTCCAAATATTGCAAAACGTTCGACTCACCTTCTGTAGAATCGAAGAACTGGCAGACAGATGGCTAAAGACGGTGCAACACGGTGGCATGTATTTTGAATGCTAGTCGGCTTTCGTCGCAAAGGTACGTATGAAGACATAAGGTGGTCCAAATATTGCAAAACGTTCGACTCACCCTATGTAGAATCGAAGAACTGGCAGACAGATGGCTAAAGACGGTGCATCACGATGGCCTATACTTTGAATGCTAGTCAGCTTTCGTCGTAAAGGTACGTATGAAGATATAAAGTGATACAAAGATTGCAACACTTTCGACTCACCCTCTGTAGAGTCGAAGAACTGGCAGACAGATGGCTAAAGACGGTGCAACACGGTGGCATATACTTTGAATGCTAGTCAGCTTTCGTCGTAAAGGTACGTATGAAGACATAAGGTGGTCCAAATATTGCAAAACGTTCGACTCACCCTCTGTAGAATCGAAGAACTGGCAGACAGGTGGCTAAAGACGGTGCAACACGATGGCTTATACTTTTAATGCTACTCAGCTTTCGTCGTAAAGGTACGTATGAAGACATAAGTTGGTCCAAATATTGCAAAACTTTCGACTCACCCTGTGCAGAATCGAAGAACTGGCAGACAGATGGCTAAAGACGGTGCATCGCGATGGCCTATACTTTGAATGCTACTCAGCTTTCGTTGTAAAGGTACGAATGGAGACATAAAGTTGTCCAAATATTGCAAAACTTTCGACTCACCCTTTGTTGAATCGAAGAACTGGCAGACAGATGGCTAAAGACGGTGCAGCACGGTGGCATGCACTTTCAATGCTAGTCAGCTTTCGTCATAAATGTACGTATGAAGACATAAGGTGATCCAAATATGACAAAACTATCGACTCACCCTCTGTAGAATCGAAGAAGTGGCAGACAGATGGCTAAAGACGGTGCAACATGGTGGCATATACTTTGAATGCTAGTCAGCTTTCGTCGTAAAGGTACGTATGAAGACATAAGGTGGTCCAAATATTGCAAAACGTTCGACTCACCCTCTGTAGAATAGAAGAACTGGCAGACAGGTGGCTAAAGACGGTGCAACGCGATGGCTTATACTTTTAATGCTACTCAGCGTTCGTCGTAAAGGTACGTATGAAGACATAAGGTGGTCCAAATATTGCAAAACGTTCAACTCACCCTCTGTAGAATCGAAGAACTGGCAGACAGATGGCTAAAGACGGTGCATCACGATGGCCTATACTTTGAATTCTAGTCAGCTTTCGTCGTAAAAGTACGTATGAAGACATAAAGTGATACAAAGATTGCAACACTTTCGAATCACCCTCTGTAGAATCGAAGAACTGGCAGACAGATGGCTAAAGACGGTGCAGCACGATGGCCTATACTTTGAATGCTACTCAGCTTTCGTCGTAAAGGTACGTATGAAGACATAAAGTTGTCCAAATATTGCAAAACTTTCGACTCACCTTGTTTAGAATCGAAGAATTGGCAGACAGATGGCTAAAGACGGTGCAGCACGGTGGCATGCACTTTGAATGCTAGTCAGCTTTCGTTGAACGGTACGTATGAAGACATAAAGTGATCCAAATATGACAAAACTATCGACTCACCCTCTGTAGAATCGAAGAACTGGCAGACAGATGGCTAAAGACGGTGCATCACGATGGCCTATACTTTTAATGCTAGTCAGCTTTCGTCGTAAAGGTACGTATGAAGACATAAAGTGATACAAAGATTTCAACACTTTCGACTCACCCTCTGTAGGAATAAAGGAGACCCAACCCAGTATTGTATAAAACTTTCTAATTCCGTGACCGTATTTGTGTAATTTATACTATTGTGTGAATCATTTACTGCCGAAAGGTGTAAAGTTAATGGCAACACAAGCTGCGTTTTATCCAGATTATCATTTAAAATGTGAAAACAGCTAAAGAGCGCAAACGTAATCGGCGTTTTGAAAATGATTTACACTAATTTGATATTATTTTCTCCAAGATGTTTATCGTTTCTTTCCTAGAGAGTTCGACGTCCTCCATGACCAACTCGTGGTGCTATAAGCAGTCGTCCACCTCTAATTTTGTACCAATGGTTCTGAAGAAGGAATAGAGCCCACGCCACCAGAGAAGACCAAGATCCATGTCTCGTCCGTTACACGAGCCCGGGTCTCTCTCGGAAGTATGGTCATAGGAGTGCTCCTCAGACCATTAGGCTTCAGGTGTGGCATTTCCAATGTGTATAATTGTGTAAGGAGTTGAGGCTCAAAAATCCTGCCAAATAAATAAATTAGGCATAACATAAATGTAGCTCATTAACGAGTGCAGGTAAATCACGAGTTCAAACAGTCATTACTGTATAACCACATTTCATTATAGGACAATCTTCAAATCCATAAAGGTGTTGTAAAGACTGCTTATGGATTAACGTTGGTTTTCATTTCAGTCAAGCTGTGGTGCCTGTCACAAAGTAGGCACTGGCATTCCCACATCTTCGGAACCAGTAGAGGCAAATTAGTGTTGGGGACTATTTACAGACCATACAGTTGCTCACCGAGGTCATTGGACCCCTCAAACAAAACAAAAAGGAATAATGCTGTGCAAATTAGTTTCGTTCTTTCGCGCTCAAAACAGATCTGGTAAGCAGTTATCGAACTTTATCGTGGGCAAAGCTAAAATTTTATTGCTTTCAAAATCAAGCGTCTGAGGAATTTTTGCATATGGTTTTCCCTCTAACAGTCTCGTTTGCATTACCAACTACCTATTATTTAATTTTTAACATTTTCTACAATAACTTCGTAACAGTGAACCAAAATCTTTTGTAAATCTTGGCGTTTAAGAGCTACTGCCAAGCTACATCTTCTGCGTGGCAATAAAATCCACCTGGATTTAATCTGTCATGTTGGGAGACATTTTCACTTTTTTAAGTGTATCTTCTAGTCATTTGAAAATACCACGTACAAAGGATGTGATCGGCAAAATGTCTTAGAGCTAAGAGGATCTCAGTGTAGTAGACTTAATTTGAGTCTTAAAAACTATTTATGAGTGTATTTTATCGCATATATTACTCAATTTTGATTGCAGGGTTAAATATGTATATGCATGATGGCTATAAGTCTATATGTATTAAGTCACGATTTTAAAAAGTTGTATAACAATGGACAGGCTGCCCTGCTGGTGCAGTGGTTTGAGCATGTATTTCTGAACGTTCGTCGGAGATGAGTCCGAGTTTGTATCTCGGTGAGGCATGGATTTTGTGTGTTTCTTACGACCTTGGATCTTTCTCTTTCCTGACACTAGTTGCCTAAATTAGAGATGGGCTATTGCTGGTAGCCCATTTATTGTCACGGTGGTCGTTAAACCTCCAATTAAAAAACTGCCAATGGACCGAATTGGCCCTGGGAAAGGGCACAATCTCCATAATTGTAAAACTGTCTTTGAAAGAGCCATTTTATTTCTTATTTCGGAATAAAAGCTGTGTTTAAATTGCATTAAGATATTCTTCAAGTCATTTAAGAGCATGGAGGCTGTACGGAAGTACAGTCATTAGAGAGCTGTCGAAAAGCTATTAGAAAGAACTTTGGTAACACACCAGTGAGTGTGGTGAAACAAGGAACGGAGGGAAGGAACTCCGAAAAAAACAGAGGTGATGAAAGGATGTAGCTTGGCCACTGAAGGAGGATAAACCATAAAAGGATACAAATGTAAATATGTAATGAATAAAGAAATGATTGACAATGATGTGTTTATGTGGCGACCTTTCCTGTCTATAGAAAAAGAAAAACTCAATACTAGTCAAGTTACTAACTTGATGTAAGACATAAGGTAAATTGCGAACTGCGTGTTACCTTGGAAACCATTAAAAGCTGAGGGGAAAACAAATATATTTATTTTTGTCTTCATGCTTCTGTGTAAGTGGTAGGAGTGTGGTGTTTCTTCCTAGTGCTGAAAGAGTAGGTCTTCTTTTTCCTTTATGTTTTCTGTAGTCGGCCCATGCATAGAGAAATGTAGTTTTTGTGGATATAAGGCAGTCAGACTGTATGCTCTAAGCAGTAACTTTGTGTAAAGTGCCCTCCTAAGAGGTGCTTTCTTGTGCAAAATGCCTATATTTTGATTACAAGTTGTCTAATAAATGATTTGCAATCCTTATGACTTTATGAAGAATTGTGTGTCGGTCCGTAAGGGCATTCTAACAAATATACCCCAAATCACTTGCCTGATTCAAAAGAGCGAAACCTCTCTTCTATCTTTCTCAGTCCAAGCTTAGGTATAACGTTACCACGACATATGTGACACCCACTGTCGTTAAAGTTTCATTGTCTTTGCCAGTTTGCGGCAGACAGAAAACAAGTAGCTGTTATCTCTACCTCTGGTATCTACAACATCCAAAACTAACCGCCTCATAATGTAACAAAACACTATGTCGAAAAATGATTGAAAATGCGTTTCAATGGTGTGCATTACGTATTTTGACCATGTTTTTTTTGGCATCGTGTTACAGATGAATTATCAAAGTTACAACATATGGCCTTTCAGAATACCACCTTCCTTGGAGTGATTGATAGTGTTATGAGAAATATGTTACGAGAGCCGCTTATTTCTTCTGCAGATAGCTCTCAGTTTCATTCTCTTGTTTGCTTTTGTTTGGTTGCTTATATGGACGCCAGAAGAACATATTATGAACAGAAAAAGGTAGAAGTTTCAAGAATTCCTGTTTTTTTTTATCCGAATAATCCCGAGAAATAAAAAGTAAACTCCAAAACAGATCACTTTCCTACTCAATCATTCTGCTCTAGTACTTTATTGATCTTATTTCAATAGATAACCGAACGTTTGAAGACCACAAATGAACAATTCGCGTGTCGTATTTCCGCTACGTAGCAAGAGAATAAAAGAAATCAACCAATGAAAAAATTGTATTTTTTTAAAAGATGCGCATGACGTAAATATTCGAGCGTGGATCTGCTTCGTGAATCACAGATATTTAAACTGCTTCGTATGAGAGGAATCTACTGATATGCATGCCATTTGAAAACCAGGCGTAATTTAAGAAACTTATTGAAGTCAACTGGTTCTGCAAAACAGCTTCGGGAGTTTTGTAAAATCTTTACTTATCGATCGCTTTCGGACGTTCATATTGAGACTTCTAACGTGCTAATAAACGGTTAGATAATTCTAAAATGAAAACCTTCATCGAATACACGAGGCACAGTTTTGCCAGATCCTTAAGAGATATAAACATGCCACGAATTTCGTTTGGACGAAAAACCACTGTTGCGCAGAGAGCGAAATTTTCCTCTTCGATTGATCAAGGGAATATAAAAGAATAAAAGAAATTCCTCTTCGATTGATCAAGGGAATATAAAAGAATAAAAGAAATCAACCAATGAAAAAATTGTATTTTTTTAAAAGATGCGCATGACGTAAATATTCGAGCGTGGATCTACTTCGTGAATCACAGATATTTAAACTGCTTCGTATGAGAGGAATCTACTGATATGCATGCCATTTGAAAACCGGGCGTAATTTAAGAAACTTATTGAAGTCAACTGGTTCTGCAAAACAGCTTCGGGAGTTTTGTAAAATCTTTACTTATCGATCGCTTTCGGACGTTCATATTGAGACTTCTAACGTGCTAATAAACGGTTAGATAATTCTAAAATGAAAACCTTCATCGAATACACGAGGCACAGTTTTGCCAGATCCTTAAGAGATATAAACATGCCACGAATTTCGTTTGGACGAAAAACCACTGCTGTGCAGAGAGCGAAATTTTCCTCTTCGATTGATCAAGGGAATATAAAAGAAAACATACGGATTTCGTTTCTGCCAATATTAAAGCTCCTTCATATTTCTGGCATCGACACTTCCCAATACTGGATGAAGAAACGCACAAGTATGAGAGGTCAGTGTTTTAGATTCTTACCGATCGCAATTCCAATTTTACTGACCATACATTTCATATACGTGAGGGAACATATGCAGTTCTCTCGGGCTGGACTTCAAGTTTCAGTTTCAATGATAATGTTAGATGGATTTAGTTTTTTTATAAGGATCCGCGTGTTCTCTAAGTGGCACAGATTGACAAGCCCTCTCAAGAAATTCGCCGATGTGCATCTGCATATAACTGAACAAAGTTTGTGTCAAGCTAGAAAAAAAGCGGTCCTGATATTTCTCACGATACTATTGATGCACGTAGCCGCACTTAGCTTGCTATTCTATTGGCAAGTTAAACACGCGAACATTTTCATTCTGTTTTCAAACAATTTGTTTAATTTGAGTTCTACGTCTTTCAAGTCACATGCTCTTCTGTTCTGCTTTGTAGTCTCTGTGTGCCATTATATCGTCGTATATTTGGTTGCGTGGGTTTTCCTAATTTATTACTTGTGCATTTGTTTCGTTCTGAAAAATGCTTTCGAAAACTTGAAAGAGCTTGTAGTAAGGAAGGAAGGTTCGTATATTTCTGAGTTAGCGGAATTATATAAGAAACTCGCAGACACTGTTTCCTTCGTTGATGAAGTTCTTTGTGAAACAGCTGCCTTGGTAGTCATCTTTGTCTCTTCAAAGTTTTTAATTTCCCTGTTCATCGTGTATTTCATTGGTCAGGAAGATGTTCTAATTTTCGCGATGTGTGTTTTTGTTATTGGTGCAAATTTTGCGTACATTTTAGCCATGATTATAGGTGCATCACAAGTTACTGAAACCGCTATGAGAGTTCGTGAAACACTTCAGAATTTCACCTCGCAGAAATGCACGTACTCGGAATTCATGGATTTCTTGATGAATGTCCAATTCCGGAAGCCTGTTCTGACCTTGTGGAAAACAGTAACATTAAAAAGAAATTCGCTGCTAGCATTTGCAGGATTCATCGTCACCTACAGCGTTTTTCTTGCAACTATGCATAAAGTCGTGTAAAGCTCAAGTTGGAGAGCCGTTTTTCGGAAACAATGAGTAAATGGCTCTGTGATTAACTTGAACTATCATCATGATATGCCCATTCATCAACACCGCATACTGGTATCGTCTTGTGGTTCCCATAAACATAATCCTTCTTTGCATTTCTTAGTGATTCTTAAATTTTCAAGTTAATATCAAATGAAGTAGATGTGAAAATTAAATATTTTAAACGAAATTATAAATGCACGACACTTACGTTCGTGGTTCACTGGACTGCATTACAACAACATGGAAGCAATCAAAATGTTTCACGGCTGTGAATGAAGTGAAACTTGAGCACTAAGCACACGTTGAAACATTTCAACGTCGTCGGTAAGGAATTTTTACCGGGACTTTCTTTAAACAATGACATACGATAATAGGAAAAAATTCTGAATTATTGCAGCTCTTAAAGTAAAGGACAATGACTGTGCAACAAGAAAGTAGCAATCAAAGTGTTACACGACTGCCAACCAAGTGAAACTTGCGCATTACGCATCAGTTGAACAATTTCAACATTGTCGGTAAGGAATTTTCACAGGGACAACAGGGAAAAATTCTAAAAATGCTTTGATTGTCAGATATTCCTTTAAACAATGACATACGATAATAGGGAGAAATTCTGAATTACACAAATTTTGAAGATGACAATCGGATTTTTGGCGTAAATGTGACAAATATGGTAAGTCAGATAATGTCCAAAATTTTCCTCGTCCTGGAGCGGGACTCGAAACCGCGTCTCCCAGAAAACGCCTGGGTGGTGTAGTGGTTAGCAAACCCAGTCGTTTTATGGGAGACGCGGGTTCGAGTCCCGCTCTAGGACGATGAAAATTTTCAAGTTTTTGGATATTATCTGACTTACCATCCTTGTCACATTTACGCCAAAAATCGGATTGTCATCTTCAAAATTTGTATTATATGGCTAATCCCGTATTTCTTTCATGATTCTGAATTATTGCAGCTCTTAAAGTAAACAACAATGACTGTGCGACAACATAGTAGCAAGCAAAGTGTTACACGACTGTGAACAAAGTCAAACTTGCACACTACGCACCAGTTGAAAATTTCACCATCGTCTGTAAAGAATTTTCACAGGAACGTTCTTTAAACAACGAGGTACGATACTAGAGGAAACTTTGGAATTATTGAAGCTCTTGAAGTAAAGAGCAATGACTGTGAGACAACAAAGTAGCAATCAAGGTGTTACACGACTCTGAACCAAGTGACACTTGCGCACTAAGCACCAGTTAAAACATTTCAACATCGTCTGTAAAGAATTTTCACAGGGAGTTTATTTAAACAACGAGGTGCGATAATAGGGAAAAATTCGGAATTATTGCAGCTCCTAAAGTAAAGAACAATGACTGTGAGACAGCATAGTAGCAATCAAAGTGTTACACGACTGCGAACCAAGTGAAACTTGCGCACTACGCAGCAGTTGAAACATTTCAACATCGTCGGTAAATAATTTTTACAGAGACTTTCTTTTAACAACGAGGTACGATAATAAAGGGAAATTCTGAAATATTGCAGCTCTTAAAGTGAAGAAAAATAACTCTGCGACAACATAGTAGCAATCAAAGTGTTACACGACTGCGAACCAAGTAACACTTGCGCACTACGTATTAGTTGAAACATTTTAACATCGTCTGTAAAGAATTTTCACAGGGACTTTCTTTAAACAACGAGGTGCGATAATAGGGAGAAATTCGGAATTATTGCAGCTCTTAAATTAAAGAACAATGACTGTGAGACAACATAGTAGCAATCAAAGTGTTACACGACTGCGAACCAAGTGAAACTTGCGGTCTACGCACCAGTTGAAACATTTTAACATCGTCTGTAAACACTTTTCACAGGGACTTTCTTTTAACAACGAGGTACGATAATAGGGGGAAATTCTGAATTATTGCAGCCCTTGAAGTAAAGAACAATGACTGTGAGACAACATAGTAGCAATCAAAGTGTTACACGACTGCGAACCAAGTGACACTTGCGCACTACGCACCAGTTGAAACATTTCAACATCGTCCGTAAAGACTTTTCACAGGGACTTACTTTAAACAACTAGGTACGATAATAGGGGAAATTCTGAATTATTGCAGCTCTTAAATTAAAGAACAATGACTGTGAGACAACATAGTAGCAATCAAAGTGTTACACGACTGCGAACCAAGTGACACTTGCGCACTACGCACCAGTTGAAACATTTCAACATCGTCCGTAAAGACTTTTCACAGTTACTTACTTTAAACAACTAGGTACGATAATAGGGGGAAATTCTGAATTATTGCAGCTCTTAAATTAAAGAACAATGACTGTGAGACAACATAGTAGCAATCAAAGTGTTACACGACTGCGAACCAAGTGACACTTGCGCACTACGCACCAGTTGAAACATTTCAACATCGTCCGTAAAGACTTTTCACAGTTACTTACTTTAAACAACTAGGTACGATAATAGGGGGAAATTCTGAATTATTGCAGCTCTTAAATTAAAGAACAATGACTGTGAGACAACATAGTAGCAATCAAAGTGTTACACGACTGCGAACCAAGTGACACTTGCGCACTACGCACCAGTTGAAACATTTCAACATCGTCCGTAAAGACTTTTCACAGTTGCTTACTTTAAACAACTAGGTACGATAATAGGGGAAAATTCTGAATTATTGCAGCTCTTAAATTAAAGAACAATGACTGTGAGACAACATAGTAGCAATCAAAGTGTTACACGACTGCGAACCAAGTGACGCTTGCGCACTACGCACCAGTTGAAACATTTCAACATCGTCCGTAAAGACTTTTCACAGGGACTTACTTTAAACAACTAGGTACGATAATAGGGGGAAATTCTGAATTATTTCAGCTCTTAAACTAAAGAACAATGACTGTGAGACAACAAAGTAGCAATCAAGGTGTTACACGACTGCGAACCAAGTGAAACTTGCGGTCTACGCACCAGTTGAAACATTTCAACATCGTCTGTAAAGAATTTTCACAGGGACTTTATTTAAACAACGAGTTACGATAATAGGGGGAAATTCTGAATTATTGCAGCTCTTAAAGTAAAGAACAATGACTGTGAGACAACATAGTAGCAATCAAAGTGTTACACGACTGCGAACCAAGTGAAACTTGCGGACTACGCACCAGTTGAAACATTTCAACATCGTCGGTAAAGACTTTTCACAGAGACTTTCTTTTAACAACGAGGTACGGTAATAGGGGAAATTCAGAATTATTGCAGCTCTTAAAGTAAAGAAAAATAACTATGCGACAACATAGCAGCAATCAAAGTGTTACACGACTGCGAACCAAGTGACACTTGCGCACTACGCAGCAGTTGAAACATTTCAACATCGTCGGTAAATAATTTTCACAGAGACTTTCTTTTAACAACGAGGTACGATAATAGGGGGAAATTCTGAATTATTGCCACTGTTAAAGTAAAGAACAATGACTGTGAGACAACAAAGTAGCAATCAAAGTGTTACACAACTGCGAACCAAGCGACACTTGCGCACTACGCACTAGTTGAAACATTTAAACATCGTCCGTAAAGACGTTTCACATGGTACTTACTTTAAACAACGAGGTACGATAATAGGGGGAAATTCTGAATTATTGCAGCTCTTAAAGTAAAGAACAATGACTGTGAGACAACAAAGTAGCAATCAAGGTGTTACACGACTCTGAACCAAGTGACACTTGCGCACTACGCACCAGTTGAAACATTTCAACATCGTCTGTAAAGAATTTTCACAAGGACTTTATTTAAACAACGAGTTACGATAATAGGCGGAAATTCTGAATTATTGCAGCTCTTAAAGTAAAGAACAATGACTGTGAGTCAACAAAGTAGCAATCAAGGTGTTACACGACTCTGAACCAAGTGACACTTGCGCACTACGCACCAGTTGAAACATTTCAACATCATCTGTAAAGAATTTTTACAGGGAGTTTATTTAAACAACGAGGTGCGATAATAGGGGAAAATTCGGAATTATTGCAGCTCCTAAAGTAAAGAACAATGACTGTGAGACAGCATAATAGCAATCAAAGTGTTACACGACTGCGAACCAAGTGAAACTTGCGCACTACGCAGCAGTTGAAACATTTCAACATCGTCCGTAAATAATTTTCACAGAGACTTTCTTTAAACAACGAGGTACGATAATAAAGGGAAATTCTGAAATATTGCAGCTCTTAAAGTAAAGAAAAATAACTCTGCGACAACATAGTAGCAATTAAAGTGTTACACGACTGCGAACCAAGTAACACTTGCGCACTACCTAGTAGTTGAAACATTTTAACATCGTCTGTAAAGAATTTTCACTGGTACTTTCTTTAAACAACGAGGTGCGATAATAGGGGAAAATTCTGAAATTTTGCAGCTCTTAAATTAAAGAACAATGACTGTGAGACAACATAGTAGCAATCAAAGTGTTACACGACTGCGAACCAAGTAACACTTGCGCACTACCTAGTAGTTGAAACATTTTAACATCGTCTGTAAAGAATTTTCACTGGTACTTTCTTTAAACAACGAGGTACGATAATAGGGGAAAATTCTGAAATTTTGCTGATCTTAAATTAAAGAACAATGACTATGAGACAACATAGTAGCAATCAAAGTGTTACACGACTGCGAACCAAGTAACACTTGCGCACTACCTAGTAGTTGAAACATTTTAACATCGTCTGTAAAGAATTTTCACTGGTACTTTCTTTAAACAACGAGGTACGATAATAGGGGAAAATTCTGAAATTTTGCTGATCTTAAATTAAAGAACAATGACTGTGAGACAACATAGTAGCAATCAAAGTGTTACACGACTGCGAACCAAGTAACACTTGCGCACTACCTAGTAGTTGAAACATTTTAACATCGTCTGTAAAGAATTTTCACTGGTACTTTCTTTAAACAACGAGGTGCGATAATAGGGGAAAATTCTGAAATTTTGCAGCTCTTAAATTAAAGAACAATGACTGTGAGACAACATAGTAGCAATCAAAGTGTTACACGACTGCGAACCAAGTAACACTTGCGCTCTACCTAGTAGTTGAAACATTTTAACATCGTCTGTAAAGAATTTTCACTGGTACTTTCTTTAAACAACGAGGTGCGATAATAGGGGAAAATTCTGAAATTTTGCAGCTCTTAAATTAAAGAACAATGACTGTGAGACAACATAGTAGCAATCAAAGTGTTACACGACTGCGAACCAAGTGACACTTGCGCACTACGCACCAGTTGAAACATTTCAACATCGTCGGTAAAGAATTTTCACAGGGACTTTATTTAAACAACGAGTTACGATAATAGGGGGAAATTCTGAATTATTGCAGCTCTTAAAGTAAACAACAATGATTGTGAGACAACATAATAGCAATCAAAGTGTTACACGACTGCGAACCAAGTGAAACTTGCGGACTACGCACCAGTTGAAACATTTCAACATCGTCGGTAAAGACTTTTCACAGAGACTTTCTTTTAACAACGAGGTACGGTAATAGGGGAAATTCTGAATTATTGCAGCTCTTAAAGTAAAGAAAAATAACTGTGCGACAACATAGCAGCAATCAAAGTGTTACACGACTGCGAACCAAGTGACACTTGAGCACTACGCAGCAGTTGAAACATTTCAACATCGTCGGTAAATAATTTTCACAGAGACTTTCTTTTAACAACGAGTTACGATAATAGGGGGAAATTCTGAATTATTGCAGCTCTTAAAGTAAAGAACAATGACTGTGAGACAACAAAGTAGCAATCAAGGTGTTACACGACTCTGAACCAAGTGACACTTGCGCACTACGCACCAGTTGAAATATTTCAACATCATCTGTAAAGAATTTTCACAGGGAGTTTATTTAAACAACGAGGTGCGATAATAGGGGAAAATTCGGAATTATTGCAGCTCCTAAAGTAAAGAACAATGACTGTGAGACAGCATAATAGCAATCAAAGTGTTACACGACTGCGAACCAAGTGAAACTTGCGCACTACGCAGCAGTTGAAACATTTCAACATAGTCGGTAAATAATTTTCTCAGAGACTTTCTTTAAACAACGAGGTACGATAATAGGGGGAAATTCTGAAATATTGCAGCTCTTAAAGTAAATAAAAATAACTCTGCGACAACATAGTAGCAATCAAAGTGTTACACGACTGCGAACCAAGTAACACTTGCGCACTACGTACTAGTTGAAACATTTTAACATCGTCTGTAAAGAATTTTCACTGGGACTTTCTTTAAACAACGAGGTGCGATAATAGGGAAACTTCTGAAATTTTGCAGCTCTTAAATTAAAGAACAATGACTGTGAGACAACATAGTAGCAATCAAAGTGTTACACGACTGCGAACCAAGTGACACTTGCGCACTACGCACCAGTTGAAACATTTCAACATCGTCGGTAAAGAATTTTCACAGGGACTTTATTTAAACAACGAGTTACGATAATAGGGGGAAATTCTGAATTATTGCAGCTCTTAAAGTAAACAACAATGATTGTGAGACAACATAATAGCAATCAAAGTGTTACACGACTGCGAACCAAGTGACACTTGCGCGCTACGCACCAGTTGAAACATTTCAACATCGTCTGTAAATAATTTTCACATGGACTTTAGTTAAACAACGAGGTACGATAACAGGGGAAAATTCTGAATTACTGCAGCTCTTAAAGTAAAGAAAAATGATTGCGCGACAGGCGGGATAATTCTATCCAGTTACGAAAATTAAAAATTTGCGTATATACTGTAATTTATTTTTGTGATATATGTAGAAATTTGTGCGATGGTACTCATTCGATGTGACCACAAACCTGGAAAGGTGGAATTGGTTTGTACCACAACTTCGTTTACAGGTTGTTTTTTTCTGACATATCCAGTTTTTGTCCCTGAAAGTTTTCAAGAACAAAAATTGGTCGTTACAAAAAATTATGTTGAAACGTCCTATTTTCCATTTTTAAACCAAAGAAAACATTTTTGTGTTAGTAAATTTGAGGACTGCAGTTTTATTTTTTAGGCTGATGTAGTTAATCAGTATGAGACTAGAAGATTGTTCTGCTTTCTACTCTAAGGCCTGCTTTCTCGGAAGAACTATTTCCATTAATTTGTGCTTCACTCTGTGTAGCTAGTCATTCTAGATGAGTCAACCGCTGTTAAGCAATAATTTTTATTTTTATTTCGACTATGACATCATGTTTTTATTTCGTATTTTTTTATTTGATATTAGTAACTGTTATATATTTTGTTTCTATCAATTCAACAGTATTTTTCTGCAATTAATAACTTTTAAATATTGGTGTTCATTTTGTATCGCCAATACAGTCAAACCTCGGTTATACGTTTTCCAAGTGGACGGCCTGACAAACGTATAATATAAAAAAACATACAAAAAAATTCCATAACGTTAAATAAAATTGCAAAATTAATGCTTTGAGTGTTATATATTGTTTAGTAGCGATTTATTTGAAGTCAAACTGGCGGCAAAAGAAAACATGAGTGCTACAAATTATTATATATAGGGTGTCTATAAATGAAGTATACAACTTTAGTATGCTGTAAAAAAATACTATAGGAAAAGAGACTTTTTTTTTAAACGTCAAGACGCGTGGCAAGTGTTAATGTTCGTTAAATTAGATGACAGATGGCGCCAGGTGTCTCATGTAAGGAAAAATCTCGTCAAACACGGAAAACAACAGACATGGCTTCCCCAGTGGAGAAAGCTGCGTGTGTGTTTTGGTTTGCGTATTCAAAATCTCTAACAACATGTACCAATAACTACCATTTACAGTAGCAAAATACGGTTCATCACGTGTTTAACTAACGATATTAAGCAGAAGTCAATAGGTTCCTGGTAATATAAACTAAAAGCAAACTACAAACAGCATATTCAAAAGGACTTACCCCAACTTTGAAAAGTAGACTTAAATCCATTGTCGTCCGGCTTCCTCTGCTAGTGAATGTATATCAGCAGTCGAAAAGACAAATATCACAACGAACATTAAAAACTTCCTCTGCTAGTGAACGTATGTAAGCTGTCGAAAGGACATATCACAACGAACGGTAAAAACGACAAATTGAGAAAAACATGAATGAAACGGCACTAAACCTAGTACTAAATTTTGAATTTCAAATGAAATGAGTACATTAACATCGATTAAAAAGTAAAACCAACAAAGTTAAAAGCTAAAAAGGACAAAACCACGGAACCTATTTACACTCTACCCGTGCTACAGCATCCATACATGTTTTGGCCTATATTAAGCCTTCATCAGTGGAAAAGTTCACAAGTGCATGGTCCTCCTTAATCGACTAGATGTAATATAATATGCCAGAATGAAAAAACAGTATGTTAACTTCGTCGCATAAGCTATGAACACCTATACCCTATAGCGCATTTCTTGTATAGCGCCATCTGTGGGGATTTCGCCGACGTATTCGTCCTGCTGATCAACTAAGCCAAGCAAGCACAGTTTATCTTACTTCCGCTTAAAATTACGTTGATTTTCAGAATGTAACAGATATATCCAAGCGTGTGGAATATCGATAGGTGAGTTATTGTTACAACATTTCCCTTTATATTTTTCAACAATTAGAGCCTCAGAAGTGAGGATTTGTTTATGAGATCGAAGTGATGTTAGAATATTGACATTTTCCCAATCGGGTACAGCATTGTGTTCGATGCAATACTGAATGAGTGCTGTTTTAGGTTTTTTCTTCTTTTTCCAATCGTATACATGTTCTTTTAATCGAGTAATAAGGCGTCTCTTAGTACTGCCTATGTACAAAAAATCTTTGTGATTGGGGTCAGTTATTATCGAGATACAATATGCGCCCGATTTATCGAAGATTGACTTGTTGTGATTGTAGGTCAACAAGGCACCATTATCGATGATAGTTTCAGCCAGAAATATTTGATGCTCTGCACATTCTCTCTTTAGCAAATTGGTAATAGGTGGCAAAAAAGGAATTGATTAGTAAGCTTTATATTCACTTTTTTATTATGCAAAATCTGAACGTTATTTTTGGTATTGTTAGAAATGGAAGTAATCAGTCTGCCACTATAACCAAATGCTTCTGCAGTATTCCTGATCCACTGCAACTCAGCCTGTTCAGATTGTGAGGAAGAGGAATGTGTAATTGCTCTTTTGATATAGTAAGAAAAAGTAGCTGTTTTGTACTTCCAGGGATGCCAAGAATCGCATGGGATCAATGCTGGAGCATTAGTTGGCTTTCTAAAAACACTATATTCAATAGAATGATCGTGGCGGAATGAACACAAATCCAAACAATTTGGTTTGTTACCAATTTCTTCTTCTAATGTAGCCCTAATAGTGGGATAAATGCTGTTAAATGCATTTATGAATTCAAGTTTCTCTCTAGAATGTTGCCAGAAGAGAAGAACATCATCTACGTAGCGTAGGTATAAACAAGGTGAGTGCAGGTTAGGCTGTTGGGAGATTGTTTTTTCAATATGCTGTAAGACTACTTCTGCCAACGAGGAGGAGAGTGGGGATCCCATGGGAGCTCCAAATGTTTGTTTATAAATTATATCATCATATGAAAAATAATTGCTGTTAGTAATATATTTCAAAGACGAGATAATGCTGTTCCTTTCTTTGTCTTCAATTCCCTCTGTTGACAACTGCTGATTAATTAAACGAATTGCTTCATCTCTGGGGGTATTTGGGTAAAGTGCTACTACATCAAAGTTAAACATAGTAAAGTTGAAATCCTGAATAGCTTGAATTTTATAAATCAACTCTATAGAATTAGATACACTGTAAACATTGTTGTTATATAAAGGTTTTAAATATTGATAAATAGCCCTTTCTAAATTAATAGTTGGAGCGACATTCTTGTTCACAGTCAATCTAACCGGTTGATTTATTTTATGTGTTTTAATTTTGCCGAAGATATGTGACGTACCTGCCAGCAGGACGCACACGACATAAAGGCAGATAGCAGTCAAAACAAACGTCCGCGTAGCTCAATTGGTAGAGTGACTTATTCCGGAATGAGGGGATCCGGGTTCGAATCCTGGCGTGGACAGAAATGACGAAGAAATTTACTTCGTTATAGATATTCGGAGTACAAGCACCAATGGGTGGGTAGGCTTTACGTTTAATTTCAGTAGGCAGGTCACTATGATTCTTAAAAGTAGCTACTTGCCTTATTATACTATTGATATTTACTATGATTCTTAAAAGTAGCTACTTGCCTTATTATACCTTTATTTATTTTCACCACCCTTAAATCCTCTATAGTTGTCCTCATTTTCTGTTGGTAGTCTTCTTTATTCAAGATAACAAGTTGTTTGTATTTGTCAGCCATGATGCATTTAATACACTGCCGGACAATTGCTAAGGACGGATGACAATAGCAATGATAGCAACCATAAAATGGAAGGCAGGAAAATGTGGAAATTAGCATAAGTGCGGGATACAGTAAGACGTGTTGTGCGTATGCAAATTTTGGATTGCCGAGCATGTTCGTGACGTCATAGCGCTGATAAGAGATATAAAGGATTTGACGCGTATTGACCGTTGTTGTTCAAACGCAAAGTTGAAAGGGAAAGAATCAATTGACGAACTTGCAATTTTCAGTATGTCTTCCCGACATCACCTAGATGATTTTACGCGTGGCCGTATTATTGGCAAGATTGAAGAAGGGCGAAAAATAACAGATGTTGCCAGGGAGTTCGACGTCAGCCACAGTGTTGTTTCATGGCTTTGGAAATCATTTCAAACAAATGGAGAGTGTAGCAAACGTCACGGGGAAGGTCGTGTTCGCAGTACGACAATTGCAGAAGATCGGTACATAGTGCTATCAACAAAAAGGCACCGGCGCAGCACAGCTAGTGAGGTAGAAAATCAGTTTATGGCTGCTACTGGCAAGCGGATCTCCCGAAAAACTGTCGCCAGACGTTTGCATGAAGGAGGACTATACGCCCGCCGTCCTGTTGTGTGCATCCCATTGTCCAGACGTCATCGTACCGCCCGTTTGCAATGGTGCCATCAACATCGCAATTGGAATGATATCGACTGGTCTGCTGTCCTCTTCTCAGATGAGAGTAAATACAGTCTATCGTCTGATTGTCGACGACAACTGATCTGGCGCGATAGTGGTACTGCATATTGTCCAGCAAACATACAGGAAAGGGACCGATATCCGACATGTAGTGTCATGGTATGGGCTGGCATCATGATCAATGGCCTTACGTCCCTCTATGTGCTTCCAACTTGGACTATGACTGGCCAACGATACATTAATGATGTTCTGCTACCTCATGTTCGCATGTTCCGTGGTGCTGTCGGTGATAGATTCATTTTCATGGACGACAACGCAACATGTCATCGAACAGTCGCTGTCCAGGAGTGTCTTGAGAGCGAGGATATTCAACGCCTCGTATGGCCAGCACGTTCTCCAGATTATAATCCTATTGAAAATGTGTGGGATGCTTTGGGGAGGAGTCTTGCTGGTCACCAATGCCCTCCAATAAACAAGGACACCCTCATCCGTGCACTGACAGAGGAATGGGATAAATTACCCAACAGCTGCTTGATAATGTTGTGCAAAGCATGACACGACGTGTGGAATCTTGCATCGCCCTCCATGGTGACCATATCCCGTATTGTCATCTTACGCCGGAACGCCTGCGGACGGTAATTGCATTTTTTTCACGTTTACGTATTCTGCACAAAATGGCCTGTTTGTCCCTTGAACACGTTCCAAAGCCTTCTGGATTTCAGAACACAATAAATTGTCTTTCTTGTAATGTCCTGGCATTCTGACATTATTTTATTTCACTTGGCACCCAACCACACTTATTTTTTTATGCGCTATATAGCCGTTTATGATCCGTCCTTAGCAATTGTCCAGCAGTGTATTAGGGTTGTTCCCAAGTTCAAGTAATGTCTTCCGTTCATATTTAATAGGAGCATTGAGTTGTTAGTCATCAATGTTATTGCAACTGAAGAAATAATTAAAAGGTGAATGGATAATTAATACAGACATTTAACGTGGACCAGGAACATCAAACAAGATCTTCGCTCTTTCCGCGTTTTATAAGTGAGTCACTTATAAATATGTATGGCAGTTAGCGTGCGTGAGTCTGGAGGAATTCAAAGCCGCTGTGGTGAAGCATATCCGGCGTGTAACTGGAAGACTCTGGGTTCGACTCCCGGTGGCGGCCAATGAGAATTTTTCTGTGACTCACTTATAAACGTGGAAGGAGCGAAGATCTTTGTTTGATGTTCCTGGTCCACGTTAAATGTCTGTATTAATTATTCATTCTCCTTCTAACTATTTGTTCAGTTGCTGCTTACCATCTTTGGTGAATCTCCAGCATTGTGCGAGGCTCCAAGAAGCAACCTGCCAAATTGGCTTGGCAGTTAGCGTGTGTGAGTCTGGAGAAATTCAAGGCCGCTGTGGTGTAGCGGAAGCATATCCGGCGCGTAACTGGAAGACCCTGGGTTCGACTCCAGGTGGCGGCCAATGAGAATTTTTCAGTGACTCACTTATAAACGTGGAAAGAGCGAAGATCTTTGTTTGAAGAATAACACTGATTAATAGAGCTCAGTATCAGCAGTTATGTACACAGTCTCATGACCTTCACGTGCGCTGTCGTTTATTCGCAGTTTCTTCAATACGCGCTGGTCATAATGCTTTGGCTTTTCAGTGTATGCAATACAATGAAATCTCTCAAAAACGGTCATCTTTCGAACCGTAAAAAAATGACCGCTGTTGATAGGTAGCCGTTTCTCGCAGGTTGAGCCCAAATTAATATTATTTTCCACTTGCGACTGGGCTGCAAAAATCTGAAGCAAATGCGGAATTAGATGTGGTTTGCGATTATTGGAATACGAAGATCAGATTGCAGAGTTCATCAGGGCTGTATTACGATCTTAGTGGGCCCCTATAGGCTAGGATATCTGAGTGGGCTCCCAAAGAACTTATTACGGTAAAACATTATGAAATCCGTTAAAACACGAAACAGTAGCAATATACACTATCTACCAACAAGTAATTGGACACCCCTGCAGTCGACGATATCTGCGGTCCTGATACACGTCACGGCTGCCGCCGTTAAATATCGTGTGGGAAGGAAACAACAACGCAACCAGTCGCATGCAAGATGCCACGCAGTTCGGAGCTCTCTGATTTCGAAAAATGTGTAATCGTCGGGTATCACAGGAATGGCCGATCCACACGTGACATATCCAGCGAGTTGAAGTACCCAAAATCGACAGTGGCCTACAGGATTGTCAAGTGGAAGACGAGAGGTGACTGTCGGAATGTGCCCCGACCTGGTAGACCCAAAAGACTGGGTGCTAGAGACCGACGGGAGCTGGCCAGAGAAATTCAGAAGAACCGCACCAAATCGATGGGCCACATCCGCGAAGTGTTTCAACAGGCATCCGGGAGTGTTCTTTCGATGAATACCATCCGTAAGGAAGAACATCTGCTCGGTTATCATGGACGTGCTGCCACGGAGTGTAACCCCCGCGTAAAATGCGGCACCACTGTATTCTTGTTCACAATATGTTACTTGATCAACACTGTCTATATATATGTGTACATTGATCATTTGGCATGCTGTAAAACCATGTAGGATTTGTACTTGTTGCTGTGAAATATCTGTATCCTGTTTCTGTCTGCCTGTTTGTCATGTCTGTGGACCACCAGGTCCAATAAAGCACCAATAAAAAAATAAAAAAAGGGATACTTGTTGTCACTTGGTCGGTTTGGTATTTATGTCGAAATAATGATGGAACAGGCCTTGGGAAGCGCCAATGAAGGGGTTTGGATACATGGAGAGAGAATTAAGGCTATCCAGTTTGCTGACGACCAGGCAATAGTATCAGGATCAGCAAAATTGTTATACCTCATGATGTCAGAAATACAGAAAAATGCGATTACCTATGGAATGAAGATAAATAAAAATAAGACAAAACTAATAGTAATAGAGAAGGATCCAGAACAGGCATTCCTTAAAATTGAAGGACAATTCATCGAACAAGTCAAATCATTTCGCTATTAAGGTCAAATCATTACTGAAGATGCGAGATCTGAAAAGGAAATTAGAAGAAACTGAGAATGGCAAAAAGGGCCTTTAGGGAGAAGCAAAGGTTACTGACTGCCAGAAATATAGATCTAAAATTGAGGAAGAGAATTTTTTAAAGCCATATATTTGGCCAGTAGCTCTCTACGGCTCTCAGATATGGACATCATCTAAGAGGGAAGTGAAAAGGCTGGAGGCATTTGAGATGTGGAATTATAGAAGAATGAAGAGAATAAGTTGGATCGATAGAAAGACTAATGAGGAGGTCCTGGAGAGAGTGGGGGAACCCAGGAATCTGACAAACATGTTAAAGAAAAGAAGAATGTTGGCCCGATTCTGAAAGTTTTGGATGGAAACATTCAAGGCAAGAAACGAAGAGGGCGGCCAAGGAATAGTTTTATGGCACAGTTACTCCAAGGCACCAATACTAGGACATACTATGACTTGAAGAGAGCGGCAGAGAATAGAGAGTGATGGAGAGACAGACTACATCTACTGAACAAACAGTCCTTGGACTGAGTAACCAAGAAGAAGGAGAAGAATTGGCCAACACACAATTGTTCACCGTACACAGGGTAACTTATTGAACAGAAAGTTCTGCTCGAACAGCTGCCAAAAGATCAAGTGCGGTGTACCATGTTAGTATTCCTGACAAAAAAAAATGTCGTGCCGACTACCATCTGGCCCGTAACCACACCCACCTTTCTGACTCACAGCATTCCCATGCCCCACTCCTGCTCTGTATGTACGCAAAGACGAATGCCTATTATTGGTGTTTTCACCGATGAACGATGATTATTCACGGATGTCAAATTCTTAGCACGAGTGAGCTGTGCCTTAGCTTTCTGGTTCTTAGAACACGTAAAAAGCTGCGTTTGCGTTAGTCGTGAAACACTAACTCTATATTAAACTATCGTACAAAGTTTGTTTTTTACGGCCTCAAATTCTTCCTTTCGCTATTTTTATGGGTAGGCCATGACCCAATCCAGGCCCACCCCTGGCGCCGCCCCTGCCTCAGTTGTACGTCACAGGTGCATCATGAAGATTTCACTTTTTTTTTTTCTTTTTTTTTTATGATTTGCTAAGTTCGTGAGTTTGGCACATTCAGTTCGTTTTGTTTACGTGGAAACCCTGAGTACCCTCGAAAAATCCAAATCTTTTGGAACTTCCCTTTTAAGGTGGACGTCAAGTAATTTTGCTTCGTATACTTCCAATGGAAAAACTTTTGTACACATTTCCTGCACAATTAGTGTGTTCAAAAGAATGAAAATTTTAACATCGATTAAAATAACTTCATAATATAACTTGGAATACTTAATATTTTCTAAAACATAACCATAGTTATACATAAAATCAATAACTTTTCCTTTGGTGGTGTTGAAACCAGAAAAAAGATGGAGCGACCTGTACTTTGATGACGTCAGTAGACAAACAAATGTTGGATTGCATAAATTATGGTTATGTTTTAGAAAATATTAAGTATTCCAAGTTATAAAATGGAGTTATTTTGATCGATGTTCAAGTTTTCATTCTTGGGAACGCATTAATTGTGAAGAAAATGTGTACAGAAGTTTTTCCATTAGAAGTATAGGAAGCAAAATTACCTGACGTCCACCTTAATGAATTCAATATAATCGCTACTGAAATGGAAAGAGCTAGAAGTAATTACTCGATGCGGGTGTGACCCTGGCGACTGTTCAATCGACATGAGTAAACGATGTTATTTTCAATACAGCACTTTGCAACATAAAAGCATGCTTTCCTCTGACTGTATGTATTAAGTCGATAAGAAGTCATGTATTTAAGTTCACAAAAAAAACGTTTTGCATGTAACACATCGCGTGCTGCACATTCTACCATTGCGCAGCAGAAAAAAAGCGCAAGGCAACCAATAAGGGAACCTAGTTTACTAGGCGGCGGGCGTGTCCTAAATAATCACGCCCAGACGCTGTTTCATGTTGCATAGGACTGAAAATGTTCCGTGTTATATGAGTGATGGTTTCAAAAAATCACTTAAAACATTCGGTTTTAAGGAGCTGTCTTTCCAACATCACAGTTCTGTCATTTTGATAAAATTCTTAGGATTTTGTCATTTTCAGCAGCTCTTCACACAATTTTGAACTGAAGGAAATCCTTTAAGATGAAAACATTTGTCGTCAGCATACCGCGTGGACTTCGTTCGTTAATGAACACAAGTAAATCTCGAATATTTTTGGAGCGAAATTCTACTGTTGTGCAAGAAATTCAATTTCCCATTTCGTTTTATCAAGAGAATGATGAAAAAGCCATTAGCAGGCTATTTTTTTCCGATATTACTTCTGTTTCACATTTTGGGGATAGACACTTCCCAACAGTGGATGAAAAAACGAGGAGGTGTAATACAGCGATGAGCTGTATTACACCTCCAGCCAATCGCGATTCAAATGCTCTTGAGCACTTACTTTTTGTACTTATGTAAACGTGTTTTCTACGTTCTGGATATTACAGTAAAGTATGTGATTTCAGTGATGTTTGTAAATTGTTTAGGTTTGCTAGTGAGATTCTATGTGTTTTTTTTAAAATGGAACAGTTTGAGCAGCTGCTGAAAAACAGTTTCTGAGATTTATATTTTTACATCGCACCAAGGTTTGTATCAAGCCAGGAAAACAGCGTTCATATTGGCTTTCCCAATACTGTTGATGCAGATAGCAGTAAGTGGTATTTTATTGATACACAAACATTTTCGTAACGTTTTCGGACAGTTTGTTTGATTTGTACTCTACATCTAACTTGTCACATGCCATTTTGCTGTTGTTCTTACTTTCGGTTTGCCGTGCTTGCGTCAGCTATCTTATTCCGTGGACATTCCTTATTTATTACTTGTGCATTTGCTACGTAATTAAAAACGCTTTGGAAAACATTGAAGTGCAGATTAGAAGAAAGGAAGTTTTTAATTTTTCTGAGTTATTGGGACTCTACAGGAAGGTAGGAGGAATTGTTTCATCTGTCGATGACGTCATCTGTGGAGCAGCAGCCTTGGTGATCATCTTTCAATATATTTTTCTCATTGTTTACTTTTTATTTCTCCGAAATCAAGAACGCCTTCATCATCTCGGCGAGTGTGGTTCGTATCGTCACGTATTCTGCGTACATTACGATCATGACACTAGCTCCATCACGGCTGGCTGAAACTGCTCTCCGAATTCGCGAGGATTTACGGATTTCAGACACTCGAAAATTCACCTATTCAGAACTGAAGGACGTCCAAACTCAAGAAACCCATTCTCACCTTATGGAAGGTGGTTACATTAAAAAGAAGTTCAATACTAAGTTTTACGGGATCCATTATCAGTTATAGTGTTCAGTTTGCAACAATGGTTAAAGTAGAATGAACTTTATTTTCGCAGACCGATCTTTTTCTTCACATATTTGTGAACATATTTGCAATTACTGCAAAAGGTACTATCGTATAACTTTTCTTCTTGCATTCTAATCAAAAATCTAATTTTAATAAACTATTTCACAATTTTTTGTGTTGATTTCAATTCCCGATATTCGCACTTTGTAATAAGAGTTTTACGAATTTGTTGAATTAATTATAATTATTGCTGGCGTTCTATTTTTTTAAAAGAATTACGTAGGTAAGACATATGAGTCAGTCAGTGAGAAATAATGCTTAAAAATTTAAAGGGCGTGACCCTGACAGCAGAGACTCCTTTTTGTTATCTGAAAGTAAATTTTATTCTTTAAAAAAATTTTTTCGCATTTTCTCTTATACAGGTCCATGTGTATTGAATGTGACTTATTCTTTCATATATATATGTCAGCCCACATTTACTTCCCTTCTGCTTTCAGGTACGTGATTTTAAATTAAGTTGTGCATGATGTACTAGTTGGTTTTATCTGTGATCAGTAATATGATTTGCAGCATTTGATCTGCGATTTGTAATATCAATCGCAGCGTTTAATCTCTGATCTGTAATACTAATCGCACCATTTAATCTGTGATCTGCAATATGAATCGCGCCATTTAATTTGTGACCTGTAATAAGAATAGCACATTTTAATCTGTGATCTGTAATATGAATCACAGTATTTAATTTTAAATATGTAGTATGAATCGTAGCATTTAATCTGTGACCTGTAATATAAGTCGCATCATTAAATCTGTGATCTGTATATGAATCGCACCATTTTATATGTGATCTGTAATATGAGTCGCAGTATTTAATCTGCGATCTGCATGATGTAGCGTGGTATTTAATTTGAGATCTGTAATATGAACCACAGCATTCAATCTGTGATCTGTAATATACACTGCTGGCCACCCAAAATGCAACACCAAGAAGGAAGCTTCCGATTGGCCTGAAATTCGGAGCATGCGTCGTTCGCGAGAAGACATGCCAACGATTAGCATTGCAGGACATATGCAAATCATGTGCACCCGGCACGTCACTGAGAAGCACTATAAGAAAGGTGCACAGAAGGCTGGGTGTAAGTAGTGAAAGTATGTTGTGCTGCTGGACATGTGCGTGCAAAGCTTCCTGATGCCTCGTAGCAGAATACGGCAGTCATTCCAGCACGTTTCGGAGTTCAACAGTGGACGAATAGTGGCTTATCGCGACAGCGGTTTATCGTACCGAGACATCGGCGCACGTGTGGGACTACATCCAACCACAGTGAGGCGAGTATGGATTCGGTGGGTGCAGGAGGGACGGACGGACCGACGTGAGCGATTGCCGCAGCAGCGGCACACCACCGAACGAGAGGACCGGCATGTTGTGCGGCGGGCATTGGCGGCTCGCACCGCCACATCGCGAACCTTAGCGCAGTAATTAGGGTGTGTTGCGCAACAACCTGTGTCAGCACGTACCGTTCGACGTCGTCTGCAGGAGCGGGGACTTGTCGCACGGCGCCCGTTGCTCCGATTACCATTGACGTTACACCACCGGCGAGTGCGGCGGCAGTGGGCCGTTGAACGCCGCACCTGGACTACGGAATGGCAAGACATTTTCTTCTCCGACGAATCCCGCTTCTGCCTGCAACACCACGATGGTCGGATCCGCTTGTGGCGGCACCGCAGCGAGCGACTGTATGACGCCTGCATTATGCATCGCCATACCGGTTTGTCACCTGGCGTTATGGTTTGGGGCGCAATTGGATATGACACCCGCACCCCTCTGGTACGCATCTCCGGTACACTCAATAGCCACCGCTATATCTCCGACGTTTTGGAGCCTGTAGTCCTCCCTTACCTGCAGGACCTTCCAGCGGCCACGTTTCAACAGGACAACGCACGCCCGCACGTGGCACGCATCGTGAAACAATTCTTCACGGCCCACCAGGTGTCAGTGCTGCCGTGGTCCGCCTGTTCTCCCGATATGTTGCCCATCGAACACCGGCAACCGAGTGGCCCAGCAAGCACCACCCGCGGCTACGCCTAATGAACTGTGGCAACGTGTGGAAGCAGCCTGGACCGACATACCCCAAGAACACATCCAAAGCCACTTTCGTTCGATGCCGCGGCGTGTAGCGGCCGTTATTGGCAGTCATGAGGGCCACACGAACTATTGATGTCTGCGTGTTTCGCAAATCGCACGGGCCTGTAAGCTCAATCGTATCATCTTTGTATCGGTTGTTATGTGTCCAGTAAATCTGGCTTTGCTATGTCGTGTCGTTTTTTATGTTACATTTTAGTGGCCAGTAGTGTAAATCGCAGCATTTAATCTGTGATTTGCAACTTAAATCGTACCATTTAATATGTGATCTTTAATAAGAATAGCACCATTTAATATGTGACCTTTAATAAGAATAGCACCATTTAATCTGTGATCTGTAATATGAATCGCAACATTTAATCTGTGATCTGTTATATAAATCTCAGCATTTAATCTGTGATCTGTAATTTTTTTGTTGATTGGAGGTTTAACGTCCACCATGAGCAACTCAGTGGGCTATAAGCAGTCGCTCGTCCCTATTTTACGGTCACTGGTTCCAGGGAAGGGATCTATCCAGTACCGTAAGACACACCTAACATCCATGCCTCACGGGATTCGAACCCGGACCCCTTTCGGACGAATGATCACTGCGACACCGGAGAGGCCATTTGTAATTTGAACCGCACCATTTAATGTGTGACCCGTAATAAAAATCGCACCATTTAATCTGTTATCTGTAATATATATCGCACCTTTTAGTCTGTGACATGTAATATGAATCGCAGCTTTTAATATGTGATCTTTAATATGAGTATTTTATCTATGATCTGTAATAAGAATCGCAACATTTAATCTGTGACCTATAATACGAATCTCACCATTTATCTGTGATCTTTAATATAAATCTCAATATTTAATGTGTAACCTGCAATATGAATCTCAGCTTTTAATTTGGAATTTGTAATATGAATCACAGCATTTATTCTCTGATCTGTAATATGAATCGCTGCATTGAATATGTGGTCTGTAACATGAGTCGCAGTATTTGATCTGCGATTTGTAACATGAATTGCAACATTTAATTTTAGATCTGTAATATGAATCGCTGCATTTAATCTGTAATCTGTCATATGAATCGCAGTATTTAATCTGAGATCTGTGATATGTCCATGAGCCAGTTTGAAGTTGAGTACCAAATAGGAGAAAAAATTTGTAAACATAGAAGTTAATCAGCATGAAATTCTACTTTAAATAGTTAAAAAATATGTACACAAAGCATTAATTGCAATATACTGTATTTGTTAGTATTTGTAAAAGATTATAAGTGTGCTACCTCAAAAAAGATTTAGCCGTCATATATAAAAACGATATATGTATTTATATGTAAAATAATATCGTTATAATATATGTTATGAAATTTATCTTAAAGTTTATTAAAATTTTATTTTTTTAATAAATCATTTTCAATCTTTTGAGGTTGATACTGTAAAATAGTCAAGTGAAAAAAAATTTGAAAAAAAAATTCTTCAGCGATACACCTCCTAACGGAAAATCTTTTGCATATAATTTAACATTTTTGGTAAAGAATACTTTGGCCACCAGGGGGCGTAAACGTTAATTTTTGCTTCTGATGTTTTTGCCATAAAACCTGAGCTTCTAAAATATCGATTGAAAACATTCTTTCGTGGATTCATGCCACTCACATCGATAAACCTTTTCCGAATATTTCCTTCTAAAAAAATATTTTACGGTTTCTTCGCCAGGGGGCGTAGACGTATATCTTATTTTTGTCAATATCTCTACTTCTAAGAGTCCGATTTGAAAAATTCCTTGTTTGTTGGATAGTGTTTTCAGTGTGACATGTTTTTGTATAATTTCAAAATTTTCAATTAAGTCATAGACTTTGGAAACGTAAAAAAACTGGAATACGGGACATGTGCTACATGCTATAATAAGTCATTATTATGTGAACTAAGCATACTCATAGATCATTTATGGAAAACTTTACATGAAGCTGCTAAAATGCAAAATTCCCAACCAATTCAGCTTCTCGCCCAGGATAACCTGGATGTATTTCCTGATGCATCATTTTCCTATCACCGTTCGTGCCGCTCTGACTTAAAGAAATCTTTGGATAAGTTTAAGTATAAAGATGTACCAGCTCCTGAACCAAGACGTTCTTTCAGAGATACATCATACTGCAGCAAAACTCAAGTGCATGAAAAGAAGTGCATTTTTTGCCAAGAAATAACAAATTATATCAAAGACACACATACTCGTGAGGCTCTTACATCTGCTGTCGATCTTCGCGCGAACAAAAAAAATCGGGATGTTGCAATTGGCGGAATGGACAGAAGAGTTCTAGACATAACTGACCGTGATATTGTTGCTGCCGAAGCCCACCATCACGTATCTTGTTACAAAGAATGCACTCGTCCTGGAAAAACCAAAAACAAAGGAGAAGTAAGTGAGGAAGACGAGAATTATCAAGTTTGTGAGAAATCTTCACTGAAATCTGTATAACAGAGTATCCGAAATGATTTGTTTTTAACCCCCAGAGTTTTTCTCCTCATGGATATCAAATGCATCTCAATTTGTGTCCGCAATGAGTTCATTTGGGACTAAGTGTCAGTCTTCAAAGAAACACATGAGACGTAATTTAGAGATGGAATTTAGTGACTGATTCATCTTTTTCACTGTGAATCGTCGTGTTTATTTAATGCCAGATAATCTGACGAAAGAAGCATTGGCTATTGAGTGCACATTGAAAAAAAACAAGGGAGACTATATATCTAGCCAAGCAGCTGCATACATGAGAAACTAGATCCAAGCTACTGAGTTTGAATATAATTGGCTCCCTCAACCTGTTCAGCTAACTACAGATTATGTACATGCGCTGGAAACTGTTTAAACATTTTTGCGTGTCTTACTTTGAGGTATGGAGGACTGCTATTCTTGAGTAAACAGGCTTGCATGGACAATAAGACAGCATATTGCCACTGCTGTAAGTATTGGCAAAGTAAAAACATCTAAGCGTTTCTTGCTTCCATGGCTTATAAAGATTCTCACTAGTAATGTGGAATTGATAAAGATTTTAAATCGACTGGGTCATGCATGTTCTTATACTGCATTAGAACAAATTGGCAGAGCATTGGCAATTGACAAAATAGCTTCAATGGAAAGTGATGACATTCCATTATCTGGTAATGTCCATCAAGGTGTCTGCAATGTGCTTGCTTTTGACAACATCCATAGACTAGAGGAAACTTTATGTGGAGCAGGATCATCACATCGAGTAAATTAAAGTATTGTACAACCCAGGTCTTTGTCATGTGAAATACCTAAACAAACCTCACTACACAGGAAAGATAAGAAACGAGCTGTACAAACTTCAGATACTTCGCTACCAATTTACAGTGTTGAGAACAGTAATGAAACCATTGAATGTTATTAAAACATATGAAGCAGTTACAACACAAGCCAAACGTAGCAACCACCTGCGGGGGTAAACACGCAGTCATGGCATAACACTTGGAAGGTTTGGTAGATCCGTCAGGTAGCGTTTCGGAGCAATGTGCAACTGTGATTGATGGTATGCGCCTCTTATACACGAAACTTAATAGAGATAACCGCACTTTTAGTAAATTATCTTATTTCATTTTGAACGCAGCCTTGCATGCTGGTGAAGAAAGTGAGTATATTGATGTTATCTTGGATGTCTATAAGACATGAATCAATAAAATGTGCGGAGCGCATTTGCCGAGGATCGCAAGAAGGAGTGTTATTTCATGAAATGAAGCGGGATCATAAAATAGACGTTTGCTGGCTTGTAGAGAAACAAAAACCAAGCTTTGCCAATTCGTGGAAATGTGAATCGAAAAGAAAGAGGTTAGGTCATAAATCGTCGAATGTGACAAGTGATGAAAAATGTTACAAACTTACCTACAATCAAATCGTTGAAATTGAGGCACTAACATCAAACCACGAGGAAGCTGACACCAGACTCTTTTTACATGCAAAGCATGCTGCTAAAGCTTTCAACACTGTAGTCCTCATAGCAGATCACACCGACGTTCTTATGATTTTTTTAGACATGAGCCAATTTATCAGAAGCAAAATTCTAATCAGGCGAGGTACGAAATCTCGTGTCAGACTGATTGACGTCACAAAATTGACTTCAGAATTGGGAAAAGAAGTTTGTTCAGTACTGCTGGGGTTACATAGTAGGACTGGAAGTGATTCAGTGAGCGCCTTTGCGAGTCAGGGAAAGATTAAAGCACAAAAGCTTTTACAGAGTAATATAGATTACCAAGAGGCATTTGCTTCTGTCGGTATACTTCTTGGGAACTAACAGAGGAACTATACAACAGCATTCAGAGGTTCACATGTCAGTTCTATTGCAAAACCACCGAACTTACTATTGTCAGTGATCTGCGCCATTATATGTTCATTGAAAAGAAGGGTTGCATTGAATCCGATCAATTACCACCTTGTGATGACACTTTCAGGCAACATATGTTACGAGCAAATTACGAAGCAGCTATCTGGAGATGCAGTCTAGATAATTGTCCACACATTCCGAAACCAACATAGGACATGTTTGGGAAGTAAATATGGAAGTAAATTTAACTATTAGGTGAATGACTGCCTCCAGATGTGTACTCACTCTGGTATCCAGCTCCAGATGTGTACTCACTCTGATATCTTGCAGGTGTGCAAGAACTTTCCGTCCATCTGATTGTTTGTGTATGCTTGATGGACTGAAGTGCACTGCTGCCTGTAAGCTTCTAACATGCTCAAATATGGAACAAGAAGATGATGAAGATGTAGAAACCTTTTGTGAGAGTAATAGTGATGAAGATGAGTAATATGTAATCTTCTCATCAGTTAAGAGAGTGTTCATACTGTCAGCTATACCCGTTTTTTGCCTCCTTATCTGTGTTTCTGCAAACATATTTTGTAATACATTTAATTGTGAAATTTTAATATACATTGTTAAAAGTAAGATTTCATGCTGATAAACTTTTATGTTTACAGATTTTTAACTCCGATCCTTAGATATTGTGCTACAATTGCTTTCGTGACAAATATAAATTAATTTTTTTACAAATGGGGTCCAAAATATAATTTAGCTACCCATCTGAAAAGTCCATCACAAATTTTCTAACACTGCACACATACAGCTAACTAAAAAACATTGTCATGAAAGAAATACGGGATTACGCCATATAATACAAATTTTGAAGATGACAATCCGATTTTTGGCGTAAATGTGACAAGGATGGTAAGTCAGATAATATCCGAAAACTTGAAAATTTTCATCGTCCCGGAGCGGGACTCGAACCCGCGTCTCCCATACCTAGGCGTTTTCTGGGAGACGCGGGTTCGAGTCCCGCTCCGGGACGATGAAAATTTTCAAGTTTTCGGATATTATCTGACTTACCATCCTTGTCACATTTACGCCAAAAATCGGATTGTCATCTTCAAAATTTGTAAAAAACATTGTTTGAATTTTTCCCCCTCTTTTGGTACTCAAATTCAAAATTTTGATGTCTGGCTCACGGACTAATATGAATCTCAGCTGATTTGATACCTGTTAGAAAAGACAACTCAGTTTAACAGCTTTGTATGAAATACAAAATCGCACTAAAGTCTATGATTTGTCTTGATGTGCAGTATAAACCAGTTAACGTCTTGAGGTACATTGTAATAACATTCTTTAATATAAAACACCGAGAACACTCCTGAAGTCATGACATTGTACTTCGTATCGCGACTAATTTTTGTCTTCCCGCTTCTTATTTGTTCTCATGTACTCCCAGCAAAATGAGTAGGAAACTTTTCTTTATAACAGAAGCTGATCGCTGAACATTGAAAGAACTAAATTCTTAAAAGTGGTCTGATAAGCTGTCTCAGTATCCAGGTAAAGTGAACTGATACTGATTCTATTTCCAATAGATAATGAATTCATCTGCTTAAGTCTTTATGTTGAATGTTTTGCCTTATTACACAAAATCAATTAGTGAGTTAATCAATACAGTAAAACTTGTGTTAATAAGAATACAGTAGATTAATAACAGTGGATCAGATACGAAAATGATTAAGTAACTTTTAATTCATTTTACACAACATACATATCATTAAAAATTCGAATCACATCACGTATCTAATTAAATTCAATATTTAATAACTCTTGCATGCGCCCATCTATTTCTTATTCCTTAGAGAAATAATATTTTCTTTAAAACTTTATCATTTAAATTTTGTTTCTTAAATTGAACGCATTTCCATCGCGCTTTGTATTTGCAAGATGTGAACAAGCGTAAAAATTAATTCAATACAATTAGTATTTTTTAACTAAGCATTTGTCTCACATTTAAACTAAATGTTATAGGCATGAGATTTAAGAGAAAAAAATCTTGACACATCCTTTATCATGACTACCGAATCAAAATCCAACCAGTAAGTTGGTTAATACGTAGTTTCCTTTAGCAGATATTCCATTGGTACTTGCATAACTACTTCTTTTCTGCATTTCGCTGGCGTTGGCTTCAAGCATTCCGTGATGTTTTAACATTTAACTCCAATGCGTCTTAATTTGGTTTCCTTCAAAGCTTTTCACATATCTAAGAAAAAATTCAGTTGCGTTTCTTTCTGTGGGAAACTGAAAAGAAAAGAAAACAAATATATGCACACAACTTTTCCTACTAGCAACGCCATAAATAATACATAGATTATATAGAGTGTTTAAATGATTGCAAATGTTATTTTTCATATTTTTGTGTACGTTTGTTCTGTATTAAGAACCAATCACGGTGTCGTTCAATACGCATCACACCGAGTGGCATTGCCTTAACCTCCCTTTACCGAGCACCACCTATAGGAAAGGGCATATCCCTAAAAAGGCTATTTTTTTCCCTGGTGAAATATGTTTGGGTCCGGCGGGCGAAAGATAAAATTTTGAGTGCATTGCTTTCAAAGACGTGGATACACATTAGATACCCAACTTATACGTACCGTATACACTGAGTGGCCACTTTATTATGACCATCTGACAGCTTTAAGCAAATGAGCTATGGCTGCACGCTGTTGCCACCAGAGGGGAGGCTAGTGTAAAAAGGGAAAGCTTAGTGCTTGCGACAGTAGTAGAAGTGATTTTTGGGTGACGAGATGGGTAAAAAATGCGATTTGACAGATTTTCAACGTGGGATGATTGTCGGAGCTCGGAGCCATGGAGAGATGTTCCAAAGAAGCTGCTGTTAAAGTGTTTAAAGACTGGACTGTCAGCCAAAAAACTGGGTCTCTACGTGCAACGTGTGGTCGTCATCGAATACTGACAGCTCGAGCGGAACGGAGATTGTCCAGACTGGTAACAGACGACAGAAGGGCAACAGTGCAGCAAATAACAGGCCATCTCAATCAAGGATCCCTTCAAATGATCTCTGAACGCACTGTTCACTGTACACTGCATTGGATGGGATATGGCAGCCGAAGGCCTGTTCGAACACCTTTGCTGTCTGCAGTTAACAAGAAGAAACGTCTCCAGCTCGCACAGGAGCACAAGTATTGGAGAGTCGATAATTGGAAACAAACTATGTGGTCCGATGAATCACGTTAGTAGAGGAAAAAGGCCGATTCTGTCACAAAGGAGGACCCCCACGGACGTCCCCAGCCCCGCGTACTGCCGTCTACCACTGTTCGCCACGTGGTCATACGGTTACGGTTGCGTGTGGTCAGGAGGAGGAGGGAAGCACACTTCCGCCAGTGCTTGATTCGAAGAGATTGCTTGCCTAGCGCCATTTTTATTATTTTTTTTGACCGGGAAAATTTTATTCCCCCACATGTTTTGGGATGAGTCACCATCTTTTGTTCACCATTTTAATTTTCCCGACTCGGAAATTTTACAACATGACGTCACCACGCTGGGGGAAGTTTTCACTCAAAGTGAATAAAAATCTTTCGCTGATCAGTTCAGGATCGAAGCCCCGATCATCAGACCGCTGAACTCACGCCTTAAACCACTCGACTATGAAATCAAGAACGGATCCATGCTCGAAAGAGGGTGTCTTTCCTTTTCCTTGAGCAATCATGACGTCAGGAGTCCTCCACGTGAAGGGTTCATGTGGGCGTGTCTTATGACATCACTACTTGACCGACCACCCTACCACTGATAAAAGGTGGTTGATAGAGGGAGTCTTTTTTTTTCTATTTCGACTGTTTCCGCTAATGGGGGGTGTTTAAAATAGGGTGGGAGATGAAATTGACATCATTTGAGTTATGTGAGGGATGGTGGCAGCATGAATTTTTCTGTCACTGTCGAACAACTCTCAGTGAATTGTTGTAATGGAGGATGTAATGAAACAAGCATATCTGACAACCCCGAAAGAAGTGTTTTTGCAGCAAAAGAGTGGGTGGTTGACAACCCCAACCCCAAAAGAGTGTTTTTGCAGCACTTCAATTTTATTGACGCGCCGAATTCGCGAAGTATGCGAATGTTACTAAAATTTTAATCCACTGCCTGGTCAAGAAAGTCTAACAGTGACTCCGCAGAATTCAACGCTTCTGCAAGCGAAACTTTCTTTTCTGGAATTTGATCTTCATCTACCTTTCCATTGCATTGTTTGGGTAATTCCGCACTTGACGTGGCTTCTGCAGCAATAATGGCGTCGTTTTTCATTTGATATCCAGGCTGATTATTATAACGGAGCAGCCAATGTTCTACTGTATGTCTTCTCTGTCGACGTGTTCAAATCCACAAGCATGTTGAAGATCTTTTATTCTAAGTAACAAATCCACAAAAAAGTCGAACGTCACTGTATTCTAGGCAACGTGATATAAAGGAAACATACCACGTGACCAGCGTTCGGCTCCTTCGATGCAGAGGGGGGAGGGAAAAATGTTAAGCGAAAGGGGAGGGAGAATGCTTGGTGGCTTATACACCGAGTGGCCACTTTATTGTGACCACACCCTCAGTACTTCGTTGGGCCACCTTTTGCCTTTAATACTGCGTCGCTTCTTCGTGGCCTGGACTCCACGAGATTTTGATAGGTGGTTTGGGGAATCTGAGACCATGCTTGATTAATAGCACTTTCCAGGAGTGTGAGATTGCAGGGTTGTGGATCCAGCTGTCTGATGGCTCGTTCAACTTCATCCCACAAATTATCAACGGGGTTGAGATCTGAAGATGGTGGAGGCCACCTAAGCAAAGTAAACTCACCGGCAAGTTCCTGAAACCAATCCTGTACAATACGAGCACTATGGCAAGACACATTATCTTGCTCAAAATAGCCATCGCCATTGGGATAAACCATCCACATGATAGGATGCACTTGGTCCGAAATGATGTTTAGATATCATGTGCCAGTCAGACGTTGATCAACACGAATTAAAGGGTCCAAATCATGCCAGGAAAACATTCCCCAAACCATAACGTTGCCTCCACCAGCTTGAAGGGTTGTAGCAATGCATTTGGGGTCAACGCTTTCGTGCTGTTTCCGCCAAAGTCTCACTCGGCCATCGGCATGGTGCAACTGTAAACGTGATTCATCGGAACACATAATTTGTTTCAAATTACCAACTGTCCGATCCTTGTGATCCTGTGCGAACTGGAGAAGTTATCCCTTGTTAACTGCAGGCAGCAAAGGTGTTCGAACAGGCCTTCGGCTACCATATCCCATCCGATGCGGTGTACGGCGAACAGTGCGTGTAGAGAACATTTGAGGGGATTCTTGATTAAGATGGTCTGTAATTAGCTGCACTTTTGCCCTTTTGTTGTCTGTTACCAGTCTGTACACTCTCCGTTCCGCCCGTGCTGTCAGTAGTCGATGGCGACCACACGTTGCACGTAGAGACCCAGTTTTTTGGCTGACAGTCCAGTGTTTAAACACTTTAACTACAGCTGCTCTGGAACATTTCACGAATGCGGCGTTTTCGGTGATACTCGCTCCATGCCTCCGAGCTCCTACAAATCATCCTATGTTGAAAGTCCGTCAAATCGCATTTATTACCCATCTCGTCACCCAGAAATCATTTCTACTACTGTCGCAAGCACTAAGCATTCCCTTTTTATACTAGCCTCGCCCTCTGGAAGCAACAGCGTGCAGCCATAGCTCATTTGCTTAAAGCTGTCAGGTGGTCATAATAAAGTGGCCACTCAATGTATATGCAACAGACCAGAGGGAACTAATAATGACGCAGAGATACAAATGCCACTGTTACGCAGCAAGTTCTTTTTTGTTGTTGTTTTGTTGCTGTTGTTGTTGTCCTTTGCGCGATCTTGGATAACCGAATTCATGGTTAATCGAAGACCCCATAATCGAGGTACCACTGTATTCTCAAAGCTAACACCTTTTATCTACAGAGACAACCCATAAGTAAATAGACACCCTTAATGGTATGTAAACTCCTGTGTTGTATGGTAATGACTGTGCGAATTTATCTTTCCTTTTACAGATTCGTGTGCAGTGACATATTCCGAAGACAAGAAGGATGCCCCGAACCCCTGTTACCGAAGAATTGAGTGATGTCCAAAGAGGGCGTATTGTTGGACAATACTAGGGTGGTCGAAGCCAGAGGCAAATTCCCCGAAAGCTGAGTATTCCGCTGTCCACCATTAATCGGCTGATTGTGCAGTTCAACACGGAGAATAAGGAAACTGTTAGGTCACGTTCAGGTCAACAGAGACCAACAGCACGACAATTGAGGTCTGAAAAACGAGTGGTGGAAAGAAATCTCCGTTGCACGGCTGCAGATGTGGCAGAACACCTGAAAATGAGTCGTAACACAGCTGTCAGGTATCTGCATCAGTTAAGCTATCATGGCAGAGCTGTCAGGCGGAAACCACTTCTTACCGCAGCCAATATTGCGAAAAGAAAACAGTGGGCAACCACTATGGTGGAACGCCCGTAGAGCTTTTGGCATCGTGTCATCTTCTCAGGTGAGTCCTCCTTTGCCCAATTTTCATGTAGCGGACGCATATGGATCTGGAAAAAGCCCATTCAAGAATTCCACGTGAACCGTCTGCAACCAACCGTCAAGCATGGAAACGTGGGGGATTTTCCGTTACGGTGTGGGGTGCCATTTGGAGCACAGGACGAGCAGAACTCGTGGAATGTGTGGGCAATATTAATGCCGAAAAATGCATCGTCATATTGCAGATGGGTCTTCTACCAATATTGTCTGGTGGGCTGCTGAACAAACCTTCCACTCTGTTCATGAAAGATGGTGCTTCTTTCCACACTTCTAAAAGGACCCAAGCCTGGCAGGTACAAAACGACCTACAGAAGCTTCCGTGGGCCAGTCAGTTACCTGCCATGAATCCCGCAGAACATGTCTGGCATATGCTTGATCTTGCAGTGAGACGACGTTCACGAAAACCTACTTCCCGCGGAGACCTGCTAGAATGTTTGCGTGCTGAGTGGACCAACATTCCACTGGTCAAGGTAGCAGAACTCATTGATTCTATGCCCAACCAGGTTAAGGCTTTGAAGACAGCAAAGGGTGCGGCAACTAAGTCTTAATATGCATGTTCGACATTTGTATCAAGTGTATACTGTGAAGTTAAGGTACATGTTCGAAAATCAGGGTGTCTATTTACTTATGGGTTGTCTCTGTATAATAATTAAAGCTTTAATATGATGTGCTCATGGTCCTCAGGCTGAAAGTTCTTTTAGCATGGTGGATGAAATTGTTATCAGAGGGCATAAGAAGAAGAAAGGAAAGCGAGAATGAAGAAATTGGGAGAGAAAGATATCAGCAGAAATAAAATTTAAGCAATGGATGCTGTGCAGCTGCAGATTCAATAAAAGACGAACTGGCAGTAACCTGCATTCTTGCTAAGTGTTTTGATTTTTCACCCAGTTAAAAGGCTCAGCTTTTTTTCCTTCTTTGATTTAATCTTGTCATTAACTGCAATTTTAGAGGTAGTATGATCATATGTTAAGAGAAGGTTCGCGCACTGCGCGTTCACTTGCTTGGATTTCCCGTCTGTCAAGTGCCATGGAATTCTGAACGTTTTTTCACAAAGAGATGGATCGTTTCATAAAGAAGCGTATGTATGCCGCGCAATAATTCTAGTAACTACTGACAAGGCTCTTTGCCAATGTTGGCAGGTATGCTTTAGTACTAGACACAGAAAGACAGTCAGATACCAGACAAACCACTTCCCTGTTAATCATGGGCGCGATGAACAGCCATTTCCGGTGTTTACATAGAAAGAGCGGGCGCCTCTTCCTTTCTCTGCCCGACCGCTACTAGGGGGTGATGGTACTGGTCCCCCGGTAATAAATAAGGGCGTCCCACACCCACCCTTTCTACCTCGCTTACGTGTCACTTTCCTAATCGGGCACTCTAGCCCAAAGCTATAGCTTCCTATTTCTAAGGGTTGTTTAAGACCTGGGGTCAGACACTCCCTTCCTAAAATCCTTTAAATATGATCTGATCTGATCTTTCACTGCCCGCGGGATCGCTGTTGTAGAAGTGCAAAGTCGTGATTTTCCAAAAAAGTGCCGCATAAGGGTAATGTTATGGAAAGTATAGAGTATATTTTTATCATTGAGATGAAGAAGAAAGCAACCACGACGACTTTGATGCCAATGGTGTTTTCATTTATGTTCGCAACTTCAAAGAAAATAGATTTAGAAGAACCATTTAGAAACTCTTAAAGTATGCCAAACACTGGAATGCACTTGATTTTTATTTCAATAAATATTAGGCTATCCAAGTCTTTAGGGGGTTCTGTTTAAGATTTTGCTGCAAATACACCAGAGGCAAAATGAAGACTTACGCCCCCTGGTGGCCAAACCATTTTTTACCAAAATTAGAAATTATATGCAAAGGATTTCCCATCAGGAGCTGTATCCAATGCAGAAAGAAATTTTCAAATCGGAGTTTTAGAAGCAGAGATATCGGAGGAAACGCAATTTACCTTTATCCCCATAGCGGAAAGTCTATGAATTACTTAAAAATTTTGAAATTATATAAAAAGCATGCCGCACCGGAAACTCTATCCATTAAAGAAAGAACTGTTTAAATCACACCATTAGAAGCTGAGATATTGACAAGAATACGATGTACATCTACGCCCCTGGCGGAGAAACCATGCAATATTTTAAGAAGAAAATATTCTGAAAAGGTTTATTGACGTGAGAGGCACGAAATATTTTTTTCAATCGAGATTTTGGAAGCTCAGATTTTATTTCAAATACATCAGAAGCAAAAATCAACACTTACGCCCCCTGGTGGCCAAAGTATTCTTTACCGAAAATTAGAAATGATATGCAAAAGATTTTCCATCAGGAGCTGTATCCGCTGAAGAAAACATTTTTGAAATAGGAGTTTCAGAAAACAGATGTCGGGGAAAACGTAATTTACTTTTACGCTCTATGGCGGAAAATCTATCGTAACTTGAAAAAGTAACTATACCTAAAATACTCTTCGACATAAATGGAATCGAAAAATAAAACAATTTCTTCAATCGGATGTTTAGAAGCAAATATATGGAATAAAATGTGTTTTGAATTCGACATCATCTGCATTTACGCCCTCCAGCAGCGAAATTGTACATCGTAAAAAAAAAAATTAAATAAAGGACCATCATTCGCATATTTCAAGCTTCCCAATGCAAAAAGAATTTTTAAATCGGATTAATAGTTGCAGAGATATGGTGTCTACAGGCGGACGGACAGACTGACGGGCGGACGGACAGTCTGACGGGCGAACGGACAGTCTGACGGGCGGACGGACGGACGGACAAACCCGATGACAAAAGACGTCCTAAAAATCACACATTAGGGTTTTAGGAGCGAAGATATGATGATAAGAACCAGTAGTAAACACACACTTATGTAAGCACATAGTAATGTACACATACAGCACCTTGTTGCAGAGGCGTATTTAGAGGGGGCCATGCCCCCCTCGAAAAAAAGTATTTCCTTTTTTTAAGTTTTTGGTTAAAATGCGACTTACATTAGAAAAAATGCCTTAATTTAATAAAAATACAACTTACATTAGAAACAAATGCCTTGATTTTTTCTTTTCTTTTTCATTAACTTTAATTTTGTTCTGGTGAATTTCAAAAACTTCAATTTTTCGTCGCCCCCTCTCCCTCCTTCCGAGACGAAAAAAAGTTCTATGTACGCTCCTACCTTGTGGCATCGAGAAAAACAAAATTTCAATGGAAAACTTTGCGCATATCTGCAAAATCTCTAACGTAAAAAAGAATTCTTTCGATCGGAATATATAAGTGATTATATCGTTAAAAATATGAAAGAGGAATTACGCCACCTAGCGATTAAGTAGAGTACCATAAAAATTAAAAAGCTTGTAAATCAACATTTTCGTGAGCTGTCAAACACCGCTACAGAAAGGAGTTTTCGTATCAAATCAACACATCCTGCGGAATCATGTCTAATTCAAGACAGACAGACAGTGAACAAAAGGCTAGTTTTTGACAGACTTACTAAACATAATACGAAAGAAAGTACTTTCCCCCAAAAAAATATAGAAATGGAGTTGACGCATTACCTTTTTCAGTCGTTTGGTGTAGACGCTACAACAGCATGCACAAAGTCATAAGCATCACTTATTTCACCAGCAATCATCCAGTTATCAGTTTTTGGGTCATATGATTCAATGATATTATTGAACAGCCCGTTTTCTGCGATTCCTCCAAAGGCAAACAGCTTCTTCTTACATGAAACCAAGGAAAACTTCTTCCTTCCTACGTTCATTGGAGCAATTGGCAACCACTGTGCTGCCGAAGGGTGGTACATTTCACACAATGCAAGAACACCGATATCTCGTCCACCAGTTCCGAATATAGAAGTTGTTCCTCCACACGCATAGACTTTATTTTCAAAAGAAGCACACGAGAAGGAATATGAAGATATACTCTTAGAGGCAAATTCTGTTACCTTTCCAGTCAATGGGTTATAGATTTTACTTCTATTATTTGAGGGAGTAACATAGCCGTTGTTTAAAACATAAATGTGGTGCCTGGAAGACACCAGCACAGCGTCGCTGAAATTAACAAGTTGATCGAGATTAAGCCATCTATTTTGTATAGGATTGAAAACATTTAAATTTGACTCCGAGGGATCGTTCCGTAACCAGTAGATCTTATTGCCATAGGGAACAGCATATCTGAATGGCACACCTCTTGAAACAAAGTTCGCCAGAAGAGTCCATTCGAGGGCTACAGGGTTGAATGATTCAAAGCTGTTGCTTCTGAAGACGTATATCATGTCTTTTAATGCAACAACATGTTGTATATCTTTACGCGTACTGTCATTCAGCAACGTGCTTAGTACCTGTGCTTCAGGACTGTACTTGGAGATAGTAAGACCCGTGAAAGCATTTACGCAAAACAGGTAAATGTCATCCTCTGCTTCACAGCATCGTTCTGACAAAGCGAAACTGCATGAAGGCATTTCTTCGGGCAACAGATGATAATGTTTTGCTTCATCTAACAGATTTCTGCAGTAAAAAGATTCCCGAATCACATTTTCAGTGGAAGCTTTCTTTATCAGAAATTCGGGTGAAAGAAGTGTCATTCTAATGCCTGTGAGTAATTCAGGTAGAAACACGTGTCTTTTGCTATCTTTCTTCGCCCAACTCAGGACGGCATTAAAAACCTTTTCCTCGCTTTCAACATGCAAGTCGTCCCTTCTGATTAGTTCGTTCAGGAAAGAAAAAGACAAATTTAGGAAATCTCCACTTCGGCAAAAAGAATCGAAGTTTCCTCTGATATAGGAATCAGCATTCCTAACCAAACTCAAACAATTCAGGCTTTCTGCGAGCACCCGTACTTGCATGACATTGTTTGGATCTAGCCTTTGGGAAATAAAATCGCAGCAACTATCACGTACTTGTGTGAGCTGAAAAAATTCAGATGCCATCAGCAGAGACTGCACATTCTTGGTTGTGATTATTATTTTACTGGTGTAGGCAAAATTAATTAGGCTTTCCAGGGCGTCGGGATCCAATTCTTTCATAGTGATTTCTTTTGCGTTGCTTTCGGCCAGATTACTTGTAAACATAGCACGAAAATAAGGTATTACAGCTGCGAGGATAATTCGATGAGCTGTGAAAACACGTTGATCGATTCTGATTGAAATGTCACTCAATTCTTCCCTGTTTTTCATATCACAGAACACGGAAAATGAACAAACCATGAGATCATGTTGAGAAAATGTAAAAGTGTTTTCACTCTCAGCCATGACTTCTGACCTTGAAGTAGAACAAGTTAGTAGCTGTAACACGTATGTTGCTTTAAAGAGAAACGCTGGTTAGAAATAACTCCAAAGAACAGAGTGATCCTCCCAAAATAGCGGCATCTACGAAATCCGGAAAAAGCAACATAGCTGATTCGTTGGAAGAAAGATTAAATAATCGCAAGATAAAAACAGTTTGAACACTAACTTAGACAGAGATATCCCGGTCAATGATATAAAAATACTTATGTTTCTGTAAGAAAAACTAAGTGTTTGCCTTATCTGTCAGAGATAAAAGTCAGCTTTAAAGCACAGAGTAGTTCAATGATAAGCCTGTAGAAGTTTATAGAGCGTATCAAAAAGTGGAGATAAAACCCCTGTGCGTCTTAATATGACTTGATACAAAATGAAGCCTCTCGGTTGCTCATAAGAATGGCTAACCAATTCCAAATTGTATTTTGTGGTACTTCTGTTATTCGAGCATCCTTATTTCATTTTATTCACTATATGAAGTAAATATAATGTTAGATAGGAATAATCAACTAAATTGTCAAAACAATTTTCACCCTCAATTCTTTTCTTCAGCAGCTATCTGTGATAATAAAATTTCCATGTCTGTCTCTTTATCTGTCAGTCGCCTACAGAAGAAACTAGAGAACGCAGATATTTGAAATTCTGCAGAAATCTTTGGTGACGCATGAGGGTGTGTACCTCTGAGTTCATTCTTTTACAAAGGTTCAGATTTTCCAAATTTAAACTATTATACTTATTTTCAATGCTTTCAACCATTGTGGAATTTCGATCTACCGTATGCTTTTTATTACTGAAACATATTTCGAATGCACCAACAGTTCATCTCATTTTCTTTTTCTATTTTACACCAAGAAATTTCGGATTGCTATTATAGGTATACCATTTAAGCACAGTTGGTGTACAGTTCCTTGTTATTTAATTAGTTCATTTCCTTATTATTTTATTATACACTTACGATTTGCATAAACGCAACAATATTTCATTGTACTATTCGGCAAACTATGAGATCATCACATCCAACGTGATAGAAGCCTGTCAGTACAAATTTGGAAGATGTGAATCCGTTAATTGGTGTAAATATGACATGGATGTTAAGTCAGATAGTATCCGAAAACTTTAATATTTCGTCCTCCTACAGCGGAAATCGAACCAGCGTCTCCCGGATTGCACCCGAGTATGCCAACCACTACCCCACCCAGAACGACCACGTTTCAAGTTTCCGATTAATTCGAATAAAACCATCTCAGGATTCGCTAGTCGAAGTAACAGGCATTCATATATAGCGAATCTGGAGGTTTAGAATTCATTCTCGTGATTGCCCGGAGGCGAATAGTATCAATGAATGAAATACGGGATTACACCATTGTATAATACAAATTTGGAAGATGTGAACCCGTTTATTGGTGTAAATATGACATGAATGTTATGTCAGATAATAATGTGATTAGCATACTTGGGAGCTCTCCGGGAGTCGCTGGTACGATTCGCGCTCCAGGACGACGAAATAATTGGATATCATTTGACTTAACATCCATGTCATATTTACACCAATAAACGGATTCGCGTCTTCCAAATTTGTATTGAACAATCGTATAATCCCGTATTTCATTCATTGATTTTCTGCTTCTCCGGGCAATCACGGGAAATAATTCTAATCCTCCAGATTCGCTATATATGAATGCGGGTTGCTTCGACTAGCGAATCCTGCGACGGTTATATTAAAATTAATCAGAAACTTGAAACCTGGTCGTTCTGGGTGGTGTAGCGGATAGCATACTCGAGCGGTATCCTGGGAGACGCCACTAAATATCCGCCATGCATTGGATGGGCAAGAAAGGAGGAGGAAGACGACCTTATTTATTTCCGGGAGGCCAGTACCTGGGGCCCGACGGCTTAACGTGCCCATCCGACGCATGGTGGATATTTAGTGGTTCGAGCGTTCGTACCTGCCTGGGATCGAAAATGAGGTTCATCTGCGACAGTCACGAACGTCGACCACTAGGCCACCCGTGGCCCTAAAACTTCACGTGCCCATCCGACGTACGGCGGATATTTAGTGGTCCGAGCGTTCGTACCTGCCGTCTTCCTCACCCTTTCTACCTCGCTTCTGTGTCACTTTCCTGTTGGCACTCAATCCCAAATCTCCTAGTTTCCTATTTCTAAGGGTTGTTTAAGACCTAGGGTTCTACGCTCCCTTCCAAAAATCTTCTACATCTGATCTGATCTTTAGAAGAGAACGGACACATTACGTTGGTTGTGGAAGCAAGGCAGACGATGAGATACGTCGGGTATTGGATTGTGCGTTGGAGAAGTTTTTCCGGAGAGCTACCCAGATCGAGTCTGCGCTAGAAGCGACGACGGTTGACAGGAAACACGAAGTTCGGCCCTATTGTCGATAGCACTGTCTGTAACGCAATTCCTCAAGCATTCCATTAACCACCCAGAGAAGTTCTATGCCATGTCGTTTTACCGGAATCCTACACCATATTCCCAATCCAGCGAGAGCCATCACATGATTTTGTTAATGTTTAAAAAGGGCCTGAAGTTTTCTTCGATGTATGTGATTCTGCCTTTGGAAACGAATCACAACAAAATCGTGTCATGTCTCTCGCTCGATTGGGACTATGATAAGTAAGAGTTAGAACGGAGCGAGTATCGTTACAAAAGCCATTACAAAAATCCGTTTTTTGTAGATGTATCAACTTACATGATACATTCTTTCACACCTACAGGTGGCTTAATCGAGGCAGATTAATACTTCGAACCTATGTGGGAGAACACCTACGAGGAAATAGAAGTAACAATAATAATAGCCAAAACTTTTGGGATGCGCTTCCGACGTAATACGTGTTTCCTTGCTCTTGACTTGCGGAAGGCTTTGTTTGCGTTTAAGGCCGCAGCTCTCCGTGTGTAACTGTTAAAAAATAGCTTCCCGGTCTTTTAGAGAGGAAAATAAGTTTCAATGAAAGGCAATAGGAAAATGAAAGAGATGAAATGCGAGAATGACATGAATTGTTTCGCATATCATCTTGACTATTCATTTATTATATCTTGACATTATCTGAATCCATCAGCATTATACAGTGGAACGCCACTGATTGTCAATAAACGCATGTCAAATGATATCTAACCTACTATCATGACTGGCCATGCTACAGGTGAACACGGTTTTATTACACGCATTCCAATGCCCCATCTGGCTTTCCATTTCCTGTTTAAACGCCTACAGTGTTCTGTTTGTCTCAGTCTCGTTATGAGTATCAACAAGCAGAAGGTCAGTCGTTAAAAGTTGTTGACTCACCCTGCGAAACCCATGCTTTTTCCATTGCCAGACCTCTTCATCTTGACACTAAATGGAAGAACACTCAGCGTCGCTGATTCAGAGGCTACTTAAGGATAAATTTACTCGTACTTCGGAAAAACTGCGCCTTACACTGTAAAAAATAATCGTGTGAATTCACGGAAAAATTTCTGAAAATTACGAACAGCCAAGTAATTGGTAGCTGTCAGTTTTTTAACGAAATTTCCGTTTTTAGAAGTGCCCATTTTTTTTTTTTTTTTTAACTTCCGTATTTTCCCAGATTTTCCGTAGTGAGTAATACCGTTTATTTCAGAAAAGACCGTTTCAGGTTTTTCCGTATTTATTCAAAAATTCGGCAAACTCGAAGGAGCTGGAATTTTCAGCCCTTACACCAGATAATCCTCTCTCAGCGGTGAGGATCGAACCCACGTCCTTTGGGTTGGTTCAACAGATAACGCGAGTCTCTTACCACTGAGCCAGAAAGACTCGGCAAATTTGAATAACGTTCGTAGACGAACTAATTGCGCGATTAGGAATTGTTTTTTGTCACCAATGCGAGTGATTTAGTCATTTTATTTTCTGTTGGAGTTTATTATTTTTTTGAATAGGTTTCTAATAATTTCATTCACAAATTAAGTATTTTGTCATCGTAATTTTACGAAGCAACATAATGCTTTGGAACTTGCGACTGGCAATAACTTTCAATTATCTCTAAGAAAAGGTGAAATGTACTGTTTTACACTGTTATAGCAGAAATAACCTGAATATAAAATTTACCCTTGATAGCTATAACAGATTTTGTCTTTATTCGTGCGACGTGCTATCTACAATATCCGATCTCGCTCCAGAACTTAAAAATCAGATCCTTCGCTAAACGACTGAAATTTAACAATTGATCCAACCTCAAGTATTCCCAGCAATCGTTTCTATCATCAGATTTTTTTTTTTTGATCGGAGGTTTAACGACCACCGTGAGCAATTCAATGGGCTATAAGCACTCGCCTGTCCCTAATTTAGGGTCACTGGTTCCAGGGAAGGGAGAGAGACAGTGGCCAGTGCAGTAAGACAAACACAACATCCATGCTTCACCGGGATTCGAACCCGGACCCCGTTCGGACGAATGATCAGAGGCCATCGCTTAGACCACTGCGCCACCGGGGCGGCCGGAAATTTTTCGTTATATGGATAGGGAAAAAGTGAGAACGGAGTTTTCCCGTTAATACACCAAAGGAATTGCGGTAAAGGTTCCTGAAAATTCAGAATTTCCCGTTAACACATCTTAAAAACGTCAATTTGCCATCAATACACTGACGGACAATGAAATTTGCGCACCAAGAAGGAAACATCGGATTGAACTGACATTTTATGGACGCAATGATACAGATGAATGATACACATGATGGCAAAAACAGAGCTGCAGGATAATTACAGAGGGATCTGTGGCATGCAGTCCGGGCATCTTCAATAGCGCGTCACACAGCTTGGTGCGGCGATACATGCTGCAATACGATCCGGCAAGGGGGCGAGCACATGCTTGATGTTCCCCTGCGGCAGACTGGCCTCCACGTGTTGGACGGTGTGCTCCAAATCCCGGATGTGCGGCACGGCGGCAGCTGACGTTTCAACCGGTCCCACACATGGTCCACAGGGCATGTGTGGGACCATGTGTTTGGCATGTATGGGACATCCGGGATTTCCATTGGGCAAATCTCTGATGTCCGGGGAGCGAGCAAACCATGGAAGTGTATGGACATGACGTAGACAGTCCTGGGCAACCCGAGTCGTGTGCGGGCGGGCATTAACCTGCTGGTATACAGCACCTGGAATTCCGGCTAGGAATGGGAGCACATGGGGCAGTAGGATCTCGTCCACTTACAGCTGGCCCGTCAACGATCCACGTGCCACTACTAGAGCTGATCGGCTATCGTTGGCAATAGCTCCCCAGACCATGGCCTGATTTCTGCACGTGCACGTGGTGCATGTGCACAGGGCCTCAGAATTTGGAGGGGCCTCCAAACTATCTTAATAATAATAACATAAATTTTCAGAACTAAAATATATTTTCTTTTATAGCACAAATTATTATACGTTTCGGTTTCAAAATTTAGGATGGGATTTTGGAAACCAAATTATTATCATTTCCTATAATAAAGCTCAAGCGTAGTCTAGTAAGAACAAAAATTGTGAATCAGTATTCATAATTATGTAGGGTTTGTTTTTACATAAATAAAAATACAAAAAAAGTGTTTAATTGACAGTACTTTATTTAAAGATTGTTGTAATAATTTACATGGAATGTTGCAGTAATTTATTCCACAATGTGTGTGGTCAGCTGCAAGTCTTTGTAAGGGATTACTTCTTACAGCTTAAACTATCATTGGTTCATCATTCCCATTAAATTTATGGTAAACTAGGAGTTTTAAATTATATCTCTGAGAGGATAGTTATTTGTTTCCGTAAATGATACTATAAAACAAAAAAAGAATTCCAGAGTAATTAATGTTATACCTGTAATCTTTGCGGGGGCGGGGAAGTACAAGCGGTGTGAATGCTCGTCTATTACAAGACACATTGGCTATAAAGTTGACTAGCGTGTGGGATGTGTTTTAATGTTTTTACTGGTAGAAAAACTGCTTGCAAGAAAAGTACTTACAAGTAAATATTCTTTTCGACTGTTTGACTGAAAATTTTAATCGAGGGGGCCCCAGGCATGCAAGTTGCACAAGGCCTCGACTGACCTAAGTCGGGACCTGCCCCAGACCATGATGCCTGCAGTGAGGGAGGTGTGACGCTCGATAGCGAAGTTGGGATTGTGCCGTTGACCCGCGGACACACGGACACGATGATCATGTGTCTCCAAAACGAAGCGGTACTCATCGCTAAACATCACACGTCGCCAGTCTGTGGCGTTCCACGTCGCTCTGGCCTGGCACTACTGGACACGGAGCCGGCAATATTCCAATGTTAATAGCAGCACACATAAGGGGCGTTGGGATCGCAGATTCGCTTTCGCGTGGCGTCGGGAAATGGTTCGTGGGCACACAGGTGCCTCCCATAAATCGGCAGCTTTTTTTACATTCTGACTCCGAACACTCTACTAACCGAAAAGACGGTTATCGGGTTGCATAAATACTGCTCTGTGAACTTCACCTGAGCCACCGTTCTATCTTCAGGCACTCGTTCCTTTAGGTTGGGAATGGTTATAATGGAATGGCTCATAGATATATATATATATATGGGTTTTTTTACGAAAGATGTTTTGAAAAGATGCCGACTAGCGATAATTTTGCAGTGCATGACATAAAAATTTCATATCGTCGTAAAATGTCGTATGCTTTGCGTAAAATAGTTTTGCGATTCGACTAACGCATCGGGCGATTTCACGTTTATAGCGGGACGGACGCACGGACGTTGAACAAAAGAATATTTTGTAACTCATGCTAGAAGAAGGACCGAAAGGAAATATTTTCTTTAAAAATATAGATATGAAGATTGCACATTACCTTGTTAGTCCTTTGTGGTAGAAGTCACCACAGCACGCACAAAAATGTAATCACCACTTATTTCCCCCAGCTGTTGTCCATTCATCAGTTTTTGGGTCATACGATTCAATGACATCACTAAACGGCCCAAATCCTCCAAATGCAAACAGCTTGTTGTTTTATGAAACCAAGGAAAAATTCTTCCTTCCTATCTACATCGGAGAAATATTCTCCCATTCTTTTGTGGAATGGTCGTACATTTCGCATGATGTAAGTTCTGCACTAAGTTCGTCTAGCTGAGTACCGATAATGATGCGCCCAGGTGATCCTCCACAAGAATAAATTTTACCATCAAGAAAAGCAGCTGCAAAATAACGTGGCCTAGTTCTATTAGAAACAAATTCTGTGACTTCTCCTGTCAGTGGATTATAGATGTTATTTCCGTTAGATGGGGGATTAAATTTACGGGAAGTTTTCAAAATATAAATATGTTGCCTTGAAGACACGATCACTGCGTCTTTGACTTGAACATGCTGTTCTAGACTGACCCATTTGTTTTGCTCAGGGTCGAAAGTATTTGCATTTGATTTTGAAGAATCGTTCGTTAACCAGTAGATCTTATTGCCACATGGAACAGCGTAATCGAAAGGCACATTTCTTGAAGCAAAATGTGCCAGAGTAGTCCACTGACGTGTTACAGGATTAAATGGTTCAAAACTGTTGCTCCTAAAAACATAAATCAAATCACCTAATGCCAGTACAGGCTTCACGTCACAACGCGTACTGTCATTCAGCAGCGTGCTAAGCATTTGCGATTCAGGACTGTACCTGAAGACAGTAAGCCCAGTAGTATCATTTACGCAAAACAGATGAATAGCGCTGTGGGCAACGTAGTACCTTTCCAATAATGTAAAACTGCATGGATGTTCTTTCTCTGGTTGTCGTCGATAACGTTTTGCCTTGTATAGCAATCCTGTGCTAGGGATGGATTCCTGAATAAGCTTCTCAGTAGAAATTAAGTTTATCAAGAACTGGGAAGACAGGGTGGTCATTCGAACTCCAGTAAGCAATTTAGGTAGACAGCTGTGTCTTTCTGCGTCTTTCTTCACCCAGGTCAAAACGGCATCGAAAACTTCTTATTTTCTTTTAACGTGCAGGTCGTCCCCTCTGATTAACTCGTTCAGGAGAGAGAAAGGCAGATTCAAGAAATCTTCGCTCTGAGTGAAAGAATCAAAGTTTCGTCTAATATAAGAATCAGAATTTTTAACCAAAGTCAAACAATTCTTGCTTTCTGCGAAAGATCGGACTTGCATGACGTTGTTCAGATTCATACTTTTGCAAATAAAGTTGCAACAACTATCTGGTACTTGTGCCATCTTCAGAAACTCAGACGCCACCAGCAGTGACTGAACATTCTTGGCTGTAATTATCACTTTACTGGTGTAAGCAAAATCAATCAGGCTTTCCAGAGCGTCTGGATCCACTTGTTTTATGGTGACTTCGTTCGTCTTGCTCTTTGCACGGTTGCCTGTAAACTTAGCACGGAAATATGGTATTCCAACTGAAAGGATTATTCGATGGGCCATGAAAACTCGCTGATTGGTTATGATTGAAACATCACTCAACTCTTCCCTGCATTTCATAAAACAGAACGTGGTAAATGAACAAACCATGAGGTCCTGTTGGGAAAATGTGAAAGCGTTTTCTTCCTCTGCCATGGTGACTGTAGCTGAAGCAGAAAGAAAAGTGAATAAATATTATGCGAATGGTTCCCTAACGAAAACCACTGGTATAAATAAATCCAAAGTACATGCTGATAGCGATAACAATGCGATTTCTCATTAACCCGATGAAAAGAAACGCAGTTGATTCATTAGATGAGAGATTAAATAATCGCAAGATAAAACGGTTTGTGCTCGCTTCGTAACTAAAACTGAGATGTATTCTGGTCGATGAAAACTAAATTATACATGCGGCTGTAACAGAAGTGAAAGATTCCATTTATCTGTAGGATGAAAAATTCAGCTTCAAATGATAATGTAACACAGTGACAATCCTATTTCAAGGTTTAAGATTGTCACTGTGTTGCAATCATAACAGAGATGCTTCTACAACTTCAGATAGAACACAGCATCTCTGTTACGAATAGCCTTCTCAATCATATCCTACAGGTACAAAATTGTATGCTAACGCAAAAGTTCTCTGTTACGATTGGTCCTCTCAATCACATCTTACAGGTGTAAAATTGAATGTTCGCTGCAGATGCATCTGTGTTACGAGGGTCTGGTTCATTTGCCCGACGTTTACTTAACGGAAGAGTTACTTGACCGAAAGCCACTTCACCGAAAAGATTGTTTCACCGAAAGATCACTTGATCGAAAAGTTCATTTCACCGAAGGGTCATTTGATCGAAAAGTTCATTTCACCGAAAGGTCACTTGATCGAAAAGTTCATTTCACCGAAAGGTCTCTTTACCTAAAAGTTCATTTCATCGAAAGATCATTTCACCAAAGGGTCAGTTTATCGAAAACTTTGGATTTCATTACAAGATCTGTTGAAGCGTGGTACAAGTTCGGCAGGCAGACCACCGAACGTTAAGGGATCATACTCAAATTGCACTTTTGATTTCTCCTCGTCACAGAGAACACAAAGATTTAGTTTTAAGACAAATCTTTTCTTTTAAGACAATAGGTCTCGGCTTAGGCCTTTTTAGCAAAATTTAATCGTGTTCATAAGTTTACACAAAAAGTTACTTTACATTTTATGTAATGCTTATGAATATGAGTAAGGTTAAAATCTGTTAAAATGGCCTATATCTAGACCTACGGTCAAAAAATTAATGTTTTGTGGTTGAGTAAAAGTGGAACATTATTTACTTGATTTGCTAAGTAACCCTTATAAATATTAGCTCGGAGGACTATAATTTGACAAAAAGGCACAGATCTAGGCCTTATAATTAATATTATATTTCGAAAAACCTACTCATGGGGAGGTGCTTCATAGAATTTAAAAGTGTATTTTTTATACAATCATAAAATGTTTAGGTGGCCAGTTTTTCAAAAACCCGCACCACACTCCAACAGATCTCTAACACAAAAAAATTCTAAGTTTTCGATAAACTGACCATTCGGTGAAATGATCTTTCGATATAATGAACTTTTAGGTAAAGTAATCCTTCGGGGAAATGAACTTTTCGATCATATGTCCTTTCGATGAAATGAACTTTTAGGTGAAGTGACCTTTCGGTTAAATGAACTTTTCGGTCAAGTGACCCTTCGGTGAAATGTACCATTCGATCAAGTGATTTTCGGCGAAGTGATTTTCGTTCAAATGACTTTTTGATCAAGTGAACGATACCCGTGTTACGAATGGCTCTCTCAATCACATCCTAAAGCTATAGAATTGAATGTTCGCTGCAGAAGTATCGCTGTTACGAATGACCGTCTCGATCACATCCTACAGGTGTAAAATTAAATGTCGCTGCAGAAGTATCTCTGTTACGTATGGCCCTCTTAACCACAACGCGCAGTTTTAAAATTGGATGTTCGCTGTAGAAATATCTCTGTTACGAATGGCGCTCTTAATCATGGCTTAGATGTATAAGATTAGACTCAGTTCTGGTGACTGGGCGGAGTACGGGAAAAGAACATTGCAGTCCCTTGAAATCATAGTGATACAGCTCAAAGCGCTCTGTGATTACCAGACCCTGGTGGTATGGCGAAATATCCTGCTGGAAGTAGCCCTCCCCTTCAGTAGGCATCATGCACATGTAGGGGTGTACATGGTTCGAAATCATAATTAGAAAATTCCAAATGCGGTTGCAGACGTTACGGAAAATTCCATAAAAACATACACCATGCCACTCTACGATCATCACCAACTTATGCAATCAACGTCAGATATCTGGGATTCAAATCCAGCACAGTGTATTAACAAAAAACGTGATTAATAGAACCAGGAGACCTTTCCTTAGTTTTTAAGTGTCCAGTTTTGTTATTCCAGTACCAACTGGTGAAAAACTGGTCGGTTTTCTGCAGAGACGAGAATTACGTGAAGAGGTATCTACTGTTACAACCCGTTCCTGCCAATAAGCGACTTGGATGTGTATTTTGAAATTCTCTTGTCAATAACGGTGTCAAACTACGCTGTTATCTGGCGAAATGGACCACTTCTATTGTACACTTCTATTACCTTGGGCCGTTCTTTCCTGCAGCCTTGTTCTCGAACATCAGCGAATCGTTCCATCCCAAATGAAGACCGATAACTGCTTGATTTGTTTTCTGTTTGTGACCCATTCATTGTACACCCTCCGTACAGTTGTCCTTGTTGCATAAAGGAGAAGGTTTGCCGTTTTTGAGATACTCGCACTTGCCCGTTTAGTGCCACCTCTTATACTTCCTTCAAAGTGACTTAAACTGGGAGACTTTCCCAAATTGCCACTATCTACGCTTTGTGCACATCTGAATCCTTGGCAGTAAGCTGTTCATATTGACATCTCAAGGTCATAGTTGCGTATGTAAGATGGCTCGTGTCTGATTACTATTGGGAGCAAAAAGAAAAATGAAGGATGGAATGTGTTGCAGCGTATAAACTGCAGTTCATTTCGTTAAATCGACGGAATGCAAACAGAAAATAAAACAAGAAAGATGACACCAAATTTTCGGGTGTAATAAGCACGTCTTTTGAATCCGTTCTGACGCAAATTACATTTATCAAAGCTATTCAAAGTCAATGGAACCGGTATGGAAAACAATAGTATCTGACGGAAGAAAGAAGTTTTTTCAATCGGGTCTTTAATCCCTCAGATACTGCTGTAAACGGAATCGTGAGCTTACGAACTCTTAGAAACACAGATATCGACAAAAATAAGATGTGACTTTACGTCCCTTGGTGGGAAAACCATGCATTATTTTAGGAAGAAAGTATTCACAAAAGGTTTATCTATATGAGCGGTACAGGTCCAAGAAAAAAATTTTTAGTCTAGTTTTCAGGAGCCTAGATTTTGCTACAAATACATCAGAAGTAGAAATTAACACTTATGACCCCTGGTGGCCAAACCATTCTTTACCAAACATTAGAAATTATGTGAAAAATATTTTCCGTCAGGTTTTGTATGCGATACAGGAAGAATTTTTCAAATCGGAGTTTTAGGAGCAGAAAACGCAATTTACCATTATGCGCCCTAGCGGAAAGTCTAAGATTTACTTGAAAATTTTGAATTTGTAGGAAAAAACATTTCTCATTGGAAACACTATCCAACAGAGAAGGAATTTCACAAATCGGACGTTTAGAAGTACAGATATTGACAAAAGTAAGATATACATCTACGTCCCTAGCGTAGAAACCATGCATTATTTCAAGAACGAAATGTTCCGAAAATGTTTGTCGACATGAGTTGGATCGGTCCACAAAAGATTTTTTTTTCAATCGAGATTTTAGAAGTTCATATTTTGCTGCAAATACATCAGAAGCGGAAATTAAGATTTACGCACCCTGGTGGCCAAACCATTTTTTACAAAACTTAGAAATTATGTGCAAACGATTTCCAATCAGGAGCTGTATCCGGTGCAGAAAGAAGTTTTCAAATTGGAGATTTAGAAGCAGAGATATAGAGGGAAACGCAATTTACCTCTACGCCCCTAGCGGAAAGTCTATGAGTTACTTGAAAATTTTGAAATTATATGAAAAATATGCGACACGGAAAACATTATCCAACAAAGAAGGAATTTTTCAAATCGGACTCCTAAAAATCGAGATATTGACAAAAATAAGTTATACGTCTACGCCCCTGGCGTACAAACCAGGCACTATTTTAAGAAGAAAATGTTTCTGAAACGTTTGTCGGAATGAGTAGTATCGATCTACAAACGACGTTATTTTCAATCGATAATTTGGAAGCTCATATTTTGCTGCAAATACATGAGAAGCCGAAATTAAGGTTTACGACCCCTGGTGGTCAAACCATTTTTTTTACAAAAATTAGAAATCATGTGCAAACGATTTCCCATCAGGAGCTGTATCCGGTTCAGAAAGAATTTTTCATATCGGAGATTTAGAAGCAGAGATATAGGGGGAAACGCAATTTACCTTTACGCCCCCTAGCGGAAAGTCTATGAATTACTTGAAAATTTTGAAATTATATGAAAAACATGTCACAGGGAAAACACTATCCAACAAAGAAGGAATTTTTCAAATCGGAATCCTAGAAGTCGAGATATTGACAAAATTAAGATATACCACTACGCCCCCTGGCAGAGAAACTGTGGACTATTTTAGGAAGAAAATATTCCGAAAAGGTTTATCGATATGAGTGGCATCAGTCCACGAAAGAATTTCTTCAATCGATATTTTAGAAGCTCAGATTTTATGGCAAATACATCAGAAGCAAAAAATAACTCTTACGCCCCCTGGTGGCCAAAGTATTCTTTACCAAAAATTCGAAATTATATGCAAAAGATTGTGTATCAGGAGATGTATCCGCTGAAAAAAAAATTCAAATCAGAGTTTTAGAAGAAGAGTTATCGGGAAAAATGCAATTTACTTTTACGCCCCCTAGCGGAAAATCTATGCGTAATTTGAAAAAGAAACTATATCCAAAATACTCTTTGACATAAATGGAATCGAAGATTTTTTTCAATCGGATGTTTAGAAGCGAATATGTGGAATAAAACGTATTTTTGAATTCGACATCATCTGCTTTTACGCCCTCTAGCGGCGAAATTGTACATCGTAAAAAAAAACGAAATAAAGGATCATCATTCGTATATTTCAAGCTTCAAATCGTACTAATAGTTGCAGAGATACCGTGGGTACGGGTTGACGGACGGACGGACGGACAAACCGATAACATAAGCACGATCTTTTTTTACAAAAGACATGCTAAAAAACGTGAAAAGCGCAAAGAGGAATGCAACGTCCGGACGATGACGTAGCTAAATACCAGAAGAGCTGGCAAAACAGAAAGGAGGATAATGAGCTGGAATTCTTGCATTTTTAGCACGTCTTTCATAAAAACAGATCGCGCTTTTATGTTATCGGTTTGTCCGTCCGTCCGTCTGTGGACACCATATCTTTGCAACTATTAGTCCGATTTGAAAAATTCGTTTTGCATTGGGAAGCTTGAAATATGCGAATGATGATCCTTCATTTCGTTTTTGTTTTTTAAGATGTACAATTTCGCCGCCAGAGGGCGTAAATGCACATAATATCGAATTCCAAATACATTTTATTCCATATATTTGCTTCTAAATATCCGACTAAAAAAATTCTTCTACCTTTTGGTTTCATCTATGTCTAAACGTATTTTAAGTATAGTCACTTTTTCAAGTTACGCACAGATTTTCCGCTAGGGGGCGTAAAACTAAATTGCGTTTCTCCGATGTCTCTACTTCTAAAACTCCGATTTGAAAAATTTTATTTTCAGCGGATACAGCTCCTCATGGGAAACCTTTTTACATATAATTTCTAACTTTTGGTAAAGAATGTTTTAGCCACCAGGGGACATAAGTGTTAATTTCTCCTTCTGATGTATTTGCAGTAAAATCTGAGCTTCTAAAATCTCGATTGAAATATTTTTTGGGGGACAGATGCAACTCACGTCGATAAACCTTTTTGGAATGTCTTCTTCATAAAATAATGCATCGTTTCTCCGCCAGGGGGCGTGGATGTATATTATATTTTTGTCAATGTCCCTACTTCTAATAGTCCGATTAAGAAAATTCCTTCTTTGTTGGAGAGCGTTCCCGACATTTTTCATTTGATTTCCAAATTTTCAAATAATTCACAGACTCTCCGCTAGGGAGCGTTAAGATAAATTGCGTTTCCCCATATTTCTGTTTCTAAAATTCCGATTTGGAAAATTCTTCCTGTATCGCATACTGTTCCTGATGGGAAATGTTTTTCATATAATTTTTAATATTTGGTAAATAATGGTTTTGCCACCAGGGGGGCATATGTGTTAATTTCTGCTTCTGATGTATTTGCAGTACAATCTGAGCTCCTGGGAACACGATTGAAAAAATGATTTCCTGTACCGATACCGCTCACATCGAAAAACCTTTTTAGAATACCTTCTTCTTAACATAATGCATGATTTCCCCCAGGGGGCGTAAATGCATATCTTATATTTGTCGATATCTGTGCTTCTAAGAGTCCGATTGGAAAAATTCTTGGAGAGCTTTTCGCTGCGAAGTGTTTCTCATATAATTTCAAATTTTCTTCAATCAGAGAGCATTAAGTTCACGATTCCGTTTGCAGCAATGTCTGCGGGATTATAACCCGATTTGAAAACTTCTTTCTTCTGTCAGATACTACAGCTTTCCATACCGGTTCCATTGAATTCGAACAGCTTTGATAAATTTAATTCGCGTAAGAGCGGATTCAAAAGACGTACTCATTACACCCGAAAATTCGGTGTCATCTTTCTTGTTTTTATTTGCGAAATTATTTTATTATTATTATTGTTATTATTATTAATATTATTATTATTATTATTATTATTATTATTATTGTTATAATTATTATAGAATTAAGATGATTCCATGTTTTCATGAGTAGGTGCTTTTCTCTTTCTTCCAGGATGGGTAGAAAGTACCAAACCTGGGAAGTGGTATTTCTTTTTCTCAGTTGTCCAGGAACTTCTTTATTATCCTACAAGTGTTCAGGGTAGCTTCCTTCTGTAGTTCCATGTAGGTGTTAGGTTGAAGGTCTAGTGTGTGTATAGAGCTGTGAATGGTCTTAGGTACAACTCCTGTGGCTGATATTACTATGGGGACGGTGGTGACGTTCTCCATATGCCACATTTCCTTGACATCGTATCGTAGGTCGTTATACTTTGGCAGCTTCTCTCCGTGCGTCTTCTAGATGTTGCATGTGTTGGGCACGGCTATGTCAATGAGGTATGTTGACTTCATCTCCTAGTCGATGAGGACGATGTCGGGCTGATTGTTGGAGATCGTCTTATCTGTTCTGATCGGTCTGTCCCAGTACATCTTGTGGGTGTCGTTTCTAGAAGCGTTGTTGACTCATACTTGTAGTAGGGGACAGGCTCAGTTGTAATGACGCGGTGCTTTCTTGCCATTTCTGATGGAAGATCTTGGTGACTTGATTGTGCCTGTTTGTGTGAGGGCTCTGCACCCTGCTGTGATATGTTGGATTATTATTATTATTGTTGCTGTTATTATTATTATTAGACATTCTCGGAGGCCAACCCTTCAGTATCCCAATTTCGAAATAAACTAGTATTATTTGTTTAAATCATTAAGTAAAGTCCAGCCTAATCAGCACTGCAAACATTATCAGACAATAATGTAGTTGTTCTTGGAGGCTATTTTTTTTTTCAAATCCTCTGTTCTCGTTCCTTCACGTTTCTTTCTTAGCACTTCTTTTGTAAAAAAAGATCGTGCTTATGTTACCGGTTTGTCCGTCCGTCCGTCTGTACCCACGATATCTCTGCAACTATTAGTCCCATTTCAAAAATTCTTTTTGCATTGGGAAGCGTGAAATATGCAAATCCTGATGCTTTATATCGTTTTTTTTTTTTTTTACGATGTACAATTTCGCCGCAAGCGGGCGTAAATGCAGATGATGTCGACTTTAAAAATATGTTTTATTCCACATACACTGATGGGAAAAAAATACCAACACCACGAAAATATATTTGTAGAGAAATGAAATGGCGGCAATACATTTGTATAGGTAACATATTTAATCGATTAAGGTTTCAAGATCACAGCTGAATGTAAGCGCGAGAAGGGCCATTTTAAATGTGAAATGCTAGTACATTAATAACCGGTGTAACCGCCAGAATGTTGAATGCAAGCACGCAAACGTTCATGCATTGTGTCGTACAGGTGCTGGATGTCAGTTTGTGAAATGGAGTTCCCTGCCTGTTGCACTTGGTCGGTCAATACAGGGACGGTTAATGCTGGTTGGGGATGACGCTGGAGTTGTCGTCCAATGATGTCCCATACGTGTTCGATTGGTGAAAGATCTGGTGATCTAGCAGGTCACGGCAACATGTCTACACTCTGTAGAGCATGTTGGGTTACAACAGTGGTATGCGGGCGAGCGTTATCCTGTTGGAAAACACCCCCTGGAATGCTGTTCATGAATGGCAGCACAACAGGTTGAATTATCAGACCGACGTACACCTGTGCCGTCAGGGTGCGTGGGATAACCACGAGAGTGCTCCTGCTGTCATAGAAAATTGCTCCCCAGACCATAACTCCAGGTATAGGTCCAGTGTGTCTCGGCCGCAGACAGATTGGTTGCAGGCGCTCACCTGGCCTCCTTCTAACCAACACACGGCCATCACTGGCACCCAGGCAGAACCGGCTTTCATCAGAAAACACAACAGATCTCCACTCCGTCCTCCAATGAGCTCTAGCTTGACACCACTGACGTCGCAAACGGCAGTGGTGTGGAGTCGGAGCTGTTCTTCAAGTAACCGATTTGTAACAGTTCGTTGTGTAACTTTGGTGGCAACTGCTGCTCGAACTGCTGACGCAGACGCAGTACGATGCGCCACGGCCATACGCCGTACACGGCGGTCTTCCCTCTCAGTAGTGCCACGTGGCCGGCCGGAACCCGGTCTTCTTGAGGCAGACATTGCCTTGATCACCGCTGCCAACAATCATGCACGGTGGCTACATTCCTGCCAAGTCGTTCTGCAATATTGCGGAAAGAAAATCCACCTTCTCGTAGCCCTATTACACGACCTCGTTCAAACTCCGTGAGCTGTTGATAATGGCTTCTTCGTCTTCTTAAAGGCATTCTTGACTAACATCAACACACTACGTCGAATCTCAACAGTAACTAACGCTCACGAACGTTACAGCGCGTATTTACAGCAAACCTGCTTTGCATGTTCCGAGGGACGCTAGTAGCGCCACACGTATGCGCCGAGCGCGAAATTTGCATAGACGTCATCTTACAGATGTACTCTCACCGCCTACCAACTGTCGTTTATCTAACACAACCCCTTCTTGGTGTTGGGATTTGTTTTTCCGTCAGTGTATTTGCTTCTAAACATCCGATTGAAAGAATTATTTTATCTTTCGATTCCATTTATATCGAAGAGTATTTTAGATAAAATTACTTTTTCAAATTATGCATAGATTTTCCGCTAGGGGACGTAAAATTAAATTAAATTTTTCCCGATAAACTCTTCCTCTAAAATTCCGATTTGAAAAATTTTTTCTTCATCAGATTCATCTCTTGATGCAAAATCTTTTGCATATAATTTCAAATTTTTGGTAAAGAATACTTTGGACACCAGGGGGCGTAAGTGTTAATTTTTGCTTTTGATATATTTGACATAAAATCTGAGCTTCTAAAATATCGATTGAAAAATTCTTTCTTGGACTGATGCCACTTACATCGACAAACCTTTTCGGAATATTTTCTTCTTAAAATATTCCACAGAGTCTCCGCCAGAGGGCGTAGATGTATATCTTATTTTTGTCAATATCTCTACTTCTAGGAGACCGCCTTGAAAAATTCCTTCTTTGTTGCATAGTGTTTTCAGTGTGATATGTTTTTCATATGATTTCAAAATTTTCAAGTAATTCATAGACTTTCCGCTAGGGGGCGTAGATGTATATCTTAATTTTTGTCAATATCTCTACTTCAAGGAGTCCGATTTGAAAAATTCCGTTTTTGTTGGATAGTGTTTTCAGTGTGACATGTTTTTCATATAATTTCAAAATTTTCAAGTAATTCATAGACTTTCCGCTAGGGAGCGTAGAGGTAAATTGCGTTTCCCTCTATATCTCTGCTTCTAAATCTCCGATTTGAAAACTTCTTTCTGCACCAGATACAGCTCCTGATTGGAAATCGTTTGCACATAATTTCTAAGTTTTGTAAAAAAAAAAATGGTTTGGCCACCAGGGGGCGTAAATCTTAATTTCCGCTTCTGATGTATTTGCAGCAAAATATGAGCTTCTAAATTCTCGATTGAAAAAAACGTCGTTTGTAGACCGATACTACTCATGTTGGCAAACCTTTTAGGAGCATTTTCTTCTTGAAATAAGTCATGGTTTCTACGCCAGTGGGCGTACATGCATATCTTATTTTTGTCAATATATCTACTTCTAGGAGTCCGATTTGAAAAAATTTCTTCTTTGTAGTATAGTGTGTCGATGAGAAATGTGTTTCCTATAAATTCAAAATTTTCAAGTATATCATAGACTTTCCGTTAGGGGGCAGAAAAGTAGATTGCGTTATCTGCGTTATTTCTTCTTCTAAAACTCCGATTTGAAAAATTCTTCATGTATCGCATACAACACTTGATGGAAAATATTTTTCATGTAATTTCTAATGTTTGGTAAAGAATGGTTTGGCCACCAGGGGTCATAAGTGTTAATTTCTGCTTCTGATGTATTTGCAGCAAAATCTGGGCTCCTGAAAACTGGACTAATTTTTTTTTCTTGGACCGATACCGCTCATATTGAAAAAACTTTTGAGAATACTTTCTTCCTAAATAATGCATAGTTTTCCCACCAGGGGACGTAAAGTCACATTTTATTTTTTGTCGATGTCTCTGTTTCTAAGAAAAATTCTTTCTGTGTTAGAAGCGTTTCCAGTGAGAAATGTTTCTCATATAAATGCATATTTTTCTTAACTCACAAGTCTGCAACCAGAGGGCGTAAGCTCACGATTCCGTTTACAGCAATATATGAGGGATTAAAAACCCGATTGAAAAACATTTTTCTTCCGTCAGATACTATTGTTTTCCATACCGGTTCCATTGACTTTGATTAGCTTTGATAAATTTAATTTGCTTCAGAACGGATTCAAAAGGCGTGCTTATTACACCCGAAAATTCGTTGTCATCTTTCTTGTTTTATCTTGTGACTATGTGAACCGTACAGGGAAATAACAAATATTTTCTCCAACCTCCACATCTCTCTCTGTCTACATCTTTTTGCACCTTTAACTAGCATTGCTTTCACGAGAACAGTTAAACCGAATGTATATAATGAATCGATCAATGTTCACTTTCTGAACTAAGAACAGAAGAAAAGACGTAAAAAAAAAAAAAGAAGAAAATATCACCATAGAAAGAAGACAAAAACTTTTATGAATTCACAACTCCCATAGTGGAAGGACCTGAAAAATTCCTCAAAACACTTGAAAGCTGGGCAAAGGCAGCGACGGGTCAAGGAGCTTACTTTAGTGGAGGTCAGTTGCTGTGGCCTAAAATTAATTAAAACACTCGACGTGGATCAGGAACTTGAAACAGATATCATAGCTCTTTCCACAATTTTATGGTGCAGTGGTAGCATGTCCGGTGCGTAACTGGAAGACTCTGGGGTTCGATTCACGGTGACGGCCGATGAGAATTTTTCCGAAACTCACTTATTAACGTGGAACGAGCGATGATTTCTGTTTGATGTTATGGCCTAAAAAACAAAGACTGATAGAGAGACTTTGTCGGAGGATCACACACGTACACCCAAATTAGTAGAGCTGCCCCTTCCTGGGTTTGCATCGCTTTTTTTCGAAATTTTTACATCAAAAAATTGTGCAAAATTTTAAAATCTCAAAGTGGGAAAGACAACTGAAAATCAGCACTGCTACCTGCTTTGTGATGAAATCAGTTCCGTGCTTTTTAAAATATTGAGTTTGGATATTAACTGAAAAATCAGCACCATTATCTTAGCGTTCAATTTCATGGTTTGAGATGCGATGAGCTCAGTACGTTTTTAAATATCAAGTCCGGATAGAGTCTTTCAAAATGAATTTGAGCACTTCTATTGGGGTGGCTTAATTAAATAGGGAAAAATTCGCCATGTATCATCGAATCATTCCTAAGCAATATGTCCGGCAATTCTTCTTTAATAAATCGTTTATTCTTTTCCAATGCATTATTCCCACTTCTTTTGAAAGGAACTCTCATTTATTTCACTTAATCAAATCATTCCTGCGCCCCATTCATTGCTTTACCGGCGATTTTTTCCAGAAGATTTGTGGCAATATTACATTAAACCAAAGCACGCATTGCTTTTCATGATCGATCAAAAAATTCCGCTCTCAGCTTTTTCTGTTTCTGAAATTTGACTTTTTTTTCTTTCTGTTCTCTCTCTCTCTCTCTCTCTCTCTCTCTCTCTTTCTCTCTGAAGCTGAAACAGAACACTTAATCTTCACTCACAAAAATATTTAATTGTTGTAAAAGCTTTAACACATTTACCATAATTTTACGAAAATTAATACGTTTAATATTTACGATATTCGTCATTTAAAAAAGAAAAGGTATGTTTTAGGGGGCGATTATCCCAGTACCTCTGGAACCACTACTGGGCAGAGGTGCAGCGGCAATTGTATCCACAACGGTGGACTACCTCAAGCGGATGTTAGCCACTAACTACATTATCCAGAAGGATGCAATCAGAAGCGATAGGCCATGATCGTTCTTGATGAATTTTTGATTAATATCCACAACCGATTATGACTTTTGTAAAAAAAAAAACGTTCTTATGGAATCACTTTTTCCGTCCGTTCGTGCGTGGGCACCATCTCTGCAAATAGCACCGTTTGGCCCACTCAGACAGCAAATACACTATATTGACAAAAGTCACCAGACACCCCTTCAAAAGCAAATGAACAGATCCGCTGCGTTGTTAAGATGCGCAATACAGCTGCAAACCGTATATAAAAACAAGCCTGCAGCTGACCGCGATCATGTCGCACTGTGAGGTTGAGGGAAAATGTCACGGCGGAAAAGAACTGACTTTGAAAAAGAAAAGATTGTTGGGTGTTATATTAGTGGATTGTCCATTAGAGTAACCGAGAGGCGTTTAAACATATCCAAGTCAATTGTTGTACTGAATAAGTGGAAGACACATGAAGCAGGAAAACGTACCGTCAGACCAAAGAAAATCAGTGATAGAGGACGTTGAAACCTCAGGAGAGTCATTACAGCTAACCGATGGAATACTGCACAAAACCTAAGTGTACAGGTGAGTAAAAATGCTGGAACCTCGGTATGTACACCTACCATTCGCAGAGAGCTTCATTCCATGGGTTACCGTGGTCGTGCGGCTGCTCATAAGCCTTTCATCTTCACTAGGAATGCTACTCGTCGTTTAGCACGGTGTAAAAAACATTTATCGTGGATCGTAGATCAATGGAAACGCGTCGTATGGACTTATGAATCTACATATATACACTCTCCATCAGTCTGATGGCCGTGTGTGGGTATGATGGCAGCCGGGGGAACGCTATTTAAAACAGCGTACTGTACCTACGGTCAAGTTTGGAGCTGGCAGTGTACTCGTGTGGAGATGTTTTTCGTGGTATGATCCCAGCCCAATGGTTATTGTGGACAAACCTGTTAACCAGCACGTCTACCTTGATATTCTGGACAATTATATGCTGTACCAACTCTGTGGCAATACTATAGAACCGAGCCTTGTTGGTACCAGCAGGATAATGTACCTAGCCATAAAACAAGGACTGGTACGGCGTGGCTTGACGATAATTCCGTATCGTGTGTGGACTGGCCAGCACAGAGCTCCTGATCTTAATCCCATAGAGCACCTATGGGATGAATTAGAGCGCCGCATAAGAAGTTTGAAACCAAAGCCTACTACTAAGCAACAGTTAGCGGCAGCATTATGTACTGAATGGAAGCGCATACCTATCGCTGTGTTCCAAAACCTTATCGAAAACATGTCTAGAATGGTCAATGCATGCATTGAGGCCAAAGGTGGACCGATACCGTACTAATGTATGTCAATAAATGCTATGTTGTGTTTCTCTTCTAGGTGTTGGGTGACTTTTGTCAATATAGTGTGTATTCGTTGGAGTTAATCACATCCCATTTTGCTAACCCCGAGTTCATTGGTTTCAGCCGGGTAAAGTTCTAAACACAAAATTAAGACTTCAGTCATGAGCGCAAACTTATTATATCAAATATAGGAAAAAACAAGAAATGAATTAGCAACTTGTACCCTAATGCCGTATGCTTAGAAATAATTAACATCGCAACTTTAAACTTAACGGCATATTAAAGACCTCTCATCAATACTGAGTACCACTTTTCTTCTGCGGAGTGTCCCAACTATTTCTAATACAACAGTAAGATTGTTAAAATCGAATTTCAAAACGAAATAAAACTTCTACCGCTGAATTTCAATTTGTTTTCCTCTGTGTGTTGTGGTTCTGTTTTTTTCCTTTCAAATTTCCGAGTGTAACAACCACCATGAGTTCTAAACATCCGATTGAAAAAAACATTTTATCTTTCGATTCCATTTATATCAAAGAGTATTTTAGATATAGTTACTTTTTCAAATTACGCATAGGTTTTCCGCTAGGGGGCGTAAAAGTAAATTACCTTTTCCTCGATAACTCTTCTTCTAAAACTCCGATTTGAACAATTTTTTCTTCAGCGGATACATCTGATGGAAAATCTTTTGCATATAATTTCAAATTTTTGGTAAAGAAGCATTTGGCCACCAGGGGGCGTAAGTGTTCATTTTTGCTTCTGATGCATTTGCCATAAAATCGGAGCTCCTAAAGTATCGACTGAAAAAATTCTTTCATAGACTGATGGCACTCACATCGATAAACCTTTTCGGAATATTTTCTTCTTAAAATATTACACAGTTTCTCCGCCAGTGGGTGTAGATGTACATCTTATTTTTGTCAATATCTCTACTTCAAGGAGTCCGATTTGAAAAATTCCTTCTTTGTTGGATAGTGTTTTCCGTGTGACATGTTTTTCACGTAATTTCAAAATTTTCAAGTAATTCATAGACTTTTCGCTAAGGGGCGTAAAGGTAAATTGCGTTTCCCCCTATATCTCTGCTTCTAAATCTCCGATTTGAAAAATTCTTTCTGCACCGGATACAGCTCCTGATGAAACATCCTTTGCACATAATTTCTATTTTTGTAAAAAAAATAGTTTGGCCACCAGAGGACGTAAATCTTAATTTCCGCTTCTGTTGTATTTGCAGCAAAATATGATGTTCTAAATTCTCGATTGAAAAAAACGTCGTTTGTTGACCGATACTACTAATGTCTACAAACCTTTTAGAAACATTTTCTTCTTAAAATAGTGCTTGGTTTCTACGCCAGGTGGAGGGGGGTAGATGTATATCTTATTTTTGTCAATATCTCTACTTCTAGGAGTCCGATTTGAAAAGTTCCCTCTTTCTTGGATAGTGTTTCTAGTGTGACATGTGGTTCATGTAATTTCAAAATTTTCAAGTAATTCATAGACTTTTCGCTAAGGGGTGTAAAGGTAAATTGCGTTTCCCTCTATATCTCTGCTTCTAAATCTCCAATTTGAAAAATTCTTTCTGCACCGCCTACAGCTTCTGATGGGAAATCGTTTGCACATATTTTCTAATTTTTGTAAGAAATGGTTTGGCCACCAGGTGGCGTAAGCCTTAATTTCCGCTTCTGTTGTATTTGCAGCAAAACATATGCTTTAAAAATCTCGATTGAAAAAAAAGTCGTTTGTTGACCGATACTACTCCTCATGTCGACAAACCTCTTAGGAAAATTTTCTTCTTGAAAAAATGCATGGTTTCTACGCCAATGGGCGTAGATGTATATCTTATTTTTGTCAATATCTCTACTTCTAAGAGTACGATTTGTAAAATTCCTTCTCTATTGAATAGTGTTTTTGATGCGAAATGGTTTTCCTATAAATTCAAAATTTTCAAGTAAATCATAGACTTTCCGCTAGGGGGCACAAAGGCAAATTGTGTTTTCTGCGTTATTTCTGCTCCTAAAACTCCGATTTGAAAAATTCTTCCTGTATCGCATACAAGACCTGATGGAAAATATTTTTCACATAATTTCTAATGTTTGGTAAAGAATGGCTTGGCCAATAGGGATCATAAGTGTTAATTTCTGCTTCTGAAGTACACTGCTGGACAATTGCTAAGGACGGATCATAAACGGCTATATAGCGCATAAATAAGTAAGTGTGGTTGGATGCCAAGTGAAATAAAATAATGTCAGAATGCCAGGACATTACAAGAAAGACAATTTATTGTGCTCTGAAATCCAGAAGGCTTTGGAACGTGTTCAAGGGACAAACAGGCCATTTTGTGCAGAATACGTAAACGTGAAAAAAATGCAATTACCGTCAGCAGGCGTTTCGGCGTAAGATGTCAATACGGGATATGGCCACCATGGAGGGCGATGCAAGATTCCACACGTCGTGTCATGCTTTACACAACATTATCAAGCAGCTGTTGGGGTAATTTATCCCATTCCTCTGTCAGTGCACGGATGAGGGCGTCTTTGTTTATTGGAGGGCATTGGCGACCAGCAAGACTCCTCCCCAAAGCATCCCACACATTTTCAATGGGATTCAGATCTGGAGAACGTGCTGGCCATACGAGGCGTTGAATATCCTAGCTATCAAGACACTCCTGGACAGCGACTGTTCGATAACATGTTGCGTTGTCGTCCATGAAAATGAATCTATCACCGACAGCACCACGGAACATGCGAACATGAGGTAGCAGAACATCATTAATGTATCGTTGGCCAGTCATAGTCCCAGTTGGAAGCACATAGAGGGACGTACGGCCATTGATCATGATGCCAGCCCATACCATGACACTACATGTCGGATATTGGTCCCTTTCCTGTATGTTTGCTGGACAATATGCAGTACCACTATCACGCCAGATCAGTTGTCGTCGACAATCAGACGATAGACTGTATCTACTCTCATCTGAGAAGAGGACAGCAGCCCAGTCGCTATCAGTCCAATTGCGATGTTGATGGCACCATTGCAAACGGGCGGTACGGTGACGTCTGGACAATGGGATGCACACAACAGGACGGCGGGCGTATAGTCCTCCTTCATGCAAACGTCTGGCGACAGTTTTTCGGGAGATCCGCTTGCCAGTAGCAGCCATAAACTGATTTGCTACCTCACTAGCTGTGCTGCGCCGGTCTCTTTTTTATAGCACTATGTACCGATCTTCTGCAGGTGTCGTACTGCGAACACGACCTCCCCGTGACGTTTGTTACACTCTCCATTTGTTTGAAATGATTTCCAAAGCCTTGAAACAACACTGTGGCTGACGTCGAACTCCTTGGCAGCATCTGTTATTTTTCGTCCTTCTTCAATCTTGCCAATGATACGGCCACGCGTAAAATCATCTAGGTGATGTCGGGAAGACATACTGAAAATTGCAAGTTCGTCAATTGATTCTTTCCCTTTCAACTTTGCGTTTGAACAACAACGGTCAATACGCGTCAAATCCTTTATATCTCTTATCAGCGCTATGACGTCACGAACAAGTTTGGCAATCCAAAATTTGCATACGCACAACACGTCTTACTGTATCCCGCACTTATGCTAATTTCCACATTTTCCTGCCTTCCATTTTATGGTTGCTATCGTTGCCATTGTCATCCGTCCTTAGCAATTGTCCGGCAGTGTATTTATTGCAAAATCTGGGCTCCTGAAAACTCGACTAAATTTTTTTCTTCGACCGATACCGCTTATACGGATACACCTTTTGAAAATACTTTCTTCCTAAAATAATGCACGGTTTTCCCACCATGGGACGTAAAAGCACATTTTATTTTTGTCGATATCTCTGTTTCTAAGAGTTCGTAAGCTCACGATTCCGTTTACAACAATATCTGAGAGATTAAAAACCCGATTGAAAATCTTCTTTCTTTGGTCAGATCTATTGTTTTCCATACCGGTTCCATTGACTTTGAATAGCTTTGATAAATTTAATTTGCGTCAGAACGGATTCAAAAGACGTGCTTATTACACCCGAAAATTCGGTGTCATCTTTCTTGTTGGATTATGACGATGAATCCAGCTCAAGAATCTAGCGGAGTTTTTCCCGGTCAAGGTGACTAGTGGCTGTCTTCCCGATGTCTCTAAGAACAGTAAACCTGAAGTATCTTTTCAACAAAGTTGTATTTGAACTCTTTCTAATAGTGTGTAGTATAATATGTTTTATCAGTCAGTTCAACTGAACGTCCTTCTTTTTTTTAGTGTTACAACATGGTAACAGAAGTGTATAGCTTAGGTCATTGTATACATGGTGCATAGGAAAGTCCCTTTAGCATGGAGCAACTTGCGAACGGAGAGAGGTACAGTTATGCAAGTAAGATAACGGTATACTAAAGCGACTACACCTGATCGAATGCAACCAATAGCAGCGCCCCTAGTGGCGAAATGCGGAAGTTAGCCATTGCAAATCGAAAACAAAAAGACATAGAGCAAAATTTTCAATTACAATGTTGTAAAGCATCAATTAATTACTACAAAACGACATTTGTTTCATACGGGTCTGGTTCATTTGCCCAACGTTTACTTCACCGAAGGGACAGTATACCGAAAATCACTTCACCGAAAAGATTGTTTCACCGAAAGGTCACTTGATCGAAACGTTCATTTCACCTAAGGGTCACTTTATCAAAAGGTACATTTCACCGAAAAGTCACTTGATCGAAAAGTTCATTTCACCAAAAGGTCCCTTTACCTAAAAGTTCATTTCATCGAAAGGTCATTTCACCGAAGGGTCAGTTTATCGAAAACTTTGGATTTCATTACAGGATCTGTTGAAGCAGGGTGCAAGTTCGGCAGACCACCGAAACGTTAGGGGATCATATTCAAATTGCATTTATGATTTCTCCGTGTCACAGAGAATGCAAAGATTTAGTTTTAAGACAAAAATAATTAATTTTAAGTCCCTAGGCCTCGGTTTAGGCCTTTTTAGCAAATTTTAATCATGTTCATAAGGTTTACATAAAAGTAATGTTCAGTGCTCATGTTCATAAAGTTTACATAAAAAGTAAAATTAATAACGTTGCACATTTTTTCAGGCAAAAAGTATCTATTTTAAGTCCCTAGGCCTTACCATATGCCTTCTTACCCAATTTTAATCTTACGAACTCATGTTCATAAGGTTTACTTAAAAAGTCAAGTTAATATAGTTGCACATTTTTTTAGGCAAAATAATCACGTTTAGGGCTTTAGGCCTCGGCTGAGGATTTTTTAGCAAATTTTAACAGTGCGTGCTCATGTTCATAACGTTTACATAAAAAGTTATTTTACATTTTATGTAATGTTTATGAATATGAGTGGAGTTAAAATCTGTTAAAATGGCCTGTATCTAGGGATACGGTCAAAAAATTAATGTTTTGCGGTTGAGTAAAAATGGAACATTATTTACTTGATTTACTATCTAACCGTTATGAATATGACCTAGGAGGATTAAAATTTGACAAAAAAGCACAGATTAATGTTATATTTCGAAAAACCTACTCATATGGAGGTGTTTCATAGAAATTAAAAGTGTATTTTTTATACAATCTGATAAAGTTTAGGTGGCCAGTTTTTCAAAACCCGCACCATACTCCAACACATCTATATCAACAAAATTCTAAGTTTTCGATAAACTAACCATTCGGTGAAATCATCTTCCGATATAATGAACTTTTAGGTAAAATAATCCTTCGGTGAAATGAACTTTTCAATTAAAATGTCCTTTCGATGAAATGAACTTTTTAATTAAATGTCCTTTCGATGAAATGAACTTTTCAATTACATGTCCTTTCGATGAAATGAACTTTTGGGTGAAGTGACCCTTCGGTGAAATATACCTTTCGATCAAGTGATTTTCGGGGAATTGATTTTCGGTCAAGTGACCTTTCGATCAAGTGAACGATACCCGTTTCACACGGAAAAGAAAAATTGTCGTCTGAATACCCTACAATGTGCGACATCGATGCGCGACCTTTTGTGTTAACGTTTGAAGGGAACAGGCATAGAGGTATGAGCAAATACACACAATTTATTGCATAAATGCATACTTATGTCAATACAGTTTGATGACGCCAGACAAAACAAAAGCAAAAAAGGCAAACTGGCGCACAGTGATCAAAAGTTAATGTCGAGTATGTTCGAAGAATTCGCCATTGCTCATGATACACATTTGTATTCGTGAAAATAACTCTGCATGCACATTCCTCAGCATGGAAGGTGTCACGCTATTGCAAGCATCTGTAACACGAAGACGTAGATCCAGCAGACTAGTAGGCGCTGTTGCATACACCTGATTTTTTACGTAAACCCAGAAATCTAAGCTCGCCGTGGCCTCCCCGGTGGCGCAGTGGTCTAAGCGATGGCCTCCGATCATTCGTCCAAAAGGGGTCCGGGTTCGAATCCCGGTGAGGCATGGATGTTGTGTTTGTCTTACGGCACTGGTTTTCTCCCTTCCCTATAACCAATGACCCTAAATTAGGGACAGGCGACTGCATATAACCCGTTGAGTTGCTCGCGGTGGTCATTAAACCTCCAATCAAAAAAAAAAAAAAAGCTCGCCGTTCTCACACAGCGTACGTAGACCTAAACTTCTGATCAGGGTACATCCTGCTACTGATTTTTATATCGTGGGTACGGTTTAACGTCACAATCTGTATTTGCATACGGCAGCATTTGCGAAATGTGAATATGCAGATTCGAATCGCCGCGCATCGATTTCGGACATTGTAGGGTATTCAGACGACAATTTATCTTATCCGTGTTAAACAAATGTCGTTTTGTAATAATTAATTAATGCTCTACAACTTTTTAATTGGAAATTTTGCTCTATGTCTTTTCGTTTTCGATTTGCAATGTCTAACTTCCGCATTTCGCCACTAGGGGCGCTGCTATCGGTTGCATTCGATCGGGCGTAGTCGCTTTACTTTACCGTTATATCCCTTGCATAACTGTATCTCCCTCCGTTCGCAAGTTATTTCAGGCTAAAGGGACTTTCCTATGCACCATGTATATGTATATTGGTTCAAGCTTTAGATAAAGCTAATTTTTTTTATTCTCATTAATGCGTCGTCATATTTAGCAGCTTGTGTTAAAATTTACTTAGTCAGCATTCCTTTATTGCTAAAAGCAATTGCGCCCTTTAAATAACAGATGTACGGGGTCCATGGCCTTTATTGGTATACCGTACATAATGTGATTATTCTCCATCTCCACTTGGTAACAATTTTTTTTAACCATTGTTAGGATTTTTTTGGGTCTTGACACCGAAATCTATCCTGTATCGTCTGCAGATTTTGTTTTCAGGATTATGGTAATTATTAGATGAAAGTTCATAAATACCATATATCTGCGCTCATTACTTTCACGTTGCAGAGCGATTTTTCCAACTCTTAAAATTCTTTTAAATATTCTATGTCAGTCACAATATCGTCTGGGTATCTATAGGTTTCTGCAATATTTCTTATTTTTGGAATTTCATGTTGCCGAAGAGTGGAGCTTGAGGAATGTGTGACAACATTAGGGGGACGTCTAATGGTTTTGCTCCTTATACTTACAATGAAAAAAATTGGAGATTATCTTCTCAGCGAAGAAAGATTTCCAATACATCAAATTCGGTCCACTGATAAAAAAAGCTACTTAATTAGATTCTGAAATCGGTGTTTTTTGCGAAAAGATTTCCCGAACTACACTGCCGGAAAGTGAAAAAGAACACCAAGAAGGAATTAGCGGACAATCATGAAATTTACATATGTTAATGGGGTCAAGTTTACGTAGGTGTGATGTTAATTTCGGGATCAACCGGTGAGCGGTTACGCCACAGCACGGCATAATATGCAAATTATCGTCGGTGGTATTTAAGGAGTACGGCGAAGAGAATGTAATCAGTCGTCAGCGCACGGACACGTGCGAAGACCCTGAAGAAGCTGCAATGCCTGGGCATGGAAGACGTGTACGATTTCAGAAGTTATCGGACTTTGAGCGGGGTCGTCTAGTCGGACGCCGCGAGGCCAGGGTGGTCGTATCGTCGTATTGCGTAGCGAATTGTACGGGAAGTATTGGTGGTGGTACGACGGTGGCGTAGATGGTCAGAGGAACATTCCCACACGAGAAGACGTGGAACCGGGAGTCACAGACGACTGATGAGCGGACCGATCGACGCATAAGAAGAGCGGCGTTGTCAAGCAAAACATCCACTGCGACGCACATCCGAGCTGCTGTTGCACCTGAGGTGACTGTGCGAACAATCCGCAACCGTCTACTGGATGCAGGACTACGTGCACGTGTGCCTCTGGCATGTGTACCTCTAACTCCAGCCCACCGTCAGGAACGGCTGCAGTGGTGTCGCCAACGTCTGCACTGGAGAACGCAATGGCGATCTGTCGTGTTCAGCGATGAAAGCAGATTCTGCTTGGGAGCCTCCGATGGCCGTATGCGTGCTCGCAGACGCACAGGGGAGCGTCTCCACCCTTCTTGCATCCGCCAGCGACGCACAGGTCCTACACCTGGTCTCCTGGTGTGGGAAGTGATCAGAAATCACTCCCGTACACAACTAGTGTTTGTACCGGGTACGTTAAACAGCACCTCCTACATCAACAACATCATTCAGCCTGTTGTTGTGCCATTTGTAAGGTCGGTCCATCGTGATGTTTTCCAGCAAGATAACGCACGCCCACACACGGCACGTACAACGCAACATGCACTTCAGGGTGTGAGACAACTTCCATGGCCTGCACGTTCACCGGATTTGTCCCCCATTGAGCACGTGTGGGATTTTATGAGACAACGACTTATCCAATCTCCACGGCCAGCCACGACCATCCCCGATTTACGCGTCCAGGTTGAGGATGCTTGGAACTCAATACCCCAAACTTACATCCAACATCTGTACGACAGACTCCATGCCAGAATTGCACAGTGTGACGCAGTTCACGGCGGTTAATCCTCGTACTAACCATGTTACATGGAAATGTTATTTTTCAGTTTACCAGCAAATACAGCTGTATTTTGCCATAATGTTTTGATCACGTTATCCGCTGTATTCCGTTATTACGCTGTATAAGTTTCGTTGGTATCAGACGTCTCCTTCTTGGTGTTCTTTTTCACTTTCCGCCAGTGTATATTAAAAATTAATAGCTTTACTTCGATGCAGTGGTTAGGAAGAGTAGCGCCACCTGTAAGCAAGTATCATAACTATGTCTAAGTAAAGTTGTTGATTTTTAATATATTTCAGGAAAGTTTTTTTTTGCAAAAACCCCGATTGTACAATTGAAGTTAGAATGTTTTTTATCAGTGTGTCAATTTTGATGTACGAGAAATCTTTTTTCGCTGAGGAAATAGGGTCCGAATTTTTTCCATTGGAAATATACGGAACAAAATCACTCGCAGTCCACCTTAACTCATTCAATTGGACATGGAGAGGTGGGGTTGGAGTCCTTCTCAAAAGCGACACAATTTGCAAGAATTCGAATTTATTGAATTAAATGAAGAACCATTCTAAAGTATTCTACATCGGATCAATCAATTTCTGAGCCGAGAACAATAACATCAATTTCTGAGCCAAGAACAATACACTGTAATACATTTTCCATGCACTTTGAATCGATTGGTGAATGAATTTTATGACGTTGTTTAAACGTGCCTGTAAACTCTTCTATTCTTTACAAAAGTAAAATAAAAATTATTTCCCAGAACACCTTCAAAGATATTTTGCGTAAACAGAAATAAGAAGCGTAGTAACTGAAATAATTTTGGCTTGTAAGGAACATCATTACATGCTGATGGGGTTTCTTTTTCTAAACCTTTGAACAAATTATACGGAATGTCATTACATGGTGACAACGTCTAAACACAATCATTTGCTTAAAGTTCTTCTTAAAAAATTTAAACAAATGATTTGCATAACTTAAATCATTTGTCTATAGTCTTAAGGCAAGGAAGATCACAAGCATTTCTTCTAAATTTGTGATGAATACTTGTTCATGCCCACCTGAGATCAAAAAGCGCAGTTGGCGAAATTTGGGTTGCAAACTTTCACACTGACGCTTGAGTGAATGTAAAACCTGGTATACATCTTCCCTCACACAAGTCTCCTATCGCTAAGCTTTTAGAATTAGCGGTATTTTAAATTTTATTATTCGCTTTTTACAGTGGTGTGAAAAATTTAAGGATAATATAAAAATATTATCCTTAAATTTTTGTTACTCTTGAATGGAGTGTTACTCTTGAATGGAGGAAAGAAAAGGCAATGAAATTTGAGAAGAAATTTAATTGAGACATATTACAGAATTTCGCAATTAAATCCTAAATAGGAAATATGCACATCGGAACAGGAAGAGAAAAATGAAGTAACACTTTGTCGCTATCCAGGATAACAATTAAGGCTATCCTGGACAGCGACAAAGTGTTACTTCAGCCTCTATCAGAAATACACCGCTCGTAACGATTTTCCATGCTGTTAATGAGACTATCAATTAAGGAGTGTGGAATTAACTGACACTATTCTAGAAGGTATATACAATTTGGAAACGAATTTTCCCCGAAGAAATTATTCTTCACAAACACAGTGTGGAATTAAATTACACTATTCTAGAAGGTATATACAATTTGGAAACGAATTTTCCCCGAAGAAATTATTCTTCACAAACACAAGGTAGGCACTGTAATGCTGAAAATCCGATCGCTTAATAGTGTCAACAAACACCACCACTATCCATTTTTGGCCATATTTTCGCTGTAATCCATGTAACTTTCAGAAAACTTGAAAATTTTCACCGTCCTGGAGCGGAAACTGAACCCTTACCTCCCGATTTCCGGTTGAACATGATAGTCATTACACTACCGAGGACAAAGAAATTCCAAGCAACTGAACATATATATCTGAGAACCTTCAGGTTTGCGCTAGTCGAAGCTATTTTGCGCTATCGTAGTGTCTCATCACCTTTCCTCACATCCAGGATCAGCTGTAGGCCACAACGTTCAGCGATGAAAGTACATATATACATGGTTACTCGGAGTTCCTGGAGGATCCCACTTAAGGGCTCGCGTTCTACAATTGGCCTTCACCAGATATCCCAGACATGCCCAATAAGATTCATATCCGGCAAATATGCTGGCCAATCCATTAGAGAGGTATTTTGTTTCTCGACGCTCACCCACCAGTTGCGCTCGATGCAGTCTGGCGGTGTCGTCCATCAGAAAGGAATCTAGTCTGACGGCAACCCTGAACACCTGAACACAGGATCTCAATATCTAGATAGTCACCTAGCCAGTCTGAAAGATGTGTATGTCGGTGCAACCGTTTGTAATGATGCCTCTCCGTACAGGAAAACCACCACCATAAGAACTGGAATTTTTACGGATGTTTGAGGGACTGTCGAATGTCCCTGGTGAGAGTAGGTCGGGAATCAATATTCAAACTGTATCGTGACTCATTCGTGAAAAGAACAAGTGCCCAGTTATCTGGGCACCCCAGACAATGATGCCCACTCCATCTTAAATCCGCCATTCAGGAGGAGAGAGTTAGGGGGACACAAATCGGAGGGCTCATTGCATAGACGCCGCTCTCATCAGTCTACAGTAAACCGTAAATCGAATTATTTTTGTGCCAGTGGCTGCTCCGAGCTGCAGAGTTAGTTGCCTATCTGTCATCTGCCGAAGTCATCTAGCTGTTAGGGGCATAAAGAGGTCTTCAGTAGCAGTGGTAGCCCTGGTACGGCCTTGTCCTTTTGGTGGAAGAACCTCTCCTGTACTAAGTAACTGCCTCCATAGTCTTCAGATGACATTCTAGGGTATATTTAAAGCTCTGGACACCCCTGACTATGATAGGCCTGCTTCCATCTTACCGATCATTAAATGCTCAGTTCGAGACATTTTCAATTCAATCTAACACCGTAATACATACTGTCCAGCATACTTCGAGAAGGAACATGGGGCTCAATAAAAAGCGAGCTCTGACACTCTCCTGACTTGCATATTCTGCGTTAACAGAGACCCAGGTGTTTCTGGTTTCTTCTTCGGTATCACTATATTTGCATATTAATCCCTTTTCATTGCATTTCCGCCTATGCACCACTTGTTTAGTGAGATGTTCTCTATTATCTTTAATTTCGATTCCAGTCTACTTGCTGCTGAACATAAAAAAAGACTTAAAGATGTTTTGCTTACTGTAATTCGCTTTTGACTTCAATCAAAAACGATTTTCACTCATGGCTGATAAAAAGATTTGAACACGGTCACCCGCAAAATACCATCAGACCCAAACTCAAGAACCAAAACATTGAAAGAACTATGACGAAGTAAATTCCTCCATAATTTTTATGCCAGGAGCGGGATCCAAATCCACAACTCTGGGCTCCGGAGCTATCCACTGTACTACACTGGCATGTACACTCACCGCTATCTGCCTTTTCTCGTGTGCGTCCTGCGGAGCAGGCACATCACAGAACAAAACATCGGTAGAACAGAATAACTTATCTGATATATTTTAGTTTTGTGACAACGTTTTGAATGTCTTGATGGTTTATTGCTATGAAAGCAACCGCTACTGTAAACCGATATCTTGCTTTATAATATTTGCGTCTCATAAATGATTACCGTAAAACAATAGATATGTGTTGATACGTCTGTCGGAGCATGAAATGTTCAATAATGGTAATAATGCCGTACAAACTTCCTAGTAAATACAGGAGTGATGTAAAAAATTATAAAAAAAACTGAACTTCAAATCTTGCAGTCTCCTGTGTATAGCCAAAAAAATCATTTTTTCCATGAACCATTTAAATACCAGGATTTTAAAACTATGACTTACCCAGAATACCATAGCGTCCAAAACTACCTTTACGAAATATTGTTCCCCATTTTACAGATCAATAAAAGATTAATTAGTGGTGGTCAAACTACCAACCTGTAGACCTCATATACACGGGCGGAAAGTGAAAAAGAACACCAAGAAGGAATTGGTGGACGATCATGAAATTTACATACAGTATGTTAATGGGGTCGAGTTTACGTAGGTGTGATGTTAATTTCGGGACCAACCGGTGAGTGCTTACGGCACAGCACGGCATAATATGTAAATTATCGTCGGTGGTATTTAAGGAGTACGGCGAAGTGAATATAATCAGTCCTCGGCGTACGGACACGTGCGAAGACCCTGAAGAAGCTGCAATGCCTGGACATGGAAGACGTGTACGATTTCAGCAGTTATCGGACTTTGAGCGAGGTCGTCCAGTCGGACTCCGCGAGGCAGGGTGGTCGTATCGTCGTATTGCGGAAGCGAATTAGACGGGAAGTATCGGTGGTGGTACAATGGTGGCGTAGATGGTCCAAGGAACATTCCCACACGAGAAGACGTGGAACCGGGAGTCACAGACGGACTGATGAACGGACCGATCGACGCAGAGCGGCGATCGGTCCGCTCATGTGTCCGCTCATGTTCTGCTTGACATCGCAGAGCGGCGTTGTCAAGCACAACATCCACTGCGACGCAAATCCGAGCTGCCGTTGGACCTGAGGTGACTGTGCAAACAATCCGCAACCGTCTACTGGATTCAGGACTACGTACGCGTGTGCCTCTGGCATGTGTACCTCTGACTCCAAGCCCACCGTCAGGAACGGCTGCGGTGGTGTCGCCAACGTCTGCACTGGAGAACGCAAAGGCGATCTGTCGTGTTCAGCGATAAAAGCAGATTCTGCTTGGGAGCCTCCGATGGCCGTATGCGTGTTCGCAGACGCACAGGGGAGCGTCTCCACCTTTCTTGCATCCGCCAGCGACACACAGGGCCTAAACTTGGTCTCCTGGTGTTGCGAGCGATCTGTTATCACTCCCGTACACAACTAGTGTTTGTATTATGTACGTTAAACAGCACCTCCTACATCAACAACATCATTCAGCCCATTTTTGTGCCATTTTTAAGGTTGGTCCATCGTGGTGCTTTTCCAGCAAGTAACGCACGCCCACACACGGAACGTGCAACGCAACATGCACATCTGGGTCTGAGACAACTTGCATGGCCTGCACATTCTCCGGATTTGTCCCCATTGAGCACGTCTGGGATTTTATGGGACAACGTCTTATCCGGTCTTCACGGCCAGCCACGATCATCCCTGAATTACGCGTCTAGGTTGAGGATGCTTGGATCGCAATACCCCAAACTTACATCCAACATCTGTGCACAGACTCCATGCCAGAATTGCGCAGTGTGACGCAGTTCATGGCGATTCAATCTCGTACTAACCATGTTACATGGAAATGTTATTTTTCAGTTTACCAGCAAATACAGCTGTATTTTGCCATAATGTTTTGATCACGTTATCCTCTGTATTTCGTTATTATGCTGTATAAATTTCGGTGGTATCAGACGTCTCCTTCTTGGTGTTCTTTTTTCACTTTCCGCCAGTGTATACACTGAAGAGCAATCGAATTACAGACAGCTGGCGTTATGCAAATGTGGCGCTGTGGGCGGCCCTGTAAACGGAAACGACATGACGTATGCAGCGATCCGACAATATAAGGACTCATGAAAGAATCCAACAAATTTCCATGTTCAAAATTTGTAATATAAGGACTGATGGGACGGGAATCAGTAAGAGTCGGACGCAGTATGGGTAAGACGAAGGATCTAAGCGCATTTGATCGTGGGCAAATTGTCGGGGCCTGACGAATGGGTCACTTCATTTCGGAAGTCGTGCAGGCTCTGGGATTTTCACGAGCCACTGTGTCACGGGTGCACCGTTAGTATATCGATTCCGGTAAAACCATCCCTGCAAGGGCCAACTGCCATGGACAACAGCGTGTGGATGAGCTGAGTCATCATCGGCTAGCTCGCATTGTAACAGCGGATAGACGGGCCACAGTGCAAGAAATCACTCGGCAATTTAATGCTGGTGCACCAAAACGTGTAAGCAGCCACACTATGCAGAACCATCTCCTCGCTATGAGGTACAGAAGCCATCGTTCTACGAGGGTACCGCTGCTGACCACACATCACAGGGTGCAAAGATTAGCATGGGCGCGGGAACATCGCCACTGGACCCTAGACATGTGGAAAAATGTTGCCTGGACTGATGAGTCAAGATTCACGTTGATACATGCAGATGGCAGGATACGAGTACGGCACAAACCACATGAAGCGATGAATCCTTCTAGCCAGCAGGGTACTCTTCAAGCTGGTGGGGGTGGCATTTTCGTCTGGGGAATGTTTACGTGGACTGAAATGGGACCCCTGGTTCGTGTGACATCGTCTCTCACTGGTCAAAGTTACTGGGATATCCTAGACGACCATTTGCTCCCTTTTGTGCGTCTTTAACATCTCACTGGGGACCTCATCCTGTAACAAGACAATGCAGCTCCCGAATTGTATCCGAATGGTTGGATGAACACTCCACCGACATGACCTCGCTTCCTTGGCTAGCTAGGTCACCTCACCTCAATCCCATCGAGCACATCTGTAATGCCATCGAGAGAGATGTTCGAGGCTCTGAACCCCTCCATCAAATCTTCGTGAACTGTGGGAGCTTGTTCAGGGGTCGTGGATCCGTATGTCTTCCCAACGCTTCCGGTGTCTTGTTGAGTCCATGCAGAGACGAATCGCTGCCGTCATCAGGACGAAAGGTGGTGCTACACGTTACTAGACAGGTATCTCTCCTTCAATTGCTCTTCAGTGTACATTGTATATTGGACAGTTACAATCTTCAGACGTTTCCCGGGGATAGTTACTGTATTTTTTCCACGGAGAGACTTAATGCCATGACAGTGAATGATATCGCCCCCAGAAACACACCAACTCTAGCTTCTATAATTTGTTTAATGGCGACAATGGTTACTGAGGGTGACTTCTGCTAAATCTGTCGAAGCCGTGCAAATAAATTCAAATAAGTTATAGGGTTAGGAAATTCTACTCACTCCAGACGGACGATTCGTGAGGCCGCGGTCGTCTTCGTGTAAGGCCGTTTCAGGAGGTATCGTTATTAAAGATTCAAATATCCTTTATCATCATATAATGACCAATACAATTAGGGAACGAAATGGTGAAACGTAAATATATATATTTGAAGAAAAATAATTAATTCAAAGAAATCTGAAAACCTGAAACTTTAGAAGGGATATTAACTATTCCACAAAGGTCTGATTTCCATATTTCAGCACCAAAGGACGGTAATTCTACTAGCTGGCTGACTTATTTTTCCAATACTTGAACTTGCTTTAGGTACACCGAAAAAACACAAGCAACATGTTGGCACCTTTATTCTCGTTCTTCCTGTAAGCCGGCGCTGGCCTCCTCGGTGATTTGGGTGTCATTACAGATAAAAATGTCATGCAGAAGAAATCACACGCATGTTTTCTTTTATTTCTTGTAAAGAAGAATACAGTGGATAAATAACAAAGGGAATTAAATGTAAAATTTATCAATCGACATCTATTTTATTTTCCACAATATCTGTATCACTAAAATTGCAAATCACATTATTTGAGCAACATATCTAATCTAATATAGTATGCAATTATTATTGAGTACTTCCACTTACAATTTCTTTATTTTGTATTCATATTCTTTACTTTATAAGTTCTTTATTTAAGTTCTTTAAATTAAACACAGTTCAATCTGGTGTTATTTATAGAAAGTAACAAAAGCGTAAAACGATTTCATTGAACACAGTTTATAGTTTTTTTTATATCTAAGCGAATTTCTCTCACTTAAATTAAATTATTTAAGCAGAAAATTGAAAAAAAATATTGACACTTCCTTTCTTTTGAATACCGAAGAAAAATCTCATCGGTCACTAGCAGAACACATTTTCTTTAAAAAAAATTTCGAACGCCCTGGTATAACTGTTTCCTTCCTGTGTTTCGTTGATGTGGGCTTCAAACGCCTACGAATCCTTTTTTATCATTTAAACTCAAATAGTTATTAATCTTCTTTCAAGACTGTTGGCATGACTAAGAAAAACGCAGTAACCCTTGCTTTCACTTCGATTCTGAAAAGAAAAGAAAAGGAAATAATAATGTGCGTGTACATTCTTTTTTTTCCACAAACTTTAACACAATTAATAATACATAGATTTTTATCGAATGAAATGCTGTTTGTTGAAAGTGCAACACCTCAAAAACATGTGCGACGGGACTAGTAGATTGGGTAGGTCACGTGAGAAAGTGTTTTTCATTACAACCGCAGCACACATGCAAATGATTTGGGCCAGCCACTTCCTCTTATCTGTCCCACAAAAGGTACAAAAACAGGACGAACAGAGCAAGTTACCATAGTTGGTCCAGGGGTACAAGTCCCTTTTAACTGATAAATGAATGACGAATGTGGCTCTAAAAACCGTACCTTCTTAAGCTTTACGGCAGATCTGACAATACCAACGCTCACCTGTTCTCCCTGTTTCCAGTCGAGGAAAACATTTGTTTTTCCCCCCATGCACAAAATGATTTAACATAAAATAAAATAAATTCAATTCAATTATTTAACTGAAAGCCTACTGTTCATGGTGTGAGACATAGGTTTACGTCATGCTCAGCATTTAACCTAAGGCAAAGCGTATTTTCTACAACTCTATATTCTTCACTTCTTTGGATATTTGACTTTCCTATCTGAACAGCTGTTCATTCCTAATTTCAAAGCTTCTAGAGCTGGTCTGAGATAGCACGCTACCGACTAAACATTTTAAGGAACTAGTAATCGAAGGCGTTTATCGAAATTATTGAAGCGTACTTTTCAATAATTTCGAATCTTCGTTTCGTGATTCGTGATCAAGTTGCCATAGTCGATTCGCGGGAATTTCGGCACGAAGGTAAGGGTAATAGCTGAGAATGCCCCACCGTAACAGACGAGACTAGAACGTACAGCTGACGAACTTTGAAAGAGACCGATGTGCTGGACTGCGGGAAATGGGGCTTTTCTTCTACAACATCGCCATTCGTGTTTGACGAAACAACAGCACAGTGATACGAATATGGCAACAGTGGAAAGAGCAAGGCTGGACGCAACGACGCGAAGGGTCTGACAGTCCAGTGACTGAAGAACGCATTGGAAGACCATCATCTTCACCGAGTGGCGTTGACGAACTGAACAGAAATGTCCCCAGGTTAGTACAGCAGTGGAGGTCTGTGTCACATCAAGGGTTGTCTGCAAGCTCTGTTCGACAGCGTTTGCTTCAGAAAAGTCTTGTCACCTCGACGTCCGTTGCTTCAACTTTCCTTGACCTTAAACTATAGATTTCAACGCCTGCAATGGGGCCAAGAACCTAGCCAATAGCATGATTCGTTTCGTGACTAACTGTACTATGAAAAATCATATTATTTTATGTCTTATTGGCTTGTTCTTAGAGGCTGCAATCCTACAGAGGGTGAGCCGAAAGTTCTGCAATATTTGTATAAACGCATGTCCTGCGGCGGGTATATCACGTGTTTAAACTAGTTCAAGCATAGCACTGCAGTCAGTCAAAAAGGATATAAAGTGGTATGCGTTGCTGTGACCAGCATTGCATGTCGTCGTTCTGTCTGTGGTTGGGACGCCTAAAAGATGAACAGCCACAACCGGCTAATTAGGGAACTTTTGCTTTACGAGTTTGAACTCGGCCACAACTTTGCTTAAGCTACACGAAACATTTGTCATGCGAAAGGGGAAGGTTCCATGGACCACAGCACCACAACCAGATGGTTCAAAAATTTCCACTCAGGTGACAGTAACCTCGATGATCATCCGAGGTAAGGTAGGACGCCAACCATAGATTCGCAGGCCGTATAGACAAATCCGACAAACAGCATTCGAAGATTATTAGGTGAGTTCGACATATTACAGCCCATCGTGGTTCGTCACCTTCAGGACCTCGGCAAGATGTACAGAAGCTGCCGCATTGCCCCTCACGAACTGACCCCAGTTGAAGCAAACTGCCGAGTCGAAGTGTGCACGAAACTCATAGAAAACTCGCGCGATGTATGTTTCATTGAGAGAAGTGTGACGTGCGATGAAAAGTGGGTCTATTTCCGTAATCATAACAACAATGGCAGTGGTTGAGTTCGGGCCAGCTTCCAGAACTTGTTTCCAAACGTTCGCGCTTCGAGCACGAGGTGATACTCTGCGTCTGATTGAATTCCGAGGGAATAATCCATTACGAATTTGTTCCAGATGGTCGGACTATCAACGCCAATCGGTACTGTGAAGAGCTGAAGCGGATGTATGCCATTTTGAAGGAGAAGTACCTGCCACTGTTGAACAGAAAGCGCGCTCTCCTACAGAAGGACAACGCTCGGCCTCATATTGCGCGAACGACCCGAGAAAAAATCAAGAAACTTGAGAGCATTGAACTGGTACCAACACCCAGCATATATCCGGACCTTGTCCCCATCGGATTATTACTTGTTCCGGTCCATGGCCCACTTCCTTCGCAGTTGGCACTTCAACAATTAAGCGAAGGTGGAAGCTGGGGTGAAGGAGTTCTTCGCCTCAAAGGGCAAGAACTGGTACCGCCGCGGAGTCGAAGAACTGGCAGACAGATGGCTAAAGACGGTGCAACACGATGGTCTATACTTTGAATGATAGTCAGCTTTCGTCGTAAAGGTACGTATGAAGACATAAAGTGATCCAAATATTGCAAAACTTTCGACTCACCCTCTGTAGAATCGAAGAACTGGCAGACAGATGGCTAAAGACGGTGCAACACGATGGCCTATACTTTGAATGCTAGTCAGCTTTCGTCGTAAAGGTTCATATGAAGACATAAAGTGATCCAAATATTGCAAAACTTTCGACTCACCCTCTGTAGAATCGAAGAACTGGCAGACAGATTGCTAAAGACGGTGCAACACCATGGCCTATACTTTGAATGCTAGTCAACTTTCGTCGTAAAGGTTCATATGAAGACATAAAGTGATCCAAATATTGCAAAACTTTCACTCATCTTCTGTAATTCCAGATACCAAAGTGAGTAATGAGTTAGTACTTGCAGAATTGAAGGCTCACTTTTTATTTAATAACCCAGAACACCAATTAGTCGACTTCGTCCTTAATAACAAGATGAATAGTATTCACAGGATTAATTTCGCACAATATGCTTTCGTTAATTATCTCTCTTCAAAATACCATATAGCGTCTCACTACTCAGAACATTTCTTTTGGAACACTGACCTTACAAAATCGCACTAAACTTAAACAAAGCTCGCTCTCTCAGTGTACATCGCTCCAACTTTACATACGAATCTGCACACTATCTGTAGGTTGAATCTGCACTCTCTGAATACAGTTTTAATTACATTTGCTTGTCCTTTGATCCACTGTCAAGTTGCCAACTTTACAAGCTTGTCGGTACAAATTCTGTGGCGTTAAGTCACAAAATATTTAAGTAGGAGAAACCGAGTTTACCAGGGAACACAGGAACTCAAAGGGAAGGTTATATTAGATGTATACGTCACATATTCTAAAAGCATTACACCTTTTCTAAATTAAATTTTGTATACCTGCAAAAGCTTTGCATGACACCTCCTATACAAATCATACTTCAGCGAATTTAGAAGTTCTTATCTTACAGTCAGACGAAATTTGACTTTATTGGGGCAATTGTTGTTGTAACAAGGCGGTAAGGAAAAGATAAAACTGGCCACCTTTTTTCCACAGTAATCCCAATTTTAAGAATTTTTAACTTTCAGCGGCAAAGGTCCCATAACACTCAACAAAGCCATTTCCATTTAGCCATCAATACGAGTTCTGTTTCTACTCTGATTACCATTCTGGGTTTGCTCCTGATCTCTCCTGTCCTTTAGATTTTTTCTCCTCCCAAACTAAAAGTGACAAAACAGCACATCTTTAACTCAAAGTTGACTGAGGGTTTTCCAATAAATTTTTTAAATGGTGATAACCAGATAGATTAGTTGGCGTCTTGCCTTAGATCTAGGGTTGGTATGATTACGAGAATCTCGGGTTTCCTGTCGGTTAGAGTTCTGTTGATCTTGTATTATCCATTTGTTTATCCTGTGCTGTCGTACTATATCTTGATTTGGGGTGTAACTACAAAAAGAAATCTCACTCGTCTGTCTGTTTTGCAGAGAAGGTATGTTCGATTGTTGAACTCTTCGGCTCATTCAGAATTTTTATTTCGTTATTATCGTATATTGACTGTAGAGCAGTGGCACAGATATAGACTAATGTTAATGATTCACGAACCTATTAATACAGGAAGATGTTTAAATCTGATAGTGCTCTCAACAGCCACTCATTCATGTGATACTCGCAAGAGGTCCAGAGTTTGCTATCCCTTGGACGCGTACGGGCATGATGTTTAACAGCATTGGTGTATTGGGACTGCGAGAATGGAATAGACTTCCATTGACCATTAGATCTGAGATCAGATACCTTGTCTTCAGGCGACTGTTGAGGAGTTTTTTTATTGAAAATTGTATATAAAAAGGGGAGAGGAGGGGAGGGGTAGGAGATTTTTATTGTCTTGGGCTTTCTGGATGTTATTTAGTGCATAATTTATTATCACATTCGTTGTCTCGACTGGACTTTAAAAAAAAATAATTTTAATTTCATAGGAGATCAGGTGCTTGTCAGGCTAAAAATTTATACTTTTTCCCTGGCTCCTTGAAATTGATATTGAAGGTGTTTAGTAATATTGACAACATTTGAGAGTGAATTTGTTCTCGCATTTTATATTATCTTCGTAACATGGGAATTATATTGTTAAAAACTGGAAAATTGTCTTACTTATATTGGTTTCATCGGTGTATTATACATTCTTGTTATTATTAACCTTAGATTATGTGACATATTGTTCGTTCTTTTGGGTGTTGTATTGCGATATTGTACAGCAAAAGAGTTCTAATAAATAAATAAAATAAATAAAATTCGTCATACTTACCAATGCCCGGTGGGGCGTCTCGTACACAAAAATTATAGTTCATCCTCCCGCCCCAGACGAATTCAAGACCAAAGTTATTTTTTAAGCTCTCCTAATGGGTGCTGACACTCTCTTTGATAAGAGACATGCAAATTTATGACACATTTAAAATTGGTGTTACTCCAGAAGTGAAGAAATACAAATTTCTTTTTTTTTTTTTTTTTCAATTTCTTCTTTTTAATTCTGGGTTTAACTATCATAAAGAGTAGCTCTAAGGATTCTAAGCAGACCCGCCTGTCCTTAAGTAGAGCCGCTGGCTGCAGGCGAAGGAGAGAGCCATCACAGTAAAACAAAAGCATCATCTCCCTTGATTCACCCGGAGAAGACAGTATGTACAAGAATCACGAGTGGTGTGAAAATTTTTTGTTGTAATTAGAATTAAATAATGTTAAAAAAAATTTTCCAGTACTGCTACCAGTACCTAAGTCATCGTCAAAAGAAAACACGAAATTTTCCCAAGGGAGAAGAAAACGTTTACATCAATAAATCTGAAAAACAAATCCGACATTTTTTCATAGGGATCAAATCAGACCTTTACAGCCTCATGTTGAGTGCAAAGATCCCTGTGACTCAATATATTTGTTACATCAAACAATAAATAAAATTCAGCAGCAGCAGCAATTTTATTAGGTTTGATTGTCTGTCTTTAAAGAACTAACCTCTGAATTTTAGAGAACAGCTTAAAGATAATACATTAACGGTGAGATAAATTTCGAAATGCAAATGCATAGCAACACTTCCAGCAAGAAAATAATGCATATAAAAACAGACCATTCGTGTATGTTATTAACTCTAACTGAGGCTAGCCGATGTGAAAAGATTCTTTCTTATTGCAAGGTTCAAGAAGAAAGATACTATTGAATCACAAACCGGAATTTGCAACACATAATGGAAATATGTGTTATGAAAAATGGTCCAGAAAGACATGCAATGTTACTTTCTTTACTAAGCATTGGATACGAACAGAATTGTGCACTGTAACGTATACTCTGATTTAACTGTCACTTTTAGTTACTTTCTCTGTGTAAATTTGAGTTCCTTCCCTTTTAGCGTTTTTAAAATTTAACGTTATATCTTCTCTCTCGCAACAGTATGGTTGGCAACACCTTGATGTCGAAATGTATGACGTGTGTATGATCCGATGAGAACTGGAAGATACACAGGATGTCCACAAAGTCCTCTTACAACTTTGCACATTTATTACGGACACCCTGTACTATGCAAGTTCATGGTATTTGTTGTATAATATACTGTAAATGTTAAAGTTTTAATTGACATTATCGTTTCTTGTAATAGGTCCCTCGCTGACGTAGCAGGTGCTGTCAGTGAGGGACCTATTACAAAAAACGAGTTTTCCACACATGTTTGTTTTACTGATGAGACAACATTTCATGTATCTGGGCAGTTAAACAGACCTAATGTGAAGATTTGAGGGTCTGACAATCCACATGTGTTTATGGAACTTTCGACAGACAGTTCTAAAACGAATAAGTGGTGCGGTGTTATGCGCAAACCAGTCCTTAGACCATTTTTCATTAGTGAGAAAACAGTAACGGCAGCTGTTTACCTGGATGTTTTGCGTGAGTATGTTGTACCACAGTTAGAGGACTTTCAACTAAGCGTGGTATTCCAACAGGACGGTGCGCCACCACATTGGGGACGGCACGCTCTGGATTATTTAGACACGACATTCCCTGGGTGGTGGATCGGACCGGGTGGCCCAATTGCATGGCCACCCCGTATCCCCGACGTCACTCCTCTGGATTTTTTTGTATGGGAATATGTGAAGGATATCGTGTATCGAACAAAGCTGCAGGAAATCGATGTCCTGAAATCGAGGGCCAACAATGCCATTTCGACCATTACTGAGGACATGCTGCAGCGCACATGGTTGGAACTGGAGTCTCGGCTAGATGTTCTACGCCCAAGAAATGGCGCGCATATTGAGCTTTTGTAATGAGATAGAAAAACCTTTAGTCTTTGCTCTTACTTATGTGATCAACCACATTTGTCTATCTTATCCACTGAAGAGCAATTAAATTAGAGACATCTGGCGTTATGCAAATGTGGCGCTGTGGGCGGCCCTGTAAACGGAAATGAAATAACGTATGCAGCGATCCGACAATATGAGTGATGCGACGGGAATCAACAAGAGTCGGACGCAGTATGGGTAAGACGAAGGATCTAAGCGCATTTGATCGTGGGCAAATTGTCGGGGCCCGACGAATGGGTCACTCCATCTCGGAAGTCGTGCAGGCACTCGGATTTTCACGAGCCACTGTGTCACGGGTGCACCGTGAGTATATCGAAACCGGTAAAACAATCCCTGCAAGGGCCAACTGCCGTGGACAACAGCGTGTGGATGAGCGGGGTCTTCGTCGGCTAGCTCGCATTGTAACAGCGGATAGACGGGTCCCAGTGCAAGAAATCACTCGGCAATTTAACGCTGGTGCACAAAAACGTGTAGGCAGCCACACGATCCAGAACCATATCCTCGCTATGGGGTACAGAAGCCATCGTCTCACGAGGGTACCGCTGCTGACCGCATATCACAGGGTGCAAAGATTAGCATGGGCGCGGGAACATCGCCACTGGGCCCTAGACATGTGGGAAAATGTTGCCTGAACTGATGAGTCGAGATTCACGTTGGTACATGCGGATGGCAGGATAAGATTACGCCGCAAACCACATGAAGCGATGGATTCTTCTTGCCAGCAGAGTACTCTTCAAGCTGGTGGGGGTGGCATCCTCGTCTGGGGACTGTTTACGTGGTCTGAATTGGGACCCCTGGTACGTGTGACATCATCCCTCACAGGTCAATGTTACCGGGATATCCTGGACGACTATTTGTTTCCATTTGTGCGTCTTCAACATCCCACTGGGGTCCTCATCCTGCAACAAGACAATGCACTGTGCCATCGCTCCCGAATTGTATCCGAGTGGTTGGATGAACACTCCACCGACGTGACCTTCCTTTCTTGGCCAGCTAGGTCACCTGACCTCAATCCCATCGAGCACATCTGGGATGCCATCGAGATAGATGTTCGAGGCTCTGATCTCCCTCCATCGAATCTTCGTGAACTGTGGGAGCTTGTTCAGTTGTCTTGGATCCGTATAGCTTCCCAACGCTTCCGGTGTCTTTTCGAGTCCATGCCAAGCGAATCGCCGCCGTCATGAGGACGAAAGGTGGTACTACACGTTACTAGACAGGTATCTCTAATACAATTGCTGTTCAGTGTATCCGTAATAAATGTGCAAAGTTGCAAAGAGACTTTGTGGACATCTGTATAATGTTTGAGCTGAAGCAAAGGGGGAAGATGGTGGTGTTGTAATCGAGAAAGCTGCATTACACTGAAGCCGTGTTTACTTGAAGTCTGCATGTTGGTTGTGTTGTTATATACAGGGTCAATAACAAATGACAATAACGTGTTAACGAAGACAAACAGACAGCTGATATCCTTACATAAGAAAGAAGGAAGTTCAGAATTTTGTTGGAACCTACTGCTGTGTTGCTATGGTGACTTAGGAAAGTCAGCTGCCGGTGCACCAAAGCCAGTGGGAAGAAATGGTTTTGTGGACAGAACGACAGGCTTTTCTGCAAGTGCCCTCCCCCCCCCCCCCCAGGTCTTCAAACCTTACTCCTTGTGATTTCTTTTTGTGGGATTATGTCAAAGACCATATGTATGTGTCACCTTTGCCGAAAACACTGCAAAAACTAAAGATACGCATTCAGCTTGCACTGGTATCAGTGATTACCGACATGCGTCATAATGTATGGCGTGAAATGGACTAATGTTTAGATGTCCGCGTGACCCAGGGCAGTCACATAGGACATTCGTAAGGTATGGAAAAAGAATTCTAAACATCTTTTTTTATTGTGCCACAATGTGATCTCTGTATTTATGTTCATAAACCCGGTATTGTCATTTGTAATCGGGGCAATCATTTTGAACTGCCCTACATTTAGTGTTGGAGTTCATTTAATCACGTTTTCTGCTTACTAACTTGTGTTAATCAGCTTTAAGATACTGGTGGCGTAATTACTTCTCCACGAGTGTTGGAATATCCGAGTGAAGTGCTTAGGAGATATTGATGGAATAAAAGGAATAGCTCTAAGTAACTATTTCTTGAACCTTATTGGAGTGACTCCTGATTCACTTAAGAGTGAAGTTATTAACCCTTTAACGACCATAACGCCCAAAACGCCCATGCATACAAACGACTACAGCTGCCCGAAACGCCTGTTAGAGTGACCCAGATTTCCTACCCTTACCTTTCCTTTCAATTTGCACGACCAATGAGGGATCAGTGATAATAGATTTTAGAATCATGGTCGTTAAAGGGTTAAGAACTGATTTATGTAGTGTTCAGTCAGCTCTATATACACGAACACTACAGCACTATTTTTTGAACCTTATTTGAGTGACTCCTGTTTCACTTAACACTGAAGTTATTAGGTGTGCAACTTAATTCTCGGCCCCTAACCGCAAGCGATCATAGAACGTGCGCAAATGCAAATAGCAGTGTGTGATAATGGCTGATTCTAGCGTCATCCAACAGCTTTCCATGCAACCGTAACTGCTCACAGCTGTAGTGACAGAAAGGACGAAAGTTGACGGTGAAAGCAATGTCGTTCGAGAAGCAACATTTGAGGCACCGCCTTCTGTTCGCGTTTCAGGTAAAAACAAGTGCCGAGGAAGCCCAGCAAATGGTCTGTGCTGCTGTGGGTGAGGCTGCTGTGTCCTACAGTACGTCTAAGAAGTGTTTCCAGCGGTTTAAGCAGGGAAATTTCGATCTTCGTGATGCAAAACGTCCAGGACAGCCACAGAAAGTTGACGATGAGGAACTGGAACAACTGTCGGATGCGGATCCCTGTCGCACACAGTCAGAGCTCGCCCAAGAACTCTGAGTAGCACGGCAAGCCATTCTAAAGCGCCTTGCACAAGCTTGGACGGATTCGCAAGGAGGGCCGTTGGGTGCCCCACCAGCTCACAGCTGCGAACAAGTCTGGGCGCTACGATGTTGCTTTGTTCTTGCTCTCCAGATTCAAGAAGAAGGATTTCCTCCACAAGATTTTGACCTGTGATGAGAAGTAGATCATCTACGATAATCCTATGCTGCGCAAATCGTGGGTTTATCCAGGTCAGCCTACCACCAGTACCGCCAAACCGAATATCCATGCCAGGAAGTTGTTGCTGTGAATATGGTGGGATCAGCGCGGTGTCGTACACTATGAGTTGCTCAAACCTGGTGAACCGGTCAATGCTGAGCGTTATTGTTAGCAACGCATTTGTGTCAGTGACGCAATGGAGGCGAAAATGCCATTCACCGGCAAAGGACAGAAGGTCGAGCTTCTTGCTTCAAGATAACGCGCGTCCTCACACCGCGAAAACGACTTTAAACACGATCACCTACCTGGGATGCGAGTTTTTCCCACCCGGCGTATTCTCCAGACTTCGCTCCGTCGGATTATCACCTCTTTCGCTCCCTGCAACATCACCTGAGTGATACGCACTTCACTTCTGTCGAGGAGGGTCACACAAGTATTGATGACTTCATCTCAACTCGAAACAGCCCTCTTTTTTCCGCAGTGGCATTCGGCAGCTCCCTGGCCGATGGCTCAAATGTATCCAACACGACGGGGATTATTTCCCTGATTAGGTCCGTGTTCGATTTACTATAATTTGCTGTTAAAACGTCGTGATTGTGGCCGAGAATTAAGTTGCACACCTAATTTTAAGAACTGATTTTTGTAGTGTTCAGTCAGCTCTATACACAAGAACATTACAGCACATCATAGTTTCAGAAGCAAGGATGTGATTATATACTGTGTCAAATGTAAGCACATATTAATGCAACGACGCAGTAATTCGCACTTACCGCATCATGCATTTTTACTGAGCATCGATAAAAGCATAAATTCTATAGAAAACTTTGTAAATAGCGACAAATCTGTAAGCAAGAAATATTTTTTCACATCCGAATTTATAAGTGCAGATATCGTTAAGAATATGAAAATAAAATGATTTTGGCACTTAGAGACACACTGTAAAAAATAAGTGGTGGGATTTCGCGTCAAATTTCTGAAAATAACGTACAGCAAAGTTGCCAGGAGGTGTCCGTGTTTTTCAGAAACTTTCGTTTTTAAAAGTGTCCGATTATTTTAACTTCTGTATTTTCACGGATGTTCAGACAGAAACTCCGTTTATTTTTAGAAAATATTTATTTCACAGATGTTAGACAGAAGTTCCGTTTATTTCAGAAGTTCCGTGCATTTCAGGTTTTTCCGAATTTAAACAGAAATTCCGCAAAAATCGACGACCCTGTACAGCACTTACCCCAGATATTCCTTTCGCAGAGGTCCGAACAGAACGCCCGTTGTTACAGTTGGCTCAACAGGGCACTCGCGCCTTTAACAACTGAGCCACAAACACTCGGCAGTCGGAGTCGCGTACTTCGTAAAACGAATTCCGCGACGATGAAATTTTGTTTATTGTCATTAATGGGAGTGATTTAGCCATCTTATTTCTCTTGGAGCTTATTATTTTTCTGGATAGGTTTGTAATATTTTTTTTTTTTCTGTAGGAAGACTTTTCACAAATTAAGCATTTTTCATCCTGATTTTTCGAAGCAACAAAATGCCTTGCAACTTGATTTTTTTAAACTGACAATGACTATCAGTTTTCTTTAAAAAAGGTGAAATGTATTTTTATAGTATTATTTCACACACACCAAAATTTTTGAATATAAAATTTAATCTTGGTAGCTATAATAGCTTTTGTCTTAAGTTGTCCAAAAACTGATGCACAAACATCGTATAATCATCTGTAGAATAAGTACCCGGTTTCTTACAGTAACACAATATATAATAAGTAGCTGATGCACAAAATAGGGGAAAGGAGAAGAAATATCCTGTGCCAAAATAAATAAAATCCATCCGATATGCTATCCACAATATCCAATCTCGCTACAGAACTTCAAAATTCGATTGACGATTAAAATTTAAAAGTTTATCAAACCTCAAGTATTCTCACCAATCGCTCCTAATACCGGTAATTTCTCGTCATACGGATACGGAAAAAGTGAGAACGGAGATTTTCCGTTTATTTACGAAAGGAATTGCGGAAAGGTTTCTGAAAATTCAGAATTTACAGTTAACACATCTCTGAAACGGTAATTTACTGTCAATATAAAAAAGAAAATGCGGAGAGGTTTCTGAAAATTCAGAATTTACCGTTAACACATCTCTGAAACGGTAATTTACCGTCAATATAAGAAAGAAAATGCGGAAAGGTTTCTGAAAATTCAGAATTTACCGTTAACACATCTCTGAAACGGTAATTTACCGTCAATATAAAAAAGAAAATGCGGAGAGGTTTCTGAAAATTCAGAATTTACCGTTAACACATCTCTGAAACGATAATTTACCGTCAATATAAGAAAGAAAATGCGGAAAGGTTTCTGAAAATTCAGAATTTACCGTTAACACATCTCTGAAACGGTAGTTTACCGTCAATATAAAAAAGAAAATGCGGAAAGGTTTCTAAAAATTCAGAAAGTACGAAAAATCCGTGAAATTCAGGTTTGTTTCCGTCATTTCACGGAAAAGGTTGTATCAGAAATACGCTTCGTTAATTCACGAAAAAAATCACGGAAACTTGTCCGTAAATTTTATAAATTTTTTTTAGTGTAATCTGTACATCAGAAATATTCAAATCTTCATAAATCCCCATGCTTGTAAACTGTCGAATTTTCTGCGGAAAAGATTTTCTGGATCCCACTTACACATTCGCCGACACCATGTCTAAAACAGGAGAGACGGACAGTGAACAAAACAATGCCTTTCGTCAGACATGCTAAAGAAATGATCGAAAGGAATTATTTTATTTAAAAAATATAGAATTGTAGTTGCTGCGTTACCTTTTTCAGTCGTCTATGGTGGATGTTACTACACCCTGCACAAAATCATAATCACCACGTATTTCACCAGCACTAGTCCACTTGTCAGTTTTTGGGTCATACGATTCAATGGAGTTACTGATTAACCCATTTGATGTGATTCCTCCGAAAGCAAACAGCTTCCGTCTACATGAAACTAAGGAGAAATGTTTCCTTCCTGTGTTCATTGGAGAAAGTGGCAACCATTGTGCTGTAGGAGTGTGGTACATTTCACATGATGTAAGTACATTTCTCCCAACAATGGGTATTCGTGTAGGTGGAATCTGGGTTCTAAGTCCCATTCGAATTCGACGTCCTCCTCTCGCAAACATTGGATATCCACTTTCATAAGTAAGGGTTCTTTCATTTTGTGGAAAACCGAAATCTATTTCAGAATTTATTTCTTCTGGTGTTCCTCCACACGCATAAATATTGCCTTCGAGAGAAGCACAGGAGAAGAAACGTGAGCGCGTGTTTTTAACGGCAAATTCGGTTACGCTTCCTGTCACTCGATCATACATCTTATTTCCGTATAAGGACATCCTGAACGTGTTTGAACCATTATTTAAAATATAAATGTACTGTCCTGAAGACACGAGCACTGCATCTCCGAACTCAACATGTTGATCCAGGGTAACCCATTTGTTTTGTTCAGGATCAAAAACATGTATGTTTTGCCAAGGAGAATCATTTGCTAACCAGTAGATCTTATTGCCACAGGGAACAACGTATCTTAATGGCGCCTCTCTCGCAACAAAGTATGCCAGAGGAGTCCATTGAAGAGTTACAGGGTTGAGTGATTCAAAGCTGTTGCTTCTAAAGACGTATATCATGCCACCTAAGGCCGCCACATGCTTTACGTCCTTACGCGTACCGTCATTCAGCAACATGCTGAGTGCCTGTGTTTCAGGACTATACTTGAAAACAGCAAGCCCAGTAATATTATTACTGCAAAACAGGTAGATATTATCTTGTGCTACATAGCATCTTTCCGATAATCCGAAAGTGCAAGAAGGTCTTTCTTTACTCAATAAGTGATAATGTTTTGCCTCATCTAACAAATTCCTGCAAGTAATGGATTCTTGAATAAGCTTTTCCGTTGTTGTTTTCTTTATCAGGAACTCAGGCGAAAGGAAGGTCATCCGAATTCCAGTGAGCAATTCAGGTAGAAATTTCTGTCTTTCGGGATATTCTTTCACCCAAGTGAGAACGGCATCGAACATCTTTTCCTCGCTTTGAACGCAAAGGTCATCTCTTCTGATTAATTCGTCCAGGAATGAAAAGGGCAAATTTAAGAAATCTGCGCTCTGGCAGAAGGAATCGAAGTTTCGTCCGATGTATGAATCGGAATCCTTCACCAAACTCGAGCAGTTCAGGCTTTCTGCTAGAGTCCTGACTTGCATGACATTTCTCGGATCCAGTCTTTTGGAAAAAAAGCAGCAGCAAATTTCTTTTACCTCTGTTATCTGCAAATATGTAGACGCTATCAACAGCGAGCGAACGTTCTCCGATGTTATTGTTAATTGGCTGGTGTAAGCAAAATCAATCAAAACTCCCAAAGCGTCGGCATCTAGTTCCTGCATAATTACGTCTTCCACATTGCTCTCTGCCACTGTACTTGTAAATTTACCACGGAAATAAGGAATTGCAGCCGAAAGAATTACTCTGTGGGCTGAGAAAAGCCGATTGTTTATTCTGATGGAAACATCGGTTAATTGTCCCTTTTCTCTCATGTCACGAAATATCGAGAATGAACAACGTTCCAAATCCCTCTTGGTAAATAAAAAATCGTTTTCAGCATCTGCCATGATGTTGTTGCTCGAAATAATATTATTACTTAAGGTTTTTTACCAGTAGTTTCCTAGCGTATGCTTGTGGACGAAAATAATTCAAAACTGAAATGGTTATCCCGAAAACTCTCAGATGTCACAGAAATGCAATCAGTCGATTACAGCTTATTCGTTGAAATAATCAATTGGGGTGGTTCTCGGGAGTAACAGCGAAACCGAAGTTTGACCTTGCAAGCAATCAACTTATATTGGTAGAACACAACGCAGATTGTTTTTCCTCGCGATTGATAGGATGAGTCAAAGTGTAACGCAAGCGACATTTCAGCGATAGCAGGATTTGCAGACAGATATATCTAAAACTGGTGATAAAATACCTGAATACTTTCGAACGACGACAACCTAAGATACGGTTAATGCTAAAAGTCAATCGTACGAAAGGTCACTATAAAATAATTCACCGATGCTGTCAAACGTACGGTGATTCACAAACATAATTTTCAAATTTGCAAGTCAAGATTAAAAACACTTTATTTACAATTAAAAATTAATATTTACACGCGAAATCTTTCGGGGCTGAACATAGCACCTATCATCAGGCTCAAGCGCCACGAAACACAGGAGCAGACATTATACACTGTCAACACGACCCACAATTCACTCGGTCTTCTCAATCACCGGTGATGCCATCAACAAATCGTTAAAGTCCAAAAAATCAAGTCTTAATCTCTTATCCTATAAAGTCCTCTTCTTCACAGTTGTGTGAGGTGGGGGCAACCATCTTCCTCCACTGTCTTGGAACAAATGTCGGGAGTTCAATGTTACAGCATGCTTAGCCATATGCAATAATGAAGAAGCTTTCCGTAAGGAAGACAGTACGTTTATTAACATTTGAGTTAAGTACCCTAACATTTGTCCAATCTGGGGAGTAACCTCCCTGGTTAACAGCTTGTGTGAAAGCTGTGGAAAGCGTTCCAGAACGAAGAGCGTTCACTCATTCTGACATTAACGGTTCTTAGGGTAGAACCTATATAGTATTTAACTGCAGTATCTGAATCTTCATGAATTAATGGTATGCAGTAGCTGCCTGGTTTTTTAAGTGTTGGGACTCTATCTCTATCATATCTTATCATGTAAAAAACGTTTCTGGCAGACACTACAAACGTTAGATTGTGTTTGTAACAGGCTTTTCGTAAGATAGACACAAGAGGTGGAATGAAATCGACTTTGCCGATGTACTTAGTAGGTGTTTTCTCTGAGGACAAAGTCGTGAATCTCAGTCTTTGAAATTGTTGTAATAGTCCTTGGAAGAGGTTGACAGAGAACCCAAACAATAAAGCCAAATTTTGAATTCTAAGGAAGTTCATCACGTCGAGTTTTACTTGTTGAAGAATGGGTGAAGGCACGTCTTATTAAGAAGCGTAAAGCTGAAGCTTTATGTTCGGGAGGGTGAGAAGAAGTGAATGGGATCATACAAGGTATGAACGTCGGTTTACGGAAAACACAATGCTTGATTTTATTGGAATTCGAATCTCGAGACAGTAAAATGTCCAGGAATGGCAATTTTACCTCTTTCTCCAGGTCTTTGGCAAACTTTATAGTTAGAAACTGGGTAGAAAGACAATCTACAAATTCGTCCAGTAAAGGTAAAGCATGGGGCCAAAAAACCAACATGTCATCAACGTACCTAATCAACAGTGACGGTTGATAAGGGAAGTCCAACATGACCTTGTTTTTTAGATACTGCATGAGGATCTCGGCTAAAACGGGGGAGAGGGGGAACCCATTGGTGCCCCTTCCTTTTGTTGATAGAACTTACCATCAAATTTAAAGTAAGTTCTCTTAGCTACGAGTTTGAAACCAGAAATTATTGCATTAGCTTCAAGTGGAGAGATGGAATTGTCTTCTTGTAATTTTTCCTCAATAATTGAGTGAACGGTGTTGAGTGGTATACTTGAAAATAGTGATACTACATCCAGTGAAGCCATTATGAACTCAGTTCCCCCAGAGTCAAAGGTTTTGATACGATATATAACCTGCATAGAACTTTTAATGGATACAGAGGAATTTGTGGTGAGAGGTTTTAAAAATGAAGCCAACGCTGTCTCTAGTGTGCGAGTTGGTTTAGCATATCCTGAAACAAGCAACCTAAGAGGTTGATCCGGTTTGTGAATCTTCATTTTTCCAAAGACCTCGGAAACCCTAGGTCCTACTGGAGGTCTCATTTTGTAGAAATAGATTTAGGTAGGAAATCTTGGTTTCTTAGTTTACTTAATTCTGCAATAGTAGCTAAAGTTGGGTCAGACCTGAGAACACGGTGGGGAACTAAATTGATGGCCTGTTTCATCCTAGCGTAATAGTCGTCACGGTCCAGAATAATGATTTGTTGTGTTTTGTCTGGACAAATGATTGACAAGTTTGGGTTTTTTGCTAGCTGTAGTAACTGTTCTCGTTCGTATTTCAGAGCTGGTGATGTTCTATTAGGCTCTGCAAGAGTCTTGGCCAAAGTATAACGAGTAGAATCACGTACTTCTTCGGGAAGTGCACTGATAATGTTTTCAACCTGTGGGATGGTATTTAGAGGTCGAAAAAGAAAACACTGGAAAGCTAAATTTAAATCCTCGACTTAGGGCTGAACGTTGGCTGTCCGAGAGTTCTACAGAACTGTAGTTAAGCAATGGTTCTTGTAGCGAGTATTCATCAGCATGTTCAATATTTTGACTTCGCAGATGAATTTGTAAGGGTCGGTTTGATACCAGAACCAGGTCACAGAGTTTCCGTATATGTCGTTGATTAACCACATTCACTTCTTTTGTAAATTAGAAAAGAAAATCATTAAAATCTTACCCAAAATAATTTGGTGAGCATGTCTCGTCAGGTAGGCATATATATTATATGACTTACGGTAGAGCATGTCCACATAGCTTCGTTTCCTCCTTATTTCAGCTGTTAATCTTTTTTGTTTTGCATTGGCGATGGCCCAGGCATCTCCTTGAGATATTGCAAAACATTTTTCCTACCTAAATCTATTTCTACAAAAATGAGACCTCCAGTAGGACCTAGGGTTCCCGAGGTCTTTGGAAAAATGAAAATTCACAAACCGGATCAACCTCTTATGTTGCTTGTTTCAGGATATGCTAACCCAACTCGCACACTCGAGACAGCGCTGGCTTCATTTTTAAAACCTCTCACCTCAAATTCCTCTGTATCCATTAAAAGTTCTATGCAGGCTATATATCGTATCAAAACCTTTGACTCTGGGGGAACTGAGTTCATAATGGCTTCGCTGGATGTAATATCACTATTTTCAAGTATACCACTCAACACCGTTCACTCAATTATTGAGGAAAAATTACAAGAAGACAATTCCATCTCTCCACTTGAAGCTAATGCAATAATTTCTGGCCTCAAACTCGTAGCTAAGAAAACTTACTTTAAATTTGATGGTAAGTTCTATCAACAAAAGAAAGGGGCACCAATGGGTTCCCCCTCTCCCCCGTTTTAGCCGAGATCCTCATGCATGTTGGGCTTCCCTTATCAATCGTCACTGTTGATTAGGTACGTTGATGACATGTTGGTTTTTGGGCCCCATGCTTTACCTTTACTGGACGAATTTGTAGATTGTCTTTCTACCCAGTTTCCAACTATAAAGTTTACCAAACACCTGGAGAAAGAGGTAAAATTGCCATTCCTGGACGTTTTACTGTCTCGAGATTCGAATTCCAATAAAATCAAGCAATGTGTTTTCCGTAAACCGACGTTCATACCTTGTATGATCCCATTCACTTCCTCTCACCCTCCTGAACATAAAGCTTCAGCTTTACGCTTCTTAATAAGACGTGCTTTCACCCATTCTTCAACAAGTAAAACTCGACGTGATGAACTTTTTAGAATTCAAAATTTGGCTTTATTGTTTGGGTTCTCTGTCAACCTCTTCCAAGGACTATTACAACAATTTCAAAGACTGAGATTCACGACTTTGTCCACAGAGAAAAAACCTACTAAGTACATCGGCAAAGTCGATTTCATTCCACCTCTTGTGTCTATCTTACGAAAAGCCTGTTGCAAACACAATCTAACGTTTGGAGTGTCCACCAGAAACCTTTTTTCCATGACAAGAAATGATAGAGTCCCAGCACTTAACAAACCAGGCGTCTACTGCATACCTATAATTCATGAAGATTCAGATACTGCAGTTAAATACTATATAGTTCTACCCTAAGAACCGTTAATGTCAGAATGGGTGAACATAAATACGCTCTTCGTTCTGGAACAGTTTCCACAGCTTTCACTCAAGCTATTAACCAGGGAGGTTACTCCCCAGATTGGACAAATGTTAGGGTGCTTAACTCAAGTGTTAATAAACGTACTGTCTTCCTTACGGAAAGCCTCTTCATTGTTGCATATGGGGAAACATGCTGTAACATTGAACTCCCGCCATTTGTTCCAAGACAGTGGAGAAAGATGGTTGCCTCCTCCTCACACAACTCCGAAGAAGAGGACTTTATAGGATAAGAGATTAAGACTTGATTTTTTGGTCTTTAACGATTTGTTGATGGCATCACCGGTGATTGAGAAGACCGAGTGAATTGTGGGTCTTGTTTGAAAGTATGTAATGTCTTCTGCTGTGTTTCGTGGCGCTTGGGCCTGATGATGGGTGCTATGTTCAGCCCCGAAAGATCTTGCGTGTAAATATTAATTTTTAATTGTAAATAAAGTGTTTTTAATCTTGACTTGCAATTTGAAAATTATGTTTATGAATGACCGTACGTGTGACAGCATCGGTGAATTACTTTATAGTGACGACAACCTCTTGACAGTTGTAAACAAGGGGTCAAACTGGATAGTAAGAACTGATGAAGAACGTACAAAAAATTACGTGGCAATAACGTCAAACTACGCTGCGTAAATAAACTATACACGGTCTAGTCACATTATTGTGAACAGAAGCTAATATCCAGGGTAATCGCCGTGTCCAAGGCTGACAGCAGCTAAACGAGCTGGAAGTGATTCAACAAAGTGGTGGCCGGTGTTCACAGTTATGTGGAGCCATGCTGCCTGCAGTGCATCTGACAGCTGCTGGAGGGTGCGTGGTGGAGGATACATAGAACGAACAGCACGATCGAGGTGTTCCCACAAATGCTCGATAGGGTTTAAGACTTGGGAATTAGGGGGCTAGTGAAGTACTTTGAAGTCCTCATCGTGCTCTTCCAATCACTCTCGGACATTTCTAGCTGTGTGACACGTCGCATTGTCGTGTTGGAAGATCCCATCAGCCCGAGGAAGAAAATCAGTATGTATGGGTGTACGTGATCTGCAAGGATGGATTCATAACGAATTCGGTCCACAGTTCCTTCCACATGTATGAGTGGACACAAAGAATACCACGCAAACATTCCCCAGACCATAACGTTTCCCCATTCTGCTTGTGTTCTTCCAGCAGTGGTTGAAGAGTGTTTGTTCTCCGATGTTTCTCTCCTTATACGCCAACGTCCATCCGTTCGATGAAGCAGAAAACGTGACTCATCGGATAAGATATTACTTTGCCAATCAGCGGAGGTTGATTTCCGATACTGTCGTGCAAATGTAAGCCTTTTCTGCCAGCGCACCTTCGTTAGCATAGGTGTAGTGACCATCCATCTGCATCGGAGCCCCATAGGCAGCAGGGTCCGCTGAACTATCGTTTTACACACACTTCCGGTATTCCGGTAGCCCCATGGTTCATTCGGCCAATGAGTTGCTCCATTGTAGCGTGTCGATTGGCCCTCATGCACATTCACAGCCGACGTTCACCTCTCGCATCAATGGCACGCGGTGCGCCGCAGTTTGCACATCGTTTATTCGCAATGGTGCCATTTCTCCAATCACGATTCACTTTAACCACAGCAGCACGCGAACAGTTCACAAACTGCGCTTTTTCAGAAATACCGCCACCCTTAGCACGAAAGCCAATAATAATCCCTTTTTACAAATCTGATAAATTGCTCCTTTTATCCATGACAGCAACGAGTGATATGTTTTCAGAAGGCCTACAGCACACCTTATTAACCTTCCAAGCCAGCTCACGACACGTGCCTTGTTTCATTGGCTACGCGCTGTTGACGTCGAAAGTAGGAGGGGATCACAATAATGTGACTGGACTGTGTAAATGCAGTGACGTTTTTCGATCAGCGAAAGTAAGATTCTTCAGTAGAACAAAAGAAAACAGAATGGGCGCTTCCTTCATTTTAATTAGAAGACGACTGTTTATAACTGAAAACAAATAAGGCTAAAAATAGAGACTTAATTTTTTTAAAAATAGAAAATCCAATCCAGAATAGTAACAGAATTATAAATGAAATTCGGAAAACTGCGTTAAAAAATGACATGCAAAAAATTTGCTTACGTAGCATACGTTACTTATATTACGCAGATTCTACTCATTCATTTTATTGCAAGTAAACATCCGTGTATTATATTCTGCATCAACATGCGGAGGAATACAGAGTTATGTGAGGAAGAGGTCAGAGGCGTGTTACTTCATTTAGGTTAAAGCAAATGTTATAGCAAAACTTTCAGTTAATTGGAAGATCTTTAGGTGCCGTGCGAAATGTTGCAATGATGAGGATTAAACCCAGTAAAACAACAAGGACATGACGGAAGCCATCACTGAGTGCAAGAAGTAAGGGACTTGTTGATCGTTTAGCAACTGTTGATAATATAAATACAAGACAAAATTCTCTATCTTTGCCTAGAAAAAATGTCTCATTCGACAGTCGCAAAAATTACAATACAAGACAAAAATGCTGAGTACATTAAAATTAATGGAAAAGCCGTTACTCACTGTTGAACATAAACGCAGAAGGTTGGACTGGGCCAAAAACGCAATGACATGATCTGAATAATGGAAAAGTCCTGTGTTCTTAGATGAGAAAAAAGTTAATTTAGATCGCCCCTATGGAAATAGACGCTATTGGCATGATTTACAGAAGAAGACCAAAAACTTATTAGCATACAAATGGGAGAAGGTAGTGTGATGATGTGCACGATGTTCGGCTAGGGCGGCCATTATCAATCATTGTAAAGCATCCAGAAGTTACCAGGCTACACTGTACGAATATTCAATCCCATTTGAACCTCAACCATGTAGATACAGTTCGATTTTCCAACAAGAAACTGTGCCCTGTCGTGTTGCTAATTCCACAAAGCAGTGGTTTAAAAATGAAACAAGAAAGATGACACCGAAATTTCTGGTGTAATGAACACGTCTTTTGAATAGTTCTGACGAAAATTAAATTTATCAAAGCTATTCAAAGTCAATGGAACCGGCATAGAAAACAGTAGATCTGACGAAAGAAAGAAGTTCTGACGAAAATTCAATTTATCAAAGCTATTCGAAGTCAATGGAACCGGCATAGAAAACAGTAGATCTGACGAAAGAAAGAAGATTTTCAATCGGGTTTTTAATCCCTCAGATATTGGTGTAAACAGAATTGTGAGCTTACGCCCTCTGGTTGCAGACTTGTGAGTTAAGAAAAATATGCATTTATATGAGAAACATTTCGCACCGGAAACGATCTCTAACGCAGAAAAGAATGCTTCAAATCGGACTCTTAAAAACAGAGATATCGAAAAAAATAAGATGCGATTTTACGCCCCCTGGTGGGAAAATCATGCATTATTTAAGGAAGAAACTATTCTCAAACGTTTTTCAATATGAGCGGTATCTGTCGAAAAAAAAAAATTTTTTAGTCGAGTTTTTAGGAGCCCAGATTTTGCTGCAAATACATCAGAAGCAGAAATTACCACTTGTGAACCCTGGTGGCCAAACCATTCTTTACCAAACATTAGAAATTATATGAAAAATATTTTCCATCAGGTCTTGTATGCGACACAGGAAGAAGTTTTCAAATCGGAGTTTTAGAAGCAAAAATAACGCAGAAAACGCAATTTACCTTTGCGCCTCCTAGCGGAAAGTCTATGATTTATTTGAAAATTTTGAATTTATATGAAAAACATTTCGCATCAGAAACACTATCCAACAAAGAAGGAATTTTTCAAATCGGACTCTTAGAAGTAGATACATTGACAAAAATAAGATATAAATCTAGGCCCCTGGCGTAGAAATAATACATTATTTTAAGAAGAAAATGTTCCTAAAAGGTTTGCCGACATGAGTAGTATCGGTCTACAAATGACTTTTTGTAGAATCGAGATTTTAAAAGCTCATATTTGCTGCAAATACATCAAAATCGGAAATTAAGACTTACGACCCCTGATGGCCAAACCATTTTTTACAAAAATTAGAAATTATGTGCAAAGGGTTTCCCATCAGCAGCTGTATCCGGTGCAGATGAATTTTTCAAATCGGAGATTTAGAAGAAGAGATATACGGAGAAACGTAATTTTCCTCTACGCCCCATAGCGAAACGTCTATGAATTACTAGAACATTTTGAAATTGTATGAAAAACATGTCACACTAAGAACACTATCCAACAAAGAAGGAATTTTTCAAATCGGACTCTTAGAAGTAGAGGTATTGACAAAAATAAGATATACGTCTGCGCCCCCTGGCGGAGAAACAGTGGAATATTTTAAGCAGAAAATATTCGGAAAGGTTTATCGACGAGAGTGCCATCAGTCCACGAAAGAACTTTTTCAATCGAGATTTTAGAAGCTCAGGTTTTATGGCAAATACATCAGAAGCAAAAATTAATACTTACGCCCCCTGGTGTCCAAAATATTCTTTACTAAAAATTAGAAATTATATGCAAAAGATTTTCCATCAGGAGTTCTATCCACTAAAGAAGACATTTTTCAAATCTGAGTTTTAGAAGAAGAGATATCGGGGAAAACGTAATTTACTTTTACGCCCCCTAGCGGGAAATCTGTGCGTAATTTAAAAAGGTAACTATACCTAAAATACCCTTCGACATAAATGGAATCGAAATATAAAATATTTTTTTCAATCGGATGTTTAGAGGCAAATATGTGGAATAAAACGTATTTGTGAATTCGATATCATCTGCATTTACGCCTTCTAGCGGCAAAATTAGACATCGTAGAAAAAAAAACAATTTGAAGGATCATCATTCGCATATTTGAAGCTTCCCAATGCAAAAAGAATTTTTTAAATCGGAATAATACTGTAGTTGCAGAGATATCGTGTCTACAGACGGACGGACAAACCGATAACATATGCACGATCTTTTTTTACAAAAGACGTGCTAAAAATAGATGTAATGGACAGGCCGTCTCGGAGCCCAGACTTACCGGATGGAAAATGCCTGATCGTTACTGCTCAAGCTTGTATGTGATAAAAAAAAAACAAGCAATATTCTTCATCATGCAAATTGCAAGTCGCCGTATATCGTTGTTGGAAAAAATCGACGTTTGCATGTCACAAGACTTAGTAACAGCAATGCCAAACATAATTTATTCGCTAATTAAGGCAAATGAAAGTGCCATAACTGATTAATTCACGAAATATTATTTTCTTGCTTCCCATTTTTTACAGCAAAATGTGCTCGTTAACTTTAGTTCTACTTACATCAATGATGTATGTATAAATTTTAATTCTGTACGCAGTACACATCTTAAAACACTATACCGCTTAACATTCTACTGTAACACAAATTAATTATGTACAGTATTTCATGTTTTCTCTGTGGGAACAATCGTTCTATAGCAGATAATCAAGAAATAGCAGGGATATTTATGTGGGAACAATCGTTCTATAGCAGATAATCAGGAAATAGCAGGGATGTTTCTCTGTGGGAACAATCGTTCTATAGCAGATAATCAGGAAATAGCAGGGATATTTCTCTGTTGGAACAATCGTTCTATAGCAGACAATCAGGAAATAGCAGGGATATTTCTTTGTTGGAACAATCGTTCTATAGCAGATAATCAGGAAATAGCAGGGATATTTCTGTGGGAACAATAGTTCTATAGCAGATAATCAGGAAATAGCAGGGATATTTCTCTGTTGGAACAATCGTTCTATAGCAGATAATCAGGAAATAGCAGGGATATTTCTCTGTTGGAACAATCGTTCTACAGCAGATAATCAGGAAATAGCAGGGATATTTCTCTGTGGGAACAATCGTTCTATGGCAGATAATCAGGAAATAGCAGGGATATTTCTGTGTGAACAATCGTTCTACAGTAGATAATCAGGAAATAGCAGGGATATTTCTCTGTTGGAACAATCGTTCTATAGCAGATAATCAGGAAATAGCAGGAGTATTTCTATGCATTTATAATTTCTTTATCCAGAGTAAAACCTATGTTCATTTTATAAGGTGAACTAAAATAAATGTTCATATGGTAAATATAACGTATCAATTGGCTTATAATCATATTTAGGAGCGAGTGAAGAAAGGATTAAGTGCAATGTAATGTTGAAAATTCGTTTCGGTATAGCGCCACCATTTAATAACATAAATTGACGAGACGATAAATGAATATCATTTGTTGCATTTAAACAGGTTGACTTGCTGACAACGCAAATTTCAGAAACTGAACAGTCTGATTGGTGAGAGGCGTAGATCTCCGACTAGTCGCTCTAGCTTGGCAGGGATGAAGCATGTGTGGTGTGTTTATCTTATGAATTCGCATTCTACTTTCTCTGGAACTAGTGTTCACAAATTGGGGACAAGATCAGATCAGATCATATGTAGAGTATTTTAGGAAGGGAGTGTCTGACCCAAAGTCTTAAACAACCCATAGAAATAAAAAGCTAGGAGATTTGGGACCAGAGTGCTCGACAGGAAAGTGTCACGGAAGCGAGGTAGAAAGGGGAGGAAGAAGCCTCTATCTATTACCGTTGGCCGACGGCTTAACGTGCCCATCCGACTCACCGCGAATATTTAGTGGTTCGAGCGCTCGTACCTGCCTTGGATCGAACCTGAGGTTTCTCAAATTAGGGACAAACATCTTCTTACATGACTTAGAGTTAATCAGCTGCCTTAGTGGCTTTGTAATGTTATTATTGACATATTTTCATTGTATTCCATGTAACCACTTCATTCAGAAAACTTGAAAATTTTCATCGTCCTGGAGCGGGAATCGAAAGCGCACCTCCTTCTCCTCTGTTGCTTGGAATGTCCTTATCCTGGGTTGTGTAATTACTCATGCTCGACCGGAAATCGGGAGGTGAGGGTTCGATTTCCGCTTCAGGATGATGAAAGTTTACAAGTTTTCTGAAGGAATTGGTTACATGGAATACAGTGAAAATATGCCAATAATAGCATTACAATGCCTACTATGTATTTATGAAGAATTACTTCTTCGGGGAAATTCGTTTCTCAATTGTATGTGCCTTAGTGGCGCACTGGTCAAAGCGCTGGCTCCTGACCGTTCGTCCTAGTGGGAATGGGTTAGAGTCCAAGACAAAGCATTTGTGGTGTGTATATCTTGCGCCAGTATCTCTCTCCTTTTCCTGGAACCAATTGCTCTAAATTATACACGGGAGACTACTTAAAGCCCTTAGAGTGGCTCACAGTGCTCGTTAAACCCTAAAAAAGGTGGTTCCACAAGCATGAAAAATACATAGCCCTGGGAAATTAAGGGAATGTAAACAAAATGGATGCCACCATATTTGCAGATGAAATGAGAATGTATTTACACTGAGACGAATACGTGCTGATAAGAAATACACTACTGTTTGGGAAAATTGCATCACCAAGAAAGAGTCGAGCAATTCAAATGAAATTCATATCACAGATTCCTCATGTTACAGTAGATACCTGAATACATTTCAAGAGCTATGCAACATGTTTTCGCTTCAAAACTCTTTATCGTGTGAATCCACATCGTGAACAAAAACAGCCTCGACACGATGTGGCATTGAATGGAAGAAGTTTTGAAATCGTCCTGGGAAATACCCTGCCAGGCTGCTTCTATGCGACACCAGAGTTCATTTGTGGTGATTAACGGAAGTGCTTAACGGACCAGTAGCTCAGTTACCATGTCTTAGACATGTTCAATCGAGAACACATCTGGGGAACGTTTAGACCAGAGAAGAAGCGGTATCTGCCGTGTATACAAGAGCTCCTGTAAATTCCGCTACAAATGTGGCCACGCATTGTTCTGCTGAATATAACATTAGGACAACTCTGAAGGAAGGATATCATCTCTGCCTCTAAAACATCCCTGGATGTTGAGGGCTTTCTCATTTCGTATCAGGCGAGATCGCGAATTTAACCCAATGGCGCCCCCAAAATATTACGCTTGGCGCTGGGTAGGAAAGACGCTGCAAAGAATCGTTCACCGCGATGTCTTCGAGTACGTACGACCATCACGATGCATCAAACTGAATCGTTACTAGTCAGAAACCAAGACTTGTTACCAATCAGCGCTCCAGTGTCAGCGGTGTTCGGGACCCCATTGCAGTCCGAGGTGTCTGTGCATTGTTGAGGGTCTAAGGAATGCGTAACAATGGACTACTAGGTACCAGTCCTCCATTAAGCAGATTACATCGAACTGTGTTGGAGAACAAAGCCTGACCTAAGACAGTGCTCTGCTGCTGCACTAACACCGTAGATGTGAACTTGGAACTGGGACTCTGTTTTGATGTTCTCCGTGATACCCCGCTCAAACAATATAGCATCGCCCTCAAGAACCTGCGTCCGACAGGCGCGATCACTCACATGGCCCGCAAGCCGCGGTCCGTGTTGGTGTGTTTTTCAAAAGCTGAACATGTTGCGCTTCTCATGAGCTCTGGGCTGTATATCAATGTTGTTCATCTCATATCTGAACCGGTGGCCCAGCACTTTATTCAGGTGACACTCTACCCAGTACCACCTGAAGTCTCCAATGATATGCTCGTTGCTGCTACGCTCAGTCAGGTTGGCCGTGTGGTCGGCCGCCATACGACTCTTTCTGCCGCACCCAAGGATCCCGACGATAAATCTATTCAAGGTTTGCGCCGCAGTCTTCGTGTGATCTTTGCCTCAGAGGACCACATCCAAAAGTGTCCGACTGTTCTTCACGTCCGTTGTGGGTATCAACATCGGCGAATTGAGGTCCTCACTGCTCTTCGTTGTTCCCGCTGCAAGGGAGTAGGACACCTACGTAGTCTTGCTTCGCAGGTCACTGCCCCGGTTCCAGCGCCTCCTTCTACCTCCCCTATTCGGACGACTGTGTCTGATTCAGCGGGTGAGCCCTCAGGAACGAGTTATTCCAATAAAAATATGCTTATGCCTATTAGTGAACGAGTGTCTTCTCCTGCATCTCCTCCTACGATGCAGCAAACCTTTACACTGCCTTCTTTGCAACTTCCATCACGTATCCAATCAGCGCCTTAGAGCCTCACAGCCGATCTTCCTGCTTTTAAGTTGGGTGTTGCAGATCCCAACGATGATGTTCTTTCTAGCACTGAATCTCCGGCACCAACCCATGAGCCAGCTGCCACTGGTACGAAACGCCAGCAGACTCGTGCTCGATCTCACAAGAGACAGAAGAGGGCGGAGGGTGTTTTAGCTGTTTCCCGTCAGTCTATTCGTGTGGGTGCTCGTGACCGTCTTGCTTCAATTTCTTCTACCGCGGCTATCTCAGCAGTTCCTTCTGGTGTAACCACCCTGAGTGGGACGACTTCCTTTGTATTGCTACCACCTACTCTACTCCAGATGCACCTATTACTCCTGCTGACTTACTGGACTATGTGAAGACCCCGTCATCTTCTGAGGATACAGCTGCCTTATTATCTCGGAACGGGACGAAACTATCCCTGTTGCGAAAGCAGATCAAATCTCTAATACTCAGCCTTCACCGGCAATCGGGCTCTTCTGAGTCTCCGCCGTGGGTTGAGTGTTACGTTGACCGCCTGCAGTCTCTTTTCAGCGCCATTGACACACTTCCTTAAGGTGCGGTGGACATGAACCTTCAAGATAGCTTCACTGAACCGTCGGGGTTTTGCGACCCCACTTGCAAACGCACTGGCCCACGAAGATCTCACTTCTCTGAGTGTTGATCTCCTTCTCTTCCAAGAAACGAATTGTCTTGCCTCCTCTCTTTTCAGCCGGTGGCGCCCTTGGGAATACGCCTTCTTCCATGCCTACCGCTTATCATCTTGTGGTGGCATAGCCATTGGTGTCCGCCAGCATTTTCATAATATCCTGATCTCCTTCAAAGTCAGCAAACTGTACAGAGACCTTCTTCAACGAGTCTGTTTCACCTCTGCGACAGTGCGCTATCACGTTTCAAACATTTATGTGCCCAGCTCTTCTACTCATCTGCCTACCTTGTTTACTATCCTACGTCGTGCACTCTCGCGTATTCCTTCTAGTGTCTGTGTCCTTATAGCAGGATATTTTAACTGTACCCTCAATCCCCTATTGGACCGCTCACCTACCCACAGAGAATACCGCACAGATTTAGTCGACCATCTCCAGCATATCGTTTCCGACTTCTCTCTCACTGATGCGCACCGCTATCTTCATCCCATGTCTACCTCCTATTCGTGGCGCTCAACTTGGACGACCGTTGTTTCAGCCGCCCGTCTGGACAGGTTCTATGCTTCATCCACTCTTCTCAGTGATTTGACGGAATCTGTTCTTCACCCAACTGCATCGTCTGATCATTGTGCTATTACTCTCCAGGTGAATTCCGCTCTGGTGCGACCCAGGACAGTTCGTGCATGGACCCTAGATATCTCTCTCCTTGATGATACTGCTTTTTTCTCTCTTCTGTACGAGAATTTCTCACTGCCAGACGTGCTGCTCTTCAGTCTGCCCCCTGTGCCCAATCCTCCTGGATAGAAGTGAAGCAACACCTAATTATCCACATCCGGAATCTCTCGTTTATGCGTCCACTCTTAAAAGCACTTGGTGGATGTGCTGGATCACATCCACCAAGTGCTTTCTCTTATTTGCTTGGCAGACCCACTCTATCCTGTGTACCAAGCGAAACTCAAATCGCTCCTAGAACCGTTGGCTCGGCAGGCGATCGCCCCACTACGCCTTCAACATCTCACCCCCGATGCCTGTTCCTATGAGTTCCTTTCTGCCATGGAGTCTTCTCGACGGGCCTCAGCCTCATCCCGTCATATTCGCCTCCCCTCTGGAGAAGTAACTTCTGATATGGTTACTCTTTGCACCCAAGTTCGACAGCACTTTGCAGCTAACTTCTGTGAATCTCCTTCACTCCCCTCTGTTGCTTCTACTGCACTCCTTTCCGACCTCCCTCAGGTCCCCCGCCACCTGGCCTCCTCCCTCCTTCTTTCCTCTACCCTGACTGAACTTAATGCCACTTTCTCCTCTCTTAACTCCAGTGCTGCCCCTGGACTTGACGGTCTCCCCTTCCAATTCCATCAAACCTTTCTACCTATCCTACTTCCTTTCCTCCTCTGTGCCCTCTCTGCAGCCTTTCACCTCCCCGTTCTTCCGAGGAGCTTCGCAGTTGCACACGTCTTATTTTTCCCCAAGAAGGGTGATCCACTGGACATGGGAAACTGGCGTCCCATATCCATCTTAAATTTAGACTACAGTAATACCCCGAAGTTACGTCATAGGTGGGACCGACAATACGTGCGTAAGTCGGGGTACAATTCTGCCGTTTGTGCGTCTTCAACATCCCACTGGAGAACTCAACCTGCAACAAGACAATACACCGTGCGCAGCTCCCGAATTGTATCCGAATGGTTGGATGAACACTCCACCGACGTGACCTCGCTTCCTTGGCCAGCTAGGTAACCAGACCTCAATCCGATCGAGCACATCTGGGATGTCATCGAGAGAGATGTTCTAGGCTCTGACCCCCTCCATCAAATCTTCGTGAACTGTGGGAGCTTGTTCAGGGGTCGTGGATCCGTATGTCTTCCCAACGTTTCCGGTGTATTGTCCAGTACATGCCGAGACGAACCGCCGCCGTCATCAGGACGAAAGGTGGTGATACACGTTACTAGACAGGTATCTCTAATTCAATTGCTCTTCGGTGTATATTGAACAGTTGGAATAGAACTCCAAGGGTATGGTCCGAATACGATTGAAAGGCATTAAGCAATGTTGAACCAATTTCAGATTTCATGGGAAAACGGGTTGTAAAGCAAGCAAGTAAGAACAAAAAAGCAAGGCTGATAGAATTTAAAGGGCATCCCTGATATCACAAAACACAAAAATTATGGTAAAAAGGTGTTACTTAGAATTTCGGTGAACAACTCTTCAAAAAGGAATTTCAGTAGGTACTATCGTTGTGGCTTCGACAAAGAAATTAGTACCAACTGAATAACAAACACACGCAATTGACGTGGATTAGGAACATCAAACAGAAGTCATCGCTCTTTCCACGTTTGTAAGTGAGTCACGGAAAAATTATCATCGGCCACTACCGGGAATCGACATATGATATAGTACGACATACGATAAAGCATGTCCGGCGCGTAACTGGAAGACCCTGGGTTCGATTCCCGGCGGCGGCAGATGAGAATTTTTCCGAGACTTTCTTATAAACGTGGAAAGAGCGATGACTTCTGTTTGAATAACAAATGCGTGTAAGGATTAACAAAGTAAGTATCTGCGGGGATTTTTTTTATTTGCTTTGATACGCCATTCAAAGAAAGTAAGACGCTGTGACGAACTGATGTATAAAAGACGAATCCAGAGAGAAAACAAGCATGTCACCTATAACGCAGAAAAAGGCATGTGTATTCACGAACACAGTACTTTGTTCAATTAATGTTTAATGTAAAGGGGTGGACAAAATAATGGAAACACCTGATGTAAAAGTACTAGCTTTTGCGATTACCCAGTTCCTATTTTATGAACATGCAGTCATGAACTTTAGAGATGTGTGATTGAGTTTCTTGCAGGCAGTATTGGGATAAAAGCAGTAACTTCTTTAGAGTTGGTAAAAAATCATACATGGGATAAAATGTTAGACCGGTCAGAATTTCAAACACGGTAAATTGTTGGGGCTTGTTCAGCTTTGCATCGTTGAAATAAGCTGCGAATTTGTCGATTACCCAGGGTAACTGTGTAGAAAGGTATGACAGCATTAACCAACTCAGGAAAAAAGACATACGACAAAGCGAAATGATGAGGCAGAAAATCGGAGCTGCCAGAAAGGTACCAGAGAGCAATGTAATGGATTCTGTAGCCCGAACACATAAAACTACTGCTGCAGTATAACTGCGAAAATTAATGCTAGTTTGGGTACTCCAATATCTAGCAAAGCAGTTTCCCGGAAAACTTCATAAAGCTGAAATGTTTAACACAGTCGATATTGCCAAGCCACTGTCTAATGCAAAAGGGAGGATGCAATACATTCACGAGCACAAAATTTGGACAAAGAATAACTGAATATGTAATTTTGTCCAACGAATTATCATTCACAGTTTTTCCAACTTCGGGCAAGTTTACGAATATGATAATGGGTAATTTGATACTTTAGGTGACCAAGTTCAACCCAGAGTGCAAACATTTTTTTCCAGCAAACAATGCCGTCCTTCAAGATGATAATACTTCAATATACACTGCCGGATGGGCCCAGTGTTTTTACAAGACCATGAAAGTGAAGTTAAATATCACCTACATAACCTTGGATCATCAGCCACTTTCGGTTAGCCCACGCCCCGGTGGCGCAGTGGTCTAAGCGATGGCCTCTGATCATTCGTCCGAAAGGGGGCCGGGTTCGAATCCCGGTAAGGCATGGATGTTGTGTTAGTCTTACGCCCTGGTTCTGTCCCTTTCCTGGAACCAGTGGCCCTAAATTAGGGACGGGAGACTGCTTATAGCCCATTGAGTTGCTCACGGTGGTCGTAAAACCTCCAATCAAAAAACAAAAACTTTCAATTAAATTGGATAGAAGAATAAGAAGCGAATTTCCTTCGAAATTACGAGACATCCATCAATAAGGAATTGTCGTCCAATATTTCTCCGAAGACTGTTCACGATTAAATTAAATCTACTGCATGTCGAACACAAGCTATTATAATAGCAAACGGTGGCCCAACGCTAAATATTTTTAAAATATTAAAACAGACCTGTAGCTCTTCTCACATATCTTTCAACTATTTTCCTTAAACCTTGTGGAAAATAAATCAGCATCACCGATATTAGCTCCTACTTTTTGTTTAAAATTCCTATCCTGTCTATTGGGACAGATATTCGTAATACAAAACTGCATGAAATGACATCATGAAGAAACTATAATAAAGAACGCTTGACGCTAAAAATATATTTCTAAACATAATATTTTGCATCATTCATTACCCAAATTTCAAACCTTATTGAATACTTAAACGTTACATTATATCAATACGTACTTTTTTTTTATTGGAGATTTAACGACCGCCGTGAGCAACTCAATGGGCTATAAGCAGTCGCCCGTCCCTAATATAGGGCCACTGACCTCAGGGAAGGGCGAGAGCCAGTGCCGTAAGACAAACACAACATCCATGCCTCACCGGGATTTGAACCCGGATCCTTCTCGGACGAATAGTCATAAACCATCGCTTAGACCACTGCGCCACCGGGGCGGCTAATACATGCTTAAACGATACGCTATATATTTGAAATATATATATATTATTTTAAGAGAAAATAAAATCTGACATGAGGAATGTATTTTCCTTCAAAGAACTGAATTCAATCGAGAAAATGAGATCCGAATTAACTTTCCACATTATTTAGTGATTTAATCGCTTAATCTGGAAATCTAATGTACAGTATGCTTCCCAAGGCAATACGAAATCAGTTATTCAAGTAGCGCAGACAAATGCACTTTAAAAACCTTAATTAGTAGCATCAACCAATAAATTTTAGATGAAAAGATTGGAAAATTTATATCATCAATTACCTTTTCAGTGTTCTGCAGTAGATGTTACCACGGCCTGCACAAAACGATAATTACCACTTATTTCACCAGCAGTCGTCCATTTATCTGTCTTTGGATCGTAACATTCAATCCTGCGATTGAACATTCCATTTGACATTGTTCCTCCAAAAGCAAACAACTTCTTGTTACCTGAAACCAAAGAGAAGTTCTCCCTTTCGGTGTTCATCGGGGAAATTGACACCCATTTTCCTGTAGAGGGATTGTACATCTCCCCAGATTTTAGTACACTTCTTGTGCCATAGAGTCCAGCTCTTTGTCTTCCGCCACATACATAAACTTTCTCATCAAGAGAAGCGCAGGCGAATGAGTACGAATCTGTGTTCATAAGAGGGGCATTTGTTATGCTTGTGGTCTGTGGATTAAAGATTTTGCATTCGTTTCCTGCGTAGGGAGAGGCGTAGCTCTGTGAATTGCGGCTCAAAATATAAATGTATTTTTCTGTGGACGCAGCAGCTTCCACATCGTACAAATTAAAGTGTTGATTCGTGACGACCCATTTATTTTGCACAGCATCGAAAAACGCTATGAATCCTTGGGAATCGCAATTTAACCTGTAGATTTTATTGCCATAAGAGGCAGCACACTTGAATTCGCCATCTCTATAAATAGATTTAGCCAAAGGAGTCCACTGAAGAGTTACAGGGTTGAATGATTCAAAGCTGTTGTTTCTGAAGACGTATATCTTTTCATGTAATGCCACCATATGCTGTATGTCTCTACGCGTGCTGTCATTCATCAACGTGCTAAGTTTTTGTGATTCAGGACTGTACTTGAAGATTACAAGTCCCGTAGAATTATTGCTGCAAAAGAGGTAGATAGTATCCTTTGTTACGTAGCATCTTTCTGATAATACAAAACTGCATGAAGGCTGATCTTCAGGTAATAGATGATAATGTTTTGCTTCATCTAACAGATCCCTGCAAGGAATAGATTCATGAATCAGCTTTTCAGTAGAGGCTTTCTTTATAAGGAACTGAGAAGACAGAAAAGTCATTCGAACTGCAGTGAGCAATTCCGGTAAAAGTTTGTGTCTTTCATCATCTTTCTTGACCCAGGTCATGACTGCATCAAATACATTTTCCTCGCTTTCAACACACAGATCGTCCTTTCTGATTAGTTTGTTTAGGAAAGGAAAAGACAAATTTAAAAAATCTCCGCTTTGGTAAAAGGAATCGAAATTTCTTGCTATATAGGAATCACTATTCTTAACCAAACTCAAGCAGTTTAGGCTTTCTGCGAGCGCTCGGACTCGCATCACATTTTTTGGATCCAACCTTTGGGAAATGAAGTGGCAGCAACTATCTCGTACTTCTGTGAGCCGCAAAAATTCAGATGCCACCAGCAGCGACTGAACATTTGTGGCTGTGATTGTCACTTTACTGGTGTAGGCAAAGTCAATCAGGATTTTGAGAGCATCTGGATCCAATTCCTTTATAATGACCTCTTTGGCCTTACTTTCTGCGAGATTACTTGTAAACATAGCTCGGAAATAAGGTATTCCAGCTGCAAGGATTATCCGATGAGCGGTGAAAACACGTCGATCGATCTTGATTGAAACGTCGCTGAGTTCTCCCCGGTTCTTCATATCACAAAACATGGAAAATGAACTAACCATGAGATCCTTTTGGGAAAAGGTGAAAGTGTTTCCACCTTCAGCCATTGTGTCTGTGATTGATGTAGAACGACAAGTGAAGGGATGTAACACGTATGATTCTGTTAAACAAAAGACGCTAGGTAGCAATTATTTCGAGGAACATGGTGATTCTGATGGACTTTGACGTCTAAAAATCAAATAAGATAAAAAATAACGCAGTTAATTGGTTGAAACATTGATTAAATAATCACAAAATAAAGCTGTTTGCGCTTATCATATAAATAAGCTTGAGATATATTCTGTTCGCTGATAGAGGATACATATATGGAATCGCAAGCGTTTTTCCCCTTGCATTCCAAGTTCTGTTATCTATAAGAGGAAAGATACAGCTTGAACACGGAACAGCTCAGTGAAAAGGTTTTGGTTCTGGCTAAGGAAGGACATCTAAAACTCCTGATAAGACTCCTGTATTTCCCAACAGAATACGCTTATCAAGTCAGTGGAAAAATCAATCTCATATGTCCTCAGAAAAATGGCTAAGCCCTATAAAATTGTATTTCGTGATACCGGCATTCTTTGAACATATTTATGTCGTTTTATTCGTTACGTGAAGCAAAACTAATGTTAAATCAATAGGAAAAAATAACTGATCAAATAATTTACACTCTCAGTTTCAGCAATAATTCAGAAATAATTTTCTACATGATTTGTGGGAAAAGAGAGAGAGGCAAATATTTTAGCAATTTCTCTAAACGCTATGTTTTTGTTCCGTCTATATATTTCTGAAACTGTTTCTGCAGTATATATACTCGTATTTTATTCTTTATTAAAACTAAATTAAATTTCCCAGCTTACACGAAGAGTATATGCCTACCTGCTTGGTAAAGGATCGCGGTGTTTTAAATTCTTGTATGAATGAAAGCGTTGGAAATTATTTTTAACTGAAGAGTAGCGCTTCCAAGACTTCTTTGGTGAACTTCAATTTCTTGAATAATTCAGCAAACCTTCAGTTTGATGATAATCACATTCGGGGACTAAGCTAAATGAAAATCATCCAAATACTGGCGTCGGTGAATAAACAAAGACAACGCTCTTTCCACGTTTTATCAGCACATAGCAACCGAAAAATTTTATCCGGTCACCGCTAGGGATCCGAATCCCAGATCTCTCGATATCTAGCCCAGCGCGTTAATCTTACTGTACGGTGACCAACAATCAACTGCGCTATGTGTGTTTTTCTGTCAACCTTACGGAGTTGTAATGTCAGAAGCTGACAGAAAAACACACCTAGCGCCGTTGATTGTTGGCCGTCGTAGCGTAAGGCTAACGCACTCAGTTAGGTATGGAGAGGTCTGGGATTCGGATCTCCAGCGGTGACCGAATAACGATTTTTCGGTTGCTATGTGTTGATAAAACGTGGAACGAGCGATGCCTTTGTTTATTCGAGGTCTAAGCTACCACGTACGATACTCCTTCTCTTTTCTAGCGATTTAAGTAACGTTTTACAACCTACTACGGCCTGTCAGAGCCATTTTTTCGCACGCAATGCTTATACAGACAGGCAAGAATAACCCATCTCTTAAGGATACTCTTTGTTTTTAATGGCTCGCCACTGTTTTTTGTTTGCTGTTGGTAGGATAAGCAGGGCTTTTAACTCTGTGGTCGATTGGCCTTCAGGAATTGCATATTTTGCATTTGTCAAACTTCGTTTACCAAATGGTATACTGAATGAAATTTTCACACTGGAAGAACTTACTGCTGAAGTATTCCTTTATGTTGTATGCACCATTCCCGTCCCTTTTCACCTTTTTCACTACCTCAATATGTGTAATATTTACAGTTGGAGAGATTTTATGGATGAAGAAGCAACATTTGAAAATCGGACCAAGGCAACACATGCAGCATGCATTAAGCAAGTATTGCAGTTTCACCTCAAGTGCACCAATATTCATTTTGCACTTTTCCAATAAAAAATGATGTCTCAGTGCGATCAGAGTCCAAGCCGTCTCGAGTACTTCAGGCCTAAGCCTATGGTATTTTCTCGTTTATGACGTCAACAACCTGGGAATAACAAATCAAACCCACTACGATTGAAACTGAGAAACCGTCTGTTTGCTCGGCGTGTGTGAAGACTTACTGAGGGTGCTGAAGACTTAATATGCAACATGAGGATTAGATGACAAGTTTGTCATTTTGTTAATTTAGATGACAAGTTTGTAATTTTGTTAATTTAGATTTCATGTTTCTTATTATTTGATGAACTACGCTATTTTATTGTAATTCCCGCGAAACTAATTAGATTTACGTAACATTTAAATGCATCATTAGGATTAAGCAACATTTAGTGAACCATTAGGCTTAGCAATGTATCATTAATAAACGGGGTTGCTTTTTTTTTTTTTTTTTTTTTTTGTCCAGTACTGCTTCCTTATTTTGTACGATATATTTGGATGTGTACTCTTCCGACGCCAGACTGAAATAAAAGAAATATGTATCAGTCGCACATTGTGTTGCTGAAAGAATATGGTATTACCACATCAATAACGGCAATTTTAGCGCCCTGTATGCAGTGTTCCTTCTTAACTTATTAGATAAAGATTTCAAATTTTGCCTTTTTTTCCCTCTTTAACTTATACCGAGAATTGTACAAAGCAACAACCCATTGATGTAAAAAGAAACAGCTAAAGCTCTTTTATACACTCAGGACAATGAAATTTGCTCACCAAGAAGGAAGCATCAGATCGAACTGAAATTTTATGGACGTAATGGTACAGATGAAGGATATACATGATGGCAAAAACAGAGCTGCAGGACAATTACAGAGGGATATGTGGCACGCAGTCCAGTCATCTTCAAGAGCGCGTCGCACCGCCTCGTGCGGTGATACATCCTGCACTACTGTCCGGCATGGAGGCGAACAGACGCCTGATGTTGTCCTGTGGCTGACTGGCCCACACGTATTGAATGGTGTGCTCTAAATCCTGGAGAGTGCGGCACGGCGACAGCTGGTGTTTCATGCTCGATATGGGGCATGCCCGGGGAGCGGGAAGGGCATGAAAGTGTCTGGGCAGGGCATGGAAGTGTCTGGGCAGGGCATGGAAGTGTCTGGAGATGATTTAGGCTGTCACTGGATCGGGAAGGGCATGGAAGTGTCTAGCGTAGGCTGTCCTGGATAATCTGGGCCGTGTGCGGCCGGATATTATCCTCCTGCTTTAGCGCACCTGGAATCCCGGCCAGGAGGAATGGGAGAAAATGGGGCCGTAGAATCTCATTCACATACCGTTGGCCAGTCAGTGATCCACGTACCGCTACCAGAGCTGATCGGCTATCGTAGGCAATGGCTCCGCACACCATAATGCCTGCAGTGGAGGAGGTGTGGCGCTCGATAGCGAGGTCGGGATTGTGCCGTTGACCCGGAGACCTCCACACCCGGACACGATGATCATTCGTTCCCAAAACGAAGCTGCACTCATCGCTAAACAGCACACGTTGCCAGTCTGTGGCTTTCCATGTCGCTCTGGCCAGGCACCACTGCACACGGAGCCGGTGATGTTCCGGTGTTAATGGCAGCACACGTAAGGGGCGCTTGGATCGCAGATTCGCTTCCGCGAGGCGTCACAAAATGGTTCTTGGGCACACAGGAGCCGATACATCTGCCTGTATAGTGGACCGGGTCACCGCGGGATTCGTTCGTGCCTAGCGCACGATCCGTCGATCCTCTCTACCGGTGGTCTTCCTGGTCCGTCCGGAGCATCTCCGCCGTGTGGCAGTGCCGTGACGTGTCCACTGCTCCCAACACAGTTGGACGCTATGATCAGGACGATACGCGTGGCGGGCTATACGGCGCGCCAACCACACTGCGGTTTTCAGCCCGATGATCAGGTCTCTCTCACATTCAGTAAGTTGCATAAATCGACGTCTCTGGCCTGTCAGTCTGCACTCTTACTTGCGTCGTCCGGTGCTTTTCGTTTTCATGCGGCACCGACTACACGCCGGTTCATAAAGCTGCCGGCTCGTGCTTGCAGCGCCACCACAGGGTGTCCGGTCATGCGCAACCGCACCAAACATGTATCATTTGCATACCAGCACGCACTCTAGCTATTTGCAAAGTTTCGCGGTTGCAGCATAATTTTTTCTAAGTGCGCAAATGTCATTGTCCGTGAGTGTATCTGAATTAGTTTGTAGATGTGAAATAATCACTGAATTCAACGCTCCCGGATCTCATAAAGTGTTTGCGTTTTGATTTTTACCAAATGGTTTGCATTTACCGAAATTTATAACTTTTTTCCATCGGTGTAGTGAAGTTACGAAAAATTAGAATCCTGATATCGCCTAGCTGTAACCTTGCTGCCAGCTAAGATGGCTGTCACGGCAGCGTTTATTATTACCCTGATGATGACGTCACGAATCGAGGACTAAGGCCTGCACGTTTTCGAGACGGCTTTGTCACATTCCCATATGCTAATCCACGTACCGGTATCTTGTGTGTCTGCAATGAAAATATACGTTTCTTTCTGTGTTTACATTTAGAAATTATTATTTGGCGATTAGTTCGAAAAGGTGATTCTCTGAAGAAAGTTGCATTCTGGAACATTTCTAGGAGCATCGGTTTGTTAAGCAATATCTTCCATCATGCATACATCACTCGTGCGATTATTTGGGTTTGCTTTTCTTTCGATTTTCTTGAAATGTATGGAAACAACTGGCTGAAAAACCTTTCGGATGTTTTTTGTTTTAATGGCTTCTCACCCTTTATTTAATTCCACGTCATTATCTCTGCATTTGAAGTTGGTAGCATTCGTAGTTGCTTTTGGAACATACTTTTTATTCTCTTCCTAAAAAATCGAAAAACGCTTCATACGAAGAATTTTGATTGTATTAATATATTCAAATATGCTTTCTCTATACATACAGCGTTTTATTCCCTGAAATTTGTGCCATATACAGAGGTAAAGCACGTGTCAAGACGACAAATCCGCAGCAACACATTCCGTCGGCGTAGTTTAATATGTTAGAACAAGTGGCTCCGGAGCGAAGGGGCGCGCTTTGTTCTCCATCACCGGAAGATTTGTGTGTGTTTTCACAAATTTTCATGTTTTCATTTGAAACCGAAGCAAGGTGACCGTGACAGCGATAATTTTCTGTTGTCCCTGGAATCATTTCGTATATCTACCCATTCTATTGGGTTGGCCAAAAAGTAATTGCGTTTTTCCCTGTGTAAATGAAAGGCGATTTCTGAATGGGAAACACAAACTTAAGTCAACAACATATTGTCCGTATTGTTCGATGACCTTTTGCCATTTCGCAGGCAAGTTCATGATTCAGCCTTCAAAAAAGTCTTTTGTTTTTTCGGCAAAAATTAGTTCCAAGAACGATTTGATACCCTCATCAGCAGTAAAGATTTTACCATGCAAGGTGTTTTGCAACGAACGAAACAAATGGTAGTCTGATGGTACCACGTCTTTAGAATATGGTGGATGTGGTAACACATCCCACCCAAGCTGCAACAATTTTTGACGAGTGACCAAACTTGTATATGGTCTTGCGTTATCATGGTGAAACACAACACCTTTACGATTCACCAATTCTAGACGCTTCTGTTTGACTGCACCACTTAATTTATCCAGCTGATGAGAGTACACTTCGGAATTAATGGTTTGGTTCCTTGAAAACAATTCAAAATACACAATACCTTTGAAATCCCACCAGACTGACAGCATATACTTCCTTTGGTGCATATCTGCTTTTGAAGTGCTTTTAGCAGGTTTATCATCCTTACTCCACGATCTTTTCCGTTCGACGTTGTTGTAGACGATCCATTTTTCATCGCCTGTTATCATACGTTTCAAAAATGCATTGTTTTCTTCACATTTCAAGAGCAAATCGCAGATATCAACGCGCTTAGTGAGAATAATATCTTTGAACTCATGTGGTTTTCAACATAATTTATTTAAGAAAATAGGCTGTTACATCATTATTGTTCGCGCCCATCAAAAACATAAAAATACACATGACATTTGTAATGATATGTACACATGAAAGAGGGTATAGCTACCCAGATTAAAAATAATAAAAACACAAATGCTTTCAAGCATTCTATGAGTATCGTAACGGTACAGGAATCTGGGGTCAAGTGCAACCCCATAATACGTGCAATACAACTAGAGAAACACAGGATGCCGCCCCGGTGGCGCAGTGGTCTAAGCGATGGCCTCTGATCATTCGTCCGTAAGGGGTCCGGGTTCGAATCCCGGTGAGGCATGGATGTTGTGTTTGTCTTACGGCACTGGCTCTCTCCCTTCCCTGGAACCAGTGACCCAAAATTAGGGACGGGCGACTGCTTATAGCCCATTGAGTTGCTCACGGTGGTCGTTAAACCTCCAATCAAAAAAAAAAAAAAAAAGAAACACAGGACGCATATTTAGCATATGAGAGCAAATAACAAAATGATATCGGGAGAATGTACTAGAACAGAGAATGTAAGTAAATACAACGATGTATGTAATAAACGAGAGCAATACACAAAACACAAGATACAACGTCGCAAAGTCGGTGACACATCAAGAACTTTGATCATAAAATACAGAGATGCTAACAGAGATAATAACGTCACAGAACACGATTCACCTAATAAGACATAATGACATACTACAGGATAAAAATATGTGCGTGAATCACATGTAATATGCAATGTAAGAAAAAAGGAAATTTGTACAACATGTTGCCTCACAAATAAAGTAAATTAACAGTATACACAATGTTATTCGACATTGGTGAAAAAAAAAGAAACTGGAGGAAAGAATAAAGACACAATACACGCTAGGTACGGTGAGTAAAAAAAATAGAAACATTAGAGAAGAGCGTATACAACTGGCGAAAACAAAAATCAAAAACTTGATGAGTCAACGTCTCGTGAACAGTATACCACTTTTAAAAGTCATGCTGTTTTCAACATATTGAAAGAAAGAAAAGGCTGATGCAATTCCACACTCTGTTCATAAAAATAGAAGAAACACGACTAATAAAATGAATAGAACACTCAGAGTGGTTAATACAATTAAAGTACACATGTAACACAATTATCACTCAGGGAAGCTATGCAAATGAAATCTACAAGAGAGGTGCAGACCCTAGGTTATGAAAGAGGTACAATGTGATTATGCTGATACAGAGAACAAGAAAGAATACACTAGAAAAATTACCGCACATTTGCAAAGTGATACGATAATAACGTGATCGCCTATAACACCGATAAAAAAACTATAACAACTATGTATAAGTACGTACAAACAATTACGATATTTACAAAAAACAGCAGGCAAGTAACATTAGTCATAAATGGGGTCACAATAGGAAAAAGAAACACGTACTGTGGTGCAAAATTCAAGTATGTACAACACAATACAATGTTAACATGGTACCATAACTATGCGTACGTAGGTTGTCACAGTGTGGCTACTCAGAAAAAAATATAAACACAGAGCACTCTTGGCGCGATGAAACAAATATCTAACGAAAGACACACTGGACTTAGTGCAACCAAGCACAAAAACAAACCACACAACATATACTCAAATAGCGAGACGGACAGAATTCCCATCCATCGTAAACCATCCTGAGTGCTCGGCCCAGGTGGTGTGAAATGTTGTGAGAGAATTTGACAATATGGCGGTGTTATATTCATGTCGAAGGCGTGCAACTATTCGGCCTCGAAAGCACGATAGCAAACGACTTCCGGCCTGCAGAAGTGAAAGTGGATGCGATGCAGAACGTTGTTATTGATGAAACATATGAATGACATGTTTGACAAGTACAAATAGAAAACAGTAGGTATCTGGTAGACGTGTTGGTGGATGCTTCGTTAATAGAAGCCACCGATATGCTTGGAATGGAAGATTTTGAGACACAATGATGCCAGCCAGGCAGAAAGCCGTATTGAGAAGCGGTAGCAGGATGGGGCAGTGGCAATAGGTGTAGTAAACATCACCGTCATTACCACAGAAAGAGCAGAGTGGAGAAGAGACCAGCTACATACGGAAGAGAAGATGGGGAACAGCGAAACGACGGTGAAGGAAACGCCAGTGAAGATTGCGCTCCAGCGGAGAGGAGAGATGAGAGGAGGAAGCTGACCAGACGGTCATGGAAAGCGAGGGAGAGAAATCAGAGACGGGTTGTGGAAGGTCCGAAGGTGAACGGAGAAAACGATAGAGGGAGGCAGCGGTGAAGGAAAGGACGGGGGCGACAGAGTCAAAGAAAGGAAGAAAGAACGAAATAAGAAGACAGGGTCCAGAGACAACACGGAGTCCGTCGGCAGTAACCAAAGCAGGGTATAGAGAGAGGAGGGAAGTGCGAAGTAGGGCATACTCCTCCTCGAGAGAAGGAGTAGGAGTAGCAAAAAGAGAAGTAATGGGTTTCCAGGTAAGGTTAGCAGTAATCAGGGCGTTGACTGTTAAGATGCCAGAACGAGCCCAGAGTGGGAGGAGAAAGAAAGGTTAGTTAGGAGGGTGGATCAGTGAGGAAAAGAATAGTTTTTCGACAAGGAGATCAAGAGTGGTGGCAGGAGGAGCCCGGGAAAGGAGAAGGGACCGGATAAACGCAAGAGCTTCAGAGATAGTAAACGGAATGTTAGAGGAACAAGAGGGTGTAAAAATCCATCCGGAGGAAAAGAAGAAAAGTGAAGGACGTATCATGGACAGAAAGGAGTGCATTAAAAGAAATCACGAGAGAGGGAGAGGGAGAGGTAAGCAGACGAAGAAAAGTGGTAAGATGGAACGCTCTATAGTATTGATAAATATCAATGAGCCGGATGCCACCATGCGACTCAGGAAGATACAATGTCTGGGCCGCCGACCAATGCTTGGACTGCCAGATGACGGAAGTGAACTGATTATTGATGTCAGTAAGACGATAGGCCAAGAAAACTGTTGAATTCCAGGGATATTGACATAGTGGGAGCAGGTAACGCTGGACAATATGAGCACGTTGAAAATAAGATGTAAATGGAAAGACGAAACGCCAAGACGCAGCTCGGCGCTGAAACCTTGGAAAAAGGTTGGTCCATGTTGCTTGTCTTGCGGTAAAGGGATGAGCAGCATAGGTGCCGAGAACCTTCTGGTTCGAGGATGACCACACCGCTCCCCAAGGGGAGTCAGTGCGGCCTATCCAATACCCACACCAGAGACCAGTACTCTTAGAGACATTAAGTGATGCTTCCGAAACAGCAGCATATTGGTAATAGGTGATGAGCAGGTCCTCAAACTGAGCATCTCTCCTGATGCAAAACGTCGCATCGTCTGCATAAGCGGAAAAAGAATATTCGTGATGTCGCGTACTTGCTGCGGTAGGCGGCAGCGAAGACCGAAAAGTGCGATGAGCAGCAATCAGGAACGTTTCAAAGGTTAATGCAAAAGGTTGCCCCGAGAGAGGGCAACCCTGCCTAATCTCACGTTGAAACGTAATTGAAGCCGTCAGAAAGGAGGCCTCCCGGACATGAAAATGGGCGCCTCTATGAGACTAAGTAAAAGAGTAACCACAGAAGAGGGGAAACCAAAGCTATGAAGAGTAACAGAAAGATAGCGGTGAGAAATGTTATCGAAGGCTGATTTTTGATCAATGTTAAGCAAGGAAAGTAATTCAGAAAATTTACGAGCAAGAAAAACAAAGTTGTGAACAAAAGAGATGTTGTTAGCGATAGACCGACCAGGCACAGTGTATGACTGGTCGGGCGAAAGGAGGAAAGGAAGAACAAAATTAAAACGACGGAAAAGGAGTTTGGTAAAGAATGTATAGTCGAGATTTAGAATGGAAATAGGACGCCAATTTTGCAGGTCCAGGGGGTCTCCCTTCTTCGGCAAAAGAATGACGTGGGCCACCGTAAACTCCGGCGGCAGTGCAGGATAAGATTGAGCTGCGGATTAACAGGCGAGAAGGAAGGGGAGACGAGATGGAAGGAAAGCACTGTAAAAGGAAAGAGGAAGGTCGTCAGGTCCAGGAGAAGCATGAGGATTTAGAGAGGCAAAAGCCTGTCTGAGTTCAGCGAGGGGAAAGGCCGCGAGAAGAGAAGGACAGAGTTGTGAGGGGATCTGCCGAAGAGCACGAATAAGGGGGATGATAAAAGAGAGTGACTCTGCACTACCGAATTTATCTCGAAAAAATTGACGATCCTGTGTGCAGATAGTGGCTGAGTCTGATGAAATAGTTCCATCAAACAGACGGAGATGTCGCAGGGTAGTAGATGAACGCCGCAATCTTTCCGTGCAAGAGAGAAATTCATATGATTGAGCTGTTGAGGAAAGATGAAGTAATTTCATCCGACAGAGAGCTTGCTGTGTCATCGGATGAAGCAGCGCTCTAAGGGCATCCTGTACTTCAGGATATGATGGATCAGTGAGAGACATCGAGGAAAGGATACCACGAAGGTTGCTGATTTGCATACCACGTTCAGTACGGGCAGCAAATGAGTATTGTCGGATTAACATACGAAGCTCAAACTTAATGTCAAGCCACAACTTGAGTGCGCTTGGTATTGTGGCGAGAAGGTAACGACGATCATCCAAGAATCGACGGATTGTGGTACAGAAAGAGACGTCCTGAAGTAAGTCATCATCAAAGGACCAGGTACGCTGTGAAGTTATTGAGAGTGCAGAAACGCAGATAAACAGCGTCACCGCTCTCTGATCAGACGAGGTAGTTGGCACATGCCGTGCCTCAGTAGATGCAGGGAGCAGCTCGGAGGAGTCGTAAATTCGGTCCAACCGGGCCGCTGACGAACCTTGCCGAGGTGAATTGCTCCAGGTATATGAAACCGTGTTTGGATGAAAATGGCGGAAAGAGTCAACAAGATGATGGTCGGAGAGGTGTAGCGTAAGCTGATCGACTAGGATAGGACGAAATTCTCTAAGGGACCCGCTGCGGTCTAACAACGGGAACAAAGTGCAATTGAAGTCTCCTCCTAAGACATAAAAATCACCGAGGGAATTGCAGAAAGTGCTGAACGTACTCATTGAAAAAGGGGGTCAATTAGAGATTCATCTGCAGGAATATAAATATTAAATATGTGATAGGTAATATGATCAATACAGAATACACAACATTGTAACAAATCAAGGTATAAATTATTTACAAAGACTGTAGTCAGTGAGGGTAGCAAACGGTTGTGAATGCCAATGGCAACACCACCGGATTGCAACCGTCTATACGCAGGGAAGAACTTAAAAGGCCAACTACGCCAACGATGGAATGGTGTTGTAGGAGAGCATTTCTTTTCTTGAACGAGAAGAACGTCAGCGTTCTCTGACGACAAGTCTGCATACACTTTTGAGTTTGCGTCAGGAGTGCCAAACCCCCGACAGTTCAGCGAAACTACCTTGAAAGTGGTAGGTCACTTGTAGGTGTCATAGCTTTTGTGACAGTTGTTTGAAGCAGATGGATGTGCTGCCGGATGTGTTTGCCAGCCGCACTCAGGTGGCCAGACGTTTTGGCATAGACATCAAGAACTCTATCCAAAGAGGTAAGTTGCTGAAGAATATTTGGCAAATCATTCTCATGTCGCTTGACAAAGGTATGTGCTGTAGCAGAATATTGTTTGACACACATGAGAGAATAAATTTCCTTGTATGACAATGGTGTAACTGTAGGCGATAATTCAAAGCTAAACATTTGGTCAGCAAACTCGTCAAACGGCACCACTCCATCGGTGGGGTCTGGTGACGTTTCAAAATCAACGACTCGTACGGGCGAAGTACGGGTCCGGGGGGAAGATCGAGTGGGGCTCACGCGAGCTCGTCCCCTCTTGGCTGAGGCACGAACTGGTTTCGGGGCTTGACGCTTTTCCAGTCGTGCTTGGCGTTCAGGCTCCGAGCTATCGCTCACGGTTTGATCTGCACTGAGATATGCAGTTTCGTTATCCGGAATAGAGAGATCTGCCTCTGACGTAACACTCCCTTCAGCGGACTACACTGGTGGATCAGGAGCATGAAAATGAGACTGAGCAAGTATAGGAGGGACATTTGTCTTATCCACTGGAGGTGGTAGAACAGCAGACGAAAGGACATTGTCTAGGCTTGGTAGAACAGCAGTCGGACGCACTGGAACGGAAACCATCTCCGGGGTCCGTTTGGGAGTCTCTGCTGGAACTGCAGACTTGAGAGACGAGGAAACTTTGGGACACTCTTTGTAAAAGTGTCCAAATGCTTTGCAGGTCCTGCAATGAAATTCAGTTAGGAGATCAACACAACGCACCTGCCCAGAACACTTTACTTTAAACTGCACTGGGAGCATGCTAATGCTCTCTGGAGTTGTGAAGAGGACACGCGCAACGCGACGTATGCCACAAATAGATTTGTCGTCGGGATCCTTTGGGGCTGCTGAGTATCTCTTCACCGTGCCTACAACACGGCCACAAGCAGAAAGGACGGCATACAGCATTGTATCTGTGACTTCCGGTGGCACTGGATAGAATGACACGTTGATGGGTCTCTGCGCTATAGGAGTAGGCTCTAAGAACTGATCACCGAGAGTGAGACCTGTACATAGGATGGTGGTAGCATATTCAGCTTTGCCGCCCCGGTGGCGCAGTGGTCTAAGGCGTTGGCCTCTGATCATTCGTCCGTAAGGGGTCCGGGTTCGAATCCCGGTCAGGCATGGATGTTGTGTTTGTCTTACGGCACTGGCTCTCTCCCTTCCCTGGAACCAGTGACCCTAAATTAGGGACGGGCGACTGGTTATAGGCCATTGAGTTGCTCACGGTGGTCGTTAAACCTCCAATCAAAAAAAAAAAAAATATTCAGCTTTACTGAAGTACACTACAACTGTCCCGGCCCGCCGGAATATATGAGAAATGGCTTGCGGGTTGAACCTGTTCTTCAGGGCAGTGGAGTACACCTTTAACGGCGTCGCCGGTAAGGCAACAAACACTACACCTTTATCCAAGGCAGAATGAAAGTTAGCACTAGTTGCAGTATCATCAGGAATGTCGAGAGTGATGGTGTTTCCTTCTCGGCGAATATAGGACGCCGTGCCCGCCGCTCCGGCGTACTGTGTTGGAGTGGAGTGGATAGGAATAGAAGTAGTGACTGCCGTAGAGTAGGTGGTGTAGGATGACTGTTGTGCAGGAATAGAAGGAATGCCATCACAATCGATGACGTCCATAGCAACGTCTGTGGTAGCAAAGTCTGTAGAAGTTGACGTATTAGGAGAAGTTAGCGAACAGACGTGAGAAGAGTGTACGGACGTACCGCTAGATGAGGGGAGTGCATCACCGCCAGTTGGATCAGACAGCGTAGCGACGCCTCTGGAAGAAGAAGTGGAGTGCTTTCCGGAAGTGAAGCCGTTGCTAAGTCACCCACCACCAAAAGACGCCATTTGCATGGCACCTCAGTGATAAGCAATGACCAGCTCGGTCGAAAATAAACACAACGTAAAAGCTCAACTAAAAATTGCCCTCACCGGCTCGGGAGTCAAACGGAAAGAAGCACGGTACCTTTATACTTCGTACACACATAAAATTAAAGAACTGAAAGCGCTATATACGTGACTTTAGACACAAAAATGAGGAGCAAAACAAACGAGCTCATGTGGTTTTTCAACATAATGTATTTAAGAAAATAGACTGTTATATCCATATTGTTCGCGCCCATCGAAAACATAAAAATACACATGACATTTATAATGATATTTTTTTTTTTGATTGGAGGTTTAACGACCACCGTGAGCAACTCAATGGGCTATAAGCAGTCGCCCGTCCCTAATTTAGGGTCACTGGTTCCAGGGAAGGGAGAGAGCCAGTGCCGTAAGACAAACACAACATCCATGCCTCACCGGGATTCGAACCCGGACCCCTTCGGACGAATGATCAGAGGCCAACGCCTTAGACCACTGCGCCACCGGGGCGGCTATAATGATATGTAAACATGAAAGAGGGTAAAGCTACCCAGATTAAAATAACAAAAACACGAATGCAGTCAAGCATTCAATGAGTATCATATTGGTACAGGAATCTGAGGTCAAGTGCAGCTCCATAATACGTGAAATACAACTAGAGAGAGAAACACAGGAAGCATATTTAGCATATGAGAGCAAATAACAAAACGATTTCGGGAGAATGTGCTAGGACAGATAATGTAAGTAAATACAGCGATGTATGTAATAAACAAAAACAATACCCAAAGCACAAGATACAACATCGCAAAGTCGGTGACACAACAAGAACTTTGATCAGAAAATACAAGGATGCTAACGGAGATAATATCGTCACAGAACACGACTCACCTACTAAAACATAATGACATACTAAAGGATAAAAAAATATCTTCTTGTGTAAAATCACATATAATATGCAATGTAAGAAAAAAGGAAATTTGTACAACTTGTTGCCACACAAATAAAGTTAATTAACAGTACACACAATGTGACTTAACATTGGCGAGGAAAAAAAAGGAAACTGAAGAAAACAGTAAAGACACAATACACACTAGGTACGGTGAGTAAAAAAACAAAACATTAGAGAAAAGTAAATACAACCTGGCGGAAACAAAATCAAAAGCTTGATGAGTCAACGTCTCGGGAACAGTATACCACCTTTAAAAAAGTCATGTTGTTTTCAACATATTGAAAGAAGGAAAAGGATGACGCAGTTCTACACTCTGTTCTGAAAACGACTAAGAGCGGTTAATATCGTTAAAGTGCACATGCAACACAATTATCACCCAGGGAGCCTATGCAAATGAAATCTACAAGAGAGGTGCGGACCCTAGGTTATGAAAGAGGTACAATGTCATGATGCTGATACAGAGAACAAGAAAGAATACACTAGAAAAATGTACAGCACATTTCAGAGTGATACGATAATAACGCCCCGCACGGGGATAACTGGTTTTCCAGTTATTTGGGGAGCGGCGCCCCACGGCCCGAGCTGACCTTGTGACTGGTCAACATCTTATGTCATGCCACCGCTTGTTTTTTATTTTGGTGTTTGCAGGGACGGCTGTTCATCCAGCTGTTGGGGAGTCGCGGCCCCACGATCCCGAGCTGGTCTTGTGTCTCGCTTTTTCGTTTTTCCTTATTTTCTCCACTGGCTAGTTGCCCGTGTTGTATTCTCTACCTAATCGCTACCACGTTATGTACTAACACCCCGGTCTTGTGGTTTTGTTACCCTCCACCACTAACTGATTTATATTAACCGCTCAGTTCGTAGGTTGCTGAGATTCCGATTAGGTTCCCTGCCAGGATTTGTCTTCTTTGGATTTCTTTTTTTTCCTTTTCGCTGGTTTGGGTGCTAGACCTACCTGCATGTTTGCCGCGTGCGGAGACCCGTGAGGCGGAAATGGGATGTCTGGGGGCTGAGGTCGCAGGAGACCGGATAAGTGCCTCCTGTGTACCAACACTCCTCTTCGACCCCGGCTTCGCTGTAAACGGGAGGCTAGAGACTAACCCACCTCTAGTCAGAAGTCATGTACCAAGTTGTGTACAGGGCTTTAGCGGCTTTTTTGTCGTATGGCACGGCAGGGTGAGCCCGGGGGCTGTGGGATCATGCCAAAGGCGTTGGCATGACGGTACCAGGAGGCCGAAGTGTCCGCCGAGTGCGTGTGATCACAGCCAACGGACTATATCTGCAACGTATAAGCTCCAGAACTGTGTCTAGCGTCATTTTCTTGGCTTGCGGACCTCCAGTTCTCCCTTGTAGGGCTCGGTGGTGGGTGGAGTAGTCTGCAGACGAATCTTCCTTCTTTTTTCCATGGGTAGAAACAAAAAACAAAACTCCAAATTTCGGACACCTGTGAATATGATAGTTGACAACGACTCTCCTTCGTCTTCTCAACCTACCAACTCTCATACCCTTAAACGATCTTTAGACCATGACCTGGACCAAGAATGTGGAACCTCTTCTTCGGCAGCTGTACCAGTCGCTCCGAAGCGTCGTCTCCCCTCAATTGCTGTGACTACGCATGCTACTCACTTGCTTGTAGAATCCATCGATCCGAATGAGAGACTGTCCACCAGATCTCCCTTTTTCATTTCTAAAGCTTTGGACGCTGCGGTTGGCCCCTTGAAGTCTGTGAGGAAGCTTCGCTCTGGGGACCTGCTTGTCCAAACTTGCAGTGTTTCTCAGAGTAACACTTTTCTGAACCTCACTAGTCTTCAAGGCATTCCTGTGAAAGTGACACCTCACCCGTTTCTTAACACCTCTCGGGGTGTTATTTCGGAGTTTGATCTCTTGCCATGCAGTGAAGACGAATTCGTGACTGAACTTGCTGATCAAGGTGTTATTGCTGCACGTCGTATGATGTTCCGGCGTGATGGTTCCATGATTAAGTCAAAAAATGTCATCTTGACTTTTGACTCCCCGAAAGTTCCGACAGAAATCAAAGCAGGCTACTTGGTCTGTGCAGTTCGCCCGTACATTCCCAGTCCTCTGCGCTGTTTCAGGTGCCAGAGGTACGGGCATTCACAACGATTCTGTAAGAGTTCCGCTCGTTGTGCTAATTGTGGCTCCGGTGAACATGACGGGGAAGGTTGCACTTCTGCGGCCTGCTGTGTTAACTGCGGTGAGGCCCATGCAGCTTACTCCCGCAACTGTATGAAATGGAAGGACGAGATGGCGATCCAGCGCCTCAAGACCCTGGAAGGCCTCTCGTACCCTGCTGCCAAAGCCAAGTTGGGTATTCCCAACACCCGACAGCGTAGTTTTGCCGCAGTTGTTAAGTCTCTGCCACAACCCGTGCAGCCCTTTGTTCCGCGCCCTGTAGCTCTCGCAGCGCTTGCCAAGCGATCTACAGCTGACCAAGCGACACAGGTGTTTTTCCCCGAGCTCGCGATTTTTCGACTACCTGATTCTGGGCCTTCTCTTTTGCAGCCGACCCTCTCTTCCAGTTTAAAGCAGAAAGCCTGCACGTGCGGACGACCCGGCCCTCAATCCGCAAAGGTGTGCAGTGTCCATCCAGCTGTCTCGGCCTCAGCGAGGTCCCCACCCTCAACCAACATTATAGAGGAACATAGGGGGAGGAGAGTGACAGTTCGTCCCCCAGCCTCAAACAACATTGCAGAGGAACATGGGGGAGAAGAGAGTGACAGTTCGTCCCCGCCCTCTGCCAGCATTGCAGGGGAGTGTGGGGGGAGGAGAGTGACTCATCCTTTGTGTAGTTCTGTTTAAAAAAAGAAAAAAAAAAGGAAAAAAAATTATAATTATAATAGTCAATTAATAAATTTTTATATAAACCTAATTAACTACCTTGTCTTCACAGCTTTCATCATACTCTTTTTCAACTTTTACCAAGCCTGTCTGCTCTTAATCATTTTCCACGTTTTTTTTTTTTTTTTTTTTTTTTTTTTAAATCTGTGGCTGATAGTTCTTGGTCTGGCGCTCTTTGGCCAAACCTGGCCCTTGCGCCAATAAAATCCAACAACCAACCAACCAACCGATAATAACGTGATCGCCTATAACACGGATAAAAACTATAATGACTATGTATAAGTACGTACAAACAATTACGATATTTACAGAAAACAGCAGGCAAGTAACATTAATCATAAATGGGGTCACAATAGGAAGAAAAAAACACGTACTGTGGTGCGAAACTCAAGTATGTACAACACAATACAATGTTAACATGGTACCATAATTATGCGTACGTAGGTTGCCACAGTGTGGCTACTCAGAAAAAAAAATAAAAACACAGAGCACTCTTGGCACGGTGAAACAAATATCTAACGAAAGACACACTGGACTTAGTGCAACCAAGCACAAAAAAAACCACACAACATATACTCAAATGGCGAGACGGACAGAATTCCCATCCATCGTAAACCATCCTGAGTGCTCGGCCCAGGTGCTGTCAAATGTTGTGAGAGAATTTGACAATATGGCGGTGTTATATTCAAGTCGAAGGCGTGCAACTATTCGGCCTCGAAAGCAAGATAGCAAACGACTTCCGGCCTGCAGAATTGAAAGTGGATGCGATGCAGAACGTTGTGATTGATGAAACATATGAATGACATATTTGACAAGTACAAACAGAAAACTGCAGGTTTCTCGTAGACGTGTTGGCGGATGCTTCGTTAATAGAAGCCACGGATATGCTTGGAATGGAAGATCTTGAGAAACGATGAGGCCAGCCAGGCGGAAAGCAGAATTGAGAAGAGGTAGCAGGATAGGGCAGTGGCAATAGGTGTGGTAAACATCACCGACATTACCACAGAAAGAGCAGAGTGGAAAAGAAACCAGAGACTTACGGAAAAGAAGATGGGGAGCAGCGAGACAACGGTGAAGGAAACGCCAGTGAAGTATGCGCTCTAGCGGAGAGGAGAGATGAGAAGAGGAAGCTGACCAGACGGTCATGGAAAGTGAGGGAGAGAAGTCAGAGACGGGTTGTGGAAGATCCGAAGATGAACGGAGAAAACGATAGAGGGAGGCAGTGGTGAAGAAAAGCACAGGGGCGACAGAGTCAAGGAGAGGAAGAAAGAACGAAATAGGAAGACTGGGTCCAGAGACAACACGTAGTCCGTCGTCAGTAACCAAAGCAGGGTATAGAGAGATGAGGGAAGTGCGAAGGAGGGCATACTCCTCCTCCAGAGAAGGAGTAGGATTAGGAAAAGGGGAAGTAATGGGTTTCCAAGAGAGGTTAGCAGTAATCAGGGCGTTAACTGTTAAGATGCCAGAACGAACCCAGAGTGGGAGGAGAAAGAAAGGTTATTTAGGAGGGTGGATCAGTGAGGAAAAGAAGAGTGGTTCGACAAGGAGATCAAGAGTAGTGACAGGAGGAGCCCGGGAAAAAGGAAGGAACCGGAAAAACGTAAGAGCTTCAGAGATAGTAGACGGAATGTTAGAGGAAGGAAGGGTGTAAAAATCCATCCGGAGGAAAAGAAGATAAGTGAAGGACGGGTCATGGACAGAAAGGGGCGCATCAAAAGAAATCACAAAAGAAGGAGAAGGAGAGGTAAGGATACGAAGAAAAGTGGTAATACGGTACGCTCTATAGTATTGATGAATATCAATGAGCCGGATGCCACCATGCGACTCAGGAAGATACAATGTCTGGGCCGCCGACCAATGCTTGGACTGCCAGATGACGAAAGTGAACTGACTATTGATGTCAGTAAGACGAGAGGCCAAGAAAACTGTTGAATTCCAGGAATATGGACATAGTGGGAGCAGGTAACGCTGGACAATATGTGCACGTTGAAAATAAGATGTAAATGGAAAGACGAAACGCCAATATGCAGCTCGGCGCCGAAGCCTTGGGAAAAGGTTGGTCCATGTTGCTTGTCCAGCGGTAAACGGATGACCAGCATAGGTGCCGAGGATTATCTGGGTCGAGGATGACCACACCACTCCCCAAGGGGAGTCAGTGCGGCCTATCCAAGACCCACACTAGAGACCAATACTCTTAGAGACATTAAGTGATGCTCCCGAAACAGCAGCATATTGGTGATAGGTGATGAGCAGGTCTTCAAACTGAGCATCTCTCCTGATGCAAAACGTCGCATCGTCTGCATAAGCGGAAAACGTATATTCCTGATGTCGCGTACTTGCTACGGTAGGCGGCAGCGAAGATCGAAGACAGCTATGAGCAACATTCAGGAACGGTTCAAAGGCTAAAGCAAAAAAGTTGCCCCGAGAGGGGGCAACCCTGCCTAATCCCACGTTGAAAAGGAATTGAAGCCGTCAGGAAGGAGGCCTCCCGGACATGAAAATGGGCGTCCCGATAGAGACTAAGTAAAAGAGTAACCAAAGAAGAGGGAAAACCAAAGCTATGAAGAGTAACAGAAAGATAGTCGTGAGAAATGTCATCGAAGGCTGATTTTTGATCAATATTAAGCAAGGCAAGTGGTTCAGAAAATTTACGAGCAAGAAAAACAAGGTTGTGAACAAAAGAGATGTTGTTAGCGATAGACCGACCAGGCACAGTGTATCACCGGTCGGGCGAAAGGATGAAAGGAAGAACAAGACTCAAACAACGGGAAAGGAATTTAGTAAAGAATTTATAGTCGAGATTTAGAATGGAAATTAGAAGCCAATTTTGCAGGTCCAGGGGGTCTCCCTTCTTCGGCAAAAGAATTACGTGGGCCACCGTAAACTCCGGCGATAGCGCAGAAGAAGTTTGAGCTGCGGAGAAACAGGCGAGAAGGAAGGGGAGAAGATATGGAAGAAAAGCACGGTAAAAGAAAAGAGGAAGGCCGTCAGGTCCAGGATAGGCATGAGGATTTAGAAAGGCAAAAGCCTCTCTGAGTTCAGTGGGGGAAAAGGCTGCGAGAAGAGAAGGACAGAGTTGTGAGGTGACCTGCGGAAGAGCACGAAGAAGGGGGATGATGAAAGACAGTGAGTCTGCACCACCGCTCGGAATTTATCACGGAAAAATTGACGAACCTGTGTGCAGATAGTGGGTGAGTCTGATGAAATAGTTCCATCAGTCAGACGGAGATGTCGGAGAGTAGTAGATGAACGCCGTAGTCTTTCCGTGCGAGTGAGAAATTCATGTGATTGAGCTGTTGAGGAAAGATGAAGTAATTTCATCCGACAGAGAGCTTGCTGTGCCATCGGATGAAGCAGCGCTCTAAGGGCATCCTGAACTTCAGGATATGATGGATCAGTGAGAGACATCGAGGAAAGGATCCCTCGAAGGTTGCTGATTTGCATACCACGTTCAGTACGGGCAACAAATGAGTATTGTCGGATTAACATACGAAGCTCAAACTTAATGTCGAGCCACAACTTGAGTGCGCTTGGTGTTGTGGCGAGAAGGTGACGACGATCATCCAAGAATTGACGGATTGTGGTACAGAAAGTTTCGTCCTGAAGCAAGTCTTCATCAAAGGACCAGGTACGCTCTGAAGTAATTGACAGTGCAGAAACGCAGATAGGCAGCGTCACCGTTCTGTGATCAGACGAGGTTGTTGGCACATACCGTGCCTCATTAGATACAGGGAGCAGCTCGGATTAGTCGTAAATTCGGTCCAACCGGGCAGCTGACGAACCTTACCGAGGTGAATTGCTCCAGGTCTTTGAAACCGTGTTTGGATGAAAATGACGGATTGAGTCAACAAGATGATGGTCAGAGAGGAGTAGCGTAAGCTGATCGACTAAGATAGGACGAACTTCCCTTAGGGACTCCCTGCGGTCCAACGACGGGAGCAAAGTGCAATTGAAGTCTCCTCCTAAGACATAAAAATCCCCGGGGGGAATTGCTGTAAGTGCTGAACGTAAACATTGAAAAGGGGGGTCAATGAGAGATTCATTTGCAGGAATATAAATATTATATATGTGATAGGTAATATGATCAATACAAAATACACAACATTGTAACAAATCAAGGTATAAATTATTTACAAAGACTGTAGGCAGTGAGTGAAGCAAACGGTTGTGAATGCCAATGGCAACACCACCGGATTGCAACCGTCTATACGCATGGAAGAACTAAAAAGGCTAACTACGCCAACAATGGAATGGCGTTGTAGGAGAGCATTTCGTTTCTTGAACGAGAAGAACGTCAGCGTTCTCTGCCGACAAGTCTTCATACACTTTTGTGTTTGCGTCAGGGGTGCCAAAACCCCGACAGTTCAGCGAAACTAACTTGAAAGTGGTAGGTCACTTGTAGGTGTCATAGCTTTCGTGACAGTTGCTTGAAGCAAATTGATGTGCTGCCGGATGTGTTTGCCAGCCGCACTCAGGTGGCCAGACGTTTTGGCATAGACATCAAGAACTCTATCCAAAGAGGTAAGTTGCTGAAGAATATTTGCAAATCATTCTCATGTCGCTTGACAAAGGTATGTGCTGTAGCAGAATATTGTTTGACACACATGAGAGAATAAAGTTCCTTGTATGACAATGGTGTAGGCGATAATTCAAGGCTAGACATTTGGGCAGCAAACTCGTCAAACGGCACCACTGCATCGGTGAGGTCCGGTGACGTTTCAAAATCAACGACTCGTGCGGGCGAAGTACGGTCCAGGGGGACGATCGAGCAGGGCTCACGCGAGCTCGTCCCCTCTTGGCGGGGGCTTGACGCTTTTCTAGTCGTACTTGGCGTTCAGGCTCCGAGCTATCGCTCATGGTTTGATCCGCACTGAAATATGCAGTTTCATTATCCGGAATAGAGATATCTGCCTCTGACGTAATACTCCCTTCAGCTGACCCCGCAGGTGGATTGGGAGCACGAAAGTTAGTCTGAGCAAGTATAGAAGGGAAATTTGTTTCATCCACTGGTGGTGGTAAAACAGCAGACGAAAGAACAGTGTCTAGGCTTGGTGGAACGGCAGTCGGACGCACTGGAGTGGAAACCATCTCCTGTGTCTGGTTGGGAGTCTCCGCTGGAACTGCAGACTTGGGAGACTAGGAAACTTTGGGACACTCTTTGTAAAAGTGTCCAAATGCTTTGCAGGAGCTGCAATGAAATTCAGTTAGGAGATCAACATAACGCACCTGCCCAGAACACTTTACTTTAAACTGCACTGGGATCGCGCAAATGCTGTCAGGAGTTGTGAAGAGGACCCGCGCAACGCGACGTATGCCACAAATAGATTTGTCTTCGGGATCCTTTGGGGCTGCTGAGAATGTCTTCGCCGTGCCTACAACACAGCCAAGAGTAGAAGGGACGGCATACAACATTGTATCCGTGCCTTCCGGTGGCACTGGATAACATGACACGTTGATAGGTCGCTGTGCTACAGGAGTAGGCTCTAAGAACTGATCACCGAGAGTGAGACCTGTACGTAGGATGGTGGTAGCATATTCAGCTTTACTGAAGTACACCAAAACTGTCCCGGCCCGCCGGAACATATGAGAAATGGCTTGCGGGTTGAACCTGTTCTTCAGGGCAGTGGAGTACACCTTTAACGGCGTCGCCGGTAAGGCAACAAACACTACACCTTTATCCAAGGCAGAATTAAAGTTAGCACTAGCTGCAGTATCATCAGGAATGTCGAGAGTGATGGTGTTTCCTTCTCGGCGAATAGAGGACGCCATGCCCGCCGCTCCGGCGTACTGTGTTGGAGTGGAGTGGATAGGAATAGAAGTAGTGACTGCCTTAGAGTAGGTGGTGTAGGATGACTGTCGTGCAGGAATAGAAGGAATGCCATCACAATCGATGACGTCCATAGCAACGTCAGTAGTAGCAAAGTCAGTAGAAGTTGACGTATTAGGAGAAGTTAGCGAATCGACGTGAGAAGAGTGTACGGACGTACCGCTAGATGAGGGAGTGCATCACCGCCAGTTGGATCGGACAGCGTAGCGACGCCTCTGGAAGAAGAAGTGGAGCGCTTCCCGGAAGTGAGGTTGTTGCTAAGTCCCCCACCACCGGAAGACGTCATTTGCATGGCACCTCAATGATAAGCAATGATCAGCTCGGTCGGAAATAAACACAACGTAAAAACTCAACTAAAAAAATGCACTCACCGGCTCGGGAGTCAAACGGAAAGAAGCACGGTTCCTTTATACTTCGTACACACACACAATTAGGGAACTTAAAGCGCTATATACGTGTCACGGTAACAGAAACCAGCGGGGAAATACTCTCGTTGAGTTTGCAGAGGCAGAAGGGTTTTTCATCTTGAACTCCTTCTTCAAGAAAAAGCCACACAGAAAATGGACATGGAGACATCCAAATGGGACGACAAGTGAAATTGATTTTATTATGTGTAACAAAAAATTCGTCATAGAAGACTGCAGTGTGCTAAACAAGTTCAACACAGGTAGTGACCATAGATTGGTGAGATGTAAGATGCACCTCAACACTAAACTTGAACGTGGCAAGCTCATAAGACAAACCAAATCTATTGACATAACCAACCTTAAAAACACCATAATACCTTCAAGTTAGAACTGAAGAACAGGTTCTCTGCTTTAGAAGGCCTAACATCGGAAGAAGTGGACATCTCTGAAGTTAACAGAAAAGTAACCAAAGCTCTTATGGAAACAGCAACAAAATTAGCTGGGTCTAAGAACAAGTTGCATGTGAACAAATTATCAGGAAAAACCAAAATGTTGATGCAAAAAAGAAGAGATGAGGACAACTAAAGAAGATGTGACTTCCAAAGTGGAATATATAGAGCTATGCAAGACAGTAAGAAAAAGTATCACTGAAGACGTAAGGAAATTCAACTGTGAACTAGTGAGGAAAGCAATTGAAAACAACCAAAGCCTAAAGATAGCAAAGGGACATCTCAGTAAGGAAAGAAAACAGATTATGGCACTGAGAAAAGAAGATGGTTCTGTAACAAGAAATAGAGGCGAAATTTTGACAAGAGTGAAAGATTTCTACTCCAAATTATATGAAAGGGATGATACATGTACTCCAGACATCATGAAAAATACCAGTACCAGAGTTCCTCCAGTCCTTCCAGCAGAAGTTGCACATGCAATCAAGAACATGAAGCAAGGAAAAGCTCCAGGAGAAGATGGAATTACTGTAGACATCATACAAGAAGCAAGTGGAGAAATCGAAACAGTACTCGCCCAAATTTTCACTCGATGCCTTAATGAAGGAAAGATTCCTGAGGATTGGAACACCGCTACAATGATCCTGCTACATAAGAAAGGTGACATTGAGGATCTCGGAAACTACAGACCTATCAGCCTCCTATCAGTAGTTTATAAAATCTTCACTAAAGTTCTTTCACACCGCTTGAAGGTAACACTGGACATGGCTCAACCGAGAGAACAAGCGGGATTCAGGAGTGGCTACAGCACAATAGATCATATCCACGTGCTGAGAGAACTAATTGAAAGAGCGAGGGAATATGAACTTCCATTGTGCATGGCTTTTATCGATTATGAAAAAGCCTTTGATTCGGTGAAACCATCAGCAGTTACAATGGCTCTGAAATCCTGCGGTATTGAAGATGCATACATTAATATTATTAATAACATCTATGAAAATGCAAGTGCAAAGATTCGGCTGTTTGAAAATACAACACACGTAAAAATTGGAAAGGGAGTGAGACAAGGTGACACCATATCCCCGAAGCTCTTTAATGCCACATTGGAGGGTGTTTTTCAGTCGCTGAGCTGGGAAAACAATGGGATAAAGATTAATGGAGATTATCTAACCCACCTTCGTTTTGCTGATGACGTAGTCATTTTTGCAACTACTCCATCAGAGCTGCAGAGTATGATCCAGGAACTTGCTGACAAGAGTAAAGAAGTGGGATTAAAAATGAACTTTCAGAAGACAAAAGTGATGTTCAATGCTTTTACAAGAAATGAAGATTTATCGATTGATGGAGAAAAGCTGGAGATAACAGACACGTACGTTTATCTTGGACAGCAGATATCAAGTGAGGGTCACATTGATGAAGAAATTAATCGGCGTACAAAACTTGCCTGGAGAGCTTTTGGAAGAAACAGCTTAATTTTCAAGAGCAATATGCCATTATGTCTTAAAAGAAAAGTGTTTGATCAATGCATCCTTCCAGTGCTTACGTATGGTGCAGAGACGTGGACCTTAACTAAAAGAGACATACAAAGGCTGCAGACAACTCAAAGCGGCATGGAGAGGTGCATGCTTGGTGTAACCAGGAGAGATAAGAAGAGGAACTCGTGGATCCGAAAAATGACAAGAGTGGAAGACATCATGATCAGAGTTAAATCCCTGAAATGGCAATGGGCTGGACATACTGCCAGAAGGACAGATCATCGATGGACAGCCGAAATTTTAGATTGGATTCCAAGGGACAGGAAAAGACCCAGAAGAAGACCACATGGGAGATGGGTGGATGAAATTCGAAAGTATGCAGGGGTGACATGGAGGAGACTATCACAAGACAGACCGTTGTGGAGGAAACTTGGGGAGACCTTCGTCCAGCAGTGGATTGATAATGGTTGACAATGATGATGATGATGATGATGATACACAAAATGAAGAGCAAAACAAACGAGCTCATGTGGTACCCACATTCGAGCTCACTAACGTAGTCCATTTGCTGTAAATCGTTTTCAACGCTCGATTTTAATATGTTCAGATTCTCAGCAATCTCTCGTGCCGTTAAACGCCGATTGGATTCGATCAGTGCCTTTATTTAGCTGTCATCAACTTCGATTGGCCTTCCTGAGCGTGGCGCATCTTTCACATCAAAATCTCCACACCGAAATTTCGCAAACCAATTCTGACACTGCTGAAATTCAAACGCATCTTCATCATACACACCACATAATTTTTATGAGCTTGCGCAACGTTTTTTTACCTTTTCGCAAGTAATACAGCAAAACATAACGAAAACGTTCTTTTTCATTGTCCATTTTGAAATCGACGCCGAACAAACACTTGTAAACGAAATTGTGCACTTTCTGTTCCTAAAACAAGCTTGAACTGTCAGCTGTCACGTTACATAATGAACTTGCGGTTTTAAAAGACGCTAGTTACATTTCAAGACATGTTTCGCCATCTATGTGTAAAAAACGCAAGTACTTGTTGCCCAACCCATACACATACAGATAGGTTCTTCCTCACTGACAGCGAAAACTTTAAGACACAAATCTTAGAAAGCCTTGGAAACGGATATACACTGCGGTCGTCTACCAACATGCAAAAAAATATTTTTAAAATTTATTATTCTGCCTGCTTTACTACTGTGCAGTAGCATCTTTTGGTTGATAACGGAGGCATAATACACAACGTCTGAGCTTTACTCAGGAAAAAATTGGCACTTTCATTCATTCTTTTTCTAGGGCAAGCTATCCCACATGCGGATGGCTTTCCTTCCTTTCCCTCTAACCAAACTATACTCTGTTTTTTAATCATTTTCCACAACTGGTGAAAAAAAACTAAATCTCACCATATCTTCAAAAAACTAAATATTTCCAAATTTGGTGAAAGTCTTGTACTTAGATTTGCTTTAATTGTTTAAGAGAGATCGAGAGAGAAAGGGAGAGAGAGAGAGACAGAGACAGAGAGAGAGAGAGATTTTTTTTAAATTAAAATACGTTACACTTGATGTTTTCCAACATGAATATCGGAATTATTTTCTGTTGTTGTTTCTTTTAAGTTCATTTATTTACCTATACTGCTTAACAAGTAAATTATTTCCTGGTAGGAATTTTGCCGTCAAATAAATTCCTCTTCAGAATTTTCATCTTTTCTTGAATTCTCAGCAAAGGTTGTACACACACACACACACAAATAGATCTAGCTGCAACATCAGTGTCGTACTTTGAGCTGTTTGATTCTTCGTAGTGTGTTTGCTTACTCCAAAAATATTCAAAATTAAACTTATGTTACATTACACATGCATGATTGCATTTAATCATGGCATAACGGCATCAAGTATCTGCATTTTGTATAGAGTTCTAATGAAAAGCCGAGCCCACTTTACACACAATGTTCCGTTTACTTTTCATTTGCAAACATACTCAAAAGGGATTTATTTCCTTTGGATTTTAAACATTAGGTGATTTTATGCTCTAAAATTTTGACTGATGTCGAATGAATAAATACAGAGATTAATAAACAAACTACGGGATTGGCTGTTTCAAATCAGTTTTTGAAAATACAGTTTCTGAATAAGTCTTTCATTCAGCTGAACTTTCAAAAAAACAGCAGTGGTAAAATCACGAGTGTAACGAGACTTATATTTAATTAAGCGGGAAAGTAGGAATAAGTCCGTAGTTTTTTCTGATTTGTTTATTATGATCAAAGACTGAGAAACTAAAAAGCCGTGAAATCGCGTTTTCCTGTCTGAACAGGTACTTTTGCATGCCGGATTCTAAAACGAATTCTGCTGGAATGAGATTGCCGTGAAAGTAACGTATGACAGTGATGTCTTGTTAGCGCATTCATAAACAAAACTTGTTTTTGTTATCGAAACAGCGTTTAGGTGTGCAATTGCTATCAAAATTATTCTTAAAGTATACACTGCTCGTTTAAAATACCTCACAGAAAACAGAGGGGGGAAATAGGTATCTATATCTCACAATGCAGTAGAACATTTCCAATGAAACTTCGTACACTTAATAAAGTTTAGAAACACAATCCTTACACAAAACTTGGAGTTGACTCATCTAATATTTTCAGATGTATTAAGTGCCAAATATTTTACGCGTTGTACTGAGCTCTAAATTTGGTTGCCGTAGCGCACATTGTAAAATATTGTGTAAATTCATGGCATATGCAAATATACTGCTACAATTCCTAGGTGGAGAACATCTTGTACAAAACTCCGAAGTGTGGAAAATACTAATCGTGGTTACGTAGAAATAGCCAACGTTAAAACAATTTTTCCAGTATACTGCCAAAACTTTACGGACCGTCGAATTAAGAAAACAAGTTAGTAAAATCATGCAATGCATTGATTATGATACGCTTTCCAACATAGCAGAAATCATTACTCAAGTTATGAGGTTAATGAATGGGGAATAAATTCCATTTCGATTACGTTAAACAGAATTGGTTCAGTAAACCTTCGGAACAACATACTAAAGTTTTGTCGCAATAGAACCATATTTAGTCAAGTTATGAAGATAATGGCTGTGGAATAAACATCGCTCCTGTGCCCTGACCTTCGACCCCATTTCGATGACAATAAACAGAATCGATGCGGTACACCTCCGGAACAACATACTGAAGTTTTGTCGCAATAGAAGCACTTTTAGTCAAGTTATGAGTATAATGGCTATTGAATAAATCTCGCTCCTGTGTCTGGACCTTTGACCCCCATTTCGATGATATTCAATAGAACCGGTTCCGTATATTTCGGGAACAACATACTAATGTTTTGTTCAATAGAAGCATTTTTAGTCAAGTTATGAGGATAATAGCTGTGGAATAAATCTCGCTCCTGTGTCCTGACCTTTAACCCCATTTCGATGATGCTCAACAGAACTGGGTTAGCGTACTTCCGGAACAACATGATAAAGTTTTGTCGCAATCGAAGCATTTTTACGTACGTTATGACCCATAAAGGCAGTGGAATGGATCTAGCTCTTATGTGTTGACCTTTGATCCCTTTTCGCCCATTATCAATAGGGTTCGCTTCCAGGTGGTCCACTAATTCGTACTAATATTTCATCGAAATAGAATCATTTTTGCACACGTTATGACACATAAGGGCAATGAAATGGATTCCGCTTCTATGTCCTGATCTTTGATCCCATTTCGCCCATTTTCAATAGGGTTCGCTCCCAGCTGGTCCCCTACCACATACTAAAATCGCATCGAAATCGAACCATTTTTACGAGAGTTATCGTGCGCACGTACAGACAGACAAAGCTGGAGCATATACGCTTCTTCAACCTACTGTTGGAAAGCGTAAAACACATGTACTCTTAACGGGAAAAGTTTGCATCAATAACTTGGAAAGCATACACTAAAAGTTGTTTCAAAGTGACAGAATCTGAGTTTTAAAAACTCATAGATTACACATGAATGCCAACATCGCTCAAAATGAGGACGTTTAATATACCAACACTAAATAAAATTTTACATAATTTTAATTTGTTAGACAGTCTTTCTGTAAGGAACTAACCACCGAGTTTCATAGAGCAAGTGCTAATGAGATATATTTCGAAATGCAAATACATGGCGACGTTTCTACAAAGAATATAATGCATGTGTAAAATAAATCGCATGTGCATTTTATTAACTCTAGGCGCGGCTAGCCGATATTAAGAGAATCTTTCTTCTTGCAAGGTTAGAAACGAATGATATCATTGAAGTACAAATGTAAATTTGTATCACGTAGCGGAAACATTCGGCATCAAAAATGGTTCATAAATACTGTACACGAATTTGTTTTTTGCTACTACATATACACTGGTGTGCAAAAATTAAGGACGAGGAAGAGAAATTAGCATAACAGCGGAACGAGCAGGCAGAACGGACCGAAAGAGCACTCAGGAGATAGACTAGGGTCCGGTACGGTAGGGCATGTGCATATATGCAGCATGACGTATTGGGGGGGGGAGTGTCGAAAGAGTATAAAGCACACGGGCGGTGTACGTTCAGCAATTCGATGAAAGCTATTGCACGGTGTACATCGGTTTGAACGACATCGAGTTGCTGCCACCGTGTGATATGGCCAATAGGCGATCCAGTAGACGACATCTGGATGACTTCACCCGAGGTTGCCTCATTGGGAAGTTGGAAGAAGGTCGACGTGTGTGACTGGTGTGGCCGAAGAGTTCGGGATCGCTCACAGCATCGTTTCACGAGCTTGCAGAGCATTTCAAACGACAGGAACAGCTATCCGAGAGTTTAGCAGTGGTCGTCCACGAGCAACCACGGTCGCGGACGACCGGTATATTGTCCTAGAGGCGAGAAGAGATAGACGGCAGACAGCGAGAGAAATCGCAAGGCACATGCAACAGACAACTCGACGTCCGTTATCGCGTTTTACCGTGGCCAGGAGGCTGCACAAAGGTGGTCTATTTGCACGACGACCAGTATGGTGTGTGCCGTTAACGCCTGCTCATCGGAGACGGCAGGTTCTGTGATGCAAGGAATACAAGAACTGGACACATCAGTAATGGGGTTGAGTTATCTTTACAGATGAGAGTCGATTTAGTCTGACGAGCGATTCTGGATGTATGCACATCTGCAGAGAGCAGGGAACACGCAATCACACCTCCAACATCATCGAAAAGGACCGGTTTGGAGGTGGCGGAGTTCTCGTTTGGGGCAGTATCATACTTGGTAGCCATACTGACCTCCACATCTTCCAAGGAGGTTCAGTCACTAGTGTCCGCTATTGTACCGAGGTTCTCCTGCCTCACGTGCGTCTGTTTAGAGGTGCTGTGGGTTCTGACTTCCTCTTCATGGACGACAACGCTACACGTCATCGTACAGTGGTTATCGCAGAGCTGTTGGAGAGTGAAGATATTCAACGCATGGATTGGCCCGCAAGGTCCCCGGACCTAGATCCAATCGAACACTTGTGGGACCTTCTCGGGAGACACTTGGCAGCTCGCCACCAGCCGCCAGCAATGATTCCGCACCTGCGATTGGCGCTACAAGAGGAATGGGCCGCGATGCCTCTACAACTCTCTGACAACCTCGTCCTCAGCGTGGACAGACGTTGTAAATCCTGCAACGCAGTCAGGGGTGATCATATACCCTACTAAAGACTGAAGCGTCTCCTTCTCGGGAGACGCTTGGCAGCACGTTACCAGCCGCCAGCATCGAGTCCGCAGCTGTGATTGGCGCTACAGGAGGAATGGGCCGCGATGCCTCAACAGCTCTTTGACAACCTCGTCCTCAGCGTGGACAGACGTTGTAAATCCTGCAACGCAGTCAAGGGTGATCATATACCCTACTAAAGACTGAATTTTTAGTGGCAGCCGCCTGTCACATGGACGTTTCTGTCTTTTGTCCAGTTGTGCTCGAAGCTACCTTTTCAATAAAGTGCCTTTGTATCCTTTGGATACCTTGTTTGGACGGTTTTTCTCACTTGCCCCATATTCTTACATCTTGGGGATCTTATGGTATGATTTGAGTCGATGTGGAGCACTTCTGCACGACGTTACATTCGAAAAACCGTCTCGCTCTTAATTTTTGCACGCCAGTGTACATCGGACGCAAAAAGAATCTTATACACCAGTCTTTCAAAAACAAAGGTATACTGATAGCTCCAAATGAATGCAAACATACTTCATGTCTCCACTCAGCAATTTATACTTCCCGCGTTTTGCGGTAATATTATGTATCTTGAAAAGAAGATTTTTTTCGATTGGGGATTTAACGTCCACCGTGAGCAACTCAATGGGCTATAAGCAGTCGCCCGTCCCTAATATAAGGACACTGGCTCCAGTGAAGGGAAAAAGCCTGCAACGTAAGATATACACAACATCCACTCCTCCCCGGGATTCAAACCCAGGCCCACCTGGGATGAATGGTCAGAAGCCGTCGCTTAAACCACTGCGCCAACAGGCGGCAAAACAATTCTGTAGAAAACTTTATGCATAGTGGTAACTCCCTACTGAGAGAAATATTGTTTCCTATTGAAACCAATAAGTGCAGTTATGATAAGGAATTGTAATGTTCGTTTAAGTATAGCTGACTGAACACTACATAAAACACTTCTCAAAAACTTCCCCTCCAGTGAGACAGGATTCATTCAAGGAAACGTCACTTACGATTAGTCTTTATTCAGCCACTAATCCTTTGGTACTTCAACAAGGTATTTTTTTTATTTGAGGTTTAACGAACACGGTGAGAAACTCAGTGGGCTTATTAGCAGTCTCCCGTCCCTAATTTAGGGCCACTGGTTCCAGGGAAGGGAGAGATCCAGTGCCGTAAGACAAACACAACATCCATACTTCAGCGGGATTCGAACCCGGGCGTCTTTCGGACGAATGATCAGAAGCCATCGCTTAGACCATTGCGCCACCGGGGCGGCAAGGTATAATCAAACGAACATGAGTTAATAATAATAATAATAATAATAATAATAATAATAATAATAATAATAATAATAATGAAAAACAACAGAAAACAAAGCTGAATAAAAGAGAAAGCAGTTTGAAAACAGATTAGATGGCTGGAAGAACAAACCACTGCATGGACAACTGACAATTTCTAAACAATATTGATTGAAAAAGTGACAACAACTTGATTTGGGAATGGCTGAAATTGAGTTCCATCAAGAAAGAAACAGAAGGTCTGATTTTTGCTCCACAAGAACAGTCATTGCAAACAAATGTTATGAAGCTTAAAATCCAGGAAGTCAGTGATAATCCAAAGTGTCGACTTTGTCAAGAAAAAGATGAAACTGCGTCTCATCTTATATGTGAATGTAGCAAACTTGAACAGACAGATTACAAAGCTAGACAAGACAGCGTTGAAAAATTGATTCACTGATCATTATACAGAAAGCACAATCTGCCAGCATCGAAAAACTCATGGGAACATCAGGCTGAGAAAGTCATAGAAAATGATCAAGCCAAGATCTTGTGGGATTTCCGAATTCAAACCGATCGAAACATAGAACATAATAACCAGACATAACAGTCATAGAAAATCGGAAAGTCTGGATAATCGATAAGCAAAACCTGGAGATACCAGAGTCGATGAAAAAGAACTGGATAAATTGACTAAGTATGGAGACCTGGCCGTAGAAGTTACCCGATTATGGACTAAACACACAACAGCAGTCCCCATTGTCATTGGGGCACTTGGAACAATGTCGAATTATTTTATGAATCATTTTAAAAAATTGCAGCTTTCTGATATACCACCTACAGAACTGCAGAAGACAGCTTTACTTGGGACATCATATATTTTACGCCGATTCTTGACTGATACTTAGGTCTCCGATGGAAACTCGTATAAGTTCAACAATACCAGTCAATGATTGTTGTTTATTTTATTTGTCATAGGCTGTGATTCGTATATTTCGAATAAAGAAAATAATAACAATAAGAATAATAATAACACTCGGTTAAGAGAACAACACCAACTCTAAAGTAGAACACGCAGCCTTCAACTCAAACTTCAATTTAACAAACGTCTCTTTCACAATTAGCATGATAACTTCCACCATCTCCACGTACTGCTGCTTCTCAAACATTATGTATCATTCTGTTCTCATCTGATACATCCACACGTCCCGCGTTCTGACTTCAAGGTGTTGCCAACCTACTCTTGCGAGATAGAAAATATCACGTTAAGTTTGAAAAACCCTAAGGAGAAAGAATTCAAACTTACATAGAGAAAGAAACGAAAAATGAAAGTTAAAACTAAAGTAGACGTCACAGAATATGAAAAATAAATACCAACTAGCAATAAAACTGTTCATCACAGAAATCAGAAATCCAACAGTTCATAAACCATCATCGTCCTAAAATACCGTACCCGCTGCGTAAAACGGTTTTAAGACGCGAGAAACGCATCTGACGATTTCATGTCTATTATATATAGTAGAAGGGACGGGCGGTAAAAGAAGGACCGAAAGGAAATATTTTCTTTAAAAATATAGATATGAAGACGTTGCATTACCTTGTTAGGCGTCTGTAGTACACGTTGCCACAGCATGTGTAGAATCATAATTTCCACTTATTTCGCCAGCAGTTGTCCATTTATCAGTTTCCGGATCATACAATTCAATGACATTACAGAGTAGTCCTTCTGATGTAGTTCCCCCAATAGCATACAGTTTCCTTTTACTAGAAACCAAAGAAAAATTCTTCCTTCCTAAGTTCATTGGAGAAATAGACAGCCATTGTACTGTGGCAGGGTTGTACATTTCACATGAGGTAAGCACATCTCCCTGAGCCGGTGCACCGAAGATGATACCTCTTTGAGGCCGAGGTGTTCCTCCGCACGCATAAATTTTATTTTCAAGAGAAGCACAGGCGAAAGCATATGAACTGGTATTCTTAGACACAAATTTGCCGAGTTTTCCTGTCACTGGATTATACATCATATTTGTGTAATTTGGGAGTAACGAACTGCAATTATCCAAAATATAAATGACAGGCCCGGAAGACACGAGCACTGCTTCGCTCATTTGAACGTGCTGAACAAGATTCACCCATTGATTTTCGTACGGGTCAAAAACAGAAAACTGTGACTCAGAAGAATTGTTCACTAACCAGTAGATCTTATTGCAACAGGGAACGGCGTATCTCAATACAGCATCTCTGGAAACAAAATTTTGCCAGAGGAGTCCATTGAAGAGTTACAGGGTTGAATGATTCAAAGCTGTTGCTTCTGAGGGCGTATATGATGTCACCTAGTGCCACCACATGCTGTACGTCTTTACGCGTACTGTCATACAGCAACATGCTGAGTTTCTGTGTTTCAGGACTGTACTTGAAGATAGTGAGCCCCGTCGAATTATTGCTGCAAAACAGGTAAATGTTTTCCTGCTCCATATAACATCGTTTAGACAATGCGAAACTACATGGAGGCCTTTCTTCAGGCAATAGATGATAGTGTTTCGCTTCATCTAAGATACTCCTGCAGAGGGAAGATTCTTGAATCAACTTTTCAGTCGAGGCTGTTTTTATTAGGAATTGAATAGACAAATGCGTCATTCGAATTCCTGTGAGCAACTCAGGTAGAAAACTGTGTCTTTCGGTATCTTTCTTTATCCAGGTCAGAAGAGAATTAAAAACAGTTTCTTCTGATTTAACGTGTAAGTCGTCTCTATTGATTAGTTCCTTCAGGAAAGAAAAAGACAAATTTAAGAAAACTTCGCTCTGACAAAAAGAATCGAAGTTTTGTCTGATATAGCAATCGGAATTCTCAACCAAGCTCAAACAATTCAGGCTTTCTGCGAGTGCTCGTACTTCCATGACATTGTTTGGATCCAGTCTTTCGGACATATATTCGCAGCAACTGTCGCGTACTTGTGTGAGCTGCAAAAATTCAGATACCACGAGCAAGGACTGAACATTCTTTGTTGTTATTATCACATTACTCGTGTAAGCGAAATCAATCAGGCTTTCCAGCGCGTCTGGATCCAATTCTTTTATAGTCACTTCTTTTGCCTCACTTTCAGCAAGATTACTCGTAAACATGGCATGGAAATACGGTATTCCTGCTGCCAGGATTATTCGATGAGCCGCGAAAACATGAGAACCGGTTCTGATGGAAATATCGCTTAACTCTCCCTTGGTTTTCATATCACAGAACATTGAGAATGAACGAACCATGAGATCCTGTTGGCAAAAGATGAAAGTATTTTTATCCTCAGCCATGGTCTCTGAGATGTAAATGTAAATACAAATGAATGGATGCGACAAGCACAGTGCCTTAAACCGCTGGATAGAAATAACTCAAAAGAAATTGTGATCCTCCCAATACTGTGACACAGCTGTTTCATTGGAAGAGAGATTAGATAAACGCAAGTTACGACGGTTTCCTCTTTCCGTAATTAAAACTGAGATATATCGTGGACGATAACCGAGGACTTTGATATCTGGGTGTATCGGAAGTCATGTGTTCCGTTACTTGTAAGAGGAAAGTTCAGGATTTAGCGCACAGAATAGCATAAGTGATAACTCTGTTTATAAATTTGTGGTAGGTGTGTAAATGTGAAGATAAAATACCTGTACCTCCTGATACGACCTGATGGCTTTAAAATTGGTAGTAGAAGCAGCTCTATGTTTGAACACAAATATAGCTAAGTACTACCAATTTATAGAAAGAATTTTTTAAATTAACGAAAAACATATCACCCCCAATTTTTTCTTCAGCATCAATTCAGTAATAATTGTCTACATGATTAATATACTTTCTGAGAACAGAGACAATTTATCCTACGACGGTTCTTGCAATTTACATATACAGGATGAATTATACAAACCAGTGGTCAAGACATTTGCTAATCTCCAAGGGGAAAACTACAAAAGAAAGCAACTTGTAGCAAATACAAATACGCCAAGAGATTTAGTTTATTTCAAAGTAGGAACTAACAGACAAAAAGCAATTGGAAACGCACGAACACTTGCTAGAATTATTATCATTGGCTTTTTCTTTTATTGTCTGAAATGTATGACTCCGGATCGCTTTTACTTCTGGACTATCTCTCTCTCTCTCTCTCTCTCTTTCTCTCTCTCCCTCTCTCTCTCTCTCTCTCTCTCTCTCACGCATTTTGCCAATTATTTTCAAAATTAGTCACGGCATTTTCCTTCACACCGGTATATTCAATGAAGCTGAGACAGTTGTTTCTGGCTCCTTATGGGGTATTAAACAAAGTAATGCCCCAAATAGGGTAACTACATTATTGATCCGATTTGATTGGCATAGAATAGAAATCAAAGTTTCCAAGCTTTTGCACATCAACCATATGGATTTTTCAAGGAAGGTAGACAGCAAACTGCAAACTGTATAATAGAACACTTCAACAATTTGAACGCAATGACTTGACTAAACAATCAATGAATAGATGCGAATGTAATTATTCATTCACAGAACTGAGACGTCGTCTTGGTTGGGCACGCGGTACCGTAGGAGAAAACGCAGCATTACATGACGAACTGGTTCAAAACTCGTGGCAATTATTAAGAGACGCTATCATTGCAAGACTGTTGATAATTATATGTAAGGTTTCGCGATGGCAGTAGATTTAGGAGTGGAGTAGGAAGCTAATTCTATTTTATCATCCCACATAGGATCCGCGGACTTCAAGTTGACTTCTCTTGACAGGGCTGTGTTTACTTTTCCGTCCCCTGTGTCTCTTTTATGTTCGCGGAGTCTAATTCTGAACAAACGCTTGGTCATTCAGATGTAGTAGTTCAGATATTGTAGTGTTATGTATGCTCAAATATATTTATTACTACAGAGTTTAGGTCCAAGTTCGTTTCAAGCGAGTTTTTTGTTTTCTTGTAGTTAAAACACTTGTGTAAAAAGCATCATCTTGAGTGTTGAGCATACACTTTTTTCGGCGTTAAGCGACCACTCTGAGTAATTCCATAAGCCAGAAGCACTTACCGTCCCTAATTTGAGGAAGCGGGAGAACCCGTGCGGTAAGACTAACACACTGATGCCTCATGCCGCCAAAGTGATCTCGTAGTCTGAGGTGTTGGTGTCTGAAATTTCGTCCAAGGTAAATTTTGGTTCAAATCCCGATGAGTCACGGATGATGTACTCCTGCCCAATGGTCCTAGCTCTCTTCCCTACCAACAATAAATTGTAAAAATACATACCGCCGCCCTTCTATCTCTAAGCGATTCACATGGTGGTCGATACACAGTCCCAAAGAAATGTGCCTACACCTGGAGAGAGCACAGACGGAAAGCTACGCTTCTGTAAAGCAAAGGAGGCGCTGTGCGTTTGCATGTGCTAGTGCCTAGTGGTCCAATTGAGCTTCATAAAGTAAAAAAAAAGAGGCAAGGAAGAGAAGAAGCTTTATTTTTTTTTATTGGAGGTTTAACGACCACCGTGAGCAACTCAATGGGCTATAAGCAGTCGCCCGTCCCTAATTTAGGGTCACTGGTTCCAAGGAAGGGAGAGAGCCAGTGCCGTAAGACAAGCATAACATCCATGCCTGACCGGGATTCGAACCCGGACCCGTTACGGACGAATGATCAGAGGCCATCGCTTAGACCACTGCGCCACCGGGGCGGCGAAGCTTTATTGGTCGTACGGTAAAAAGGATTTACATACGTGTAATTTCATTCTCTAACCCTTTTCTGAGTGATCATTAATTACACAAGTGTTCCCCAGTTAAAAGTCTTAACTCTAATATTAGAAAAAAAAATCTTTATATTTTAACCTTGCGCTAGTTTTCGTTTTTCTTTCCTAGGGTCAGTAACTTTATATGTTACGGATTGCTCAATTTGGCCTTCTTATAACTGGTTTACAAGCTGTACTCTGCGCATTCGTCTTTAAAGCCGTGATGTTATTTAATCATTGAATATGATTATTAGGATGTCTTTTGAAAAAACATGTGGTGTTTATATTATTACACTTCGACTGCGCACGTGTAAATTCGGTATCTCAGCATCTGTAATTCGCTCTTCTTATCAGGTTTTAAAGACAACCACACTGCAAACGCTCAGCACATATTTGGAACACATTGGGAACGCTTTTTTTTTAAAATGCGTGCCTAACGTGTTCCGGATCTGTTCTATTCCGTTCCGCTGAGGACAAATGTGTTCCAAATGTGATCCTAATGTGTTCTCCACGCGTAAAATGTGTTCTAGAGTTAATTTTTAGAACATATTTTTTTTCCAAAACACATTCGGAACGCTTTGTACTTTAGCATGGAACACATTCAATGCCCATTCAGAACGTATTCGCAACACATTCAGAACGCATTCGGAAACACATTATGAATGTGTTCTAAATGTGTTCCGAATCGTTATGTCTCATATTTGCTCTCGTTTTGAGGAATTATTTACCTCTTGGAATTTTCCATATCAGAAATTGTTGCTCTGATTGAAACACAATGAAGCATGGCCGGATGGATACTTTTACGGGGTCCTGGGCGCAGGAGCGCGCCAAGGGCATTTGCCGCCCGGGTGCAAGCCCAGATTTGCCGCCCCCTTGTACGAGAATATTTTCCAATTTGTATTGATTTCTACAGGGAAAAATACATATCTTTAGCAACATTATTTTCTATTTCTGGTAAATTAAGCTTTTTCATAAAACACAATTGTCTCATATAAAACTGAAGGAAAAAATATGTAAAACTCTAGTTCAGGTGACGCTTCCATGAAGTCAGCTTCCTCTCTCTCTCTCTCTGTCAATTTACAAAAAAGTCCGCTTTACCGGTAAAAAAAAGTTTCGTTATGTACGATGATAAACATGTTACAGCTTCCCGATGGCGGGAGGGCGCGCGCACACACACACACGCAACGAAGCAAAGTAAGAAGAGGAACTCGTGGATAAGGAAAATGACAAGAGTGGAAGGCATCTAAATTCCCTGAAATAGCAATGGGCTGGACATATTGCCAGGAGAACGGACCACCGATGGACAACCAAAATAAATTTTAGACTGGATTCCAAGGGATACGAAAAAACCCAAATGAAGGCCACGTTGGAGATGGGTGGATGAAATTCGAAAGTATGCGGGAGTGACATGGAGGAGACTGGCGCAAGATAGACCGTTGAGGAAGAAACTTGGGGAGACCTTCTTCCAGCAGAGAATTGTGGTTGACGACGACGATACATATAACATTGAACCTGACGGGCGTCTCTTTAACTATTCTAACAAAAAAATCTAATACAATATATAGTGGATTACATCGAAATTGTACCCCAGTCCTCGTTACCCTTATTTCATCGATCCTATTTTCCCACCTTGTTTCAGAGCACGGTTTTACCGTCAACGCTGGAAGCTCTTTCTTTAAAATTTTCCATCGGTAAGGTTGTTCAGAAAAGAAAGAATATATTTCTTGAACAATGCTGAAAATGTTCACAATCTGTAGGGAAATTTTTTCGCCGTAATTTCCGACCAGATTTAAAGTATGAGCCGCTTAAAGTTTATAAAATGCGTAAGGACATAAGTCGAAAAATTATGTTTTTTGAAGGCCATTGTGTTTTTCCTTCACAATGGCCCCATTGTCATAGCGCTGGCCAAGCATATCATAAACGCTGAAATCTTCAAGATTAAAAAAAAAAACAGATACCGCAGGCAAATAATTTGTAATCCTTTGCCCGCGGTATATGTTATTAAACAAAACAGTAAAATTTTTTCTCTGTTTTCAAGACGACTTCTGTTGAATTATAAACGAATTATTTTTACTAAAAACACAAACGTGCCACATACCATTACGATTTCTCACAGTAAAACGTTTTCTTAACTTCTCTCACGTCACTTATATTTATTTATCTACCGAAAAATTAGATTGAGGCGTCCTGCCGCCCCCGGAAGCTGGCGCCCGGGTGCTTCGCACCCTTTGAACCCCCGCTTGGCGCGTCCCTGCCTGAGCGAAATTACATTACAGGGCTTCGGAACAAAATTTCATTGCGAGGCTTAGAAAATAAAACTTATATTTTAATGAAGAAAAAGTGCTCAAAGTCTATACCTTCCGACGAGTGAGGTTGAGTTTGTATTGTGATTCTTATAAAAACTTCATCACCAAATGATTAAAAAATAACTTCAACTAATCTGCGTAGTAAAAGTTTTTGCATAGCGAGTACCTTTGTCTAGCGAACAATGCGGATGTCACTAAAATATATTCGCATAAATACCTCCCCCCCCCCCCGATACACGTGATTGTGATTTTTTGATTCAAGGTGGAGAAACTGACAAACTAGTGACTTTTTGCTTTATTTCATACTGCCAATATAAAAAATATTTTTTATTTCCCCGTACTGTTTTTAAAGTCACTGAATAATCTGAAGAACTGTCCTCATATATAACCCCAAAACAACTCTGATATTGTTCTTTTTATTTATTTATATAATTGAAATACCTGGTTTACATACAAACCGTTGGTTATATGAAAGCAGGTAGCAGCAAAAAGATGAAATTTAATTTATTTCTTGAATGTTGAAAATAAAAAAGAAAAGATTAAGGTGGTTACAATAAGGAACCAAATGTGTTGCATGAGAAGGCTCCCCAAACCATCACAGAGCCACCACCTCCTTGAACAGAGCCGATCTGGCATGACGGGGCCATGGCCTCATGCTGTCGACGCCACAACCCTACACTCTCGTCAGCTCGGTACAGCTTTGAACGGATATAATAAACAAAGACATCGCTTTTTCCACGCTTCATCAACCCATATCAATCGAAAAATTGGTATCCGGTCACGGCTGGGGATCCGAATCCCAGCCCTCTCGATATCTAGCCGAGTGCGTTAGCCTTGCGCTACGGTGGACAACAACCAATGGCGCTATGTGCGTTTTTCAGAGCGATGCCTTTGTTTATTTACTGACGCCACGTGTTTGGAGGATTTTCACTTTTGTTCTCGCTCTTTGGATTTAACTGCTATAATTAATATATAGCCATTGCCGATAATGCCCACCAGATGGAGACGTTTCAGCTGCTGAGCCCATCTTACGGATTTGTGATGTCAGAAGAAAAACACATACAGAGCCGTTGATATTTGGCCATCGTAGCGTAAGGCTAACACAATCGTCTAGATATCGAGAGATCTTGGATTTCGATCCCCAGCCGTGACCGGAACACAATTTTTCGGTTGCTATGTTTTGATAAAACGTAGAAAAAGTGATGTCTTTGTTTATTCACCATCTTACGGATTTTTGATGCCGGAAGCTGACAGAAAAACATACATAGCGCCACTGATTGTTGGCCACCGTAGCGTAAGGCTAACACACTCGTCTAGATATCGAGATATCTGGGATTCGGATCCCCAGCGATGAGCGGATAACAAATTTTCGGTTGCTATGTGTTGATAAAACGTGGAAAGAGCGATAATGTCTTCGTTTATTCGCTGACACCACGTATTTAAAGGATTTTCAGCTTTAAACGGAATTTTTCTGACCATGCGACGTAGTGCCACTCTACAGAAGTCCAGTTTTAATATTCCCGGCACCAGGCGTGGCGTAATGTTGGATGACGAGTAGGGCGTCAGCTCCCATAACCTAGGGCTTGAAGCGTGCGCTGTACCGTTCCTTCGCTGACGCTGCTTAGACCTCCAACATTTTACCCGGATGTGATTTGAGCCACCGTTCCCAAGCGGACTGTCTTTACGAGTCTGGAGAGTCTACGTTGCCCCGGTAATCAACGGCGCGTGGTCTGCCACCGCTTGATCTCTGAGTGCTGGTAAGTCAGTCGATGGTATAATCGTGGTATACTCTAAATACGGTAGTCCTTGGGAAGCGTAGGGTTCTTACCACTTGGGCGATGGAGCAATCCATCTGTCTTGCGCCTGCAATCCGTCTACGATGTGACCAAAAGTCCTGCACCAATAGACCGAAAGTCAATTTTTGATGTTTGAAGTCAATTTATACAGCGTAATGGCAAAGTCAGGAATTAATATTATTCATCGGTTTAAAGAAAAGTTTACGCTGAATTCAAGTATTTTTACAGAATGTTATTACCTTTAATAGAAGTGAAGTTACAAGCAAAAATGTGGAAGTAAGGAAACACAAATCCAGCTCTGAAAAAGCGTTCGCGCCCTTCTAATCCACTATAGCTTTCTCCTACGTCCGCTAGTGAGATATAAAAGGAAATAGAATTGTCTGTCGACTTAGAATAAGCCGCGGATGGCTTAGCGGTTAGCGAGTCAGACTATCGATGCAAGGTCCTCAGGTTCGAACCTGGGCTGATCTTTCAGAGTTGGTGTGATTTACTAACAATCGCTGAATATCGGACGAGCACGTTAAGTGACGGACCCACTGGTTAAATGGGTATCCTTTCCTATGCCCCCCCCCCTGAAATTCTCTCACACCTCTGTGTGCAGCATCGTACTTATACGGTGGCGCCATCTACTGTATACTCTAATCTCACTACAAACTGTTCTGTCAAAGTCGCTAGGCTTGCTCTCATTCCTTCGGTTTCTGTGTCCTGCCCAAAAGGCGATCTCGCTGTAGGTGGCTGAGACCTAAACTCTACTCACTGTGGACGGAAGTCCTACAAGAAAATGACAAATGGTAATGTTTTGTCGACTTAGAACGCAGCTGCTTGTAGTCAGTGGGAGGTAGTTTATGCAGAATTCCTGGTGATATTTTAATTTCAGAATGTCAAAGACCCGAAAATTGGTCCTGCCTCTTCAAACCAGGGCAGAAATTATTACTTTGCATGAACTTGGATTCAGTAGTCGTAAAACTGCAGTTAAATGTGGCTGTGACCTTTCCACTGTCTTACGCACTATTAAAAAAGTTGCAGAAACTGGATGTGTGGGAAACAGAAAAAAATATAGATCGACCAAGGCTGCGTATTGAGCGTGATGATCGCATGTTGATTCGTCGTTCCTTAAAATCAAGGTTTGAAATAGATACTGATTTAAGAAATGAGTGGGAGAATGAAGTAGGCATTATTGCATCTGCCCATACAGTTCATCGTAGGCTACAACAAAATGGACTGATTGTATGAAAAGCTGCACGAAAACCTTTCCTTACTGAACAACAACGGCTCAAAAGAATTGCTTGGGCCAAGGCACACAAGAATTGTACTGTTGATGAATGGAAAAATGTTATTTTCAGTAATGAAACAACTGTTGCTATTTCCGCTGATAATGGAAATATTTATGTTCATCGTCGGGCTGGTGAAAGATATAAGGCATGCTGCACCCAGCCAACAATTAAGCACCCACATTCGGTGATGTTATGGTCCTGTATTTCAGCCAGCGGTGTTGGCCGTCTGCACATTGTTGATGATACATTGAATAGATCGAAATACACTGAAGTGCCAGAAAAACTGGTACACCAGTCTAATACTTGGTAGGACACCCACGGGAGCGCAAGACTGCAGGCATACGACGGGACATGGACTCCACTAGCTTCTGGAAATGTGCTGTAGGCAATGCACACCATACTTCCTGCAGAACGTTCCACAATTCGGGTGTGCCTCCCAGGTGGCGCAGTGGTCTAAGCGATGGCCTCTGATCATTTGTCCAAACGGGGTCCGGGTTCGAATCCCGGTGAGGCATGGATGTTGTGTTTGTCTTACGGCACTGACTCTCTTCCTTCCCTGGAACCAGTTACCCTAAATTACGGACGGGCGACTGCTTATAGCCCATTGAGTTGCTCACGGTGGTCGGTAAACCTCCAAACAAACAAACAAAAAAAAACAATTCGGGTGTATTCCGAGGTCTCGGATTCCTGTGTTCGATAGCGCGTTGCATGACATCCCAAATGTGTCCCATTACGTTCAGATCTGGGGACTTGGATGGGATGGCAGCACCCCAAACTCAGATGAATGATCCTCTAACCATAATGTGGCGTCCCGACTCCTGTGTGGAGGAGCATTGTGCTGTTGGAACAGGCCGAACCCATCAGCATGAATGCAGGACATGAATGGGTGTACCTCGTCAGGAAGGATGTGCACATAGCGTTGGCCGGTCACAGACATTTGTAGACGCACCAGAGATCCCAGTGAAGTCCAGATAAAACACACCACATACCATTACGGGCCCCTCATCAGCCGGTACAGTTCCCTGTGGACAGGCGGGATCCATGGCTTCATGGGGTTTGCGCCACACACGAATGCTTCCACCTGCCCGATACAGTTCGAAACGCGACTCGTCAGACCAGGCTACGTGTTTCCAGTCATCAAGTGTCCAGTGGCGGTGTTGCCGTGCTCAAGCGAGGCGCATAGCTCTGTGTCGTGCACCAATCATGGGGGCTCGAGTTGGGCGTCGGCTCCCAAAGCCCATATCGGGCAGGGTAAGTTGCACAGTCCGGACGCTAACGATTGTTGAGGCTCCAGCATTGAGTTCCGATGATACCTGCGAAAGTGCTGCACGCCTATATCGCGTGAAACGATTCTTGACAGCCGACGATGGTCACGTTTACCCAATGTCTTTTTATGGCCACACTTGTATCGTAGGTTGGATGTTTTGCCGGAATTCTTGTAGTCACGGTACACCCTTGCAATGGTCGTCCGTGAAAATCCGAACTTCGTTTCTACCTCCAAAATACTATGGCCCCCTCATGCCGAAAACAGCTCTGACAGTTGGCAAGGATGTCTATCGCTTTATACACGCATTGGCGGACGCAACCGAGTACGCGCATAGGTGACGTTGCTATGTATTTTGCATAAGTTCGTCTGTACCAGTTATTCTGGTACTTCAGTGTATGTGGATATTTTGAAAACCAAACTGCTACTATCTGCACAGGACATGGGTGTGCAGAATATTATCTTTCAGGACGATAACGCGCCATGTCATCGGTCAAAGTTGGTTCACGAGTGGTTTAATCGAAAAGTTATAAGAACACTTCAGTGGCTGGCACAGTAACCGAATCTTAATCCCATAGAAAATCTGTGGGTGAGATTGAAGCAAAAGATCCGTCAACAAGGACCCACATCTAAATCAGCATTAATTGAGTCTGTAAGGGTTGTATGGCACCTAGTTATCACCAATGGACAACTATATGAGCATTTGTAAGAGCTGTAAGCAGTTGCCAGCCCCTAAATTAGAACTACTGGTTCAAGAGAAGGGAGGAGCTAAACGCCATGAGACAGTCCATGCTTTCCTCAGGGCTTCAGTCCAGACTCAGTTCGGGGGAAAACCTTTTTTTTTTTTTTTTTGATTGGGTTTTTTTTTTTAATGATTTATTGTACCTGGTGGTACAGACATGACAAACATGATACAGATATTTCACAGCAACAAGTACAAATCACACATGGTGTACAGCATGCCACCAAATGATCAATGTACACAGATATAGCCAGTGTTGATCATGTAACACATTGTGAATAAGTATACATCAAACATGGATTTTACAGTATGTTAAATGACCAATGTACACAGATAACCAGTGTTGAGCAAGTAACATATTGAGAGCCAGTGCCGAAAGACAAACACAAACATTCATGCCTCACCGGGATTCGAACCCAGACCCAACTAGGGCGAATGGTCATAAGCCCGCGCCACCGAGGTGGCGCAATAACCTTAATCATTTGACCCCCTGGAAACGTGATTCGCATTCGAAATTTGTTTTGCGACCGACGGCGCTAATAAATAATTAGGTTGATGATTCGAGTACGCCCATTTTCTACAACGCAGAGTTTTGTTGCTAAATAGCGTAAAGTTATTTTTATTTATAGCATATTATTCAAACTTCTGTAACTTAGACTCCTACTTCTTTCAATCGATAACTGGGACAATATGTAGCAGTTCCGTACATTTTTCCTTTGTACGATGCAGCCAAAAAGTTATGTAAAAGAACATTTACTGGAAACCGAGGCAAACGTATTATTTGCATTTCGTATAATATATCCGCTTCGTTAAATTCGTCGATATTGAGAGATCTGGGATTACGATCCCCAGCGGTGACCGTATAACAATTATTCCTGCTACGAGGCGTCAATTAAATTTCAATTTAGAATATCTAGTTTTTATATAATCGGTAAAGAAGTGTTCTATCATCATACCATCTAGTTTTGCGCATTATCAGTATAATCTATGACTACCTCACTTTTCAGAAGCACATTTTGTTGCTAAATGGACACCGAGGAATATTTTTCTTTTCAAAATATATCTGAGCACACTCCTGAAAGTCGAAAATTATAAAAATGTCTTTAGAAAGTCTGATTTCCGTAGCCATTAGCAGAATTTTAGATGCAATCTATTCCCACTACATAGCACAAAATTTGATTTTTGATCGACAAATTTTCAAATTGCGCATTGCAGAATGAAAACAAGAAAGATGACGCCTAATTTTCGGGTGTATTGAGCACGTCTTTTGCATCCGTTCTGACGAGAATTAAATTTATCAAAGCTATTCAAAGTCAATGGAACCGGTATGGTAAACAATAGTATCTGACCGAAGAAAGAAGTTTTTGAATCAGGTTTTTTATCCAGCAGATATTGCTGTAAGCGGAATCGTGAACTTTCGCCCTCTGGTAGCAGACTTATGAGTTGTTATTTTTTTTTAATTTATATGATAAACATTTCGCAGCGGAAACGCTTTCCAAATAAGAAATAATTTTTCAAATCGGACTCTTCGAAGCAGAGATATGGAAAAATATAAGACATGCATCTATGCCCTCTTGCGGGAAAACCATGCATTATTTTAGGAAGAAAGTATTCTCAAAAAGTGTTTCGATGTGAGTGGTATCAGTCCAAGAAAAAAAATTTTAGTCGCGTTTTCAGGTGCTCAGATTTTGCTGCTAATACACCAGAAGCAGAAATTAGCACTTACGTTCCCTGGTGGCTAAACCATTCTTTACCAAATATAAGGAATTATATGAAAATCATTTCCCATCAGGAGCTGTATGCGATACAGGAAAAAATTTTCAAATCGGATTTTTAGAAGCAGAAATAACGCAGAAAACGCAATTTATCTTTGCGCCCCCTAACGGAAAGTCTATGATTTACTTGAAAATTTTGAATTTATACGAAAAATATTTCGCATCGGAAACACTATCCAACAAATAAGGAATTTTTCAAATCGGACTCCTAGAAATAGAAATATTGACAAAAATAAGATATACATCTACGCCCCGTGGCGTAGGAACCATGAATTATTTTAAGAAGAAAATATTTCTAAAAAGTTTGTCGACGTGAGTAGTATTGGTCCAATAAACGAATTTTTTTTCAAACGAAATTTCAGACGCTCAGATTTTGCTGCAAGTACATCAGAAGCGGAAATTAAGGCTTACACCCCCTGGTGGCCATACCATTTTTTACAAAAAATTGGAAATTATATGCGCAGGATTTCCCATCAGGAACTGTGTCCGGAGCAGAAAGAATTTTTCAAATTGAAGTTTTAGAAGAAGGGATATTGGGTAAAACGTAATTTACATTTGCGCCCCCTAGCAGAAAGTCTATGATTTACTTGAAAATTTTGAAATTATATTGAAAATATGTCACATCGGATACTCTATCCATTAAAGAAAGAATTTTTTAAATCGGACCATTAGAAGAAGAGCTATTGACAAAAATAAGATATAGATCTACGCCCCCTGGCGGAGAAACCATGCAATATTTTAAGAAGAAAATATTCCGAAAAGCTTTGTCAACGTGAGTGGTATCGGTCCACGAATGAATTTTTTCAATCGAAACTTTAGAAGCTAAGTTTTTTTGGCAAATACATCAGAAGCAAAAATTAACTCTTACGCCCCATGGTGACCAATATATTCTTTACCAAAAATTAGATATTATATGCAAAAGACTTTCCATCAGGAGCTGTATCTGCTGAAGAAAATAGTTTTCAAATCGGAGTTTTAGAAGAAAAGATATCGGGGAAAACGTAATTTACTTTTACGCCCCCAGCGGAAAATCTATGCGTAACTTGAAAAAGTAACTGTACCTAAAATACTCTCCGACATACATGCAAGCTAAAAATAAAAGAATTTCTTCAATCGGATGCTTAGAAGCAAATATATGGAATAAAATGTATTCTGAATTCGACATCATCTGCATTTACGCCCTCTAGTGGCGAAATTTTACATAATAAAAAAAACGAAATAAAGGGTCATCATTGGCACATTTCGAGGTCCCCAATGCAAAAAGAATTTTTCAAATCTGACTATTTGTTGCAGAGATATGGTGTCTACAGACGGACGGACGGACAAACCGATAACATAAGCGCGATATTTTTTTTTTTGCAAAAGACGTGCTAAAAATGGTTTTAACACTGACTTTTCAACGTGAATTAATGCTCTGTCCGCACACTTTCTGATTTTCAAGACAGTAACAGCCATGATGATTTACTTCAAATTGCAGTAACTTTAAGCGCTTGATTGTGTGTCTGCGTAATGTTCTTGGTAAATTTCGATGGCATGTTTTTTTACATCAATAATAATCACAATGGCCAGTGTAAAAGAATCAGCACTTCGTATTTAATGCATTTTTCCTTTTTATTTTATTGCTTCATGGAAGATCCAGTCGGCATCAAGGCACACATCAATCTCACAATGCTTATATTCGTTGTTGGCTACATAGATCTTAATAGCTCTTACACTCAATAGACAAACCATTAGGGATAAGGGGATGGGCAATTGTCATGAGCACCCCCCCCCCGGCCGAGGGAAACAGACCCAAACCGAACGTAAATGATAAACAGGCAGATAGCACGGCTTCACAGCAGTGTATCGCAATCGGAGAACATACAGTCGTGGCCAAAAAATCGTGCACCAGTAGACCGAAAGTCAATTTTTGATGTTTAAAGTCAACTTATACAGCGTAATGGTAAAGCCAGGAAAACATATTATACATCATTTTAAAGGACATTTTATGGCTGAATTCAAATATTTTTAAAGAATGTTATTACCAGTAAGAGATGTGAAGTTACAAGCAAAAGTACAGCGTCTAGTAATAAAAAGCAAAAAAATAGTGGAATTTGTAAAATCAGTGTACAATGCATTTAACGTAAAATTACTGAACAGTACATTATTGAAACTTGCAGGACACTTGAAATAACTAACCAAGAAGCAAAATACGCTTTAATATTGAATTGAATAACCACGGGTTCTTAGTAACAAAGTGCACCTTCTTGGCATGGAACTAACGAGCTTCTCTTAGTTGTCCATTGGTGATAACACGGTGCCATACAACCCTTACAGACTCAATTAATGCTGATTTAGATGTGGGTCCTTGTTGACGGTACTTTTGCTTCAATCTCACCCACAGATTTTCTATGGGATTAAGATTCGGTTACTGTGCCAGCCACTGAAGTGTTCTTATAACTTTTCGATTAAACCACTCGTGAACCAACTTTGACCGATGACATGGCGCGTTATCGTCCTGAAAGATAATATTCTGCACACCCATGTCCTGTGCAGATAGTAGCAGTTTGGTTTTCAAAATATCCACATACACTGAAGTACCACTCGTGAACCAACTTTGACCGATGAAATGGCGCGTTATCGTCCTGAAAGATAATATTCTGCACACCCATGTCCTGTGCAGATATTAGCAGTTTGGTTTTCAAAATATCCACATACACTGAAGTACCAGAATAACTGGTACAGACGAACTTATGCAAAATACATAGCAACGTCACCTATGCGCGTACTCGGTTGCGTCCGCCAATGCGTGTATAAAGCGATAGACATCCTTGCCAACTGTCAGAGCTGTTTTCGGCATGAGGGGGCCATAGTATTTTGGAGGTAGAAACGAAGTTCGGATTTTCACGGACGACCATTGCAAGGGTGTACTGTGACTACAAGAATTCCGGCAAAACATCCAACCTAAGATACAAGTGTGGCCATAAAAAGACATTGGGTAAACGTGACCATCGTCGGCTGTCAAGAATCGTTTCACGCGATATAGGTGTGCAGCACTTTCGCAGGTATCATCGGAACTCAATGCTGGAGCCTCAACAATCGTTAGCGTCCGGATTGTGCAACTTACCCTGCCCGATATGGGCTTTGGGAGCCGACGCCCAACTCGAGCCCCCATGATTGGTGCACGACACAGAGCTATGCGTCTCGCTTGAGCACGGCAACACCGCCACTGGACACTTGATGACTGGAAACACGTAGCCTGGTCTGACGAGTCGCGTTTCGAACTGTATCGGGCAGGTGGAAGCATTCGTGTGTGGCGCAAACCACATGAAGCCATGGATCCCGCCTGTCCACGGGGAACTGTACCGGCTGATGAGGGGCCCGTAATGGTATGTGGTGTGTTTTATCTGGACTTCACTGGGATCTCTGGTGCGTCTACAAATGTCTGTGACCGGCCAACGCTATGTGCACATCCTTCCTGACGAGGTACACCCATTCATGTCCTGCATTCATGCTGATGGGTTCGGCCTGTTCCAACAGCACAATGCTCCTCCACACAGGAGTCGGGACGCCACATTATGGTTAGAGGATCATTCATCTGAGTTTGGGGTGCTGCACCACCGTGAGCAACTCAATGGGCTATAAGCAGTCGCCCGTCCGTAATTTAGGGTAACTGGTTCCAGGGAAGGAAGAGAGTCAGTGCCGTAAGACAAACACAACATCCATGCCTCACCGGGATTCGAACCCGGACCCCTTTCGGACAAAGGATCAGAGGCCATCGCTTAGACCACTGCGCCACCTGAGAGGCACACCCGAATTGTGGAACGTTCTGCAGGACGTATGGTGTGCATTGCCTACAGCACATTTCCAGAAGCTAGTGGAGTCCATGTCCCGTCGTATGCCTGCAGTCTTGCGCTTCCGTGGGTGTCCTACCAAGTATTAGACTGGTGTACCAGTTTTTCTGGCACTTCAGTGTATTTCGATCTATTCAATGTATCATCAACAATGTGCAGACGGCCAACACCGCTGGCTGAAATACAGGACCATAACATCACCGAATGTGGGTGCTTAATTGTTGGCTGGGTGCAGCATGCCTTATATCTTTCACCAGCCCGACGATGAACATAAATATTTCCATTATCAGCGGAAATAGCAACAGTTGTTTCATTACTGAAAATAACATTTTTCCTTTCATCAACAGTACAATTCTTGTGTGCCTTGGCCCAAGCAATTCTTTTGAGCCGTTGTTGTTCAGTAAGGAAAGGTTTTCGTGCAGCTTTTCATACAATCAGTCCATTTTGTTGTAGCCTACGATGAACTGTATGGGCAGATGCAATAATGCCTACTTCATTCTCCCACTCATTTCTTAAATCAGTATCTATTTCAAACCTTGATTTTAAGGAACGACGAATCAACATGCGATCATCACGCTCAATACGCAGCCTTGGTCGATCTATATATTTTTTTCTGTTTCCCACACATCCAGTTTCTGCAACTTTTTTAATAGTGCGTAAGACAGTGGAAAGGTCACAGCCACATTTAACTGCAGTTTTACGACTACTGAATCCAAGTTCATGCAAAGTAATAATTTCTGCCCTGGTTTGAAGAGGCAGGACCAATTTTCGGGTATTTGACATTCTGAAATTAAAATATCACCAGGAATTCTGCATAAACTACCTCCCACTGACTACAAGCAGCTGCGTTCTAAGTCGACAAAACATTACCATTTGTCATTTTCTTGTAGGACTTCCGTCCACAGTGAGTAGAGTTTAGGTCTCAGCCACCTACAGCGAGATCGCCTTTTGGGCAGGACACAGAAACCGAAGGAATGAGAGCAAGCCTAGCGACTTTGACAGAACAGTTTGTAGTGAGATTAGAGTATACAGTAGATGGCGCCACCGTATAAGTACGATGTTGCACACAGAGGGGTGAGAGAATTTCAGGGGGGGCATAGGAAAGGATACCCATTTAACCAGTGGGTCCGTCACTTAGCGTGCTCGTCCGATATTCAGCGATTGTTAGTAAATCACACCATCTCTGAAAGATCAGCCCAGGTTCGAACCTGAGGACCTTGCATCGATAGTCTGACTCGCTAACCGCTAAGCCATCCGCGGCTTATTCTAAGTCGACAGACAATTCTATTTCCTTTTATATCTCACTAGCGGACGTAGGAGAAAGCTATAGTGGATTAGAAGGGCGCGAACGCTTTTTCAGAGCTGGATTTGTGTTTCCTTACTTCCACATTTTTGCTTGTAACTTCACTTCTATTAAAGGTAATAACATTCTGTAAAAATACTTGAATTCAGCGTAAAATTTCCTTTAAACTGATGAATAATATTAATTCCTGACTTTGCCATTACGCTGTATAAATTGACTTCAAACATCAAAAATTGACTTTCGGTCTATTGGTGCAGGACTTTTGGCCACATCGTAGACGGAATGCAGGCGCAAGACAGATGGATTGCTCCATCGCCCAAGTGGTAAGAACCCTACGCTTCCCAAGGACTACCGTATTTAGAGCATACCACGATTATACCATCGACTGACTTACCAGCACTCAGAGATCAAGCGGTGGCAGACCACGCGCCATTGATTACCGGGGCAACGTAGACTCTCCAGACTCGTAAAGACAGTCCGCTTGGGAACGGTGGCTCAAATCACATCCGGGTAAAATGTTGGAGGTCTAAGCAGCGTCAGCGAAGGAACGGTACAGCGCACGCTTCAAGCCCTAGGTTATGGGAGCTGACGCCCTACTCGTCATCCAACATTACGCCACGCCTGGTGCCGGGAATATTAAAACTGGACTTCTGTAGAGTGGCACTACGTCGCATGGTCAGAAAATTCCGTTTAAAGCTGAAAATCCTTTAAATACGTGGTGTCAGCGAATAAACGAAGACATTATCGCTCTTTCCACGTTTTATCAACACATAGCAACCGAAAATTTGTTATCCGCTCATCGCTGGGGATCCGAATCCCAGATCTCTCGATATCTAGACGAGTGTGTTAGCCTTACGCTACGGTGGCCAACAATCAGCGGCGCTATGTATGTTTTTCTGTCAGCTTCCGGCATCAAAAATCCGTAAGATGGTGAATAAACAAAATCATCACTTTTTCTACATTTTATCAAAACATAGCAACCGAAAAATTGTGTTCCGGTCACGGCTGGGGATCGAAATCCAAGATCTCTCGATATCTAGACGATTGTGTTAGCCTTACGCTACGATGGCCAAATATCAACGGCTCTGTATGTGTTTTTCTTCTGACATCACAAATCCGTAAGATGGGCTCAGCAGCTGAAACGTCTCCATCTGGTGGGCATTATCGGCAATGGCTACATATTAATTATAGCAGTTAAATCCAAAGAGCGAGAACAAAAGTGAAAATCTTCCAAACACGTGGCGTCAGTAAATAAACAAAGGCATCGCTCTGAAAAACGCACATAGCGCCATTGGTTGTTGTCCACCGTAGCGCAAGGCTAACGCACTCGGCTAGATATCGAGAGGGCTGGGATTCGGATCCCCAGACGTGACCGGATACCAATTTTTCGATTGATATGGGTTGATAAAACGTGGAAAAAGCGATGTCTTTGTTTATTATATCCGTTCAAAGCTGTACCGAGCTGACGAGAGTGTAGGGTTGTGGCGTCGACAGCATGAGGCCATGGCCCCGTCATGCCAGATTGGCTCTGTTCAAGGAGGTGGTGGCTCTGTGATGGTTTGGGGAGCCTTCTCATGCAACACATTTGGTTCCTTAGAATGTCCGAGGATGTCTTTGTCCGCTGCGCGCAACCAATGTGCGCATGGCGTTCGCGCGTTCTGTGGCCGAAGGTCTGCTCCAGCATTGCGCCACCCGTCGGGCCTCAAATACCCAGACATGACACGAAAAACACTCATCTGAGTTTGGAACCATCTAGTGGTCCCCAAGGTGTCCGGATTGAAACCCTGTGGAAGCTCTCTGGGATGCAATGGAGCAGAACATCAGATTCATGTATCCTGGACAGTCATCTTGGGCGAAGTTGCGGGCAATGCTGCAACAAGTATGTGTGGCATTATCACCGGAAACCCACCGGTACCTGTTGGAGCCAGTGCATCGGTGTGTTCAGGACGTTATTCGCGCTAGAGGAGGGCCACTGTTCTCTACTATCTCTACATTTTGTTCATTGATTGTATGTCAAAATTTAGCAATCTACGTTGCAACTACAAAAAATCTCATACATAAAGCGCTATATCAGGTATTATGCATAAATCTCATCATCTCCACATCAGCAACCTCACCTAATGTATTCAATCTAAGCATCTTATCTGTCTCTGACTAATTGCCAACATTGCCAAACTGTAAAAGCTCTTCGTTGAAGTAATGTATCGTTCAGTGACAAAATGTTTAACTAAGGAGTAAGTAAATTTACATAAGAGAATAGAAACTCACAAGGAAGGTAAAATAGTGATACAGTGGAACTTCGGACTTGTGTCCACAGTCGTGGAACAACACTTTGTGAACTCCAATGGCTTCTGCTACCAACTCGTGTTTCTGACCTGCTTCCGTCATGCCAATAGTTCTTCACGCCGTCGATTCCGGAAAATAATGCTGTTGAGACATCCTTCGAACCAAAGACTCCAAGAAACGAAATGCCACCATAAACGGGAGAAAATAACGCAGCTCACGAAAAACCTTACTTATTCCAATATGTGATGTTTTCCGTTCTGACGTCACAGCCGGTAATTTGCATAAAGATATGTATGATTCGTCATTCTACAACTTTTGTATGTCGCAGCGTTTTCTACGTTTCGGTAAAATATCACATGATTGGCTTGCATAGTGCCAGCAAAGACACATCTCCCTAATTATTTCGAACAGTGTATGCGCAGTTATGTAAAAAAACGTACAGTCATAACAGCTCCGGTTAAGCATGGATGTTGTGTTTGTCTTACGGCGGTGGCTCTCTCCCTTCCGTGGAACCAGTGGCTCTAAATTTTTTTTTTTTTTTTTGGAGGTTTAACGACCACCGTGAGCAACTCAATGGGCTATAAGCAGTCGCCCGTCCCTAATTTAGGGTCACTGGTTCCAGGGAAGGGAGAGAGCCAGTGCCGTAAGACAAACACAACATCCATGCCTCACCGGGATTCGAACCCGGACCCCTTACGGACGAATGATCAGAGGCCAACGCCTTAGACCACTGCGCCACCGGGGCGGCGGCTCTAAATTAGGGAAGGGCGATTGCTTATAGCCCAATGAGTTGCTCACGGCGGTCGATAAACCTCAAAAATAATAATAATAACGGCAGCAAGTCCCAACTCGATACTTGGTCACACATTCCAGACCCATTGCTCAAGCAGTAGTCATTTATCTACGTCTTATTGACTTGACTGCGGACCAGGAGTTTCCGAAAAGAAAAAAACCCTGTGGTGGGCTGACATATGAAATTAAGGAGATATAACGAAAAGTAACAAACTTAAGTAAGAACAAAGAGAAAAAAGTGACAGATGTTAAATAAGAGCATGTAAGTCACAAAGGAACGTGCAACGGTCACCCAGCTCACCCACCAGTACACCAGCGCTGCAGTTCGACGTATTTCCACAGCACCATGCGCCTTACTTTGTTTCGCCTGGGGTTCCACAACGAGAGATCAACGAGGATACCCATCATGACGTCCAGTCATCGTAAATAACGCCTCGCATGGGCCAAGAAATGTCGGCAAGGATTCCTCGACAGATGGATGAAGGTCGTCTAGATGATAAATTCCGCTTCCTCCTGCACCATGCTGATGGTCGGGTTAGCGTATATCGTAAACAGCATGAAGCATTCGTTGCTTATCATCTCGCAAACACTGAGTAGTGTAAGCTACAGTGACCTGTTAGCCCACCATCTCAATCCATATCAGCAGGAGGAGTTTGACTGGACCACAGTGCCATCTTTCATCAGGAAAACGCATCGTGTCATCAGGCTCGTATAACTACTGAATAGTTAGAGGAACACGACAACGAATTCGCCACATTGCCTTCTCCCCAAACTTCCGTGAGTGTAACCCAATTAAACATACACTATATTCACAAAAGTCATCGGACACCTAGAAGAGAAACACAACATAGCATTTATTGACACACATTAGTACGGTGTCGGTCCACTTTTGGCCTTAATGCATGCACTGACCCTTCGAGACATGCTTTCGACAAGGTTTTGAAACACAGCGATACAAATGCGCTTTCATTCAGTACATAATGCTGCCTCTAAGAGTTGTTTAATAATAGGCTTTGGTTCCGAACTTCTTATGCGACGGTCTAGTTCATCCCATAGGGGATCTATGGGATTAAGATCAGGGCTTTGTGCTGGCCAGTCCACACACAATACGGAATTATCGTCAAATCACGCCGTTACAGCCCTTGCCTTATGGCTCGGTGCATTATCCTGCTGGTAACAACAATTCTCGGTTCCATAGTATTGCCAAAGAGTTGGTAGGGCATAATTGTCAAGAATATCGACGTAGACGCGGTGCTTAACAGGTTTGTCCTCGATACCCTGCATGGGCCGGAACCATGCCACGTAAAACACCCCCACACGAGTACACATGCCAGCTCCAAACTTGACCCTAGGAACAGGACATTATGGTAAATAGCGTTCCCCGGCTGATGCCATATCCCCACACGTCCATTAGACTGATGGATCGTGTATGGAGTCATCAATCCATAGGACCTGTTTCCATTAATCTACGGTCCACGATAAATGTTCTTTACCCCATGCCAAACGAACAATAGCATTCCGAGTGGAGATGAAAATCTTATGAGCAGCAGCTCGACCACGGTAACCCATGGAATGAAGTTCTATGCGAATGATAAGTGTACATATCCAGGTTCCAGCATTTTTACTCACCTGTACACCGAGGTCTTCTGCAGTACTCCGTCGATTATCGTAAAGACTTTCCTGATGCTTCGACGTCCTCTATCACTGCTTTTCTTTAGTCTACCGGCACGTTTTGCTGCTTCAGGCACGCCATGCGTGTTCCACTTATTCCGTACATCCAAAACAGTAGACTTGTGTATGTTTAAATGCCTCTCGGTTTCTCTTATGGACAACCCACTAATATAACACCCAACAATCTTTCCTTTCTCAAAGTCAGTTCTCTCCCGCCGCGACATTTTCATTCAACCTTACAGTGCGATATGACAGCGGTCAGCTGGAGGCTTGTTTTTATACCGTGTTTAGCTGCACCCCGCCTCTTAACAACGCGGCGGATCCGTTCATTTGCTTTTGAAGGGGTGTCCGGTGACTTTCGTCAATATAGTGTATGTGGGATGTGCTCGAACGGGTTGTGAGAACTGCTGATCTTCCTTCAGGGAGTGAGCGTGAAATGACGGATCTACTGCAGCGGGCGTTGGTCAAGTTACGAATAGAGGCTGTTTGGCGCCTTTTAGAATCTGTTCCTAGGCGTTTGCGGGGCGTGTGTGCACAGAAAGGTAGATCAACGCGTTATTCAGATCAGATCATAAGTAGAGGATTTTAGGAAGGTAGTGCCTGATCTCAGGTCTTAAACAACCCTTAGAAATAGGAAGCTACGAAATTTGGGCTAGAGTGCCCGATAAGAAAGTCACACGGAAGCGAGGTACAAAGGGGAAGGAAGGCGCCTTCATTTATTACCAGTACCCGGGGTCCGACTGCTTGGCGTGCCCATCCGATGCACGGCGAATATTTAGTGGTTCGAACGTTCGTGCCTGCTAGAATCGAACCTGAGATCTCTCCGTGGCAGGCACGGACGTTGACTACTAGGCCATCCGCATCCCTATCAACGCGTTACTAGGTAGGTGTTCTTAATACAAAGCTAACTCAGTGTATATATATATATATATATAGTTAATAAAAAAGTGAATAAAATAAGAAATGGTCTCAAAGCAGTAGTACCGTCGTCCAAAGGCCTGAATTTCATATGGCTTCAGAAAACTTCAGAGAATATCTGCTAGCAGATCATATACTGTATTTCTAGATTACTGGAACTAATTTCTGGTCCAGCTACAAAATTCAAGCTCTCGTTTTACTGACGGTTTGCTAAGTGTGTTCATGGGTGATTTGCGTGCCGCTATAACTGATATCTTCCTGCAATAGAATTCACATACGAATATTCATACCTGCGTTAAGTCGAGCGGTTTTGAGAAATAAAATGTTTCTTTTATGCCTTTTTTTATAAAGAAGAACGCAATGGATTCAGCGACTGTTTCTTTATTTACCACAATACTTGAATCATTAAAAGCACAAATCACGTTGGTTTTCTTAGCATCATATATAATTCAATACAATGTTCAATCTTATTGCATACATCCATCGATAACTTCCATATTTTACAGTAATATTCTGTACTTCATTATTTCTTTATCTAACGTCTTTGAGAAATTAATCAATTATTATGTTTCATATATAGCAACATGGTTAAAAGGAATTTATCCAATACATTTCACATTTTTATAACTCAGCTTATGTTGGACATTTAAACTAAATGATCTAGGAATGAAATTTAAGAAATCATTTGCACTTCTTACGACGTCAAAAACAATCATTTGCACTTCTTACGGAATCAAAATCTCATCAGTCAATTTCGGAACCCTTTCTTTTAGCAAATATTCCAAAGGATTTTTTATAACTATTCCTTTTTTTGAGTTTCGTTGGTGGTGGCTTTAATTAATATAATATAATCGACGTTAATAGCGTCATATAATATATAATTGATTTAATAATCATTAAGTTAGAATAGTTCTTATTTTTTCCCTGCAATGCTTCTGACGTGGCAAAGAAAAATGCAGTTGCCGTTACTTTCTCTGGGATCCTGAAAAAAAGAAAAATAAATAATTAAATGCACGTGACTTTTCAATCTAAACGTTACAACATAAATGCAGTTAGAAAATATTTTGGCATTTTGCAGTAAGATATGCAGTAGCAGTACAAATGCAATAAGTAAATTACTAATTGGTCCTTCTTTCTTCGATTAATAGAAACGTTTATAATTTGTCTTTCCTTTTTTTGAGCGATTCAATCATTAAAAACTACAAGGCATCTCAGTAAACAATCCAAACTATTAAGATCAACCATATGTTCTAAATTTGAACAAAAACAACAAATTGTTTGGACATTTTCAATACGAAATCAATATAAGAGGGTTGTACAGAAAGTAATGGAAAAGTTGGCATATATGTTGCTCTTAACTGACAGAGGTCGTTCAAATTGCACATGTTGATAGAGTAACTCTTTCTCCATACAAAGGTACTACTCAACATAGTTTCCATCACAAGCGATGCATTTGCACCATCGTTGAACCCAACCCTCGAATCCTCTTTTGAAAAATATCAAGTGGTTATTGCTGTAAAGTCCTCACTTGAATTTTTTCACCTCACTTTCACATCGTCTGTGTCATCAAATCGTTGTTCCGGAATACTGTCTGGCATTGCATGGAACAGGTGGAAATCAGAGGGCGCCAGATCTGGGCAGTACGGTGGATGGGGGAACTCTGACTAGCCTAATTCCCTGATCGCCTGCTTTGTTGCCAAAGATGTTTGTGATTTCGCATTGTCATGGTGAATGTGGACCCTTTTCAGATTCTTGTTCGGTCTGTTCCTCCTTATGTCTTCTCTAAGCCTCTTGAGTGTCTCAATGTAACCCTCGCTGGTCACGGAACGGCAACGTTCCAGGAAATCAAGCAGAATGACACCCTTGTCATCCCAAAAAAACAGGCACCATGACTTTCTGTGCTGATCGTCGGCTCTTGAACGTCTTAGGCCTTGGTGAAGAGGGATGACGCCATTCTATGTATTGATTCTTCGTTTCTGGATCGTGAAGATACACAAACGTTTCATTCCCTGTCATCAAATAAAAAAATCGTGTCTTCATTAGCTTCAAACGCTCCCAGCAGATTAGAGCAGACTTCCACACTTCTATCCATCAAATCGAGTGCCAACTGCCGAGGTATCCACTTTGCACACACTTTCCGATACCTTAGGTCTTCCACCATCTTCTGTATGGCATTGTGACCACAATTCAGTTGTGCAACCAGCTCACGGACTGTGACCACAGCCTATACTCCGAGACAACCTAATAGTGAGCCACTATGAAGGGTACGAAACAGTTACCTCCGCCACGAAAAATAGTCCCTATCGTTTAGAGCGAAAAGCATCTGAATTACTGCTTAGAATCCATTTTTGTTTGCTCAACTGTTTATCAGACAAAATAGCTGTCTAAAAAAACATTCTAGAAATTAGAGCGCTTTTAGAAATAAATTTGTTCTGAGAAGTTGCTGAACCAAGAGCTTCGCACTTTCGGTTGTTTCTGCCCACTTGGGATACAACTCGGACAGGGGGAAGGGGTGGAAGACCTCTCCCAACATTAACAACACAGAGATAGTATATTGACAAACGGGGAAACTTGAAGGGTGTGTTACTTAAACAGGTAGTAAGGGAAGCAGTTTGGCCTCCACCAGACCCGCACTGCTTGTCAGATGTGTGGGTGTGTGGGGGAGTGGGAATCAGAAAGGAAACAGTAGAAGAACACATTGACGCGGATGGATACCATTCTTGCGTTCCACGACGGGATGTGATAAGACTCTCTCGCCTTTCCCAGTAGTACACTTTTAGGGTGAATTGGAGTATAGTTGTACAACCAGCTCACGTATTGCGACTCGTCTCTCCGCGCGAATCAATTCATCCACTCTCTGACGATTCGTGTCTGTGGTCGCAGATGATTGTCTCCCGCTGCGCAGTTTGCCTTTAGTACTGGTTTCCCCGTTCTTTAAACTTCTTCATCCATCTGTGCACATTGTTCTTGTCAATGGTGTCATCTCCGTAAACGTTCTACAGCCTTCTGTGGATGTCGGACAGCCTGCGCCCTTCCTTCGTCAAGAACTCAATGACGGCACGTTATTTTTGACTGGAACTCATTATTTACCTACAATGAAGAAAAAGGGTTACTATAGAGGAAGAGTTACTCTACCAACATGTGCCATTTGAACGACCTCTGTCAGTTAATAAAAAGTTTGTGCCCACTTTTCTATTACTTTCGGTACAATCATCGTATCTTTACCGCTTTTCTTAATACCTCACATGTTTTCTTCCTCCACGCCATCACTCCTTTCTTGTATTTTTTCATGTTTTCTTTGGCTAATATATTTAGCACAAACATAAAGCATCGACGTTAATAGGTCATATAATAAAGTTCGTAACAAATTTGTTTTTCCCTATACCGATGGCCCTGAATTTAAAAGTCTAAGTAAATGTTTAAGTAAGTCGAGGTTTTGATGAAGTTCTTCAAATTCAGCAGTTTAAGTATATTAATAAAACTTCTGCCCCTTCAAAGAACTTTTCAGCTTTAAGGAATGGATCCTGAACACATATTCCTTTATATATATGGAGCTAACTTAGATCTAAAGTCATTTCAGCAAAGGATAAATATTTTTAAACTTGATTTTCTATAATTTTACTGAAAAGCATATATTTTCTATATTGAAGCAAATTAATTTATTTTCAAGCAAACTATTTTATTCCCAAACAAATCTTCGAGCAAATAAATGAATAAGAAAGAAACAAGTTTTGGTAAATATAGTAAGAGTAAATTCTGAATTAACGAAGAGAAACAGGAAAACACACAGTTAGAGGAATTAGGATACGAAGAATCAATCGCAAAGTTTCATAAAGTACACTGCCTATACAGCACAAAACGTTTGAGATATGTACCAATAATGTTACAATCTCTCATTTTCGTTACACTTTCAAAAATATCTTACAATTGCGTTTCAGCAACATCAATTTTAGAACATAACTCTTTGTACATTACAGTTACATTAAAAATAGCATTCACCGATACTACTGTTTTATAGTTTCCATTGTACATAACTGCTACCTTGATGTTACATTCCGGCGATATTTAAGATTTTTGGTTTGGCAACGGCTTGGAGGCGAATGCGCATTTATGCCATTTCACCGAAGCATTCTCCTAGTCGTATTTCCATGTGCTACCGGGATATTGTTTGGTGATACTGTCGTACTTGAGTTAGCTAGTTAGTTGATCTAATATTTCATCCTTTTTGTGTGTGTGTGTGTGTGTGTGTGTGTGTGTGTGTGTGATTCAAGATCATCTAAAACTGATTGTTTTGATTATTATAATTTTTAAATTCTAAAAAGCATTTTATAAAATCTAAGCAGATGGCTATGTTGTTGTATTAATATACTATACCAGCATGTTGTTTTTTTTACTTGAAGCTGAAAATTTTCATATTGGTAGGTATTTAGAGAAATGACGAATTTGATTTTCTTTCTTATTTTCGCTGAAATGTAGTCTATTCCACATGTACACTGCTGAACAATTGCTAAGGACGGATCATAAACAGGTATATAGCGCATAAAAAAGTAAGTGTGGTTGGATGCCAAGTGAAATAAAATAATGTCAGAATGCCAGGACATTACAAGAAAGACAATTTATTGTGCTCTGAAATCCAGAAGGCTTTGGAACGTGTTCAAGGGACAAACAGGCCATTTTGTGCAGAATACGTAAACGTGAAAAAATGCAATTACCGTCCGCAGGCGTTCCGGCATAAGATGTCAATACGGGATATGGCCACGATGGAGGGCGATGCAAGATTCCACACGTCGTGTCATGCTTTGCACAACATTATCAAGCAGCTGTTGGGTTAATTTATCCCATTTCTCTGTCAGTGCACGGATGAGGGTGTCCTTGTTTATTGGAGGGCATTGGCGACCAGCAAGACTCCTCCCCAAATCATCCCACACATTTCCAATGGGATTCAGATCTGGAGAACGTGCTGGCCCTACGAGGCGTTGAATATCCTCGCTCTCAAGACACTCCTGGACAGCGACTGTTCGATGACATGTTGCGTTGTCATCCATGAAAATGAATCTATCACCGACAGCATCACGGAACATGCGAACATGAGGTAGCAGAACATCATTAATATATCGTTGGCCAGTCATAGTCCCAGTTGGAAGCACATAGAGGGACGTACGGCCATTGATCATGATGCCAGCCCATACAATGACACTACATGTCGGATATCGGTCCCTTTCCTGTATGTTTGCTGGACAATATGCAGTACCACTATCACGCCAGATCAGTTGTCGTCGACAATCAGACGATAGACTGTATCTACTCTCATCTGAGAAGAGGACAGCAGACCAGTCGTTATCAGTCCAATTGCGATGTTGATGGCATCATTGCAAATGGGCGGTACGGTGACGTCTGGACAATGGGATGCACACAACAGGACGGCGGGCGTATAGTCCTCCTTCATGCAAACGTCTGGCGACAGTTTTTCGGGAGATCCGCTTGCCAGTAGCAGCCATAAACTGATTTGCTACCTCACTAGCTGTGCTGCGCCGGAGTCTTTTTGTTGATAGCACTATGTACCGATCTTCTGCACGTGTCGTACTGCGAACACGACCTCCCCCGTGACGTTTGCTACACTCTCCATTTGTTTGAAATGATTTCCAAAGCCTTGAAACAACACTGTGGCTGACGTCGAACTCCCTGGCAACATCTGTTATTTTTCGCCCTTCTTCAATCTTGCCAATAATACGGCCACGCGTAAAATCATCTAGGTGATGTCGGGAAGAGATAGTAAAAATTGCAAGTTCGTCAATTGATTCTTTCCCTTTCAACTTTGCGTTTGAACAACAACGGTCAATACGCGTCAAATCCTTTATATCTCTTATCAGAGCTATGACGTCACGAACAGGTTCGGCAATCCAAAATTTGTATATGCACAACACGTCTTACTGTATCCCGCACTTATGCTAATTTCCACATTTTCCTGTCTTCCATTTTATGTTTGCTATCGTTGCTATTGTCATCCGTCCTTAGCAATTGTCCGGCAGTGTATAACAGAAATTCGACTCCCTCATTAGGGACCGATTTTTATTTCTTTTTTTATCAATATATAAACGCCGCCACTGTTCCCAATGGACAGCGGACTGTGGTGAACCTGTGAAAACGTAAACAACCCGTAATACGATTGTTTTTGCTTTTGAGCTGTCGAGTGTAATATTTTTTATTGTGATTTTACAAAGTTCATTAAAACTATAATGTTCAACGTAGTAAATACGTAACAGTAATGTGATGATGTCACAAATATCTTTAAAATACGTAACAGTAATGTAACGAAGTTACAAATAACTTTCAAATACGTAACAGTGACCTGAAGTTGGTATGTTGAAGTCACTAAGACCTTTGACTGTAACGTATCGGTTATGTTTCAAAGTTATGTAACGTTTGAAGACATTTTGATGTAACCGTAAGGTTTCTGAAACATTACTCTTACATTGCGGAACGTATCTGAAAAGTCTCAATGTTTCAGTGCTACGTACTTGTAACATATACGAAACATGTTGTGCTGTGTGGGTGGGTTCCATAAATTAAGCAATAAACCGAAAACCCACAGTAGTTGAGCAAAATATAGTTCAAATTGCACGAAATTTGCATATGTTACGGACGCAGCATCGATGTACGGAAGGCAAATGAGTGGCGCTGGCAGCGCTTTATGCAAATACCATAGAGCTTAAAACAAGCTGTTTTGGAGAGAGTCGTCAATTCATGTGCGGCATTGAATGACAAGATTTCGAGATAGCGATTTTGTTAACATGGCTTCGAGACGTCATTTACTAGTGGAGTTACGCTACAGAGCGATAGGCCGACACGAAGCAGGGCAACGGTAGGCGGACGTCGTAAGATGGCTAAACGTCGATCATTCTGTGGTCAGTGGGATGTGGCAGCAGTTCCAAGCCACGGGTGCATCTTCCCGAAGGTACAGCGAAGGTAGGCCAAGGGCGACGACCTCCGCGGATGACCGGTATTTGCGGCTTTCGGCACGGCGGAGCAGGACGGCTACAGCGACTCGGCGGCCACAGGATGGTCGGTATCAGTTTCCACGTCACACAGAAGGTTACATGCAGAAGGACTCTATGCTCGGCCACCGGTATTATGCGTGCCCCTCACTCCATGCTACAGGAGGGAACCTATCAATTGGGCACGAATACATGTGAACTGGACTCAAAATCAGTGGAGATCCGTTCTGTTCACTGATGAGTCGCGATACTGTATACAGAGTGATTCTCGCCGAGTTTACATCTGGAGAGAGGCCGGTACTCGCTATCTTTCCTCTAATATCCAGGAAAGGGACACCTATGGTGGTGGTAGTGTTCTGGGGTGGGCAGGCATATCGTTAGGCGGCCGTACTGACTTCTATGTTTTGCCACATGGAAACCTTAAGCTCAGAGGTATAGAGCCGACATCCGGGACCCTATTGTTCGTCCGTATGTAGCCGCAATTGGCGATACATTTGTACTGCAGGCAAAAAAACGCCCCCCCCCCCCCTCACACACACAAATAGCTCGCCTCTTGCGCCAGTACCTGCAACAGGAGACTATAGTCCGTATTGCGAGGCCAGCAGGCTCTCCCGATCTGAATCCCATTGGGCTTGTCTGAGATGCTCTCCGGAGCCATGTTGTTTGCATCCAGCCACCTCCCCGAACCCTGCAGGGCCTCCGCACTGCATTCCTCGTAAAATGGACGCAGCTACTTACGGAACTGCTCGACGCCATAATTAACAGCATGGAACAACGCTGTCGGGCCTGTATTTCTGTTCGTGGTAAACACCCACCGTATTGAAGTACCTTTTCCTATTTCATCCTGATACCTATATTTCTGCATTTTCATATTTGCATCACTCATACAAAATGTAAATGTAATGTAATCACACGTTCTTAAGTTTCTTTTTTTCTTTGCTGCATTTAATCTGATAAAGCTTAGCACCAAATTTCAACCGAATCGGTTGCATACTTTTTGAATTATCATGATTTTTTCATTTGTTGCTAAATTTATGGAAACCAGTAGAGAAACTGGAACACCCGACTGGAGTAAGGAAAGACAATTTAAAAGCTGTTGAAGATACAATTGATAATCTTTCATTCTCACGAATTGGAGAAGCATCAGGAATTCTAGAATCAGATTATGGTGTTGAAGAAATGTTTGAAAAAGAAAACAAAGCTTTTTGAAGACAGACATTGACAAAATTTTAAATATTGTTTATTTAGAGCCATGGATATTTTCCAAGACAATAGAGATTATGCAATAAAGAGCACACTGTCATAGAAGATTTTATTGAAAAAAGTACCTCTTTCACAAGGGGCTGAGTCTCCGACAATGGAGCGATTGGAATACAGATCGTTATGAGCATTTTCTCCTTGTTAGCATGAAATGTTTGGGGACGGGATGAGCTGCAAGTCTTACTTACGGTCGGTTTGGCGCTTACCGGGCTGTGTCTCAAATGTTCCCTTGTTGAACTCTCAGCCCCTCTCAGGAGTGGAACCAATACGAAATGCTGAGTAAAGCTCATTTTATCCCATTGAGCTGTACATTGAGATTTTCGGTTTCACTGAATATTTTCTTAATGGGATCGCAGCAGTTTTTCTGCTCCAGAATTTCGACTGTTTCCTAATGAATTATTATACATACACAGTCGAGTCACATTATTGTGACCACCTCCAACTTTTGACGTCAACAGCGCGTAGCCAATGAAAGAAGGCGCGTGTTGTGAGCTGGCTTGGAGGGTTTATAAGCACCTATGCTAACGAAGGTGCATGGCAGAAAAGGCTTACATTTGCACCGCAGTATCGGAATTGGACCTTCGCTGATTATTAGCAAACAACTGCCTTCTCCGATGAGTCACGTTTTCTGCTTCATCGAGCGAATGGACATTGGCGCATAAGACGAGAAACATCGGAGAACAAACACTCCTCAGCCATTGCTGGAAGAACACAAGCTGGTGGAGGCAGCGTTATGGTCTGGGGAATGTTTTCGCGGCATTTTTCTGGGTCCACTCATACCTGTGGAAGGCACTATGGACCGAATTCCTTATGAATCCATCCTTGCAGACCACGTACACCGATACCTACTGATTGTCTTCCCTGGGGCGGATGGGATCTTTCAAAACGACAATGCTTCGTGTCACACAGCTAGAAATGTCCGAAAGTGGTTGGAAGAGCACGATGAAGACTTCAAAGTATCTCCCTGGTCCCGTAATTCTGCAGACACAAACCCAATTGAGCATGTGTGGGACCATCTCGATCGTGTTGTTCGCTCTATGGATATTCAATCACGCATCCTCCAGCAGCTGTCAGAAGCACTGCAGTCAGCATGGCTATACACATACCTGTGAACACCTTCCAGCACTTTATTGAGTCACTCACTCTCAGCCCGTCTAGCTGCTGTCCGCGATGCACACGGCGGTTGCTCTAGATATTAGCTAGTGGTCACAATAATGTGACTCGACCGTGCATATTTTCAAATAGAAATACGTAAACACCACCTAGCGACAGAACTGCGAATTATAAAAAAAACTACATAAGTACAAGCAAAGTGTTCCACAAAGTAAATGCTATCCGCTATTGAAAGAATTTTTTTTCAAATCGGGCATTTAGAAGCAGTGATAACGAACAAAACAGACCAAACATTTGAGCCCCTAGCGGAGAAAGTGTACAATATTTTGAGCGGAAAAATGCACACGGAATATTTTTGTTGTTAATAGTAACTGACCAAAAAATAATTTTTTCAATTGGGTTTTTGGACACGCACATATTGGTGCAAATATGCTGTAAACGGAAACGTGAACTTACGCCCTCAAGTAGCAAGCTTGTGTGTTTAAAAAATTGAAGTTGTATGCGAAACATTTCTCATCAGAAACGCTCTCGGAAAAGGCAAAAAATTTTTAAATAGGACCAAAATAAGAAATATATAGAAATATAAAATATACATCTACGCCATTGGCGGAAAACTATGCATTATAATAAATAGAAAATGTTCTCAAAGGGTTTTCCGTGGTGATTAGTATCTGATCACAAAAGAATATTTTAAATCAAATTTTCAATTTTGCAGATATTGCTGCAAATACATCAGAAAAGAAATATACACTTACGCCACCTAGTGGCAAAATACCTTTTTTCCAAAAATTAGAAATATATGCTAAACATTTCCAACCTGAGGCTCTATTTGATTTAAACAGGATTTCAAAAACGGACTGTTAGCAGCAGGAATATCACGGAAATTGCGATTTAACTTTACGCTCCCTTGCGGAAAAACTATGCATTATTTGAAAATGAAACTGTTTCCAGAATAGTCTTCGTTATAATGCTATCAAACAGAGGAAAAACAAAATTTCAATTATATACTTAGAAGTAATTATATGGAATAAAATGTAATTTGAATTCGATAGCATCTACATTTACGCTCTATAGAGGCGAAGTTTTGCATCGTAAAAAAAATGGAAAGGAAGGATATTCGTTCTCACGTCTTTTTAATCCGACTAACAGTTGCAGAGATATCGTGTCCGCAGACAGACAGACAGACAAAGCGACACTATCTTTTATTTTTTTTTTTTTTTTTTTTTTTACAAAACACGTGCTAAAGAACACTATATCGTTTCGAAAGAAATTTTGTATACTTAGCAAGAATCCTCGTGAACAAAAAATTGAATCTGATTCTTTCACCCTCCTAGGTTCAAAGTTCTTTGTTTAACATGACAGGTTTTTCTGAGCTCTACTAATGGGTACTGTCGCACCCTTTGGTACACACTCTGTAAATTTATGACTGTGTACAAGCAGTCGTATCCGTATAAAACGTAGTTGAAGGGAGAGTTAAAAACACTCGATATATGTGAACCACGTTATGAACGACATATCAAACAAGAAAGATGACACCGAATTTTCGGGTGTAATAAGCACGTCTTTTGAATCCGTTCTGACGCAAATTAAATTTATCAAAGCTGTTCAAAGTCAATGGAACCGGTATGGAAAACAATAGTATCTGACGGAAGAAAGAAGTTTTTCAATCGGGTTTTTAATCCCTCAGATATTGCTGAAAACGGTATCGTGAGCTTACGCCCTCTGGTTGTAGACTTGTGTGTTAAGAAAAATATGAATTTATATGAGAAACATTTCGCACCGGAAACGCTATCCAACACAGAAAGAATTTTTTAAATCGGACTCTTAGAAACAGAGATATCGACAAATAATAAGACGTGACTTTACGTCCCCTGGTGGGAAAAACATACATTAATTTAGGAAAAAAATATTCTCAAAAGGTTTTTCGATATGAGCGGTATCGGTCCAAGTAAAAAAATTAGTCGAGTTTTCAGGAGCCCAGATTTTGCTACAAATACATCAGAAGCATAAATAAACACTTATGCCTCCTGGTGGCCAAACCATTCGTTACCAAACATTAGAAATTATGTGAAAAACATTTTCCATCAGGTCTTGTATGCGATACAGGAATAATTTTTCAAATCGGAGTTTTAGAAGCAGAAATAACGCAGGAAACGCAATTTACCATTGTGCCTCCTAGAGGAAAGTCTATGATTTACTTGAAAATTTTGAATTTATAGGAAAAACATTTCGCATCGGAAACACTATCCAACAAAGAAGAAATTTTTCAAATCGAACTCCTAGAAGTAGTAATATTGAAAAAAATAAGATATAATTCTACGCCCCCTGGCGTAGAAACCATGTCTTATTTCAAGAAGAATATGTTCCTAAAACGTTTGTAGACATGAGTAGTATCGGTCAGCAAACGACATTTTTTCAACCGAGATTTTAGAAGCTCATATTTTGCTGCAAATACGTCAGAAGGGGAAATTAAGGCTTACGCCACCTGGTGGCAAAACTTATTTTTACACAAATTAGAAATTATGTGCAAAGGATTTCCCGTCAACAGCTGTATCCGGTGCAGAAAGAAATTTTCAAATCGGAGATTTAGAAGCAGGGATATAAGGAAGAAAGCAATTTACCTTTACGCCCCCTAGCGGAAAGTCTATGAATTACTTGAAAATTTTGAAATTATATGAAAACATGTCACACTGGAAACACTACCCAACAAAGAAGGAATTTTTCAAATCGGACTCCTTGAAGTAGAGATATTGACAAAAATAAGATATACATCTACGCCCCTGGCGTAGAAACCATGCATTATTTTAAGAGAACTTTTCTAAAAGGTGTGTTGACATGAGTACTATCGGTCTACAAACGACGTTGTTTTTCAATCGAGATTTTAGAAGCTCATATTTTGCTGCAAATACTTCAGAAGCGGAAATTAAGACTTACGCCCCCCCCCCCTGGTGGCCAAACAGTTTTTATTACAAAAATTAGAAATTATGTGAAAAGGATTTCCCATCAGGAGCTGTATCCGGTGCAGAAATAAATTTTCAAATCCGAGATTTAGAAGCAGAGATATAGGGGAAAACGCAATTTACCTCTAAGCCCCGTTGCGGAAAGTTTATGAATTACTTGAAACTTTTGAAATTATATGAAAACGTGTCACACAGGAAACACTATCCAACAAAGAAGGAATTTTTCAAATCGGACTTCTAGAAGTAGAGATATTGACAAAAATAAGATATACAACTACGCCCCCTGGCGGAGAAACTGTGTAATATTTTAAGAAGAAAATATTCCGAAACAGTTTTTCGATGTGAGTGGCATCAGTCCACGAGAGAAGCTCAGATTAGAAGCTCAGATTTTATGGCAAATACATCAAAGCAAAAATTAACATTTACGCCCCCTGGTGGCTAAAGTATTGTTTACCAAAAATTTGAAATTATATGCAAAATATTTTCTATCAGGAGGTGTACCCGCTGAAGAAAACGTTTTTCAAATCGGAGTATTAGAAGAAGACTTGTCTCGAAAACTGTAATTTATTTTACGACCCCTAGCGGAAAATCTATGCGTAATTTGAAAAAAGTAACTATATCTAAAATACTCTTCGACATAAATAGAATCGAAAGATGAAATAATTTTTTCAATCGGATGTTTAGAAGCAAATATGTGGAATAAAACGTACTTTTGAATTCGACATCATCTGCATTTACGCCCTCTAGCGGCGAAATTTTACATCGTAAAAATAAACGAAATAAAGGATCATCATTCGCATATTTCAAGCTTCCCAATGCAAAAAGGATTTTTTACATCGGACTAATAGTTGCAGAGATATCGTGGGTACAGACGGACGGACGGATGGACAAACCGGTAACATAAGCACGATCTTTTTTTACCAAAGACGTGCTAAAAAAAGGGCAATTTTTGGCAAATTACATAGGGCCAGGTTAAAACTAGACAAGCATAAACAGTTCACCAATTAACCGATGACAATTAATACTTGTTATGTAAACATTATAGCTAGCAATAAAAATACAAATGAAATCTGCAATAAGCTAAAAATTTATTTAATGTAACAGTTTAAGTAACTACAAAAATTTGAAATTTCGCCTTTTACATTTGTTTTGCTGTTTCCATTGTGTCATAAATACGAATCAGTTGGTGCTTGTTTTGATGGAACCTACTAATATTTCTTCAGTTTCCTGTAATGCAGTGAGTGAGATGTTTCTAGATGCAAAAAAGGCTCTCAAACTGTTTAAACTTTCAGTAACAATATGTTCAAAATCTTTTTGGTTTTCTACAGAGATTTCGTTTTCATCGCAGGATTGATCGTTATTCTTTCCCTGAATCAGCTCCATTATGTCCAAAACTATGCGATTTCCATCTCGAAACTTTTTCTTTCAGCATTCGACGAACCATCAGTGAATTGGTCCCTTACCACATATTAAAATTTCATCGACATCGAACTATTTTGGCGCGAGTTATGACGCATAAGGGCAATGGAATGGATTCCTTCCTATGTCTTGACCTTTGACCCCATGTCGTCCATTTTCAATAGGGTTCTTCTCCAGGTGGTCCCCTACCACATACTAAAATTTCATCGAAATCGAACCACTTTACGCGAGTTATCATGCCGAAGGACGGACAGACAGACAGACGGACAAAGCTTTAGCATATACGCTTCTTCAGCCTACGGTTGGAAAGCGTGAAAAAGATATTGTTATATCTAGCGATAAATCTGTGCATCACAAAAATTTAAAAAATGTACATCATCGTTGTTTGTGGACCCAATTTACACATCCGGCGACATCACGTATATAGCAGGACAGGCGAACGATGAACAAAAAAATATGTACATAAGGCTTGGCTTAAAAAGACCGAAAAGAGAAATATTTTGTTTCAAAATTTAGAAATTAATGATGTATTACCTTCTGAGACGTTAGTTGTAGGTATTACCACAGCACGTATAGAATGAAAAGTACCACTTATTTCACCAGCAGTTGTCCCTTTATCAGTTGTCGGGTCATACGATTCAATAACATTACTGATCAACCCATTTGCTGTGGTTCCTCCAAAGGCAAACAGCTTCTTTCACAAGAAATGAAGGAAAAGTTCTTCCTTTCTATGTTTATTGGAGAAATAGGCAGTCATTGTGCTGTAGAAAGGTCGTACATTTCACATGATGAAAGTATATCTATCTTGAAATGAAAATGTCTAGCAAAACTCAGTTGATCAGTTGTTATAAGAGCAGATATTCCTCCACACGCATAAATTTTATTTTTAAGGAAAGTACACAAGAAGCACTGTGAAGTCTTTTCTTAGAGTCAAATGCGCTGAATATTCCTGTCTGTCGATTACAGGCCTTACTTCTTCCGTATACGAGGGCGTCATCCCGCTTCCTAAAACACTGTTCAAAATGAAAAGGTGGTGCCTTGAAAACGCAAACACGGCGTCGCTGACATGAACTTTTTGATCCATGTAAACCCATTCATTTTTCGAAGGATCGAAAACAGTTAAACTTGACCCCGAAGAATTGTACACGAATCAATAGATCTTTTTGCTACAGAGAACAGCATATCTGAAAGCCACAGCTCTTATAATAAACATGGCCAGACGTCTCCACTGACGTGTTACAGGGTTGAATGATCCAAAGCTGTTGCTTGTGAAGACGTACATCATGTCACCTATTGCCACTAGATGCCGTATGTCTTTACAAGTACTATCACTCAGCAACATGCTGAGTTTCTTTGTTTCGGGATAGTATTTGAAGATAGTAAGCCCGGTGGAATTATTACTGCAAAATGGGTAGACCTTATTCTGTCCAACGTAGCATCGTTTTGACAATGTGAAACTGCATGAAAGCCTTTCTTTCGGCAACAGATGATAATGTTTTGCTTCATCTAGCAGATTCTTGCAGGGAGTAGATCCTTGAATGAGATTTACAGTAGAAGCTCTCTTTATCAGGAACTGAGGAGAAAGGAAGGTCATTCAAATTCCAGTGAGCGATTCCGGTACGTTTGTGTCGTTCGGTGTCATTCTTTACCCAGGCCAGGACAGCATCGAACACCTTTGCCTCGCTTTTGATACGCAGGTCGTCGCTTCTGATTAGTTCGTTCAGGAACGAAAAAGGCAAATTTAAGAAATCTTGGCTTTGGCAGTAGGAATCGAAGTTTCGTCTAATGTAAGAATCGGAATCCTTAATCAAACCCGAGCAATTCAGACTTTCTGCTAGTGTCCGGACTGGCATTACACTTTTGGGATTCAGTCTTTCCGAAATGAAGCTGCAACAACTATCTTGCACTTCAGTGATCTGCAAATATGCGAAACAGAGAACAAACGTTCTTCTTTGTTATTTTTACCTGACTGGTGTAAGCAAAATCAATCAATCTTCCCAGAGCTTCAGAATCCAATTCATAGTGATTTCCGGTGCCTTGCTCTCTGCCATTTTACTAGTGAACATACTCCGGAAATACGGTATTGCAGCTGCAAAGACTACTCGGTGAGCTGTATAAACCTGCTTGTTGAATCTGGTGGAAATGTCGGTTAACTGCCCCAAGTTTTTCTTCTGAAGAAATGCCGAGAATGAACATTCCTGCAAATTTTGTTGGGTAAATAAGAAAACGTTTCTATCATCATCCATGATAGTTATAACTCAAACAAATACTTTTATTGAAGAGTTCTGCATCAGAATCGTCGCTCAGTATAATTTGCTGGTCGACACTTTTCTGTTGAAATAATCATAGGTACAATAATCAAACCAAAGCGAGAGATAGTGTGCTACATGGGAAACCGGTAGCAAATCTGAGTGGAACATAACCTTTTTTTCCTTTTGCCTGATAGAAGAATTCAAAGCGCGACGCAGGCATTATTTCAGTGATAGCAGCATTTGCCAGCAGAAATATCTAAAACTGCCAATTAAGTAGTTGCATATCCTTATACGGCGACACACTCTTTAAGATTTAAAATAGACAAGAATTAGCACTGTATCGTAAGAGCTACCGACGCACGTCCGAAAATAATTCACTGGCCAACAAATTTTACTTTTTCTCTACTGACTAAGATCTCACCTTTGTTTTAACTAATTTTGGTAAGCTGATTTCAAATATGGCATTTTTTTGTATCACGTCAAGGTTTTGCACTATCGCATTCTGTGTTTATCATTATGATCTTGCATGTCTCAAACTATTTCATCACACAATTTACGCGGGATTTGCTGATAAAAATCTGAAAAAATTATAAGTAATGCACCACTTGATCCTTATATTAGGAAAATTGTTCTCATTGAAATAATATACATAGCGAGTGAAATAATTGAGATTATTATTATCGTTAAAAGCTATTTTTTAAAGCAAGGGCACGCTTATCACGCTAAAACAAGCTTCATATTGTATTAAAACTTCTGTGGCTGCCAATAATTCATTTGTTACTGTTATATCAGACTCTCAAAATCGGCCTCTTAGCATGAGAATGTACGATTACAAATAGAACTAACTAAATTACAGTAGCAGAAAATCCACATAAAATGTTATACACAAAGATATTTGTTCAAGACGAAACAAAAAGAGTCAGCTTGATCTTTTGGAAACGGTGATATGGTTGGTCACAAAGAGAAATATAAATTCACGCCACCTAGAGATAAGACAACATATCATCAGAACAGATATAAGCTCAAATACTTTTCATTGGCAATTGACGAACGATTTTTATTCAGTGTATAATTGTACAGCGGAGCTATAGTTTCAAATAAAAATATGCATTTGCGTCATTTTAGGGCAGAATTGGGCTTTATGTGAAAAGAAGCGTTTCTCATAATAAATGTTTCCCGACATAAGTGGCATTTCCCAATACGAAATTTTAGAAAAGAATCAAGGAATAACTTTTACCACACCCTGAAGAAGAAATATACATTTGGGTCTGACAAGACATGTCGAAAGTACAGTGAATGGATTTTCAGAATGAGTTTTAGAAGTGTAGATATAGTTGGAAAAAAAAGCTATCTGTATTTACACACAACGCGTGCATTACATGTAACAGGTACAAGGAGGAATACGAAACACGTATTTAAGATCACGATAAGGAAAACAGCACCTCATTTAAAGCTCATAATGCTTGCAATGCTGTATGGCATCGTGCATAAAAAATAATTTTAATAATAGGAATTTGAAAAGCACGGTTCCATCTGCAATTAGAAATATACATTGTTGGCTCACTGAGATACGACCACTCCCTATGCAAAGTGAGTTTGCCAATACTGGCGTCACGAGGAGGAGGATGTCAGCTGTCAGCTCGAGGGACATGTAAGACGGTGGTAGTTCGATTGAGAGCGAAGTTAATATGAGTTGGGTAAAACCAAGGATTTATCGGTGTTTATGAAAGGCCAAATCGAGGGTTCATGAATGTTTAAGGCGTCCATTTCGGAAACGGCGTGGGTTTTTAGAGAGCCTTTGTGGTTAAACTGTACCACAGTAATGTCAACCAAGACACGACTGTAAACATAGGCGAAAGGTAGATTTCAGAATTGGAAATCGAGCGTGCCTTCTGGTATAGAACAATCCGAGCTGCATAATTTTTGCTGTTGACGATACAGTAATGGGTCAGGAAAAAGTCATACACCGCGCCACACTGTGTTACACGGTTGCGCGAATGGGATGCAAATACTCGCGTGTTGTACAGCGCCGTCTCCTAACAACACAGTCCATTGACGTAAACGACTGTTCTCGTGAGAACAGTATACGCATTGGACGACAAAAGAATGGAAGCAGGTGTTCTTGTGCGATGAATGAATATATGTATTCCCTTCTGCCAATGGTTGAGTCCGTATTTTCCTTCAGCAGTATGTGTCTGAATATTACTTGTGCAAGTAACAAACTACCCACGCCTTTGACGATGATCATAAGATATGGATCATGATTAACTGGAATGCGTACCAGGAGTTTCAGTTCATGCTGAAACCCCTGGTCTGGACGAGAAGACCTCTAGCATGGCCCAGAGGTTCCAGTTCTGTAAGCGCTTTCTGGTAGAAACCGGCGTATGGACGGTGACTTCTATCAGGGACTACTTGAAGACCATTTACAGCCCCGAGTTTTGTACCTCCTCCAAGTAGGTAAAAGGACGGTAATGTCCTATGTCATCGGGCCTACCCTGTGCAAGAACAGTTCGACGAACTTAGTTCTAACGTAATCGATACCGAACTCGCCTTATGTCAAACCAACTAAATATCTGTTGGATGTTGTGATCAGTGGAAGGTTGACTGTTGATCAGTGGATGGTTGACTGTTGATCAGTGGAAGGTTGTCGCATGGTCTGATAAATCAAATTTTTGCCTATGCTCCAATGATGCAAGGCGTTGGGTTAACAGGAGATCTAAGGAAACAATTGATCCTGAGTGTGTCCAAAGAGTTCGTGCCAAAGTAGGTATGTCTGTAATGCTGTGACTTTGTTTTAATGATTGTGAATTAAGCCAGGTGAAGAATACGATTAATCAGCAGGATTACATAGAAATCTTAGACAATCATGTATTTCCTTTCCACAATATTTCCAGTATTCTGATCAAGTAATTTATCCGATTTACCAGGATGACAGCTGTAGTATTCGTAGAACTATCATGGTTTGGTGAGAAGAGAATGATACATCTTTGGGTCACATGGACTGGCCAGCTAAATCGCCAGATTTAAATCCCATCGAGAATTTATGGGGCCACCTTGAACGAAGTGTAAAAACCAAACTGCAGCATCCCAGATGTCTCAATGAATTGTGAGAAAAACTGTTCTTAGAATGGTCCAAAATTTACTCAAATTGCTGAATCTCTTCCAGCAAGAATTAATGCTGTGACTTCTGTACATGGTGATGTAACTAAGTATAAGAAGTTAATTTCTGGAGGCGACTAATTTTATTTCTGGAGGCGACTAATTTTAATCCCATGCAGAATTTATGGGACCACCTTGGACGAAATGTAAAAACCGAACTTCAGCATCCCAGGGTCTCAATGAAATGTGAAACAAACTGTTCCTACAATAGTCAAAAGTTAACTCAAATTGCTGAATCTCTTCCAGGAAGAATCAATGCTGTGATTTCTGCACATAGTGATGTAACTAACTATTAAGAGTAAATTTCGGGAGGCGACTAATTTGATTTTTGGAGGCGAGTAATTTTAATCCCATGGAGAATTTATGAGAACACCTTGAACGAAGTGTAAAAACCAAACTTAAGCATCCCAGGGATCTCAATGAATTGTCAGACAAACTGTTTTTTAAATGGCCAAAAATTGACTCAAGTTATTTAAATCCTTTTCTTGAATCTGTTCCAGCAGGAATTAATGCTCTGATTTCTGCACATGGTAATGCAACTAAGTATTAGAACTAAATTTATGGACGTAACAAATTTTGTTCCGGTGTCTGTATGAGTTGTACTTTGTAAGAGAATGCTTGAGAATCATTTCAACGCCTAAAATATTTCAAAAGAAACAGTAATTGCTTCTTGAAGGAACTGTAACAAGTGATCTATGAAGAAACTAATACGAAATTTTAAACAGTAAATATTAAGGTTAAAAAAGTTAAAATGTAGATTACAGATTACCTTTTCAGTCTCCTGCTGCAGATGTCACAACAGCCTGTACGAAACTGTAATTTCCACTCATTTCGCCAGCTGCCGTCCATTTATCGGTCTTTGGGTCGTAGCATTCAATGCTGTTATTGAACAGTCCATTTGACATTGTTCCTCCAAACGCAAATAGTTTGTTGTTACCTGACACCAAAGAGAAATTCTCCCTACTTGTTTTCATTGGGGAAATTGGCACCCAGTTTCCAGTAGATGGATCGCACATTTCACCAGATTTCAGTACATCTGTTTGTCCACAGTAAATTCCACCTCTGATGTCGACCCTTCTTCCTCCACATGCATAAACTTTCTTATCAAGCGAAGCGCAAGCGAATGAAGATCTAGCTTCTTTCATACAACCAATTATTTGAGTCATTCCATTGTGTGGATTGTAAATTTGGCATTTGTTGCCTGAGCTGTGGTTATTTGTGCTGCTCAAAATATAAATGTATGTTTCCGTAGAGACGACTACTGTATCACTGTGGAACTGAACTCTTTGATTAAAGATGACCCATGTATTTTGCGTAGGATCAAAAGCATCTAATATTTGCTGCACATAGGTATTATTATTCGCCTTCAACCAGTAGATTTTATTAAGAAAAGGAGCAATATATTTGAATGACCCATATCCTGAAATATAGTTCGCTAGAAATTTCCAACGAAGATTTAGAGGGTTGAATGATTCAATGCTGTTGCTTCTGAAGACGTATAACACGTCATTTAATGCCACTATACGCTTCACGTCTTTACGGGTGCTGTCATTCAGCAACGTGCTCAGAGTCCGTGTTTCAGGACTGTACTTGAAGACAGTAAGACCCACAGAATTGTTGCTGCAAAACAGGTAGATAGTATCATTTTCTTCATAGCATCGTTCTGATAAATCGAAACTACAGGAAAGCCTTTCTTTCGGAAGCATATGATAATGTTTTGCCTCATCTATCACATTTCTACATAGAATGGATTCTTGGATTAGCTTTTCAGTAGAAACTCTCTTTATCAGGAACTGAGGAGAAAGGAAGGTCATTCGAACTCCAGTGAGCAATTCAGGTAGGAGTTGATGTCGTTCTGTGTCACTCTTCACCCAACTGAGGACAGCTTCAAACACCTTTTCCTCGCTTTTAACGCGCAGGTCATCTCTTTTGATTAGATATTTCAGGAACGAAAAAGACAATTTTAAGAAATCTCCACTCTGGCAAAAAGATTCAAAATTTCGTCTTATATAGGTATCAGAACTCACAACCAAGCTCGAACAATTTAAACTTTCTGCGAGTTTTCGAACGTGCATGACATTGTTTGGATCCAGCCTTTTGGACATAAATGCGCAACAACTATCTCGTACTTGTATTAGCTGCAAAACATCGGATGCCACAAGCAGCGACTGAACATTGTTTTCTGTGATTGTCACTTTACTGGTGTAAGCAAAATCAATCAGGCTTTCCAGAGCATCGGGATCCAAATCTTTTATGACTTCTTCTTTTGCGTTGCTTTCAGCGAGGTTACTTGTAAACATGGTACGGAAATATGGTATTACTGCAGCAAGGATTATTCTATGAGCGGTGAAAACACGCTGGTCGATTCTGATTGAAACGTCACACAGTTCTCCCCTATTTTTCATACCGCCGAATGTAGAAAATGAACGAATCTTGAGATCCTGTTGGATAAATGTAAATGTGGTTTTACTCGTACTTTCTGCCATGGTGTCTGAGGTTGAAGTAAAACAACAAGTGAATGGGTATTACACATGTCGTGCCTTCAAGAAAGGAAGAGGTTATAGATAATTCGAAGTAACGTTGTGAACCTGATAACACTGTGACGTCTGAGAAACCAAAACGAAGCAACAGAGTTCATTCGTTGAAAGAAAGATTAAGTTACTTCACGGAAAAAATAGCGTGTACATAACTAAAATGAAGATAAACTTCGGTCGGCGGTAAGCGATATGAATGTGGGACGGTAACAGAAGTCAAGTGTTCTCATTGATATGATGTAAGAGGAAAATTTCTACTTTAGAGCATGACAGTTCAGTGATAAGCTTGTTTAACAACTCATAGAGGACATCTAAAAGTGAAGATAAAACACCTGTACATGTTGCCATTGAATCAGTAAAAAACGGAATCTCATATTTACTTAAAAAACAGCTAAGCACTAAAAATTATATTTTGTAATACTTTTATACTAAGAACGTCTTTTTTATTGCGTTTTATTCATTAGGTAAACTAAAACAAATGTTACATAAATCGGAAAAATAAAATGAGTTATTGGAAAACTTGGCAAACCATTATTTTTCCATTTAAGAACAACTCAGTAATAATTGTCTGTATGATTTACGTCTCATTTGTGGAAAGGTACAGCAAATTCTACAAGCAAAGACAATGCTTTTGCTTTGTCTGTACATTTTGTAAAATACACTGATCGGCATAGAAAATGTAACAACTTGAAGGAATGCACGAAATTAAATTAAACTTATCATGCATGTAAACACATAATCTGGAATAAAATGGTTCAATTTATGAGAGATTACTCGAATACCATAGGCGAAGAAATACTTTAATGTGACCTGAGTCAGTACATCGTATAGCCGCCATGTTAAGCGATTCATTTGGCAACACTGTGTGGCATCGATTAAAAAATGTACCCGGATGTTAATGCCTCCAAATTTACCTGACATGAACCCAATCGAACATTTGTGGTTCGACTCTGAAAAGCGGGTTCCAGTTAAATCATCAGCACCCCGAAATTTACGGGAACTGGAAGACATGCTGTTGACAATGTGGTACCAGATACCCCAGGATACCTATAGGCACCTCATCGAATCGATGCCTTGCTGAGTGATCGCTGTTTTGCGGGCTAAAAGGAGTCCTACAACTTATTATTAGGTAGGTGGTCTTAATGCAATGACTCATCGGTGTGTGCGTTGTTGACTTGTGACCACCCATCGACATTACGAGTAGGTTCTACCGTCTGCCAATGACGTCCTACAAATTATCTATTGGGAAAAAAATCTGGGGATCACGTTGGTCGGTGCAGCATTAGGACACACTGTAGGCATAGTCTGCTGATAGTTGTGTGGTGACGGGCTTAATCTTGCTGAAACTGGACATCAACGATACTACTGACATATAATAATGAAGCGAGTTGCAGCACATTATCGGCGCATAATTATGCTGTCGGTTTACCAGTTGTGCATACGAGCGGTGAACCTCTGCTGCAACCAACAGTGCCCAAAACGGTGCTACTAGGAAGACGAGCCATATGACGCTTACGGGTGACAGCAAGATCCGTTTGGTGATCACGTGATGTCTAGACTTTCAGTCGGCAATCGTTCGTGCTGTGACAGATGCGAGACCCGTCGTTGAATATGAAATATTTCCTTTCGTCATAACACGCATGTTTGGTACGGCATCCCGGCAACCGTTTACTCCGGTACGTGGCAATCTTCGCAATAGCTGCGAGAGCGTACGCCAGCCTCAGATAATCTGCCATTCACAGTCGACGTCGATACGGGAAAGTCCATGCCTTACCTGCTTGTACACCTCGTCGAATGTAGTCCGATATGGATTGCGGGGTTTCTAGTGTTGCGGTAGAATGCGACGATGCAGTCTTTTTGACGTCTGTCTAACTGAACCAGCCCTACTACGGCGACGAACGTTACTCTTCTACAACCACTGTCACTGCATTTGGTCGACAACTGTTGTATGCCGATGTGTTCTGGCCACGATTCGACGCAGGACCAAATAGCTGCATGTAGCCCTCCGACGAAGACTGATAAATGTGACTGTGCAATGATAGGATTCCTATCTACCTCCCAGGAATTCTCATAACTTACACCTGCTTTCGCCACCGAGATCACTCCGATGCGGTTTTCCACATGCCCAGGTGATAACGACAAAACTTATCAACACCCCGCGCAGTAACTTCATTTTTTTCTCTTACATACCACGTGAGCAGTTCGCAGCGGCAATAATTTACATAACTCCACTGTCGACACATACCAGAATTTTGTATTGCGCTCCGACAAATGCTTCCTCGTGTGGCAATTTCTGTCGAGTAGTATATATCTGAAGTTTGCTTTTATATATATTCATTACCGTATAATGTAGCAGCTTTCAAGAAGAGTGCACGTTAACCATACAGCAAAGGATTGTATTGTTTTAAATTCTTGCATGAGAATTAAAGTTTTTGGATTTCTTTTAACTGAGGAATGGCACCTTGCTGTAGCTTTATGAACCCCAATTACTTGAATGCTCAGCAAATATTCAATTTGAAAGTTGACGCCAAAGCTTCTACGTACGATATTATCCAGCTTCTTAAGTTTTTTTTAGTCTTCTACGAGCTTCCAGAAACGATTTACCTTTTACGCGGCCCTTAAGAATTATCTTCGTTTTTAATGACTTGTCGCTGCTTTTGGTTTGATGTTGATAGAATGAGCAATGGTTGTTGTTCTGAGATCGAATGACCTGCAAGAAGTTCACATTTACGAACTTCTTGAAATAATTGGTACACCGTAAAACATCTTCACCGTGGGAGAGTAAATGCATCACACTTGCCACGATCGAAACGACATTTGTTACTCCCTCGTTAACTCCATTGATATGTCCAGTATAATGTTGCCAGTGGGGGACAATTCTTGAATGAGTGGCGAAAATACACTGAAGAGCAATTGAATTAGAGACACTTGTCTAGTAACGTGTAGCACCACCTTTCGCCCTGATGACGGCAGCGATTCGTTTCGGCATGGACTCGACAAGACACCGGAAGCGTTGGGAAGCCATACGGATCCACTACCCCTGAACAAACTCCCACAGTTAACGAAGATTTGTTGGAGGGGGTCAGAGCCTCGAACATCTCTCTCGATGGCATCCCAGATGTGCTCGATGGGACTGAGGTCAGGGGACCTAGCTAGCCAAGGAAGCAAGGTCACGTCGGTGGAGTGTTCATCCAACCATTCTGATACAATTCGGGAGCGATGGCACGGTGCATTGTCTTGTTGCAGGATGAGGTCCCCAGTGGGATGTTGAAGACGAACAAACGGGAGCAAATGGCCGTCCAGGATATCCCGGTAGCGTTTACCTGTGAGGGAAGATGTCACACGTACCAGGCGTCCCCTTTCAGTCCACGTAAACAGTCACCAGACGAGAATGCCACCCCCACCAGCTTGAAGAGTACCCTGCTGGCAAGAAGGATCCATCGCTTCTAGTCGTTTGCGTCGTACTTGTATCCTGCCACCCGCATGTACCAACGTGAATCTCGACTCATCAATCCAGGCAACATTTTCCCAAATGTCTAGGGTCCAGTGGCGATGTTCCAGGCGATCGTGCTAATCTTTGCACCCTGTGATGTGCGGTCAGCAGCGGTACCCTCGTAGGACGATGGCTTCTGTACCCCATAGCGAGGAGATGGTTCTGGATGGTGTGCCTGCTTACACGTGTAACAGCGTTAAATTGCCGAGTGATTTCTTGCATTGTGACCCGTCTATCCGCTGTTACAATGCGAGCTAGCCAACTATAACCCCGCTGATCCACACGCTGTTGTCCACGGTAGTTGGTCATTGCAGGGATGGTTTTACTGGATTCGATGTACTCACGGTGCACCCGTGACACAGTGGCTCGTGAAAATCTCAGTGCCTGCACGACTTCCGAGATGGAGTGACCCATTCGTCGAGCCCCGACAATTTGCCCACGATCAAATGGGCTTAGATCCTTCGTCTTACCCATACTGCGTCCGACTCTTACTGATTCCCGTCGCATCACTCCTTATATTGTCGGATCGCTGCATACGTCATGTCGTTTCCGTTTACAGGGCCGCCCACAGCGCCACATTTTCATACCGCCAGCTGTTTCTAATTCAATTGCTCTTCACTGTATGATAATTATCCCAATGAATCATGTGTAATGTTCATACAGTTGCTATTCAATTTCATTTCAAATGTACTCATATTTATTCTTTACATGATTTCAGTAATGAATGCTCTCTTTCATTTATTTCAAGTACACAAGATATTGTTGTTTGCGTACAATCAATATCTTGTGTACTTGAAATAAAAATAGCCACTTCTACATTTAGGAATTATGTGGTAGCTAGTGGTTAAAAAATGTGACTCACCGGACGATGCTGCATCCTCAAACGTTGCCATTAGTACTGGTTTTTCGGGAATATCTTCCATTTCACATTCTGTGTTAGCTCTTTCGTGCCGGTTTGTTTTCTCTTCGATTTCGCTGAAATATTCTGAAACAGCGGGTTGAAAAAACCTTTTGAAAACTCCTGGTTTCAGTATCTTGTCACCGTTTATCTTGTTACAGACTGGTCGCCCTGCACCTACGTGTGAAGCATTTTTCTTATCCTCTTCGTGAAATTAAGACACCCTCCATAAGGTGTAGTTAGATTAGATCTGCAAATATTCTTCCCCATTACATTTAGTATTGTGCTCTCTTACATATGTCATTTTTTGTGTTTGAACAACGCAAAGTAGCGTTTCCACTGTCACTTCACAGTGACAGTGGAAACGTTACTTTGCGGCCGTCCCTGTGGTAATTGATTATGTCGATTCTCTGTCGAAATGCGGCATTTTATATAAACTGATAGGTTCTTCCTTCGTCACCAGCAACGAAAATATTTGGACACAAGTCTTGGAGCAGCTTTTGCAATCCTGCTCTCCCTCCTCAATAGTACAAGAACTGGGCTATTCTTAATAAATTTTTCTGTGTGCCTCATTACTTTACGTTAGCAGCTTTTGTTAATGACAGATAAGTCTAACTTTTCCCCGTTCTGAGCTCCATGCCATTTCTTCCTATCCCTCTAACCAAACTAAACTGCTTACAAATCGCATAATAATAATTTCTCACAGCGAATGTAAATCAAGTAATCCAAATCGGGCCGCTACCTTCCAGAAACAAAATAATTCCAAATTTTCTTAACTCTCCTTTGTGTTTTTACTTGTGTCAATTTTTGAAAAAAATCTTACGATACTTTACAAATTCTAGCTTCCAATACACACATTGTTATTTTCTGTTTCCTGAAATTTATTTCATTTAGTTAGAAAAACGGTGTCTTTCGCTATCTTTCTTTGCCCAGGTCAGAACGGCATTGAAAGCCTTTTCCTCCCTTTTAATACTTAGGTCGTCTCTTCTGATTAATTCGTTCAGAAAAGGAAAACTCAAGTTTAAGTCTTCGCTTCGGCGAAAATATTGGAAGGTTCGTGTATTATAGGAATCACAATTTTTAACCAAACTCAAACAGCGCAGGCTTTCTACAAGTGTCCCGACTTGCATGACATTATTCGGTTCCAGCCTTTCGATAATAAAGTCACAGCTACTGCTGGCTTGATGTATAAATTCATGCCGTTTTATTTCACGAGTGTTTCCCAGGTCAGTATTGACGGTGCAGATGGATAGTTGTACATCAGAATGTAGCCAGTAATATCATGTATCTAAATCTAATTGCGTTGTGTGATTGTCGCTAATGGTTTTTTTTTGGTTTTCATGTCCGGAAGTATGGAGTGTCAAGTAGAGAGGAATGAACATTTCCGACATCTGCTCCTCTACGAGTTTAACAAAGGATCCACAGCCGCCGAGGCTACTCGACAACACTATGCAATGTATGGGGAGGATGCTATTGCTCCGAGGACAGTCCGCAATTGCTTTGAGTGGTTCCGAGGTAGCATATTTGACCTCAACGACTCTCCATGCTCAGGTCGTCAATCTCACTTTGATAAAGATCGTTTGAACCATCTCATCCATTTGGATCCGCGTCAAACCACACGCGAATTGGCCACTGAGATGGACTGTGATCAGGCCACAGTGGTGTGACACCTGGGACACATGGAAAATTCCAGAAATTTGGGTCTTTAATGCCTCACACTCCCGCTTAGGACAACAAGAATCAGCGTGTTGCAATATGTGGTTCCTTGCTCTCCCGTTAGCGCGAATGTTCTCAGCAACACAAACCCTTTCTGTCACGTATTGTTCCTGGAGATTAAACGTGGTGCCTGTGCGTGAATTTCAGGCATTGGAGGGAATGGTTAAACTCAAACAAGACCCCCCACACCACGTCGAAAACAAGACCTTCATCCTGCGAAGATCATGTGTAACGTACCAGGAGATGTGACGTACCTGCCAGAAGGACGCACACGACATAAAGGCAGATAGGAATCAGAATAAAACGTCTGCGTAGCTCAGTTGGTAGAGCGACTTGTTCCGGAATAAGCGGACTCGGGTTCGAATCCCGGCGTGGACAGAAATGACGGAGAAATTTACTTCGTTATACATGTTGTGTGTCCGGTGGGACGTGGAAGGCATTCACTGGGAAATGCTGCCGAGGAATCGTACCATCGACGCTGCCCTCTATTGTGAGCAACTCTGTCTTGTGGAGGGAGCAGTTCAGCAGAAACGGCCACATCGACGCCACGGTGTCCTTCTGCAACATGATAACGCACGCCCTCACAATACAAACATGACCTAAATTCCCATTCAGGACATGAAACGGGAAATCCTTCCACATTCGGCCTATTCCCCAGGTGTCGCCCCTTCAGGCTATCACCTGTTCGATCTCTGCAGAATGCACTCCGTGACAGAACATTCAACAATGTTGCTGATCTCCAGAATTTCGTTGATGATTTCTTCGCAGAAAAATCTGCACGTTTTTTCAACAATGGCATTGCAGACCCATCGAGACGTTGGGACACCGTCGTAAACAATGGGGGGGGGGGTTAATACATAGTTGATTGATTTCGTTTTCCTTTCCGATGTAATATATTCCTGCATTGCGGTGAAAAAAATGGCATGAACTTATGCATCAACCCAATATTTCATACTTGGGTGAGCTGAAGAAATTCAGATATCACCACAGAGGCTCAACGTTTTCGCTTGTGATTATTACTGTACTGATGTAAGCAAAATCAGTCAAGCATTCCAGAGCGTCGGGATCCAATTCTTTTGTAGTGACTTCCTTCGCCTTGCTTTCCGCCAGATTACTTGTAAACATAGTACGGAATTAAGGTATTCCTGCTGCAAGGAGGATTCGATAAACCGTGGTTACTCGGCGATCGATTCTGATTGAAACCTCACTCAACTCTCCGTTGTTTTTCATATGACATAACATGGAAAGTGAACTGACCATGAGATCATTTTGGATAAACGTAAAGTATTTTCACTCTTGGTCATGGCGTCCGATAATGGAGTAGAACGATAAACGCGTATAGTCCCTTTCAGAAAAATGCTGATTCGAAATATTGTGTCCAAAAAGTTTTAAAGCGTTTTAAGACAACGCAACATGTAATTTGAGAGAAAACAACAGTACCTTTACGAATCAAAATATTCGCCGTCATTATCAGCTTCCGCCATTCGTCGGGCAGCTGACGGATTCCAGCCACAAAGAATACCTCGTCGTGTGACGCGATGAAGTCGTCAACCCATTTCTACACTTCGTCACATGTCCGGAACCTTACAGCAGACAAACCATGTTGCATCGATCGGAACAAATGTTAGTCTGAAGGGGCTGTGTCGGAACTATACGCTGGGTGCTCCAAAACTTCCCAGCCAAGCGTCAATAACTTTTCCTTGACCGATTTCGTGACACGCGGCCTAGCGTTGTCATGCAGTAATTTCATGGGACGCAATCCTTTGCCTGTGAATGGACGTTTCCGACAGATTTCCTGGTTCAATCGCAGCAATTGTTATTTGTAGCGATCAGCAGTAGCAGTCTGACGCTGTTCCAATAGTTCATAATAGAACACACCCTTTATACCCCACCAGATACACAGCAGAACTTTCTTGGAGTGAATATAGCATTTCGGTGTCGAATTCTTTGCTTCATCGGGGTCTAAGTATTTTTTTGCGTTTGAGATTGTCGTACCCTATCCACTTTTCATCACCCGTAACGATTTTCCACAGGAAAGACTTTCTGTGCTGATTATTCAACAGATTCAAACACTTCATGACACGACGCTCATCCTTGTACCTCTGGATCAGATCAATGTGGCACCCATTTTCCTTTCTTCTGAGTCTTTCCCATTGCGCGTAAACGACTGGAAATGGTTTGTTGAGTTATCTCCGGTTGTTTAGCTAGTTCTTTTTGAAATTCAGACGAATCTTCATCCAGCAATGCTTGCACTTCTTCATACGCAACCTTCTGCCGGGTGCCACTACGTTCTCGATCGCTAACGTCAAACTCACCTGCTTTAAACCGTCTAAACCAAAACTCACATGTGCTTTTTGACACAATATTCTTCCCCATAACAGAATAGATCGATGCGCATGCTTGTGCGAGCAATTTTTCCTTGATGAAATTCGTAATGAATGCAGTGTCGAATAAATGCAGTATATCTTGCCAACTTTCACCTACCGATGCGCAAGTGCGTTTGACTGTTGGGCAAACTTCTGTGTCATATTTTATACTCTGGACTAGTTACGGTCACATGACAATAACGCGAAGGGATGTCGGATATGTAAATTAGCGAGACACGTCACACAAGAAACGCTTTAAAACTTATTTGTACATATAACACTTCTAAAGAACATGGTGATCCTGTAACACTTTGGCGTCTAGGAAATCTGAAAAAACAAAACAACGACGCTGATTTGTTGGGAGAGAGATTAGAAAATCGTAAACACAAGCAGTTTGCTCTTATGAGTAAAACTGGTATTCGATAATAATGGAATTATACACTGAGTGGCCACTTTATTATGACCACCTGACAGTTTTAAGCAAATGAGCTATGGCTGCACGCTGTTGCCGCCAGAGGGCGAGGCTAGTATAAAAAGGGAAAGCTTAGTGCTTGCGACAGTAGTAGAAGTGATTTTTGGGTGACGAGATGGGTAAAAAATGCGATTTGACGGACTTTCAACGTGGGATGATTGTAGGAACTCGGAGCCATGGTGCGAGTATCACCGAAACCGCCGCATTCGTGAAATGTTTCAGAACAGCTGTTGTTAAAGTGTTTAACGACTGGACTGTCAGCCAAAAACTGGGTCTCTACGTGCAACGTGAGGTCGTCATCGACTAGTGATTGCTCGGGCGGAACGGAGACTATCCAGACTGGTAACAGACAACAGAAGGGCAACAGTGCAGCAAATTGCAGACCATCTTAATCAAGGATCCCCTCAAATGATCTCTGCATGCACTGTTAGCCGTACACTGCATCGGATGGAATATGGCAGCCGAAGGCCTGTTCGAACACCTTTGCTGTCTGCAGTTAACAAGAAAAAACGTCTTCAGTTCGCACAGGAGTACAAGGATTGGATAGCCGATAATTGGAAACAAATTATGTGTTCCGATGAATCACGTTTTCAGTTGCACCGTGCCAATTGCCGAGTGAGAATTTGGCGGAAACAGCACGAAAGCATGGACCCCAAATGCATTGCTACAACCCTTCAAGCTGGTGGAGGCAACGTTATGGTTCGGGGAATGTCTTCCTGGCATGCTTTGGGTCCTCTAATTCGTGTTGATCAACGTCTGACTGGCACATCATATCTAAACATTGTTGCGGACCAAGTGCATCCTGTGATGTGGATGAATTATCCCAATGGCAATGGCTACTTTCAACGAGGTTATGCGTCCTGGTTTTAGGAACATGCCGGTGAGTTTGTTTTGCTTAGGTGGCCCACAAAATCTCCAGATCTTAACCCCATTGATAATTTGTGGGATGAAGTTGAACGAGCCATCAGACAGCTGGATCCAGAACCCTGCAATCTTACGCTTCTGGAAAGTGCTATTCATCAAGCATGGTCTCAGATTCCACACCAACCACCTATCAACATCTCGTGGAGTCCATGCTACGAAGAATCGACGCAGTATTAAAGGCAAAAGGTGGCCCAACGAAATACTGAGGGGTTGGTCATAATAACGTGGCCACTCAGTGTATGGGCTGCTGTAACAGAATCCAAGTGTTCCCATTATCTGTTGGAGGAAAATGTCAGCTTTGAAAGCACAGCGAAGATCAGTGATAAGCCTACTCCGAAATTGACAGAACGCATTTGAAGATAAAACGCCTGCACGTCTTGATAGGATTTGCTTTAGAAATCGGTAGAAAACGGAACTTCACGTTTGCTCGTATAAATGGCTAGGCAATACGAAATAGTATTTTGTGAAACGTGCATGAGAAGAGCGTCCAAATTTATTTTTTAATTATTACAAGAAGTATATGAAAACAGGAATGTTTAAATGAATGAGTTATGGAAAAACTTTTCACCCTCAATTATTTCTTTCAGCAATTATCTATAATAATAAAATCACCGTGTGCGTCTGTCTGCCTGTCAGTCGCCTGAAGAAAAACTACTGAATGTAGAGTTTTAAGATTAGGCAGAAACACGCAGTGGGGACCTCGGGGCCCTTTTTTGATTATCTCAAATCTGCAAAATTATAATTAATTTAATTATGTTTAAAGCTTTGAAGTGTTGTTGAAGAAACAAGACTTGAAATATGATCTTGCGGTATGCTATGCTATTGTACACTGACGGAAAAAAATCCCAACACCAAGAAGGGATTGTGTTAGATAAACGACAGTTGGTAGGCGGTGAGAGTACATCTGTAAGATGGCGTCTATGCAATCGCGCTCGGCGCATACGTGTAGCGCTAGTGGCGCCCCTTGGAACATGCAAAGCAGGTTTGCTGTAAATACACGCTGTAACGTTCGTGAGCGTTAGCTATCGTTGAGATTCGACGTAGTGTGTTGATGTTAGTCAAGAATGCCTTTAAGAAGACGAAGAAGCCATTATCAACAGCTCACGGAGTTTGAACGAGGTCGTGTAATAATGCTACGAGAAGATGGATTTTCTTTCCGCAATATTGCAGAACGACTTGGCAGGAATGTAGCCACTGTGCATGATTGTTGGCAGTGGTGGTCAAGGGAAGGTACTGCCTCAAGAAGACCGGGTTCTGGCCGGCCACTTGGCACTAGTGAGAGGGAAGTCCGCCGTGTACGGCGTATGGCCGTGGAGCATCCTACTGCGTCTGCGGCAGCAATTCGAGCTGCATTTGCCACCACAGTGACACAACGAACTGTTACAAATCAGTTACTTGAAGGACAGCTCCGAACCAGACGCCCTGTAGCGTGCATTCCACTTACTCCAAACCACTGCCGTTTGCGACGTCAGTGGTGTCAAGCTAGAGCTCATTGGAGGACGGATTGGAGATCTGTTGTGTTTTCTGATGAAAGCCGGTTCTGCCTGGGTGCCAGTGATGGCCGTGTGTTGGTTAGGAGGAGGCCAGGTGAGCGCCTGCAACCAACCTGTCTGCGGCCGAGACACACTGGACCTACACCTGGAGTTATGGTCTGGGGAGCAATTTCCTATGACAGCAGGAGCACTGTCGTGGTTATCCCACGCACCCTGATGGCACAGTTGTACGTCGGTCTGGTGATTCAACCTGTTGTGCTGCCATTCATGAACAGCATTCCAGGGGTGTTTTCCAACAGGATAACGCTCGCCCGCATACCGCTGTTGTAACCCAACATGCTCTACAGAGTGTCGACATGTTGCCGTGACCTCCTAGATCACCAGATCTTTCTCCAATCGAGCACGTATGGGTCATCATTGGACGACAACTCCAGCGTCACCCCCAATCAGCATTAACCGTCCCTGTATTGACAGACCAAGTGCAACAGGCATGGAACTCCATCCCACAAGCTGACATCCTGCACCTGTACGACACAATGCATGAACGTTTGCATGCTTGCATTCAACATTCTGGCGCTTACACCGGTTATTAATGTACCAGCATTTCACATTTAAAATGGCTCTTCTCGCGCTTATATTAAGCTGTGATCTTGAAATTTTAATCGATTAAATATGTTACCTATACAAATGTATTGCCGCCGTTTCATTCCTCTATAACTATTTTTTCGTGGTGTTGGGATTTTTTTTCCGTCAGTGTATAAGCTCATAAACAGTCATGAAAGGATTACAGGATTACACAATACAATACAATTTTTTAAGATGACAATCCGTTTTTCGGTATGAATATGACAAGGATGATAAGTCAGAAAATATCCGAAAAGCTGACAATTTCGTCTTCCTGGGTCGGAAATCGAATCCTCGTCTCTCAGATAGCGCCCGGGTATGCTAACTACGAAAAACAAGCAAGTCTCAAGTTTTGATTAATCGGAAACTTGAGACTTGCTCGTTCTGGGTGGTGTAGTGGTTAGCAAACCCGGGCGTTATCCGGGATACGTGGGTTCGATTCCAGTTTTGGGATATTATCTTCTGACTTAACATTCACGTCATGTTACACCAAAAAACGGATTGTCATCTTTAAAATTTGCATAAAACAATACTTAATTTTCCTATTGCGAATACTTATTTTATTATACACTCGCACAACAATATGCCATTACATTTTGCGTACACGCGACAATTACTCATTTCACTGCTTCATACGCTACGAGAAGATCATGCCTCAAGTAGTGGAAGCTATTACAAAAAAATCTAATTTTTCATGACGTAGCAACATATTGAATATGTGCCAATGTTTCACATACGTGTGGTTTATCGAGGCAGACTTATTCTACAAAACTATGCGGGAGAACACCTGTGAGAGAATATGTAGAGGCAGACTTATTCTACAAAACAATGCGGGAGAACACCTGTGAGAGAATATGTAGAGCGACATTATTTCTATCTTTGCCAAAAAATTTTGAATGTGCTTCCAAAGTGTTATGTGTATCCTTCCGCTGCAGTAGCCGGCGGGTATGTTTACATTTTAGACCGCTGCGCTCCGTGCGTTATTACGGGTTATAAATACGCTGGCGGAAAGTGAAAAAAGAACACCAAGAAGAAATTGGCGGACGATCATGAAATTTACATATGCTAATGGGGTCGAGTTTACGTAGGGGTGATGTTAATTTCGGGACCAACCGGTGAGCGCTTACTCCACAGCACGGCATAATATGCAAATTATCGTCGGTGGTATTTAAAGAGTACGGCGAAGTGAATGCAATCAGTCGTCGGCGTACGGACACGTGCAAAGACCCTGAAGAAGCTGCAACGCCTGGACATGGAAGACGTGTGCGATTTCAGCAGTTATCGGACTTTGAGCGAGGTCGTCTAGTCGGACTCCGCGAGGCCGGGTGGTCGTATCGTCGTATTGCGAAGCGAATTGGACGGGAAGTATCGGTGGTGGTACGATGGTGGCGTAGATGGTCCGAGGAACATTCCCACACGAGAAGACGTGGAACCTGGAGTCACAGACTGACTGATGAGCGGACCCATCGACGCATAAGAAGAGCGGCGTTGTCAAGCAAAACATCCACTGCGACGCAAATCCGAGCTGCCGTTGCACCTGAGGTGACTGTGCGAACAATCCGCAACCGTCTACTGGATGCAGGACTACGTGCACGTGTGCCTCTGGCATGTGTACCTCTAACTCCCGCCCACCGTCAGGAACGGCTGCAGTGGTGTCGCCAACGTCTGCACTGGAAAACGCAATGGCGATCTGTCGTGTTCAGCGATGAAAGCAGATTCTGCTTGGGAGCCTCCGATGGCCGTATGCGTGTCCGCAGACGCACAGGGGAGCGTCTCGACCCTTCTTGCATCCGCCAGCGACACACAGGGCCTACACCTGGTCTCCTGGTGTGGGGAGCGATTAGCTATCACTCCCGTACACAACTAGTGTTTGTACCGAGTACGTTAAACAGCACCTCCAACATCAACAACATCATTCAGCCCGTTGTTGTGCCATTTGTAAGGTCGGTCCATCGTGGTGTTTTCCAGCAAGTAACACACGCCCACACACTGCACGTGCAACGCAACATGCATTTCAGGGTGTGAGACAACTTCCATGGCCTGCACGTTCACCGGATTTGTCCCCCATTGAGCACGTGTGGGATTCCACGGGCATCCCCGATTTACGCGTCCAGGTTGAGGATGCTTGGAACTCAATACCCTAAACTTGCATCCAACATATGTACGACAGACTCCATGCCAGAATTGCACAGTGTGATGCAGTTCATGGCGGTTCAACCTCGTACTAACCCTGTTACATGAAAATGTTATTTTTCAGTTTACCAGCAAATACAGCTGTATTTTGCCATAATGTTTTGATTACGTTATCCTCTGTATTCCGTTATTATGCTGTATATATTTCGCTGGTATCAGACGTCTCCTTCCTGGTGTTCTTTTTTCACTTTCCGTCAGTTTAGTTCCATCAGTTAAAAAAATAGTTCACGATACTTTTAAATGAGAGATAAAATATATTTCAATGAAATTCAAAAAGAAAGTATCAGAAATGAAATGCAAGAATAGTGTAATTTTCTTGCATATCGCCGTGACTGTTTATTTATTCTATCTTGACCTAACCTAGATCTCTACAACGGAATGGGATTGACTGTCAAGAAACTCATCTCAAATGTCATCACAGCTGTCATCATGACTAGCACGCTGAAGGACATCAAGGTTTAATTGCGCGCATTCCAATATTACTGTATGACCTTCCATTTCAGTTTAAACGCCCACAGGTTCCAGTTCGTCGATGCGTATCAACACCCGAGCCCAGCAGTTTCGCCCACAGTTTTGTAGTTCCGCGATGCGTATCAACAATCAGATGGTGAATCATTAAAAGTTGTTAGACTCAACTCGTGCTTTTCTCATTCTATGTTAGTTGCTCTAGTGTTAACAAAAATAAGAACCCGTTCGTCTTTGCTTCAAATGGAGAAGCATTCAACACCACTTAGGTAAAGTTTCTGCAAGAATAAAATTACTGGAACCTTTGAAGAACTGTACATTACTGTGATCACAACACAATAGAAAAGTGTGTAGGTATTTCAAATACAATAACACTTCCTAACTGCGGACACCTCCATTGAGAGGACAGTTTTGTGATCAACAGCCCCGAAGTGTATACGGTTCAGTATATTTACCTCCAAATAGCGGAGTCTGTTCTGTATCAAGCAGACCTTCCCTTTGTTAGAAGAATACCTTTGTTCAGTGATACTGCTTACGGAAGTGCCCGTGAATGGAAGTTTCACTGTGTGCAGTACTTCAAGTCAAGAAACATTTCCAGTGTTGGGTCAACGTGTGGGATTCGAACCAGTGCAACACATGTAGTTCATATAATGTTAAGTGTTGCAATTTAATCTCACATTCACTGTTGATCATTCTGTATTACTTGCAGTAATAAATGTTCTGTTTGACTGCCGTACATACCAGTGATTTATGTACAAAGTATCCTGTGTATCTGTAATAAAAATACGCACTTCCGTGCTTACTTTTAAGGTAGACGTCTTGTGAATTCGCTCTCTATACTTCCAATGGAAAAAATTTCGACACTATTTCCTCAGCAAAGAAAGATTTCCCATTCATCAAAATTCGGTCACTGATGAAAACATCTTAACTTATATTGTACAATCGGTGTTTTTTGCAGAAAACTTTCCTGAAGTATACTAAAAATCAATAACTTTACTTCGATGCAATTATGATACTTGCTTACAAGTGGCGCCACTCTTTCGTACCACTACATCGAAGTAAAGTTATTGATTTTTAATATAGTTCAGGAAAGGTTTTGCAAAAAAAAAAACAGAATTGTACAACCTAAGTTAGGTTTCTTTTTTATTGACATAGCTACGTCTAACTTCGTGGATAGTATGGGGTGACTTATTTCGGCCGAATGCTTGTGACAAAAATAGGTTCCAATTGGAATCATTATACACTGGCGGAAAGTGAAAAAAGAACACCAAGAAGGAGATGTTTGATACCAAAGAAATTTATACAGCATAATAACGGAATACAGAGGATAACGTGATCAAAACATCATGGCAAAATACAGTTGTATTTGCTGGTAAACTGAAAATAACATTTCCATGTAACATGGTTAGTACGAGGTTAAACCGCCATGAACTGCGTCACACTGTGCAATTTTGGCATGGAGTCTGATCAATGACAAAATATTTAACTTAGGAGTAAGTAAATTTACATAAGAGAACAAAAACTCAAATGGACAGTGAAATAGAGTTACAGCTGAACCTCAAAATTGTGTCCACAGTCAGTAAATTACTCTTTGTGACACTCGAATGGCTTCTGCTACGACCTCCTGTGTCTGACGTGCTTCCATCCTACCTATAGCTCTCCACACCGTCGATTCCGGTAAATCATGCTGTTGAGATATCCTTCAAAGCAAAGACTTCAAGAAACGAAATGCCACCATAAACGCGGTAGAATGAGAGAGCTGTCGGAAAACCTATTTTATTCAAATCTGTGATTTAGACATTCTGACGTGACAGACGATAAATTGCATAAGGATATGCATGATTCGTTTTTCTATGTCGCACTTGCCTTACGTTTTCCACTTTTCGGTAAAATATCACACGATTGGCTTGCACAGGGTCGCCAAAGTCAAATCTCCCTAATTATTTGAACAGTGTATTAGCAATTATGTTAAAAAACACATAGCAATAATCGCTTTTCCTAACATCAATAACACAAAGTGAGATTCCTCCAAATACGTGACGTCATTGAATAAACAAAGGCATCGCCCTTTCCACGTTTTAGCAACACATAGCAACCGAAACATTGTTATTCGGTCACCGCTGGGGTTCCAAATCCCAGATCTCTCGATGTATAGCCGAGCGTGTTAGCCTTACACCACGGTGGCCAACAATCCACGGCGCTACGTGCGTTTTCTGTCAGCTTATGATATCATAAATCCGTACAATGGGCTCAGCAACTGAGACGTCTCCATCTGGTGGGCATTATTCACTGACACCACGTAGTTGAAGGATTTTCACTTTGGATCTCGCCCTTTGAATTTAACTTCTATAATTAATATATAGCCAGTGCCATTAATTCCCACTTGATGGAGACGTCTTAGTAGCTGAGCCCATCTTACGAATTCAAGATGTCGGAAGCTGATAGAAAAACACACAAAGCGCCGTGGATTGTTGGCCACCGTGGTATAAGGCTAACGCGCTCGGCTAGATATCAAGAGATCTGGGATTCGAATCCCCAGCCGTGACCAGATAAAAGAAATTCGTTTGCTATGTGTTGCTAAAACGTAGAAAGAGCGATGCATTTGTTTATTCACCAATAAAACTGCATCGAAAAAATTAGAGTGTGTTCACAAAACAGCAGCAAGTCCCAACTCGACACTTTGATCACACATTCCACACCTATTGCTGAAGCAATGGTCATTTGTGTACGTCTTATTGACTTGACTGTCTGCCAGGAGTTTCCGAAAAGAGTAATCTCTTATCTGAGCTGACGTAAAGTTAAGGAGATATAACGAGAAGTAACAAATTTAAGTAAGAACAAAGAGAAGAAATTGTAAATTTTTAAAGAGCATGTAAGTCAGAAAGGAACGTGCGACAGTCACTCAGATCACTCACCAGTACGCTAGTGGCGTAGCTCGACATATTTTTACACGCACCATGCGCCATACCTTGCTTCGCCTGCGTTCCACAGCTGGAGATCAACGAAGGTGCCCATGATGTCGCCGCGTCATTACAAACAACGCCTAGCATGGCCTAAGGATCGTCGGCAAGGTATCCCCGACAGGTGAGAGAAGGTCGTCTGGACCGATGAGTCCCGGTTCCTACTGCACCATGTTGATGGCCGGGTTTGCATACGGCGAGCACAGCATGAAGCCCTATCCCCTGGTTGCACAGTTGGATTTCAACAATCGGGGAAAGGTGGTATTCTGATCTGGGAAGCCTTTTCCTGGCAAGCGCTAGGTCCATTGCTTATCATCCCACAAACACTGGATAGTTGAAGTTACAGGGACCTGTTAGCCGACCATCTCAATCCATATCTGCGGGAGGGGTTTACTAGACTACATTGCCATATCTCAACAGGATAATTCACCGTGTCATCAGGCTTGTACAACTACTGAGTGGTTTGAGAAACACGACAACGAATTCGCCATTTTGCCTTGGTTGCCAAACTCCCTTGACTGTAACCCAATTGAACATTTGTGGGATGTGCTAGAACAGGTTGTGAAAACTGCTGATCTTTCTCCACGGAATGAACGTCAACTAACGGACCTTCTGCAGCAGACACCATTTATGCTTTTCAACAGCACGTTGAAGAAGCGTATATGCTCCAGCTTTGTCCGTCTGTCTGTCCTTCTGTCCGTCAGAACAATAACTCGCGTAAAAATGGTTTGATTTCTATAAAATTGTATGTATTAGGCGACCACCTGGGAATGAACCCTATACAAAATGGGCGAAAAAATGGGCGAGCTCAGGACATAGGAACGGGATCCCTTCCATTGCCCTTATTCATCATAACTTACGTAAAAATGTTTCGATTGCGATAAAACTTTATCATGTTGTTCCGGGAATATACTAAACCGGTTCTGTTGAATATCATCGAAATGGGGTCAAAGGCCAGGACAAAAGAGCGAGATTTATTCCACAGCCATTATCCTCATAACCTGACTAAAAATGCTTCTATTGCAACGAAACTTTAGTATGTTGTTCCGGAGGTATACTGAACCAATTCTCTTCAATATCATCGAAACGGGGTCAAAGGTCAGGGCACAGGAGTGAGATTTATTCCAGAGCTATTATCCTCATAACTTGAGTAATGATTTCAGGTATGGCCGCCCCGGTGGCGCAGGCCTCTGATCATTCGTCCGTAAGGGGCCCGGGTTCGAATCCCGGTCAGGCATGGATGTTGTGTTTGTCTTACGGCACTGGCTCTCTCCCTTCCCTGGAACCAGTGACCCTAAATTAGGGACGGGCGACTGCTTATAGCCCGTTGAGTTGCTCACGGTGGTCGTTAAACCTCCAATCAAAAAAAAAAAAAAAAAAAAAATTTCAGGTATGTTGGAAAGCGTATCATAATCAATGTATTGCATGGTTTTACTAACATGTTTTTTGAAGAACGTAACGGATTCAGGGACTTTTTATTTATTTACCACAATACTTGTATCATTAATAGTACAAATCCCGTTGCTTTTTCTTAGCGTCGTATATAATTCCATACAATATTCAAGCTTATTGCATACATTCATCTATAACTTCCATATTTTACAGTAATATTCTGTACTACATAATTTCTTTATTTAATGTCTTTGAGAAATTAATCAATAATCACGTTTTATACATAAAAACAAGCTTAAAAGTAATTTATTCAATATAATTCACATTTTATAACTAAGAGTTTATCGGACATTTAAACCAAATGATCTCGGCATTAAATTTAAGAAATCACCTACACTTCCTTTTTTATGACTACGTAGTAAAAATATCATCAGTCAATTGCCAAACCATTTCTTTAAGCAAATATTCCACAGGATTTTTTTATAACTATTCCTTTCTTTGCGTTTCATTGGTGGTGGCTTTAAGCATCTATAAATCAATGGTTTATTAATCATTAAGCTAGAATAGTTCTAATTTTTTCCCTGCAATGTTTCTGACCTGCAAAAGAAAAATGCAGTTGCCTTCACTTTATGTGGGATCCTGAAAAAAAGAAAAGGAACAGAATTAAATGCATGTGACTTTTCAATCTAAACGTTACAACATAAATGCAGTTAGAAAATATTTTGGCATTTTGCAGTACGACTATGCAGTAGCAGTACATATGCAGTAAGTAAATTATTAAGCAGTCCTTCTTTCTTCGTCTAAGAGAAAGATTTATAATTTGTCTTCCCTTTTTTTGAGAGATTCAATTATTAAAAACTACAAGACTTGTCAGTGAACTATCCAAACTATCAAGATCAACCGTATCTTCTAAATTTGAACAAAAACAACAAATTGTTTGGACATTTTCAATACGAAATCAATATACGAGGGTTGTACCGAAAGTAATGGAAAAGTGGGCATAATTGTTGCTATTAACTGACAGAAGTCGTTCAAATTGCACATGTTGATAGGATAGAGTAACTCTTTTTCTATACAAAGGTACTTCTCAAAGTAGTCTCTATCACAAGCGATGAATTTACGCCATCGTTGAACCCAACCCTCGAATCCTCTTTGAAAAAAATCAGGTGGGGATTGTTGTACAGTCCCCACCTGAATTTTTCACCTCACTTTCACATCGTCTGTGTCATCAAATCGTTATCCCCGAATACTGCTCTTCATTGCACTGAACAGGTGGAAGTCAGAGGGCGCCAGATCTGGGCTGTACGGTGGATGGGGGACCACCGACAAGCCTAATTTGCATATCGCCTGATTTGTTGCCAAAGACGTGTGTGGTCTCGCATTGTCAAGGTGAAGGTGGATCCTTTTTCGATTCTTGTTCGGTCTCTTCCTCCTTATGTCTTCTCTAAGCTTCTTGGGTGTCTCAACGTAACACTCGCTGGTCATGGTTCGGCCACTTTCCAGGAAATCAAGGAGAATGACACACCGTCATCCCCCCCAAAAAACGGCACCATGACTTTCTGTGCTGATTGCTGGCTCTTGAACGTCTTAGGCATTGGTGAAGAGGTTTGACGCCATTCCGTGAATTGATTCTCCGTTTCCGGATCGCAAAGATAAACGTTTCATCCCCTGTCCTCAGATCGGAAAAAATCGTGTCTTCATTAGCTTCAAACGCTCCCAGTAGATTAGAGCAGACTACCACATTTCTCTCCATCAAATCGAGTGTCAACTGCCGAGGCACCCACTTTTCACACACTTTTCAATACCCTAAGTTTTCCACCATCTTTTGTATGGCATTGTGACCACAGCCCAGTTGTGCAACCAGCTCACGGATTGTGACTACAGACCAGTTGTGCAACCTGCTCACGGATTGTGACTACAGACCAGTTGTGCAACCAGCTCACGGATTGTGACTAGTCTCTCCGCACGAATCAATTTATTCACTCCCTGACGATTCGTGTCAGTGGTCGTAGATGATTGTCTCCCAATGCGTGGTCTGTTTTCAGTTCCGGTTTCTCCTTTCTTTAAACTTTTCCATCTATCTGTGCACACTGTTCTGGTCAATGATGTCATCTCCGTAAACATTCTATAGCCTTCTGTGGATGTCGGACAGACTGCACCCTTCCTTCGTCAAGAATTCAATGACGTCACGTTGCTTCTGCTTGGAATCCATTATTTACATGCAATAAAGAAGAAAGGTTACTATAGAGGGAGAGTTACTCTACCAACATGTGCAATTTAAACGACCTCTGTCATTTAAACACGTTATGCCCACTTTCGGTACAATCTTCGTATCTTTGCCGCGTTTCTTAATACCTCAGATGTCTTTTTCCTCCACGCCATCACTCCTTTCTTGTATTTTTTCATATTTTCTTTCGCTAATATATTTAGCACAAATATAAAGCATCGACGTTAATAGGTCATATAATAAAGTTCGTAATAAATTTGTTTTCCTCTATACCGATGGCCCTGAATTTAAACGCCTATGTTTAAGTAAGTAGTGATTTTGATGAATTTCTTCAAATCCAGCAGTTTTAGTATATTAATAAAACTTCTGCCCCTTCTAAGAACTTTTCAGCTTTAAGGAATCGATCATCAACACATATTCCTTTATATATATGGAGCTAACTTGGATCTAAAGCCATTTCAGCAAACGATAAATATTTTTCAACTTGATTTTCTGTAATTCTACTGAAAAGCATATATTTTCTATATTGAAGCAAATTAATTTATTTTCAAGCAAACAATTTTATTCCCAAGCAAATCTTCGAGCAAATAAATGAATAAGAAACAAACAAGTTTTGCTAAATATAGTAAGACTAAATTCTGAATTAACGAAGAGAAACAGGAAAATACTGTTAGAGGAATTAAGATACGAAGAATCAATGGCAAAGTTTCATAAAGTACACTGCCTATACAGCACAAAACGTTTGAGATATGTACCAATAATGTTACAATCTCTCATTTTCGTTAGACTTTCAGAGATAACTTACAATTACGTTTCAGCAACATCTATTTTGGAATATAACTTTTTGTACATTATGGTTACTTTAAAAATAGCATTTACCGATACTACTGTTTTATAGTTTCCATTGTACGTAATTGCAACCTTGATGTTACATTCCGGCGATATTTAAGATTTTCGGTTTGGCAACGGAGTGGATACGCACGCGCATTTATGCTATTTTACCAACGCACTCTCGTAGTAGTATTTCCTCGTGCTACTGGGACATTTTTTGGTGATACTGTCGTACTCAAGTTAGCTAGTTAATTGATTTAATATTTTATCCTGTCTTTTTTTTTTTTATGGTTCAAGATCATCTGAAAGTAAGTAATTGTTTTGATTACTATAATTTTTAAATTCTAAAAAGCATTTTATAAAATCTAAGTAGATGGCTGTGTTGTTGTATTAATATACTATACCAGCATGGTTTTTTTACTGGAAGCTGCGAAATTTCATATTGGTGGGTATTTAGAGAAATGACGAATTTGATTTTCTTTCTTTTTTTTTCGCTGAAATATAGTTTATTCCACATGTGTAAAAAAATTCGACACCCTCTTTTAGGGCCGATTTTTATTTCTTTTGTTATCAATATATAAACGCCGCCACTGTTCCCAATGGACAGCGGACTGCGTTGAACCTGTGAAAACATAAACAACTCGTAATACGATTTTTGTTGCTTTTGAAACAGCTGTTGAGTGTAATATATTATTGTGATTTTACAAAGTTTATTAAAACTATAATGTTCAACGTAGCAAATACATAACAATAATACGACGATGTCACAAATATCTTTCAAATACGTAACAGTAACATGAAGTTGTATATTGAAGTCATCCTGTCTTTTACTGTAACTTGTCGGTTATGTTTCAAAGTTATGTAAGGTTTGAGGATATTTTGATATAACCGTAAGGTTTCTGAAACATTACTGTTACATTGCTCAACGTATCTGAAAAGTCTCAATGTTTCAGTGCTACGTACTTGTAACATATACGAAATATTCTGTGCTGTGTGGGTGTGCTCCATAAATTAAGCAACAAACCGAAAAACCGCGATAATGGGGAGAAAACCGCACGAAATTTGCATATGTTACAGGCGCAGCATACAGCATCGATGTACGGAAGGAAAATGAGTGGCGCTGGCAGCGATTTATGCAAATGCGCAAGAGCTTAAAACCAGCTTTTTCGGATAGAGTCGCCAATTCATGTGCGGCTTTGAATGACAAGATTTCGAGATCGCGATTTTGTTAACATGGCTTCGAGCGTTCATTTACTATCGGAGTTACGCTACAGAGCGATAGGCCGACACGAAGCAGGGCAACGGCAGCCGGACGCCGCAAGATGGCTTAACGTCGATCATTCTGTGGTTAGCAGGAAGAGGCAGTAGTTCAAAGCCACGGGTGCATCTTCCCGAAGGTACAGCGAAGGTAGGGCAAGGGCGACGACCCCCGAGGATGACCGTTATTTGCTGCTTTCGGCACGGCGGAACAGGACGGCTGCACCGACTCGTCTCAGATCTGTGCTTGCGGCAGCCACCGGACGGACGGTATCAGTTTCGACGGTACACAGAAGGTTACATTCAGAAGGACTCTATGCTCGGCGACCGGCATTATGCGTGCCCCTCACCCCATGCCACCGGAGGGATCCTTTCAATTGGGCACGAATGCTTGTGAACTGGACTCAAAATGAGTGGAGATCCGTTCTGTTCACTGATGAGTCGCGATACTGGTTACAGAGCGACTCTTACCGAATTCGCATCTGGAGAGAGGCCGGCACTCCCTATCTTCCCTCTAATATCCAGGAAAGGAACACCTATGTTGGTGGTTGTGTTCTGACCTCTAAGCGTTGCCACATGAAAACCTCAATGCTCAGAGGTATAGAGACGACATCCTGGACCCTATTGTTTGTCCGTATGCGGCGGCAATTGGCGATACATTTGTACTGCAAGCGGATAACGCCCTCTCTCCCACAGCTCGCCTCATGCAAAAGTACCTGGAACAGGAGACTATAGTCCGTATTGAGAGGCCAACACGCTCTCCCGACCTGCATCCTATTGAGTTTGTCTGAGATGCTCTTAGCTGCCGTATTGCTGGCTTCCAGCTCCATCCCCAAACCCTTCAGAGCCTCCGCACTGCATTGCTCGAAACATGGACGCAGTTACCCACGAAACTGCTCGACACCATAATTAATAGCATGGAACATCGCTGTCGGGCCTGTATTGTTGTTCGTGGTAAACACACTCCATATTGAAGTACCTTTACCTGTTTTATCTTAATACCTATATTTCTGTATTTTCATATTTGCATCACTCATACAAAATGTAAATGCTTTGTATCACATTTTCTTAGGGGTACGTTTTTTTTTTTTTTTTTGTTCTAGTTGCAATTGACCTAATAAAGCTAAACAGCGAATTTCAACCGACTCGGTTGCATAATTTTTGAGTTATCACGATTATTCATTTTTTGCTTAATTTATGGAAACCAGTGTAGTAATGGAGAAACTGGAACACCCGGGTGGAGTAAGGTAAGAAAATTTAAAAGCTGTTGAAGATACAATTGGTAATCTTTCATTCTCACAAATTGGAGAAGCATCAGGAATTCTAGAATTTGCTTATGGTGTTGAAGAAATGTTTGGGAAAACAAACAGAGCTTTTTGAAGATTTACATTCACAAAATTTAAAATATTGGTTATTTAGAGCCATGGAAATTTTCCAAGACCATCGAAATTATGCAATAAAGAGCAAACGGTCATAGAACATTTTATTGAAAAACGAACCTCTACCAATGGTCGGTTTTGTGTTTGCCAGGCTATGTTTCTCAAGTGTTCTTTTGTTGAAGTCCCAGCTCCTGTCGGGAGTGGAACTAATAAGAAATGTTTAGTGAAGCTCATCTTATCCCATTGAGCTCTACACGGAGATTTCGTGTTTCACCGAATATTATCTTAATGAGATCGCAACAGTTTTTCTGCTCCAGGAATTCGACTGTTTCCTAATGAATCGTTATACGTACATACACAGTCGAGTCACATTATTGTGACCACCTCCTACTTTTGACGTCAACAGAGCGTAACCAATGAAAGAAGCCACGTGTCGTGAGTTGGCTTAGAGGGTATATAAAGTGTGATGTAGGCATTCTGAAAGCCGCGGTTAGCCTAGTGGTCAGCGTTCGTGACTGCCACGGAGATAACCTCATGTTCGATCCTGCGCAGGTACGAACGTTCAAACCACTAAATAACCGCCGTGCGTCAGATGGGCACGTTAAGCCGTCGGACCCCGGGTACTGGCCTCTCAGTAATAAATAAAAGCATCTTCCTCACCTCGCTTCCATGTGTCTTTCCTATCGGGCACTCTAGCCCAAATCTACTAGCTTCCTATTTCTAAGGGTTCTTTAAGACCTCCCTTCCTAAAATCATCTGCATATGATCTGATCTGAAAACATATCGTTCGTTGCTGTCATGGATAAAAGGAGCGATTTATCAGATTTTCAAAAAGGGATGATTATCGGCTTTCGAGCCAACTGTGGCAGTATATCTGAAACAGCGCAGTTTATGAACTTTTCGCGTGCTGCTGTGGTTAAAGTGTATCGTGATTGGAGAAATAGCACCATTGCGAATAAGCAGTGTGCAGTGCAATTTGCACACTGCGAATAAGCAGTCGACACGCTGCAGTGAGGCAACTCACTGGCCGAATGAACCAAGGGGCTACCGGAAGTGTGTCTGAAACGACAGTTCAGCGAACCCTGCGGCGTATGGGGCTCCGATACAGACGGATGGTCACTGCACCAATGCTAACAAAGGTGCATCGGCAGAAAAGGCTTTCATTTGCACCGAAGCATCGGAATTGGACCTCCGCTGATTCGAAAAGGATTTCCTTCTCCGAGAGTCACATTTTCTGCTTCATCGAGCGAATGGACATTGGCGTATAAGACGAGAAACAGCGGAGAACATACATTCTTCAACCACTGCTGGAAGAACACAAGCTGGTGGAGACAGCGTTATGGTCTGGGGAATATTTTCGCGGCATACTTCTGGGTCTACTCATACCTGTGGAAAGCACTACGGACCTAATTCCTTATGAATCTATCCTTGCGGACCACGCACACCCATACATACTGATTGTCTTCCCTGGGGCGGATGGAATCTTCCAGCACGACAATGCGACGTGTCATACAGCTAGAAATGTCCGAGAGTGGTTGGAAGAGCACGAAAAAGACTTCAAAGTACCTCTCTGGCACCCTAATTCCTCAGACTTAAACCCAATCGAGCATGTGTGGGACCATCTCGATCGTGTTGTTCGCTCTATGGCTCCACATACCTGTGAACACCTTCCAGCACTTTTTTGAATCACTCACTACCAGCCCGTCTAGCTGCTGTCCCCGCTGCACACGGCGGTTACTCTAGATATTAGCTGGTGGTCACAATATTGTGACTCGACCGTGTATATTTTCAAACAGAAATGCGTAAACACCACCTAGCGACAGAACTACTAATTATAAAAAAACATCCATAAGTACAAGCAAGGTTTTCCACAAAGTAAATGGTATCCGCTATTGAAAGATTTTTTTAAACCGGGCATTTAGAAGCAGTGATAACGAACAAAACAGAACAAACATTTGAGTCCCTAGCGGAGAAAGTGTACAATATTTTGAGCTGAAAAATGTACACCAAATAGTTTCGTTGTTAATAGAAACTCACCGAAAAATTATTTTTTCAATTGGGTTTTTGGGCACGCAAATATTGGTTCAAATATGCTGTAAACGGAAACGTGAACTTACGCCCTCAAGTAGCAAGCTTGTGTGTTTAAAAAATTGAATTTGTATGCGAAACATTTCTCATCAGAAACGCTCTCGGAAAACGCAAGAATTTTTGAAATAGGACAAAAATAAGAGATATATAGAAATATAAAATATACATCTACACCCTTGGCGGGAAACTATGCATTATAGTAAATAGAAAATGTTCTCAAAGGGTTTTCCGTGGTGATTAGTATCTGATCACAAAAGAATATTTTAAATCAAATTTTCAGTTTTGCAGATATTGCTGCAAATACATCAGAAAATAAATATACACTTAAACCACCGAGTGGCAAAATACCTTTTTTCCAAAAATTAGAAATATATGCTAGGCATTTCCAACCTGAGACTCTATTCGATTTAAACAGGATTTCAAAAACGGACTATTAGCAGCAGGAGTATCACGGAAATTGCGATTTAACTTTACGCTCCCTTGCGGAAAAACTATGCATTATTTGAAAATGAAACTGTATCCAGAATAGTATTCGTTACAATGGTATCAAACAGAGGACAAACAAAATTTCAATTATATACTTAGAAGCAATTATATGGAATAAAATGTGATATTCGTTCTCACATCATTCTAATCCGACTAACAGTTGCAGAGATATCGTGTCCACAGACTGTCATCAGACAAAGCGATACTATCTTTTTTTTTTTTTTTTTTTTTACAAAAGACGTGCTAAAAAACACTATATCGTTTCGAAAGGAATTTTGTATACTTAGCAAGAAGCCTCGTGACCAAAACTCGAAGCTGATTCTGACACTGCGACTGTTACGGCCCGCGATCCTACGGATAAACTATATTGTGTTTCTTCACCATCCTATGATAGCGTAGAGCAACTAGTCGTCTTTGAAAACGTGGAACACTTTCTGGAGACATTTCTGAGCTCCAGAAAGTCACAGAGTTCTGGTTCTTCAGGACAACGACAAGCACAGAAATAACACAGTTTATCTTCTTTCTCGAGAACGCTTAAATTAGGATAAAAAAAGAAACCGAACAAAAACTTAGTCACCTGCAGAAATATATGTAATTTTTTTAATATGATATATTTCTGACATTATAATTAAAATTGTATTTAAATATTTCTGGGTTATGTAATAATAAAATGGGTTATTTCTTTCTACAAGCAAAATTTTATGCTGCGATTTTTGAAACATTAAAATTAATTGGTCGAAAGACAGATGTAAGTGACTGGAAGAAGAGTCGTCATGTCTTTTATATTGACAAAAATAAAGTTGAATTATAATAAAACATGCCTTTTGGCCGGTCGAAAAGGACACAGCATCAAGGAAATTACTAAATTTGCAGTTGTCAGCAAAAGAACAGTTCTACGTGTTTATAAAGATTGGTGTAAGTCAAACTCGACTGAAAATAATAAGAAAAACTCTTAACGAAACACCATTTTGACAGGTCGTGACAGGAGCAGAATTTCTCGCTTGGTCAACGAAAATACGTTTCAAACAAGGCAGGAACTCCTCCAGTCTGTTAGTAATGGACATCATAAGTCTACATCAGAGCGAACAATGCGTAGGGAACTTCATCGAATGGATATCTGGTGTAGAGTTGCAAGATTGAAATCAATGTTAATTTCAGCTCACAAAGAAGCTCGATTAGCTTGGGCCAGAGCGCACAGGACATGTACTGTTGATCAGTAGAAGGTTGTCGCATGGTCTGATAAATGAAATTTTGCCTATGCTTCAATGATGCAAAATGTTGGGTTAACAGGAGATCTAAAAAAGCAATAAATCCTGAGTATGTCCAAAGAGTTCTTGCCAAAGTAGGTGTGTCTGTAATGCTGTGGCGTTGTTTTAATGATTGTGAATTAACCCAGATGAAGAATACGATTACTCAGCGTGCTTACCTAGAAATTTTAGACAATCATGTATTTCCTTTTGCACAATATTTTCAGGGTTCTGATCAAGTAATTTATCCGATTTACCAGGATGACAGCTTCTCTGGCGAAAGGAGGATCGAACGTGGTTTAGTGTGTAGAGCATGATACATCTTTGGGACACATGGACTGGCCAGCTAAATCGTCATGAAGAATTTATGGGACCACCTTGAACGAAGTGTAAAAGCTGAACTTCAGCATCCCAGGGATCTCAATGAATTATGAAACAAACTGTTCTTACAAAGGTCAAAAACTGACTGAAATTGTTGAATCTCTTCCAGCAAGAATTAATGCTGCGATTTCTGCACATAGTGACGTAAATAAGTATTAAAAGTAAATTTCTGGAGGCGAGTAATTTTAATCCCATGGAGAATTTATGAGACCACCTTGAACAAACTGTAAAAACCAAACTTAGGCATCCCAGAGATTTCAATGAATTGTGAGACAAAATGTTCTTAGAATGGTCAAAAATTAACTCAAATTGCAGAATCTTTTCCAGAAAGAACCAATGCTGTGATTTCTGCACATGGTGATGTAACTATGTGTTAAAAGTAAATTTCTGGAGGCGACTAATTTTGTTTCTCGAGGCGACTAATTTTGTTTCTCGAGGCGACTAATTTTGTTTCTGGAGGCGACTAATTTTAATCCCATGTAGAATTTATGAGACCACCTTGAACGAAGTGTAAAAGTAAAACTTCAGCATCGCAGAAATCTCAACGAATTGTGAGACAAACTGTTTTTAAAATGGTCGAAAATTGCTTCAAATTGCTGAATCTCTTCCAGCAAGAATTAAAGCTGTGATTTCAGCACATGGTGATGTTACTTATTATTAAAAGTAAATTTCTAGAGGCGACTAATTTTAATCCCATGGAGAATTCATGGGACCACCTTGAAAGAAGTGTAAAAACCGAACTTCAGCATCCCATGGATCTCACTGAAATGCCAGACAAACTGATCTTAAAATGGTCAAAAATTGACTCACGTTATTGAAATCATCTTGTTGAATCTGTTCCAGCAAGACTTAATGCTGTGATTTCTGCACGTGGTGATGTAACTGAGTCTTAAAACTAAATTTATGGAGGTACAATGTTTTTGTCCGGTGTCTGTATGAGTCGTACTTTGTAAGAGAATGCTTGAGAATCATTTCAACGCCTTAAATATTTCAAAAGAAAAAGTAATTGCTTCTTGAAGGAACTGTAACAAGTGATCTATGAAGAAACTAATACGAAATTTTAAACAGTAAATATTAAGGTTAAAAAAAGTTAAAATGTAGATTACAGATTACCTTTTCAGTCTCCTGCTGCAGATGTCGCAACAGCCTGTAAGAAACTGTAATTTCCACTCATTTCGCCAGCCGTCGTCCATTTATCTGTCTTTGGGTCGTAGCATTCAATGCTGTTATTGAACATTCCATTTGACATTGTTCCTCCAAACGCAAATAGTTTTTTGTTACCTGACACCAAAGAGAAATTCTCCCTACTTGTTTTCATTGGGGAAATTGGCACCCATTTTCCAGTAGATGGATCGTACATTTCACCAGATTTCAGTACATCTGTTTGCACATCGTTAATTCCTCCCCTGATATCGACCCTTCTTCCGCCACATGCGTAAACTCTCTCACCAAGCGAAGCGCAGGCGAATGAAGATCTAGTTTCTTTCATATAACCAATTTTTTGAGTCGTTCCAATCTGTGGATTATATATTTGGCATTTGTTGCCTGAGCTGTTACTGCTATTTGCGCTGCTCAAAATATAAATGTGTGTTTCCGTAGAGACGACTACTGTTTCACTGTGGAATAGAACATCCTGAAACAAGGTGACCCATTTGTTTTGCGTAGGATCGAAAATATCTGGTCTCCCCGAAAAGGTATTATACACCAACCTGTAGATTTTATTAGCAAAAGGAGCAATATATTTGAATATCACAACTCCTGAAATATAGTTCGCCAGAGTAGTCCAAAGAAGATTTACAGGGTTGAATGATTCAAAGCTGTTGCTTCTGAAGACATATAACACGTCATTTAATACCACTACATGTTTCACGTCTTTACGCGTGCTGTCATTCAGCAACGTACTTAGTTTCTGTGCTTCAGGACTGTACTTGAAGACAGTAAGCCCAACAGAATTATTGCTGCAAAACAGGTAGATATCCTGTTCTTCATTGCATCGTTCTGATAATGCGAAACTACAGGAAAGCCTTTCTTCCGGAAGCATGTGATAATGTTTTGCCTCATCTATCAGATTTCTACAGGGAATGGATTCTTGGATTAGCTTTTCAGTAGAAACTCTCTTTATCAGGAACTGAGGAGAGAGGATGGTCATTCGAATTCTAGTGAGCAATTCAGGTAGGAGTTGATGTCGTTCTGTGTCACTCTTCACCCAACTGAGGACAGCTTCAAACACCTTTTCCTCGCTTTTAACACGCAGGTCATCTCTTTCGATTAGATATTTCAGGAACGAAAAAGACAAATTTAAGAAATGTTCACTCTGGCAAAAAGATTGAAAGTATCTTCTGATATAGGAATCAGAAATCGCAACCAAGCTCGAACAATTTAAGCTTTCTGCGAGTTTTCGGACATGCATGACATTGTTTGGATCCAGCCTATTGGACATAAAATCGCAACAACTATCTCGTACTTGCATTAGCTGCAAAACATCGGATGCCACAAGCAGCGACTGAACATTGTTTTCTGTGATTGTCACTTTACTGGTGTAAGCAAAATCAATCAGACTCCTCAGAGCATCGGGATCGAGTTCTTTCATAGTGACTTCTTTTGCCTTGCTTTCAGCGAGGTTACTTGTAAACATGGTACGGAAATATGGTATTACTGCAGCAAGGATTATTTTATGTGCAGTGAAAACACGCTGGTCGATTCTGATTGAAATATCACTCAGTTCTCCCCTATTTTTCATATCACAGAATGTAGAAAATGAAACAGCCGTGAGATCCTGTTGGATAAATGTAAACGTGGTTTTATTCGTGCATGCTGCCATGGTGTCTGAGGTTGAAGTAGAACAGCAAGTGAATGGATATTACACATGCGGTTCCTTCCAGAAAGGCAGAGGTTATAAATAATTCGAAGGAACGTGGTGAACGTGATAAAACTGTGACATCTGAGGATCCAAAGCGAAGCAACGGAGTCCATTCGTTGAAAGAAAGATTAAGTTACTTCACTGTACTTTTCCCATAACTAAAACGTAGATGCACTTCGGTCGTCGGTAGGAGATATGAATGTGGCGTGGTAACAGAAACCACAAGTGTCCTCATTACCTGTAAGAGGGAGATTTTTGCTTTAAAGTAGAACAGCTCAGTGATAAGCTTGTTAAACGCTTCATACAGTAAAGTGAAGATCAAACACCTGCACGTCTTGGCATTAAATAAACAAAAAAGGAAACTCCTATTTGCTTAAAAAAGGGCTAAACACTAAAAATTACATTTTGTAATACTTTTATATTAAGAGCAACCTTATCGCATTTTATTCATTAGATAAACTAAAACAAAGGTTACATAAATCAGAAAAATATAATGAATTGTCCGAAAACTTGGCAAACCATTTTTTTGTTTTTATACATAATTAGCTTTACTACCCGGCTTTGCCCGGGATTTAGGGTTATTAATTTCATATTTCCTTATATGTCACTGGAAAAAAATCGAGGGAAATTAATGCTTGCAAGAAAGAAAAAAGTAGATTTCACAAATTCGGTCATTACAAATTATTTATTCATAGTGTGATTATTTCAGCACTTGGCCGTACACAACAATTTTGGTTTCTCTTTCATCGGCGACAATATATAATTTTGTTGGATCCTTTGCTCTTGACATTCCAACATACAGCTTTAGAATCTAAATTGTTAACAGGATCATGACCTCCAAATTTCGCCTGAATCGGTACATAACTTTTTAAATCAGCCGTTAAAATTTTACTAACCGTTTCTGCGTGTATATCACTGTTTACCGATGAATTAAAAATTCCATGCCTATTTTAAAAGTTTTAACCGGATTCCGGAAAACTTTTGAGGCTCCTCATATTACCAATTCATGGTGTTGACAAAAATTTCAGCCCGTTTCGTTAAGATTTCGCAAAGTTCGCTTTTGAATTTATTTCATGCACAGTTCTTAAAGAATAGAAACACCTGTGGATGAATGCAGTCACGTGCTTTCAGATTTGGAACAGATAACGATGACGTAGCAAACGACGCTGACTTTAAACGCATCTTTGCAAATATTTTATGAAACTGGCTGAAATTTTAATGAACATCATAAATCGTTAATAGGATCAGGACCTCCAAATTTCGCCTGAATCGGTAAATAACTTTTTAAATTAGCCGTCAAAATTGTATTAACCGTTTCTGCGTATATATTTCTGTTTACCGATGAATTAAAAATTCCATGGCTATTTTAAAAGTTTTGACCGGATTCCGGTGAAATTTTGATGGACTCATCGTATTATCAATTCATCGTGTTGACAAAAAATTTCAGCCCGTTTCGTTAAGATTTCGCAAAGTTCGTTTTTGCATTTTTTAATGCACAGTTCTCAAAAAATAGAAGCTTCTGTGGATGAATTCAGTGCCGTGCTTTCAGATTTGGAACAGATTACGATGACGTAGCAAATGACGCTGACTTTATTGATTAGCTTATTAATTAATTCATAACTCGCGAACGGAACAACTTAGAGATTTTAAAATAGTTGCGTTGACCTAGAAATTCCAGTATTAATAAGCTATGCAAATTTCCCGATGCCACAGTTCGGCGTTCGAGAGATTTTTGCTGCTTCAGACAAACAGACGTTTTGTGTTTTATACATATATAAGATGAATAAAACGTAAGAAGTATAATATACCAGAATATATGCCGCCCCGATGGCGCAGTGGTCTAAGGCGTTGGCCTCTGATCATTCGTCCGTAAGGGGTCCGGGTTCGAATCCCGGTCAGGCATGGATGTTGTGTTTGTCTTACGGCACTGGCTCTCTCTCTCTTCCCTGGAACCAGTGACCCTAAATTAGGGACGGGCGACTGCTTATAGCCCATTGAGTTGCTCACGGTGGTCGTTAAACCTCCAATCAAAAAAAAAAAAAAAAAAATACCAGAATATGTAGGACTACGCAACAGCAGCAAGCCAAAGCAATATCTCTATGTATTAACATAACACTACAGAACAATGGACCAAGATGTACAAAATACTATATGAAAGAAATGAGGAACAAACCAAAACATACCAATGTCTAAGATGAGCCATCAAAGAAAGTTTTCAAAACCAATTAAGCGCTAACAAGTACCCAACAAGAACATAATCAGAGTACCAACCTCAGGGAGATGAGAAAGACGAGCTGTAATCGTCATGGCAACACCATCTCGAAACAGGGCCCTTCAATAAACAGCAAAGGTAGATTGAACTAACCAAACATCGCTGTGGTGTTGTTCTCAAGGCCATGACAAATGAGAAAGCCATCCAAATCCAAGAACACAAAACGAGTCATGACGAAACAAGAGAGCCCACCTCGACTTGACAGAACCACACGTCCAAAGGTCACCAGTCCTACACGTACAATGATTCCAAAAGTCCCGATCCACAGGCAATTGCACAAAAATAGCAACTAACATAGTCAGTCACGGTTGAAAAGTGTAAAATAGTGTAACTGTGTGAGCAAAGGATAGAAGAGGAAGTTAGAGAAATCTTCAGCAACAAGAGATCCGTCAAGTTGCACTTAAGTGTCCTAGTTCGTTAAATTTGTAGGATCGTAATTAGTTATGTCTTTGATGTTTAAAATGGAATGGACTGTGAAATACTTAATAGCCTTAGCATCACATACAAGTTGTTTGAATAATTGAATAATAAATCTTATAGGAAATTTACTAATGCTAAGTGAGCCAAAAGTCTCCTTAATACCTTTAGTAAGTCTGCTGAATTATTAACTACCCTAAGACAACGATGGAATTGAAATATAACAAAATTTCTGAGTACTGATTTCGAAATGTTTGAGTCCCAATTTATATAGCAATTGATATCAAAAGTGTAGTTTCTTCTCTTGTCGAAATTAGAAGTAATAGATCTTTCACTTGTAGTGTGGAGCTTAATATCCAAGAAAAGTATTGGTCCGAAAGTAGCGCTGCTTCTTTCTAATATCAGCCCTGGGGGATAAATACAATAAATACATGTAGCCTGTGTATCGAAGTCCTCCCAGTCGAAAACCATTATATCGTCTATATATCTAAAAATATAATGATTGCAAGCCTTGGTACTCGTAACATACAGTATAATTTGTCATAGTAGTGCAGGTATAAGTTGGTCAAAACACTTGAGTAAGAGGAGCCTATAGTAATACCAGTTGTTTGACGAAACAAACAATTTCCCATGTTAATGTAATTGTTGTCAATGCATAAGGTATAAAGGAGTTTCCATTCGTTATTAGTAGTATTCATGATTTCCCCATATTCTTGAATTAGGAGGTCGCAACAGGCCTTCGGGCCTGTTACTTCTTTCTACCCAATTGCCCTATGTTAGTTAATCATGTACTATGCTGTCATGATGGCCTATGCTTTGTTTATGGCAACTACAAATAAAATGAAATGAAATTACGAGCCTTTTTGCCGGACGAGTGCGCATAAGCTCTATTGACCATGAATCTAAGGGCAGCTAATTTATACTTTAGTGGATGGAAGGAATTGTGTGGTATTATAGTAGTAGTACAGCTGCCAGGTTTCTCTAGACTGAGGAACTCAAAAAATTCTTGTCTACATGTCTAGTGATTAAAAGATCAAGGAAGGAGATTGAATGATCGTTTTCTAATTCAATATTTAACTTTATTGTTGGGTACCTGTAAGACATAGATGTTCTAAATGCCATGAAGCTATCGAGAGAGTGGGGCAGATTAAGAAAATGTCATCAATGTAGCGCATATTCAAATGTGGGACCTCGTGGCAGTTTGCCAAGACGTCATTTTTGAGTGTTTGCATTAACACTTCTGCTAGGATGACCGACAGTGGGGAACCCATTGGGGTTAGACTATTCTGACGGTATATTGTTCCGTCAAAACAAAAATATAACTCGCAACTGGATCTCTACAATGGAATTCTATCGATTGTCAAGAAACTGATGTCATTTTATTTTCAATAAATAGGAACTGTACACCAAATTATACTCAAAATAGTATAACTATACTGAAAATCCGAAATTTCTTGTCGTAGACTACAAATAAAACTTTCCAAGCTTTCGAACATTAACCAGATGGCTTTTTCAAGGAAGGTAGACAGCTAACAGCAAACTGGATAATAGAACGTTTCAACAATTTGAACGCGATGACTTGACTAGACAATAAATGAATAGGCGCAAACGTGATAATTCGAAGCAACGAGGTCACGTTGGTTGGGCACGCATGCTAGGAAACGCAGCATTATTCGAAGAACCCTGGAAATCTTGACCAGCTCTGAGGCTTGCAATGATAGCGTCTTTCTGGAGTTGCCACGTATTTGGAATCAATTCTTCAAATAATGCTGCGTTTTCTACCATGGTACCACGTGCCCAACCAACGTGACCTCGTTGCTTCGAATTATCATGTTTGCGCCTATTCATTTATTGTCTAGTCAAGTCACCGCGTTCAAATTGTTGAAACGTTCTATTCTCCAGTTTGCAGTTAGCTATTTGCCTTCCTTGAAAAAGCCATCTGGTTGATGTGCGAAAGATTGGAAAGTTTTATTTGTATTTTACGCCAAGAAATTTCGGATTTTTGGTATAGTTATACTATTTTGAGTTATTTTATTTTGTTATTTTATTTAGGTTTTAATTAATATATCGTGAGAAACTCAATGAGCTATAAGCATTGGGCAGTCCCTAATTTGGACAGCTGATTTCAGGAAAGGGAGTGAAAGCCAGTGTCGTAAAACAAACGCAACATCCATGCTTCACCGGCATTCGAACCTATCTCGGCTAAATGGTTCTGAAACCAGTGCTTTAGACCACTGTCCTACTGGTGTCGTTATCTCCCATTTCATATACTGCTTTCGAACCTTTATGAGTATTTGCTTTATTTCTATGTGCTTTAAATATTCCGCGGAACAATGGGTGGAAAACTTTTCAGAAGCTTCTTGTTTTAATAACTTCTCACGCTTTATTTAGTTTCAGGTCGATACCTCTGTGACTGAGTCTGATACCTGCTAGTGAAAAAATTTTCTTATCCTCTTAGCATGAAAAAATTAAAAAACCATCAATATAGGAAGAATTTTGATTAGACATTCAAATATTTTTTCACTTCCAACGTTTAACGTTTTACACCCTGAAATATGATTTATTTTTTAAATTTTATCCCCTAACGAGGAAATAGGGGGAAAACGTACCTTTGTGGATGATCCTGGGGTTAAGTGCTTATATCCACGCCCTCTGTCAACATGACACATTCTACACAGACCGATAGGTCTCTTCGTCACAGACGGTGAAAACTTTACGACAGAAGTCTTGGAACAGTTTGCATTATCATACTGTATAATACGCTGAATTATCAAGAGGTAAAAACACAGAACTATATTTTAATGAATCTTCCTACATGTGTCATATTTGTGCTCTAGCAGTTTTCTGTTGATGAGGAAAATTTTATTTTAGTTTCGCTGCAAAAAAGATTGACACTTTCGCTTCTCCTTCCTCTTCTTGAGCAGGTTTTGTAGCTGCAGTACTTCGAAAGTGTCTTTCCTTTCAGTCCCTTCAATCGAACTAAATTGTACACTGCTGGCCACCCAAAATGCAACACCAAGAAGAAAGCATCCGATTGGCCTGAAATTCGCAGCATGCGTCGCCCGCGAGAGGACATGCAAACGATTAGCATTGCAGGGAATATGCAAATCATGTGCGCCCGGCACGCCACCGAAAGGCACTATGAGAAGGGTGCACAGAAGGCGGGATGTAAGTAGTGGACGTGTGTTGAGCTGCCGGACCTGTGCTTGGGAAGCTTCCTGATGCTTCGTCGCAGAATACGGCAGTCATTCCAGGACGTTTCGGGGTTCGACAGATGACGAATAGTGCCTTATCGCGACAACGGTTTATGGTACCGAGACATCGGCGCTCGTGTGTGACGACATCCACACACAGTGAGGCGAGTATGGATTCGGTAGGTGCAGGAGGGATGGACGGATCGAAGTGAGTGATTGCCGCAGCAGCGGCACACCACCAAACGACAGCACCGGCATGCTGTGCGGTGGGCATTGACGGCTCGCACCGCCACATCACGAACGTTAGCGCAGGAATTAGGGTGTGTTGCGCAACAACCTGTGACAGCACGTACCGTTCGACGTCGTCTGCAGGAGCGGGGACTTGTCGCACGGCGTCCATTGCTCCGATTACCATTGACGTTACACCACCGGCGAGTGTGGCGGCAGTGGGCCGTTGAACGCCGCACCTGGACTACGGAATGGCACGACTTTTTCTTCTCCGACGAATCCCGCTTCTGCCTGCAACGCCACGTTATTAGGATCCGCGTTTGGCAGCACCGCAGCGAAAGACTGTATGACGCATGCATTATGCATCACCATACTGGTCCGACGCCTGGCGTTATGGTTTGGGGCGCAATTGGATATGACACCCGCACCCCTCTGGTACGCATCGCCGATACACTCAACAGCCACCGCTACATCTCCGACGTTTTGGAGCTTGTAGTCCTCCCTTACCTGCAGCAACTGCCAGCGGTCACGTTTCAACAGGACAATGCGCGCCCGCACGTGGCACGCGTCGTGCAACAATTCTTCACGGCCCACCAGGTGTCACTACTGCCGTGGCCCGCCTGTTCTCCTGATATGCCGCCCATCGAACAGGTCTGGTCGCTGATAGGGAAACGAGTGGCATGGCAAGCACCACCAGCGGCTACGCCTGATGAACTGTGGCAACGTGTGGAAGCAGCCTGGACCGACATACCCCAATCCCACATCCAAAGTCTCTTTCGTTCGATGCCGCGGCGTGTAGCGGCCGTTATTGCCAGCCATGGGGCCACACGAACTAATGACGTCTGCGTGTTCCGCAAGTCGCACGGGCCTGTAAGCTCAATCGTTTCATCTTTGTATCTGTTGTTATGTGTCCAGTAAATCTGACTTTGCTATCACGTGTCCTTCTTGGTGTTGCATTTTGGGTGGCCAGCAGAGTATATATTATACAATACTGCATAATAGTATAACTTGAAAATCGATTAATTAAACCAGTAATTACTGCATCTCGGTGTTGATGTATCGCATGCGACGCAATTCCCCCCCCCCCCCCCCCCGCCACCTTTTTTCCATGAAAAATTAAAGATTTTTTTTTTAGTTTACAATGCAGTAAACATCAATTTTCAAACACGTTTTAAAAACCAACTGCTTAACTTCATTGCTGGTCTGAGGAGGATGAGTAGCCGCCAGCCCCTAATTTAGGGCCATTGGTTCCAGGGAAGGGAGAGATCTAGTGCCGTAAGTCAAGCACAACATTCATGCCTCACCGGGATTCGAACCCAGACCCTTCTCGGAGAGGCGGTCATAAGGCATTTCTCTTCTTGTCTCAGTGCAGTCTAGTAATTTATGTACAATCAATACTCTGTATGTGTATTCTAAAAATATCTACTTCTATGTTCACAATAAGAAACTATAACGATTGCTCAGAAAAGAGCATTCTCTGAACGCTGCTGCTTCGAAACGCTCCTAGGAATATTCACTTCTTGAGGAATATCTTCCATCTCCCATACTACGCTTTTACTTTTATCTGGGTTTTTTTTCTTTCGATTTTCTTGACAAATTTTAAAACATTAGGCTGAAAGATTCATCCGTAACACTTCGTTTAATAACTTGTATATCAACCTGGGGATAAATGGTGTCATGTATCTGCGTTTGAGGCTGATTTGCTAGACTCAAACGCAGGAAAATCCTAATTACGTGCTTGTGAAACATTTGTTTTTTCTACTTACAGGAAATATTTGGAAACCCCAACATAGGAGAGAAGAATTTGGATTAGATATTCAAATATTGTTTTCGTTCTCTTGTTTAGCATTATACTTTTTGAAAAATACCTCTTTTACATTTGACCCATTCCGATCTGAGAGTCTATAGTTGAGTCGGTAACTTAATGACTTTATAGGATCTAATTCACTTTAAATATAGGAATGCCCAGATATAAATGGTAAGGGCAGGGTATTTATATGTGAAGTGATATACTTGTATATACACTGCTGTCCACCCAAAATACAACACCAAGAAGGACACGAGATAGCAAAGCCAGATTTACTGGACACATAACAACAGATACAAAGATGAAACGATTGAGCTTACAGGCCCGTGCGACTTGCGGAACACGCAGACGTCATTAGTTCGTGTGGCCCCATGGCTGGCAATAACGGCCGCTACACGCCGCGGCATCGAACGAAAGAGACTTTGGATGTGGGCTTGGGATATGTCGGTCCAGGCTGCTTCCACACGTTGCCACAGTTTATCAGGAGTAGCCGCGTGTTGTGCTTGCCGGGCCACTCAGTTGCCGATTAGCTACCAGATGTGTTCGATGGGCGACATAGCGGAAGAACAAGCGGGCCACGGCAGTAGTGACACCTGGTGGGCCGTGAAGAATTGTTGCACGATGCGTGCCACGTGCGAGCGCGCATTGTTCTGTTTAAACGTGGCCGCTGGCAGGTGCTGCAGGTAAGGGAGGACTACAAGCTCCAAAACGTCGGAGATGTAGCGGTGGCTGTTGAGTGTATCGGCGATGCGTACCAGAGGGGTGCGGGTGTCATATCCAATTGCGCCCCAAAAGATAACGCCAGGCGACGGACCAGTATGGCGATGTATAATGCATGAGTCATACAGTCTCTCGCCGCGGTGCCGCCACACGCGGATCCGACCACCGTGGTGTTGCAGGCAGAAGCGGGATTCGTCGGAGAAGACAATGTCGTGCCATTTCGTAGTCCAGGTGCGGTGTTCAACGGCCCACTGCCGCCACGCTCACCGGTGGTGTAACGTCAATGGTAATCGGAGCGATGGACGCCGTGGGACAAATCCCTGCTCCTGCAGACGACGTCGAACGGTACGTGCTGACACAGGTTGTTGCGCAACATATCCTAATTTCTGCGCTAACATTCGTGATGTGGCGGTGCGAGCCGTAAATGCCCGCAGCACAACATGCTTGTCCTCTCGTTCAGTGGTGTACCGTGGCTGCGGCAATCCTTCACGTCGGTCCGTCCATCCCTTCTGGGCCCACCGAATTCATACTCTCCTCACTGGGGCTGGATCTCGTCCCAAACTGGCGCCGATGTCTCAATGTGATAAACCGCTGTCGCGATAAGCCACTATTCGTCCTCTGTCGAACTCCGAAACGTGCTGGAATGACTGCCGTATTCTGCGACGAAGCATCAGGAAGCTTCCCAAGCACAGGTCCGGCAGCTCAACACACGTCCACTACTTACACCCTGCCTTCTGTGCACCCTTCTTATAGTGCTTCTCGGTGGCAAGCCGGGCGCACATGATTTGCATATGCCCTGCAATGTTAATCGTTTGCATGTCCTCTCGCGGGCCACGCATGGTGCGAATTTCAGGCCAATCGGTTGCTTCCTTCTTGGTGTTGCATTTTGGGTGCCCGGCAGTGTATTTCCACAAAATCAAACTGAAAACGTATTTTTCATGTCAGATGAAAGTAAGTATTCTCAAGCTATTCCACATATTCTTCGCCTTTGTCAACACATAATTTCAATGCTAAATGCTGTAGGAACAGGAACAGAAATAGCTGCTTAAGTATTTCACAGAACTGAAGTGTTTTTGTCAGGAAGTTTCCAATTGCGCATGTATAATATGAAAGCTCAAATCACGTAAAATTTCCTGGAAAGTTATTAGCTGCAACAGAGAGATTAAGTGTGCCAAGCCCACAGACACGTACCTAACTCGGCTTACATTGCAAAAGCATAAAGTACGAGGTCTGTACCGAAAGTAAAGCAAAAGTGGGCATTATTCTTTTATTAACTGACAGAGGTCGTTCAAATTGCACCTGTTGGTAGAGTAACTCTGTCCCTATACAAAAGGTACTACTCAACATAATCTCCGCCACAAGCGATGAATTTGCGCCATCGCTGAACCCAACTCCTTTAATCCTCTTCGAAAAATTCAGGTGTGGACTGTTGTACCCACTTCTTCACGACCACTTTCATCTCGTCTGTGTCATCAAATCGTTGTCCTCGGAGACTGTCCTTCACTGGACCGAATAGGTGGAAGTCGGAGGGCGTCAGATCTGAGCTGTATGGTGGACGGGGGACCTCCTACCTCCCTAATTTGTTGATCGTCTGATTTGTTGCCAAACATGCGTGTGTGGTCTGGCGTTGTCATAGTGAACGTAGTTTTTTTTTTCAGTTTCTTGTTCGGTCTGTTCCTCCTTATGGCTTCTCTAAGCTTCTGGAGTGTCTCAATGTACCGCTCGCTGGTCACGGTACGGCCACGTTCCAGAAAATCAAGGAGGATGACACCCCTGTCATCCCAAAACACAGTCACCATGATTGTCTGTGCTGTTCGCTGGCTCTTGAAATTCTTATCCCTTGGCGGAGTGTGATGCCATTCCATGGATTGATTCTTCGTTTCCGGTTAGTAAAGATACACCCATGTTCCATCCCTTGTCACCAGATTAGAAAAAACATGTCTTCATTGGCTTCAAGCGCTTCCAACAGATCAGATCAGGCTTCCACCCTTCTCTCCTTCAAATCGGGTGTGCCGCCCCGGTGGCGCAGTGGTCTAAGCGATGGCTTCTGATCATTCGTACGAAAGGGGTCCGGGTTCGAATCCCGTTCAGGCATGGATGTTGTGTTTGTCTTATGGCACTGGCTCTCTCCCTTCTCTGGAACCAGTGGCCCTAAATTAGGGACGGGCGACTGCTTATAGCCCATTGAGTTGCTCACGGTGCTCGTTAAAACTCCAATAAAAAAAAAAAAAAAAAAAAAAATCGGGTGTCAACTGCCGAGGTACCCATTTTGTAAACTCTTTCAGATACCCTAAATCTTCCACCATCTGCTGTATGGCATTGTGACCACAGTCCAGTTGTGTAACGAGCTCATGAACTGTGACTCGTGACTCCGCGCGAATCAATTCATCCACTTGCTGACGATTCGTGTCAGTGGTCGCAGATGACGGTCTTCCACTGCGCGGTTTGTCTTCAATTTTGGTTTCCCATTCTTTAAACTTCATCCAACTCTGCACATTGCTCTTGTTAATGGTGTCATCTCCGTAAACATTCTATAGCCTTCTGTGGATGTCGGACAGCCTGCATCCTTCCTTCGTCAAAAACTCAATGACGGAACGGTGCTTCTGCTTGAAATTAATTATTCACCTGCAATGAAGAAAGATTACTATAGAGGAAGATTTACTCTACGAACATCTTCAATTTGAACGACTTCTGTCAGTTAATAAAAAAGCTTTGTGCACTTTTGCATTACTTTCGGTACAACCTGCGTATTTTGTTATTTTCCTTACTTTATCCTATTAACTAGGTCTATCATCTCATGCTCGCCGCCTTCTTAGTCACCTGAGAAGGCGGCGAGCATGAGATGATAGACCTAGCGATTTCGTTGATGATAATGAATTGCAAGATTACATTCTTTTAATAAAGATTTTTTTTTTTTGATTGGAGGTTTAACGACCACCGTGAGCAACTCAATGGGCTATAAGCAGTCGCCCGTCCCTAATTTAGGGTCATTGGTTCCAGGGAAGGGAGAGAGCCAGTGCCGTAAGACAAACACAACATCCATGCCTCATCGGGATTCGAACCCGGACCCCTTTCGGACGAATGATCAGAGGCCATCGCTTAGACCACTGCGCCACCGGGGCGGGTTTTTAATAAAGAAAATGAATTCATAGATTGATAGTGGTCTTATTTGAATTTCCTGGGCATATCAGCAAGCCTGGAATGCAAGCCACTAAATGTGATAAAACGTGTTACATGTGATAATCATAGCTGAAGAATATTGTAGAAAGATAAAATACTTGTGTAAATTAAATACCAAGGTATTTAGCTATAAATGTAGCAAGAATGTAAGTATAATCTTCAGAATTTGCATTTCTAACTTTAGACTAAATGAAGGAAAAGTAGCTAAAAAGTAGCGCTACTTTTGGCGAAAGTAGTTATAACAAATTCAAGTATGTAGCTACACTGCCGGACAATTGCTAAGGACGGATGACAATAGCAACGATAGCAACCATAAAATGGAAGGCAGGAAAATGTGGAAATTAGCATAAGTACCGGATACAGTAATACATGTTGTGCGTATGCAAATTTTGGATTGCCGAACTTGTTCGTGACGTCATAGCGCTGATAAGAGATATAGGATTTGACGCGTATTGACCGCTGTTGTTCAAACGCAAAGTTGAAAGGGAAAGAATCAATTGACGAACTTGCAATTTTCAGTATGTCTTCCCGACATCACCTAGATGATTTTACGCGTGGCCGTATTATTGGCAAGATTGAAGAAGCGCGAAAAATAACAGATGTTGCCAGGGAGTTTGATGTCAGCCATAGTGTTGTTTCAAGGCTTTGGAAATCATTTCAAACAAATGGAGAGTGTAGCAAACGTCACGGGGAGGTCGTGTTCGCAGTACGACACCTGCAGAAGATCGGTACATACTGCTATCAACAAAAAGACACCGGCGCAGCACAGCTAGTGAGGTAGCAAATCAGTTTATGGCTGCTACTGGCAAGCGGATCTCCCGAAAAACTGTCTCCAGACGTTTGCATGAAGGAGGACTATACGCCCGCCGTCCTGTTGTGTGCATCCCATTGTCCATACGTCACCGTACCTCCCGTTTGCAATGGTGCCATAAACATCGCAATGGACTGATAACGACTGGTCTGCAGTCCTCTTCTCAGAGGAGAGTAGATACAGTCTATCGTCTGATAGTCTACGACAACTGATCTGGCGTGATAGTGGTACTGCATATAGTCCAGTAACATACAGGAAAGGGACCGATATCCGACATGTAATGTAATTGTATGGGCTGGCATCATGATCAATGGCCGTACGTCCCTCTATGTGCTTCCAACTGGGACTATGACTGGCCAACGATACATTAATGATGATTGATTGATTGATTTGAGGTTTAACGACCACCGTGAGCAACTTAATGGGCTATAAGCAGCCGCCCGTCCCTAATTTAGAGTCACTTGTTCCAGGGAAGGGCGAGAGCCAGTGCCGTAAGACAAACACAACATCCATGCCTCACCGGGATTGGAACCGGACCCCTTTCGGACGAATGATCAGAGGCCATCGCTTAGACCACTGCGCCACCGGGGCGGCACATTAATGATGTTCTGCTACCTCATGTTCGCATGTTCCGTGGTGCTGTCGGTGATAGATTCATTTTCATGGACGACAACGCAACATGTCATCGAACAGTCGCTGTCCAGGAGTGTCTTGAGAGCGAGGATATTCAACGCCTCGTATGGCCAGCACGTTCTCCAGATATGAACCCCATTGAAAATGTGTGAGATGCTTTGGGGAGGAGTCTTTCTGGTCGCCAATGCCCTCCAATAAACAAGGACACCCTCAGCCTTGCACTGACAGAGGAATGGGATAAATTACCCCAACAGCTGCTTGATAATGTTGTGCAAAGCATGACAAGACGTGTGGAATCTTGCATCGCCCTCGATGGTTGCCATATCCCGTATTGACATCTTACGCCGGAACGCCTGCGGACGGTAATTGCATTTTTTTTACGTTTACGTATTCTGCACAAAATGGCCTGTTTGTCCCTTGAACACGTTCCAAAGCCTTCTGGATTTCAGAGAACAATAAATTGTCTTTCTTGTAATGTCCTGGCATTCTGACATTATTTTATTTCACTTGGCATCCAACCACACTTACTTTCTTATGCGCTATATAGCCGTTTATGATCCGTCCTTAGCAATTGTCCAGCAGTGTATATTTGTTGCTAGTTACTTTTTAAAGTGGCTTTGAAATCACTGTATGAAGGTATATTTGTACAAACTCTGTCGTACAGGTAATGCAGAGGGACAAGATTCGTTTGTCCAGGGAAGGAGTTCCAGCAAGAAGCGTTCTGATCATGTGTAGGGCAGTGATTCTCAACCTGCTGGGCACGGCTTCTAACGGGGCGCGAAAGAAAGTGGATATCGAAGGAAAAACTATTTATTGAAATAAAAAAAAAAAAAAAAACTTTCTGAAAATAAAATAATACCTTCCCCTTGGCAATAAATGTACGCGCACCCCAAGAGTGGTTGTTATAAACGGTAAGAAAAGCGGACTCTCGTTCGCAACGAAACCTGTTTAATAAACAAAGTACTCAACTTGAGTTATGATTTAAAATAACAAGTTTGTAAAAACCTGCAATGCATTGATTATGATACGCTTTCCAACATACTAGAAATCATTACTAAAGTTATGAGGAAAATGGCTATGGAATAAATCTCACTCCTGTGCCCTAACCTTTGATCCCACTTCGATAATATTAAACAGAACTGGTTCACTATACCTCCGACTTAACATGATAAAGTATTGTCGCAATCGAAGCAATTTTACATAAGTCATGATGCATAAGGGATATGAAATAGATTCCGCTTCTGTGCACCTTTGACCCGATTTCGCCCATTTTCAATAGGATTCGTCCCTAGGCAGGTCCCTACAACATACTAGCATTTCATCCAAATCGAAACATTTTTACGTAAGTTATGATGCATAATGGCGATGGAAGTGATTCCGCTCCTATGTCCTGACCTCTGACACCCATTTCGCCAATTTTCAATAGGATTTTTCCCCAGGTGGTCCCCTACCACATACTAAAATTTAAACGAAATCGAACTTTTTTACTTTAGTTATGACGCATAAGAGCAGTGGAATGGATCCCGCTCATATGTCCTGACCTTGGACCCCATTTCGTTCGCTTTCAATAGCGTTTCTTCCCAGGTTTTTTTCTACTCCATACAAAATTTTCATCGAAATCGAACCATTTTTACGCACGTTATGACGCATAAGGGCAATGGAATGCATCCCGCTCTTATGTCCTGACCTTTGACCCCAATTCACCTATTTTAAACAGGGTTCGTCCTCAGGTGGTCCTACCTACCACATAGCAAAATTTCATTAAAATCGAACCATATTTACGCACGTTATGACGCATAAGCGCAATGGAATGGATCCCGCTCCTACGTCGTGACCTTTGACCCCATTTGTCCCATTTTCAATAGGCTTCGTCCCCAGGTAGTCTCCTACCACATAGTAAAATTTCATCGAAATCGAACTATTTTTACGCCTGTTATCGTGCGGACGGACGGACAAAGCTGGAGCATATACGCTTCTTCAACCTACGGTTGGAAAGGGTAAAAATCTGTTCAAAACCTGCAATAGGTATCTTGAGATACGCTTAGAAACATCACTCCTTCCAAAACTCTGAGGCAATAAATCGAAGCGTACCCAGCTCTCATCAGACGTTGCTCGGTTGGACTTGCAAGAATTAACGATACGGTAGGCCGATGTTGACGATCAGAAATTTGCAACGATGTACATCTGGGTTTTTTTAATTGAAGGTTTAACGACCATCATGAGCAACTTAATGGGCTATAAGAAGTCGCCCGTCCCTAATTTAGGTCACTGGTTCCAGGGAAGGGAGAGAGCCAGCGCCATAAGACAAACACAACATCCATGCCTCACCGGGATTCAAACCCGGACTCATCTCTGACGGATGATCAGAAGTAATGCTAAGTCCACTGCGCCACCGGAGTGATTATGCATATTTTACGACGTGGACAAAGATCTATGCATACAATAAATCTTAGAGATTTTAAACAGATCAGTACTAAAGAAGTTGTGTAATCTAAAAATTATACTGCAATTAGTGTTCAGATAGCAAAAGCTAACTAACCCAAGTAAAAAGTGTGGTTTTTTGGCAGCGTTCCGGTAAAGGGATTGGAAGGTGGACTGAATAAAAATTGATATGGAAACGGAAGGGGGAGCCACAAATACAAGGTTGAAAAACACAGCACTAGGGTTAGAAGCCAAAGGCGGAGGAAGCAGATATCAGAGGTAAGACGCTTCTCTTTGGCCCGTACTAAAGATCTAAGGAGCACGGTCAGAAGGGTAAAGATGCCAGTGACATCCGCTGATTACGGCAGCCGGAGGAAAGGAATGTATCGAAAAATTCGGATACCCCTAGAAATATTGATACACTGTGTGATTAGTGTAACCAATGACACGTGGATATCGCACCGGCTATACAACAAGGCACGAGGGTGTACGAAATAAGTGCGTCATACTAGAAGTGACAACGCTTACACCATGCCGAATCTTCTACCAGCCATCAAAAAAATGAAGTGAACGGAAGAGAACTTAAAAATAAAAGCTTTCATTATTGGCATGTCTATTACGCCTGTTTGCGTTAAGGCTCTGGAAACTAGTTGGACCATAATCTGCAAGACTGATTATCCGAAAAATTTTCTCAACAAAGATTTTTTTTTTTTGGTTGGAGGTTTAACAACCACCGTGAGCAACTCAATGGGCTATAAGCAGTCACCCGTCCCTAATGTAGGGTCACTGGTTCCAGGGAAGGGAGAGAGCCAGCACCGTAAGACAAACAATATCCATGCCTCACCGGAATACGAACCCGGACCCCTTTCGGATCAGAGGCAATCACTGAGACAACTGCGCCACTGGGGCGGCCAACAAAGATTAGCCAATGCAAACATTTCAGAACAGTTAATTATGTATTCTCCGATAATTCAATCCCGTAATGACGCATTTTAATTGAGGCAGTTCAGCTTTCCTCCTTCTGTATGTTCTGGGTAAGATAGCTTCATTATTAGCATGTATTTTGTAAAAAAAAAAAAAGATACCTGCTTATAGTATGAATTTGTCCGTTGCAGGTAGACACCATATCTCTGGAACTACTAGTCAGATTCGAAAATTGTTTTGTATTGGGAAGCCCGAAATGCAAGACTGGCGATTCTCGCTTTCCGATGCATGATTCCAGAGCTAGAGGGCGCAAATGTAGAAGTATAAATATTCATGCTTGAACAGGTTTCAACCAGTTATTTATTTTATGTTTTTTTTTTATAAGGAACACAGTCTATTAATAATTGAGGTATCAGATACAACATTTATAAATTTAATTTAGTCACCACAATGCTTGAATCATTAAAAATACAAATTACATCGGATTTATTATTTTCAGCAATGTATGCAATTCAATATTATTGCATGCGCCACCTACAAAGTCTTTATTTTACAATACTCTTAATTTTATCATTTTTATGAGAAATCACCCTAGTATTACATTTGGAAAATAAAAGCAAGCGTACAACATTATTCAATACAATTCGTATTTTTAACTAAGCGTTTGTCTCACATTTAAACTAAACTTTATAGACATGAAATTAAAGAAATCATTTCCACTTCTTTTGTCATGACCAAATCAAAGTTAGTCAACTTGGCGAAAAATTTCCTATATCAAATATTAACCAGGGTCTTGTATAATTATTTCCTTCCTTTATTTCATTGATGTTGACTTTAAGCATTTACAGAGATCCTTGATTTCTTTAGCACTGAGCACGAATAGTTCTTAATTCGGTTTTCCTCCAATGCTTTCGACATACCTAAGAAAAATGCAGTTGCCGTAACTTTTTCTGGGACCCTGAAAAGAAAATATACAAATGCACGTGTATTTTCTAACTAAACACAACACTACACACCGATAAGACATAATGACCACATACCTAATAAGCTGTAGAACCCCTTTTAGCGGGCGAAACAGAGGCCATTCGACGAGGTGGCGATAGGTATCCTGGGGTATCAGATACCATAATGTCAACTGCAGTTTCTCCAGTTCTCGTACATTTCGAGGTGGTGGTGATTTAGCGCGGCCCCCGCTCTTCCAAGTCGAACCATAAATGCTCGATTGGGTTCATATAAGGTGAATTGGGAGGCCAGGCTATTAACAGAGGAGTCACCAGCATGTTCCTCGAACCACCCCTTGACGATTCTGGCAGGGTGGTATGGCGCATTATTCTGCTGGTAATTGCCACCACCAGCAGATAACACAGCTGCCATCAATGGGTGAACTTTGTCCACAACGATGTTCAGATACACGACAGCTGTCATGGATTGTGCTATTGGGGCCTAAAGTGCCACAAGAAAATATCTCCCACAGAATAACACCGCAGCCAGTTTCTGCCCAACGGTGCATCCAGGTGACATAGCCTCCCATTGGTAATCGGCGTATTCGCGTTCGGCCGTCTACGTGATGCACCAGGAATCTTCATTCGTCAGACCAGGCTACTTTCTTCCAATCATTTACTGTCCAATCTCGATGATCTTGGGCCCATTTCAAGCGTTGTTTGACGTGCAGTGAGCACGGTGACCCGGCTGGGTCTTCGGCTAGGCAAACCCACGCGCAGAATACTACGATGAACTGTGTGCTATGTCACATTGCCCCGATCACCACTGTTGTAGCTGCGGGTGATTTGTGGCATTGTAGCCCTGCTGTCTCTGTGTAAAATGCGCGACAGTCTCCTCTCCCCTCTGGCATCAGTCAGCTGCGAACAACACACGGCTGAACGACTGTTCGTCGTTTGGCCATCTGTGCACCACCTTTGATACGTACTCACTACAGCGGCACGTGAACAACCTACTAGCAGAGTCGTTTCCAAGATCGTAGTTCCGAGGCACTGCGCCGTCACAATTTGTCCTTTATCGAACTCGGAATGGTAAAAGCTGCAGATTTATTCGACTCCGAACACTCTACAAACCGAAAGCCGGTCCTCGGGTTGTACATGCACTGCTCGGTGAACTTCATATGTGCTACCGTTCGGTCTCCAGGCGCGCTCATTTCTTTAGGCGGGGGGGTCAAAATGCAGTGGCTCATCCGTGTGTAAGCCAGTGTTTTTTTTTGTTTTTTTTTTTTGATTGGAGGTTTAACGACCACCGTGAGCAACTCAATGGGCTATAAGTAGTCGCCCGTCCCTAATTTAGGGTCACTGGTTCCAGGGAAGGGAGAGAGCCAGTGCCGTAAGACAAACACAACATCCATGCCTCACCGGGATTCGAACCCGGACCCCGTTCGGACGAATGATCAGAGGCCATCGCTTAGACCACTGCGCCACCGGTGCGGCTGTAAGCCAGTGTAAATTGTATAGTTCCTTCTTCATGTCCAGTTGTTACCTTTATATCTGGCAGTCCCTATTAAATGAAATGTCATCAAACGGCGGTGGAAGGTATTATGGGTATTTTTTTTTTATTGGAGGTTTAACGACCACCGTGAGGAACTCAATGGGCTATAAGCAGTCGCCCGTCCCTAATTTAGGGTCACTGGTTCCAGGGAAGGGAGAGAGCCAGTGCCGTAACGTAAGACAAACACAACATCCATGCCTCACCGGGATTCGAACCCGGACCCCTTTTGGACGAATGATCAGAGGCCATCGCTTAGACCACTGCGCCACCGGGGCGGCCAAGTCATATTGACGTGAGGGATCCTTAAGCGGTTCATTCAGATTTTGTTCTTTGATATATAAAATATCTTTGTTTTAACTAAGGATGCAGCATCACTACACTTAAAAATTGGAATTCAAAGAGGAATATTCCTCGAAGTCCAATGCCGATAGAGGTAGGACAACTATGTGAAGTATAGCACTTTCAAACTCAGCTCATCGTCATGAGCAGTGAACGAAGTGATAAAGTTATCCATGACAACCTTTTTTTTTTTTTTTTTTGGTTGGAGGTTTAACGACCACCGTGAGCAACTCAATGGGATATAAACAGTCTCCCGTCCCTAATTTACTGTCACTGGTTACAGCGAAGGGAGAGCCTGTGCCCTAAGACAAACACAACATCCATGCCTCACCGGGATTCGAACCCGGACCCAGTTCAGACGAATGATCATAGGCCATCGCTTAGACTACTGCGCCACCGGGGCGGCCCATGACAAACTTTAACCAAAAACCATTTTCTTATTCCTGGTCTGAATATTTCCTCTAGCTGACTTAATTAATGGTAGTCCACTTCTGACTACTAAGACAGGCAGAAATATGCTTGTGAGAGTCACTGTGGAAGAGATACCTTAATATTTAGATAATATCTGTGTGTTTACTATATACATACATATTGCTCAATTTTGGTTGCACACATGCATATGTATTTTATATATGTTTAAGTCAATATTACAAAACACATATGTAAGGGTTAACTCTGGTTCTGCGAGAGACTGCTTCGCCATGTTTGTAGACTGTCTTTTCCTGCGCGCACACGCACTTCAGCAGAGAAACTGTAAACAGCCTTCTTTGCAAGGCAGTAAATTAATCGGGTTAAATGTGCATGCACTACTGCATGCAGCAAGTTTTCCGACGATAGTGATTAACGGATCATTCCAACGTCATGACCGCCACAATCACCAGATCTGAACATGTGACTTAGTTACGAGGATACTCAAAGATCCTCGGTTATCAAGACAACGATCTCAAATTAGTTCTTTTTTTATTATTGGGGGTTTAACGACCACTTTGAGCAAATTAATGGGCTATAAGCATTCGCCTGTCCCTAATTTAGGGTCACTGGTTCCAGGGAAGGGAAAGATCCAATGCCGTAAGATAAACATCCATGCCTCACGTGATTCGAACCCGGACCCATCTCGGAGCTTTGCTGTCTTAAAAGACAGAATTTCACAACATGTGAGAAGACTCCGCCCAGCTCAGTTGCGTTCCGCCGTCGACGGTGTTGTTCAGCGAATCCACTTTTTGAGCATGGAAATGCAGGACACATAAACAGTCTCTGATTTAATCTTGAAATTTGTTATATAACCTACGCAATATAAAAATTAAGGGGACAGCAGTGCAAAATTCCCTCCTAGAGGGGAAATTCTATTTTTTCTGGAAATTCTTAACCGCATAGTGAGAAAAGTATGTATACCAAATTTGTTTGCGGTTTGTCAGATAGTTTTTTCTACCGAGAGTTCTGACCAACCCTTTGACTGTGATCCTGGTATATATAATTTTGCAGAACCCTATAGAATTGTTCTCCAAAAACTATAGCATTCCTCAGGCGCAGGCAAAAAGAAACACTGCCTTGCAAAGGGTTTTGTAATCTAAGTACCGGTTTCTGATCGTTCGCCCAAGAGTGCACAGGTTCGAATCCGGATGACGTATGGGAGGTGTGTCTCACGGTGTACTGGCTCTCTTCCTTAGCTGGAACCAGTGGCCCCAAATTAGGGCCCCTGGTTTTTTTTTTTTTTTTTTTTTTTTTTTTTTTTGATTGGAGGTTTAACGACCACCGTGAGCAACTCAATGGGCTATAAGCAGTCGCCCGTCCCTAATTTAGGGTCACTGGTTCCAGGGAAGGGAGAGAGCCAGTGCCGTAAGACAAACACAACATCCATGCCTGACCGGGATTCGAACCCAGACCCCTTTCGGACGAATGATCAGAGGCCAGCGCCTTAGACCACTGCGCCACCGGGGCGGCGGGCCCCTGGTTCCTGACTACTTGCGTACTATAGTCGTTAAACCGAGAAAACAAAATACATTCAAGTATCCGGCATAATGCACCGAAAATCAAAACAAAACATTGATACTGCACCAAACAAAAGAGCAGTTACACGGATTTGCAACACTGTATACAAGAATTATCCTCAATCTTTTCTCAAAGGGGAACTGTGGTTCTATAATCCTTTTCAGCTTTCAGTCACAAGAAAAACTGTCTCGCAACAAAAGTTTGTCTATCTGCAAAAAATTACCTCACAAAGCCTATCTTACTAAATCCTTTGTTCCTGCAACCCCACAATTTGGAAATATCTTAGTTACTACCCATGTACACTGAAGAGAGCAACTGAATTAGAGATACCTGTCTAGTAACGTGTAGCACCACCTTTCTCACTGATGACGGCGGCCATTCGACTCGGCATGGACTCTACAAGACACCGGAAGCGTTGGGAAGCCATACGGATCCACGACCTCTGAACAAGCTCCCACAGTTCACGAAGATTTGATGGAGGGTAAGAGCCTCGAACATCTCTCTCGATGGCATCCCAGATGTGCTCGATGGGATTAAGGTCAGGTAACCTAGCTGGCCAAGGAAGCGAGATCACGTCGGTGGAGTGTTCATCCAACCATTCTGATACAATTCGGGAGCGATGGCACGGTGCATTGCTGTTGCAGGATGAGGTCCCCAGGGGGATACTCATATGGAAGTAGACATTCGTCATACATAACACGATATGCAACTTGCTCATTAACCACCTTTGACGAAATGATGATCACTTCTACATTTAATCAAATTAAAAACGGCATTTACAAGTTAAAACATATGATAGATTAAAACACTAGATCTTTCGATCACACTAGTGATCTTCATCAGGTAACTCACCTAATGACATCAAGGTACGTCGACACGCAATATATAGGGATTTTTTATGACCCAAACAATGGGTAAAGCGCATGCTCACGAAAGTTGTTGTGAACACACAGAGTGAGAGAGAGAGAGAGAGACACACAGAGAGACAGGTAACAGTACTGCAAACGAAGAAAGTAAAAATGATGCTACACAAGTATTAATAATTCAGCTGTAATGATTATTTCCGCAATGTTCAAGTAGAGCAGTCCATGTTCGTGGGAGGAAAGAAGGTACATCGATGTACCTTCTTTCCTCCCACGAACATGGACTGCTCTACTTGAACATTGCGGAAATAATCATTACAGCTGAATTATTAATACTTGTGTAGCATCATTTTTACTTTCTTCGTTTGCAGTACTGTTACCTGTCTCTCTCTGTCTCTCTCTCTCTCTGTTCACAACAACTTTCGTGAGCATGCGCTTTACCCATTGTTTGGGTCGTAAAAAATCCCTATATATTGCGTGTCGACGTACCTTGATGTCATTAGGTGAGTTACCTGATGAAGATCACTAGTGTGATCGAACGATCTAGTGTTTTAATCTATCATATGTTTTAACTTGTAAATACCGTTTTTAATTTGATTAAATGTAGAAGTGATCATCATTTCGTCAAAGGTGGTTAATGAGCAAGTTGCATATCGTGTTATGTATGACGAATGTCTACTTCCATATGAGTATCACTTGTAACACGAAGTTCGTCTACAGTCTGTTGGACCCCAGGGGATGTTGTAGACGCACAAACGAGAGCAAATGATCGTCCAGGATATCCCGGTAACGTTGACCTGTGAGGGACGATGTCACACGTACCAGGGGTTTCATTTCAGTCCACGTAAACAGTCCCCAGACGTGAATGCCACCCCCCCCCCAGCTTTAAGAGTACCCTGCTGGCAAGAAGGATCCATCGCTTCATAAGGTTTGCGCCGTACTCGTATCCTGCCATCCGCATGTACCCACGTGAATCTCAACTCATCAATCCAGGTAACATTTTTCCACATGTCTAGGGTACAGTGGCGATGTTCCCGCGCCCATGCTAATCTTTGCACCCTGTGATGTGTGGTCGGCAGCGGTACCTTCGTGGGACGATGGCTTCTGTACCCCATAGTGAGGAGATGATTCTGGATGGTGTGGCTGCTTACACGTTTTTGTGCACCAGCGTTAAATTGCCGAGTGATTTCTTGCACTGTGGCCCGTCTATCCGCTGTTACAATGCGAGCTAACCAACGATGACCCCGCTCATCAACACGCTGTTGTCCACGGCAGTTAGCCCTTGCAGGGATGGTTTTACCGGATTCGATGTACTCATGTTGCACCCGTGACAGTGGCTCGTGAAAATCCCAGTGCCTGCACGACTTCCGAGATGGAGTGACCCATTTGTCGGGCCCCGACAATTTGCCCACGATCAAATGCACTTAGATCCTTCGTCTTACCCATACTGCGTCCGACTCTTACTGATTCCCGTCGCATCACTCCTTATATTGACAGATCGCTGCATACGTCATGTCGTTTCCGTTTAGATGGCTGCCCACAGCGCCACATTTGCATAACGCCAGCTGTCTCCAATTCAATTGCTCTTCAGTGTATATACAACCCAAGAACCGGCTTTGAGTTAGTAGAGTGTGCGAAGTCAGAATGGGAAAAGCTGCCGATTTATCGCAGTTAGATAAAGGACAAATCGTGCTGCCACGACGCCTCAAAACTACGATCACTGAAACGGCGCGGCTTGTTCACGTGCTGCTGTAGTGGGTACGTATCAAAAGTGGTGCACAGATGGCCAAACGACGAACAGTCGTGTGTCGTCCGCAGCGCATTGATGTAGGAAGGGAGCGGAGACTGTCGCGTATTGTTCACAGCTACCGCAGGACCACAGTGCGACAAATCACCCTCAGCTACAACAGTGGTGATCAGGGCAATATATCACAACACACAGTTCATCGCAGTCTTCAGCGCATGGATCTGTGTAGCCGAAGACCCAGCCGGGTTCCTGTGCTCACTGCACATCACCGCCAACAACGTATGAAATGGGCTCAAGATCATCAATATTGGACCGTAGAGGACTGAAAAAAAATGGCCTGGTCTGATGAGTCAAGAATCCTGGTGCATCACGTAGACAGCAGAGCGCGGATACGCCGATTACCAACGGAAGCTATGGCATCTGAGTACACTACAGGAAGGAAACAGCCCGGCGGCTGCGGAGACCTTATGCTGTGGGTGATGTGTTCTTGGGACACTTTAGGCCCAATTATCCCCATAGCACAATCCCTGACAGCTGCCAAATATCTGAACTTCGTTGCGGACCAAGTTCACTCATTCATGGCAACTGTGTTCCCTGCAAGTGATGGCCATTACCAACAGAACAATGCGCCATGCCACACTGCCAGAATTGTTAAGGTGTGGTTCGAGGAACATACTGGTGACTTTCTGTTAATGCCCTGCCTTCCAAATTCAACTGACATGAACCCAATGGAACATTTGTGGTTCGACTTGGAAAAGCGGGTTCGCGCTAAATCATCACCACCCCGAAATGTGCGGGAATTTAAATCCCTGCTGTTGACACTATGGTACCAGATACCCCAGGGTACCTATCACTACCTCATCTAATCAATGCCTCATCGAGTGACAGCTGTTTTGCTGGCCCAGGGTACCTATCACCACCTCATCGAGTGACAGCTGTTTTGCTGGCCCAGGGTACCTATCACCACCTCATCTAATCAATGCCTCACAGAGTGGCAGCTGTTTTGCTGACCCAGGGTACCTATCACCACCTCATCTAATCAATGCCTCACAGAGTGGCAGCTGTTTTGCTGGCCCAGAGTACCTATTACCACCTCATCTGATCAATACCTCACCGAATGGCAACTGTTTTGCTGGCTAAACGGGATTCTACAGCTTGTGGTTGTAATGTAATAGTTCATTGGTGTATTTCCTCTGCATATACAGCCTTTAGGTACAAATGTCAAAAGAGCTACCATGAGCTCCAAGACATTTTAAAAATCTGAAAAGAAATTTGTCTGTTTTATACATTGTACGTTTTACCTTTGATAACCAAGTATTCATGAAAAAACAAGTATAGAATGCAACGTTAACAAAGTATGATCGAGATACCTTTTAAAGGCACGGATCAGAGTGACTTTATCGTGCAAAACAGTGTGTGTGTGGTTGGGGGATAACAGAGGTACGAATGATGGGAAGTTGACACGGGCATTCTCCGTGCAAACTGTAACAAGCCTATACCGAACGCAGGCGATAAATATGCGCACAGCTGGGCTTCCCAACAGAGTATCGCAAACGATGAACATGGGTAAAAGTGTTGATCTGAGCGACATGAATTGTAGATTCATTGTCAGCACAAGACATGGGTCATTCTGTCATTCTACTGGTAAGAACCCCCACGGTTTCAGAGAACAACCGTACCACCATTATAGCATCGACAGACGTACCAGTACCTAGAAAGCTGCCCAAACGCCATTAAAGATATGGCAGAAAACGCAAAGTGTCAGTAAAAAAAAAAAAGATTAGTCTCAGAAACCATTAAAACGCATTAAAATTACTTTAAAGCATACCCCTAAATGGCTTGAAAAATAGTTAAAAATAAAGGAACACGATTTTGGGGTCACATTGCAGGAACGAAACATTTAAGGACGCCAATTCGGTTTCTGAAAAATTACATTTTATCAATATTGCATTGAGTTCTCTGGAGGGAAAGAACACATTACAAATACATATTAAGGAAAACAATATCCAAGCATAAGAGATTAGTATGTATTAAGTTAAACAGATTACCATCATAGAAATTGAATGACATTCTGCAGGAATAAAACATTAGTAAGTTCACACTCTACAGAATTTAATAAAATGAAGCGCATGACAACTGTTTACAAGATTGGCAAGGGAAAAAAACTATCCTCCATCCATTAGCCTAGATGTTCATTTTGTCCTATTTCAAAACATATTGCGTATCAATGCACAATAACAGAAGATTTATAGGAAGACTGATTAATCATACAAAAAGTGAACTGTATGAAAAGGAGTCTAGCCACACGGAATATACTCGTACATGCAATGTATCACCTCAGTAGCTTGGCAGCAACTTTCGGAGTGTACCTCGAAAATATCACAGTGCTACAAAATAAAATTCTAATGCAAATTGTACCAACACAGTGAATGAACATAAGCTTCGTGCTGCACAATGAAACTAGAACAGTGAAGTATAATGAAATTTAGACTATGTTTGCGCAATAGTGCCAATATTGAACCACGTGGTGCACTTTGGAACAATATCAACAGTGAGTTAACAAAGAACTCCGGCAGGTTGCACAAGAACACTGAAAAACCGACAGAGTGCAAAGCATTAGCTACAATTGTGCGAGTGATATTTGCATAAAAAATAATTGTGAGAGAATGGTTCGCGCACGCCGATGCAACGGGCACAATCGTTGCCCTACAGTAACTTGTCAACGAACTTCTGCAGAGAAATACAGACAAACTATATTTACATAGTAAGTATGTACTTTGTGGTGCACGTGAAAATAAAAAGCTGTACAAAATGAGGCATCAGAGCAAATTACATATTCACATGTGTAATTGACCATGACACTTCATGGTACATGTTCCCATACCTTCCCCGTGGCAATAAATGTACGCGCATCCCATGAGTGGTTATTTTAAACGGTAAGAAAAGCCGACTCATTTGCAAGAAAACTTTAATATAAACAAAATACTCCACTTGAACTATGGTTTACAACAAAAATCGGAACTAACACGTTACAGCGTTTATACAGATTTTTGTTGTAAATCATAGTTCAGGTGAAGTACTTTGTTTATTCAACAGGTTTTCTTGCGAACGACTCCGTTGTTCTAACCGTTTATAACAACCACGCATGGGGTGCACGTACATTAACTGCCGCGGGAGAGGTAATGTCAGTGTGACCTAAAATTCCGGCACCAAATGGTATCTACACAATTACTGGAGGAAGTGTCAGTTTGAAATCAAAAGTGAAAACATGGGAAGTCTATGCAAACGAAGTCTGTGAAGATACAGGCGAGAGGATAACCACAGTAGTACAGAAAATCGTGATATAAAAGTATTCCTTCGAGAACCACAGTCAATAGCGCGTCCGCTGAAATCAGCAGACAGCGCTGCGAAGCACTTGCAGAACGAAATGCCCTAACACATTGGGGTTTTTTTTTTTTTTTACAGGAGGTTTAACGACCACCGTGAGCAACTCTATGGGCTATAAGCAGTCGCCCGTCCTTAATTTAGGGTCACTGGTTACAGGGAAGGGAGAAAGCCAGTGCCGTAAGACAAACAACTTCCATGCCTCACGGGATTCGAACTCTGACACCCCTTTCAGACGAATGATCAGAGGCCATCGCTTAGACCACTGCGCCACCGGGGCGGCAAAACAATGTGTCCCATGGAAGATAATTACGTACAACAGGCATTAGGAATCAAGGTATAAAACACATCCCTTGCAGTAAGTGTCTGAGGTGAGTCTGCAGAGAGTAACGCTGCGAAAGACATTCACAGCGAAATGACAATTCGTAAAAGGAAAGAACGTATTTGTTAGATGCAGCACGAGAATCCACAAGTGCCGCCCCGGTGGCGCAGTGGTCTAAGGCAATGGCCTCTGATCATTCGTCCGAAAGGGGTCCGGGTTCGAATCCCGGTGAGGCATGGGTGTTGTGTTTGTCTTACGGCACTGGGTCTCTCCCTTCCCTGGAACCAGTGACCCTAAATTAGGGACGGGCGACTGCTTATAGCCCATTGAGTTTCTCACGGTGGTCGTTAAACCTCCAATCAAAAAAAAAAAAAAGAATCCGCAAGTAGCTATAAAATATAGTACTTATCTAATACGGAAGAAGTGAATGGCACAAATAAAAACCAAATGTAAAGGAATTCATGAATCCAGCACAAATCAGCATATGCGGCATGCAGGTCATTATAAAGTACAAGTAAGTCGCGGTCTGAAGAAAATGGCCTTATAAATCGTTTAGAGGAGTTTTCCCTGGTTACCGTAAATGACGAAGATGTTTATAAACACTGCATTACACTGTCATCTTGACGACGAAAGAATTTCCAGTCATCGGCATCAACGCGAAAGACTAGAGAATGACTTCTGCCGCCCGTCGGCTTTATTATATTCTATAGGGCACCCTCAGAATTTTTGAAAACCAGTCAAAAGTCTTTGGAGCTGTGTTGTTGCCTATATTAGTTCTAGCAGTGGAAACTTCCATTATTTGCAGCAATATGCTGCATGTCCTGGAAAAAGATTTCAATAAATTCATTGTATTTCCGGGAAATACATGCTCTCATTTAACATGTCCTGTCCATTTACAGTTTTCAGACACAATTTGCTACTATTTAGTATGCAAATTTCAACATGCATTTTACATTTGCACATATCACGTTGTGATTTATTGCCTGGATACCATACAGGCATAAGAAAATAATGAAAACATTAGACTTCCCTACCAATGGATCAGCAGAATCCTGAAATGGATCGCAAGTGAAAGGAAAAGAGTTTTTCGAGAAAGGTATTTTGGTGAGGGACAAGTATTGAAAGCTCCAATTTTTCTACTTCGAAAGAGGCGCAGCGGAGCTCACATGAGTGTACTGAAATCTAGAAAATTCCAGTTTACAATATGAGCATTCCCGCGAGAAACCTTGAATACTCGACGCAGAAAATATAGAAAGTCTTCATTCGAGAAAATGTTAGCTGTAAGAGGCATTAGTGAAGACAGCACAGGTTCAATTACTGCTAGAGAGGTAAAAAGACTACCCCAAAAGAGTAATCAAGCTATTCGCATATGTAAGGAAGTTCATCAAGTAAAAATAATTCACAGGGGTTTTTGTCCTCCGAAGATTCGAAAACATCCGTAAGAGCTTTCAATTAGACAAGAAATGATAGGTCAGCCGGTGTAGGCAAAGAAAAGGTGGTTACAGACGTGTCGGTAGAGTTCCCTTTCTGCTGGACGAGACGAAGTTCAGGAAACAAGTAATTTGACAATACTGTGGTGGCATGTAAAGGCGGAGAAGCAATCTATGGGAAATCTCTCATCCGCGAGGGTAAGAGATGCTCAGTTGTATACTGCAATTACTACACCCTCAGTGGCAGGAGACAGGTTCATAACCTGTGCTCCAGTAAAATTGATTGAGAAAGAAACCAATAAATTAACATGATTTAAGTAAAGTACGGCAGCAAAATGCATATACGACGTCAGTAAGCAGTAGTATAACAAAACACAGGAAGCGGAATTACTACTGTAAGGACAATACTTTCGTGACTGGTTAGAATATTTTCATATCTAGCTTCTCTAAATGTAATAGCCAACCTACACAACATGATATAAGATAAACAAAATGTAGCATAACTTCAACAATATACAAGAATATTTAACCAGCAAAGCAAGTGAGAACAGTTACAAACACTATAGCCAATTATTTCAAACAATGTTTCTCTACGCAACCTGTTTTTGAAATGGCTACTAGAGTATCTAGTATACAAGCTTCAGAGTACAATGGGCCTCTAGGAGCCCAGTTTCTATATAAGGATGGTACAGAATCTTGTCTACGGGCTTCAGAGTACTCTTTCTGGAGTCCGGCTGTCATTCTAATAACAAAAGTGAGACAACATTTGGTGCTGCGCGCTTAGTTGAGATTGCGGAGCAATAGCTGATCACTGAACATTCCAGCGTCGGTAATAGCTGACCACTGTGCATCCCAAAGTCGGTACCATCAAGTGTGGTGTATGCAGTGTATTAGAAGCGAAGACATGTGAGCAAATAACTATGTAGAGATTTGTTAGATGGAGGCAAGAAAGGTTAGTATTCATACGTAGTATATTTGATCTCGTGCAAATCTTCTCCAGTAGGAAAATAGCATATGAAGTCAGTGAAAGCAGGAGGCTACATGAAACGTAAATGTGATGTACATCTCCTATAAGATTTCAGTAATAGCTGTTAGGAGAGGAATTGCGCTGGAAACTGCATAAGGCTGATAGGAACAGGCAATAGTTGATGCAGAAACAGTCACTGTGTATCCATTTGTTTGGGGTGGTTTCTAATGAGGTGAGCTGTAACATAGGTATAACAAAACACAGGAAGCGGAAGTTCGGAGAAACTTTTTACGTTATAATAATCGGCGTTTTGAAGTCAGAAATGCTGATAAAGTATGAAGGTCATTGAAGAATGAAGATGATGAAAGGTCTCATTCAAGGACTTCAGAAATTCAAATTGCAGTGGAATTTAGGCAAAACCCAGGAAATTATTAGCGTCCGTCAGTCTTTCATATTGGGTTTATACAGCTGTTTTCAACGCACAACATTTAGTTTCATTTGTGTGACGAAGGTGGGGTGAAATATCAATTACACTTTTCCATGAACGCAGTTAAGGAATGATGACTTCTTGCTCGTAAGCATGCTGGATACAGAAAATATTTTTGACTTGTTGAAGGATAATATACGAAAACAATAGAGGTTCTGCGAGGAGCTCAAATATATATACATGAAGGAGGAATATTTGTCGTACATAGCTGTTTGAGTACTGCAGAGCGACATTATCGGCTCATGAAGATCAGAGGGAAATTAGAGAATATTTATCCATTCGAAGAAAGATTGAGAATATAAGTAGCTGAATTCTCGGAGAGGAGAAAACGACGAAGAGCATATGTGAACCATGACTGGATCGAAATAGTTGCTGTATGAAAACCACTATTCGAAGGGCGCAGATGCGAATCATGACTGGACCAAATAGTTGCTGGGTAAAACCGTTATTAGTTATACTCTATATTTTAGAGATACGTTAAGATTGGCACCCTCCAAGTGCAACAGGGAGAATTAAGTGTCCAATGTACCCGGATCATGATAAAGTTTACCATAATTTGGAAAACCTCAGTACTTGTTTAGCGATACAGGTGCAGAGAAGAGAGGGCGGTACAATACCGTGTACTAATTTGAGCTGTTCCGTTGTATAATGTGAACGGTTTGACTTTTGTCCAAAGCGATATGGATCTTTTGCTTTTCTGGATGAGAGTGTTCTAGTTATTCTGAGCAGTGTAGCTATTTGTTGGCCATAGTGGACTTTTAATGAGTTCTGGGAGTCAGTTGAAAACTAAATCGCAAGATCGACCTTGACAGTGAGTCCACGCCCCATATCAGAGGCAGGTGTTTTTGTCGTTGTTTAAAAAAGCTCCCCATAACGTAATATCATCGTTAACCATTATCAATCCACTGCTGGATGACAGTCTCTCCAACTTTCTTTCACAAAGGTCTACCTTGAGCTAGTCTCCATGTTACTCTCGCATGCTTTTGAATTAAAGTGTTGTACTCATCATAATAACGTTGCGGAATCGAAAATCTTAGATCTGATAAAAATTGTCAGATCGTCTACCGCCAAACTTACGTCGTTGTTTTCCAAGAGCAGTTTGTGTTGCAGACAGATATTAGCGTAAACGTACCAAAGCTCGAATACAACAGCAAATAGTTGTACTGACAGAAGACATGCTTGTCGGATACGCTTGCCAGAAAGGATACTGGGGGTCATGGAATGTGCGATTCCGATATAAACTGTGGAATTACTGTATAGCTGAAGAATCAAGCGAGACCAAATGGAGATTGAAATCGAAAATTTTGTAATACATACCGGGGGTACTTATGACTAGCGTTATCAAAAGCACTTCTTTGATCCAGATCAAAAACTGCTAACCTTTTATGATTTAGGTCGGCAAAGTGAATGCCACTGCATTGTTCAGTACTCCTGCCCGATATTGTATACGTCTGTTCACTATCATAACTGCTAGACCTTCATTTAATTGGTGGGATAAACTTTTAGTCAGAAGTTTATCTAATTTACGTTCAATAAACTAATAGGCCGCCGCTTCTTGCAATTTTTTTTGGTAAATTACTAATTATAGTAATAGTAAATTTAGTGTAAGGGTATGTCTTCTGTTAGGAATGCATGATAGGAGCACGTAATATGGAGTGGTAATAATGCTTGAATGAATACGTAATCAACGTTGCCTCTCAGGCAGTCTTTTCCAAGTGAAGCTTGAGTATGTAGCTTATTGATAGAAAGCGAATTGATGATGTCTTCAAGTGTGAACTCAGAGAGCTGGACCAAATAATGAGAAACTTGTGGAAAATAATGTAATGGACCTTCCACAGTAACTGCTGGGTCATGCCTGCTAAAGCGTTGTGCATAATAGACGTGAACTTCAGTACAGGTTTGAGTTGGGTCACCAATTATGTAGCACTAGATCGGCGGAGGTATGAGGCTCCCCCTCCCACCCCTTTCTGGCGTTGTCATTTAAGAGATATGCAATAACTGACAATCGTCTCACGCGTAATTGCTAGTTCCACCTTCCTTATATTTTATAAAATTCTTCGGATGGACTTCCGAAGTGTTACGCGATTCCTCCCGTGGGAAGTCTAGGCTTGCTAAGCGTTACGATATTTGGGGGGCGGGGGTGGTCACGTTTTGGACAGCTGCTCTCTAGCTATATCCTTAGCTGCGTCTACTCCACCGGTGTGGGGGGGCAGACACAGGTGAGGATATAACTCACATCAAAACAAATAACACTAAGTCTTAAAGGTAATCAAACCCACTGGGAACTGCCGCAGGAGAAGACACTTCGGAAATACTTCCTATTTTTTCGAAGTCTGATCTGTGACCGTTAAGGTGTTCCTTTGTCGCCCCAGTGGTCTAAGCGATAGCTTCTAGTCATTCGTTTGAAAGGGGCCCGGGTTCGAATCCCGGTGAGGCATGGATGTTGTGTGTCTTACGGCGCTGGCTCTTTCCCTTCCCTGGAGCCAGTGGCCCTAACTTAGGGACGGGCGACTTCTTATAGCCCAATGAGTTGCTCGCGGTGGTCGTTAACCTTCCGATAAAAAAAGTGCTTATTCGTTCAATATCAATTTTTCGACAAAGGTGTTGAAAGAAAGCACAACTTTTAATAAATACGATCAGTTCCTGGTTTAATTACCATCCATAGCTCTATCGGATTAGGGGTATGTGAAAGTTTTTCGAAGGCGGTGTGGATTATTGTATGAATTTGAGTACAATAATGATCTAGAAAAGTATAAACGAAAGTCTATAGTAGGAAGATGGGAGAAGCATGCGAAAAAATAATCTAAGAGGAAGCAATGCAGTGGTTCTATGACTGTAGGTATATTGGTTGGAGTTTTTAGATTAGTCTCAAGAGAGTACGAAATATAATGTCGGTCCAGTCTAGCTGCATTTATTTGGGAGAGATGAGCACCAGGTATAGTGCAGAAGCGTTTGATGTAAAAGACGAAGTGTCAAACACATTAGTAGTGTGAACTACTGCGGCAAGATCCTTCATAAGATCATGTCTATACTTATGAAGGATTTTGCAGCAGTAGATGATCTAAGATGCAATTATAATCGTCGCACATGATATAATCTCTTGGAGGAGACAGAACAAACAGGATTGTCAGGTCATAATTTGAAGGATATGTAGATTTAGAATATGAAAATTTCGTTTTGCATGTTAGGCATTTAGTACAATAATAGCCCATTATAATTTCTGATTTCATTGATGCATGAAAGCTGGGAGTTAAGTCTATTGGATTATGATTATTACAGGATAGTACAGTACTTTGGTGGAACAAGTAGTTCCTCTGCCCTCGTCATTTATGATTGGGGGTGTTCAGCTTACAGTTTGTATCTTGCAGAGAGATTCTATCAGCGTTGGCAGGTACAAGACCTTCGTAAGTTTAAGAATTCGCTATGGGTTCTGCAATACCCACGGGGTTGAACGCAATAATTTTGAAATCAGACGTGTTGGTGGAACACCAGTAATGTCTTCATCTCTTCGCAGCGTTTTTAACCCACTGCGAAAACTTACTAAAAAATGTATATATTATTTTCTCGTTCATTTTGGATCTCTAATTCATGGAGTTGAGGAATCACTTCCGTCAAGTGATATTGACGTTCAATATAGAATTTTGTCTGTTGAACTTTATACTTCAAATCCAAATTAGGAGTCTAAGCAAATGAATTTCCATTACCTATCCAAGAGATTAATTTCGATTACCTATCCATCTTCATGAGTGAAGTAATATTTTACCTCTTTCTAAATAACCTCTGAGGCACTACATTGAATACAAGGAGGAAGGTTTTGAACAGGTAACTTTCTAAGGGGAAACTATACATAAACTGTGGAGTGTGCATCAGAGATACATGCCCCTCTGTGCGTTGTGTTTGACCTTTATCCGTAAATGCTTCAATCTTTGACTGCGTATTCATATTTCCTACATTCTTTGCTTCAGGTGACTTGACCTTAACAAAAAGTTTGGATATCACTTGAGCTTTGGCAGCTTCAGCATTTGAGGAATTATGATCTTAGACACCAAGTGGTCTTCAGTCTCCACGATTTCGGTCGAGGAATTTTAAGCATATTGTCGATCTAAACCACACACATTCACTGGTTCACAGACATCATCCATTCATTGTTAAGAATAATTTCAACTGGGATAGCGTGTAACAGTGCCCGAGCGATTGTTTTTCCTGATGATACGAATTCTGTGCGATTTTCTTTTAGACAGGGTCGATCGACCATTCCAGGATTAGCAGATAACAGTCGGTCATCTGATTCTGTGGTTGTGAGGGCGATGTGTCAGAAGCTGGTTCCTTAACCAGCTAGCCGGCCGATGCAGCACTTGAACAAAATAGGGCACAAAACTTTCTGCGATCCCTAAAGATGTTTTCACGTAGCAGCCGGATTTTACGAAAGCTTCGGCAAAAAAATCCTTTCTTCCTCTACTCTTAGAACTACCAACCCAATCCTCTCACTGGTGATAGACGCTCTATTCTAGTTCATTATCTGCTCCATGATTCAAGCCACCATTGTGAAAGTCTAATCCCCCCGACAGAAATCAGTTCACTGGGTAGAAAAATCGACTAACAACTCTCGCATTTAATTGTTATAGTTCTTTTCACAGGTAATCTGTCAGAAAGGATTAGTGTCAATCATCACACTAAACCCACTTTGTATAGCAAAGCTAAAGCAACGCTTTTTGATGCAAAGGTTTGCTTATTTAACCCAGAGTTAATTCATTTGAACAGATTAAATGGTTAGTGTTGTATTTTGCTATTTTAGATGGGGTCATTATGATCGGACACCCTCAACCGCTGTACACTTAAGGCATTGAGGGCCTGTGACTATTCCCGTTTTATAAAGTTCGCTTAAGTTAAATATCTGTGGGCCAGTTTATTATAGCACGTTACGTAGCAAATATGACACGTACTTATCTCCGTAGCCCTTTAATGTGGACGTAGGGGGAATCCTCGTGGTGCAACAGAATGGGTCTGTGTAACCCCCACAAATTTGCCGCAACAACAGAGCTTTCATAACCAAAGTGTCCTGAATTTCGGAGAGCTCTGGAGTAATGTTTACACTCATGAGTTTGAGATAGGAGTGTGGTATGTAAATTAGAATCTCTTTGAACAATTACTTTGTCAAAGTGATTTTGAGTTGAAAAGCGCACGATAACATAATTACCCACGTTTCACCATGAAAGAATACCCTCTTTTGGGAATAGTTTAAACAGAGCTTTGGTATATCTTTACATTGTGGTTAGGGTTTTGTTCCTGAAGCACAGCCCCCAACTTACGACGATTTATAGCCTCAGCCAAGCAGAGTAATCGTCACGTACATTAATGTTTACAAGTTTACCTTCGTTTATTACTGTAGGTTTTAACGTCACGCCGACATTAAGTCTATTACATACTGCTGGAACTTCCCAGTTACATTATCGTAACTTTTAGCTACAAATCATTTGAATTAAAGGACATTTACCTTGTCTGTTGTTACCCTTAAAAAGGCAGTCTTGTAGACAGGGCGTTCATTTCGGGTGCACTTGCAGAAACTCAGACTTTGCAGCTGTAGCATAATTCTTGTAAGTAATTCCAAAAATCGGACTGATTTAAAGAATACAGAGGTGTGTGGTACATCCACTGTATAAAAACTAATATTAGGAGCATCAAATTAGGAGATTCACCATGGTTAATAGTTCCCGATGGAACTGAGCCCCGCCATCTTGTCAAAACAAAGGTTTTTTTTTTTTTTGTCGTTTGGGGTTTAACGACCACCGTGAGAAACGCGATGAGCTATGAAGAGTATCGCGCGTTCTTAATATAGGGCCCCTGACTCCAGGTAAAGGAAAGAGGCAGTACTGCAAAGCAAGCACAACATCCATGCCTCAACTGGATTTGAACCCAGACCCAACTCGGACAAAGGTTCAGAAGCTAGCGGCTAGACCACTGCGCTACCGATGGGGCAAGATGAAGACTTGCCCATGTGATAGAGAAACAAAAAAGAATAACTGGGGGAAAAAACAATCCCGGTAACTTATCGGGGTTGCTTTCGTATAAGAAGCTCTGTATCTTGATAGAATAGCACCTAGCTAAAACACACACCACCATTCATCCGCCAAACTTCGAAACTAAGTATTTATACGCTGCAAATCAAGAAAGAAAGCAGACCATATTATTCAACCCTATCATTATAAAAAATAATAAACCCGACATGTTGAATGTGCGTTCTTCAAAAATTAAATTGCATCTATGAAAATAAGCACCGGTTACTCGTGTGAAATCCGAATTTGCTTTCCACATTTTTAAGAGATAAGAAACCATCTTATAAGTAAATACTTGAAACACATTTGAACGCCCCATAAAAGTTTTATAAAGAAACAGAACAGCAGTTTTATTCAAGGAGCCATATTAAATACTCTGTGAAGAAACTAATTTCAAACTGAAAACAAATATTTAGGTGAAAAAAATTTGGAAATGTATATCTCAGACTACCTTTCTCAGTCACTTGCAGCAGATGTAGCCCAGCCTGCATAAAACGATAATTACCGCTAATTTTACCGGCATTTCTCGCTTTGTCTAGCATTCAATGCCGTTACTGAACATTTCATCCGACATGGTTCCTTCAAATGCAAACAGTTTCTTATTACATGAAACCACGGAGAAATTCTCCCTTTCTCTTTTCAATTGGCACCTATCGTCCTTTAGGAGGATATTATACTCCACCAGATTTTATTAAGTCTGCTTTTTCATAATAGTTTGCAGCTCTTAAGGTCATATCTTCCGCCACATACATACTTTTTACCAAAAAGTGCAAGCGAATGATGACTGAGCTTCATTCGCCTGCACTTTTGTTGAAAAGGAGTTTATATTTGATCATTCCAGTTTTTAGAATATAAATTTAACATTTGTTGCCTGAGGAGTTATCGTAACTGCTTTTACCGATTGTTCAAAATATAGATTAATGTTTCTGTAGACATGACAACTGCACTGTGGAACTGAACTGTGATGTGTAATAGCGGTAAAGTAAATTAATCTAATAGCGTAATTGAGCGGGAATATTTATTTTATGAAATGTCATGTAAATGTCTCAATTGTTGAATTTTAATCATATGTAAATAATTAAGAATCCTTGCTGTTTTAGAATGTTTGAAAAGTAATCGTGCGAAACTTCTTAATGATATAATTTTTGAGTTCGAATTGGTAGAGCCAGTAAGTCACCGGAAACTATTAGTTTATAGGTGGACTTCCTGGAGATTGACAACACCCAGGATATAGTATGGAGATAGCTACAATATCAAAAGGCTTTTTTTTTTTTTTTTTTTTTTTTTTTTTTTTAGAGTTTTAAAGCGACTCATTAGGAAGGACGGACTTCAGGGTGATGTCATTAGGAGTGGAGATGCATCAAGAAGGGGATGTTCGGACGGAGTCTTGAGGCGCGTTTTCAGAAGTAGTTAGCAGAGACAAGAGGAGAACAATACTTCTGAAGGTTGGCTGACGACTTGTCTTTGGAGAGAATGCGACTGATGGTAGGAGAGAGAAGTTGGGAGATTCTCGAAGGAAGGAGTAGAATTTAGAGAAGGGGTGGGTGGTCTCCGCGCCCTAGCGAAAAGAATGAAAGTAGCGAGGGGTTAAGTCATGAGAGATGGTCTAAGCACACTGTGACCCGGAGTAATCATTAAGTAAGCAAAATCACGAAAATAAAGCATTCTATCAAACGTCAAATCGCTCTGTTAAATAATCTATTACTGCTCTATATATGTTTACAGTGCTAAAGGAACCTGGCAATCTTATAACATGTTTCGGTAATTAAGGAAAGAGTTAAAACAGCACTGACAGATGCAAGGTGACCCATTTAGTTCGCACAGGATCGAAAACATCCAAGAAACTGTTTACTAACCGGTAGATCTTATTTACAAAAGAAAAAATATATTTTAAATCGGACTTCTGGATACAAATTTTGCCAAAAGGAGTTCACTGAAGGCTTACACAGTGTTGAATGTTTCAAAGCCCTTGCTTCTAAAAATGTGTATCACGTCGCCTAACGCCACAACATGCTTTACATCATAACGCACACTGTCATTCAGCAGCTTGCTGTGTTTGAGAACTGTACTTGAAAACAGAAAGCCCCGTTGAACTATTGTAACAGAACAGGTCAACGTTACCCTGCTCCATATAGCATCGTTCTGAAAATGCGTCACTGCATGAAAGCCTTTCTTCTGGGAACAAATAATGCTTCGATTCATCTAACAGATTCCTGCGGGGAATGGATTCCTGAATAAGCTTTTCGGTAGAAACTATCTTTATCAGGAACTGCATACATAGGAAGGTCATTCGAACTCCGGTCAGCAGTTTAGGCAGAAGGTTGTGTCATTCTGTGAGTCTCCCTCAAATTAAGACAGATTTGAACACATGCCTCGCTTTTAGCACACAGGTCAGCCCCTTTGATTAGATCTTTCAGGAATGAAAGACAAATTTGAGGAATCGGCACTCTGACAAAAAGAATGGAAGTTTCTTCTGATACAGGAATCAGAATTCGCAACCAAGCTCGAACAATTTAAGCTTTCTGCCAGTGTTCGGGCTTGCATGGCATATTTTGAACCCAGCCCTTCGGTAATAAAGTTCGATATCATTGAAAGTCAACTTTCCCAATTGTGGTCTGTACCCCTGAGGAAATTCAAGCCGTTCTGCAGGCATTACACCTCATTCAGAAACGTTCTTTTTTCAGGTTTAATGACATTTTATATCGCCAACTTGAGGGAGCTCCCATGGGGTCCCCACTCTCCCCTCTGTTGGCTGAACTTCAAGACATAGAAAACCGCATTTTGGACTTTTGTCAGATTACACCTTTATTATATATTCGGTATGTTGACGATTTCTTGGTCTTTTGGCCTTCGTCTGTTGAAAATGTGTTCTCTTTTGCAACCACGTTGTAGTCTGTTTATCCTATATTCTTCACCGTGGAGGTTGAATGTGACAATTCACTTCCGTTTTTATACTTCCAACTTAGTAGAAATCCCACCTCTCAGCACCAGAGTTATTCGGTTTACAGAAAGCCTTCCTCTATACCCATCTTGATACCACGAGTTTCCGCCCACCCGACCAGATATAAGGTTTCACCCTTATACTTTCTTATTCGTAGAGTATTTACTCACTCTTCTTCTGTAGCCTTCCGTGAGGAGGGAATTCAGAAGATATATACCATTGCTTATCAGCACTGATTTTCACATTCAAATGTCCATAAAATCTACCGTAAAATCCAAAATTCAACATTTTTCACCCTGACACGTGAACGAAGGGATATCAAATATGTTAAATCGATGACTTACGTCTCTCATGCGAATGGTAATTTATTGAACATCTGTCACAGTCACGGTGTCTTTTTTGTGTTAAAAACATCGAACACTTATTCCCTGATTAAAAATTATCGGGACCGTGTTGAATTGTTGGACAAATGTGGCATCTATTCCATTACTATGAAATCTGTCTATTCTCAAGACAAGGATCTTATATATATCGGCTCAACCCTACGGAGACTGCAAACAAGAATTAAGGAACACCAATATAGTGTAAAAAATGGCTCGTCATCGATTGCTTTAGCCAGGCTTTCTTCAGCTGGTACACATTACACATCTTGGGCAGACGTCTCCATTCTTTCTACCTCTACAACGAGGGAAACAATGCTCTTTACAGATAGTCTGCACATTTTGCATCGAGTGGACACTTGTTGCAATGATGAAGTACCCAGCTATATTTTTCACGCCTGGAGAACTTTACTGTCCTCCATTCCTGTTTTTACCTCTTACATCGCAGACTCTGCCCATCATTAATAGAACTCTATAGGCATCTATTTCCTCATATTACGTTAAAGCAAGTGAACGTTCTTTAATTTCTTTCCTCATTGAGAACGTTTGGAAACGGCACCAAGATATATAAATGTGTTTCTGGAACTCCAACTTGGTCTTTCATCTGATGATGTGCTCGTAGCGAGCATGAAAGTACTCATGTTTTTTTAACCATGTAAATATATTTTAACTTGTGTTTTTAGTTATGAAAGTGTGTATGCGTGTCATTAAAACTGGAACCATTCAGCAAGTTTCTACATCGTGCATTAACAGCAAGTTTGTACATCGTGCATTAACAGCAAGTTTCTTACCCTGAGTAATAAAGTAACAACTATCACGCACTTTTGTGAGCTGCGAAACTTGTGATGCGCTAGCAGCTCCAGGACATTTTCTGCTGAACATCGCATCCACAATTTCAATCAAAATCTCCGGTAGTTTCATCACTTTTCTGCTACTGGAATCTGCAGGTATCAATGTATTTATTACGGAAATTTCAGAAATACGTATATTCTTTCCATTTTTCTTGAAAACTGGAAAGTATTTACCTAAAAATCCGTTTTCTAATAATTATGCTGTGTTTCATTGGAGGTTTAACAACCACCATGAGCAACTCACCAGTTACCCTGCTTATAGCCATTAGGCTATAAGCAGGGTAACTGGCTCCAGGGAAGGGAGTGAGCCAGTGCCGTTAGACAAACACAACGTCCATGCCTTACCGGAACTTAAACTTAGACCCATCTCAGACGAATGGTCATAAGCCAGCGCTCAGACCACTGCGCCACCGGGGCGGCAAAATCATTTTCCTCGTAAATGGAAAGTAATCATATCCATATATTACCTAAAAATCAGTTCCCCAAATAATTTTGCTTATAAATGGTAAGTAATAGTGTACGGAGACACACGCTCTTCGCAGAGGTCCTTTAATGACACGCGTACAACTATGTCTTATATTGTGTGTAAAAAGGGCAGACCAGTCAAACAAGTATCCAATTGCCTTAACCTATTAGTCAGAGAAGTCTAAAATCATAATATTAAGGCTGCACAAATATAAAAGTCCAAAGTTTATTCTAGGGAATATTACTAGAGAAATCCATTTAAAAGTAAAGCGAGAAAACCCAGGAGTTAAAGTAATTTAGTATATTAATTCCAGTTATTTCCACCTTCACACTTGAGGGAGAAAAAAAAAGTTTGATCACAGAGCTGAAATTGCAGAAAGCTTTCCAAGTTCAAAAATCAGGAATTCCTAGCGCTCTTAGATTCGCAACTGCAAGCCAATAAGTATTCAGTTTTTAAAATATAACTATCGTCTTGTAAGAAAATTTCTATAAATCATTTCAACGCCCTATAAATATTTCAAAAGAAACAATTGCTTCTTCTAGGAGCTGTAACCAATGATCTATGAAGACATTAATTCCAAATTAAACCAGTAAGTATCCAGGTAATTAAAAAAATGTTTGAAAATGTAGATCACGAATTACCTTTTCAATATGCCGCTGCAGATGTCACAACAGCCTTTAGGAAACTATAATTTCCACTTATTTCACCAGCCATCGTCCATTTATCGGTCTGTGGGTCGTAGCATTCAATGCTGTTGTTGAACATTCCATTTGGCAAGGTTCCACCAAAGGCAAATAACTTCTTGTTACCTGAAACCAAAGAGAAATTCTCCCTACTTGTTTTCATGGGAGAAATTAACCTCCACTTTTCTGTAGAAGGATCGTACATTTCACCATATCTCAGTGCATCTGTTTTTACGGTGTAATATACTTCGCTGCCTTCTCTGTTACAGACCCTTCTTCCGCCACATACATAAACTTTCTCATCAAGCGAAGCGCAGGCGAATGAAGATTGAGCTTTCCTCATGCAAGCTATATCTTTAATCATTCCAGTTTGTGGATTGTAAATTTGGCATTTGTTGCCAAAGCCGTTATTGTAGCTACTGCTTTGCTTGCTCAAAAGATAAATGTAGGTTTCAGTAGACACGACTATTACTTGACTAGGGAATATAAAACTATAGTCAAAGGTTCTCCATTTATTTTCATTAGGATAGAAAACATCTGATCTTTGTCCATAGGAACTACCCGCCAAACAGTAGATTTTATTAACAAAGGTAGCAATGTATTTGAATGGCGCGTCTCCTGAAACATAGTTCGCCATAGTAGTCCAACGAAGATTTACAGGGTTGAATGATTCAAAGCGGTTGCTTCTGAAGACGTATAACAAGTTATTTAATGCCAGTACGTGCTTCACATCTTTACGGGTGCTGTCATTCAGCAACGTACTTAGTTTCTGTGCTTCAGGACTGTACTTGAAGACAGTAAGTCCGTCAGAACTATTGCTGCAAAACAGGTAGATGTTGTCCCGGGCTTTATAGCATCGTTCTGATAATGCGAAACTGCATGAAAGGCTTTCTTCCGGAAGCAGATGATAATGCTTCGCCTCATCTAGGATATTCCTGCAAGGAATAGATTCCTGAATGAGCTTTTCAGTAGAAGCTGTCTTTATCAGGAACTGAATAGAAAGGAAGGTCATTCGAATTCTAGTGAGCAATTCAGGTAGGAGTTAATGTCGTTCTGTGTCACTCTTAACCCAGCTGAGGACAGCTTCAAACACCTTTTCCTCGCTTTTAACACGCAGGTCATCTCTTTCGATTAGATATTTCAGAAACGAAAAAGACAAATTTAAGAAATCTCCACTCTGGCAAAAGATTCAAAGTTTCGTCTGATATAGGAATCAGAATTCGAAACCAAGCTCGAACAATTTAAGCTTTCCGCGAGTTTTCGAACATGCATGACATTGTTTGGATCCAGCCTTTTGGACATAAACTCGCAGCAACTATCTCGTATTTGTAAGAGCTGTAAAACATCAGATGCCTCCAGCAGTGACTGAACATTTTTTGATGTGATTGTCACTTTACTGGTGTAAGCAAAATCAATCAGGCTTTCCAGAGCATCGGGATCCAAATCTTTTATGATGACTTCTTTTGCGTTGCTTTCAGCGAAGTTACTTCTAAACATGGTACGGAAATATGGTATTACTGCAGCAAGGATTATTTTATGTGCAGTGAAAACACGCTGGTCGATTCTGATTGACACGTCACTCAGTTCTCTCATGTTTTTCATATCAGAGAACACAGAAAATGAAAGAACCATAAGATCTTGTTGGATAATAGTGAACGTATCTCCAAGCTCGCCCATGGTGTCTGCTGTTGGAATAGAACAACAAACGAATAGAAATTATACGTATGGTGTTCGCCACGGCATAAGAGACAGAAGTTCAACTCTTATTTTTATACTGAAGCTCTAGTGGTCGGACATGAAGCTACGTTTGTCTCTCTCATGTGATACGATACATGAAAAATGCTAGACTATCACGGTTGCGGTTCGTCCAATCTACTGTTTTATTGAGATTTTTGTATTGGAAGTTCAGCGACCACCGTGAGCAACTCAATGGGCTATAAGCAGTTGCCCGTCCCTAATTAAGTGCCACCGGTTAGAGGGAAAGGAGTGAGCCCGGGCCTTAAGACAAACACAACATCCATGCCTCACCGGGATTCGTACCCGAACCCATCTCGTACGAATGGTCGCAAGGTAGCGCTTAGGCCTCCGAGTCAGTGCCGTAAGTTAAACAAAACATCCATTCCTCACCGGGATTCGAACCCGGACGTCATCTCGGACGAATGTCTAGATGCTATCGCTTAGAACATTGTGCCACCGGGGCTGTCATTGAGATTTTCGAAGTCAGACCTGTGTCAACCTGTTTCCATTAGCCCCTACCAGATTATTATAACTCATTATCTATATATTTTTTCGTTTAGTTTGAGGTTTAACGACCATCATAAGCAACTCAATTGGCTATAAGCCGGCGCCCGTCCCTAATTTAGGGCCACTGGCTCCAGAGAAGGGAGAGAGGTAGTGCCGTAAGTCAAACACAGCATCCAAGCCTGACCGGCACTCAAACCCGGACCCATCTCGGACGAATTGTCATAAGCCATCCCTTAGACCATTGCGCCACCGGACGCCTATTAAAATTTTCGGAGTCGGTTTTGGGTCAACATGTTTCCATTAGCCCCTGCAAAGTTTTATCACTCAGGATCTCCCTTTGTGTGTGGTGTATAAAAGAAATTTGAGGGTTTTTTTTTTTTTTTTTTTTTTGATTGGAGGTTTAACGACCACCGTGAGCAACTCAATGGGCTATAAGCAGTCGCCCGTCCCTAATTTAGGGTCACTGGTTCCAGGGAAGGGAGAGAGCCAGTGCCGTAAGACAAACACAACATCCATGCCTCACCGGGATTCGAACCCGGACCCCTTACGGACGAATGATCAGAGGCCAGCGCCTTAGACCACTGCGCCACCGGGGCGGCAAATTTGAGGGTTAAAAGAATTCCAAGGAACATACTGATTCTCATAACACTGTGACATCTGAGAAATTATAAACAAGCAACGCAGTTCATCCATTGAAAGAAAGATTAAGTGCAGCGGACGGCAAAATAGTTTGTACTAGTAATTGAAATTGGGATAGCCGCCCCGGTGGCGCAGTGGTCTAAGGCGCTGGCCTCTGATCATTCGTCCGTAAGGGGTCCGGGTTCGAATCCTGGTCAGGCATGGATGTTGTGTTTGTCTTACGGCACTGGCTCCCTCCCTTCCCTGGAACCAGTGACCCTAAATTAGGGACGGGCGACTGCTTATAGCCCATTGAGTTGCTCACGGTGGTCGTTAAACCTCCAATCAAAAAAAAATAAAAAAAATTGGGATACATTTCGATTGATGACGAAAGATATAAATGTGCAGTGGTAACCGAAAAACCAAGTGCTCCCATTATCTATAAGAGAAACATTTCTGCTTTAAAGCAGACTTCCTCAATGATAAACTTATTTAAAAATTCATAAAAGACATCTAAAAGTGAAGATAAAACACCTATACGTCTCGACATGAAATCAGTAGAAAGAGTAGTGTGACGCTTCTTTTTTTATTATTGGAGGTTTAACGACCACCGTGAGCAACTCAATGGGTTATAAGCAGTCGCCCATCCCTAATTTAGGGTCACTGGTTCTAGGGAAGGGAGAGAGCCCGTGCCGTAAGACAAACACAACATCCATGCCTCACCAGGTTCTAAACCGGGCCCCTTTCGGACGAATAATCAGAGGCCATCGCTTAGACCACTGTTGCACCGGGGCGGCCTCACGTTTCCTCAAAATAGGTCTAAGTACTACCAAATTACTTTTTGTGGTACTTACTTCGTAAGAAAATCCTTATTGCGTTTTGTTCATTTTTTGGAATGAAATAAAAGTTAGATTAACTCTCCAGGTGGCAGGAGTTTTCGAAGAGGCAATGCGAAATTCTGTCACATGAATAACAGGAGACTCCCCTAAAAGCGTCCTGTTTTTCTGTAGTATTCGTCGTCGTTAAGATGCGCTTATATGCGTTCTCGCCATTTTTGAACAGATTTCCGATGAACGTATTATTGCGTCGTCGTCGCTTTGGGCACAGAAATCTACGAACGTATATATACGTGCTGGCCACCCGGAGGGTTAATAGGAAGAACGAACTAAGTTCCTGAAGAACTTGACAAACCAGTTTATTCAGCCACGATTCAGAAATACTGTCCACATGATTGTCATCTTGTTTTCGGAAAAGAGACAAGCAAATTCACATTTGTACAAGCCATTTTCGCAAACACAATGTTCTTTATATATATACACTAACGGAAAAAAAATCCCAACACCACGAAAAAACTGGTGTAGAGGAATGAAATGGCGGCAATACATTTATTTGTATAGGTAACATATTTCATCGATTAAGGTTTCAAGATCACAGCTTATTGTAAGCACGAGAACCATTTTAAATGTGAAATGCTGGTACATTAATAACCGGTGTAACCGCCAGAATACTGAATGCAAGCACGCAAACGTTCATGCATTGTGTCGTACAGGTGCTGGATGTCAGTTTGTGGGATGGAGTTCCATGCCTGTTGCACTTGGTCGGTCAATACAGGGACGGTTAATGCTGGTTGGGGGTGACGCTGGAGTTGTCGTCCAATGATGTCCTATACGTGCTCGATTGGGGAAAGATCTGGTGATCTAGCAGGCCACGTCACCATGTCGACACTGTAGAGCATGTTGGGTTACAACAGCGGTATGCGGGTGAGCGTTATCCTGTTGGAAAACACCCCTGGAATGCTGTTCATAAATGGCAGCACAACAGGTTGAATCACCAGACCGACGAACAACTGTGCCGTCAGGGTGCGTGGGATAACCACGAGAGTGCTCTTGCTGTTATAGGAAATTGCTCCCCAGACCATAACTCCAGGTGTAGGTCCGGTGTGTCTGGGCCGCAGACAGGTTGGTTGCAGGTGCTCACCTGGCCTCCTTCTAACCAACACGCGGCCGTCACTGGCACCCAGGCAGAACCAGCTTTTATTAGAAAACACAACAGATCTCTACTCCGTCCTCCAATGAGCTCTAGCTTGACACCACTGACGTCGCAAACGGCAGTGGTTTGGAGTAAGTGGAATGCACGCTACAGGGCGTCTGGCTCGGAGCTGTCCTTCAAGTAATCGATTTGTAACAGTTTGTTGTGTCACTGTGGTGGCAAATGCAGCTCGAATTGCTGTCGCAGACGCGGTACGATGCGCCACGGTCATACGCCGTACACGGCGGTCTTCCCTCTCAGTAGTGCCACGTGGCCGGCCAGAACCCGGTCTTCTTGAGGCAGTACCTTCCCTTGACCACCACTGCCAACAATCATGCACAGTGGCTACATTTCTGCCAAGTCGTTCTGCAATATTGCGGAAAGAAAATCCACCTTCTCGTAGCCCTATTACACGACCTCGTTCAAACTCCGTGAGCTGTTGATAATGGCTTCTTCGTCTTCTTAAAGGCATTCTTGACTAACATCAACACCCTACGTCGAGTCTCAACGATAACTAACGCTCACGAACGTTACAGCGCGTATTTACAGCAAACCTGCTTTGCATGTTCCGAGAGGCGGTACTAGCGCCACACGTATGCGCCGAGCGCGAAATTCGCATAGACGTCATCTTACAGATGTACTCTCACCTTCTACCAACTGTCGTTTATCTAACACAACCCCTTCTTGGTGTTGGGATTTTTTTCGTCAGTGTATATATACGTAGGTGAGTAAAAAAGTTAGTTGCACTGCTTGATAAAAGAACACAGAATCGAAATTACAGAAAAATGCTATATGTACCTGAAAGTTGCATACAAAAGTTACTTCTCGACGTAATCACCTAGTTTTTTTGTAACATTTGTGGAGCCGTGGCACAAGTTTTTCTATGCCTTATGAGAAGAAATTCCGTCCAACGTCCAATAACCATTGCTTGGTTGCAGCTTTCACCTCGTCATCTGAGTGATATCGTCGCTTTGCAAGTTCTTGTTTCATGGGACCGAAGACGTGGAAGTCACATGGCGCAAGATCTGGGCTATAAGAAGGGTGGTTCCACACCTCCCACCTAAACTTTTTTCAGAAGGTCCCTCGTTAGGTTCGCTGCATACGGTCTTCCCTTGCGGTAATCGTCCTCGATATCAGTACGTCCGTTCTCGAACAAGATTCACCACTTTGCGATAGCTTGACGCGATATTGCGTTCTCCCCGTACACTTCGTTCAACTGCCGAAACATTTCAGTGCAGTTACACCCTTTTGCCCACAAAAAACGAATCACTGCACGCAGTTCCCATTTGGACGCCACCAGCAGCTGCCGAGGCATGTTCACGACTCGTTAGCGAGCGAACTAAAACTACTGCGTTGAAGCAACTGCGGCACGTGCTGCAGATAAATTCCAGCAGTGTTGCCACAAAGTGTCAACAAAATATCCTTTTACCGAAATCTTTTACGGAAGAGTGCAACTAAGTTTCTGACTGCCCCTCGTATATATATTTGCGAAAATTTTCTACTCAATATAAAAAAAAATGCCATAACTTGAATGAATGCAAGAGATGAGCCGAAATTTAGTATAGATGCAAATAAGTAGATTGAAAAGAAGTGGTTCAGTTTATGAGGGATGAAATACAGTAAATGCTACGGGATAGCAATCAGTATAATGTGGGCTGAGTTATTAGGTCGTATAACTCCCATTTGGGGCTATACATTCTACCATTTCCACACGGCGTGCCGATTGGAAATATCCTCAGACATTCTTCTAAAGTATCGTTGTATCGTATATACCTTCGTCCACAATTCATCGATCAACATTGCGAAGAAGTCATACAGAGCCGTTACGTCGTCTGTCAATGAGATCTCACTCGTTCTTTGTTAGAGGAAGATCTGGGGATTGCTTTAGCTAAGGTAGTACGCGGACACATTGTAGGTACTGTCTGCTGATGCTGGTAGTGTATCAGGGCGGGCGTAATTTTGTTGAAATTGGGCATCGGGTATAATACGACAGTACGGCAACAAAACGGACTTCAGAAACTCATTGACGTACCCTATGTGGACAAAAGTGATTGGACACCCACACGCAGGCGCAATGGTGTGCTCCAACACCAGACACGTGATCGATAATTAATAAAAACGACAACGAGAGTACGCTCAGATCAATCGCTGATAAAATGGGTAGCAGGAAAGAGCTCTCCAAGTTTGAAAAGGGCGTTGTAATAGGTTGCTCAATTCGAGGCATGAGAACGAAGAGCATTGCTGATGTCAGACAGGTCGCAAAATCGATTGTGGCCTTCGTCATCAACAAGTGGATGAAGACGAGCCATTGCAGAAATTCAGCTCGTCCTGAAAGACCCACGAAACTACAACCCAGGGACCTGAATATGCTACAAAGGGAGATCCGCAAAACCAGTTCCCTACTGATGCAAGCCCTAGCATATGAGTTCCAGATGGCCACAGATGATATGGTCTCCACCAAGACATTCCGAAGAAAGACCCATACACTCAGGTATCAGGATCAAGCAGCCGCACATAAACTTCTCATCACAAAGACCAATAACCCACACGGCCACACAAAAATCGGACACTAGAGCAATGGCGGCAGGTGATATGGAGCGACGAATCTCTCTTCATATTATTCCGATCGGATAGACGTATTTGGGTTTGTCCGCCCGGAAAACGTCTGCTTCCGGAGTATACAATACAGACTGTGAAGCATGGAGGCCGTGGAGCGGTAGAGTTACGGTCTGGGGCTGTTTTAGCTTGCATGGTGTGGGTCCACTGGTTGTAATTCATTTCAACGTGTAGTCTGAGGTGTATATAGATACCCTGAGTAACTCAATGTTCCCAACGTTGTGATAGGTACAGAGTCATGCTCCTAATAATTATTTTCGTTTAGCAACCTTTTCTGTATCATTTTATTATTTCAAGTGTAATGTAATGAAAATTCCAACGCATCTGTAAGACACGTGGCGGGTTTCTTTAGTACGCCGTATTAAGCAGTGCCGAGCCAGGCATGTGCCTAGCGGCATCCGTTGACCTTGACGACTGGGTCTGAGGTATCGAGGCAAGGTCACCGCTCCCAGAGAGAGGCGAACTCCACCAGGATTCCAGAGACGCGGAGGGGGAAGGAAGGATAAGGATATAAACGGGAGTGACACGTTCGTTCGTTCGGGATGCTTCTGGTGTTTTGCCTTCGACGTGGTCGGACGGCGGGTGGTCCGATGTATACGAGGATGATGATCAATTGTAGAGGATTTTAGGAAGGGAGTGTTTGATCCCAGGTCTTAAACAACCCTTTAGATATAGGAAGCTAGGAGATTTGTGCTAGAGTGCTCAATAGGAAAGTGACACGAAAGCGAAATAGAAAGGGGGAGGAAGACGCCTTTATTTATTACCGGGGCCAGTACCCGGGGTCCGACGGCTTAACGTGCCCTTCCGACGCACGGCGATATTTAGTGGATCGAGCGTTCGTACCTGCCTGGGATCGAACCTGAGGTTGTTTCTGTGGCAGTCACGAACGTTGCCCACTAGGCCACCCGCGGCACCGATATATACGAGGACCAGGCCTCTCCGGGATTTACGTTTTGGCTGACGGAATAGTCAGGGTATTTTGGCTATCAGATATCGACTGGTATTTGACAGAAAGACTCAAGTTAAACGTGGCGGAGGGTCTTCCGGCATATTTTCGGGATAGTAAAGTGTTAGCCATCTGGAAACCTGTTGTTGAGATAGATAATCGAACGGAGTTTGTTTGTCAACTATTACGTTTTGTTACGTTTAACAAAGGACTAGTTATTGGAGTCACTCTTTGTCTCAGATATCAAGTAATTGCCGACTACACGTTCCAGTATTTCAGCGAGGGGTTCAACTCGACATGATTCAAAAGGCCTACGTTGGGCCCGTTTGGGGGATTCGGAATCGGTAAGGCCTAGTGGCGGATTGATCTCTGCGGTGTCCGACAACGAGGATTGTTTATTCCGGGACGACAATGCCACTTGTCATGTTTCCAGGGCTATAGTGCAGTTGTATGAGGAAAATAAGGTTTCGCGGATGGACTGGCCTGCTCAGAGCCCGGATCTCAATCCCATTGAACATCCATGGAATGAACTTGAACGATGGGTGAGGCCTAGACCATCATGACCTTCTTCACTGACAGATTTGTTTGATGTACTGAAAGCGGTATGGAGGAACAGCCCGCTCTCCGTACTCGATGGACTTGTGGACAGCTTGCTTCGACACGTGGCTCCTTTAATATCTGCTAATGGAGGACTTACTCGATACTAATGTAAATACAATACTGTTTTTCTATTTACTCACAGTGTCCAATCAGTACGGGAATGTCCGTAGGTGCTTGTACACTTCGTCAAATGTTATCCAGTTTTCCACGGTAGCACATTACATCGATTCGACGTCGAATTTTTGGTGGATATGAAACGTCGATTTTTGTTACGTCTTTTCGACGTCGAATTTTAAACCTATTAAGCCGATTTCAAGTCAACAGTAGACGAAGATTCGACCTTTAGGGAGAAACATATACATTGTTGCTACGTAGTGTAGACATCGATTCTACGCTGATATTACGCAGTTTAGTAATCGATTCCAGTACTGTTGTAAGGCCGAATCTACGTTTACTCTACAATTCAGATTTTCAAAACATGAAATTCAAAACTTTTAGTTGTGGCATAAAACGTAGAATGTATTCGTATTTGTAGTACGATTCTATGACGCTGTCTATGATTAAAAGATAGCATAATTGTTTTTTATTGTTTCAATGTCCAAGTCTTTTCAGACACATTCGAAAAGACACATGTTGAAACATATAAACATTCTTTTAACCAGAAATTTTTGTCGTGAGAGAATCTCTAAAAATGTGTGAAATGCATATTTCTAAATTTAAAATTAAATTTTTTGAGAATTATGGAATTTTATAAATAGTTACTCCATAATTCTCAAAACTTTCACAGAATTTTTGGTAATCTGTCAGCATCGCGCTAGGGCTATCCCTAATTGGGATATGCGTACGTACAAATTACATATCTTAAAAAGTAATTCTACTTAAAGGAACGAGACTCAACTTCTTATAAACATACTTAAGCAAAAAAAAAAAAAAAACTTTTAACTTACTGGAAAAAAAGGGGACAGATAAGAATATCGTCTTACAACAGGAATGATACAACCGACCAACACCCCAGCATCCAAAAAAGTTGTTTGTCGTAATGATTGCAAAGGTGCACGCGCGCGCTATGCTTACAAATCGCATTAAAAACTTTGGTTACTCGACCAAATGGAACTAAAGGGAAAAACTGCGCAAAAGCGTCTACATCTACACTGAAATTCAATGCAATGATTCTTCTTGACGTTCCGTCTCATCAATTTTACGTCAAAAATTATGCCTCGACGTGATATCGACCTAGTAACCAAACATCGACGTCTATTTGACATTACTGGTCTACCGGGGTTGATTTCGAGGCTGCTAAGGCTTGTCATCGAATACAAAGATCGAGGCTTTTGGGCGTCTACATACATACACCAGTCCCACTACGGCGAGGCACATTACTTTCCTGCAACTACTGACATAACATTCGGCCGACGGTTTTTGCATCCCCATGTGTTTGCACCGCGATGTGACTCAGGAATCAACAAACTGTACGTACGATGTTACTCGGGAATCAACCAGCTGCACATACGATGTGACTCAGGAATCAACCAGCTGTACATACGATGTGACTCAGGAATCAACCAGCTGTACATACGATGTGACTCAAGAATAAACTAGCTGTACATACGATGTGACTCAGGGATCAACCAGCTGTACATACGATGTGACTCAAGAATAAACTAGCTGTACATACGATGTGACTCAGGAATCAACCAGCTGTACATACGATGTGACTCAAGAATAAACTAGCTGTACATACGATGTGACTCAGGAATCAACCAGCTGTACATACGATGTGACTCAAGAATAAACTAGCTGTACATACGATGTGACTCAGGAATCAACCAGCTGTACATACGATGTGACTCAGGAATCAACCAGCTGTACATACGATATGACTCAGGAATCAACCAGCTGTACATACGATGTGATTCAAGAATAAACTAGCCGTACATACGATGTGACTCAGGAATCAACCAGCTGTACATACGATGTGACTCAAGAATAAACTAGCTGTACATACGATGTGACTCAGGAATCAACCAGCTGTACATACGATGTGACTCAGGAATCAACCAGCTGTACATACGATATGACTCAGGAATCAACCAGCTGTACATACGATGTGACTCAAGAATAAACTAGCTGTACATACGATGTGACTCAGGAATCAACCAGCTGTACATACGATGTGACTCAAGAATAAACTAGCTGTACATACGATGTGACTCAGGAATCAACCAGCTGTACATACGATGTGACTCAAGAATAAACTAGCTGTACATACGATGTGACTCCGGAATCAACCAGCTGTACATACGATGTGACTCAAGAATAAACTAGCTGTACATACGATGTGACTCAGGAATCAACCAGCTGTACATACGATGTGACTCAAGAATAAACTAGCTGTACATACGATGTGACTCAGGAATCAACCAGCTGTACATACGATGTTACTCGGGAATCAACCAGCTGTACATACGATGTGATTCAAGAATAAACTAGCCGTACATACGATGTGACTCAGGAATCAACCAGCTGTACATACGATGTGACTCAAGAATAAACTAGCTGTACATACGATGTGACTCAGGAATCAAGCAGCTGTACATACGATGTGACTCAGGAATCAACCAGCTGTACACACGATGTGACTCAGGATTCAACCAGCTGTACATATGATGTGAATCAGAAATCAACCAGCGTGCATGTTTTTTTCTTTTTTTAGGTTTAACGATCACCATGAACAACTCAATGGGCTATAAGCAGTCGCCCGTCCCTAATTTAGGACCACATGTTCCAGGGAAGGGAGAGAGCCTAGTGCTGTAAGACAAACACAACATCCATGTCTCACCGGGATTCGAACACGGACCCCATTCGGACGAATGATCAGAGGCTATAGCTTAGACCACTGCGCCACCGGGGCGGCCTGTGCATACGTTCTGACTCAGGAATCAACCAGCTGTACATACGATGTGACTCAGGAATCCACCAGCAGTGCATACCATATGACTCAGGAATGTGCATACGATGCATACATAGGAATGTGCATACTGTGTGACTCAGGAACGTGCATACGATACATACATAGGAATGTGCATACTGTGTGACTCAGGAACCAACCAGCTGTACATACGATGTGACTCGGGAATCAACCAGCTGTACATATTCTTATGTCGAAGCCTTCGATAAATGTGTTTGTGTTATTGTGGGATTCCTAACGACGCCGACTAGAAATTCACACTACATACACGTTCTTTCGCCACCGAGATCACTCCGATGCTGCAGCACACACACACACACCCAAGTGAGTATGACCTAAGCTACCATAAGAGGTTTTGTTCATTTATCTCTCTCACCTATCACATAACCCAACTCTCGACACATATCCACCAGTTTGTATTGCGCACCACCTGGTGTGAAAGTTTTGATATCGAATAGTGTATATATGAAGTATACATTTATGCGGCTAAATTAGCATATGCTTTAAATTCAACAGCGATCATGAAGAGCATACAGTACATCAACGATTCAGCAAACTATTCACATGAGATTCTTCCGCGGATTCGCGGAATTTCGCTTTTATTGTCATCATTTGGGCCATTTTTGAGATCGATGCAAAACTGAAGTTTTTTTTAGGAGGTGGGAGGGGTTGTTTTTCTTCTGGGGACGGTATTTCGTGTCTTAAAACTTTCAAAAACGGAAGTTAAACTGAGCGAAAGATTTTTCCGTAATCGTAATTTTTTCTCGCGATGTTGCCTCATTCTAAATATCGTTGTTAAGCAACATTTTATTGCATAAATGTTTGTATTTCAGCTTAAAACTGTAGGCAATAATTTGCGAGATCCGGAGTTTAACGGCGCAAAAATCTCCCTGTAATTTTCAGCCATGATATTCTTCCGCGAATTCGAGGAATTCCGCCATTTCAAAAACGGAAGATCGACGGAGTGAAGATTTTTTCTGTAATCGTAAATTTGTTTTTCTTGCGATGTTCCTTATGCCCAGTATTGTTGTTAAGTATAATTTTATTCCATAGCTAGCGGAAGACGGACGGAGCGAAGATTTCTCCCGTAACCGCAATTGTTTTTCCTCGCGTTGTTACAACTCTCCTGTTTTGTTGTCAAATGCCTCTTCCCTCCATAAATGTTTGCATTTAAGCTTGATAAGAAAGGGGAAATTGCTGAAAACGGAATTTACGAAGTTGGAAAATTTGTGAGAACTGCTACATGGTGTTCAATCAAAAGTATTTGTAAGATCAAAGTTACACTATTTATCTAAAATACACTGCTGGCCACCCAAAATGTAACGCCAAGAAGGACACGAGATAGCAAAGCCAGATTTACTGGACACATAACAACAGATAAAAAGATGAAACGAATGAGCTTACAGGCCCGTGCGACTTACGGAACACGCAGACATCATTAGTTCGTGTGGGCCCCATGTCTGGCAATAACGACCGCTACACGCCGCGGCATCGAACAAAAGAGGCTTTGGATGTAGGCTTGTGGTATGTCGGTCCAGGCTGCTTCCACACGTTGCCACAGTTCATCAGGCGCAGCCGCGGGTGGTGCTTGCCGGGCCACTCGCTTGCCGATCAGCGACGAGACGTGTTCGATGGGCGATATATCGGGAGAACAGGCCGGCCACGTCGCAGTGACCCCTGGTGGGCCGTGAAGAATCGTTGCACGATGCGTACCACGTGCGGGCGCGCATTGTCCTGTTGAAATGTGGCCGCTGGCAGGTCCTGCAGGTAAGGGAGGACTACAGGCTCCAAAACGTCGGAGATGTAGCGGTGGCTGTTGAGTGTACCGGCGATGCGTACCAGAGGGGTGCAGGTGTCATATCCAATTGCGCCCCAAACCATAACGCCAGGCGACAGACCGGTATGGCGATACATATTGCAGGCGTCATACAGTCACGGGATTCATCGGAGAAGACAATGTCGTGCCATTCCATAATCCAAGTGCGGCGTTTAACGGCCCACTGCCGCCGCACTCGCCGGTGGTGTAACGTGAATGGTAATCGGAGCAACGCAGACGACGTTGAATGGTACGTGCTGTTACGGTTGTTGCGCAACACACCCTAATTCATGCGCTAATGTTCGAGATGTGGCAGTGCGAGCCGTCAATGCTCGTCGCACAACATGCCGGTCCTCTCTTTCGATGGTGTGCCGCGGCTGCAGCAATCGCTCACGTCGGTCCGTCCGTCCTTCCTGCACCCACCGAATCCATACTCGCCTCACTGTGTCTGGATGTCGTCCCACACGGGCGCCGATGTCTCGGTACGATAAAATGCTGTTGCGGTAAGCCACTATTTGTCCTCTGTCGAACTCCGAAACGTGCTGGAATGACTGCCGTATTCTGCGACGAGGCAACAGGAAGCTTCCCACGCACAGGTCCGGCAGCACAACACACTTCCACTACTTACACCCCGCCTTCTTTGCACCCTTCTTATAGTGCTTCTCGGTGGCGTGGCGGGCGCACGTGATTTGCATATGCCCTGCAATGCTAATCGTTTGCATGTCCTCTCGCGGGCGACGCATGCTGCGAATTTCAGGCCAATCGGATGCTTCCTTCTTGGTGTTACATTTTGGGTGGCCAGCAGTGGTAGTTATAGCTTTGATATCATACACTCATGGGCTTTAGGCTGAAAATTCTTTCAGCATGGCAGTTAAAATTGTTTTCAGAGGGCATAAAAAAAGAAAAAAGACTAAGGAAATGGGGAGAGAAAGACATCAACAGAAAGAGAAAATGTTTGTATTTCAGCTTCAAACTGTTAAAATAAAAAAGCAATGGATGCTGTGCATCTGCAGAGTCAACAAAAGGCAAACAGAAAGTAGTCCACATTGTTGTCATGCGTTTTGCTTTTTCACCGAGTTAAGAGGTTCAGCTTTTTTTTTCTTTGGTGATCTCATGTATGAATATTGTGGTGTTTTAAATTCTTCCATGTGAATTGAAGTTTTTTGAATTTTTTCAACTCAGAAATGTCACCTTGCTCTCTTCGCTTGATGAGCCCCAATTACTTAAATAGTCAGTGATGTATTCAGGCATCTTCTCGGGGGGTGCTTAGCTCTCAAAAAATCCATGAACGCCCATCTCATATAGGTTTTCGGATGACCTCCCCTTTTACTGTATTTAGTCTAATTATTTTCGTTTATAGGTAAATATTTGGAGAAATTAATTAAAAAAACTTAAACCCACATCCACATGGACTGCAATCTAAAATTTCTATCATCTTTCAATAAAACATTAAACTGCTTGCAATATAGCAAAATATTTTATTCCTAACTTTTAACAATATCAAATTATTAGAAATTATTCCTTTAAATATGTAGTTGTTTTTTCTGGTGGTGGGTGATTTAAACTCTGTGACAAAGAAAACATTCGAGGCACCTCAAACTGGCATCCAAATAGTAAGTAGTAAAAAACAAACAAACTAACTAACATGTTCTAATCCATTAATAATAATAGTTCAGGGGCTAACACCAAGTGGCAAGGTAATGGTATACACCATGTTTTTTAGGTAACACTGTAATGATTCCTTAATAATCAGAAACACGCTTGCAGTAAGGCGAAGACATTTTTACCTCTGCGAAAGTTTTTTGGAGGGAAGGATCGGGGGTAGGGGGATATTTTCTCCAACACAGCATTATCTTACTTGTATCCTCAATATTTTACAACACCCCATGGTGAAATCCGTGGTGCATTAGTGAAGTAAAGGTACAAATTTTTTTACATTTTTAATTACTTGTATTTGGGGATTTCTTGGAAAATGCATTTGCGATATGCACTGGTGTGCAAAAATTAAGGACGAAACGGTTTTTCGAACGTAACGTCGTGCAGAAGTGCTCCACATCGACTCAAATCATACCATAACATCCCCAAGATGTAAGAATATGGGACAAGTGAGCAAATCCGTCCGAACAAGGAATCCAAAGAATACAAAGGTACGCTATTGAAAAGGTAGCTTCGAGCACAACTGGACAGAAGACAGAAACATCCATGTGACAGGCGGCTGCCAAGAAAAATCCAGTCTTTAGTAGGGGATATGATCACCCCTGACTGCGTTGCAAGATTTACAACGTTTGTCCATGCAGAGGACGAGGTTGTCAAGGAACTGTTGAGGCATCCCGGCCCATTCCTCTTGTAGAGCCAATCGCAGCTGCTGAATCGTTGCTGGCGGCTGGTGACGTGCTGCCAAGCGTCTCCCGAGAAGGTCCCACACGTGTTCGATTGGATTTAGGTCCGAGGACCTTGCGGGACAATCCATGCGTTGAATATCTTCACACTTCAACAGCTCTGCGACAGCCACTGTACGATGAAGTGTAGCGTTGTCGTCCATGAAGAGGAACTCAGAATCCACAGCACCTCTAAACAGACGCACGTGAAGCAGGAGAATCTCGGTACAATAGCGGACATCCGTGACAGAACCTCTTGGAAGATGTGGAGGTCAGTACGGCTACCAAGCATGATACCGCCCCAAACGAGAACTTCGCTACCTCTAAACCGGTCCCTTTCGATGATGTTGGAGGTGTGGTTGCGTGTTCCCTGCTCTCTCCAGATGTTTATAGGTCCAGAATCGCTCGTCAGACTAAATCGGCTCTCATCCGTAAAGCGGACTCGACCCCATTGCTTATGTGTCCAGTTATTGTGTTCCTGGCACCACAGAAACCATCATCTCCGATGAGCAGGCGTTAATGGCACACAACATACTGGTCGTCGTGCAAATAGACCACCTTTGTGCAGCCTCCTGGCCACGGTAAAACGCGATGACGGACGTCCAGTTGTCTCTTGCATGTGGCTTGCGATTTCTCCCTCTGTCTTCCGTCTGTCTCTTCTCACCTGTAGGACAATATACCGGTAGTCCGGCGCCGTGGTTGCTCTTGGACAACCACTGCTAAACTCTCGGACAGCGGGTCCTGTCGTTTGAAACGCTCTCCAAGCTCGTGAAATGATGCTGTGAGTGATCCCGAACTCCTCGGCTACGCTAGTCCCACTTCGACTTTCTTCCAACTTCCCAATGACGCCACCTCGAGTAAAGTCATCCAGATGTCGTCTACTGGATTGCCTGTTGGCTATATCACACGGTGGCAGCAACTCGATGTCGTTCAAACCGATGTACACCGTGTAATAGCTTTCACCGGATTGCCGAATGTACACCGCCCGTGTGCTTTGTACTCTTCCAATCCCTCCCCCCGTCATGCTGCATATATGCGCATACCCTACCGTAGGTCTTTCGGTCCGTTCTGCCTTCTCGTTCCGCTGTTATGCAAATTTCTCCTCTCCGTCCTTAATTTTTGCACACCAGTGTAATATCAAGTTGTAAGAAGAGACAGTGTGAGAAAGAAAAGGCGGGTGTGTACGCTATACCGTTGGTATATCCTGACACCACAGAAAAGATATATAACGGAATGACAAAGCGATCCTTGGACACTGGATGTTAAGTACACGTGCGAAGTGTCACCCAGGACGTGCATAACATATCTCTCGGCAGAGAACTCATGCAATCACAGGCCGCTCCTGTGTGGAATAGTATTAGAATTGCCCCTTACACGAACTTTAAAGAGTCTGCCATCAGGGAAACTGTCGAAATTCCATCCAGCAAACTAACGTGCAATGATATGATCTCTACTGAACTACCAATGCTATGAGCGTCTCTTGAGTAGTCACAGGCTGAGGTATTTATAATAACGTGAAGAGTTCGATGATATGAAGATTTCGTTGTTAATGGTAGGAAGAGTTCAATGCGAGGTGTCACAATTTAATCCCCCAAATGCATCTGTCAAAAAAGAAATTGTGCGTACCTGTGCACTAGCGTTTGTTGTCATCTTCGAAGTATTCTCCTTCCGCAGCTATGCATCTCATTACACGCTGTTGCCATTGCTTGAAACCGCACCTGGAGCTTTGTTTTTGGAATTCTCTTGAGTTTCATTGTCGCGTTACGCTGTATGTTAGAAATGTATGAAAATCTTCCTTTCACGGAAGTTTGTTTTTCGGAAGAGCCAAAAACCACAAGAAGCCAAATCAGGGAAATAGGGTGAATGATTCGATTTGGTAATTGATTTCTTAGTCAGGAATCCGTGAGCGCTGGGAGCCTCATAGCTTGAGGCATTGTCAGGCCACAATTGAGCTTTTTCTCTTCGAACAGAATCCTGTAACTTTTTACACACCTAATAGCATTGTTGTTTCACCGTTTGTCTCTGTTCAGTGAATTCGTGATGAACTGTCACTTTCCGAAAAAGAAAAGCAAAAAAAAAACACTCAGGCATGGTATTTAACTGCGTACGGCACTCAAAGACACATTGATATTTCCATAGCATACTCTTATTAATAGCTCAAACCTTTCAGTAGTATAGGGTGTCCATAAAGTCTTCCCCACATTACAAAATTTAATAAAAAAGAATTAAGTTAAAACAAAATGGTTGGCAACATAATATAGCAGCACTCAAAGTCTTTTTTTTCCTGTTCTTTAGTGAGCGCTACTTCTGAATAAGAGGAGCATTTTATCGATAATGGCTTCCACGCAAGAAAAAGCGGTGTGCGTTTTGTGGTTCCGTGAGACCAAATCGGCGGTTACTGTCCAGCGTAATCTCAGAAAAGAGTACACTCGATCGCCACCGGAGCAAAAAGGCATAAGAGCTTGGTGTGAAAAGTTGAAAGCGACGGGTATTGTTGGCGATCTCCCCCGAGCGGGCCAACCACTGGGTACACGAGAAACAGCTGCAGCTGTTTAGGAGACATTTCTACTAAGCCCCACGTAATCCATTAGTCATGCTTCACTGGAAACTGGGATTCCTCGTGCCACGATTCACAAAATTTTACATAAAGGTCTTCATTTGCATGCTTATAAGGTACAGATAGTTCAAGTTCTTCAGCGTGATGAGTGGCCTCTCTGTGCTGCATTTGCGAAGGAGATGGTTGCAGCGCATAGCTCATGTTAGTGATTATCTGCACCTTGTCTATATTTCAGGTGAAGCCACATTCAACGTCTCTGGTTCAGTAAATAGGCACAATGTGCGAATCTGGGGAACAGCAGAGGGTTAGCCCGAAAGCGAATGTATGGTGTGGCCCGATTCATGAGAGAATCATCGGGCCCTCCTTTCTGTAAAGATCCCAGGGTAACATGCAACGTGTACCTGTGCAAGCTGGAGCTTTTCGTAGCACCTCAGTTGCATGCCCCCAACTTTCGGTTATTTTCCAACAAGATGGCGCCCCACCACATTGGTCAATAATGGTTGGTGAGTGCGTGAATGCCACATTTCCGAACAGATGGATTGGCCGCGACGGTCCCATGGCATTATCCCCTCTAAACTTTTTCCTTTGGGGTTACGTGAAAGATGAAATTTACTCTAGCAGTGTTCCGGATGTCGAGACGTTGAAGAGCAGAATAACGGACGTCATTGGTTCTGTCTGTGCTGAGATGTGACACAAAATGGCGTGAGATCAAATATCGCATAGATGACATTTGGTCCAAAAATGGCACTCATCGGGAATTGTACTGACACCGGAAAATGAACTTTACTTGTGCACCGTCATTTTCATGCAATCCCTTTCTTGTACCTGTAGGACATTTTTTATATTAACTTTTGTTATGTGGGATGGACACCCTGTACTTTTACCGATCTTCACACAGAATTTGAAGTTAATGAACTGCGCTAAACTTCTATCACTCATTTTTAGACACAGAACTCAGACTTCTGTTGCTTTCGCAACTGCTCACTCGCGAATAACAAACACTACTTGAAACATCTCCGCACAGGCACGCGATCCTGCTCGCATCGGCACAACGCGGACACCACGTGACCGTTCCGAGAATTAAATTGTAACACCTCGTAGAAGCAATGACCTACAAACTTCCCAGTAATTAAGGTGGACGTCAAGTAATTTTAGCTTCCTATACTTCCAACATAAAAACTTTTGTACACATTTCCTTCACAATTAGTGTGTTCCCAAGGACGAAAATCTGAATATCGATTAAAATAGCTTCATTTTATAACTTGGAATACTTAAATTTTCTAAAACCTAACCATAATTATGCAATCCAATATTTGTCTACTGACGTAATCAAAGTACAGGTCGCGCCATCTTTTTTCTGGACAAATAATGCGTTCCCAAGGATGAAAATTTGAACATCGATTAAAATAGCTTCATTTTATAACTTGGAATACTTAATATTTTCTAAAACAACCATAATTATGCAATCCAACATTTGTTTGTCTACTGACGTCATCAAAGTACAGGTCGCGCCATCTTTGTTCTGGTTTCAACACCGCCAAAGGAAAAGTTATTCATTTTTAATATCATTATGGTTATGTTTTAGGAAATGTTAAGTATTCCAAGTTATAATATATAGCTATTTTAATCGATGTTCAAATTTTCATCCTTGGGAAGGCATTAATTGTGAACAAAATGTGTACAGAAATTTTTCCATTGGAAGTATAGGAAGCAAAATTACTTTACGTCCACCTTAAGTGAGAGGTACAAAATTATAAAAAGTAAACTGAACTCCAATTTTGGTGAAAAAATCTAAAAATTGAGAATATAAAAATACAAACAGTTGTTTTTGTAAACATTTTGCAGCCACCCTCCGGTGGCGCAGTGGTCTAAGCGATGGCCTCTGATCATTCGTCCGAGAAGAGTCGGGGTTGGAATCCCAGCGAGACATGGATGAGTTTGTCTTACAGCACTGGCTCTCTTTTCCTGGAACCAGTGACCCTAAATTAGGGACGGGCGACTGCTTATAGCCCATTGAGTTGCTTACGGTGGTCGTTAAACCTCCAATCCCAAAAAAAAAAAAAAAAAAAATACATTTTGAAGCCTCTATGATAATTAAACTTCACTTTCGATTACAATCTACAAAAATAGTTATCTCAGTTAAGTAAAATACTCAACTTGGAATCTAAGATCAGTGCTTTACACTATGCAGCATATGAATTAAGAGGTAGTTTTTTCTTGCTGATCCTGGCTGGGTACATCAATTTAAAACGGGATGCTGGATATTGATAAATCTACGGGATTCTATTCTCTTGCTCCACGAAATGGTGGAGCCACAAAGGTTTTTTTTTTTGTTCTTTTATTAGGGGTGTAGCGACCAGAGATGGAAACGGGTCAGAGGTTCGACAATTTTTTGCTATTCAAACGGGTCGGGTCAATGTGTTCCTGACCAGATTTCGACCCGGTTTGTCTCAGTTTTATTTTTGAATAGAAAAAGCAATATTTCAAAAGAACCCTTCAGAGGTATTTGAAATAATACTTCACAGCTGCAGAAAATGATATAGAAATTTGCTGTGAAGGGTTAAGAAATGGGATTAAAAATAAACTTTCAGAAGACAGAACTGATGTACAATGCTTTCAGAAGGAACGGAGATTTATCAGTTGATGGGCAAAAGCTGAAGATAACAGATTCCCACATTTACCTTGGGCATCAGATATCAAGCAAGGGTCTCATTGAAGAAGAAATTAATTGGCGTGTAAGACTTGATTGGAGAGCTTTTGGAAGAAACAGTACCATTTTTAAGAGCAATGTGTCACTATGTCTTAAAAGAAAAATATTTAATCAATGCATCCTTCCAGTGCTTACGCACGGAGCAGAGACTTGGATCATAACCAAAACCGATATACAAAGACTGCAGACGGGTGAAAGAGGCATAGAGAGATGCATGCTTGGTGTAACCAAGAAAGATAAAAAAGAGGAACTCGTGGATAAGGAAACTGACAAGAGTGGATGACATCATGATCAGAATAAAATCCATGAAATGTCAATGGGCTAGACGTATTGCCAGGAGAACGGACCACCGATGAAAAAAACAAAATTTTAGACTGGATTTCAAGGGACAGGAAAGGACCCAAAAGAAGACCACATGGGAGATGTGTGGATGGAGGAGACTGGCCCAAGACAGTCAGTTGTGTAAGAAGCTTGGTGAAACCTTCATCCAACAGTAGATTGACAATGGTATATTCGAATTTATTGCTCAAAGCAAATTGGTCCGGGTTAGGTCCAATTATGTGACAGCCAGCTCCGGGTTCAAACTGTTTGGCCCGTTTCCAACTCTGGTAGCGACCACAATGAGCAACTCCATGGGCTATAAGTAGTCTCCCGTCCTTAATTTAGGCCACTGGTTCCAGGGAAGGGAGAGAGCCAGTGCCGTAAGACAAACAGAACATCCATGCCTCACCGTGATTCGAACCTAAACCCATCTCGGACGAATGATTGGAAGCCATCGCTTCTGACCATTCGAACTTTGTGGTTTACCCAGAGCGGCAAAACACAAAGTTACGTCCAAGACATTTATTAATTTTCAAGTAGTACATAAGTTTGTTAATAATGAAATGTGAAACCAATTTTCCATCTAAACTGAAAGTAAATATTTTTCTGGTGCGATGAAAGTACAACTTTTTTTTTTTTTTTTTTTTTTTGATTGGAGGTTTAACGACCACCGTGAGCAACTCAATGGGCTATAAGCAGTCGACCGTCCCTAATTTAGGGTCACTGGTTCCAGGGAAGGGAGAGAGCCAGCGCCGTAAGACAACAACATCCATGCCTGACCAGGATTCGAACCCGGACCCCTTACGGACGAATGATCAGAGGCCAGCGCCTTAGACCACTGCACCACCGGGGCGGCAAGTACAACTTTGGCTGCACTAATTCTGAAAAACAACGCTGTCTCCATTCCCGCCATTTAAATTACCGGGTCACGTATAAATGAACTTTGCGTTTTTCATAATGTGAAATTCAGTTTTTAACGCATGGTAACAAAAAGTGTATAAGTGAATGACGTATAACAGAATTGAAAAAGCTGAAGAAACTACAATAAAATTACGGGACTTCCGCAGAAGTTTTGTAAAAGTGAACGGGTAGCTGAAAAGGTTTCACTATATTAGATATTGTGGATTAAGCCGCTATAACTGATAATCTTCGTGCAAAAGAAATAAGTAAATATTCATGGTTGTGTCACGTCTACCGATTTTTAAGAGCAAACTATTTTATGCCTTCCTAGTAAGTAGAATACAGTGGAATAATAGAGCAGGTATCAGATAAGAAAATTATCAAGTGACTTTATTTACCACAAAATTTGAATCATTAAAAATACAAATCATAATTCAATACAACATTAAAATTTATTGTAAACACCACGTATAACTTATTTTACAGTGATAGTTTATAATTTGAGAAACAAACTTGTCATATTTGAAAAATAAAAAATCGTAAAAGAATTATTCAATGCAATTCATTTCTAAAAGTTCGTCTCACGTTTGAACTGAATGATCTACGAGTGACATTTAAAAAACCCATTTACACTTCCTTTTTCATGAATAATGAATCAAACTCTCAGTCACTTGGTGGCGAACACTTTCCGGTAGCAAAAATTATCCAGGGTATTGCATACAGATTTACTTTCTGTTAGGTGTCAAGCATCTGAAATACATTTTTTATTGTTAAACTAATAATTCTTAATTGTTTTCCCTTCAATGGTTTCGACGCACCTAAGAAAAATGCAGTCGCCTTTGCTTCCTCTAGGATCCTGAAAAGAAAGTTATCACATGACTTTTCCAACTGAACATAACAATTCTATGAAGATTACACAGTAGCATAAATTGTACTTTACATTATTATACAGTCGAACCCGCTAAATGGAATAGCCTATTTGTCATAAGAAAATACTCAATTCAGCGGGATATTTAAATAAAATACTCATATCCGGGATCTTTTTAAATAAATTCCCATATGTATGCATTCCTTGAAAAATGTCAACAACGCCTTCTCGTTGTGCATCCAGTTCCCACTAAAGAGGCACTGGCGACCGCCAATAGCGGTATAATTATACCATCGGGATTAGAGGAAATGCTATCCCACACTCACGAATCCGCTTGGCCAGCGTGGTGAGTTATGGCCAAACCCCTCCAAAATGACTCCACAACTTAAACCTTGGCCCTCAGTCTCCGGCAGCTGGAAGGTTCCTGGCCAAGGCAGCGGCCAGTGCGACATGAAGGCAGAGGGTGCTAAGAATCCCCGGAGGACCGGACTAGGCTGCCATCTGATGCTGACCTTGGCTACGTATAACGGACGCTCCCTATCTTCTGATTCAAGGCTTCTTGAATTGAAGAACTACAAAGAATCAAGTGGGACATCGTCGGGCTAAGTGAGGTAAGGAGAAAAGGAAAAGATCTCATTGAACTGAAAAGTGGACATCTCTTCTACTATCGTGGGACAGATACTGGCAGAACTAGTGGTGTTGGATTTATAATAAACAAGAAACTGAAGGATAAAGTTGTAGAAGTTGAAAGTTCCTCTGACAGAGCTGCACGACTTGTTATCCAACTCTCGAAAAGATACCAGGCTCAGATTATTCAAACTTATGCACCCACCACAAGTCATCCTGAAGAAGAAATTGAAGAATTTTATGAGGAAATTTGTCATCTAAATAATAAAGGTAAGCAGCATTTGAAGATAATTATGGGAGATTTCAATGCAAAAATAGGGCAACGGCAACAGAATGAAACTTCAGTAGGTAAATTCGGTCACGGCAACAAACCAGCGTGGAAATACTCTCGTTGAGTTTGCAGAGGCAGAAGGGTTTTTTATCTTGAACTCCTTTTTCAAGAAAAGGCCATACAGGAAATGGACACATCCAAATGGAACGACAAGTGAAATTGATTTTATTATGTGTAACAAAAAATTCGTCATAGAAGACTGCAGTGTGCTAAACAAGTTCAACACAGGTAGTGACCATAGATTGGTGAGATGTAAGATGCACCTCAACACTAAACTTGAACGTGGCAAGCTCATAAGACAAACAAAATGTATTGACATAACCAACCTTAAAAAACACCATAATACCTTCAAGTTGGAACTGAAGAACAGATTCTCTGCTTTAGAAGGCTTAACATCGGAAGAAGTGGATATTTCTGAAGTTAACAGAAAAGTAAGCAAAGCTCTTATGGAAACAGCAACAAAATTAGCTGGGTCTAAGAACAAGTTGCATGTGAACAAATTATCAGGAAAAACCAAAATGTTGATGCAAAAAAGAAGAGAGATGAGGACAACTAAAGAAGATGCGACTTCCAAAGTGGAATATATAGAGCTATGCAAGACAGTACAAAAAAGTATCACTGAAGACGTAAGGAAATTCAACTGTGAACTAGTGAGGAAAGCAATTGAAAACAACCAAAGCCTAAAGATAGCAAAGGGACATCTCAGTAAGGGGAGAAAACATTATGGCACTGAGAAAAGAAGATGGTTCTGTAACAAGAAATAGAGGCGAAATTTTGACAAGAGTGAAAGATTTCTACTCCAAATTATATGAAAGAGATGATACATGTACTCCAGACATCATGAAAGGTACCAGTACCAGAGTTCTTCCAGTCCTCCCAGCAGACGTTGCACATGCAATCAAGAACATGAAGCTGGGAAAAGCTTCAGGAGAAGATGGAATTACTGTAGACATCATACAAGAAGCAAGTGGAGAAATCGAAACAGTACTCGCCCAAATTTTCACTCGATGCCTTAATGAAGGGAAGATTCCTGAGGATTGGAACAACGCTACAATGATCCTGCTACATAGAAAAGGTGACATTGAGGATCTCAGGAACTACAGACCTATCAGCCTCCTATCAGTGGTTTATAAAGTTTTCACTACAGTTCTTTCACACCGCTTGAAGGTAACACTGGACATGGCTCAACCGAGAGAACAAGCTAGATTCAGGAGTAGCTACAGCACAATAGATCATATCCACGTACTGAGAGAACTAATTGAAAGAGCGAGGGAATATGAACTTCCATTGTGCATGGCTTTTATCGATTATGAAAAAGCCTTTGATTCGGTGAAACCATCAGCAGTTACAGTGGCTCTGAAATCCTGCGGTATTGAAGATACATACATTAATATTATTAATAACATCTATGAAAATGCAAGTGCAAAGATTCGGCTGTTTGAAAATACAACACACATAAAAATTGGAAAGGGAGTGAGACAAGGTGACACCATATCTCCGAAGCTCTTTAATGCCACATTGGAGGGTGTCTTTCAGTCGCTGAGCTGGGAAAACAAGGGGATAAAGATTAATGGAGATTATCTAACACACCTTCGTTTTGCTGATGAAGTAGTCGTTTTTGCAACTACCCCATCAGAGCTGCAGAGTATGATCCAGGAACTTGCTGACAAGAGTAAAGAAGTGGGATTAAAAGTAAACTTTCAGAAGACAAAAGTGATGTTCAATGCTTTTTCAAGAAATGAAGATTTATCTATTGATGGAGAAAAGCTGGAGATAACAGACACGTACGTTTATCCTGGACAGCAGATATCAAGTGAGGGTCACATTGATGAAGAAATTAATCGGCGTACAAAACTTGCCTGGAGAGCTTTTGGAAGAAACAGCATAATTTTCAAGAGCAATATGCCATTATGTCTTAAAAGAAAAGTGTTTGATCAATGCCTCCTTCCAGTGCTTACGTATGGTGCAGAGACGTGGACCTTAACTAAAAGAGACATACAAAGGCTGCAGACAACTCAAAGTAGCATGGAGAGGTGCATGCTTGGTGTAACCAGAAGAGATACGAGAAACTCGTGGATCCGAAAAATGACAAGAGTGGAAGACATCATGATCAGAGTTAAATCCCTGAAATGTCAATGGGCTGGACATACTGCCAGAAGGACAGATCATCGATGGACAGCCGAAATTTTAGATTGGATTCCAAGGGACAGGAAAAGACCCAGAAGAAGACCACATGGGAGATGGGTGGATGAAATTCGAAAGTATGCAGGAGTGACATGGAGGAGACTGGCACAAGACAGACTGTTGTGGAGGAAACTTGGGGAGACCTTCGTCCAGCAGTGGATTGATAATGGTTGACAATGATGATGATGATGATGACATACGAACTCAAGTACAGTACCTATAACTACGTAGTGAAGAAGAAAATGTTTAAAGAACGAATAAAAGCTAAATGTTGCTTTATAGCGACTTAAAATTTTATACAGTGCTATACATATAATAGGGTGAAATTTGATAAAATACAGTACATGTGTACAGCACTGTAGGTGTAACATTCATTGCTTGGCAAAGTAATCAGTTATTTTACAGTACTTTTTTCGGAATTTAATAAATTTACCTGATTTTCCATTTTATAATATGCGGATAAGTCCACATTTTTATTTTTCAAAAAATGTCTTAAAAGGCTGCATGCATTATTTACATCTGTGTGAGAAGGTACTTCAATATCCACCTGATCATCTTCTACAATATCATTTTGCCGGATTTCGCTAGCATCTCTCAAAACATCTCTAAGTCATTATCAAAGTTTACGAAATTAGAAAAGTCCTCTCCCATCATTCCTTCAGGTGCGGAATCTAGGAGAGGTGAATTCACTTCAAGAGTAGCATCTACCAAAAATTTACACTTAAGAAAATAATTTATGCTTTGTTAAAATTGGGTTCCATGATTTATTCATCACGTGAACCGCAGCAAGTATTGATATTTGCTTAATAATGTCACCAGCCTCAGCTGCATTATCATTAAAATCCAAACAGGCAAAAATCTTTTTCATCAATTCTTTTCAGTAGGGTGAGATAAGGTCGACATCAAGCCTGGAAGATAAATGAAATCTTTAACCTGACCATTATTTACAATTAGGAAGGGCCAGTTTCCTCCCTCCCCCCACCACAATTTGTACGTAGGTTTTTATCTGTGGACAATCACAACACAAATTACAAGAAATATGCCTTAAATAAAGAAACTGCTTTTCTCCTTTGTAACCTAGAAAGAACAAAAAAAGTATTCCAATAACCGGGATTAATCCAATATTCAACTTAGATACAAAGAAGTGGTGCCACAAATCGAAAGTATCCTACGGCATTTTCCCATTGCTGAGCGTGACCCTATCAAATGCGCAGCCATGCTTACAAGGAGCACGAAGACACGGAGGAGAAATGATGTTCAAAAGCTCCCACCTGAGTTAAAGAGGCTCAAAAATGACAGACATAGTTTTCCTACTAACTGATAAGTCGAGGCAGATCGCCATAGTGGACGAGCAACACTACGACATAAAACTTAGTTCTTTCATTGATTCGAACGCCGTCATGCAGACAACAAACACTCAATAGATGGAAAGCAAGAGTCAGGAAATCTGATAATTTTAAAGCCCTTCCACACGCCATCAAGCGAGGAGCGAGACTCCCACCTGGAGCATCCATTCCCAAATTATTCGGCAGATTAAAGCACCATAAAAAGGACAACTCAATCAGGCCGATCGTTTAAAGGAAGAGAGCGCCATCAGCACACCTTGAGAAAGCCCTCGCAACTTTTCTTATGCCATTCCTTCCGAACACAGTACTTAGCTCCTCCTATGAGTTCATCTCCAAGCTAAAAGTTATCACCCTTGCACAACATGAACTTATTGGCAGCTTTGATGTTATCTCCCTCTACCACTCTGTTCCAATACCGAAAGTTACACAAAACATCAAACGAACCCTGACTGGAGCTAACCTTTATGACAAAGAAGCTCTGAAAGATATCTTCGCTGTTATTGACTTAGCTGCAGAACCCAACTTCTTTGCCTATGGCTCGCACGTCTACAAACAATCAAAAAAGTCCCCATGGGTTCAGCCTTGTCTGCAATGCTCGCTGAAGCCATCATGAGACCTATTGAAGAGACCATACTCACCACTCTCCCCAGGGTACCAAGAGTATGGATACGCTATGCAGATGACATCTTTTTTTGTCTGGGAGCACTGAGAGGCCTACTGGCAAGACTTTATAGTAGACGTAAACAACATACATGAAGACATTGAATTTGAGACTGAAATAGAAAATCAAGGAGAATTACCTTATTTAGATGTACTTGGGACGAAATCGACTTCAGGTACACTCTCCACCAAAGTCTACTATAAACCCATGCACGTACCCAACCCTATTCCACCAGGATTAGCCAACCCAACAACACACAAGTATGCTGTATTCAAATACCGGGCTAAAAGAGCCAAAGATCTTTGCACCTTGAAATCAGACTATGATGCTGAAATTAAGTCTTTGGAAGATCTTGTCGTTGCAGGAGGATTTGACTTCTCCCGCATAGAGGACACAATAGCGAATGTTGAGGCCAATGCACTTGCTACAGTGAACAGAAGAGCACCTTTAAAATTTGTTGGTTCTATACCATACATCCCCAAAGTATCTTATTTCATCAAAAATCACTTCCAGACGAATGGATTGGATGTCGGCTTAAAACCTTCTAAACCCACGGCAACCATGCTCAGTCCAGCAAGAGGTAATGGCCCTTTAAAGCTCACATCTGTGGGAATCTATTTGCCTCCCATTGTTATACCCAGGCTCCTATTCTAAATTTTACGTAGGACTCACAAAAAGGTCATTTGAAGAGAGAATGAATGAACACAAGAGAGACGTTGCGCAAAAGACGCTTACTACATCCCTTGCCAAGGAAGTAGCCAACCAGAAGGCTCAACCCCAATGGCAGAATATCTTGAAGATCGCACCATATGGAGACGCAAGAACAGCTGCCATAAGGGAAACAGTTGAAATATTTACGTGACGGGATGTATGCAACACAGGTCTCTTTTGAACTACCGGTAGCCTGGAGCCATCTACTAGGCACCACAAGATGGACTTCATGATTCTAGTTTCTCTCTAAAGTTTACAATCTTTGCATTAACTTTTAAGATATTGTATTCACCACGTTCCGTGGTTATTTGTGCACGCGGTGTTCACGCATGATATCATTTGTCATGTTAGAATTTATATTCGGTTTACAATTTTGATTCCGTTTTCTCTATGTGACCGCCTGATGAAGCCGTCCGTTGACGGGAAAAGCTTGCGGAGTGAAATCCGTGTGTTTTTCTTACTCGACACCAATAAATCGAATAAATATATTTATGATTACCGTCTTATGTTAAAACACTAACATAATTAAAATTTAAAAGTGCTTCATTAAATTATTAATTGAAAACACTCTCCAACTGTTAAAAACATGACGTTAAACCTTTCGGGCCTACTTTAGGCCCATCATCAGACGTAGTTCAGAATAACGTTGATTGACTTAAGTGTTACAATACTTATATACACTTGGTTTTACAATGATTTTGGTTTAGGCATTTGTGCATGCGTCAAAAACCTAAAGAACGATAGGTTAAGCAGGTGTCACTTCATTGTCGAACAACTGTTTCCATGGTTCCGCAATAACACACGGGTGGAGCTTGTCACAAATTGGATGTCGTAACTTGTATATATACATACTTTCAGTTAATACTAAGTTTGATTTTCTTCTTGGTGTACTAAGTATAGCCACATTATCTCACTGTGGTGTGTACGCACCTTGTATACACAGTCTTGTCAGTTCTGTATATCCCGAAGCTGCCCGGAGGATATATTTATGTTCTGCAAATCGGCATTTTAGAACTCTTGATGTTGAGCCTACATCGATTTTATTTCGTTCACCTTCCTCCTCCTCAGTTTTTAAGGGTATTGAATATACTCCGTGTTTATTGTCAGTGTCCACTGTATCTATATCGTTCATAATCAAAGACTATATATTTCGAGACTTTACACCAAATCCCAAACCATATTTTTGGCACACTGTTCGTACTGGATTCACAATAATTTTACGTATGTATGGGGAGAACTCTTTCACACCGCTTAAAGGTGACACTAGACATGGCTCAACCGAAAGAACAAGCTGGATTCAGGAGTGGCTACAGCACAATAGATCATATCCACGTACTGAGAAAACTAATTGAAAGAGCGAGGGAATATGAACTTCCATTGTGCATGGCTTTTATCGATTATGAAAAAGCCTTTGATTCGGTGAAACCATCAGCAGTTACAATGGCCCGGAAACCCAGCGGTATTGAAGATGCGTACATTAATATTATTAATAACATCTATGAAAATGCAGGTGCAAAGATTCGGCAGTTTGAAAATACAACACATAAAAATTCGAAAAGGAGTGTGACAAGGTGACACCATATCTCCGAAGCTCTTTAATGCCACATTGGAAAATGTCTCTCAATCACTGAACTGGGAAAACAAAGGGATAAAGATTAATGGAGATTATCTTACCCACCTTCGTTTTGCTGATGACAGTCATTTTTCCAACTACTCCATCAGAGCTGCAGAGTATGCTGCAGGAATTTGCTGACAAGAGTAAAGAAGTGGGATTAAAAGTGAACTTTCAGAAGACAAAAGTGATGTTCAATGCTTTTACAAGAAATGAAGATTTATCGATTGATGGAGAAAAGCTGGAGATAACAGACACGTACGTTTATCTTGGACAGCAGATATCAAGTGAGGGTCACATTGATGAAGAAATTAATCGCCGTACAAAACTTGCCTGGAGAGCTTTTGGAAGAAACAGCATAATTTTCAAGAGCAATATGCCATTATGTCTTAAAAGAAAAGTGTTTGATCAGTGCATCCTTCCAGTGCTTACGTATGGTGCAGAGACGTGCACCTTAACTAAAAGAGACGTACAAAGACTGCAGACAACTCAAAGATGCATGGAGAGGTGCATGCTTGGTGTAACCAGGAGAGATAAGAAGAGGAACTCGTGGATCCGAAAAATGACAAGAGTGGAAGACATCATGATCAGAGTTAAATCCCTGAAATGGCAATGGCCTGGACATACTGCCAGAAGGACGGACCATCGATGGACAGCCGAAATTTTAGATTGGATTCCAAGGGACAGGAAAAGACCCAGAAGAAGACCACATGGAAGATGGGTGGATGAAATTCGAAAGTATGCGGGAGTGACATGGAGGAGACTGGCACAAGACAGACCGTTGTGGAGGAAACTTGGGGAGACCTTCGTCCAGCGTGGATTGATAATGGTTGACAATGATGATGATGATGATGGGGGAGAGAACTAACATAAGTTGTATTTCTCCGTTCACGAACAACTTGAAATAACGCGGCTTAACACTACCTTTACTAAACTTTCCGAATATCCATATTCAGATGCTAGATCTCTTATATAAGAAAGTTCAGTTTTCCTGGTTGTTGAACTGGTAGAATAGGAGCACGCTGTTCATAGTTTAAAATGTAACTGACAATTTTTGACTGAAAAAATGATCCGAATTAAATCGCATTGAAGTGTTATTTAGAACCCGGCTTTCAAAAAATCAGAATAAGGTACAACTTGGATAGAAGGGTCCCATTTAAATAAGAAATCTAGAAGAAAGTAACGTATGGCCATTTTCAATTTTCCAAAGTGAAAGTAATGCTTTGATACTCAGTCGACAGGTATTGATAAAACTGTTCCAATGATTTCAAGGATGCAGTCCAGAAAACAAGTACATCGTCCACATATCTAACAAAAATTTGGTTTTATCGGAGCCAGTGGTAATTACTCCGATTCTAGTGAATGAAGGATACTTTTTGCTAAGGCTCCCGATAGGGGACCCTATTGCTGTCTCCTCAGTTCCGCAGTATATCTTCCCTTCAAATCGAAAGAAAGTTCGCTTCTGGACAAGCCGAAATGCACACATAATTGCTTGAATTTTAGCAGTTGAGTACTCAACTCTCGTTATTCAACTTTGTTTCAATAATAATAATATGCACAGTCGTTATGGGTACACTTGAAAACAATGGCACTACATCAAGAGAGGCGATAAGTATACCAGGAGAAACAGAAGCCACGGAGTTAATATTTGCTAAAGCTTCAAGAGAGCTTGAAAGGGAGTATGGTGAATTATTAATAATGGGCATTGAGCATCTTTGCCAATGTGCATTCTAGAGGACGGGTGGGACTACAGTATGCTGAAACTAAAGGACGAGCCGGGTTACCATATTTATGAAGCTTCACTCTTCCAAAAAGTTTGGGAATACGTGGCCCTAAAGATGGTTTTAGGCTGTCCACCAGAGCAATAGGTAATGAAGGAAAGGATTTTAATCGCTGCAAAGCTCAGATTGTTGCCAGGGTCGGGTCTTTGTCGCAGATGACCTGTGGAATATCATTGATTGCTTGTTCCATTTTCTTTATGTAGTCACCTCGATTCAAAATAACCATTTGATGTGTTTTATCAGCATTGACAATTGCCAGTGCCTTATTGTCCTGTAATTGCCGTAATTGTTGTTTTTCTTCGTTATGTCGAAGCTGAAGGTCATTGGTGTGCGATTTATTATGGTTGACAATTAAGTTTGCCATTTGGTACCGGGTCCGGTCTCTTATTTGAGCTGGAAGAGCCCCAATAACTACTTTAATTTGCTGTACAACAGTAGGAATATTCAGCTTTCCAATAGGGTAAGAAAATTTTATGCCCTTTTTTTTAAATAGCGTTTTGTTGTATATCATTCAATGGAACATCACTATGATTAACGACCGCTGTTTCCCGAGTTAAGACCCGGTTACGTTGAGAATTAGTAATAATTGGCCTATTTTTTGTACCTGTTCTGAAACTAAGTTTTGAAGCTTTTTATATGTGTTGCAATCAATGTTTCGGTGCCTGACAAACGTTGTTGCTGTTAGTTAATATACGGTCGGAAATCGTAGGGTGCGTTTCACTAACGAATCGTTGGTAGGCTTGATACCACTGTCATAGAAAATCTAGATAACCCCTTTTCAGATTTATAGTTATGTACCTACCGCTTCAGGTACCAGTCTTCATTTCTCATCATGGGTCATCTTGCCAGGGTTTACAGTGTATTTCGTCGAAAATTGTCTAGAGAAACGCAACATCTGTTTTATTTACTAAACTGCAGAGACTTGGGACTCATACCAAAATTCCTACGCATTCGAGAAACGCCGTTGTCGAAAAGAGATGCAAAAAACCCCTTAAACAAGCTGAAAGTAAGTGCCTTATTAGTATTATTCTGAAAAAAAAATGGGGAGGGGTTACCTAGATTTTCTACAACGACAGTCGTATCAAGCATATCAACGATACGTTAGTGAAACGCACCCTACGATTTCCGACCGTATGTTGACTGTCGCAGCAACAATGTTTGTCAGAAACTGAAATATTGATTGCAGCACATAAAAAAGCTTCGAAACTTTGTTTCAGAAGAGGTACAAAATAAGGCAATTATTACTAATTTTAAACATAACAGGGTCTTAACCCGGGAAACAGCGGTCGTTAATCTTAGTGATGTCCCATTGAATGATATACAACAAAACGCTATAAGAAAAAAAAAGGCATTAAATTTTCTTACACTATTGGAAGGGTGAACACATTCCTACTACTGTGCCGCAAATTGAAGCAGTTACTGGGGCTCTTTCAGCTCAAAAAAAAACCAGACCCGATACCAAATAGCAAACTTAATTGTCAACCATAATATATCAGCAACCAGTGACCTTCAGCTTCGAAATAACAACGAAGAAAAACCAACAGTTACGACAATTACAGTGTAATAATGCACCGGCAGTTGTCAATGCTGAAACGGTTATTTCGAATCGAGGTGACTACATAAGGAAAATGGAACAAGCAATCAATGATATTTCACTGGTCATCTGTGACAAAGGCCTGACCCTGGCAACAATTGGAGCTTTGCATCGATTAAAATCCTTTCCATAATTGCCTATTGCTCTACTGGACAGCCAAAAACCACCTTTAGGACCACGTATTCCCGAACTTTTTGGAAAAGTGAAGCTTCATGAACATGATAACCCGGATAGAGTGTCCTTTTGTTTAGAGTGTCCTTTTGTTTCAGCATACTGTAGTCCCACCAGTCCTCTGGAATGCGCATTGGTGACATGCCTAATGCCCATTATTAATAATTCACCATACTCCCTTTCAAGCTCTCTCGAAGCTTTAGCAAAAATTAACTCCGTGGCTTCTGTTTCTTCTCGTATGCTTATGGCCTCTTGATGTATTACCATTGTTTCCAAATGTACCTGTAACGACTGTGCATACCATTATTGAAACAAAGGTGAATAACGAGAGTTCAGTACTCAACTGGTGAAATCCATGCAATTGTGTGCTCTTCGGTTTGTCCAGGAGCTAACTTTCCATTTGAAAGGAAGATTTACCGCCAAACTGAGGGGGCACAAATACCCTCCCCTATTGGGAGTCTTAGCAGAAATTCTCCTACAATCAGTAGAATCGAAGTTATTACCACTGGCCCCGGTAAAACCACATCTTTATGTTAGATATGTGGATGATGTACTTGTTTTCTGGACTCCCTTCTTGGAATCATTGGAATAGTTTTCTCAATACCTGTCAACTAAGTATCAAAGCTCCATTTTGGAAACATACGTTACCTTTTTTTAGATTTCTTAGTTAAACCGGACCCTTCAACCAATATTGTGCCTTATTCTGTTTCTCAAAATCCGGGTTCTGATAACACTTAAATCCCATTTATTTCGAGCCAAATATTTCAGTATAAAATTATCATCGTTACATTTTTTACTACGAAGGGCGTACTCTCATTCGTCCAGTTCAACAACTAGGAAAACTGAACTTTCTTATAAAAAAAGATCTGACTATAGATATCCGTAAACTTTAGTCAAGAAAGTGTTAAGCCAAGTTATTAAGATAATCTTCGGCTCTTGTTCGTGAACGAAGAAATGACTTATGTTGGTTCTCTCCCATACCTAAAATTGTGAATCGATTACGAACAGTATGCCGGAAATATGGTTTGGGATTTGGCGTAAAATCTCGAAATATATCATCCTTGATTAAGAACGACAGAGGTACAGTGGACACTCACAATGAACACAGAGTATATTCAATACCCTTAGAAACTGGGGAGGAAGGTTAAAGAAATAAAATCTATGTAAGCTCAACACAGTTCTTAAGAGCCAATTTGTAGAACATAATATAGCCTCCGGACAGCTTCGGGGTCTACAGCAATGTCAAGACTGCATACAAGCTACGTACACACCACAGTGGGATGATGTGACTATCCTTAGTACACCAAGAAGAAAATCAAACTTATTAACTGAAAGTATGTATATATACAAGTTACGACATCAAACTTGTAACGAGCTCTACCCGAGTGTTATTGTGGAACCATGGAAACAGTTGTTGGACAATGAAGTGACACCTGCTTAACCTATCGGTCTTTAGGTTTTTTTGAAGCATGCGCAAATGCTTAAACCGAAATCATTGTAATACCCAGTGTATATAAGTATTGTAACACTTAAGTCAATCAACACTACTAGACAAAACCCGTCGGAATCTACGGTTTTTCTAAGAGAATAAACTCATATGAAACAACAAATGTAAACTTTATTTGATTAATTCAACCACTTCAGTAAAGACAGTCCAGGCTCTTTTTTTTTTACTGAAGGTTTAACGACCACCGTGATCAACTCAATGGGCTATAAGCAGTCGCCCATAATATTTTCACTAAGAATGGTCAATGGAATGTTTATTTACATCTTTACATAATGGGAAAAGTCTTACCTACGTGAAAAATAAACTGGATCGAGTGATTATTAAATTGTATATATACATCACACAGTCCAACGGCATAACGTATTCAGGTCTTCGAGAGTGTTGCGATAAGAACTTTGGCCGCCCAGGTGGCGCAGTGGTCTAAGCGATGGCCTCTGATCATTCGTCCGAACGGGGTCCGGGTTCGAATCCTGGTGAGGCATGGATGTTGTGTTTGTCTTACGGCACTGGCTCTCTCCCTTCCCTGGAACCAGTGACCCTAAATTAGGGACGGGCGACTGCTTATAGCCCATTGAGTTGCTCACGGTGGTCGTTAAACCTCCAATAAAAAAAAAAAAAAAAAGAACTTTGATACGAATGCCTGCTAGCGTTGCTTTGCGCAACAGTTGGCTCAAAAAAGAGACTTTGGAGTATCTCAGTCCCTCCATGCTTCGCCTTCAGCGGTGCGTGAGTCAACCGCAGGCGATTTAATTTCAACCGCACGCTTCTCCCACAGACTTTACATGGGAACTTTGCCGCCCCACAACGCCCGAAACGTTGCCCCAATCTCATTTTTCTCTTCGAATGGCACATCTACATGGTAAGACCTTTATTTTGATACCTCAACCATATCTTTACGTTCAGCCGTTCTCTCAAAATAGGACTCACAGTAAAAAACCTTATAGAATCAACACTATACTGAACTACGTCTGATGAAGGCCCTAAAGAAGACCCGGAAGTTCTAACTTTGTGTTTTAAATGTTAAAGTGTGCTTTTAATTAATAATTTAACGAAGTAGTTTAACTTTTAAATATTTTAAAGATTTTTAACCAATCGTGAATAAGACTAAATTTTATATCCTTAGTACTTCCAGCACGAAATTTTCTTTACTAGTCCTGTAACACTCGTTGAAGGTCTCACAATGCGCGAACAGAGCCGCCAACCCAGGATAATCCAGATTCTTTATGACATCTGTAAATTTTTTTTTTATGTAGACACTGTCTTATGCAAGAGGCTGATGAAGACGAAAGTCTCAGACAAACTTCTTGACCACACAAAAATATTTAACGGTGCGTCCTCGTTACTCTTTCTTTTTTTTTTTTTTTTTTTTTTTTTTTTTTTTTTTAAATCACAGCTGAGAAACACCTTAGCGGTTCACGAAACAAAGCTTATTAAACTTCCCACAACTGACTACGCATGCGTGATAAACAGGTGTTGCCGGTTGCTATGACAACTACCGTTTTTTCAAGACTCTTGCCAAGGTTGAAAGCAGTATTGTCCATTTTTCTTGAAAACAATTTTAGTTGCTTTGGGAGAAGCTATGTTACATATGCAGTGGAACTGAGACAAAACTCAGCAAACCATTAGCGTCAGTCATTTTTGGATATCGGGTTTGGTATAGCCGTTTTCAAGGCACAATATTTCATTTCATTTGTAGGAGAAATGTGGAGGGAGATGCGAATTAAATTTTTTCCAGGTGAAATAGAAGTTAAGCAATTGATCAATATTGATTTTCTGCCAGCAACCATGTTGGGTACAGGAAATATTCTGGACTTTCTGAAGATTAATAGAATGATACAATCTGAATAAAACTTTAGTTTCTGCACGTTATTCAAATGAAACACTATTTAAAAACAGTTAACTTGCTGAAATCTTTAATTTACAATTAAAAGACGGTGTGGTTTAAAACCATATGACCTTTTGAGTTCACTACGAGCTCATCTTCAGATGTGAGACTACAAATAAATAGTTCTCAGACAAATAATTGAAAGATGGGCGACAAATATGCGTGTAAACAATCAATGAAAAACTGCAAAATTGTTCTAGTGTGAGTTGTCACTTGAGTTCGAATGCTCGCTGATTAAAGTTGGTGTCGACAAGTTTTGGATACAGCAAGGGATTTCTTCATTACAACAGGACATGCCATTTTCAGAGACAAACTTTCCACAAAAAGTGTAGTGAATTTTGTATTCGCAGTGGTGAATACACAGGACTCTTCCCAAATTGGCCTGTCGAAGTCAATCTGAATAGTGCCGTTGTTTGTGCACCTATTTAGACATTGTATATTTGTTCCTTAATCCTGGTTCCCAATGTGGGTGAGATCGATCCTATGTAGACTGTCTTCTAGGGACGAATCTGTAGCCCTTAAAGGTATACGATATACCACAAATTTATGCTTGTTATTCGTAGGATCATTTTCATTTCTGACTATGGATACGATATTCCTTGTCTTAATTCAAAAGGCTAGGTTGTTGTGTCGGCAGTGATTCTGTAAGACGTTAACAACGTTGGAGACAGTCTATAGAGCGCACAAATCTATTTCTAATGGGTTCCCTCTGTAAAGTCGGGGCTACTTGTATTCTAACCTTATATAGAGTCCTGTTGACTATATTTCTCGAATAGCCGTGGGTCAAGGCAATTTCGTAAATTTTATTAAATTCTTGCTGGCGAAGAGCGGCAGAAGAAGAATGTGAAAAAGCTCGTAAGAAGAAATACAGAGCTGAAAATTTGAAGTTTGCCGGATAAGCTGAATTTCTGGGAATAAAGAGTGGAATGCGACGAAGATTTTTGCAGTATACCGAGTACGAAATATTCTGGGTATTAGGGTTGAGATCTAACTGAATGTCCAAAAATGGGAGTGAATAATTGGTCTCTGTTTCAATAGTAAATCAAATAGAAGTCATCGCTCTTTTCCACGTTTATAAGTGAGTCACAAAAATTTTCATTGGCCGCCACCGGGAATCGAAACCCAGGGTCTTCCGGAATCTAACCCAGGGTCTCTCCTAGTTATTTGTTCTACTGTTCATCTTTGGTGAATCCCCAGCATTGAGCGGGGCTCCAAAGAAAGCACCTGCCAGGTGGTTTGGCAGTTTGTCGTATGCGAGTCTGGAGAATTTCGAGGCCACTGTGGTGCAGTGGAAGCATGTACCGCGCGTAACTGGAATACCATGGCTTTGATTCCCGGTGGCGGCCGATAATTTTTCCGTGACTCACTTATAACCGTGGAAAAAGCGATGACTTTTATTTGATGTTCCAAATCCATGTCAACTGTGTATTCAATAGTAAAATTGATTTTGATATATTGTGAGGGTATTTTTTTTAATTGGAGGTTTAACGACCACCGTGAGCAACTCAGTGGGCTATAAGCAGTCGCCCGTCCCCAATTTAGGGTCACTGGTTCCAGGGAAGGGAGAGAGCCAGTGCCGTAAGACAAACACAACATCCATGCCTCACCGGGATTCGAACCCGGACCCCTTTCGGACGAATGATCAGAGGCCATTGCCTTAGACCACTGTGCCACCGGGGCCGCTGTGAGGGTAATCGTTCAAAAAAAAAAAAAAAAAAAAAAAAAAAGGAGTAAGTTCTTCAATGGATGATGGCCAAAAAACAAGAACGTCGTCGACGTAGCGGAGATATAGTAGTGGTTGGTTTGGAGATTGAGCCAGAATTTTATCTTCTAAGGATTGTAGCAGAATTTCAGCCAGTATAAGTGATAGGAGGGAGCCCATGGGAGTTACCCTCAAGTTGTTGATGAATACGTTTATTAAACAAAAAAATATGACTTAAAATAATGAATTATAGAAATATATTACCTTTAAATAAATTATAGAATGGTTCTGAGATGAGTTCATGGATATTTGAGGGAGTAACTTTTGTCTTACATATTTTTTCAAGCATCTCACGATAGATTGATAAAAATCTGATGGGAGTTAGGGTGTATTTATCCATTCGAAAAGTTTGAGAATGTAAGTAGTGTATTTCTCTGAGAAGAGAAAACGCATCGAGAAGCAGTTTGCATTAAAGATCAAAGTAGGTGATGTGCGAGAAAGGTTCTTTGTATTTGACATCCAGAAGATTTACTCTTCCACGTCAACCAGAGAGAGCGAGTACCCCAACACTGTACCTGGATTCAGATAAATTTACCACAATTTAGAAAACTTCATAGCTAGGTGCTGGTTTAACCATTCAGTTGTTAAAAAGGAAAGACAGTTTAATACAGTCAATTAATTTCAGCTCTTTCGTTGTAGGATGTGAAGGGTTTGACTCCTGTCTAAAGCGGTATGGTTCTTTCGATTTCCTGGATTAGGCTATTATGGTATTTTTTGCAGTGACAATCTGTTTGCCATAGTGATCTCCAAATAATTTTTCCGAGTCAACTGATCACCGAGCATCCCAAGATCGATTTGTTTCGACTATGTGCCGCACTAGGAACCTGCGTTTCTTAGTTGCTCCCGATAAAGTAACTTTCTAATGAAAAATTAAGCATCTGAGATATAAAACCTAAACAGACCCGCCGGGAACTCCCGCAGGAACAAACCCGTAGCACTCGGAAAGAACTTGCTATTCCTTTGAAGTATGATCGGTAAACAAAATGTTTTTGTTTCAATATGAATTGGTTGATGAAGGCGTCAAGAAAAAGTATATCTGAGTGAATGCGATCAGTAATGGTTTAGTTAACAGTCACAGTTCTATGGTGTTGGCGTATAGGATAGTATTTCGGAGCCATTGTGGATTATCGTGTGAATTTCAGTACGATTTGGTTCTACGACAAGGGTATCATTGAAAGTCCATAGTCCTGAGGTGAGACAGAAGCATGCGAGGGAAGAATTTAACAGGAAGCAATGTAGTGGTCTGATGACGCTGTAAGTATACAACAATGAGCCATTGCATTATGACCACCTACCAACTAAGCTGTAGGACCCCCTTTTGCCTGCAAAACAGCGGCCACTTGGCGAAGCATCAATTCGATGAGGTGGCGATAAGTATCCTGTGGTGGTACCAAAATGTGAACAGTAGGTTTTCCAGTTCCCGTACATTTCGGGATGGTGGCGATCCAAGTAGAACCACAAATGGTCGCTTAGGTTTATGTCCGGTGAATTTGGGAAGAAAATTACCAGCTTGTTCCTCGAACCACTTCTTGACGATTCTGTTAGTGTGGCATTGCGCATTATTCTGCTGGTAATGGCCATCACCAGCAGGAAACACAGTTGCCATGAATAAGTGAACTTGGTCCGCAATGATGTTCAGACACCTGATAGCTGTCAGGAAATGTGCTATCGGGAAAATGAAGTCTAAAAAGCCCACCCGAAAATCCCCCAAGGCATAACCCCGCCGCAGCAGGCCTGTTTCCGTCCAACAGTGCATTCCTGGTGCACTAGCCTCCGTTGATAATAGGAGTATCCACGCTCGGCCGTCTGCAAGATTCAGCAGAAATCTTTATTCGACAAACCAGGCCACTTTCTTCCAATCATCTACGGTCGAATTTCGATGATCTTGGGCTCATTTCATGCGTTGCTGGCAATGACGTGCAGTGAGCATGGGAAACCGGGTGAGTCTTCTGCTACGCAGGCCCATGCGTAGAAGGCTACGATGAACTGTGTGCTGCGACACATTGCCCTGATCATAATTCTTGTAGCTGAGGGTGATTTGTCGCACTTTGGCCCTGTGAACAATGAGCGACATTCTCCGCTGCTCTCTGACATCAATGAGCTGCGGACGACACACGGTTCGTCGTTTGGCCATCTGTGCACCACTTTTGATACGTACTTACTACAGAGGTACGTGAACAACCCACAAGCCGCGCTTTTTACGAGATTGTTGTTCCGAGGCTCCGTGCCATCACAATTTGTCCTTTATCAAACTCCGATAAATCGGCACCTTTTCTCATTCTGACTCCGAACACTACTATTCCGAAAGCCGATCCTTGGGTTATATATATACTTCACCTGCGACATCGTTCGGTCTCCAGACGCGCTCATTTCTGTAAGCTGGGGATGGTCATAATGGGATGGCTCACTGGTGTACGTGCTGCAGATTTTAGCAGAGTTGAGTGATAAAAGTTCACTAGAATGTCGCTTGTATGACAAAGTAAATTTCTCTATTTTTATGTCAGTGGCAGGATTCGTACCTGCTATTCTCGGCTCCGGAGTTGCTAGTGTTATCCACTATGCAACACTGGCGCGTACTCTCACTGCTATTTGCCTTTATCTCGTGCGTCCTGGGGGGCAGACACGTCACATTTGCATTTATTGAATTAACCGATGTGATGGTCTCTTGCATTTTTTATACTGATGGTCTCTTGCATTTTTTATACTGATGGTCTCTTGCATCTTTTTATACTGATGTGATGGTCTCTTGCATTATATACTGATGTGATGGTCTCTTGCATTATATACTGATGTGATGGTCTCTTGCATTATATACTGATGTGATGGTCTCTTGCATTATATACTGATGTGATGGTCTCTTGCATTATATACTGATGTGATGGTCTCTTGCATTATATACTGATGTGATGGTCTCTTGCATTTTATACTGATGTGATGGTCTCTTGCATTTTATACTGATGTGATGGTCTCTTGCATTTTATACTGATGTGATGGTCTCTTGCATTTTATACTGATGTGATGGTCTCTTGCATTTTATACTGATGTGATGGTCTCTTGCATTTTATACTGGCAGGAAGCGATAAGTCTCAATACTGTTATAGTGTGCGAACAACTACTGCAAGATCCTTCACAAAGTCGTACCGAAAGTTTACGGCACTGACGCTATCAATTGCGTGATCTCGCGGCAGTTATAACCGCCACATATTACGATATAATCTGAAGAGGTGATTCCGACACTGTAATAACTGCATTGACAGGTCATTACGTTTAAGAATGTATAAATTAAACATTGAAAATATAGTTATCAAAGGTTTCCTCCAAATACAGTAATTGCCCTACTACAATTTCGGACTTCAGTGATGGGTGGGAGCTTCGAGTGTATTTGATGGATTGGAATTGCTACGCTCAACTTTAGGGTACAACCATGATGGAACATTAGTTCCATTGTCGCCACATACGATAAGAGTTTTTCTACTTACATATTTTTTGAGACGTTATTTCAGCGTTAGGGTGCAAGGTCTTCGTAAGTTAAAGAATTTGTAATGAGAGTTATTATACCCACGTCAGTTAAACAAAGCAATTTTAAAATTAAGAGACGTGTTGGCTGAATACCAGTAATGCTTTCAATACCAGTAATTTCAGCTGCATTTATTGCAGTGACTGATGAGCACCAGGTAAACTGTCTAAAAATTGTATGCAGGAAATAGTGTCAAAAGGGTTACTCTTCTGAACAACTGCTGCAAGATCCTTTTCAATGTCATACAGATAGTCTGCGACACTGACCTTATAAATTGCAGAATTTAACGGCAGTTATAATCGCCGCACATCACGATATAATCTGTTGGTGATTCCAACGTTGCAATAACTGCATTGCCAGGGAGTTATGTTTAAGAATGTACAAATTAAAAACATGGAAAATATCGTTATCCAGGGTTTCCTCCAAACACAGTAACAGCCCATCACAATTTCTGAAGCTGGAAGCTTAGAGTGTATTAGATTCTTTGATTGCAATATTGGGTCAATATCATAACCATGGTGGAACATGTAGTTCCACTCTCGCCATACAAAGATTCTGCTTACAGTTTGTGTTTTGCAGACAAAGCGTTAAGCGGTACAAGGTCTTCGTAGGAGAATTGATCATGGGGTTTCAGCACCCACGGCAGTTTAATAAAGCAATGTAAAGCTTAGACGACATGTGTTGGTTGAATACGAGTAATGTCCATCTTTTAGCAGCGTTTTTTCTTTACTACTGAGAAAAATTGCCAATAACATACTGTATATATTAGTTGGTTATTTTGGATCTAACACTAGCGGCGTATTCATATAGCTACAGAATCACTTGCGCCGGACGTTGCTGATGTACCATATGGTCTATTGAACTCTCATACCGCGACTCAGGAGACTAAGTAATGAACTTTTAGTTAGTGGTCCAGAAAGGTAATCTTCAGGAGAGAGTAAGATTTTACCTCTTTCTGAGTAATCTGCGAGGCAGTTTCAGAATCACTAGGTGGAATGTTTACATGAACTGGGGAGTGCGTACCAGAGACTACGTATCCGGCTCTTGAGCTGGGAAGACTTATAGTGCTTCAAGTTTTGACTGTGTATTCTCATTCCCCGTCCTATTTGCTTGAGGTGATTGTCTTTACAGGAAGTTTGAATTTTACTGGAGTTTTGGCAACTTCAGCATTTGAAGATATGCGCTCTTCAGGTTCTGGACGGCCTTCAGTTTTCACGATTTCTCTCGGGAATCATACGCAGATTGTCGATCTGAACCACTCATATCGTCTAGGTCATAGTTATCGCCATTGATTGATGAAGAGGAATTTCAACTGGAATAACGTGAGTGCCTGTTTTTATAGATTTTATGGGTGCTGTGCGATTGCTTGCTATTTCAGTGGTGGGTCGGCCGTTTTAGCATTAGCTGAAAAAACACTGTCATCCTGATTAACTTGTTGTGAGTGCGAAGTCTCAGAAGCTTGTTCCTTAGCTTTTTAGGCCGCCGATGTTTCCAAATTTTCTGGGATCCCCAAATATATGTTCACTTAGCCACCGGATTAATCGAAAACTTCGGCGAAACAATCTTTCTCCTTCTCGTCTTAGGATTACCGACCATAAACTTGTAACTGGTGATAGACGCTCCTTCCAGTCCTTTACTCTCTGCTCCATGATACAAAAGTTATGTGAAAGTGCCAGTATCCCTGACAGATTGCACCACAGCGCTGAAGCAAGTTACTCAAACATGTCTTCTTAAATTGTTATAGCCCTTTTCGCAGATAAGCCAGAAAGAATGTGTCAATCATCACACTAAAACAGCATTTTCTATAACAAAGGGGAAAGAAACTGCTTTTTTATGCACAAGTTAATTTGCTAACTACGAGTTAATTCGTCTCAACAGGCTAAATATTTGGTGTGGTATCTTGCAGTTTTATATGTGGACATTATGATCTGACATGTTCATGCTGAAAGCCTGTGGGGATTCCGATTTTGTATAGTTGGCTACCAAGTTAAAAAAATGTTGTTGGAGCTTTAACGACCACTGAGCAACTCAATGAGCTATAAACAATCCCCCGTCCTTAATTTAGGGCCACTGGTTCCAGGGAAGGAAGAGAAATAACGCCGTATAAAAACATCCATGCCTAACCGGGATTCGAACGCAGATCCCTGTCGGACGAATGATCAGCAGCCATCGCGTAGACCACTGCGCACCGAGGATGCTGAATATATTTGGAACAGTAATTATAGCACGTCACGAGCCAATTATGACAAGTGCTTTCTCCTTATCTTTCTACTGTGAGCGTATGTGTGTCGAACAATAGAATGGTTCACCGACAGATCCGGACATGGCGCTTCCGTAAATCGAACTTTTAGTGTCACTTCGATATTAATGTAATACTAATTACCCATCGTATTTAAGATCTACAGCCTGCCGTTTTTGTGTCAGCGCCATGGATGACTGAATGTTTAACTTTCGTGACTACCACGGAGGAGACTCAGGTTCGATCCTAGCAGGTACGAACCACTAAATATCCGCCGGGCGTCGGATGGGCCCGTTTAGCCGTCGGACCCTGGCTACTGGCCCCCAGTAATAAGGCAGTCTCCTTCCCCCTTTCGACCTCGCTTCCTTGTCGGGTACTCTAGCCCAAATTTTCCTATATCTAAAAGTTGTTAAGACCTGGGATCATACACTCCCTAAAATCCTCTACATATGATTTTGGTTTGTGTCAGTTCAAAAAGGAATTAAACTTTTATTCCCAGAAGATGCCTGTGGATTATCTTTGACCTTGCTCCCTTTGTGTGAACCAGGGCTTCAGAAAGAGAAAGGCTGAGTCATTCCATTTTTTTTTTTTTTTGTAGGACGAGTATTTAAGCCTCTGTTACTTTTTGGCAGTAAACCTGAGAACGGAATATTTTTGATCCCATTTCTTTGGGAACAAAGTCTTCTTTGAATTTTATTTTACAAAATGCCTTCATTTTGTTCAATGGGCTTGTAGCTAGTTGCTGAAACATGTATAAGTAAACCACGTGCCGCGGGTATGTGGTTCACGTACTCCCTGCTAATAACAACGACACTGTAAAGGAATGGATTCTGAAGTTTGTCCATGACTTCAATTGAGGGTGCAGATATTTTTTTTTTTCAATATGATTAATATGTGAAAAATATTTTTTTCAATGTTGGCTGTATCGAAAATCACTGAAGACAGCACAAGACTTGCCTTTTGACGTTTCAGACAACACAAGACATTTTATTTAAACAAAATCTGCAGATGCAACAAGAGCACCACTGTGCTGCATAATTTAAAACTAACAAAATAGTGGATCACACCCTTTGTACGGAAGTAACACGTTCAGTTTTGCCTCCCTCTCCCATTTGGGAGACGCAGTTGAATGCTTTTTTGTACGGATCTGACCCAAATTTTTGTTTGTACAGAAGTGCCATGTCCGAATGTACCACGGCACCAAACAGAATACGTATACCACTCCACTTATTTTGCCCCAAAAACAGACCTTTCGTGATTAAATTGTTTGGAATTATATCGAGCAATGGGGAGATTCTTACAGTTATCGGTCGTTGAGTTACTGTTAAGAGTGAGTGGGATATAAATGCCAGTCAGATAGATGCCTTGAACAAGTCGCAAAATCCATGATAATATAACTATCCCTTCTTGCATAACTGAAATAGGTTCAATATTATTGCATATCGGTAAAGGGTCGTGCTGGAAACGCCAACCGTATCTTGCAACTTAGCTTCGGTCCCCACATCGCTGGAAGGATTGTTTGTTTGGAGGTTTAACGACCAGCGCGAGCAACTCAATGGGCTATAAGTAGTCGCCCATCACTAATTTAGAGTCACTGGTTCCAGGGAAGGGAGAGAGCCAGTGCCGTAAGACAAACACAACATCCATGCCTGACCGGGATTTGAACCCAGACCCCTTTCGGACGAATGATCAGAGGTCATCGCTTAGACCACTGCGTCACCGGGGCGGCCATCGCTGGAAGGAAGTGTAGATCATTTACTGACTTCGTGCTATTTTTCTAACCGCTATAAAATACTCTGAATCGAACAACAAAGGATAAAATTCCCACAGAAGATTGTATTGAAGAGAAACAATAGAGTCTGCACGGTTGTTCTTAATAAAGGGCGATAGAGACCCAAAGAAAGTAGCGTTGGCGAACAACTCCCTTAGTCTCCCGCATTTTTAGCCCCCAGCTCTTAACGTCTCACTGGCAAACTGAGTTGGAGTAGATAGTGGTGGTTTTAAGGGAACAGCTTGTGCCTGTGGGTCCTCCGACAGACCCTATCCAAAGAAAAATGCCATACGGATCCTGGCAGGATTGCACTGCTCCGCAAAGCCTTCACTAAACATCAATTCGTAAGAGACCCAGAGCTAACATATTGACTGCGCCGGGGGAGTCATCTAGGTTTACCTCGCGTGCAAATATATTAAGCTGTTCTGAGATTCAGAGGTTAGCTTCTCAAAGAAAGACCAAGTACAAATCTAATTGAAGAACTAGAATTTACTTACTCTTGATGTATCAAATGTCTCAATTTACAATTATCTTGGCAGACCACTCGAGCTTCGTTAACTTCCATCACACGCCGCACACAAGACCTTTTTGTACTTCATCCTCATCTTTTTCTCAAGCAGACATTCCTGAATCTGGTCCTCCAATTATTTCCCAGGCCTTCCTCTTGCTTTCCTTTCCTGCCACTTGGACTGAACAAATTCTTAGTCAGCACCTCATCACTCATTCATTCAACATGGCGAAACCACATAAGAATATTAGTCACTACCTTACTAACAACATTTTTCCCCTCACATTATACATCTGCAGCACATCATTCCTCAGATGATCAGTGCGTGTCTTACCACAAACTCTCCGCACGTAACGCGTCTCCCCAGCATACAAACGATTCCTATGCCTTTTCTACAGTACCCAAGTTTCACTGCAGTACATCAGAGTAGGAAAAACTACGCTTTCATACACAGCCATACGGGACTTCCTTGAGAACCCATCATTCCTGTGAAGGCAGCTATTACTTTCAATCAAGAATTCACTCTCCTACTAATTTCACCATCTAATTTGTTCTCTGTCAAACAGAGCAATTAGATGGCGAAATTGGGTCGGTCTGTGCCTTAGTGAGAGATGGATTTGCCTCCTTTTGTTGCTCCACGGTGAGAAATGACACACAGAACAGCAACAAGGGCCTCTGTGAATCTTGGATAGGTGCCAGCTAGTTCTGTGTGACATTGGTAAAAAGACTCCACCTCACTGGGTTATGTTCCAGAATCCTATACGTGGATTTCAGAATCAATTATCCTTAGGTGAATCCTTATGTAATGTTCCACAATTCTTATGTTCCAGGATCCTTGACATTGGCGAAAAGACCCCAACTCACTGGGTTATGTTCCAGAATACTATAGGGGGGATGGCCAACTGTAACAGTCAGCTGTGGACTTCCCGGCACTGATGATTGATTGATTGATTGGAGGTTTAACGACCACCGTGAGCAACTCAATGGGCTATAAGCAGTCGCCCGTCTCTAATTTAGTGTCACTGGTTCCAGGGAAGGGAGAGAGCCAGTGTCGTAAGACAAACACAACATCCATGCCTCACCGGGATTCGAACCCGGACCCCTTACGGACGAATGATCAGAGGCCAGCGCCTTAGACCACTGCGCCACCGGGGCGGCGGCCGGCACTGATGTACTTCCCGGATTACAAAGACTCAAAGAAAGTTACCTTTCGTCCAGCAGACAAATCATGTATATTAATTTCCAAGGTTTTATCTTGAATTATTACTGTACATTCTAAAGATATCACACAGGCATTAAGTTGATCATATTCTGTTGGGCTTTAGAACTTACTGATACATTGGCATAATCTTTAAACTATAAGTAATTAGAATATCCATGTAGTTTCTTATACTTTTAGAAGCCAAGTCTGCCTTAGCAGCTGAAGGAAAATCCTTGTTATTAATAATTCCAGGTAGTTACTGTTTGAGAATGTAAAAGTTGTTTGGTTCATTTATTGATTAAGAAATATCGGAAGCTTCAAATTGGGAGGACACCATGGCTGATATTCAGCGTGCTGAGAAATTGGGCCCGCTATGTTGTCATGAAGACGACGAAGTCAGCACGTCGTTAGTAAATCTCGAAAAGGATTAGGAAGAAAAATGAAAAACGCAGTTTGCTTTCTGGGAGTAAATAAGAAGCCTAATATCTTAGTAGAGGCAGAATAACAAGCTTACAAAGCCTACCCACCACTAACACCCATCATCCTAATTTCGAAGCTAATTAAACATTTATATGGTACATTTCAAGAGATTGGTTTATAGGTTGATTAGTGCTTAATTGGAGCAAGGACCTCAATGAACCGAAGAGCGCGAAGCCCAATTGTTCAAGACAATAAGGCATTTCAACATGTAACTGGCCCCATGTGATTCAACTATCATTATAAGAGAAAAGCTAGTTTGTGGAATTCGAGTTTGTCTTTTTTTTTTATTGCAGGTTTAACGACCACCGTGAGCAACTCAATGGGCTATAAGCAGTCGCCCGTCCCTAATTTAGGGGGTCACTGGTTCCAGGGAAGGGAGAGAGCCAGTGCCGTAAGACAAACAACATCCATGCCTCACCGGAATTCGAACCCGGACCCCGTTCGGACGAATGATCAGAGGCCATCGCTTAGACCACCGCGGTGGCCGCGTTTGTCTGCAGAGAACTTAAACTAAAAAAAATGAGACCACGGGTTACCCACGTGAGTTCCGAGGTAGCTTTCCACATTAAGTGATGTAAGCTTTAATCAGGTCACGTAATAGCTCTGAAGTTAAAATGCTCTCCGCACGTTCTATGAGAATGTTTAACCTGGGGTAAACTATCAAAACCATCTTGTAAGCAAATTCTTGAAAGTCACTCCAACGCCTTTTAAAAATATAAAAACAAGCAATAGTTTCTTCAAGCAGCCAAAATAAATGCTCCTTGAAGAAATAAATGACAAACTGAAAGCAAATATTCTGATCAAAACAATTCACTAATTTATATCACAGGTTACCTTTTCAAGATTCTGATGGTGCAGCAGCATGTATGGAACTATAAGTTCCCGTCATTTTACCAGCCATCGTCCATTTATCTGTCCTTGGGTCGTAGCATTCAATGCTCTTATTGGGCATTCCATTTCCCATGGTTCCTCCAAAGGCGAATAGCTGTTTGTTACACGAAACCAAGGAGAATTCCTTCCTTTCCGTGTTCATATTGGAAATCGGTTCCCAATTTCCTCGAGCAGGATCGTACACTTCACCAGCTTTGAATACATCTCCTCGTTCGCGGCATCTAATGTTTCTAGTGTCAATTTTTCCGCCACAGACATAAACTTTTTCATTAAGAGATGCGCAGCCGAATGAGCAGCAAGCCCGTTCCCGACAAGCAATATCTCTGACAGTTTCAGTTTGTGGATTATAAGCTTGGCATTTCTTACGCGATGCATTACAGCATGGCTCACTATGGGTGCTCAAAACGTAAATTTCAGTTTCTGTAGATACGACTTTTGCGCTCTCTTTGAATTTAACAAGTTGAGGCGAATCATTCCACTTATTTAGCTGAGGACTGAAAACTTTCCCGAGTTGCTGATAGCATCGGTTTGCTAACCAGTAGATTTTATCGTTAAAAGGAACAGCATGTTCGGATGCCATACTGTTTGAAACAAATTCTCGAGGACTCCATTCAAGATTTCGAGGGATGAATAACTCCAAGTGTTTTTTTCTGAAAACGTATATCTCGTCACCTAACGCCACTACATGCTCTACGTCTTTACATTCAGGGTCACTCAGCAACTTTCTGAGTTGCTGTGATCCAGTATTGTACTTTAAGACAGTAAGCCCGGTATCATTGCTGCAAAACAGGTAGATATTCTGTCCCGTATAGTAACGTCTTGATGAGGAATTGCTTGAAAGTCCTTGTTCTGACTGCAAATTATAATTTTGTATTGCTTCATCGAACAGATTCTTGCACGCAGCATTTTCCCGAATGAGGTTTTCAGTAGAAGCTTGTTTCTTCAGGAACCAAAGAGAAATGCAGCTCATTCGAATTCCTGTAAGCAATTCAGGTAGGAATTCATGTCGTCGTTCGGTGTCTCCCTTCACCCACGTGAGGACAGCTTCGAAGACCTCTCTCTCGCTTTCAACATGCAGATCGTTCCTTCCGAGTAGTTTTGTCAACGCTGAGAAAGGCAAATTTAAGAAATCTTTTCTCTTACAAAAAGAATCGAAGTTTCTTGCGATATAGGTATCGCAATCTGCAACCAAACTCGAAAGATTCTGCCGCGCTTCCGCGAATTGCAGGACGCGCAGGATATCGTTCATGTTCAGCCGTTTGGAAATGAAATTACAACACGTATCTCGTACTTCTGGCAGTTGTAAAAAGTCGGATGCCACTAGCAGCGGCTGCACGTTTTGTGTTGTAATCTTCACGCTACCGGTGTAAGCAAAATCAATCAGGCTTTCAAGAGCTTTAGGATTCAAATTATTCATGCGGACTTCATTTGTCTTACTTTCCTCCAGGTTACTTCTAAACAAAGCACGGAAATAAGGTATTGCAGCTGCAAGAATTATTTTATGAACCGCGAGAGCACACAGCTTTGTTTTGATTGAAAAGTCACTTAATTCTCCTGTAATTTTCATCTCTCTGAACACAGAAAATGAAAGAGCCATTTGATTAGGTGCATTGAATGTGAAAGCATTTTCTTCCTGGGCCATTGTGCTTACCGTCGATGTAGAGAGACAAGTGAATGAAACATACAGTGCAGAACAAACTGAGGTTGAGCTTTTGGTTTTATACCTAGTAACCCTGTGGTCGTAAATGGTTAGCGTCTGTCACGTGACACGATACCAGAATATATATATATATATTTTATTGGAGGTTTAACGACCACCGTGAGCATCTCAATGGGCTATAAGCAGTCGCCCGTCCCTAATTTAGGGTCACTGGTTCCAGGGAAGGGAACGAGACAGTGGGGTAAGACAAACACATCATCCATGCCTCACCAGGATTCGAACCCGGACCCATTTCGGACGAATGATCAGAGGCCATCGCTTAGACCACTGCGCCACCGGGGCGGCGGAAAGAATAGTAACCCTCGAGTAGGGATAAAGGTTATGTTTTGGAAGATGGCAACGGTGGGTGTGGAGGCACGTGTCCGCCATTTTTGAAGTTTGGGCGTGTGTAGTGGCAATAATGAACGACTTTCTCAGACCAGAAGTACTTCTATAATCAGACCTAATTCTTTTATTTGGTACCGTTCTTTTCATCCAGCATGCTTCCTATAGCAGATAGCCTCCACGGTGGCGTAGTGGTCTAAGCGTTGGCTTATGATCATTCTTCGGTGAAGGTGTCCGGGTTCGAATCCCGGGAGGCATGGATGTTGTGTTTGCCTTTTGGCACTGGTTCTCTCCCTTCCCTGGAACCAGTGACCCTAAATTAGTGACGGGCGACTGCTGTAGCCCATTGAGTAGCTCGCGGTGGTCGTTAAACCTTCAATAAAAAAAAACAAATATATCAAACCTATTTCTTATATCAGATCTAATTCCTTTATTTCACGTTTTTTTTTTTTATTTATTCAAAGCTATTCTTTTATGCGTCATTTTTCTACTTTGGGAAATAGAATTTATTTATTTTTATATAGGTAAAAGAATTACTCAGAATAAAAGAAAATAGGTCTGATATAAGAAATAGGTCTATTAAAGAAATAAATTTTAATTTTCAAAGTAGAAAAATGACGCACAAAAGAAGAGCTTGGAATGAAAAAAAAACATATCAAGTAAAAAAAATTAGATATATAAAAAATAGGTCTGATATAAGAAACATGCTAGATAAAAAGAACGGTACCAAATAAAAGAATTAGGTCTGATATATAGAAATGCGTCCCTACTCCCTTGGAAATATAAAAAGCTGAACTTTCTTGGCTACTGCGCATTTTTCGTTTATTTCGGTGTTTAATGTCCACCAGGAACAACTCGATGCGCTATAAGAAAACGTTCGTCCCTAATTTAGTGTCACCGATTTCAGGGAGAGAGAGCTATTGCCGTAAGACAAATACAGCATCCATGTCTCACGGGGATGCAAACTCGGACCCACCTCGGGGAATGGTCACAAGCCAGGGTTTCGACTACGGCGCCAACGGGACATATCAATTCCATATCTTTCACAACAGCGGTGCGTTAGCTCCATGTGCGTCCTCTGCCGCTCTGTGCTATCAAGATTTTTTGGCGGGGGGGGGGCGGGTGTGCAACGACTGAAAAACAGTGCCGTAAGTGAAACGCCACATATACATGTTTTCACCAGGATTCGAACCCCGACACATCTCAGGCGAATGGTCAGAAGCCAGCGTTTAGACCACTGCGCAACCGGAGCCACCTATTGAGATCATCAGGACTAACTTTGGGTCAATCTGGGTTTTTTTTTTTTTTGATTGGAGGTTTAAAGACCACCGTGAGCAACTCAATGGGCTATAGGCAGTCGCCCGTCCCTAATTTAGGATCACTGGTTCCAGGGAAGGGAGAGAGCCAGTGCCGTAAGACAAACACAACATTCATGCCTTACCGAGATTCGAACCCGGACCCCGTTCGGACAAACGATCAAAGGTCATCGCTTAGACCACTGCGCCACTGTAGCGGCATAAACCTGTTTCCAACCGTGGCTATGGTAGAATTATCTCACAGCCCCGGAGGCACAGTATTTTTTTTTTTTTTTTTTTGATTGGAGGTTTAACGACCACCGTGAGCAACTCAATGGGCTATAAGCAGTCGCCCGTCCCTAATTTAGGGTTACTGGTTCCAGGGAAGGGAGAGAGCCAGTGCCGTAAGACAAACACAACATCCATGCCTCGCCGGAATTCGAACCCGGACCCCTTACGGACGAATGATCAGAGGCCATCGCTTAGACCACTGCTCCACCGGGGCGGCAAGCGCAGTATTCTAAGCGATGGCCTCTGACCATTCGTCCGAGATGCATCTGGGTTCGAATTCCGTTGAGGCATGGATGGTACTGTGTTTGTCTTACGGCACTGTCCCTTCCCTAGAACCAGTGGCCCTAAATTAGGGATGGGCGACTGCTTATAACCCATTACGTTGCTCACGGTGGTTGTTAAACACTGAATTCCAAAAAAAAAAAAAAAAAAAAAAAAAAATTTAAAATCAAGTAACGAAGTCCATTCGTTGAAAGATAATGATTAAGTACAGCGCACGGGCAAAACAGTCTGTACCTGTCCCATAACTCAAACTGAAATACATTTTTGTCGAAGATGGAAGATATGAATTACCGTGGAAACAGAAACCAAGTGTTCCCATTTCTGTAAGAAGAAAATTTGGGTTTTAACCCTTTTATCAGCTAGAACGAATTAACTCGGAGTCAACAAAATATGCTGAATTTAGCTCGAACGAACACATTCGCTGTCTAAGTAGGCCGAACGCGAAAGAAACAAATGAACCCACGCTTCAGAAAGCGCTGCCTTTACCTTTGTCATTCTAAGTGGTCATTTGGGGGTGGGATTGTCAGTAATTGTCCCTATTTGATTATCTTTTCCACTAAGAATTCTATAAAAATGGCGACGAACTTAAGAAAGAAGAGAAAAGACGTTTGAGTAACTTTTTTTTCGACCCTGTGGCATGATTTCCATATCTGGGGGACTAATCCTTCCGAATCATTCCTTGGGTGCTGGAACAGAGAATAAAGGACTATAAGGAAATCAGGCTACATAGGGTAAGACTAAGAACTGCAAGGGAGCACTTGCTACGAGCGACATATTTATAGTCGATACTCCTGAGATGAAAGAGAGAAAACGAGCGTTTTGCGGTAGCATTAGTATAACCCGGTCACTATAAGAACACTTACGTTTGAGCAGCGCAGGAAAATTTAGTAAACTTTTGGTTCAGGTACATCAGCTGCTTAAAGGGTTAATGTAGAATAGCTCAGCGATAAGCTTGTTTCAGAGTTCATACAGGACAAAAGTAAAGATCAGACATCTATATGTCTCGACACGAAATCAGTAGAAAAAAAAAACGAGTCACATGTTTGCCCAAGAAAATGGCTAAGCACTACCATATTATATTTTGTGATACTTACTCTCTAAGAAGCTACTTTTTGCATTTTATTTATTATCTGAAATGAAAGATCGCTTAGTTTAGTAAGAAGGACAGAGTTATCGAAAAACTTGGCAAACTACTTTTTGTCACAATTCAGTAATATTGATCTAGGTGATTTCCATCTGATAAGATGAGGTACAGGCAAGTGTACAAGATATTTCCACAAACACAAGGCTCTTATTTTTCCTGAATATTTATGCAAATGTACTGCTGGACATATAAAATGGCACACCGTCAATGAATGCACACAGTGGCGTTCTCAGAATTTTTTTCCGGGGGATGGGGGGCGAATTTCCGAGAGGATGGGGGAGTTACGAATTTATTTTTTGTATACAACTAAATGTGTCATGAGTGCATTTTTAAAATGTATGAAACATTCGCGCAAAATATTCAAATAAGTATTTGCTGGAAATTTTTATTAATATTCTTATTACCTATATTCTTATCACCACATAATGATTAAGCACTTAGGTTTTCCTATTTATCTGTGCAGAAAACAAGTTGCGAAAAATGACTGGAATCCTGACAAAGCCGATTCGTATGAGAGAAATCTCTTTTCCAAAGAACTAATAAACATGTCTAAAAATGGTACATAACTTGAAATCCTGTAATATAGCCTTCTTTTCTGTGTATATGCTACAGCGATGGTTTTGTTTACGCTTTCCAACCGTGGGTTGAAGAAGCGTATATGCTCCAGCTTTGTCCGTCTGTCCGTCCGTCCGCACGATAACTCGCGTAAAAATGGTTCCATTTCGATGAAATTTTAGCATATGATAGGGGATCACTGGGGACAAACCCTACTGGAAATGGGGTCAAAGGTCACGACATAAGAGCGGGGTGCATTCCATTGCCCTTATGCGTCATTACTTGCGTAAAAATGGTTCGATTTCAATGAAATCTTAGTATATGGTGTGGGACAACCTGGGGACGAACCCTATTGAAAATGGGCGAAATAAGGTCAAAGGTCACGACATAGGAGCAGGGTCCATTCCATTGCCCTTATGCGTCATAACGTACGTAAATATGGTTCGATTTCAATGAAATTTTAGTATGTGGTAGGGGACCACCTGGTGAGAAACCCTATTGAAAATGGGCGAAGTGGGGTCAAAGGTCAGGACATAGGAGCGGGATGCATTCCATAGCCCTTATGCGTCCTAACTTGCGTAAATATTGTTTGATTTCGATGGAATATTAATATGTCGTAGGGGATCACCTAGGGACGAAGCCTATTGAAAATGGCTGCGGTGGGGTCAAAGGTCAGGACATAGGACCGGGTTGCATTCCATCGCCCTTATGCGTTATAACTTACGTAAAAATGCTTCGACTGAGACAAAACTTTATCATGTTGTTCCAGAAGTATAGTTTACCGGTTCTGTTGAATAACATCGAAATGGGGTCAAAGGTCAGATCATAGGAGCGAGATTTATTCTACAGCCATTATCCTCATAACTTGAGTAATAACTTGAGTAATGATTTCTGGTATGTTGGAAAGCGCTCAATGCATTGCATGATTTTACTAACTTATTTTGATGTAATTCTTGGTATTTTTAATCACAACTCCTTGCTTTTCAGCGTGCTTTAGAGTAATCTGAAATAAGTCATGGAACTCAAATTTGGCATTACCTCGTCGCCACAGCGATAGCCTTTTTTATTAGAGGTTTAAAAGGCCACTACTGGTTCCAGGGAAGGGAGAGAGCCAGTGCCGTAAGACAAACACAACATCCATGCTTCTCCGGGATTCGAACCTGGACCTTTCTCGAACGAATGGTCCTAAGCCAGCGGATAAGCTTATTGCCTATATTCTTATCACCACATAATGGATGACCAGTTATATTTTCTTACTTATCTGTGTAGAAAACAAATTCGGAAAAGTCACTGGAATCCTGATAAAACCGATTTGCGTGTGAGGAAGCTATTTTCCAAAGAACTAATAAACAGGTCTGAAAATGGTACGTAAAATGAAATCCTGTAATAGTCTTCTGGATTTTTTATGCATATGCTGCAGCGTTTGTTTTGTTTTCATGTGATTCCTGGTATATTAATCAAAACTTCTTGTTTTCCAGCGTGCTTTAGAGTAATCTGAAATAAGTCATGGAACTCAAATTTGGCATCACCTCGTCGCCACAGCTATAGCCTTTTTTTTTTTTTTTTTTCATTGGAGGTTTAACGACCACCTTGAGCAACACAATGGGCTACAAGCAGTCACCCGTCCCAAATTTACGGCCGCCACTGGTTCCAGGGAAGGGAGAGAGCCAGTGCCGTAAGACAAACACAACGTCCATGCCTCACCGGGATTCCGACCTGGACCTTTCTCGGACGAATGGTCATAAGCCAGCGGATAAGCTTACTACCTATATTCTTGTCAGCACATATTGGGTGACCTCTTATATTTTGCTATTTATCTGTGCAGAAAACAAGTTAATAATAAGACCCATTTGTGTGACCCATTGTGTGTGACCCATTCTGATAAGACCATTTGTGTGACCCATTCTGATAAGACCCATTTATGTGCTAGAAATCTATTTTCCATTCTGAAAAGACCCATTTGTGTGCGAGAAATCTATTTTCCATTCTGAAAAGACCCATTTGTGTGCGAGAAATCTATTTTCCATTCTGAAAAGACCATTGTGTGCGACCCATTCTGATAAGACCATTTGTGTGACCCATTATGATAAGACCCATTTGTGTGTGAGAAATCTATTTTCCAAAGCACTAATAAGGATATCTAAAAATGATACATGAATTGAATTCCTGTAACAATCTTTTGGGTTTTCTGTGTTTATGTTACAGAGTTGGTTTTGTTTTGATGTGGTTCTTGGTATTTCAATGAAAACTCCTTGCTTTTCAGCGTGCTTTAGAATAATCTGATATAAGTCCTGTAACTCAAATTTGGCATTGCCTCGACGCCACAGAAACTTTCAGTATGCCCATGAATTGCCTTTCCATTGCAATGGGACATTTTTGTCCTTGGCTCCTTGCCGCTTTTTCGTCTTTTTGCGTAGAAACCAGAATATTAAAAAAATAATAACTGCTGCTAGAACCAGGCCCATATGGACGACTGGCCAACTGTATGGAGATAACACCTTCAATTGTGGCCATGAGGAATCAAAACAATTTTAAATACACTCATTGTCATAAAAACCAGCGCATCAAGAAAAACCCGTAACGCGAAACTCGGGTACTAGCTACGGGGAGGGCAGACATGAAAGACGATTAAAGATTCGTGCGATTCCGCATGACGGCGCGTCCAAGACCGGCGCTGCAATCGCAATCCTTGGGGCTCATAAGGCGCCGCTCAGGGGACTCCATGTTTGTGCGAAGTGCACGGTAAGAGTCAGGCAAGATCCCTGAGCGATAGACATGCCGAGGAGCCGCCGTACATGTGCATACAGGGAACTGACGGAGTTTGAACGAGGCCGTATTGTCGGAATGAGAGGGGCAAGGTGGCCGGCGAGCCGAATCGGCTGCCATTTGGGCGGATCGGACAGCACGGTGCGGTTGTGTTGGGAGCAATGGACACGGGAAGGCACCCAGACCCGGCGGACCGGCTCTGGACGGCCCAGACACACCACAAGCAGAGAAGACCGCGGGATCGTGAGAGCCGCACGCACAGATGCAACGACGTCCTTGTCCAATATCCAGTGACATGTGGAGGCTGTACAAGGGACTCCTGTATCCGCAAGAACAATTTCCAGACGCCTGGTAGAGGAGAACCTGCACTCTCGACGGCCCTTACGTTTTCTGCCATTAAATCCTGATCATCGTCGGCGTCGATTGCAGTGGTGTCAGCAGCGAACAACGTGGAATGCTACGGACTTGCGACTTATAGTGTTCAACGACGAATCCCGCTTCTGTATGACAGCCGGACTTCCCTCGCTGTAATCCGAGGGGCGTTGACATCCCAGCGCTACGTACAGGATATCTTTCGGCCTCATGTGCTGCCAGTCCTAGCCGGGCGACTCACAATTTCCAACAAGATAACGCCTGTCCGCACTGCTCGAGTTTCCCAGGACTGCCAACGTCATGCTTCGACGCTTCCGTGGCATGCCGAATCGCCTGATTTCTCCGTCATTGAGCAGGTGTGGGACCAGATGAGACTCAGCTTTCTCCGTGTCCCAGTGTCCGTGACTTAGAGTGTCAGTTGCAAGAAGGGTGAGCTAATCTGTCCCTGGATAACATACGGTGTCTCTTTCACACCGTGCCGGACCGAATCACCGCATGTATCCGAGCACGAAGCGATCCGACGCGGTACTAACGCTGACAGGAATGTGCACCGTATGTGCGCGGGAAATCGTCCTGCTGTTGTGATATTGTAATCACTTCTGTCCTTGGTATGTACCTTCTCACTATACTAAAATCTCATATTAATCCGACGCCTCCTTCTTGGTGCCCGGATTTTTATGACAATGAGTGTACTATCAAAACTTTGCCTTTTAAAATTGCGTTTTTGAATTTTGTAAGGTTCCAATTTTTTTCGGGAGTAGGGTTTGACACCCCCCCCTCCCTCCTGGGCATTAAAGTGAATGCACAGAATAAGAAGAAACTTAATACACATGTAAAAACTAGGTCAGAAGAGTAAATTCATGAGTGATTAAATAAAGGCGATCATCAAAGAATCAGCATAACATGGCCTGGGCCATTAGGTCACATGAAAATGTGGGGCTGCGGGTGGCCTAGTGGGCAACGTTCGTGACTGCCACGGAAAGGACCTCAGATTCGATCCCAGGTAGGTACGAACGTTCGAACCACCAAATACCCGCCGTGCGTCGGATGGGCACGTTAAGCCGTCGGACCCCGGGTACTGCCCCAACCCGGTAGTAAATAAGGGAGTCTTCTACCTCGCTTCCGTGTCACTTTCCTATCGGGCACTCTAGCCCAAATCTCCTAGCTTCCTATTTCTAAGGGTTGACACGCCCTTCCTAAAATCCTCTACATATGATCATTTTTGATCATTTGGTCGCATGATGGCGGTGCTGGGCAATAGGTTCGGCAACACGGCGTGCCATCGAACGGGAGTGTCCCCAGATATTTTTCTAAAATATCGCTGACCCTGCATGTGACATTGATCCGTGTCTACAATTCATCGACATTCCAAGGGAGTCGGGCAGAAGCGTTACGTCGTCTGTCTATGACATCCACTTTTGCCATGCTACAGATTTATCGGTAGATCTACTGACATAGACATAAATCAAGCTGATTTTTTCATGTAACATAACAGCAGATATTTGAAAACTTCATCGTCCTGGAACGGGAATGGAATCCGCATCTCCCGATTTTCTCTTGAGTATGCTAACCATTACACCACATAGGAAAATGAAATCCAAACAACAACTGAGGTATTAATCTAAAACGTCAGGCTTTGATTTCACAGCACCAGTCGAAACAAACGTGTCTCACCGTAGTGCTAAGTTAGATCACCAACAAATATCTAACTTAGCACTAATATGAGACTTGTGCTGGTAATCTAACATGCTGGTGATCTAACTCAGCACTACGGTAGACACGTTTGTTTCGACTGGTGCTATGAAATCAAAGTCTGACGTTTTAGATTAATACCTAAGTTGTTTGGATTTCATTGTTCTAGTTGGTGTAATGGTTAGCATAATCGATCGCAAATCGAGAGATGCGGGTTCGATTCCCGTTAAGGAACGATTAAATTTTCAAATTTCTGTGCTTATGTTAAATGTAAAAAACAACTTGATTTATGTCTGTATTAATTATTCCATGTGTTTCTAACTTGATACTTGAGATCTACTGACTTTGATTCCCATCTACTGATAGATTTTTGTAATCTACTGATTTTTCTTTGTCTCAAGAATTGGAATCTTCCTCCTGAATTTTCTAGTGAGCCTAATTGTTTGACTTGAGACATGATTTTTTTCGATTTGACATTTCCCCCTGCCCACTGTAAACTATAAAACTATAAAAAAAACTATAAAATAATTTGTATGATGCACTTCTGAGCTAACGTTATTCAAGAAAGACGACACTGAATTTTCGGGTGTAATGAGCACGTCTTTTGAATCCGTTCTGATGCGAAATAAATTTATCAAAGCTATTCAAAATCAATGAAACCAGCATGGAACGATTGAAAAACCTTTTTCTTCGGTCAGATACGACCGAAGAAAGAGGTTTTTCAATCGGGTTTTTAATCCCGCAGATATTAAAAAATTTGAAATTATATGAGGAACATTTCACAGCGGAAACTTTCTCCAACAAAGAAAGAATTTTTCAAATTGGACTCTTAGAAGCAGAGATATTGACAATATCATCAGTAATTCACAATTTTGCCCATGCAGTGGCCCGTAAAAAAACGATGATCATGCCATAATTATGGTGCAGTCAGACACTGGGTGGAACCAAGTGGGAAATTACGTAAGTGTTAATCAAATTTTCATTTGCATCGTAAATGTTCGTTAAGATTGTTTTAATATTAGGTGTGCAACTTAATTCTCGGCCACAGACTCGACACGTTGACAGCAAATTATAGCAAATCGAATACGTACATAATCAGGGAAATAATCCCCGTCGTGTTGGATACATTTGAGCCATCGGTCTGGGAGCTGCCGAATTCCACTGCGGAAAAAAAGGGCAGTTTCGAGTGGATAAAATCATCAATACTTGTGTGGACCTCCTCGACAGAAGTGAAGTGCGTATCACTCAGGTGATGCTGCAGGGAGCAAAAGAGGGGATAATCCGACGGGGTGAAGCCTGGAGAATACACCGGGTGAAACAAAATCTCCCATCCCAGATCGGTGATCGTGTTTAAAGTTGTTTTCGCGATGTGAGGACGTGCGTTATCGTGAAGCAACAGGACAGACTTTCTGCCGTTGCCGGTGTATGACCTTTTCGTCTCCATTGCGTCCCTCACACGAGTGAGTTGCTGACAATAACGCTCAGCATTGACCGCTTCACCAGGTTTGAGCAACTCATAGTGTACGACACCGCGCTGATCCCACCATATGCACAGCAACAACTTTCTGGCATGGATATTCGGTTTGGCGGTACTGGTGGTAGGCTGACCTAGATAAACCCACGATTTGCGCAGCATAGGATTATCGTTGAGGATCCACTTCTCATCACAGGTCAAAATCTTGTTGAGAAAATCCTTCTTCTTGAATCTGGAGAGCAAAGACACAGCAACATCGTAGCGTCTAGACTTGCTCGCAGCTGTGAGTTGGTCGGGCACCCAACGGTCCTCTTTGTGAATCCCGTTCAAGCTTGTGCAGGCGCTTTGCAATGGCTTGCCGTGTTACTCCGAGTTCCTGGGCGAGCTCTGACTGTGTGGGACAGGGATCTGCGTCCAACAGTTGTTCCAGTTCCTCATCGTCAACTTTCTGTGGCTGTCCCGGACGTTCTGCATCACGCAGATCGAAATTTCCCTGCTTAAACCGCTGGAACCACTTCTTACACTTACTGTAGGATACAGCAGCCTCACCCAAAGCAGCACAGATCATTTGCGGCACTTTTTTCAGCTGAAACCCAAACAGGAGGCAGTGCCTCAAATGTTGCTTCTCGAACGACATTGCTTTCACCGTTAACTTTCGTCCCTTCTGTTACTACAGCTATGAGCAGTTGCGGTTGCCTGGAAAGCCGTTCGATAGCGCTTCAATCAGCAGTTATCGCACACAGCTATTTGTATTTGCCGACGTTCTATGGTAGCTTGCGTTTAGGGGCCGATAATTAAGTTGCACACCTAATATTTGCTTCTCTTCCACATTATTGTGTCTTTTCTGGTGCATTATATTGTTTTATGAAAATAAATTCTATTATCATAATGTATTTATTTTTCAGAAAATCCTGAAGGTCAATAATTTGAAACGTACACTGGTCTGTGAAATAGACCTACTATATTATTCATTCAGGCACGTATGCAACGAGAGGTTCCAGGGGGGTCCGGACACCTCCCAAAGGTTACCCAACAAGAACAAAAAATGTGGATTTTTTTATTATTTTTTTTTTTTTTCAAAATTATTTAGAGGAAGCGATAAACAAATCTGTAACTGGGTAAAGGCACCGGGACACCTGCGCCTCAGCACGTGCCCCTGCCCTGAACCCATGCCTGCTGCCTACACATTAAACAAGTTAGTAAAATCATGCAATGCATTGATTATGATACGCTTTCCAACATACCAGAAATTATTACTCAAGTTATGAGGATAATGGCTGTGGAATAAATCTCGTTCCTGTGTCCTGACCTTTGACCCCATTTCGATGATATTCAACAGAACCGGTTCAGTATACCTCAAGAATAACATACTAAAGTTTTGTCGCAATAGAAGCAGTTTTACTCAAGTTATGAGAATAATGGCTGTGGAATAAATCTTGCTTTTGTGCAATGACCTTTGACCCCATTTCGTTGATATTCAACAAAACCGGTTCACTATACCTCCGGAACAACATAACGTTTTGTCGCAATCGAAACATTTTTAGGTAAGTTATGATGCTATGATGCGCAAGGGCAATGGCATGGATCCCACTCCAGTGTCCTGACCTTTGACCCCATTTCGCCCATTTTCATTAGGGTTCGTCCTTAGTGGCTCCCTACCAAAATCTAAAATTTCATCGAAATCGAACCATTTTTACGCAAGTTATGACGCATAAGGGCAATGGAATAAATCCCGCTCTTATGCCCTGACCTTTGACCCCATTTCGCCCATTTTCAATAGGGTTCGTGCCCAGTGGTTCCCTACCACATACTAAAATTTCATCGAAATCGAACCATATGTACGCATGTTATGACGCATAAAGGCAATGAAATGGATCCCGCTTTTATGTCCTGACCTTTGACCTCATTCCGCCCATTTTCAATAGGTTTCGTTCGCAGGTGGTTCCTTACCATACCAAAATTTCATCGAAATCGAACCATATGACTCATAAGGGCAATGGAATAAATACCACTCTTATGCCCTGCCTGACCTTTGAGCCCAATTTGCCAATTTTCAATAGGGTTCGTGCCCAGGTAGTTCCCTACCACATACTAAAATTTCATCGAAATCGAACCATTTTTACGCAAGTTATGATGCATAAAGGCAATTGAATGGATCCCGCTCCTATGTCCTGACCTTTGACCCCATTCCGCCCATTTTCAACAGGGTTCTTTCCCAGGGGTTCCTTACCACATACTTAAATTTCATTGAAATCGAACCATTTTTACGCATGTTATGATACATAAAGGCAATGGAATGGATCCCGCTCTTATGTCCTGACCTTTGATCCCATTTCATTTATTTTCAATAGGGTTCGTTCCCAGGTGGTTCCCTACCACATACTAAAATTTCATTGAAATCGAACCATATTTACGCAAGTTATGACGCATAAGGGCAATTGTATGGATCCCGCTCTTATGGCGTGACCTTTAACCCCACTTCACCCATTTTCAATAGGGTTCTTCCTCTGGTGGTCCCCTACCACATACTAAAATTTTGTCGAAATCGAACCATTTTTACGTGAGTTATCGTACCGACAGGCAGACGGACAGACGGACGGAAAAAGCTGGAGCATATACGCTTTTCAACCGTAGGTTGGAAACGTAAATAAAAGCAGTAAAGAACGTCTTAAGCTTCTTTGTGTATTCTATTAAAATGAATGAATGAATATAGAACGGTTCACTGAGAAAAACGTTTTGTTAATTCAGCAAAAAATTTTGTCGATATACAGTCAACAAAATTTTTTGTTGAATTTGCAAAATTATTTTGTTGAGCATTGTTGTTGTTTTAACAAAATTTATTGTTATCATGGCAAAATGTTTTGTTGCAGCAACAAAGCATTTTGTCATGATAACAATGTTTTGTTGGATCAAACAAATTCCCAAAAATCGACCTAATCATTTTGTTAAATAAACAAAACGTTTTGTCGTGATAACAATAAATTTTGTTAAATCAACAATAATTTTCAAAAAATAATTTTGCAAATTCAACAAAACATTTTGTTGACTGTATATCGACAGACTAGGCTGCCATCTGATGCTGACCTTGGCTACGTATAATGGACGCTCCCTATCTTCTGATTCAAGGCTTCTTGAATTGGAAGAGGAACTACAAAGGATCAAGTGGGACATCGTCGGGCTAAGTGAGGTAAGGAGAAAAGGAGAAGATCTCATTGAACTGAAAAGTGGACATCTCTTCTACTATCGTGGGACAGATACTGGCAGAACTAGTGATGTTGGATTTATAATAAACAAGTAACTGAAGGATGAAGTTGTAGAAGTTGAAAGTTCCTCTGACAGAGCTGCACGACTCTCGAGAAGATACTAGGCTCAGATTATTCAAACTTATGCACCCACCAAAAGTCATGCTGAAGAAGAAATTGAAGAATTTTATGAGGAAATTCGTGATCTAAATAATAAAGGTAAGCAGCACTTGAAGATAATTATGGGAGATTTCAATGCAAAAATAGGGCAACGGCAACAGGATGAAACTTCAGTAGGTAAATTCGGTCACGGCAACAGAAACCAGCGTGGAAATACTCTCGTAGAGTTTGCAGAGGCAGAAGGGTTTTTCATCTTGAACTCCTTCTTCAAGTAAAAGCCACACAGGAAATGGACATGGAGACATCCAAATGGGACGACAAGTGAAATTGATTTTATTATGTGTAACAAAAAATTCGTCATAGAAGACTGCAGTGTGCTAAACAAGTTCAACACAGGCAGTGACCATAGATTGGTGAGATGTAAGATGCACCTCAACACTAAACTGGAACGTGGCAAGCTCATAAGACAAACAAAATGTATTGACATAACCAACCTTAAAAAACACCATAATACCTTCAAGTTGGAACTGAAGAACAGATTCTCTGCTTTAGAAGGCCTAACATCGGAAGAAGTGGATATTTCTGAAGTTAACAGAAAAGTAACCAAAGTTCTTATGGAAACAGCAACAAAATTAGCTGGGTCTAAGAACAAGTTGCATGTGAACAAATTATCAGGAAAAACCAAAATGTTGATGCAAAAAAGAAGAGTGGTGAGGACAACTAAAGAAGATGTGACTTCCAAAGTGGAATATATAGAGCTATGCAAGACAGTACGAAAAAGTATCATTGACGACGTAAGGAAATTCAACTGTGAACTAGTGAGGAAAGCAATTGAAAACAACCAAAGCCTAAAGACAGCAAAGAGACATCTCAGTAAGGGGAAAAAACAGATTATGGCACTGAGAAAAGAAGATGGTTCTGTAACAAGAAATAGAGGCGAAATTTTGACAAGAGTGAAAGATTTCTACTCCAAATTATATGAAAGGGATGATACATGTACTCCAGACATCATGAAAGGTACCAGTACCAGAGTTCTTCAAATCCTTCCAGCAGAAGTTGCACATGCAATCAAGAACATGAAGCGGGGAAAAGCTCCAGGAGAAGATGGAATTACTGTAGACATCATACAAGAAGCAAGTGGAGAAATCGAAACAGTATTCGCCCAAATTTTCACTCGATGCCTTAATGAAGGGAAAATTCCTGAGGATTGGAACAACGCTACAATGATCTTGCTACATAAAAAAGGGGACATTGAGGATCTCAGGAACTACAGACCTATCAGCCTCCTATCAGTGGTTTATAAAATCTTCACTAAAGTTCTTTTACACAGCTTGAAGGTGACACTGGACATGGCTCAACCGAGAGAACAAGCTGGATTCAGGAGTGGCTACAGCACAATAGATCATATCCACGTACTGAGAGAACTAATTGAAAGAGCGAGGGAATATGAACTTCCATTGTGCATGGCTTTTATCGATTATGAAAAAGCCTTTGATTCGGTGAAACCATCAGCAGTTGCAATGGCTCTGAAATCCTGCGGTATTGAAGATGCATACATTAATATTATTAATAACATCTATGAAAATGCAAGTGCAAAGATTCGGCTGTTTGGAAATACAACACACATAAAAATTGGAAAAGGAGTGAGACAAGGTGACACCATATCTCCGAAGCTCTTTAATGCCACATTGGAAAATGTCTTTCAATCACTGAACTGGGAAAACAAAGGGATAAAGATTAATGGAGATTATCTAACCCACCTTCGTTTTGCTGATGACATAGTCATTTTTGCAACTACCCCATCAGAGCTACAGAGTATGATCCAGGAACTTGATCATACTCTGCTTTTACAAGGAATGAAGATTTATCGATTGATGGAGAAAAGCTGGAGATAACAGACACGTACGTTTATCTTGGACAGCAGATATCAAGTGAGGGTCACATTGGTGAAGAAATTAATCGGCGTACAAAACTTGCCTGGAGAGCTTTTGGAAGAAACAGCATAATTTTCAAGAGCAATATGCCATTATGTCTTAAAAGAAAAGTGTTTTATCAATGCATCCTTCCAGTGCTTACGTATGGTGCAGAGACGTGGACCTTAGCTAAAAGAGACATACAAATGCTGCAGACAACTCAAAGTAGCATAGAGAGGTGCATGCTTGGTGTAACCAGGAGAGATAAGAAGAGGAACTCGTGGATCCGAAAAATGACAAGAGTGGAAGACATCATGATCAGAGTTAAATCCCTGAAACGGCAATGGGCTGGACATACTGCCAGAAGAACAGACCATCGATGGACAGCCGAAATTCTAGATTGGATTCCAAGGGACAGGAAAAGACCCAGAAGAAGACCACATGGAAGATGGGTGGATGAAATTCGAAAGTATGCGGGAGTGACATGGAGGAGACTGGCACAAGACAGACCGTTGTGGAGGAAACTTGGGGAGACCTTCGTCCAGCAGTGGATTGATAATGGTTGACAATGATGATGATGATGATATTGACAAAAATTTTGTTCAATTAATAAAACGTTTTTCTCAGTGTTTGTTTATGAACTATCTCCAAGGCAAGTTTCAGTGCAGTTCAAATTGACAATTTAATATGTTTCTATAGATTTCGCATTTGATTTTTTCATTTATTCCTAGTAGCATTTTATCATTTATCCCTAATTTATTATTTTATTTCGATTATATCTGTTTGAAAATTTGTATCTGTAATCTCAGGGCTCCCCCTCCTTTCACCCTAAGAAGAGACGGTACATAGTAAGATGTACACTATGCATACGGCTGGTTAGTACAGCATATGGTCAATCATGATTAACTTACCACCTACATCTGCTATATATAAATTATTCTTAGTTTTGGTTCGGACAATCCCCCCCCCCCCCCCCCTCCCTTCCCGGAAACAAAATTCCTGGATACGTATCTGTCTTCATTAATAATAAATATCATTGCAAAATTGCTTAATATAACGTAATAAAACACACTCCAAACAAACAGACACAAACACGTCATGAGCCCTCACCGTTCAGCAAAAGAATAAATTTAGTGGTGGGTGGGCGCCATCTTGTCTTGTGCCCATGTCGTTAGAGACTCTTACATCGTCCCTGCATATCTCGCAAGTTCCTGCATTCGGGGTTCCTTTCCTTTCAAATTTCTTGAATGAAAACGCCTAATAGACAATGAAAAAAATGATTCAAGAAAAAAAAAAAAAAAACTAAGAAATGTAGTCTTCATTTCTGGTCAACCGATAGATGGCGTTTTACGCACTTGCCAAGATACGACATGTTATCGTGACGTGTACTATGATACGCCATGCTTTCTTGACGTGTCTACCGCGAATTCACCTTAGCCAGAAATCCAGATCATTCAATTCTTGGAAGATGCCTGCGTAAGGCAGGTGAAACACGTCACATCGCAGGATTTCTGAACATCGACCTGTTGTGTGTTTGTGAGAATTGAAGAGTTATCCGTTTTTGTTCTCATCAGATCTTCCGTTTTTCAGCTTTATTGTTTTTATTTCTCTACTTTACCAAATGGTGAATTCGGATGCAGTTTATTACACTTTTCAACTTCATTAAATTCTAACTACCTTCTTCGTTCAACGTCTTTTAGCTTCTTCGGGTTTCTGATGTACTTAACTACGTCCTGTTACCCTCTTCATATGTTTTAATTCGTTCATAAGTTTTAACATGGTCATCTTCTTCAAGATTCCAAGTAGAAGCTTACTCAAACAAGGTATGTGACTCCTCCTTTTGCATAAATCTGAGAAACATGTTAAACAGAATTTACTAAATAAGGTTATTAATGACCATTGTTTAAACCTATTTCCTTGAAACATTCTGAAAGGTTGTGTTGAAAAAAAAATTTTAACACTCCTTGTTTCAATGTCTTGTTCTTTATGCTTTTTTCCAGTTGAGACACCTGAATTGTAGACTGGAGACTGTGTACCTGCTGGTGAAACATTTTTCTCATTCTCTTCGTGGGAAAAAGTGCGCAATCCTTCATGGAAGAATCCCGATTAGGCATTCAAATGTTTTTCCAGCTTCACATTGAATATTGTACTCTCTGAAATGCTATCTCAGAGATCATGTCATACGTCCATGCCCTGTCTGTCTACATGCAACATAGACTAATAGCATTCACACAAACTGATAGTTTCCTTCTTTTTCCCTTATTGCTAGGGGGTTTAATGACCACTGTAACTCAATGAGCAATAAGCAGTCACGCGTCCCTAATTTAGGGCCACTGGTTCCAGGGAAGGGAGAGAGCCAGTACGGTAAACCGAGGACCCCATCTAGAACGAAAGATCAGCAGCCAGCACTTAGACAACGGCGTCATCGGGAAGGCTACTGTTCTTCTTCTCCACAGACAACACAAATTTTGCAACACACGTCTTGGAACAGTTTGTACACTTGCAAAAATAACAACACCAAGAAACCTTTTCAAATGCTCCCATAGAAAGAAATCTGGGGGTGTCAGGTCGGGAGACCTAGGCGGCTACAGTTCTTTGAATATAATTCTGTCCTGGAAAAAGCTGAGAATTTCTGCCATGCTTTTATTGGAGTTGTGGTACGTTGCACCATCTTGTTGAAAGTAACCATCTGCAAGTTCCTGATCGTCTAGCTGGTTCACAAACTCATTAAATATTTCCAAGTATTGGTCGGTATTCACCATGTCTTTAAAAAAATACAGGCCCGATGATACAGCGTCGGGACACTGCACACCATGCACAGATTTTCACTGGATGTAATGGCTCACGGATGGCGTGAGGATTATCACTGGCACATACCCGAGTACATTGAGGGCTTACATAGCCGGATAAATGGAACAATGCTTCGTCAGTAAAACATGTTATGTCCAACAGGGCGGGGTTTTCGGCGAAAATTTTTGGCAAACCTTTGACAATATGCCAGTCACTTTGCAAAATCCGATGCTCTAACTCGTTCACACCGTGATACGGTGCGGCATAATCTTCTCCTGTTTGGCTGCTCTTTGACATGTCGAATACGATCGTCCAGTCTCTTGGGATAGCCGCCGAATAGATTTTCCGTGGTGATGCCAACAACCGCTGCTTCACATCCTCTATTGTGTCCTCAGCCATCTGAGGTCGTCCGCTCGTTTGCGGATCCACCAAGCTTCCTGTTCTCTCCAGTTTCTTCGCCAAATTCAAAATAGTGGCTCTGGTGGGTGGTTTACGCCCACGACATTTCTTCAGAAACTCCTTCTCACATTGTTTGAAGGAACCAATTACTCAATACTGACGCACAATGAACACATGCTCTTTAATTGAGTACAGCATCTTCATTCGACGTCTTCGCTTAAACTGTCGGAGGAGACACGCTAATCCCATCATTACTAGACAGATAACGCGTCAGTGCGGCGCCACCAAACTGCCGGGCAGACATTTCATTCACAGGTAATGCCTGCCGACTGCTTCGTCAGGGAATAAAGAACCGCTCCGTTCGGGTTTCACGCTCATCGTATATTCCCCATCTCATATATTCCACATAATAAGTGTTCAGTCCCGAGTGAATCACCCACCCAGCTTCCGGGAGACATTTTATTCACAGGTAATGCCTGTCGAATGCTTCGTCCGGGAATAAAGAACCGCTCCGTTCGGGTTTCACGCTCATTGTATATTCCCCATCTCATATATTCCACATAATAAGTGTTCAGTCCCGAGTGAATCACCCACTCAGCTTCCGGGAGACATTTTATTCACAGGTAATGCATGTCGACTGCTTCGTCGGGGAATAAAGAACCGCTCCGTTCGAATTTCACGCTCATCGTATATTCCCCATCTCATATATTCCACATAATAAGTATTCAGTCCCGAGTGAATCACCCACCCAGCTTCTGGGAGACATTTTGTTCACAGGTAATGTTTGTCGACTGCTTTTTCAGAGAATGAAGCACCGCTCGCTCCGTTCGAGTTTCACGATCATCGTGTATTCCCCATCTCATATATTCCACATAATGAGTGTTCAGTCCCGAGTGAATCACCCTGTATATCATCCTATTCTCCCTTCCCAACAGGTACAAGAACAGGGTTATGGTTAATTAATTTTTCTGCGTGGCTGAATTACGTTAGGCTATCATTTTTTTTCTATTTTGGTTGATGAAGAACATATTAGAATATTCTCCTTTCTGAGCTTCACTAAGAGATCATTTGTCATTCCACTCTGCAGTATTTTTCTCAGACAAGTGCTACAGCTGCACTGCATGGGGATGGAATTTCATCCTATACTTCTCAACAAAGTAAACTGTTTATAAATTGCATACTGACCATTTTTCCCAGCGAAGGAACTAAAAAAGAATAATCCAAGTTAGGCCACTGCCTTCCAGAAGCTAATTACCTCCATATTTGGTGAATGTAATGTTGTTTTAAATACACCAGACTGTGAATACTCAAGAAACGCTTACAACGTAGTAAGCCCGTTTATTTTTGTGGTGTAATACGAATAAAGATTCGTCAAGTTTTTGGTTTCCACTAGGGGGATCTTTATGCGTATTACACCACAAAAATAAACGAAGTAACTACGCCATAAGCGTTTCTTGAGTATTTGGTGGACGTTTTGTACTGCTGTGATTTGCGTTGTTTTTTATTTATTTATTTTTTTTTTGGGGGGGGGGGGGGATCTTGGTATACTTTAGAAGTGATATCCTCCGGCATTCACATTGTTCTTTTCGTGTTTTCGAAAATTCATTTATTTGCTTTAAATGTATAGCCCATAAAATCTTATCACCTATATAAAGTTGGAGTTCCGATCTGCTTAACCTACGCACGGAAAGCGAAAACTTTGCTGCATTCCTGGCAAATGTTGGATAATCCAGAAAACAATAGGTCATCCCTTTAGGCAGTAAACGAATTCCAGATTTAATTTCCGCTTATAAATACACTGAGTGGCCACTTTATTATGTCCACCCCCTCAGTACTTCGTTGGGTCATCTTTTGCCTTTAATACTGCGTCGATTCTTCGTGGCGTGGACTCCACGAGATGTTGATAGGTGGTTTGTGGAATCTGAGACCATTCTTAATGAATAGCACTTTTAAGGAGTGTGAGATTGCAGGGTTGTGGATCCAGCTGTCTGATTGCTCGTTCAACTTCATCCCATAAATTCTCAATGGGGTTGAGATCTGGAGATGGTGGGGGCCACCTAAGCAAAGTAAACTCATCGGCATGTTCCTGAAACCAATCCTGTACAGTACGAGCACTATGGCAGGACGCATTATCTTGTTGAAAGTAGCCATCGCCATTGGGATAAACCATCCAACACATGACAGGATGCACTTGGTCCGCAACGATGTTTAGATCTGATGTGCCAGTCAGACGTTGATCAAAACGAATTAAAGGACCCAAAGCATGCCAGGAAAACATTCCCCAAACCATAACGTTGCTTCCACCAGCTTGAAGGGTTGTAGCAATGCATTTGGGGTCCATGCTTTCGTGCTGTTTCCCCCATATTCTCACTCGGCCATCGGTATGGTACAACTGAAAACGTGATTCATCGGACCACATAATTTGTTTCCAATTATCGACTGTCCAATCCTTGTACTCCTGTGCGAACTGGAGACGTTTTATCTTGTTAACTGCAGACAGCAAAGATGTTCGAACAGGCCTTTGGCTGCCATATCCCATTCGATGCAGCGTACGGTGAACAGTGCATGCAGAGATCATTTGAGGGGATCCTTGATTAAGATGGTCTGTAATTTGCTGCACTGTTGCCCTTCTGTTGTCTTTACCAGTCTGGACACTCTCCGTTCCGCCCGAGCAGTCACTAGTTGATGGCGAGCACGCGTTGCACGTAGAGACCCAGTTTTTTTGGCTGACAGTCCAGTCTTTAAACACTTTAACAACAGCTGCTCTGGAACATTTCACGAATGCGGCGGTTTCGGTGATACTCTCTCCATGGCACCGAGCTCCTACAATAATCCCACGTTGAAAGTCCGTTAAATCGCATTTTTTACCCATCTCGTCACCCAAAAATCACTTCTACTACTGTCGTAAGCACTAAGCTTTCCCTTTTTATACTACCCTCGCCCTCTGGCGGCAACAGCGTGCAGCCATAGCTCATTTGCTTAAAACTGTCAGGTGGTCATAATAAAGTGGCCACTCAGTGTATAGAGAAACAACATGATCCATTTGCTACTGACGTCCGTTCTTTAGAACTGCTTTAAATGTACTTATACTTTACTTAACAGATAATATAGTGTAAAAAACCATTTTGCCGGTGTAAACATTCTCCGGAGCCGAATGTTCTCCGAATTTAGCTGCACTAACAAAGTTTGTTGCTGAAGCCTCACCGTCAGGAAGTGGTGTGCAGAAGTATTGTATCACCTGCAAAAACCGTTAATTTTTAAGTTAAACTCTTCGTTTAACTAACTAATTTGCTTACTTATTTCATCATTTGTGTGTCATTTGGTGCAAAATTTAATGGAGAATTCGAAAACGTTTTAGTTTTTCCTGTAGCTACTTCTGTTCTTAAGATACCTTGCAAAAATCATGACCAAGTCAAAATTATTATGAAAAGGATCATTTATCCAATGCTTAGGTTTACAGCAATAAATCCTTTTTGCAATTCATAAAGAATGAAGTAACATTTAAATACAGAAATGTAATGAAGCAAAATTATGAAATGTACCTAATATTTTGTTGCAGCTTTAATCATAGCTTTGCATCTTGATGGCATACTGTGAATAGCGTTTTGTTAAAAGATTGGGCTGAACAATACAATCCCAAATTTGAATTACATCTTCAATGAGTTGAATTTTGGTCATTGGGTTCCTTTTTGATAGTTCATACGACACTTTGAAGCACAAATGTTTGATCCGGTTTAAGTCGGAGACTGTGGTGGCCGAACAATATGCTGAACATCCCCCCCCCCCCCCTGAAACCACTTTTTCACTACTTTAGCAGGATGACAGGGAGTATTGTCATCTTGAAAAATAAAATTTCCGTCATAAAGTCTCCTAGATAATGGTAGCATCTTGTTTTCTGATATCCAGATGTATTTCTGGACATTTACTGTATCACCGATAATATGGAGGTTCCCAACGTCATGTGCACACATGCAGCTCCAAACCTTGACCTTCACCGGATGCTTAACAGTAGTCACTAAGCAACTTGGATGGAATTCTTCATGCTTGAATCTCCTTTCATAGGCACTACTCTGAGTTCCATTAAGGCAAAATCCTGATTCATCACTGAAAAGAACATTTTCCCATTGCTTGGTTGTCCATGAGACATGCTGTTTTGCCAACTGAAGTCTACCCTGTCTTTGATTTGCAGTTAACAGTGGTTTACGCCTGCCTTTGTAGCCACGTAAATCATAGTGAAGCAGCCCCTTCCTAACAGTAGATGTACAAAGAGTCACTTTAGACATCTGTACTTTAAACCATGTACATCAGTCACTTTAGACCATCTCCAAAGCAATTCAGGTGAATTGAGCCTCCTGTCTGCCAAGCTTAGCTTTCCGAGCACTCTGTCCTGTCTGGTTGTAGTGTGTCTGGGCCTTCCACTGTGACGCATGTTTTTAATATCACCAGTGTGTTTTACTTTCTTCAGAAGCCTTTTAACTGTAGATCGTTTACAGCCCACGTTGTCAGGTTTTCTCTTCAAGAATATCCCTCTTCACGTAATAGAACAACCATTTTTTACTCTGCCCGCTCTGGACAATTCCGTAGTTCTAACCATTATTAAGAATGTACACAAATTATACAATAATAACAAGAAGAAGCGACCACTACAATACTCTAGTAATTCTACGTCAAGCTTTATAAAGGCTGGAGTAGGATTTGGATAGCATTCGGAGCCAGCCAGTCAGGTAAAAGAATGTCTGTGATTGGCTGGATTCTTCAGTACTTGACATTTATACGCAACTAACGTGAATTTCAATGTGATATGTCATATCTTAAGAACAGAAGTAGCTACACGAGAAATCAAGATATTTTTGGAATCTCCATTGAGTTTGGCATCTAATAACATATAACGATGAAATAACTATAAAAATTAGTTAGTTAAAAACAAGAGTTAAACTTTAAAATTCATGGTTTTCGCATGTGATGCAATACTTTTTCACACCACTGTACGTCACAATGCATACTAAAAAAACGCCGTACACTTACTCAAAAAAGTGGCTTGTGTGTACACACGTAAAACAAGAAAGATAACACCGAATTTTCGGGTGTAATAAACACGTCTTTTGAATCCGTCCTGACGCAAATTAAATTTATCAAAGCTATTCAAAGTCAATGGAACCGGTATGGAAAACAATAGATTTGACGAAAGAAAGAAGATTTTAAATCGGGTTTTTAATCCCTCAGATATTGCTGTAAATGGAATCGTGATCCTACGAACTCTTAGAAACAGAGATATCGACAAAAATAAGATGTGACTTTACGTCCCCTGGTGGGAAAACCATGCATTATTTTAGGAAGAAGTATTCTCAAAAGGTTTATCCATATAAGCGGTATCGGTCTAAGAAAAAAATTAGTCGAGTTTTCAGGAGCCCATATTTTGCTACAAATACATCAGAAGCAGAAATTAACACATATGACCCCTGGTGGCCAAACCATTCTTTACCAAACATTAGAAATTACGTGAAAAATTATTTCCATCAGGCCTTGTATGCGATACAGGAATAATTTTTCAAATCAGAGCTTTAGGAGCAGAAATAACGCAGAAAATGCAATTTACCTTTGTGCCCCCTAGCGGAAACTCTATGATTTACTTGTAAATTTTGAATTTATAGCAAACACATTTCGCATCGGAAACACTATCCAACGAAGAAGGAATTTTTCAAATCAGACTCTTAGAAGTAGAGATATTGACAAAAATAAGATATACATCTACACTCCCTGGCGTACAACCCATGCATTATTTCAAGTAGAAAATTTTCCTAAAAGGTTTCTCGACATGAGTAGTATCGGTCAACAAACGACTTTTTTTCAATCGAGATTATTAGAAGCTCATATTTTGCAGCGAATACATCAAAAGCGGAAATTGAGACTTACGCCACCTGGTGGCCAAACCATTTTATTTGTAAACATTAGAAATTATGTACAAACGATTTCCCATCAGGAGCTGTATGCGATGCAGAAAGAATTTTTCAAATCGAAGATTTAGAAGCAGAGATATAGGGGAAACGCAATCTACCGCTACGCCTCCTAGCGGAAAGTCTATGAATTACTTGAAAATTTTGAAGTCATATGAAAGACATGTCACACGGAAAACACTGTCCAACAAAGAAGGAATTTTTCAAATCGGACTCCTAGAAACAGAGATATTGACAAAAATAAGATATACATTTACGCCCTCTGGCGTATAAACCATGCATTATTTCAAGAAGAAAATGTTCCTAAAAGGTTTGTCGACATGAGTAGTATCGGTCAACAAACGACTTTTTTCAATCCAGATTTTAGAAGCTCATATTTTGCTGCAAATACAACAGAAGCGGAAATTAAGCTTTACGCCACCTGGTGGCCAAACCATGTTTTTACAAAAAATAAGAAATTGTGTGCAAACGATTTCCCATCAGGAGCTGTATCCGGTGCAGAAAGAATTTTTCAAATCGGAGATTTAGAAGCAGAGATATAGGGGGAAACGCAATTTATATTTACGCCCCCTAGCGAAAAGTCTATGAATTACTTGAAAATTTTGAAATTATATGAAAACCATGTCACAATGAAAACACTATCCACCAAAGAAGGAATTTTTCAAATCGGAATCCCAGAAGTAGAGATATTGACAAAAGTAAGATATATATCTACGTCCCCTGGCGGAGAAACTGTGGAATATTTTAGGAGAAAAACATTCCAAAAAGGTTTATCGATGTGAGTGGCATCAGTCCACAAAATAATTTTTTCAATCGTTACTTTAGAAGCTCAGATTTTATGGCAAATACTTCAGAAGCAAAAATTAACACTTACGCCCCCTGGTGGCCAAAGTATTCTTTACCAAAAATTTGAAGTTCTATGCAAAATATTTTTCATCAGGAGATGTATCCGCTGAAGAAAAACATTTTCAAATCGGAGCTTTAAAAGAAGAGTTATCGGGGAAAATGTAATTTACTTTTACGCCCCCTAGCGGAAAATCTGTGCTTAATCTGAAAACGTAACTATATCTAAAACACTCTTCGACATAAATGGAATCGAAAAATAAAAAAAAATTTCAATCGGATAATATATATATATATATATATATATATGGAATAAAACGTATTTTTGAATTCGACATCATCTGCATTTACACCCTCTAGCGTTGAAATTGTACGTCGTAAAAAAAAAACGAAATGAAGGATCATAATTCGCATATTTCAAGCTACCCAATGCGGGAAGAATTTTTCAAATCGGACTAATAGTTGCAAAGATATCGTGGGTACAGACGGACGGACGGACGGACAAACCGATAACCTAATCACGATCTTTTTTTACAAAAGACGTGCTAAAAAAAGGAGTGGTGAATTTAAGCTATGCTTTCATTACATCGGAGCCATACTTTCAGCTGTCAGATATTTTTGTGTGTTTTCTTCCTGTGAAAATGGCAGATACTGAAAATGAAATCAATCGTTACGTAAATTAATAACATTTGGGAAATTGATGAAAGTAGGCACTTCGGAGAGATTCCAAGAGAGAGAATTTTAGATCAAAATATTCTTAGTGAATGAAAGGATTCCTCCACAAAATTCTTTCGGTTGTTGTTTGGGACACGACAAAATTATATCATAAAAAATGCGGTAGGCGGCTACGTATCTAGGAGGATGGATGCGAGGGTGTGGACCTCCCCTCGATATATTTAAATATGCATGTTATAAATAGACAGCTTTTTGCAGTAGCGCCAAAAAAATCGCAAAGGCAATGCATATAACCACGAGCTTTTACAAATTATTGAATTGAAGTAAATATTTATATCTGATGTGGAGTTCCCACTCTAAACTGATCAGTTTACAATAGAAAGTAGTAATACTGAATTTTTGCGTTCACTATGAGAGCACAACCTACATATATACAGTATGGAAAAACATTAAAGGTGGAGAGCCGACCCGGTGGCACAGTGGTCTAAGCGATGGCCTCTGACCATTTGTCCGAAAGCGGTCCGAGTTCGAATCCCAGTGAGGCATCGTTGTTGTGTTTGTCCTACGGCACTGACTCTCCCCCTTCCCTGGAACCAGTCACCCTAAATTAGGGACGGACGACTGCTTATAGCCCATTCAGTTGCTCACGGTGGTTGTTAAACCTCCAATAAAAAATAAAGATAACAATGCCGAAAGACAAGCACACTACCCATGAAGCATACGGGACAAAAATTTGGCCCGCCCGGACGAACGGCCAGAAGACATCGTTTTGACTACTGCGTCACTGGGACGGCGGTGTTTTTTTGCAAGGTCACTGGACCTAAGGATACCAATGCCGAAAGACAAGCACATAACCCATGTATCATTCGGGACTAAAACTAGGCTCGTCCGGAAGTACGGCCAGAAGTCACTGACTACTGCGTCATTGGAGCGGCAGTGGTTGTTTGCAAGGTTCGCGGGATAAGGATACCAATGACGAAAGACAAGCACACCACCAATGAATCATACAGGACTAAAACTAGATCCGAACGGCCAGAAGTCGCTGTTTTGACTACTGCGTCACTGGGACGGCAGTGTTTTTTACAAGGACACGGTACCTAAGGATACCAATGCCGAAAGGCAAGCACACCACCCATGAATCATCCGGGACTAAATATTGACCTTTCCGGAAGAACGGCCAGGAGTCACCAATTTGACTACAGCGTCACTGAAGCGCCAGTTGTTTTTTGAGAGGTCACGGGGCATAAGGATACCAATTTCTAAATCTTTTGAGATGGGTAGTAGAAGACGAGACTGTTTGCTTTGAGCTGTTCTAATCTAATTTACTTTGCCTTGTTTTTTTCCTAGCAACGTCTCCGAAATTTTGGATAATATTGTAGAAGCAAAACAAAGTTTTTTAAAGATTCAACGATTTTGAAATGTCTTCAAAGGAATGTATTTGCTTGATTCTCATAGATAGAAAGTCATTTTTGTTTTCTGTTGTCACCTGGTAACACAGTCTACGAGGATTCTTTTAACTTGATATGATGCGTGACTTTAACAATTGACCACATTGATTAGTTCACATGCACTTTCAGGTAAATTATTGGAATCTCTCTTCGAAACCTAATTATGATATCCCTTTTGTGCAGTTTTCATTTTTTATAAGCATTCTTATTCATGAATCTTCAACGCTTCATCTACGGAAAGAAACGATTTCCAATAAAAAAAAATGGCCATCTCTTCATTCGTTTTATGACTTATGTCAATATTTATCCAATGAATTATTTCTATTACATAATGAGCTGCAATTCCGTGTTCTTCTCAGAAAATGAATTTCATTACCTATGTACATGCAACAAATTTTTGTAAGAAATGTGACGCAGTAGCCATTTGGAAGTATGTGTCAGATACAAGCTCAAATCTTATTTCTCTGAAATCGTCAATGAAAGATGGGACTCCCTGTTGCAGTAAGTGTACTAGTGACGCCCAAGAGTGAAATTTTCACGCACCTATTATGAGATATATGTACATTTCTGTGTCAAATACCTTTTCATCGAAAGTTTAAGTTCCTTTTTGACAGAATCTCTTGGCTCTGTTAAGCCGTTTAAGAATTATTGGTATGGATTTTTACGTAAATGGTGCCTTTTGCGTATAACATCCCAAAACGTTTGAAGGAACATTGCCTACTAAGAGTATAAAAAATTATCTCAATAGCTTACAAACCCACAGCGAAGTATTTATGAAGAAGGTTCCGATAATGCGAAATATAAGGATTTCCTCCATCGAAAAGAGAGAAGATATCATATATTCTACATTTTTTCCGATATTGATATTTTTTCACATTTCAGGAATTAACACTTCTCACGACTGGAAGAAAAAAAGAGATAGCTTTGCAAATAGATGCTTAAAATACATGCCAATCGTCTTTTTTACCATTTTAAGTCTTTATTTCATTTATACATCGATTCACGCTCTGAAATCTCCTCATCCCACACATTTGTACGCTTGCTCTTTGATTATAAATTCATTAGGTCTACTTATTAGGTACATCATTTTTTTTAAATGGCGCGAAATAGCAAGCCCTTTGGGAAAGCTATCTGAAATCAGTTGTATTTTTCTGAAACAACATGGATTACTCGAAGCAAAGAAAATGGCATACAGATACTGCCTACCAATCATATTGCTACAATTCACAGGAAATGTTTTCTATTCTATATTTAGAACCGAATACGAGGACGATATATACGAACAGCTTTCGTATGCTTTGTTTTCCTTGCGCTCAAAACCAACCTTGTTGGATGCATATTTGGTAACATATCTTATCGAGCTCTGCAGGTACCTTATCGCGTTCCTTGTTCCCGGAATTTTTCTCATTTATTACACATGTATTTGTTACATATTGAAAAATACGTTCGAAAGTTATGAAATTCAGTTGAAGAAAACAGAAACTTCCGATTTCATTCCGTTGTTGGACATGCACAAGAAACTGGAAGAAACCGTTTCGTCTGTAGATGATGCCGTTGGCTGTACGGCTGCTTTATTAATAACTTTCTCTTTTGCAAATCTTTTTCTTTGCGTATTCATACTGTTTTTGCAAAATTTGAAACACGACTTCCTGATATGCTCCCTCGCGTTTTTTATGACAGCAAATGCAGCGTATATCACATTCTTGACTCTAGCGGCGTCCCAGGTGTCAGAAATGGCTGATCGTGTGCGCAGTACTATTCGCTGCTTGTTCAGTAGATGCAGTACAGACCAGGTACTCACAAAATTCGTCTTGAACTTCCAACAAAACTCGCCAGTTCTAACATTATGGAAAGTTGTACCTCTGAAAAGAAGTACGCTGCTAAGCTTCGTTGGTGTGGTTATTACCTACAGCATCCTTTTTGCTACAGTACATAAAGTCACATAATTTCTGTGGCGTCCTTTGGATACATATGATAAATTATTGAATACCGAATTAATTAGCTTACATGTTCCACTGTATCCTTTTATGTTACAATTGTCCTTAGACGGTAAAATTTCTCAAAGTTCACCCGGTGACATTAGTAACGTATAAAGGGTTGAATAAGCACAATTTTCTGAACGTGGAGTATCAGCTGACAAACAAAAGTGAACAACTTTGTAAACAAGTGACGTGATTTTGGACGAGTTTTCGAAAGAGGTGAAATCACTCTGTGTATGCTTATGTTATACTTGGTTTGTGCTCCTTTTTACACTAAATATGTTGCTAACCATGTACCGAAGCCTCAAAAGTATTGTAAACAGCTGAAAAATTCATAAAACTGCACTATTAAAACAAGATGTAAAGCCATTGAAGTACAGAAAATACATTGTCGATATACCATGAGCCAGTGCAGCAGTTCTGAACGTTTCTTAACCGTCACGTTGACTTTAAAATTGAGATGCATTAATCAAAGTAATAAATTGCTGCCAGTTATAGGAACTGTTCCTAACATTTCCTAAAATAACTCAAACAATCCGACTCTAGGTATACAGGAAGTCTGTATTTCATAAACTGAGTTCTGTATCAGTGTTGTATTATGATGTGTACTCTAAATTTCATTTTTTGTTGCTTTCTCTATGTAAATTTGAGGTCATTCTCTTTTATCGTTTTCAATCTTAACGTTATAGCGGAATGACGTTAACAACAATTCTAAGGTCAGAGAACGTGACGTATACATATGACAGATAAGAACTAGAAATATATAATGTTGAAGCAGCAGCCTGTATTGTGGTGTTAACCTGTGTTACGCTGAAGTTGTGTTTACTCCAAGGCTGCGTGTTGAGTTGTGTTATTATATATTTAGTGTTTGGAATTAAAGTTTTCAGTACATTAATTAGCTTCAAAATATGGGTGCTGTTATAAATAAAGTCCTCTATGAATAGTTCTTATGAGATGTTGACAAATTAAGGAAAGAACTGTAAGTAACTATTTCTTGAACTTTGTTTGAGTGACTTTGTTTCACTTCGAGAAAGAGAGTGTAAATAAGATGTAGTATTCTCGAAATCGTAAGTAGTGTTCTCCAAGACACAAATAGTAAAGAACGCTACAGTATATAATGACGGTCTTATATACTAAATACTAGCGTTAAAGCCATTTGTCGGTGGCGGAAATGGATTCATATGCTCCGAAGCCAAGTGCTTTCCCAATTCAGCTATACCCACGATGTTTTTTGCTGCAACTTTGCCGTCTTGACATGTGCGTCACTTCTGCGGTAGGTACGTCACATGTATCCCCTTTTGAGAAAGGGCTGGGAAAAATCGTAGGTTTCCAGGTCAACCGGCAAACCACGCTTGAAGGAGAGCTCACTGTAGAAGAAGGAATTCTGACTAATTCCAGACGATGTGTTGAACGAACATAGCACATGCATGTATATCCCCCCTTGAGAAAGGGTTGTGACGGAATCGGAGGTTTCCTGGTCAGCCGTGAAACTACGCTTGAAGGAGAGCTAACGGATGAAGAAGGAATTCTGACTAATTCCAGACGATGTGGGGAATGAACATAGCACATGTCACGTATATCCTGCTTCCCTTGAGAAAGAGCTGGGATGGAATCGGAGGTTTCCAGGTCAGCCGTGAAACTATGCTTGAAGGAGAGCTCACTGTAGAAGAAGGAATTCTGACTAATTCCAGACGATGTGTGGGACAAACATAGCACATGTCACGTATATGCCCCCTTGAGAAAGAGCTGGGACAGAATCGTAGGTTTCCGGGTCAGCTGGCAAACCACGCTTGAAGGAGAGCTAACTGTAGAAAAAGGAATTCTGACTAATTCCGGACGATGAGTGGAGAGAACATGGCACATGTACGTGTATCCCTCCTTGAGAAAGGGCTGTGACGGAATCGTAGGTTTCCGGGTCAGCCAGCAAACCACGCTTGAAGGAGAGCTCACTGTAGAAGAAGGAATTCTGACTTATTCCAGACGATGTGTGGAACGAACATAGCACATGCACGTATATCCCCCCTTGAGAAAGGGTTGTGACGGAATCGTAGTTTTCCGGGTCAGCCGACAAACCAGCTTGAAGGAGAGCTCACTGTAGAAGAAGGAATTCTGACTAATTCCAGACGATGTATGGAAGAAGCATCACACATTTTTCGAAGCGTTGCAGAAAGAATTCTCATTTGTTCCAGACGATGTGGTGAACGATCATCACACATTTTTCAGAGAACACAACGGCCAGGAGATTCATTTTACGATTGGGCGCCAATATAACGAAATAAACAATATTTGTCGATGACGAAGCCCGAATCCACATCCTTCTGCTCCGGAGAAGAATGTTTTCCCAATTAAGCTACAGCGACAGAATATTTCTCTGAAACTTTGCCGTCTTGATATGTGCGTCACCTCTAAACTGGGTACGTGACAAAAACTAATTGTGTCTTTTAAAACAACAACATTCACGTGATGACTATTTGAGTTCCCAGAGGCACAAAGGTCAGAGCGGATTTTTTGTGTGCGTGCGGGCGTGTGTGTTTCAGGCATTGCAGAATTCCCTGCTCTTGATAAAATTTTAGTAAGTAATATTTTAAATTTTCAGATACTCCTGTGAAATATTACCGACAAACGTTTTGATCATAACAGCGTTGTGTGTTTGTTTCAAGTGCTAAATTTCTGCGATAGGAAAGCAACGTATTTGGATAAAAACTTCATTGATAAGAAAACGACGCATTTGAGCTAATTCTTCAGTTACTGATATTAATTCACCTTTGTTAAGATTTAGACCGAAAACAGCAATTGAGACTTCCATATTTCACATTTCTGTGTCACGATTTAAACCAAAAACAGCAATTAAGACTTCCAAATTTCACATTTCTGTGTCAAGATTTAGACCAAAAACAGCAATTGAGACTTCCATATTTCACATTTCTGTGTCAAGATTTAGACCAAAAACAGCAATTGAGACTTCCATATTTCACATTTCTGTGACAAGATTTAGACCAAAAACAGCAATTGAGACTTTCATATTTCACATTTCTGTTCGACTGTCAGAACTGGGAAGTTTTCAACTATAGCGTGAGACGTAGTTTGGTGAATTTACTTAATCATCCAGACGCCCTCGATGTAGAATTAAAATTCGCCAGTGAGGAGATTTATCTTTTTCTGCAAATTAATTATCTTATCCCCTTACCTGATGAGCCAGCCGCTGCTTCTAAATCCTCAAATGCATTTTTTTCTGGTGTTTTTACTTAAACCAGGACTGATCCAATGTAAGTTTTTATAGATACTAGGTAAACAGTGTCTTTACAATTCAATATCGCAGTTTGACATTAACCTTATTATACATTATAAACAATATGTTTCGGAATAATTCTCAAATATATTGATACATTTGATCTATCTTGACGCGAGATACGATCCCGGAACCGACGACCGCTCAAGTGGTTGTTAAGGGAAGACGGAAGAAACTCTTCCAGCCATGTTATTAAAATTATAAATTTTATGTATGTTATTCTCAGAACCCGTTGAAGACAGGTACTCGAAATTTGGTACGATTATAGAATGAATTCTTCTGTATACATTAGCATGTTTATAAAATCATATATTCAAAAGAAAAGATGTGACGATTGTTCAAATCGTTACCTCAATTAGGTGTCATTTTTTACTACCACAAAAATTTATATCTTAACAAATACTAAAGCTACCTACCTATCAAAGTGTCAGTTTATGTAGTATCACCTTTAAAACATATTTAGAAACTTTTAAAGTTAAGCGGTGAGTAATTTCTGACAAAAAAGTCATATAGACTTGCAAAAATGCATTATTATTAAAAATCCCTTTAATTAGACATTAAAGTTTTGGAAAATTAATAATTGCCTACGGTTTTGAAGATGACAATCCGATTTTTGGCGTAAATGTGACAAGGATGGTAAGTCAGATAATATCCGAAAACTTGAAAATTTTCATCGTCCTGGAGCGGGACTCGAATCTGCGTCTCCCAGAAAACGCCCGGGTATGCTAACCATACCCGGGCGTTTTCTGGGAGGTTGCTTCGACCACCCAGAGCGACCAAGTTTCAAGTTTCCGATCAATTTAAATTTAACCATCACAGGGTTCGCTAGTCGAAGCAACCGGCATTCATGTTTAGCGAATCTGGAGGTTAAGAATCTTATCCCGTGCTTGCCCGGAGAAGCAGATAAATCATGAAAGAAATACGGGATTACGCCATATAATAAAAATTTTGAAGACGACAATCCGATTTTTGGCGTAAATGTGACAAGGATGGTAAGTCAGATAATATCCGAAAACTTGAAAATTTTCATCGTCCTGAAGCGGGACTCGAACCCGCGTCTCAGTTAGCATACCCGGGCGTTTTCTGGGAGACGCGGATTCGAGTCCCACTTCAGGACGATGAAAATTTTCAAGTTTTCGGATATTATCTGACTTACCATCCTTGTCACATTTACGCCAAAAAACGGATTGTCATCTTCAAAATTTGTATTATATGGCGTACTCCCGTATTTCTTTCATGCCTACGGTTTGTTCAGGATTTTCAGCAACATTGGAAATCAGTATACTCCTGAATTGTAATATAGTGTGGAAGGAATATTCTGTTTTGTATCTTTTTAATCAGATAGGTACATCAGTGGGGGGGGGGATTAGCCCACGACTGACGGTTGCAGTTGGTCATTCAACCTAAGGATTCTGGAGCTAACCGCAGAATCTCAGAAAACAGCTGAGTGATATGTAGGTATGTAGGAATATTCTCATAATACGTGGAAAATACGCCATTATAATTAACACAGCAATCAGACATCTCTGAACTGACTGTTCTTCACCTGTGGAAGAAATATTCTTCTCATAATACGTGGAAAATACGTCATTATAATTAACACAGCAATCATACATATCTAAATTGACTGTATTTACTGTTTCTTCACGTAATATCAGTCATATCAGAAAACTTGAAAATTTCATATCGCCTTGGAGCGGAAATCGAACCCACACCTCCCTATTACCGTTTGAGAATCGGGAGATGAACGAACGGTAATCGGGAGAAAACCTATTCAGAAACAGAAACAATAGAAATACAATATCACTGATTAAGAAACCTATTCTTAATCAGTGATATTGCATTCCTATTTTCAGTTTTGTAAACAAAATCAGTTAATTTGTGGCAGTATATTTTAGAATTATAACTGCTATAAGGTAATTAAAATTACAGGAATCGCCTGCCGATTTTCAGAAAGTAGATCTGTTTATCATAATTAATCAGAGAGCTTAGTTTACTAGTAACAACAAAGAGAGCTTACTAAAGAAACTATTTTTTACAAGGTTCCTTATGATCTACAAGTAATTAAATTCAAATATGTTAGTGCCCACAGCATTTCTTATAAAATGTCCAGTTTCCACTGGACATTTGCCTGGGGTAGGTCCCCCAGGAGGTATGTCTAGAAGAAACACTGGGCGTGGAAAGAATCTGCATATTGAAATCAGAAAATTCTGTCCAGCCATAATGCTTGTATTACGTGCCGTCCACATTTTTGCACCATTATAGGCCCGAAATCTAATTACGTGTAATTCTGGAATTGATATCCAGAAAATAAAACGAGTATTAACTGTGAGAGCTAGAAATGTGAGGCGCCCTCCGTTTTGGGGCTGCGTTGGTCCAGTGGTCAGATTTCTCGGCTATGGACCTGACAATCCTGTATTCGAGTCCAGCTGCATCACCAAAGATCCGTTGCCGCCCCGGTGGCGCAGTGGTCTAAGCGATGGCCTCTGATCATTCGTCCGTAATGGGTCCGGGTTCGAATCCCGGTGAGGCATGGATGTTGTGTTTGTCTTACGCCACTGGCTCTCTCTCCCTTCCCTGGAGCCAGTGACCCTAAATTAGGGACGGGCGACAGCTTATAGCCCATTGAGTTGCTCACGGTGGTCGTTAAACTTCCAATCAAAAAAAGAAAAAGATCCGTTGCACTTTGTGGATGTTTTTTTTTTTTATATAACTCACAATAGGTATATGGCACCGATTGATACGAAATTTAATACCCAGTACTTTACCAAAAATGATGGGTTGATCAGGTTTTGGCAGAAATCAGGGGCTCCCCGGTGGTGCAGTGGTCTATGCGATGGCTTCTGATCATTTGTCTGTGATGAGTCCGGGTTCGAATCCCGGTAAGGCATGGTTGTTTGTGTTTCGGGGGTTTATTCGTTGACTTCCTTGTTCACCTATGCCCATTTCTGACATTGAAACACAAAATGTCTATACTGTATAAATCTGTCAACCAAGTCCAATATATGCTCAATACATGTGTCGATGTATCTGTCAGCCAAGTAAATGATTTATCTAGAAAAAAAAAACTCCAATAACAAAAAAAAAAAAAAAAAAAGAAAAAGAAATCGGGGAAACGAATGTGGGCGTTTCCCAAAACACTTTATCGATTTTTTCACATAGATATCATATGTAGAGGATTTTAGGAATTCGGGAGTGTCTGACCCCATGTCTTAAACAACCCTTAGAAATATGAAGCTAGAAGATTTGGGCTACAGTGCCCGATAGGAAAGTGACACGAAAGCGCGGTAGAAAGGGGGAAGGGGGAGGAAGACGCCCTTATTTATTACCGGGGAGGCAGTACCCGTGGCCCGACGGCTTAACGTACCCATCCGAAGCACGGCGGATATTTAGTGGTTCGAGCGTTCGTACCTGCTGGGATAGAACCTGAGGTCTTCTTCGTGGCAGTCACGAACGTTGACCATTAGGCCATCTGAGGCCCAATTTTTTTATATAACTCAGCATCTATGGGCATTCTGACACTAAATCTAATACCCAGGAGTTTTATCAAAAACTCATGGACTAGTTTGACTTTGGTTAAAATCAGGGAACCGCAAATGGCGTTTCCTATGATACCTTATCGATTTTTTTCATATAACTCAACATCTTTGACACTTACTTATTTGCATAACGCAGAAGTGGGTTTAATGTTTTGGCTGATTGGTATATATATGTATAAAAGTGTTTGATCAATGCATCCTTCCAGTGCTTACGTATGGTGCAGAGACGTGGACCTTAACTAAAAGAGACATACAAAGGCTGCAGACAACTCAAAGTAGCATGGAGAGGTGCATGCTTGGTGTAACCAGGAGAGATAAGAAGAGGAACTCGTGGATCCGAAAAATGACTAGAGTGGAAGACATCATGATCAGAGTTAAATCCCTGAAATGGCAATGGGCTGGACATACTGCCAGAAGGACAGATCATCGATGGACAGCCGAAATTTTAGATTGGATTCCAAGGGACAGGAAAAGACCCAGAAGAAGACCACATGGGAGATGGGTGGATGAAATTCGAAAGTATGCAGGGGTGACATGGAGGAGACTGGCACAAGACAGACCGTTGTGGAGGAAACTTGGGGAGACCTTCGTCCAGCAGTGGATTGATATTGGTTGACGATGAAGATGATGATGATGATTATCAGACCGCTGCTTGATGAAGGTTTCATCAAATGCCAATGATCGTTCGTCACGTGGTATTACGTCATGATTTACATATTTGCATATACCCACGCCTCTGTACTCCTTCTTGTATGATCTATAAATATCTCGCGCTTGATTGACATGCAATTTGATTAGCTTTGTGCTATTTATGATGTGTCGTTTTACCTTAGGAAATGGAATAAAAGTTTGAAAGCTTTTTGTGTTGTTATGAAATTTAATATAGAGGAGGTTTACCATAAAGTGGTGTATGTTTACCATAAAGTGGTGGTTATTGCAGAAATCGGGGATCCGTGAGTGAGCTTTCCACATAGCATCTTTCGATTATCTTTATGTATGTAACTCAAGACCTATGAGGCCTATTGAAAGGGAAATTTAACAACCAGGAGGTTTAGCGAAAACTCATGGGCTGCTTTGACTTTGGTTGAAATCGTGGAATAGGAAAGGGGAGGGGTTCCCAGTGGCATTCGAATTATATTCAGTCCCCCCCCCCCCCATTTGTTTTTTGAAGCTGTGCAGCTTTATGACAGTTTTAAAGAAATGTCATAGAAACAATGCCAAAGCAGTGAATTTATTTAAAACAGGCAATTGTATTAGGTGCTTGAATTAATTCCCGCTGTTGCCCAATACAGCGCAGTAGTGGTGCGCTGTGCCCCGGGCCACACGTGACCTCTCATGCGCACGCTGTAGTCTGGGCGTAGCAGTGTGTGACACGCGATCGGAGGGCACAGAACACGAGTTTGTATCGCATTCACGATATCGAGTTTCGTACCAAAAAAGGAGCATTGCGGGAAGCATTACTCTTCTGCTTTCATCTCAAGAAATCTGCAGCGGAAAGTCATCGTTTGCTAGTGCAGTCCTATGGGGAACATGCCCTATCGGAAACAACATGCAGAGAGTGGTTCCGACGCTTCAAAGTCAACGAATATGACGTGAAAGACAAAGAGCGCTCTGGGCAGCCGAAAAAATTCGAAGATGGCACATTGGAGGCCTTATTGGACGAGGATTCATGTCAGACGTTCCACGAGTTGTCTGAAACACTACGGGTCGATGAGTCAACGGTTAGCAAACGTTTAAAGGCAATGGGAATGATCCAGAAGCTCGAAAACTGGATCCCACATGACAAGGTTATTATTCTCCACGACAACGCTAGACCTCATGTCGCCAAATCCGTGAAGGAACTCTTGGAGGCACTTGGCTGGGACTTCTTACCCCACCCGCCTTATTCCCCGGACATTGCTCCCTCGGACTTCCATTATTTCCGGTTGCTACAACATGGCCTGTCAGAGCAGCACTTCCTTTCTGTCGCGGATATCCAAAAATGGCTCGATGAATGGTTCGCCTCGAAAGAACCTGCATTCTTCTACCGCGGAATCCATTTGTTACCCCAACGGTGGGAAAAGGTCGTAGCTGCCAACGGACACTACTTTCAATAGACTAACCTGTACCGTTCTGTGGTAACACGCAGGTGTTTGTGTGGCAAAAAACAGCGGGAATTAGTTCAAGCACCTAATAGCTATAACAGGCAATTTCGGTTGCTCGAATGTGCCGTTGGGTCTGGCTCGCCATGAACCCTAATGTCACAGTCCGTAAAAAATTTTACTTATTCACAACATTAGACATCAATATCGAAGTTAGCTAGAATATTCTAGAATTCATAGAAGTGAGGAGAATAAATTGCTCACTAACTGAAGCTAATCACTATTCACGTATATTCTGAAAACGCACGTTGTTTTCGCTGCAAGAGTCCTATAATAGCCAGCTATACAGGGATGTCGCCTAGGGGGAGGGGGCAGGATGGGCTACAGCCCACTCTGAAATTTGACTTGCCCACAAAATTCATGATGCGCCATTTTTCAAATTTTTTTTAACTTTAAATGTTAGGGGTATGAAAAGTTTCCGCCGCTTTAAGGATAAAAGAGGCAGGAACAATCAGTAAACCAGTACACATTTATTCAACGAAATATTGACCTTTAGAATCAATGACCTTTTGCCGTTTTTCAGGCAACTAATGGATGCCCCTGTGATAAAAGGACTAGAGTTTTGAGCTGAAGAACGCAGTGACGAAATTTTCCACCTCTGGAACTGGGGTGAACCGCTGTTGGGCTAGTTGCATAGAGTGAAACAGATGAAAGTCTGAGGGTCAATGTCCGGGGAGTAAGACAGGTGCGGTACAACCTCCCAGTGAAACTGTTCATGGATTGATTTCGTGGTGGTACCGCCATGTGGTCTGGTATTATCGTGTAACAAGATGACTGGGTGGCGTCCTTTACCTGTCCATGGGCGTTTTTGCTCGATTGCGGCGTTGAGCGTCAACTGATCGCTATATCGTTGTGCAGTGATTGTTTCGCCTGGTTTCAACAGTTCGAAGTACAGCACGCCGTGCATATTCCACCACCACACACACACAACAGCACCTTTTCTCCGTGGATAACCTGTTTTGCAGTGGATGTTGATGGCTGGCCTGGGTCGACCCAGGATCGCTGGGTACGGGGTTGTCGCAATAGACCCATTTTTCGTCCCTACACAAAAAATTCTTCCCTTGAAACCGCTTCAGCAACGACATGCAGATGCCCAATCGTTACGCTCCGTTTAAGTAAGCGGGACCCGCTTACCAATCTTCTGGATCTTCCCCAAGGCCTGTAGACGCCGTACCACCGTCGATTGAGCCACTTTCAAACGTTTCGCCAGTTGCGTGGTCAATTGTGTGGCATCCTCTTGCAACACGGATTCAAGCTCCTCGTCTGCGAATTCCTGCTGTCTACCTGCACGTGGCTTGTCTTCCAAGCTAAGATAACCTTTCTTAAACCTGGCAAACCATTCTCGACACGTCCGCTCAACCGTTTCGCCACTCGCCACTACTGAACCGTATGCTTCACTCGCACTTTTCCCGAAGTTAAACATGAATAACAAACAGTGTCGCAAATTAACTTTATCGACCGCCATGCTTGACTTCATGTACGAACTGACAGCACGGGTCGCCGGCCGGTTAGACTCCTACAGCGCCCATTAGCGGCGGCGGCGGCGGAAACTTTTGCATACCCCTAATATAATCTGGACTTATAACAATAAGTGTGGTGTTTTTCTTCATATAACCCATAGAATAAAATGTATTTCGAATTTCATATCATCTGCATTTACGTCCACTAGCGGTTAAGTTGTACATCATAAAAAAAGCGAATGCAGGGATCATAATTCGCACATTTCAGCTTCCCAATGCAAAAATAATTTTTCAAATCGGACTAATAGTTTCAGAGATATCGTGGGCACAGATGGACGGACGGACAAACTGGTAACATAAGCACGATCTTTTTTTACAAAAGACGTTCTAAAAATACAAAAACACTTGTTTCTCCACACACGGATTTGCCGCGGATATTTGAAAAGTGCATGGAGGTGCAGTGGTCTAAGCGATGGCCTCTGATCATTCGTCCGAAAGCGTTCCGGGATTGAATCCCGGTGATGGATGTTGTGTTTGTCTTACGGCACTGGCTCTCTCCTTTCCCTAGAGCCAGTGACCCTAAATTAAGGACGGGCGACTGCTTATAGCCCATTGAGTTGCTCACGGTGGTCGTTATAATTCCTATCAAAAAAAAAAGTGCATGAATCTGCACGCTCACAGTGCTCTGCATCTGATGTAGAAACGTTTCTGGGATTATACATATAAATGCCGAGATAGCTATTACGGGTCAGACGTATGACAAAGGCAAAATATCATAAAAAGATTTATGGCAAGATATCTATCTCTCCGCAGACAGACGTACGGAGAACAAGATACAGTAGAAGCGCAAGTGAAACTTTTTTTCTTGTTTTTTTTTTTTTTCGGTAGATAATCAAAAATATCCTTTGCTCTCATTTCTTTTGCTTACTGTGGGAGAAACTGGTTTATTCTGAACAGAATTTCTTTTGTGCTGTATCACTACGTACTGAATTATTGATGTCTATCCGTTTTATGTAATGAACATGATTACATGGACATCTTGCTTTACTTTATTTTTCATCTCAAGACGCTGGTAGCATAATGTAAAAAGCACAAAAAATTTTGTCCGGTATCATTCAGGAAATATTAGTATTCTGCTCATGTTCTGTTGCCTTCTTGTTTATCGTGTAGTGGAAATAATTTTCTCAGTAATTTCTCCATATGTCACTAGATGTCGTTACGCTCGCATAACGGACAGCCTGGGTTTGACCTTTGGACTGTAAACGTCGATATGTGCATTTTTTTTTTTTTTTTTATTTCTTTTCGGGTAATTAAACCATTTTCTTTGAGGTTTTTTTTTATTTTCCAGCTGGCTTTGTTTTGCTTTTGTTGACATGGTAATACTCTACTGATGAAATACATTGCCCAGTTGAATTTTCTAGAAGGGAACTTCTTTTTTTTTTTTTTATTGGAGGTTTAACGACCATTGTGAGCAACTTAGTGGGTTATAAGCAGTCGCCCGTCTCTAATTTAGGGTCACTGGTTCCAGGAAAGGGAGAGAGCCAGTGCTGTAAGACAAACACAACATCCCTGCCTCACCGGGATTCGAACCCGGACCCGTTACGGACAAATGATCTGAAGCCATCGCTTAGACCACTTAAACCATGGCAGCGAACTTCTTGTTAACCGAAGAATCGAGTTATGCCCAGACAAAACCAAATTACAAACCGCATTTCGAAGTGTTTAGGAGTGTGCACCAAGAATTATGTGAAAACACATTTTAACACATTAAACAGAAGAAGAGGTGTTTTTTAAAGAGATCCCTCTCAGGAAAAGGGCGGGCCGTTCACTGTAAGAAATATGTGGTGTGAATTCACGGAAAATTTCTGAAAATAACGTGCAGCAAAGTTGCCGGTATGTGTAAGTCTCTTTCAGAAATTTCCGTTTTAAAAAGTGCCCGTTTATTTTAACTTCCCTATTTTCACTGACTTTCTGTAGTCAGAAATTCCGTTTATTTCAGAAAAATCCATTTCAGTTTTTTCCGTATTTAAACTAAAACTCCGTAAAATTGACGACCCTGCATTTTTGAGCCCTTACGCCAGATAACCCTTCCGCTGCAGTTAGGATCGAACCCCGTTGTTTGGGTTCATAACCAGTGTTGCATTCAGAGAGTTTTATTTTGAGGGGCTGAAACTTGTTCACTGTTCACTGATTATATATATACAGCGTGATTCATAAAGAAGCATACAGTTTCAACGCACTATAAAACAAGAATAATGTAAGATATTTTATGTTACCTGCAACAGAATTGTAGGGGAATGTTTCAATTTTTTTTTAGAGACAGTCACAGATGTTCTATGTGTGCACCCTTAGCCAAACGACACACATCGAGCCGGTAGTCCATTTCCACCCAAATGCGAGGTAGGTCAGTGGCCACCCAGAAAACTACAACTTGCCACTGACCCAATGGCCACCCATAAGTCCTGACTTAACACCTTGTGACTTTTTCTTGTGGGGGTACGTAAAGGACAAGATATTCGCCCCTCCCCTTCCTGTTGATCTAGCGGAGCTGAAACAGCGTATCACAGCCACTATCACTGCACTTGGCTCAGATAGCTTACCTCGCGTTTGGGCGGAAATGGATTACCGGCTCGATGTGTGTGTCGTGTGACTAATTTTTTTTTTTTTTTTTTGATTGGAGGTTTAACGACCACCGTGAGCAACTCAATGGGCTATAAGCAGTCGCCCGTCCCTAATTTAGGGTCACTGGTTCCAGGGAAGGGAGAGAGCCAGTGCCGTAAGACAAACACAACATCCATGCCTCACCGGGATTCGAACCCGGACCCCTTTCGGACGAATGATCAGAGGCCATCGCTTAGACCACTGCGCCACCGGGGCGGCTCGTGTGACTAAGGGTGCGGACATAGAACATCTGTGACTGTCTCTAAAAAAACTTTAAACATTCCCCTGTAATTCTGTTACAGGTACAATAAAATATCTTACATTGTTCTTGTTTTATAGAGCGTTGAAATTGTATACTTCTTTATGAATCACCCTCTATATATAATCGCAATTTTGTTATATACATGTATATATAAGAATTTTAAATAGAGTATAAAAATTGTCTTATGCTCGTGTATCGCAAATTCCAGGAAATCTGCACATAGAAGTGATTAAAAATGTAAAACTAGTATACCTTTGCTTCGATTCAGTAATGCACCACGGATTTCACCATGGGGTGGTGTAAAATATTGAGGATCTTGGTAAGATATCGCTGTGCTGGAGACCCCCACACACCTAAATAAAACATTTAAATGTCCTCGCCCTACTACAAGCGTAATTCTGATTATTAAGGAATCATTACAATGTTACCTGAAAACGTATGGTATAAACCATTCCCCTGCCATTTGGTTTCAGCCCCTTTAAATTATTTAGATTAGCACATAGTAGTAAAGAAAAATAATAACTGTTTGGATGCCAGTTCAAGGTACCCCGATTTGTTTTTCTTTTCACACTGCGTAAACCTCCCACCGCAAGGGGTAAAGGAACAATATCTAACAATTTGCTATTGTTAAAAATTAGGTAGCAAATACTTTGTTAATTAATAGCAAGGAACAATACACCAACTATACTTAAATAGTATAACTATACTAGTGATCCAAAATTTCTGGTTGAAATTTCTAGTGATCAGAAATTTCTGGTAGTATAACTATACTAGTGATCCGAAATTTCTGGTAGAAATAAAATTTTCCAAGATTTCGCACATCAACCAGATGGCTTTCTCAAGGAAGGTAGACAGCTAACTGCAAAGTGAATAATAGAACGGTTCATCAATTTGAACGTGGTGGCTTGACTTCACAATAACGAATAGATGCGAACGTAATCAGGTATTCAAAGACGGCAAAGTAACCACGGCCCTATCCAGAGAAGTCAAGTTCAAGTCCGCTGCTCCTATGTGAGATGACGTAAAAAATTAGCTTCCCCAAAATCTACTGCCATTCGTGAAACTTTGAAAATCATAACCAACAGCGAGTCGTGCAATGATAGCGTCTCACTGGAGCTGCCACGAGTTTGGAACCAGTTCTTCAAATAGTGACTGCCTCTTGGTTTTGCTTCCATGATTCCGCGTGCCAAAACGAGCATAACAACGTCTTGTGTCTTTGAATATCTGATTACGTTCGCATCTATTCGTTATTGTGAAGTCAAGTCACCACGTACAAATTGTTGAACTGTTCTATTATTCAGTTTGCAGTTAGCTGTCTACCTTCCTTGAGAAAGTCATCTGGTAGATGTGCGAAAGTTGGAAACTTTTATTTCTATTCTACGCCAAGAAATTTCGGATCAGTTAAACTATTTAAATACCTTATTGTATTGGAAGCCCTAACGTCACATTAGCTACACTGAGGCTTAACGGCATACATGGAAAGTCAGCATCCAGATTTCAGAAGACTGAAACAAGCTGAATGCCAGCTTCCAAAATATGATGATGTATTGCAGTGCAAAGTGTAATATGTGGAATTAGGTTTTTGTTGCAGAAGTAGTCCGAATTGTGAATGCTTGAAAATTTTCCCCTTCAGTGAGGACTTTTTAATGTTTTACTGAAGGTTGACTAAAATGTTAGGTTGAAGTCAATGTGGATGCTTTTATTATTATTATTATTTATTATTATATTTTCCCTCATTTTAAGTTTTTTTTTAATTTATTTCTCCAAATATTCAACTATAAACGAAAACAATTACACTAAATATGAGGGGAGATCGCACAAAGATCTACGGGGACACGTTCATGGATTTTCTGGGGTTAAGCACCCCCGAGAGGATGCCTGAATACATCATTGTTGATAACGTACGCCTTTAACCACTCAGCCACAAACGCTTGAAAATCTGAGTCACGTACATCGTAAGACAAATTGCACAACAATGATTTTTTTTTTTTTTTTTTTGTCATTAATACGAGTGACTCGGTCATTTTATTTTCTGCTGGAGCTTATGACTTTTCTGAATAGGTTTGTAATTTCTTTTTTTTTTTTTTTTTTTTTTTTTCTGTCAGAGGACTTTTCACAAATTAAGCATTTTTCACCATGATTTTTCGAAGCTACAAAATGCTTTGCAACTTCATTTTTTTAAACTGACAATGATTTTCAGTTATCTTTAAAAAAATTGAAATGTACTTTTTAAAGTATTATTTCACAGAAAAAACCACCCCTCCTAAATATACATTGTTAAAATTTAAGTACCCGGTTACTTACAGTAACGACATACAATGAGTGGCCTCTTTATTATGGCCACCTGACAGTTTTAAGAAAATGAGCTATGGCTGCACGCTGTTGCCGCCAGAGGGCGAGGCTAGTATAAAAAGGGAAAGCTTAGTGCTTGCGACAGTAGTAGAAGTGATTTTTGGGTGACGAGATGGGTAAAAAATGCTATTTGACGGACTTTCATCGTGAGGTGATTGCAGAAGCTTGGAGCCACGGAGCGAGTATCACCGAACCCGCCGCATTCGTGAAATGTTCCAGAGCAGCTGTGGTTAAAGTGTTTAAAGACTGGACTGTTAGCCAAAAAACTGGGTATCTACGTGCAACGTGTGGTCGTCATCGACTAACTAGTGACTGCTCGGGCGGAACGGAGAGTGTCCAGACTGGTAACAGACAACAGAAGGGCAACAGTGCAGCAAATTACAGACCATCTTAATAAAGGATCCCCTCAAATGATCTCTGCACGCACTGTTCGCCGTACACTGCATCGGATGGGATATGGCAGCCGAAGGCCTGTTCGAACACCTTTGCTGTCTGCATTTGACAAGAGAAAACGTCTCCAGTTCGCACAGGAGCACAAGAATTGGACAGCCGATAGTTGGAAACAAATTATGTGGTTCGATTAATAACGTTTTCAGTTGCACCATGCCGATGGCTGAGTGAAAATTTGGCGGAAACAGCACGAAAGCATGGACCCCAAATGCATTGCTACAACCCTTCAAGCTGGTGGAGGCAACGTTATGATTTGGGGAATGTTTTCCTGGCATGCTTTGGGTCCTTTAATTCGTTTTGATCAACGTCTGACTGATACATCATATGTAAACATCGTTGTGGACCAAGTGCATCCTGTCATGTGGATGGTTTATCCCAATGGCGATGGCTACTTTCAACAAGATAATGCGTCCTGCCATAGTGCTCGTATTGCACATGATTGGTTTCAGGAACATGCCGGTGAGTTTACTTTGCTTAGGTGGCCCCCATAATCTCCAGATATCAACCCCATGGAGAATTTGAGGGATGAAGTTGAACGAGCCATCAGACGGCTGGATCCACAACCCTGCAATCTCACACTCCTGGAAAGTTCTATTCATCAAGCATGGTCTCAGATTCCACAAACCACCTATCAACATCTCGTGGAGTTCATGCCACAAAGAATCGACGCGGTATTAAAGGCAAAACGTGGCCCAACGAAGTACTGAGGGTGGTAAAAAAAAGTGGCCACTCAGTGTCTAATAAATAGGTGGAGCACTAAATAGGGGAGAGGGGAAGTAATATCCTGTGCCACAATAAACAAAATTCATGCAATATCTATCCACAGTATCCGGTCTCGCTACGGACTTCAACATTCGACAGGCGATTGAAATTTAAAAGTAAATCAAACCTCAAGTATTCTCACCAGTCGCTCCTATTACCGGTAATTTCTCGTCATGCGGATACGAAAAAGGTGGGAACGGAATTTTTTCGTTAATATACGAAAGGAATTTGCGGAAAGGTTTCTGAAAATTCAGAATTTTCCCGTGGAACGAAAAAATCCGTGAAATTCAGGTTTCTTTCCGTCATTGTACGGAAAAGGTTGTATCAGAAATGTGCTTCGTTAATTCACGAAAGAAATGACGGAAAGTGGATCGTTAATTTCAGAAATTTTTGTACAGTGTTGCTCCACTTCCGAGGATCCTCTTCAGTGATATCCGCCAGGGCACGTAATAAATCTCAATAAAGTCCCCTTTGTGGAGGGATAAGAGAAAATCAAGGAGATTTAAGCATTTAACGAGCCACAAAATATTCTGTAAAACAACAATGAAAAGTAGTAATAATACAGGGTGATTCATAAAGAAGTATACAGTTTCAACGCAATATAAAACAAGAACAATGTAAGACATTTTCTGTTACCTGTAACAGAATTGTAGGGCAATGTTTCGAGTTCTTTTCGAGACAGTCGCAGATATTCTATGTGTGCACCTTTAGTCACACGACACACATCGAGCCGGTAATGCATTTCCGCCCAAACGCGAGGTAAGATATCTGAATCAAGTGCAGTGATAGTGCTGTGATACTGCACTTTGTATGGAATCATTTTCTGCTTCTTTCTCAAAATTCTCCAGACAGTGGGCTGTCAAATCTGCACTTCACGACTCACCCTCCGCGTTGATTTTCCCGGTCTTCGTTGAATGGCGGTGCAAACACCATCGACGACTTCTTCCGATGCACGCGGTCGTCCAGGACTTTTAAGTTTGCACAAACAGCCCGTAGTTTCAAATTTTTTATGTCAATCGTAGATAGATTTTCTGGTTGGAGGTTCTTTTCCGAATCGTGATCGAAAATGCCGTTGCACAACAGTTAGATTCCGTTTTGCTCAATTCAAGAACACAAAACGCCTTCTCCACTGCAGACTCTGCCATTTTGGCTGACTAGTCACGTAACACGCGCGCTATCGCCTACGTCACTTCCCTCAGTAGCGGGACACATACTTTATGGGTACATCATGATCATGGTCATATGTAGAGGATTTTAGGAAGGGTCTGACCGCAGGTCTTAAACAACCCTTAGAAATATGAAGCTAGAAGATTTGGGCTAGAGTGCCCGATGGGAAAGTGACACGGAAGCGAAGCAGAAAGGGGGAGGAAGACGCCCTTATTTATTACCGGGGGTAAGTACCCGGGTTCAGACGGCTTAACGTGCCCATCCGACGCACGGCGGATAGTTAGTGGATCGAGCGTTCGTACTAGCCTGGGATCGACCCTGAGGTCCTTTCCGTGGCTGTCACGAACGTTGCCCACTAGGCCACCCGCGGCCCATATATGAGTACATCTACCTAACGGTTCGCAGTTATGGTTCGTGTCTTCAACTGTTACTGTTTTACAGCATTTGGAAACTGTATACTTCTTTATGAACCACCCAGTATTAGTAATGCAAAGAAAATTAAAGAATATCAAATGCAATCAAACGGTTAAACAGATTCAAACCCCATGCTGAGAACTGTCTGAACGAAGCTTTCTGAATAAGATTTTTCCATTTTTACATTAAGACTTTGGTCTACTCTCAAAATAAAATTAATATTCTACATTTTCAGAAGGAAACTGTCAGATACTTTCCAAAAAAAAAATTGTGAAGGAAGTTTCTTTTACATCTTTTCGTTTAGCTAAGAAATTTGTCGGCCCTTTTGGGAGGCAGCATAATTTTACAGCCATTGCCTCCCTCTTCCAATTATAGCTCCTCCTACGTGAGTGAATTTAAAACGAATTATGCAATTTAGGACTTAAAATTCCAATATTCGCTAAACGTTGCCGAAAGGATTGTGTTGATTTTCTTCGCTTACATTTTTGAAAAGATATCTCTTTTCACTAGTAGCGTGCATTATTTTTCTTCTGAAACACTTTATGTTCTGCCACGCTATTGATATTTCTTGTTTTCGTTTGTCATGATGAACTACTGAGACAAAAAAAAAAAAAAAAAAAAAAATAATAATAATCAACAATGCGTCTGTCACGCAGCATTAAATGCCTGCTGTCTGTGTGGGCATTATTATTCAGGTAAATTTTCATACACGCTAACATTATTTTACACAGCATCTCTCTTATCCTGTCAGCGCGACCGTAACTCCCCTGATGTATTTGAGATTGATAATTGCATGTGCGTGCGTGTCCGCCGGCATGTGAGATACGGATGATTACAAGGAAACTTATTTCTACAGCTTCAACGCACAATGGATTTTTTGAAATAGTGAAATGAATGTTAATGCATCCAGGCAGTTTACGCTGTCAAATAATTGGGCTTTTTAAACGAGATTGCGAAATGTTGTTAGACTCTATAGGGAACACGGCAAATTTGCTGACAAAATGTGTGGAAAAATCTTACAAACTTTCTTAAAAAATGAGCATTAGTTGTTTAGAAAATCATTAACTTGTGACAGGCATGTAGGATTTTACAGCACATTTTCCCTTCTGCTTTTTGATTTAGTGGCCCTTCATATACAGTAGGGTGGTCCTTAATGGTATGAGAATTTTTTTTATAAATTCGATACTCCCACGCACTAGAAATATTCCTTTTGGTGGTATATCAATATCAGAAAAAAATTAAAACAATCGAGCAATGTTTAGAGGTCGCCCAACACATTAGAAATTTTGTGTTATTTGCGTAAAATGTGCTACGTCATCGTGCAACAATAATACAGCTATTCATATATTTTTAACAATAAAACTAATCTTTTATTATTCAAAATTTAAAGCACACAAACTTAAAGTGACAAAAAAAAAATTCATAGGAATACCAGTTCTATTATTTAGCTGGGAGCACTGGCGCCAACTACGAGGGTGCTTAGGGGCTTGAACACCCCTTAAAATCATTCGGGTGGTGTTCCGCAACCCTCCGAATAATTGGGGTCTGGGTCAAAACACCGACACCCAAAACACCGACAGGACAAGACACCGACAAACTGTTAACATTTTAATTTCTCACATTTGCCCACTTTTAAACTTCAAGCCTTGTATCGTACTTCTTTGACAATAGGCGGCGCTGCAGTACCAATGCAAAATTTCCTTTGTTAAAACTAGGAGCTGTATAAAAATTTTACTTTTACCTGTGTATGTAAAATTGATTGTTTGTTTGTATGTCCGCTATACAAATCTACAGTTTTCAATTTAGAACCACCAAATTTGGTATACTATCTCATGGTACTCTAAGTTGGACCGTAAACCCATTTTGGAAGAGAGCGGGCCTCGGGGTCAAGGGGGGCCCATACAAAATTTTCATAAAATCTACAGTTTACAATTTAGAACCACCAAATATGGTATACTACCTCATGGTACTGTAAGCTAGACCATAAACCCTTTTTGGAAAGGATCGGGGCCCGGGGTCAAGGGGGCCCCCATACAAAATTTTCACAAAATCTACAGTTTTCAATTGAGACCCACCAAATTTGGTACACTACCTCATGGTACTCTAAGTTAGACCGTAAACCCTTTTTGGAAGGGATCGGGGCCCGGGGTCAAAGGGCGCCAATACAAAAATTTTCGTAAAATCTACAGTTTTCAATTTAGAACCACCAAATATGGTATACTACCTCATGGTACTGTAAGTTAGACCATAAACCCTTTTTGGAAAGGATCGGGGCCCGGGGTCAAAGGGCGCCAATACAAAACTTTTCGTAAAATCTACAGTTTACAATTTAGAACCACCAAATATGGTATACTACCTCATGGTACTGTAAGTTAGACCATTAACCCTTTTTGGAAAGGATCGGAGCCCGGGGTCAAGGGGCCCCCATACAAAATTTTCACAAAATCTACAGTTTTCAATTGAGACCCACCAAATTTGGTACACTACCTCATGGTACTCTAAGTTAGACCGTAAACCCCTTTTGGAAGGGATCGGGGCCCGGGGTCAAAGGGCGCCAATACAAAAATTTTCGTAAAATCTACAGTTTTCAATTTAGAACCACCAAATTTGGTATACTACCTCATGGTACTCTAAGTTGGACCGTAAACCCATTTTGGAAGAGGGGTCAAGGGGGGCCCATACAAAATTTTCATAAAATCTACAGTTTACAATTTAGAACCACCAAATATGGTATACTACCTCATGGTACTGTAAGTTAGACCATAAACCCTTTTTGAAAAGGATCGGGGCCCGGGGTCAAAGGGCGCCAATACAAAAATTTTCGTAAAATCTACAGTTTACAATTTAGAACCACCAAATATGGTATACTACCTCATGGTACTGTAAGTTAGACCATTAACCCTTTTTGGAAAGGATCGGGGCCCGGGGTCAAGGGGGCCCCCATACAAAATTTTCACAAAATCTACAGTTTTCAATTGAGACCCACCAAATTTGGTACACTACCTCATGGTACTCTAAGTTAGACCGTAAACCCCTTTTGGAAGGGATCGGGGCCCGGGGTCAAAGGGCGCCAATACAAAAATTTTCGTAAAATCTACAGTTTTCAATTTAGAACCACCAAATTTGGTATACTACCTCATGGTACTCTTAAGTTAGACCGTGAACCCTTTTTGGAAGGGATCGGGGACCGGGGTCAAGGGGCCCCCATGCAATATTTTCGTAAAATCTACAGTTTTCAGTTCAGAACCACCAAATTTAGTATACTACCTCATGGTACACTAAGTTAGACCGTAAACCCTTTTTAGAAGAGATCGGGGCCCGTGGTCAAGGGAGGCCCATACAACATTTTCGTAAAATCTACAGTTTTCAATTTAGAACCACCAAATTTGGTATACTAAATTGAAAACTGGTGCTGTAAGTTAAACCGTAGACAGTTTGAGGAAGCGGTTGGGGCCCGGGGTCAAGGGGCCCTCATACAAAATTTTCGTAAGATCTACAGTTTTCAATTTAGAACCACTAAATTTAGTACACTACCTCATGGTACTCTAAGTTAGACCGTGAACCCTTTTTGGAAGGGATCGGGGCCCGAGGTCAAGGGGGCCCCATACAAAATTTTCGTAAAATCTACAGTTTTCAATTGAGAACCACCAAATTTGGTATACTACCCTCATGGTACTCTAAATTAGACAGTAAACCCTTTTTGAATGGAATCGGGGCCCGGGGTCAAAGGGTCCCCATACAAAATTTTCAGAAAATCTACAGTTTTCACTATAGAACCACTGTCATGGCGAAAATTTTAACCTCTGGTGGATTTCAGAGAGACCTGATCAATCTTTCTGTTGGTTTATCGGAGATTAATTAATGCAAAAATTTTCTTCCATGACATACGTTAGAAGAAAATTCCTGGTTGAAAGGCAGGGGAATTCATGCGCAAAATTCGCTTGTCTTAATCACTACCAGGAAAACAAAATTTCATGTTGGTGAAAAGAAGAAAAAAAAAAAAAAGAAGAATATTTGATTTAACTGACTTTGGGGTTTTGAAAATAATTATTTTATCTGTTCTTTTTATCGCGATAGGAAAAGGCGAGTAGGTGTGCAGCTCAGAGAATCAAAATTAATTTTGGTTTAACATCACGGAACGAGGGAAAAAGAAAATTAAAATTAGTGATTTTCTGCAAAGCAAGAATCCGCCATTTTTGCGTTCCTGTTTCCAAAGTCGCACAAAAGTAACATCTTTTCGTCTTTTGGGGTAGGAAATTCAGCAGCAGAAATCTATTTTTAGAACCTCAGGGTCAAGATGGGCCTGCTCTGCACGTGTGAAGGTCAGAGGTCACTCGAGGCGTGGGAGTGAAGATTCCGTTGGAGAGTCGTGAGTTGCTAGGCTGAAGTTTTTCGACCAATGAGAGGGGTCGGCGGTTTTTCAAGCACCCCCTGAGTTTTATCCGTTGAGAGTCACTTTTGGTATTGGACTTTTGCTGACCGGCAGAGAAAGAGGACACAGCCGAGTCTCTCCTCGCCTTTTTGGCGGAGGAGGGGGCGGCAAGAAGGAAAATTTCGTATTGAAATCTAAACGGACAACAGTTAAAATTGAATTTCAAGGATCTCATTACTGGAGAGGAAATGCTTGCAGATTCAACCCTCTCCTCCTCTCCTAGTGGACGACGGAGGAGTGAACTGCAATAAAAAGAAAAGTAATAACTACCGTGAATTGATCTCCGCAGGAGAATTTTCTGCCAGCGCAACCCGAATGCTGTTACTACTCGGTTCAATATGGAAGGAACTCTTCAAGCCAGTTCAACCAGACACTGGAAGTTCCGAAAAAAAAAAAAAAGGGGCATGCACGGCTTTGTAGAAGATACCGCCTTTAACTGCTGAATCGTCGAGTTGGGCCCTACTGATTACAACAAGGGGTCCACCAGCAGGGTTCCAAAATGCCCGTTTCCTGTATCGTTGGCCAAACACGCTGCCTAAGGAAAAGAGAAAAAAAAAGAAGGAAAAAAAGCACCTTGGAAGTGAAGTGAAAATCAACCGGGACAGTGGTGTTCTCTGAGGGAGAGTTTTTTTTTTTTTATTATATTCATTTTATCTATTATTAGGCTGTGAAACCTTTTTTTATTATTATCGACGGTTAGTGTGCTTGGCAGGAAGTGTTGCTGCCCCCAGTCCTAAAGGTAAATTTCTCTCGGCATTTTCTTTTTTTGTATTATGTTGTGGTTTCTTTAAAATTATAAAACGAGTTGATTTTAAAATTGGGGGCTGTCGGAAAAATATATTGCAAGACAAAAAAAGAGAGGGGAGTTGAAGATGCTTTCATTTATGTTTTTTTGTGTTGTCATGTCTGGTAGTTTAGCAACTTCCCAGGCCAGTAAATTTTAATGTATCGGAAAAATTTGGTTTATTGTTTGAGCACAGTAAATTTTGGTGCATCGATAATAGTTTAGTTGGGCATGTGATATTTAAAAAGCAGTGTTATTGTGATGTCGTGGGTGATAAAATAATTGTAAACATTTCTCTCTAGTCTTTTACAGCGTTGAGTTATTTTTTTTTTTATGAGTGAAGATAAATTATGGGATGATTTATATTGGAATTTTGGGAACATATTATAGTGTGATGAAATTGGAAACCTAAAGTGTTGTTTACATTCTTGGAGTGTTGAGTGTCGAAATTAAGATGGTAGGTGTGTTATTTGAGGACCAGTATTTTACATGCTCCAGATGAGTGTTAATCTCCCATTGGAAAGGGGTGATCTTAGGGCAAGCAGGGAACTTGTTCTAGGGCAGAGGGCTCTGAGTAGGAATTTTCACCAGGATGCGATATGTGCAGAATAGAAGTTAAAGTATTTTTTTGTTCTCAAGTTTAGTATTTCACAAAAAGAATGAACATCATGGGTTGAGAAGACACACTTTTGCTCACCAGTTCCAGTATTGATTGTTCTTTTCTTTGGCCTAAATTTTCTTGTTTTTACTATAAGGTTAAAAGTCTAAATGTAATTTTAATTTTCAATAAGGTGAAAATATTTAGTGGGTTATGTAAATGGTCAGTGTATTGTCTGAAGTGGACCTGCGCATTGCCATGGTGCAGAAGAATTTCCTTGCTAGTGATTTTTCCTGGGATATATGTGGATATAGTGATTTATGATTTCTTGGGATATAGAGAGATAAGTGAATTTTCCTGGGATATATGTGGAAAGAGATAAGTGAATTTTCCTGGGATATATGTGGATGTTGTGATTTAGGATTTCTTGGGATATAGAGAGATAAGTGAATTTTCCTGGGATATATGTGGATACTGTGATTTAGAATTTCTTGGGATATATACAGAGATAAGTGAATTGTTCCTGAGATATAGTTGTGTTAGTTCTGGGCCAGATGTGCCTGGAGTATTTAGGGTTGAAGTACGACAGGCTCTTGCAGGCGTGGTTGATCAAGGTGGGATCATGCATTGGTTCGAAAAGGGGAGATCCTTGAAGACGTGGTTTTTGGGGAAAAACTTGTCTTCAAACCCCCCAGTAGTTTCGCTGCTCACGGAGATATGTACTGCCAGCGAGGGTCGGTCGAGCGTTGCTTCAAGAAATGTGGTGAGATCATGTTAGAGGAAATTCTGTGCCTGATGATGATGTGTCACACTTGAGGATTTTTTCCTTTCCCTTTGCATAGGCTGAAAGTGGATTCACGACCCAATTTCACGCCTTCAGCCTGACTTGGTATTTTCTTCCTGTGTTGGTTCTCAAAACCCAGGGTAGTGTCTGAACTGAGAGTATTTGCCTCACCGCTACCTCAGTAATTCACTGCAGGTGTTAAATTTAAGTTTGTTTGGTGATTTAAAGTATCTAAATTTATTTGTTTATGATTTGCTGTAGTGCTAGGGATGAAAATTCTAAATTCTGGTTGTTGGTGTTAGTGAACTTGATATTTAGTTTGGAAATTTAGTTAATTGGTATTTTGAGCTTTTGTTTACAGTATAGAGTTATTAAGTATCCTGAGCTATTATGTGAAGTGCAGAGTGAGGTGATTTTTATGAGCAAGCTAGTGCAAGAAGATTGTTTGAATTTCTGAATTATGTTGATGTTATGAGTAGTGATAATTTTTAAGTTAGTTAGTGAGGTTTCTTTATAAGTGAAGTAGGTTCATTCAGGATAGTTCTATAGGTTATGTAATGTTAATTAATGCTTGTGCTCAGTGTAAATTCTGTTTTGAGGATAATTTACTTGGTTTGTTTGCTTGCTGATAGTAGATTTGTTAAAGTATAATTTGTGACTCTTAAAATAACTGTAAATTTAATTGAAGTCTTTGAATCTGGTCTGGGGGATTGCGGAGTTTGCTAAGATTGTTTAGGTGCTGTAAATTTAAATCAATAAGTGTAAAATTGTAAATTGGTCATTGAGCTAACTGGGTGAGAGAGAGGAGAGTACGTTTCAAAAGAACAGAACTTGTCCACCTTGTGGAATTAAAAATAATCCAGTATCTTTTTCTTGTGTAAACCATGCGAATCATAGTATGATTTTGAAGGCATAAATTAAAAGCCTAGTGTTCAAACTAACTGTGTTGACATATGTAAAGTTGTGCTGTTCATAAGGCCAGTGGCCAAAGAGAAATAGAAAGTAAATTGAGATTCTGTTTTATACTGCTGTGTTTAAGCAAACAGAAAAAAAGGAAATACCATCTGTTTGTCCACTAAATTAACTTATTAAGTTTTTAAAGAAAAATAATAAATACAGGCAGTAGCCTTTCAAAAAAGTTCAAAATGAGTGCAGTGTGGAAAGTTTTTGTGTGCTGTTGTCTTCCATGACTTGGTCCCATGTACTCCCCCTTAGCTTGACTAAGGCTATCGATCCGAATCCTGGTATTATAAGGTTTTTTCATAACTGCAATTTTTGTCCTAACCTTTTTAAATTGACTTTCACCGCCTCCACAAGTTGTTATTGAACGAGTACATTTTATCGTATGACTTATAGTGACACTTTTTCATACACATGCAACAATATCCACTTATTTTTGCACTTTCAGGTGACTCAACTCTGCTTGAACACAAACAACGCAAACTTTCCAATAACTTCTTGTGGAATGTAAATTTTCAGATGCATTGTTGTTTAGGATGTTCATGGCCTTTTCTAGTACTTAGAAAATATTTTTGTTTCGAAATGCATCCATCCATCTCCCAAATTTAATTTTTCTATTGAATTAAATTCAAATTTTTTTCCACCAAAACATTTGGTGCCGTGACCAGGATACATGCCTTGTCATGGAATTCAACCTGTACTGCACAGTAGTTACGAAAAATCTTGAGTTTGGTTTCATATGTGAATTATTTTCTCGTAGTGATAAGTTCTGGTAGTCTCTCTCTCTCAGTGACCAAAGTAGCGAAAGTGCATATTTTTTTATTTTAGCTGAATTTCTGTGTATAAGTATTATAATATTTCAGTAGCAGTGTTTGTAATAATTGAATAATTTTGGGCTTAACATAAAAGCCAGTTAGGGCTTGACACACATAAAAAGATTTTTTTTGTGTTGGTGTAATATTTTCAGTGATATATGAGTAATTTCAGTAATTTTGTGCTTGACACACATACAATTTTTTTTTTGGGTGTTTACCTACATGAGTTTTCACACAAATAATTTCTCAAGCGTACCTGCATAATGTATAATTTGGTATTTCGAATATAACTAGTGCTAATTAATAGTTTGCAGTGTGTCACATATATATATGCAATTTCACACTTTTCCAAATATTGAAATTCTAGGTGTATTTTTCATGTGTTGCAAAATTTTTTTACCTCTACAGTCCGAGTGTTGAATTAAGTGTAATTTTAATGTGTTGCATTCAGGCAATTTATCATATTCTGTTGAACTAAGCGAAGAAAGTGTATTGTAAAGTAATGTTGTCATTCGAAAATGCCTGTTGTTGGTGATGTCAAATTGGTGAAAGCATAATGCAAAAATTGTAAGAGGCGTAACTTCTCTTCTCTCCTCACGCTGGTTAATTTAGTGCCCAGGTGCACTGGTTAGTTATTTTAAGTTAGGTTGTTTACTATTGGAGTGAAGTGTAGGTTCAGTGTTGGGTAGGATTAGTATTACTGTAGTAATAGCCAGTGAGTTAGGAATTTAATAATCAGTTAAATTTCTTTTAATTTAATTTTCTCAGTGTAGTTAAAAGGTTAGTATTTGAGCCGGTGCAGAATTTTTTTCCTTCGTTCCGTGAAAATTTTTTGGCTTGAAAAATTCTTTCACCTCTGTAATTAAGGTCAGGTGATAAGTAGCTTCGCTTCGGAACATTTGTTTTCCTAGTTCAGTGGTAGCCATGTTGGAACGGAAGTCAGCTCACCGGAGGTAGGTGGCGCTGCAGGTTTGTTTACATTCATCGGTTTGTTGACATGGTCGGAGCACGTGTGTGTTGAGTAGTAGGTAGAAGCGAATTTTCTGAGATTTTATTTTATGTTTCGACTCGCTTTGCTCGTCTTTTTCGCAGGGGGAATGTATTTGTCATGGCGAAAATTTTAACCTCTGGTGGATTTCAGAGAGACCTGATCAATCTTTCTGTTGGTTTATCGGAGATTAATTAATGCAAAAATTTTCTTCCATGACATACGTTAGAAGAAAATTCCTGGTTGAAAGGCAGGGGAATTCATGCGCAAAATTCGCTTGTCTTAATCACTACCAGGAAAACAAAATTTCATGTTGGTGAAAAGAAGAAAAAAAAAAAAAAAAAAAGAAGAATATTTGATTTAACTGACTTTGGGGTTTTGAAAATAATTATTTTATCTGTTCTTTTATCGCGATAGGAAAAGGCGAGTAGGTGTGCAGCTCAGAGAATCAAAATTAATTTTGGTTTAACATCACGGAACGAGGGAAAAAGAAAATTAAAATTAGTGATTTTCTGCAAAGCAAGAATCCCCCATTTTTGCGTTCCTGTTTCCAAAGTCGCACAAAAGTAACATCTTTTCGTCTTTTGGGGTAGGAAATTCAGCAGCAGAAATCTATTTTTAGAACCTCAGGGTCAAGATGGGCCTGCTCTGCACGTGTGAAGGTCAGAGGTCACTCGAGGCGTGGGAGTGAAGATTCCGTTGGAGAGTCGTGAGTTGCTAGGCTGAAGTTTCGACCAATGAGAGGGGTCGGCGGTTTTTCAAGCACCCCTGAGTTTTATCCGTTGAGAGTCACTTTTGGTATTGGACTTTTGCTGACCGGCAGAGAAAGAGGACACAGCCGAGTCTCTCCTAGCCTTTTTGGCGGAGGAGGGGGCGGCAAGAAGGAAAATTTCGTATTGAAATCTAAACGGACAACAGTTAAAATTGAATTTCAAGGATCTCATTACTGGAGAGGAAATGCTTGCAGATTCAACCCTCTCCTCCTCTCCTAGTGGACGACGGAGGAGTGAACTGCAATAAAAAGAAAAGTAATAACTACCGTGAATTGATCTCCGCAGGAGAATTTTCTGCCAGCGCAACCCGAATGCTGTTACTACTCGGTTCAATATGGAAGGAACTCTTCAAGCCAGTTCAACCAGACACTGGAAGTTCCGAAAAAAAAAAAAAAAAAAAAAAGGGAGCATGCACGGCTTTGTAGAAGATACCGCCTTTAACTGCTGAATCGTCGAGTTGGGCCCTACTGATTACAACAAGGGGTCCACCAGCAGGGTTCCAAAATGCCCGTTTCCTGTATCGTTGGCCAAACACGCTGCCTAAGGAAAAGAGAAAAAAAAAGAAGGAAAAAAAAGCACCTTGGAAGTGAAGTGAAAATCAACCGGGACAGTGGTGTTCTCTGAGGGAGAGTTTTTTTTTTTATTATATTCATTTTATCTATTATTAGGCTGTGAAACCTTTTTTTTATTATTATCGACGGTTAGTGTGCTTGGCAGGAAGTGTTGCTGCCCCCAGTCCTAAAGGTAAATTTCTCTCGGCATTTTCTTTTTTTGTATTATGTTGTGGTTTCTTTAAAATTATAAAACGAGTTGATTTTAAAATTGGGGGCTGTCGGAAAAATATATTGCAAGACAAAAAAAAGAGAGGGAGTTGAAGATGCTTTCATTTATGTTTTTTTTTGTGTTGTCATGTCTGGTAGTTTAGCAACTTCCCAGGCCAGTAAATTTTAATGTATCGGAAAAATTTGGTTTATTGTTTGAGCACAGTAAATTTTGGTGCATCGATAATAGTTTAGTTGGGCATGTGATATTTAAAAAGCAGTGTTATTGTGATGTCGTGGGTGATAAAATAATTGTAAACATTTCTCTCTAGTCTTTTACAGCGTTGAGTTATTTTTTTTTTATGAGTGAAGATAAATTATGGGATGATTTATATTGGAATTTTGGGAACATATTATAGTGTGATGAAATTGGAAACCTAAAGTGTTGTTTACATTCTTGGAGTGTTGAGTGTCGAAATTAAGATGGTAGGTGTGTTATTTGAGGACCAGTATTTTACATGCTCCAGATGAGTGTTAATCTCCCATTGGAAAGGGGTGATCTTAGGGCAAGCAGGGAACTTGTTCTAGGGCAGAGGGCTCTGAGTAGGGAATTTTCACCAGGATGCGATATGTGCAGAATAGAAGTTAAAGTATTTTTTTTGTTCTCAAGTTTAGTATTTCACAAAAGAATGAACATCATGGGTTGAGAAGACACACTTTTGCTCACCAGTTCCAGTATTGATTGTTCTTTTCTTTGGCCCTAAATTTTCTTGTTTTTACTATAAGGTTAAAAGTCTAAATGTAATTTTAATTTTCAATAAGGTGAAAATATTTAGTGGGTTATGTAAATGGTCAGTGTATTGTCTGAAGTGGACCTGCGCATTGCCATGGTGCAGAAGAATTTCCTTGCTAGTGATTTTTTCCTGGGATATATGTGGATATAGTGATTTATGATTTCTTGGGATATAGAGAGATAAGTGAATTTTCCTGGGATATATGTGGAAAGAGATAAGTGAATTTTCCTGGGATATATGTGGATGTTGTGATTTAGGATTTCTTGTGATATAGAGAGATAAGTGAATTTTCCTGGGATATATGTGGATACTGTGATTTAGAATTTCTTGGGATATATACAGAGATAAGTGAATTGTTCCTGAGATATAGTTGTGTTAGTTCTGGGCCAGATGTGCCTGGAGTATTTAGGGTTGAAGTACGACAGGCTCTTGCAGGCGTGGTTGATCAAGGTGGGATCATGCATTGGTTCGAAAAGGGGGAGATCCTTGAAGACGTGGTTTTTGGGGAAAAACTTGTCTTCAAACCCCCAGTAGTTTCGCTGCTCACGGAGATATGTACTGCCAGCGAGGGTCGGTCGAGCGTTGCTTCAAGAAATGTGGTGAGATCATGTTAGAGGAAATTCTGTGCCTGATGATGATGTGTCACACTTGAGGATTTTTTCCTTTCCCTTTGCATAGGCTGAAAGTGGATTCACGACTCAATTTCACGCCTTCAGCCTGACTTGGTATTTTCTTCCTGTGTTGGTTCTCAAAACCCAGGGTAGTGTCTGAACTGAGAGTATTTGCCTCACCGCTACCTCAGTAATTCACTGCAGGTGTTAAATTTAAGTTTGTTTGGTGATTTAAAGTATCTAAATTTATTTGTTTATGATTTGCTGTAGTGCTAGGGATGAAAATTCTAAATTCTGGTTGTTGGTGTTAGTGAACTTGATATTTAGTTTGGAAATTTAGTTAATTGGTATTTTGAGCTTTTGTTTACAGTATAGAGTTATTAAGTATCCTGAGCTATTATGTGAAGTGCAGAGTGAGGTGATTTTTATGAGCAAGCTAGTGCAAGAAGATTGTTTGAATTTCTGAATTATGTTGATGTTATGAGTAGTGATAATTTTTAAGTTAGTTAGTGAGGTTTCTTTATAAGTGAAGTAGGTTCATTCAGGATAGTTCTATAGGTTATGTAATGTTAATTAATGCTTGTGCTCAGTGTAAATTCTGTTTTGAGGATAATTTACTTGGTTTGTTTGCTTGCTGATAGTAGATTTGTTAAAGTATAATTTGTGACTCTTAAAATAACTGTAAATTTAATTGAAGTCTTTGAATCTGGTCTGGGGGATTGCGGAGTTTGCTAAGATTGTTTAGGTGCTGTAAATTTAAATCAATAAGTGTAAAATTGTAAATTGGTCATTGAGCTAACTGGGTGAGAGAGAGGAGAGTACGTTTCAAAAGAACAGAACTTGTCCACCTTGTGGAATTAAAAATAATCCAGTATCTTTTTCTTGTGTAAACCATGCGAATCATAGTATGATTTTGAAGGCATAAATTAAAAGCCTAGTGTTCAAACTAACTGTGTTGACATATGTAAAGTTGTGCTGTTCATAAGGCCAGTGGCCAAAGAGAAATAGAAAGTAAATTGAGATTCTGTTTTATACTGCTGTGTTTAAGCAAACAGAAAAAAAAGGAAATACCATCTGTTTGTCCACTAAATTAACTTATTAAGTTTTTAAAGAAAAATAATAAATACAGGCAGTAGCCTTTCAAAAAAAGTTCAAAATGAGTGCAGTGTGGAAAGTTTTTGTGTGCTGTTGTCTTCCATGACTTGGTCCCATGTACTCCCCTTAGCTTGACTAAGGCTATCGATCCGAATCCTGGTATTATAAGGTTTTTCATAACTGCAATTTTTGTCCTAACCTTTTTAAATTGACTTTCACCGCCTCCACAAGTTGTTATTGAACGAGTACATTTTATCGTATGACTTATAGTGACACTTTTTCATACACATGCAACAATATCCACTTATTTTTGCACTTTCAGGTGACTCAACTCTGCTTGAACACAAACAACGCAAACTTTCCAATAACTTCTTGTGGAATGTAAATTTTCAGATGCATTGTTGTTTAGGATGTTCATGGCCTTTTCTAGTACTTAGAAAATATTTTTGTTTCGAAATGCATCCATCCATCTCCCAAATTTAATTTTTCTATTGAATTAAATTCAAATTTTTTTTTTCCACCAAAACACCACCAAATCTGGTATACTACCTCATGGTGCTGTAAGTTAGACCGTAAACCCTTTTTTGGAAGGGATTGGGGCCTGGAGTCAAGGAGGCCCATACAAAATTTTCACAAAATCTACAGTTTTTAATTTAGAACCACCAAGTTTTGTATACTACCTCATGGTACTCTAAGTTAGACCGTTGTCGGTTTGAGGAAGGGATCAGGGCCCCATACAACATTTTCGTAAAATCTACAGTTTTCAATTGAGACCCACCAAATTTGGTACACTACCTCATGGTACTCTAAGTTAGACTGTAAACCCTTTTTGGAAGGGATCGGGGCCCGTGGTCAAGGGGCCCCAATACAAAAATTATCGTAAAATCTACAGTTTTCAATTTAGAACCACCAAATTTGGTATACTATCTCATGGTACTGTAAGTTAGACCGTAAACCCTTTTCGGAAGGGATCGGTGCCTGGGGTCAAGGGTGCCCTATACAAAATTTTCGCAAAATCTACAGTTTTTAATTTAGAACCACCAAATTTGGTATAATATATCATGGTACTCTGAGTTAGATAGTAGACGGGTTTTGGAAGGGTCAGGCCCGGCGTGAAGGGGCTCATACAAAATTTTTGTAAAAAGTTCCATTTTGTACTTTTAAGAACTTCAACGCCATTCAGTACTCCAATATCCGATCTACGGTCTAAGTTGGAGACCGTAGATAACAATAAAGTGAGAAAATTTCCATTTAATGGTGTATTAGAAACACAAATTAATAAACGTTAGTTTTCGTCACCAACGGACTGCTTCATCAGGCAGAAATACAATGTAATGTAAATAGAGATTTCCAGATATTCAAAATTCAAAACGGTAAACAAAAGGATGATCAATGCCAGTGTCAAATCGCATGCACTCGACGTGTCACAGGTACATTACATTTCAGTGTCGCTGGATTCTCAGAAGCGCACGCCAGATGCACGGCTGTTCTATAGATGTCTTTTCGAGGGTAAATATTTCCATTCCTTGTCCTTTCTTTTTTGTTTCGTAAAAGTAAATTAAATAAATCAATTTTTTATTTTTATTTTTTTATTTTTCACAATTTCAGCTAAACCGGCACCCTTTTTTTTTTTTTTTTGCAGAAGTATTACTGCGTCAGCCAGTCACTGGCATCATTGGCGGGCATTAATTTGGAAGAACCCTGCTTTTTACACGGACAACTTAACGTTGCGTGCTCAGGGGTTGGCAATCCTAAAAATCTGTACATTTTTGCTCCCAATTAATAAACTAAAAGTATAGTTTATCAAAAAGCAATAACCTAAATAAATTTACTGGAAAATTACAGAAATACCTTTTTCATTTATTAACTTTCACCAGGTGAGCTTGGTGTTTCCACGATAGTAATATTTACCCGGGAAACACCGTGTACCCCTGCTGGTTTGAGATATAAATTATCTCGGCTTTGCAGATTTTTTCAGCTACACTGCTCCGTGAAGCAGCGGGAAAAAGTTATGTTTTTACTTTCGTGTTTTTAATCATGGGGACCTGGGCAGTTTCAACAATTCTTAATCTCCTGTACTCATGTTCATAACGTTTATATGGAAAGACATGTTAATGCTTTTCAAGGTACATAAATTGCCTAAGTGTATTGGTCCAAAAATTATATTTTTTAAGTCCATTGTGTTTTTCCTTGATACTGGCCCCATTTATTCCTTCATATTGAACTTGGCCACGCATATCATGAAAGCTGAAATCTTCAAAATTTAAAGAAAATTTGAAAATAAAATGTTAGTCCCTTGCCCGTAGTATCCGTTAGTGAACAAAAGAATTAATCTTTTTGCTCTGATTTTAAGTCGTTTTCTATTGAATTATATCTTTTTGCTGTGATTTTAAGTCGTTTTCTATCAAATTATAAAATGAATTAAATTTTTACAAAAAAAAAAGTGCCACGTAGCATTTCCATTTTTCACAATAAAACGTTTTTTTAGCTTTTGCCATGTCTCTGTTATTAATTTATTAACCGTAAAATTTGATTTGGGATTCTTGCCGACCCTCGGAATTTGGCTGATTGGCACGTCTCTGGTTCTCGCTATGACGTCACAGCACCCATGAACCTATCTTTGCAGAAGCTTAGAATACTAATCTTGAAACAAAGGAATGTCCCAGCCCTTCTTTTTTGTTTTTCTATAGCCCTGGTCTGTCGCCACCTTTACGAAAGCTCAGAGATGAAATAGAAAAGATAAGCAGACAATGTGGGGTACTGCAAGTTTTAACCACAGGAGAAACCTCTGGGAGAAACCCAGTTTCTCTCAGCCTCACAATGCGCATTGTTGAGATGTATGATAGAGATAAGCAACAACCTGCGGTCAAAAAATCATCTTACAATGAAAGCTAATACCTCCCACCTATCTAATGACCTTCCTCTACTTACACTCCTACGGAAAGGTGAGAAGGGAGCAGGTTATCTGGCAGGTAATTGTATTCATTAACCTTGGACCGAACCCCACTCCTCGGAGCGGGGGAAAAATCACGTGATCTAAGAGCACTAGTCCTTTTGTAATCAGTCTGTTTCTCAGTTCAATAAGTAACAGAGGATTTGAAGAAGTTCCAAGCAAGAGCAGCGGATGGCTTAGTGGTTAGTGATTCAGACTCTCGATGCAAGGTCTCCAGGTTCAAGCCTGAGCTGATCTTTCGGAGATTGTGTGATTTACTAACAATCGCTGAATATCGGACGAGCACGTTAAGTGACGGCCCCCAGGCTGCACCCACTGGTTAAATGGGTATCCTTTCCTATGTCACCCCTGAAATTCTCTCACCCCTCTATGTGCAATATCGTACTTGTACGGTGGCGCCATCTACTGTACTCTAATCTCACTACAAACTGTTCTGTCAAAGTCGCTAGACTTGCTTTCATTCCTTCCGTTTCTGTGTCCTGCCCAAAAGGCGATCTCGCTGTAGGTGGCTGGGACCTAAACTCTACTCACTGTGGACAGAAGTCCTACAAGAAAATGACAAATACTTGATTCCACTTGATACTTGAAGTTCCAAGCATAACCATGTCGGAACTATGTACGTTTGTCGATTCGCAAAAAGGAGGGAAAAAACTGAGTTTAAATGGATTTCTTTTCCTTAAAAAAAGACAACGGTGTAATATATTTTACTGGATATGCGATCAGAAGAGTAATGGCTGCAGAAGTAGAGCAATTACATCACTTGCAGGTGAAGAACATTATCCTATAAGTGCATCCGAGCATAACCATGCTCTTGAAAGTGCTCGATCTAAAGTAGCCCTAAAGACTGCGGACATCAAAGAGAAGGCCAGAACCATCAACGATTTACCCCTGCAAATTATACAGGATGTAGTCTCCGAAATGTCTCTTGTGGCTCATCAGAGCATGCAGTCGAAAGAAGCACAGAGAAAATTGATAAAAAGAACTAGGAGGGTTGAAATGCCACCTGAACCTGCAACTGTGGAAATACTAAATATACCTGAGTTATTAAAATACACAGAGGACGGGGAATTATTCCTATTAAAAGATTTCTATGAGAGCAATGAAAAAATTTTAATTTTTTCAACAGAAGCTAATCTCAAAATGTTGAGTGAAGCTGCATTTTGGGTGATGGATGGGACTTTTAAACCAGTGTCCAATATTTTTAAACAGCTGTATTCAATTCACGGTCCCGTGGGTCCTATGAACAACTGTAGAGTTGTGCCGTTAGTTTACGCTCTGATGACTAGCAAATCGCAAGCCAGTAACTTCTCATTCTTTGAAGAGCTAAAGACATTTGCCACTCAGAAAGATATTATTTTAGATCCACAGTGGGTGATCACTGATTTTGAGATGTCAGTCATCAATGCTGTAAGGGTCGCCTTTCCAGGTGCTAGACACCACGGATGCTTCTTTCATCTTGGACAAAACATTTGGCGCAAAGTTCAGGCTACTCCTGGCCTGCAATCGAGATATTGTAGTGATGAAGAGTTTAGCTTGATAGTTCGACATCTTCCGGCGCTTGCTTTTCTTCCTCCTGAAGATATTGCTAATCCCTTTAACGAGATAAAACTATTGTTTGATGACGAAGCGGAAGCCTTAGTCAAATGGTTTGAAGACTGCTATGTCTTGGGAAAAGTTCGTCGTATAACACGTAGTGGTGAAGAACGACGAAACGAGCCACTCTTCCCACCAACTCTGTGGTCAGTGAATTCAGGAGTGATCCCACGCACTCAGAACAAAGTTGAAGCGTGGCATCGACGATGGGAGCTTCTGATTGGGCGTGCCCACGTTTCGTGTTTTCGGTTAATAAAGGAACTGCGAAAGGAAGAAGCTTCTGTCCAAAGAGAAATAGAAACAAAAATGCGCGGAGAAGCTCCTCTTAGAATTAAGAAAAGTTTGATTCACCGCTAAGAAAGAATTCGAAGAATCGTAAACAGCCGAGAGGAACGCACGATTATTGAATTTTGTAGAGGCATAGCCTATAATTTAAATTTGTGAGTTAAAAAAAATGTGATATTTAAATACGATCACGCTAATAAAAGTTTTTGCATGTGCTGCACATGTTTGGCAAGGTAATTTACTCGTTACTTATTTTATGTAAATTACGGGTAATTTACTAGCAATTTACTTGGCGTAGTAAACCAGTTCTTCATGAAAACGTAAATATCTGATTTTCTTTCATGCATTAAAAATATGATGGCGTTTTATTTTATGTACGCTAAGCTTGCCTCTTTTTTCAGGTTGTGGATTCCTGGGGGTGCGTGTGTGTTTGTTCATTTATTTGTTTTTTGTATGTTTGTGACTGAAAGTGGGAACTATGATGGGTGTAGTGAGCCGGTTCAGAATGCGTGTGAGGCCTGGCGGAGGTGAGAGTCACCACTGGGTGGGGTTAAATGGGCCTTTGAGAGTTCTTCTCTTTGGCTAGCACGTATCGAGGGTTCATGTGCTTTTGAATGTGGAACCGCGGTGTGTGTATGAGGGGTGTGACTGTATCACCTGCCGATCTGACCTCATGACTACAATATTCATGAGGGGAGGCGAGGCACTGTGTTTTCGGTGATTTGGGCAAAAATCAGCTAAAGTACATTTACGGGTTCACTGTAACTTGCTTCGTATACTGGTGGGAGGGTGTCGTGCGAGTGCCCATTATGGCACTTCTCTCACTTCAGTGTAAAGTGCAAACTTATACGAAGACAAGAGTGGATGGACTAAGTTTCCTTTTCTCAAGTAAAGTACTCAGTTCTGTTGTTTCAGTTTTCAATTGTTGATATGTCAGTGCCTTATCAACAGAAAGGTGTGCTAACCCATATTGCTTTTGCCCCGCTCTTCCAAGAGGGCTCCGAAACCATTTCATTGTTTAGAATCTGTTTCTTTTACCGCAATATTTTTAACAGTTTTCTTTTCTTTCATATTTTTCCTTTTGTTTCGTGAAAGCCATGGATTTTTCCTCTAATAATTCGCATGGAAAAATGTGATTGTACGTGCGTGAAAACACGCAAGCGCGCGCACACACACACACACACACACACACACACACACACACACACACACACACACACACAATAAGAGGAGCAATGATCGGCAAACGTGAAACTTAAAATCATTCACCTGCAATAGAAAATGAGATTCTGCGTGCAATTGCTTTAGAATTGTACTTTCTTCAATCACAGTTAGATACAGTACTATAACGAAGCTTTGGAGTGAACGGTTTTGCAACGAATTTTTGAATATAACAGTTTTTTTTTTTTTTTTTTTTGCTCCATGAAAAAGTTTACATGTTTTCCTCCATTTCTTGGGATCTCAAGGTGAATGCATTTATTGAGTGTAAACAGTATGAAACAAACACTGCTCTGAACTTGAAACGTTATCAGAGATCTGTCAGTGCCTTGAGATTTCTGAGGAAAATGAACGGGAAGACAAATGGTATGGCAGTAATTTCTGGAATGGGCTGGGTATTTTTAAGTGAAATATGTTGAGTATTAGATTTTTTTTTATTTATTTTTTTTTTTTGAAGAAAAAAAATCATAATGTGTGTGAGTGCAATAAAGACCTAGGGGTTTGAGAAGCTATATGAATTTCAAAACCAGCTTAGCCGTTGCCGAACAATTTCTGTAACAGCACGCGGCCATTTGAAATTCGGGTAACGTCTCAAATGCGTGAGCTTATAAACACGGTTTGTACAAAGGTTCATACGCTTCTTGCACTATACGTATGAACCTTCCTACACGTTCAGATTTTCCTATCTTGTTTTCCCCTCTGGTGAAGGAGAAAGGATTTTTAGATGAAAGAAGGTGGAGAGCATGTATAATGTCATAGAAGCTTTTTAGCTGGAATCGTTATGATCAAGCTAGTAAAAGTTCATGAATAAAAGTTCATTTCCGGTGACCACTTCTCCTTACCCGGAGATAACCAGAAACCTCCATGCCTTCACTCTCCATTACATTTCTTTAAGATGTATTTTTCAGGTAGAAACATATTGGATAGAGACAGAGGTAACCGCGTGTAGGAGAACTGGCCGTCAGACACGTGGCCACCGGGGAATTAGCCACCCGGGGAACTGGCCAAAAAGATCTTAAGGGGCCATAAAAACTTTGCGTTTTTGACCGCTTCGTTGCCACGTCCGTAGAGGTAGGTTATCTGAGTCACATAGTTTTCGTATTTTCTTAATGGCGATATTTTATGTAATTCTTTATAAAGGAATGTTTATAATCTACAACTGAACAAAAGAATTTCAGGGTTTATGAATTACAATTTAACAAATTATCCGCGGGCATGTGAAAACGCAGGAAATCTGTCCGGATGGGGTTGGGGTGGGATTTAATACCAAAAAATATGAAATATAAAGAATTTCTGGTTCGATCCGGAGATTTTCGGCGTTTACAAATTATATCTCAACAAATTCTTTGCGGGTATGTGTCAACGCAAGAAACCTATTGGAAATATAAAGAACTTTTGGTCCGATCCGGAGATTCTCTGCGGGCATGTGCTAACGCAAGAAACCTGTCGGAAGGGGAAAGGTGGAGCTTATTACCAAAAATATGAAATATAAAGTATTTCTGGTCTGAACCGGAGGTTTTCAGCGTCTACAAGGTACAACTCTACAACATTTCTGAGGGTATTTGCTACCGCAGGAAGCCTGTCCGTGGGGTGGGGGATAACCTCCCCGACAGATTTCCTGCGTTTGCACGTGCCAGCCGTTAATTTGTTGAGTTGTGGCTTGTAAACGCTAAAAATCTGCTCCCGGTGTGGATATAAATTCTTCATATTTTATATTTTCGGCATAAAGACACCCTGCCATCCTCCTGACAGGTTCTTTGCGCTAGCACGTGCCCGCAGAGAATTTGTTGAGTTGTTTGTAATCGCAGAAAATCTCCGGATCAGACCAGAAATTCTTTATATTGTATATTTTTGGTATTAAGACCCCCCTCCCCCCACACAGGTTTCCTGCGTTTGCTCATGCCCGCAGAGAATTCGTTGAGCTGTACTTTATAAACCCTGAAATTATTTTGTGATATTTTAGATTATAAACATTTTTTATAAAGAATTACATTAAATATCGCAATTCAGATAATACGAAATTACGGAAACTTTATGTGATTCAGGTAACCAACCTATAGAGACGTGGCCACGGAGCAGTCCAGAAAGCAATTTTTATACGGCCCCTTAACATTTTTGTGGCCAGTTTTTCGGGGGTCAGTTCTCCGCTTTGTCTTTGGCCTGAAAGTCATGGATATGTCTAAATTCCTTATTGAAAATAAAACATTATAAAAAAAAAAAAAGCTTTGTGAACAACAGGTGCTCAAGTTGTGGGAAATATAGTCACACAATATTTGTTTATTCAGCACGATTTTATGTCACTGAAATCACAATGTGACCACCGGGGGCTAGTTTTTCGGTGACCACTTCTCATTGCCCGGAGATAACCAGAAACCTCTATATCCATCCAACTTCTCCCTTCATGGTTCATCAATTGAAATTCATAAAGATAGGTAGCTTCTGTATAACATTTTTTTTCTTGGAGGGGTCTCTAAAGTTCAATTTTTATCAGTTCTTTTTGCGTGGACGCCATAGAACTCTTTTGCAGAATGGAGCTTATATTTATTCTACGCTATCCACGGATCATATATATATATATTTCTTTTTTGAGTAAAATGTTTGCTAAGATTTTTTTAAAAACACTAGTCACAATGTAAAATACATAATGTAGACTATCTTCAGTCACAAAACAATCGTAAATACAGAAACGTGATGCAATAGGAAAATTTACCCCGATATCTGGATATCTTTTATAAAAGTTAGTAAACTGGCATGATGTATGTGAAACGAAAATTTGTCATATTTTAGTGCATCTCACCTCGTAACTCAAGAACAAAGTGCGTTGCAAAAATTCTCAAAAAAACAAAACAAAAAAAAATAATTTTTATTTATTTATGTTTGCAATTTTCGCTCCTCAAAAAATAGCAGTACTTTGTCCCAGATTGGCTTAGAAAATTACCTTTGGTGACATTTGAAAGCTTTTGATAAGGTCCTTCAATTGATATGTAACACCAAGGTATCTTGCAGAAATAAATAATAAAAAAAAAAACTGTGTAAGGACAAGTAAAATTATATATCTCCGACGTCTTTGTATATATAGACATTTTCCATATTTAATTCAGAATGCCAAATTTTTTTCATTTTTCATGTGCCAAAGTAAGCACGTGGCATTACTTTTAGTAACGTGGAATACCGTTCGACCAGGAAATAATCTCTGACTATTCTTCCCGATGTTTCTTGGAGCCAGAGGTTGTGTATCACTATCACTGTTATTCGCACCTGCCTTCGGACATTGCAATGTCAAGGTGTGGTCATTCATGGTTTACAAGCTTAAGACGTGATCAGGTGGTTGTTTGACCTCGGAGCATGACCCGGGCTTCTGAGAATTTGGGGAAAGGCGCCGGGACAAAGAAGAGCAGAGAATAAATGGCTTCCTAACCTCGTTCTGGAGTGAGAAAATTCTTAACCCTCAGAGTCTCGGCATCCAATGAAAATTCACGATTTCTCACAATCTCCATTCTATCCCAAAACCCAAAAATTTATCAATCTCTGTGTTGGAACATAAATAGTCCCTGTTTGACCCTTAAAATAATTTTAGAATTTGGTTCCCCGTTCTCTAATTTTTTAAAGTAGAATGTCCCAGTCAACTCAAAAATAAAAATAAAAATTGATCTGCATCCTGAATTACATCCAATTCCAAAATTACTGCTTTGAGCAAAAATCTCCCAAATTTTCCCTATTTATGGTATCATGAAATTTCCGGTACACCACAATTTTCTCCACCATCTCACAGCACCCCAGGAATTACCTCTGATTAATCGTATTCATCGGTCAGGATGAGCTTCATCATCACTATTATTGGAGATCCCCACCCCACCCACTATGACACTTTTAATAACACTTGAAGTAAACTGTTTTTCTTCTTCTACTCCCCTCCTCTTCCTCTGTACCTTACCTTACCTCCTATCCGCGTTCAGGCATGATGTCTAGCTGATTTATTTAGTACAAATCAAAATTGTAAGGACATTTTTTGCGTGCTATTTTTACTTAGCTCTTAAAGGTGCAGTTTCAGTGAACTAAACTGCAGCCTTATCAGCATACTCCTACAACTCTGTTGTTCCATCTTTCTCCGGAAAACGATGGAGCATTCTCATCGCTTCTACAGCAGTCATTTCCCTGCAGTCCCGAACATTTGTAGACTTTCCCCGATTATTCTTTTTTTTTCAATCCCTAACCACTCACCCGAATTTTTAAACATTTTTCTCAAAAATTCCTTTTGCAGGAAAGAATTCCAGTATTACTCCAGGACTTTACGCAAAAATACGAAAAATGAAGAACTTTCCAAGATCTGGAAAGGAAAATGAAATTTCAGGACGTTCCTAAGATTCCATGGGCTGTTATAACTCTGTATGTGACCAGAGACGCTCAGACATCCAATAATAATAATAAGAAGAAGAAGAAGAAGAAGACGATACAAAGAGAACACACAGCGACATATTCGAAAACGAAGAGAAAAGTTTCTATCGTAACATTACCAAGAAAGACATCGAAGGCGAAGGACCACCAGAATGTGAATTCCTGTTGGGGGCTGGGGGCGATGCTACATGTACATGTAGGTATGTATGTATACGCACATAGTATATATACAGTATATAACATATATATATATATATATATATGCATCAATATGTATATATACAGTGCATAAGATAGACAGATATACATTAGATAGATAGATAGATAGATAGATAAAAGTGTTGACATACGGGGCTTTAGGGGACTTAAGCCCCAAAGTACCCCCGTGGGTGCGCTGGTGCATGGTACAGACAGGAGATAGGTGCTAGCAAAGGATTTTTGTTTAATTTTGTTTGTCAGATAAAGATGTGCCTATTTTTAATTACACACCTTCCTTTTCTTAAAAAAAAAATCTTATTTTGAAAAATTTAAGTTGAATGATAGAAATAAAAATAAATAACACAAAATAACAACGAATAATATATTAAATTTATGGTTTTAAATATTTTAACTAATAATAAATTAATTAATAAAATTAAGTAAATCTTGTAATTTATGGTATTAACTATTATAATTTATATGTATATACATACAGAATCTGTACCACCATTTTTGAGCTTCGATACAACCAATACAAATTTGTCCTTGTTGAATTATCTTATAAAATAATAAGTAGCTCAAAAATGAGAGCGTGACTTAATTTGAAGCAGTAATTTACTGTGAAAATGTTTCACCAGTATAGATTTCTGTTACGTTTGTAAACACATTCAAACATTTCTGTAATATCAAAAAGAATAATAATAATTATAAAAATAGATAAAATAATGGATATCCAAAATATTGCTATTATTTATTTAAGACATCATTTTCCAAATTTTCATACTAACATATTTCGGATTGAAATAATCACCAACAATAACTTCCCTGACCACTCCAACATTTCACATTTCTAAATATAGGCATTTACCACCATTTGGTCTTGCCAAGTTACTTTCCCTCTGTTATTAAAATAATCCAAATACATATTACGGCTTTGTTTAGCTGCGTCGGTAGAATTTTTAGTTTGTTTTTGCAAGTCACATAGGTACGATGCATGTATGAACTTTTTGAGTTTCATCGTAGAAAGTCGTGCAGTATGCATGCGCCAAGCACAATGTAGTCAAAGTTTTTCAGAGAAACATTTGTCTATGTGTGTAAAATCCTGAACGTCGAAGCCAAAAATCCTCGCCTTCGACAACCTGTAGTTGAAAATTCGTTTATATATACTCTTCTTTCTTTTTTTTTATCCTTTTGTTTTATTTTTTTTTTTTTTTTTCGTTTGCCGAAATTATTACTGCTATCGCTCTGCTCTTTTGTGCGGAAAGGAAAAACGATATTTTGTAGATTTTTGCTGGGAACGTAGATTGACTGAGATACTTAGGAATGAAAAGCGCGAAGTTTTCAAGTTTGTGTCTGTGGACAAACCTACTCAGCGGGACGATCTCTCTAGGGACCACAGGTGGTCAACCGTAATCTGCGTGAAGGTAAAAGTTTGTGTGTGTGTGTGGGGGGGGGGGGGGGGGCTTAAGAAGGGAGAGGTGGAAACGGAAGGCCCCAGGGTAACGATCCACACATTTTTGTACTCCCCCTCTTGGAGAAGGGGTACAGGGAGCTTCCGGCATAAGATGCTCTCTGCTGGACAATGCGTCACGGACTCTGCTGGACAATGCGTCTACCTCTGTAATCGCTGTCATTCTTCAGACAGCGATTACAGAGGTAACATGTAGTTTATGTACATTCAAAGAGGGAAAAACTTATTGATACATTCAGGGCCCAAATTCTATAAAGATGTACAAACAAAGATAAGGTGGAAGTGGCGTTGTACAGAACGCAAATGATTGGCAAAAGTGTACCTGGATACTAGTGACTCGGTTATTTTACAATTCAACTTGTGTCCCACCAAAACTGATTACACGAAAATCAATAGAAGATATTTCGGAACGGCCATTAAAACTGATCATACAACTGCGGGAAATAACTGTTTACTAATTTAAAAAATAAATAGTAACAATGGAATATTAGTGCTAAGAAAAGGAAACGAATTAGAAAAAGACAATAAAAAAATCTAAAAAAAAGAGAATAAAAACGTTAAAATGAGAGATAAAAAATAAAAAAAGCTAAAAAAAGAATAAGAAAATTAAAATGAAAGAAAAAAAAGAAGAAAAAAATTAAAATGAGAGAAAAAAATAAAAAAATTAAATGATAGAAGAAAATTTAAAAAAAATAATATTTTGGTGCATGAAGAGACAATCTCCGCGTGATATCCCCCTGGGTAACGGTAATAAACTCTGTTGATTTTACCATAGGCTCTGTCGAGGTTCACTGTTCCAGCAAATGTTTCCTCAGATTCCACAACTAGTAAAAATATCAATGTACTTTATAGCAATAGACTTATCAATAGTTCAAGACATGTCCTATCTTTAAAAATATAAAACATGCAGTAATAAATAGTAAAAGTACCGGACGTTCGCTAAGCGGAAAAAGGCAAAGAAATCAGCGTATTTTTCTGAGACCCATATACTAAGTTTTGATAAACAGTCAACCTCTTATATCAATTTTATTTTCAGGAAATTGCTCGCAAATCACAATGTGCGTCCTAATTCGGAAGAAGAACGCAGACTACCAAGAAAAGGTAATTGAAACACACCCGAAATTCGGTGTTCTCTGAGTGCAGTAATCTCTGGGGGATGGACGCTTTGGGTGAGGTGGAGTGGAGTAGGATGTCTGTGTCCAGGCCAGTTAGCCCATTAGCCTGGAGGGGCTGCTAGGGCAGCTGACTCTTTTCGCAATGGAGTCAGTGCAGTTGACCAACATCCTCAAGTCATCTGGAACTGATGCTTTTCTGCCATCCAGTGTTAATAAACTAAAACCGCGAAAATGATTTCTAAATACAGTGACTGACAGAGAAAATTCCACACCACGAAGACGTGAACGCAGCGCCATGCAAATTGCAGGGTGGGTGCACACGTACAAGTTATGCAAATGATTGCATTTAAGGGCCAATCGCAAGAACGGCGCGCGGGGTATAAACGGACAACCAGCCAGTGAGGCCATCAGTCGAGACGTCGTCACGGCCGCGAAAAGTGAGTGGTTCTACTGCAACCGTGTCTGGAGAACGAACAAGGGGTGCCAATGCCGTTAAAACGCCTTCGTACGCGATTTCGTCAAACGGATGAGTTCATGAGAGGTGTCACTGTAGGCCTTCGTACCGCCAGATGGTACTTGCGTTGTATTGCGGAAGAAACGCAACGTGATACCACAACCGACGGTGGCATTTAGAGACAGTGGTCCCAGGAAGGATCTGTGCAACTTCGTAGAGGACCGATGCACGGAGACGGACGTCCGAGCGCACTGATCGTCGCATCCGACGTCATGCCTGTGCGGACCCACAGGCGACATTTTGCGGGGTGTACGGAGAGGCTTGGATGCTTCGATATCAACGAGGACAGTGTAGCGCCGATTGGCTGCGTCTGATTTGTTGTCCACCCGTCCGTTGTGAAGGCTACCCTTAACAGCGAGCCATCGTCGTCACCGCTTGGCGTGGTGTCGCTCCAGGGCGGCTTAGGGTGCCGAATGGAACGCTGTGGTGTTCAGCGACGAATCGCGGTTCTGTCTCACCACGGACGATCGCCGTGTGAGAGACTGTAAGTGGCGTGGCCAACGGGCAGATTCCTCCGCCATTGTGCAGCGCCACACGGCCTGACAACGTGGAATCATGGTGTGGGGTGCTATCAGCGCATACAGCCCCAACCGCTGGTACGCATTACAGGCACAATGACGGCACGCCGCTATGGTGACGAGGTGCTGCGGCCCGCGGCACTACCGTATCTGCAGGGCATCCCAAACGCGTTTTTTCAACAGGATAACGCCCGGCCGCATACAGCTCGGATCAGCCTGAATGCTTCACACGGTATGCGGATGCTTCCGTGGGCAACACGATCCCCCATCCTCTCGCCCATCGAGCATCTGTGGGACACGTTTGGACATCGGTTGAGTACCCTCTCAACCCCGCAAAATGAAGATGAACTGTGGACTCGGATCAACACCACATGGTCCACGATACCCCAAGACTCTATTCGGACTCTCATTGCCTCGATTCCACGTCGGAGTGAACGCTATATCACCGAAAATGAGGGCCACATTCCTTATTGATCATCCTGAATATTCGGCCACTGGAGGGTGTTCCAAGGCTGCTTAGGGTGCCGAATGGAACAGTGACAATTAAATCATTTGTTATAATTTTTTGTTGTCTGTATGTGGCAATTAAATCACTTGTTCAGGACCTACTTGGCTATCTGTGTGCACAGTTTGGTCAGTTTTCGAGCATTTCTTCATGGTGTGGCATTTTCTCTGTCAGGCAGTGTATTTTTACTTATATATTGAACAAAACTCCTGATAAAGGTTTCTAATTTATATACATTTCACAGTAAGAATTCTATTTTGGATTCAAGCTTTTTTCTTTAACTGCTGATATAAAATTTGTCTGTACTGTTTGTTCTAAATACAGTTTTGGAAAGCTGATTTTCATTTCCCAGAATTCATAAGAATCTGCGTTTTCGGTTACATAGAAAATGTCGTACATTAGGAAGTTATAATTTTCTTCTTTAACTGCTGAAATAAAATTTATTCGTACCGTTCTAAATACAGTTTTGAAAAGCGGATTTTCATTTCTCAGAATTCGTAAGAATCTGCGTTTTCAGTTACATAGGAAATATCGTACATTAGGAAGTTATAATCATACTAGTACAAGCTTGGGTTTAAACCGTATGAACGTAGTACACTCTACATTATTCTTTCATATGTTAAATTTCAGTGTTATGTGAAAATCATTAATTAAAACAACTGGAAAAACAATTCCCAAGAAACAGTTCGTTTCATCTTGCAATTCGAGTTGAAAGCCAGGAGTTTAACGGGTGCACTCGTATAAATGTATTTACATGTGTATATTAATAAAAGCATTTTATTTCTCTATTGATACCTTTTCCCCCACTATTCAGGAGGCTTGAATGGTGAAACCAAATAAGACGGTTTTATTAATATTCACGTCAGCTGTGAAATTCTTGAACAGTCCTTTTTATTCACTCATATCAATGTTTGCCGGCTCACTCCACGGAATCGAAGTTCCTTTAGCAATGTTCTTTGTCCCTAACGTTACGCTTCCAACGAAGTACGGAAGTGATACGTTACTAGGGCACAAGATGACAGCTGCTTCTTCTTCGGGACTGAAGGGAGTGCCCGTTAACCGCTGTTAAGATGTTCTGTTGTGTGCAGGTTTCGTTATTGTTATTCGTAGTGCCGTATTCTGTACCATCTGAAACTCACCGTTGTTTAGAAGTTACCGCTATTCGGTGATGTCTCTTCAATAAAGCTCGGTGAATGCACAGTAAATATAAACAACAGGTAATATTTAATAACCTTTAATTTACTGGCGTTTAAAATACTTCATACAATACACTTTTGACACCGTTCGTATAATTACTGAAAGCCGTGGTAAAAGGCCTCTTTCGTTATTTTCTTCAGCTGGGTTGTCACGTCGTTTGAATGTTAGAAATATCATTAATTTCTTTCCTTTAGTGCTAATATCGATGAGGAGGGGCTCACTCACTGAGCCGGTGCCAGATCAGGATAACACGGTGGGTTATTCAACGCAGCAACGGCTCGCTTACCAAGAAATTTCTCTACTGTCTCTGTCGAATAGGACTGCGCATTGTCATGCTACGAGACCCATGTGCAAAGGGCTACCCTACTGGACGAATGTGTTTCAACAGTCGTCCTTAGGACTTGAAGATCGAATTTAGCATTATCAGTTTCTCTTTCTGAAATGAATTTGCTTTCGATGATTCCATTTCTGCCAAAGGGACGATGAACATGGTTGATTTTCGGAAACGAAACTTCTTTCACGTTGGGGAAATGGGGCTCCGCCATTTCATGGCTTGGCGTTTCATCTCTGGATCGTATTTAAAGAACTAGCTCGTCTCACCTAAGAAGGAGAGGTCATAATCACACATGCTAATGAAATCTCCGCATGCCTAGAACTTGTGGAATTTTTGCCCCGTCCTTAGGAGATGTGAGACGAATTTTGACAAGATCTCTTCCCTAATCCTTTTTTAGCACGTCTTTTGTAAAAAAAGATCGTGCTTATGTTATCGGTTTGTCCTTCCGTCCGTCTGTACCGACCGTATCTCTGCAACTATTAGTCCAATATGAAAAATTCTTTTTGCATTCGAAAGCTTGAAATATGCGAATGATGATACTTTATTTCATTTTTCTTACGTTGCACAATTTCGCCGCTAGAGGGTGTAAATGCAGATGATGTCGAATTCAAAAACACGTTTTATTCCACATATTTGCTTCTAAACATCCGATTGCAAAAAATATTTTACCTTTCGATTCCACTTATGTCGAAGAGTATTTTGGATATAGTTTCTTTTTTAAATCACGCATAAATTTTCCGCTAGAGGGCGTAAAATTAAATTGCATTTTTTCCGATAACTCTTCTTCTAAAACTCCGATTTGAAATTTTTTTTCAGCGGATACATCTTCTGATGCACAATCTTTTGAATATAATTTCGAATTTTTGGTACAGAATACTTTGGCCACCAGAGAGCGTAAGTGTTAATTTTTGCTTCTGATGTATTTGCCATAAAATCTGAGCTTCTAAAATATCGATTGAAAAAATTCTTTCGTGGACTGATGCCACTCACATCGATAAACCTTTTTGGAATATTTTCTTCCTAAAATATTCCACAGTTTCTCCGCCAGGGGGCGTAGATGTATATCTTATTTTTGTAAATATCTCGACTTTTAGGAGTCCGATTTGAAAAATTCCTTCTTTGTTGGATAGTGTTTTCCGTGTGACATGTTTTCCATATAATTTCAAAATTTTCAAGTAATTCATAGACTTTCCGCTAGCGGGCGTAAAGGTAAATTGCGTTTCCCCCTATATCTCTGCTTCTAAATCTCCGATCTGAAAAATTATTTCTGCAGTGGATACAGCTCCTGATGGGAAATCGTTTGCACATAATTTCTAATTTTTGTAAAAAAAAATGGTTTGGCCACCAGGGGTCGTAAGTCCTAATTTCCGCTTTTGATGTATTTGCAGCAAAATATGAGCTTCTAAAATCTCGATTGAAATAAAGTCTTTTGTGGGCCGATACTACTCATGTCGACAAACATTTTAGGAACATTTTCTTCGTGAAATAATGCATGGTTTCTACGCCAGGGGCGTAGATGTATATCTTATTTCTGTCAATATCTATGCTTCTAAAAGTCCGATTTGAAAAATTCCTTCTTTGTTGGATAGTTTCCGATGCGAAATGTTTTTCCTATAAATTTAAAATTTTCAAGTAAATCATAGACTTTCCGCTACGGCGCACAATGGTAAATTGCGTTTTCTGCTCCTAAATCTTCGATTTGAAAAATTATTCCTGTATCGCATACAAGACCTGATGGAAAGTATTTTTCACGTAATTTTTAATGTTTGGTAAAGAATGGTTTGGTCACCAGGGGTCATAAGTGTTAATTTCTACTTCTGATGTTTTTGTAGCAAAATCTGGGCTCCTGCAAACTCGACTAAAATTTTTGTTCTTGGACCGATACCGCTTATATCGATAAACCTTTTGTGAATACTTTATTCCTAAAATATTGCATGGATTTCCCACCAAGCGACGTAAAGTCACATCTTATTTTTGTCGATAACTCTGTTTCTAAGAGTTCGTAAGCTCACGATTCCGTTTACAGCAATATCTGAGGGATTAAAGACCCGATTGAAAAACTTCTTTCTTCCGTCAGATACTATTGTTTTCCATACCGGTTCCATTGACTTTGAATAGCTTTGATAAATTTAATTTGCGTCAGAACGGATTCAAAAAACGTGCTTATTACACCCGAAAATTCGGTGTCATCTTTCTTGTTAAAATTGTACGGACGGCTTTTTGATTAATACCCAGTTCTTAAGCGATCATTAGCACAGTCGTAGACGATCATTCGCTATGAGCTCACACACTGTTTCAGTGTTTTCAGGATTTTTGGAGGTGGCGGGCCTTCCAAATCAGGGGAGTGTTTCCACAGAGTCTCTTCCTTTGCAGAAACCCTTGAACGACTCGAAAACATATTTCAAGATTACTGACCCCTAGGGACGTATGTAAAATTTAAAAGGTAATGTAAACTATAGAAGAAAAAAATAAAGCATTTTTTCTAGTATAGGTGGATGCAATTTTATTAAAACATTTTTTTCCAATGCAAGTCGCATTTCAACCAAAAACATAAAATAATGAAACACTTTCGGAGGGGGGGGGGGCAAGGAAATTCGCCCCTCCTAGTAAACTTCTTCCAGCATTGTAAGTGTTTCCGGTGCATACTTTCTCAATTTGAAGCAGAATTGGTTATTCGAGCTTATTACTCCATTTTTGACATCTAACAACGTGCATGTTCATCAGCTGCCGAAACGGACATGTTCATTCATGTGCTTGACTGCATCGTAGAAGTTGCAGCACCTTTCACATTTCCTTTTACGCGTTACGACAACATTCACCGAACGTGATTGACACTGTTCGTATACACTCATATATATATATACAGATAAAATGCTGTGAACTTTGCTATCCCGCAGACTTAACAGAACTTGATAAAACATTTTATCTTCTTCAAGCTTTTTATCAACTTGACGAAAAATCTAGGTTACCCGAGCCTGTAGAAAGGCTAATCAAGCTAGAAGAAGCTGTAGCTTATTTAAACCTGGAACCGAGGCCCGAATTTTTGGCTTGAGCCGCACATTGGAAAATTTGCCCTCATTTAAAGGGAGTAATTCTAATGAGCGCCTCCAGAAAAATTGAGGGGAGGGGAGGTTTGTCTTACTTCTCCCAAAAGCGGTGCCTATGCTTTTTATGTAAAATTTAAGAACATCAGCACAGCGTATTAAAAAATCCGGAAAAGGCTTCAAGATTACTGATTTTAGCCTGAGCAGAAGTAGAACTTTATCAACCTGACTTATTACATAAACTTTCTTAATGTGAAAACGGAAGATTGAAACAATGCTGAAAAGCCCTAGAACTGCGAACTTTTGGTTCCTTCCTGAATAAAGGTGGAACATTACCTTTTGACTTCACTTGCTTTGTAAATTTTATGAATATAAATACGAAAGACTTAAAATTGTTGAAAAGGTGCAGGACTAGGGCCTTATAATTTATGTTTTTTGAATGAGAACAAGTGGAACATTATCAACTTGACTTGTTATGTAAACCTTGTAAATATGAGCACATGGACTAAAAATTGTTTAAAAGGCCTACGTCTGTGGTTGTAAATTTTTTGTTTGGGGATGGAGTAAAGGTAGCGTATAATTGACTCGAACTGCTATGCAAACTTTTTGAATATGAGCACGGTAGACATAAGCTTGCTAAAAAGGCGCCGGCCGAGGCCTTTATAATTAATGTTTTTGAAACAGTACAAGTGGAACATTATCATTTTGACTTGTTATGTAAATCTTATAAATATTAGCACAACGAATTAAAATTGCTAAAAAGACCCAGGTTTAGGCTTATGGCCGTATTTAATCTATTTTATTTTATTTATTTATCTTTTTTTTTTTTTTTTTGGAATTGAGTTAAAGGTGGAGTATAATTTACTTGAATTTTCATGTAAAATTTTAGAATATGAGCACCGTAGACTAAAATTCGCTAAAAAGGCGCCGGCATAGGAATTATAAATGATGTTTTTGAACGAATACAAGTGGAACATTATCATCTCGATTTACTATGTAAACTTGATAAATATGAGCACAACGGATTGCAAATTACTGAAAAGGCATAAGCCTAAGGCAGCTTTATTTATTTTTTTTTTTTTTTTTTTTTCGTAAAGGTAGAGTATAATTGACATGAATTGTCATGTAAACTTTTAGAATATGTGCACAGTAGACTAAAAGTCGCTGAAAAGATGTCGACCTAGGCCTAATAATTAATGGTTTTTGAATGAGTACAAATGGTACATTCCTCCCTTTACTTGTTATGTAAACCTTATAGATATGAGCTTAACGAATTAAAGCTTTCTAAAAAGGCCTAGGCCTAAGGCTGTTACATTTCCGTTTTGTGATTGATTAAAGGTGGAGCATAAATGATTTAAATTGTCATGTAATTCTTTTCAATATCAGCACGGTAGATTAAAAGTTGCTAAAAAGGCGCCAGCTTAGGCCTCATAGTTACTGTGTTTTGAATAAGTACAAGTGGAACATTAGCACTTTGACTTGTTATGTAAACTTTATAACTATGAACACGGTAGACAAGTTTTTTTAAAGGCCTTGGCCTAGAGCCGTAAAATTTTTGTTCTTGATTTGCGTTTAGGTGCAATATAATTTACTTGAGTTGTTATGCAAACTTTTTGAATGTGAGCTCGGCAGCATAAAAACTTCTAAAAAGACGCCCGCCTAGGCCTTATAATTACTGTTTTTTTAAAGGCACCTGCCGGCATAAGGCTTCGACACCTTCCAAATACCGTTTACGGTCTAATTTAGAGCACCATGAGATACTATACCAAATTTGGTAGTTCTAAATTGAAAACTGTAGATTTTACGAAAATTTTGTATGGGAGCCCCTTGACCCTGAACCCCGACCGCTTCCTCAAACCGTCTACGGTTTAACTTACAACACCAGTTTTCAATTTAGTATACCAAATTTGGTGGTTCTAAATTGAAAACTGTAGATTTTAAGAAAATTTTGTATGGGGCCCCTTGGCCCCGGGCCCCGACCGCATCCTCAAACCGTTTAGGGTTTAACTTAGAGCACCAGTTTTCAATTTAGTATGCCGAATTTGGTGTTTCTAAATTGAAAGCTGTAGATTTTATGAAAATGTTGTATGGGGCCCCCTTCACCCCGGGCCCCGATCTCTTCTAAAAAGGGTTTACGGTCTAACTTAGAGTACCATGAGGTAGTATACCAAATTTGGTGGTTCTAAATTGAAAACTGTAGATCTTACGAAAATTTTGTATGATGGCCCCTTGACCCCGGGCCCCGACCGCTTCCTCAAACTGTCTACGGTTTAACTTACAGCTCCAGTTTTCAATTTAGTATACCGAATTTGGTGGTTCTAAATTGAAAACTGTAGATTTTACGAAAATGTTGTATGATCCCTTCCAAAAAGGGTTTACGGTCTAACTTAGAGTACTATGAGGTAGTATACCAAATTTAGTGATTCTAAATTGAAAACTGTAGATTTTACGAAAATTCTGCATGGGGCCCTCTTGCCCCCGGGCCCCGATTCCTTCCAAAAAGGGTTTACTGTCTAACTTAGAGTACTATGATGTAGTATACCAAATTTGGTGGTTCTCAATTGAAAACTGTAGATTTTGCGAAAATGTTGTATGGGGCCCCCTTGACCTCTGGCCCTGATCCCTTCCAAAAAGGGTTTACGGTCTAACTTAGAGTACCATGAGGTAGTGTACCAAATTTGGTGGTTCTAAATTGAAAACTGTAGATCTTACGAAAATTTTGTATGAGGGCCCCTTGACCCCGGGCCCCGACCGCTTCCTCAAACTGTCTACGGTTTAACTTACAGCACCAGTTTTCAATTTAGTATACCAAATTTGGTGGTTCTAAATTGAAAACTGTAGATTTTACGAAAATGTTGTATGGGGCCCCCTTGGCCCCGGGCCTTGATCCCTTCCAAGAAGGGTTTACTGTCTAACTTAGAGTACCATGTCGTAGTACATCAAATTTGGTTCTAAACTGAAAACTGTAGATTTTACGAAAATTTTGTATGGGACCCCTTGACCCCGGGTCTCGACCTCTTCCAAAATCCGTCTACGGTCTAACTTAGAGTACTATGAGACTGTACACCAAATTTGGTGGTTCTAAACTGAAAACTGTAATGCCGCAAAATTTTTGTTTTTCTGCCGTTAAAAACCGTCGTACAAACTTTCTGATATTACTTGATCCTTGACATACAGCGCCGACTGCTGATGGGGAAACAAAATAGAAACGAGATGTCGGTGTTTTGTCCTGTCGTTATTTTGTCCTGTCGGTGTTTTGTCTTGTCGGTGTTTTGTCCTGTCGGTGTTTTGTCCTATCGGTGTGTTGGTTGTCGGTGTTTTGTCCTGTCGGTGTTTTGTCCTGTCGGTGTTTTGGGTGTCGGTGTTTTGGGTGTCGGTGTTTTGACCGGCACCCGAATAATTGTTATATGTACCTGATTCATACTTAAATATTTAGTTCCACTTTACATAAAATTAAATAAAATAATCGGAATACAGCGCAAATATTTGGTTTCTATAAAAAAATCAATATGTTCAAAAAATCGTGTTTTAACTACCGATGCCGAATAAACACTTAAGAAGTAAATCCCAATAAATATAATATACTTACAATAAAACAACTATTTGGCTGTAATCTTGGTAAAATAATGTTCAGAAGAATTAAAACTGATTTATACCATGACTTAATATCATTAAATATTCGTAGTCATAATTATGAAACCAGGATCGATCAAAACTCATACCTAATTTCCCTCGGACAGAAACAATTAAAATGAATATAAATTATTCGGGTCCAACACTTTGGAACTCTTTGCCTTGTGACATAACATCTATTAACAATTTTGACCTATTTAAAAGAAAATTCAAACCCCACCTTATGAATAAGTCTCTCAATTAGTATGAAGTTAACCTGAGCTGATCGCTGAATTGATTTCACGGCTTATGGATAGACCCTGTATCTATATACACTTATGTATTTATTTTATCTTTCAGTTATAATCAATGCCTTTGGCTTGTCTTTTGTATTGTTCTTTGTTGTTTGTGTCTTATTTTTTTCATTTTAGTACTAGGGATGAGAGGGCTATGTCAAGCCTTACGGCCTTTTCCCTCCTCCTCCTAGTTGCTACATTTTTTGTAATTAATTGTATTGTTTGTATTCTGAACTGTAATATGTGGCAACTGAAAAATAAATAAATGAAAAAAAAAACGAAATGAAATAAGACAGCCAAGCAAGCGAGAAATCGGGGGTGCGGGATGTGGTTTGTACCCTATCTTCCTAATTGTTTAAAGCCACCAATTTTTTTTTTTTTTCGCAATCACGTTCTTTGCACATCAGTAAGTTGTCAGCAGCTCACCATACACTCAGTGAGCTTCGGTAGGGTCATAAAGCCATAAATGTCAGAGCGGGAGTAATGAATGACCGTCCGAGAGGAGAAGACACACAGAGAGACTGCGAACGATCTTTTCTCGTTCAAAGAATAACTTTGAAGTTTTTTCTCTCTAGCTTTATAAAACATATAAGCAGTCACCAATAGTAACACCAATCAATCCACGCGGGGGTGATATGCCAAATCGATAACAGCCGGTTCACGTGGACTGCAAGATGAATGATGGCAGGGTGGGGGTGGGGATTCTCAAGTTACACTTGTTGATCAAAGCAAAAATTTCACTGTGATATAATCATCATCATCATTGTCTACCATTCAATCCACTGCTGGACGAAGGTCTCTCCAAGTTTCTTCCACAACGGTCTGTCTTGTGCCAGTCTCCTCCATGTTACTCCCACATACTTTCGAATTTCACCCGCCCATCTCCCATGTGGTCTTCTTCTGGGTCTTTTCCAGTCCCTCGGAATCCAGTGATATATGCTGCGTTATAAGCTAAATGCTAAGAATAACAAGTAAGGAAAACAATACAGTGCAATGATTACGAAGCCCGTTCCATTCCAACACTGAACACGTCAGTTTGTTCGCCACTGCTAGCGCGAGCTCCTCAAAGGTATCGCTATAAGCCTAAGACTGTCTGTTTTGACTAATGAGTATATACTGCTAATCTTAGCTTTTTTCAACAGGTTTGGTTTTCTGGTAGTAGTTCCCAACAAAATGCTCAAATTTTGTCCAAAAGAAAAAAATATGTAGGAGCTCTTGTCCGCACATTACAGAAAATTAAATCGGAAGAATTAAAACGGGGTTCAAGAATTTGGTTGCTATAAAAAAAATGCAATATCTTTATCATGAAATCATGTATCGGTTTGTTTGCGTTTACACTGAAGACAAGGTCCATCTAAACATCTAAATTTTCAACACTGGAAATGGTACCTGCCTTTTGAATTTCAGCACCCCTCGAAATTTTCCGAAGTCGGCGCCTATGGCTGGGAGTAGACTTCTGCTGCTCCATAAGAGATCTTTTAGTACAGGTGCAACAATTACGGCGATCAGCCACAACTTGCATCAGAAACTGAAACTGGTATTCATTGTAAGTAACGAGCTTGTTCGATTGCTGGACAAGAGCAACCTCACGTTCAGCATTGTCATTGGTTACCACGATCTTCTGTACAAAAGCAATACCTGCTTTATAGTCTTCCCTGTCTCCCCAAGTCTGTGGATCAAATTGTAGAAACTCAGAAGAGATATTCAGTTTTGTAAAGAATCCAAATTGTGTTGGGTTGAACAAAATCCGCAAGGTTCCTCTGTCTGCACTACTGGCATTAAGAATGACACGGTTCGTGCCCTTTGGAGTAAAAGGCTGTTGCCTTGTTTTGAAAATGAATTTCACCTAGTGAAGTGCTGTCCAGAAAGATAATTTACGGTTCTATTAATTCACGGTAATCACCTCTTAAGTTAATTTGTTGCGAAAGCTGATGCTTGGCAAAATCATTTATGTATTCCTTCACAGTACTGGAGCTGATGACAATTCTGAAATGTCATCACATGTGGAATAAGTGTTCTTATTTATAACATGGGAATTCTTGTGAAACCTCTTAAATCAAAACCAATGCGCAAATTTTTCAGCTCGGGTTACATAATGAAGTTTTTGAGTGCTTTTTTTTCCCATAACAGCGCACACCCAACTAAAATGTGCAGACGGCGCCAATGGTGTCTAGGGAATCGATTCTGAGTCGGACCCTTTCGCTTCTTTCGGTGGGTAACTCTTCCGGTAAAAAGAACTATTTATGCCTTCGTTCGTTTCGGTAGGTGATTCTTCCAGTTAAAGAACGATTTTATTCAGGGTCGGATCCTTTCGTCTGGTGATTATTCCAGTTTAGAGAACGATTTGTGTCTAGGGAAACGATTCTGAGTCGAATCCTTTCATTCGTTGACAGTTTCCGGTTTAGTGGACGATTTAAAAAAATATAATTTGTTTTTAATTCTTACGAGCCGCCCCTGTGGCGCAGTGGTTTGAGCGATGACTTCTGATCATTCGTCCGAGATGGGTCCAGGTTCGAATCCCGGTGAGGCATGGATGTTATGTTTGTCTTACGAAGCCGGTTCCTTCCCTTCCCTGGAATCAGTGGTCTTAAATTAGTGTCGGGCGACTGCTTATAACCCACTGAGTTGTTCACGGTGGTCGCTAAACCTCCAATCAAAAAAAAAAAAAATATTCCTACGGAAAAAAATGTTCCGCGGTTTTCATATAAGTTCGTTTCGAAATGTATACGTAATTTACTGCGTTTGTACACTTCTGAATAAGGTAAGATTTTTGGACCAGAACTTAAACCTCACTGAGGCACTATGGTGAAATTTTGACGTCTAACAAAAAGTAATTCGGATTGATCCATTCAAGGAGTCGTCTCTTTTGCGGAATCGATTCTTTTCAGGGAATATCCTTTTGCCAGTGACACCGTGTGCTGATTCGTTCTTCTCGAAAGAATCGTTCGCGAACGACTCATCTTTAATAACTAGTTCGCCATCCTCGAAGCACCATATCTTTGCGCATAATAATCCCATCTGAAAAACTCTTTTCGTATTGGGATGCCTGAAATGTGAGAACGATGAACCCTGCATTTTTCCGATTCATGGTTTTGTAGCTAGGGAAGCTTAAAGCAAAAGCGATCGAATTCAAACTGTATTTTATTTCATATCACTCCTTCTAAAAATCCGAATTAAAAAAAATTATTTCCTTTCTTCGCTGCCTCACTGAAAAGAAAAAACAAGAAAGATGACACCGAATTTTTGGGTGGAATGAGCGCGTCTTTTAAATCCGTCCTTACGCGAAATAACAGCTATTCAAAGTCAAAGGAACCGGTAAAGAAAACATTAGTATCTGACCCAAGAAAAAATATTTTTAATCGGGATTTTAATTCCGCAGGTGTTGCTGTAAAGGGAATTGTGAACTTAAGCCCTCTGGTTGCAGACTTGTACTTGAAGAAAAAAAATAGATATTATATGCAAAGGAAGAATTTTTCAAATTGGAGTTTTAGAAGCAGAGATATTGGGGGAAACGCAATTCACATTTACGCCCCAAGCGGAAAGTCTATGAGTTACTTGAAAATTCTGACATTTTATGAAAATATGTCACGCTAGAAACTCTATCCAATAAAAAAATAATTTTTGAAATCGGACCCTTCGAAGCGGAGATATTGACACAAAAAAAAAAAAAAAAAAAAGAAAAGATATAGATCTACGCCTCGTGGCCGAGAAACCATGCAATATTTTAAGAAGAAAATATTTCGAAAAGGTTTATCAACGTGAGTGGGATCAGTCCATTTACGAAATTTTTTCTATCGAGATTTTAGAAGCTCAAATTTTGTGACAAATACAATCACGGACAATGAAATTTGCGCACCAAGAAGGAAAGCATCGGATTGAACTGGAATTTTATGGACGTAATGATTCAGATGTATGACACACATGATGGAAACTCAGAGCTGCAGGGCAATTACAGAGGAATCGGTGGCACGCAGTCCGGTCATCTTCAATAGCGCGTCGCACCGCCTCGTACAGCGATACATACTACAATACGGTCCGGCACGGAGGCGAACAGACGCCTGATGTTGTCCTGCGGCAGATTGGCCAACACGTGTTCGACGGTGTGCTCCAAATCCCGGATAGTGCGTCACTGCGGCAGTTGGCGTTTCAACTGGTCCCACATATGCTCGATAGGGGGCATGTCCGGGGATCAGGCAGCCCATGGAAGTGTTTGGACATGACGCAGGCAGCTCTGGGCAGTCCGAGCCGCGTGCGGGCGGGCATTATCCTGCTGGTATAGCGCACCTGGAATCCTGGCCGGGAATGGGAGCACATGGAGACGTAGGACCTCATCCACATACCGCTGGCCCATCAATGATCCACGTACCATTACTAGAATTGATCGGCTATCATACGCTATGGCTCCCCAGACCATAATGCCTGCAGTGGGGGAGGTGTGTCGCTCGATAGCGAGGTTGGTATTGTGCTGTTGACCCGGGGACCTACACACCCGGGAACGATGATCATCTGTCCCTAAAATGAAGCGCCACTCATGGCTAAACAGCACACGTCGCCAGTCTGTGGCGTTCCACGTCGCTGTAGCCTAGCACCACTGCACACGGAGCCGGCGATATTTCGGTGTTAATGGAAGCACACGTAAGGGCCACTGGGGTCGCATATTCGCTTCAGCGAGGCATCAGGAAATGTTTCGTCGGCGACAGGGGCCGCTACATCTGCCTGTATAGTGGACCGGGTGCCCGTGGGATCCGTTCGTTTTTGGCGCACGAGACGTCGATCCTCTATACCGGTGGTCCTTCTGGTCCGTCCGGAGCCGCTCCTCCGTGTGGCAGTACCGTCACGTGTCCACTGCTCCTAACACAGTCGGGCGGTTTGGTCAGAGCGAACCACTTGACAGGCTATATGGGCGCATCGACCACCCTGCGGCTTTCAGCCCGATGATCAGGCCTCTCTCAAAGTCCGTACGTTGCGTAATCTACTCGACATTCTTGTCACTCTGTACTCTTGCTTGCGTCGACTGGTGCTTTCCGCTTTCATGGGGCATCGACTACACGCCGATTTATAAGGCTAACGGTTCGTGCTTGCAGCGCCACCACAGGGTGTTGCGGTCATGCGCACTCGCACCAAACGTGGATAATTTGTATACCAGCACGCACTTTAGCTATTTGCAAAGTTTCGCGGTTGTAGCATGCTTTCTTCTATGTGCGCAAATTTCATTGTCCGTGAGTGTACATCAGAAGCAGAAATCAACGCTTACGCCATCTGGTGGCCAAACCATTCGCTACCAAAAATTAGAAAATATATGCAAAAGATTTCTCATCAGGATCTGTATCCTCTGAAGAAAAAAGTTTTCAAATCGGAGTTTTAGAAGTAGAGATAGCGGGGGAAATGCCATTTATTTTTACGCCCCCTAGAGGAAAATATATGCGTTATTTAAAAAAGTGACTATACCTAACATACTGTTCGACATAAATGGAATCGAAATATTAAATAATTTTTTCAATCGGATGTTTGGAAGCAAATATATGGAATAACGTAAATTTTGAATTCGATATCATCTGTATTCGATATCATAATTCGATATCATCTGTGTAGCGGAGAAATTGTACATCATGAAAAAGAAAGGAAATGAAGGATCATCATTCGCAAATATCAAGTTTTCGAATGTAAAAAGAATTTTTTCAAAACGGACTAATAATTGCAGAGGTTAGGCGTCTACAGACAAATGGACGGACGGACATACCGATAACATAAGCACAATCTTTTTTCACAAAAGACGTGCTTTTTAGCACGCTTCTGCATCAGCAAGAAAGATATTGCTGCATTAACCTTTGTAAGATGAGCAATACTCTCAGTTGCCCTAACAACCTGGTATTTTGTCTTTGTTTTTATAGCAAACACATTCAGGCGCATGATTTTTTTTTCTTTGTTTGTTTTAGCTATTCAGAATTTTTCTGTTATAGCCATTAATCTCTAAGCTGTACAATGCACTTTGCTGAATCAACCAAACACACTTGTTATGTATACGTATATCACGTTTACTGCCATGAACTATTTTACAACTCCTGCAAAAACTTGCAACTAAACATTTAGCTGTGTTTTGTTGGGCTCCACAGACCTGGTTACACCACAAACTCTCGTCAAGCCAACACGTTAAGCTACATATACGTACTATCCATGATCGAATGCCATAGTCTTCCCTGCACGCTTTGCGATCCACTTAAAGTGTGCACACCAGGTTATCGCGGCATCCATATTACAGTTTAGTTGTAAGCTGCGCTGGGGATTGTTTGTGTTCTGTACGTTCGTATTATTATAATAATTATGGAATTTTCAAATACAACAGCTATGTCAAATATGACGGCGACTGAGAGCTGGGACCGTCCAAGTGAGATTTTTCAACTATTTGAAAGTCCAAATGCATTTTGTTATGATTTTTGGAAGTAAATTCGAATATTTGTTGCAATATCGTATTGAGAGTTGCTCAAAATGGTTAAGCCTTTGTCTGTGCATGTTTCACTGAAATGAGGTACATTGTGTAAATTCCAGTTGAAAAGTAATCGCATTAATAGCAACCACGAAAACAGAAAAGTATTTGATCTTGCTACATGGTATTAGGGTTGACCTAAATGAATGTGTTTTCTTTTTTACCAGTGTATTTTAAAACAGCTATTTTTGAACAGCGAACGTGGTAATCTTTGCTGAAGTAGCAAAGTTTATTTGCTGGAAAATTGTCTGTAGCCGAATGAATCTGATTTGCTATACGGAATATCAATGCTAGGATAAAGAAGTTTAAATTCATATGGTATGAAAAGTTTAAAACAAATCATTATTATTAAGGTGATTCAAAAGTCATTGCCGTTTTGAAGAATCATCCTATATTAGGCAGTTACTCCGTGAGCATGCGTTACGCAGATAAGGACAACACGTGACCGGAAAACCGGTATGGTATAGTTGGTATAAATAGGAGCACAGGCTGCCGCGGTTTATTGGAAAAATTTCTGCTGTCAAAAGCTCTGGATGAGAAATACACGATTTGAGTGCGTTACTGTTTTTGTTTAAAAAAACGTTGACCGCTGCAGCTGCAGCGAGGGATACTTGTGCTGTGATAGGTGAAGGAATAGTTTCTGAAGAATGGCAAGATTTTGGTTTCAGCTATTTAAAATGGGTTCTGCAGACATGAAGACAGAGCACGAGCTGGGGGACCTTCGATTATGAATTCTGAAGTTGTACGCCAAGTCGTCTCTGGGCACCAGCATTAGTCCAATGTTTCCCAACCGCTGGTACACGGACCGGTACCTGTGCGTGAGATTTTCTCTGCCGGTCCGCGAGAAACGAGTGAACTTATTTATTTTTCTTTTGAATCAAAATGGAGTCAAAATAAGACGAAATCTAGATCTATAATTTTTTTGAACACCTACCGCAGAAGATTAAAGGAATCTTGTGGATCACTTATCTCTTCACAGAAGATCTAAACTCCTGCAGGGTAACTCACCAGAAAAAGAAAAGCTTTGTTGAACTGCCTTCTGATGCCAGTTTGGTATCTGAACTCCTTCAGGCTAACTAATCAGGAAAGGGAAAGTTTTGGTGAACTTCCTTCTGATGATAGTCTGGTATCTGAACTCCTGCAGGCTAACTCGCCAGTTAAAGGAAAGCTTTGTTGAACTTCGTTCTGATCCCATGTCTGGTATCTGAACTCCTGCAGGCTAACTCGCCAGGAAAGGGGAAGCTTTGTTGAACTTCCTTCTGATGCCAGTCTGGTATTAGAAATCCTACAGGCTAACTCACCAGGAAAAGGAGAGCTTTGTTGAACTTCCTTTTGATAACTGTCTGGTATCTGAACTCCTGCAAGCTAGCTCACCATGAAAACGAAAGCTTTGTTGAACTTCCTTCTTATGACAGTCTGGTATCTGAACTCCTAAATGCTAACTCACCAGGAAAAGGAAAGCGTTGTTGAACTGCCTTCTGATGCCAGCCTGGTATCTGAACTCCTACAGGCTAACTCACCAGGAAAAGGAGAGCTTTGTTGAACTTCTTTTTGATGACTTTCTGGTATCTAAACTCCTGCAAGCTAGTTCACTAGGAAACGGAAAGCTTTGTTGAATTTCTTTCTGATGCCAGTCTGGTATCTGAACTCCTACAGGCTAACTAATCAGGAAAAGGAAAGCTTTGTTGAACTTCCTTCTTATGGCAGTCTGGTATCTGAACTCCTACAGGCTAACTCACCAGGAAAAGGAAAGCTTTGTTGAACTTTCTTCTTATGGCAGTCTGGTATCTGAACTCCTACAGGCTAACTCACCAGGAAAGGGAAAGCTTTGTTGAACTTCTTTCTGATGCCAGTCTGGTATCTGAACTCCTGCAGGCTAACTCACCAGGAAAAGGAAAGTTTTGTTGAACTTCCTTCTGATGCCAGTCTGGTATCTGAACTCCTACAGGCTAACTCACCAGGAAAAGGAAAGCTTTATTGAACTTCCTTTTGATGCCTGTCTGGTATCTGAACTCCTACAGGCTAACTCACTAGGGAAGAGAAAGCTTTGTTGAACTTCCTTCTGATGTCAGTCTGGTATTTGAACTCCTGCAGGCTAACTCACCGGGAAAAGGAAAACTTTGTTGAACTTCCTTTTAATGCATGTCTGGTATCAATATTTAAATCTCTAACTCAGTCTCATGGTATTATGGAATATCCAAGTCCCAGCAAGAAAGCTCTAAAATTATTGTTAAATGTTTTCGAATACGTATTTATTACGAGGATAACTTATCAGCCATTTCGGCGATCAAAAAAAAGCACAGAAACATAATGGACATAAATGCTGCACTGCGCCTTGCGGAAACAGCGCTGAGACCCTGAGAAGATTATCGCGAAGCAGCAGCAACAGATGGCGCATTGACCCCAGAAAAAATTATATTAACGGTAAGGAGAATATTGTGATATACTGATTATTGAATGAACTTATTAATAATTAAAGAATATTAACAGATTAAATTATATTAGCTGTAAGGAGGTGACACGGAATCATCTGGTATATAAATTATGGATGATTACAATACCAAAAATTACGAGATTAAATGCTCGAAAACAGCCTAAAGGTTTTGTTTCGGCATCACCAGTCCGCGAAAGTTTCTCCAACGTTTTGCCGGTCCGCGAACTGAAAACATTTGGGAACCATAGCACTAAACAACTGTCAAATGAGCTGGGAATACCTCAGATTACAATTGTTCGCTATCTGCAAAAGCTCGGCAGAACACATACATAGAAGCTGCCGACAAGTACCCCATGACTGACCGCCGCTCAAGCTCAGCGAGGTCTGCATGTGTTTCGCCAATTGCTGAAAAATCACCCGGTCGACCTTACGTTTAGGAGAATCGTACTATGTGATGAAAAGTTGATATCTTTCCGGAATCATGACATGAGAAAACAGCGGTTAGATCCCAAAGTGCCACTAGAACCAGTCCTAAAAATGGGTCGATTTGAGCGTAAAGTTATGCAATGCGTATGGTGGAACTTTGAGAGCCCCATTAATTGAGAACTGGTTCGAAATGGCCGATGCATTCATGCGCAGCTATACTGTAGCCAGCAGATGTATGCCGCTTTAAGCCTAAAGTATACCCTACTGTGGTGATCAGTAAACGAGTTGTCCTCCAACAGGATAATGCTCTTGCTCATCGTTCCCGGTTCACTAAGAAAAAAATACAGAACTGAGGGGTTTTGAGCTAATGCGCCACCCTGCTTATAGTCCGGATCTTGCGCCCTTCGGACTGCCACTTATTCTGGTCTATGGCACATTTTCTACGTGGGAAACACTTCCAAAACACATCCACGATGCTGAACGTAAGGTGCAAGACTTTTTCGCTTGGAAAACAAAGGAATTTTTGCGTAGGGGATTCAAGACATGACATCACGATGGTGCAAGACCATCAAGGACGATGGATTCAATTTCGAAGATTAAACTTTTACGTTTGAGCATTTATACACGTTTTCATCAAATATCAGAAAACGGCAATGATTTTTGAATCAGCCAGGTAAGAAATCTTCAAAGCTTGGATGTCTCAACGCTTACCAACCTATTCTACATCACAGAGGATATTTCGTCATCTATTGACAGAGGATCAGAAGTTGATGTTATATACACTGACTTTGCTAAAGCTTTTGACAAAGTTCACCATGGCATTTTCACCAATAAATTGAACTGTCTTCTGTGATAATCTGCTGTCCTTGTTTAATCTTTTCAACCGATCTCAGTCTGTTATTTATAACAACCATGTTTCTGATCCCTATGTTGCTTCGACTGGAATACCCCAAGGCTGTGTAATTTAGGACGATCAGATCAGATCGTATGTAGAGGATTTTAGGAAGGGAAAAGGTCTAAAACAACCCTTAGAAATAGGAAGCTAGGAGATTTGGGCTAGAGTGCCCGATAGCAAGGTGACACGGAAGCGAGGTAGAAAGGAGGAGGAAGACGCCCTTATTTATTATCGGGAGGCCAGTACCCGGGGCCCGACGGCTTAACGTGCCCATCTGACGCACGGCGGGTATTTAGTGGTCCGAATGTTCGTACCTGCCCAGGATCGAACCTGAGACTATCTCCATGGCAGTCACGAACGCTGACCACTAGGCCACCCGCGGCCCGCAATTTAGGACAACTTTTGTTCTCCATATATGCATTAATGACCTTCCTTTTTATATTGATGGCGTTTGTCTCTTGTTCGCTGATGATCTCAAGCTTTATCGCAAATGTACAGTCTCCTGATGGCTGTCTTGCTCTTCAAACTGACGTCAATAACCTACTTCAGAGGTGTGCATTAAACCATCACCACCACAACATCTCCAAGTGTTATGTCATTTCCATTCCGTGGGAAAAAAAACTCAAATCAATTTTACTACAAAGCTGGCGACTATTCCCTTAGCCGAACAAATGATGTCCAGGACTTGGGAGTCACATTTAATTCGAACTTGGACTTCAAAAGTCATATCAAAATAATTGCACGTACAGCGTATAGAAATCTTGGATTCATCATGCGACATTCCAAGTATTTTTCAAGTCCTCGGGTACTTATTCGCAATTTTGAGACTACGGTCAGATCTTCACTGGAGTACGCGTCAATCATTTGGAGCCCTAGCCTCGTTACTCTAGTAAATGAAATCGTGAAAGTTAAATATATATATATATCTTCGATTCCTTTTTCACATATCGCCTGGTGTATATATCGCGGATATCCCGACGGTTGACTTTCTATCATTCTTCAAAATGACCTCTTTACAATCAAGAAGAAAGGTTTTCCAACTAAAGTTTCTGCACGGTATCATTAATGGAGAGATAGGTGATATCCAATTTGTAAATCAATTAAGTTTCCGTGTCCCACGTTTACCGAGGACAAAATATTAAGTATTTGCAGTGCTATTCTGTCGTACTGATGCTGGAAAAAATTCTCAGTTATGCGAAATGTATAGACTTCACAACTAACTTGAAGAATGTCTGGATATTTTTAATGCAAGTCATAATGTTTTTCCTAAAGTATTTTGTAAGGTGACGGAGTCAAGCTCCCAATAATTATTTTCATGTAGCAACCTTTTCTGTATCAATTTATTCTTTCAAGTGTAATGTAATGCAAATTTCTTTTGTTCACCGTATTAGGGAGTGCCAAGCCAGGCATGTGCCTAGCAGTATCCGTTGACCTTGACCTGAACGACTCTGGGTCTGATGTATCGATACAAAGTCACCTCTCCCAGAGAGAGGCGAACATTACGGAAACAGGATTCCAGAAAGGCAGAAAGGGGGAGGGAGAAGGATAAGGCTATAAAAGGGAGCAACGCGTTCGCTCGAGATGATTTTCTCAACGCGAGTCAACCTCGTCAGGATGATGTGTGGAACATCCTTCGAAAACCCCCGTGTAGTAAGACTGTCATACCGCCCATTCTCAGTTCACGGGCTTGGTGTACGGTAATAACGAGAAGGCTGGGGTCCTTGCTGGAGGAGCAGTTCTCACCTCATGACATCCAAAATCCTAGTCACACGGATAGGGTCATGAAGGCTTTAGCTACATACGATCTTGATGATACAGACGAGGTCATCTCGCCTATTAGTTACCTCGAGGTAACTCGACACATCAAAATGCTAAAGGTGAACAAAGCTCCAGGAAGAGATGGAGTTTCGGCAAGAGCTGTTCCAGTGTTCCCTGAGAGTTGGATTCTGGTACTGGTGGAGGTTTTCAACGGGTCTCTCCGGCTTAAGTATTTCCCCAGAGATTAGAAAAAAGCAGTGGTAGTGGTGTTGCCCAAACCTGGAACTAATCATATCTTACCTGAGAACTACCGTCCAATATCTCTCTTGCCCGTCCTGGGTAAGCTCCTGGAGAGGGTCATCATCTCTAGGCTTCTGGAGTTCTGTGAAGCTAATGGACGAACAGGGTGATTTCCGGACGAAGCACGCTACGTCCCACCAGTTCATCAGACTTACGGAATTCCTTTCTGAAGGACGAGATAAGAGCGAGCATTCCTCTGATGTCTTCCTGGACATCAGCAAGGCTCTTGACCGCGTTTGTCATGATGGTCTCCTGCACAAGTTGCAGGAGCTTCGATGCCCTCGCCCAGTTGTTGAGCTGATTGGCTCGTACTTCAACAGCCGCAGTTTCACTGTTAAGATTAACGGTGAACTTTCTTCGGAAAAAGAAGATTCTGGCTGGCATTCCTCAGGGTTCGGTTCTTGGACCAACGCTGTTCTACATTTATCTGCGCGACTTACCCAAACCCAAACAAGGGCGGGTCATGATGTACGCAGATGATACAGCTGTTGTCATCAGGTCCCTGAACAAAGGCAGAGCAGTGGAGCTCCTCCAGGACTTTCTCTCTCAGCTGGAAACCTACTACACTGACTGGCGGATCAAGATCAATCCGTCTAAGAGCAGTGCGCTGTTTTTTGTATCTCAAATCTCTTCAAGAAAACGGAAACCCACCGTTTTCTTGAAGAGATTTCCTTAGGTATCCCAGAACTGAGGCGGCGATCGTTGACCCCCCTTGACAGAGAGAGTAGGTATGTGAGCACTGGTGTGTGTTAGACAGACCACCACCCCTTCTTTTTCAGATTGGCATCGAGATGGTGAAAATATATTCTGCCCGGACATTTGGATTTGGTATCTTTGAGTTTCAGTCACTCCCTAGTGCGTCGGCGGCTGGGTGGTGTTGTAGTTCCCTGTGATGTTGTGCGGTGCTTCGTTTCCTTTGCCCCCTTCCCCCCAGACTGGTGTCACGGATCACATTCTCCTTTCACTACAGTTTTCTGTGTGTCTTTCCTATTGAGTTCACTTACTCAGATCTCCTAGCTTCCTATTTCTAAGGGCAGTTTTAGAAATGGGGTCAGACACTCCCTTCCTAAAACTTCTTCAAATATCGTGCTGTCGTGCTCGAGACGCTTTGGGCGGCGGGTGGCCTAGTGGTCAACGTTTGTGACTGCCACGGAGAAGACCTCGGGTTTGATCCCAGGCAGGAACGAACGCTCGAACCACTAAATATCCGCATTGCGTCGGATAGGCACGTTAAGCCGTCGGGGCCCGAGTACTGGCTCCTCGGTAATAAATAAGGGCGTCTTCCTCCCCCTTTCTACCTCGTTTCCGTGTCATTTTCCTATCGGGCACTCTAGCCCAAATCTCCTAGCTTCATATTTCTAAGGGTTGTTTAAGACCTGGGGTTAGATACTGCCTTCCTAAAATACTCTACATATGATCTGATCTGATCTGCTCGAGACGCTTCTAGTGCTTCGCCTTCGACGTGGTAGGAAGGCGTGTTCGAGCCGGGAGTGTCGGTTAGACCTATCGGGTATTTGCGTTTTGGCTGACGGAATAGTCAGGGTTTTTCGGCGATCAGAGATCGGCCAGGATTTGGACGAAAATACTCAAGTTAAACGTGGCAGAGGACCTTCCGGGATATTTCAGAGAGAGTAAAGTGTTCGCCATCTGGAAACCAGTTGGCACGTGGAGATAGCTAATCGAACCGAGTTTATTTTCTCATCTATTAAATTTTGTTACGTCTAACAAAGGACTTACTTTTGGAGTTTTTTTTTTTTTATTATTGGAGGTTTAACGACCACCGTGAGCAACTCAATGGGCTATAAGCAGTCGCACTTTTGGAGTTACTCGTTGTCTTAGATATTAAGTAATTGCCGACTACACATTCCTGTATTTCAGCGATCGAGTTCAATTCGACGGCATTCAAAAGAACCTACGTCAGGCCCGTTTGAGAGATTCGAAATCAGTAAGACCTAGTGGCGGATTGAACTCAGCGGTGCCCGACACATTTTTTGAAAGATTGTAATTATCACTTTTAATGCACTAAGATACTAATGCGTAATGATGTTATAGCAATTCCTGTAACTAGATCTACCATATGTAGAGATGTGCTCATAAATAAATGAATAAATAAATAAATAGCCTTGGTGGCATGGGGTACAAAAGCTTTGAATTGAACTTCCATAGTTTTGCAATTAAATATAAAAAAAGACTGATACCATGTACCATTTCATTATAGATAGATGGTGTCGAATTCCACTTTACTTCAGTGCTGGTGTCTCCGAGTGGGCTTTCGTCTTTTCTTTATTCGAGTATATTGGATTTGTACAACCAAAAAAAAAAAAAAAAAAAGCTGCACAAACAGGAAATCATCAGGAAATGTTCACAGATATTGGGCAAAAATTATTTTTAAGTTGTGGCGACAGAAGTCAAGCATTCGCGTGCCGCAAAGACATCTCGTTGATCAGTGACTCTGTTCACAAAGCGAGATGAAAATCAGAAGAGGAAGTTTTTCTGGAGTCACGAGAACCTAACAGGAAAATTTTCCTTAGAGAACACAAGGAAAGTCAAGACTATTTAAAGTAATTACTAGAATCGTTATGCGAAAGCAATAAATGAGAAGGTTAATAAAACCGGTTGACCTTGATAAACATATCAGGTTTCTTGTGTCAACATAATTCCAGCAATTTATTTAACATTTACTTGGCATTTTAAGATTAGAAAATTCGCCAATGTACATTCTTCAATGTCTGATGTTGATCTGGCAATAAACAATACGCATGACACTCTTAAAATTTCTGAAGAACAAAACTTTTGCGATAATTTTAAGGAAATTTACCACAGAAATTAAGAGACGCTTCTGCATTCTGAGCAAGTGATTCAAGGTTCATTTTAGATTTATTTCTCATTAGAGACGTATGCACTCCTCAATTACAAAGACAATGGACACTTCTCAATGTTAACTCGCGGGATAATGCTTTGTTTTACTACGAAGAAAAAACACTTATTCATACGCTTACTATACAGTGCTGTAATTAAGTAATGAAGCTGAAGTTTTTTTGTTAAATGCAAAAGCAGGAAAACTTAAGTGAATATACAATAGATCATATCCATGTGCTGAGAGAACTAATTGAAAGAGCGAGGGAATATGAACTTCCATTGTGCATGGCTTTTATCGATTATGAAAAAGCCTTTGATTCGGTGAAACCATCAGCAGTTACAATGGCTCTGAAATCCTGCGGTATTGAAGATGCATACATTAATATTATTAATAACATCTATGAAAATGCAAGTGCAAAGATTCGGCTGTTTGAAAATACAACACACATAAAAATTGGAAAGGGAGTGAGACAAGGTGACACCATATCTCCGAAGCTCTTTAATGCCACATTGGAGGGTGTTTTTCAGTCACTGAGCTGGGAAAACAAGGGGATAAAGATTAATGGAGATTATCTAACCCACCTTCGTTTTGCTGATGACGTAGTCATTTTTGCAACTAGCCCATCAGAGCTGCAGAGTATGATCCAGGAACTTGCTGACAAGAGTAAACAAGTGGGATTAAAAATGAACTTTCAGAAGACAAAAGTGATGTTCAATGCTTTTACAAGAAATGAAGATTTATCGATTGATGGAGAAAAGCTGGAGATAACAGACACGTACGTTTATCTTGGACAGCAGATATCAAGTGAGGGTCACATTGATGAAGAAATTAATCGGCGTATAAAACTTGCCTGGAGAGCTTTTGGAAGAAACAGCATAATTTGCAAGAGCAATATGCCATTATGTCTTAAAAGAAAAGTGTTTGATCGATGCATCCTTCCAGTGCTTACGTATGATGCAGAGATGAGGACTTTAACTAAAAGAGACATACAAAGGCTGCAGCCAACTCAAAGAAGCATGGAGAGGTGCATACTTGGTGTAACCAGGAGAGATAAGAAGAGGAACTCGTGGATCCGAAAAATGACAAGAGTGGAAGACATCATGATCAGAGTTAAATCCCTGAAATGGCAATGGGCTGGACATACTGCCAGAATGACAGATCATCGATGGACAGCCGAAATTTTAGATTGGATTCCAAGGGACAGGAAAAGACCCAGAAGAAGACCACATGGGAGATGGGTGGATGAAATTCGAAAGTATGCAGGGGTGACATGGAGGAGACTGGCACAAGACAGACCGTTGTGGAGGAAACTTGGGGAGACCTTCGTCCAGCAGTGGATTGATAATGGTTGACAATGATGATGATGATGATTTTATTCGAAGTGCATCTCTCCTGAGTGTGACGTACCTGCCAGCAGGACGCACACGACATAAAGGCAGATAGGAATCAGAACAAATGTCTGCGTAGCTCAGTTGGTAGAGCGACTTGTTCCGGAATAAGCGGCCTCGGGTTCGAATCCCGGCGTAGACCAAAAATGACGGAGAAATATACTTCGTTATAATGGCGCCCGAACTATCCGGATGACCCGACCGTTCAAAATCTCGCATTGGTGTGATGTTATTTCCACACCGCGAGACAGGAAAAATCAGAGAATCCCTTCTCCAGCGGCGCTTCGAAAAATAAAAAAAATGTGTGATGTTGCATTCCACACAGCAGATTGACTGGGAGTTCTCAAGTGCACGTTCTACAGTGGATGGCTGCCTGCAACGAATCATGGTCACGGCTGACCCGTGGGCCATGCCCCCGGCCCTCTTTCGGGGGGGGAGATGTGACGTACCTGCCAGCAGGACGCACACGACATAAAGGCACATAGCAATCAGAATAAATGTCTGCGTAGCTCAGTTGGTAGAGCGACTTGTTCCGGAATAAGCGGCCTCTGGTTCGAATCACGGCGTAGACCAAAAAATGACGGAGAAATTTATTTCGTTATATGAGGTAATACAAGATGCGGCAGGGAAATCCAACGAAAGGAAGGACTCACGGAGGTCATCTTTTTATGGAGTGAAGTGCTGATGTCACAGTTCGTTGTATGTCTTCAATGTCTTGAAAAACTTTTCCTTTTAAAAGCTGCTTTAATTTAGGAAATAGAGAGCACTGAAAGCAGCGTTAATTTAGAGAATACACGGTAACAAATGTGGAGAATGGAGGGGGAGTAGGAGGGTTGAATATGCACACTTCTTTCCGTGCCAGAAATTACTGTAAACTAACTCCTTTGTGTCCAGCCATGGCATAAATCATCCCGCTTCCCTACAGAAGAATTAATAATACTAGGGGTGTTCAAATGAAAAGGTACGAAACGTCATAAGAACGTAACCGTTAACATATTTACCTATGCCGCTATGGGAGAACGTAGCGACACATCTAGGGATGCGATTGGAGTCGCCGGTGTGGATCGGAGCATGCGCAGGAGAGAGCAGAGGCTCTTATAAAGAGCGCCGTCCAATAGACGCCGGCAGTGCGTGTGAGGACAGGATGGCGAACCATTAACTTCGATGTGTACTGTGAGACACTCCGAAGCCTACGCAGGTCCATCAAGAACAAAAGACCGGGGCTGCTCACGGATGGTGTGGTTCTGCTCCATGATAACGCGCGTCCACACGTCTCCAGGGTCACACACGCGGAACTGGCCAAGTTCCAGTGGGAGCAGCTTGACCATCCGCCCTACAGCCCGGACATGTCGCCCTGCGATTTCCATGTGTTTGGTTCCCTGAAAAAACATCTGAAATGGAAGCGCTTCCACTCGGACGACGAACTCAAGGACGCTGTGCAGGACTGGGTCTCGTCACGGCCACAGGAATTCTGGGAACAAGGAATCCTTCGGCTCGTTAATCAATGGGATCGTTGTGCTACGGCCTATGGTGTATACTTTGAATAAAGTCTTCATTTATACCCACAGTGTCGTTTCGTACCTTTTCATTTGAACACTCCTTGTATGAGAAGTTATGCCAAATCCAGGTAAAATCAAAATATAAGCCTACGGGTTACCAAAAAACCAAAACAAGTGTTGAAAAAAAATCGGATCCCCCTCCCCAGTTCAGAAAGGAAATATTAAAATTCCGATCAGTCAAAAACTTCGTAATTCCCCCGCTAAATTAGGTAAAGACAATAACAAATAACAATAAAATTGCAGTAACCAAAACAGACCAAACAAACAAAGGAACCCGTTCCATCGTCATCCCTGAACCCTTGCATATTAGTAATGGTAGAAATGAAATTCACTGCCCCTTTATTAGAAGAAGCCCCCTAAATGTAAAGAAAAAATCGCAAAATCTACCCCTCCCCCCTCTATGCCCCAACCTGATCAAATGTAGAGGATTTTAGGAAGGGAGTGTCTGACCCCAGGTCTTAAACAACCCTTAGAAAAAGGAAGCTAGGAGATTTGGGATAGACTGCCCAATAGGAAAGTGACACGGAAGCAAAGTAGGAAGGGGAGGAAGACACCGTTATTTATTACTGGGGGAAGTACCTGAGGTCCGGCGGCTTAACGTGCCCATCCAAAAAAACCTGGAGGGAAAGCCCCAGCGCGCGAACTACGAAGGGGTGTGACGTCACGGTCAAAGAGCCATCGCAATCCCTCTCTCCAGAGAGGTCAAAGGGCAAATGTAAAGGGAATGCCGATATCAGCTTCGCGTTCATGCGGCATTGATCAGTATTGAGCTTTCGGTAGTCGTGCACGTGAGTAAACATTTTTATACAACATGCCTGGAAAATATTGAGTGCCTTTTTATAGATCTAATTACAAAGCACATCCAAAAGCCACTGTTTTCAGCTTTCCTGAAAGTGAAAGCTTTCGAAGAACGCGGATTGACTCATCGGACCACGCCACATGTTGCCAGTCTTCCAGGGTCCAATTACCGTGTTCACACAATGCCTTGTTGACAGCTTGGGTCCGTGGCCTCATGAGGTCTGCGCCACACCCGAACCCTACCATCTGCACGTAAGAACTGGTAGCGTGACTCATCAGACCACGCCACATGTTGCCAGTCTTCCAGGGTCCGATTACCGTGTTCACACAATGCCTTGTTGACGCCTTGGGCTTATGACCTCATGGGGTTTGCGTCACACCAGAACTTTGAAATCAGGTCGTAACAACTAGTAGCGTGACTCATCGGACCACGCCATATGTTGCCAGTCTTCCAGGGTCCAATTACCGTGTTCACACAATGCCTTGTTGACAGCTTGGGTCCGTGGACTCATGAGGTCTGCGCCACACCCGAACCCTACCATCTGCACGTAACAACTGGTAGCGTGACTCATCGGACCACGCCACATGTTGCCAGTCTTCCAGGGTCCAATTACCGTGTTCACACAATGCCTTGTTGACAGCTTGGGTCCGTGGCCTCATGAGGTCTGCGCCACACCCGAACCCTACCATCTGCACGTAACAACTGGTAGCGTGACTCATCGGACTACGCCACATGTTGCCAGGCTTCCAGAGTCCAATTGCTGTGTTCACACAGTGCCTTGTTGACACCTTGGGCCTATGGCCTCATCGGGTTTGCGTCCCACCAGAACCCTGAAATCAGCTCGTAACAACTGGTAGCGTGACTCATCGGACCACGCCACATGTTTCCAGGCTTCCAGGGTCCAATTACCGTGTTCACACAATGCCATGTTGACAGCTTGGGTCCGTGGCCTCATGAGGTCTGCGCTACACCCGAACCCTACCATCTGCACGTAACAACTGGTAGCGTGACTCATCGGACTACGCCACATGTTGCCAGGCTTCCAGAGTCCAATTGCTGTGTTCACACAGTGCCTTGTTGACACCTTGGGCCTATGGCCTCATGGGGTTTGCGTCCCACCAGAACCCTGAAATCAGCTCGTAACAACTGGTAGCGTGACTCATCGGACCACGCCATAAGTTGCCAGTCTTCCAGGATCCAGTTGCCGTGTTCACGAACCCAGGTTATGCGCTGTGTCCGATGTCGTGGTGTTAACGAAAGCACTCTGGTGGGTCTTCTGCTCCAATACCCCATGGATCCAAAATAACACTGCACTGACCTGATGGATATGTCTCTGGTACCTCCTGTATTGAATATGAATGTTATTTGACCCAATGTCGCTTGTGTGTTAGCATGGGCAATCTTGGTCAGACGCCGCTGGTCACTGTCATTCAGCACTCGTGGTCTGCCCCTGCGCTGTTCGCAGTGGGTAGTAATGCCTTCCATGAGGTATTCTTGGTACACATCGTGGATTGAGGAATGTTAAATGTTCGCACGACTTCGGAAATTGAATGTCCAATCCGTTTGGCTCCCACTAACATGCCTCTTTCAAACTCCAATAATTCACGTAGGATTGCCATAATCCTACTGGCTGTTGTTCAACCTGACTCACGAGATCCCACCTCGCAACTGATAAAAATCGTGGCGGGCGTCGAAGCCTTTATACGACGGCAGCGTCAATTAATATTTGCATACTGCTGTCCCATGACTTTTGACACTTCAGTGTAATTATCACAAGCATATTGCTACAGTTTCTTGTGTTAACTGACTTCAACAAGGTTTCTTTGTCATAAGCCTTGGTAACCCACTCAGATGCCTTAACCTAGGGGCCCACTAAGGCCTTAATCCGGCCCTAAGTTAGCCTTCGTTTTGTGCGTCGAAACTTTATCTTTAATTCAGAAGCAAAATGCTAAACCTTTCAGTGAAAATTCCGGCCCGGACCGGAATTTTCAGCACAGACCGAGCCCGGAAGTTTCCCTTAACTGATAAAAAAAAACAAGAGAAGAAGAAGCCCGTGGGCCTTTTTACCGTCAGGTCTGGAAGCGGCGTCTTCAGATTTACACCTCACTAGGCATAACCATCAATGTCTTGCTAAATGTAACAATGTTTTAAAATAAACCTTCATTAGCTAGTGAATCGTTCAGAATAACCTTCGTTTCCAATCTTCTGTTGGTTACTGTTCTAGATGAAATCATCAGTTTTGAAGCGTGAAACCTTTGATTCTGTTTCATTTTCTATTACACCAATGAACCACACATACCTCTTTCTCTAACTGCATCAAATCCTTTGCTGTAGGTCTGATCACGGTTTTTTCCCATACATTTTCTATATCTCTTCGCTAGGCGACGTAAGTGGGATTTGTTTACGTAAAGACAGTTTTGCTTCTCAAGAAACAAAAAAAAAAAAATCCTATCCCATAGAAATACGTATGTATATGCGTGTCTAATAAATTCATTTCTCCATTTCTCAAGGGCGAATCACAAAGGTGTAGTGCGCGAAGCGACCCTCTGGAAATCGTGCGCGAAGCGACCCTGTTATATTTTACCGTGGACGAAGCGACCCTGCTAATCGAATTATTTTACTTATATATATATATATCATCATCATCATCATTGTCAACCATTATCAATCCACTGCTGGACGAAGGTCTCCCCAAGTTTCCTCCACAACGGTCTGTCTTGTGCCAGTCTCCTCCATGTCACTCCCGCATACTTTCGAATTTCATCCACCCATCTTCCATGTGGTCTTCTTCTGGGTCTTTTCCTGTTCCTTGGAATCCAATCTAAAATTTCGGCTATCCATCAATGGTCTGTCCTTCTGGCAGTATGTCTAGCCCATTGTCATTTCAGGGATTTAACTCTGATCATGATGTCTTCCACTCTTGTCATTTTTCGGATCCACGAGTTCCTCTTCTTATCTCTCCTGGTTACACCAAGCATGCACCTCTCCATGCTACTTTGAGTTGTCTGCAGCCTTCGTATGTCTCTTTTAGTTAAGGTCCACGTCTCTGCACCATACGTAAGCACTGGAAGGATGCATTGATCAAACACTTTTCTTGTAAGACATAATGGCATATTGCTCTTGAAAATTATGCTGTTTCTTCCAAAAGCTCTCCAGGCAAGTTTTGTACGCCGATTAATTTCTTCATCAATGTGACCTTTACTTGATATCTGCTGTCCAAGATAAACGTACATGTTTGTTATCTCCAGCTTTTCTCCATCAATCGATAAATCTTCATTTCTTGTAAAAGCATGAACATCACTTTTGTCTTCTGAAAGTTCATTTTTAATCCCACTTCTTTACTCTTGTCAGCAAGTTCCTGAATCATACTCTGCAGCTCTGATGGGGTAGTTGCAAAAATGACTATGTCATCAGCAAAACAAAGGTGGGTTAGATAATCTCCATTAATCGTTATCCCTTTTTTTCTCAGTTCAGTGATTGAAAGACATTTTCCAATGTGGCATTAAAGAGCTTCGGAGATATGGTGTCACCTTGTCTCACTCCTTTTCCAATTTTTATGTGTGTTGTATTTTCAAACAGCCGAATCTTTGCACTTGCATTTTCATAGATGTTATTAATAATATTAATGTACGCATCTTCAACACCGCAGGATTTCAGAGCCTTTGCAACTGCTGATGGTTTCACCGAATCAAAGGCTTTTTCACAATCAATAAAAGCCATGCACAATGGAAGTTCATATTCCCTCGCTCTTTCAATTTCGAAGCATTTTTACATAAGTTATGACGCATAAGAGCGATGGAATGGATCTCGCTCCTATGTCCTGACCTTTGATCCCATTTCGCCCATTTTCAATATGGTTCGTCTCCACGTTGTTCCTCATCACATAGTAAAATTTCGTCGAAGTCGAACCATTTTTACGCGTGTTATCGTGCGGACAGTCAAACAGACGGACAAAGCTGGAGCATATACGCTTATTCAACCTACGGTTGGAAAGCGTAAATAATTTAATATTGTCTACTATGATGTTCTGCAAATTTCTGAACAAAGTGAATCACTCATTTGAAATATTGTGGAATGTTCAAGAATGGAGTATTGGAACATGTATGTTTGTGCCTTGTTCAGAGCCCATTTACGAGGGGTAGGCATGCATCCCCGGGCCCCACATTTTTAAGGGGGGCCAGAATTATGCAGGATGCTTGAAGAATTGACAGAGTTCTACAAGGTTTTTTTTTTTTTTTTTTTTTTTTGCGAATAGCACATCAAAAACTATAAGAAATTAAAAAATCCAATTTCTTTCCGCTTTTTTCTTTAGGAGGATTCTCCCAAAACTATAGTCTCCCTAAGTCTAACCTCAAATCTTTCGAAAGCATTACAGAAGTTGTGTTTTATTTTTATTTATTTTTTTTATTTTTTTTTATTTTTTGTACACATCTGCAACGGGGGAAATCTTCATACATTATCAATTCGTTTGAATCATGATATTTGGATCATATTATTTTGCCCACTACTTCGATATAATTTCAACAAGCTGAACCCAACCATGGGGAAAGGGGAGAGGAATAAAGTAGAATTGAACTGGTATCCATTTTTCAACCACGCATTCTTACATTTTCTTGGTACCACAGATTCGTCCATGTCATGGGATACACACTTCAATACGGCGGGGATATTTTTATGGCTTCCTCGTCATATTTTGGGGATGTCCTCTCCTGTAGGTATTTTTATTTATCCACCCACAGTGAAATCCTAGATGTGCCACCAATACTGAGGCCCCGAATACTGTCCAGCCTCCACGTACCCTGTCTCCTTAAATGTGCTCTGGCCTTGCGTGTGTTGAAAGGAAGGCTGATTCACAGAGCAGGAAATTCAGAGGTAAATTTTCCGTAGAGACTCATGCCAACTATTTGGCCCCGAAGATGTCAATAGAACAGCGCGCCAGTGGACGGGCATGGAAAAAAACGTCGAACCGTAACCACCTGCGGTTTTTTTTTTTTTTTTTTTTCGAGAATTTACAACTCAGATCAGATCATATGTAGAGAATTTTAGGAAGGGTCTTAAACAACCCTTAGAAATAGGAAGTTAGGAGTTTCGGCTGCAGTGCCCGATAGGAAAGCGACACGGAAGCGAGGTAGAAAGGAGGAGGAAGACGCCGTTATTTATTACCAGGCCAGTAACGTGGTCCGACGGTTAACGTGCACATCCGACGCACGGTGGATATTTAGTGGTTCGAGCATTCGTACCTGCCTGGGATCTAACCTGAGATTTCTCCGTGGTAGTCACGGACATTGACCACTAGGCCATCTGTGGCCCCGAGTTTACAACTCAGATCACATCAGATCCTTTGTAGAGGATTTTTGGAAGGGAGTGTCTGACCACAGGTCTTGAACAACCCTTAAGAACAGGAAGCTAAGAGATTTGGGTTACAGTGCCCGATAGGAAAGTGACGGAGAAGCGAGGTAGAATAGGAGAGGAAGTCTCCTTTATTTATTACCAGGACAGTACCGTGGTCCCACGGCTTAACGTGCCAATCCGACGCACGGTGGATATTTAGTTGTTCGAGCGTTCGTACCTGCCTTGGATCGAACCTTCGATTTCTCCGTGGCAGTCACGGACACTGACCACTAGGCCATCCGCTACCCCGAGTTTGCGACTGTCTCCGCGGTGCTACTTATATAGCCACTGGTACCGTATCACGTGACAGACGGGCCGCGGATGGCCCAGTAGTCAACGTTCGTGAGTGCCACGGAGAAGACATCAGGTTCGATCCTGGGCAGGTACGAACGCTCGAACCACTAAATATCCGCCGTGCGTCGTATGTGCACGTTAAGCCGTCGGACACCGGGTACTGGCCACCCGGTAATAAATAAGGGCATCTTCCTCCCCTTTCTACCTCGCTTCCGTGTCACTTTCCTATCGGACACTCTAGCCCAAATCTAATAGCTTCTTATTTCTAAGGGGTGTTTAAGACTGGGGTCAGGCACTCCCTTCCTAGAATCCTCTACATATGATATGTGATCTGATCACGTGACTGATGCTATCGTAGTTGGACCTCTGTCTCTACCCCTCTGTTGGCTGATTAAAACTGTGACATCATCTACTCAATTTTTTATTTTAGTTTCATCGTACTGAGTTCTGTGTCTCTGCCATTTTAAAACACAACCTATCATATTTATTGTTTTCAACACAGTGTGAACCTGTTCTTATTTATTTACCTGTCTTCGAAAGTGGTTATTAATTCTAATTCAGGATGCAGCATTCATGTTCCAACTCTGTGTAGCTCGCTTCTTTTACTGAAAACAAAAGGATGCCTTCTTCAGCTGTCTCCCAACTTAAATAACAGAAACGAAACAAAAGCAACAAAAACACAAAACGAGTTAAAATGACTACGTAAGGTACCAAATGTGTCAAGTATTTTAAGAATACTGAAGCGGGTTCAGAAAGTTCCAGTTACTCCCGTTCGAGTTCATTTTAGGTCAAGGCGACGCTCTACGGTCAAGGTCACTTTCTATTCCCTTCCCTTTTGTTCGCATCTATTTAGTTGAAGGGCTTGCCATTGTGTGCCTACATGTCTTTCAAGCTTTCATCTTTATTGACTGTTTTCTAATGCGCAATTTGCTTATACTGTATTACGTAATTAAGTTTTGTAACGTAACGCAGAAAGGTTGGACAATGGTGAACTTTTAAAAGAACGCTGTCCTCTGAATCAGTTGTAGTTATTTGCAGGTTGGCATCAGGGCCGGATTAAGGCCTTGGTGGGCCCCTAGGCTAAAGCATTTGAGTGGGTCCTAAGGCTAAGACTCTGAGTGGGCCCTCAAAGAATTATGACGGGGAATTATCATAAAATCCGTACAAAACACGAAGCTGTGGCAATATGCTTGTGATAGTAATATGAAGCGCATTCTTCAAACTAATAAATTATCTGCAGAGTTTTCATAATAAGTCACTGTATTTTCTATTGCTCTAATAAGAACACGAGTTAAAAGATTAAGATTCCTAGATTTTGTCTTGGATTTTCTAATGATTTCGCATTGTACACTTTTCTTAGTGCATCTTTTTTGTTATGCAACGTGAAGCCACAGGAGACTTCAATCATTAACGATTCCAAACGCAAAAAAAGCAACAAAAACGCTTCATGAGATCGAAACTGTTTCTCTTCCTGTGGCTATATTGTTTTCGTACTTTCTTTCATGGTTATTTTTCTTGTTGTTGTTGTTTTTATCCTTCGTTCTCATTTTAATTTTCCCGGCAGCCCCCCCCCCCCCCTTGCCCTTCCAGCAAAAGATGTTTCGAAAGTTCTGTATGAAAGGTGTGAAAGAATATTGCTAAAACTTATAAGTACTAATTGTGAAATTTTGTCTCTTGGTTCCACATGAAATTTAGTCTGAATAGTACAGGGTGATTCATAAAGAAGTATACAGTTTCCAGATGTTGTAAAACACTAACAGTCGAAGACACGGACCACAACTGAAAACCGTTAGGTAGATGTACTCATAAAGTGTGTGACGTAGGCGATAGCGCATGTCACGTCACTAGTCAGTCAAAATGGCAACGTCTGCAGTGGAGAAGGCGTTTTGTGTTCTTGAATTGAGGAAAACGGAATCTGTAACTGTTGTGCAACGGCATTTTCGATCGCGATTCAGAAAAGAACCTCCAAACAGAAAATATATCTACTGTTGGCATAAAAAATTTTAAATTACGGGCTGTCTGTGCAAACTTAAAAGTTCTGGACGACCACCTATATTCGTTTGGGGGAAATGGATTAGCGGCTTGATGTGTGTTGTGTGATTAAGGGTGCACACATAGAACATCTGTGACTGTCTCTAAAAAAAACTTGAAACATTCCCCTACAATTCTGTTACTGATAGCATAAAATATCTTACATTGTTCTTGTTTTATAGTGCGTTGAAACTGCATACATTTTTATGAATCACCCTGTATATCCCGTGAGAAATAATTTAACTTGGAGCTTAAATATATTCCGCTTTTTTAGATAAATCTTTAGATTAAATAAATGGTATAAAAGTGAGTAAAAGTTGTGCTTAGATGTGATTCAGGAAAAAACAAGAAAGATGACAACGAATTTTCGGGTGTAATGTTCTGATTTGAATCCGTTCCGATGCGAATTAAATTTACCAAAGCTTTCAAAATCAATGGAACCGGTATGGAAAACAGTAGCATCTGACCGAAAAAAAGAATTTTTCAATCGGAATTTTAATCCTGTAGATATTGCTGTAAACGGAAACGCCAACTTACGCCTTCTGGTGGCATACTTGTGCGTTAAGAAAAATGTGAATTTATATGAGAAACATAGAAAATTTTTTTCAAATCGGGCTCTTAGAAGCAGAGATATCGACAAATCAAATATAAGATATGCACCCCCCCCGTGAAAAAAGCATGCATTATTTTAAAAAGAAAGTATTTTCAAAATGTTTTTCGATGTGAGCTGTATCGCTCCATGAAATAATTTTTTCAATCGAGTTTTCAGGAGCTCAGATTTTATTGCAAGTACATCAGACGCAGAAATTAACTCTTACGCCTCCTGGTGGCCAAACCATTCTTTATGAAATATTAGAAATTATATGCTAAGAATTTCCTATCAGGAGCTGTATCTGGTGCAGAAAGAAGTTTTCAAATCGGAGTTTTAGAAGCAGAGATATTGAGGAAAACGCAATTTACCTTTCCGCCCCCAAGCGGAAAGTCGCCGCCCCGGTGGCGCAGTGGTCTAAGGCGCTGGCCTCTGATCATTCGTCCGTAAGGGGTCCTGGTTCGAATCCCGGTCGGGCATGGATGTTGTGTTTGTCTTACGGCACTGGCTCTCTCCCTTCCCTGGAACCAGTGACCCTAAATTAGGGACGGGCGACTGCTTATAGCCCATTGAGTTGCTCACGGTGGTCGTTAAACCTCCAATCAAAAAAAAAAAAAAAAAAAAAAAAAACAAGCGGAAAGTCTATGCATTACTTGAAAAATTTGAATTTATGTGAAAAACATTTTACACTGATACGCTATCTAACAAAGAAGGAATTTTTCAAATCCGACTTTTAGAGATGGAGATATTGACAAAAATAAGATAGACATCTATGCCCTCTGGTGGAGAAACCACGCATTTTAAGACGTAAATCGACAGATGCGGTATCGGTCCACGAAACAATTTTTTCAATCGGGCTTTTAGAGGCTGAGATTTTGCTGCAAATACCTACGAAGCAGAAATTTAACGCTTACGCCCCCTGGTGGCCAAAACATATTTTCTAAAAAATTAGAAAATACGATAAAAAATATTTACCACCAGGAGCTGTATCCTGTGCTGGAAAAATTTTTCAAATCGGAGTTTTAGAAACAGATATTTCGCGAAAAGCGCAATGTACATTTACTTCTCCTACGGGAAATTCAATGAATCATTTGAAATTGTATGAAAAACATGTCACAACGGAAATTCTGCCCAACAAAGAAGACATTTTTCAACGGATCACGAGAAGCAGAGATATTGACAAAAACAAGATATACATCTACACCCCCTAGTGGAGAAACCATGCATTACTTTAAGAAGAAAATATTCCGGAAACTTTTGTTTACGTGAGTAGTATCGGTCTACGAAAGAATTTTTTTCAATCGAGATTTTAGAAGCTCAGATTTTGCTGCAAATACATTAGAATAAGAAATAAACACTTACGCCCCTTGGTGGCCAAACCATTTTATACCAAAAATTAGAAATTATAAGCAAGATATTTCCCATCATGAGCTGTATCCGTTGAAGGAAACATTTTTCAAATCGGAGTTTTAGAAGCAGAGATATCTGGGGAAAACCAATTTACTTTTACGCCCCCTAGCGGGGAATATATGCGTAACTTGGAAAAGTGACAATGCCTAAAATAATCTTCGACTTAAATGGAATCGCAAAGTAAGAGAATTTTTTTAATTGGATGTTTAGAAGCAAATATATGGATTAGAATGTGTTTTGAATTCGATATCATCTGCGTTTACGCCCTCTAACGGCGAAATTTTGCATCGTAAAAAAAGACGAAGAAAAGGGTCATCATTCGTACATTTCAAGCTCGGACTATTAGTTGCAGAGATATCGTTTCTACAGGCGGACGGACAGACAAACCGATACCATAAGCACGATTTTTTTATAACAAAAGACGTGCTAATATATAAATCCTTAACAATTCTTTATGAATCCCTCAGGGTCGGCTTTCATTAAAGTCGGGCATGAGGAAGCAGTCGTATTTGCAACCGGTGTTGAAATGGTAGTAAATGTGACCGGCTTAACGCAGAGCGATGGGGAAAGAAAGAAAGGAGATCAGATGAAAGAGGGAGAGAGCTGCTGACAATGCGGAGTGACGAAACGGGTAGCGTTCCGACCCTCGTGTGAACTACGGAAATGCGTTTTCTGTACACCGTAAAAGAAGTTGCTTTGTACCAAAGTACGTACTTTAGTTTGAACACGACAGAACTTCAGTGTTTTGAACGCGTATCTGGGGACTCGCGGTTTCTCCCACATGAATTTTAAATTCCAGAAAATGTTAAATAATGATATGGCTTTGATTCATTTGTCACTTTTAAGAATAGCTTATTTATGCTCTGACTTTATTTATTACAACCACATTATGACATAATAGCAATTGGTTAGAAACTGTAGAAAATATTATTTCCCAGAAGACATTCCTACCTCCATGTATTTTTCTTTTAATTCCTCATAGATTATTTTATACGTACCCGGAATTATTATTCCTAAAAAATGTGCAGAAATAGCTGTTGTAAATTTTAGATCTTCATGCGAACGCTCAGTATCGGACTGGCGATCCATAAACAACCCTGGAAGCAGATAATTTGCCACTCACTGTTTGCAAAAAATCTGCCTCAAACCTAAAATTAGCGGTATACTGACATCACCATTTCCTGTTTAATAATAGTCTTTTTCAGCAAAAGTCTGATAATTATTGTATTGTTTGTATTTACAAAATAAGGTTTTACTCATGTTTCTGGATTGCAGCTGAAGATACCCCTAGTAAAACTTGATCTGTATATAAAAAATAAAACACTTCCTTTTCCCAAGCAATAGCCCCAGTACTTTCTCTACGACAAAAGGCCGGAGATTTCATTCCTTTCGTGTGCGAATTTTATTGCGATAGCTGCATTCAGAATTAATTGTAAGTTTCTTCGCTTTGAGTAAGAAAGGAAATCCAAATGTTCCCATTTTTTTTTTTTTTTATTCCAAGACTGTGAAAAGCGAAGTAATTACGAAAGCGTCGATGACAAAATTTAAAGTTTCTATTACTGCAAGAATGCCAATTGCCATTCCTGTATAAAGTGAGAGAAATTAAAGAGTGTGAAAATTGTTTATTCAATTAATTCCTACGTTTAAACGTGATCTGCTCGGCCCTGAACATACCTACCAATACCAACCAGGGCTTATTACCAACAACGATCTGACCCTTCAACCCTGACCGAATTGACCGTTGGAAGGGTGTCGTCACATTTGCGACCGGGATATGCTACCATTACTACCATTTCAACCCCGAATCAGGCAGGCCGATCATGGGCGCCCCAACAGGGGCGAAGAGATGTGGGGAAGAAAGGAGGGAGGTTTAGGGCAGCAGTGGAGCATTCTGAAAGGCCAGGCTTTGACCGACGTCGTCTGCTTAACAGAGGACTGGTCGCCAGCACCCCATTGCTGCGCATTTCCTTTAACCCTCGACCACAGACACCTCAGGCTACAATGGGGTCTCGAACACAGACATTGGAACGCTGATTTGCAACAGGTCGTGTTTTCTGACGAGTCACGTTTCAACTTCATGCACCATGATGATCACATACGTGCTTGAAGGCATGGCAGTGAACGGCACCTTGCGGCGTGCGTTTTGCAGCGTCATACCGGCCCAACGCGAGGCGTCGTGGTTTGGGGCGCCATTAGGTTAAATTCCAAGCGCCATGGTTTGGGGCGCCATTAGGTTCAATTCGAGGCGTCATGGTTTGGGGCGTCATTAGGTTCTTTCTTTTTTTTTTTTTTTTTTTTTGATTGGAGGTTTAACGACCACCGTGAGCAACTCAATGGGCTATAAGCAGTCGCCCGTCCCTAATTTAGGGTCACTGGTTCCAGGGAAGGGAGAGAGCCAGTGCCGTAAGACAAACACAACATCCATGCCTGACCGGGATTCGAACCCAGACCCCTTACGGACGAATGATCAGAGGCCAGCGCCTTAGACCACTGCGCCATTAGGTTCAAAATGAAGATTGAAATGTATTTATTTGTATGGGGTCTAGGGTAGTTTGACTGGAACTAGGATTTAATTTCCAAAATTTGAAGATATTCCCATTGTTGAGGCACACAAGAAGATTAGATTCATTAAGTAGCTGCTACAAACGTAGCATATTTTCCTTTCCCTAACCTGTTATTTAAGCGATTATTTTTCAACTTTGAGTAGTTATTTAAAAATACAGAAGCTCACTTTAGTCCCAGTTGAAATTCAGTTTGATTACATTACATTTTGAACATTTTCCGTTTACCACATTCAACACTTCAAACTTCTTTGCCGCTAATTTTTATAACACAAAATTTTACATTTTGTACATCGAGTAATTGCACACAGTCATCAGTGAAAATGAATTTAAATAATTTGAAGCAAATAATGAATATTTTCACATTGATGTCTTCAGCTACTGGTGGACATGCCCGTCCCTTAGAGTGACGTCACAAGCCAGTTCTTAATCCGGTAGCCAAGCCCGTAAAGATAGAGAGGGGGAGTCTTGGCGGCCCCACCCAAACACGTGCGCCAGGCCATCACCCCCTAGTAGCTATTAGGGGGTGATGGCCAGGCAGCAACGCACATGATTGGCGAAGATACCGCCCGCCATTTTATCATATGACCTTTGGTGGTTCTTTGCGACTCAAGGATCAGCGAGGCTTTAAGGCTTAAGAAAGCGAGACGTTGGGAGTAGGACATTTTGTTCTTTCTAGGTGTCACAAATAGAAGCGCTAGTGTGATAATGACGTCCGACGTGGAGCCCGAAACATCTTTTGGTAAGCAACCTGGAAAAACGATTTGCTGCTATTTCTGGGAGCCAGAAAAGACACCAAGGTAAGTCAATTTTAAGTTTTCATTCCAGTAATGTAGTTCTAAATGAAATAGGGCCTTAGCGGTGAACGGATTAGGTAAAATCAAACCGGAGAGAAGAAATACAAATTTTTCAATTCTATGTGAAATCTGATTTGTTGTCTTTGTCTTTAGTAATTTTTATTACTGTTACTTTTATCAGTTTTTATTGCAATTACTTAATTTGAGCAAGTTTAAATAAAAGTCTTACGAAGGTGTCACCAGCTAAGGTCATAAAGTTTTTCTTCAAATACAGCTGTATCACACATTCTACACAGGATTCCAAATCTTCAGTGTTAAAAATTCTTCTCACTGAATAAAGATAATTAATATATTCAGTGTGAATAATACCCTCTTTGAAGTAAGTGTAGGAAATTTCTTATGTGCTGCCGATAAAGAATCAGAGATTGAGATACAGAGATTTCTTTTATTGAAGCCACGCTAGCTGGTGGCGTAAATAGCCTTCCAAACTGTGAAACCATTGTCTCTCACTCAGTCTTCATGTCTGTATACGTTTTCTCTGCTATATTTCCTCTTAACCCCAGGAGAAGACATTTCCTATAACTTTATTCTACGAACTCGCATTTGCACAAAGAAGTTGACAGTATACTAGAGCCTTTATGATTCATGATGTACATCACTGCAATGCAAATATTCGGTTAAAATACAAGTATGTATGAACATAAAACGCAGAATTCCTTCTTTTTTTCTGCTATCTGAACATTTAAAAGAATTCATTTGTCCAACTTGTACAATCATTTTACCAAGAAAGGTTTCTTAGCACCGTTAAGCCTAGAAAAGTAGAGCCTTAGCACCGCTAAGGCGCGCTATGCCCCTTCTACACCACTGTTTCAAATATATTCAAACATCTTTTGCAAAAATTTATTTGCTTTCAATTCATATAATTTTTAAATTCCATTTATTTGGTTTTATGCACGTTTTAATAACTCAAATTCTTTGAAACCAATAGGTATTTTTCGTACAAAACACGTGCGTTAAAGTTGATCATTTCATGCAAATCAGAGTATGAGATACCGAGATTTCTTTTATTGAAGCCACGGTAACTCGTGGCGTAAATACCCTTCCCAACTGTGAAACCATTGTCTCTCACTCGGTCTTCATGTCTGTATAAGTTTTCTCTGCTATTTTTCCTCTTAACCCCAGGAGAAGACATTTCCTATAATTTTATTCTACGAACTCGCATTTGCACAAAGAAGTTGACAGTATACTGTAGCCTTTATGATTCATGATGAACTCAATGGCGTGATCCAACTGTTTAGTTGCATCACTGCAATACAAATATTCGGTTAAAATACAAGTATGTATGAACATAAAACGCGGAATTCCTTCTTTTTTTCTGCTATCTGAACATCTAAAAGAATTCATTTGTCCAACCATCTTACCAAGAAAGGTTTCTTAGCGTCGTTAAGCCTAGAAAAGTAGTGCCTTAGCACCGCTAAGGCGCGCTATGCCCCTTCTACACCGCTGTTTCAAATATCTTCAAACATCTTTTGCAAACATTTATTTGCTTTCAATTCATATAATTTTTTAATTCAATTTTCTTAGGTTTTATGCACGTTTTAATAATTCAAATTCTTTGGGACCTATAGGCATTTTTCGTACGAAACACTTGCGGCAAAGTTGATCATATCATGCAAATTTTATTCTTTTAGAGAACTAAGGCCATCCTTTTTGAAATGCCTCACAAGCACAAAACATGGAATTGCCGTGTGACAGTGTCTAGTGACTTTTTCCGATTTATTAGAAAATACAGAACATAAGTAAGTAAATAAGAAAGCGTTAACAAAGAATTGTAAGGCAAGACAGAGAGAGAGAGAAAAAAATTACTTACTCTTGAATATAAAAACACACATTTTACATAATGTCGCAATGTTTTGCACATAGCAAGGGCGTATCTTTGGTCCGAGACCTGGGCTATCTCACCCCCCCTCCCCAGTACTGTTTATTTTTTTTAATTGCGAAGTTTAATTGTTAAGTAATAGAAGTAACTTTTTCAAAATTTTGGGTACATGCCACTGCTAACATGATACCAAATAATAATGAGGATTTGACAGTGGCGGCTCGAGGTAAGCTGAGATGGAGGGGCTGCATCTCAATTTTGTAGATATTATGATACACTTCGAAAGCTAAGTTACTGCGCCTGTGCTGATCCTGTCCATTTAATAATAATAATAATATATTGTTACGATACCGGGCCGAGCTGGGTCAATCATCCCACCGCTCGCCACCAATTGATCAGAACGTGCCGAGCGGTATAAGTATATTTCTTCACTGATCTCTTTCGACGGAGTTCTTGGCGCGAAAACTGTATTATATGGGCATACACGTAAACAATTTGAACCAATCACCTGCGTACACATAAATAATGTGTTCTATGACTGCGCTGATTGCCTAAACAAATATTTAATTGGCTATAAAAACATAACAAGGGCACACATACGAATAAAATTTAGCTGTCTTCTGAACATGAGTATTGGGTCAACTTTGACCTAAATCAGTTCCCGCTAGATAGTTTTAATGAACTTAAATTTCACAGTTCAGTCTCACTATTTCTCAGTTCAGTTCTTGAAATATATTAGTTCAGTTCCTCAACTAACTGCGTAGCAAATGTAACAATAAAAACAAAATGTTTCTACTTGCATGGATGCTGTCCAGAATAAATCCAAATTGTGATTGCACTAGTAAAGTAAAACACACCTTCCTTTTTACATGGAAGATTTCGTTGCAGGAGCTGCGTCCCCTAGCGCTACCGTACTCACACACGGTTCTACGTCAATTCGTCGACTGCGACGGTTCGTCGCGTACGTCAATTCGTCACGCGTCAATTCGTCGCGCGTTAATTCGTCGCGCGTCAATTCGTCGACTGCGTCAATTCGTCGCGGACAAATTCGTCGACTACGTCAATTCGTCGCGTTTACAGATTTTGGTTACATACAAAACGAATGCAGGAAAACGTACGATTTCGAACGTCTTGCTCCCTGATCAAATTTATAAAGTTTGGCCACGCAGACAGGATAGGAATATTACGTTTTTCTTTGGCACTAAAAATATTAGACGGTAAACGGTTTTTGGAACGGGGCAGGGCCCGGTTGGACAGAGCCCCCATACACAAAATTTTACAGTTTTCAATTCAGAACCACCAAATCTGGTATACTATCTCGTGGTATTCTAACTTAGACTGTAGACGGTTTTGGGAAGCGGTTGCAGAGAGGGGGTGTGTTAGATCCCCCCTACAGAATTGCCGTTAGTTATAGTTTTCAATTTAGAACTACCAAATTTGGTGTATTATCTCATGGTACTCTAACTTAGACGGTTTTTGGAATGGGTCAGGGGCCCGGTTGGTCAGAGCCCCCACACAGTTTTCAATTCAGAACCACCAAATCAGGTATCCTATCTCATAGTACTCTAACTTAGACGGTTGTCGGTTTTTGGAACGGGTCAAGGCCCGGGGAGTGAGAGCTCCCCCCCCCCCCTACATACAAAATTTTCGTAAAATCTAGTTTTCATTTCAGAACCATCAAATTTGGTATCATGAAACTCTAACTTAGACGCTAGACGGTTTTTGGAAGGGTTGGAGCCCGGGGGTCAGACCCCCTCCCCGAGTAAACACTTTTTCGTAAAATCTACAGTTTTCAATTTAGAACCACCAACTTTGGTATACTATCTCATGGTACTCTAACTTAGACAGTAGACCGTTTTTGGAACGGATCAAGGCCCGGGGGTCAGAGCCCCCACATACAAAATTTTCTTAAAAACTGCAGTTTTCAATTCAGAACCACCAAATCTGGTATACTATCTCATGGTACTCTAACTTAGACGCTCGACGATTCTTTGAAGGGGTTGCAGCCCGGGGGGTAAGGGCCCCCCTCATAAAAATTCGCAAAATCTACAGTTTTCAATTTAGAACCACCAAATTTGGTATACTATATCATGGTACTCTAACTTAGACGCTAGACGGTTTTTGGAAGGGGTTGGAGCCCGGTGGTAAGAGCCCCCCATAAAAATGCCGCGTAAAATCCACAGTTTTCAATTTGGAACCACCAAATTTGGTATACTATCTCATGGTACTTTAACTTAGACGGTCGACGGTTTTTGGGACGGGTCAAGGCCCTGGGGGTCGGAGCCCCCCCCCCCCCCCCCGCCCCGCACACACACACAGACATACAACATTTTCTTAAAAACTACAGTTTTCAATTCAGAACCACTAAATTTGGTATCATGAAACTCTAACTTAGACGCTAGACGGTTTTTGGAAGGGGCTGGAACCCCGGGATGAGAGCTTCTCCCCCTCCTCATAAAAATTTCGTAAAATCTACAGTTTTCAATTTAGGACAACCAGATTTGGTGTACTACTTATGGTTATCTAACTTTGACGGTAGACGGTTTTTGGAAGGGGTCGGGACCCGGGTCAAGGTAGCACCATGCAAAATTTTCGTAAAAAGTTCCGTTTTTTACTCTTAAGAATACCCTATTTACGTTCTAAGGCGCTCTTTGGCCCTTTGAGGGCCTTGAACCATAAACCATCAACCAACCAACTAACCAAACAACCAACTAACCAACCTACGGTCTAAGTTAGGGACTGTAGATAACAATAAAGTGCAAAAATATGCGTTTAATGGTGTAATAAAAACACAAATCTATATAGTTTAGCTTTCACTACCAACGAACGGCTTATCAGAAAGAAATACAATGTAGTGTAAACAGAGAGTTCCAGATATTCAAAATTCAAAACGGTAAGAAAAAGATGTTCAATGCCAATGTGAAGTCGTATGAATGCGACATCACATAGGTACATTGCATTTCTGTATCGCGGGATTCACAGAAGCACACGCCAGATGTACGGCAGTTCTATAGATGTCTCCTAGAAGGAAAGTATTCCCATTCCTTTTTCTTTCTTTTTGTTTCGCAAAATTAAATTAACTAAATCAAAAAATTTAAAATAAGTTTACTGGAAAATTGCAGGAATATCTTTTTCATTCATTAACTTTCACCCGCTGAAATTGGTGATTCCACAAATAGTAATATGTACCTGGCAAATAACTGGTATCCCTGCTAGTACAAATTATATTAATGATTTATTTGCGTCCAGTTCAATCTAGTATGTCCATAAGAGCGTTTGGGGCCGTATGAAAAATACATTTCAACGTGTGCCGCTACGGCGGCGGAGTGATCTAGGCGCTGGCTTCTGACCACTTGTCGAGAAGGATCCTGGTTCAAATCTCGGTGAATCATGGACGTTGTGCTTGACTTCTGGCACTGGCTGTCCCCCTTCCCAGGAACCAGTGGCCCAAAATTGGGAATGTCCGATTGCTTATAGCCCACTGAATTGATCACGGTTGTCGTTAACCCCCCCCCCCCAAAGATTGCGACGTGTCCATTGCTATTTGTTGTGGACCGTACAAAAAGTATGTTTTTGATATCAAAGTGTCCACTTCCATGTAGGCTGGCCATAAAATGTTAGGGGACCGTACAAAATTGCTCTTTTGTTTTCACCTTGTCAGCGCTTCGGTATATGGTTGAAGTATACGTATATATAGTTGGGCCATTTCAGCACGTAGTTTGGTTTATATAGAAAATCAAGATAATGTTACATTTTTACTCAGCTACAACACATTAATCCCAAAGGCTATTTGTTGAAATCTTTAATCCGCCGTGCTCATATTCACAACGTTAACATAACATGTCAAGTTATTAATGTTGCAGTTTTACCCTGTCACAAAACTTTAGTTACAAGACCTTAGGTGTAAACTTTTTTAGGAATTTTTAGTCCGACGTATTCATAAGGTTTCGATAACATGCCAAGGTTATGGTACTGCGTTTTGACTGAGGCACAAAAATTAATAAACAGGCCTTAAGCCTTTTTATCAGTTTTCAATCAACCGTGCTCATATACATAAAATTTTCAGAGAAAGTCAAGTTTACTGCGTTACGCATTTACTCGAGTACAAAACTATAAACAGCCATTAACTTTCACCCGCTGAACTTGGTGATTCCTCAATTCATCCATTAACAAGTCTTTTAAGTGATTGTATGCTATGGTCATATTCATAATGTTTGATGACAAGTCAGGTTAATGATGTTGCACTTATTAAAGACTTAAAAAGGTGTAGAGGCTAGTAATTATTATTTGAAGTCTAAGTAAAAGCTCATTTTTAACTTGACTCGTCATGAAATCCTTGTGAATATGGCATTTATTTTATTTTGTACATTTTACAAAGCGTATGCATTTTTTTTGGCATTTGTTTTATTTTGTGTTGTACTTGTTACATAGCGTTTCGCATTTTTGTAATGCTTGTGACTTGTGATTGCATTTTGAATTTTTATTTGTTTCACATTTTGAATTTTTATATGTTTCACATTTTGGATTACTTTTTGACATTTTATGTTTTTGACATGCTATTTTGAAAATTTTGACTTTTTTAATTTTGCATTGTGTTTTACATTCTTGCATCTTCGGCGGAATTACATTCTTGAAAAATTCAAATACAAGTTAGTAAAAGGTATAATTCAATTAGTGAGAAATACCAGCACATTTTAGTAAAGGGTAGAATTATATGAAATTCCTCTTAAAATGTCCAGCATGTTAACATTGTCTCTGTGCACCAAAGAAGTTCGAATTCCTTTTTATCTTGCCAGCGTTTCTCTTCTGGGTGGATTTGTTGGAATCTATGCTATCACTCTTTCGATTTTAGCCATAGTTGTTCTCTGCTCTTTCGCAATTTCACTTATTATTTCGTACAGTCACAGTTTTTTCTCTCCCAGAATTGTATTCCAGCGTCTGTCTAATCTTTCAAGTTCGTTTTGTGTTCTGGGAAAGCCAAATAAATTGTTTACACTAACTGACCAAATTGTTGGCGGGAACAGCGGAGGGCTTCTGCTTAGATTGTTTCTTCTGCTTCCACGAAATTTTCCAAGAACATAATGTTCCTCAAACCACTGAACTACAGAATCTGCATATTCTAGTAAAATTGATTTCACTTCTTCAAAAGCAGCTGGAATTTCATCAGATGAAAAAAATGCGGGTGCTTGCAAATGTCTGACTTTGAGAGCAAACTCACTGTTTTCCTTATATTCCAAGGCTATGCCAGAGGTTGGATATTCCTCAGCACATTTTTTTCCGAGATGAAACCAACAACATTTGTGTGTGCTGCTTCCAAATTCCTTTTTAGCAGCATTATAACGGTAGCTATTTCAAAATCTATTATTATGCGTATATTGTGGTGCAAGCTGAATATCATAGTCTGATGCATAGTCTTGTAAATCCTACAAAAATACACTATAATAGTATTATATTATTTATAATAGTATTATATTATTTATACTTGCTGGAAAGTAACCCATAAACTAGTGGGACAAGTCTGTGAATCACTGGATTCGTTTCAACCATAGCATGAATGGAACATAATTGCCTAAAAAGGGTTGGACAAGTTTCAAATGTCCCATCCATAATCCAGAGGGGTGCTTCTTTAAGCTTTCGTAAATTATTCTCTGTTAAAAATAAAATAATTCTTTGATGTCCAAATGCGCTATCTCTGCCAAGAAATTTTGCACCATCTTCTCCTGTAAATTTATTGGGGCATCGATCCGTTCTGAAGTCGTAGGCTCCGCAGGCATGTCTTCTCTTTTTTACAACTTGCCTTAGTGCATCCATATTAGGCATGTAAGCTGCATTTACTGTAGCCATTGACGTTGTCACGGTTTGAATAATTTGTGCAGGGGCTTCGTCCGTTTTCTCGCTCGTTCTTTTATTTGCGCTCTTGCAACAGCAACATCACTTTTCTCCGGTCTTGGAGCATGATTATGTGGTTTCTCATTGCGCATCCTGTGTTCATCTCCAATAAGAATAGTACTAGCAAAGCCAGTACAATTTCCATAATTTCTTTCAATACAGTGACAATACCGTAAATCACCTCGCACTCTGTTATGGCAAAATAAATACCCTTTCCATTTCAGCAAATCATTTTCTTTTTGTGAGTTAACTATTTATGTTGCATTCTTCATCTGCATAGTGCCTTCGGAAACAATGCACTTTCTCTTTCCAAAATATTTAGAATGATATATTTCCACTATTATCACTTGACAACGCACAACAAAGGTTTCAGCAAGCACGTTCTCTGTTCTCCAGTCAACTACGAACTAATGAGCAACCATTCAATAAAACACTCAGAATACAGACAATCACGTGAAGCTTGTTCCTCCAGTTAGGGTTTAAGCGAAGTTCAATATTTTCGTACCTGCGGTCACAAGAAGTGGTTAATTTTAAGGATCGGCATCTTATCTTTTGTTTTTCCAAAACGCAGAGGTACATGTATTTTACAGCTCGGACGCTCCAGGCGGGGGATAAACAGATGCGAAGAACCCGGGAGCCATGTTCCGGTGGCGGCAGCAGGCGCGGACTGGGCAGCTGTATTCTGGGCCGGTAGGCGTCATGCTAATTCTCAAAAATAAATTCAATTTTTTGTGTTGCACCATGCGTATGAAAGAAAATTGTTATACTGAAAAGACAATTTGTTTACCCCGTAACATATTAAACGAAACCTACGTCCCTACGTGCCAAATGATCTGTAAGCCAAACACAGTTTTTCATGCAACACCTTCTCCCGACTTTCTAAGTTCAGATCTGTCTCGTTCGACTTATTATCCTGTACCGCCCCTCTCTTTCGCTAATTGCAGTTAATTGCCGTGAAATTGGTGTTTTACGTTGGGGTGTATTGCCGCCTGTCCTGAAGACTATAGTGAAAGCGGTGAACCCCAGGGGAAAAGTATTCCATCAAAAGCAACAGAAATCCAATGCGAGAGCAAAACTTTGTTCGTTGGCATTACATCCAAGCAATTTAGGCGAAGTAGGAAGTGTGTTTTTCTACTACGACACCAGAAGATTGTCGCGAATGCTCAGGCAATTACGATACAGATGTGTCCTTAAGACTTCTCTTTCAAGACGTCCAAAGGCCGGCACTAGGGGATGGGGAGGGATACAGTGCGGATGCTCTTTTTGTTGCAGTTGGAAATTCTTAAGCTCATTCTTCCTTAAACCTTTGCCTGGTTACCAGTAAGTACTGTCTCATGCCTCAACCATTGCACATATTTGTTGTTTTTGTTTTCATTCTTTGAGTTAACAGCGGGAAAATATCTGAACTGCGTTGTTTCAGTTGGAAATATTTTTTTACTTCAGCAACAGGGCTTCACGTATAATTGCAAAATACTTCGATAGAATAAACATACCTTACATAAAGAGTTTGCATGAGAAAATAGATTAATAATAAGGAAAATATTCTAAAACCAAAAAAAGAAATTGCGGAACCGAAAAAGCTAGGTAGAGGAAACATAAGGCTCTAAGAAAACGTTCATATTTAAAGAAACCTGTAGTCGCTTAATGAGTAAGTGGTATAACTCAATACAAAATCATGTGCTGTATTTGAAGAAAAAATTAGAAGCAAGTAGGTATTGTGACTGTCCCCAGTTTCCCCTTTTCATCCTGTCGACATTACAACTACCACAGAAAAGAAAATAACAAAAACATAACAAAAACACCCATACAAAGTAAAATGCCCGAAACATAAAAAGAAGTAACCACACAAAATGAAATGCCCAAAACATTAAAAAAACTGCAACCACACGAAACAAAATACCCAAAACATGGTAAGAAATTCTGTTGAAAGCACAATGAAGGTATACGATAGGAGAAATATATGTTTTTAAAACTTAATACAAGTGTCAAAACTGAAATAAAAAGAAAGAAAAAAATATTCCAAATTTCATTGTTACTTCAGATATTTTGACCTGTTGATATTTCGTAAATTGTACTTGCACTCGGTCAAAAAATATTACTTACAAGGACTCTTTAGTAACTTTTAATCGCTGTGGTCGTATTTATAAGGTTTGCATAACAAATCAAGTTAATAATGTTGCGCTTTCACTTACCGTCTCCCGCTAAGTTAGAGTTTCATGACACAAAATTTGGTGGTTCTGAATTGAAAAATAAAAATTTTAAGAAAATTTTGTATGTGGGGGGGGGGTCTTATCCCCGGGCCTTGATCCGTTCCAAAAACCTTCTACCGTCTAAGTTAGAGTTCCATGAGATAATATACAAAATTTGGTGGTTCTAAATTGAAAACTATAGATTTTACGAAAGTTTGTGTGTAGGGAGGGGGGTAACCACCCTTGCCCCGACCCGTTCTGAAAACCGTCTACCGTTTAATTTAGAACACCATTATATAGTATACCAAATTTGGTAGCTCTAAATTGAAAACTTTAGTTTTTACGAAAAATATTTATGGGCGGAGGGACTCTGACCCCGTGCCCGACCCGTTCCAAAAACCGTCTACCGTCTAAGTTAGAGTACCATGAGAGAGTATGCCAAATTTGGTGGTTCTAAATTGAAAACAGTAGATTTTACACGGCATTTTTATGGGGGCTTCACCCCGGGCTCCAACTCCTTCCAAAAACGGTCTACTGTCTAAGTTAGAGTACCATGAGATAGTATACCAAATTTGGTGGTTCTAAATTGAAAACTGTAGATTTTACGAAAAAGTTTTTATTCGGAGGGGTGGTCTGACCCCCCGGGCTCCAACCCCTTCCAAAAACCGTCTAGCGTCTAAGTTAGAGTACCATGAGATAGTATACCAGATTAGGTGGTTCTGAATTGAAAACTGTAGTTTTTAAGAAAATTTTGTATGTGGGGGGCTCTGACCCCCCGGGCCTTGACCCGTTCCAAAAACGGTCTGCCGACTAAGTTAGAGTACCATAAGATAGTATACCAAATTTGGTGGTTCTAATATGAAAACTGTAGATTTTTACGAAATTTTTATGAGGGGGGCCGACCCCCCGGGCTGCAACCCCTTCAAAAAACTTTCTAGCGTCTAAGATAGAGTACCATGAGATAGTATACCAAATTTGGTGGTTCTAAATTAAAAACTGTAGTATTTACGAAAAAGTTTTTATTCGGGGGTCTGACCCCCGGGCTCCAACCCCTTCCAAAAACCGTCTAGCGTCTGAGTTAGAGTACCATGAGATAGTATACCAGATTAGGTGGTTCTGAATTGAAAACTGTAGTTTTTAAGAAAATTTTGTATGTGGGGGACTCTGACCCCCCCCCCCGGCCTTGACCCGTTCCAAAAACGGTCTGCCGACTAAGTTAGAGTACCATAAGATAGTATACCAAATTTGGTGGTTCTAAGATTAAAACTGTAGATTTTACGAAATTTTTATGAGTGGGGGCGACCCCGCGGGCTCCAACCCCTTCCAAAAACCGTCTAGCGTCTAAGTTAGAGTACCATGAGATAGTATACCAGATTAGGTGGTTCTGAATTGAAAACTGTAGTTTTTAAGAAAATTTTGTATGGGGGGGCTCTGACCCCCGGGCCTTGACCCTTTCCAAAAACGGTCTGCCGACTAAGTTAGAGTACCATAAGATAGTATACCTAATTTGGTGGTTCTAAGATAAAAACTGTAGATTTTACGAAATTTTTTATGAGGGGGGGGCGACCCCGTGGGCTCCAACCCCTTCCAAAAGTCGTCTAGCGTCTAAGTTAGAGTACGATGAGATAGTATACCAAATTTTGTGGTTCTAAGATGAAAACTGCAGATTTTACGAAATTTTTTATGAGGGGGGCTCCGAACCCGCGGGCACCAACCCCTACCAAAAACCGGCTAGCGTCTAAGTTAGAGTTTCATGATACCAAATTTGATGGTTCTGAAATGAAAACTAGATTTTACCAAAATTTTGTATGTACGGGGGGGGGGGGGCTCTGACTCCCCGGGCCTTGACCCGTTCCAAAAACTGACAACCGTCTAAGTTAGAGTACTATGAGATAGGATACCTGATTTGGTGGTTCTGAATTGAAAACTACCCGTTCCAAAAACCGTCTACCGTCTAAGTTAGAGTACCATGAGATAATATACCAAATTTGGTAGTTCAAAATTGAAAACTATATTTTACGGCAATTCTGTAGGTAGGCCCTAACCCCCCCCTCCCCCTCTCCAACCGCTTCCCAAAACCGTCTACAGTCTAAGTTAGAATACCACGAGATAGTATACCAGATTTGGTGGTTCTGAATTGAAAACTGTAGATTTTACGAAAATTTTGTATATGGGGGCTCTGTCCAACCGGGCCCAGCCCCGTTCCAAAAACCGTTTACCGTCTAATATTTTTAGTGCCAAAGAAAAACGTAATATTCCTATCCTGTCTGCGTGTCCAAACTTTATAAATTTGATCAGGGAGCAAGACGTTCGAAATCGTACGTTTTCCTGCATTCGTTTTGTACGTAACCAAAATCTGTAAACATCAATACCTATTCTGCCCCGTTCTCCTGCCAGTCCTAAACACAGCATTTCGTCTTGCTGATCGAATTTGTGCTCGATCGTTACCATTTCTTGCATATGCTTGGCTACTCCAAACAAAGCATCCACCTACTCACTTGCCTCCTGTGTGCCGTTATATTTTTCTTCTTGTGAAGTTCACTGTCTATGCTTTCTATCTTCAACAACGCTTCCCCGCTCTTATTCCACCTCCTCAGGAGGCAAGTGCTATCATTCGGAGACGCTTCCTAGCACGGTTAACCACTCGCCTCCAAATGGAGCACTCTCGTGCTGCCTCAACAAACACCGATAGCGTTTTTCAATCCACTTGGGCCCAATCGGCTGGGTGGTTCCATATCCACAATTTACAGTTACATCTCAACCTATAAGTGGGATTTTTGTTGTCGCCCACGTTCACTGTAACAAATCATGTTTTTACGTATTAATTTTGGTGCTTCGCTATTTGTGATTTTTCTGTTTTAATGTGCCATTGAAGATAGCTCACCACGTTTCCCATGTTCTCTTCGATAATGTTGGGTTTTATGTTGTATATAATTCTTCCTTCTGCACAGTTTACTGCCCACGCAATGTCCCCTTCATTATGTTGAATATTTTTTTAAATATTAGTCACTGTGTGTATAATATAATGTAACAAGATGCCCTTCTGAGTACATTTAGCGTTATTTCCCCTTGTCACTGAATACTTCTGTACATATGTTGTAAATTTTGAATGTAGCATCACTGTTGCATTTCTGTGAATTAGTACCTAATGTTTAATCTTTAGTATGGTAGTAATGCTTAATTGGAATTTGTGCATAGTATAGAATCATGTCTTGCCCTGTCTACAATACTGTAGGTAAACATTTTCGTTTGTATCGCTCGTGCTTTATTGTCTGCCTTACCTTCGCCCTACGTGGCGAAATAATTTTTTTATGATTTTAACAATATTTTGTTTTACGTTTCACTGGAACTTTCCAGCTGATGTATATACCGCTGTATTTATTGGCAGAATTCCATTGTCATGTACATAGAAATGTTATTTTACTGAAGAATACAGGCAATTTTGAAATGTAAACGCGACGAATTGACGTAGTCGACGAATTTGTCCGCGACGAATTGACGCGCGATGAATTGTCGTAGTCGACGAATTGACGTAGTCGACGAATTTGTCCGCGACGAATTGACGCGCGACGAATTGTCGTAGTCGACGAATTGACGCGCGACGAATTGTCGTAGTCGACGAATTGACGCAGGCGACGAATTGACGTGACACCCACACACACACACACACACACACACACACACACACACACATCCAGGCGTTTGTTGAGGGAGCCCTCGCCTCGTAAGAAAAGCCCGACGCTTCACTTCCTCCACAGTAGGGGATGATGATTCCACACTGCAGTAGTTGGCATTCGAACCCGACTTCGCTTGGCTACGCTTCTCATTGGAATGACCACTGTCCACTCGCAGACTTCCTAATTCCCCTGTAACTTTGCTTTCATTGGGCCAACCAGTCGCTGATTTCCATTAGGCTCCAGCCAAGAAATTGCTGCTTTATCCCGCGGATTTAGGCATTCCGCTGTCTTTATGGCAAACTGGCATCTCCATCAGCCGCCTCGAGTTGTCTCCATTTCTTACCCAATGCGGGGAGGTTCGCTGCTTCATTTTTCCCAATTCATTTTTCAGATCCAAGGCATCCAGCCTTTCACATCGGAGAGCGTACAGACAACTAAACTTTCTTCCTTATTTTCACGCTAAGTGCGAAATCTTATTTTTCTGCACGGACCACACAGAGAGCAATTGTTCTCGAAAATGCCCCAAACAGTCGACGAATTTACGATTATTCGCTAAACCTTTTGCCCCCATCTTCATTCATTTACTCAAGTGGTCCCCTTCGATACGTATACCTCCTTTCCTTTCCGTGTTGCTTAGGCTGCCGCGTCAGCTGCGCCCTGATATTTATGACCTAACAGAGCTATTCTGAGACCACCCAGCCAGAGGCAGAGTTCTTCGCCTCTTTTCTTTCCAAACCCCCAGATAAAACTTTCTCTGTTGTTTACACTTTTAAACTCCAATCAAGCCTCGAACATAATTAATACTTAATTAATTTCACACATTAATTACGCCCATTAATTACTAAATTAATGGCGGGGGTGGGTCGTAACATCGGCCCCTCCTCAAGAAATCCAGAAGTCCTCTTCTGGGCCTATCGTTTTGCTCTTAACAATTCCCAATGCATCCACTGAGTACTACCTTTTCCCACAGGCAAAACCAACTCAATCAAACGCCATCAGCCCAATCAACCCTTAAGTTGTAGTTTCCTCTACTACCTCATTCATTCGCTGACATTCGGGCGCCTACGGCTCCTCCCCAAGTACCTTTTTTCCATTTCGACAGGCCTCACCTGAATTCTTTCCGAGGTCATCTGACCTACCTCAACAACATCTGCCCTTCAATACCCGTGCTATGGTACAAAGCACTATACTGCAAAGTATCACTAAACCATTACTTACTATACACAATTCACAAATACTTCATCAACCCTGTACAGGCACTGTACACACACTATACAAGCCCTCCACCAGCACTATACAAACACTGAAAGCAAATACCACACTAGGCCAAGTTCATATCACGTCACAGCAAAAGAAACGCTTCCCTATTTGATTGGAATTCCGCATCTCAACGCCCTCACCCCCGGAGCAATCAGGGAAAAAATTCAAACATTCGGGTTTCCACAGTAGCCTCACTGAACCACTGGCTAGACAGCTACAATACCAACATCTGGCAAACCACATCGCCTAACTTTTGTCATAACCTTAACCTCATTGGTTACACAGCCACCAGAAAAAGATACACAAACATTTTAGCTCTCACTCTGCCAATGTTCCAAAAACTACAGGGAATCAATCCGTCCCTGATACTCAGATATTTTATCATCTGAAATTTCATTACAGGGCGACTTTGCCCTCCGTGCATCCCTTGCACGTGCACGCCAGAAAGAAAACTCTTTGCTGAGGAATGATTCAGACACTGAGTTCTGAGGCGAGGAGGAAAATTTAGTGGTACGCTCGGACGCGCCGCCAATGTCCTTTTAATTTCACCCCGCGTCGGAATGCTGAAACCGAAACTCCGGAGATGCGTGCTCATCTCCAACTTAGCTCACCGTCGGATGTTTAGGGAGAAAATTTTATAGCACCTCATCCGTCTGACCACTGCGAATCGAGTGCCCTCGCTTCAATCTCCTTTACATACCGACCGGACTTTTGTAGCTACAGGTATTGGCGTCCAGCCATTCCAACGGAAAGAAAAATCTCAAGCACATTTGCATTGGCAGGGCAACGAATCAGCAATCTTTGCGTACGGGACACGAATTTTCAATTCAAGAAAATTTCTCTCGAACAGTGACTATGGCACAGGGCGCATAACTGTTCGTTACGTGTCAAAACCGAAATAAATTCTCACCACATAACTGCCATGACCTCATACATTTCACAACAAATTCTTTCAATCCATAATTGGTAAGTCGAACGACTGACAACTGCGCTTAGCAACTATACCAATTATCGGTTTTAATCGAATAGGCTTACCACTGCTATTCAGTTTGGGAACTACGTTTTCTCTCGGACTGACGTCTGCCAAGACGAAGAACTTTTCTCTTTCAACATTTTCTCGAATAGGCTTACCACCGCTATTCAGTACATTTGCACGAATAGACTGACCACTGCTACTCAGTACATTTCCTCGAATAGACTGACCACTGCTACTCAGTACATCCGGATTATATCCTCAAAAATTATAATCCCAGACTCTGTGCCATTTTTTCGGAATTGAACCCTTTTGCTTACGCTCCGTGACAGACGTGAGATACTTGCCTACATAACACACGCAACACATTTTTATGCTATTTACAATTCCAAAATTATAAATCATGTCCATATTCCATTCCTGTCCGTAACCTGAATTCTTACCGAATGATCAAAATTCCTATCACTCAAATGCTACACGCAAGCCTTCCCTTGCTGCAGATACCTTTCAAGTTCCATAGCAAGAACTGAAAGAACCCAAGCACTAATGCATTTAACACTTGTAGCATAAATACACATGGAACATAGCAAAATACGATAAATTATTCCTGTTTCCCGAGTTCCAGTAGAGATGCCAAACTCTTGCATTTTTCCTTCTCACTGAACTCGACGTTCTTTCCCATCAGAGCACTTCCTTGTAACCCTACATGCAACACTTTCTTTGACACACTCGGGAAAAGGTTTATTTCTTTTTCTCCCACAACCTTCACATTTCCAGTTTTCTCATTCCCATTCATGCGCAAATCCCTTTCCTTTTCTTTTCCCGCATTTCACTCTGAGCCCTGACTCGTCGCGAAGTCTCAACTGCGCATCCCATACAACCTTACATGCACTATTTTCTGCACGCTCTAAAGCCTCCTCAGCGCATTGGTTACCAACTACATTCCCTGCTATTTGATCTGCATTTTGCACTAACACATTTGTTATCAGGCCACACGGATATTTTTTATCCCGTCCCGCTCCCGCCTGTTGATTCGTGACCATCCCAATCTCTCTTAACAAATTATCATTAACCCCTAAACATTGTTTGGTTAACTTCTGACTCAATACGTCACGCGTTTGCTCAATTTTTGTGCGAGTCCGGCTCACTTCGGGCTCTCTTGTTTCAAATTTAATTAATCTCTTTTCTTGGGCTTCCAATTTCTTGCACCTCTCACTCGAGATTTCATTCATCTGTGTGATTACTTTCTGTTTCTTTTCAGAAAGCTGAGACCTATCTTCACGTTGCTGTACCGAATCCTTCCACTGTACAGTTAACCATTGCTGAAGTGCAGCGAACCTCTCATTTATTCTTGCAGTCAGCTGATCGAATATTTCATCTATTGGATCAATCAATTCAGCATTCTGATTCACTACAAATTCTTTAATTTTTGCCATTGTTGTACAGCAGGATTTAATTGCAATTTGCACTGTCAAGAGCGTTTTCCTTTTGTTCTTCCTTTACCTTAACGTTTAAGTGCCCCAGTCTTCTTCGGCATTAAATACTTGGCTAAACTTGCCGTTATCTTCTTGCCATACGCCATCCCATAAGCTGCCACCATTGATACGAATTTCCTTCGCTGCCACCAATTGTTACAAAAACGTGCCGAGCGGTATAATTTACACATGCTTCACTTATTGATAAAAATTAGACTTGAAGGTTCTTTTTAATTCGGGAGCTGGCATAAATGGGCGAGAACGTTATGCTTGCTGAAATACAGGTAAGTAATACACCAGAGCCTATAGAATGAACAGAGCAAGATTAACTATTGAATTTCTTTATTTTATGAGGAGACTCTATCCCGGGGACTGGGCCCACGGAGATAAAAAATACTGGTATTGTTCTCTATTATGAACCAAAATAATTTCTACTCGGGATTCCGAGATCAGATTTTTAGCCTCCAAAAAAAAAAGGGCGTTTAACAGTTCTAAATTTAGAGTCTGGTATCTATTAAAGATTACAGTTCCTCCGCTCAGTGATAGGAGTTTCCTTCCCCAGAATTAGGCTTAGAGGGGCTCTGGCAAAACCCCCTAAAGATCTCTCCAGGGGGTTTTGGCTCTGGCGAAGGCGGCAGGGGAATTTCTCCTCGTAATCCGTCAAGCAATGCTCCGGAAAGGTCGGTGACCTCCCTCTATGGAATGAGACGGCGTGTTCGCTCTTCGTGGTAAGAGAGTCCCTCGCGACGTCCTGGTCGGTCTGTCATCAGAGTACGGCCTTTTATACGCAAGTATCGCAGCTCTTTTCTGCGGTAGTTGAACCTACCTTTTAAGTTCACGAATTTTACTATACCTGGCGGGCTTACCTCCAGCCGCCAAGTATTAACTAAGCCCTCTCCTTTCCATCGTACTTTTGCGGCTTACACTGCGCTTGAAAGTACCGTGCTATCATTGGTGTGAGTCGGACTTGAGGTTTCGTAACTAGCGGGTTCAATACGGCTGACCGCTGCGTAGCCCCACCTTGCGAGGTTTATCTCTCACGGCAATCTCTCGGCCCGACTTACAACTGCGTTCCGAGATGATTCCTGGCGTGTTTTTCCGTCTGTCCTCCTGCCAGCGTACCGAGATCACTCTGTCTTTCTTTTCCTACTTTTTGCCATTCCCCGTCACGTGGGCCTCATCTGTTTCTCTTCACCAGACACTTGAGATTTCTCTCATGCCTTTCGCACGGAGCGTCGTTGCCTCTTGCCCCTCATAATCATAATTTTTCCGCGTTCCCAACCGATTTTTGACAATAATGGCGCACTCGAAACCGTCTTTATGGGAGTCTGAGTGCTTCTCAATTGCCGTCTGGTGTGGTTCCATGATGCTCACACACCCTCAGAGATGATCCACTAATTCCTTTGTTCTCACTCAGACAAAGAGAATTACAAGACTTCCCTAATGAAAATAAGTTAGTTTTCCAATTAATTTACAATAGGCCAAATATTTAATTTAATTATCAACATAATTTAACCACGTCTATTAAAACCATCCCCCTTTTTAATAGTTACTAATTTAGACCCAATTTTTGCATCAATATATATACTGATCGAAAGTGCTTTTTTTTTTACAAGAAATTAATATTTAGATTTTATATTTAGCGATTGATAGGGAAAATGTAAAAGTACCGATACCTAAATTAGGCAACAGATATTAAGCGACCTATAAAACTTCGTCGGATGCATTATTTCTTAAAAAGAAACTGGTTAATCAGTGCATCCTTCCAGTTCTTACGCATGGAGCACAGACATGGACCTCAACTAAAATAGACATACAGACGTTGCAGACAACTGAAAGAAGCATGTAGAGATGTATGCTTGATGTTACCTGGAAAGATACATATAGGAACTCGTGGATCGGGAAAATGACAAGAGTGGAAGACATGGTCAAAATTACTGAATGGACATATTGCTAGAAGAAAGAACCACCGACGGAGAGTTGAAATATTGAACTGGATAGCAAGGGGAAAAACAATACCCAGAAGATGACAAAAGGGAGATGGGTACATGAAATTCGAAACCATGAAAGAAACTGACTCAAGGCAGACTGTTGTGGAAGAACAAACTTGGAGACTTTCATCCAGCAGTGGATTGATAGTGGCTGCAAATTATATATACATGCATATACTGTACGGATAAAAAATTAATGCGTGTGCCAGTGGTAGCGGAGACACACTCAAGGTCATGTACGCGTTCTCAAGTGTCTCATTGTGACCTCGAGAAATATGACAATAAATATTTTTCTTCTGATACACTCCCTTTGGAACTTCGACTTGATACCGACCACTGCAACTTGGACGGCGATGAAAAATATTTTGTGGAATTTTGAAGGGTCTGCCAGAATTTCGCAATGAGTTGTTATTGCGATTCTCACACACCGGCATTCTCTTTAATAAAAACGGATTGCAAATATATTCAGTCCAGTTTTAATTCTGAAGCCATCATGATAACAATTTAGTGTAGAAAAATTTGTTTTCCAAAATTTACCAACTTTCTAAATTTTCTAAACAATGATATCTGATTAAATGTTCTTTACAAAGTAATTAAGTACACTACCTCAATTGAAATGCGCAGCTGATTTTTGGGAGGAAGGGGGATGCAGCAGAAAAATAAAATGTATCCAGTGGAGTGACTTCAATGATTTTTGGTGAATAAAAATTTACGTTAGTTTAAAAGCGAAAACTTCGCTGTGCTTGGTAAGTGAAGAAATCAATTTTGTGCAAGTATTTCGCTGCAGAAATTAGTATCTCTCTCTCTCTCTCTCTTTTTTTTTTTTTTTTTTTTTTCAATTTATCCAATACTGAACTCTATTTTTAATCGCAATTTGTTCACATGCCCATTTTGACTAGAAGAGAAAATATAAGTAAAACTTTTTTGCAAAAGTCCCGGCAACTGAGTATTTGTTATTAGATGGGAGCAACATTGTTGTTAGAATTATTATGTTGAATAAAAGCAGGAACAAACCAAAAATTGGAAGGAAAAAAAACCTAGGTGGAGTAATACATTCAAACGTACTTTATTTCAACATTCGTCATTATTTTGAATGCATTTTCCTATTTTATGTCTTATTCGGAAGCACAAGAACTGTATTAATCAATAAAGCACAAAGGCCCGACAAGCATTCCCACCCAACGAGAGACAGCATTCGCCAGCAACCCTGCTAGCGAGAGCTGCCATGAATGCAGTCCCCAGGGAAGTTTTATTCAAAGGAAACGAACTGATGCGGGAATAGGCAGAGTTTCCCCACATGAGTTGGTTTCAATAGCCGACAGGGCTGCAAGGAGCCCAGTCCGTAACGTTCTTCCCGCTCCCACTGGTGTTATGCAGGGAAAACTTCCAGTTGAGTTCAGAAAACTGCAGTCGTGTCATTAAGCTGGGAAAACTTTCACAAAACTTCTTTCTCTTGGTACGGCATGAAAAACAAAACTGCTTCGGGCAGGGGGGCTGCAGCCCCACAGCCCCATAGCAGGAGCCGCCTCTGGCATTTAGTATACTGTACCAATTAAAGTTAAACCTTTAGGGAATTGATAAGTTGTTTTCACTCTCCATAAACACAACTTCAACTATTAGTTTATTGGAAAATCTTTAACTTCAATGCAAATTTGCGACACTGTTTAAAGTTAAGTTTTAGAGAAGGCTTTGCTCTTAATATTCATCAATACTCTTCAATTATTACTCGACTGATTCAACATACACATCAACATAAAGATACTCGATTAATCGCTGGAGACTTCTACCCTCAGCACTGTTTACCTTATTCCCATATAACTTTCATCACCTTATAATTTCTTAAGTTCCTTTAAAATTATCAAATTTACTTCATCAATTCAGATTAAAATTTTAAATTGCCTTTATTACTATTTGCCAGGAAATTCCCTGTCTTTAAGAGACAGTTAACTTTAAAATAACTGGCTTGCTATCAACACCTCTAATTCGGAGACACATGAAATACACTGAATGAGCGCAATATACACACTTGCATATAAAGAACAAGTTAGTAAAATCATGCAATGCATTGATTATGATACGGTTTGCAACATACCAGAAATCATTACTCAAGTTATGAGGATAATGGCCGTGGAATATATCTCGCCCCTGTGTCCTGACCTTTGACCCCATTTCGGTGATATTAAACGGAATTGGTTCAGTATACTTCCAGAACAACATACTAAAGTTTTGTCGTAACAGAAGCATTTTTAGTCAAGTTATGAGGATAATGGCTGTGGAATAAATCTCGCTCCTGTGCCCTGACCTTTGATCCCATTTCGATTATATTAAAAACAATTGGTTCAGTATATCTCCGGAAAACATACTGAAGTTTTGGCGCAATCGAAGCATTTTTACGTAAGTTATGACTCATAAGGGCAATGGAATGGATCCCGCTCCTATGTCCTGAACTTTGACCCCATTTCGTCCATTTTCAATAGGGTTCATCCCCAGGTGGTCCCCTACCAGATACTAAAATTTCATCGAAAGCGAACTATTTTTACGCGAGTTATCGTGCGGACGGACAGACAGACGTACAAAGTTGGTGCATATACGCTTCTTCAACCTTCGGTTGGAAAACGTAAAAAAACACTGAAAACAAAATAGAGAAAATGCACGCTGTTTCATACTAAATGGCATGCTGTTTACTTTAACTCGCTGCTCCCTTGCCGGCAGCTGAAAAATTATCAACTCATTTAATTATAACTCAAATTGAACTCTTAGTTAGCGTTGCCCTAAACCTGGCAAATAACTAGTAATTAATAATCACTTAAAATTTGGAGTTTCTAAATTTATTATCTCTCCTGCCTTTACCGGCAGATAACCTTTAGAATTCAACAACAAAACAGTTCTCATTCACTGTTAAAACCCTGCCAAGTCCTGTAGCTAAATGTACGTTACTTATTTCCCTTTAATAATACATAAATCACAAAAAAAATTATCTTTCAGCAAACACTTTAGGTTATTTAACGCTTATCGCTCGGAGAAATTGCGCCAGTTTTCACCTAGACATAGTTTTAAATATTTTGACTGAAATATGTGATTGTCAGGGAAATTAAAATGACTCTGCCTTGCACTTCCGTTGATGACATCATCAGCGTACCAATGTAGGTGCTACGTCACCCTCGACTTGTCCTCCTGGAAGGGCCCTTTCCTTATCTTCTAATGGGGCGCGCTCTATGTGAGGGCCTTCCTCATCATCTCATCAAAGTATCTGGCCGCTGCACGTCTTCCGAGGAGTCTTATGGAAATGGACGGGCACTTCTCCCGCAAAGCTGAAGTTTCAACATTTCTATGGTCTGCTGTATCTGGGATGTTAATACTGTACGACTTTATGGGTAACCTCTAGGAAGGGGATTCAGTTCAACTAACAGAAAGGCCGCTCGCGAGCATGGCCGGTTGAGCTACCGTCGGCGGGCAAACTCCGGCCGTCCTCACCTTCCTCTAAATTACCCCTCTGTCGGGGGAGGGGATGGTTTGTTACTCGATGGAGATCGAAAAGGTGAATGCTCGAAAATTTCTGTCGGTAAATTTCGACTTCTCCTCGGTTGCTAGAAAACTCCGCCTCTTGATTCTATACCAAAATTAATTATCCTCGCTCACTGGTCCAAGCTGAAGAAGGAATTTAATTTTCATTTGCTGTTCACGTAATTCCAAACCTCTGATTTGGTCAGGCCCTCATAAATTGCGCAACGCCAGCTATCCGCGTTTCCCCGAATTTTAAGACTGTTAGCCATAAATTCGTGAAATTTACTTTACAACGCTGTCAATCCTGCCGTTTTTATGGTACCGAATGCGCTCTTCCCTTACCTTCGAAAGATTACCTCCGGGTGATCCCCTCTGTTCGTTGGCAACGTCGATTTCTTACATCAAAGAAAAGCGAAACAATGTTGCCTAACGTTACCCCTTGTTAGATTGCATCGGTCGCCGCTTTCTGCCTGGCCTTTCCTCCCTGTCCTCATCCGAGTTGCGCTGGGCCGTTTTGGAACTCCTGCACTTTGGGCTGAGTTGTGTAGGGGGGGTAGATCGTGGAGATAACTTTACGTTGCTCCCTCTAAGCACTGCCCTCTCCACCGCTGTTGCTGACCGGCAGGAGGGGGTCGAAAAGCTGGGGATTCGCTTGACTGGGTAGAAAAAAAGAAAGATTTGTCTCATGTCTTTTCCCCTTAGGAAAATGAATTGCAACTAAAAATTATTTCCTTATGAATTCCCCTTTTCTCAGAATTCCTCTTTTCGTCCTAGAGCTTAATCCATATCTCACGTTATGCAAATTAACCGACTCCTTTCTTACGCCAATGAAACTTCTTCGAAATGCAAATTAATTGAATTGTTGAGCCTCACTCCTTAATTTAAACAAAAGTAAATAAATGTGGCCGACAAAAGAAGTTTGGTTTGGCCGCCCCGGTGGCGCAGTGGTCTAAGCAATGTCCTCTGATCATTCGTCCGTAAGGGGTCTGGGTTCGAATCCCGGTGAGGCATGGGTGTTGTGTTTGTCTTACGGAACTGGTTCTCTCCCTTCCCTGGAACCAGTGACTCTAAATTAGGGACGGGCGACTGCTTATAGCCCATTGAGTTGCTCACGGTGGTCGTTAAACCTCCAATTAAAAAAAAAAAAAAAAAGAAGAAGTTTGGCGCGATAACAGGTTTATGTAGAAGCTAAATCTTGAGGTATGATTGTAAGGTTAGAGTGTTTCAGCCCCAGAAGTCTATTTGTAATGATGTTTTTTTTTCTTTGCATTAATTAATATTGAGCAAGCTGCGTAAAGCAACGATAAAGTGCACGTGGTGGACGCGTGGGTAAATTTCCATTGCACTATGCGAACATGGCATGGTTCCCCGGTCAACGAACGCGTCGCTGAGGCGATGTTGGCTCAGGGTCATCGATGTATGGGCTGAAGCTCGCCAACGCCTTGCTTGATAGAATCCCTTCGAAGGCTTGGACGGCTTGCAGACGCGGCGGCGGGCAAGACAGGGGAAGAGATTAGGAGTCCTATAAATCGGGGCGAGCGGTTTTGCTGGGAACTTTGGGCCGCGGGTGGTCTAGTGGTCAACGTTCGCGACTGCCACGGAGAAGACTTAGGGTTCGAACAGAGCAGGTACGAACGCTCGAACCACTAAATATCCGCCGTGCGTCGGATGGGCACGTTAAGCCGTCGGGTCCCGGGTACTGCCCCCCGGTAATAAATAAGGGCGTCTTCCTTCCCCTTTCTACCGCGCTTCCGTGTCACTTTCCTATCGGGCACTCTAGCCCAAATCTCCTAGCTTCCTATTTCTAAGGGTTGTTTAAGACCTGGGCTCAAATACTCCCTTCCCAAACTAATCTACATATGATCTGATCTGCTGGGAGCTTTTTGGGTTTGGTCGTTTGCTTGGCGGTTGGCGTTGAGGTCTCTGGACGGAGGGCCTCGGATAACACCAGAGTGTGGAGAGAAGGCTTCGTTAAGCTCTCCGGGTGACGTGCATCATGGTTAGCGAAGGAGCACGTGGGGTGTTCGTTGATCGACACGATGATTTCAGCGAGGTTCCCTAGAGAACTACCTCAGGCCGAGGCAGTGTTATACCTGCACCTGGAAACCGGTCTACGTCAGAATATAGTTTATCAGCCTACGCTTGATTTTGGTATTCGTATAAACTTGTTGAGTTTGCACATGACTGTTTCCCCCAATGATGGACTGAATCCGAGTGTATGCGTTATTCGATATACTACTATAGACATTACAGCTGCTGCGACAGTTCACATTACAGACAAAAAAAAAAAAAAAACCTGGATTGGAACCGTTCGGGAGAGAGAAAGTGTTCGTCCTCGGCAGTAGGACTAGACCGGCGGTTCCCGACAATGATTTTAATAATTTGTAAACTCCTGCACTTCATATAAGGGGATGTACACAAATTGCGTTTCCTCCTGAGATTGTGTGAGTGTGCGAGATTTCCTAGCTAAACAAAACGAAAGGTACCAGCATTCCTAGCGATTTCAGTGGTTACGTAAGATCATAATCCCCAATGTAATTTTCGGGGATATGATGCACACTTTTTTTATGATGTGAACCAACTAAATTTAATAATATAAAACTGTAATTTTTCGTGGAATGCAAACACGTGTATAATGTGTATTTAATAAAACAGCGATGTCGATTCCTAATAAGCAAAGTCAGTTCTACAACTTTGTAATTTACATTTCTACCCTATCTATCATAGTTTTACAGTTGTGTTCGCTAAGTTCAACAATTCGCCAACAGAGGCGCCTATGTCGTGCCCGTTAGATCGCGCCTCAGCAACTGCTTTGCTCCTGCGTGTGTGTGTGTGTGTGTAGGGGAGGGGTTCCCAAACTCTATGTTGTACACTATGTATATAATATTGTATATACAGTATATGTATACATATAATGCGTGTATGTGTGATCGCCCCCCCCCCCGCCCCCAGTGGCGGCGGAACCGCCGGGCCCGGTCAATAATTTTAGCCAAAATTTTATCTGGCATATGTGCGATTTTTTGCTGTGATGTGCCTTAGAAAGTTCCTCTAGGTAAGTGGTCCTAATCCCTAACAAAAGCGCCTTAGGCATCGTTTTTCTTGGGTTTGTTCCGGAAAGTGAGGGGGTGCACCACGATTCGAAATTTCGCCCTCTGGCGAGAAAACTGCACATTTCCCAGAAGAAACCGCATACAAACTGGTTCATGAAAGAAAAGTTATCGAAGGAACAAAATTTGTTTCAATCTGATTTTCAAAAGTAATGATACTGCCTGAAACATATTTTGAACCCGGTGCTATTTGCGCTTACGTTCCTTACAAGTGGGGTTAAAGAAACAGACCAAATGGCAAGGATCACCATTTTCAAATGTCATCCATCACAATTCAGAAAGAGCTTTTTCAAAACTGACCAATAGGTGCATTGATATACATAGTGTCCACAGGAGGACGGAGAAAAAATTATACATAAACACGTAATTTCTTTCAAAAGACATGCGAAAAAGTACGTTAGAGCCCTTAACTTCATTGTGTCAGAAGACTGCTTATTCTTTTCCAACGAAACACCCACTCATTTCGGCGAACATCTGAGAATGTAGATACACCTGCAGGAGATTTCGGTATGTTATACAACGGTGGCAGGCGATATCCGATAAGTGTATTTTCATAATCTGTTGAATGGGTGGTAAATATACGAGCTCATGGGCAACTTTGCGTATGCTTGTACGCCCGTCTGTCTTTGAACTAAAAACGTGTATGTGATTCTGAAGCCATTTTTTTTCTTTCTGTGAGTTTTCGTCATGCAAAGATATTCGTGCTGTCCAAAGCAGCTGCCCACATGACCCTTGGTAGCATACCTTGCATGTAGAACGAGTTTTTTGATTCATCTGCATTCAAGTGAGTTTTTTTCGATTCATCTACATTCATTTCTTCTTCTGAGTTTGATTCCGAAACAATAAATCATTCACTGGCTTTTTCTAAATTCTTTTGTTTTCTTTTCGGCTTCTTAACATCAAGGTAGAATTTCCTTGCTCTGTTGCTTGTTAGTTATGAATGGCGCTTTCAGTCTTCCCGGCCACGGCATTTCCTGATGGCCGGAACACGTGCGCCAGGCAGCAACCAACGCTCATGATTTGCGTAGATACCGTCCGCCATTTTATCATGTGACCTTCGGTGGTTCCTTGCGACCCAAGGTTCAGCGGTGTTTTAAGGCTGAAGAAAGCGAAGCGTTGGGACAGTTTGTTCCTTCTCGGTGCCACAAACGGAAACTCACGTGTGAGGAGAAATAATGACGCCCGGCGTGGAGCCTACTATTAAAACATCTATCGACGAATTTTTGAATAAAAGAGGCAAAAAAGTGAGCTGCTATTACTGGGAACCGAGAGAGACACCCAGGTTAGTCAATTTTAAGTTTTCATTCTTGCTAACGGCATCAGTGAAAGTTTTTTACTTTGTTTCTTTTTCTATGGATTTAACAACAGCGTGCGCGAAGTGTAACTCTTGGGAGGGGGGTTGAAGCCCGAAACAAGTAGTAATATAATAATGAAGCAGTGGTGTACCTGAAAAACTCGCCCCTCCCCTACAAAATAAATATCTTCGAACCCCTTTTGCGAAAATTTGCTTTCAATTAATGTAATTTTTTAATTCCATTTTATTATAGGCTTTTGCACGTTTTTATAATTCAAATTCTTTCGAACCTATAGGCATTTTTCGTAAAATCAAAATTGTTGCTTTTTATTGCATGAAGCACAAATGTACACGGTGTAATTAAAATGATTGCCCTACTTTTACACCCTGGGTCTCGCCAAGGACATTTGCCCTCCCCCCCGTTCGAGAATATTTTTCAACTCAACTTTTATTCATCATTACATGAAATATGTGTTGATTACTTTCTATCTCCTGTAAATTAAGAGTTTTCAAAAAACGTAATTGTCACATATAAAACTGAAGGAAAATAAATACTGCGAATAATCCAAGAAGTCAGCTTTGTCAATTTACATATAAGTATACTTTACCGGTAAAAAAAGATTCGTCGTGTAAAACATATTACAGTTTACCCCACGCGGTGGGGCAATTGTGATAAATATATATGGAACCAAGAAAGATAGGAAGAGGAACTTGTGGATAAGGAAAATGACAAGAGTGGAAGACATCATGATCAGATCAGTATTAAAATCCCTGAAATGGCAATAGGCTGAAAATATTGCCAGGAGAATGGACCACCAATGGACAACCGAAGTTTTGGACTGGATTCCAAGGGACAGGAAAAGACCCAAAAGAAGACCACGTGGGAGATGAGTGTATGAAATTCGAAAGCATGCGGGAGTGACATGGAGGAGACTGTCCCAAAAAACACCATTGTGGAAGAAATTTGGGGAGACCATCCAGCTGCGGATTGATATTGGTTGACAATGTATATATTATCTTAATATATAAAAGGCTAAGTTGCGACGACGTGGATCACTTTTTAAGTCGTCATAGCAACAACCGAGAAACAAATGTTATTACCGTTGCCCGTCAGCTGGGCTAAAAGCGAATCAGCTGCTGCGTCTTATTCGCCGCAGTGGGATGAAATTGAAAAGCCGAAATTTTGCATGAATTTCTACCCTGTTAAATTTTCCTGTCTACTGGTGTCTACCATGAGGTTGCGTTCCCTAATTGAGGGCCTCCAAGCTCAGGGTCGACGGGTGCACTGCGTTGTGTTTCATATGGGAGAACATGGGAAACCCATGCTCTTCCATATGCCGCTTTAATGATAAGAATTTCATTATCATTAAAGCGGCATATGGAAGAGTAAGGTCTATGAAATTAAGAGATGACTGAATTACAAAATGAGCAACTATTAAAACTTTCAAGAGAAAAGCTAATTCTGAACCGCAACGCTGGAGATTTGGATAATTTAGTGATGAGATATTTAACGGAAAATACTACTAAACAATTCTGGAAAGATTTGAGGTACTCTGGGGAAATTCAACAACAAAAGACAGATTTAATCTCAATTTGGTATCTTAAAGGTAGATACATGTGTATCGGCGGGGTACCATTTAATCTATATCAAAATCAGATATTAAATTTCTAGAGTTAATTTCCAAACTGTTCGAGTTTAATATCATCATCATCATCATTGTCAACCATTATCAATCCACTGCTGGACGAAGGTCTCCCCAAGTTTCCTCCACAACGGTCTGTCTTGTGCCAGTCTCCTCCATGTCACCCCTGCATACTTTCGAATTTCATCCACCCATCTCCCATGTGGTCTTCTTCTGGGTCTTTTCCTGTCCCTTGGAATCCAATCTAAAATTTCGGCTGTCCATCGATGATCTGTCCTTCTGGCAGTATGTCCAGCCCATTGCCATTTCAGGGATTTAACTCTGATCATGATGTCTTCCACTCTTGTCATTTTTCGGATCCACGAGTTCCTCTTCTTATCTCTCCTGGTTACACCAAGTATGCACCTCTCCATGCTTCTTTGAGTTGTCTGCAGCCTTTGTATGTCTCTTTTAGTTAAGGTCCACGTCTCTGCACCATACGTAAGCACTGGAAGGATGCATTGATCAAACACTTTTCTTTTAAGACATAATGGCATATTGCTCTTGAAAATTATGCTGTTTCTTCCAAAAGCTCTCCAGGCAAGTTTTGTACGCCGATTAATTTCTTCATCAATGTGACCCTCACTTGATATCTGCTGTCCAAGATAAACGTACGTGTCTGTTATCTCCAGCTTTTCTCCATCAATCGATAAATCTTCATTTCTTGTAAAAGCATTGAACATCACTTTTGTCTTCCGAAAGTTCATTTTTAATCCCACTTCTTTACTCTTGTCAGCAAGTTCCTGGATCATACTCTGCAGCTCTGATGGGCTAGTTGCAAAAATGACTACGTCATCAGCAAAACGAAGGTGGGTTAGATAATCTCCATTAATCTTTATCCCCTTGTTTTCCCAGCTCAGCGACTGAAAGACACCCTCCAATGTGGCATTAAAGAGCTTCGGAGATATGGTGTCACCTTGTCTCACTCCCTTTCCAATTTTTATGTGTGTTGTATTTTCAAACAGCCTAATCTTTGCACTTGCATTTTCATAGATATTATTAATAATATTAATGTATGCATCTTCAATACCGCAGGTTTTCAGAGCCATTGTAACTGCTGATGGTTTCACCGAATCAAAGGCTTTTTTCATAATCGATAAAAGCCATGCACAATGGAAGTTCATATTCCCTCGCTCTTTCAATTAGTTCTCTCAGCACATGGATATGATCTATTGTGCTGTAGCCACTCCTGAATCCAGCTTGTTCTCTCGGTTGAGCCATGTCCAGTGTTACCTTCAAGCGGTGTGAAAGAACTTTAGTGAAGATTTTATAAACTACTGATAGGAGGCTGATAGGTCTGTAGTTTCCGAGATCCTCAATGTCACCTTTCTTATGTAGCAGGATCATTGTAGCGGTGTTCCAATCCTCAGAATCTTTCCTTCATTAAGGCATCGAGTGAAAATTTGGGCGAGTACTGTTTCGATTTCTCCACTTGCTTCTTGTATGATGTCTACAGTAATTCCATCTTCTCCTGGAGCTTTTCCCCTGCTTCATGTTCTTGATTGCATGTGCAACTTCTGCTGGAAGGACTGGAGAAACTCTGGTACTGGTATCTTTCATGATGTCTGGAGTGCATATATCATCCCTTTCATATAATTTGGAGTAGAAATCTTTCACTCTTGTCAAAATTTCGCCTCTATTTCTTGTTACAGAACCATCTTCTTTTCTCAGTGCCATAATCTGTTTTCTTCCCATACTGAGATGTCCCTTTGCTATCTTTAGGCTTTGGTTGTTTTCAATTGCTTTCCTCACTAGTTCACAGTTGAATTTTCTTACGTCTTCAGTGATGCTTTTTCGTACTGTCTTGCATAGCTCTATATATTCCACTTTGGAAGTCACATCTTCTTTAGTTGTCCTCATCTCTCTTCTTTTTGCATCAACATTTTCGTTTTTCCTGATAATTTATTTACATGCAACTTGTTCTTAGACCCAGCTAATTTTGTTGCTGTTTCCATAAGAGCTTTGGTTACTTTTCTGTTAACTTCAGAGATGTCCACTTCTTCCGATGTTAGGCCTTCTAAAGCAGAGAACCTGTTCTTCAGTTCCAACTTGAAGGTATTATGGTGTTTTTTAAGGTTGGTTATGTCAATAGATTTTGTTTGTCTTATGAGCTTGCCACGTTCAAGTTTAGTGTTGAGGTGCATCTTACATCTCACCAATCTATGGTCACTACCTGTGTTGAACTTGTTTAGCACACTGCAGTCTTCTATGACGAATTTTTTGTTACACATAATAAAATCAATTTCACTTGTCGTCCCATTTGGATGTCTCCATGTCCATTTCCTGTGTGGCTTTTTCTTGAAGAAGGAGTTCAAGATGAAAAACCCTTCTGCCTCTGCAAACTCAACGAGAGTATTTCCACGCTGGTTTCTGTTGCCGTGACCGAATTTACCTACTGAAGTTTCATTCTGTTGCCGTTGCCCTATTTTTGCATTGAAATCTCCCATAATTATTTTCAAGTGCTGCTTACCTTTATTATTTAGATGACAAATTTCCTCATAAAATTCTTCTTCAGTTTCTTCTTCAGGATGACTTGTGGTGGGTGCATAAGTTTGAATAATCTGAGCCTGGTATCTTTTCGAGAGTTGGATAACAAGCCGTGCAGCTCTGTCAGAGGAACTTTCAACTTCTACAACTTTATCCTTCAGTTTCTTGTTTATTATAAATCCAACACCACTAGTTCTGCCAGTATCCGTCCCACGATAGTAGAAGAGATGTCCACTTTTCAGTTCGATGAGATCTTCTCCTTTTCTCCTTACCTCACTTAGCCCCACGATGTCCCACTTGATCCTTTGTAGTTCTTCTTCCAATTCAAGAAGCCTTGAATCAGAAGATAGAGAGCGTCCATTGTACGTTGCCAAGGTCAGCATCAGATGGCAGCCTAGTCCGGTCCTCCGGGGATTCTTAGCACCCTCTGCCTTCATGTCGCACTGGCCGCTGCCTTGGCCAGGTACATTCCAGCTGCCGGAGACTGAGGGCCAAGATTTAAGTTGTGGAGTCATTTTGGAGGGGTTTGGCCATAACTCACCACGCTGGCCAAGCGGGTTGGTGAGTGTGGGATAGAATTTCCTCTAATCCCGATGGTATAGTTATACCGCTATTGGCGGTCGTCAGAGCCCCTTTAGTAGGAACAGGATGCACCACGAGAAGGCGGGGTTGACATTTGTCAAGGAGAGGCTGTGATGTTACGCATCACCTGACCTTACATCCCTCGAGTTTAATATACAAACATTTAAATGAGCGCTTGCAAGAGAATTTCCCTTAACTACTGAGATTTCATGAGAAAATGGATGGACGGAAAAGTCCCCCTCAAGAAAACTCCCCCACCCTTTTCAGTCAGGGACCGTGTACAAATTGCAGTTTACACAAAATATCAAATGTGGGGGAGATTTCCGGGGTCACCATTTCCATTTTCACGCTGTTTAAAACAAGATGTAGCCGTTCAATGATCACAAATATGTGGGGGAATTTTCTGGGGTTGTCATTTCAACTTTTACCGCCGTTTATTGTAAAAACGTCTTACAATTAGCTGGACGGGGTGGAGGAAATTTCCGGGGGCGGCATTTCGACTTTAACGCAGTTTAAAACTAGATGAAGCGGTACAAGTAGCACAAATATGTGGGGGAAATTTCAGGGGTCGGCATTTTTTATTCCGTCGTGTTCATGTTCATAACGTTTGCGTAACATTTGAAATTATTAATACTGCGATACTACTCGGGCAGAAAATATCACTAGGTCTAACATCTAGGCCCTTTTAAAAGTTTTCATTCCGTCATTCCCATATTCCTAAAATTTATAATACAAGTAATGTCAATAATAGTGCACTTTTACTTATGCAGCATACATAAAGTAATAGGCCGTAGGCCTAGGTCTTTTAAACACTTTTTTCTTCGCTTATGTGATGTAAAGTTTACAAAAAAGTCAAGTTAATAACTTTGCGCGTTTACTTAGGCATTCATAATTAATTACTAGGCCTAGGCCCTTTTGACAGTTTTTATTCTACCGATCACCGATGTCATATTAATAACGTTTACATAACAAATCAAGGTAATAATCTTCTGCTTTTACTGGCACTAAATATTGGTTTATAGGGCTTAGGCCTTTTGAACAGTTTTTATTCTAACGATGCCATATTCATAACGTTTATGCATGAACTCAAGTTAATCATTTACTTAGGCACTAATTATTAATTCATTGGCCCTAGGCCTGTCAACCAGGGTTTCACCCTTAGAGGAATATGTTCTGTTCGCCTTTTTTACCACGTCTTTTGTAAAAAAAGATCGTGCTTATGTTATCGGTTTGTCTGTCCGTCCGTCCGTCCGTCTGTCGACACAATATATCTGCAACTAATAGTCCGATTTGAAAATTTATTTTTGCATTAAGAAGCTTGAAATGTGCGAATGATAACCCTTTATTTTTTTTTTTTACGATGCACAATTTCGCCGGTTCTCTTAGAGGGCGTAAATGCAGATGATATCGAATTAAAAATACATTTTATTTCATACATTTGCTTCTAAACATCCAATTCAAAAAATTCTTTTGCCTTTCGATTCTACTCATGACGAAGATTATTTTAGGTATAGCAACTTTTTCAAGTTAAGCATAGATTCTCCGCTAGGAGACTTAAAAGTAAACTACGTTTCCCCCGAAATCTCTGCTTCTAAACCTCCGATTTGAAAAATTCTTTCTGCAGCGGATACAGCTCCGGATGGGAAATCTTTCGCATATAATTTCTAATTTTCGGTATAAAACGGTTTAGCCACCAGGGGCGTAAGTGTTAATTTCTGCTTCTGATGTATTTGCAACAAAATCTGAGCTTCTAAAATCTCGATTGAAAAATTATTTCGTGGACCGACACTACTCACGTCGACAAACCTTTTAGGAATATTTTCTTCTTAAAACAATGCATGGTTTCTCCGCCAGGGGCGTAGATGTATCCCAGCAAAAACACAAGTGTTGGGAAAATGCTAGCCACCAGCTGGCAGTGATGGGTCACTGCCAGCTGAATCTGCCGCTCACGGCCCGATAGAGGTCCGTTGGTGGCAGCGCCATCAGTTGGCGAGCAATTGATGGCCCTGCGGCATCGCCTTGAATTGCGGGCCACCAAGCAAGTGCCACTAGTGGCCCGTAGCTGGTAACCGATACAACCCCAACACCAGGTGGAAGCAACGGGACTGCGCATGCGTAGAAACAACTCGTGCGGTGTCTCTCGTGGTACCAGTTAGTTGCAGACGACGCTATCGCCATCGTGTTATTTTAGTGTATGTTAAGAAAAAAAAACATGTAGAGAGGTGAATTAATTTCCTAATAAAATGCCACGTCAAAGAAGATATCAGATTAAGCCATGGAATACTAGATAACAGCCGTGAAATACACCCACTCCATTCCCATGAATAACAAGAAGTGATTTGAAACCGCTGGAAATAACAGTCCTGGAAAAACATTTGTTGGGAAAAAAAAAAAAAAAGGGAGTTATACGCGTACAAAGTTTATCAATTATTTGAAAGAAAAAAAAGCACCGCTATGTGGATATAATGTAGTCATCCATGGGTTGAATACACAAGACTGGAGGAATTCGCTTCTAAAAATAACGAGAAGTAAAATAAGATATCTTTCCTCTTTAAAACAAATGCAGCTTCGGACAACGGAAAGGAAAGATACAACGTTAAAAATATAACAGAATGTGACATGAACGGGTAAATATATTAATTCAACAATCGTCTTTCAAGACGACAGGAACAGCACAAAACTTTGGAAAGCGCCTTTAAGTTGGTACACTCATTGAAAGTGAGTGAAGTTCCCTTAAGGTAAAAAAAAAAACAACTATCGTTACGTTGAAAAAATAAATTTATGAATTATATGAAACTGACATTTATGAAAAATACCTCGCAATCTTGTAAAATTAAACAGAACCATTCGATTACCCATTCCGAAAAAAGAGAGCTTCAAGCACACGCTTCTGCGTGGTAAATCAGTCCCGTCGGTAGAGCGCTCGTCTCCGAGGGGGAGGGGAGGGGGTGGGATTTTAGCTTTGGGAAATACTGCGGTTATCCTTAATTTTTTTTTATGGCTACTTCTGGGGAATTGGCGGACAAAAATCGGCAAGCCATCAGTTACGTCACGTGATTGCCGGCTGTCACTGCCGGGAAACTAGCGGACCACATTAGGCTAGCCATCATTTGTGGCACGTGCTTGCAGGGCCGCTGAAGGGCCACTTGTGGCAGCTACTGCCTGTGATGGATAACTGATGGCCCTGTTGTGGCATATGACAACTGATGGAGTGCCAACTGTTGGTCGCCCGGACATTTTATTGACGGTTCGGCAGCGGTTACATAGTGCTGGGCCAGCAAGACTGTTTTTGCTGGGATATCTTATTTTTGTCAATATCTGCTTCTAATGGTCCAATTTGAAAAATTCTTCTTTGTTGGATAGTTTCCGGTGCGACATGTTTTTCATATAATTGCAAAATTTTCAAGTAATTCATTGACTTACCGCTAGGGGGAGTAAAGGTAAATTGCGCTTTCCCCGATATCTCTGATTCTAAAGCTCGGATTTGAAAAATTCTTCCTGCACCGGATGCAACTCCCGGTGGAAAATATTTTGATTATAACTTCTAATTTTTTATAAAATATGATTTGGCCACCAGGGGGCGTCAGCGTTAATTTTTTTTTTTAAATCTGAGCTTCTAAAATCTCGATTGAGAACATTCTTTCGTGGACCGATACTCCTCATGTCGATAAATATTTGAGAATATTTTCTTCTTAAAATCATGTATGGTTTCTCCTCCGGGGTTCGGAGATGTATATCCTATTTCTGTTAATATCTCTGCTTTTAAATGGTTTATCCGCCATAGGCGTAGATGTATATCCTATTTCTGTTAATATCTCTGCTTCTAAATGGTTTATCCGCCATAGGCGTAGATGTATATCCTATTCCTGTCAATATAGTCAGATTTGAAAAATTTCTTCTTTGTTAAATAGCGGTTCCAGTGTAAAATACTCTCGTATAATTTCAAATTTTTGAAGTAGCACATAGTTTCCGCTAGGGGGCGTTAAGGTAAATTGCGTTTTCCCCGATATCTCTGCTTCTAAAATTCCGATTAGAAAACTTCTTTCTGCACCGGATACAGCTGCTGATAGGAAATGCTTTGTCTATAAATTCTAATATTTGATAAAGAATGGTTTAGCCACCAGGGGGCGTAAGTGTTAATTTCTGCGTCTGATGTATTTGTAGCAAAATCTGAGCTCCTAAAAACTCGACTGAAAAAATTATTTCGTTGACCGATACCGCTCACATCGAAAGACCTTTTGAGAATACTTTCTTCTTAAAATAATGCATGGTTTTTCCGCCAGGGGGCGTAAACGCATATCTTATTTTTGTCGAAATCTCTGCTTCTAAAAGTCCGATTTGAAAAATTATTTCTTTGTTGGAGAGTGTTTCCGTGGGGAAATGTTTCTCATATAATTTCAAATTTTTCGTAGCGCAGAAGTCTACCACCAGAGGGCGTAAGTTCACGTTTCCGTTTACAGCAATATCTGCGGGACAGAAAACCCGATTCAAAAGCTTCTTTCTTCGGTCAGATACTGTTAAATATGCAAACTATGTGTGTATTTTCTTTCCAAAATAGTGCACAATTTAGCCGTTAGGGGCGCATACGCTTATTCTGTTTTTCTCAATATCAGTGCTTTTACGTGTGCGATTGAAAAAAATTCTTTCAACACCGGATGCCATTTACTTTGTAGAACACTTAAGGCTAGTATATGAGGAATTTTGATGTTCATAGCTCTGTCGGTAGGTGATGTTTCGGCAGTTTGCAGCTGTATCGCCGCTTCTAAAAACGCTATTGAGAAATTTTTTCTTCATTGTATGCCATTCGCTACAACAGAGATGTGGATCATTAATCTCTTTAAGTAACGCAAAGATTTCTCACTAGCTGCGTAAAGATCAAACGCTTTTTCCATGAAGAATAATTTTCGGCTATTTTCACCTTTTCCGCTATGCAAAATTCTGCCGCTAGCAGACGTATACTTATATCATGTTTCTTTTTTTATATTTCTTCTTTTAACTGTTTGATTTGAAAATCTCTTTGTTTCTGGTACCTTCTTGGTAGTATGAGAAACTTTTGTTCGCCATTTGTTAATCTTCGTAACATGCTTTTTAGCCGCTGGTTGAACTAAGTAGATGTTTTTATTTCTGGATGTTTTATCAATTATTGGAACCAGTTGATTATTTTCCAAACCGATTCCATTGATTTTCAATACCTTTGATAAATTTAATTTGCGTCAGAACGGATTCAGAAGACGTGCTTATTACATCCTAAAAGTTGGTGTCATCTTTCTTGTTTTAGCTGGCAAGGACGTGCTTCTTTCAAAAGGAATTGCACGGCTAATGACTCTACCCCCACCCCCCGTGGCGCACAAGGTCTCTACGTGAGAAACGCTTGCTTGTTCTTTGCGTATTTCTCACGTTCTTGCACTTTACTAATGAAGGGGTGGGGTATGCTTGGCTATCCCTACCTGATTCCTGAGAGCTAGAAAGAAAAAAAGGAATTTCCTTATGAAGGAGGAAATTTACCCAGAAAACGGGGCTTAGCCGAGATATGAAATATAAAAACTTTATTTTTCTTTGGAACCCCGGGATCTGTTTTATGCACCCTGGATATTATCCTTCCTCTTGGGAAGCCCTAGCTAGATATTTCCTTCAGTTAAGTCTTCTCTGATTTGATGGCGCGCCTTTCCTATCACTTCCTTACGCGCGGTACTGTCGGAATTAACGGCTGAATGGCACAATTCCGACATGTATTAGAATTTTCGGCGACCCCACAGATGTCTGCTAAAGGAATAGTGGTCTTCCAATGTTGCATGTTATTTCGCAGGATATACGGGTAACAATGGTTGTGACGTCACGCTTAGCTTTTCGTGTTTTCGTGCAGGCGACGTCATTACCTACACGCGCACATTGCATATCACTTTGTTTTGTTGTCATAGCAACAAAGAACACAGCTGCTGGTGTGACGTCATCTCATCCAAATCATTCTCGCATGACGTCAGAGATGCGTTACGTCACACGGTAAACTCTTTAGAAATAGGAAACCTTTAATTTGGTTCTACTTTACATACCATTGATATGCTTTATTACGCTATTTAACAGAAAAAGACGAACATTTATATTCCGGTGTTCACACCGTGTTATCCGTAACCTTTCCTGTAGGTCGCGGACGTCCAGTATCCGTCCTTGAGATAGCCAACAAGCCCGTTTCACGCAGTCTTCGTTCAACACTGGCGAAAGTCAAATGGTAAGGAATACGATGATTCGGAAATCTCTCACGATACAGTTTTTGTGCTTCACGTCCATTAATTACCACATGCTTGGCCGTACATCAGATGCATATCCGCCAATTCCTCGTATGTGTAATCCTCCACGCCCTTCACGAATACGTTAATTCTCATGTAATGTTCGCACGGTAATATTGCTGAACGGGTTCGGCTGCGTTTTTAAATGTTTGTTCCTCATCGTCTACGCACGTGTTCAGCGCACCTGCTTTGCATCTTGTGCTTCTGATGCATTGGTTGGAACTCCGTGTGCCCGCTGGACGTTTTTCGAACGTGCTCTTTTCTGGCACTGGGAGTGGAATGCGGTCCTAGGTTCCATTGCAAATATTGTTCGTCTTAATGTGTACTATTACCCCTCTTGTTTTGTTGAAGGAGTTTAGAATCACCCTGTATATATATACAGTGTAGAACCAATGTGTTCTACGTTCTTTTAGACAGCCATTTACTTGTTAAATACTTTCTATTAAGAAGTTTACAATCACCCTTTATATATAGCCCCAATGTGTTCTACGTTCTTTTAGACAGGCATTTACTTGTTAAATCATTTCTATTATGGTTAGTATAACTACAACAGATTTTGGCATTAATTTCCTACTAACGTTGATTTTTGAAGACACAGTGTACCAAATCTTTCTGGAACTAATACTTGCATGTTTTTTGTTTTTATTCTTTTTTCTAAGAAAGATTGGTTACATTTCGTACTTATGTCTTTAAAAGATTCGTTAAAGGGCTAATATAATATATCGTGGATTACATCGAAATTGAACTCGAGTCCTCGTTACCCTTATTGTATCGATCCTATTTTATCACCTTATTTCACAGTACGGTTTTACGGTCAACGCTGGAATCTCTTTCTTAAAATTTGTTAACGGCAAGATACGAGTAATTCAGAAAAGAAAGCATATATTTTTTGAACGATGCTGAAAATGTTCACAATTTCTAGAGAAATTTTTTCGTCGTTATTTACGACCACATTTAGAATATGAGCCGCTCAAAGTACATAAAATGCTTTTGGTCGAAAAATTATGTTTTTTGAAGTCCGTTTTGCTTTTCCTTCATATTGGCCCCATTGTTAAATCGCTGGCCACGTACATCATGAATGCCGAAGTCTTCAAGAATTTTGAGGGATAATCCAAAATGTGCAGGGGATGTAAGTTGCTCACAATCAGAAAAGACTGCGTGGTTGTTCGTACGTTAAGATAAGGATGTCGTTCATATTTTTGAAGATTCTCTGGGGGCGATTCAATCATTACTGCCCCTACTGTAAGCTGTATTCGGCTCGTTTAATGTGGTACCAAAGGTCGGAACTCCAAAGCAGTTGGTAATCTCACTGCTCTCTTTACATTTTATATTTTGCAGCCCTAAATGGTGTTCCGCGTTCAGTTCAGCTTCAAAACTCAGAACATCGTTGATATAAGTAAGGGTAAGAGAAATGCACGAAACCTTTCTGCTGAGTACTTTCCCCATTTACTAATTTTTCCGTCGCAATTAATGAGGGTAAAATGCCGTTCCCGTTTGGGATGAGAAATGACACCTAGCTCCCTAATACCCTATTTGCAGTATCACACCCCAATAAAAATATTTCAAAATTTGGTTGTTGAAGTACAATTAAAATGGCTGTAACTTCGCAAAGGTCTTCGGCTCCGCCAAAAACTAGCCTGTTTTTTTAAATGTGTTGCATAACTGTTAGTTATTATCAGTTATCAATTAACTACAAGAGAATATGATAAAAAAAGTATAAAATTCAGTACATAAAGTCAAATGTTAGATGCAACTTCCGGTGGAAAATTTAGTCCTTTTGCAAAACTGTAACCACATATGCGTGTGGATCCTAAATGATGCAGATTTGTCCGTAATGAACGGACAAGTCCAATTTTACAACCCTCAAACTCATGCAACAAGCAGGGTTATACAAGTTTTGAAGATGAGAATCCGTTTTTTTTTTTTTTTGGTGTAAATATAACAAGGATGGTAAGTCAGATAATATCCGAAAACTTGAAAATTCCATCGCCCTGGAGCGGGAATCGAACCCGCGTCTCCCGGATAGCGCTGGCGTAATCTAACCACTACACCACCCAGAATGAACATCCTTGTTATATTTACACCAAGAAACGGATTCTCATCTTCAAAAGTTGTATTGTATGGTGTAATCCCGTATTCCATTCATGATTTATCTGCTCCTCCGGGCAATCACGGGATAGGATTCTTAACCTCCAGATTCGCTAAACATGAATGCCGGTTGCTTCGACTAGCGAATCCTGTGATGGTTATATTCAAATTAATCGGAAACTTGAGACTTGGTCGATCTGGGTGGCACAGTGGTTAGTTAGCATACTCGGGCGCTATCCGGGAGACGCGGCTTCCATTCCCTCCCTAGGACGACGAAATTTTCAAGTTTTCGGATATTATTTGACTTACCGTCCTTGTCATATTTACACCAGAAAACAAATTCTCATCTTTAAAATTTGTATTGTATGGTGTAATACGTTATTCCATTCATGAATCAGGGTTATGATTTTTCAGGCGATAAAGCTCTTTTGTCTTAACGACTTCGGGGGGGGGGAACAATATTTTGTGGTTTTCCCCGGGAGCAGAAATGTCTGGTTACGCTTCTGGGTGTTAACATCCTTTTTGAAAGTGAAACTTATAACGGAAAGTTCTTAGCTTTCATTTTTAAGCTTATTAACTTTTTGCAATGAAAAGTTGTTCACTCGTATCAGCTCAGCATGAAGAAAATGATTCTTCTACTTAACGATGCCCAGTGGAAGTTTTTCACTCCTCAGGCCATATGCAGATGATGTAAAAACGGTGCAATTGACAGTAACACCCATGTTGAGAAAACAGGAAATGCTTCTTCTGACCTATTAAGTGGTAACAGGTAAACCGATGCAAAAAGACGTGTTTTCTGACTTCTTTTTTTTTTTTTTTTTTTTATATATATATATATTTTTTTTTTTTTTTTTTTTTTGCACTGCAGATTCTTACGTAGTTTTACAACTACTGTGAACCCCTGACAGAATTTCGAGGAATTATTACCATCACTTCATGGAATGCTGCGCTCAAATGAAAGTGTGAAAAATTACTCTTGTGCAGTTTTCGTTGGGGTAAAGAAAAACATTTAGATGCAACTTCGGTGATGGAAGAATTTTTTTTAACTGCAGCATTCCTTCCTAATAATGAGGCACTTTGTTGTGTCTCACAGAATAACTGTAGAATTTAGTGACCTTTTTTTTTTAATTGTGGGGAAATGGTTTCTAGAGAAAATTAATTGTGCCATCGTTTATGGCTAGAGTCTTGTTGGGAATTCTGAGAAATTAAATAAATCTTCCTTTTATTTACCTTTCCTGGGGATCGAAAAATTATTCCAGATCTTTAATTGCCTAGAACACCTTCCATTTTCAACATCTGGCTTTCGACTGTTCTTGTTGTGAATTGAAAGGGCGTCAATAATGACCAAACTGGTAAGTTTATTGAGGAGGTTATACTCTTTCTTACAAACTCGGGAGTCCATCAACTTAAACTAAAATGTCTATTCATTTGTAAGATACGCTTGCTCATACATAACCCAGAGTTTCCTTACTTGTGGATCCAAACACTATCCTAAAGTCGTAATACTGAAGGTATCATTTCAGCTTGTGTTATGGTGCAGAATAGTTGTTCTGTTTTAACTCCAAACTTCTGTATCCCTGTATTTGAGTTAAGCATATTTTTTTCGCGCGATGGCACTACACACACACAAAAAAAAAAACGTACTGCACTCAAAAACTGAAATAAAAGTCGTAGAAGCGATATAAAGGGACAATTTTAGCACGAAACAAATTACAAATAAGTAAAAATCGCGAAACCTCAGTCTTATAGAACTTTAACGGAAAAGTGGAGTAATGGGTTCCCTGCTGAAAAGAAATAGTTCAACGCAAAGAACATAAAACTAACGAAATGAGCAGAAAAATCAAATTGTTTAGAAATAGATTGTCGTTGCAATGTCTCAACATTTGTCCTTATCTGAACATATGTCAGAAATATTTACAAAGAAATTACTGAAAAATTCGCAGGGCGCAGTGGTCTAAGCGCTGATTTATGCCCATTCGCCCAAGAAGGGCTCGTGTTCGAATCCCAGTGAGGCATTGATGTTGTGTTTGTCTTACGGCACTGGCTGACTCCCTTCCTTGGAGCCAGTGGCCCTGAATTAGGGAAGGGCGAATGCTTATAACCCATTTGAGTTGCTCACTGTGGTTGCTAAACCTTTAGTCTTTTTTTTTTTTTTTTTACAAAAGACTTGCTAAAAAGAGAACTTACTGTATAATTTTATTAACAATGTTCAACAAGCTAGCGTAGAATTGCGGAAAAGCAAATCTTGTCTGCATAACAACTGTGCTTGATTAAGATCCTTCTACCGGTAAAGATGAAAGAACTCGTTAAAAAAAAAAACTTTCCCCGTGGAAGGAATGTCAATCGCTAATTTAAAAAAGATGCTACTGTTTGAAAAATTAACTTGGACTTTTCTGTGAAAATGATATATGTTGGATTTTTACGATGAAAAATATGCATGCTCAATTTTATTTTTTTCCATAGCGGGCAGGGTTACTTGTTGTCGTGTTGTGCTTTTTGCGGACGTGCCACTTGCGGACGGAGCAATTCATAATGACATTTTCTGAAAATGAACAAATTAGGAGAACTGGTACCAAAACGGAAGAAAATGTGTGAAAAAATTGATGAAATAATTGAAAATATTACTTCAGCATTGAAAACAAAACAAGGACTTAAAAACGTGCCTTAAGTTTTGTAACAAATTTTGACTAAATTTGAAAAAAATAATTTTTTTTTTTAGTTTTGTAACATAATTTGTTTTGTAGCATTTTTTGAGTTTTGTAACATAATTTGAAATTTGTAATATTAAAATGGCATAAGGAATTATTCTCCTGCAATCTTTAAACCGCTAGCGTGAATTTTTCGCATCTGGCAAGACGAAGCCTTCCAATTTATTCAATTTCGGTTTGTCGCAACTGGCACATCCGCAAAAAGCTTTATTAAGCCGGTAAGTCTGTTGTTTTTAAAGCTTAGTTTGCTCTTGGATGTTTAATCTTGAAGAGGTTAATTAAATAATTATTCTGACTTTATTATTTGAGCCAATTTCTGTCAATAGTATATAGGAACAATCTAAGTGAATACCATGTATTTATAATTAAGACAGTAAAACAAACCCTTGTACTGGTGTAAATCAACAAAATACTTAGACGCAAAGCTTTCTCCTATCACCGGGTCGCTCTCTCAAAGCACAGCACAACACCGGACAAAGCAGAGTGCCGTTAAAATTTAACGGAATTCAAACATTAGATTTCAAATGTGGACTAGACTTGACTTAAATTGAAAATAAAGTAAAAACTACAGGGTACTAGCGTGAAGCAGATTCTGATAGCAAACAGCAGCATTAATGTAGCATGTAGAAAAGAAATAAATAAGATAAATTATGAACGTCATCCAGAAAGTAAGTGACTCCCTCTCAAGTATTCACTTCAGAGTCACGCATGCGCAGTTGTGCTGCCATTGTGCTTATGTTAAAGATTTGTACTGTACGTTAATAGTACGTATTTAAGTTAATAAACTTCCCGCCGACTACGAAGTCTGGTCTGTAATAAGGTTTTTGAATGCGAGAAATGTCAGAGCAATGGGATTCATCGGCAAATTTGCAAAATTTACAGACAAAACGCAGTGAGTGCAGGAATGGTGCGGAAGTGGGTTCGAATGTTTAATGAAGGACGACAGAGCGTTCATGACGAATCGCGCAGTGGTTGGCCTTCTCTGGTCACGGAACATTTGGTGGAGAGAGTGGATGAAAACACTTGGGAGAACCGACGCTTCACAATTTCTGATCTTTCAGAATTTTTCCTTTAAATTTTGAAATTATTACTGCACGAAATTATTGCAGAAAAGCTTCAGTACGGCAAAGTGTGTGCACGACGGATGCCAGAGGTGTAGATGGAAGAGAACAAAACAAAGCGCATGGGATCCGCTTTGGAATTTTTAGAGCGATTATTTTTAAGCCGTATACTGACAGGAGATGAGACTTCGATCTCTCACATCACACCTGAATCGAAACAGTAGTCTGCAATTGAAACACATCTTTCGTCCGAATATGAGCTAAAGATGAGGGTTGAGAAGTGGCTCAAAACCCAGGTGGCAGACTTCTATGAGGACGGTATCCAGAAACTTGTGGCATGATATGACAAATGCCTTAACATTCACGGGGAACATGTTGAAAAGTAGATTAAGGTATGTAGAAACCAGGGGGCAGACTTCTGTGAGGAGGGTATCCAGAAACTTGTGGCACGATATAATAAATGCCTTAACATTCACGGGGAATATGTTGAAAAGTAGATTATGCTATGTAGAACCCAGGGAACAGACTTCTATGAGGTGGGTAGGCAGAAACTTATACTACGATATGACAAATGCCTTAACATCCACGGGGAATATGTTGAAAAGCAGATTAAGGTATATAGAATTTATCGCACATTAAAAATTAGTTATCAGTTCTGTTTTTAATCTTCAAACAGTACTTATTTTCTGAATGACCCTAGTAATTAAAAAGTTAAACATAAAATAAAAATTATTACTAACGAAAAGCAAGTTCAAAGTCTTTTAGATTAAACGTTCGATGCATTAAAATTCAGCTTCGGGTGAGTTTTAATGAAAACGTGCATGATGACCTGCAGTTGCCTTTTTTATCAAAATTCCAGAATATGCAATTGAAGCAAAAAAAAAAAAAAAAAAAAAAATCAGTTTAAAAGCAGATGAAGCATAAAACTTGAATGTGCTGTGCCATTCAAGTTTTGTTAAATTTTAAATGACTTTCAGATATTGCATTTGAATTAAAAACAGATGAGGCACAAAACTTGAATGTGCTGTGCCATTTCTTCGGTTAAATGACTTTCTGATATGACATTTGACTTATTATTAAATATTCGCTATTTGAACGCCAGTTCAAATATGGCGACTTCGCTGCCCATATCCACACCAATAGAGTAAAAATTTTGGAAAGACTCTTTGTGTTAGTCCCATCTGTTTAGGTGAAAGATACGGAGGTTTCTGTGAAGAAAGTCGCTATGCCTGTATCTCACTTGTCAAAGTCCAAGCAAAGAGAAACCACGAAATTCCTCTGAAATCAAAAGTATAGGTGACCATACAACGGACGCAACTAAAATTTCAGTTCAGTGTGTTCTGTCAAAAAGCAAAAAACACACACAAAAAAAAAAAAAAAAAAACAACTCATGAACGGTTCAGTGTTTCCTCTTGTTTTTCAGAAACATAGTATTGATAGAAGCTTTTATGATTTTCTTTCTCAATAAAGCATAAAGTTAAGGGTAAAATCGAAAGAATGTTTGCTCAGCGAATGAGAGCTCTTGCCTCACGCTTTGGTTAAAACGATGTCGTTTCCTACGGATGTTCCTGTTTGTCAACATTGATTAGCAAACGGATTTCCATTGCATTTCAGGTTTAGAGACAAATTTTCCTAGAAGTTTTCCCTTTTGTAGACCAGAAATATACGCAAAAGAGTGCAGAAATCATTTCATTCTCAATGGTGATATTGCTTCTTACGTAGAGACAGGGCCGGATGAGACTTTTGCGGGGCCAGGGCGAAATATCATTCCGGGGACCGGAGCAAAATTCACTGCTGGGCCTAGAAAAAATAAATCTCATATTTTAACAAAGTCGTTCGGTGAAAAATGTCGTCCGCGAAGAACACACACGAAATCTGTCGAATGGAAAAAAATTATCTGTCGAATATTAAAAACGTATCTTTGCGAACATTTTATAAAACCAGCTGAAATTTTAATGAACACAATAAATCGTTAATACGAACATGACCTCCGAATTTCGCCTGAATCGGTAAATAACTTTTTAAATTAGTCATCAAAATTTTATTAACCGTTTCTGCGTATATATTTCTGTTTAGCGATGAATTAAAAATTCCATGCCTATTTTAAAAAGTTTTGACCGGATTCCGGTGAAATTTTGAGGGACTCCTCTAATTACCAATTCATGGTGTTGATACAAATTTCAGCCCGTTTCGTTAAGATTTTGCAAAGTTCATTTTTGCATTTTTTATACACAGTTCTCAAAGAATAGAAACACCTGTGGATGTGCCGCGGCGATTAATTAATTCATAACTCGCGAACGGAACAACGTAAAGATCTTAAAATAGTTGCATTGACCTAGAAATTTGAGTATTAATAAGCTATGCAAATTTCATGATGCCACATTTTGGTGCTTCAGACAAACAGACATTTTGTGTTTTATATATAAGATTTATTTATTTATTTATTCAGAAGTATGAACAATCTCCATAACACTTGTAGAAATTATATAACTAAAACAAACAATAAGGAAAATAATACAAGGCTTATAGAGTAATGCAGTAAACAAAGAGAATAAAATCATAATACATGAACAATTAATGAGAATAGCACAGCATTCAGCTGATACGGAGCTCATGTCAATGGATTGTTATTAAGCCTTATTATTTATCGCACAGATGTCTCATCAAATCAGTGTGTTGAACAGGAAGTAAACTGTAACCACAGGAAAATCATAAATCTCAGTTCTGTGTGTTGTCACATCAAAAATGGTATGGAGCATCGGGGGGAACAGCAAGCAAGGGAATAAATAATATTGGTTGCGTACTTAGCGATTTTGGAGAAAAGCGCTTCCTGCATGATGGATCTTGTCTCATTTGAAGGTAACTAAAGCAAAATTCTTTCCTCAGAAAAAATATTGATTGATATATTTCGCATGTACTTGGATTACAGATGTCTAAGAGAAAATATTTTTTAAAATGAACAGCGAATCTAATAAATTTAAGTTTCGGCACTCATAGAATTGGTTAAGTAACTGAATTCTTAACTGATGCAGCTTTCTGCCGGTTTTTTTTTAAATTAACTATATGTTACATGTCATTTAGAACGTTAAAAAGTGAAACAAATTTAATTGTTATTACTTAAACACAAGGGCATGTATGAAACGCTATGGGCCATGCAGAAGTTATTGTTTGTATGTGTACAAAGGCCGTTCCATAAAAACAGAGAATAATTTTTTTTTGAGTTGGCAACAGTGTGAAGGGGGAAAATAACCACTCAGACGACTAACTGAAGTTAGGAAGTATCTATGGCAACACTTATTAGCCGTGGCAGACGATTCTGGTCTTGTTATTGCTCAGTTGTTTAAAGTACAAACAATAAGAAAAATATTTCATTTCGCCATACAGCAACGGAAGTGAGTGATTCAGAGTTAAGAAGTGAAATGCGTTGTGCGATAAAATTTTGCTATCGTTTGGGTAAAACGGCTCTAGAAAGAGTTGATTTAATGAAAAAAACTTACAAAGAAAATTCTTAAGTCAACGATTTTTAGATGGCACCACGATTTCAAAAAAAAAAAAAGGGGGGGGGGGGGATTTGTCGGCAGAACTCGGTCCTATGCCTGGTCGACCTGAAAGTGTTGTTACGTATTATTAACACTGTTTGGGCAATCCTGCAAGAATGTCGTGTGAAGACATAGCGGCGTCAACTAATATTTCACAAACGTTGGCATTCCGCATTCTACGCGACAAATTACTGTTGCATCGTGTGTGTTCCAGATGGGTATCTCATCACCTGTGGAAAGAACAATTGTTAGACAGAGTTCAGGTGTGTCATGAGTGGAAACAAATGATTGCAGAGGATCCAAACTTTCTAAACACAGTAATAACTGCCGAAGAAAGATGGGTCTACTATTTCGATCCCCTCACGAAGCACGCAACGAGTGTCTGGAAACATACAGGCTCGTCTCCTCCGAAAAAGTCGGCCAAACTAAATCAGCTGGGAAGGTGATGATGATAATTTTCTTTGATCATAAAGGTGTAGTCTACCAGCATGCCGTTCCTCCACAAATTACTGTCAATGCTGAGTATTACATTTCAGTGTTGAAGCGTCTGCGACGACACGTATTGATTAAGCGACAGGAACTGGTGGGCAATTGAACCCTACACAATGATAACGCTCGCCCACATGTGGCTGCTTATGTTCAACAGTTTCTTACGAAGTGCAGTATTAAAATCATGTCACAGCCTGCCTACAGTCGTGACCTCGCGCCGTGCGATTTCTGGTTGTTTCCAGCAATGAAGGAGAAGTTCCGTGGCGCAACATTCAACGCAGACGCTGACGTTATTCAAGCTGCACAGGGGTCGCTGAAGCAGCTTCAACAAGATGCCTTCGCCACATGTTGTGAAAAGTGAGCTGAACGATGGGACTGTTGCATATCAAGATACTTTGAGAAAGAATAACATATATTTTGCTGTATCTATATTTCTTCATTTCGTGTGATTTTACTTTCAGTTTTGATGGAACGGCGGCTGTATATTGATTACTCATGGCAGAAATCATTCCTCCTTGGTAATTCATTCATCATTCACGCAAAAGATCTTTCACGAATGATCATTCAAATGAATAGCCATTCAATATCTAGGTTGTCACTACGCTCACTGAGTAAATAATTCAGTTCAAAGATATTGTTTTTAAGACCAAAACGCATTAAAAAGGCCACAGCTAGTTTTGGCAAATTGCCCGAAAGAACGCGAGCTCTTCACCATTCACAGTGAATGATTTGCTCGTGGCGAACTATTAGGCACACCTCTGAAATGAATGGCATTAACGTATCATTCCCATTCTTAAGTTTTGCCATTATTTTCTAACTGACTGTTCTTTGCTCACTCACATAACGGTTGCCAATTATTAAATCTCTACATTACGTTTCTTACGGGAATTTTTTTCTGCCGTCCCGGTGGCGCAGTGGTCTAAGCGATGGTTTCTGGTCATTCGCCCGAGATGTGCTCGTGTTCGAATTCCGGTGAGGCATGGATGTTGTGTTTGTCTTACGACGCTGGCTCTCTCCTTTTCCTGGAACCAGTGACCTTAAATTAGGGACGGGCGACTACTTATAGCCCAATAAGTTGCTCACGGTGGTCGTTAAACCTCAAATAAAAAAAAAAAAATCCTTTCTGAACTCACGCGGGCGAAATGAAGTTAAACGTGCTGCGACGTCAGTGTGTGTCGCAGTAATAATGGATCGAATGATCATTCATTTTTGTGAGAGCGAGCTATTCACCACTGACTGTAAAGAGTCACTTGTTGCGAACAAATCGTTCACAAATGGTCCATCACTAATATTGGTCGATACATGGGTAGACACGCAGATACAGAGGGTGAGTCGAAAGTTTTGCTATATTTGCATAAACGCATGTGCTGCGGTGGGTATGTCACGTGTTTAAACTAGTTCAAGTCGCTCACTGCAGTCAGTCGAAAGGGATATAAAGTGGTAGTCGTTGCTGTGAACAGCAGTGCATGTCGTCGTTCTGTCTATGGCTGGAACGCCTAAAAGATTTACAGCCACAACTTGCTAATTAGGCAACTTTTCCTTTACGAGTTTGAACTAGGCCATGACGCTGCTTAAGCAACACGAAATATTTGTCATGAGAAAAGGAAAGGTTCCATGGACCACAGCACCGCAACCAGATGGTTCAAGAAATTTCGATCTGGTGACAGAAACCTCGACGATCAGCCCATGTCAGGGAGGTCGCGAACTGCGGATTCGGAGGTCGTGCGCTAGGTCGTAGAGGCAAATCCGACAACTAGCACTCGGAGATTATCAGGCGAGCTGGGCATATCACAGACCACCGTTGTTAGTCACCTTCAGGACCACGGCAAGGTCTACAGGAGCTGCCGCAGTGTCCCTGAGGAACTAACGTCAGCTGAAGCAAACCGCCGAGTGGAAGTGTGCACGAAACTCCTAGAAAACCCCCGCCATGTACTTTTCATCAGAAGAATTGTTACGTGCGATGAAAATTGGGTCTATTTCGGTAATCCTAACACACAACGGCAGTGGTTGAGCCTGGGCCAGCTTCCTGAACCTGTTGCCAAACGTGGATGCTCCGAGCACCAGGTGATGCTCTGCGTCTGGTGGAATTTCGAGGGGATAATCCGCTACCAATTTGTTCCAGACGGTTGGACCATCAACGCTAACCTCTACTCGCAACAGCTGGATCATATGGATGCCATTTTGGAGGAGAAGTACCCGGCACTAGTGAACAGAAAGCACGCTCTCCTACAGAAGGATAGCGCTTTGCCTCATACTGCGCGAACGACCCGGGCAAAACTCCAGGAACTTGAGGTCGTAGAACTGATGCGACCTTGCCCCGTCGGATAATTACTTGTTCCGGTCCATGGCCCACTTCCTTGGCGGGCGGCAGTTCGACTACAGGAGGAGGTGGCAGCTGGGGTGAAGGAGTTCTTTCGCCTCGAAGGACAAGAACTGGTACCTCCGCGGAGTCGAAGAACTGGCAGACAGATGGCTAAAAACGGTGCAACACGATAGCCTACACTTTGAATGCTAGTCAGCTTTCGTCTTAAAGGTACGTATGAAGACATAAAGGCCGCCCCGGTGGCGCAGTGGTCTAAGCGATGGCCTCTGATCATTCGTCCGAACGGGGTCTGGGTTCGAATACCGGTGAGGCATGGATGTTGTGTTTGTCTTACGGCACTGGCTCTCTCCTTTCCCTGGAACCAGTGACCCTAAATTAGGGACGGGCGACTGCTTATAGCCCATTGAGTTGCTCACGGTGGTCGTTAAACCTCCAATCAAAAAAAAAAAAAAAAAAAAGACATAAAGCGATCCAAATATTGCAAAACTTTCGACTACCCTCTGTAAATAGATGTATATACTCGAACGGAAATCGGGAGATAGGGGTTCGATTCCCGCTGCAAGGCGATGTAATTTTAATTTTTTCTTAGGTGTTACATGGAAGACCAGCAAACCATAAGCAATTCGGTGCATCATATATTCTGATTGATTTGAATTTATGTGCTGCTTGAATATAATTGCTTTGAATATGTTCCCATGTACGTATTTCTGAGGAAATATTTTTTCCTAAAATTATGAATTTGACTGATAGTTTGGTAGGTGAAGGTTAGATAGATTGTAATCAAATAGGTTGGGGTTGGAAAATGGATCGATGGTATAGATAAATATCAAGTGAGGGCCACAATAATGAAGAAATTAATCGGCTTGTAAAACTTGGATGGAGAGCTTTTGGAAGAAACAGTACAATTTTTAAGACCAATATGCCATTATGTCTTAAAAGAAAAGTGTTTGATTAATGCATCCTTCCAGTGCTTACCTATGGTGCAGAGACGTGGAACTTAACTAAAAGAGTCATACAAAGACTGCAGACAACTCAAAGAGGCATGGAGAGGTGCATGCTTGGTGTAACCAGGAGAGATAAGTAGAGGAACTCGTGGATCAGAAAAATAACAAGAGTAGAAGACATCATGATCAGAGTAAAATCCCTGAAATAGCAATGGGCTGGACATAGTGTCGGAAGGAACCCCTCGATGGGCAACCGAAATTTTAGACTGGATTCCAGGGGACAGGAAAAGACCCGGAAGAAGACCACATGGGAGATGGGTGGATGGAATTCGAAAAGTATGCGGGAGTAACATGCAGGAGACAGGCCCAAGACAGCCAATTGTGGAAAAAACTTGGGGATGCCTTCATCCAGCAGTGGAGTACATAATGCATGACAATGATGTTGGTACCCATAGTTATAAGAGCAAAATGCAATCTTATCACGGAAAAAGCATCGCATCGCGAATTAAAGCAGGAAAGCTGGTTTTCATAGACTTGCAATTAAGAGAACAACGCAGCAAGTAAAAAAGAAATAAAACAGCATGAATTAAAATTACCTAGCCAATATCTGAATATCTAGGATCTTGGTGTATTAACTAAAAAAAATCAGAGGAAGTAAAGGAGTGAAATTAGCGAATGCCAGTGTAGTTAATCTTCCCTACTATCTAGTTCTCTTACTTTTTATTTGTTTCCATTTTATTTATTGATTTCTGTAAGAAATGGGAAAAACTGGGTGCTACCGGCAGTAATTTTGTTTTTGAGGGCGCTGTATCAATAACATCTGCACATAGACTGTGAAATATTGTGACGCGAGATTATGATTTATAGCAACAGCGCGGACCAAGCCCGTAGCCAGACATGCAAGTTGGGTGGGGCGGCTGATGATTGGGATCGGGCGAAGGATAGAAAGTGGTCGGGCAAAAAGTGTAAAAGAGGTTGGGAACTATACTGTTGTGTGAGTCGCTAGGACGGTCAAAAGAAACACAGGTCGGGCGCAGCCCGATCTGACCCTTCCCTGGCGCGGACACACACACACACACACAAACACAGAGAACGTTTAAAACCTTCTACTTGTCCTTGCTTTTTTACACACAAAATCTTTCACCATTTCGCATATGCTTCCTTGAAAAATAAATGCATGCGGCCTTCCTTTTGTTTCTTTTTTTTTTCCTTGTTCTTTTTTGAATGGTAAATGCGTGGGTGTCACGTAACATTGCTGGCTATTCTCCTAAGAATAGTCAATTGTGTAAGAATTGTCCTCGTAAAAATATAGAGAACAGAGGGGCATCAGAAGGGGATAAAAATGACTTAACATTGTTCGAATAAATAATTATAGAATCTAAAGACAGATGATAAATAACTTTCTCAAGACACTTTGTCGTTCAAGACGGAAAAGTTCTTTTCCTTTCTGAAGATAAACATAGAACTAAAAATATTCACTTTGATTTTTTATTTTTATTTCCTTTTACTTTGGTTACCCTTATTTTCTCATTGTATGAATTTCTGATCATGTACTTGGACGCAGCAACTGGAACGCAGCCAACTGGAACGCAGCTTTCTAGGGTAACAGTTTTACAGAGCCATGAGCGAGTGCGTCCATATCTGTAGTGGGGTGCCATTTCTCGAAAATCAGTGAACAGTATGACGTCAAACACGGTGCACGTATAACACGTACAGAAATATAAATGGCTATGATGTACAACTCTTGTAGTAAAGAGGGCCGCGGGTGGCCTAGTGGACAACGTTCGTGACTGCCACGGAAAGGACTTCAGGTTCGATCCCAGGCAGGTACGAGCGTTCGATCCACTAAATATCCGCCGTGCGTCGGATGGGCACGTTAAGCCGTCGGAACCCGGGTACTCTCCCCCCCCCGGTAATAAATAAGGGCGTCTTCCTCCCCCTTTCTACTTCGCTTCCGTGTCACTTTCCTATCGGACAATCTAGCCCAAATATTCTAGCTTCCTATTTCTAAGGGTTAAGACCTGGGGTCAGACACTCCCTTCCTAAAATCCTCTACATTTGATCATCTTGTAGTAAAAGAAATTACTTACTTTTGTATTAGAGAACACTCTTAACAGAAAAATTATCGTCCTGTTCGGGTAGAAAGACTATTATCAGAAATACCAAGGGTGTTTGATACGTTACTCGGTTTGAAATTCTTATAGCTTCTTTATAGTTTAAACGGTTTTATCAAACGCAGAGCGCTAGCGACTGCCGATTGCAAAATTTGTGCTACAACATCATTTTTTACACTGGAGATTGCTCCTTCTAATTTTTCTAAGTTGCGTGGTTTTCTACGGTAACCCTCTACGTCTGCCAATCCATCTACTTGGGAAATAATCACACTCAACATATCTGCCATTCCATCTACCATCTACCTGGGAAATTCACATGCGCACTGCGTTTACCTATCCACCGACTTGTGAAATGATCATTCTACCATGCACGGACGTCGTCTGCAAAATGAAGGGGTGCCCCATCCTGTATAAAATGAAGCTCTGCATGGGTGTCCTATTCAGAAATTCCTGGCCACACATGATTTCGCAGCATCTCCGGGTATCTTGTGGAATTATTTGTATTTCACAGAAAGAAAGGTACTGTAATTGTGGATAACGTGAAACCGCACCATACTCTTACTGTCTCACGACACTGTTCTTGTTCATCACTCATGTGTGAATTATCAACTGCACAGTAGTGGCAGTTGTGCCGATTAACAAAGCTGCCCCATCAGACCACAAAATGTTTACAAACAGTTTTGGGCAAGTCATCGTGCTTGCAAGAAAATTTCCGGGAAATCCATCGTCTTGTCGCAGTTGTCCGGAAACAAGCTTGACATAATAAGGCTTCCATGACTTAAAAGATGCACCTTTCTTGAGAATGGTAGAAACTGCATAACGTGTGGAGCCACTTTCACGAGCTCTATATACACAATGAATTCTGTTGGCTCCTTACGAACATCTCATTAACTGTAGCAAAAGTGTCTGAAATCGACAAGGTTGATGATCTTCCTATTCTTTTTGCATCGGTGACACTGCCTGTTTTTAATAACTTCCGATGATTTTTTTTTTTGCATCCAACGTTGCAGGGATTTCACGTTCAGCCCTCCATTACCTTTGTGTACTCTTATCACATATCCCGAAACCTCGTACCGGAAAATCCTCTAAATACGTGGCCTCAGTGAATAAACAAAGACATCGCTCTTTCCACGTTTATCAACACATAGCAACAGAAAAATTGTCATCCAGTCACCACCGGGATTATACCCCAGATATCTCGATATTTAACCGAGTGCGTCCGCCTTACGTTACGGTGGCCAACAATCAACGGCGCTATGTGTGTTTGTCTGTCAACTTCTGATATCACAAATCCGTAGGATGGGCTCAGCAACTGAGACGTCTCCATCTGGTGGGTATTAACGGCACAAGTTATATATTAATTACAGCAAATAAATCCAAAGAGCAAGAACAAAAGTGGAAATCCTCTAAATACGTGGCTTGTGCCGTTAATGCCCACCAGATGGTGTCGTCTCATTTGCTGAGCCCATCCTACGGATTTGTGATATCAGAAGTTGACAGATAAACGCACATAGGGCCGTTGATTATTGGCCACCATAGCGCAAGGCGAACGCACTCGGCTAGATATCGAGAAATCTTGGGTAGGATCATAGCAGTGGCCGGATAACAATATTTCGGTTGCTATGTGTTGATAAACGTGGAAGCGATGTCTTTGTTTATTCACCTCACATCGGGCTTCTAATCTGGATCTTTCTTCCACAATTAAAAAGGCAGCGTAGTTCACCTGAACCAGAGATTTATATTTAACTTCAAGAAATGGTGTGTATTATAACGCTACTTTCAATATAACTGGTAAAAAAATTAAAAAAGTTATTATAATTTGATAACAGGAAGTGACGTATTAGACACCCTTCTGTGTATGTGGAGGAATCCTGTTACCACGAAGAATATGCCAGAAGTTTCACGCAAGAATACAGTCTGAGGAATTTAACTGTTCTGAGTGCAAGTCAGATGTGGAACAAGATTCATGACGAAAACTGCGCTAGCGGATTTTAACATATGGGTAAACAGACCCAACCAACCAGGTCATATCGAACTATTCAGTCGTTCGCCCTCACGTTTGGTAATTGAGAAATATGCCAAATTCATGGGGTTTGTAACGTAAACTTTAATTTAACCTTCCCTTGTAGTTCCTGTCATATGCAAATTTAGTTTATCCTCGTTAAAAGTTTTTGAGCCTAAACGCCACATTTTTCTCTTCGACGGATTGGCGTTTGGCAACCTGACAATAGTCCAAAGATTAAGGTCGTAATCGAAAACTAATTATGCTTTAATCCTTTCTTCCAGCGTTGGACTTCGGAGCTACGTCTTCGTACTCCGGAGGCTGCTGTTCTCCCAACTGAACTACACCGGCATGCTTATCGCTGCAACTTTGCCGATTTGACTCATACGTCACAGCAGTAGTACTTCACCTACGTGATGTAACGTACTACGTAATATGGGACGTACTACATACAGTAGGTGATGTAATATACGTAACATGGCACAGACAGATCACGTATTATTACTGTAACATGTGAGTCATAGACATCTGTGCGTTAAAAATCCACGGACTAATATGCTGAGGCTAGAAAGATCAGACAATTTTCTTCTTGGCTGGCGAAGTTGGAAACGCTGCGCCCACGAGCGAGGGAGAGGATCGAACTCTCATGTATGGCCTGTGGTCATTTGCAACAAGGCTGCCGGAGAAGGGAAGCCAGTATCAGAATGTCGGATGACGAGCAGTCAACAGTGGTACAGGAGTAGGGCGTCGGCTTTCGTAGCCATGTATGCAGCGTGAGCCGTACCGGTGCGTGCTTGGGTCTCCAACTAGAGCCTTGCACGTGCCGGGCCTACAGTTTCGTAGGCGGGCTTGGACGGGCCTGCACTTGCATGAGTACCATGTAGTCAGGTTGTTGATAAATTTAAGTCATTCTGTTTTTTGAAATCTCTGTCTTTTCCTTCCCGTGATCATATTTTTTGTTTCTCGCAATCATTCTTCTCTCCCGCATTGTGCTATTTTTTTTTATTTTTTTATTTTGAGCGCGTCTTTTCATCTTTGGCAATCGAACTCCCCTTTCAATCCATATTCCATTTATTTCGGGAGTTTACACTAGAAAAACACTTGCTCCGTACGATGATTTGCATTTATAGGAATTAGGAATCAATTAAAGCTTCAATATGCACTAGTACACTATTCTGTTTTTATAATTTTGATTTACTACTTGCTTTGTTTTAAATATGGCTGAATATTGGATTGGATAAATTAGAGGTTTGAGGAGCAAAACAATTGGAAAATTGTGTTACATTTTGATTTTGGGAGTTATGTCCTGAACCTGAAGAATTAAAATCGAAGACGTCGGGCCAACAGAACGGAATCATATTCTGCGTACGAGAGTTTGTCGTATTAACTATTAATCATTAAAGCATGCTATTGTGTGTGCGTGTGTGTATAACTAAGCATCAATTTATATTATGTTCTGGGCAAAAGTGTCAAAGAAGACAATACTTAACTCATGTAAACAGTGATCTGACCCTACGAAGGGTTCGATTATGAAATGACGATAGTTTACTTAAGTTCCCTGAATACTATTTATTGCATTTGCCGTATTTCTGGTTACTGGTGGGTTAGCTAACTTACTTATGCCTTCTTTTTACACGAGTTTCGAGTTAGTCCAAAAAAGTTACAGTACAAACACCGCCTGTGTTAAAGCAAGTGGCAGTTACTCAAATTAAACCTATGACGGACCTGTCGGGTCGGGCCTGGCATTAACTTGGTGGGCTCGGGCCTAAACATATTGCCTCTGCAGGGCTTTACCTCCGACATTTAATCTGGATGTCACTTGCACTGCCGTTGCCAAGCTGTCGGTCTGTACCGGCCTGGATTATCTGATCCTGGTCATTAATGGCGTGTGGTCGGCCACCGCTTGTTCTCCAAGCGCTGGTACGTCCGTCAAGGGCATAATCGCGGTACACCCTTGATACGGTTGCCCTCGGATTATTACTTCCAGCGCAATACAATGACCCATCTGTCTTGCGCCGACAATGCGTCCAACATCCATGTAGCTGAGATCACCACATTTACCTATGTTCGTCGATTGCCATACACTGTTTGGGAAGCCTTGCTGTCCGACTATTTATCGCCTGCGTTCTGTTTGGGTCTATTCTTCTCAGTGCGGGGGTGCCCACGTCAACTGTCCACAACCACTATCACTAATGTTTTATCTACTGAGTGTATTTAAGTAAGAATTTATCTTATTATAAGAAAAAAAAAAAAAAAACGATTGGAGATTGTGGAGCACTCTCTCAAATAATTTTAATGAGTGCTGAAGCTCCTGCTCACCTCGTAGTTGGTGCCTATAGAATTCGCCCTTTTTCTGAAATCAGTCCATTATTTTCCTTGCGGAACTTATTCAAAAGAGAGAGAGAGAGAGGGTCTAATTCTTTATTAAAAATACTAATAAAAAAAGAAAATGTACAAAAAAAAAGAGAGAAGTATTTACATAAAAAATCTATGACACTGCTGCAGGAAAAATACAGAACACGACGGAGTGATAAGGCAGTTATGATAGTCGTTAAGGAGCAATATGTGTTAGAAAGATGTAGAGTTAAAGTTCGGGTGTCATTTATAACAGCAAATAAAGTGCCACTTGGATTCCGGAGTTGATGAAAGGCAGATAAAGTGCTGCGGCTCCTTTCGTACCGGTATTGACCGGTGAGTCGAGCTCGCAATCCAAAGATAAATTGTTCTGTTAAGAAGCGTCGGTGGAGAGTTCCTGTTAATTAAATATAAATGACAGCTTTCGTCAAGATACTCACAAAAGACAGCTTTCGTCGAGACGCGCATACAGCCATCGTTCAGATGCGCACTACAGACAGCTTTCGTCAATATGCGCACAAAAGAGCAGACAATTTAATGTCCATTGAGGAGCATATCACGTGGTAGTCGGCAGAGGAGTGCGGCACACTGCAGACGCCGCAGGATAGGATTCTAAAAAGGAATAGGGTCAGGAGTGTGAGGAGGATACAGGAAACATGCATGTGGAGGACAGACAGTACCTGGGACAGAAGTCTATTCTCAGTTGGGAGAGGAAGAGATACGAAAGCGGTGAAGGGTGGAGGAAATGGATGGCCACTGTACATCGCATTCGTGACGCCAGGTGAGCGAATGGTACGTGGAGATCCAGGCGGGGCAGGAGTAAGGGTAGCCAGATGGATAAATGGGAAGAGTGGCGACGTTGCGGAAGAGTAGATGGGAATAGAGAGCACGGGTAGAAATAAGGCGGAGTAGAGGGGTGTCAGTAAGACAAATAGATGTCAGGGATAGGGAAAGTATTCGGAGATACATCCGGAAGAGGCGACGAGAGAAAGGGAAAGGTTAGTAAGAGTTGACTGAAGTGAGCGGAGATGAGCCAAGGAAGAAAGGGTTTGGGGGCGCATCTAGAGTTGAGAAAGTAAGACCCAGCGGCGGTGCGAGTCAGAGCTGAGAAACAGAGAAAGAGTAGAAATAGACCCAATCAACTGTCCTTTTACTTCCACTCCTTACGGATTCAAAGAATGTGCTAATTACACCCGAGAATTCGGTATGGACTTTCTTGTTGTGTTTTGTTTTTTTCTCGAAAGGCATGCTAGAAATTTAAGAAGGCACACGAGGTGTGAGAAGATCATTCCATTTGAAATTAGTTTACTGAAAGAGCATAGTCGTTTGCGTAAATAATTCGCTTGCAAAATATAATATTTAAAACAGCAAGCGATGAAAGCGGGATATGAAGCGACCTTCAAGACTGTACCCTATATCCAACGAAAAATAATGAATGCTGACGTTCTGTAGATAAATAATGTAGAATACCTCAGGCAACTGAGCTAGTCGAACTCGATGCGCAGTTCTTTTCTTCGCTTGTTGAGGTTTTCGGTCTCAATATTTGGCATTCACATTTCTTTTCCAGGACACGCTGGTCAAGGTCACATAAGGTTTGTTTGCATCACTGGCCTGAAATTACACTTTTCCCTGAATGCTCATAAAAAAAGAAGAAAAAAACTTGAGGAAGGACATCAGAGAAGTTTTCAAGCGAATTGCAGATCGCAGTACCTTCAGGCATAATGAATTGTCAGTACATTGCTTAGATCAAACCAAATTTTTTTTCCATATGAAATGAAAGGAAACCTATTAATAAGCAAGAAAGGAAAATTAAATTTCACAATATATTTCCACTTTTTTTTTAATTCCGTGGATGTACCATCGCATGTCAGAATGATAAATGAGGTTTGAGCAAATGTTGTCAATCACATGTCATCTATTATACGCATTGTTCTGGAGATCTCCATTTTCCCGATTTTTTGACTTCCGTTTTTTTGTCCCTGAAATGTTTTTTTCTTTCTTTCTTATTCTTGCTTAAAGTCAGTCGTAATTTGCCCTATGTTTCCTTGATGAAAATGCACTTTGGATTAAAATTGAGCCAAGTAGTAATACTCGGTGAGGGTATATACGCACCGGATAAATCCAAGTAGAAAGATGAAAACTGTCTAGGAACTTTAAATGATTTATTCATAAAAAACACGAGCGCTTTCGAGACCTTCAGGTGGCCTCTTCATCAGGTGTAAGAATTTAAAGGAATAAAATATACTTCATAAAGTAATTTCGGCTGTGGTTTAAAATAACGTCCAAGGTAACACAAGACGACTGATGACATGGCATAACACTGTGCAAGGGTCAAATGCAATAAGCAGGCACGGTTTACAAAGAGAGTTGTGTTAAGTTTAGGTTACACGATGTTGAGATTTTGATGACGTCTTCGTTAACAAATCACAATAGTTGGATTCTTCTTGAATAAGGTATCTCCAAGAGTGCGGTGTAATGACGACCATGATCATGATCATATGTAGACGGTAGACACTATAATTCGTGCATGAATACTAGTATTAAAAGAAATCCGTCTTGTTGCACGATGATATTTATTCAGCTAAAAATGAAGTCTATATACAGTTTAAAAGCACATGAGCACTTTCGGTGTCACATGTGTTTTTAAACTGTATATAGACTTCATTTTTATGAGCACTTTCGGTGTGGATTAGTGGATCGAGCGTTCGTACCTGCCTGGGATCGAACCTATATTTCGGCTTATAATACACGTTGCTGTAATGACTATTATCCTTATGTTTTACCTGAACCTTGGAGCAATCTTGTTGGGAAGGACGGCACAATAGCAATTGCTTCTGTTAAGTGATCATTGGCTAACTATGCCTTTTTTTGATTGTCTTGTTATCTGGTATATCATGTGACATTGACATTACCTTTCCCATGATGCATCTACTCCACGTACTTAAGACCAGCATGTAGCCACATGGTGAAATTACATCTGATGAAGGTGTCAATGTGACACCGAAAGTGCTCATGTGTTTTTAAACTGTATATAGATTTCATTTTTTAGCTGAATAAATATCATCGTGCAACAAGACGGATTTCTTTTAATACTACTATCATATGTAGAGGATTTTAGGAAGGGAGTGTTTGATCCCAGGTCTTAAATAACCCTTAGAAATAGGAAACTAGGGCTAGAGCGCCGGATAGGAAAGTGACACGGAAGCGAAGTAGAAAGAGGCCCTTATTTATTACCGGGGGCCAATACCCGGGGTCCGACGGCTTAACATGCCCATCCGACGCACGGCGGGTATTTAGTGGATCGAGCGCTCGTACCTGCCTGGGATCGAACCTGAGGCCCTTCCCGTGGCAGTCACGAACGTTGCCCACTCGGCCACCCGCGGCCCGAAGTAATGACGATCAACCTATTGCCTTACCTATATACCCCCCCCCAAAGGGAGGGGGTAGTTGATTTTACTCCCATTGGCTGTAGGAGGCATTAATTCTGGGCTAATAAGAGCGGACTTCGGGCTCAATTTTAAGAGCCCAAGCCCGAAGTATGTCATCCCGAAACCACCCGAGCCCAAATTTTATATTGCAAAATAGAGTCCGGACCCGGACTAGACCAAAAACTATGATCAATCTGTTCAGGTACTAAAAAAATCTCTTCCAAACTTCCACTCCTTCTTCCCCGTGAAGTTAACTGATGTCTTTCTAACTGCGGAGTGGGGAAGGGTTGTCCATCTATTTCTATAATTTATTTGACCATTCATTTCATCCTAAAATGTTTCGAGAGGCCCGGCATCAGGAAAAATCGGGAGGCACAACAATCTACGTATGTTAACATCATTGGGGTGGGGGCTGAACAGATTTTTTTCACTACGTTAGTTAAAGTAGTGAAAATACTCACCCATGTTTGATAAAGTTGCAGAACAATGCTAGATAATTGTCATTATAGGATGCACTATCCACTATATGACAACACAGAATTCAGAGTGAAAGCTAATAATATCAAGAACTTATTTTGAAATAACTGTAAGATTATTTGCGCTGGTGTTTATATACAATCCCTTTCCCCGAAATGTTCTACCTACGCAGCCTACTCTCCTTGTGATAACTGACAAATGCTGCAGATGAAGGCATTGACGGAGATATCATTTAAGCATGAAGTTGCAAAATGTTTTGTTTACGTTATTTAGTAAGGTGTCTTTACAATGCATAAATGTAACATAAAAGCACGTTTTGTAATTGAAACACATACGAATATATGCTCACTAAATGAAGAATCTGTTCGCCACGATATTTAAAGATCTTGAAATTTCTAACTGTGATTGCCCACAATAGAAAAATTACAGTACAAATGGAAAGTTTTACTGTGTAAAAGTTCTGAATTCTTTTTATTTATTTAAATTTAAAAATCATGTCTTATGTGAAAGGATTTTTGGTAACACCCCAACATAATGTTGATAGTAGCAGTTCTATCTCTCTCAAATATTTGCTGGAATTTTAGCCCACTTCGTTGAAAATTGAAGGACTGGAAGCTCAAAGGTATGATAATCAAGATTATTTTACGATCTGTCCAACATGAAAAGGCCATATAAAAAATTTTATTTAAAAAAAAAATTAAAACAAACAAACAACTAATGTTCTTACTTTAGTGTTCTTAAGAGAAAATTTTAAACAAATATAAATATTGAGTGTCCAAAATTAGAAGCTTCTCTAGCGCAATTGCATACATAACTAACTAAACTAGTGATTTAAACATGGTTATTCGCTTTTTCCACGTCGATTAAATGAGTTTGTCGAGATATTTAAATATCTTGAAAATTCTAACTGTGATTGTCCACAATAAAAAAAATTGCAGTAGAATTTTTCTGCAGTAAAATCTTGGCATGGGCAGATGAAAATTTTTCCGCAACATCCACTCCAATTTAATTATTACGAGTGTACAACCCCTCTCCCCAGTACTATGCTAGCCGCTGTTTCTAGAGCAACTGTACTTTTTGTTTTGTTTCTTAAATAAAAAAAGTAATTTTCGGTTTTGATACAATAGTACTGCAGAACTACAACTGAACGGACCCATTCGCAAAAACATTTCCCGGGCACATTCGCAAAAAAATTCCCGGACCCATTCGCAAAAAAAAATTCCCGGGCCCTTTTGCGACCGCAAATCCGCCCCGGAATAAGAGTGCCCTAACCGCATTTCAATACTTCTCTTTTTCTCTTCCAAAATAAAATCCCAGAGAACTTAAGGAGAGAAATCATATGCCTGAAAGCTTATGGTCACTATATCCTAGTATTTACGGCACGCCTTTCGGGACACATATGTTTCCTAGTTATATTTCGTAGTTCAGACGTCAAAATAATCCGACAGTCCCTGAGTACGGATTCCCGTTACGAACAAGTCAACATATACACTGGTTTCCATAAACTAAGCAACAAACCGAAAAATCGCGATAATTCGGCGAAATATAGTCCAAATGGGACTAAATTTGCGTACGTTACGGACAAAGGCATAGAGCATCGATGTACGGAAGACAAATGAGTGGCGCTGGCAGCGCTTTATGCAAATGCGCAAGAGCTTAAAACCATCTGTTTAGGAGGGAGTCGCCAATTCATGTGAGACGGTGAATGACAAGATTTCGAGATCGCGATTTTGTTAGCATGGCTTCGAGAAGTCATTTCCCAGCGGAGTTACGCTACAGAGCGATATGCCGACACGAAGCAGGGCAACGGCAGCCGGACATTGCCAGATGGCTTAACGTCAATCGTTCTGTGGTTAGCAGGGTGCCGCGGGTGGTCTAGTGGGCAACGTTCGTGTCTGCCACGGAAGGGTCCTCAGGTTCGATCCCAGCCAGGTACGAACGCACAATCCACTAAATATCCGCCGTGCGTCGGATGGGCACGTTAAGCCGTCAGACCCCTGGTACTTCCCCCCCGGTAATAAATAAGGTCGTCTTCCTCCCCCTTTCTACTTCGCTTCCGTGTCACTTTCCTATCGGGCACTCTAGCCCAATTCTCCTAGCTTCCTATTTCTAAGGGTTGTTTAAGACCTGGGGTCAGACACTTCCTTCCTAAAAAATCAGGAAGTGGCAGCTGTTCTAGGCCATGGGTGCAGCTTCCGGAAAGTACAGCGGAGGTAGGCTAAGGGCGACGACCTCCGCGGATGACCGGTATTTGCGGCTTTCGTCACGGCGCAACAGGACGGCTACACAGATTCATTTTAGATCTGTGCTTGCGGCAGTCACCGGACGGACGGTATCAGCTCCGACGGTACGCAAAAGGTTACATGCAGGAGGGCTGTATGATCGGCGACCGGTATTATACGTACTCCTCACCCCCGCCACCGGAGGGAACGTTTATTTGGGCACGAATGCATGTGAACTGGACTCAAAATCAGCGGAGGTTCGTTCTGTTCACTATGAGTCGCGATACTGTTTACAGAGTGATTCTCGCCGAGTTTACATCTGGATAGAGGCCAATACTCGCTATCTTCCCTCTAATACCCAGGAAAGGGGCACCTATAGTGGTGATGGTGTCGGCAGGCATATCATTAAGCGGCCGTACCGGCCTCTATGTGTTGCCACATGGAAGCCGCAATTGACAATTTATGCGTTCCCAAGAATGAAAATTTGAACATCGATTAAAATAGCTTCATTTTATAACTTGGAATACCTAATATTTTCTAAAACATAAACATAATTAAGTAATCCAACATTTGTTTGTCTACTGATGTCATCAAAGTACAGGTCGCGCCATCTTTTTTCTGTTTTCAACACCACCAAATGAAACGTTATTGTTTTTTAATATAATTATGGTTATGTTTTTGAAAATGTTAAGTATTCCAAGTTATAATATGAAGTTATTTTAATCGATGTTCAAATTTCCATCATTGAGAACACACTAATTGTGAAGGAAATGTGTACAAAAGTTTTTCTATTGGAAGTATAGGAAGCAAAATTACTTGACGTCCACCTTAACAGCATGGAATATCGCTGTCGAGCCTGTATTGTTGTTCGGGGTTACCACACTTCGTATTGAAGTCCCTTTTCTTATTTCATGTTGGTACCCATTTCAAAATGTAAATGCTTTGTAGCACATCTTCTTAAGGTTTTTTTGTTGCATTTGGTCTGATAAAGCTTACCACCAAATTTCATCCGAATCGGTTGCATACTTTTTGAGTTATCACGATTTCTCCATTTGTTGCATAATTCATGGAAACTCTAAATTCTTTAAGCTCTTTTCAACCAAGTTACTCTATCATTGTGTCCATTTCTCCTGCGTAAAAAATATCCATGACATGAAGGAAAACGTGGCAAAAACTTTTCCAGGGGATCCGTCCCGCAATTCATGAACACGATCCCTGAGTAGTGATAGCAACTACAGAAGGAGAGTCGAAAGTTTTGCAATATTTGGATCACTTTATGTCTTCATACGTAACTTTACGACGAAAGCTGACTAGCATTCAAAGTATAGGCCATCGTGTTGCACCGTCTTTAGCCATCTGTCTGTCAGTTGTTCAATTCTACAGAGGGTGAGTCGAACGTTTTGCAATATTTGGATCACTTTATGTCTTCATACGTACCTTTACGACGAAAGCTGACTAGCATTCAAAGTATAGGCCATCGTGTTGCCCCGTCTTTAGCCATTTGTCTGCCAGTTCTTCGATTCTACAGAGGGTGAGTCGAAAGTTTTGCAATATTTGGATCACTTTATGTCTTCATACGTACCTTTACGACGAAAGGGGACTGGCATTCAAAGTACAGGCCATTGTGTTGTACCGTTTTCAGCCATCTGACTGCCAGTTTTTTGATTCCGCGGATGTACCAGTTCGCGTCCTTTGAGGCGAAGAACTCCTTCACCCCAATTGCCCCCTCCTTTTGGTTGTTGAAGTGCCGCTCGCGAAGGGAGTGGCCCATGGACCGGAGCAAGTAATAATCCGACGAGGCAAGCTCTGGACTATATGCTTTGTGTGGCATCAGTTTGATTCCCTCAAGTTCCTGGAATTTTGTCCGGGTTGTTCGTGCGGTATGAGACCAAGCGTTGTTCTGCTGTAGGAGAACGCGCTTTCTGTTCACCAGTGCTGGGTACTTCTCCTCCAAAACGGCATACATCCACTCCAGCTGTTCAGAGTAGAGGTTGGCGTTGATGGTCCGACCGTATAGAACAAATTCGTGATGGATTATCTCCTCAAAATTGTATCAAATGCAGGGAATCGCCTTCTGCTCGAAGCGCCCATGTTTGGCAACAGGTTCAGGAGACTTGCCCGGGCTCATCCATTGCCGTTGTGTGTTAGAATTACGGAAATAGACTCCCTTTTCATCGCACGTAACAATTCTCTTGCATCGCGGTGGTTTTCTAGGAGTTTCGTGAACACTTCCACTCGGCGGTTTGCTTCAGCTGGCGTCAGTTAGAGAGGGAGAAAGCGGCAGCTCCTGTAGGCTTTGCCGAGGTCCTGAAGGTGACGAACCAGGGTGGTTTGGGATATGCCCAGCTCTCCTGATAATCTCCTAGCGCTGGTTGTCGGATTTCCCTCTACAACCTGGCGCACGGCCTCCGAATCCAAGGTCGCGGTCTACCTGACCTTGGCTGATCGTCGAGGTTTCTGTCACATCAGCGAAATTTCTTGAACCGTCTGGTTGCGGTGCTGTGGTCCACGGAACCTTCCCATTTCACATGACAAATGTTTCGTGTTGCTTGAGCAGCGTTATGGGCTAATTCAACCTCGTCAAAAAAAGAAAAAAGAAAAAAAAAAAGAAAAAAAAAGAAAAAAAAAAGAAAAAAACAACGACAATAAAACTCCATTCGCTTTGTACTTGTATCTGTTAAAAACCAATTCCCTACGAAGTTTACCTTTTGAAACTGAACGGAAAAATCTGCATTCTAAGCAAATCCCTCTGAGCAATCAGTCCTTCACTGGTGAACCAGTTTCTTCCGTGTATTGGACTTAATATGGTACCTTGTATATCAACACAAACATAGCAGTCTGAATTCAATGCGTTGTTTCCACTATGAAATGACGGAAACACTTTGAAAGTATTATTTCTCTTAAGCATTTTGCTAGAGAAATGTCGAACGCTCTATCCCTCATAGAATTCAGAAGAGCGGATATATCCCGCAACTATGCTTTCATTGCAGCTTACGATTCTTCCTAAGTAGAAAATTGCCTTTCGACCGGAAAAAAACCCCGCTCGACAACAATGGCATTGCTGGGTTATAAGCACAGCGCTTAGCGAAGCCATTGTGCGTTCACCTGTGGTGCTACAGTTCATACCAGCCGAACGATATGAATTCATCTGACGGTTTAAAACAACACGAAGATTTTTTTGCTACATACGAGTGTATTGGGGGTTAAATTCGGTACTCTGTCTGAATCTCGACTATCAATAGATCTGTTTTTTCAGCAAATGATGCAAAACGCCGTCCACCATACAAAATATTTTTTCTCTTATTGGAAACTATCACGGGATTAAGACGCCTCGGATTAGGACGCCTCTTTCCTGCTGCTTTTAACAACAAAAAAAGTAATTTTTCGATATTGTTAGCAGGATAAAATTAAAAAAAAAAAAAAAAAAAAAAAAAAGGTAAAGCTATAAGTTGATCTGTGCTGAGACAGGTGCGGACTGGGCTGCAGGGATACCGGGAGAACCCCGGTGGGTTGCAGTATATAGATAGGCAATATATATATATATTGCAAACCATATATATACTGTATATATATATTGCTGGGTTGCAATATATATATCGATATGCTTTATGCTTACTAAAGAAAAATAAGCATATCTGCTTTAACTTCAATATTCTTGATGAAGAAAACCAAGTTATACTAAAACGGCAAAGTTTGATTACCACTTCGAAACGGCAGATTTCCTCAGAAAGAGAAAGAAAACCTATGTAGCAAATGTTCTATTGGGCCAAATACTATTTTTGGTACACCTCTTACCCTTTTCTGGCTTGCAAATTTATGCCCAGTCCCTTTTGGTTGATATCCTCTACCAGCCCGCTTTTGCCAAGGGCATTTGCAATTAAATAATCGATACAATCTAATCAAATATGATATGAGTTGTCTGGGATAAAAACTCGAAATTCATTGTGTACGTTAACGCATTGAAGTTCACCTACGGTAAAATTTTTGGTTTGCTGATATATGCTTTTCTATATATGTATATGTGTTGTCGTTGGGAGTTTTTTTTTTTTTTGGGGGGGGGGGGCAAGATCTGCATCTGTTTTACAAATCTTTGGGCCTTACGATTATATGAATTCTTGAACTGCAGTTCTGGAGAGTCTGTTTCAGTTTGAGTAAAAATACCTTTTTCATTTGAAAGTAATTAAATTTAAATAAAACTTAATTTTCGCATTCTCTAATTTCTCTCACTTTATATGTAAATCTGCTCTGAATTTCTTGTAATTCTTGACATTCTATGCTTTTTTCAAGAGATTTTTTCGTAATTATTTCATCATTGATAGGTAAGTCCTGAAAAAGAAATTAATTTTTGGCACATTTGGATTTCCGTTCTTACTGAAAGCGAAGAAACTATTAGAAATTTTGAATTCAGTTATCGCAGTAAAATTCATAAGAAATGGCAGTAAAATTCATAAGAATGGAATAACGTCTTCAACAGTGTCTCTCAGAGAATGTATCTTGCCTGTTGCTTGTGAGCAATGGAAATAATTTCGTTCTTACATTAATTTTACTAGAGATCTACTGTCTAAGAAAATGGATAAACTGTTCATTATTGTCTCAATGCAACAAACTACAATGATTCGTAGACTTGTGTTGAAAAGGTACAACAAACAATGATTCGTAGACTTGTGTTGATAAGGTACAGCAAACAATGATTCGTAGACTTGTGTTGAAAAGGTACAACAAACAATGATTCGTAGACTTGTGTTGAAAAGGTACAACAAACAATGATTCGTAGACTTGTGTTGAAAAGGTACAACAAACAATGATTCGTAGACTTGTGTTGAAAATGTACAAAAAGCAATGATTCGTAGACTTATGTTGAAAAGGTATAACAAACAATGATTCGTAGACTTGTGTTGAAAAGGTACAACAAACAATGATTCGTAGACTTGTGTTGAAAAGGTACAACAAACAATGATTCGTAGACTTGTGTTGAAAGGTAAAACAAACAATGATTTGTAGACTTGTGTTGAAAAGGTAAAACAAACAATGATTCGTAGACTTGTGTTGAAAAGGTGCAACAAACAATGATTTGTAGACATGTGTTGAAAAGGTACAACAGACAATGATTCGTAGACTTGTGTTGAAAAAACAGCAAACGGTGATGCTGATATACGTTTTTTTAGCGGTGAGATATCTCGATAATTTGTTCCAAAAGTGGACCGCACAAAGTAGCTTCCAGGGCCGTTTATGGATCGCCAGTTAGCTGCTGTACTGAGATGCAGAATTTCGGGTAGTGTTACGATAATGTTAAGTTGTTTCCGATGAAATGTTGGATTTTGCAGACTCGTGTAGTTGGCTGATAAGTTGCGAATTAGTACATCGTGCGATGTGACTTACGTAAATTTAAAGCTCCACGGCTGCCTATAAAGCACTGGCCATTTTGTCTGTAGCGTCAGCTCGAAGACGATTGTGTTACAGCGGAGAGAACGATGGATCAGAGCCAAATACGCGTCACTTAAGTATAAACTTGGACACAGTGCATCGACGGAAGCTTTCAATATAGAATTAGGGGAAGGGAATGGATGCAAAACACACGTTGATTTGCTAATCCTGTTTTGCGGTATGAGATTTTAGCAGGAACCACGCGGTAGACCAGAAGAAGCTATCGATGATGACAAGTTGGAGGCCTTGATTGAATCCGACCCACGTCAAAATGTACGAGAATTTAGCGAGGTGCTCGGAGTACCCAATGCAATTATTTCCCGATATTTAATGGCAGTAGACAAAGTGAAGATGGATACATGGGTTGACAGCTTGCATGGGTTGACAGCTTGATGGATACATGGGTTGACAGCCACATGGGTTGAGAGCTGGCATTAGTCTCTAACCTCGGGCCCTTACTTTTCCATGATAACGCGAGACCCTTCCATGTTGCACGCCAGACTATCCAGAAGCAGTGTCAGTTGTGGTACGATACCTCGCTTCAACCGCCGTATTCTCCTGATTTGTCCCTTACGGATTATCACTTCTGCAAGTACCTGGTAAGGACGTTGCCAAGAGGATGCGAGGGTGGGCTCAATTTGTCGTACCCACCCTGCTGCCCACCCAGTTCAAAATGTGCCATTTTTCAATATATTTAATTTTAAAATACACTATATTGACAAAAGTCACCGGACACCTAGAAGAGAAACACAACATAGCATTTATTCACATACATTAGTATGGTGTCGGTACACCTTTGGCCTTAATACATGCACTGACCCTTCGAGACATGCTTTCGACAAGGTTTTGGAACACAGCGATAGGTATGCGCTTCCATTCAGTCGTAATGTTTTAAAAAAATTGAACAAATAAAAAGTTGAACAAATGAAAAATTTGTTCCAAATTTTTATTTGTTCAAACAAATTTTTTTTTTATTTGTCCAAATCTTTAAAAAAATTGTTCCAAATACCGGCTACATTTTGGCGTGGGGGTTAACAACCTATCATCCGTTTTGAGGAAAGACCGCCCAAGAACCGATGACTCACAGAGGTGGGGTGTTTATTATATCCCACTATTGGACAAATAATCGCATGAGTGTATTAACTATTATATAGACCCCAATCGGCGGAAACTGTGCCTCAGGCTGCAGGAACATAAATATAGTTTAAAATCAAGCCATATCTGTACAGCAATTACCAAGTGCATTGATTCGGAAGATTTAATCCCTGATTGGGACAATGCCAAAATTTTAAATACACTAATAAACCGCCGAAAGAAAAACAGAATCAACCATCCTTACCCAGGGATTCGAACCCAGCCCCACCGTTGGGCGGATGATCAGAAGCGGTCGCCTAGACCACTGCGCTGCATCGTCGTACCACAAAATAAAATATTTATAACGCGTTTTATTTGAGATATTCTTAATAATTGATCTTATAAATATTTATAGCCGCCCAAGTGGCGCAGTGGTCTAAGCAATGGCTTCTGACCTGTCTTCCGCGATTGATCCGGGTTCGAATCCCGGTGTGGCATGGAGGTTGTGTTTGTTTTACGGCGCTAGCTCTCTCCCTTCCGTGGAACCAGTGACCCTAAATTAAGGACGGGCGACTGCTTTATAGACCACTGAGTTGCTCTCACGGTAGTCGTTAAACTTCCAATCAAAAAGAATATATATACAATATATATTCATGTTCCGACTTTCGGTCTAGTTTAGGCCGAATAATCGGAATTTTTCTGTAACATTTTATTAACTTCTTGTTTACCACTCAGGAACATATACATAATTTTTTTTCGGGGCGACAAAAAACGGAAGTTTTTTAAATCTGCCAGAACAGAATAAAAGTTAATAAAGAATAGAAGAAACAATGAAAACCTTTTTTCAAATGATCCATTTTTATTAAATTAGCGCATTTTATGTTTCTAAGTCGCATTTTAACTAAAACCATAAAAAAAAAATTAAGCACTTTCGGAGGGAGGGGGGGCTTTGAGTCCCCCTCCAAATACGCTCCTGTTACCGCTAGAAGAATAGTGATTTTAGATCCAAAATGGCGGTCTGAAACCGTTTGGTCCCCTCGGTGGCGCAGTGCTCTAAGCGCTGGCTCGTTACCATTTGCCCGAGAAGGATCCGGGTTCGAATCCCGGTGAGTCATGGATGTTGTGTCCCTCCCTTCCCTGGAACCAGTGGCCCTAAATTAGGGACGGGCGACTGCTTATAGCCCACTGAGCTGCTCACGGTGAACATTAAACATCCAACCAAAAAAAAAAAAAAAATAAATAAAGCAATCGGAAAAAAAAAATTACCATTTGCCCGAGAAGGGTCCGGGTTCGAATCCCGGTGAGGCATGGATGTTGTATTGTCGTACGGCATTGGTTCTTTCTCTTCTCTGGAACCAGTGACCCTAAATTAGAGACAAGCGACTGCTTAAAGCCCATTGAATTGCTCACGGTGGTCGTTAAATCTTCAATGAAAAAAAAAAAAGCTGTTCGTAGGTCGATGTCTGGAAGGCGACGAAAAAATTTTGAAATGTCAAAATTTTCAAATTTTTTTGAAAGTATAAAGCATGAGAAAAAATTGGAAAGTTAAACAACGAAAAAAAATTAAAAAGTGGAAAAAAATAAGGCGAATTATAAACGGATACGAGAATCGGGTTTCTTCCTCGGGCCTGTAGCTCTTTTTGAAGCAGGATAGGCAACACGAATTTTATTTTTCTAATCTAACGGCTGCAGCCCAAACCATGGATAGACAAGTAGACACAGCTGACGACCACAGAGCACATCCAAACTCGAGAACCTACTGGACGCTTCCATTGCAAGAAGTTTCCAGAACTTTCCATTTTCATGTTTATGCAGAATCAGCTTCTGCAACAGTACATGTGATAAATTCGAAGCGATCTAAGCAAAGGTTTATCCCTTTTACGGACATGTAGAACACATGGATAAGTGGTTGACAAAGAAGCCAACGGCGACGCTAAAACTTGTGATTAAACAAAAAATAGAAAGAACCGTCAATCAAAGAAAAGCAATCGAAGTCGACGAAGAACTTATCGATGAGTCCGAACACACGTCCTTAAAATTAAATTTCGACCACAACAAATTGACGCAGTTCTGTCTGTCTGTTCAACAAACGCATCCAACTGATGTCTACTGACGCTTTGAAGGTGCCCTTTTTTGTGTTCGCACATCTGTAAAGTTGGATTTTCAGCGATGGTAGGAATCAAAAATAAATTTTAAAACATTCTGTGTTTGTCAAACCCCTTTCTCTTGAAATTGACTGGAATCGACGTGGACGTCAATGACGTCATCAACAAGAACCGAAAACAAGCGCACTCCTCATTACGAGAAATAGATCAGTTTTTGTAAAATTATATTCGTTCTGTAAAACTGTATGCAATAATAAATGAAACATGCAGTAATAAAACATAATTAAATAAAAAAATATCCTCGCGCCGCCCTCATGTCGGGTCGCAAAAATTTGTAGTTCTAAAAATTTGGTCGTGGTTCTAAAATGTTTGGGAAGCACTTCTGTAGACAATAACTTACTTTTACACGTGGGCACGTAACTAAAATGGAATTGCTTGAAGGTAGCTTGTTTTTGTCATATATTTACAAGATGACAGAAATAAATTCCAGAATCAAAGGACATGATAGAGCATCATTAAAAGGAAAAGTGTGCCTCGCGGATTTAATTTCCTCTGTTACATGAAAAGTGTATGTCTTATCGGAGTTGTGAAGGCCGTCCTGTACTATTTTTGAATGAAGGTTATATCTTTCAAGGTAATCTCAAATTCTCTTGGTATTTAAGACACTTCTTTCTTTCTTTTTTTTTTTTTTTTTTTTTTTATGACGAGTATCATCCAGACAAAAACATTTTAAACGTCTGTGGAACAAAATAACCTTCTCCTTGGGCGAACACGTTCACTACAGAAAGCGGAAAATAAAAAAATAAATATCGTCCAGAAAACAAGTTTTTAGGACGCGCGTATCACTTCCTGATTCATTTAATTTCCGAAATAATTCTGGCTCAGTACGAGTAATTTTGATAGATTTGTTCGCCATCTCAATCTCCAGGATGTTATTTCATCATCACCATCATCATTGTCAACCATTATCAATCCACTGCTGGACGAAGGTCTCCCCAAGTTTCCTCCACAACGGTCTGTCTTGTGCCAGTCTCCTCCATGTCACTCCCGCATGCTTTCGAATTCCATCCACCCATCTCCCATGTGGTCTTCTTCTGGGTCTTTTCCCGTCCCTTGGAATCCAATCAAAAATTTCAGCTGTCCATCGATGGTCTGTCCTTCTGGCAGTATGTCCAGCCCATTGCCATTTCAGGGATTTAACTCTGATCATGATGTCTTCCACTCTTGTCATTTTTCGGATCCACGAGTTTCTCTTCTTATCTCTTCTGGTTACACCAAGCATGCACCTCTTCATGCTACTTTGAGTTGTCTGCAGCCTTTGTATGTCTCTTTTAGTTAAGGTCCACGTCTCTGCACCATACGTAAGCACTGGAAGGATGCATTGATCAAACACTTTTCTTTTAAGACATAAAGGCATATTGCTCTTGAAAATTATGCTGTTTCTTCCAAAAGCTCTCCAGGCAAGTTTTGTACGCCGATTAATTTCTTCATCAATGTGACCCTCACTTGATATCTGCTGTCCAAGATAAACGTACGTGTCTGTTATCTCCAGCTTTTCTCCATTAATCGATAAATCTTCATTTCTTGTAAAGTCTGAATTATCGGAGTTGTTATGTTATTTCATCATCATCATTGTCAACCATTATCAATCCACTGCTGGACGAAGGTCTCCCCAAGTTTCCTCCACAACGGTCTATCTTGTGCCAGTCTCCTCCATGTCACTCCCGCATATTTACGAATTTCATCCACCCATCTCCCATGTGGTCTTTTTCTGGGTCTTTTCCTGTCCCTTGGAATCCAATCTAAAATTTCGGCTGTCCATCTATGGTCTGTCCTTCTGGCAGTATGTCCAGCCCATTGCCATTTCAGTGATTTAACTCTGATCATGATGTCTTTCACTCTCGTCATTTTTCGGATCCACATGTTATTTACTTACAGGTAAATGACACCCAACAGATAATTTGTCTTTGTATACCTACACCGATTAGTCATTACATTATGACCACCTCCCTAATAAGCTATATGCCCCCTTTAGCTCGCAAAACAGCGGCCACTCGGCGAGGCATCAATTTGTTGAGGTGGCGATTGGTATCCTGGGGTATTTATTAGGTTCCATAATGTCAAAAGCAGGTTCTCCAGTTCTCGTACATTTCGGGATGGGGGTGATTTAGCGTGAACACGCTTTTCCAAGTCGAATCACAAATGTTCGATTGGGTTCATGTTAGGTGAATTCGCGAGCCAGGGAATTGACAGAAAGTCACCAGAATGTTCTTGGAATCACCCCTTGACGATTCTGGTAGTGTAGCATTGCGCGTTTTTCTGTTGGCAATAGCCATCACCAGCAGGGAACACAGTTGCCATGAAGGTGTAAACTTGGTCCGCAACGATGTACAGATACCTGACAGCTGCCAGGGATTTTGATATTGGGATAATGAGGCCTAAAGTGCTCCATGAAAACATCGCCCACAGCATAACACCGCTGCCGCCGGTCTGTTTCCGCCCAACAGTGCATCCAGGTACCATAGCCTCCATTGGTAATAGGTGTATCCGAGCTCGGCTGTCTACGTGAGGCACCAGGAATCTTGATTCGTCAGAACAGGCCACTTTCTTCCAATCATCCACGGTCCTATCTCGATGATCTTGGGTCCATTTCTTGCGTTGTTGCCGATGACGTGCAGTGAGCGTGGGGACCCGGCTGGGGTTTCGGCTACGCAGGCCCATGCGTAGAAGGCTGCGAGGAATTGTGCGGTGCGACACATTGCCCTGATCACCATTGTTGCATCTGCGGGTGATTTGTCGCACTGTTGCCCTGCGGTCGCTGTGAACAATGCGCTACACTCTCCGCTCCCCTCTGGCATCAGTGAGCTGCATGCGACACACGACAGGACGACGGTTCATTGTTTGGCCATCTGTGCACCACTTTTGATACCTACTCACTACAGCAGCACGTGAACAACCCACAAGCAGCGCCGTTTCCAAGATCGTAGTTCCGAGGTGCCGTGCCATCACAATTTATACTTTATCGAACTCCGATAAATCGGCAGTTTTTCCCATTCTGACTCCGAACACTCTACTAACCGAAAGCCGGTCCTCGGGTTGTATTTATACTGCTCTGTGAACTTCACCTGCGTCATCGTTCGGTCTCTAGGCGCGACCATTTCTCTAGGCTGGGGTGGTCATAATGTAATGACTCATCAGTGTATATTGATTAAAGAAAGATGTCCTAGTTGTTTAGAGCATTGCAGCACTGCCCGGGTTTCACAGGCAATATTTTGCCGAAATTGTCCCGGACAAGTATATAAAAGTGCAACATTTTTTTCATTTGGAAAAATGACACCTCTGCGTTAACTAGAGCCAAAAGATTCGTCTTTAAATATGTATTCGTTGATTAAACAGAATTATGTAAATTGAGTTTTGAAAGTGAAATATGTAAATTGGGTTTTTAAAGATTTGTTGGAGTAGAAATCTTTTTGTTGGGTATTTCATTTTTATTAAGAACATTACGTTTAACATTACAGAAAACAAATACTTAGTTCAATTTCATGAAACGCCAAGTTCAGATTCGCAAAGAAAGACTTTTTTTTTTTTTTTTTTTTTTTTTGATTGGAGGTTTATCGACCACCGTGAGCAACTCAATGGGCTATAAGCAGTCGCCCGTCCCTAATTTAGGGTCACTGGTTGCAGGGAAGGGAGAGAGCCAGTGCCATAAGACAAACACAACATCCATGCCTGACCGGTATTCGAACCCGGACCCCTTTCGGACGAATGATCAGAGGCCATCGCCTTAGACCACTGCGCCACCGGGGCGGCGAAAGAAAGACTTGAAGAACTATAATCGGGTTTGGGAATAAGTAATGAGTCTCATCTGTTGGCCTTAATATTAGCCTCTATTAATTACAGCTGGCTTTGAATTTGATGCACACTTCGGTATGAGATGAATTTAAAAAAAAACCGAATTGCATTTTTTAATGATAATTATGCGTAACATTATGAACAAATTTGCTGGGAAGTTTACAGATATTAAAATGTTACATTTTCTTAATGTTTTTACCCAAAAAGTTTCTTCAGAAAACATTTGATACTTTTTTAAAATATGAAGAGAAAGAAATTATAGAAATGTACAATTTCTTAAAAATTTCGTTGCCTCAAGATACAGTTAAGGCTGGGTGGAATTTTTTAATTCATTCCAGGTGCCAAAAATTAAGCATGATGAAAGAGATATTGTAATAAATAATGGCGTAAAGTCGTTCTACATTGCAAAAACCTTTTCACGAGCCATTTTGTGTGAATTCTTCGGTGAATTAATGAAGCATATTACGGATAAAACGTTTTCTGTGAAATGATTGAAAAAAAAAACAAAAAACAAAACAGGATTTTACGAATTTTTCATACGCCAGGAAAATTTTGAAGTTTCAGAATGCTTTCCGCAATTCCTTTTGTATAATAACAGTAAATTTCCGTTTTTTAGAGGTGTTAACGGAAAGTTGTAATTCTTTTTTTTATTAAGGGTTTAACGACCACCGTGAGCAACTCGATGAGCTATAAATAGTCGCCTGTCCCTAATTTAGGGCCACTGGTTCCAGGTAAAGGAGAGAGCCTGTGCTGTATGACAAGCAAAATATCCATGCTTCACCGGGATTCGAACCCGGACTCATCTCGGACGAATAATCAGAAGCCAGCGCTTAGACCACTGCGGAGCATGAGCAGCTTGTTGCTTCGGAAACCTTTCTGCAATTTGCTTCGTGTGCTAACGGGAATATTTCCTTCTCAATATTTTTGTGTCTATATGACGGAAAATTTATGGTAACGAGCGATTCGCGGGATACTTGAGGCTTGATTAACTATTAAATTTCAGTCGTCTGTCAGAGAATCTGATTTTGAACTTCTGAAGCGAGATCGTTTATTGTGGATAGCTTATTGCGGGCAATTTTGGTTATTGTGGCACCGGATATTCCTCCACCCTCTCCCCCATTTTGGACACCAGCTATTATACTGGTGGTTGTAAATTAGCTGGGCAAAAAGAAAACTGTATTGTGCAGAATTAGAAGGAGGTATATGCTAATAAGTACGAATTACATATATACACTGAAGAGCAATTGAATTAGAGACAGCTGGCGTTATGCAAATGCGGCGCTGTGGGCGTCCCTGTAAACAGAAACGACATGGCGTATGCAGCGATCCGACAATATAAGGAGTGATGCGACGGGAATCAGTAAGAGTCGGACGCAGTATGGGTAAGGCGAAGGATCTAAGCGCATTTGATCGTGGGCAAATTGTCGGGCCCCGAAGAATGGGTCACTCCATCTCAGAATCGTGCAGGCACTGGGATTTTCACGAGCCACTGTGTCACGGGTGCACCGTGAGTACATCGAATCCGGTAAAACCATCCCTGCAAGGGCCAACTGCCGTGGACAACAGCGTGTGGATGAGCGGGGTCATCGTCGGCTAGCTCGCATTGTAACAGCGGAAAGACGGGCCACAGTGCAAGAAATCACTCGGCAATTTAACGCTGGTGCGCAAAAGCGTGTAAGCAGCCACACCATCCAGAATCATCTCCTTGCTATGGGGTACAAAAGCCATCGTCCCACGAGGGTACGCTGCTGACAGCACATCACAGGGTGCAAAGATTAGCATGGGCGCGGGAACATTGCCACTGGACCCTAGACAAGTGGGAAAATGTTGCATGGAATGATGAGTCGAGATTCACGTTGGTACATGCGGATGGCAGGATACGAGTACGGCACAAACCACATGAAGCGATGGATCCTTCTTGCCAGCAGGGTACTCTTCAAGCTGGTGGGGGTGGCATTCTTGTCTGGGGACTGTTTACGTTGACTGAAATGGGACATCTGGTACGTGTGGCATTGTCCCTCACAGGTCAACGTTACCGGGATATCCTGGACGATCATTTGCTATCGTTTGTGCGTCTTCAACATCCCACTAGGGACCTCATCCTGCAACAAGGCAATGCAGCTCCCGAACTGTATCCGAATGATTGGATGAACACTCCACCGACGTTACCTAGCTTCCTGGGCCAGCTAGCTCACCTGACCTCTATCCCATCCAGCACATGTGGGATGCCATCGAGAGAGATGTTCGAGGCTCTCATCCCCCTCCATCAAATCTTCGTGAACTGTGGGAGCTTGTTCAGGGGTCGTGGATCCGTATGGCTTCCCAACGCTTCCGGTGTCTTGTCGAGTCCAGGCCGAGACGAATCGCCGCCGTCATCAGGGCGAAAGGTGGTGGTACACGTTACTAGACAGGTATATCTAATTCAATTGCTCTTCAGTGTAGTTAAATACACCAAGTTTACCTTTTTTTTTTTTTTTTTTGACAAATGCTCGATGTAGCTTACCTTGGTCAATCTGCAAATGTTCCATCTGTAAATCAGTTCTTCCCACATTGCTGTCAGTATGCTGGCATCGACCAATGCTAGTGCAGCTGTGATTCTTGATTTGAGTTCGGGATGGAAGGTGAACCTGATCTTTAACGAAATCCCATAGACCGACGAAATCTTGGGTCGTTAAGTCAGGTGAATGGGGCGGAGGATGCAATTGAGCTTCCGTGACCATCAATCCAAACTGGGACTTCAGCATCGAGCTAAGAAGTGACGTCCTTGTGGTAGTGAGGAGACGCCCTGGTAAATGAAACCTCCTTCCATTGTTTCCTTGAGGATTGGCATTAGGTAAATCTGAAGCATGTCCAGGTATGCGATTCCGGTAACAGTTATTTCAGCAAAGAAAAATGGGCCAAAAACGGAAGCACAACTCACGGCACAAGGCAACGTTTATCTTGGGACTGTACCTTTCATGTTCCAAGATGGTATGGGGATTTTCTGATCCCCAAAGCCTCACATTGTGTCTATTCACTTTGCCATTCAAGTGAAAGGTCGCCTCGTCACTGAACACCAACTTCGACAAGAAGTCATCATCAGCTTCCATGCGATTTAACATGTCACTACAAAAATCTGCTGTCAACTTTTTGTCGCTGTCCTTCAGAGCTTGAACGAGCTGCAATTTGTAAAGGCCTAAATTTCAGACGTTTCCGTAGGAGTTTTGGAACTCCAAGCTCCAGACCTGCTCGTGCCGTCGATTTACGGTGGTTTCGCAGAAATGCTGCTCGCACTGCGTCCACCGTCTCCTCGGGAATTCCAGGTCTGCCTTGGCCGCTCTTCCTATGAGCCACACATCCAGTCTTGGTAAATCGGTTGTACCCACGCTACAATATTGTCTCTTTTCGGTGCGGTTTTCCCGTATTCTTGGCGAAAATGTCTTTGCTCTTGTGTTGCTGAATGGCCAAACCCCCTACCATCAAATTACTTTTAAAATGAATAAAAAATACGTATATGTAAACCATAACACACATCAGGAAAATATACAAGCATTGCTTCTTCCTCATTTATGAGCTTTGCCCCGAGTCGTCTTTGATCACACATGTGCGTAGCTTGGGATAAAGGAGAACCTCCCAGAACACCGTTGTTCAGGAACTCAAACCATCCATGTTGGGTCGTGTTAGGACCATAACTAGAATCTAGTTTCAGGGATGGGGGAGGTTTAAAAAATGTTCCAGAGCAAAAATATAATCTATTTATCTATCAGGGCCGTCACTAGGCCTTTGTTACGGTATTTAGAAAAGAAACCCCTATTCTACAGCAAAAAATCTATCTGTCTGTCTGTGTATCTAATCACTTAAAAAAAATAACCTCTTTAGTTTTTAGTACGTTAGTATTAATTAGCGAGTAATGACACCTGAACTTGCTCAGTAATAACAGAAAAACAGACTGAACAATATGATACAGAGATCACATGAAAACAACAAAAGGAGACATTGTAACCGGGGCTTCCATATTTATCAGAAGCGAGATTCTGTAGCCATTTTTAGAGATAGTAGTAATTTTCTTTCAATTCCCGCCATTTGGATGGGAAGGGCAGCGAACAGGCAAAGTACTTTTTTTCCCACGTGTCGCAGCAGAGGGGGTGTTAGATTTATAGTTCCGTTGATGTAAAAAGAAATGAAACTGGACATTATTGCTTTTCAGCTGTCCCAAGCAAAGCAGCGAAGCGAGTAGAGGGGGCCAGCGAGCCAATTAATGAATCTTGCGTTTTTCGGAGAGGAGGCATTCTTAGGGTGTGGCTTTGCTTAAGAGGAATTCGTCGGACTTGACACGGGGGAGAGTTTTGGTTCGGGGGTTGGCTATCGGAGAAGAAAAGAGCAGAGAGAACTCGGTGGCAGAAGGTCGACGAAACAGGAGATCTTGAGCGGGGGTGCTAGTATCGAGGGGAAAAAGGAGGGAGGAAGGAATGATGCTGATGATAGAGGAGACGGAAAGAGATCATGAGGGGTGAATATGTAGAAGGAACGGAGATCAGGACAAGGCTTAAAGACATTCCCCGTAACATCTGAATAAAAGTCTTCCTCACTGCAAAATTTAGCCTGAGTATTTGTCATTTTCTTGTAGGACTTCCGTCCACAGTGAGTAGAGTTTAGGTCCCAGCCACCTACAGCGAGATCGCCTTTTGGGCAGGACATAGAAACGGAAGGAATGAGAGCAAGTCTAGCGACTTTGACAGAACATTTTGTAGTGAGATTAGAGTACAGTAGATGGCGCCACCGTACAAGTACGATATTGCACATAGAGGGGTGAGAGAATTTCAGGGAGGGGGTATAGGAAAGGATACCCATTTAACCAGTGGGTCCAGCTTGGGGGCCGTCACTTAACGTGCTCGTCCGATGCACGGCGGATATTCAGCGATTGTTAGTAAATCACACCATCTCTGAAAGATTTAGCCTCAGTCGATTCACTCTTTTATGCTTTGTATTGTATTCATCTGCTCCAGTTGGGAGAATTACGGATTATACCACCGATACCGAACTTACTGCAAAGGAAGCATCAAACGAACCCTCCACACAGGGTACTGTAATAGAACGCAGCACCAAGCCCTGTAATATTTGAATAATTTAGCCTCAGTCGATTCACTCTTCCATACTTTGTATTGTATTCATCTTCTCCAGTTGGGAGAATTACGGATTATACCACCGATACCGAACTTACTGCAAAGGAAGCATCAAACAAACCCTCCACACAGGGCACTGTAGTAGAACTCAGCACCAAGCCCTGTAACATTTGAATAATTTAGCCTCAGTCGATTGACTCTTCCATACTTTGTATTGTATTTATCTGCTCCAGTTGGGAGAATTACGTATTATACCACCGATACCGAACTTACTGCAAAGGAAGCATCAAACGAACCCTCCACACTAGGCGCTGTAATAGAACTCAGCACCAAGCCCTGTAATATTTGAATAATTTAGCCTGAGTCAATTCACTCTTCTATACTTTGTATTGTATTTATCTGCTCCAGTTGGGAGAATCACGGATTATACCACCGATACCGAACTTACTGCAAAGGAAGCGTCAAACGGACCCTCCACACAGGGCGCTGTAATAGAACTCAGCACCAAACCCTGTAACAACAGGATGAAGGCAAGTACAGTCTGAAAAATGAAAATTATAAAAAAGTTTAAATCTCCGTCAGGAAGTTGATTTTAAAAATTCCGGTAACGATGGATGAAGCCATACCAAGGAATTTTGACGTTGAATTAAATGTCTAACAGTTGCTATCAGAGCAACTATTAGTACTTGCGTCTCTCTCAACACGATAAAGAAATAAGTGATCTCAGAAACACCTAATAATAGAACAATTCTGATTAATAAAGTGTCAGACACAGAGTCTCCTGTACTTTTATAAATTTGTTACTGCTGACCCAAGTGGGTGTAGTGAGAAAAAAATGTCCTTGGTTTATCTAAGGAAATAACAGAAACAATTTGTAAAAAATCAATGAAAAGAAGATAATGGCAACTTCAGTTGATCTAATAACTTACGATAAATAAGAAAAAAAATCCCAAAATATTTCGGTGGGCGGGGCGGTTGGACCCTAAAAACCCCTCCTCTAGATACGGCCATGGCCCCTACGCTAGTCTTCACTGCCTAAATACAGCGTGCGTGATACGCTGTTTCCTGTTCAAATGCTTAGCTTCTCTTTTGCTTAATAATTAGTTTCTCTGTCTTTCGAAAGCGTAGTCCTAACATCTATTTGGAATGAAATATCTTTTGCAAATCAGCAGCGTTGGTCTATTGCGAAACAAGGAAAGAAGATCAGTAGTAATTTCTTCCTCCTTGAACATTATTATCTCTAAGGCATTGAGCGAAATGGTAAAGGCAATCTGCTTTCAAGGATGTTTTTGTGCTTATACTCGCGTAGGATGTTTACATGTGCGTCATTTATTTCATAAGACGGAGCTAATGGTTCTAAGTGTGCTATGTAGTTGAAATTAGCCAACATAATGAGTATGCCCTCATATCAAAACTAGACGTAAAAAAAAAAAGAAAAAAAAACAGGTTTTCCAGTAAATGCTCGATTAATTTGTGATGAAACGTGCAAATAATGTATTGACAAAATTAGTAAAATTAGCTATAACTTGGGTACACTATATTTATCTTTGAATAGAGTTTCTTAAATTAACAATAACGCATTGAGTGTTAGAACCGAGAAGTGTTGGGATATACAAATGGAGTACCTTGTCTTTTGTGTAAGCTCTTAGGCAAAATATCTGATCTTTGGGAAAGTTAATATATTGCAGGTACACGAGCGTATGAAGTTGTTCCTCAATGTAGAGAACGCACACACACACGCACACAAAATCGAGAGAGTGCCCTGGTACTCTTTGTAGATAATTTGTGCTATATATCTATCGCATGTCAAAATCTTTGCGGGCATGACATTAAACGAGTCATTCGAGAGTATACATTTATTTACCTACAACACATTGCATTTATTCGCGTCACTAACGACCACATCGAACTACAGTATCGTATATACACTGAAGAGTAATTGAATTAGAGACAGTTGGCGTTATGCAAATGTGGCGCTGTGGGCGGCCCTGTAAACGGAAACGATACGACGTATGCGGCGATCCGACAATATAAGGAGTGATGCGACGGGAATCAGTAAGAGTCGGACGCAGTATGGGTAAGACGAAGGATCTAAGCGCATTTGATCGTGGGAAAATCGTCGGGGCCTGACGCATGGGTCACTCCATCTCGGAAGTCGTACAGGCACTGGGATTTTCACGAGCCACCGTGTCACGGGTGCACCGTGAGTACATCGAATCCGGTAAAACCATCCCTGCAAGGGCCAACTGCCGTGGACAGCAGCGTGTGGATGAGCGGAGTAATCGTCGGCTAGCTCGCATTGTAACAGCGGGTAGACGGGCCACAGTGCAAGAAATCACTCGGTAATTTAACGCTGGAGCACAAAAACGTGTAAGCAGCCACACCATCCAGAACCATCTCCTCGCTATGGGGTACAAAAGCCATCGTCCCACGAGGGTACGCTGCTGACAGCACATCAGAGGGTGCAAAGATTAGCATGGGCGCGGGAATATCGCCACTGGACCCTAGACATGTGGAAAAATGTTGCTTGGACTGATGAGTCGAGATCCACGTTGGTACATGCGGATGGCAGGATACGAGTACGGTGCAAACCACATGAAGCGATGGATCCTTCTTGCCAGTAGGGTAGTCTTCAAGCTGGTGGGTGTGGCATTCTCATCTGGGGACTGTTAACGTGGACTGAAATGGCACCCCTGGTACGTGTGACATCGTCCCTCACAGCTCAACGTTACCAGGATATCCTGGACGATCATTTGCTCCCGTTTGTGCGTCTTCATCATCCCACTGGGGACCTCATCCTGCAACAAGACAATGCACTGTGCCATCGCTCCCGAATTGTATCCGAATGGTTGGATGAACACTCCACCGACGTGACCTCGCTTCCTTGGCCAGCTAGGTCATCTGACCTCAATCCCATCGATCACATCTGGGATGCCATCGGGAGAGATGTTCTAGGCTCTGACCCCCTTCGATCAAATCTTCATGAACTGTGGGAGCTTGTTCAGGGGCCGTGGATCCGTATGGCTTCCCAACGCTTCCGGTGTCTTGTCGAGTCCATGCCGAGACGAATCGCCGCCGTCATCAGGACAAAAGGTGGCGCTACACGTTACTAGACAGGTATCACTAATGCAATTGCTCTTCAGTGTGTTAACCCGTAAGTGGCGTCGCGCATATTTAGTACGTAAACAGCGTCGTGCCGTCCAGGGGACCGTTAAACGTACTGCACCCTAGATAAAAACCTGTTGTAGAAAGAACAGTATTAATTACTGTTTTGTAACACTCTGAGACCCACATGTAAGAAACAAATTTTTAATATTTTAAAACTTTGTCACTGAAAATCACGCAATTTGTTGGAACACAGAAATTTTAATCTGAATCATATACAGTGAGTGGTCACTTTATTGTGATCGCCCCCTCAGTACTTCGTTGGACCACCTTTTGCCTTTAATACTGCGTCGATTTTTTGTGGCATGGACTCCACGAGATGTTTATAGGTGGTTTGTGGAATCTGAGACCATGCTTGATGAATAGCACTTTCCACGAGTGTGAGATTGCAGGGTTGTGTATCCAGCTGTCTGATTGCTCGTTCAACTTTATCCCACAAATTCTGAATGAGGTTGAGATCTGGAGATTGTGAAGGCCACCTAAGCAAAGTAAATTCACCGGAATGTTCCTGAAACCAATCCTGTACAATACGAGCTCTATGGCAGGACGCATTATCTTGTTGAAAGTAGCCATCGCCATTGGGATAAACCATTCACATGACAGGATGTACTTAGTCCGCAACGATGTTTAGATATGATGTGCCAGTCAGACACGAATTAATGGGTCCAAAGCATGCCAGGAAAACATTCCCCAAACCAAAACGTTGCCTCCACCAGCTTGAAGGGTTGTAGCAATGCATTTGGGGTCCATGCTTTCGTGTTGTTTCCGCCAAATTCTCATTTGTCCCTCGGCATGGTGCAACTGAAAACGTGATTCATCGGACCACATAATTTGTGTCCAATTATCGTCTGTCCAATCCTTGTGCTCCTGTGCGAACTGGAGACGTTTTCTCTTGTCAAATGCAGACAGCAAAGGTGTTCGAACAGGCCTTCGGCTGCCATATCCCATCCGATGCAGTGTACGGTGAACAGTGCGTGCAGAGATCATTTGAGGGGATCCTTGATTAAGATGGCCTGTAATTTACTGCATTGTTGCCCTTATGTTGTCAGTTATCAGTCTGGACACTCTCCGTTCCACCCGAGCAGTAACAAGTCGATGACGACCACACGTTGTACGTAGATACCCAGTTTTTTGGCTGACCGTCCAGTCTTTAAACACTTTAGCAACTGCTTTTATGGAAGATTTCACGAATGCGGTGGTTTCGATGATACTCGCTCCATGGCTCCGAGCTCCTACAATCATCCCACGTTGAAAGTCCGTCAAATCGCATTTTTTACCCATCTCGTTACCCCAAAATCACTTCTACTACTGTTGCAGGCACTAAGCTTTCCCTTTTTATACTAGTCTCGCCCTCTGGTGGTAACAGCGTGCAGCCATAGCTCATTTGCTTAAAACTGTCAGGTGGTTATCATAAAGTGGCCACTCGGTATATAATGTTTTAAATGCTCTAAAAATAATAATGTAATGCGTACACTTCTAAGACTGTGCATATCTGCTGTTCATGAAATATTCTTCATAAAAACTATTAGGTCCCTCCAGCTAGAATTTCTAGAAAACTGCAAACTTTCAACCGTTCAGCTTTCGAAATCGGAGTTTGTACACTCGAGATATATTTTTGGCAACACTCCAGTCATGCTGGTCTATTGCAGGATGAACACAAGTAGGCAGTTTTGCGCTTCTTTGCCGCTAGACATAGAAAGCATGTTTTTCTATTTTCTCTTTTTTCTATTTTCAACTTTTCATCCTTTTTTCCCTTTCCTAATCTGCTCCTCTTTCCTGTTTCCAAGGATACGTTTCATGGACAACCGCAATTATCTTGAAAGTCTCATGTTATCCAATCTCACTTATATACATATGTATATATGGATCTATTAGATCCTTAGCTAGAGGTTTCATTAAATCCAACCGTGATAGAGGATCCAGATTATTATGAGACTGATACAGAATATATGTGTCCGCTGTATATATATACACCTAATATTCGAAAACATACAGCGGTCGGCCAACGTCTAGTGCGATGACTGGAGCTATAAATACTACATTTTTAGCACGTCTTTTGTTAAAAAAAGGTCGTGCTTATGTTATCGGTTTGTCCGTCCGTCTGTAGACACCATATCTCTGCAATATTAGTCCGATTTAAAAATATTCTTTTTGCATCGGGAAGCGCGAAATACGCGAATGAAGATCTTTTATTTCGTTTCTTTTTTTTACGATGTACAATTTCACCGCTAGAGGGAGTAAACGCAGATGATGTCGAATTCAAAATACATTTTATTCCATATATTTGCTTCTAAACATCCGATTAAAAAAAATATTTTATCTTTCGATTCCATTTATGTCGAAAAGAATTCTAGCTATTAAATGCAGAAGAAACATTGGTGCACGTAGATCCATTAGGATGAATACCGTCTTAACACGATTTTAATGATCTTAAAATATGAAATATATACGCATTAAAATACATTAGAACTTCCAAGACGACAGTCGCCTCATCATCAGGTGTGAGCGGATTTCCCAAACTGTTCAGTATAAATATTAGTAGTGCACCATAACAGCAATCGACGTAACAGAATCTTGCGTTATACACGCCATCTATACCGGTGGTAAACCACGATCGAAACGACACCACATTACAAATCGAAAACATGATTGCTATTGCAATATTAAACATTAAAACCTTATAATGAATATAGCTTTTACTAAGCTAAATTATAATGAATATAATGCTTCTGCTAAGCTAATAAGCTTCTTCTAATGCTTGTTGTTTGTTAATTATATCATGAATAAACTTTCCTGCTAGTAGTGTAGTAATAATAATGAACAAGCTTTTAACTGCTAGTAATGTTGTAGTAGTAATTAAGATGAATAAAGTCTTATGCTGGTTGTTAATAATAATCAACTAATGAAGTAAACCTAACAGCCAGACAGAGATCTGACAAAACTATGAACTGAGAAAAACGTACTTACAACAAATTATTTATTAGTGAAACTTCTGGCTCTCACATAAACGAAGATCTCTTTATACAACAACAGCTTTCTGACACATAAACCACAGCTCACTTCGTACAACAACAGCTCACTCTACGCACATCAACAAAAAGCACTTCCACATAAACAAACGCTCTGTCTATACAACAACAAACGCTCTCCCTACGTATCGTTGAACGCGCCTATTTATACTGGCTACCACCACGTCATGACTTACACTCATTGCCAGATCTCATTCAGCGGGTGAAATAACGTCTCGTTCAGTAAGAAGATAATTTACATAGTAAAATAAAATAACCAGAGATAGTAAAAATCAAAAGGAAAGTGAATCGAGAGTATACGTTACAACCTAAAAAAGTATGTAGTTCTGAGGACTGTCCGCTACGTGTAGACTAAAAACGCCTCCAAACATCAGGTATAGATCCCAAGGGCAATTATCATTGCAGCAATAGTCTTTGAACGCAAAAATAAATAAACTCTCAGTCACTAGCGGCATGTGCGTAGAGGCTGGGGTTTTCAAAATTTTGGCATTGTCCCAATCTGGGATTAAATCTTCCGAATCAATGCACTTTGTAAGTGCTGTACAGATATGGCTTGGTTTTAAGGTATATTTATGTTCCTGCAGCGTGAGGCACAGTTTCCGCCGAGTATAGCCTGTGTAATAGTTAATACACTCATGCGGTTCATTGTCCAATAGTGGGATATAATAAACATTCCACCCCTGTGAGTCATCGGTTTTTAGGCGGTCTTTCCTTAAAACGCATGATAGGTTGTTAACTCCCACGCCAAAATATAGGTTAATTATATATATGAAGGATAATTAAACGAGTTGGCTAAACATAAAGTAACTGCGCTTTACTCCTTATTTCACAGAGCATTCACCCATACCTCCACTAGGTTTTTCTTTATTTACGCTTTCCAACCGTAGGTTGAAGAAGCGTACATGCTCCAGCTTTTTCCGTCTGTCCGCACGATAACTCGCGTAAAAATGATTCGATTTCGATGAAATTTTAGTATGTGGTAGGGGACCACCTGGGGACGAACCCTATGGAAAATGGGTGAAATGGGGTCAAAGGTCACCACGTAGGAGCGGGATCCATTCCATAGCTCTTATGCGTCGTAACTTGCGTAAAAATTGTTCGATTTCGATGAAATTTTAGTATATCGTAGGGGACGAACCCCATTGAAAATGGGGGGGGGAGGGGTCAAAGGTCACGACATAGGAGCGGGATCCATTCCACCACCGTTATGCGTCATAACGTGCATAAAAATCGTCGAGTTCGATGAAATTTTAGTGTGTGGTAAAGGACCAACTGGGGACGAACCCTATTGAAAACGGGCGAAATGGGGTCGAAGGTCAGGACATATGAGCGGGATCCATTCCATTGCCCTTATGCGTCATAACTTGCGTAAAAATGTTTCGATTTCGATGAAATTTTAGTATGTGGTAGGGGACCACCTGGGGACGAACCCTATTGAAAATGGGGTCAAAGGTCACGACGTAGGAGCGGAATCAATTCCATTGCTCTTATGCGTCGTAACTTGCGTAAAAATGGTTCGATTTCGATGAAATTTTAGTATGTGGTAAGGGACCACCTGGGAAGAAGCTCTATTCAAAATGGGCGAAATGGAGTCAAAGGTCAGGACATAGGAGCGAGATCTATTCCACCACCCTTATGCGTTATAACTTAGGGAAAAAAGGCTTCGATTGAGACAAAACTATACCATGTTGTTCGGGAAGTGTACTTTACCGGTTCTGTTGAATATCATCGAGATGGGGTCAAAGGTCAGGTCGTACGAGCGAGATTTATTTTACATAATCCTCATAACTTGAATAATAACTTGAGTAATGATTTCTGGTATATTGGAAAGCGTATCATAAATCAATGCATTGCATGTTTTTACTAACTTGTTCAGGAAATCAGCTTCCTTTTTGATTTGCCAACTCGTTTAATTCCTCGACATGAGGTTCCGAAGCACAGACTCGGGTAACCCTGACCAACAATCTAAGAGTGCTAGGTGTAGAGCAGGCAGAGATGTAGGTGGGGATGGTTGATCACGAACAGCTCGTTCCAATATGTCCCAAAAATTCTCTGTCGGGTTGATGTCCGGTGCGCGAAGGTGCCATGAAAGTGAGGTAAGCTCACTGCTATGCTCCTGCAGCCAAACGGTCGCTAGCCGGGACCGATGGGATGTAGCATTGTCCTGTTGGAAGATCGGAACTTGGTTCGGACAGAGGCACGTAATGAAAGGGTGGAGATGGTCGGCCAAGAGCTGTACATATCTGGAACCAGTGCCGGAAGACTCAAGAGGTACCAAGGGACCCAGGCCAGACCACGTGATAGTTGCCCAAACAGTTACACCGCTTCCATCGGCCTGTAGTACACCAACTTGACATGCGCAGTCCATAGCTTCGTGTGGTTTACGCCACACACGCTGTCTACCATCGAAGCGATACAATGTGAAACGGGATTCGTCAGACCACATGAAGCGTTTCCAATCATCCAAGCTCCAGTTTCGATGCTCTTTCGCATGTTGCCTACCGGGACACGATGTGGTCGTCGATTGCCCGGCCGAGTTACGCCATGTGTCAATGGATTGTCTTTAAGCATACATAGGCTTGTGGATGCTCCTTCATTAAATTGTGACGTGATTTTCTGTAAACAACCCTTACGACGCGGACAATCGTCCACGCCCTCGATCATCCGATGCACTTTTACGGCCATATTTCTTCCGACTTTTGGCGGGTTTGCCGGATTTTACGTACTCCTGCTGGTACACACTTGCTACGGTTTGTCGCGGAGTTCCTAATAGTTTCGCCGTTGCGCTGATTGAACATCCGGTCTTCATGGTTCCCATGACTTGACCTCGATCAAACACACTTAAGTCTCGTCCTCTTCCCATGCTTGCACTTGACGGAATGTATTCCTCAGTGCTTCCACTTTTAGGGTAATTACCCTATTTTGGGGTAATTTGTGGTCCTTTTGGGGTAAAAAAGATGTTTTTAGGGTGATATAAGTCTTTTTCAGAATGTGTTTTTTTTTTTTTTTTTTTTTTTTTTTTGCAAGTACCCTTAACCGAACATTTGGACAAAATGAAAATTTGTGTTTGTATCGGACATGGTATGTGACAACTACTTCATCAACCAGTAGTACATCTCCATGACTGTGACATACGGTTTTGAGCGTAGTAAAACGTGTCAACTGTTTCTTTGTTTCCAAAAACAAGTTTCAGGCAGTTATTATTCAGTATTATAGCATTAGTAAGCTCTGCGATTGTTTTAACTGAAGTTGATTGAAGCTGACGATTTTTAGTATGAGTGACGAGTAAATGTTGAAAGAGAAACAGTGGCTATTTCTGAATATGAATGTGGAAGAGGTGTGAACATCCATGCAACTCCATCCAAAAAGAAGTGTCTAGGTATTGCTAATAACTAGTACTCGCAACAATTTATTATAGGAGCAGCTAGTTTCAAAAACCTGAATTGAAACTATGGTTACAGAAATCTAGCAAAAGCCACTCTGAGAATTTACAAAAAAAAATCTGGCTTATCGTAAAGTCTGTGAACTATGTACCTGTGGCTAAAAAAAAAAGGTAGAAAACTTAGTTATATTTTTAATTTGAAAACGGGTTTAAAACATAGCATTTTGTTTTTCGAATTTAGGTAATTTGACTACATCTAGAGTAATCTGGGATGAAATCTAGGATACTGAATTTTTATGATGTGGAAGCACTGGTATTCTTGTGCGTACCGACATTACTCTATTTATAGCCCCAACCGGTTTTCCTGCACACTAGGATTTGCTGCTTTGCGTATTTTCACCGGGGTGTGCGTAATAATTTGTCCTTTCAGTGTATATACACAGGGCGCTGAAAAAGTTTCTCCGCAGTGGGTACCGTTGGTTATATGGAAATCATACGGGAACGCATAATTTACTCACATCCAAAAAGTGTTGAAAATGTCGTTCTTCACATAACCTAACTGTTTTACACATGTTTTCAAACACATCTGCGAGAGTCAAAAGTCCCTCCGCAGTAACGTTAAGGCTTTTCCACTTAATTTTAATGAGTCAAAATTTTCGAATTACGTAACTTGTTGTATATTTAATTTCAGTTTTTGCTGTTTTCTTGGTAACATATGAAAAAAGACTGATTAGAAGATCTCTTGTTCTTCCAAAAAAGTATGTGCAATAAAGACTTTACGGTTCTTAACTGGAACATAAATTGATCGCCAGATCGCAGTTTAGTATGTTTCCGTGAGAGAAAAAGTGTACGATTTTGTGTAAACATCATATTTCTCTTATCTTGGCATATTCTTGGAAGATTTAGCATGTTTCTCTTACGTTATGGAGCCTTTTAAATTTGTGGCTGTTTGAATTAAGTTTTGTTATTTCTTCTAGTTGTTTATTTATATTTCGGTTAGTAATACAAGTCAATATATAAAATTTCCGTTTCTGTTCTCCTTACAGGGCTTTGGTTCATATAAGTCATGGCTACACAGAACATTCTATGATGTATGAAGAGCTGGCTAAAGAGCTGGCAAAAAGAAACTTTTTCGTTTTCGCTCATGACCACGGTAAGAATTCCTTGTCATCTTTGTAATTTTATTAATGAAATCACAATTTTCCTATGAGTTTTCCACCATGATTTATAATGATATGGACATGGAACGGTAAAATAAATGTCAGAAAATATGTTTTTACATGTTCTTAAGCTTGCAAATATCGTTGGAAGCGCATGTCTGCTGCGCCGCAGCTTATATGGTAGCCAGACATATGTCCGGAACTCCTCGCTCTTGTGTGTTGTGTGACGTACAGTTCGCGTTAAATATTTTCTGACTTAACGTCACGAGTTTCTCCCGTTGAATTTCCAAATTTTCAACTCCTGACAGCTGGTCAAGGGCAACCTATGTAGTTCAAGACTAAGGATGGGCTTAACAGTGACTTTTCGGTAACGTTCCAAAAAAGTAACAGTGACAAATTCACTGTTTGTGACAAGAACGAACACCCGTACCTGTATGCTCAAATTAGTCACGTGGCGAAATCACAATCCACAGGAACGTTTCATTAATCATTGCTCGTACTCGGCATTTCGCTTCGCAGTTCTCGTTCTAAGTTTTCAAGAGGATTCGTGTTCGTGCTATTTCCGAGGTTTCTACTGACAGACTAATTAGGCACTTGTTACTTTTCATAGGCATTTTAGTTAGTTTTCATTGGTAAGTAACGGAGAAACATTAAATATGAAATATTTTAACTCCCTAAGAGCAGATAATAGGCATGTTCGTATATGAAAAATTTTCAAGTAGAAGATAAATTAATTATTTATAATTCATTTATTCGGTCTGTTGGTCTGTAGACAGACCTAAACCCAAAAAAAGATTTTTATTCTGGTATATTTATAGCCAATAATTGCGCTTTTCTTTAAATTTTGTGCTCCAGCCCTAAAATAAAAATCTTGGCGCTCTAGAACTTCATTGAACGGTGGTTTGTGTGCACAATAGCATATATAAATGTCACTTAAAATTAAAATAAAACACCAACACCGTCAGATAAATAGCTTTAAAAGTGAGATTACTGAGAAAAAAAAAAAAAGAAAAAAAAAGAAAAGCTGAGAAATATCTATATTTGACATCAGTGATTTTGGAGCGGTTATTAGCTTTCGGTTGCTGAAATTTTTAACTTCTATATTATTATTAACTAGGCTCTACAGGCGTTTTAATGATTCAAATTCTTTGGAATCTACAGGTATTTTTCGTAAAGCCAAAATTGTTACAACTTTTGCGTGAAACAAAAATGTGCCTGTTGTAATTAAAATGATTGCCCTAGTTTTATACCAGTACACTTATTATAATAGTTGCGGCAAAGTTAATCGTATTATGCAAATTTTATTCTTTTGGAGAAGTAAGGTCAGCCTCTTTGAAATGCCTCACGATCAAACACACAAGCCACTTAACTGTCTTGTGACAGTCTCTAATGACGTATTTCGATAAGAAAAGATATAACATAAGTAAGCAAATAAATAAGTAAAAAGCAAGAATAGTGGAATAAAAAAAATATTTAAAAAATTATTTGCTCTCTTGGATGTAAGAAAATATACTTAACGTGGCACAATGTTTTGCAAATAGTATATTCTGTTGACTCCGTTATAAAATAAATGACATTAGCCTCTGTTTCTTCGTTCCCTCCAAGCACACCTTTCAGCTCATTATATTCTGGAGCATGCGTAGTTACGTGCAAACAACTGTAATACATAACACCTGTGGTACAAAAACTTCATTCACTGAACTTATATTTCTTTCACATCCTTTTGTTAATATACATGCATAAAAACTCTTTGCTATGGCTGTAAAAAGGAGTTCCAAATCCTTTGGAATAGCTTCTTTCCCGAAATCCAGTTTGGTAAAGGCGCAAAAATTTATTTAAAAATTTTTTACTTATTTACTAAAAAAAAATCGTTGCTTTTAAATCTTCATTCAGCCTTAATTCCTGACAATTTCTTTAGCCAGTTTTATATAAAGTTTCCGCAAAAAAAATTGTGGAAAATATTTTTGCTGAAGATACAGGCCCACGTAACCGTAAGCCTCACCCGTAATTCGGGGGTTCCAGTTGGTATCACTATGCCCCCGGGAAAATATGTCAAAATGCTGAAGTTAGAGACGTAAATTTTTAAGAACAGAAATCTCTTTAAAAGACGGTGGCGTACTTGCAACTTTGCTGTACGTTTTTTCAAGATTTTTTTTGTGAATTCACAGCACTTTTTTTTTTTTTTTTACAATGTAAGGCCGCAAATCAAGTTAAGCTTAAATCTCACGAGCATTAATGAAACTTGAAGTCGCAGCTGAAACCTTAAAGTTAAGGATAGAAATCAACGACCCATTTAAATTTTATAATCAAAGTTGCTGGTAAAGGGAGAAAAAATTGTTCTAATTGAATAAAAGTTCTGAAATTATTGAGAAACGTATGGTTCGCCCCCCTCCATTAATAGGGACTTTTATATACTTGTAAGCACTAACAACAGATCATCCCCCACGCAATATCGTTTTGTTTGACTTTCGAAATGTGCATTTTCAGGGACGCATTATGCAGACCTGCCAACTGTTACGATTTTATCATATTTAGTACGATAAATCATGCTGCACTACGATAATATGATTTTACCACCAAAAATAGGATTTTGCAAAAAAAAAAAAAAAGAGTCGTGTTCCCCCACCTCCCAGGCAGAATTAGGGAAAAACTTACGTATAATCTGTTTTCCCCCTTTCGAAAGAGTTTTTCTCGGAGAGGTTTCCAATTTCTCTTAACAAATTCCCCTGAAAGTAAGTCAAGTGCAACCAATGGACGAATCCGACTTGTTTCGCATAACGTTAGAGACTGATTCGTGTTTTCGACTGTTGAAAATTCGTGATCCAAGAATAAAACATGTTTGAGCTTAATGAAGGTTTACAAGTTTTTAGAAGTACCTCCGATAAAGAATAGAAGAAAAAAAAATTATTTCCTGAATTCTCAGAAGATGCAGTTAAGAGCGAATCGACAACATCATTGAGGTTCCCCAAGGTGCCGAAACTGTGTAAAGAAAGTACTTTTTTGTTGTCAGTTGTCGAAGAGACAAACAATCGAAACCTAACGCAGAGACCTTCACTTTGGGTTAACACGCAATGACCGATTTCATCATTGTGGATTTAATGGTGACGAAAAGCATAGAGAACAAACAAAGTTAATTATTTCAAATTCATTTACATCACTGCTTATTATGTACGAAGACACATAACCATGATCTTTTAATTACATATTTTGATGTAGACGTCCAACAGCTACAGGATTTAAACAAGTCGGAGAGGCTTGTTTGACTGTTTGCACGTGGCGAAACAACAAACACTGGTGATTTTATCTTGAGTGTGTTATCAGTGCAGCGATATGGTAAGGAAATTCCACCTGTCATTTTATGTAAGAATGTCAATACCAGCTGCGTTGAATTGGGACACGTTAGCAGCCTTTTATATAGAAAGGGGCTGTCCTAAAGTACGTCTTAGATTCCTGACAACGGGACCAAATGTGACACGAAGGAGGGGTTTGGTAATTCGGACGTCCAGCGGCAAAAATATAGTTTAACGGCGTTTCTTCGTTTTGTTTTCTCTTTTTTAGCACGTCTTTTGTAAAAAAAGATCGTGCTTATGCTACCAGTTTGTCCGTCTATACCCAAGATATCTCTGCAACTATTAGTCCAATTTGAAAAATTCTTTTTGCGTTGGGAAGCTTGAAATATGCGAATGATGATCCTTCATTTCGTTTTTTTTTTCTACGATGTACAAATTCGCCGCTAGAGGGCGGAAATGCAGATTATGTGGAATTCAAAAATACGTTTTATTCCACATAGCTTCCGATTGAAAAAATTATTTTATCTTTCGATTCCGTTTATATCGAAGAGTATTTTAGATATAGCTAGTTTTTCAAATTACGAATAGATTTTCCGCTAGGGGGCATAAAAGTAAATTACATTTTTCCCGATAACTCTTCTTCTAAAGCTCCGATTTGAAAAAAAAATCTTCAGTGGATACGCCTCCTGATGGAAAATATTTTGCATATAATTTCAAATTTTTGGTAAAGAATACTTTGGCCACCAGGGGGCGTAAGTGTTAATTTTTGCTTCTGATGTATTTGCCAAAAAATCTGAGCTTCTAAAATATCGATTGAAAAAATTATTTCGTGGACTGATGCCACTCACATCGGTACACCTTTTCGGAATATTTTCTTCTTAAAATATTTCACAGTTTCTCCGCCCGAGGGCGTAGATGTATATCTTATTTTTGTCACTATCTTCTACTTCTAGGAGTCCGACTTGAAAAATTCCTTCTTTGTTGGATAGTGTTTCCAGTGTGACATGTTTTTCATATAATTTCAAAATTTTCAAGTAATTCATAGGCTTTACGCTAGGGCGCGTAAAGGTAAATTGATTTCGCCCCTATATCTCTGCTTCTAAATCTCCGATTTGAAACATTCTTTCTGCCCCGGATGCAGCTTCTGATGGGAAATTCCTTGCACATAATTTCAAATTTTTTGTAAAAAATGGTTTGGCCACCAGGTGGCGCAAGTCTTAATTTCCGCTTCTGATGCATTTGCAAAAAAATAAGAGCTTCTAAAATCTCGATTGAAAAAAAAAGTCGTTTGTTGACCGATAACTCATGTCGACAAACCTTTTAGGAACATTTTCTTCTTGAAATAATGCATGGTTTCTACGCCAGCGGGCGTAGATGTATATCTTATTTTTGTCAATATCTCTACTTCTAAGAGTCCGATTTGAAAAATTCCTTCTTTGTTGGATCGTGTTCCCGATGCGAAATGTTTTTCTTATAAATTCAAAACTTTCAAGTAAATCATAGACTTTCCGTTAGGGGCACAAAGGTAAATTGCGTTTCCTGCTTGTAAAACTCCGATTCGAAAAATTCTTCCTGTATCGCATACAAGACCTGATGGAAAATATTTTTCACATAATTCCTAATGTTTGGTAAAGAATGGTTTGGCCACCAAGGGGCATGAGTGTTAATTTCTGCTTCTGATGTATTTGTAGCAAAATCTGGGCTCCTGAAAACTCGGTTGCCGCGAAAATTCTTCTAATTTCGGGTACATTGCTTTTGGTAAAGAAATACTCAAATTCGGGATTCAAATACCCAATTAATTGTTTTAATTATGTTAATTAATTAACATAATTAATTATGTAATTTCTTAATTGGAGTAATTCGTAATTAGGTGAAAGAAATATTTTCCCAACCCATAGGGATTCGCTGGGTTCTTTGCTTTTCTATTTTTTTTTTCTTCTTTGCTTTCCCTTCGCGTGGGAAGGGGAGCGCAAACGCTAGGTGAGGTGCAAAATCTTGCAAACGAAGCGAAAGGTATTTTCTTCTATTTTCCCGACATTTGGGAAGCAACAGCACTGCAAATTATGTAATGCTTCCTTAACTAACAATGGCGCAGTAGTGGCTATACGGCGGGAGTCTAAGAAAGAATCTTAAATCTGGTAAGTAGGTAAGGCTAGGCCATAAATGTCACCCAAGCTCGGTGTCGGAGAATATATTTCAGTCGGGCATACGTGCCTTCGAGCAGGCTTAAAGTTTTAAAAGGGTTTTCTCGGATGCTCCGATAGTAAAACTCAATAACGAGGTGACAGTTACGGCCAAATAAATTTTTAAAGGGCATAGCACAGCAGATGGTGAGCAGGCCCGGAGAATATATGCTCGAAGTTGCCACTGGACGGCAGTCCACTTGCGAATGAGGAGGGGGGGTCGGAAACCAATGAAAGGGAAAGGGTCGTCCTCACTAGGTAAGGACACGCCTCGCAGCAGGGCTGTGAGCGAAAGCGAAACTGAAATAAAATGAAAAACTTGGAGAAATCGGGGTCGGTCGGAGTGTTGTGGTTGGAGTGGGTTGTTGTTGCCGTTTTTTGCTGGAAGTCGCAGCTCGACGGCAGCGAGTGGCAAGAAATGCCTAGCTGTGCATGGATCAAGAAGTCGGTCGTCACTGAGGCAGGATGTTAGATACCCCAGAAAATTAGAGGAAGAATCTTAGAGAGCTACCGGCTGTGTTTTATCCACGGAGGATACCAGCCAAAGACTACGGCCACCGCAGACAACAGGCGCCTTCCTCAACCGCCGGATCGGTGCGGTACAGCAGAAGTTTTTTAGGGTAAGACATCCTCCAATTATTTCAATCCCTTACATGCTGAGTATTCATTGAAAGTTTAGAAATGAAGTATTCTTGCTCACCTCGTACTAGTTGGATTGATAGAGAAGTTTGTAGTTCTATGATTCTCAGGCTAAACCATAACTTCTTTTTGTACAGATGTCTTATTATAACTTAATCTGGTCCCCACCATTAAATTGTACCTAAATTAAGAATTATACACAAAATAAATTTTATATTTGTTTCCTTAAGCAACGTGTTTTTCTTCTAGCTGCTCTGCAAATGAGTACGAGTGTCGGTGTTCTGGTTTAATTTAAAGAAATAGTTTTCTTTCTTCACAGATACCCCCATTCAAGCATAAAACTGAAATGTTAGCTTTTAAATTTAATTTCTTTGCGGCGTATGAGTTCTTGCGACAATCTCGTACGAGCTCGTATGAAACACAACGCTTTCAAGTCCCAACGACGAGACTGGGTCGCCCATACTAGAAAACCCTATGTCATTGTTGCATCTAGTCGATCGAAAATCATTAACCAAATTTATGCCCTCAAGTTCCCCAAATATTTAGTCGAGTTGTTGCGTGGTAACAACTCGACTAAATTTTTTTTTCTTGGACCGATACCGCTCACATGGAAAAATTTTTTTAAGATTACTTCCTTCCTAAAATAATGCATGGTTTCCCACCAGGGGACGTAAAGTCACATCTTATTTTTGTCGATATCTCTGTTTCTAAGAGTCCGATTTGAAAAATTATTTCTGTGTTGGAGAGCGTTTCCGGTGCGAAATGTTTCTAGTTTTTCTTAACGCACACGTCTGCAACCAGAGGGCGTAAGCTCACGATTCCGTTTACAGCAATATCTGAGGGATTAAAAACCCGATTGAAAATTCGGGGTGATTTAAAAAATTCGGTGTCATCTCTCTTGTTTCTTCTTTTAACAGTTAAAAAAGGTATGAAATATTTCAGATTTCGGATGATATTTACCTAATCAGAATATTATTATTCAGTTATCGTATTTATACTACACAATCTATCGTGTTTTGTAGATGGTATAACCGGCAGTGTTGCAACATTGAATGTGTGCGTTCATTTGTAGATCTTTATTTCAGAATGATAAAGTTTGGGTAGCATTTGGGAATAATCTAATGCCTAAATAATAAATATTTGCAGAAGCAAACGTGTAAATATATGGAAGATTCCTTTAATTAAATAACTACGTGTTTTCTTTCTGTTTCTCAACGGACTTCTAAAAGCAGTTAAACGGCCCCAAAGGAAAAGGTGAGAACGCTTATTGCCTAACTCAAGCCTTTCCAATAAATTAATGAGAAGTTCAGCTGTTACGACGTGAAGGCGTACGTGTTGTTAATTTGCTTTTTAACATGAGAAAAGGAGTAGAAAGCATTAGAAGTAGTAAAATAAAAGGTAATAACGCTTATTACCTAACTCCAGCCTTTCCAATAAATTAATGAGAAGTTCAGCTGTTACGACGTGAAGGCGTACGTGTTGTTAATTTGCTTTTTAACATGAGAAAAGGAGTAGAAAGCATTAGATGTAGTAAAATAAAAGGTAATAACGCTTATTACCTAACTCCAGCCTTTCCAATAAATTTATGAGAAGTTCAGCTGTTACGACGTGAAGGCGTACGTGTTGTTAATTTGCTTTTTAACATGAGAAAAGGAGTAGAAAGCATTAGAAGTAGTAAAATAAAAGGTAATAACGCTTATTACCTAACTCCAGCCTTTCCAATAAATTAATGAGAAGTTCAGCTGTTACGACGTGAAGGCGTACGTGTTGTTAATTTGCTTTTTAACATGAGAAAAGGAGTAGAAAGCATTAGATGTAGTAAAATAAAAGGTAATAACGCTTATTGCCCAACTCCAGCCTTTCCAATAAATTAATGAGAAGTTCAGCAGTTACGACGTGAAGGCGTACGTGTTGTTAATTTGCTTTTTAACATGAGAAAAGGAGTAGAAAGCATTAGAAGTAGTAAAATAAAAGGTAATAACGCTTATTGCCCGAACTCCAGCCTTTCCAATAAATTAATGAGAAGTTCAGCTGTTACGACGTGAAGGCGTACGTGTTGATTAATTTGCTCCTCAACATGAGAAAAGAAATAGAAAACAAAGAAGTAGTAAACCTAAACTCTTCCAATTATTTAATGAAAGTAGTATTCTTGTAAGTAGTACTTTCTATCACGAAAAAAATATTCAATTTGTAATTAAAACCTAACAAATCAAAGCTTTTCCTTGGTTCCTGAGTGGGGTGGTTGTGGGGGCGGGGGTGCGCGCCCTTTCTCTGGATCCGCCCCTGCCCACCACAGATATTTTTAACGAAGCCAAATCCCGTAGCACCGCCACTTAAAACAAAATGACGTACGAATTAACTATGCGTTCAACTTTTGATTCCAATTAATGTTTTCTTATCCACTAAAAGATATTCGTCGAGTGATATTCATTAATAATAAAAGTTGTATTATTTCAGTAATAAATAAATCACCTCGAACAAATCCTGCAGCTCCTTTACGCCACAGACTGAATGACGTCTCTCTACGTTGTTTTCATCATCGGTATCGCACACTTATGACGTATACCCTAATTTAACTTTCACTTTTAGTTTCTTTCTGTGCGTAAATTTTTAGTTCATTCTCATGAATTGTTTCAAAATAATGGCTCTTCTGGGAATTGCAAGGATTTTTTGCATTTTGTCTGTGAAAATTCTGCGTTTTGCAGCAGATATAATGCAACCGGCACTAATTCTTTTTCACTCCCAGTTTACCGGTGGGTGTCTCAAGCGTTTGTTATGATGTTTCGTCCCCAGATGCGGTTCTTTCCCTTCTTTTTCTATCACTTTGCTTTTAAAATGAATTATGAGAGTCCTTTCATGTAGGTTTCAGATAGCTGTGTACAACATATGAGCTGTGTGCTTAAACTGTACTTTACATAATTAACTCACGAACGCGCGATTATGCCCACGGGCTCAAATACGCATGTAAGAGCTCGACAACGGCAGGGCTAATAAAAGACACACACACACACACACACGCATAGTTAACAATCGATGAACATAAAGGTACAGTATTTACACGCATTCATGATGCAATGGCATAACAGAAAAAGTCCATAAGAACATCAGTTACCCTATGGCGATAACATATTTTATTCATCTAACCGTCTTTATAGCAGCAAAAATACTTACTGAGGTAGTAATGGCCCCAGTCTGGACTTTCATGACATTTACATTTTTTGGCATCTTTGGGCCTTTTTTTCTTTATGGGCATTTTTTAGAGTTTTTATGGCATTTTTTGAGGTTAGGGGGCATTTTTTAAATATTATCAGAGCATTTTTTTAGATCATTTTTTCGCAATTTCCGTCATTTTTTAGTAACAATTTAAATTTTTATGAGGATTAAGCTTTCAAAAGGCAACGCTCAAAACTAGGATTGTCAGATGACCAAAGCAGAAAAACCTTCAAAAGTAGCTCATTCTGGCAACTCTGTTCAAGAAACTATTTAGTGCTACCCATTTTCGGGGAGAAAAAATCCCCATTGTCCATTTTTGAATGGGGCTGTAGGGTAGGGTAGTCAACAAAAGAATTCAAATGCAGAGCTTCTTATCTTATACAGATAAGAAGCTCTGCATTCCAAACCTTCTACGCACCTGGTAGGTATTTACTTGTGTTTTTTTTTCTTCCGAGGTTTTATAGTGCATTTTATAAAAAAACCCACAAAATTCTAATTTATGAATTTTTTTTTTTTGATTGGAGGTTTAACGACCACCATGAGCAACTCAATGGGCTATAAGCAGTCGCCCGTCCCTTATTTAGGGCCAATCGTTTCAGGGAAGGGAGAAAGCCAGTGCCGTAAGACAAACACAACATCCGTGCCTCACGGGGATTCGAACCCTGACCCCTTTTCGGACGAATGATCAGAAGCCATCGCTTAGACCACTGCGCCAACGGGGGCGGCTATAAATCGTTTAAGATTGAAGTTATTTAATTTATAATTTTGAAAAATATAATACAAACTGTTTTAAACGGGGGGTGCCGCCCCGGTGGCGCAGTGGTCTAAGGCGCTGACCTCTGATCATTCGTCCGTAAGGGGTCCGGGTTCGAATCCCGGTCAGGCATGGATGTTGTGTTTGTCTTACGGCACTGGCTCTTTCCCTTCCCTGGAACCAGTGACCCAAAATTAGGGACGGGCGACTGCTTATAGCCCATTTGAGTTGCTCACGGTGGTCGTTAAACCTCCAATCAAAAAAAAAAATAAATAAATAAATAAACGGGGGGTTTCGTTCAAATTTTAAAGGCATTTGTTCCATTTTAAGGACATTTTTTCATCTTTTTAAGAGCATTTTTTTGGAATTTTTAGGTCATCAATAGGAATTTTTAGGCCCTGATAATAACCTTCTGTGTTTAAGACGCAGGGGATTTTGATATCATTTTGTTTGGACAAAAAAGTGCGTCTTCTATTCTTCAACGTATATTCTATTTTAACTTTCCTTTTAAGTTCCTTTTTCTATATAAATTTGTATTCGTTCTCTTAGATATTTTCAAACCTTAACGTTTTATCTCATCTTTCAAACGAGAATGACGTTGTCAACAATCTGAGGTCGGAACGAGAGTGACGTATGTGATGAGAACTTTAGATAAAAATACAATGCAGAGGTTGCTTTGGAGGGTGGAGATGTTCGGTTGTTGTTTAGCTTGATTGTACGACAGCTAGTTGAGGTATGTGAAGATGTTTATGTACCTCGCCGTGCTATGATTTGGATTTCATCTAAAGTGGCTGGACCAATAAAAAGAGTACGTAAGTTATCTGACCTCTGACGTAATTATAAATACACCACACTGTGAACACTCAAGAGACGCATATGGCGTATTAAATCACTTTTTTTGTGGCGTAGTAAGTACAAAGATTCGCCAAGCTTTCGCATTCCACTGGGAGGCTTTCTTAAGGCAGTGGTAGACATAAAAATGCAGGGAATTGGAATACGTAAGGAACAAAGATGATTTTTGAAAATATGACGCGGGTGACATCAAGAGCGTATTACACGAATTTTTATCACGCAATTATACGGTGTGTCGCGATGTGTTTCCATCTTTTAATAACGCATGCCAAGCTCATGGTAGTTCAGTAGAAACTATATCATTGCACGCTAGTTTGCTGGATAGGATTTCGACTACTTCCCTGATGGTGGTGAGGTCTCTTTAAACTTCGTGTATGGGGCAATTCTTCTAATACTATTCCATAGAGGAGCGGCCGATGAATGTATGACTTTTTCTGGCGAGGGCTGTATTCTGCATGTCCTGGCTGACATCAAATCTCGCACACGAAAAAGAGTTGCGTTATAATTCCGAAAAGTACGGTATTTATCTGACTTTCTGTTTATGTTTCGTCTGGCCCTAAAAAGCCTAATGTAAAGGAAGCTACCCAGTGCAACTATTGCATCATTTTTCAACATTTTCTTTGTCATTGTTTTAAACATAGCGTAACACCAATCTCGCACACGAAAAAGAGTTACGTTATAATTCCGAAAAGTACGGTATTTGTTCGAACTGATTGCAGCCCATTTTGCTAATCCTGAGTAACTGGCTTGTTAAAGGGTTATTTCCATTTTCTGCAAAGTGTTCAAGCTGCCTTCCTCTCCCAGAAAATAGACTAACTCATTATATCGAATAATTAGGTCCTGTATTTATAGGTTTTTACGTTCGAAAAATGCGTTTATAACGAAATAATATTTTTGATTGATGGAACTGACAAAATCATCCGTCGATATTACTCTTCAAAGAACGGCCTCCTAACAGCTGATGAAATTTAGAACAATCTGACAATACATATAAAACTGAAAGCCCTGACTCACTGACTCATCACCGTATCTTAGAAACTACTGAACTTAGAACTTTCATATTTGGCAGGAATGTTCCTTTTACGGGTTCCACGGGTTCGAATCCCGGTGAGGAATGGATTTAAAACATAGAGGCGCACTAAGAAAGGATTTCTTCCTATCATAACGTTAGGTGGGTCGAAATGGGTTTTTTAAATAACTCAGTTTTAATAACGCTAGGACGTTTTGCAATGATTAAGCCATTGTTGGCCAGCAACTGAAGCCCCGCCCTAAGTTTTGAATGACTTGACCTGCTCAGTATACATTTTGTTTTAAATTTTGTTGTTCTGAATTTATTTAACAAAAACCTTTAAAATCACGTAAAAAGCGCTATATCATAACATGCTTTGCATTTTAATATTTATTATCGTTTGACATAGCGAATGTCAAGGTTTTTTTATTTGTTCTAAATTTATTTAAGAAAAAAAAAACTTTTAAAAATATCCCGTAAAAAGCGCTATATCATAATATATGCTTTGCATTTAAACATTTATATCATCGTTTGACATATCGAATGTCAAGGTTTTTTGAGTCATAATCAAATTACCAACATTCGTTTTCACCAAAGCAACGCTGACGTGCCACCCCGGTGGCGCAGTGGTCTAAGCGACGCCACGGGTTCGAATCCCGGTGAGGAATGGATGTTGTGCTTGTCTTACGGCACTGACTCTTTCCCTTCCCTGGAACCAGTGACCCTAAATTAGGGACGGGCGACTGCTTATAGCCCATTGAGTTGCTCACGGTGGTCGTTAAACCTCCAATAAAAAAAAGCAAAAAAAAAACCGGTGACGTCATATAAGTGCGGTTTTTTTTAAGTCAAAATCAAATTACCAACATTTGTTTTCCCCGAAGCAATGGTGACGTCATATAAGTGGTTAGGTGACTGCAATAAATATAAATACGCGGGTAGATTTTCATAGTAATTGAAATTTGAAAAAAAAAAAGTTTCCCCTTGAGATATTAGCAATGGCAACACAATTTTGCTCACGCTTTCAAAAACATCTGACTTGCTAGCTTTTAATGAACAGTTTCGAACGAAATTGTTAAAAGCAAGGTTCTTTTTAAATTTATGCTAAAAGTAACAACGTATTTTGTTCTGCTTTCTATTATTATTGTTTTGTTCTGTTGTCTATTAATATTTTAACGATGAGAGTCAAGAGTAACGACGTATTTTGATTTGTTTCCTGTAGGCTTGAAGTTCTAAATTTACAGTTAAGAACGATATTGCTTATGTGTCGTCTGGCAGAATAAGTCAGGCTAACATGTGTTTCCCAAAAGAGCGAAGAAATATGCAGTGCATGGCCATTTTAACTGTATAACATATATATAATCTGTATTTCAACTGTATTTTAATATCATCACGTTCGAAGAACGGGTATTTAGCTAGTATAAGCATAAACTTCCTGCAATGAAACCTTGCTTGATTTGCAACGATAACTTTTTTCTAGGTGTCCCTTTTCTCATTTTAATCATTCTAGTGAAAGGGACGCTAGTAACGTAACAATGTAATCCTGTTATTTTTTAAGAAATGGAGAAATACCGTTCACCATTGACGTATGATTGATAGACAAAATATAAAGTGAAAATTTTCTGGCATATCTTCCGGTTGTTCATTTTATCGATGTGATATATTATACGTTGTGCTTTTGAATTCCAAGTATTTACACAATTTCATTTTATCTATTCAAATATTTAGTTGGCCATGGGAAAAGCGACGGGTCTCGGGCCCATGTTAGCAGCGTTAGCCACCTCGAGGAAGACGCACAGTTCCACGTGGAAATGATGAAGAAAAAGTACCCAGATCTTCCAGTATTTGTATGTGGACATTCTATGGTAAGCCTCAGCTGATCTTTTAATTCATTTTTGCAAATATATTATATTTCAAAACAAAATTTGGGAATTGGAAAACAGTATGCCAAACGGAGAGCTGGTAGGCTTTCAAAAATTTTTATGAGAATTTTTAGACTGAAGAGCATCAAAAAGAATTTGTTTCCCAACCAAAAGAATTTCAGAGTGATAAAATGTCTAGACTTGTTTCAGCATTCAGCATCGATACAATTGGAGTATTTCAGCTTCCTTTTGTTTTAAGGTTGAACTATCACCATGAGTAAATGAAGTGACTATAGGCAGTCGCCCATCCTTCATTTAGGGCCACTGGTTCCAGGGAAAGAAGAGATCCACGGCTGCAAGTAAAACACACCACCCATGCTTCATGTGGAGCTCTTGCCCTGGGCCCAGATTGGACGTCTAGACAGAATGCGACGCCTCTGATAACTCTCAGTTACCCGTGTTTCATAGAACTAAATATAGTAAACGCATATTTAAGACGAAATCCCTTTAAGAAGTTGTGATCCATCCGACCGTAGCATTTCAACTTCGTGTGACATAAATATGGACCACTGAATCCCGTTAAAATCGTATGATCGATCACATCGCACTATTGTTGTTTTATGGCGTGTAAGTATGACGGCAAACATTCCATGACGAAATCCTTTTGAGAGCTTGTATCGTCGATCAAATTGCATTATTTGAACGTCTTTAAACTAAACAAGTAAATATGTACGACGAAGTTCCAAGAGGAAAACAGTCTGGAATCAGTGATTCGGTCAAATCACGCTGCTTCTTGCGGCATAAAAATGTAACAAAATGTATTCGTTCTTCCAAGAACTTGTGATGGAGAGCAATCAGCTTTTCCAAGAACTTGTGATGGAGAGCATTCAGCTTTTCCAAAAACTTGTGATGGGGAGCATTCAGCTTTTCCAAGAACTTTTGATTGAGAGCATTCAGCTTTCCCAAGAACTTGGGATGAGGGCATTCAGCTTTCCCAAGAACTTGGGATGAGGGCATTCAGCTTTTCCAAGAAGTTGTGATTGAGAGTATTCAGCTTTTCCAAGAACTTGCGATGGAGAGCATTCAGCTTTTCCAAGAACTTGCGATGGAGAGCATTCAGCTTTTCCAAAAACTTGTGATGGGGAGCATTCAGCTTTTCCAACAACTTGTGATTTGAGCATTCAGCTTTTCCGAGAAGTTGTGATTGAGAGCATTCAGCTTTTACAAGAACCTGCGATGGAGAGCATTCAGCTGTTGTGATTGAGAGTATTCAGCTTTTCCAAGAACTTGCGATAGAGAGCATTCCGCTTTTCCAAGAACTTGCGATGGAGAGCTTTTCTAAAAACTTGTGATGAAGAGCATTCAGCTTTTCCAAAAACTTGTGATGAAGAGCATTCAGCTTTTCCAAAAACTTGTGATGAAGAGCATTCAGCTTTTCCAAGAACTTGTGATGGACAACATTCAGCTTTTTCAAGAACTTCTGATGGAGAGCATTTAGTTTTTCCAAAAACTTGTGATAGAAAGCATTCAGGTTTTCCAAGAACTTGTGACGGAGAGCATTCATCATTTTATGAATGCTCTCCATCACAAACCGAATTCTCGCCGAGGGGACAACAAAAGCTTCGACGTTTTTGAACCTACTTGAATTAACAAACGATTGTTTAATACACTGCTGGACAATTGCTAAGGACGAATCATAAACGGCTATATAGCGCATAAAAAAGCAAATGTGGTTGGATGGCAAGTGAAATAAAATAATGTCAGAATGCCAGGACATTACAAGAAAGACAATTTATTGTGCTCTGAAATCCAGAAGGCTTTGGAACGTGTTCAAGGGACAAACAGGCCATTTTGTGCACAATACGTAAACGTGAAAAAAATGCAATTACTGTCCGCAGGCGTTCCGGCGTAAGATGTCAATACGGGATATGGCCACCATGGAGGGCGATGCAAGATTCCACACGTCGTGTCATGCTTTGCACAACATTATTAAGCAGCTGTTGGGGTAATTTATCCCATTCCTATGTCGGTGCACGGATGAGGGTGTCCTTGTTTATTGGAGGGCATTGGCGACCAGCAAGACTCCTCCCCAAAGCATCCCACACATTTTCAATGGGATTCAGACCTGGAGAACGTGCTGGCCATACGAGGCGTTGAATATCCTCGCTCTCAAGACACTCCTGGACAGCGACTGTTCGATGACATGTTGCGCTGTCGTCCATGAAAATGAATCTATCACCGACAGCACCACGGAACATGCGAACATGAGGTAGCAGAACATCATTAATGTATCGTTGGACAGTCATAGTCCCAGTTGGAAGCACATAGAGGGACGTACGGCCATTGATCATGACGCCAGCCCATACCATGACACTACATGTCGGATATCGGTGCCTTTCCTGTATGTTTGCTGGACAATATGCAGTACCACTATCACGCCAGATCAGTTGTCGTCGACAATCACACGATAGATTGTATCTACTCTCATCTGAGAAGAGAACAGCAGACCAGTCGTTATCAGTCCAATTGCGATGTTGATGGCACCATTGCAAACGGGCGGTACGGTGACGTCTGGACAATGGGATACACACAACAGAACGGCGGGCGTATAGTCCTCCTTCATGCAAACGTCTGGCGACAGGTTATCGGGAGATCCGCTTGCCAGTAGCAGCCATAAACTGATTTGCTACCTCACTAGCTGTGCTGCGCCGGTGTCTTTTTGTTGATAGCACTATGTGCCGATCTTCTGCAGGTGTCGTACTGCGAACACGACCTCCCCCGTGACGTTTGCTACACTCTCCATTTGTTTGAAATGATTTCCGAAGCCTTGAAACAACACTGCGGCTGACTTCGAACTCCCTGGCAGCATCTGTTATTTTTCGCCCTTCTTCAATCTTGCCAATAATACGGCCACGCGTAAAATCATCTAGGTGATGTCGGGAAGACCTACTGAAAATTGCAAGTTCGTCAATTGATTCTTTCCCTTTCAACTTTGCGTTTGAACAACAACGGTCAATACGCGTCAAATCCTTTATATCTCTTATCAGCGCTATGACGTCACGAACAAGTTCGGCAATCCAAAATTTGCATACGCACAACACGTCTTACTGTATCCCGCACTTATGCTAATTTTCACATTTCCTGCCTTCCATTTTATGGTTGCTATCGTTGCTATTGTCATCCGTCCTTAGCAATTGTCCGGCAGTGTATTAGGTGTTCTATATTTGGTATATCTTGAGATTATTTGAAAGGCTACAACTTGCCCGTGAAGCATATTCAACATTCATGAAGAAGTCTTCTTCCTTAGCAACCGAAATATTCGCCTAACATCTGCTATCTTTAACCATGTTTAATTTAAATAATCCATGTCAGTGGCGTAGCGTAGGCCCTTTATGAATAAACTTCAGATCACTGCTAATAATATTTCAATGGTAACACGCATTGACTAGGGTGTGCCGATTCGAAGTCATATCTGTAGAAAGTGTTGAAAACTAATTTTTATTGGAGGAGGGGAAACTAAATGATTTTCCACGGGAAATCCTCTAGGTTGTGCACTACGTCACTAATTCATATCATGTCCGGGTACGACATTTGTTTCCTAACCAAAAAGGGGAGAGAGATGCGGATTATTTTTTCTCGCAACTATGTCTGCGCTTCCTGTTATATCGATTTGAAAAGTATCTGATTGATGCAACCATGGAGACAATTTCCATGAATCTATATGTATAAATGTACAAATATACAGGATGAGTCAAAAGTCGCAGGATCGCAGGGCACTCTTCTATTTCAGAAACGGGAAGAAAAATGAAATATCTAAATACCCCAGGAAAGAATCGGTGAGGTGACCTATCTTCTACGCCCTAGATTCCTAACTGGTGAGGCGGAGTGCGCGAGTCGATGCAACTTAATGGGCTATTAGCTATAGTGGCTATAGCAAGATACCTGTGTGAAGCTGGATTTTCAGCAATGTCTGCAGTTAAAACGAAGTACAGAAATCGTCTTAATGTGGAGAATGACTTGCGTGTGGGACTGACACAGTTGTTAATAGAACCAAACACCAATTGTTTGTGCAATTCAAAACAAGCTCAAGTTTCACATTGATGTGTACAATTTGTGAAAATATGGAAAACAATTTCTCAATATACATTATTACAACTATATTCAGGAGGAATAAACTCCTGGTTGTATACTATGTACAGATATATTACCCACTTTTTTTGTGCAAAGTGCTGTAGGTAGGTATATTTGTATTTTTAGTAGTGAAGTTGTATTTTTGCTTAATATTTCCAATCAAGCCTTACTGGTATCATTGAATTTATAATAAAAGAAAATAAATACCGATTATAGAGCAATGAACACTTGTGCGTATGCCGGGAGGTGGTGGGGCGCCATTGCAAGCTAGCTCCGATAGGGGAGGAATAATGTAGAAAAGGTTGGGAACCGCTGTTCTAGGCTATTTGCGGAACATAACCGCCATCTTGAAATCCGCCATATTGGATCAAGGTCAATTTTTTCAAATAGTAAGGGGATCATGTTGCATATCAAAGATCAGAATTTTCTCAGAAATTTGTTACCGTAATCAGATTTGACATATGTATTGTGGTCTACAAGTTATCAACACGGAAATTTGAAATAACCATTGTTGGTTGCAGGTAACTAAAAATGGCATTGACGAAAGTGGAAAGGATTGAGGTGATCCTAATGTCTGGGGAATGCAGCTGCCGTATCATAGCCGCAAACTTCAACAACCGACAACCGGAAATACCACCAATTTCACACAACACTGTCGCATACCTGATATACAAATTCGGAGAAACTGGGACTGTGGAACACAAGCCACGTAGTGGTCGGCCGAAAACTGCTACCGACTAGGAAACCTCAACAATGGTCTTGGCATCCTTGCAAAGAGTCCACACCGTAGCATGCGACGTCTCGTAGCAAAATGTAGTATCAGCCAGTCGTGTATATTTATACTCGTGTATATATGCACACATACAAATAATTCAATCAATTCAGCACTCTCAATGAACAAGTACATACAACAATAATTTTAAGAATTAAATACACAACCTGGTAGTCAACCACCGGGTACCAGTCATCAGGGAAAAACATCCGGTAGCTGACCCCTAAGTCAGGCAGGTTTCATGTGAATGCGAAATTTACACCCCAGCCAAAATATTAAGGGTAATTTAAGCATCCGGTTTTGCTTACCTGTCTGATAAGAAAGCTAAATGACTCACTAGAACCGCAATCCCTGATGAGCGGTACCGGGTGGCTGACTACCAGGTTGTTTATTTATTTCTTAAAAATTATTGTATTTATTGATTGAAAGTGCTGAATTGATTGATTTGTTTGTATGTGTATTTTACTTCTTTCTAACCCATGCAAATGTGCGCGGGGTTGAAACATGTATGGCGATGTTGAGTTGTCCTTTTATTATTTGTATATACACGGTCGAGTCACATTATTGTGACCACCAGCGAATATCCAGAGAAACCGTCGTGTGCAGCGTGGACAGCAGCTAGACGGGCTGGGAGTGACTCAATAAGGTGCTGGAAGGTGTTCACAGGTATGTGGAGCCATGATGATTGTGGTGCATCTGATAGATGCTGCAGGGTGCCTGGTGGAGGATCGATAGAGCGAACAACACGATCGAGGTGGTCCCACAGATGCTCAGTTGGATTTAAGTCTGGGGAATTAGGGGGCCATGGAAGTACTTTGAAGTCCTCATCATGCTCTTCCAACCACTCTCGGACATTTCTAGCTGATGTGTGTCACGTCGCATTGTCGTGCTGGAAGATCCCATCCTCCCCAGGGAAGAAATTCAGCATGTATGGGTGTACGTGCTCTGCAAGAATGGATTCATAAAGAATTCGGTCCATAGTGCCTTCCACAGGTACAGGTATGAGTGAACCCAAGTAATGCCACGAAAACATTCCACAGACCATAACGCTGCCCCCACCAGCCTGTGTTCTTCCAGCATGCTTGAAGAGTGTTTGTTCTCCGATGTTTCTCGCATTATACCCCCATGTCCAGCCGTTCGATGAAAGAGGAAACGAGACTCATCGGAGAAGGCAATCTTTTGCCAACCAGCGGAGGCACAATTCCGATACTGCCGTGCAAATGTAAGCCTTTTCTTCCGTTACACCTTCGTTAGCAAAGGTGCAGTGGGCATCCGTCTGCATCGCAGACGCAAACGCAGCAGAGTTCGCTGAACTGTCGTTTTAGACACACTTCCGGTATCCCCCTGGGTCATTCGGCCAGTGAGTTGCCCCACTGTAGAGTGTCGATCGGCCCTCACGCACCTTCGCAGCCGACGTTCACCTCTCACATCAATGGCACGTGGTGCTCTGCAGTTTGCACGCCGCTTATTCGCAGTAGTGCCATTTCTCCAATCACGATACACTTTAACCACAGCAGTACGCGAACAGATCACAAACTTCGCTGTTTCAGAAATACTGCTACCCTTGTCCCGAAAGCCGATAATTATCCCTTTTTGCCAATCTGATAAACCGCTCCTTTTTATCCATGACAGCAAAGAGTGATATGTTTTCAGAATGCCTACGGCACACTTTATATACCCTCCAAGCCAGCTCACGACACGTGCTTTCTTTCATTGGCTACGCGTTGTTGACGTCAAAAGTAGGAGGTGATCACTATGATGTGACTCGACTGTGTATATATATTTCAAAATTCTGCAAATAAAGTGGCATAAAGTTTGTTGGGAAACTGCATGTGTTATGCTCATTATATCAGGAAGTTCAATGTTATTAGTTTTGTTATTTTGCATTACAGCATTTTAAGTACAATCAGTAATTAGAAACAAATAAGTATGTATACAAGACTTCTAAAGATACCGAGTGTGAATCGAAAGTTTTGCAATGTTTGCATAAACGCGTGTGCTGCAGCAGGTGTCTCACGTGTCTAAACTAGCTCAAGTCGCAGACTGCAGTCAGTCGAAAAGGATAGAAAGTGGTAGTCGTTGCTGTGAACAGCCACAACCGGCTAATTAGGGAACTTTTGCTTTACGAGTTTGTACTCGGCCATAACGCTGCTCAAGCAACACGAAACGTTTGTCATGCGAAAAGGAAAGGTTCCATGGAACACAGCACCACAACCAGATGGTTCAAAAAATTTCGCTCAGGTGACAGAAACCTCGAAGATCAGCCAAGGTCAGGTAGGCAGCGAACCGTGGATTTGGAGGCCGTGTTCCTGGCCGTAGAGGCAAATCCGACAATCAGGTGAGCTGGGCATATCACAGACCACCGCGGTTCGTCACCTTCGGTACCTCGGTAAAGTCTACAGGAACTTCCGCATTGTCCCTCATCAACTGACGCCAGCTGAAGCAAATCGCCGAGTGGAAGTGTGCCCGAAACTTCTAGAAAACCCGCGCGATGTACGTTTCATCAAAAGAATTGTTACGTACGATGAAAAGTGGGTCTATTTCCGTATTCCTAACACACAACAGTAGTGGTTGAGCCCGGCCCTTTTTGGTAACTTTTTGCCAAACGTGGGACCTTCGAGCACAACGAAATGCGCTGCGTCTGTTGGAATTTTGAGGGGATAATCTATTACGAATTTGTTCCAGATGGTCGAACCATCAACACCAACCTCTACCTTGAACGTCTGGAACGGTTGTTTGCCGTTTCGGATGAGAATTGTCCTGCCCTGGGGAACTGAAAGCGCGCTCTCCTACAGCAGGAAAATGCTCGGCGTCATACCGGCGAACGGCCCGGTCAAAACTCCAGGAACTTGAGGGTATCGAACTGATGCTACACGCAGCATATAGTCCAGACCTTGCCCCGTCGGATTATTATCTGCTCCTGTCCATGGCCCATTTTCTTCGCGGGCGGCTCTTCAACAACCAGGAGAAGGTGGTTGTTGGGGTAAAACATTACTTCGCCTCGAAGGACAAGAACTGGTACCTCCACGGAATCGAGGAACTGGCAGACAGATGGCTAAAGACGGTGCAACACGATGACCTATACTTTGAATGCTAGTCAGCTTTCGTCGTAAATGAAGACATAACGTGATCCAAATATTGCAAAACTTTCGACTCCCCCTCTGTAGATTCAAAGAACTGGCAGACAGATGGCTAAAGACGGTGCAACACGATGACCTATACTTTGAATGCTAGTCAGCTTCCGTCGTAAATGAAGACATAACGTGATCCAAATATTGCAAAACTTTCGGTTCCCCCTCTGTAGATTCAAAGAACTGGCAGACAGATGGCTAAAGACGGTGCAACACGATGGCCTATACTTTGAATGCTAGTCAGCTTTCATCGTAAAGGTACGTATGAACACATAAAGTGATCCAAATATTGCAAAACGTTCGACTCACCCTCTGTAGAATCGAAGAACTGGCAGACAGATGGCTAAAGACGGTGCAATACGATGGCCTATACTTTGAATGCTAGTCAGCTTTCATCGTAAAGGTACGTATGAACACATAAAGTGATCCAAATATTGCAAAACGTTCGACTCACTATCTGTAGAATCGAAGAACTGGCAGACAGATGGCTAAAGACGGTGCAACACGATGGCCTATACTTTGAATGCTAGTCAGCTTTCAAATCTTGCGTGATCATTTTACACCTATAAAAACCGGATTATTTTTAGAGGTGCTGTACTTATTTGAATATAGTTAAGTCTGGTGTATACACAGTATTGTTTTATACAATCAGCAATTTTTGAAACTACATGCGATAAGTATCAATTGTCTTTTAGCTTCTTTCGCTAACAACCATTTTCTGCTTTCTGTTATCTAGGGTGGTGTTGTTGCCATCTTGTTGGCCCTTAACAGGCCAAATGAGTATAGTGGCATTATTCTTATCGCTCCAGGCATCACACCAAATCCAGAAACTGCGACGCCATTTAGGGTAAGTTTATCACTTCGTATTTCAGTTCAATTCCAAAGTGTTCGACATTTAAAGAGCATTTCATGTTAGTAATTCTAGCAATTTGTTTTTCAGCAAAGGAAAAGTAGGAAGTAATGCTACTTTTGATTATATCTGCTAATTGTCAAAGAAATATAAGAAAATACTGTTACGTTGTTACGTGCATAATTAATTCTTTTTTTATGTCCAAGCTCGGAAAACTCATTTCAAGTGTTTTGCTGCTGATCTGTAAGCAACAGTTCGTTTAGCAACCAGGTTCTTTTTTTTTTTTTTTTTTTTTTTTTAAAGTTTAACGACCACCGTGATGGGCTATAAGCAGTCGCCCGTCCCTAATTTAGGGCCACTGATTAAATGGAAGGGAGAGAGCCAGTGCCGTAAGACAAACACAACATCAATGCCTCACGGGATTCGAACCCGGACGCCTTCCGGACAAATGGTCATAAGCCATCGCTTAGACCGGTGTTCCGCAAACTTTTTCTACTCGCGACACACCATAAATTATCCACGACTCAACACGGCACACGAAAATGTTAATCTCCTCAAAAACGTATGATATTACACTATTAATATAAATACGTAATCTAATCAACCTATTATTATTATTAAATAGAAATCGACTCGTGAATTTATTAACAATTTATGAACTATAATTCACGGTAGAAAAATACCCTTTTCTAGTACTATTAAAATAAATAATTGTACTCATACCTTCAATGTGATACTTGCGCCGCCCCGGTGGCGCAGTGGTCTAAGCGATGGCCTCTGATCATTCGTCCGAACGGGGTCCGGGTTCGAATCCCGGTGAGGCATGGATGTTGTGTTTGTCTTACGGCACTGGCTCTTTCCCTTCCCTGGAACCAGTGACCCTAAATTAGGGACGGACGACTGCTTATAGCCCATTGAGTTGCTCACGGTGGTCGTTAAACCTCCAACTAAAAAAAAAAAAAAAATGTGATACTTGCGCCTGCTTAGCTGCACACAGGCGGCTGATCAGTGGCGGAATCGTTGACAATGCAAGTCTCATTTCTTCTTCAACGGATTGGAGTCTCTTCCTTTTTTGATGCTTTAATTTCAGTCAACGTTGAGAAGCCTAGTTCACTCAAATATGTAGTTGAAAATGGCAATAACACATTAACAGCCGTCTCGGAGATATCCGGGTATTCACTACTTATTGTCCACCAAAATGTGTCTAAAGGCACTTGGAGAAGTTTTAATTTCAATGTTCTGTCTGCTTTTAAATCTGAGAGTTCCTCTGGTATATATTAATATATTAATCGGAAGAGGTTTTGAATTCGCAACGAAAGAATCACGAACGCAGTCGAAATCTTGAACACTCTTCCCAAAATAGTTCTTGAACTTCTGGTGCGAGATTTCTAAATGTTCTTTCATGAAGTCCATCACCACTTTATTACCGTCAACAAGTAACCATACAGTCGGGAACATCCCAAACGACCCATTAGTTTAATAGTAATATAAAATAGCAAGACTGACTAGCAATCACTATTTTCTGACTACTTCAGAGTACAGTTGTGATAGAACTGAAATAATTGTAGGACGCGGGACCTATACTCTTCAAAGGGAATGAGAGACACGTATACCGACTTATTTAAAATAACTAATTTAAAATAAAGTTGGGTGGGTGCATCGGTACAGGAAAAAAGTAATAAAGTTCAAGAAGCAATAACAAACAGGGACAAATACCAAAAACAACGTGATAAACGACAGGGAAAGTTTTGCTAATCCTCGCACTTTTAGGGAAAAGCATACACAGAACATGCTGCAAGTGTGACAGCACAAGGGTAGAGGCGAGAAATACAAATATATCAATAAGCAAAACTACGATATAACAACTATGAGTAAATAATTTACATTTAATTTCTTAGAATACATAAAATTTCGCGGCACGTAATAAAGAATAAACAAGCATCAATCACCTTATTTAATCAGTACAGCGGAGGAGAATGAAATACAAGCATATGAAACTGGGATAAAATTTAAAAATAAAACTTGACAATTAATTTCTTACAATTGGATAATAGGTAAAAGTTCGGCACACCGGTTGCAGAACACTGGCTTAAACCACTGCACCAACGCAGCCGCACCAGGCGTTTGCAGCTGTCACCCAAGCGCGAGGTTTCAAAATCGCTTTATTCTAATTTATCATAAGAAAAACATAAGAGGGAGACGTACAGTATTGGGCGTCTCACTGGGAAATAATACAAAACTGTTAAAAACATGATGGTATATACACTGCAATGACAATGGGGATGAATAACAAATGCTGCAAGCAAAGCTTATTGAATAAAAAATTGCAGAAGTGACAAAGAGAAACACATCGTGTCACATGACATTGGCTGGGCATGATTTACATGATAACACAGGCGAAACAATAGTACACAATTAGAAAAAGAACAGCACAAACACCGCCGTGAAGGTAAAACATTACATACATGAGATAAAAACACAGCGTGCACAATTGTGCAAGTTATTTAACGAGGGCACCAAAGCAACATAATACAGGCGGGGTGAAAGTAAGTAATGTACACGAGTAAGCATGAAAATACACTGAGATGGCATTAGCATTCACAATTCAACGGTAGTATGGATTGCACGAGTCGTAGAGTGGAGGAGGGCCACCAGGGTGCCACGGAACTCAGCAAAAGGAGGTGTAGAATGTCCTAGGGTTCTGATAGGTGTAGCAGTCCAGAATCAATCGCAAACCATGGAGCGGCCGGCGCCCAGGTAGCATAGAAGGTGGCTTCTCGACGACTGGAAGAAGCCGACTGGTACTCCAGGCGGAGTCGAGAAAGCAATCGATCTTGAAAATGGCACAAAAGTGCTGCGCTGGCCTGGTGTAAAGAGACCGGCGAGGAAATGCTGCGGAGTTGTTGAAGGTATACGTAAATAACGTGTTTAACCAGCACGAAAAGATAGGCACAAACTGAAGGAAGAGTTGTAAGTGGATGAGCCCGCAGAAGAAGATGTCTGTAGGCAGTGAACGGAAGATCTTGAGAACAAGAGCGACTGGCAATCCGGAAAGCCTGGTGGAGGAGAGGCATCAGGATGGGACAGTAAAGGTAGACGTGAGAAACGTCTGCCTCCTGTGCGCAGAAGGAGCAGAGAGGGGAGGAGAGAAGAGACATGCGAAAGAGAAAATACGGAACAGGGAGGCGATTATGCAAAAAGAGCCAGTGGGTATTAATTTCAAGAGGGGCAGATAAGGGTGAGCTGGCAGCGGCCCAGACAAGAGGAAGAGAAGCAGGGGGAACCTCCAGAATAGAAAGCGGTGAAGGGGTGGCAAGGTGCACTAGAAAACGATAAAGAGATTTAGAGGAGAGAGAGGAGAGAGGAAGAACCGAGTTTGTGAGTCGGAGGAAAAACGGCAGCGAAAGAGGGGCAGAAAAGACAGAGACGAGACCGGTGGGGGAGACAAGATCAGGGAAAAGCGAAAGAAGTGCAGTTAGCAGAGAGTCATAGACCAAATGGGCGGATGGGGACGAGAGAATAGCAGGGGGAGGCCAGAGAGAGGGCGCCAGGATAGATCCGAGTTAGTGAGGTCTTGTACAGTTACTACACCTGCTCGGAGCCAAGAGGGGAATGAAAAACAGGGGAGATGGGGGGATGAACAAGGGAGTTGAAGAAGAGGGGTTCAGAAAGAAGCTCTAGAGTTGAAGAGGGAGGGGAGCGAATGAGGGGGAGAGAGCGAAGGTGAATGAGGGCTTCAGAATATGCAGGTGGGAGTTTGGAGGGGGGAAAGGACAGCAATCCATGAGAACTAAAGAAAGAAAGGAAAAATGTGGGTTACGCAAGGAGGCAAGAACGTCACGTACCTGAACTGCGGAAGCCACTGGAGCCGTGAAAAGGTGAATGAAGTTGATCACTCGGCTTGCTTTGTAGCACAGCGGGACATCAGGTAGGCCAGCACCACCATAGGAGGGAGGAGCACAGAGCTTGTGGACGTTAATCCAGTGATGACCCGCCCACATTACTCGAGTAAGGCAGCGTGTAACCTCCTGGAGACAGAAAAGCGGGGTCGTAGATGCAATCCAAGAATGCTTGCAGATGGACAGAAGGTATGTCCTGGTGAGATTTGCACGCTGGTAGTAGGACGTACAGAACTGCGCACGACACCAGAATGCAGCTGTGCGGAGGAGGCGAGGATGGAGTTCCGAGCGAGTTGCACTGGATGTAGCTTGTGGTGCGCCTAAGTGCACACCCAGGAAGCGTTGGGTAGTGGATGACCATGTGGCCCCCCATGGAGCATCCAAGCGATTGGACCACGACCCGCACCACAATCCAGTGCTCTTAGACGTATTCAGTTCAGCTGCAGAACATGAAGCATATGCGGAGAACAAACGACGAAGCAGTTGGAACTGTGAGTCGCTACGAATGCAGACGGTGATGTCATCTGCATAAGCAGAGTAAATGACTGAGTGATGCCGTGAGCTGGCAACTGGTGGTGGAAGTTGTGCTAGAAGAGATGTTTGCAGAGAGCGTAGAAAAGGCTCGACGGCAATCGCAAACAGTTGACCAGAAAGCGGGCAGCCCTGACGAACTCCCCGCTTGAAGGGAACATGTGCTGTGAGAAAAGATGCCGTCTTGACATGGAAAACGGCGTCCCGGTAGAGGGAGAGAAGAACAGAGACAAATTGTGGAAGAAAGCCAAAGTGTAGCAGGGTTTGTGTTAAATAGGCGTGTGAGATATTATCGAAAGCGGAACGGAGGTCTAAGGAAAGGAGAGCAAGAGGTTCAGAATGAGTCTTGGCAAGATGAATGAGATCGCGAAGAAGTTGAACATTGGAGGAAAGAGAACGGCCAGGAACAGTATAGGTTTGAGAGTCAGCAAGGATGTGAGGGAGGATAGAGTTTAGTCGACGGGAAAGAAGCTTAGTATAGAGTTTATAATCTTGATTGAGAAGAGAAATGGGGCGCCACTTTCCCAAGTCAAGAGGGTCACCCCTCTTGGGAAATAGGACCACATGTGCGTCCGTGAAACTCCTCGGGAGGGGGAGCAGTTAAATGCAGCAGAAAAAGCGGAGAGGAGAAAAGGCAACAAAAGAGGCAAGAACGCACGGTAAAAAGGAAAAGAGAGGCCGTCCGGACCCGGAGCGGCATGGGTGTTAAGGGAAGAGAAGGTGTCGGACACCTCCGTGGATGTGGGTGCAAGAGACAGGGTGGGAGCAAGATGAGACGGAACTTGAGGTAGGTTATTGAGAAGATGGGGGAGAGCAGAGGGAGAAGGGGGAGGAGTTTCACTGAACTTGGTGGTATAGAACTGACGAACGTGAGAGCAAATCGCTGCCGAATCGGATGTGATTTCGCCAGAGGGGAGGCGAAGATGACGAAGCGAGGTAGAAGACTTACGTGCAGATTCCATTGATGTTAGAAAATCGTAGGTGCATTCCTCCGGATTGAGATGTTTAATGCGCAGACGTAAAAGTGCTTGCTGCGCAAAAGGTTTCAGCAAAGCCTGGAGCTCCGCCTGATATGCTGGAAAAAGCGGATCTGATAACCCAATCAGTGTGAGCATCTGCCTGGCGTGATCGAGGCGCATCTGACTAGAAGTCTTCATGGTGAAGGAAAGTTGCTTGATATGTAAGAGGAGCTGATGCTTGACACGAAGCCAATACGTCAAGGTACAGGGTGCGGAATGCAACCCTGCGCGACGAGCAGCGAGAAAAGAACGGACAGAGGCACAAAATTCAGGATCAGTGAGGAGATTGGAGTCAAAATGTCCACGGACGTACAGTCCGAGGGAGTGACGCCGCAACAAACACTGTGAGGGTGACCGTGCAGTGGTCTGAGGAAGCAGTAGGTTGATGTTGCAACTCGGTAATAGACGCAAGAAGCGGTGTGGAAACGTAAACCCGATCCAAGCGTGCAGTTGATGGAAGCTGACTCCCAGACGAGCGCCACGTGTGTGAGGTCTCTTGTGGATGAAGGCGCCTATAAGCATCGGTGAAGGAGAAATCAGCAACAAGGTCATGGAGTAGTGCGACGAGATCCGTCCGACGCTCTCGTGACGAAGGAGAGCGATCCAGAGCCGGGTCAAGGGTGCAATTGAAGTCTCCACCCAAGACCACACGATCGGAAGGTGAGACTTTCGAGAGAGCTTTACGGAGTTTGGTGAACAAGATGGATAAATGAATAGAGGTGCATGGAATATACACATTAAAGATGTGAAATCGAGCTCCGCCAACTGTGAAGGAGACTTGCTGGAGTAAATCTCGGCATAAGTTCTGCACTGAGAGTGCAGTGAGGGTGGATCGGAAATGTTGATGTATTCCGATAGCAAGTCCACCATGAGATGAGTAGCGGAAAGCATGATGGAACACATAATCGCTAGCACGCCAGCGAGTAAACAGAGTGGAGGAATGGCAGTTTGTTTCCTGTAGTAGTAACAGATCGGCCCCGAGGGGCGAGAGGTCTTCCATTACAAGAGCATTCGCTAGGGGCTAGCGAACCCTCTGCAATTAAGGGTCGTGACCTTGAATGGACTGGTCAGTCGTTGGTTGGAGGAGTCGCGGAGCAACTTTCAGGAGTTGTTGTAATCGGTTTACGCAGCCAAGGGTCCATGAGTGGTGGCTGTTATTGTTCTTTATTTTTGCCGTGGGTAAGCTTCTTCCAGCGATGAACTCCAACCTGACTTGGTCACGTGATGTGGTCGTGTGGGCTGAGAAAAGCCACAGGCTCACGGGGGCAGGGGGAAGTGCGTGTTCGTTTGAAGACGTTTATGTTCTTTTGAGGATGTGAGCTAACGTTTGTATTATTCTGTGCTCAGTGGCGTAACGCAAAATCTCTGCCTCCTTCCCCCGCGAAATTTTCCTAACAGGCCCCCAACATAGGAGAAATTAATGCAAAAATTGAGGGTAAATATTTAACTTCGCCGTAGTAAAAATACATTTTCCAGACATTGATTCTATGTTCACTTATGTATTGTTTTTAATTATGTGAGCACCTATTCCGGTAAGTACCCTCGATAAATTTAGTACTCTGGGAAAAAAATGCAAAATCTTCAAATGACAAATGTGGACGATATCAAAACAAATACTGATCTTCGAGTTTCTGGTTTCGAACTTCCTTTAGAGCTCTTTAATTCCTTAATACAATAATTTTGGAGAAAGAGGAAAAACAATCGTGTTTACATTTTTCTAGTTTTAAATACTTTAGCGATATTGTTTCTTTTTAGTGTTTTGTCTTTTAAATTCAAGAAGCAAGCATACTTTACAAAATAAAGAAAACTTACGTTACTAAAATCTGGATTCCCTTCTAACGTTCTTCTTAGCGAATATTTCAATCAGTTTCGGCACGTCTAGTTTTCTGGCTCGGTCATTTTCAATGCTTATCATGACAAATCCATCAAGACTACTTTGAGTGTGCGATGACCGAATTTAGAAACCTCAGGTTCGATCCCAGGCAGATACGAACGCTCGAACCACTAAATATCCGCCGTACGTCAGCTGGGTACGTTAAGCCGTCGGACCCCGGGTACCGCCCCGCCCCCCGTAATAAATAAGGGCGTCTTCCTCCCCCTTTCTACCTCGCTTTCGTGTCACTTTCCTATCGGCCACTCTAACCTAAATCTCCTAGCTTCCTATTTCTAAGGGTTGTTTAAGACCTGGGGTCCGACACTCCCTTCCTAAAATCCTCTACATATGATCTGATCAGAACTCTAATAGGCGCGCAGATAAAATAATATTGCGTCGCGATATGAATGTTTTGTTGCAGCAACTAAACATTTTGCCATGATAACAATAAGTTTTGTTGGATCAAACAAATTCCCAAAAATCGACATAATCATTTTGTTAAATGAACAAAACGTTTTGTCGTGATAACAATATGTTTTGTTGGATCAAAAACAAATTCCCCAAAATCGACCTAATCAATTTGTTAAAAGAACAAAACGTTTTGTCGTGACAACAATATGTTTTGTTGGATCAAAAACAAATTCCCCAAAATCGACCTAATCAATTTGTTAAAGGAACAAAACGTTTTGTCGTGACAACAATATGTTTTGTTGGATCAAAAACAAATTCCCCAAAATCGACCTAATCAATTTGTTAAAGGAACAAAACGTTTTGTCGTGATAACAATATGTTTTGTTGGATCAAAAACAAATTCCCCAAAATCGACCTAATCAATTTGTTAAAGGAACAAAACGTTTTGTCGTGACAACAATATGTTTTGTTGGATCAAAAACAAATTCCCCAAAATCGACCTAATCAATTTGTTAAATGAACAAAACGTTTTGTCGTGATAACAATATGTTTTGTTGGATCAAACAAATTTCCAAAAATCGACCTAATCAATTTGTTAAAGGAACAAAACGTTTTGTCGTGACAACAATATGTTTTGTTGGATCAAAAACAAATTCCCCAAAATCGACCTAATCAATTTGTTAAAGGAACAAAACGTTTTGTCGTGACAACAATATGTTTTGTTGGATCAAACAAATTCCCCAAAATCGACCTAATCAATTTGTTAAAGGAACAAAACGTTTTGTCGTGACAACAATATGTTTTGTTGGATCAAAAACAAATTCCCCAAAATCGACCTAATCAATTTGTTAAATGAACAAAACGTTTTGTCATGACAGCAATAATTTTTTTAAATCAACAGTAATTTTCAACAATAATTTTGGAAATTCAGCAAATTTTTTTGTTGACTGTACATCGACAAAATATTTTGCTGATTCAACAAAATTTTAATTAAATTAACAAAACGTTTTTCTCAGTGCAGAAAAACGCGATCTTGTGGCTCGTATCCTTCGTGGATAAAAGGGCTGCGCTTTATCCATGAAGGATACGAGCCACAAGATCGCGGACACAAGAACAGCTCACGAAGTAGTAGCCCCACCATCAACCCTCGAATCGGTGTTGAACAGTAGAAGATTTTAGGGTCAGACATCCAAATATTTCAATTCCTTGCATGCTGAGTAATCATTGAAATTTAGAAATTAAATATTATTGTTCACCTCGTACTAGTTGGATTGCTAGGAACGTTTCCATTTCTGTAAATCTTAGGCGAAACCTTAACCTTTTTGTAGCGATGTTTTAATGTAACTAAATCTGGTCCCACCCGAAATTTGCACATAAATTAAGAAATATGTTGATAAATTTTATAGCTGTTTCTAAAAACAAACCTGTTTTTCTTCGCTGCTGTTCTGCAAATGAGTACGAGTGTTGGACTTTGGGTTTATTTTAAAGTAAACCGTTTTCTTTTCTTTGAAGATACCACGATTCAAAACATGATACTAAAAGGTTAGTTCTTTGTTTTGTTTTTAAACTTGATTTCTTTGCGGCATATGAGTTCTTGCGACAACCTCGTACGAGCTCGTATGAAACACAACGCATACAGGTCCCAACGATGAGACTGGGTTGCCTGTACTAGGAAATCCAATGTCATTGTTGCCAACTTGCCACTTTAGTCGATCGAAATTAATTAACAAAATTTAAGCCGTCAAGTTCCCAAGCGGGACTTGGCGCGGTAATAGGAATAACCACCCTTGGCCCGGATAACAGCGGCAAGTCGGCGGGGCTCTTGTCATGATTTGCACCAATAGACGGAATCACAACTTCAAATTGTGCCACATCGATTTCGCCACTTGGGTTGTAAGTGTTCATTTCCATTCGTACCGCACGGTTTCGCCACTGGAGTTGTAAGTGTTCATTTCTATTTGTACCAGACGGTTTTGCCACAAGGGTTGTAAGTGTTCCATTTTACACTGAAGAGCAATTGAATTAGAGACGGCTAGCGTTATGCAAATGTGGCGCTGTTGGCTGCCCTGTAAACGGAAACGACATGACGTATGCAGCGATCCGACAATATAAGGAGTGATGCGACGAGAATCAGTATGGGTAAGACGAAGGATCTAAGCGCATTTGATAGTGGGCAAATTGTCGGGGCCTGACCAATGGGTCACTCCATCTCGGAAGTCGTGCAGGCACTGGGATTTTCACGAGCCACTGTGTCACGGGCGCACCGTGAGTACATCAAATACGATAAAACCATCCCTGCAAGGGCCAACTGTCGTGGACGACAACAGCGTGTAAATGATCGGGGTCATCGTCGGCTAGCTCGCATTGTAACAGCGGATATACGGGCCACAGTGCAAGAAATCACTCTGAAATTTAACGTCGGTGCACAAAAACGTGTAAGCAGCCACATCATCCAGAACCATCTCCTCGCTAAGGGGTACAGAAGCCATCGTCCCGCGAGGGTACTGCTGCTGACCGCACATCACAGGGTGCAAAGATTAGCATGGACACGGGAACATCGCCAATGGACCCTAGACATGTGGGGAAATGTTGCCTGGACTGATGAGTTGAGACTCACGTTGGTACATGCGGATGGCAGGATATGAGTACAGCGCAGACCACATGAAGCGATGGATCCTTCTTGGGAGCAGGGTACTCTTCAAGCTGGTGGAGGTGGCATTCTCGTCTGGGGACTGTTTACGTGAACTGAAATGGGACCCCTGGTACGTGTGACATAGTCCCTCACAGGTCAACGTTACCAGGATATCCTGGACGACCATTTGCGTCCGTTTGTGCATCTTCAACATCCCACTGAGGACCTTATCCTGCAACAAGACAGTGCAGCTCCCGAATTGTATCCGAATGGTTGGATGAACACTCCACCAACGTGACCTCGCTTCCTTGGCCAGTTAGGTCACCTGACCTCAATCCCGTCGAGCACATCTGGGATGCCATCGAGAGAGATGTTTGAGGCTCTGACCCCCCTCCATCAAATCTTCGTGAACTGTGGGAGCTTGTTCAGGGGTCGTGGATCCGTGTGGCTTCCCAACGCTTCCGGTGTCTTGCCGAGTCCATGCCGAGACGAATCGTCGCCGTCATCAGGGCGAAAGGTGGTGCTGCACGTTACTAGACAGGTATCTCTTATGCAATTGCTCTTCAGTGTATTTGTACCAGACGGTTTCGCTACTAGGGTTGTAAATGTCCATTTGTATTTGTACCATATGGTTTTGCCACTAGGGTTGTAAGTGTTAATTTCTATTTGTACCACAGGTTTTTGCCACTTGGGTTGTAAGTGTTTGTTTCCATTTGTACCACACCATTCCCCCTGTAAGGTTTGAAGTGTTCATTTCTGTATTTCTACCAGACTGTTTTGCCACTAGGGTTGTAAGTGTTTGTTTGTATTTGTACCAGACGGTTTCGCCTCTAGGGTTATAAGTTCTTTTTGTACCATAAGGTTTTGCCACTAGGGCTGTAAGTGTTGATTTCCATTTGTAATACATGGTTTTGCCACTAGGGTTGTAAGTGTTATTTTGTATTTGTACCATACGTGGAACCTTATCTTTTCTGAAAATCCGATTTGAAAAATCCCCCTTTTTTTTTTTTTTTTTTTGATTGGAGGTTTAACGACCACCGTGAGCAACTCAATGGGCTATAAGCAGTCGCCCGTCCCTAATTTAGGGTCACTGGTTCCAGGGAAGGGAAAGAGCCAGTGCCGTAAGACAAACACAACATCCATGCCAGACCGGGATTCGAACCCGGACCCCTTACGGACGAATGATCAGAGACCAGCGCCTAGACCACTGCGCCACCGGGGCGGCAAAAATCCCTTTTGCCTTCGATAGCTTCGGTTACGAGAAATGCTTTGTGATTAATGCGAATGAAAAATGCCTGCGTTGTAATATTTTGCTGAGAATGTTTCAAATATACCCCGATGAGCCATCTCATTATGACCACCCCCAGCCTAGAAAAATGAGCGCGCCTGAAGCCCGAACTGTGGCGCATGTGAAGTTCACAGAACAGTATGTATACAACCCGAGGACCGGCTTTCTGTTAGTAGTGTGTTCGGAGTCGGAATGAAAAAAACTACAGATTAATCTGAGTTTCATTAAGGAGAAGTGTGATGAGACGGCGCCTCGGAACTACGATCTCGGAAACGGCGCGGCTTGTGGGTTCACGTGCCGCTGCAGTGAGTACATATCAAAAGTGGTGCGCAAATGGACAAACGACGGACCATCGTCCAGCAGTGTGTCGTCCGCAGCTCAATGACGCCAGAGGGCAGCGGAGACTGTTGCGCATTGTTCACAGCGACCTCAGGGCCACGGTACGACAAATCACCCGCAGCTACAACAGTGGTGATCCGGGCATTGTGTCACAGCACACAGTTCATCGCAGCCTTCTGCGCATCAGCCTTCGTAGCAGAAGACCCAGTCGGGTCTCTGTGCTGACTGCACGTCATCGCCAACAACACCTGAAATGAGCCCAAGATAATCGAGATTGGACCGTGCATGAGTGGAAGAAAGTGGTCTGCTCTGACCAATCAAGATTCCTGGTGCATCACGTAGATGAACGAGCGCGGATACGCTGATTACCAACGGAGGCTATAGAACCAGGATGCACTGTTGGGCGGAAACAGGCCTGCGGCGGCGGTGTTGTGCTGTGGGCGATGTTTTCTTGGAACACGTTAGGCCCCATTATCCCAATAGCGCCATCCCTAACAGCTGTCAGGTATCTGAACATTGTTGCGGACCAAGTTCACTCATTCATGGCAACTGTGTTCCTGACTGGTGATGTCCATTACCAACAGTATAATGCGCCATGCCACACTGTCAGAATCGTTAAGGACTGGTTCGAGGAACATGCTGGTGACTTTCTGTTAATGCCCTAGCCTGCAAATTAACCTGACATGAATCCAATCGAACATTTGTGGTTCAACTTGGAAAAGCGGGTTCGCGCTAAATCAACACCGCCCCGAAATGTACGGGAACTAAAAGAACTGCTGTTGACAATATGGTATCAGATACTCCAGGATCTCTATTGCCCCCCTCATTGAATCGATGCCTCGCCGGGTGGCCGCTGTTTTGTAGGCTAAAAGGGTTATTAGGTAGGTAGTCATAATGCAGTGGCTCATGGGTGTATATAGCAAAATGAATTTGGATTATTTTTCGTCGCCTACACGAACTTCAAGACTACTGAAATGCGAACGAATAAATTAAATTACAACCCGTCTGGACATACTGCTAACAACGTTCAACTAACAACTTTGGCACTTTTGTGTCGTTCTCGTGTGCGTACGTTCCTGTTTTTCTCCTGTACAGTGTACTACTGGCGCCATCTAGATATCGCTAGTGGTACATCTCTTTTTCTGTTTTTTTTAATAGAAAAACTAAAATGATTACAAACCCATTCAGAAAATTAATATGCTTCAACAGAAAATATAATGACTACTTTTTTTTATTATTTGGAGGTTTAACGATCGCCGTGAGCACCTCAATGGGATATAAGCAGTCACCCGTTCCTAATTTAGGGCCGGGGGCCGCCGGTGGCGTAGTGGGCAACGTTCGTGACTGCCACGGAAAGGACCCCAGGTTCGATCACAGGCAGGTACGAACACTCGATCCACCAAATATCCGCAGTGCGTCGGATGGGCACGTTAAGCCGTCGGACCCCGGTAATAAATACGGGCGTCTTCCTCCCCCTTTCTTTTTCGCTTCCGTGTCACTTTCCTATCGGGCACTCTAGCCCAAATCTCCTAGCTTCCTATTTCTAAGGGTTGTTTAAGACACTTCCTTTCTAAAGTCCTCTACATATGATAATTTTGATCATAATTTAGGGCCTCAGGCTCCAGGGACGGGAGAGAGCCTGTGATGTAAGACAAACACAACATCCTTACCTCAGCGGGATTCGTACCCTGACCCATCTCGGGCGAACGGTCAGATATCAGCGCTTGGACCACTGCGCCACCGGTGTGGCTAGGAACATTCCATCGAAGCAGTTGCTTTAATTGAAAGGTAACAGGAACTTCAATGTGTTCTCCAGCAGACAATGTGTACATCTGTACGATTAAAATATTCTGGCCGCCCCGGTGGCGCAGTGGTCTAAGCGATGGCCTGCCGCCCCGGTGGCGCAGTGGTCTAAGGCGCTGGCCTCTGATCATTCGTCCGTAAGGGGTCCGGGTTCGAATCCCGGTCAGGCATGGATGTTGTGTTTGTCTTACGGCACTGGCTCTCTCCCTTCCCTGGAACCAGTGACCCTAAATTAGGGACGGGCGACTGCTTATAGCCCATTGAGTTGCTCACGGTGGTCGTTAAACCTCCAACCAAAAAAAAAAAAAAAAAAAAAATATTCTGTGCGCTCATTTATATAACATGCTCACACTGTTGCTATTTTCATGTGCTGTTATGTGTTTATCTTATTCCTGAATTTACTTGTACTGTATCATGCAGGCATGTTCATTTGTTCTTTTCTGTTTTTGTTATATTCTTAGATGGCCTTGGCGAGGTTATGTAGCAGGATATTCCCAGAAATGCCACTCGCCTATGCAGATTATTCACTGGCCTGCAGAGATCCCGTTAAAGTAGAACAAATGAATAAAGATCCTCTACGTCATCATGGCTACTTCAAAGCAAGGGCGGCAGTGAGCATCATTGATGCTGGCAGTGTAAGTTGAAGTTTAAAAATTTATTCACCAGAAAGTGATAATGGATCGTAATGGTGCATGCTACATTTTAATTGCAGAATTTTTATTTAATCTTTTAAAATTTTATAATCTCTGGAGTTGGCACTGGTCAGTTTCTGTAAATATAGCTACATTTATAAAATACATACGTGCAAAGTTACACGCGTCCATAGGTGCTCAAACGTAAATCAGTACGTTATTATAAATGCACTAGACTGTGAATACTCTAGAGAAGCATTTAGGGTATTCATTTATTTTTGCGGTGTAAGATTAACGAAGCTTTCGCACTCCACTGGGAGGCGTTTTCAAGACAGTGGTAGACATCAAAATGCAGGAAATTGGAACACGTAAGGAACAAAGACTATTTTTGAAAATAACGTGGGTGACATCACCAGCACATTACACGAATTTTTATCACGCAGTTACACGATGCGTTGCGATGTGTTTTCATCTTTTAATAACGCATGCCAAACCCTTGGTAGTTCAGTAGATACTATATCATTGCATATATGCACTATATTGGCAAAAGTCACCGGACACCTAGAAGAGAAACATAACATAGCATTTATTGACATACATTAGTACGGTGTCGGTCCACACTTGGCCTTAATGCATGCACTGACCCTTCGAGACATGCTTTCGACAAGGTTTTGGAACACAGTGATAGGCATGCACTTCCATTCAGTACATTATGCTGCCGCTAACTGTTGCTTAGTAGTAGGCCCTTGGTACCAATTTTCTTATACGGCGCTCTAATTCATCCCATAGGTGCTCTATGGGATTTAGATCAGGTCTCTGTGCTGGCCAGTCCACACACCACACGGAATTATCGTCAAACCACGCAGTAACAGTCCTTGCTTTAGGGGTCGGTGCATTATCCTGCTGGTACCAACAAGGCTCGGTTCCATAGTATTGCCACAGAGTTGGTAGAGCATAATTGTCCAGAATATCGAGGTAGACGTGCTGGTTAACAGGTTTGTCCACGATAACCAATGGGTCGGGACCATACCACGAAAAACACCCCCACACGAGTACCCTGCCAGCTCCAAGCTTGATCGTAGGAACAGTACACTGTGGTAAATAGCGTTACCCCGGCTGCTGCCATACCCACACACGGCCATCAGACCGATACATCATGTATCTGGATTCATCAGTCCATAGGACCCGTTTCCACTGACCTACAGTAAACGATAAATGTTCTTTGCACCATGCTAAACGACGAGTAGCATTTCGAGTGGAGATAAAAAGCTTATGAGCAGCCGCCCGCACAACCACGGTAACCCATGGAATGAAGTTCTCTGCGAATGGTACGTGTACATGCCGAGGTTCCAGCATTTTTACTCACCTGTACACTGAGGTCTTCTGCAGTACTCCGTCGATTAGCTGTAACGAAACTCCTGAGGCTTCGACGTCCTCTATCACTGATTTTCTTCGGTCTGCCGGTTCGTTTTGCTGCTTCAGGCACGCCATGTGTCTTCCACTAGTTCAGTGCATCCAAAACAGTTGACTTGGATATGTTTAAATGCCTCTCAGTTCCTCTTATGGACAACCCACTAATATAACACCCAACAATCTTTCCTTTCTCGAAGTCAGTTCTCTCCCGCCGCGACATTTCCACTGAACCACACAGTGCGGTGTGATCGCGGTCAGCTGCAGGCTTGTTTTTATACCGTTTGTAGCTGTAGCGCGCATCTTAACAACGCAGGGAATCCGTTCATTTGCTTTTGAAGGGGTGTCCGGGGACTTTTGTCAATGTAGTGTAGTTTCTACTGAACAACCAAAGGTTTGGCATGACATAGCTTCTGCTGAACTATTAAGGGTTTGGCATGCGTTATTAAAAGATGGAAACACAGTAAGGCCGATTGCCCAAGGGTTTGGCATGCGTTATTTTTTTCTTCAACCTCGGAAAGCGTAAAAAACAGCCGGTTTCCGGTCTGTGACATTGCATGATCTGATTTGCCAAGACGGGGCACACATGCACCTATGACGCCGAAATACTAATAATTTCTTCGATATTGCCTAATTAGCATATCCCGTAAAAATCAAAGTCGTAGTTCGACTCTTTTCAGGTGTTCTGTTTTTTATGAGGATGAGTGTAAATACATTTCCCTTTACGCACTGGCACTCTGACAGTTTCTGTGATTTATCTTGAATTACGTAGAGCTTAGAGAGGTCTCGTGCGCTGGAATTAACTTTGACCCCGCCCCCAAAAAATCTGCAGGCGCCCAAGTGCACTACTTCTCTCTGTTCTTCTGCAAAGATTGAATGAAACAGAAGACAATGAAGAACAAATCTGTAGATTCTATGCATGGTAGCCACATAAGCTCGGTCTGCTTCGCTAATGCAATGAAATTTAGAAAATACATGAATGCTGGGCTGTAAATTTGCTACCACTGATGTATTAATACATCTTCCCGGGGGTGTTCAGCCCCCACGGAAAATCCATGAACGCCCCTCCCCCTTATGTTTTTTGGGCGATATCCCCTTATATTTAGCCTAATTGTGTTCGTTTAAAGCTGAATATTTCGACAAATTAATTTCAAAAGAAATAAGAAAATGAGGGAAAATTTTATCTCTCTGTTCTAAAAAAAGTAACTGCCGCTGTTTTAGAAATTTCGCGACACTCTTGCTTTCATAGCTCGCAGCGCAAAACGTACTGAACACAAAAATATGAAATTTACATCGTTTGTAGAGAATTGTTTGGAGAACACGCTGAAATAAAACCTTTTTTCGATTCTGGCGATACTTCAAGAGCTATTGTATTTAAAAAAGCAAAAATATGCTATCAGGTCGCGTTCCGGATACACTAACAGCAACAGAACCACGAAACTTTGTAGGCATGTAGTACCATGATCGAATTTTTGCACCTCATCGCCCTTTCTTTGAATTTCGATTTATTTTACGAGAAATTAAATTTCTAAATTTAACAAAATTCTCTATTTCGCGATGGGATCCATTTAAAAAAACGGATATATAGCAAACTATAAATCATAACGCATTGCAATTTTTACAGCATAAGCTTACAACTATCATCCCTTTTTTACAAAAAAAAAAATTACGAAAAAGTCATTTTCTGGTTTTTAAGGTTTTTTTGAAGACGCAAAGGCAAGAAACGAACGGCTTGTCTGTCTTCACGATAACCACAGAGGAAAGTTTTGGTCCCGGGACCTGCTGCCATGGTGACGCAGAGAATTTGTTATGCATATGTTTTGTTGGTAATGCTATCTCAGTTGTTTAAGGTAGACGTCAAGTAATTTTGCTTCCTATGCTTCCAATAGAAAACTTCCTGTGCACATTTTCTTCATACTTACTGCGTTCCCAAGAATGAAAATTTGAACATCGATTAAAAATAGCTTCATTTTATAACTTGGAATACTTAATATTTTCTAAAACATAACCATAATTATGCAATCCAACATTTGTTTGTCTACTGACGTCATCAAAGTACAGGTTGCGCCATCTTTTTTTCTGGTTCAAGGGAAAAGTTATTGATTTTTTTTATGATTATGGTTATGTTTTAGAAACTATTAAGTATTCCAAGTTATAATATGAAGTTATTTTTAATCGATGTTCAACATTTTATCCTTAAGAACACACTAATTGTGAAGGAAATGTGTACAAAAGTATTTCCATTGGAAGTATAGGAAGCAAAATTACTTGACGTCCACCTTAACGATTTAGCATAATGGTTTACGGTTTACGGAAATGCTTTTTGGACCGCGTTTGTTTTCCTTAGTGGTAAATTTAGTAAGTGCTATAAGTTCAAACGACAAAAGTCCGACCTCCCAAAAATTAACGACAGTAAAAAAACTCAAACTTTGTAATAACAAGCCTTATTTGCTTAGACATGCAATAAAAATTGAAATTTATATGAATTTTCCAGTTTTTATTTCATGTGATATATTTGGAGATCGGGCTGCAGGGCCAGAGCGCTACTCTGGAAACGAGCGCAGCGAGCCTGGAGGCACAGCCCCTTGTAATAATAAAAGAAAACATCCACATGGACTTTAATCTGAGATTTATATCATACTTCAATAAAACATTAAACAGTTCTCGAGGTAAATTTTTAAGCACTGACAACTCTAACTAGTCCTGCAATATAAATCTAATTCAACAGAGCAGAGAGAGATGTTTGCGATGCAATACATCATCATATTTTGTTTCAGTCTTCCGGATGCAGACTTTCCATGTATAAGGTTAAGCGGCAGTGTAGCTAACACGACGTTAGTGCTTCCAGGACAACAAAAATATTTACAAATTTTTAACAATAATAAATTATCAGAAATTTTTCCCATAATAAGAGGTTTCTTCCTTTTTTTTTTTTTTTTTTTTTTTTCTTTGGAGGTGGGTGGTTTACATCGTGTTAAAAAAAAAAATCGAGGCACCTCAGACTGGCATTCAAACGGTTTATTTTTTTTACTCTCTACTATGTGCTAATCTATATAATCTAAAGGGGGCTGAAACCAAGTGGCAGGGGAGTGGTTTACACTATGCGTTTTCAGGTAACACTGTAATGACTCCTTAATAATCAGAAACACGTTTTTTGAACTCTAAGGTGGGATGAGATGGATCTATCACACTTGAGAAGGATGGTCCAATCAGAAACACGTTTTCAGGTAAAACTGTAATGATTCCATAATAATCAGAAACACGTTTTCAGGTAACACTGTAATGATATAATCAGTAACACGTTTTCAGGTAACACTGTAATGATTCCTTAATAATCAGAAACACGTTTTTTGAACTCTAAGGTGGGATGAGATGGATCTATCACACTTGAGAAGGATGGTCCAATCAGAAACACGTTTTCAGGTAACACTGTAATGATTCCATAATAATCAGAAACACGTTTTCAGGTAACACTGTAATGATTCCTTATTAATCAGAAACACGTTTTTTGAACTTTAAGGTGGGATGAGATGCATCTATCACACTTGAGAAGGATGGTCCAATCAGAAACACGTTTTCAGGTAACACTGTAATGATTCCATAATAATCAGAAACACGTTTTCAGGTAACACTGTAATGATTCCTTATTAATCAGAAACACGTTTTTTGAACTCTAAGGTGGGATGAGATGGATCTATCACACTTGAGAAGGATGGTCCAATCAGAAACACGTTTTGCAGGTAACACTGTAATGATTCCATAATAATCAGAAACACGTTTTCAGGTAACACTGTAATGATTCCTTATTAATCAGAAACACGTTTTTTGAACTCTAAGGTGGGATGAGATGGATCTATCACACTTGAGAAGGATGGTCCAATCAGAAACATGTTTTCAGGTAACACTGTAATGATTCCATAATAATCAGAAACACGTTTGCAGTAAAACGAGGTTATTTTTAACACTCCTAATGTTTTGGGGGAGATTTTCTCCAGCACAGTGTTGTCTTACCAGCATCCTCAATATTGTACACCAATGGTCTCAAACTTCGCGGCCCGGGGCCAACTGTTTTGCGGCCCGCATGAATGACTACAAAATAAAAGTAACTCACCCGTTTTTTAAGTATATTATAATATATTAAATATAATATAAACATAGTAATGCTTAGCAAAGCCATCATCTTTATAAGTAACACATTTTTGGGATTTGATAGATGAAATGTAAGATGTTCTATGAATGATCAAGAGGTCTCGCTTTTTGATGATCCAAAATTGTTACATGATCTAGCATTCAGCACAGATATAACTGGATACTTAAACGATTTGAATATCAAACTGCAAGACCAAAATAAGCTAGTTACTTATTGATAATGTTAACGCATTTCAAAGGAAACTTCAGCTTCGTGAAGCTCAGCTCAGTGCAGGAAACCTTGCTCACTTTCCCACTTTAAAATCTTCTACTGAAGAAGAAATAAACTTTTGTGAATTTTCTACACAGATAGCTATATGTTAAAAGAGGATTTTAACAGGCGGTTTAAATGTTTCAAAGACATGGAAAATATTTTCAATATATTCAATTCTCCATTTTCCTATAATGCTGACAACGCATCTGAAGAACTTCAGCTTAAATTAAATAAGAGTTTCTTAGTGTGATTCGTTCTTTAAAAAATTCAACATTTGCAATCTAACAGAGTTTTAGCCGTTAGTTTCAAAGGACAAATACATAAACATTCATAACCAAGCTGTGCGAGTTCTGTCTGTGTTCGGAACAACATACACATGTAAACAGTTATTTTCAAGAATGAACCGAGAACATGTTGTATGAAACAGTTGTTTTCAAATGAACCAAATACAACTGTAAACAGTTAGTTTCAAGAATGAACCATGTCTTCAAAGGAATATGTTAAGTGACAGTCACTTATGCTCACTTTTAAAAGTAGCATGTTCAAAGGACATTATTCCAAATATCCATAAGTTACTGACAGAAAAGTGAGCCCAAATTTCTGGTCAGAATATATAATATTTTCTGTACCGTGTTTAGTTGGTAAAATGTGACTGTTTTAAGATTTAAGGGAAAATAGTTATTACGTAAAAGTGATTGTTTTCAGTGATCGATGAAGCATTTCTTTCACTATTTACCGATAATTAGAAATAATATTCCAATTTAGTGCCAAGCCATTGGAATAGTTTTGTAAAGTTGATATTTATTCGTAAGAAATTTATTAACATTTATGCGGCCTCCTAAATTCCTTCAAACTAGAAAGTGGCCCTTCCAAGGGTCTGAGTTTGAGACCACTGTTGTACACCATCCCAGGGTGTAATCCGTGGTGCATTACTGAATTAAAGCAAAGGAATTACATTTTTACATTTTTAATCACTTGTATGTGTAGATTTCTTGGAATTTGCATTTGCGATATACGAGCGTAAGAACATTTTTACACTCAATTTAAAATTATATATATATATATATATATACTGAAGAGCAAAACTGAAGACTAAGGAAAACTTTAGAATTTAAATGTGTATATAATAAAATTGTGGTTATATGTATAATATGTATATATATATCATCATCATTACCATTCTCAACCATTATCAATCCACTGCTGGACGAAGGTCTCCCCAAGTTTCTTCCACAACGGCCTGTCTTGTGCCAGTCTCCTCCATGTTACTCCCGCATACTTTCGAATTTCATCCACCCATCTCACATGTGGTCTTCTTCTGGGTGTTTTCCTGTCCCTTGGAATCCAGTCTAAAATTTCGGCTGTCCATCGATGGTCTGTCCTTCTGGAAATATGTCCAGCCCATTGCCATTTCAGGGATTTAACTCTGATCATGATGGCTTCCACTCTTGTCATTTTTTATGATCCACGAGTTCCTCTTCTTATCTCTCCTGGTTATACCAAGCATGCACCATATATATATATATATACACTGAAGTGCAATTGAATTAGAGACAGCTGGCGTTATGCAAATGTGGCGCTGTGGGCGGCCCTGTAAACGGAAACGACATGACGTATGCAGCGATCCGACAATATAAGGAGTGATGCGACGGGAATCAGTAAGAATCGGACGCAGTATGGGTAAGAAGAAGGGTCTAAGCGCATTTGATCGTGGGCAAATTGTCGGGGCCCGACGAATGGGTCACTACATCTCGGAAGTCATGCAGGTACTGGGATTTTCTCGAGCCACTATGTCACGGGTACACCGTGAGTACATCGAATACGGTAAAACCATTCCTACAAGGGCCAATTGCCGTGGGCAGCAGCGTGTGGATGAGCGGGGTCATCGTCGGCTAACTCGCATTGTAACAGCGGATAGACGTGCCACAGTGCAAAAAATCACTCGGCAATTTAACGCTGGTGCACAAAAACGTGTAAGCAGTCACACCATCAAGAACCGTCTCCTCGCTATGGGGTACAGAAGCCATCGTCCCACGAGGGTACCGCTGCTGACCGCACATCACAGGGTGCAAAGATTAGCATGGGCGCTGGAACGTCGCCACTGGACCCTAGACAAGTGGAAAATGTTGCCTGGACTGATGAGTCCAGATTCACGTTGGTACATGTGGATAGCAGGATACGAGTACGGCGCAAACCACATGAAGCGATGGATCCATCTTGCCAGCAGGGTACTCTTCAAGTTGGTGGGGGTGGCATTTTCGTGTGGGGACTGTTTACGTGGACTGAAATGAGACCCCTGGTACGTGTGACATCGCCCCTCACAGGTCAACGTTACCGGGAAATCCTGGACGACCATTTGCTCCCGTTTGTGCGTCTTCAACATCCCACTGGGGACCTCATCCTGCAACAAGACAATGCAGCTCCCGAATTGTATCCGAATAATTGGATGAACACTCCACCGATGTGACCTCGCTTCCTTGGACAGCTAGGTCACCTGACCTCAATCCCGTCGAGCACATCTGGGATGCCATCGAGAGAGATGTTCGAGGATCTGACCATCCTCTATCAAATCTTCGTGAACTGTGGTAGCCTGTTCAGCGGTCGTGGAACCGTACGGCTTCCCAACGCTTCGGGTGTCTTGTCGAGTCCATGCCGAGACGAATCGCCGCCGTCATCAGGGCGAAAGGTGGTGCTAAACGTTACTAGACAGGTATCTCTAATTCAATTGCTCTTCAGTGTACATATATAAATGTATATATAATAAAAGTGTGGTTATATGTATATTATGTATATAATCAGTCGGTAAGTTTCAGCCTCTTCAAAATATGCAATTGTGCTTCCGGAAAAAAACTCTCTGAATGCAACACTGTCTGCTACCATCACAGAGCTTTGATAAATGGATCACAAAAACAGCAGTGCTGTATTTGAATAATGGTTTTAATTGAGCTGGTCCAGGCAACAATGCTTAGTAGCATCCATACCATTTTTAAAACAGGATCTGTGTCACTAATCAGCTGTTCGGTCGTCAGGTAATGTCGTTGATCAAGGTTGCACAAATTCCAGTACATTAGATTCGTTTTGTGGCTCACGGCCAATGGAAAAAATAAAAGTAAAAAACAAAACAAAACATAATCGAGTATGAGTGACGAACGAGAGCTCGTCGTCACACCTCGTGGGCTTCGTAGTTCGATTGCTAGCGCACGCGCCTTGTTGCCCTTTTCGGAGGTCAATAGTCTGACGTCATTCGGCCATGAGAATAAATGAAGTCAGACTACGTTACATGCTTTATGTTCTAGTAGTTACTTAATTGGAAGTAATTTGTTTGTTGATTCAGTCTACCTATTTTGTGTCCTGTTTTTACTCTAGTTTTTGCCTCGAGACTCGAGAAACTTTCACAATGAATGGCAAAATATGTTGATGTGTGGCTCATGCGCATAGCTTGACCGAAAAATTTGTTGGGGGTGGACGGCGCACACACAAAGAAGTGTAAACTGATGTTTTCGTTTGGGGAGGGGGCACGTAATGTGATGTTTTCTCTGGGGAGGCACGAAAATTGGAAACTAATGTTTTCCTTTTGGTGGAAAGCAATAGTTCTTGGAAACAGTTTCTCCGCAAATGTCACAAAATTTGGATCTTTCAAGCGCATAGCGATTTTTTTTTTGTTATGTTTCACTCTTCAACCATTGCTGATAATGAACGATAGCGAACAGTTCAGCGTGTTTTTGACAAGATGCTAAGTTTTCTGAAAATAAAGTCTTCTCTGGTATTACAGATGTATATATTAATTCTATAAGTTTTTTTACTGTGAGTCCTATTTTGAGAGAACGGCTGAACGTAAATATATGGTTGACGTATCAAAATAAAGGTCATACCATGCAGATGTGCTAGTCGGAGAGAAAAATGAGATTGGGGCAACGGTTCGGGCGTTGTGGGGCGGCAAATTTCCCATGTAAAGTCTATGGAAGAAGTGTGCGGTTGACTCACGCGCTGTTCAAGGCGTTATGGAGGGACTCAGATAGTCCAAAGTCCGAAGTCTCTCTTCTCAGCGAAGCGTTGTGCAAAACAACGCTAGCAAGAATTTGTTTGAAAGTTCTTATCAGAACAGCGAACACTCTCGAGACTTTGGACTGTGTGCTGTATACACATAATTTAACATTCATTCGATCCAGTTTATTCACGTAGGTAAGACGTTTCCCATTATGTAAAGATGTAAATAAACTTTTAATATGAGTTTATTCTTTTCGAAGAACAAACAAACAAACTTATCGTCGATTCCGACGGGTTTCGTCTACCGAGTTCGAATCCCGGTGAGGCATGGATTTTGTGTTTGTCTTACGCTGGCTCTCTCCCTTCCATGGGGCCAGTGACCCTAAATTAGGGACGGGCGACTGCTTATAGCCCAAGCGTTGGCTTATTATGATCATTCGTTCATGATGCGTCCGGGTTCGAATCCCGGTGAGGCATGGATGTTGTGTTTGTCTTACGGCACTGGCTCTCTTCCCTTCCCTGGAACCAGTGACCCTAAATTAGGGACGGGCGACTGCTTATAGCCCAAGCGTTGGCTTATTATGATCATTCGTTCATGATGGGTCCGGGTTCGGATCCCGGTGAGGCATGGATGTTGTGTTTGTCTTACGTCACTGGCTCTCTTCCTTCCCTGGAACCAGTGACCCTAAATTGGGGACGGGCGACTTCTTATAGCCCAAGCGTTGGCTTATGATCATTCGTTCATGATGGGTCCGGGTTCGAATCCCGGTGAGGCATGGATGTTGTGTTTGTCTTACTCCACTGGCTCTCTCCCTTCCCTGGAACAGTGACCCTAAATTAGGGACGAGCGACTGCTTATAGCCTATCGAGTTGCCCATGGTGGTCGTTAAATCTTCAGTCGCAAAAGAAAAAAAAATCAAAAAATCACGAACTTGGACTATTGTCTTTACTGAAGTGGTTGAATGAATTTGTCAATCAAATAAAGTTTACATTTGTTGTTTCATATGAGTTTATTATTTCCCAAAAAAAAAAAAAAAAAAAAAAAAAAAAGAAATTACCGTCGATTCGAAGGTTTCGTCTACTTTTAATTATTACGTTTGCTGTGAGAGTGGATTTCATGCATTTGTATTCTGGTTTATTCGATATTTAAAGCAAACGTGCAATATACATATTACACTCGATCATATATGACAGACCTTGCTTCTAATGAAGAATATTTCTTTTCAGGAAATCCTTCAAAGGAAAGAGGAGTTAGTAGTTCCTTATTTGCTGTTACACGGGGACTGTGATAAAATTTGTCACATTTCGGGTTCAGAAGTTTTGCACGAACACTCTGCCTCCAAAGACAAAACATTCAAAGTAAGTTTTTCTTCATAGCTCTTTTTTATATAAATTTTTTATGGAATACATCTCAGAAATCTCGACGAGTGATTGTATATTTTCATGATTTAATACTAACTCCGACCATCAGTTACGGAGGAATGAGGCAACAAAGAAAAAAACATTGCTGAGTTTGAAATTCATTGGAAATTTAATGTGCGTCGATATGGATATGAAATATTATATTAGTTAAATGCGGTGGGACCCCAAAGACGCCAACTCCGAATTTTCCGATAGATTCATATTTCTAAATATTTCGGAAACTCGTTCCGACAGTCCGGAAATCATATGACGTCAATCAAAAGTTAGTGAAAATATATACGTAGCATATTTTAATTGTGGGAACAAATTGGGTTCAGCGTTTTTGCTGAATGTTTATGGGAATGTAATGTAATGGTGTCCGGCTGTACCACCCACCCAAATTTAAACCTAACAAAATCCCCCCTTCCCCCAAGCGAGCTCAAGAGATTGGTGAAATCGCTCTCTGCGCCGAATTAGAAAAATTAGACTGTGAGCTCACAAGTTTCAAAATAATAACAGTCGGATAAATGTTTTTGTGATACACGACTTCTATTAATTCTTTGTAATTTATTCAAAATTAAACTGGTGTCCAAAAGTTAAGCTTAATCATCAAAAAGTTTAAATTACAAAGCCAGAAGGCACAACGAAATAAGCCGCCCCGGTGGCGCAGTGGTCTAAGGCGCTGGCCTCTGATCATTCGTCCGTAAGGGGTCCGGGTTCGAATCGAGGTCAGGCATGGATGTTGTGTTTGTCTTACGGCACTGGCTCTCTCCCTTCCCTGGAACCAGTGACCTTAAATTAGGGACGGGCGACTGCTTTTAGCCCATTGAGTTGCTCACGGTGGTCGTTAAACCTCCAATCAAAAAAAAAAAAAAAAAAACAACAACAACGAAATAAACTGTTTACTATACATACACCGATGAACCATTACATTATGACCACCTACCTAATAAGATGTAGGACTCCATTTAGCTCGCGAAACAGTGGCCACTCGGCAAGGCATCGGTTCGATGAGGCGGCTATAGGTATCCTGGGGTATCTGGTACCATAATGTCAACAGCAGGTCCTTCGGTTCCCATACATTTCGGGGCGGTGGTGATTTAGCGCGAACCCTCTTTTCCAAGTCGAACCGCAAATGTTCGATTGGATTCATGTCAGGTGAATTTGCAGGCTAGGGCATTAACAGAAAGTCACCAGCATGTTCGTCGAACCACTCCTTGACTATTCTAGCAGTGTGCCATGGCGCATTATCCTGTTAGTAAGGGATGTTCACCAGCCGGGAACACAGTTGCCATTAATGGGTGAGTTTGGTCCGCAACGATGTTCTGATACCTGACAGCTGTCAGGGATTGTGCTGTTGAGATAATGGGGCCTAAGGTGTTCCAAGAAAACATCGTCCACAGCATAACACCACCGCCGCAGGCCTGTTTCCGCTCAATAGTGCATCCAGGTGCCATAGCCTCCGCTGGTAGTCGGTGTATCCCCGCTCGCCCGTCTACGTGATGCACTAGGAATCTTCATTCGTCAGACCAGACCACTTTACTTCCAATCTCGATGATCTTGATCCCATTTCATGCATTGTTGGAGATGACGTGCAGTGAGAATGAGCACTCGGCTGGGTATTCGGCTACGCAGGCCCATGCGCAGAAGGTTACGATGAACTGCGCACTGTGATACATTGCCCTGATCACCACTGTTGCAGCTGCGGGTGATTTGTCACACTGTGTCCGTGCGGTTGCTGTGAAAAATGCGCGACAGTCTCCGCTTCCCTCTAGCATCAATGAGCTGCGGACGACAAACAGCTGAACGACGGTTCGTCGTTTAGCCATCTGTGCGCCACTTTTGATAGGTACTCACTAGAGCGGCACGTGAACAACCCACAAGCAGCGCCGTTTCCGAGATCGTAGTTCCTAGGCGCCGTGCCATCACAATTTGTCTTTTATCAAACTCCGATAAATCGGCAGCTTTTCCCACTCTGACTCCGAACACTCTACTAACCGAAAGCCGGTCCTCGGGTTGTATATATATTGCTCTGTGAACTTCGCCTGCGCCACCGTTCGGTCTCCAGGCTCGCTGCTCTCTCTAGGCTGGGGTGGTCATAATGAAATGGCTCATCGGTGTACGTATCTCAGTGTGGAACTACACTACCTAGCAACAAGTAATCGGACACCTGTGATAGCAAAGGAAAACGAAGTTTATTCACCTTCAATAGTTGCTGGAGCCTCCACGAGCGGCGATTACAGCTGCGACCCTCCGGGGCATACTCTCAACCAGGCGTTGTACGACGGCTAGCGGAATTTTCTTCCACTCGGCTTGGAGAAGACAGGTCAGTTCTTTCACCGATTTCGGACGGTGGGGGCACCCCTTAAGTCGACGCTCCAACTCGTCCCAGAGGTGCTCGATAGGGTTAATGTCCGGGCTCTGCGCAGGCTAGTCCATTCGATTAATCCCATTGTCACCATACCAAGCCATGGTGGACCTCGCAACATGACAGGTGGCATTGTCATCCTGAAAGTAACATGGGTCCACCCCGTAAAACTGCCACAACGTAGGAAGCGCATGGTCATCCAAAATGGTGCAGTAGGTCTCCGCGTTGAGTCTACCAGGAATTGCGACCAAGGGTTCCGTGCCATACCAGGAGAAACACCCCCATAGCATAATTCCACCACCGCCGAACTTCACAGTTGGCACAATACATTCCAGCAGGAGGCGTTCTCCAGGCAGACGCCAAACCCAGATCCTGCCATCCGAACGGTAGAGGGTGAACCTTGATTCGTCGCTCCAGAGAACCTGTTTCCACTGTTCAAAGGTCCACTGTCGACGTTCTTTGCACCACGTTAGCCGAGCAGCGCTATTGGACTTGGTGATCAAAGGCTCGTGGGCGGCAGCACGTCCATGATAACCGAGCCGATGGGCTTCCTTACGGATGGTATTCATCGAAAAACACTCCCGGATGCCTATTGAAACTCCTCGCGGATGTGGCCCATCGATTTGGTGCGGTTCTTCCGAATTTCTCTGGCCAGCATTCGTCGGTCTGTAACTCCCAGTTTTGTGGGTCTGCCGGGTCGGGACACATTCCAACAGTCACCTCTCATCTTCCACTTGCCAATCACGTAGGCCACTGTCGATTTTGGGTACTTCAACTCGCTGGATATGTCACGTATGGATCGGCCATTTCTGTGATACCCGACGATTACACCTTTCTCGAAATCAGAGAGCTACGAACTGTGTGGCATCTTGCATGCGACTGGTTGCGTTGTTGTTGTTTCCCACACGATATTTAGCGGCGGCGGCCGTGACGTGTATCAGGACCGCATATATCGTCGATTGCAGGGGTGTCCAATTACGTGTTGGTAGATAGTGTACATTTGCAGTCCAAATCAGATAAAAGAAATGATGTACCAATAATAAAAAAATTCTGAAAACAGTATTTTGAGTTTTCTGGAGGCATTTCTGACTTAGTACAATAGTCTAGTACAGTGTATGGTTACCTCTTACAGTGACGTATCACACCGATGTCTTATGCTGTTGACAAGGGAAACAAGAACACTGTGAAGCAGCAAATCCTACTCCTGAACACGAGCAGATCGGAGTTCCTTGAGAGTTCTAGCCGGAGGTTGACGACTTCGAATGCGTCTCTCCAATGCATCCCACATATGCTCTATTGGGTTAAGGTATGGGGGAATGCGCTGGCCATGGACTGTAGTGCACATTTTAACTTTCCAGATAATCACCGACAGTAGCAGCTGTATGAGGTTTCGCGTTATCGTTCTTGAACAGGAAATCTTGGCCAACGACACCCCTAAAGAGCCTCGCGTAGGAATCAAATATCTCGTCTCTGTATCTCCGACCTGTTATAGTTCCACCAGAATAGACATGGAGCTGTGTTCGCGTACTGGACATTATGCCACCCCAGACATGTACACCACTACCTCTGTAATGGGGCATTTCTCGGATGCATGTGGAAGAATAACGAGTTCCACATTATCTCCAGGTGAGAACACGACGGCTGTCACTTTCGAGACTGAACCTGGATTCATCGGAGAAGAGGACATTGGCCCACTGATTTTTGTCCCAGTGTCGATGTTGCCTGGGCCACGGTACCATGACATATCTTGCTGCCGGCGTGAGTGGGATGCAGACTGCACGTATTCTCGCGTACAGTCCTTATTTTTTAAAACGTTTGTGTACTGTTTGCTTTGAAACAGGTGGTCCACCAGCTACAGATAGCTCTAAAGCAAGCACTCTATCTGACATCGACCTGTTGCATACCTATCATCCTGAGCCACTGTATGCGGTGTACGGCCTGCCAGAGGTTGACGAATAACATCATCGTGCCCTGGTACTTTCTCCAAAGTCTAGATACAATTGATTGATTAACACCAGTGGCTCTGGCAACAAACATTACTCTGCGTCTGGCCATATTCCAACATTCGGATAATCCAACCACGTGCAAACATATTCAGTTTCCATCTTTCTGATATACTGTTTTAATAAAAAAACTGTATTCTACTACTAGCAGGACGTGATGAAGACAAGAAATGCCACTTTTCGCATTTTTGCAGATCTTTCTCAACTCCACAAATGTGCTGCTTCCCCTTTTATGCCCATTATCGTCGGTCGCGTGGTATTGCATCATGATTTCCATATTCCCACGTCCTCAGTACTTTGGTTTATGACCCTTCTTCCCCGCTTTCGTTTGTTCTAGAATGTTTTCTTTTAACTATGCTTAACTTTCAGGCACCAAGGTAATGATTCATTCAGGAAAGCTCTGTAGCAAAGCGTTATTATGTACTGAGATGGTACTGTTGTCTTGTATGATGCATGGCATAAGTGTTAAGTAAGAAAAGTTTTTAATCAATGGATCCTTTCAGTTCTTATTTATGAGTTCGAGACATAGACATCTCACAGAAAGAAAGACATACAAAGGCTGCGGACAACTCAAAGAACCATGGAGAGATCCATGCTCTGCGATGCCTTTTCTCACGAAAACCATTTGCGCCGGGGTTGTAATCGACTTCACTAAACAGCGAAAAGTTTCTTCAGGATCCTGGGTCATCTGGACAGAAAGACATTCCAGAGTTTGACGATGGAGTGAAACACTAGCGTGTAGTTTCTGTAACCAAGAAAGATAGGAAAATAACTCATAGAATATGAGTTGAAATAATCAAAGTGTTAAAGGGTTTGATACATTGCTTGAAGAACTGTCCACTGTTTGACAACTGAAGTACTAGATTGGATACCATGAAACAAGAAATGGCCCATAACAAGACTACGTGGGAGATGGGTGGATGAATCATTTTGAAAGCATGCTGGTGTGAGATGGAAGAGAATTATTTAAGAAGACAGTGGTGGAAGGGACTTCGAAAAAAAATCCTTCATCCACAGCAGTAGATTGAGAACGTGTAACCAGGTAACAAAAGAATCATAGGTTTTAAGCGTTAATGAGACGACACTTTCTTAACGCTATTACTGTCCAATCCGACGGAATCGCGGAGTTAGATTTTATGACTTTACTGATCTGCGAAGGAGTAAGTGGACAATGATCTTCGTACATCAAGAAATCCTGATACTTTCAGCTTAATGGAGGCAGTTTTCATGTTGGGTCGAAGAAGAGTTGATAGGTCAGGGGGTCAGCAGTAGAAAATGCAGAACGAAGTGCGACGTTAAAGAGGGGTGTTAGAGAGTACGGTTGGCATCGGACTGACCAAATGAGCAACAGAGAACGCAATGAAAGTATCTCGCCACTTTCTGCGAAGAAAGACAATAAACAAGGTTAGTTTTTGTCTGGCAGTTGAAGAATGGAGGTGGGATCTACGTGCCAGGGGCCTTCGTGAACAAAGAAGGTGAGATAAAACAGAGATTTAGAATGTCCGATGCCGAAAAGTGAGACCAAATAAAATATGGAAACGGAAACTTTGCAGCGTGATAACTGCGGAAAAGCCTGAAAGAGTAATAAAGCAGAAACGGATTCTTGAGTTAGGAATACAAAGTATGATGAAGAAAGTTGGACAAATTCTTGAAGTCCCCTCCCCGTGATTAACTGAATAAACCTATTCTTAACTACAAAAGAGCGACTCTTAATTTCAGCCGGTGCTTTATTTACTTGTTTCATCATTGGGAACAAATGCGGATAAAACCCTGAAACTCCCAAATTCTTTACAAGTGAATGTCTAGCGAACCCTTGAGGCAGGGCACTGAAACAAACTCAGAAAACAGCCCAGTAACAAAGGATTGGTGATCATGATAACTGTTAGGTAACATATATTACACTGAAGAGTAATTGAATTAGAGATACCTGTCTAGTAATGTGTGGCACCACCTTTCGCCCTGATGACGGTGGCGATTCGTCTCGGCATGGACTCGACAAGACACCAGAAGCGTTGGGAAGCCATACGGATCCACGACCCCTGAACAAGCTCCCACAGTTCACGAAGATTTGATGGAGGAGGTCAGAGCCTCGAACATCTCTCTCAATGGCATCCCAGATGTGTTCGATGGGATTAAGGTCAGGTGACCTAGCTGGCCAAGGAAGCGAGGTCACGTCGGTGGAGTTTTCATCCATCCATTCGGATACAATTCGGGAGCGATGGCACGGTGCATTGTCTTGTTGCAGGATGAGGTCCCCAGTGGGATGTTGGAGACGCACAAACGGGGGCAAATGGTGGTCCAGGATATTCCGGTAACGTTGACCTGTGAGAGACGATGTCACACGTACCAGGGGTCCCATTTCAGTGCACGTAAACAGTCCCCAGACGAGAATGCCACCCCCACCAGCTTGAAGAGTACTCTGCTGGCAAGAAGGATCCATCGCTTAATGTGGTTTGCGCCGTACTCGTATCCTGCCATCCGCATGTACCAACGTGAATCTGGACTCATCAGTCCAGGCAACATTTTTCCACATAACTAGGGTCCAGTGGCGATGTTCCCGCGCCCATGCTAATCTTTGCACCTTGTGATGTGCAGTCAGCAGCGGTACCCTCGTGGGACGATGGCTTCTGTACCCCATAGCGAGGAGATGGTTCTGGATGGTGGGGCTGCTTACACGTTTTTGTGCAGCAGCGTTAAATTGCCGAGTGATTTCTTGCACTGTGGCCCGTCTATCCGCTGTTACAATGCGAGCTAGCCGACGATGACCCCGCTCATCCTCACGCTGTTGTCAACGGCAGTTGGTCCTTGCTGGAATGGTTTTACCGGATTCGATGTACTCACGGTGCACCCGTGACACAGTGGCTCGTGAAAATCCCAGTGCCTGCACGACTTTCGAGATGGAGTGATCCATTCGTCGGGCCCCGACAATTTGCCCACGATCAAATGCGCTTAGATCCTTCGTCTTACCCATACTGCGTCCGACTCTTACTGATTCCCGTCGCATCACTCCTTATATTGTCGGATCGCTACATACGTCGTGTCGTTTCCGTTTACAGGGCCGCCCACAGCGCCACATTTGCATAACGCCAGCTGTCTCTAATTCAGTTTCTCTTCAGTGTATACGTATTAACGTTTTAATACTCACGTTGTTGTAAATACTCAAGAAACGCATCTAGCGTATTAAATCCGTTTATTTTTATGTTGTAATAAGCACAAAGATTCGCCAAACTTTTGCACTCCGCTGGGAGGCTTTTTTCAAGGCAATTGTAAAGATAATATATATATATATATATATTTTATGTCTACCATTGCCTTGAAAAAGTCTCCCAGTGAAGTGCAAAAGCTTGGCGAATCTTTGTGCTTATTTCGCCATAAAATACAGATTCAACAATAATGTACGAGCTCGTCTTTTGTACTAGTATAATTCTTACTCTCCCAATTTCCAAAAATGTAAGAAGAAAATTTCCATATTGTCAATCATAGCATCAATTTAATGTTTTGTCCCCTGAGTGTAGGAACATATATATCTCTCATCATTCTTTTAACATATTATGTGTTTAGCATATGTAGAAATTTGAGTGAAAACGTGCACAGCCGCTGAAAATTTTTTATGGCGTAGTAAGCACAAAGATTTGCCAAACTTTTGCACTGTTCTGTGAGGTTGTTTTCTAAGACAATTGTAGACATAAAAAAAATATATTTTTTATGTCTACCATTGCCTTGAGAAAGACTCCCAGTAGAGTGCGGAAGCTTGGCGAATCTTTACACTTACTACGCCATAAAAACAAACGGATTTAATAGGCTATATGCGTTTCTTGAGTATTCACATTGTGGTGTATTAAAAATAACGTTCACATTATTTTATGCATTTTAATGCTTTCTCATTTTTTGAACACAACGTCTGGTAACAAATACCGTACAATGGATTTACTTTGGTTACATTTCAAAATATCCCAACTCAAGCAATGTCGTAGGTTCTATAATAACTTCAAGGATTCCAGAAATTCGGCGAGGAACATACAGGTTGTGGGCCCTGAGGCAGAACTACTTCTAAAATGGCAATTTTATGACTCAATCATGGCGTTCGCAGAGGGCCACAGCGCGTGCTAGAATTCAGGCAACTGCTCATGTGCTGATTCAGAATTTCGAATAAACTTTAGTCTCTTGTGTCTTCGAGGTTTCATTGTAACTGGGTGTCTTTCAATTTTGTTCTCCATTCAAGTCTTTTTTTAGTAAGTAATGTTTTCATTAAGCGTTCAAAAGGCATTGATTAGATTTAAAATATAAGTACATATATTAAGTGATGCATTTGGAACGTAACTTATAAAAAAGAAATTTGAGTTTGTAATTACGTATTGTTTAAGTTTACATGGCTGAGGAACAACCTGAAATGAAAGCAATAAACAATGGGAAATCTTTTTGCGTTGGAATTCTTCAGTTAAACTAAATGGTAAAAGGTACATTACGTCGTTTTCACTGATGCCTATCAGTTTCACCTGAATGGATCAATGAAGAAATAGAACACCAGTTTTTGTGGGTTGGTGAAACATTAAAAATTTGGGAAGATGTTACTGCTTTTCTCTGCTTGCTATCGCTTCCTGAGGTCTATGTAACTCGAAGATTTATTTATTAATTTATTTCTTAGCAAAGGAACTCGGCGTTGCCCGGGTTTAACGTAAATAAAATACATCAATGAGATTCTAGGACATTGTATTCCGATTTTTTTCCCAATGGGATATATTGCATGGAAGCATTTAATTGAAATACAGGGGCCGCGCTGCCGATCGCTGTCTTCGCAATTTGCGAAAAAGAAATCGTTTTGGCGATGGAAAAAACGCTTTGGCGATTACCTTTTCATAGTGTTATAACACTGGCGAAAACAAATTGAATTTGGCGATTAATTGGCGAAAATTTTAGAAAAGCCAGTGCAACCAATTTAAATATATTCCAGTAACCAAAATAAAGGAATTTAGATCAAATAATAATAAAACCTATACTTGTTCTGACGCAATTGGCTAAAACCAGCAGTCTTTATTGACTGTGAATACAGAAATTTTGAAATACAGTCAAACCCCTATTTAACGGACCGCGATTTTACGTACATTTTTTACGGTCCCGACAGAACCACAGTGAAATTAATGGTTGGAGTTTCCCGATTTAACGAACATATTTCCTCGATTTAGCGAAAATTTTTAACTATGTTAGCCAACATTTTCACGTTAAAAGTTAGCCCAAATGCAATCCCTTGAGGAGGTTTTCGATGAACAGATTGAACTAGATGCATCAGATTCTGATGAAGAAGATGAAGCAGAACTGAAAGTTAGCTACTTTAGTGATGCTGGCAACTGTATAGAATGTGCTGAAAAGTACTTGATGCCCTTCGATATTAATGATGATGTTTTTCAAACACTTCATAAAATTGAAGCCGCAATTTATAAAGCTAAAAGTTCAGGAAAAAACATAAGCAATCTTCTCTAAAACATTTTTTTCCTACAGCGTAAAAAGGTAATCAACACATATTCTCTACAGTTAATTGTACAAGTTAATCTAAAAGTTAATTAGTACTAATTGATGTTCTGTTTCATGCAGTTTAGGATACTGAAATCATTATTTAAATAGTTAAATGCTCGGAAAAAAATCAACTATCGTATTGTTTTCGCCATTTTAGAATACGCTTAAATTTTGATGCTACTACATATTGAAGTCTAATATCTACGAATTATGTGTTTGTTATGCAAAGTAAATGTGTACATATTATAACATTTTTGATAATAAATTCGTAATTAAAAGCACTATACATAATTTAAATTTTACTGAAGCAAAGAGAATTTAGTTGCTTACGTATTCTGTAATGAACACTAGCTTAATTTGAATGTTTCATTCAAAAGGCTTCTTCGATTTAGGAAATTCTGCGATTTTACGTACAAGATTGTTGGTCCCTTGAAATTCGTTAAATCGAGGTTTGACTGTATCTATATTTTTCTATTGTGTTGGGATCTATGTAATGTACAGTTCTTCCGAAGCGCAAGCAGATTTATTCTTGAAGAGCTTCTGCGTCAAGGAAGTTGGGTGTTCTTCCATTGAGAATCAAGATGAAGAGATTTTTATTTTTGCCAACTCTAGAGCAACAAACATAGAGTTGACAATGGGAAAAGCATCGGTTTTTGCAGTTTGAGTCCTCAACTGTTAACATTTGACAGTGTGCCTTTTTCATATACACGGCGAAACTGGGAGCGCGCAATAAACTGTAGACGTTTCAACTGTTATGAAAGGTGAGGTGGGACGATTGGAATGCGTTGAATGAAAGCATGTTCTTCTGCAGTATGCCAGTCATGATTATATTGGGTGCTTGAATTAATTCCCGCTGTTTTTTGCCACACAAACACCTGTGTGTTGCCACAGAACGGTACAGGATAGTCTATTCAAAGTACTGTCCGTTGGCAGCTACGACCCTTTCCCACCGTTGGGGTAACAAATGGATTCCGAGGTAGAAAAATGCAGGTTCTTTCGAGGCGAACCATTCATCGAGCCATTTTTGGATATCCGCGACAGAAAGGAAGTGCTGATCTGACAGGCCATGCTGTAGCGACCGAAACAAATGGAAGTCCGAGGGAGCAATGTCCGGGGAATAAGGTGGGTGGGGTAAGAAGTTCCAGCCAAGTGTCTCCAAGAGTTTCTTCACGGATTTGGCGACATGAGGTCTAGCGTTGTCGTGGAGAAGAATAACTTTGTCATGTGGGATCCAGTCTCCGAGCTTCTGGATCAATCCCATTGCCTTTAAACGTTGGCTAACCGTTGACCATCGACCCGTAGTGTTTCAGACAACTCGTGGAGCGTCTGACATGAATCCTCGTCCAATAAGGCCCCCAATGCGCAATCATCGAACTTTTTCGGCTGCCCAGATCGCTCTTTGTCCTTCACGTTATATTCGTTGGGTTTGAAGCGTCGGAACCACTCTCTGCATGTTGTTTCCGATAGGGCATGTTCCCCATAGGACTGCACTAACAAACGATGACTTTCCGCTGCAGATTTTTGGAGATGAAAGCAGAAGAGTAATGCTTCCCGCAAATGCTGCTTTTTTGGTACGAAACTCGACATCGTGAATGCGATACAAACTCGTGTTCTGTGCCCTCCGATCGCGTGTCACACACTGCTACGCACAGACTACAGCGTGCGCATGAGAGGTCACGTGTGGCCTGGGTCACAGTGCACCACTGCTGCGCTCTATTGGGCAACAGCGGGAATTAATTCAAGCACTTAATAGCTTGACATGAGTATTTTTACAGATTGTAATGTTCCATTGCATAATGTTACTGTCTCCACAGAATACGCCAAGATAAAATATATAAATAAATAAATAAATAAATAGGGAAGATAAATTGAGAGTACTGAAGACACGCACATATCGTATTAAATCAGTTTACATTTGTGGTGTAGTAAACACAAAGATTCGCCAAACTTTCGCACTCCAGTGGGAGCCTTTTTCAAGGTACTGGTAGACATCTCTATATACACTCATCGCGAAAAAAATAGTTGCACCCAGAAGGAAGCAACCGACAGGAATGAAACTTAGTGGGTAGGCAGCGCCGTAAGACAAACACAATATCCATGCCTCACGGGATTCGAACACGGACCCTTCACGGACAAATGGTCATAAGCCATCGCTTAGACCACGGCGCATCCGGGGCGGGTTGTGAGAGTTTAATGACCACCGTGAGCAAATAGATGGGCTATAGACAGTCGCCCGTCCTTAATTTATAATCACCGGTTCCTGGGAAAGGATAGAACCAACGCCGTAAGAGAAACACAACATCCATGCCTCACCGGGATTCGAACCCGGATTCATCTCGGGCGAATGGTCATAAACCATCGCTTAGACCACTGCGCCACCTAGACCACTTAGACCCATCGCTTAGACCACTGCGCCGGTCTTTGAGAGTTTGATGACCACCGTGAGCAAATAGATGGGCTATAAGATAGACAGACGCCTGTCCCTAATTTATGATAATTGATTCCTGGGAAAGGATAGAAGTAAGGCAAACGCAACATCCATGCTTCACCGGGATTCTAATCCGGATCCATCTCGGACGAGTGGTCAAGAACCAGCGCTTAGAGCACTGCGCCACCGGTGCAACAGACAACTGTGGCGAAAGGATACACGTAACATTTCAGAAGATCAGCCTAAATGTTTTGACGCATGCTAAATATGGTCGCTTCTATCGCGTTTAGCTTGAGATTCTCTCAATTTACACAACAGTGTAAGGAAATAATGTTGCGTATATGCAGAGTGAAATGAAATATTGTTGCGCAAGACTGTAATGAAAAAAATGTTACGCGTGAAATGAGCTATTGTTGCGTGCGATTATGGCACAGCACATGCTAGAGAAAAATTGAACAATAATGGAAGGTATTAAAAACTAACGAAGTTCGTGAAAATTTTGCAAATTTGAATTTAAAAAAAGGGGGCTCAAAGGTGCAACCCCCCCCCCCCCCATATGCCTCTGCAGGTTTCTGCCAAATTTCAAACCTCTACGTTCAGTAGTTTCTTCTGTAGGCGACTGAGAGAAAGGCACCGTAATTTTAAACATTATGGATTGGTTTCGAATCTCTGAAATTAGGAATCTGGTGCATTTCCGTGTGCACGCCTTGCTCTCCTTCGATTCGTGCAGTATCTACCAAGTCCCATGTGAATGTGATCTTTTGCATGTAGGATAGACAGACCCATAGGGCCTTGCGTTATCGATTGAAGAAGTACAAGACGTGCACACGGAACTGTGATCTAAAGAAATAATCGATGGTTAGCACTAGCATGAAAATGGTCATTAATTTTCCTTTGAAGAAGCAAAGCTAATTGATAAGCCGGATGAAACAACCGAACTGGATATTTTGGAAGCCTTCCATACGTTTCAAAATTGCTTGCAACTTGTCAACAATATGGCGTCCACAGCATTTCTGTCGAGCGTATGAGAACACCTGACAAAAGCCCGTGACCGTCAACATAGTTAGTGATGTCATATCCGATATGAATATGTACGTGCTATTTGTCCTGAAGATGATTGCGAAACCTTGGTTCATAAGAAAAATAAACTAATTGTGCATAAACGTTGTCCTGTTTAATCTCACAATCTTCACAACGGTTGTAGTGTACAATTGTTGAAATCTATGTTCATGCTGCTGTGCGGATCAATCAAGCATTCATGTCTCATTTCTTTTTTCTTTTTAGGTATATCAAGGAGGATATCATTCTCTTCATTCAGAACCCGACGGTATCGCTGAAGATATGACCGACAGAATAATACAGTGGTTAGAGAACAGGGCATGAAGCCACCACTTTGTTATTTTACTTTTGTTTACTTTTGTCCTATGTACAGTCCTATCAGTTGGAGGGAAAATACTGTGTCTCCTTGAAAAAATCCTTCATCTGCAAGTATCAGCCGTTTTTTTATGAACGGAGTTTGCTGTACACATTTAATAAAATATCGTGTCACCGGAAAGTTGCTTCGTTTCAGAGTTTACATTTCGAAAGGTTAATTATTTAATCAGCGGTTAAATGATTGAAATGATCACTTTATCGAAAATTTCATTAATAGTTTTTATTTATTTATTAGGATTTTTAAGTCTCAGATTCTAATGCTCAACCCATAAAATCCCATTAAAATATGTTCTCCAGTGTATCCCATCGTTTTAGCTTAAGTTCCTATATAAAATATAGTTGGCTTCATAGTTTTGTGTTTTCGTAGTTGACCCAGCGAATATGTAATAGCCTCCATAGTGGCTGAGTTGCGAGAGCTGTAAATTTCTCAATTTACCGTTCGAGTCCCGGATGAGGTATTGTGTAACGGCCCTGGCTCTCTCTCCTTCCTGGAAACAGGGCACCGAAATCAGGGACAGGTGACTGCTTATAGACTTCAGCTTGCTCATTCGGGACAATTAAACCTCGGAAAGAACTTTGTTACTAAATTAGGGACAGGCGGCTACTTATAGACCTCGGGGTTGTCCATTTGTGGCCATAAAACCCCAGAAATAAATTTAATACTAAATTAAGGAAAGGAGGCTGCTTACAGAATTGTGTAACGGCCCTGGCTCTCTCTCCTTCCTGGAAACAGGGCACCGCAATCAGGGACAGGTGACTGCTTATAGACTTCAGCTTGCTCATTCGGGACAATTAAACCTCGGAAAGAACTTTGTTACTAAATTAAGGGCCGGCTGCTACTTATAGACCTCGGGGTTGTCCATTTGTGGCCATAAAACCCCAGAAATAAATTTACTAAATTAAGGAAAAGAGGCTGCTTACAGAATTCAGGGTTGCTCATTTCGGGCCATCATACCCCGGAAAGGAATTTAATACTAAATTTGGGACACCAGCTGCTTATAGACTTCAGGGTTGCCCATTTGGGGCCGTTAAACCCCGGAAAGAAATTTAATACTAAATTAGGGACAGGCGGCTGGCTGCTTATAGACTTCAGTGTTGCCCATTTGGGACCATTAAATCCCAGAAAGAAATTTAATACTAAAATATATACAGACGCCTGTTTATAGACTTCAGGGTTACCCATTTATGACCATTAAACCCAGGAAAGAAATTTAATACTAAATAAGGGACAAGCTGCTGCTTATAGACTTCTGGATTGCCCATTTGGGGCCATTAAACCCCGGAAAGAAACTTTAATACTAAATTAGGGACGGGCGGCTGCTTATAAACTTCAGGGTTGCTCATTTGTGGCCATCAAACCTCAGAAACAAATTTAATACTTTCAGAACGAAGCCCAATATGACTTTCTGGGGATTATGTCCATAGAACCATTATCAGGTGCATATTATAAATGACATACCTAGAATTTGATTTGGGATTCTGCAATTTATTATTTTAATCTTTGGTATTATTATTTTAATCTCTGCAATTTATTATTTTAATCTTCTGGAATGTTCACGGACGATTTGTAGGTGGCTGAATTTATTATTTTCATGACAGTACTCCAATGAAAAAGGCTAGACGTGTTTATAACGGGAAGTATCTGCCCCGGGACTAACAGCTTAACGTGACTTCTGAGCCGCACTAGATGTTTTGTGGCAAGTGGGACGAAGTGTGGAACCACGCCGAAGTCGTGCACGCCAGCACGATGCCATATAATCCTCGAAAGTGTCATGATATGATCAGTTAATGCTTTTCTCATATATTATTTCTTCATTGCACCAATAAGAAGATTATCAGGATCATAATAACCTGACCAGTTTAAAATATAAAAACTTTCAGAAAACGTTGCTTCATTCAAATAGATGAGGTTCCTCTAATATTTCGTGGCAATCCTGCTTAGTCATGTTCTCGGAAGTTTTGATGTGACAAACTTTACAGAACCAAATTGTACTCTTACTTAAGAGTAAACACATTATTTGGGTGGATGAGATCACATGATCACAGCGGAGATCTTCAAGTGCTAATGGGCTGAATTTTTTTTTCTTGTTTAGAGGTTAAACGACAATTATGAGCAACTCTGAGGGCTATAAGGGATTTTCCGTCCCTAATGTAGAGTCACTGATTCCAAGGAAGTGAGAGAACGAAAACAAACAATGCCGCTTGTGCCTCAACCGGCACTCCAACCTAAAGATAATACCTCCTATGCCTCAACCGGTACTCGAACATAAAGACAAAAAATGCAACAATACCTCATGTGCCTCAACCGGCACTCGAACCTAAAGACAAAAATGCCACAATACCTCCTATGCCTCAACCGGCACTAGAGCCTAAAGACAGAAAATGTCACAATGCATCCTATGCCTCAACCGGCACTCGAACCTAAAGACAAAAAATGCCACAATACCTCCTATGCCTCAACCGGCACTGGAACCTGGGTAGACTCGGACTAACAATCATATGCCAATGCTTAAGCAGCTGCGCCACTGGAGGATGGAAGGGGGGGTGACAGGGCATACTGCTAGAACTAACCACTTGCATTTATTTATTTCAGATAATTTTATTCAGCATTTTTTTTTTTTTGTTATTGGATTAATAAAACCAATAGGAATTTCTTTTCATATTTGCCTTTGTTAATGAAAATATCTGTCACTGACATTTATTTCTGCGATAACCTTGGTTAAAATTCCACAATCTCATGCATGGTAGCAGAATACATTTATGAATGAAAGGACGGATCCGACATTTAAACTTGTTTGCCGCTAGTTCCAGCAGACCAAGAATTTTTAATTTTCTCCTGTTCTGAAGTGTAAGGCTTTTAAATATAATAATCTCCAGAAATTCAATGAATCAGATATTCAAACTTGATTCTTTTTGAGGCCAAAACTTAATTACCTCTTTACCCGAAGGTCCAAGCATTCCAACATATTTTCGAGTTCAGCGTATCAAACATTCAGGCTTAATCGTCCCTATCCAAAAAATATATTTTAAGACTTAAACTGTAATTTGTATTTAGGTCAAAGGATTGGACATTCAAGCTTTTTGCTGATCCAAAGAACATGGAAATTGCATTTAATTAGTTCGTAATCTCAAATACGGGAATTTGAATTACATTTAGGTAAATGCCCGTTAATGTTTTAGGTAAATTTTATAATCCAAAAGGCGAAACCTTGGAACCTACGAGTAATTACTTCAAAATACAAAGAAGTAGTCTTTTAAATTCAATTATATTCCAATCACAAGAACCAGGCATTTGTGTGCTTACAGTGATCTCCTATGTATAAGGACTGCCCATTTAAATAGAAATGATTTCTTGAACCCAAAGTTCCAAGCATTTAAAATTCATTTGCTTCCAATGCAAATTGCGGGGGAAATAAAATTAATTTAAAGTAATTATTTTTACTTAACTATGATTATAATTAAATTGAAAATTTCATTGCCCAATTAATTTTTTCTACCTAAGTGCAAGCAGCTTCTGGCAGCAAATAAAATATGCAATTCCATTCTTCTAATTTCTTTCCGTGGGAAACGGAATTTCCTTAACAAAAGGCAAAAATTAAATGAAAGTAATCATGATAAATTTTGGAAAGGCTTCCTCGGAATAAGACAAAAAGCCGAAGCTTGTCGCTTTTAAAACGGAGCCAAATGAAAAACGACTTATACCACAGGAATCTCTCGAATTGTAATGATAAAATCTTGTAATCAAGAAATGCAAAAATTAAGTGTCTTTGACATTCGTAAAAATGAATAATACATCAGTAAACGGAAAACATTGCTTACGCTTATACATTCAATCCTCCCACAGTCAGAAAAACATAGAACTGGCGTCTTGATGAGCGCCGGTGTTATTTTTGGAGATACTGAGCAACTAAAAATAAGAAATCTTGGGCAAGCTTCCCTCCATCCGACACAAAAATAAGAAAAATACTCTTTCTGTGTATATATGTTTTTTTTATTATGTACCATTCACATTTTTTGTTGCAGAATACAATTCATTATGTATGTAATATGTTCACCGTACTTTTATATATAGTCTTCCCCAACATTTTGTTTAAAACATTGCTTGGACTTCTACTCTGTACAAATGTAGATTTGCTATTACTTACTTGCTGTTCGATGAATGCAATGATGGACTTTATTTTTTTAGAAAATAAAAGTATTTTACATTAAACGTCGTCTGCTGTAGTTTATAGAATGTGTACATGATAATAAACAAAAATTTATTGATGGGTATGTATTATGGAAAAGCTCACGCGCGAAAAAAAGTGCGTCATCTGGAAAAAAAAACAAGGAACAGATGCCTTCGCATTGTGGCGTGCATATTATTCATTAAATGCTTGATATTTCGAGGGCTGTTCTCCTCTAAATCTCAAGTGTCGTTAACTGTTTCCCAATCTCAAGTATCATTAATTGTTCCCCAATCTCAAATATTGTTAGCCGCCCCGGTGGCGCAGTGGTTTAAGCGATGGCTTCTGATCATTCGTCCGAAAGGGGTCCGGGTTCGAATCCCGGTGAGGCATGGATGTTGTGTTTGTCTTACGGCACTGGCTCTCTCCCTTCCCTGGAACCAGTGGCCCTAAATTAGGGACGGGTGACTGCTATAGCCCATTGAGTTGCTCACGGTGGTCGTTAAACCTCTAATAAAAAAAAAAAAAAAAATGTAAACTGTTCCCCAACCTCAAGTATCATTAATTGTTCCACAATGTAAAGTATTATTAACTGTTCCCCAATCTCAAATATTGTTAACTGTTCCCCAATCTCAAGTACAATTTATTGTTCCCCAATCTCAACTATTATTAACTGTTCCCCAATCTCAAGTACAATTTATTGTTCCCCAATCTCAACTATTATTAACTGTTCCCCAATCTCAAGTATTATTAACTGTTCCCCAACCTAAAGTATTATTAATTTATTAACAGACTTTGGAAACGATATTTGTTTTTTAGCCCACGGCCGATGACATCACTTCTTGTTATGATGATTCCACGTAAGCGAGAAAATTTCTACTTATTATACAACAGTGTAGAATGTTAATGCAACGTTAACGGAAGTTTCAGTTCTTCTTTGGCATTACGTGGGCATTTCCGTATTATTTACTAAGAACGTACATTTTCCTGCAGTACGAACAGGGAATTTATTGCCCTGCACTGAAGAACGATATCTGAACTACATACACCGGCCACTGAATTAAAAACCTTTACGCAAATGCACGTAAACGTCACTAGCACGCCGTATATGCAAAAGTAAATGCTAAGTTCACAAGGCCAAGATACCATGCTGACGTCACAGATTGAGTTAGTTGCGCCTGTGCGGTAAAATATATCGAAAAACGATATACAAGCAATCGATAAGGTCATCAGATAGTTAAACAACACTCACATCTAGACCCACACGTGATTAGAGAAAAGACCTAGCGAAATGACAAAGTGTAGCGTCTCATTATTTCAAGAGTTTACGCACAAGCGTCTCATCAGGGGTCTCTTATTACCCGCACAACTCATGGCGGCCAAGATGAATTTTGCAGCATATTTCTGCAAAACCTAAATTACTGATTTTTTACGCTTTCCAACCGTAGGTTGAAGAAGCGTATATGCTCCAGATTTTGTCCGTCCGTCCGTCCGTCCGTCCGTCCGCCTGTCCGCACGATAACTGGCGTAAAAATGGGTCGATTTCGATGAAATTTTAGTATGTGGAAGGGGACCACCCGGGGACGAAACCAGTTGTAATTGGGATAAATGGGGTCAAAGGTCACGACGTAGGAGCGGGATCATTCCATTACCCTTATGCGTCATAACTTGCGTAAATATGGTTCGATTTCAATGAAAGTTTACTATGTGGTAGGAGACCACCTAGGGACGAACCCTATTGAAACTGGGACAAATGGGGTCAAAGGTCGCGACGTAGGAGTGGGATCATTACATTACCCTTATGCGTCATAACTTGCGTAAATATGGTTCGATTTCAATGAAAGTTTACTATGTGGTAGGAGACCACCTGGGGACGAACCCTATTGAAAATGGACAAAATGTGGTCAAAGGTCAGGACATAGGATTGCGATCCATTCCGTTGTCCTTATCCCATATTATTATGGTGTACGTCAAGTAATTTTGCTTCCTATACTTCCAATGGAGAAACTTTTGTACACATTTCCTTCACAATTAATGTGTTCCCAAGGATGAAAATTTGAACATCGATTAAAATAATTTCATATTATAACTTAGAAAACTTAATATTTTCTAAAACATAACCATAACTATGTTAAAAATCAATAACTTTTCCTTTGGTGGTTTGAAACCAGAGAAAAGATGGCGCGACCTGTACTTTGATGACGTCAATGGACAAAAAAATGTCGGATTGCATAATTACGGTTATGGTTTAGAAAATATTAAGTATTCCAAGTTATGAAATGAAGCTATTTTTAATCGATGTTCAAATTTTCATCCTTGTGAACGCATTAATTGTCCAGAAAAAGATGGCGCTACCTGAATTTTCATGACATCAGTAGACAAACAAATGTTGAATTGCATAATTATGGTTATTTTTTAGAAAATACTAAGTATTGCAAGTTATAAAATGAAGATATTTTAATCGATGTTCAAATTTTCATCCTTGGGAACGCATTAATTGTAAAGAAAATGTGTACAAAAGTTTTTCCATTGGAAGTATAGGAAGCAAAGTTACTTGACGTCCACCTTAAAGTAGCAATTCTTGTATGTATGTATGTACATTTTATTTTGAAAACGGCTCTAAGAATTTTGATGAAAGTCGTTAACCTACCGTTTTCTGGTACTAGAAATCGATTTAGCTTGATCTCGACTTTAAGAGAATTCGTTTAATGGGTTAAATAACCACCCGAATTATAGCGTTTTTAGTGTCATGGCGTCGTTCCATTAATGTTACCAATGCTTAGAAAACTTATGACGTCACAACTCGCATTTAAGAATGTTGGCGCGCGGTCACGCCATCTGTCTCTTTACGTCACGCGTTGTGTGTAGATCCTATTACAGATTTATGACGTCACACTCTTGCGGCGGGCAGATGGTCGCGATTCCCATCTGCCTCACTACGTCACACGTTGTGTGCGTATGCCCGTCAGCACGATAGCTCGCGTAACAACCATTGGATTTCGATGAAATTTTAGTATCTGGTAGGGGATCACCTGGGAAGGAACCCTATTTAAAGTGAACGAAATGGGGTCAAAGGTCAGTACATAGGAGAGGGAACCATTCCACTGCTGTTATGCGCCATAACTAACGTAAAAAAGGTTCGATTTAGATGAAATTTTAGTATGTGGTAGGGGACCATCTGACGACAAACCTTATTGAAAATGGGCGAAATGGGGTCAAAGGTTAGGACACAGCAGCGGGATCTATTCTATAGGCCTTATGCATCATAACTTACGTAAAAATGCTTCGATTGCGACAAAACTTAATCATGTCATTTCGGAGGTATACCAAGCCGGTTCTGTCGAATATCATCGAAATGGGATCAAAGGTCAGGGCACAGGACCGAGATTTATTCCACAGACATTATTCTCATAACTTGAGTAATGATTTCTGTAATGTTGGAAAGCGTATTATAATCAATGCACTGCATTATTTTACTAACTTGTTGTTTTTGCACTTGCATCATGCGATGCTGCGTACCATTATGTGTTTCAGACAGTCGTGATAAAAAAAAGAAATGAGCAGGACAAAATCTCTTTCATGAATTTCCGACGGACCCAAAGAGAAAAACGTGTTGGATCTACGCAATTGGTCGCCAATGCTTGTCCTAAATTTCATAAATAGTTTCATAATGTCATTAATTGTCGAAACTTTCAAACGTTCAAAACGTTTTCTACAAGTTATGGGAGATGGAATAATGCATTTTAAGCGTACTAATCCTTCAATAACAAAACAAAATGGGCTTAATATTTCAAATTGCTGTCCCTCATATTTGACGAATTCACAGAGAACAGTTATTTGTATTATAAGTTAGCTAAAGTATTATAAGTTATGCTCAGAAAGGTAAGTTTCATAAGTTTTTATATTGATAAATATTATAAGCAGACTTCAGAAAGGTAAGTTCCAAACAAATCTCTATACGGCGAGGGCGTGAATTGTGAAGTTTGTGAGTGTAACTAGAGCCACCATGCGGTCACTTCTGTCGTAACTCAAACGGGAAAACGGGACGCTTTTTGGGCGTCATTTCGCCTTTTAGGCAGGTCGTACCTCTAATCACATGTGGGTCTAGCTCACATTGGCGATTTCGAAGTTTCTCTGAAGATTATGGAGGTTTCTTTAAATGACGTTTTCCAGAAAGTTTTGATGGAAAACAATATTGGTAAAGATGGCTTCATTTCTGGTTATTTAGAATCCGTGGAAGAGTACGAAAAACTGCTGAAAGACTTGAATCTTTTCAAATGCAATGGGTTTTCCCGAAATACAGCATTGGCTATATTATCAATCTAATTTATATTCGATATTTAACGGAAAAACAACTTACATATTGATCGAAATCCAAATCGCAATCACGAACTTTCTAAATCAGAAACCATGTCGAGAGCCCTACGAGCAGTATGGCTTCGCCACCCAATAACCAAAGAGATACATAACTCGAAGTACTGCAGTCAGAAAAAAATGAATCAATAAAAAAAGAATCACAACGGAAGTGCAATGGCGATGATGACATCATTAAAAAATCAAAATTTTTGTTCTTATAACATTCTAGACCTATGGCCTGCCAATTTATTCGTATATCTTGTAAACCTAAAAGCAGTTTACTGATATAGTTTTTGAGATTCAAGTCCACACACTAGTCACATTAAAACTGGTGAATAATTTTTTATTTTAGGCAAAAACAGTTTAAATAGAAATTTAGTGTCCTGCAAAAATGTTGCTTTTCAAACACGTAGAAAAAAAATAATTGGGAAGGAAATTTTTCTGCTCATGCCCGCCGTTGTATTTACAGAAAGTTAAGTACAAGGGATATTCTACTGTCTCTAGGACACCAAGAGAATCTAGAGGGATTTAGTCCAACAAAAGCAGCTTTCTCTTTTTTGGGCCAACAAAAGAATCTGTCTTTGGAATTTTTTGGGCCAACAAAAGAATCTGTCCAAGATTACATGGATGCCTACAAATGGTCAAGGGAGACTCTTGTTATTAATACAAGTATTACTAATAAGTCCTCGTACTTCAGACCACTAAAAAAATCTGGTGTCTTAAGGCTATCAAATGTGCCTTCACTCAGACAGTCTGGATAATTTTATCCTGCAAAACAAACATACTATCATTAGACAACTAAAAGAATCTAGCTGTCTTTATTCATGCAAGGTAACGCAGGCGTCTTTAAAAGATGAAGAGTCTTTTGACAATCGAAAGAATCTATCAGCTTTTGGATCATCAAGATATTATACGCATCTTTATACCACCAAAGAAGATGAACCTCGGTGTAGGCATAAGGTCTCCAACATGTTTATGTGCTATGTTTAAGAGAAATATTGAGAAGCCTCCTCTTTGCATCTACGCAAGTGTTTATTTATTTATTTATTTATTTTTAAATTTTCAGACGGCTCCAAGTGATACTACATTGGAAAGGCCAAGCGTTCATTTATAATTAGAATCAACGAACATAAAAGAGACGCAGAGAACGGTAAATTAACCACTGCCCTATCCGGAGAAATCAAGTTCAAGTCCGCTGCTCCTATGTGGAATGACATAAAGAAATTAGCTTTTTACTCCCCCCTAAATCTACTGCCATTCGCGAGACTTTAGAGATCATTACCAACAGTGAGTCCTGCAGTATTAGGTCTCGCTGGAGTTGCCAGAAATTTGGATCCAGTTCCTCAAATAGTACATCAAATAGAAGTCATCGCACTTTCCACGTTTATAAGTGAGTCACGGAAAAATTATCATTGGTCGCCACCGGGACCGATGAGAATTGTGCGTGGCTCCAGGAAGCATTCAGACGGCTCCAAGTGATACTACATTGGAAAGACCGAGCGTTCATTTATAATTAGAGTCAACGGACATAAAAGAGACGCAGAGAACGGTGAAGTAACCACAGCCCTGTCCAGAGAAGTCAAGTTCAGGTCCGCTGCTCCTATGTGGAATGACATAAAGAAATAAGCTTCTTACTCCACCCCTAAATCTACTGCCATTCGCGAGACTTTGGAGTTCATTACCAACAATGAGTCCTGCAGTATTAGGTCTCGCTGGAGTTGCCACAAATTTGGATCCAGTTCCTCAAATAGTACATCAAATAGAAGTCATCGCACTTTCCACGTTTATAAGTGAGTCACGGAAAAATTATCATCGGTCGCCACCGGGAATGTAACCCAGGTCTTCCAGTTATGCGCCGGACATGCTACCACTGCACAAAAGCGGCCACGAATTCTCCAGACTCACATGCGACCAACTGCCAAACCACATGGCAGGTTGCTTCTTGGAGCCCCTCACAATGCTATGGATTCACCAAAGATGGAAAGCAGCAACTGAACAAATAACTTCAAGTCGATTGAATAATTAATACACACAATTGACGTGGACTAGGAACACCAAACAGAAGTCATCGCTCTTTCCACGTTTATAAATGAGTCACGGAAAAATACTCATCGGCCGCTACCGGGGCCACATGGAGGCAGTGGTATCATGTCAGGCGCGTAACTGGAAGACCCTGGGTTCGATTCCCGCTGGCGGCCGATGGGAATTTTTCCGTTACTCTATTATAAACGTGAAAAGAGCGATGACTTCTGTTTGATGTTCCTAGTTCACGTCAATTGTGTGTATTAATCCTGAAATAGTGAATGCCTTTCGTTTTCCAAACAGGATTTCGCTTGCTAAACGAACATGACGCCTCGTGTTTTTGAATGAATAATTACATTGCCATGTGTGGCTTTGTTCTCAATCCATTACTTTGTTTTCTAAACTATAACAAGCCCAACCCGGCCCTTGCAGACCTCTGTGATATGTGTCAGGCTGTTATCATTTTATTTGCTTCGCAGACTCCAGATTTTTATCCTCGTGGTCTCTGGAGCCTAATTACCAGTTGGCAGAAATGCGCCGAATCAGAAGGTAAATAATTTTACTCGGCGAGTAGGCGTTTCCTATTTTTAAAGGATTTGCAGGTAACATTCTCATTTCGGACATTTCATCTGCACCAGCCTAATGCATATTGACTTCTCTCGGACATCAAAAGGGTACAGAACATATTGTGCATGTTGGTTCCCCTGACAGACGCTAGAAATTGTGCAGAATATATCTCCAAACATCGACAATATTCTTTCCGGAATTGACTGATGTTGTCCTCCACGGACTGACTGTATCGATTCCTATATGTTTGCAGTCACTAGACGTGACACTTCGCCGGCGATTTGTGTTTATGAACACTGGCTGTCGACCGCAGTAACGTCTGTGATTAATGTCGAATTGGATGCACACCAATGATATACGTATATACTGTTTGGGCTGTTTGTTTCGAAACACCAGCAAATATGGCTACTTTCTTCACATCATGTCCTTTAGTCCTTCTAAATGTTGTGACACCCTTTTTCCACTCACAGGGTAACCGACACTCCACCAGAAATGAAGACATGGCATCGCAAATGCAATAAGTTAATCAATCGGTAGGCCTCGATGCTAATTCAGATTCAGTAGAATAGCCAGAAAAGTAGTTAATAACCAGGAACCACTAAGTATACTTAAAATGGTATAACTATACTAGTCATCCGAATTTCTTGACATAGAATAGAGATCAAAGTTTCCAAGCTTTCGCACATCAACCTCCATGCTGGGCTTATAGGCTTTTCTGGTTGCTGTCTGACTTCCTTGAAAAAGCCATCTGGTTGATGTGCGAAAGCCTGGAAACTTTTATCTCTATTCTGTGCCAAGGAATTGAGATTACTAGTATAGTTATACTATTTTGAGTATAGTTCGTGTATAGTTCATGGTTATTAATTAGTTTTTCACCCATTTATGAATCTAATATTCCCTTGGGGGGAGGGGTGGTGGTTACGTTATTACCTACAAATTATTTGCATCGTGATGCAACAATGACTGCTTTCGTTTATTTATTTAAATAATGATTTTCCAAGTGAAAACTTGACCTTCACTCGCCGGGGTGTCAAATGTACTTGGACAAGACAACGACCGGTGAGACATGAAAGCAGGATGGGGGGGGGGGGTGTTAAGAATCACTAGAAGTATGGACTAGCTATCGTCTGATGCGGATCTTCGCTACGTTATAACGAAGTAAATTTCTCCGTCATTTTTGTCCACGCCGGGGCTTGAACCTGGGTCCCCTCATTCCGGAATAAGTCGCTCTACCAATTGAGCTACGCGGACGTTCGTTCGGATTATCTTATTTTTCCTCTCTCGCGGTGTGGAAAGAATATCACACCATTGCGAATTTTGAACTGCCGGGTAATCCGGAAAGTTCGGGCGCCAATATAACAAAGGAAATTTCTCCGTCATTTTTGTCCACGCCGGGGCTCGAACCCGGGTCCCCTCATTCCGGAATAAGTCGCTCTACCAATTGAGCTACGCGGACGTTCGTTCTGACTGCTATCTGTCTTTATGCCGTGTGCGTCCTGCTGGGCAGGCACGTCACAACGTATAACGGACGAAATATCTCTTCTGATTTATGGCTACTTAATTTGGATTCGAACATTAGTCGATCAACTGGGATGTTGTTGGACTAAGGCTAGAAAAAAGAAAAGGAGAGGGCTTCGTTGAACTGAAGTATCTATTTATCTTACTTACTCGGAATATATAGTAATAAAACTAGTGCTATACTTACAACTACACTGCTTGAGAAAGAAAATGCCACACCATGAAGGAATACACGAAATGAAACGAAACTTACCCCACGTGTTGGCAAGTAGGAGGAAAATAAGTTAACTTTCTGAGGGAGTATGTGAATAAGATAGGAAAGTGGATAGCATAGTATAGTCAGAATCAGATAGCATAGTATGGCACGGTATGGTAAGGTCATATGACCTCCATGTTGGGCTATATGCTATGCAACACGGAGTGTCATACAGTGGAAAATTGCCCGGATAGTGCCCTGAGGTGTCGTTAGCCATGCGTCGCTGGCTTTTGTCCACAATTAATCGACATTGGTTGGGGATCGTACAAACTCGTTAAGTCGTCTATCGATTACGTCCCACAAGTTTACAGTTTCGAAGAAATCTGGGGATCCCTGTGGGTAAAGCAGTGCCTAGACTCCTTGCAGGGGCTATCTGCAAATGTTGACAATGTGCAAGCGGTTTGTAATGTATGTGTAAGTATAGATGACTGAACACTACATAAATCAGTTCTCAAAAACTTCACCTGCAGTGAACCAGGAGTCATTCAAGGAAACATCGAGAAAAGTTTACTTACAGTTAGTCTTTATTCAGCCCAAACTCCTTTAGCACAATTCAGTCTTCAACAATATCAGTGAAGTATTCCCAATTACTTGTGAGAGAACGTTAAACGAAAAACAGAGCACCAACACTAAATATATAATGCGCAGTTGTCAACAAATTACAACTTCAAGTAACTCAACTTCCACAACTGCTATTATAGCATCATAATACCATCTCCACACTTTTGTTGCTGCTCACAAATTATATCTTTCAGTTCTCGTCGAACATATACACACGTCATACGTTCCGAACGCAAGGTGTTGCCAACCATACTCTTGCGATAGAGAAGATGTCACGTTAAGTTTGAAAAACGCTAAAGGAGAATGAACACAAATTTAAAATTTACTTAGAAAAGGTAACTGAAAATGAAAGTTAAATTAGATTATACGTCACAGTTTGTTACGTTGTTGAAACTGGGCATCACGGATTCTTCGGAGATCGGCAACGAAAAGGGCTGTTGCATCTCATCGACATATCGCTGTATTATTACGCGATATGCGTAAGAGCTGTGAACGGCTATTGATAGTAATAGATCCCAAAACCATGATACCAGGCGGAGGAGACTCATAACGCTAATGAATGGCACAAAACCAGCCCGGTGACCACGTCACTGTAGATTCTGAAACGGTGGTCATCGGCGTTGTGAAGCGAGACTTGTCGCTGAGCACGGTATGGTTTCATTCGTTTTTTCACGCATATCTGGAGCAGTGCAACCTTGCGCGACGATGTGGTACGATTGCGTAGCAATCGTCTCAATGGCTGGCAAAAGTGGAAACCTACCTCAATCAATCTGCGTTTACGGTTTTTGTCGATACGGGGATGCCCAAAGCCACCAGTGAACGTCGTTGAATGTTGCCCGCTGTGGATTGTGAAGTGGCTGCTTTCCGTCGAATGAGGCGATCGTGGGGCTCAGATATTGGCCTACGTGCACCAGTCCCTCTTCCGCGACGCACGTTGCCTTCCTCCAATCCCTCTCGCCACATACAACAGCTGTTACATCCCGATTCGATGTTACATCCCGATGCGACATACTAACAGCTGTTACATCCCGATGCGATATCGTCGCGATGCCAACCTTCCGTACTTAACCCTATGATGAAGCCTCTGGTAAAAGTGTCCCCGTGATGGTAAGATTCCCGATGACGTCTCCCAGATATTCTTACTCTTTACACATACTTTCGCCAACGAGATCTTTCCGATGTAGTAGACTACGCGCACAAGTGAGGACGGTAAAAGGTCGCTACGCAGAGGTGTATAGTGCTTTTATCTCCCTCACCTATCACGTGATTGGTTCTCACCAAGGAGTTTAGAATAATATTTCTGGAGTTGCCCTGCCTGAGTCTTAACCGTGAAGCCGCAAAGTGTGGGAATTTGAAGTTGTTTACGTGATATCTATGTAGTTTCAACTGTGTGTATTTTGGAATTGCGTGGGTTTTGGTTGAAAAAATCGTATCAAACCGTAATGACTTACGCTTCATACTCGAGAACGAAGTATTTTTCATTCCGGTTTGATATTGACACGAGTATGGCGTATAATTCATTCCGGTTTGACACAATTTTAACGTTGTTTTGTTTTGAAATCGCACTAATGTTCGTGTACTTCAATTCAAAATAAAAATGGGAAGGAACCTCAAAATAATTAAGAATTTTATACATCCAGCATTTTCTCACATATCGACTACAAATGACGGTGAAAAATTAGAAACATTTGCGATGAAAGAATGCGATTCGGCCAACACCAAGTGTGTTGCGATAACCTTGAAAACCACCAGCTTTGCCACACTTTAACGGCCGTCGCTCGAGTTCACAGACTTCACGCAAAGTGGTACTGCTGCGTTGACGAGGGTATTTGCAGATACATGTATCTTATTCTAAACACCTTGATTGTCACCTACATTAATTTTCATTACCCAACTGTCAGCACATGCCCATCACTTTGCGTGTCGAACTGACAAATACTTCCTGGTGTGACGTTTCTATGTTGAGCAGTGTAACTAAATACTGAAGGGTACGAAAGTTCCTCACTCACAGCTTCACGGCCTGTTATCTTCGTCTCAAAATGTCAAAAAGATATCAGATTCAGAACATTCAAGTCTCTGCACCTACTACGAAGTATCCTGATGAAGTAATGGAAGCCTTTTATGTGGAAATTAAACATCTAATAAGTAACAAGGGTAAGCCGCACTTGGAGATCATCGTGGGTGATTTCGATGGGGAAATAGAACAACAGAGACTCTGTGATACTTCGCTATGTAAATTTGGTCACGGCCACAGCAACGAACATGGAAATATTCTTGTTGAGTTTGCAGATGCGGAAATATGGGTCACTCCATCTCGGAAGTCGTGCAGGCACGGGGATTTTCACGAGCCACTGTGCCACGGCTGCACCGTGAGTACGTAGAATCCGGTAAAACCCTCCCTGCAAGGGCCAACTGCCGTGGACAACAGCGTGTAGATAAGCGGGGTCATCGTCGGATAGTTCACATTGTAACAGCGGATAGACGGGCCAAAGTGAAAGAAATCACTCTGGAATTTAACGCTGGTGCACAAAAACGTGTAAGCAGCCACATCATCCAGAACCATCTCCTCGCTATGGGGAACAGAAGCCATCGTCCCACGAGGCTACCGCTGCTGACCGCACATCACAGAGTGCAAAGATTAGCATGGGCGCGGGAACATCGTCACTCGACCCTAGACATGTGGAAAAATGTTGCCTGGATTGATGAGTCGAGATTCACGTTGGTAAATGCGGATTGCAGGATGCGAGTACGGCGCAAACCACATGAAGCGACGGATCCTTCTTGCCACCAGGGTACTCCTCAAGCTGGTGGTGGTGGCATTCACGTCTGGGGACTGTTTACGTGGACTGAAATTGGACCCCTGGTACGTGCAACATCGTCCCTCACAGGTCAACGTTACCGTGATATCCTAATTCAATTCCTCTTCAGTGTGCACTGAAGAGTGATTGAATTAGAGATACCTGTCTGGTAACGTGTAGTACCACCTTTTGCCCTGATGACGGCGGTGATTCGTCTCGACATGGACTCGACAAGACACCAGAAGCCTTGGAAAGCCATACGGATTCACGACTCCTGAACAAGCTCCCACCGTTCACGAAGATTTGATAGAGGTGAGTCAGAGCCTCGAACATCTCTCTCGATGGCATCCCAGATGTGCTCGATGGGATTGAGGTCAGGTGACCTAACTGGCCAAGGAAGCGAGGTCACGTCAGTGGAGTGTTCACCCAACAATTCGGAAGCGATGGAACGGTGCATTGTCTTGTTGCAGAATGAGGTCCCCAGTGGGATGTTGGAGACGCACAAACGGGAGCAAATGGTCGTCCAGGATATTCCGGTAACGTTGATCTGTGAGAGACGATGTCACACGTACCAGGGGTCCCATTTCAGTGCGCGTAAACAGTCCCCAGACGAGAATGTCAGCCCCACCAGCTTGAAGATTACTTAGCTGGCAAGAAAAATCCATCGCTTCATGTAGTTTGCGCCGTACTCGTATCCTGCCATCCACATGCACCAACGTGAATCTCGACTCATCAGTCCAGGCAACATTTTCGCACATGTCTAAGGTCCAGTGGCGATGATCCAGCGCCCATGCAAATCTTTGCACTCTGTGATGTGCGGTCAGCAGCGGTACCCTCGTGGGACGATGGCTTCTGTACCCCATAGCGAGGAGATGGTTCTGGATGGTGTGGCTGCTTACAAGTTTTTGTGCACCAGTGTTTAATTCCCGAGTGATTTCTTGAACTGTGGCCCGTCTATCCGCTGTTACAATGCGAGCTAGCTGACGATGACCACTCTCATCCACACGCTGTTGTGCACGGCAGTTGGCCCTGGCAAGGATAGTTTTACCGCATTCGATATACTCACGGTGCACCCGTGACAAAGTGGCTCGTGAAAATCCCAGTGCCTGCACGACTTCCGAGATGGAGTGACCCATTCGTCGGGCCCCGACAATTTGCACACGATCAAATGCGCTTAGATCCTTCGTCTTACCCATGCTGCGCATGACTCTTACTGATTCCCGTGGCATGACTCCTTATATTGTCGGATCGCTGCATACGTCATGTCGTTTCCGTTTACAGGGCCGCCCACAGCGTCACATTTGCATAACGCCAGCTGTCTCTAATTCAATTGCTCTTCAGTGTATATAACATTGCAAACACGGCTGGAGTCCGCCTGGAAGAAACAGTATAACTTTAAAGAGCAGTTTATCTTTCATTATGTCTTAAGAGAAAAGTGCACTCAACGGGCAAAACAGTAGCGATAGGCCCTCCTCTAGCGTGAACAGCAGCCTCTACATGCAAAGACATCGACTCCAACAGATAACGGAGGTAATGCCAGCCATGTCTCTTGCAGGATTGGCCACAACTCCGCCTGAGACGTCTGTCTGTCCATGGATGCTACTCCGCTCCACTGCATCCCGTAGAGCGTCTAAAAGATTTAATTCCTGGGACATTCGGGGCTAGTGTGTTCCATGAGAAGGCTCTCCAGTCACACTAAGGAACCTAATGTGTCCCATGGGAAGGCTCTCCAGTCACAGTAAGGAACGCAATTTATCCCATATGGAGGCTCTCTAGTCACACAAACGAACCTAATGTGTCACATGAGAAGGCTCTCCAGTCACACTAAGGAACCCAATGTGTCACATGGGAAAGCTCTCCAGCCACACTAAGAAACCGAATGAGCCACATGAGAAGGCTCTTCAGTCACACTAAGGAACCTAATGTGTCCCATGAGAAGGCTCTCCATTCAAACTAAGGAACCTAATGTGCCGAATGAAAAGGCAACCAAGTCACACTAAGGAACCCAATGTGTCCCATGAGGAGGCTCTCCAGTCACACAGACGAACATAATGTGTTCCACGAGAAGGCTCTCCAGTCACACTAAGAAACCTAATGTGTCCCATGGGAAGGCTCTCCAGCCACACTAAGGAACCCCATGTGACCAATGACAAGGCTTTCCAGTCAAACTAAGGAACCTAATGTGTCCCATGAGAAAGCTCTCCATTCAGGCTAAAGAACCTAATCTGCCGAATGAAAAGGCAACCAAGTCACACTAAGGAACCCAATGTGTCCCATGAGGAGGCTCTCCAGTCACACAAACGAACCTAATGTGTTCCATGAGAAGGCTCTCCAGTGACACTAAGGAACCTAATGTGTCCCATGGGAAGGCTCTTCAACTACACTAAGGAACCCAATGTGTCCAATGAGAAGGCTCTCCAGTCACACTAATGAACCTAATGTGTCCATTGAGAAAGCTCTCCAGTCACACTAAGGAACCTAATGTGTCCCATGGGAAGGCTCTCCAGCTCAACTAAGGAACCCAATGTGTCCCATGAGAAGGCTCTCCAGTCACACTAATGAAACTAATGTGTCTATTGAGAAAGCTCTCCGGTCATGCTAAGGAACCTAATGTGTCCCATGAGAAGGCTCTCCATTCACACTAAGGAACCCAATGTGTCCCATGAGAAGGCTCTCCAGTCACACTAATGAAACTAATGTGTCCATTGAGAAAGCTCTCCAGTCACAATAAGGAACCTAATGTGTCCCATGAGAAGGCTCTCCATTCACACTAAGGAACCTAATATGCCGAATGAAAAGGCAACCAAGTCACACTAAGGAACCTAATGTGTCCCATGAGAAGGCTCTACAGTCACACTAAGGAACCCAATGTGTCCCGTGAGGAAGCTCTCCAGTAACAATAAGGAACCTAGTGTGTCCCATGGAAAGGCTCCCCAGCCGCACTAAGGAACCCATTGTGTCCCATGGGAAGGCTCTCCAGCCACACTAAGGAACCCAATGTGTCCAATGAGAAGGATCTCCAGTCACACTAATGAACCTAATATGACCATTGAGAAAGCTCTCCAGTGACACTGAGGAACCCAATGTGTCCCATTAGGAGGCTCTCCAGTCACACTAAGGAACCTAATGTGTCCCATTAGGAGGCTCTCCAGTCACACTGAGGAACCTATTGTGTCCCATGAGAAGGCTTTCCAAACCATCACAGGGCCACCACCGCCTTAAGCAGAGTCGACCTGACCCGACGGGGACGTGGCTTCATGCTGTCGACACCACACCCTCACCTTTTTGTCATCTCTGTACGAATGACGCGGTGCCACTGTGCAGACCAGAGAGGTCCAGTTTTGATGATTCTGGTCCAATGCAAGAAGTAATGTCCGATGCCGAGCTGTCAACAGTGGCCCACAAGACGGGCGTCAGCTTCTGTAGCCCAGGGTATGAATCGTGAGCCGAACTGTTTGCTCGCTCACGCTGCCTGGGTTTCCAACATTTAATCCAAATCTTATTTGTGTTACCAAAAGGTTGGTCTGAAAGAGCCTGGATAATCTACGTCAACCCCGGTCAATACTGGCGTGTGGACGGCTACTGCTTGCCTTCTAGGCGCTGGTACGTCCGTCAATGGGATACCCGCAGTTCACCCTTGATACAGTTGCCCTAGAGAACCCTATGGTTTTTTACTAGAGGTAGGACGAATCCTAAATTTTCTCGAATCCGAATCCTAGAAGGTTCTCGAATGTCCCGAATTCCGAATCTCTCCAATCCTTCATATAAGAATAATTATAAGAAAAAAAGTAAAAGAAAAGACTTCTACTTAAAATTAAAAGTTTTTGATTGAAGCAAAATTTGAAATCTGTGTTTAATGAAAAACAAATGAAAAAATACACTTGTCAGAAAATATATCCATACTTATTAAGAAGATACAAATGAAACTTATAAGCCGCCCCCGGTGGCGCAGTGGTCTAAGGCGCTGGCCTCTGATCATTCGTCCGTAAGGGGTCCGGGTTCGAATCCCGGTCAGGCATGGATGTTGTGTTTGTCTTACGGCACTGGCTCTCTCCCTTCCCTGGAACCAGTGGCCCTAAATTATGGACGGGCGACTGCTTATAGCCCATTTGTGTTGCTCACGGTGGTCGTTAAACCTCCAATTAAAAAAAAAAAAAAAAAAAGAAACTTATAATTTGCGTTTCCTAAATGAAGTACATAAGTCTTGAGGTTCATTTCCATTTCTGAACATAATTTGACAAAAAACTATTTCCTTAACAGTTGACATTTTTGACATTTTGTATTTACGGGCACAAGATAAATCGCTCCTAAGCATGCGCAAAGGTTTGCGATAGAAACTACGCAGAAATAAAAACAATAAAGTGTGAGAAACGCTGAGATTGAGACAAAAAATACAGACCGGATAACGCCGAGCGTATACTGATACCGAGTACAAGTGGGACGCTGCGGAAAGTTGAGTAGAACAAGAAACGCTGAGCTGTAGACAGAGTAGCTTGAGTCATGTGCGCGACGAGGCTCAAGGTCACACTCCCCTCCGTTCTCACGCTCGTTACCATGGTAACGCCTGCCGGGAAAGATATAAAATATGGCTAAGTCACTTTTAACACTTGGGTTTATGGTGGCTAAGGAACTGTCCGATGGGAGACGCAAATGGCTTCGGCGGTTGCTCTCTGTGTTTGGCTGAACAATTCCTTCACTGTTTGTTGCATCCGGTTTGGAAGTAGCGAGCTATTTCAAATAAATAGCTGTGTACACACTGTACACGATCTTCTTCAATTGTTTTCTAATGTCAGAACTCGTCATGCTGACAAAAAATCGACCAAATATCGCCGAGTTAAGATTCGAAAGATTCGAATGACGAGAAAGGGCGAAGATTCGAGTTTTTGAATCTCGAATCTTTTTCAAGATTCGCGGGATTCGTGGATTCGAATGTCCCGTCACTAGTTTTTACCACTTGGGCAATAGAATGACCCATCTGTCTTGTACTGACAATGCGTTCGCGATCAAAGTCCCTCAGATCATTATGTTTACTCATGTTCATCGATGACGATACATTCTTGAGAAACTCTGCTGTCCGTCTATTTATCGCCTGCGCTCCGTTTGGGTTTGTTCTACTCTGCGCGACGGATGCGCATATCAACTGCCCATCACCCCTATCTCTAATGTTTAGTCTACTGAATGTATTTAATCAATGCATCCTTCCAGTTCTTACGATTCAGAGGCATGAACCCTAATGAAAGAGGCCATTAAGAAGCCGCGGGCAGCTCGAAAAAGCATGGAAAGACGCAGGGTTGATTTGAACAACGGTAATTTTTTGCTTAAAATGCCATTTTCTCACGTGCTCAGAAATAAAACACGTGTTTAATATATAATAAGTAATTCATCATAAGTGATCAATTATGTCTGAGTTAAGTATCGCCTTTCTTGACATAATTCAGATAGCAATTATAGTAATTATGCCAAGAAAGTCAAATAGGCAAATAACTGAAACAGTTTTTCAATCTTGTCAATTAATTGAAACAGTTTTTCAATCTTGTCAATTAACTGAAACAGTTTTTCAATCTTGTTTAAATAAGCGAATGTTTCACCTGCAAAGCTTTTCATCATATTATATCAACGATAACAGGATGATCCTTTAAAATGTTTGATACAAAAATATTGTTACGGTAAATCACTCTGTCGAAAATGGCTCAAAATCAAATTGAACTGGCTTTGAAGAAATTATATTTAAGGTGGACGTCAAGTGATTTTGCTTCCTATACTTCCAATGGAAAAACTTCTGCACACATTTTCTTCACAATTAATGCGTTCCCAAGGATGAAAATTTGAACATCGATTAAAATAACTTCATATTATAACTTGGAATACTTAATATTTTCTAAAATATAACCATAATTGTATTAAAAATCAATAACTTTTCCTTTGGTGGTGTTGAAACCAGAAAAAAGATGGAGCGACCTGTACTTTGATGACGTCAGTAGACAAACAAATGTTGGATTGCATGATTATGGTTATGTTTTAGAAAATATTAAGTATTCCAAGATATAAAAAAATGAAGCTATTTTAATCAATGTTCAAATTTTCATCCTTGGGAACGCATTAAGTGTGAAGAAAAGTGTACAGAAGTTTTCCCATTGGAAGTATAGGACGCAAAATTACTCCATCTTAAATTCAATAATGGGAAAATTCAAATCTCTCGAAAACGGAATGGGGTTCTTATACAGTATCTATTGTCTTCACTCAAGCCTCCAAAGCAAGACTTGTTGGGTTTATTTCATGCTAATGTTTCCGTTGAATTAGCCGAACCAACCGGTTTCAAGTCCTTATCTGCGCAAGTCCCGCACCAAATCTCTCGTTCCTTCAAAACTTTGAAATTAAAGTAAAAATCATATAACTTTATGCAACTTCATCTTAAAATTGGAGAGCAAAATGGTCCTGTTCTTACATATCAGAGGTTGCGCCTTTCGTGACCATTTTTTTCATTAAAAAAAAACATTCTTTGATTACAGATCGTGGCGCATTTCGTTTGTCATGTAAGTTGTTAACCGTTAAATTGCGAAAAGAAATCGATATAAAAAGCATTAGCAATCGTACTTCGAAGATTTTGAAATTCCAATCGCCCCTAACTAGTTCGCAGCGATTTTAATTTGAAGATCCTTCCCATGATGCAGCAGTTGCCCTCCTTTAGCTCATCGTCCTTCGTACCAGGTGGCTGCAAAAGAACAACCCTTTTAGTGTTCCGAATAAACAATTCTACATTTGCATGAGGTCATCTACCACGAAAACTTGAGCTTCAGGTATCAAGGTCCGCGAAAAAAAATGTAATGCCTTTTCTCAAGGATAATTACCCTGCTGGCTTTATCGTCTACGGTTTCTATACTTTCGTACAATTTTAAAATGTGAGCTTTAAAAAAAAAGAAGCAAACTGCAATTCCGTGTTCCTCTGAGATTTCCGACATGGAGTATTCGCCAAATTAACAGATTGCTTCCGAAATTGAATCAAGGATCCGGTTTTCAGAGATACTGTGCAATATGCTCAAAAGGTTGATAAGAAGAAATTTCAGAGAGTACGGAATTCCAAGAGATACTGTACAATATGCTCAAAAGGTTGATAAGAAGAAATTTCAGAGAGTACGGAATTCCAAGAGAAACTGTACAAGATAATCCCATTATTACAAAGTTCAGAAGGTTGGGCTGGACCCCATTTAATGTCTGCTCTCTTTCCAAAGAATAGTAAAATATTCCAGAAGTGAAAAGAGTCATTGTACAAGGAATACTTATATTGATTCATTCCAATTATTCTCGCAAAACAGTTATGTCCTTTCCTCTCTCACCCTTTGTTAGCTTTTTCTTACATTCGTGTGCCAGGATAGTAATCGTTTTCCGTAGTACAGTTTTGTTTTCGAACGGGGTTTATGTTTTCTTTATTCATTCATTTGTAAATGGTCAGGTTCAGATGATATATATTATGTTGGTCGAACCAGTTATAACAAAAATCCGAGAACTTCAGCAAAGCAATCTGACACAATAAAACGATATTAAATAACGTTACAATTGTCAGCAGTCAAAAGACGCATATAGCGTATTAAATCCGTTAATTTTAGTGGCGTAGTAAGTAAAAAGATTCGCCAAGCTTTCGCATTCCACTTGGAGGCTTTTTCAAGGCAGTGGTAGACATGAAAATGCAGGGAATTGGAACACGTAAGGAACAAAGTTGATTTTTGGAAATACCGCGGGTGACATCTCGAGCATATTACACGAACGTAATTATAAATACCACTGTGGATACTCAAGAGACGCAAATAGCGTATTAAATCCGTTTATTTTTGCGTCGTAGTGAGTATAAAGATTCGCCAAGCTTTCGCTCTCCACTGGGAAGCTTTCTCAAGGCAATGGTAGACATAAAAATGCAGGGAATTGGAAATTTAAAAAAATCGAATTCCCTGTATTTTGATGTCTACCATTGCCCTGAGAAAGCCTCCCAGTGGAGTGTGAAAGCTTGGCGAATCTTTGTATTTTCTAGGACGCAAAAATAAACGGATTTAATACGCTATTTGAGTCTCTTGAGTATATTACACGAATTTTTAACACGCAATTATACACTCAGAAGAAATAGAGCATCCAGCCTCGATTTCGACGTTTATTATAAACCGACCGCAGTACCGAACCGTGTCCCTCCTGATTCGCACTGCCCAAAAGAGCACAAACTTTCTGCGTTTACAGCATGGCTCTATAGAGCATATAACGTATGCAAACCCGACTACCTAAATAGTAAGAAAATTGATAATATTTATAGCAAAAGACTAAAGGCTGGATATAAGAAAGATGACATAGACAGAATACATAGAACTGTAAGAAATCGTATAATGTTAGCAATTACGAAATCACCTAGTAAGACGATGAGATACGCTGGATCCATCACATATGTTTCACGCTTTACATATTGGTTAATGAATTTATTACGTAAATACAAAATACTGATAGCAATGAAATCCCCGACTCCGTTATCGCATACACTGAAGAGCAATTGAATTAGAAATACCTGTCTAGTAACGTGTAGCACCACCTTTCGCCCTGATGACGGCGGCAATTCGTCTCTGCATGGACTCGACAAGACACCGGAAGCGTTGGGAACATATACGGATCCACGACCCCTGAACAAGCTCCCACAGTTCACGAAGATTTGATGGAGGGGGGGGGGTCGGACCCTCGAACATCTCTCTCTCGATGGCATCCCAGATGTGCTCGATGGGATTGAGGTCAGGTGACCTAGCTGGCCAAGGAAGCGAGGTCACGTCGGTGGAGTGTTCATCCAACCATTCGGATACAATTCGGGAGCGATGGCACGGTGCATTGGCTTGTTGCTGGATGAGGTCCCCAGTGGGATATTGAAGACGCACAAACGGGAGCAAAGGGTCGTCCAGGATATCCTGGTAACGTTGACCTGTGAGGGACGATGTCACACGTACCAGAGGTCCCATTTCAGTCCATGTAAACAGTCCCCAGGCGTTGTGAGACAGAATGCTAAAGAGAGAGGAACAGTGTGTGTGTGTGTGTGTGTGGGAGGGGGGGTTAAGAGATAAAGAGAGAGAAAAAGTGGGTACAAAAGAGAGAAACATTTCAATATCGGAAGCAAATCATTGAGTGAGTAAGGTTAAAAGGGCGATCAAGAAAACAAAGTCAGAGTGTGAGGATTAGAGGGAGAAGGATGAGAAAAAAATCAGAGTAAGAAAAAACAGAAAGAATGAAAGAGCCTGTGTGGCGCAATGGTCTAAGCGATGGCTTCTGATCATTCGTCCGAAAGTGGTCCGGGTTCGAATCCCGGTGAGGCATGGATGTTTTGTTTGTCTTAGGGCACTGGCTCTCTCCCTTCCCTGGAGTCAGTGGCCCTAAATTAGGGACGGGTGAATGCTTATAGCCCATTGAGTTGCTCACGGAGGTCGTTAAACCTCCAATCAAAAAAAAAAAAAAAAGAAAGAAAAAAAGAAAACGATTATGAAAGAGAGAGACGGAGACAGGAAATGATCGGAGTGTAAAAATGAACGCTATAGAGAAACATAATAGGGCATAGAAAAGAAAGAAAACCAGTGTTTGAGAAAGAATTAGATTAAAAGAGAACTACTGGTGTGTAAAAGAGTGTGTGAGAGAGTAAAAAATCAGAATATAGCAAAGGGAGAAGAAAGCGGAAAGAAAGTGATCCTAAGAAAGAGGCAGACTAAAGAATTTGCTCCAAAATTTTCAAAGCTGAAATGGCTCTTTCGATGATGGCCAAAGGACTTTGGAAGGTGAAGAATAATATGCGCTTGGAATGTTCTTTGCAAACTAGGTTCTTAATAATAATTTATGCTCATAAGAATTCGAACCCTCTCTCACAAAAGTGCTGCTTTTTATTACGTATTTTCCTCCGACAAGAGTGATACTTCTGAAAGCCCGTTCTCGAAAGAATATTTCGTAAGAGGTAGAAAGAAAAAGGGGTGGGGGGGATGCTTTAATAGATGAAAACTGGTTGGAGTTGAAATGTATCTGTTTCTTGAAGGTCGGACAGTTTAGCGTAGTAATCAGTAATCTGTCGTTCTGAATATTTTATGAACTGTCATTTGAAATTCCACTCACGTGTGTTTAAATGGTCAGATATGTTAATCAGGTTAATCGTGCGAGGCAGGCTTGTAATACTCATAAAAACGAAGTACTTCTTCAGGTTTTGACCAAGAAATTTCAATTGAGAATGGCTACCACGTTATTTTGAAAGTGAAGATAACGGTATTTTTATGCCCATTTTTGACTACGAATTAACTTTCAATTGTAAAAGAAAAACACTACTGAGTGTATCTCAGGATTACAGGACAAGAGAAATCAAAGAGGAGAAAACAAACAGTCAGTTTTTCATGAAAAATTCCTGCCGCCAATATGTTTGCTGAAATGATGCCGTCTCTTGAAACTAAATGTTGAAATTCAGAATGCTTCAAAAATTTCAAGCCAGTAGAGACATCGATGTTTCCATTTTTTCCATTGAGCAATGTGTACCACCACTAAGGAAACTGTATATTGCGAAACTCTGAAAACCTTTCGACGTGCACTGTTCAATTAGACAAAAAAAAAAAAAAAAACGAAAAGGAAAGGAAAAGACAGATGTAATGTATGGCGTGAGACACATATGCACATTAATCCTCACCAAGTTCGGACAAGCCTATCAAATTAGCATATTTATTTTGTTACCCTACTCTGGTATTTGAGTTACACACTGGAGTGATGAGAGGATATAAGAAAATAAAAAATCATAACATCATTTTATTACACAAAGCGCTATAAAAATAAAACATATGTAAAATATTTAAATCACAAAAATGTAAAACAGTTTTCCTTCACTGTGATTAATAATATTGTCACCAAGCAGAATTTTAAAACGAGAAATGACTAAACTTATTATTTAAGGATATAAAGAGTTGACCCAACGAAGGGAGTTGCACTTTGGACTTGCTATTTAAAGAAATAAGAGTAGACCGGGCGAAGGGAGTTGCACTTCGGACTTATTATTTAAAGAAATAAGAATTATCCCGGCGACGGGAGTTGCACTTTGAACTTATTATTAAAAAAAAAAAAATAAGTGGTCCGGTGACAGGAATTTGCGCTTTTGACTTATTATTTTAAAAGAAATAAGGAATTGGACCGACGAAGGGAGTTACACTTTTGACTTATTATTTTAAAAGAAATAAGGAATTGGACCGACGAAGGGAGTTGCATTTTTGACTTATTATTTCAAAAGAAATAAGGAATTGGACCGACGAAGGGAGTTGCACTTTTGACTTATTATTTTAAAAGAAATAAGGAATTAGACCGACGAAGGGAGTTGCACTTTTGACTTATTATTTTAAAAGAAATAAGGAATTAGACCGACGAAGGGAGTTGCACTTTTGACTTATTATTTTAAAAGAAATAAGGAATTGGACCGACGAAGGGAGTTGCACTTTTGACACAGAGCAATTCGATATGGATTACGAGAAAAAGCATGAAAAACTTTGCCACGATAAGCAGCCAGTGAAAGTGAAATGTGTTGGATCTCCTGCAAACCCTTTCGACACAGCTGCAAAAAGGAAAAAATAACACGAAGAGAGCTTTTTAAAAACATTATCCGTGGACATACCGTCAGAAAAAAGAGTTACTGCAATTTTCAGTCAAACCAACATGAAAGCTTCTGACTGACATAATATCAAATGTGATGAATAAGAACGTGGCAGAAGATGCTGGCAACAACAGCAAAGAACGTGAAAATGAGCCACCGTTTTCGAGCTCTACTGTTGACTGGACAAACTGTACAGGTCGGTTTCAAATTTTTCTAAATTATAACGATGACTATAAGGAAACAATTACAAAATGTCAAGACAGAGAAAATTTTTAACCCTGATTTAATTTTAGTTGAAATTTTGGAGGTTACAGAAATTATTCATAAAGCAGTGTGGCAAAATATTAACTTCTTGTAAAGATGCACTATCAAATCGATCAAAAAACGCAGGAACAGTTGATAGTTTAAACGACTACAGCAAAGTCGAACATGATCCTGGTATGAGAAAAATGAAAAAAAGATGTTGAGAGAAAATATTTAATTTATATTGGACCTCGTCAACCTAACTTAACTATTTTTCCTTAAAACCCTTCTATTTCCTGCTGCCAAGCAGAGACGTTTTTCTCCTTCATGGTATAAACCATATCCCCATTTAGAATATAGCATTGTTAAAGATGCTGCTTATTGCTTTGTTTGTTTTCTTTTCCCTGAATGTCCAGATAGGGAGAAATCAGATTCTACTTGGAATGAAACGGGTGTTTGGCAATGGCACAAAATGAAGAGTGTCGGTAAAGATAAATTGAGAAAATTATTCTAGCATTTCTCTTGTAAAGCGCACAAAGATAGTTAATTTTTGCTGTTATTCGCAAAAAGATAAACATGCCGATATTCTTAATAAAATTAATTGATGATAATCAAATATTCTAAATTTCAAAATTGACGGCATGCCCTGTATGAAATTAAGTCGATCTAATTTAATTAGAAGAATTCGGTAATTTTCATCTATACACCCCTCATTATAAACCCTCTAGCTACACCCTGCTTATGACACTATATGCTATTAAAATCTGTTAAAATCTATTCCTAATGATTAAAAGTTCGCAAAACTAAGTTTTGTTTAGAGAGAAAGTCCGAAATAATTCTTTGCAGGGGAGTAGCTATGCTTCCGTCCACTGCTGTGCACCTGTGTCTCGCCTAGAAAAGCGGACGGCCAAATTTTGTGACATTTACGGAGAAACTGTTTCCCCAGAATGGCCTTCCCACCACCCAAATGTTTTGGTTATGCTTCACCTATGGTGTCCAGTGTAAGTAAAAAACATCGTCCCTTCACTCTTCTGAAACCTTGGAATTTATGGCACTGCATTTGCATTTATATTTTCTTGAATAATTTATTTACTTATTTCGAGCAGCAATCGAAATTTTTAGAAAGTAGAAGAAGGTCATGAGCACATCAAAAATGAAGCTTTTTTTATTTATTTATTTATTTTTATATTTATATTATCTCGACGTTTCGTGTAAAACAATAAATAAATCTGTAGTTCTTAAATGCTAGATCAAGAAACTCAAATTTCAAGAACCAACTGTTTGGTGGTGCCATCTATTAGTTGCATAACGTACTTCAAGATTGATTAGGTAAGATTTGAAAAATGTATTCCGGAAAAAAAATTGAAAGCAGCAAGAATTGTCTGTAAAAAACAGTGAATCATTATTATGCAATTGAAAAATAAGAAAAATAAAATAAAACAAAACTGTTGTCTCATGCTTTCAAACGTGTAAATTAGTACAAAATTACTAAGCACTAGGGAAAGATAAAAGCTTTGCGCAGGTACAAAGTTAGACTAAAAATGATAATAACAAAATAAATGAATATTAATAGTAATTAATAAATTGACAGCTGTTAAATACATTTTGTTACCAATAAAATATTTCAGTTCATGAATTTTAAGGAAGTTCACATTGAAATTACATTACGAATACAGTAGAACAAAATTAATCTCCTAAATCTATTTGTGTAGGCAAAGGGCAATAAAATACGGTGACGTATTTAGAGGGGAGCCAAGGAAACCTTGAACCCCGGAAAGGATTTCATTTTTTATGTTTTTGGTTAAAATGCAACTTACATTAAAAAATGCTCTAGTTTGATAAAAATGCATCAACTTGCATTAGAAAAAAATGGTTTAATTTGTTCTTCAATTTTTCATTCAATTATTTTGCTCTGGTGGATTTCCAAAACTTCCATTTTTTTGTCGATCTCCCCGAAAAAAACTTCTATATACGCTCTTGATGAAATATGTAGAGAAACCCTATGAACACCAATAAGCTGTTGAACCAAATCCTGCATATATTTTTCTTTGGTAAAAATCTTCTAAATGCGTGGAGACAATGTAAATAGACAAAGTCATCGCTGCTCATTCCACATTTTTTTTAATAAAACACACAACAACAGAAAAACTGTATTTCGACAACGCTGGGATCGAACCCCAGATTACTCGATAACTAGCTGGATGCGTTCGCTTTGCGATACGGTGTGAACAATCCACGGCGCTATGCGTGTTTATCTGTCAACATCTGACTTCACAATTTCTACGGCGCTATGTGTGTTTATCTGTCAGTATCTGACTTCAAAACTCCTAGGGCACTATGTGTGCTTATCTGTCAGCATCTGACTTCACAATTCCTACGGCCCTATGTGTGTGTTTATCTGTCAGCATCTGACTTCACAATTCCTACGGCGCTATGTGTGTTTATCTGTCAGTATCTGATTTCACAATTCCTACGGCCTATGTGTGTTTATCTGTCAGCATCTGACTTCACAATTCCTACGGCGCTATGTGTGTTTATCTGTCAGCATTTGACTTCACAATTCCTACGGCGCTATGTGTGTTTATCTGTCAGTATCTGATTTCACAATTCCTACGGCCTATGTGTGCTTATCTATCAGCATCTGACTTCACTATTCCTACGACGCTATGTGTGTTTATCTGTTAGCATTTGACTTCACAATTTCTACGGCGAACAGATAAACAACATAGCGCTGTAGAAATTGTGGTCAGGTGCTGACAGATAAACAGACATAGCGCCGTGGATTGTTGGCAAGCGTAGCGTAAGGTGAACGCACTTGCCTAGTTATCGAGAGATCTGGGGTTCAAAGGGGAAATGCAATTTTTCGGTAGTGTGTGTTAATTAAAGAAAAAAGTGGAAAGAGCGATGACTTTGTCTATTTACATTTTTCTTTGAATGGAGTTATTTTCGAAAAGATCCGAAAAATAACAAAGAGACAGTATTAGATTGTGACACCTCACAAATAAAGTTGCAATATATCTATCAGATATTAACAAGAGTAAAGCGAAATCCAGAGCAATAGGAAGTCGTGTGGATTTATATACAGTAAATAACAGGCTGAGTCAAAAGTTCGTCCGAAACGCGGACTGGCGTCGACTGGGTACCGGAATGACGTGTTTCTCCATGGCTCATTTTCTATACTATGTGGACAAAAGTGATTGGACACCCCAAGCAGGCGTAAAGGTGTGTTCAGGCAGCTTACAAATGGTCGATAAAATACAAAAACGGAAACGGGAGTACGCTCAGATGAATAGCTGATGAAATGGCTAGCACAAGAGAGCGCTCCGAGTTTGAAGAGGCTGTTTAATTGGAGGTATGAGCATGAGAAGCATTCCTGATGTCAGACAGGTCACTAAATCGACTCTGGCCTTTGTCATCAACAAATGGAAGGAAACGGAACACTGCAGGAATTCACCTCGTCCTGGAAGACTCACGAAACTGCAACCCAGGGACCGGAGGGTGCTGCACAGGGTGATCCGGAAAACCAGGTCCCCCACCAATGCACGCCATCGCAAATGTGTCCCAGATGGCCACAGATGTTATGGTCTCCACCAAGACACTTCGAAGAGAAGCCCATGCATTCGGGTATCATGGCCGAGCAGTCGCCCATAAACCTCTCATCACAAAGACCAATAAAGCCACGCTGCTATGATGGTGTCAACAACACAAAAATTAGACATTGGAGCAATGGTGGCAAGTGTTGTAGAGCTATGAATCCCGCTTCACATTATTCCGATGGGAAAGGCATGTCTGAGTTTGGCGGTTAGCCGGAGAGCGTCTGCTTACGGAGTGTACAGTGCCCACTGTGAAGCACGGTGGTGGTGGAGTTACGGTATGGGGCTGTTTCAGCTGGTACGGTGTGGGTCCACTGGTTGTTATTCATGGCAACATGAACTCTGTGCTGTACAGAGCTATCCTGAATAACTCAATGCTCCCAACGCAATGGCAGTCCAACAGACACGACAATTGTTTCTTCCAGAACAACAACGCCATTGTCATGTTTCCAGAGCTAGAATGGAATGGTATGAAGAAAATCAGGTCTCGCGGATGGACTAGTCTGCTCAAAACCCTGATCTCAATCCCATTGAACACCAATGGGATAAATTTGAACGACGGGTGAAGATTCACGACCTTCTTTACTGACAGAGTTGGGCGATGTACTCAAGCCGGAATGGAGGAACATCCCGCTCTTCATGGACTCGTGGACAGTTTACATCGACGGTTGTATGCTGTAATCTCTGCAAATGGAGGACCTACCCGGTACTGATGTAAATATAATACTGTTTTTCTATTTACTTCCAGTGTTCAATCATTTCTGTTCACATAGTGCACAATGACAGAGCTTCCTTTCAGCGGTTAATATGGAATCTCGCTTCAGATAGTTTCTGTTCTCGAAACCTGCCGAGTATATCCGCCGTGGGATAGTGGAACGTTGGCAAAAGACTATAGAAAGCTCTCTCCTGCACTTTGTAGAGGGTCTGGCATCATGAAACTTATGACTCACCCAGATAAGACCAAGGCAGAAGCCAAAAAGTAGGTTAGGCAGTCCTTTCCATTACATCCCAAGCGAAGGCTCTGATTAATGGCGACGTTATAAATAATACTAATGATTTTCCGTAGTTTAGAAACCAAATTTAACATTTCATTATAAGCACAAATTCTTTATCATATTAATTTCGAATAAACAAAGACATCGCTCTTTCCACGTTTATCAACACATAGCAACCGAAAAATTGTTGTCCAGCCACTGGTGGGATCATACCCTAGATCTCTCGATGTCTAGCCGAGTGCGTTCGCCTTACGCTACAATGGCCAACATTCAACGGCGCTAAGTGCGTTTATCTGCCAAATTCTGACATCCCATAACCGTAGGATGGGCTCAGCAACTGAGACGTCTCCATCTGGTGGGCATTAACGGCACAAGCTATATATTAATTATAGCAAATAAATCCAAAGGGCGGGAAAAATAATGAAAATCCTCTAAATACGTGGCATATGTGTTGGAGCCTAAACTTCGAAAGAGCAATGTCTTTGCTTATTCACTGACGCCACGTATTTAGAGGATAAACATAGACATCGTAGATACGTAGCATATGTATTGGAGCCTAAACTTCGAAAGAGCGATGTCTTTGTTTGTTCACTGACGCCACGTATTTAGAGGATAAACATAGACATCGTAGATACGTAGCATATGTATTGGAGCCTAAACTTCGAAAGAGCGATGTCTTTGTTTGTTCACTGACGCCACGTATTTAGAGGATAAACATAGACATCGTAGATACGTAGCATATGTATTGGAGCCTAAACTTCGAAAGAGCGATGTCTTTGTTTGTTTACTGACGCCACGTATTTAGAGGATAAACAAAGACATCGTAGACACGTCGTGTCATATGTGTTATAGCCTAATCTTCTAAAGAGCGATGCCTTTGTTTTTTCAATGACGCCACGTATTTAGAGAATAAGCAAAGACATGATAGATACGTGGTATATGTGTTGGAGCCTAAAATTCCAAAGAGCGATGTCTTTGTTTATTCACTGAATACATTGTTTATCCTCTAAATACGTGGCGTCAGTGAATAAACAAAGACATCGCTCTTTCGAAGTTTAGGATCCAACACATATGCCACGTATTTAGAGGATTTTCACTATTGTTCTCGCCCTTTGGATTTATTTGCTATAATTAATATTATAGCTAGTGCCGTTAATGCCCACCAGATGGAGACGTCTCAGTTGCTGAGCCCGTCCTACGGATATGTGATGTCAGAAGCTGACAGATAAACGCACATAGCGGAGTTGATTGTTGGCTGTTGTAGCGTAAGGCGAACGCACTCGGCTAGATATCGAGAGATCTGAGGTACGATCCCACCAGTGGCCGGACAACAATTTTTCGGTTGCTATGTGTTGATAAACGTGGAAAGAGCGATATTTTTGTTTATTCACTGATGCCACGAATTTAGAGGGTTTTCACATTAATTTCCATGATTTTGAGAGATAAAGTTGTGTGTGCAAACAGATTTACACCATAACTCCGCATCATGAATAATTCAAAAATACGCGCAGAATTTTCTTTCAAATTAAGGCTATCAGATGTAAAAAATATTTTTTTTTAATCAGACACATAGGGAGATATTTTTAGACAGATAAAAGACAGACCTATGATCTCTAGCGAGAAAACTGTGTAATTATTTTTTCGGAAATATGCATAAAAGAGCTTTTTGGCATGAGACAAAAAATAAATTTTAAATAGGGATCTTAGTTGTGGAGATGAGGTGGTAAATATATTGCAAACAGAAAGACGCACTTATTCCTCTTGAACAAAAACTGTGCTGTATGAAATAGATACAGATATACCAGATAGATGCAGTAGATTAGAAATATTCTCCACAGTAAACGTTATCTGAAGAAACCAAATTTCTGAAACCCGTTTTGGCAGCAGAGACATCGAGAAAATTAATCTCTATTATGATAATATAACTGTAGTGCAATTACTGAGCACATGCGCAGCTCTTTCAATAACAAACCAAACCACTCCGAGACAATCTCATTGAGTCCTTCATTTTTGGGTTTTAGAAGTTTTCTCTTCGTTGAGCTGTTACCTTTTAGGCCACTGCTTTGTTCTCTCGTACTTTTGCTTTAAAATGTCATAAACTTGTGTTTTCGGCATTGAATTTCTCTGCCAAATACTTGACACTCACGCTTTCTGTTTCGTGCATTTGAATAACTAACTTTTGCATCCAAGTCGAGAACGCTCTTCTTTGGCGCCTTGACAAGACAGAAAGGAACGATCGCGATTCACAACAAGCAAAGGCTGTTTGAATGATCGTCTCAATTAATAAAGGTTAAATAATTAAATAGGAGTGCATTTTTGAAATATGTACAAAGCAGCGAGCTGCGAAGGCTTTGCACTTTGCACCCAGCACAGAGAGTAACACTGGTCACATGACATAAACTTGACTTGCGCTACGTGCTTGAAGAGGAGCGAAACAGTGAGTGTGCTGCAGTTGTGTAAACAACCCCAAAGCAGTTTCTCTGCGTTTAATGATGTTACCGTCGAACTCAAGCACATTTTTTCCACTTTAATTCATCATTACACTCTAACGTGGAGTGTTTAGTATTTAGTAAAAATACTTGATCTCAGGAGAACATTCGGGAGCTTATCTTTGTTACCAGGTTCATTTGCTCTTTTGTCATTTCCGTGTCCGCTTTAGGCAGGTTCCGTTTTAGATAGGTTAAATAGTACGTAATTTCCTATCTTTCGCTTCGGGTTAAAAATTCGCTTTCGGGGCAGGTTTCTGTTTTATTTAGGTTCCTTCTCAAAGAGGTTTTATTATATATCTATACATACATATACACAAGGTTGTGACGTACCTGCCAGCAGGACGCACACGACATAAAGGCGGATGGTAGTCAGAACAAACGGCCGCGTAGCTCAATTGGTAGAGTGACTTATTCCGGAGTGAGGGGATCCGGCTTCGAATCCTGGCGTGGACAGAAATGACGGAGAAATTTACTTCGTTATAATGGCGCCCGAACTATCCGGATGACCCGACCGTTCAAAATCTCGCATTGGTGTGATGTTCTTTCCACACCGCGAGAGAGGAAAAATCAGAGAATCCTTTCTCCAGCGCTTCGAAAAATAAAAATGTGTGACGTTGCATTTCACACACCAGATTGACTGGGAGATCTCAAGTGCACGTTCTACAGTGGATGGCTGCCTGCAACAATTCATGGTCACGGCTGACCCGTGGGCGATGCCCCCGGACCTCTTTCGGGGGGGAATGTGACGTACCTGCCAGCAGGACGCACACGACATAAAGGCAGATGGTAGTCAGAACAAACGTCCGCGTAGCTCAATTGGTAGAGTGACTTATTCCGGAGTGAGGGGATCCGGGTTCGAATCCTGGCGTGGACAGAAATTTAATAGTATAGTTACAAAAATTATTTCCCTTCAACCCCCCCCCCCACACACACACACTTATTCCAGCGGTTTTGCCATTGTTGGAAACACCCGTAAAAGTCCTGTCTCGGAATGACGTTTAATACCCTCGTCACGTTACCTTTGATATCTTTCACAGAGGCAAATCCTTTACCTTTCATAACTGCTTAAAGTTTTGGGAACAGCCAAAAGCCACACTCGGTGCTAAGTCAGATGAATAAAGAGGGTGAGGGGGCACCGAAATTGATGTTGCACCCAAAAATTAGATTGTCACCAGTGCAAGGTGACTTCAAAAGATTAGGAATGAAATTGGCACTGACACGTTTCATGTTCAATTTGTCAGTAAGGATGGCTGGAACAGAACCAAACGACAGAAATGTCTGTGGTACAATTTCTCTGATGGTGAGGCGTCAGTTCTTCTTGATCATATCGTTAATTTCCATTACCTTGCAGTCGGTTCACCCCCGTTGATGGTGTTCTACAAAGGGAGAAAAGCGCGTTCTTCGATTGAAAAAGCGCCATCTTAAAACCTGGAAAATCATTTAAACACTGTCTTTTGGGTCACAGCACTTTCACCATAAACAGTTTCCAGTTGCTCATGCGTTTCACTCACCCAATATCCGAACTACTGGAAACAGAATTTCATGTTGGCACGTTTCTCGAACTTCGACATCCTGATATCGTTGAACAAACGAGAAACACGCCTTTACACTCTTTGCTGTTTGGTGGACTACTGCTTTTTGATACAAAACCGGTTGGTTTCTTTCTGGCAAGACTACACGTGCGAATATATATATATATCAGCTTTCTTACTCACGAGTTCCTCTTCTTATCTTTCGTGGTTACACCATGCATGCATCACTCCATGCGCTTCTTTCTTTCATAATCGCTTTATTGGAAGACTAAATGGTACATGGAAGTCGGGCAAACACAGTGAAGATGAACATATCCAGACATGAGCAAAAATACAATGAATACTGCGGGGCAAATGTCGTGAGATAAATAGATACACACATGGAGCAGAGAGCAAATACAATCTGGGCACACAGAGTCGTGAGCATACAAGAGCACAGAAGCACAAGCAAAAAGCCGCGGAAAAGTCACCGGAGAGCACATACGTAGAGCATAGATGGTGAAATAATCATATAGGGAACGCTGGCTCACAGGTCACACTCATAGAACATAGAATAATACAAGTAGTTCAGGATAAATATGCAGAAAGTAAAGGAGAAGTGAGGACCACTGGGAATAACACACATAAAGTTTAAGGATATGGAGAACGGGCCGTACTGAATAGTAATACAAGGAAGCGGGAAAGTTCAGCCCTGGCCGAAGTCAAACTAGTAGTACAGGCCGGAACAGCGGAGTTCCTCCCAATTGGTGTAGGCATCCACGTAGTCGTCATAAATGGCAAAATCCTTGGGAAGCGGTTGTGGAGGAAGAGGAGAACGTGTCACAGTACCTGGAGTGGTGAGACGTTGAGCAGCTGGAACGAGAAATGCCGTCGAAGAAACTTGATTTTTGGCACGTCGTTTCCGCGTGCGTGGAGAAGAGCGGCGGGAGCGTTTCCTGGGAACTGCACCAGTTGAGGATGCAAGGAGAGAAGGCTGTAATGTAGACGATAGAGTGAGGCCAAGAGGATACCGTTGCACAACAGATGGTGTCGGTAATGAATGAAGGAGATGCTGAATTGGAGAAGCTGTCAAAGGTGTAGTAGCAGAGGATGGCGGCGGCAGAGGAAAAGGCGGGAGAAAGGTCGACGGATCACGAGCATCATAGTACGGTAATTTGAAGTACACCCGGAAAAGAACCCAACGAGAAAGGGCCTTGTCATAGACGCTAAAGGAACAAAAATGTTTGCGGAGGGTTGCAGGAAGCTGTAAAAGGGTGAAATGTCGGAGAATTCTTTAATCTCGGCGGATTCAGTGGGAGGGGATGCTTCGTTGAAAGAAGATGTCGTTCAGAAGCAGAGATGAGCGAAGGGGTTCTGAGGATCTACAGAAGGATCAAATGGGATCTCAGAACTAGAGGAGAAACTTCGTGAAGCGGAGGAGGAACCGGAAGAGTCATCAGCGGAAAGCAGAGCAGATGACAGAAGATGGGCTTGGCGAAGGGGAACAAACTGGTGTGCTGTCATCAGAGTGAGATGTGGTGAGGAGAGATGTCGGAAGCGACGCTTGAGAATCCACGATGGATACTGCGGGAGATACGTGAGCGGATGAAACGAGCAAATCGGAAGAATCATGGAGAAAAACGGTTAAATCAGGAGTCAGTAAAATTGAATCACTGGGCTGTGCAGAAACGGCCGACCGTGGAAGTGATGCATCAACGAAGAGCGAAACAGATAGGGGAAGGTTTCCGCAGACGTAGGGTGCGAAAACGAACTCGTGAGCAGAGTCTGAGCTGTCGAGGAAGCGGCAAGTAACGAAGAGGGTAATGAAGAGAAAGCCGATGTACTTGGAACTGATGTAGGGGATGACCCAAAAAGTGGGTCGGAAGGCGGGAGTAACCCGCCTGGCATGGAAGGTACAGAAGAACCAGATGGAGGAAGTGGTAGAGGCGTGGACTGTAAGTAAAGGCCGAGCAGGCGGCGCGATAGAAGCAGAAGGACTAGAAAATCCAGGCTGGGAAGGACCAGAATCTTTACCTGAGCAAAAAAACACAGTGATGAGTGGGCGATTTGTAGATGAAACAATGAAGGGCGGTATAGACATGTACAGTGCGAGTATGACGACCACAGACTACTTGGAACGTGGTCGGACAAGAGATAATAGAGGCTTCATCTCGAAAGGCTTTTCTTCAAAAACTAAGGTAAGGACGAGCTCCTTGCTCGTCCGACGTAGCAGGTAATGTGCGAATGGGGCCGATAACCAGGCCACAACGAGAGAGGAAGCTGTAAAGTATATCATCACAGATTTCCGGAGAAACAGGAGACATGCTGGCAGTTATGGGGCACTGTGCTAACGGAATGGCGAACAAACTTTGGTCGCCCACTGAAATAGGGGAAGACGTGATCCGCACAACATGAGTGGGAGAGGAAAATAAATAAGTACAGAACAAGGTTTCAGTGCAACATGGGCAATATCATCAGAAGGAAAAATCTTATGAAAAGCCGACGTATACGCAGTGAGTTTGGTATCAGGGAGGGCAACATATTTCACAGCTAAGGCCAAAGAGGCCAGTAAAGACTTACCTCGCAGGGAAGCCTCAAGAATGCGAGCAGTGAGAACTGTACCATGGCGGGAAACGATGAAGTCGAAGCAGGATGGCAGGAGAGCTGAGTGTGTGGTAGTAATGGTGGACGAGGAGAGATGTGATTTACCGTCATGATGAACATCTCGTGGGGGCTTCAATGGTGGAAGATAATCAGTAGGGGTTGCACAAACCATGAGCAGATGAGTAGTGTAACACAATCACAGGAATGGAAGAAGTTAAAGGTGACGAAGTCGCAACGAAAAGGTGTACGATGGCAGAGAAACGAAACAATGACGTCACAAGAAGAGCAGAAGTCAGTGAGTGGCGCCCGACTGAAGAGCACATGACGTCACAACTGAAAGAAGCATGCTCCCGATCGGACACCCCAAGCTCAAGCTCCTGCATTTGTTCCTCACGTCTTTGCTGAGATACCAGTCGTGACATCAGACGCTCACCTAAACAGAGCAGCTGTTTCCGAAATACAGACATTTGCAAAATTTTAAGACCACCCGTCAGTTCACTGTAAATCAAGATCTTCAAAGAAATAACTTAATACTAGTCAGATATATTTGAAAAACAGTGACACCACAGAAGAATACTTACATTCTTTAGAACACAAAATGACCGAAATCAGTACTTTGTGTTGCCACCTTTGTTTTTTATAACGGACGGAATGCGATGTGGCACACTCTCAATGAGGAATTTGCAGTAGTGACTTGAAATGTCTTTGCACCACATGTACTTTATCGCGTCAATCAATGCTTGGGAATTCGATGGCTGTTTTTCTGCTACCTTGTCTTCTAAATGGTCCACAAATTTTTGATGGGGTTAAGGTCGGGACTATTACCGGGCCAGTCAGGCACAGTTAGGTTTTTCCTCTGCAGGTAGTCCTTTACTGTCTTTGATCTGTGGCATGGAGCACCATCATGCATAAAGATTGTGCATCTGTGCACTTGCATATGAGTTAACAGCTTCTCACGTAAGATTTCCACATACAAAGGACCAGTCATAGTAGTGCCTGTCTGCTAAAAGCATAATGAAGCAGTACCGGATGCTGACATAGCACCCCATATAATCTGACTAAGCTGATGTCTCACGGTGCTAACGGTGTATTTTTCATCAAACCTTTTGCCTTTTGGTCGTCGAGCATGTGCTTCACGTGATTAAAACTGACGCTCAGTTGATTCGTCTGAAAACAGAACTTGGCTCCAATTTTCAGCAGTCCACGATTGATGACCCTTCGGAAACTGGAGTTTCTTCTTTTTCATGACAGATTCTCCAGGATTATGTGCAGGTTTACAAGACTTTAATCCAAACTCTTTGATAAGACGTCGGGAAACAGTGCCGATACTAATATTAGACCCTTTTGAATGTAGAAAGGCCTTGATTTTCTTGCACGAACTCTTCAGACAACGCATAACTACACTATTAAAAAATCTACTTAAAAATGAGAACCTGAACCTATTAGTTTTTTTTTAAGTACAAGGTGATTCATAAAGAAGTATACAGTTTCAACGCACTATAAAACAAGAACAATGTAAGATATGTTATGTTACCTCTAACAGAATTATAGGGGAATGTTTCAAGTTTTTTTAGAGAGAGTCACAGATGTTCTATGCGTGCACCCTCAGTCACACGACACACATCCAGCCGGTAATCCATTTCTGCCCAAATGCGAGGTAAGATATCTGAATCAAGTGCAGTGATACTGGCTGTGATACGCTCTTTCAGCTCCGCTAGATCAACAGGAAGGGGAAGGGCGAATACCTTGTCCTTTACGTACCCCCCCCCCCCCAGGAAAAAGAGACAAGGTGTTAAGTCAGGATTTCTGGGTGGTCATCGGGTCAGTGGCATGTTGTAGTCCGCGGCTTGTCCAATCCATCGGTGAGGAAAATTGTATTTTTACTGACTAGTCACGTGACACACGCGCTGTCGCTACGTCACTTCCCTCAGTAGCGGGACACAAACTTTATGAGTACATCTACCTAACAGTTTGCAGTTGTGGTCCCTGTCTTCAACTGTTACTGTTTTACAGCATCTGGAAGCTGTATACTTTTTTATAAATCACCCAGTACAATCGCATCGTAAACGAGTACATGACATGCTCAAATATAAGTAACCATACGTACCTGCGTCAATAGATACAAATATAATCTCGTATTACTTCATTTTAGATATTATATATTTCAAGAGAAATTGTTTAATAAATGCGTAAAGTGGCACACATAAATGTTTAGTACAAAAAAATCACTGATCACAAGTAATTTAATTATGCATAAATTATTTTTGTGTATGTTTTTACATTAACTATATTTGTGTCAATTTTATAAATAATATATTGTCGCTTCATCACTATATTTGTCATAAATTGTGCGGTCCTTTTGCCCATCATGTGGCAACGAATATATCTATTATCCCAGATGTGCCTTCGAATAATATACTTCCAGTTGGTTCTATGACTAAATGAGTATGTATGGAGTACACGTATTACGAATTTGAAATCGAGCCGCGGATTGCTTAGTGGTTAGAGATTCAGCCTGCTAATGGAGGGGCCCCAGGTTCGAACCTACCCTGGTAGTGTGAATTACTAAGAACCGCTGAATATCCGCCCTGCGTCGGGCGAGGACGTTAAGAGACGGCCGTCGAGTAGGAATCCCCCAGTTAAAGTTCCTAAGCCCCCCCCCCCACACACACACAATTTCTCTCTACATTCTATGCGCAAAATCGTACAGTGGCGCCATCTACTGTTCCCTCTCACAAGCTATCCTACTGGATTCGTTCTAACTTCCTTCAGTTTCTGTGCCCTGCCCGAAAGGGCACAGAAACTGAAGGAAGTTAGAGCACATATGTTTGAAATATATGGATTTTTTGAGTACATATATTTCAGATTAGAAATACCAGATATACTCACAATTGATTCGCTGTATGTGCTCAAACATGAGTACGTGTCTTTTTCAAAAATGAGACCCAAGTACTCGGAGCTATTATAAGTACAGAATGTACTCAAAAACGAGTACATTTTGCTTATTTCTAAGTATCAATTTTTAATAGTGTCTTCGCCATATGGTATTGTCATCACGTGAGGTTGTTTTCCTTGGACGTCCACTTCCCTTTGGGTCGCTAAATTCACCCGTATCTCGATATTTCATGATGGTATTATGAATAGCAGTCTTGCTCATATTCACATTTCTGCTTATGTCACTTTCGGAGTACCCTTCATGATATAAAATCACTATTTGTTCCCTCTGAGTAACACTTAATGACGCATTTTTACCCATTTTTCGCTATATAGAAAATACGTACAAAACCTCTCAGCATGAAAACCAAACCAGAAGCAAACTGACGCTCGCACGCTTCCCTCAAATCTATCAACAGCTGCCGCCGAAAGATGATGCAAGACCGACAGGAAGTTGAATAATACAGACAGTAGTTGACGTAATCGGCAGAAATCTCCTAATACCAACAGGTGGTTTTAAAATTTTGAAAATGACTGTGCTTGGCCACCGGGGGCCAAATATCTGGCCGCGTTCAAATTGGTTTACGGTGCCACTTTTTCCCATTCCTGGCAAACGTTTACTGATTACGTACAACGGATAGATGCACAGCATTTATAGCAGCAGCACGTGGCGTTGATATCACGTGGTACTTCATTATCGCTCCGAGTATATAAAACGTATGGGTGTTCGTAATGCAAAGCTAGCTCACTGCATTTCGCACTTTAAAACTTTAAACGACTGGAACGAATTCACTAGATTTAGCAGAATGTGCTGGAATGAATATATTCATTACCTAAAAAATATGCCAAACGCGGTTTCGACGGATGAACCAACGCATTAAAAATCGTTGCTTTCCCTTTAGCTTTATTATTCGAGGTTGTTATTTAGGAGGATGACGAACACTAAATTTTCTTGGCTGATTGCCTATTTACCCTAAGGAAGGAGAGAGAAGATGTTTGAGTCACTTGTTTCTACTCAGTAGCATGATGTTTTTGATGATATAAAATAGAAATGAAAAGTGTTATCATGCTTTGAGTGGTAGAGCAGAGAATAAAGGACTATGAGGGAGCATGTGTTACGGGTAACAGGTTTATGGTCGGCACTGCTGAGATGCGAGGGAGAATATATTTCTTTTGCCGCAGGTTTCGTCAAACACGAACGCCATGCAAACTATTTATGGAGGAAGAACGTGTTGGGCACAATTAAGTAGGAATTTTAAAGGGTTAATACTTCATAAAGTAGGGGTTCACAACGTAGGGTACGCAGAGAGAGCTAGCTGCACAAGGGGAAGAGAGACAGAAAGAGAGAGAGAGAGAGAGAGCGACAGTTTTTTCGCAGTTCCACGTTCGTACGCCACGAATCGAGAGGCCATAGGTCATGCGGTCTAAGAGTGTCACATCGCGAAGCGTCACATCAAAAACGCCGTTAATGGTGTTTTGGACAGTATGTATATATCATCATCATCATCATCATTGTCAACCATTATCAATCCACTGCTGGACGAAGGTCTCCCCAAGTTTCCTCCACAACGGTCTGTCTTGTGCCAGTCTCCTCCATGTCACTCCCGCATACTTTCGAATTTCATCCACCCATCTTCCATGTGGTCTTCTTCTGGGGCTTTTCCTGTCCCTTGGAATCCAATCTAAAATTTCGGCTGTCCATCGATGGACTGTTCTTCTGGCAGTATGTCCAGCCCATTGCCATTTCAGGGATTTAACTCTGATCATGATCGCTTCCACTCTTGTCATTTTTCGGATCCACGTGTTCCTCTTCTTATCTCTCCTGGTTACACCAAGCATGCACCTCTCCATGCTACTTTGAGTTGTCTGCAGCCTTTGTATGTCTCTTTTAGCTAAGGTCCACGTATCTGCACCATACGTAAGCACTGGAAGGATGCATTGATCAAACACTTTTCTTTTAAGACATAATGGCATATTGCTCTTGAAAATTATGCTGTTTCTTGCAAAAGCTCTAAAGGCAAGTTTTGTACGCCGATTAATTTCTTCATCAATGTGACCCTCACTTGATATCTGCTGTCCAAGAAAAACGTACGTGCCTGTTATCTCCAGCTTTTCACCATCAATCGATAAATCTTCATTTCGTGTAAAAGCATTGTACATCACTTTTGTCTTCTGAAAGTTCATTTTTAATCCCACTTCTTTACTCTTGTCAGCAAGTTCCTGGATCATACTCTGTAGCTCTGATGGGGTAGTTGCAAAAATGACTATGTCATCAGCAAAACGAAGGTGGGTTAGATAATCTCCATTAATCTTTATCCCTTTGTTTTCCCAGTTCAGTGATTGAAAGACATTTTCCAATGTGACATTAAAGAGCTTCGGAGATATGGGGTCACCTTGTCTCACTCCTTTTCCAATTTTCATGTGTGTTGTATTTTCAAACAGCCGAATCTTTGCACTTGCATTTTCATAGATGTTATTAATAATATTAATGCATGCATCTTCAATACCGCAGGATTTCAGAGCCATTGTAACTGCTGATGGTTTCACCGAATCAAAGGCTTTTTCATAATCGATAAAAGCCATGCACAATGGAAGCTCATATTCCCTCGCTCTTTCAATTAGTTCTCTCAGTACGTGGATATGATCTATTGTGCTATAGCCACTCCTGAATCCAGCTTGTTCTCTCGGTTGAGCCATGTCCAGTGTCACCTTCAAGCGGTGTGAAAGAACTTTAGTGAAGATTTTATAAACCACTGATAGGAGGCTGATAGGTCTGTAGTTCCTGAGATCCTCAATGTCACCTTTTTTATGTAGCAAGATCATTGTAGCGTTGTTCCAATCCTCAGGAATTTTCCCTTCATTAAGGCATCGAGTGAAAATTTGGGCGAGTACTCTTTCAATTTCTCCACTTGCTTCTTGTATGATGTCTACAGTAATTCCATCTTCTCCTGGAGCTTTTCCCCGCTTCATGTTCTTGATTGCATGTGCAACTTCTGCTGGAAGGACTGGAAGAACTCTGGTACTGGTACCTTTCATGATGTCTGGAGTACATGTATCATCCCTTTCATATAATTTGGAGTAGAAATCTTTCACTCTTGTCAAAATTTCGCCTCTATTTCTTGTTCCAGAACCATCTTCTTTTCTCAGTGCCATAATCTGTTTTCTTCCCTTACTGAGATGTCCCTTTGCTATCTTTAGGCTTTGGTTGTTTTCAATTTCTTTCCTTACTAGTTCACAGTTGAATTTCCTTAAGTCTTCAGTGATACTTTTTCGTACTGTCTTGCATAGCTCTATATATTCCACTTTGGAAGTCACATCTTCTTTAGTTGTCCTCATCACTCTTCTTTTTTGCAACAACATTTTGGTTTTTCCTGATAATTTGTTCACATGCAATTTGTTCTTAGACCCAGCTAATTTTGTTGCTGTTTCCATAAGAGCTTTGGTTACTTTTCTGTTAACTTCAGAAATATCCACTTCTTCCGATGTTAGGCCTTCTAAAGCAGAGAATCTGTTCTTCAGTTCGAATTTGAAGGTATTATGGTGTTTTTTAAGGTTGGTTATGTCAATACATTTTGTTTGTCTTATGAGCTTGCTGCGTTCGAGTTTAGTGTTGAGGTGCATCTTACATCTCACCAATCTGTGGTCACTGCCTGTGTTGAACTTGTTTAGCACACTGCAGTCTTCTATGACGAATGTTTTGTTACACATAATAAAATCAATTTCACTTGTCGTCCCATTTGGATGTCTCCATGTCCATTTCCTGTGTGGCTTTTTCTTGAAAAAGGAGTTCAAGATGAAAAACCCTTCTGCCTCTGCAAACTCTACGAGAGTATTTCCACTCTGGTTTCTGTTGCCGTGACCGAATTTACCTACTGAAGTTTCATTCTGTTGCCGTTGCCCTATTTTTGCATTGAAATCACCCATAATTATCTTCAAGTGCTGCTTACCTTTATTATTTAGATCACGAATTTCCTCATAAAATTCTTCAATTTCTTCTTCAGCATGACTTGTGGTGGGTGCATAAGTTTGAATAATCTGAGCCTGGTATCTTCTCGAGAGTTGGATAACGAGTCGTGCAGCTCTGTCAGAGGAACTTTCAACTTCTACAACTTTATCCTTCAGTTTCTTGTTTATTATAAATCCAACATCACTAGTTCTGCCAGTATCTGTCCCACGATAGTAGAAGAGGTGTCCACTTTTCAGTTCAATGAGATCTTCTCCTTTTCTCCTTACCTCACTTAGCCCGACGATCTCCCACTTGATCCTTTGTAGTTCCTCTTCCAATTCAAGAAGCCTTGAATCAGAAGATAGGGAGCGTCCGTTGTACGTAGCCAAGGTCAGCATCAGATGGCAGCCTAGTCCGGTCCTCCGGGGATTCTTAGCACCCTCTGCCTTCATGTCACACTGGCCGCTGCCTTGGCCAGGTACATTCCAGCTGCCGGAGACTGAGGGCCAAGATTTAAGTTGTGGAGTCATTTTGGAGGGGTTTGGCCATAACTCACCACGCTGGCCAAGCGGGTTGGTGAGTGTGGGATAGCATTTCCTCTAATCCCGATGGTATAGTTATACCGCTATTGGCGGTCGTCAGAGCCCCTTTAGTGCGAACAGGATGTACCACGAGAAGGCGGGGTTGACATTTGTCAAGGAGAGGCTGTGATGTTACGCATCACCTGACCTTACATCCCATGTATATATATATATATATATATATATATATATATATATATATATATATATACCCCTATCTGACGGATTGCTATTCAACGAATTCCGCGATTTTACGTGAATTTTTTATGTTCCGGACCACATTGAGATTAGTGCTTAGCGTTTCCCGATTTAACGAACACGTTTTCTCAATTTAGAGAACATATTTTTTTTATTTTTTAAACCACCAAACTATGTTAACCAGCATTTTCAAGTTAAAAGTTAACTATAAAGAGAATTTTACGCGTGCAGTTAACCAGAGTTTCAAAGAACAACATCTGCGACTACAGCTTGACAGAATCATAAATCAGTTCGCCTTGCCTACGACTATCAAGCGTAAGCTTCTTACAGGCGAAAACAAATGACTTACAAGTTCCAATGGAGCGCAACGTTTCCGTGCATGGGTGGGAAGCAGGAAAAAGGAAGGCGGTGTGAGGGAGCAAATCTAGAGTTCCCTGGGGATTCTTGTTTTCAGCTACGGACAGAACAGTAGCTTTCTTTGCAGCCGGGGTCACACATTGTACGTGCCCATTCCTGAACCTCTGTAATTCTTCTCAAATTGTGCTTCTTTCTTTCTCAGTGTTAAATCTACATGTCAAATTAAACAACACAGCTCTTTTACGGATAAGGTTTTTGATGAACATACACTGACGGAAAAAAATCCCAACACAACGAAAAAATAGTTGTAGAGGAATGAAATGGCGGCAATACATTTTTATAGGTAACATATTTAATCGATTAAGGTTTCAAGATCACAGCTTATTGTAAGCGCGAGAAGAGCCATTTTAAATGTGAAATGCTGGTACGTTAATAACCGGTGTAACCGCCAAAATGTTGAATGCAAGCACGCAAACGTTCATGCATTGGGCCGTAGGTGCTGGATGTCAGTTTGTGGGATGGAGTTCCATGCTTGTTGCACTTGATAGGTCAATACAGGGACGGTTAATGCTGGTTGGGGGTGACGCTGGAGTTGTCGTCCAATGATGTCCCATACGTGCTCGATTGGTGAAAGATCTGGTGATCTAGCAGGCCACGGCAACATGTCGACACTCTGTATAGCATGTTGGGTTACAACAGCGGTATGCGGGCGAGCGTTATCCTGTTGGAAAACACCCCTGGAATGCTGTTCATGAATGGCAGCACAACAGGTTGGATCACCAGACCGATGTACAACTGTGCCGTCAGGGTGCGTGGGATAACCACGAGAGTGCTCCTGCTCTCATAGGAAATTGCTCCCCAGACCATAACTCCAGGTGTAGGTCCAGTGTGTCTCGGCCGCAGACCGGTTGGTTGCAGGCGCTCACCTGGCCTCCTTCTAACCAACACACGGCCATCACTGGCACCCAGGCAGAACCGGTTTCATCAGAAAACACAACAAATCTCCACTCCGTCCTTTAATGAGCTCTAGTTCGACACCACTGACGTCGCAAACGGCAGTGGTTTGGAGTAAGTGGAATGCACGCTACAGGGCGTCTGGCTCGGAGCTGTCCTTCAAGTAACCGATTTGTAACAGTTTGTTGTGTCACTGTGGTGGCAACTGCAGCTCGAATTGCTGCCGCAGACACGGTACGATGCGCCACGACCATATGCCGTCAACGGCGGTCTTCCCTCTCAGTAGTGCTACGTGGCCAGCCGGAACCCGGTCTTCTTGAGGCAGTACCTTCCCTTGACCACCGCTGCCAACAATCATGCACTGTGGCTACATTCCTGCCAAGTCGTTCTGCAATATTGCGGAAAGAAAATCCACCTTCTCGTAGCCCTATCACACGACCTCGTTCAAACTCCGTGAGCTGTTGATAATGGCCTCATCGTCTTCTTAAAGGCATTCTTGACTAACATCAACACACTACGTCGAATCTCGACGATAACTAACGCTCACGAACGTTACAGCGCGTATTTACAGCAAACCTGCTTTGCATGTTCCGAGGGGCTCTAGTAGCGTCACACGTATGCGCCGAGCGCGAAATTTGCATAGACGTCATCTTACAGATATACTCTCACTGCCTACCAACTGTCGTTTATCTAACACAACCCCTTCTTGGTGTTGGGATTTTTTTCCGTCAGTGTAGATAAAACTAGAGAAATTAGAAGTGAAATTTGTAGTTTTCAAAAGTGCATTTTGTGAGAGCATTAAAAAGAAAGAATGACTGCAGAGAAAAAAAAGCGGAGAAGAATTTCATTCAGTGAAAAAATTGACATTTTGTCGTAGTTTGATGCGAACATAGGATCACAGACTGTTGTAGCAGTGAAACTCGGAATTTCCAAGTCAAAGATGTGTCCCGTAGCGAAAAATAGAAAAGATATTGAAAGCTGTGCATCAAAGTGTGGACAATTTTCGAGTAAGAGGAAATCTATGAAAGCATTGCACCTGAACTGGAAAATGCTTTTGTCACTCGGTTCCAACAAACACGGGCTGCTAATATGCCTATTTGTGGATCCCCTCTGAAGGAAAAAGCAGTTGATCTTGCCCAGCGACTCCAAATAAAGGAATTCACCGCATCAAATGAATAGACTGATCGTTTTAAGCAAATATATTACATAGTGTATAGAGCTCCTCTATCCGGCGAAAGCAAAAGTGTTGATTCCGTGACGGCACAAACATTGAAAAAAGAACAGCTTCCACAAATTATTGAAAGGTACATGCTGTGTGATATTTTTAATGCTGATGAAACTGGACTGTTTTACAACCTGCGTTCAGATGAAACACTGTGTTTTCGAAATGACACCTGTCATGGAGGAAAGAATTCAAAAGACATAATCACTGTTTTTCTAACTGCCAATGCAGACGGGTCAGAAAAATTGCAGGCATTGGTTAGAAGCAAATCTGCTAAACCATGTTGCTTCAAGCATGTGAAATCTTTGTCCACCAAGTATGAAGCAAATAAAAAGTCGTGGGTTACCCCAGCTTTATTCAAAAAATGTGTAGAAACCTTGGATACTCAGATGCAGGCAAAAAAGAGAAAATTCCTCTTATTCATTGATCAGTTTTTTGCGCATTCTCAGGTAAACCCTCTGAAAAATACAAATTTGGAAGATGTGAATCCGTTTTTGTTGTGAATATGATATGGATTTTAAGTCAGATAATATCCGAAAACTTGAGAATTTCGTCGTCCTGGAGCGGGAATCGAACTCGCGTCTCCCGGATAGCGCCCGGGTATGCTAAACCACCCAGAACTACACCACCCAGAACGATCAAGTTTCCAATTAATTTGAATATAACCATCACAAGATTAGCTAGTCGAAGCAACGGGCACTAATGTATAGCGAATCTGGAGGTTTTATAACGGATTCACATCTTCCAAATTTGTATTGTACAATAGTGTAATCCCGTATTTAATTCATTAATATGAAAAATGTTCAAGTAAATTTTTTCCAGCAAATTGTACTAGTGAATTGCAACTGCTGTAGCTGGGTGTCATTAGGTCTTTTAAAGCCCACAATCGAAAGTTTTTCATGCCAAAACTACTTTCTGTTATCGATAGATTAAAGTTAACATTCTGGATGCAATGTATTTCGTGCGACAATCGTGGAAGCCAGTTACCACAGATACCATTAAAAACTGCTTTAATAAAGCAGGCTTCTCAGGTTGTGAACAAGAAAGTGGGTCCACTACTGAAAATCCTGCCGATAATTTTGCGGATGACAATCTTGCAGAATGGAATGAAATTGCCTCATCGGGTATTGTGTTTTCCGATTATGTTGATAATAACGCAAATGTGCATACCTGCCAAATGTGATCTCTTGATGATGTTCTGGATGAACAGATCTGACTAAATGCATCAGATTCTCATGAAGAAGATGAAGCAGGACTGAATGATAGCTGCTTTAGTCATGCTGCTAACGGTATCATCATCATTGTCAACAATCCACTGCTGGACAAAGGCCTCTCCAAGCCTCTCCCACAACGGTCTGCCTTGTGCCAGTCTCCTCCATGTTACTCCCGCATACTTTCGAATTTCATCCACCCATCTACCATGTGGTCTTCTTCTGGGTCCTTTTCTGTCCCTTGGAATCCAATCTAAAATTTCGACTGTCCATCGATGGTCTGTTCTTCTAGCAGTATAGAATGTTAACGGTATAGAATGTGCTAAAATCTATTTGATGGGCTTCGATATTAATGATGATGTTTTTCATGCACTTCATAAAATTGAAGCTGCAATTTATTGAGCTAAACATTCAGAAAAAAAAAAAAAAAACCTTCTCTAAAGCATTTCTTTTCTAAAGTGTAAAAGGATAATCAACACATATTTTGTTTTTGCAAGTTAATTAATACTAATTGATGTTCTGTTTCATGCAGTGTATAATGTTGAAGTCGTTATTTAAGAAGCAAAATACTCGGAAAAAAATCACCTATCATATTTTTGTCGAACTTTTGAAGTACGCATAAATTTTGATGCTACATAGTGAAATTTAATGCATACGAATTATGTATTTAATACACAAAGTAAATGTGTACGTACTATAAACTTTTGATTATACATTTCGTAATTAAAAGTGCTATACATAATTTAAATTTCGCTGAAAGAAAGAGAACTTAGCTTCTTATGTATTTAGTTATGAACACTAGCTAAATTTTAATGCTTCATTCAAAAGGATTTCTCGATTTAGCGAATTCCTCGATTTTACGTACAAGGCTGTTGGTCACTTTAATTTCGTTAAATCGAGGTTTGGCGGTATATTTTATATTATTCCTATTGTTATACTGTAATCTATCATATAAGAGGTATGCCAGTTATATATACACTGCTGGTCACCCAAAATGCAACACCAAGAAGGACACGAGATTACAAAGCCAGATTTACAGGACACATAACAACAGATACAAAGATGAAACGATTGAGCTTACAGGCCCGTGCGACTTGCGGAACACGCAGACATCAATAGTTCGTGTGGCCCCCATGGCTGGAAATAACGGCCGCTACACGTCGCGGCATCGAACGAAAGAGGCTTTGGGTGTGGGCTTGGGGTATGTCGGTCCAGGCACCTTCCACACGTTGCCACAGTTCGTCAGGCGTAGACGCGGGTGGTGCTTGCCGGACCACTCGGTTGCCGATCAGTGACCAGACGTGTTCGATGGGCGACATATCGGGAGAACAGGCTGGCCACGGTAGCAGTGACACCTGTTGGGCCGTGAAGAATTGTTGCACGATGCGTGCCACGTGCGGGCGCACATTGTCCTGTTGAAACGTGGCCGCTGGCTGGTCCTGCATGTAAGGGAGGACTACAGGCTACAGAACGTCGGAGATGTAGCGGTGGTTGTTGAGTGCACCGACGATGCGTACCAGAGGGGTGTGGGTGTCATATCCAATTGCGCCCCAAACCATAACGCCAGGCGACGGACCGGTATGGCAACGCATAATGCAGGTGTCATACAGTCTCTCGCCGCGGTGCCTCCACACGCGGATCCGACCATCGTGGTGTTGCAAGCAGAAGTGGGATTCGTCGGAGAAGGCAATATCGTGCCATTCCGTAGTCCAGGCGCGGCGTTCAACGGCCCACTGCCGCCGCCGCACTCGCCGGTGGTGTAACGTCAATGGTTTTCGGAGCAATGGGTGCCGTGCGACAAGTCCCCGCTCCTGCAGACGATGTCGAACGGTACGTGCTGACACAGGTTGTTGCGCAACACATCCTAATTCCTTCGCTAACGTTCGTGATGTGGCGATGCAAGCCGTCAATGCCCGCCGCACAACATGCCGGTCCTTTCGTTCGGTGGTGTGCCGCGCCTGCGGCAATCGCTCACGTCGGTCCGTCCGTCCCTCCTGCACCCACCGAATCCACATTCGCCTCACTGTAGCTGGATGTCGTCCCTCACGGGCGCCGATGTCTCGGTACGATAAACCGCTGTCGCGATAAGACACCATTCGTCCTCTGTCGAACTCTGAAACGTGCTGGAATGACTACCGTATTCTGCGACGAGGCATCACTAATTTTCTCACGCACAGGTCCGGCAGCACAACACACTTCCACTACTTACACCCCGCCTTCTCTGCACCTTTCTTATAGTGCTTCTCGGTAGCGTGCCGGGCGCACATGTTTTGCGTATGCCCTGCAATGCTAATCGTTTGCATGTCCTCTCGCGTTCGTGATGTGGCGATGCAAGCCGTCAATGCCCGCCGCACAATATGCCGGTCCTTTCGTTCGGTGGTGTGCCGCGCCTGCGGCAATCGCTCACGTCGGTCCATCCGTCCCTCCTGCACCCACCGAATCCACATTCGCCTCACTGTAGCTGGATGTCGTCCCTCACGGGCGCCGAAGTCTCGGTACGATAAACCGCTGTCGCGATAAGACACCATTCGTCCTCTGTCGAACTCCTAAACGTGCTGGAATGACTACAGTATTCTGCGACGAGGCATCAGGAATTTTCTCACGCACAGGTCGGGCAGCACAACACACTTCCACTACTTACACCCCGCCTTCTCTGCACCTTTCTTATAGTGCTTCTCGGTAGCGTGCCGGGCGCACATGATTTGCGTATGCCCTGCAATGCTAATCGGTTGCATGTCCTCTCGCGGGCGACGCAGGCTGCGAATTTCAGGCCAATCTGGTGCTTCCTTCTTGGTTTTGCATTTTGGGCGGCCAGCAGTGTATTGTATTGACAAAAGTCACCGGACACCTAAAAGAGAAACACAACATAGAATTTATTGACATACATTAGTACGGTGTTGGTCCACCTTTGGACTTAATACATGCACCGACTTTTCGAGACATGCTGTCGACAAGGTTTTGGAACACAGCGATAGGTATATGCGCTTCCATTCAGTACATAATGCTACCGCTAAGTGCTGCTTAGTAGTAGGCTTTCGTTCCAAACTTCTTATGTCGCGCTTTAATTCATCCCATAGGTGGTCTATAGGATTAAAATCAGGCCTCTGTCCTGGCAGGTCCACACACGATACGGAATTATCCTCAAACCATGCCGTAACACTTCTTGCTTTATGGCTTGGTGCATTATTCTGCTGGACCAATAAAGCTCGATTACATAGTATTGCCACAGAGTTGGTAGGGCATAATTGTCCAGAATGTCAAGGTAGACGTACTGGTTAACAGGTTTGTCCACGATACCCAATGGGATGGGACGGTACCACGAAAAACATCCCACACGAGTAAACTGCCAGCTCCAAACTTGACCGCAGGAACAGTACACTGTGGTAACTAGCGTTTCCCGGGCTGCCGCGATGCCCACACACGGCCATCAGACTGATGGATCGTGTATCTGGATTCATCAGTCCATAGTACCCGTTTCCATTGATCTACGGTCCACGATAAATGTTCTTTACACCATGCTACGACGAGTAGCATTCCGAGTGGAGATGAAAAACTATTGAGCAGCCGCACGACCACGATAACCCATGGAATGAAGTTTTCTGCCAATGGTACGTGTGCGTCTGAAGTTAAAGCATTTTTACTCACCTGTACGCTGAGGTCTTGTGCAGTACTCCGTCGATTAGCTGTAACGACTCTCCTGAGGCTTCGGCGTCCTCTATCACTGATTTTCTTTGGTCTGCCGGTACGTTTCGCTGCTTCAGGCACGCCGTGTGTCTTCCACTTATTCAGTACATCCAAAACAGTTGACTTGGGTATGTTTGAACGCATCTCGGTTTCTCTTATGGACAACCCGCTAATATAACACCCAACAATCTTTCCTTTCTCAAAGTCAGTTCTCTCCCGCCGCGACATTTTTACTCAACCTCACAGTGCGATATGATCGAGGTCAGCTGCAGGCTTGTTTTCATACCGTTTGTAGCAGTAGCGCGCATCTTAAGAACGCAGCGGATCCGTTCATTTGCTTTTGAAGGGGTGTCTGGTGACTTTTGTCAATATAGTGTACATATTTTCTGGGGGTACGTGAAGCATAAAAGGTAGAGGACCTTTGTCATAAAGGAAAAGCTGGGCACCAAAATAGGAAAATGAAGCTGCTGTAGCTGATTGAAGATAATTATTATAAACATTTATTTTAAAGATATTTTGTCAGCCCTCTTTTTTTCAGTCCGTTTAAGGCAAGGTCTTGGTACTCTGCTCTGCGTCTAAGGATATTCTGCTACTAAAGTTATAAAAAAGGAAGGCAAAACCAGCAGTTTCCTGATAAGAAAAATACTCCAGAAGTGAATTTCTTTAATAAAATAGCTTCCTTTCTTTAGTAACGACTAAAAAGAACACTTTTTTCCCCGCCATGCTTTAATGAGCAGGAAGCTGTTTATTCTGTTGAGCCTTTTGAACAAAAACAATGCAAATTCCACGAGACTTGGATACGAGGTTATGGAATGCAAGGGTTTACGAGATATTGCAATATTTCTCCATACAAGCAGGGTATTCTTTGTTTTTGAACTTTCCGTCAGCCGTCACGCCATCTCCCCCCCTCCCTACCCCTTCAAATGCAACTCAAAAGCTTTATTTCTATACGTCTTCGCAAGTAGGAGAACAAAGAGGTTAATTCCTTTGTTCTTTTTCATCAGCTTGACATCACTCCTAAGGCATCACGGAGACGAAAAATATCTAAATAAACGTTGCGTGTTTTAACATCAAAGCGCAATATTCAACGACGGAAGAAAAAAAAATTTGGAAAAAAAACCCAACTGTTTGTTGTTATTTTTGGCAGCAAAATATGGCAACGGTGAACTGTTTTAACCAGAAGAAAGACCAAATTCTTAGAAATGTATGAACATCTTTTTATAACTAAAAATACCTGTGGGGTTGGTCTTTCTGAAGGGTGAATCTTAACTGTTTTCATATCAGTTTTGCGTTTTAGATTTTTTCCAAGAGAAAGATAAAAGATTTATTATGTTGATGGTTAGAGTTAAAATAATGATTTATGCTTACGCTGATGAGAACGCAGCTTCGAAATAATGCGAAGTAAATTTCTCCGTCATTTCTGTCCACGCCAGGATTCGAACCCGAGGCCGCTTATTCCGGAACAAGACGCTCTACCAACTGAGCTACGCAGACGATTATTCTGATTCCTACCTGCCTTTATGTCGTGTGCGTCCTGCTGGCAGGTACGTCACATCTCCTGGTACGTTACAGCATCTCCCCCACATTTTTTTTTTTTTTTTCGAAGTGCTGGAGAAGGGATTCTCTTATTTTTCCTATCTCGCGGTGTGGAAATAACATCACACCATTGCGAGATTTTGAACGGTCGGGTCATCCGGATAGTTCGGGCGCCATTATAACGAAGTAAATTTCTCCGTCATTTCTGTCCACGCCAGGATTCGAACACGAGGCCGCTTATTCCGGAACAAGTCGCTCTACCAACTGAGCTACGCAGACGATTACTCTGATTCCTATCAGCCTTTATGTCGTGTGCGTCCTTCTGGCAGGTACGTCACATCTCCTGGTACGTCACAGAAGAACTTGAACTCTGCTTGATTCCCAGGCCTGTCAAACGTGCAGTGTGTCACAGATATTTACACTGAAATGCTAAAAGTCATGGGATGCGTACCTAGTATCGTGTAGGACCTCCTCTATCCCGGGGAATGGACCTTTCCACCACGTCCCGTTAGTGCTCTTTTGGGTTCATGTCGGGCGAACGTGCTGGCCACTATAGGTGGAGAACTATCGATACTTTTGATTGTCGATAGATTTTGATAGTCAAAAAATACCAATCGATATTTATCGATAGTGTGTTGGCAAAGTTTCTGCGGAAAAAATTGTTTTCCACCCACCATAGCTGTCGTGGTCACCCAGCAGTCTGTCATATAATTAAAGGATGATGCAATACTTTGCAATACTTGCGGCAGCCGCCAATTACTGCTTTTAAGGTCAGTCTTAGAAATTACTGAACTCTTTTAGCAAAATGACTTCGCCTTGCAGAAATCGTAAGTCAATTATTATTACATTCTACGTCGAAAAAATAGTGGCCCCCAGAAAGAAGCAACCGACAGGAACGAAACTTGGTGGGTAGGTCCGGCATCGTGTGACATGCGAATGATTCAAGTATCACGCTCGGCCGTGCGTATGACGCAAGCAAGGAGGGGTCGCAGCGCTGTACCTGACCGGATAACGTGCTTGCCATTCTGACACGTGCTGTTCTGTTGGTTGTATCCTTTGCAAGTGACATATGCCTCGGAGAAAAGTTCGGAAGCAATACGAGCAGTTGGAGGAGTTCGAGAGGGGCCGCATCGTTGGGCTCAGAGAAGAGGGATGGTTCTGTCACCGTATTGCGCGCCATACCGGTCGTGCGGACATCACCATAGCACGATGTTGGCGGCAGTCAATAGAAAAAGGCATACAGCAGCGACAGGAAGGGTTTGGGAGAACTACAGTAGATGAACCACGGAGAGAGAGGACTGACGGGTTGTCCGACATGCGCTGAGTGACCCAACAGCCACGATTGCGGATATTCAGCGAGTAGTGGTGCCCTCCATGCATCCACCGATCTGTGCCAGCACCGTTGGCAGACTGTTACACGACGTAGGACTACACGCACACAGACCGTTACGACGGCTGCCCTTAACACCATTGCATCGTCGCCACAGACTGCAATGACGTCGTGCTAGACTGTCATTCAGCCACTCAGAATGGCAGCGAGTGATCTTCAGTGACGACTCCCGCTTTTGTCTTGGAGGAGACGATCAACGAATCCGTGTGTGGAGGCACCGTTGTCAGCTCCAAGATGAACGGTTTGTTGTCGAGCGTCACACGTCCAGAAGGCCTGGTGTCATGGCGTGGGTTGCAATTCCTACTACGCCAGGTCACCTTTGGTGTTCATTGCAGACACTTTGACAGCCCAACGTTACGTTAATAAGTTCCTGCAACCAGTGGCGCTGCCTTTTCTGAACGCTCACTCTGGTGTGATTTTCCAACAAGACAACGCTCGTCCGCATACTGCTGCTATCTCAAGAGCTTGCCTTCAAGGCACCGAGATTCTGCCATGGCCAACCGCATCGCCAGACCTATCGCCGATTGAAAATGTGTGGGATGCTGTTGGACACCCTATCCACACTCTACCGCACAATCTGCAGGAACTGCGTGAGAAGATTTAAGTTGCATGAGATGGCCTATCTCAGGACACCATTAGGAATCTGTACAACTTCATGCCGAGACGTCTGGCATGCTGTGTGAGCAAGCACGGCGGCCCGACGCCATACTGAGAGACACTACTTATTGGCGTGTTGCTCAATAAATATTGCCCATATCAGTCTCAATGTCTAATAATAATTTATTGTTCCTGATAACCTTTACCTTCCTTCGGAATAGCATTGCAATCCGACACGTCCTTCTGGGTGCAAACTATTTTTTTTTAACGTAGTGTGTATTTGTTATTAAAAAACCGGCGCGAAAAATATTTGCAAAACTGAATACAAGTGTGACATAGTTCTCGTGGCCGCTCCGGCGGCGCAGTGGTCTAAGCGCTGGCTTATGACCGTTCGTCTGATATGTGTCCGCGTTCGAATCCCCGTGAAGCATAGATGTTGTGCTTGCCTTACGACACTGGCTCTCTCCCTTCCCTGGAGTCAATGACCCTAAATTAAGGACAGGCGACAGGTTATAGTCCGTTGAATGGCTCATGATGTTCGTTAAAATTACAATAAAAAAAAAAGAAAATAACCGTTCTCATGAAACATAAAAGGGTTTACACGTTTCCCTAAAGCATGTTTTCTATCCCTTCTTGGAGAGGACATTTTATGAGACTTCTTACAGCCAAAGATAATGTGTCATACTTTACAGCGAACTCTAGTTCATTCTTAGTTCTGTTCCGGGGGAGGCGGGTGACTGTACAAGAGATTCCAAAACCACAGTTAAATAATTACGTCGCCGAGAAACTAAATAAATCAGTAATGATGAAGGAAAGCTTTCTCCTCCTGAAAATACACTGAATAAACGAAGACATCGCCCTTTCCACGTTTTAGCAACACACAGAAACTGATTTTTTTTATTCGGCTACTGCTGGGGAAACTAATCCCAGATCTCTCGATATGCAGCCGAGCACGTTAGCCTTACACCACGGTGGGCAACAATCCACGGCGCTATGTGTGTTTTAAAGTTAGCTTCTGACATCATAAATCCGTAAGATGGGCCCAGCTCCTGTGATGTCTCCATCTGGTGGGCATTAACGGCACTTGCTATATATTAATAATTAAATATAAAGGGCGGGATCCAAAGTGAAAATCCTCCAAACACGTGGCATCAGTGAATAAACAAAGACATCGCTCTTTCCACGTTTTAGCAACACAGAGCGACCGAATAAAAAAATTTCAGTTGCTGTGTTTTGCTTTTATGTTGAAATAAAATCAATACACAGCAATTTTTCGGTTGCTGTATGTTGCTTTGATGTTGCTGTGTGTTGAAAAATTGTTATTCATCCAAGTGTGTTGCTAAAACATGGAAAGAGCGATGTCTTTGTTTGATCAGTGGCCGAATAACAAGTTTTCGGTTGCTGTGTGTTTGCTAAAACGTGGAAAGAGCGATGTCTTTGTTTGAGCAGTGGCCGAATAACAATTTTTCGGCCGCTGTGTGTTGCTAAAACGTGGAAAGAGCGATGTCTTTGTTTGAGCAGTGGCAGAATAACAATTTTTCGGCGGCTGTGTGTTGCTGAATCGTGGAAAGAGCGATGTCTCTGTTTGAGCAGTGGCCGAAAAACAATTTTTGTGCCGCTGTGTGTCTCTAAAACGTGGAAAAAGCGATGTCCTTGTATAATGAATTAACTTTATTTCCTTTACGCTAAGCTAATTATAATGAATAAGCTCTTTCTACCAGCTAGCTAATGATAATAATGCTTCTGCTACTGAATTATATGCTTGTACTAAGCTTCGAATAGTGAATTCAAATGGTTGTTGTTACTAGTTAATTAAGATCATGAATAAAGTCTCCTGCTAGTAGTGTAGTAATAGTATTAACCAAACTTATAACTGGTAGTAATGTTGTAGCAGTAATTAGGATAAATAAAGTCTTATGCTGGTTGTTACTAGTAATATTAATTGAAATAAACCTAACAGCCACACAGAGGTCTGACAGTACTATGAACTGAGAAAGACGTACTTACATAAAACCTTTTATTATCAACTTCAACTGGTATCAACACACACCGCTACTCAAATAACACGTAAATCTCTCCGTACAACACCAAACGCTCTCCGTACAATAACAAACGCTCTCCGTACAATAACAAACGCTCTCTTTATAACAACAAAATCTCTCCGTACAACACCAAACGCTCTCCGTACAACAACAAACGCTCTCCTTTGCTATCGATGAACGCGCCTATATATACTAGCTACCACCACGTCATGACTTACACTCATTGCCAGATCTCATTCATCGGGTGAAATAATATTTCGTTCAGTAAGAAGATAATTTACATAGTAAAATAAAATAACCAGAGATAGTAAAATCAAAAGGAAAGTGAATATAGAGTATACGTTACACTTGTTTATCCACTGACGCCACGTATTTGGAGGATTTCACTTTGAATATACACTGCTCAACATAAAAAATGAAGTACGTATGTAAATCAAACAGTAAAGACAATTTGAAATTTAAGCTATAACCGCAACGGATGGAAGCTGATGCAATGCAACACGTTCGCAATGGCTTATGGGTAGTTTGAACACGTGTAGCGCAACGCTCTGCTGTTAGTCTAGTTGAAGTCAAGGTTAAATAAACATGGACGCTCAGCGCCGGAATCGCACCATTGTTGAACACAACACCGTAGTGAGATTTCTTTAGGCAAAGGGAGTGAAACCTTTTGAAATTCACCGAAGGATGTTGGCTCAGTAAGGAAGTGAAAACAGCATTACTCAACGAAAGGTTTATGAATGTATAGAAAGGTTTAAAGCAGGAAGATCAAGTTTAACAGAAGAAGATCGATCTGGTCGGCCATCAACTTCGCACACACGAGCACAAATCGACAGGGCGAATGGTTTGATCAAAGAAGACCGACGGATTACGTTGTCCGCTGTTGCTTCACATTTAGATATCAGCTATGGATTCGCACATGTATATGATCATTTAGGGTACCGTAATGTTTGCGTAAGAGGGGTACACAAACAGCTTACTCATCTGTACAAACAACAGCGCGTGGAGTTGAATTCTATTTCTGAAATGTTGTAAAGACGATTCAAGTGTTTCGGAGCGGATTGTCATCGGCGACGAGACATGGGTTCATCACTCTAAACCGGAAGGCAGAAGAAAAACCATGCAGTGGAAACACCAGTCTTCTCCAGTAAATAAGAAAATCAAAGGACAGCCCTACACCAAGAAAAATCATGCTGACCTCCTTTTGGGACATGAAGGGTCCTATTCCGGAGCGTCTTCAGGAACACGGACGCGGACAAACAGTGACCACTGCAACGCACTGTGCTATGCTTAGAGAGAAACTGAAACCAGCCATTCGCAGTAAAAGAAGAAGAAGAATGATGTCAAAAACGGTCTTGCTGCAGCAGGGCAACAAACGACCCCATGTAGCGGCCGCAGCAGTAGAGGCAATGCCACAACTGCGGTTTGATCGCCTTCCACATTCCCCTTATAGCCCTGATCTGACGCCATGCGATTACTCGTCTTCAGTCCACTTAAAGAGGATCTACGCCGTCCAAGTTTTACCTATGGTGATGAGGTTAAGGAAACGGTGCAGACCGCGTTTCGGGAGTAGTCGAAAAGCTTCTTCTCCCAAGGAACGAAGAAGCTAGTGGAAGGTTACAAAAAGTGCATGGGCCTACAGGGAAGTCTATGTGGAGACGTGATATAACTGATATGTTCATTTGCTCAGAGTTACCGGCATTAAAGGGTATGTTGCCTTTACATTTTGATTCTCCCTCGTATTTGCTGGGGCGCTATGCAAATTGGTGAGTATGTGTCGACAGTTTGGGTTATGTAAATCATTGCATTTGCGAACTGGTCACGTGATAGGTGAGGAAGATAAAAGGACAAAATGTGAGGATGACCAGGCTTCGTGTGGCAAAGCCTGGTCATCCTCACCTGTGCGCATGGAGCACTGCATCGGAGTGATCTGGTGGCGAACGCACGTGTAAAGAATGGGAATGCTTGGGCACTGCTGGTTCGTCCCTGCGTCGCAACGTGCTGGAAACGCATTGAGATGCAATGGTCGACTGAATGTGGCAACAGTGGTTGGAGGAAGGTAAAGTGCGTCGCCGTAGGGGGACTGGTACACTTTAGGCCGATGTCCGAACGCCTCGATCACTTCTTTCGATGGTAAACTGTAGCTGCCTCACAATCCACAGCGGACGACATTCTACGTGGTTACAGGCAGCTATTGACATCCCAGTATTGACACGGACTGTTCAACGCAGATTGTCTGAGGCAAGTTTGCCCTCTGGGCAGCTATTGCGACGATTTCCAAACACCGCAGCACGCCGTCGCACAAGAATGTTGCGGTGCCGAATTCGGTATACATAGCGGGATGGGTACCATTGTGAAAACACAAGTTTATCCGTGTCCCCTCACTCCGGAGTAAGTCGATCTCCCAACTCAGCTACGTGGACAGAATGTCTCGCTGCAGATTTGTCGTCTTGACACATGTTTTTACCTCTGTAGTACGTCACATCATCTTCCTCTTAACTATTTTTTAAAGAGAAGTAGGAATTTTTCACTAATTCATCACACCTCTTTTCGAAGAACCCAACGGCCAGTGGATCCATTTTCCACAATCGGGCGTCAATGCGAAAACACAAGTTTGTCCGCGACGATACCGAATCCGTGTCCCCTCCCTCCCGAGTAATTCGCTCTTCCAACTGAGCTACGCGGACAGTACGTATCGCTGCAGATTTGTCGTCTTGGCACATGTTTTCACCTCTATAGTACGTCACACCATGTCGTATTCAGCAACGAGTTTCGGTTCTGCCTCAGGCCCGACGATCGCCGGTTAGGAGCCTGGAGATGACGTGATCCGCTGGCTGAACTTGCTGCCATATGTCATACGAATATTCAGCCTGGCGTCATGGCTGGGGGCCGTATCAACTTCAAGAACCGTTCTCCTCTTGCACACGTTGTGGGTGCACAATGACAGCACAACGACAAGTCGATTAAGGGGTGCAGCCCGTTTTATTGCCGTATTTCCGAGGTATCCGGCACGCCCAGTTTCAACAAGGCAACGCCCGCTCACACACTACCAACATCAGCAGGTAATACCTACAAGATATCCAGGTTCTGCCATGCCCAGCGCAAACTTCAGACCTCCCTTCCCCCAATAGAGAACGTGTGGGGCGTTATTGGCAGACGAATTACTCCTCTGCACGACTCCGTGGTAACGGCAAAGAATTGCGGACACAGGCCTACGACGCATGGGCAGCGATACCTCAGGACACTATTCGGGGACTTTTTCACATGCTGCCATGCCGTTGTCTTGTTGCTGAATGAATAACCCAGCATGACGGACTCATCCAGGCCACATTACTCTGGTTCCTCGTTCATAACATTAATGTCTCTTGGAAATTAGATCATGTTTTTACCACCTACTTATCTACATTTGTGGTAAGTTTTGTCTTGTTTTGTGTACTCTTTCACGATGTGGTATTTTCTTCACTGGCGGAAAGTGAAAAAAGAACACCAAGAAGGAGACGTCTGATACCAACGAAATTTATACAGCATAATAACGGAATACAGAGGATAACGTGATCAAAACATTATGGCAAAATACAGCTGTATTTGCTGGTAAACTGAAAAATAACATTTTCATGTAACCTGGTTAGGTTGAGGTTGAACCGCCGTGAACTGCGTCACACTGTGCAATTCTGGCATGGAGTCTGTCGTACAGATACTGGATGTAAGTTTGGGGTATTGAGTTCCAAACATCCTCAACCTGGACGCGTAAATTGGGGATGGTCGTGGCTGGCCGTGGAGACCGGATAATTCGTTGTCTCATAAAATCCCACACGTGCTCAATGGGGAACAAATCCGGTGAACGTGCAGGCCATGGAAGCTGTCTCACACCCTGAAGTGCATGTTGCGTTGCAGGTGCCGTGTGTGGGCGTGCGTTATCTTGCTGTAAAACACCACGATGGACCGACCTTATCAATGGCACAACAACGGGCTGAATGATGTTGTTGATGTAGGAAGTGCTGTTTAACGTAACCTGTAGAAACACTAGTTGTGTACGGGAGTGATAGCTGATCGCTCCCCACACCAGGAGACCAGGTGTAGGCTCTGTGTGTCGCTGGTGGATACAAGAAGTAAGGAGACGCTCCCCTGTGCGTCTGCGAACACGCATACGGCCATCGGAGGCTCCCCAGCAGAATCTGCTTTCATCGCTGAACACGACAGATCGCCATTGCGTTCTCCAGCGCAGACGTTGGCGACACCACTGCAGCCGTTCATGACGGTGGGCTGGAGTCAGAGGTACACATGTTAGAGGCACACGTGCACGTAGTCCTGCATCCAGTAGACGGTTGCAGATTGTTCGCACAGTCACCTCAGGTGCAACGGCAGCTCGGATTTGCGTCGCAGTGGATGTTCTGCTTGAAAACGCCGCTCTTTTTATGCGTCGATCGGTCCGCTCATCAGTCCGTCTGTAACTCCTGGTTCCACGTCTTCTCGTGTGGGAATGTTCCTCGGACCTTCTACGCCACCATCGTACCACCACCGATACTTCCCGTCCAATTCGCTCCGCAATACGACGATACGACCACCCGGCCTCGCGGAGTCCGACTAGACGACCTCGCTCAAAGTCCGATAACTGCTGAAATCGAACACGTCTTCCATGTCCAGTCATTGCAGCTTCTTCAGGGTCTTCGCACGTGTCCGTACGCCGACGACTGTCACTTCGCCGTACTCCTTAAATACCACCGACGATAATTTGCATATTATGCCGTGCTGTGGCGTAAGCGCTCACCGGTTGGTCCCGAAATTAACATCACACCTACGGAAACTCGGCCCCATCAACAAATGTAAATTTCATGATCGTCCGCCAATTCCTTCTTGATGTTCTTTTTTCACTTTCTGGCAGTGTATGTCCAGTAAAACACATATGAAGAGACTATTTTCTTTATTAAAAGAAATTTTCTCAACGACTTGCATTGACAATTTTTCCGATTTATTTAAATTCATGCACTCTCATTATCCATTTAAAGTAGCCCGGTAAATAAAGTCGATTAACTCGAGTTGTCCAGTCGCATGTACTTCAGTATTCTGTTTACCCTATTCCTTTTCCCACGAAAGCAGTTGCTTGATTCTTTACTTTCTAGTTTAAATTTTTATTTCGCTTTTCATTTCCAAAGTTTTTTGTTTTTTTTGATTAAGGGTTTAACGACCACCGTGAGCAAGTCAGTGGGCTATAAGCAGTCGCCTGTCCCTAATTTAGGGCCACTGACTCCAGGAAAAGGAAAAAGCCAGTGCGATAAGAAAAACACAACACCCATGCCTCACCGGAATTCGAACCCGGACCCATCTCGGACGAATGATCAGAAGTTTTCGCTTAGATAACTGCGTCACCGGATCGGCATTTCCAAAGTTACGCCAGTCGAATAGACACAAGTTAATTTCAAGAACTGATAATGCTACCAGGACAGTAGCAAACTTTTCTTATCTGGGAGGGCGAGACTTGAAATGACGCCCCTTCGAATTGAAAATGACGCCCCTTCGAGTTGAAAATTACACTCCTTAGTGTTCTACTCAAATAATACGTGGTTTTTACTTTCTCACACCCCTGAGTTATAGGAAAGTATTATGATTGTTCAAAAATCACACCAGGTTTTTTACATAATTTTATTAAAAATGTAAGAACTAGGTAAATACCCAAGAAACACAGGTGGTAAATATCAAGTAAAACGTAAACATTATGTAAACGCCGACAACACAACACTCCACAGAAATGCAGAACGAAGAACAAACAATCGCAGAACAAATGAGTACTGATAGTGAACGTAACAAAAGGAAGGAGCTTTAGGGGTAGGGCTTGGACAAATTCCGTTCAAGGTTAAACACTCAGAGAACATTCTGCGGCAGAGGATAAATGATTATCTACCACTTTAGCCCAATGACATGTTCAGAAAGGTTATGGAAGTTAGGCATGTCACCATATTGTTTTCTATGCCTTCATTCACTGCGGGGCTCCTAGAAGCAACCTGCCATGTGGTTTGGCAGTTAGTCGTTTGTGAGTCTCGAGAATTCCAGGCCGCTGTGGTGTAGTGGTAGCATGTCCGACGCGTAATTGGAAGACCCTGGGTTCGATTCCCGGTGGCGGCCGATGAGAATTTTTCTGTGACTCGCTTATAAACGTGGAAAGAGCGATGACTTCTGTTTGATGTTCCTAATCCACGTCAATTCTGTGTATTAATTCATTCACTGTTTTGTAAAATTTCTTCATGGATAAGAGATGTTCACACCTCATTAGTGTATGTTACTTTGTATCCTAGTTAACACTGTGTGAGACTAAATAAAGTCTTTAAAGAGAAAATACTGAAGGGTGTAGCTTTCTTTCTTAGTTACAATTTTTATTTTCTACATCCCGCAGAGCATGAATTCATTCCCCTGAAATGGCCATTCCGGGATAGCAACCGCCGTCTCCCTGTAACTACGGCCTTGGATGCTACCCTTCCAGAGCAATTTTATTTTATTAAACCTAACGTGTAGAGGGATTTCCTGTCGTTTAGCTTCAATTTTTTTGAGCGATTACATGTTTCCATTTACAGTTTCACTGATGTCAGTTACAACACCAGATCACTTAACGTTTGTGTTTTGTTGATAATTAAATTATTTGAGAATCATTAATGATTCAAAATATTCTTCCAAATTTGTAATTTGGGTAGAACAACAAAAGTCCTAACAGATAAAAAGTTCGAACAAAGCTCTCTGCTGGATTGTTAAAGAATGTTAAATCGCAGCTAAACCTTAGACCTTAAATTGTGAATGCAGTGTGTTGTTTTCTATCACCACAAGAACTTCTCTCATTAAAATTGGGAAAGCAGGTTTTGAGTTTTGACTTGAATGTTATACTGTTACGATTTCTTTTTGGTACTTAGGTTGGAAACAATGTGTGATCGACGCTTCCTTTTGCTCTTCGATCAAAAAAATCTTAAAACTGTAAGAAAGAAGGGAGGCAGTTTTTGTGTAATTGTAAAATGAAGTAACGAAGAAATACTTGCTTTAGTGTTTTAATATAGGTAGAATTATCAAAAAGTATTCGGGCATTTACCTACCACAAACTCCCTGTAATGGGAAAGGAATTCATATCGAATTAGTACTTGCTACAACAGCCTCCACTTCTCAGGCAAGGCTTTCCACTGGATTTTTGTACGTTGCTGTCACAATCGTCTTCAATTTTGGCATTAGACAGGTAGCTCTGCCATGTCGGACCGTTCGGCTTAGCTCACCGTCAGCGTTCCAATTCATCCGAAACGTATTCCATGGGGTTGAGATCGGGGTTCTGTGCAGGCCAGTCAAGTTCTTCCACACCTACCTCACCAAAACATTCCTGCACGGACCTCGATTTCTGGAAGGGAGCATTGTCACATTAATCATACTTGCAGACTGAGATATGTCTGCATGAATAATTAATAAGCCACCCATCTGCAAGTAACATGTACTTGGCTCTTTTTAATACCCTAAATCTATTTACACCAACGAAGATTCAAATATGTGAGAGTTAAGCGTCGCGTCAAACTTACTACTGTCGTGCCCGGAAGCTTCGCTTCCTTTGCGTGGAGAGCACGTGCAATCCATTCTCCTGGCACTTCGGAGGGATTGCCGATTTCCAGTTTGCCGGTAGATTTCGTTGCTTACCAGTAACTGGAATCAACAATATTTCACTGCACCTCATGTTTGCTACTGATCGGCACTATATCTGGTGGAGTTCGCGCAGCCGCCGTGGGCAGTCAGAAAGGAGATGTTTGATTTCGTGCCTTTATTGAATTTTGCTGGGCTTTTATGAATGTGGATTGTTAAGAAGAAATGCCAATAATGCAGTAGTCCCATACAACATTCTGATGTCTGGGATGGTGAAAAATTCTCGGCAGCCAACACTTGATGTGTTTTTAATTCAGCCCAACAGTGTTTCTTAGAAAGGAAGAGAGAGGTACAGTATGTCCTTCGCATGTGGTCAGCCGGCTCAAATTTGGATTAAGTCTATGGGACTGCTTTGTAAAGTTCGTTAATTTTTTTATTTTTTTTATGTGGTTTTTATGGCTCTTTTGTTCTGAAGACTTTTGTTTTTCACTCTTATTTTGAATTAACTTAGGCAGGGGCGGTTCGTCATTAGGGGCCAGAGGGGTCGGGCCCCACCTAAAAATTTCTATTTTAAAAATATTTTTTTTTTGCCCTGATTCTAATTCTCTCTCTTAACTACATGGTGATAAACCTTTCCCTTCAAAAACCATTACCTAAGGGAAAAATTCCTTCAAAAACGAAGAACTATTCCCTGAGGAAAGAGATCACGTTCAGAGTGTGAGGTTATTGGAGCCAGCTCCAACAGGCCCCAGTAACATCACTACGCAAGCGAAGAGGAGACGATTTCCACCCAGTCTCATTCAGTATGATGACCTATATACAACACTGCCTTAACGCGTGTGCAAAAAGCTGTGGGGCTAGATCTATCTGGCCCCGCGCTAATTTGATTGGCCAGGAGAGGATCCATTTCCTTAACGCCGTAGGTTGACAGAGAAGCTTACCCCGACCAAGCTCAAAGTTCAGTTAGTTGTTTTTTCTTTGTGTGTCTCTCTCGGTGATGTGTTGTTCCTTTGTGTCGTGACTTTTTTGCTTGTCGATTATAATGAATGGAGTGGATATTTTGTCAAAATCTCCGTTCTTTGCTTTAAATCTGGAAGAAAAGCTTCACTTAAAAAACCTCAGTGCTTATCACCCCAATAATTTTTAGTTTGAGCTTCACTTAAAAAACCTCAGTGCTTATCACCCCAATAATTTTTAGTTTGAGCTTCACTTAAAAAAACACAGTGCTCATCAGCCCAAGAATTTGAGTTTCCAAGAGTATGAAGTTTACAAAGCGCTTTGCAGAACTAATTTCAGTTTTAACTGAGAGGATTTTCTATGTTAAAGATAAATAAATAAATGAGAAAACTTGTAAGTATAATTTGCACATGAATACATATATGTTTTTAGGTTTCACAAGTTCTTTAAAAAAAAAAGGTCAAACCTTTCAAATAATGCAAATGGTAGTATGGTACTCATTCTATATGGGACTAAATTCATGAAACATTCCCTCACTGCATATATTTGGAGTTATTATTTTTTCACTACATTTTTTTATCCTGTGATTATTCCTCAGTTGAGAAATCTGAAGAAACACAAAGCACAACTAACATAAATTAATGCTCACATGTTTTAAGGTAAAAATTTTATTTAAGGAGTTTTAACATTTTTCTGTTAATAATTATGCATTCTATTCTGAGGAAATTTTTTTTCGTGTGCAATACAATAATTGACACATTCCTACCTTATTTGGACATTATTGTGAGTCAAGAGGGTAAACAGAGACAGAGTAAAGGAATCTTGGGGGTAGGGTGGGGGTCTGAATAGTTGGCCTAATAATGACAGTTTTTTTTATTTCATTTTTTGACTTCGGCTACTGGCCCCACCTGTTTCAGTTGCCACGAGCCGCCACTGAACTTAGGTAATTCATTTTAGCAAACAAAAATTTATATGATGTCAGTTTAAGCGATATTGGAACATAACCCATTATTTCCTATTGTTTCTAAATATACATATGGGCGAATTTGGTGCACGGAAAGTATTTGAAGAACGGAGTCCTAGCGACGGCTCTGTGTAGTATTATGAATTTGCTGCATTAAAAATTTAAAATACTGCACGGAATTGATTATAATTTGAATTGCTCCAGAGATAAAACTTTCCGTGTGATACAGTTGAAAACTGGTGGGGAATGATGCTTATCTTTTATTTTTGGCTACCGTGTTTGGAGAAGCACGCACTTTGCCACTTAAGTTTTCTATCCTTGTGATAAGTGCTGATAAGACATCATGTGTCTTCCATTAACTATTTAAGCCGACAATTTACGTTTATGTTCTTATCAGTTCAGTCAGCTGTTCAATGAATTCTATCTGAATTAGAGATAGGAAGGATTTATCTCAGAAGTCTATCCGGGGTCAGGTTTGATCGATCTTATCGCTCCGAGAACTCTGTCAAGTTACGAAAGCTGATAGTTTTCTAAATTCACGTCTGAGTCACACTGGAAATCCCTTCTATAATTATAAAGGCAGATCTTTCCATTAGCGAGAACATTAGCATCAGAATGACAGCACCGTGGCTATTATTTATGAAACTTCTGCAAAAGGAAACCGCGTACTTTTACCGGTGAAGGAACACCTACAACCTCTGGCAAAAATTACGGAATCGCCGCCACATGAACATGGAGGCCCATAGTAGGAAATATGTGAGAAAGGGACAAAGGAAGTAGGAGAAATAAAAACATAGTTTAATGAAAGCTGCACATCTGAGCTACAAACAGCAGGATTCATATAAACGAACGTACTCTGTTAAAACTTGGTACTTAGAAATAAGCAAAATGTACTCGTTTCTGGGTACATTCTTGGCTTATAATAGCTCCGAGTACTTGTGTCTCATTTTTGGAAAAGACACGTACTCATTTTTCAGTACATACAGGGAATCAATTGTAACTATATCTGGCATTTCTAATTTGAAATACATGTGCTGATTTTTTAGCACATATATTTCAAATATATGTACTAAGAAAAATTCATATATTTTAAATATATATGCTCTAACTGTATGCAGTTTCTGTGCCCTTCAAGGCAGGACACAGAAACTGAAGGAAGTTAGAGCGAATCTAGCGATTCTGACAGGACCGTTTGTAAGTGAGAGCCCACTAGATGGCGTCACCGTACAAGCGTAAGATTTTGCACATAGAAGGTGGAGAGAAATTAGAGAGGGGCTTAGGAATGAACACCTTTATATTTAACCGGGGAATTACTACCCGGGGGCCGTCACTTTACGTGCTCGTCCGATGCACGGCTGATATTCAGCAATTGTTATAAATTCACACCACCACGGAGAGCTCCCAGGTTCAAACCTATCAGACTAGGTTTGAACCTTGGGTCCCCCATCAGGAGTCTGAAACTCTAACCACTAAGCTATCCGCGGCTCGATTTCAAAATCGTAATACGTGTACTGCTTACATACTCATTTATTCATAGATGAGATGAGATCATATGTAGAGGATAGCCCAAATCTCCTAGCTTCCTATTTCTAAGGGTCTTAAAAAACCCTTAGAAATAAGAAGCTAGGAGATTTAGGCTAGAGTGCCCGATAGGAAAGTCACACGGAAGCGAAGTAGAAAGGGGGAGGAAGACACCCTTATTTATTACCGGGAGGCCAGTACCCGGGGTCCCACGGCTTAACGTGCCCATCCGACGCACGGCGGATATTTAGTGGATCGAGCGTTCGTACCTGTCTGGGATTGAACCTGAGGTCCTTTCCGTGGCAGTCACGAACGTTGCCCACTAGCCCACACATTATTCATAGAATCAACTGGAAGTATATATTATTCGATGGCACATCTGGGATAATAGATATACTCGTTGACACATGCTGGACAAATGGACCGCACAATTTTATGACAAATATAGTGAAGAAGCCACAATATATTATTTATGAGATCGACACAAATATGGTTAATGTGAAAACGTACACAAAGATACTTTATGCATAATTAAATTACTTGTGATCAGTGACTTTTTTGTACTAATTATTATTTATGTGTGTCCCTTTACACATTTATTAAACAATTTCTCTTGAAATCTATAATATCTAAAATGAAGTAATATGAGATTACATTTATATTTATTGACGCAGTTATTTGCAAGTACGTATGGTTACTTATATTTGAACATGTCATGTACTCGTTTACGATACGATTGTACTTTAAAAAAACGAGTAGGTTCAGGTTCTCATTTTTAAGTAGATGTTTTTAAACAGTGTACACTATCTGACTGAAATACACATGTGTAACAACATGTGTGGGAAGTAATAGTAGACTCACCGACATCGGAGGAAAAATATGGAATCAGTCCATATGGGCTATAGTATGTAGCTACTTTAATACTTTGTAACTCCTGCACGAGTTTCGATGACAGCCTGGATACTTTGAGGCACCAATATTCCCGAGTGGTAGTCACCAAATCAGTTTGCAGCATGGAGCTTTCGCCTGGACTAATTTCTTTAATTTGCACCATATATTCTCACATGCTGGCCATGTAATTGTACTTAACGTCGTTCCTGAGGGAATTGCTGCACACTTTTGGCCCTGCGACATGAGGCATTATCGTCTTAAGATATGACCTCATCATCGCGAAAACTATTTTCAATTTATGGAATGAGAAAGTTCTCTAAAATTTCAATGTATACCTGCTCACTGACTGTTCCTGGGATGATTGTCATCCCACCTAGTCCTTTACCTGACATACAACCCCATATCATTAGTGACTGGGGAAACTACACTGTTTTCTTGAAGCAGTTATCCTTATAAGCTTCATTAGCGCGTCGCCAGACAAACGTTCCAGCATCATCTCCATGATCAAGAAGACTGTATTTTTTCGTGCGTGACATGAAGCATAAATTTCAGGCAGCTTCCTTCGTTGCACGATACCTTAGAACCTTAAAAACTTAAAAGAGTTAAGACCCTCACAAGTCCAAAAAAAATTTATTTGATTGTTAAAAATTAAAACATGAGCCCTTTCGCGCGTTCACTAAGCCCATTTTTAGATGAATGAAGATGGGCTTAGAAAAGATGAATGAAGATGATGAAAAGATGAGCTTCCACTAAGCCCATTTTCATTCATCTGAAGATGGACTTAGTGGAAGCCCGAAAGGTATCATGTATTAATTTTTAACAATCAAATAAAATCCTTTTGGACTTGTGGGGTTTTTAACTCTATAAAGAAGTAAATTTCTCCGTCATTTTTATCCGCGCCGGGGTTCGAACCCGGATCCCCTCATTCCGGAACAAGTTGCTCTACCAATTGAGCTACGCGGACGCTTATTCTGATTCCTACCTGCCTTTATGTCGTGTGCGTCCTGCTGGCAGGTACGTCACATCTCCTAGTACGTTACATCATCTCCCCTTCATTTCTTCTTTTTTTCGAAGTGCTGGAGAAGGGATTTTCTTATTTTTCCTATCTCGCGGTGTGGAAATAACATCACACCATTGCGAGATTTTGAACGGTCGGGTCATCCGGATAGTTCGGGCGCCATTATAACGAAGTAAATTTCTCCGTCATTTTTATCCGCGCCGGGGTTCGAACCCGGATCCCCTCATTCTGGAACAAGTTGCTCTACCAATTGAGCTACGCGGACGCTTATTCTGATTCCTATCTGCCTTTATGTCGTGTGCGTCCTGCTGGCAGGTACGTCACATCTCCTAGTACGTTACAACTCTTTTAAGTTTTTAATGTTTTAAGGTATTGTTCAAAGAAAGAAGCTGCTTGAAATTTTTACTCCATGATCAATGTACATCCGTGATTCATCGCTGATTATCACTTTTATCCAGTACAGACCATCACTGCTTACCTTTGGGTTACTGTAAACGTCTTTTCTTTTTTGTTAGTTGCTGAAACTGGTTTTTGTTTTGGGTTTTTATAAGCATATCCCATCTCCTTCAGACGGTCTTGTACTGTTCTGTCACAGATATTAACACCTGTGTCCGCCCACTTTGTCTTCATTTGTGTTGTTGTGTATTTACGGATTTAAAGAGATATTTATTTTAATTTTCTGTCCTCAAGCTTTGATATTTTCCTTAGGCGATTGGTATGTTTCCCTTTTATTACCCTCCTTTCTGTTCATTCTTGCACCAAGTTTTCAGGACAGCCGACTGCGCAAAACCAACATCTTTTGACACGTCTCTTGTCGATGTACTTACTTGAAGACACTTAACTATTCTGTCCCTCGTTGCTATTGATAACTTCGTCCTAGGCACCATGCTGGTACAGCAGCAACAGCATGATACTGCTGACTCACAGCAACAACTACTCCTTTTTTAATAGTAACTAAAGTGGCAAAGTTCACATGCTTCTCGAAACACGGTGGCCAAAAATAAAAGATAAGCACCATTACCCACCAGTTTTCAACTGTATCACACGGAAATTTTTACCTCTGGCGCAATTCAAATAATATTCAGTTCCTTGTAGTATTTTAAATTTGTATGTAGCAAATCCATAACACTACACACAGCCGTCGTTAGGACTCCGTTCTTCAAAAACTTTGTGTGCATTAAATTCGCCCATATGGATTTTTAGAAACAATAGGAAATAATGTGTTATGTTCCAATAGCGCTTAAAATGACAACAAGTCTACTAATATTTATATAAATTACCTAAGTTAATACAAAATGAGAGTGATAAACACAAGTCTTCAGAAAAATGAGTCATAAAAGTCACATAAAAAGATAGAAATTTTTAACGAACTTTACAAAGCAGTCCCATAGACTTAATCCAAATTTGAGCCGACTGACCACATGCGAAGGACATGCTGTACCTCTGTCTTCCTTTCTAAGAAACACGGTTGGACTGAATTAAAAACACATTAAGTGTTGGCTGCCGATAATTTTTCACCATCTCAGACATCAGAATGTTGTATAAGACTGCTACATTGTTGGCATTTATTTGCATATTCCGAACATGTGCTATTGCCAGATCCCGTTTCCAACCTATACGTTGATTCCATAACAGTTTTCCTCTGATGTCGGCGAGTCTACAATTATTTCCCCACACGTGCTGTTACACATCATTATGGATTTCACTCAGATATTGTACGTTCATCTACACTGCTCGTCAAAAGTTAAGCACGGATCATAAAAATGCGAATAAAATAAAAACGAGTAAAGCAATCGGAATGAAAATTGGTGGAGAGACATATTTTGTTACGTAAATGCTTAATATCCACTCGAAAATAATGCCACATGTACCCTTAGATGCCAAAAATTAACAGCATAAGAAAAGCGTATTTTGCTAATGGTCATAATTTGTTAATACAGGTCACGGTCAAAATTTCCGAATACCCAATTTGTTGAACATGTCCCAAAGAAGACGTTTGCCCATTACAGCACAAAACGTTTCAGATATGTATCATTAATGTTACATTTTCATTACACTTTCAGAGATATCTTACAATTACGTTTCAGGAACATCTATTTTGGAACATAACTCTTGATGGAACGTAACTCTTTCACATCTATTTTGGAACATAACTCTTGATGGAACGTAACTCTTTCACATCTATTTTGGAACATAACTCATGCTATTTAAAAATAGCATTCACTGATACTACTGTTTTGTAGTTTCCATTGTACATAACTGCTACCTTGATGTTGCATTACGGCGATATTTAAGATTGTTGGTTTAGCAACGGCGTGGACGCGCATGCGCATTTATGCCATTTCACTGAAGCACTCTCGTAGTCGTATTTCCACGTGCTACTGGGATATTCTTTCGTGATACTGTCTTTCCCGAGTTAGCTAATTAGTTGATTTAATATTTAATCCCTTTTTTTGTGTGTGTGATTCAAGATCATCTGAAAGTAGGTAATTGTTTTGATTATTACAATTTTTAAATTCTAAAAAGCATTTTTTTAAATCTAAGTAGGAGGCTGTGTTGTTGTATACTATACCAGCATGTTTTTTTCTTGAAGCTGAGAAATTTCATATTGGTAGGTATTTAGAGAAATGGCGAATTTGATTTTCTTTCTTTTTTTCGCTGATATATAGTCTGTTACACATGTATAAGAGAAATTCGACACCTTCATTTGGGACCGATTTTTATTTCTTTTGTTATCAATATATAAACGCCGCCACTGTTCCCAATGGACAGCGGACTGCGTTGAACCTGTGAAACGAAAACAACTCGTAATACGACTGTTGTTGCTTTTGAAAGAGCTTTCGAGTGTAATATTTTTTATTGTTATTTTACAAAGTTTTTTTAAAACTTTAATGTTCAGTGTAGTAAATACGTAACAGTATTATGTTTTTCAGTCGCTGAGCTGGGAAAACAAGGGGATAAAGATTAATGGAGATTATCTAACCCACCTACGTTTTGCTGATGACGTAGTCATTTTTGCAACTACCCCATCAGAGCTGCAGAGTATGATCCAGGAACTTGCTGACAAGAGTAAAGAAGTGGGATTAAAAATGAACTTTCAGAAGACAAAATTGATGTTCAATGCTTTTACAAGAAATGAAGATTTATCGATTGATGGAGAAAAGCTGGAGATAACAGACACGTACGTTTATCTTGGACAGCAGATATCAAGTGAGGGTCACATTGATGAAGAAATTAATCGGCGTACAAAACTTGCGTGGAGAGCTTTTGGAAGAAACAGCATAATTTTCAAGAGCAATATGCCATTATGTCTTAAAAGAAAAGTGTTTGATCAATGCATCCTTCCAGTGCTTACGTATGGTGCAGAGACGTGGACCTTAACTAAAAGAGACATACAAAGGCTGCAGACAACTCAACGTAGCATGGAGAGGTGCATGCTTGGTGTAACCAGGAGAGATAAGAAGAGGAACTCGTGGATCCGAAAAATGACAAGAGTGGAAGACATCATGATCAGAGTTAAATCCCTGAAATGGCAATGGGCTGGACATACTGCCAGAAGGACTATAACGAAGTGAATTTCTCCGTCATTTTTATCCGCGCCGGGGTTCGAACCCGGGTCCACTCATTCCGGAATAAGTTGCTCTACCAATTAAGCTACGCGGACATTGATTCTAATTGCTATCTGCCTTTATGTCGTGTGCGTCCTTCTGGCAGGTACGTCACATCTCCTGGTACGTTACAGGACAGATCATCGATGGACAGCCGAAATTTTAGATTGGATCCCAAGGGACAGGAAAAGACCCAGAAGAAGACCACATGGGAGATGGGTGGATGAAATTCGAAAGTATGCAGGGGTGACATGGAGGAGACTGGCACAAGACAGACCGTTGTGGAGGAAACTTGGGGAGACCTTTGTCCAGCAGTGGATTGATAATGGTTGACAATGATGATGATGATGATTATGATGATGTCACAAATATCTTTCAAATACGTAGCAATAATGTAACGAAGTTACAAATATCTTTCAAATACGTAACAGTAACATGAAGTTGGTATGTTGAAGTTACAAAGACCTTTCACTGTAACGTATCGGTTATGTTTCAAAGTGACGTAACGTTTGAGGACATTTTGATGTAACCGTAAGATTTCTGAAACATTACTGTTAGATTGCTCAATGTATCTGAAGAGTATCAATATTTCAGTGCTACGTACTTGTATTGTAGCATATACAAAATATTCTGTGCTGTGTGGGTGGAGGACTAAATAGATGGAGAACTGTCGGACGGATGGAAGCTGGGCAAACAGTAACCAAAGAGGCCAGATTCTTTAATGTTCACTATTCCTTCATGCCAGGAAATGTGGAGACAATTCCAAATAATTGCAACCGTTGTCAGACGACCTGTTGCTGGTCGTCAGAGGTGTACAAAATCACATGATGACCGCCATATCGAACTCTTAGCCAAAAGGAACCGTAGGGCATCTGCATCATCTGTGCGTTTTAACCTCATGGCATCCACATGCAGGCAAGAATCGCTCTCAACTGTTTCCAGCTGGTTCCACAAGGCCAGGTTCTATGTCAGGCGACCAGCCGTATGTGTACCGTTAACCTCCAGACTCAAGCAGGCTCGCCTGATATGGTGTAAAGAGCATGTATGCTGGATCCGACAACAATGGGCTCATGTCATTTTCATAGATGAATCCAGGTTTTCCCTGGAATCTGACAGCAGGCATATTGATCTGGAGGTAGGTGGGCACCCGCTACCATCCACAAAACATCATCGAAAAACATGCTTTCCGTGGTTGTGAAAAAAACTATATCTGCTTGATTTTCATTAGGTGGACGCACCGACCTCCATGTGTTTCCTGGAGGTACCGTTACTGCTCAAAGGTATCGGGATGAGATCCAGGGCCACTGTGTCAAGCCTTATGCTGGTGCCATTGGATAAGATTTCATTTTAATTGACGATAACGCTTGTGCACATAGAGTCAGACTGGTCGACCAATACCTTGATGACGAAGGAATTCAACGAATGGAGTGGCCTGCACGTCTCCCGAGGGCATCCCATAGAACTTCTATGGGATGCCCTCGGGAGACGTGTTTCGGCCCTCATACCCCCTCCCCAAACACTCAGTGATCTTCAAACTGCTCTTGTGCGTGAATGGCAATTGTTGCAGTCTCACTCTTTGAATTTTCTTATTGAGGGTATGAATCGACGCTGCCAGACTTGAATTCATACCAGAGGTGGCCACATTCCATATTAGCGTGATTTGGTGTTCCTACTACGTTTTTCTTATTCCAGGGTTTTGGGATTTAAACCCTGTGGATGTCCTCTGGGATGTCGTGGAACGGAACGTAAGGTCCATGGATCCTGGACCCACGTCTCCGGCGGAGTTGTGGACGATGCTGCTGCAAGCATGTCTGGCATTACCTCTGGAAACCCTCCAGCATCTGGTGGAGTTGATGGGTCGGTGAGTAAAGAATGTTATTTGCGCTAGAGGGGACTAACACGTTATTACGTAGGTATCTCTAATTTTTTGTACATTGAGTGTAGCTTTATTACGGACGAGGGTACGGTGTGAGTACGAGGTAGAAAAAAAAATTAAGCATTGTTCGTAGAAACTTTCTTAAGTCAGAGGCGTTTTTTCTGGACCTTCTTGACAAACCGTATCGTTAAGAAGATTTTTGAGTTTATATATATAAATACATTATATATATATATATATATATATATATATATATATATATATATATATATATATATAATAAAATAATAAACCTTAAATAACAAAACCCCCGCAAGAAACAAAGAAATGAAATAAACATATAAAACACTGAAGAATGATTGAAATGAAAAGGTAAAATGCTTTAAATTAATTAGACACAGAAGTGGAAGAACTCTTCCCCCTAACCAAGGGTACCTTACAAGCTGAAACAAATTAACTAAAATTAAAACATAAATACAATAAATCACACCCAGAAATCCCAGACCAATCATCAGGAAAAAGCACCATGGAGAACCTGAGTGTACAGTCTAGGTTTCATGAGTGTGCTTTTATATTAGGTGTGCAACTTAATTCTCGGTCACTGGCACGACACGTTGAGAGCAAATTATAGGAAATCGAATACGTACCTAATCAGGAAAACAATCACCGTCGTGTTGGATACATTTGAGCCATCGGTCAGGGAGCTGCCGAATGCCACTGCGGAAAAAAGAGGGCTGTTTCGAGTTGATGAAGTCATCAATACTTGTGTGGACCTCCTCGACAGAAGTGAAGTGCGTATCACTCAGGTGATGTTGCAGGGAGCAAAAGAGGTGATAATCCGGCAGGGTGAAGTCTGGAGAATGCCCCGGGTAGGACAAAATCTCCCACCCCAGGTCGGTGATCGTGTTTAAATTCGTTTTCGCGGTGTGAGGACTCGCGTTATCCTAAAGGCACAGGACCGACCTTCTGCCCTTTGCCGGTGTATGGCCTTTTCGCCTCCAGTGCGTCACTCACACGAATGAATTTCTGACAATAACGCTCAGCATTGACCGTTTCACCAGGTTTCAGCAACTCATAGTGTACAACACCGCGCTGATCCCACCATATGCACAGCAACAACTTCCTGGCATGGATATTCCGTTTGACGGTACTGGTGGTAGGCTGACCTGGATAACCCCACGATTTGCTCCGCTTAGGATTATCGCTGAGGAACCACTTCTCATCACAGGTCAAAATCTTGTGGGGAAATCCTTCTTCTTGAATCTGGAGAGCAAGGACAGAGCAACATCGTAGCGCCTAGACTTGTTCGCAGCTGTGAGTTGGTGGGTCACCCAACGGCCCTCCTTGTGAATCCGTCCAAGCTTGTGCAGGCGCTTTGCAATGGCTTGACGTGCTACTCCGAATTCCTGGGCGAGTTCTGACTGTGTGCGACAGGAATCCGCGTCCAACAGTTGTTCCAGTTCCTCATCGTTAACTTTCTATGGCTGTCCTGGATGTTCTGCATCACAGAGATAGAAATTTCCCCGCTTAAACCGCTGGAACTGTTTCTTACACGTACTGTAGGACACAGCAGCCTCACCCAAAGCAGCGCAGATCATTAGCTGGGCTTCCTCGGCAATTTGTTTTTCAGCTGAAACGCGAACAGGAGGCAGTGCATCAAATGTTGCTTCTCGAACGATATCGCTTTCACCTTCAACTTTCGTCCCTTCTGTCACTACAGCTGTGAGCGGTTACGGTTGCTGGAAAGCTGTTGGATGGCGCTGCAATCAGCCATTATCGCACACAGCTATTTGCATTTTCCGACGTTCTATGATCGCTTGCGGTAAGGGGCCGAGAATTAAGTTGCACACCTAATATTATTAAGTAGCCCAGAAGTAATTCCAATAGGAATCATAGATAAATTTTGCTACACACTGCTTTACCTACCTGGACTTGGAATAAGAGAACCAAAACAAAAAAAGATACTGTAATATTTGAGATATTAAACTTACTCGAATATTCTAACAGACTCCCAGTCAAAATGTAAACATATAAAATGAATTACTGTTTAGAAATAGTTAGGGTGCGTTCGTAGTTTCCAGAAAAATACAAACTGTCAGTGCATTCTGAAAAACTTTGTATGTAAGAAGTGTAAGATGTTAGAGGTTTCAGGGACGACTCGGAGGAAATAAGTTTCACTGTGGTCCTAAAAAAGTTTATTCCAAAGCTCCAGAGGGTGTAATGTTACAAAATCTGATATTATAGTCAGAAGAACGATTGTGGAAAGATAGGAAATTAGTAAAATAGAGTTTACAGAACTGGAAAAGATATTGATTTTTCAACAAGGTGCAAAACAAAAATTTTAATGCTTTATAGTTGATTTTACATTATTACAGATACGCACATTTCTTAAGAACTGTAAAGAAATTGTATTACGATGGGAAAATTTTGGAACCCTTGAAGCCCAGGAACTTAATAATTTAGGTCCAATGTCAAAACTAATTCTATTATAATAAACTTCTGTAAAAATACCATTTTTACCAAAGGTGATTTCTAGATCCAAGAAGGCAACACTAGTACGATCTGCATTTCTCTTTAAAATGAATTCTGGTGATTAAATGTACTGGAGATCTAACATACTTATTTGTGTATTAAAACAAATCAGAACATCAACATATCTGAAACTGTATATCTCCTCAGTAACAAACTTTTCCTCGTAAAAGTGTAAGTACAGGTTTGCCAATAGACTGGAGTATGAGGTACGCATTGGGATACCTTTTTTCTGTATCTTCAATTTCTGTTGATCGTAGATGTAGTTAAAGTGTATGCAAAAACTACGAAAAGTACTCCAAATATTCGCTTTAATTTTCAATAGGTCAGCAAACCTCATAAAGTAACTTTGAAGTACCTTATCCAAATATTCTAGAGCTATTGAAGTGAAGAGGTTACAGAAATCATATGTACATATGTCACTTCTAAATTGTGGATTCCTATTAATGAACTGAATAATCTTTTTTATTATTTGGAATAATCCAAGTGCAATCTTGAAGTTGGTCATAAATAATATACACGGTCGAGTCACATTATTGCGACCACCAGCTGATATCCAGATTAACCTCCGTATGAAGCGCGGACGACAGCTAGACTGGCTGGGAGTGACTCAGTAAGGTGCTGGAAGGTTTTCACAGGTATGTGGAGCCATGCTGACTGTAGTGCATCTGACAGCTGCTAGAGGGTGTGTGGTGAAGAATCCATAGAGCGAACAACACGATCGAAGTGGTCCCACAGATGCTCAGTTGGATTTAAGTCTGGAGAATTAGGAGGCCAGGGAAGTACTTTGAAGTCTTCATCATGGTCTCCCAACCACTCTCGGACATTTCCAGCTATGTGACACGTCGCATTGTCGTACTGGAAGATCCCATCCGCCCCATGGAAGACAATCAGCCGGCATAGGTGTACGTGGCCTGCAAGGATGGATTCATAACGAATTCGGTTCATAATGCGTCACACAGGTATGAGTGGACCCAGAGAATTCCACGAAAACACTACTCAGACGATTATATTGCCCCTACCAGCTTGTGTTTTTCCAGCAGTGATTGACGAGGGTTTGTTCTCAGACGTTTCTCGCCTTATACGTCAACGTCCATCCGTTCGATGAAGCAAGAAAACATGACTCATCGGAGAAGAGGCAATCCTTTGCCAATCAGCGGAGGTCCCCTTCCGATATTGCTGCGCAAATGTAATCGGATGGTTACTACACCTATCCACCTTCGTTAGGATAGGTGTAGTAACCATCCGTCTGCATCGGAGCCTCATACACAGCAGAGTTCACTGAACTATCGTTTTAGATACACTTCCGGTAGCCCCCTGGTTCATTCGGCCAGTGAGTTGCTCCATTGTAGCATGTCGATCGGCCCTCACGCACCTCCGCAGCCGACGTTCACGTGTCACATCAATGGCGTGTTGTGCTCCGCAGTTTGCACGTCGCTTATGCGCAATGGTTCCATTTGTCCAAACACGATACACTTTAATAACAGCAGCACGCAAACAGTTCACAAACTGCTCTGTTTAAGAAATACTGTCATTTTTGGCCCGAAAGCCGATAATCATCCCTTTTTGCAAATCTGATAAATCGCTCTTTTCATCCATGACAGCAAGGAATGATGTGTTTTCAGAATGCCTACAGCACACCTTATACACTGAGTGGCCACTTTATTATGACCATCTGACAGTTTTAAGCAAATGAGCTATGGTTGCACGCTGTTGCCGCAAGAGAGCGAGGCTAGTATAAAAAGGGAAAGCTTGATGCTCGCGATAGTAGTAGAAGTGATTTTTGGGTGACGAGATGGGTAAAAATGCGATTTGACAGATTTTCAACGAGGAATGATTGTAGGAGCTCGGAGAAATGGAGCGAGTATCACCGAAACCGCCGCATTCGTGAAATGTCCCAGAGCAGCTGTTGTTAAAGCGTTTAAAGACTTTACTGTCAGCCAAAACATTGGGTCTCTACGTGCAACGTGTGGTCGTCATCGACTAGTGACTGTTCAGGCGGAACGGAGAGTGTCCGGACTAATAACAGACAACAGAAGGGCAACAGTGCAGCAAATTACAAACTATCTTAATCAAGGATCCGCTCAAATGATCTCTGCACGCACTGTTCGCCGTACACTGCATCGGATGGGATATGGCAGCCGAAGGCCTGTTCGAACACCTTTGCTGTCTGCAGTTAACAAGTCTCAAGTTCGTACAGGAGCACAAGGATTGGACAGTCGATAATTGGAAACAAATTATGTGGTCCGATGAATCCCGTTCTCAGTTGCACCATGCCGATGGGCGAGTGAGAATTTGGCGGTAACAGCACGAAAGCATGGACGCCAAATGCATTGCTACAACCCTTCAAGCTGGTGGAGGCAACGTGATGGTTTGGGGAATGTTTTCCTGGCAAGCTTTGGGCCCTTTAGCTCGTGTTGATCAACGTCTGACTAGCACATCATATCTAAACATCGTTGCGGACCAAGCGCATCCTGTCACGTGGATGGTTTATTCCAGTGGCGATGGCTACTTTCAACAAGATAATGCGTCCTGCCATAGTACTCGTATTGCACAGGATTGGTTTCAGGAACATGCAGGTGAGTTTACTTTGCTTAGGTGGACCCCACAATCTCCAGATTTTAACCCCATTGAGAATTTGTGGGATGAAGTTGAACAAGCCATCAGACAGCTGGATCCACAACCCTGCAATCTCACACTCCTGGAAAGTGCTATTCAACAAGCATGGTCTCAGAGTCCACAAACCACCTATCAACATCTCGTGGAGTCCATGCCACGAAGAATCGACGCAGTAGTAAAGGCAAAAGGTGTACCAGCGAAGTACTGAGGGGGTTGTCATAATAAAGTGGCCACTCAGTGTATACCCTCCAAGCCAGCTCACGACACGTGCTAGCGCTGTTGACGTCAAAAGTAGGAGGTGGCCACAATAATGTGACTCGTCTGTGCTTATTTTCCTCAGCGTTTAACAACCACAATGAGCAAATTTAAGGGTCATGAGCAGTCGCTAATCCCTAATTTAGGGCTAGTAGTTCCAGAGGAAGGAAACAGCCAGTTTCGTAGAACAAGCACACCATCTGTACTTTATACATCATTCGGGACTCAAACACTGACCCAACTCAGACGCCTAGTCCAAAATCCACTTCTCTGTCCTCTCGTCCACTATTTTGCATTTTGTAGAGCCAGAATAGAACACTATAACGAAGTAAATTTCTCCGTCATTTTTGGTCTATGCCGGGATTCGAACCCGAGGCCGCTTATTCCGGAACAAGTCGCTCTACCAACTGAGCTACGCAGACGTTTTGTTCTGATTGCTATATGCCTTTATGTCGTGTGCGTCCTGCTGGCAGGTACGTCACATCTCCCCCCCCCCCGAAAGAGGGCCGGGGGCATGGCCCACGGGTCAGCCGTGACCATGAATCGTTGCAGGCAGCCGTCCACTGTAGAACGTGCACTTGAGAACTCCCAGTAAATCTGGTGTGTGGAATGCAACATCACACATTTTTACTTTTCGAAGCGCTGGAGAAGGCATTCTCTGATTTTTCCTATCTCGCGGTGTGGAAATAACATCACACCATTGCGAGATTTTGAACGGTCGGGTCATCCGGATAGTTCGGGCGCCATTATAACGAAGTAAATTTCTCCGTCATTTTTGGTCTACGCCGGGATTCGAACCCGAGGCCGTTTATTCCGGAACAAGTCGCTCTACCAACTGAGCTATGCAGACGTTTTGTTCTGATTGCTATATGCCTTTATGTCGTGTGCGTCCTGCTGGCAGGTACGTCACAACACTTATAAGAACAATTATCAGCAATTGGCTCCTACATACGATTCCTACCTGTGAACAAAATCTTTCACAGGAAGAAAATGAAAAACACTTCGTTTCATCTCACTATATCCAATAAAAAATACGGGGTGATTCATAAAGAAGTATACAGTTTGCAGATGCTGCAAAACAGTAACAGTTGAAGACACGGACCATAACTGCAAACCGTCAGGTAGATGTACTCATACAGTTTGTGTACCGCTACTGAGGGAAGTGAATTTTGAGAAAGAAGCTGAAAGTGATTCCAAACAAAGTGAAGATGTCGCAAAAACTCACTGACATTGACAAGACAAAGCGCTTTGAATTTTGTGCCGAAATGCAGCACCATTTTGAAAATGACAATTTTGCCGATATCTTGTACTTGAGTACGTAACGGACAAGGTATTCGCTCCTCCCTTTCCTGCTGATCTAGCTGAGTTGAAACAGCGTACCACAGCCACTATCACTGCACTTGATTCAGATATCTTACCTCGCGTTTGGGCGGAAATGGATTAGTGGCTCGATGTGTGTCGTGTGACTAAGGTTGCGGACATAGAACATCTGTGACTGTCTCTAAAAAACTTGAAACATTCCCTTACAATTCTGTTACAGGTAACATAAAATATCTTACATTGTCCTTGTTTTATAGTGCGTTGAAACTGCATACTTCTTTATGAATCACCCCGTAATTTGGCAATGACCTTTTTGATTCAGCCACTGCGAACGTTGAATCTGCACTCAGAAAAACAGTCAGCAAAACTGCAGAGTTCTTGTATCCAATTTTGAAACAGCCTTTTGTTTTTTTACCCGAATTCTTTTCTAAACTTTTCCTCAGAATAAAACATGAGAGAGAGAGAGAAGGGGGGGGGGGATCATTCGAGGAACAAGGAAATATTTCGGAAACTTTCAGCAAACTCATGAAAAAAAGTGTTTTGAAAATGAGGTCCTTCCGTCACGTGCTTGTGTAGGTGTGCAGACTGGTTTACAGGAAACTTATTGACGCTGAGCTCAGTAGGTGTTCGCTACTTAGCAGCAAAACTCTGGGAAGGCGCAAACCGGATAAGAAGATGTAAATCACAGATGTCACTGCGGAACAGACTTTAAAATATTTTTCCAGAAAAAAACGATTGTGAAGTGCTAGTTTCTATGACTGCCGCAAGGAAACTAATTATTTAGGAAAATACTTAGAACAAAACGGCTTAAACAATGCTTCATGGGCCCAACTCTTTTTAAAGTGGAAAACCTCTCTTTTTGTTTTCGCAAAGAAATGTACGTAACAAATACTTTATGTTTCGTAGCTGCATTTCTGACATCACCACAAACGGCTAAAGTAACTCAATTACTTAACGCTGTATTTGTGCCTCTCGATGCCGTTGCTTGGAATGTTTCAATTCCAACCAACGGCATCGAGAGGATATGTTTCAATTTGCGAGGGGATATGCATCACATATATGTTTCAATTTGCGATGATTAACTTTACGAAAACAAAAGGGGTATTACTCTGAAGAGCAATTGAATTAGAGATACCTGTCTAGTAACGTGCAGCACCACCTTTCGCCCTGATGACGGCGGTGATTCGTCTCGGCATGGACTCGACAAGACATCGGAAGCGTTGGGAAGCCATACGGATCCACGACCTCTGAATAAGCTCCCACAGTTCACGAAGATTTGATGGAGAGGGGTCAGAGCCTCGAACATCTCTCTCGATGGCATCCCAGATGAGCTCGATGGGATTGAGGTCAGGTAACCTAGCTGGCCAAGGAAGTGAGGTCTCGTCGGTGGAGTGCTCATCCAACCATTCGGATACAATTCGGGAACGATGACACGGTGCATTGCTTTGTTGCAAGATGAGGTCCCCAGTAGGATGTTGAAAACGCACCAACGGGAGCAAATTGTCGTCTAGGATATCCCGGTAACATTGACCTGTGAGAGACGATGTCACACGTACCAGGGGTCCCATTTCAATCCACGTAAACAGTCCCCAGACGAGAATGCCACTCCCACCAGCTTGAAGAGTACCCTGCTGGCAAGAAGGATCCATCGCTTCATGTGGTTTGCGCCGTACTCGTATCCTGCCATCCGCAGGTACCAATGTGAATCTCGACTCATCAGTCCAGGCAACTTTTTTCCACATGTGTAGGGTCCAGTGGCGATTTCCCGTGCCCATGCTAATCTTTCCACCCTGTGATGTGCGGTCAGCAGCGGTACCCTCGTGGGACGAAGGCTTCTGTACCCCATAGCGAGGAGATGGTTCTGGATGGTGTCGCTGCTTACACGTTTATGTGCACCAACGTTAAATTGCAGAGTGATTTCTTGCACTGTAGCTCGTCTATTCGCTGCCACAATGCGAGCTAGCCAACGATCACCCCGCTCATCCACACGCTGTTGTCCACGGCAGTTGGCCCTTGCAGGGATGGTTTTACCGGATTCGATGTACTCACGGTGCACCCGTGACACAGTGGCTCGTGAAAATCCCAGTGCCTGCACGACTTCCGAGATGGAGTGACCCATTCGTCGGGTCCCGACAATTTGTCCCACGATCATATGCGCTTAGATCCTTCGACTTACCCATGCTGCGTCCGACTCGCACTAATTCCTGTCGCATCACTCCTTATATTGTTGGATCGTTGCATACGTCATGTCGTTTCCGTATAAAGAGCTGCCCACAGCGCCAAATTTGCATAGCGCCAGCTGTCTTTAATTCAATTGCTCTTCAGTGTACAGCAGTATGTTATAGAGATGGGCAAACGGATTCTTTTGAAAGAATAAGTTCTTTCGATTTGACTCACTAAAAAGATTATTTCGTTTCGGACGGTGATTCTCCCCGTTTAGAAAACGATTTGTTTTCTAGGGAATCGATTCTGAGTTGGATCCTTTCTTTCGGTGATTCTTCCGGTTTAGAGAACCAGTTGTGTCTAGGGTACCGATTCTGACTCTGATCCTTTCGTTCTTTCGGTCGGTGACCCTTCCGGTTTAGAGAACCAGTTGTGTCTAGGGTACCGATTCTGACTCGGATCATTTCGTTCTTTCGGTCGGTGATCCTTCCGGTTTACAGAACCAGTTGTGTCTAGGGTACCGATTCTGACTCGGATCCTTTCGTTCTTTCGGTCGGTGATCCTTCCGGTTTAGAGAACCAGTTGTGTCTAGGGTACCGATTCTGACTCTGATCCTTTCGTTCTTTCGGTCGGTGATCCTTCCGGTTTAGAGAACCAGTTGTGTCTAGGGTACCGATTCTGACTCTGATCCTTTCGTTCTTTCGGTCGGTGATCCTTCCGGTTTAGAGAACCAGTTGTGTCTAGGGTACCGATTCTGACTCGGATCCTTTCGTTCTTTCGGTCGGTGATCCTTCCGGTTTAGAGAACCAGTTGTGTCTAGGGTACCGATTCTGACTCTGATCCTTTCGTTCTTTCGGTCGGTGATCCTTCCGGTTTAGAGAACCAGTTGTGTCTAGGTTACCGATTCTGACTCGGATCCTTTCGTTCTTTCGGTCGGTGATCCTTCCGGTTTAGAGAACTGTTACCGCGAAATATTTCGTATTCCGGTAACATTTAATTTGAAGTATTAGGCAATATGTTAATTTGGCCTTAATAATTTTTTTAGTCAAAACCTAAGTCTCATTATTAAAAATTCAATTAAAGTCGAGCAGGGACATTTCCTTTTCTCCGAAAATTAGAGCGGGTCTTAAAAGAAGTTCAGGCCATAAAATATTTCGTTCATTCAGTCTTTCATTCGCAGTCCACTGAAGGCGAACTGCCGAAGTTGGTACAGAGGTGTTACGAAAAACCTTTTTATTCCCAAAAGCTCTCAGGCGCACGAAACCCAGGTACAATGCCAAAAGTCCAGGAAAAGCAGCAACAAGCAACAGTCTTCAATTATATTAGAAATAAAGGGAAACAAATTTCGTTAGAAAAACAAAACAAAACGGACTTTAAATAACAACAGTTATTCCTACTTTGAAGAAATAATTGCATATTTCGAGAACACACATACCCGAAATATTCCAAAAAGTTGATTAAGAACAACAAAATAACAAAGAGATAAAAAGTAATATGCTCCCTAATTGTCCAATTATGTTTTATTAATAATAATGGAAAACATGTTAAATCAACAAAGTAAAAAATAGTTTTGTGTTCTTAGTAACGTCTGTGGAGGTCTTGGACGACCACGACTTCATCAATGTTAGGAATTTTTGTTGCATGTTTTTGAACTGCAGCTGTGAAGTAATTTGTTTCTGACCTGTAATCCATTCCCCACAAATGAGAGACACAGATTTAAGAGCTTCTAGTTTCTTTACTTTATGTCTCATGCCCGACTTTAATGAAAACCGAACATGAGGGATTTATAAAGAATCGTTGAGAATTTATTTTTTTCCTGAATCACATTTAAATACATCTGTTGCTCACTTTCATATCATTTACTTAATCTAAAGAATTATCTATAAATGCAAAATTTATTTAAGCTACTATTATGCAGAATACCTATAGATAAGGTAACATTGGACATGGCTAAACCGAGAGAACAAGCTGGATTCAGGAGTGGCTACAGCACAATAGATCATATCCACGTACTGAGAGAACTAATTGAAAGAGCGAGGATATACGATCTTCCATTGTGCATGGCTTTTATCGATTATGAAAAAGCCTTTGATTCGGTGAACCCATCAGCAGTTACAATGGCTCTGAAATCCTGCGGTATTGAAGATGCATACATTAATATTATTAATAACATCTATGAAAATGCAAGTGCAAAGATTCGGCTGTTTGAAAATACAACACACATAAAAATTGGAAAGGGAGTGAGACAAGGTGACACCATATCTCCGAAGCTCTTTAATGTCACATTTGAAAATGTCTTTCAATCACTGAACTGGGAAAACAAAGGGATAAAGATTAATGGAGATTATCTAACCCACCTTCGTTTTGCTGATGACGTAGTCATTTTTGCAACTACCCCATCAGAGCTGTAGGGTATGATCCAGGAACTTACTGACAAGAGTAAAGAAGTGGGATTAAAAATGAACTTTCAGAAGACAAAAGTGATGTTCAATGCTTTTACAAGAAATGAAGATTTATCGATTGATGAAAAAAAGCTGGAGATAACAGACACGTACGTTTATCTTGGACAGCAGATATCAAGTGAGGGTCACATTGATGAAGAAATTAATCGGCGTACAAAACTTGCCTGGAGAGCTTTTGGAAGAAACAGCATAATTTTCTAGAACAATATGCCATTATGTCTTAAAAGAAAAGTGTTTGATCAATGCATCCTTCCAGTGCTTACGTATGGTGCAGAGACGTGGACCTTAACTAAAAGAGACATACAAAGGCTGCAGACAACTCAAAGTAGCATGGAGAGGTGCATGCTTGGTGTAACCAGGAGAGATAAGAAGAGGAACTCGTGGATCCGAAAAATGACAAGAGTGGAAGACATCATGATCAGAGTTAAATCCCTGAAATGGCAATGGGCTGGACATACTGCCAGAAGGACTATAACGAAGTGAATTTCTCCGTCATTTTTATCCGCGCCGGGGTTCGAACCCGGGTCCACTCATTCCGGAATAAGTTGCTCTACCAATTAAGCTACGCGGACATTGATTCTAATTGCTATCTGCCTTTATGTCGTGTGCGTCCTTCTGGCAGGTACGTCACATCTCCTGGTACGTTACAGGACAGATCATCGATGGACAGCCGAAATTTTAGATTGGATCCCAAGGGGCAGGAAAAGACCCAGAAGAAGACCACATGGGAGATGGGTGGATGAAATTCGAAAGTATGCAGGGGTGACATGGAGGAGACTGGCACAAGACAGACCGTTGTGGAGGAAACTTGGGGAGACCTTCGTCCAGCAGTGGATTGATAATGGTTGACAATGATGATGATGATGATAATGATGATGTCACAAATATCTTTCAAATACGTAGCAATAATGTAACGAAGTTACAAATATCTTTCAAATACGTAACAGTAACATGAAGTTGGTATGTTGAAGTTACAAAGACCTTTCACTGTAACGTATCGGTTATGTTTCAAAGTGACGTAACGTTCGAGGACATTTTGATGTAACCGTAAGATTTCTGAAACATTACTGTTAGATTGCGCAACGTATCTGAAGAGTATCAATGTTTCAGTGCTACGTACTTGTATTGTAGCATATACAAAATATTCTGTGCTGTGTGGGTGGAGGACTAAATAGATGGAGAACTGTCGGACGGATGGAAGCTGGGCAAACAGTAACCAAAGAGGCCAGATTCTTTAATGTTCACTATTCCTTCATGCCAGAAATCTGGAGACAATTCCAAATAAGTGCAACCGTTGTCAGACGACCTGTTGCTGGTCGTCAGAGGTGTACAAAATCACATGATGACCGCCATATCGAACTCTTAGCCAAAAGGAACCGTAGGGCATCTGCATTATCTGTGCGTTTTAACCTCATGGCATCCACATGCAGGCAAGAATCGCTCTCAACTGTTTCCAGCTGGTTCCGCAAGGCCAGGCTCTATGTCAGGCGACCAGCCGTATGTGTACCGTTAACCTCCAGACTCGAGCAGGCTCGCCTGATATGGTGTAAAGAGCATGTATGCTGGGTCCGACAACAATGGGCTCATGTCATTTTCACAGATGAATCCAGGTTTTCCCTGGAATCTGACAGCAGGCATATTGATCTGGAGGTAGGTGGGCACCCGCTACCATCCACAAAACATCATCGAAAAATATGCTTTCCGTGGTTGTGAAAAAAACTATATCTGCTTGATTTTCATTAGGTGGACGCACCGACCTCCATGTGTTTCCTGGAGGTACCGTTACTGCTCAAAGGTATTGGGATGAGATCCAGGGCCACTGTGTCAAGCCTTATGCTGGTGCCATTGGATAAGATTTCATTTTAATTGACGATAACGCTTGTGCACATAGAGTCAGACTGGTCGACCAATACCTTGATGACGAAGGAATTCAACGAATGGAGTGGCCTGCACGTCTACCGAGGGCATCCCATAGAACTTCTATGGGATGCCCTCGGGAAGACGTGTTTCGGCCCTCATACCCCCTCCCCAAACACTCAGTGATCTTCAAACTGCTCTTGTGCGTGAATGGCAATTGTTGCAGTCTCACTCTTTGAATTTTCTTATTGAGGGTATGAATCGACGCTGCCAGACTTGAATTCATACCAGAGGTGGCCACATTCCATATTAGCGTGATTTGGTGTTCCTACTACGTTTTTCTTATTCCAGGGTTTTGGGATTTAAACCCTGTGGATGTCCTCTGGGATGTCGTGGAACGGAACGTAAGGTCCATGGATCCTGGACCCACGTCTCCGGCGGAGTTGTGGACGATGCTGCTGCAAGCATGTCTGGCATTACCTCTGGAAACCCTCCAGCATCTGGTGGAGTTGATGGGTCGGTGAGTAAAGAATGTTATTTGCGCTAGAGGGGGACTAACACGTTATTACGTAGGTATCTCTAATTTTTTGTACATTGAGTGTAGCTTTATTGCGGACGAGGGTACGGTGTGAGTACGAGGTAGAAAAAAAATTAAGCATTGTTCGTCGAAACTTTCTTAAGTCAGAGGCGTTTTTCTGGACCTTCTTGACAAACCGTATCGTTAAGAAGATTTTTGAGTTTATATATATAAATACATTATATATATATATATATATATATATATATATATATATATATATATATATATATATATATAATAAAATAATAAACCTTAAATAACAAAACCCCCGCAAGAAACAAAGAAATGAAATAAACATATAAAACACTGAAGAATGGTTGAAATGAAAAGGTAAAATGCTTTAAATTAATTAGACACAGAAGTGGAAGAACTCTTCCCCCTAACCAAGGGTACCTTACAAGCTGAAACAAATTAACTAAAATTAAAACATAAATACAATAAATCACACCCAGAAATCCCAGACCAATCATCAGGAAAAAGCACCATGGAGAACTGAGTGTACAGTCTAGGTTTCATGAGTGTGCTTTTATATTAGGTGTGCAACTTAATTCTCGGTCACTGGCACGACACGTTGAGAGCAAATTATAGGAAATCGAATACGTACCTAATCAGGAAAACAATCACCGTCGTGTTGGATACATTTGAGCCATCGGTCAGGGAGCTGCCGAATGCCACTGCGGAAAAAAGAGGGCTGTTTCGAGTTGATGAAGTCATCAATACTTGTGTGGACCTCCTCGACAGAAGTGAAGTGCGTATCACTCAGGTGATGTTGCAGGGAGCAAAAGAGGTGATAATCCGGCAGGGTGAAGTCTGGAGAATGCCCCGGGTAGGACAAAATCTCCCACCCCAGGTCGGTGATCGTGTTTAAATTCGTTTTCGCGGTGTGAGGACTCGCGTTATCCTAAAGGCACAGGACCGACCTTCTGCCCTTTGCCGGTGTATGGCCTTTTCGCCTCCAGTGCGTCACTCACACGAATGAATTTCTGACAATAACGCTCAGCATTGACCGTTTCACCAGGTTTCAGCAACTCATAGTGTACAACACCGCGCTGATCCCACCATATGCACAGCAACAACTTCCTGGCATGGATATTCCGTTTGACGGTACTGGTGGTAGGCTGACATGGATAACCCCACGATTTGCTCCGCTTAGGATTATCGCTGAGGAACCACTTCTCATCACAGGTCAAAATCTTGTGGGGGAAATCCTTCTTCTTGAATCTGGAGAGCAAGGACAGAGCAACATCGTAGCGCCTAGACTTGTTCGCAGCTGTGAGTTGGTGGGTCACCCAACGGCCCTCCTTGTGAATCCGTCAAGCTTGTGCAGGCGCTTTGCAATGGCTTGACGTGCTACTCCGAATTCCTGGGCGAGTTCTGACTGTGCGGGACAGGGATCCGCGTCCAAAAGTTGTTCCAGTTCCTCATCGTTAACTTTCTATGGCTGTCCTGGATGTTCTGCATCACAGAGATCGAAATTTCCCCGCTTAAACCGCTGGAACTGTTTCTTACACGTACTGTAGGACACAGCAGCCTCACCCAAAGCAGCGCAGATCATTAGCTGGGCTTCCTCGGCAATTTGTTTTTCAGCTGAAACGCGAACAGGAGGCAGTGCATCAAATGTTGCTTCTCGAACGATATCGCTTTCACCTTCAACTTTCGTCCCTTCTGTCACTACAGCTGTGAGCGGTTACGGTTGCTGGAAAGCTGTTGGATGGCGCTGCAATCAGCCATTATCGCACACAGCTATTTGCATTTTCCGACGTTCTATGATCGCTTGCGGTAAGGGGCCGAGAATTAAGTTGCACACCTAATATTATTAAGTAGCCCAGAAGTAATTCCAATAGGAATCATAGATAAATTTTGCTACACACTGCTTTACCTACCTGGACTTGGAATAAGAGAACCAAAACAAAAAAAGATACTGTAATATTTGAGATATTAAACTTACTCGAATATTCTAACAGACTCCCAGTCAAAATGTAAACATATAAAATGAATTACTGTTTAGAAATAGTTAGGGTGCGTTCGTAGTTTCCAGAAAAATACAAACTGTCAGTGCATTCTGAAAAACTTTGTATGTAAGAAGTGTAAGATGTTAGAGGTTTCAGGGACGACTCGGAGGAAATAAGTTTCACTGTGGTCCTAAAAAAGTTTATTCCAAAGCTCCAGAGGGTGTAATGTTACAAAATCTGATATTATAGTCAGAAGAACGATTGTGGAAAGATAGGAAATTAGTAAAATAGAGTTTACAGAACTGGAAAAGATATTGATTTTTCAACAAGGTGCAAAACAAAAATTTTAATGCTTTATAGTTGATTTTACATTATTACAGATACGCACATTTCTTAAGAACTGTAAAGAAATTGTATTACGATGGGAAAATTTTGGAACCCTTGAAGCCCAGGAACTTAATAATTTAGGTCCAATGTCAAAACTAATTCTATTATAATAAACTTCTGTAAAAATACCATTTTTACCAAAGGTGATTTCTAGATCCAAGAAGGCAACACTAGTACGATCTGCATTTCTCTTTAAAATGAGGTCTGGTGGGTAAATGTACTGGAGATCTAACATACTTATTTGTGTATTAAAACAAATCAGAACATCAACATATCTGAAACTGTATATCTCCTCAGTAACAAACTTTTCCTCGTAAAAGTGTAATTACAGGTTTGCCAATAGACTGGAGTATGAGGTACGCATTGGGATACCTTTTTTCTGTATCTTCAATTTCTGTTGATCGTAGATGTAGTTAAAGTGTATGCAAAAACTACAAAAAGTACTCCAAATATTCGCTTTAATTTTCAATAGGTCAGCAAACCTCATAAAGTAACTTTGAAGTACCTTATCCAAATATTCTAGAGCTGTTGAAGTGAAGAGGTTACAGAAATCATATGTACATATGTCACTTCTAAATTGTGGATTCCTATTAATGAACTGAATAATCTTTTTTTATTATTTGGAATAATCCAAGTGCAATCTTGAAGTTGGTCATAAATAATATACACGGTCGAGTCACATTATTGCGACCACCAGCTGATATCCAGATTAACCACCGTATGAAGCGCGGACGACAGCTAGACTGGCTGGGTAAGGTGCTGGAAGGTTTTCACAGGCATGTGGAGCCATGCTGACTGTAGTGCATCTGACAGCTGCTAGAGGGTGTGTGGTGAAGGATCCATAGAGCGAACAACACGATCGAAGTGGTCCCACAGATGCTCAGTTGGATTTAAGTCTGGAGAATTAGGAGGCCAGGGAAGTACTTTGAAGTCTTCATCATGGTCTCCCAACCACTCTCGGACATTTCTAGCTATGTGACACGTCGCATTGTCGTACTGGAAGATCCCATCCGCCCCATGGAAGACAATCAGCCGGCATAGGTGTACGTGGCCTGCAAGGATGGATTCATAACGAATTCGGTTCATAATGCGTCACACAGGTATGAGTGGACCCAGAGAATTCCACGAAAACACTACTCAGACGATTATATTGCCCCTACCAGCTTGTGTTTTTCCAGCAGTGATTGACGAGGGTTTGTTCTCAGACGTTTCTCGCCTTATACGTCAACGTCCATCCGTTCGATGAAGCAGAAAACCTGACTCATCGGAGAAGAGGCAATCCTTTGCCAATCAGCGGAGGTCCCCTTCCGATATTGCTGCGCAAATGTAATCGGATGGTTACTACACCTATCCACCTTCGTTAGGATAGGTGTAGTAACCATCCGTCTGCATCGGAGCCTCATACACAGCAGAGTTCACTGAACTATCGTTTTAGATACACTTCCGGTAGCCCCCTGGTTCATTCGGCCAGTGAGTTGCTCCACTGTAGCATGTCGATCGGCCCTCACGCACCTCCGCAGCCGACGTTCACGTGTCACATCAATGGCGTGTTGTGCTCCGCAGTTTGCACGTCGCTTATGCGCAATGGTTCCATTTGTCCAAACACGATACACTTTAATAACAGCAGCACGCAAACAGTTCACAAACTGCTCTGTTTAAGAAATACTGTCATTTTTGGCCCGAAAGCCGATAATCATCCCTTTTTGCAAATCTGATAAATCGCTCTTTTTATCCATGACAGCAAGGAATGATGTGTTTTCAGAATGCCTACAGCACACCTTATACACTGAGTGGCCACTTTATTATGACCATCTGACAGTTTTAAGCAAATGAGCTATGGTTGCACGCTGTTGCCGCAAGAGAGCGAGGCTAGTATAAAAAGGGAAAGCTTGATGCTCGCGATAGTAGTAGAAGTGATTTTTGGGTGACGAGATGGGTAAAAATGCGATTTGACAGATTTTCAACGAGGAATGATTGTAGGAGCTCGGAGACATGGAGCGAGTATCACCGAAACCGCCGCATTCGTGAAATGTCCCAGAGCAGCTGTTGTTAAAGCGTTTAAAGACTGGACTGTCAGCCAAAAAATTGGGTCTCTACGTGCAACGTGTGGTCGTCATCGACTAGTGACTGCTCGGGCGGAACGGAGAGTGTCCGGACTGATAACAGACAACAGAAGGGCAACAGTGCAGCAAATTACAAACTATCTTAATCAAGGATCCGCTCAAATGATCTCTGCACGCACTGTTCGCCGTACACTGCATCGGATGGGATATGACAGCCGAAGGCCTGTTCGAACACCTTTGCTGTCTGCAGTTAACAAGTCTCAAGTTCGTACAGGAGCACAAGGATTGGACAGTCGATAATTGGACACAAATTATGTGGTCCGATGAATCCCGTTCTCAGTTGCACCATGCCGATGGGCGAGTGAGAATTTGGCGGTAACAGCACGAAAGCATGGACGCCAAATGCATTGCTACAACCCTTCAGGCTGGTGGAGGCAACGTGATGGTTTGGGGAATGTTTTCCTGGCAAGCTTTGGGCCCTTTAGCTCGTGTTGATCAACGTCTGACTAGCACATCATATCTAAACATCGTTGCGGACCAAGCGCATCCTGTCACGTGGATGGTTTATTCCAATGGCGATGGCTACTTTCAACAAGATAATGCGTCCTGCCATAGTACTCGTATTGCACAGGATTGGTTTCAGGAACATGCAGGTGAGTTTACTTTGCTTAGGTGGACCCCACAATCTCCAGATTTTAACCCCATTGAGAATTTGTGGGATGAAGTTGAACAAGCCATCAGACAGCTGGATCCACAACCCTGCAATCTCACACTCCTGGAAAGTGCTATTCAACAAGCATGGTCTCAGAGTCCACAAACCACCTATCAACATCTCGTGGAGTCCATGCCACGAAGAATCGACGCAGTAGTAAAGGCAAAAGGTGTACCAGCGAAGTACTGAGGGGGTTGTCATAATAAAGTGGCCACTCAGTGTATACCCTCCAATCCAGCTCACGACACGTGCTAGCGCTGTTGACGTCAAAAGTAGGAGGTGGCCACAATAATGTGACTCGTCTGTGCTTATTTTCCTCAGCGTTTAACAACCACAATGAGCAAATTTAAGGGTCATGAGCAGTCGCTAATCCCTAATTTAGGGCTAGTAGTTCCAGAGGAAGGAAACAGCCAGTTTCGTAGAACAAGCACACCATCTGTACTTCATACCTCATTCGGGACTCAAACACTGACCCAACTCAGACGCCTAGTCCAAAATCCACTTCTCTGTCCTCTCGTTTACTATTTTGCATTTTGTAGAGCCAGAATAGAACACTATAACGAAGTAAATTTCTCCGTCATTTTTGGTCTACGCCGGGATTCGAACCCGAGGCCGCTTATTCCGGAACAAGTCGCTCTACCAACTGAGCTACGCAGACGTTTTGTTCTGATTGCTATATGCCTTTATGTCGTGTGCGTCCTGCTGGCAGGTACGTCACATCTCCCCCCGAAAGAGGGCCGGGGGCATGGCCCACGGGTCAGCCGTGACCATGAATCGTTGCAGGCAGCCATCCACTGTAGAACGTGCACTTGAGAACTCCCAGTAAATCTGGTGTGTGGAATGCAACATCACACATTTTTATTTTTCGAAGCGCTGGAGAAGGCATTCTCTGATTTTTCCTATCTCGCGGTGTGGAAATAACATCACACCATTGCGAGATTTTGAACGGTCGGGTCATCCGGATAGTTCGGGCGCCATTATAACGAAGTAAATTTCTCCGTCATTTTTGATCTACGCCGGGATTCGAACCCGAGGCCGTTTATTCCGGAACAAGTCGCTCTACCAACTGAGCTATGCAGACGTTTTGTTCTGATTGCTATATGCCTTTATGTCGTGTGCGTCCTGCTGGCAGGTACGTCACAACACTTATAAGAACAATTATCAGCAATTGGCTCCTACATACGATTCCTACCTGTGAACAAAATCTTTCACAGGAAGAAAATGAAAAACACTTCGTTTCATCTCACTATATCCAATAAAAAATACGGGGTGATTCATAAAGAAGTATACAGTTTGCAGATGCTGCAAAACAGTAACAGTTGAAGACACGGACCATAACTGCAAACCGTCAGGTAGATGTACTCATACAGTTTGTGTACCGCTACTGAGGGAAGTGAATTTTGAGAAAGAAGCTGAAAGTGATTCCAAACAAAGTGAAGATGTCGCAAAAACTCACTGACATTGACAAGACAAAGCGCTTTGAATTTTGTGCCGAAATGCAGCACCATTTTGAAAATGACAATTTTGCCGATATCTTGTACTTGAGTACGTAACGGACAAGGTATTCGCTCCTCCCTTTCCTGCTGATCTAGCGGAGTTGAAACAGCGTATCACAGCCACTATCACTGCACTTGATTCAGATATCTTACCTCGCGTTTGGGCGGAAATGGATTAGTGGCTCGATGTGTGTCGTGTGACTAAGGGTGCGGACATAGAACATCTGTGACTGTCTCTAAAAAAACTTGAAACATTCCCTTACAATTCTGTTACAGGTAACATAAAATATCTTACATTGTCCTTGTTTTATAGTGCGTTGAAACTGCATACTTCTTTATGAATCACCCTGTAATTTGGCAATGACCTTTTTGATTCAGCCACTGCGAACGTTGAATCTGCACTCAGAAAAACAGTCAGCAAAACTGCAGAGTTCTTGTATCCAATTTTGAAACAGCCTTTTGTTTTTTTACCCGAATTCTTTTCTAAACGTTTCCTCAGAATAAAACATGAGAGAGAGAGAGAAGGGGGGGGGGGGGGATCATTCGAGGAACAAGGAAATATTTCGGAAACTTTCAGAAAACTCATGAAAAAAGTGTTTTGAAAATAAGGTCCTTCCGTCACGTGCTTGTGTAGGTGTGCAGACTGGTTTACAGGAAACTTATTGACGCTGAGCTCAGTAGGTGTTCGCTACTTAGCAGCAAAACTCTGGGAAGGCGCAAACCGGATAAGAAGATGTAAATCACAGATGTCACTGCGGAACAGACATTAAAATATTTGTCCGGAAAAAAACGATTGTGAAGTGCTAGTTTCTATGACTGCCGCAAGGAAACTAATTATTAAGGAAAATACTTAGAACAAAACGGCTTAAACAATGCTTCACGTGCCCAACTCTTTTTAAAGTGGAAAACCTCTCTTTTTGTTTTCGCAAAGAAATGTACGTAGCAAATACTTTATGTTTCGTAGCTGCATTTCTGACATCACCACAAACGGCTAAAGTAACTCAATTACTTAACGCTGTATTTGTGCCTCTCGATGCCGTTGCTTGGAATGTTTCAATTCCAACCAACGGCATCGAGAGGATATGTTTCAATTTGCGAGGGGATATGCATCACATATATGTTTCAATTTGCGATGATTAACTTTACGAAAACAAAAGGGGTATTACTCTGAAGAGCAATTGAATTAGAGATACCTGTCTAGTAACGTGCAGCACCACCTTTCGCCCTGATGACGGCGGTGATTCGTCTCGGCATGGACTCGACAAGACATCGGAAGCGTTGGGAAGCCATACGGATCCACGACCTCTGAATAAGCTCCCACAGTTCACGAAGATTTGATGGAGAGGGGTCAGAGCCTCGAACATCTCTCTCGATGGCATCCCAGATGAGCTCGATGGGATTGAGGTCAGGTAACCTAGCTGGCCAAGGAAGTGAGGTCTCGTCGGTGGAGTGCTCATCCAACCATTCGGATACAATTCGGGAACGATGACACGGTGCATTGCTTTGTTGCAAGATGAGGTCCCCAGTAGGATGTTGAAAACGCACCAACGGGAGCAAATTGTCGTCTAGGATATCCCGGTAACATTGACCTGTGAGAGACGATGTCACACGTACCAGGGGTCCCATTTCAATCCACGTAAACAGTCCCCAGACGAGAATGCCACTCCCACCAGCTTGAAGAGTACCCTGCTGGCAAGAAGGATCCATCGCTTCATGTGGTTTGCGCCGTACTCGTATCCTGCCATCCGCAGGTACCAATGTGAATCTCGACTCATCAGTCCAGGCAACTTTTTTCCACATGTGTAGGGTCCAGTGGCGATTTCCCGTGCCCATGCTAATCTTTCCACCCTGTGATGTGCGGTCAGCAGCGGTACCCTCGTGGGACGAAGGCTTCTGTACCCCATAGCGAGGAGATGGTTCTGGATGGTGTCGCTGCTTACACGTTTATGTGCACCAACGTTAAATTGCAGAGTGATTTCTTGCACTGTAGCTCGTCTATTCGCTGCCACAATGCGAGCTAGCCAACGATCACCCCGCTCATCCACACGCTGTTGTCCACGGCAGTTGGCCCTTGCAGGGATGGTTTTACCGGATTCGATGTACTCACGGTGCACCCGTGACACAGTGGCTCGTGAAAATCCCAGTGCCTGCACGACTTCCGAGATGGAGTGACCCATTCGTCGGGTCCCGACAATTTGTCCCACGATCATATGCGCTTAGATCCTTCGACTTACCCATGCTGCGTCCGACTCGCACTAATTCCTGTCGCATCACTCCTTATATTGTTGGATCGTTGCATACGTCATGTCGTTTCCGTATAAAGAGCTGCCCACAGCGCCAAATTTGCATAGCGCCAGCTGTCTTTAATTCAATTGCTCTTCAGTGTACAGCAGTATGTTATAGAGATGGGCAAACGGATTCTTTTGAAAGAATAAGTTCTTTCGATTTGACTCACTAAAAAGATTATTTCGTTTCGGACGGTGATTCTCCCCGTTTAGAAAACGATTTGTTTCTAGGGAATCGATTCTGAGTTGGATCCTTTCTTTCGGTGATTCTTCCGGTTTAGAGAACCAGTTGTGTCTAGGGTACCGATTCTGACTCTGATCCTTTCGTTCTTTCGGTCGGTGACCCTTCCGGTTTAGAGAACCAGTTGTGTCTAGGGTACCGATTCTGACTCGGATCATTTCGTTCTTTCGGTCGGTGATCCTTCCGGTTTACAGAACCAGTTGTGTCTAGGGTACCGATTCTGACTCGGATCCTTTCGTTCTTTCGGTCGGTGATCCTTCCGGTTTAGAGAACCAGTTGTGTCTAGGGTACCGATTCTGACTCTGATCCTTTCGTTCTTTCGGTCGGTGATCCTTCCGGTTTAGAGAACCAGTTGTGTCTAGGGTACCGATTCTGACTCTGATCCTTTCGTTCTTTCGGTCGGTGATCCTTCCGGTTTAGAGAACCAGTTGTGTCTAGGGTACCGATTCTGACTCGGATCCTTTCGTTCTTTCGGTCGGTGATCCTTCCGGTTTAGAGAACCAGTTGTGTCTAGGGTACCGATTCTGACTCTGATCCTTTCGTTCTTTCGGTCGGTGATCCTTCCGGTTTAGAGAACCAGTTGTGTCTAGGTTACCGATTCTGACTCGGATCCTTTCGTTCTTTCGGTCGGTGATCCTTCCGGTTTAGAGAACTGTTACCGCGAAATATTTCGTATTCCGGTAACATTTAATTTGAAGTATTAGGCAATATGTTAATTTGGCCTTAATATTTTTTAGTCAAAACCTAAGTCTCATTATTAAAAATTCAATTAAAGTCGAGCAGGGACATTTCCTTTTCTCCGAAAATTAGAGCGGGTCTTAAAAGAAGTTCAGGCCATAAAATATTTCGTTCATTCAGTCTTTCATTCGCAGTCCACTGAAGGCGAACTGCCGAAGTTGGTACAGAGGTGTTACGAAAAACCTTTTTATTCCCAAAAGCTCTCAGGCGCACGAAACCCAGGTACAATGCCAAAAGTCCAGGAAAAGCAGCAACAAGCAACAGTCTTCAATTATATTAGAAATAAAGGGAAACAAATTTCGTTAGAAAAACAAAACAAAACGGACTTTAAATAACAACAGTTATTCCTACTTTGAAGAAATAATTGCATATTTCGAGAACACACATACCCGAAATATTCCAAAAAGTTGATTAAGAACAACAAAATAACAAAGAGATAAAAAGTAATATGCTCCCTAATTGTCCAATTATGTTTTATTAATAATAATGGAAAACATGTTAAATCAACAAAGTAAAAAATAGTTTTGTGTTCTTAGTAACGTCTGTGGAGGTCTTGGACGACCACGACTTCATCAATGTTAGGAATTTTTGTTGCATGTTTTTGAACTGCAGCTGTGAAGTAATTTGTTTCTGACCTGTAATCCATTCCCCACAAATGAGAGACACAGATTTAAGAGCTTCTAGTTTCTTTACTTTATGTCTCATGCCCGACTTTAATGAAAACCGAACATGAGGGATTTATAAAGAATCGTTGAGAATTTATTTTTTTCCTGAATCACATTTAAATACATCTGTTGCTCACTTTCATATCATTTACTTAATCTAAAGAATTATCTATAAATGCAAAATTTATTTAAGCTACTATTATGCAGAATACCTATAGATAAGGTAACATTGGACATGGCTAAACCGAGAGAACAAGCTGGATTCAGGAGTGGCTACAGCACAATAGATCATATCCACGTACTGAGAGAACTAATTGAAAGAGCGAGGATATACGATCTTCCATTGTGCATGGCTTTTATCGATTATGAAAAAGCCTTTGATTCGGTGAACCCATCAGCAGTTACAATGGCTCTGAAATCCTGCGGTATTGAAGATGCATACATTAATATTATTAATAACATCTATGAAAATGCAAGTGCAAAGATTCGGCTGTTTGAAAATACAACACACATAAAAATTGGAAAGGGAGTGAGACAAGGTGACACCATATCTCCGAAGCTCTTTAATGTCACATTTGAAAATGTCTTTCAATCACTGAACTGGGAAAACAAAGGGATAAAGATTAATGGAGATTATCTAACCCACCTTCGTTTTGCTGATGACGTAGTCATTTTTGCAACTACCCCATCAGAGCTGTAGGGTATGATCCAGGAACTTACTGACAAGAGTAAAGAAGTGGGATTAAAAATGAACTTTCAGAAGACAAAAGTGATGTTCAATGCTTTTACAAGAAATGAAGATTTATCGATTGATGAAAAAAGCTGGAGATAACAGACACGTACGTTTATCTTGGACAGCAGATATCAAGTGAGGGTCACATTGATGAAGAAATTAATCGGCGTACAAAACTTGCCTGGAGAGCTTTTGGAAGAAACAGCATAATTTTCTAGAACAATATGCCATTATGTCTTAAAAGAAAAGTGTTTGATCAATGCATCCTTCCAGTGCTTACGTATGGTGCAGAGACGTGGACTTTAACTAAACGAGACATACAAAGGCTGCAGACAACTCAAAGTAGCATGGAGAGGTTCATGCTTGGTGTAACCAGGAGAGATAAGAAGAGGAACTCGTGGATCCGAAAAATGACAAGAGTGGAAGACATCATGATCAGAGTTAAATCCCTGAAATGGCAATGGGCTGGACATACTGCTAGAAGGACACACCATCGATGGACAGCCGAAATTTTAGATTGGATTCCAAGGGACAGGAAAAGACCCAGAAGAATACCACATGGGAGATGGGTGGATGAAATTCGAAAGCATGCGGGAGTGTCATGGAGGAGACTGGCACAAGACAGACCGTTGTGGAGGAAACTTGGGGAGACCTTCGTCCAGCAGTGGATTGATAATGGTTAACAATGATGATGATGATGACATAGGAAAGGAGCACTATAAACGACTTCCTGGGTTAAAAAACCAAAGAACATCAAGTTAAGATATTTCTCACAGATATACTATTCAAACTAAATTTCATGTGGATCCAAGAGATAAAATCTCATAATAAGTACTTATAAATAATAGCAATATTTTTTCTCATCTTTCATGCAGAACTGTCAAAACATCTTTGCGGATGAGAGTCTGCCCCGGAAGAAACCACCCGGAGCAGGTTTGATAAGTTTATTTAGACTCATCCTATCAGGGCGCACTATGAAGGGACCCATATATATGTATAAGTGATTCTTTGAAAATAATAGAAAATAAAAAATAAATAAAACAAGTAACAATGGAAGAAAGTGAAAGTACGAAAACAATATAGCCACAGGAAGAGAAACATTTTTCAACACATGAAAAAAAAATTTGACTCTGGATCCTACTATGAATTTGTGACCTATTCAATGTTATTTTATTAAGAATATCTTAACTTTTTTTTTTATAAACTGTTGGTTTTTATGCTATCAATTTTTTTATTTTATTTGCACCCTATTTCCTATTTTCAAATTTTAGAACTCTTTTTGAAAATTGCATTTTATTGCTAATTTTATTTGCTCCGGATATTTCTGATTAAATGACATTAACTTTTTATTTTTCCAGAGATTTTATTTTGTAAATGCTATTAGATAATGAATTGCATCACTTTTTAAATTACTATATTTTAAAGGTACATGATATAAGATTTGCTTACTGTCAAAACCCTCCTTTAAATGTAAGTTCTTTAGCCATATACAAACGTTTATTGCAAAATCACATTCAGCAAAAATGTGTTCAGTGTCCTCCAAGAGACCACAATGTTTACAATACGGATCATCTGATAGATGCGTTTTATGTAATCATTTACGATTAGGAATAATGTTGTGTGAAATTTAGAAATTTAGATCGCGGATGTGTGTAATTAATTAAAAAAGTGTGATTTTGTAATGGCCCAAAGGAAGTTTGGGCCATTACAAAATCACACTAATATCAAGTGCAGTTGTGTAGAAACAACATATACTCTTAGATTATAAAGCAATCGTCAAATCGTAATGAAACTTAGCAAGTGCATTATGAAGGCAGAGGTAAAGAAGCGTTTACAGTGTCACAGCAGCAGGACTCTTTATTTCAGAATAGTATAACTAGTACAGTTAAGTATCTCATAAAGCCACCCAGGATGGAATACCCACTGATATACAGCTTAAAACGTAGCAAGTGTATTATGAAGGTAGAGGTGAAGAAGTGTTTACAATGTCACAGCAGCAGGACTCTTTATTTCAGAACAGCATAACTGGTACAGGTAAATATCTTCTAAAGCCACATCTGGATGGTATACCCTCTGATATACAGCTTGGTATGGAGTCAAACAGAAATATTGTGTTTTCCTGTGATAGATTGTTCCAAGAGTCCTGTAATTGCTGTACAATGTCCTTAATATTCCGTGATAGCCACAGTTTCCGTCCCAGCATATCCTAGGCATGTTAGTTTGGAGAAAAGTCCCGTGACCTGCATCACCAATGGCATATTGAAATACTTCAAAGATGCTGCTGGGAGAGGCCAGCCATTTTCTTGCTGGAAAATGCTCCCTGGTAGATGCGACATGAAAGGAAAGACAATGGGTCTCAGGATTTCTTGAACGTATCGCTCTGTTATGAACGGCTACCATAGAAGATTCCTCACACCATACCTTAACTTGTGGTAGAGGTCTGCCAGTCCATAGCTGAGTCCGGATTAGCTGTGTGCCCAGACCTCCTCCATATGCGAATGCGGTGGTCATCCGCTCCAAGGCAAAAGCGTAATTCGTCCCTCAAAACGATGCGAAGCCAATAAGAAGCCGACCATGATTTGGGAGCGCGACACCTCACCAGACGCAGTGGCCACGGCGTAGGGTGGTTAATGGAGGACGTCGGAAGAGGCGATGAGTACTGCCTCTGCATACTGTCTCGCAATAGTGCACGATGATACGGGATGCTTCGTAGTGGCCGCTACATTTCGCTATGTGATGGACTGAGGGGCCATCGGAGGGGAATGGGCTTGTCGAACTATGAGACGATCCTCTCACCCAGTTTTCCACCTGGGCCAAAGAGAATCTTTTCGGCCTGTATGCGCGCCTTCACACGCCTGCTGCAGCATAACTGCGTCTCAGATGTTGTATGATTCATTGAAAATGACGGACCAGTCTACTTCCAACAGCCCCATAGCGCGCCGTCTCGAATGCGCTCAGTTTTTCTTAGTGTCTTCTAGGTAGTCGTTGATGTATGATTAGCGGCAACTGAAGTGAATTCACTCGATAACCTGGCCAGAATGTTTAAAGACAGCGTCTGACAACCCTTATTGCCCACTTGGTGGGATATTCAGATGTTTTCTGGAAACGACTTGGGAGCTCATTGGCCGTGAAACTTTAGCAATTTGTACGTCTATCCAACTGGTTTTTACGTACAGGTCCGCACGGTCCGCGGGTGATTTTAAAGGGATTCACCGGTTTTTTAGTCTAAGAGTGTATTTAAGGACGGAGAATAACAACACACAGCAGCAAGTGCGGCACCAATCATCCATTAATGTGCCTTTGGTGAACCAGAGCATCATGTGGCAGCGAGGTGGGGTACTGGTGTTGGAGCGGAAGGAGTTGAGAAGACATTGCGTTCAGTGTGAAAACCGTAACGAGAAGCAATCAAAATTGGCAATCAGTGAGTGTTCACTGGTTGCGACCACTCTATGCAAGATGAGTTACACCTGATACTAGCGAAACTAGGAAGAGGGCATAGCTTATGGGCTAAAGGAGCATATATATATATACCAGTAACATCACAGCCTCTCCTTGACAAATGTCAACCCCGCCTTCTCGTGGTGCATCCTGTTCCTACTAAAGGGGCTCTGACGACCGCCAATAGCGGTATAACTATACCATCGGGATTAGAGGAAATTCTATCCCACACTCACCAACCCGCTTGGCCAGCGTGGTGAGTTATGGCCAAACCCCTCCAAAATGACTCCACAACTTAAATCTTGGCCCTCAGTCTCCGGCAGCTGGAATGTACCTGGCCAAGGCAGCGGCCAGTGCGACATGAAGGCAGAGGGTGCTAAGAATCCCCTGAGGACCGGACTAGGCTGCCATCTGATGCTGACCTTGGCAACGTACAATGGACGCTCCCTATCTTCTGATTCAAGGCTTCTTGAATTGGAAGAGGAACTACAAAGGATCAAGTGGGACATCGTGGGGCTAAGTGAGGTAAGGAGAAAAGGAGAAGATCTCATCGAACTGAAAAGTGGACATCTCTTCTACTATCGTGGGACAGATACTGGCAGAACTAGTGGTGTTGGATTTAAAATAAACAAGAAACTGAAGGATAAAGTTGTAGAAGTTGAAAGTTCCTCTGACAGAGCTGCACAGCTTGTTTTCCAACTCTCGAAAAGATACCAGGCTCAGATTGTTCAAACTTATGCACCCACCACAAGTCATCCTGAAGAAGAAATTGAAGAATTTTATTAGGAAATTTGTCATCTAAATAATAAAGGTAAGCAACACTTGAAAATAATTATGATAGATTTCAATGCAAAAATAGGGCAACGGCAACAGAATGAAACTTCAGTAGATAAATTCGGTCACGGCAACAGAAACCAGCGTGGAAATACTCTCGTTGAGTTTGCAGAGGCAGAAGGGTTTTTCATCTTGAACTCCTTCTTCAAGAAAAAGCCACACAGGAAATGGACATGGAGACATCCAAATGGGACGACAAGTGAAATTGATTTTATTATGTGTAACAAAAAATTCGTCATAGAAGACTGCAGTGTGCTAAACAAGTTCAACACAGGTAGTGACCATAGATTGGTGAGATGTAAGATGCACCTCAACACTAAACTTGAACGTGGCAAGCTCATAAGACAAACAAAATCTATTGACATAACCAACCTTAAAAAACACCATAATACCTTCAAGTTGGAACTGAAGAACAGGTTCTCTGCTTTAGAAGGCCTAACATCGGAAGAAGTGGACATCTCTGAAGTTAACAGAAAAGTAACCAAAGCTCTTATGGAAACAGCAACAAAATTAGCTAGGTCTAAGAACAAGTTGCATGTAAATAAATTATCAGGAAAAACGAAAATGTTGATGCAAAAAAGAAGAGAGATGAGGACAACTAAAGAAGATGTGACTTCCAAAGTGGAATATATAGAGCTATGCAAGACAGTACGAAAAAATATCACTGAAGACGTAAGAAAATTCAACTGTGAACTAGTGAGGAAAGCAATTGAAAACAACCAAAGCCTAAAGATAGCAAAGGGACATCTCAGTAAGGGAAGAAAACAGATTATGGCACTGAGAAAAGAAGATGGTTCTGTAACAAGGAATAGAGGCGAAATTTTGACAAGAGTGAAAGATTTCTGCTCCAAATTATATGAAAGGGATGATACATGCACTCCAGACATCATGAAAGATACCAGTACCAGAGTTCCTCCAGTCCTTCCAGCAGAAGTTGCACATGCAATCAAGAACATGAAGCGGGGAAAAGCTCCAGGAGAAGATGGAATTACTGTAGACATCATACAAGAAGCAAGTGGAGAAATCGAAACAGTACTCGCCCAAATTTTCACTCGATGCCTTAATGAAGGAAAGATTCCTGATGATTGGAACACTGCTACATAAGAAAGGTGACATTGAGGATCTCGGAAACTACAGACCTATCAGCCTCCTATCAGTAGTTTATAAAATCTTCACTAAAGTTCTTTCACACCGCTTGAAGGTAACACTGGACATGGCTCAACCGAGAGAACAAGCTGGATTCAGGAGTGGCTACAGCACAATAGATCATATCCATGTGCTGAGAGAACTAATTGAAAGAGCGAGGGAATATGAACTTCCATTGTGCATGGCTTTTATCGATTATGAAAAAGCCTTTGATTCGGTGAAACCATCAGCAGTTACAATGGCTCTGAAATCCTGCTGTATTGAAGATGCATACATTAATATTATTAATAACATCTATGAAAATGCAAGTGCAAAGATTCGGCTGTTTGAAAATACAACACACTTAAAAATTGGAAAGGGAGTGAGACAAGGTGACACCATATCTCCGAAGCTCTTTAATGCCACATTGGAGGGTGTTTTTCAGTCACTGAGCTGGGAAAACAAGGGGATAAAGATTAATGGAGATTATCTAACCCACCTTCGTTTTGCTGATGACGTAGTCATTTTTGCAACTAGCCCATCAGAGCTGCAGAGTATGATCCAGCAACTTGCTGACAAGAGTAAAGAAGTGGGATTAAAAATGAACTTTCAGAAGACAAAAGTGATGTTCAATGCTTTTACAAGAAATGAAGATTTATCGATTGATGGAGAAAAGCTGGAGATAACAGACACGTACCTTTATCTTGGACAGCAGATATCAAGTGAGGGTCACATTGATGAAGAAATTAATCGGCGTACAAAACTTGCCTGGAGAGCTTTTGGAAGAAACAGCATAATTTTCTAGAACAATATGCCATTATGTCTTAAAAGAAAAGTGTTTGATCAATGCATCCTTCCAGTGCTTACGTATGGTGCAGAGACGTGGACTTTAACTAAACGAGACATACAAAGGCTGCAGACAACTCAAAGTAGCGTGGAGAGGTTCATGCTTGGTGTAACCAGGAGAGATAAGAAGAGGAACTCGTGGATCCGAAAAATGACAAGAGTGGAAGACATCATGATCAGAGTTAAATCCCTGAAATGGCAATGGGCTGGACATACTGCCAAAAGGACAGATCATCGATGGACAGCCGAAATTTTAGATTGGATTCCAAGGGACAGGAAAAGACCCAGAAGAAGACCACATGGGAGATGGGTGGATGAAATTCGAAAGTATGCAGGGGTGACATGGAGGAGACTGGCACAATACAGACCGTTGTGGAGGAAACTTGGGGAGACCTTCGTCCAGCAGTGGATTGATAATGGTTGACAATGATGATGATGATGATATACCAGGTTGGTGGTTTACTTGAGAGCGACGTTATGGACATAATAGCGAAAACCAAGAATTTATCGGCGTTTACGAAAGGCCAAGTTGTGGACGTACCAAGGTTTGATACTTGTATTTAGAAAAAAGCACACTTGCGGACTGTTCGAGAGCCTCCGTGGTTAAACTGTACCAGGAGTGGTGCAAAATGGTTAAATAATCAACCAACCGGCGACACAACTGTAAAGGGCGGTGAAAGATGGATTCCAGAGATGAACAACGGGTGCGTAGCCTTGTACAGAGCAATACTAGTACAATATAGATCAACAATACAATAGGACTCAATGCAACAATACAATAGGATTCAATACTACAATAAAATATGACTCAATACAACAATACAATAGGACTCAATACAGCAATACAATAGGACCCAATTAATCAACCAGAAACAGAATCCCGCGCGATTATACGTCGCACGCCGGCACGGATGGGCTACAAAAGCAGATGCCATGATGTGCTACAAATGCAGAGTAGAAGCAGGTAGGTGTGCTTTTCCTATGAGTCACAACATGTATTCCATTCTGCCGATGAGAGAGACCTTAGTTCGCATCAAGATCATGAGTCTCTGGATCCTTCATGCGTGTCATCGAGTATGTAGGCTGAAAAGGGTTGTTGTAAGATATGAAGCGTTCTTAGCTGACATGAATTGGGAGCCCTGGTGCATATAAACCAAACTATAAACGCTGTCTACTATCAGGGACTGTTAGCTGATTTGTAAATCCACAATGTTGTACCTCCACCCAGAGAGGGAATGTGGTTATACAGGACCATATCGCCCCATGACATCGGGCATGCCTCGTGCAGGAACGGTTCGACGAACACAGTGATGATAAAAGACATCTCTAATAGTCCCCAAAATCTCTTGACCTTAACCCAGTTGAATATCTGTGTGATGTTGTGTAACGAAAGTGGAGGAAGTTGGACACACAACCCAGCCATGTACCAGAAATGTACACCGCAATAAAAGAAACTTAGTCACAGGTCTTCACACAATTATGCAAGCACCTTGTGGAGTCGATGCGACGTAGATGCGCGGCCGTTGTGCGGGCGAGAGGAGGATTCACGAAATATTTGGCTGGTCGGTCTAACTTAGAGATCACTCAGTGTAAGTGAAAAGTTTATTTAAACGGAAGTTTAAGAAAGTTAGAATACGTCACACCGACTGAAAAAACACTCGACGTTCTGCGTTATGACGATTACACTGAAACTCTCTGTCCTCGTAATCACTACCCTCTCCTTCAAAACTTATAAATGCGTCTTCAAGGGGTTCAGGTGTTATTCGCACTAGTGTAACTGGCCCATGAGCAATAGTCCCATTTTTATTTTTAGTGGTGTATTCTTGCGTATTAAAACAGCAAAAGTAACAGTCATTTCTACGTTTTTTGGTTTCCTCCAGGTCACTACCATGCGTACACCAGACAGTCCTTTTACTGGCTTACATTTGACAGAAGAGGACTTTGCTCTCTGATTTGTTTCTCTAATATATCTCATACATTCTCAATGGGGTTCAGATCCGGGCTTTGCGGTGGCCAGGGAAGATAGTGGAAGAGTCTGTCATGCTTGCTTAAGCACTTCTGAACTCATCTTACGCGATGGACAGTACCATTGTCGTCCTTGAAACAGCAATCACCTGCTGGATAAAAAAACAATACTGCAGGATGGACTTGATCGGCGATAATAATGCTCAGATAATACTCGGAGGAAACCTGACCTTCCAGCAATATCACGGTGCCCGTTTTATACAAACAGAACGTGTCCTAAAACATGTCACCTCTTCTTGAACCTTGAGTTCTGTTTACAAGGCGAGCTGGGTCCTTGTTGTTGACTTGTGCATTTCAAGAGGACGAAGTCATACAGTCCCCCGCTAAAGCTTTAATGAAAGGTATGACGTATATTCTAATATAATTTTCATTTTCAGTTCTTTTTCCTATGTAAATTTGAGTTTGTTCTCTTTTACAGTTTCCAAACTTAACGTGATGTCTTCTCTCTCACATGAATGAGATTGGCAGTACTTCTGAGGTTAGAGTGAGTGACGTATGCATGTGATAAGAACGATAGATAAAAAGGACGATACAGCAGTTGCTTAGGGTATGTGTGTGTGTGGTGATGATCGATCGCTGTTAAGATAGATGTGAAGTTTACAACTTGTAGTGCTATATTCTGGAGTTCATCAAATATTGCTGAACCAATAAAAAGTTACCGTAAGTTTGACTTCTGCATATGTTTCGTCTGACCGTCAAATCTTAATTCCGTGCAACTATTGCATCGTATTCTCATTTAGTTCAACATTTCCTTAGTCATGGCTTTAGACACAGCGTAACACCAATCTCTCACACGAAAAATGGTTACGTTAAAAATTACTGCATTACTGCAGAACAACGTATTAGGTTGATGCATAAGTTCATGCCTTTTTTTTTCAGCGCACTACAGGAATGTATTACATCTGAAGGGGAAACGAAATCAATCAACTATATATAATATATCTTCCTCTCCATTGTTTATGATAGTGTCCCAACTTCTGAATATGTCTACAATGCTATTCTTGAAAATAAACCGCGCAGGTTTTGCTGCGAAGATATCATCAAGGAAATTCTAGAAATCAACATCATTGTTGAACGTTCTGCCACGGAATGGATTCGACCGAGATCGGAACAGGTGATAGTCTGAAGTGCGACATCTGGCTGTGGAAGGATCTCCCATTTCATGTCCTGAATGACCATTTTGGTCATGTTTGCACTGTGAGGACGTGCGTTATCATGTTAGATAAGGACACCATGGCTCCGATGTGGCCGTTTATGCTGAATTGCTCCCTCCACACGGACGGCGGATTTGCTCACAATAGAGTACAGTGTTGATGGTCCGATTCGTCGGCAGCATTTCCCAGTGAATAATGCCTTCCATGTCTCACCAGACACACAACATGATCATCGCAGGATGAAGGTCATGTTTTGGACGTGGTGTTGGCATCTTGTTTGGGTTTAAACATTCCCTCCGATGCCTGAAATTCATGTACAGGCACCACTTTTCATCTCCAGTAACAGAAAGGGTATGTGTTGCTGAGAACATTCGGGATAACGAGTGAGCAAGGAACCACATATGGCAACATGCTGATTCTTGTTGTCCTCGGTGAGAGTGTGAGGCGCCTAAGACCCCAATTTCTTGACCTTTTTTATACGTTCCCAGTGTCGCACCACGGTGGTCTGATCACAGTCCATCTCAGTGGCCAATTCGCGTGTGGTTTGACGCGGATCCAAGTGGATGAGATGGTTCAAACGATCCTCGTCAAAGTGAGATGAACGACCTGAGCGTGGAGAGTCGTTGAGGTCAAAATTGCCACCTCGGAACAGTTGAAACCATTTGCGGGCTGCCATCGGAGCAATAGCATCATCCCTATACACAGCCCAAATTTGTCGAGTGGCCTCGGCGGCTGTGGATCCTTTGTTAAACTCGTAGAGGAGCAGGTGTCGGAAATGCTCATTCCTCTCTACTTGACACTCCATGCTTCCGGAACTAAAAACCAAAAAAAACAAAAAAAAAAAAAACATTAGCCACAATCACACAAAGCAATATGATTTAGATACACGATATTACTGGCTACAATTTGATATACAATTGGTCCTCTGCACCGTCACTACTGACCAGCGAAACACTCGTGAAATAAAACGGCATGCACTTATGCATCACTCCAATACAATAAATATTGCTTGATTTAGGTGAGTAAAAAGAAAGGAAAAAGATCTGTTGTTTAAGAGCATCTGTGCCTTTGAAAGGAATGAAGTTTCTCAGAATCTGTTGCCTTAGCTCACTGACTGATGATCAAAGTGAGAGAATGTCACTACATTCGCATCTACGGGCAAACATTTTAACTCTTTAAGAGGCCGATGCACCTGAACGAGATGGTGCCCAAAATTTTCTGTTCTTCTCAAAGAGAAATATTTACATAGCGGCACGATTTCACGAAAGCTGCGGGAAAATATTTCCTTTCCTTCTCCCATCACAGCAGTGCCAACCATAAACCTGTCACGTGTAGTAAGCAGTCGATTTTACTCCCTTATTCTCTGCTTTATGATCCCAGTAATATCGGAAATGTCTAATTCCCCTGACACGAACACATGCCGCTGGGTATAAAGAACACATGCCGTTCTGCTCTTTCTTGGGTTAGTCCTCCAGCGGAAAAACTGTGAATTATTTCAGGAGGACAATGTTCCTATCTTTACTGCAGTTAATGGCATACAGTAAAAGCAGATAATTTCCGATAGGATTTTTCGAATCCGAGAGGCACTTGCAAACAGCATTACTCACTAACACCACCTAGCGCCAGCATTGTGAACTATAAAAACGCAAAAGTACATGCAAAGTGTAATACGAGGTAAATGGTATCTGGTGTTAAAAGAAATTTTTATATCGAATGTTTAAAAGCAGAGATATCGAGAAAAACAGATTAAAGGTATACGTCCCTAGTGGCGAAATTTCACATTATTTTGGGGTAAGAAACGATAGAATGTATCCGTAATTAGCTAGTACTATTTGACAGAAAAAATATTTTTTCTATCGGATTTTTAGACGTTCAGATATTGCTGTAAACATGCTGTAAATGGAAACTTGAAATTATGCCCTGTAACGTTGAAATTATGCCCTGTAACTTGTCCTTTAAAATAATTTTAAATTATAGGTGGGACATTTTGCACCAGAAACGCTCTCCGATAAAGAAAGAATTTTTCAAGTCGGACTGTTAGAAGCAGAGATACGGAGAAAAAAAAATACGCTTCTACAGCCCTTGGCGGGAAATCTATACATTATTTTAACCAGAAGGTATTCGCAAAAGATTTCTCGCGGCGAGCGGTATCTGATCACAAAATAATGTTTTCAATCGAGTTCTCAGAAGCGCAGGTATTGCTGCGAATATCAGAAACAGAAATACACCTTACGGCCCAAGCGGCAAACCCGTTTATTTCCAAAAACCGGAAATGATATGGAAAACGTTTCTCACTAGCAGCTCTATCAGATGCAAAAAGAATATTTCATACCAACATTTTAGGAGCAATGATATCAGGGAAATTGAAGTTTACTTTGAAGCCCCTGAAGGTGGCGGGGCTTAAAGGTAAACTTCAAAACTGTGCATTACAAATTGAAAAAGAAACTGTTCCCAAGATAGTCTTCGTTGCATAAATTTTTGCAGAATAAGTTCATGAGATTATTGGATTTGAAGATCTCTCCCTCTACTCTTAACAACTTGCAATTATTCCACTATCATCATAACCAGCATTTTGAACCAAATAGGCATGGGATTCTGTCGATTAAACAACTATTTCATTTTAACATTGGTAAATTTATGTTTAAAAGGATAAAAAATTATTTGTATTCATATGTAATAGATTCAAACTTCATTACTCATATTTATAAGACAAGGAAAAAGGCATTATTGCGCCCTATTCTACCAAAGACACAGATGTCAAAGCAAGGTATTAACTGCATTGGTCCTTAGCACTGGAATGGGTTGCCTGTGGAGTTAATTGATATTAATAATTTAACATTATTTAAAAAAAAAACTAAAAATATACTTGATTAATAACTAAAAAAAAACAAAAAAAAAACCGAACATTTTCCCCTTACTGCGTTCACACGACAAGTGCTTCACTCATTTGTTCATTTTTGGGGATTCAGGGCACGTCAGGTCTCTGTGAGGCCTTTTCCCTGTTTTCCCTTGCTGCTATTAATTCTTAATTGCACATAGATATTCCTGTTTCAAGATGTTATAATGTAACAGCATAAATATTGAAATAAATAAATAAAATAAAAGATATGGTATCGAAGCGCAGAAAGAATTTTCATAAGCGGATATTTAGAAGCAATAATATGAAATAAAATGTTCTTTGAATTCGATATCATCTACATTTATAGGCAATGTTATACGTCGGAAAAATTGAAAAGCAAGGACCATCGTTCTCACATTTCACTTTCCCCTACGCAAAAAGAATTTTTCAAATAGTTGTATAGATATTGTGCCCACAGGCGGAAAAGATGCCATAAGCACGTATTTTTTATTACAAAAGATGTGCTAATGAGTGCAGATAGAATAACAGTTTGTTTGTATTTGCTACCTTACTGCTTTTGCTTAGTGTTGAAAATGTGACCTATTCTTATGAAAAAGTTACCTATCTCTCAACGTCAGGGATTGGCGTAATCCGTGCATTTAAAATTCGATTTCTGAATTATATCTATGTAGATCGTACATAGCATAACAGCATTAAAATTATAAACTGTTTAATTAAAAAGCTAGGTTCTGTTGCAGACATAAGCTGCTGGCATAGGCGCCGACTATGGGGGAGGAGGCAAGGTAAATCTTGCCCCTCCAATAATTTTACTGGGGGGCAATGCCCAAATAATATTTTTCGTTCTGTTTAATTGAATAATAGATTGGCCTCATAAGAGGCCAAAGCGATTTATTTCAAAAAAATCAAAAAATTACAAAATAAGTAAAAACTTTTTTCTCATATTCAGCATAGCTCATTTCATAAGAAAATTGACTGCCAGCCCCGTATTGTGTTTGACATGTTCTTGTAATATGTGGTAAATGTTTAAAACAAATATCAGAAATAAAATAAATAAAAATACAGAAACGTATAATCTCTAACTTCTTTTTTTATCTATGCATTTTTGCGCTTATTGTTCTTTGTTTGAGTAATCCCGCTAATTTCTCATTTTTTATGAACGTTTGGAAATAAAATCTCCTGGATATTTTTATAAAACCACAGGCTAAATTTCATTAAAAATATTAATATTCAGCAAAAGAATATTTCTGTTACCTTGTTCATTTGCTGATGAGTAATTGCCATTGCTTTTTAAAATATACCTCTAAACTCGTTGTTTATTTTTTTGTCTGTTTATTTTTTAATTTTCCCGGGACAATCGTGCCCCTCTCACGTGTGATCTCTTCACGCCTTCCCCACCCCCTGCAATAATTTGGGGAAATCGGCGTCCCTGGTGGTTGGTATGACTGTGATAAAATTATTATTATTATTATTATTATTATTATTAATGCAAAATGATCGGGAAAGTCATTTCAAATTTCTTAGATGTTCTACTTTCTAAAATGAGGAGTGAAAAATCTCTGATTTACAAATCCTGGCAACCAATATATCATTTGATGATCAGCATGAAGAAGAAATCAGAGAAGCAGCATTAAATGTTTTCCTTACTTCTAATAAAACAAAAATCGTTAACACGAGTTTTTCCACCTGAAAAATTCTTTTTGTCGCTTTCGAAAGTTTTCGTAAATGGAGCCGAACTATTTTCTGTTTTTATGTTGCAGGGACATCCTGCGAAACTAATCTAGAAGACGCAGTACTTCGAACGTTACGCTGAATGGCGACATATGTCATCATCATCTCTGATTTGTGAACCGATCAAGAAAAGAAAAAAAAAGTAGAAGGAAGAAAAGTAGAAAGAAGAAACAACTGGAAATGGAAAAATCAGAAGAACAAAAAGCGAAAAAAGCATTGCCGAAGAAAGTACGAAGCTCGCCTTTGTCAAGACATCGATCATTTTAAATCTGTCGATCCGCGGAAAACGCTGGAGCTCTGCTTTCGTTAGATGATCTGTCTGCGCGAAGAAACCCCAGCAGATTCCTTTACTCGCCGCGTCAATCTGGCAATGCCCCCACCGAAGAAGAACAAGAGAGCGACGAGCAGCAGAATCAGAGCTAATGACGTCACTTCCGTCCAGGACCTGGCTTTTGCCTGGTGGTGTTCCTCGTAGCTCGGCACTCTTTTTGTTCTACACGGTAGTAAACATTTCGTAAGCGTGGCGGCGCCCGTGCCTGTATCTCGTGCCTCGTGCTTGACTGTGTTGACGTGACTATTTTTGTTTGCCCGGCAGTTTTGGAATGTGTGCATGGTGCGTGGTCTTGTGGATGTAGTGAAACAGTGTCGGTATTTTGTCAGACCTGGAGTTGTCATGCCAATCACGTCGAATCAAGATTCGCCCCCGAAAGAAGTGCAGTCTTACACGGCTTCATTTCTCAACAACAGGGGTAAACGACTTTTCTGTAAATACTGGGAGCCAGCTGAGAAACCCAGGTAATAAGCATTGTGTATTGTGTTTCCCAAGGTTAAGCGTAATTTCCTAAAACTAACAAGGAAAGTTCGTACTTAAAACTGCGCAGTTTTTCCTTTCGGGTTGTTATCATGTTTATTGTATGTAATAAGGTGTTCGCTCTTTGTAAAAAAGCAATACAAGTTACATTCATTAAAATTACAGGGCTGTAAATATTGCTACAAATATGAACTGGATCACAATTAAAGTTAAAGTACTTTATCATTATGTTTCAGTCATATCCCTGAATACTGTAAATTATCCATAGCTAGGAAACCAGATATGTGTTTGTGAGCATAATTTCCAGAACGGGAGGGAAAATATCGCATTCAAAACTACGCAGTTTTCTTCCAAATTGTTATTGTGTGATTTTTACTTTTAGCAAAAAGTTATACACATTTTATATATCAAATTCACAGCATTTTAAGAGGTACTTAATAAAATATGTTCTTAATAATCCAGCTGCACTCAATCACAATTCAATTTTGGGTAGCTAGTGTTTTTTTGTTTTTTTTTAATTTTCTTTGTGTATAGAGCAGTATGACATTCGCTTTTAGTGCAGAGTGATTTTAATCTGATTTGGAATCAGAGGTGTTTAAGTGGTACAAATATTCCTAAAAAGTTGAACTAGACCCCAATTAAATTTTGGGTAGTTCTTGCCATCGTGTTTTGACGAAAGTATCTTGTCATGCTGCACCACTGTCTTTTCTTTTTTCTTTTCTTTTTCTTTTCTTTTTCTTTCTTTTTTTTTTTTTTTGTTTCATGTGGATGAAAAAACTACCAGAGGAATGTTTCAGTTTGTAATGCGCCGTAAAAGGTATATATAAAGTAGAGAACTGTTATTTTGATATCCTTTTTCTAAATTGCATTTTAATTATGTTAAAGAATGATCTAAATAAGTGAAAGTCACAAGAATAGGTGCTTGCACGAAGAAAAAATATTGCATGCGATATAAAATGTTTCTTTAACTCTAAGAAAGAGGTTTATGGAGTATCGGTAGCTGCAATGCTGAAAACAAGACAAAAAAAAAAAAAAAAAAAGAATGAACCCTTTTGCGACAGTTTTCCAATTTAGTTGTGAAAAAATTATACAGTAAAACGCTGACTATCCGGCAACTCACTTATCCGTGGAGTCGGATTAACCGTGGTTCTTTGTAGTTCTTGTAAATCTTATTTATTTATTTAATTTTATATGGAAGTGGATTCGTAAAATTACTAATATATTAAATAACACTGCATCATCTTTCTAGCAGAACTTATTTGTAAAATAACTGCATATATTAAATAACACTGCATCATCGTTCTAGCAGAACTTTTTGTCATCTGTTTTGATTTCCTGTGCTGCCGCCAGAGCGCGCAGTCAAGTGTATTACGAATTTAATCTAGCCTCTTTTGTCTGTTAAACATTATAAATGTTTCTCCCGACAAGGACGATGGTGAACAACTACAACCAGCTTACGAAGTAAGTTGTAATGAAGCCCTAACAGCTACAGAAACATTTCTTAAATTCGTGGAAAGTCAAGCTGATGTTGATTACATTGCATTTTTAGAAATTTGTGGACGCATAAGAAAAAAACAAACTAAAATAATGCTTCAAAGAAAACAAACAACAATCACAGACTTTCTATCTAAATTAGTTTTTAAATGCTCAGTTTTGTATTTATTTACTAAACAAATATTTATCTAATGATTTATAGGTTTTTAATAAAACGTAATTTGGATTAACCATGTTTTTCAATTATCCGGACTCTATCATCCCTAGTTACAACAGATAGTTGACGTTTTACTGTAATTTGAAATTAAGCAGTGAACTCCATTGAAAGTTTTTAGTCCCATGATGTTTCTCAGAAAAAGTTGACCTTCCGTCTTCCAGTTCTGTTTGAGAATAGTAACAATTTCACAGTATTCGAAGTGGGACGGGGTACCAATACGTCTTTGCCTAAGGCCTCAGTGGGCCCTTAGGCTGAGATATTTGAGTCGGCCCTTATATTAAGACATCTGCGTGGGCTTAAAAGATCTGAGTGGGCCCCCAAATAACTTATATAACTGGGAATCATTATAAAGTTTGTTAAAACATGAAACTGTAGCAATATACTTGTGATAATTAATACGTAGCGCATTCTTCAAACTAATAAATTATCTGCAGAGTTTTCGTTATAAGGCATTGAATTTTCCTATTGTTCTTATAACAACGTGAGTTAAAAGGTTACGGTTCCTAGATTTTGTCTCAGGTTTTCTAACGATTTAGCATTGCACGTTTTTCTTAGCGCATCTGTTTTGCTATGCAATATGAAGCCACAGGGGACTTCGACCGTTAACGGTTTCAAGTGCAAATTGGGAGGTGTGGGTGGATGGTAGTGAAAAAGTTGAAAATGTGCCTCGCCGACCCCGCTGTACACCAGGGCTTTAGCTGTACACAGCGACTTGAAACTTTATCTTTACTGAGTCACTGCCTTGAAATCTGTTCGTCTTTTTGCTTCTGACGAAGTTGAAATCACATGAGACAAAACAAGTAAAACTACTGTATTTCGTAAAGCTCCCTGTCTCTGCCCCCCTCTATCTGCCCCCCTCTCTCTCCTCTTCCCTCACCCCTCTCTCTCTCTCTTATTTGCCCAAGCATACCCCCTGGGCCCTCGGTAATTCCTATAGACCACCAACCTGATACCGTTCCGGTTTTTGAAAAAAAATATGGACAAAGGCATGGCAGTTCAAAAGCCAGAAACGAGTACCCAGCTAGTCCAGTCCTCTCTTGTCCATAAAATAAAATAATAATATAGTTCGAAATGGAAAATTATGAAGTGCAGTTTATGTAACTTTTTCTGTTACCTCTGAAAAGGATTATTCTAAGCAATACTACTACAAGATTAAAAAAAGAAAAAGGGGAAAGAAATTAGTGTTATTTCTAAATTAAAAAGGGGAGAAATAATTAAAAGAAGACTGTCAAATTTCTGAAACTGGATGTATAGTCTAACGCATATATCATATCGCAAAACTGAGAGGTAAATCATTATTGTACATCTATGCACACATACAGTAAGTACTAGTGTTGTGTTCCTTAACGCAGAGCAGAAAAGCGTCACTCCATCTGTCACTGTTAAATGTTGGCCGCATGCAAAATCTACTCCAGTAATTTTTATAGAAAACAACAACTAGAAGTGCAGGAAAGAACATGGATAAGGACGAAAATAACGGAAACTTTAATACATTAGCTAATCAATGCTTTGCTTTTTTATGCTTTCCAACCGAAGGTTGAAGAAGAGTCTATGCTCCAGCTTCGTCCGTCCGTCTGTCTGTCTGTCCGCACTATAACTCGCTTAAAAATGGTTCGATTTTGATGAAATATTAGCATGTGGTAGGGAACAATTGGAGATGAACCCTGTTGAAAATGTAAGAAATGGAGTCAAAGGTCAGGGCATAGGAGCGGGATCCATTCCATCACCCTTATGCGTCATAACTTAAGTAAAAATGCTTTGATTGCGACAAAACTTTATCATGTTGTTCCAGATATACTGAACCGGTTCTGATATCATCGAAATGGAGTCAAAGGTCAGAACACAGGAGCGAAATTTATTCCACAGCGATTATCCAGGGTCGTACTGATATCCCCCGCAACCCTCGCATTGTGTGTGTGTGTGTGTGGGGGGGGGGGGGGGGCTTGTGGCTTTGAGGGCCTCTTGCCTCAGTAAAAAGACTACAAAGTTTTTCATATGAAAATGGTTAAAAAAAATATCAAGTAATTTCTGATGGCTGATTTGAATGAAATATTAAAAAGAAAACCAATTTTTGACATTATTTTCCAATAAATAAGATAAAAATTTAGAAATATTTTCGGTTGTTTACTTTATAAAAACTGGATGACAGGAAAGCATCCCCCTTTTCACAGCCATATACATTTATATTAGCAAAACAATGTGAAAGAAATGTCAGTTCAATGAATAAAATTTTTGTACCAATGAGGATAAGGTGTTATGTACTCGTATTACAGTTGCCTGCACATAACTACGCATCCTTTAGAATGCAATGAACTAAAACATGTTCTTCGGTGGGACGAAGAAACAGAGACTCGTGTAATTTTTTTTTATAGCAGAGTCAAAAGAATTTTTTTCACTATGTACAAAACATTGTGGACTTTATGTTAAGTGTGGTTTTTATATTCACGAGTAAATAATTTAAATAGTTTTAGTTTTATACCACGATTCTTAATTGTTACTTATTTGCTAACTTTTGTTCTGTGTTTTCTTATAAATTAGAAAAGGTCATCAGACGTTATCATACGACAGTTGAGTGTGCGTGTGATTGTGGTGCATTTCAAAGAAGTGGCTAGTTCTCTAAAGGAATAATATTTGCAAGATATGCTTAACTTTTGCGGAAGTGTTTTGCAGCACTTTGTATTTGTATAATACGAGGGCAATAATTTTAACTACATCGGGAGCGTTTGCGTTACACGACATAAAGTGCAACAATTTTGGTTATACGAACATTTCCTGTAGATTCCAAAGAACTTGCGTTATTAAAATGCTCATAAAATCTATTAATATGAAACTTAATTTTCAATGATTGAAATAATAATATGGAATTAAGTTTTTTTCCAAATAAATAATATTGATAATTAATAATATGGAATTAAAAATGTTCATTAATTGAAATCTAATCGATTTTTACAAAAAAGGGCCCCGAAGATATATTTTGCGGGGGGAAGGCAGTGTTTCAGGTACGCCATTGTCATTATCCTCATAACTTGAGTAATGATTTGTTGTTATATATAACGCCACAAGATGACGAGACATTCATAGTTATTTATTGAAATTTTTATCTTGTTAAAAATTCACTGCATATTTTAAGCATCCATTGAGGATTTCCAGGGGCACAAGTAAGAATGGTATGTGTTATAAAAAAAAAAAAAAGGTGAGCTACAAAAAAAGGGGGGGGTTGAGGGGGAAAAAGGGAGGTAGGTCTTTACTTTAAGTGCTTCGTTTTAAATATAACATCGGTTCAATCCTAGACTGATATCAATATACTATCCTACTTCGACCACTGAAATTTCATGAGGTTGCTAGCTGTATTGGTTCCTGCTTATAATCTTCCTTGTTCGATCATTTTTTACACCTCACTTCCTGTGACGGACTGCACTACTTTTACCTCAGTTAGAAGCTGTACCATTTTGCAGATCTCAGTTTGTGCGCAGCTTATTTTTAGTGGCGGTTCCCCATAGAGATAAGCTATGGCCCGGGCTCGGACGGGATCAGAATTTATTAACTACCGAAAAACCCGGGGCCGGGCTCGGAATTACACGTCTTGAATTTCATTACTGTAATTAATTCAACACGTGTAATTCCGAGCCCGGTTGAATTACACGTGTTGAATTTCATTGTGGATTTTTTGTCATGGTGGAAGGATTTTCAATTTCCTAAGCTAGCTGCCATTGCAAGACAAATTTCGCTTAGCAAGACTTGCATTATGCATTGTCCAAAGCTATGGCCCAAGCAAGGATTAGTTTTAAGGAGGTCTGGTATCGAAAAACTGGGAAAAAATCACATTCCCATTTTTTGTATTTTATTAAAAATCAAGAATCTTATCTTTAAAATGATGTATTAATTTCCGAAATTGTGCAGTTAGAAGTATTGTTATTTATTTTTTTAAATTTCCGCACTGCCGCGATTTTTGGGGTGACGTTATTTTTTAGTGCAGCAAGTCGAGTTTTAGAGAAAAGAAGATGAAGTTGAGGCGCTGAGGCATTGGATGCAATTCTCTCTCTTTTTTCATGATGAACTTGATCTAGAAACTGCACACACATATGATAATATTGTGATTATTATACTATTAAGCGCAAAGCTTTGTTAATGTTACAAAATGCAGAATAATCTGGTCTGGAATGCTTTTACGTTCCTTTCTTTTTTTAAATTTGGAAATTTCCCTACATGCTTTTTTTTTTATTTTCTACTATATCACTCTAAACCACCTTTACCAATTAGCATATATGTAAATTACATTCCAAAGATTAGTTTTCTAGAGTCAAAATTTCAAACACTTGCAACTGTCTGTACGGCGTTGTACGTTTTATAATGCAATTTATTCAAAATAAAAGTAAATTTAGAAATCAGAAAGAAATAACGAATGGAATTTTTTTTTGTTTCTAAACGATTTTCTTTTCTTCAGCTTTTACCAAAATTACTGATTCCCCTGACACGGTCGAAGGGCACGTTGATTATTTATTTATTTTCAAACCCACATTTTAGAACATTTGGCTTTATGCGTAGTATTTCAAAAAACATATTAATATTGTGAAGTGGATTAACTGAACTAAACTTTTTAAACTAATGATTTTTAAACTAATCATTGCTTGGGCCATATTTTCGGCCAGTGTATAATGCATAAATGCAAGCCTTGATAAGCAAAATTTTCCAAGAATCCGGGCCTCGGCGGACCCGGGCTCAGCAAACACATGCAATCAAAGAAAGCGGGCCGGGCCCGGGCTCCTAAAATTGTACCCGAACTCATCTCTAGTTCCCCAGTAGGGGACCATGGCCCTCTGCTACAAAACGGGGGTGCCTTTTATTTTTAACTTCTATGACAGCCTTTTATTTTTAACTTCTATGACAGCTAGGGTTACGTATACCGAGTGAGTACCGTACGTAGCTACAAAAAAAAAAAAAAAAAAAAAAAAAAGGGCATTCCTGATTCAAAATGCATTAACACTGCTCAAATTAGGCCGCAGTTACCTTCACACTAGTGCTATCGGAAATATTATGTTTGATGTCATATGTGCTGCACACAGAGAGAGCAGTGAACTATTGTTTAGAAATCTGATGCTGAAATAGAGATGCTATCTTTGGAAGATCAGATACAAAAAATGAAACAAAAGAAACTTTAGAATTGTCATAGAAACTTCATGGGGACATCTTGATGTTTTAAACAGTTGAGATATACTTGTCATTACTCCCTTGCAAATTTGCAAGATGAGAAAAATGAAAACGGATTTCGTCAATGTGCTTTAATCAATGATATGTAACCCAGTTTTGTAAAATACGAACAACCTTATTCTTAAATCAGGTGGGGGGTAGGGGGGTTACATGATGAGGTGTATCATTTCACACTGAAGTCACGATGCAATATGCGAGACCTAATAACTAAGGGGTTAAACTCTATTAAAAATTGTGTTTCTTATAGCAGAATTTGTGGATTTGTTTTCGAGCAAACCGTTCTTCCTTTGTGCTTAGTCTTTCAAAACCAATAAGGATCGATTCTAGGATAATGCTGCTAACATTTTTGAAGATCTTTGGAGCGGATATGCACAACATACCAGGGACGGATTCAGAAGTTTATTCTAAGGGGGGCGGTTTTTCGGGTACAAAAAAGGGTGGCAGAAGCCATTATAAATTTTTTTTTCTTTTATATAACGTTAGAAATATATATATATCATCATCATCATCATTGTCAACCATTATCAATCCGCTGCTGGATGAAGGTTTCCCCAAGTTTTTTCCACAACGGTCTGCCTTGTGCCAGTCTCCTCCATGTTACTTCCGCATATATATATTACGTTAGTAGCAGGAGATGCCGAAAATTATCCCGTATTAGCCTCGCTTTCTGCCTCCCAACTCACCCCACCCAAGCGAGGATTGACTTTGGAGTGGGTGGAACAACGGGAAGCGCCCGTGAGGCGTGAGGGAGCAGGAAAAATAAGAAAAAGAAAGAAGTCCTAAAAAGACCATCTGGGTGGAAGCAAATTTTCTTTATGACCCAATTAAGATACGTACGTAGATCAGATTGTTATTCACAGTTTCTCCCACCTACTCTGATTTCAGTGCCAAGCTCTGTCTTACCCTGTTTCGAGACGTTACAGATGCTAAACAATCTGACAATAGCAAAGAACTAACAAAGAATATCTCCCATTTTTTTTGCCTCCGCTGTCCCTATTTTCCCTTTATCTTTTTCCGCGCTCTCTCTCTTTTTATTCTATTTCCTTCTCTTTCTTTTTTTACTGAACCTAAATCAATGTAATAGGTATCCTAAATCCTCCACACTAAGTTTAATTGTTAATTTTTTTTAGAAAAACTCAAAGCAAAATATGCGAAGTTAATCATTTACGATCTTCACTACTTTAAACGTAAGAAATGCTGAATCTGCCACTGCAACATACTGAAATAGTGAGATTTTGAGAAAGAGAACTGAAAAAGAGGTTTTGTAAAAAGAAAATGAAAGCCAGAAGAAACAAACACCATCTTTTCGTTCGCCAAACGATCGTCTGATCTTCCGAGCCAATGTTTTGAAACAAAAGCAGGAGAAAACTGAATAGCTGACGTGCAGATTGAAAATCAGGAATTTCAAGTTGTGCCTTAAATAACTATATACGAATTCTAACCGAGCATTTATACATCTTGTTTTCAGCTTGTCAGTAAGTAAGTTAGTGCAATGTTGACATCTATTTATTAGGCATAAAAAGTTTTTAATGACATATCAGTTATATGCGAATTATAACAGCAGGTCTTTTTTTTATTTTTTTTTTAAATTTACATATTAAAATAAGGTAAAAATAATCGATATTCCAACCAGATTAACTTTCAACAGTGTAATCGTGTTTCCTGGTCTCTCCTGCGTGTGATGTAAATCCACTTTTGCGTTAATTTTGGCTGCAGTGCTTCAGTTTCGTAACTATTTTAAGTTACATGAGTTCATAATTGTTAACAATGCATCCACCTTCATCGATAGCTTTCCTTTGAATTTCGTAGGACCGCCCCGGTGGCACAGTGGTCTAAGCGATGGCTTCTGATCATTCGTCCGAAAGGGATCCGGGATCGAATCCCGGTGAGGCATGGATGTTGTGTTTGTATTATGGCCCTGGATCTCTCCCTTCCCTGGAACCAGTGGCCCTAAATTAGGGACGGGCGACTGCTTACAGCCCATTAAGTTGCTCACGGGGCTCGTTAAACCTCCAATCGAAAAAAAAATCTGGAGAAGACGTCACCGTTTCTTCTCTTGCGTAGGAGTCGAGTTGAGCTAACCTCATTTTCTGTGCCCATTCCCCGTTTTATCCCAAAGGATAAAAAAAAGGGAATAGTTTTGAAAGTTATTCCAGTAGAAATGATAATTTTCTATTTTTTTAAATATCTAAATTGCCAAAAATCAGGAGACGCACTGTTATACCTCGTATATTCTTGAAATCTGATAAACAAAGTTCTTTGTACCGAATAAATACATATTTCGGTACCTCTGTACAAATTCTTACGAGTAGGAGGGACATGAGAATAGTATCAGGAAGTGATACAGGGCTCGACAAATCCCGGGAGCCAGGTCGCCCAGGCGCCTAAAATTCGGACCGTGGCGCCTAATTTTCGTCTTACTTGAAATTTCGTAATTTGCAGTAAATACTGTAATTTCTGTTGTATAATCCATAGATTATCTGTTAAAAAGTTATGAATTTAGGTACGCGGACACCGCTAAAGGGGGAGAAAAAAAAAACAATGCGGCGTTTAAAAAAGTCCGCGAGGTAATTGTCAGGAGAGGTGCTGTTATTGGGAAAGTACTGAAAATGCGGTAACAGAAAAAATGTAACGTAACAGCGAAATAAAAGACCGCGAGGAGATTGTAAGAATATATATATATATATATTTATTTATTTATTTGTACTTTAGAAGCATTTTGACAGAAAATATGACACAAGGAAGGCGTTGTCACTATTCGAGCGTGCGGAAGCCTACGTTATGTGAGAATCCGCTACTCTCGGGAATCCCGCAAAGCTATTCCGTAGCATGTAACCTTTCTGCGAATCGCATTGCCTAGTTTTGGTGCGCTAATTGTGTTAGTTAATTCTTTTTTACTTTCGGTATTCAGTTAAAACGTATCCAGAAATAAGACAATGCTATGGACTGTCCGCAATTTCAACGGATTTTTTAGTGTAACTAATGAACTACGGTAATGCTGCAACAGCTAGCGATTTTAGTTCTTTATTTACTTAAAAGTAGCACAGAAGTACTTCAAAATGATAGTTACTTTTTTAATAAGACGATCATTTCTTTCTTACATATTTGGATTTCTGAGGCGGTCCTGTGAATCGCAGTTTTCTGTAGGAAATTACTATTCACGATTAACATGATAGGTGCGGATTATGCACTGTCGTACATGCCAATTTTTACGGAATGTCTAGTTTCTACGGATTTTTTTGTCTGACTACGGAACTCACGCTCGAAACTACGGATTCTACGAATTTTCATTTTGTTTAAAAACAAATTTTTTTTTTGGGGGGGGGGGTCATTTTCCGTCTGGGGACGGTATTTTGTTTCAAAGCTTTCGAAAACAGTAGTTAAATGGAGTAAAAGAATTTGCCCTAATCGTAATTTTTCTCTCCCGATTATGCGTTTGTGTCTAGTATTCTTGTTAAATATCATTTTATGGCATATATGTTCGTATTTCAGCTTGAAACTGTAGCAAGAATTTGTGGAAACGGAAGTTAGACGCCGCGAAAATTGTCCATGTATGCCATAGTTATTAGTAAAATAGTCCATGTATGCCATAGTTATTAGTAACAAGGCTGTTGGCAGGTATGGACTGGTTTTTTTTTTTTTTTTTTTTTTTTTAAATATCATGTTCTGTGACATGCTGCTGCAGATTATGCAAAGGAAAAATTGCTTTTCTCAGAATTTCACGATCTACAGATCATATGCCGCAGCGGATTATACGTGGTATTTTTTTTTTCACAGCCTTTGGATTATATATATACCCTTGTGGATCTCACAAACAATTTTTTTTTCTGAATTTTATGGTTTACAGATTATACGAAGAAAAAAATGGCACTTTAAATTAATATGTAAAAAATATGACTTCCGCAAATAGTATTTTAATAAAATCGAAATCTGAATTTGAGATCGTCTACTGAAAGAATATAAAAAGAAAATTATGAAGCAAATTTGAACTTTATTTTGCAATAAGTGGTTTGGGTAATAAGAAAAAAATGACAACAAATATGGTTTACCACTTTTCGTTCCAGCGTCATAACCAAACATGTGTTCATGCGTTATTGACTTTGTTTCACCTGGCGCCTAAATTTTGGAGCTGGCTCCTAGATCTAGAACATATTTGTCCAGCCCTACTGATTTCTTTTTCTCATGAATTGACGTATCAGGAAGTGATTTCTTTTCTCATAGAAATCACTACGAGACATTCTTTTCTCATAGTGATTTCTTTTCTAATAGTATCAGGAAGTGATTTCTTTTTCTCATGAATTCTTACGAGTAGGTGGGACATGAGAATTCTTACGAGTAGGTGGGTATACAGTATAGCATTACTTAAATTTATGTTAAATAATCAGAAAAGCAACACACTAATAGAAGCGAATAGTATTTTTTTGAAGATTTTGTGCACAGTAAGTCCTCTACTTATTCTCAGACCTTTTTTATAAATCCTTTATCATATTTTGCATTTCACTATTGCTATTGTAATGATGACTATGTCATCAGCAAATCTTAAGTGATTTAGGTGCTTTCCATTTATGTTTAATCCTTTTCAAACCAGTTTAAATTTCTAAAAATATCTTCTGATACAGAGTTAAATAATTTTGGAGACCGTGGGTCTCCCTGTCTAACACCTCTCTGTATTTTGAAAGTTGAACCCAATTTCTGTAACTTTGTTGTTGCTCTAGCCTTGCTATATATTTCATTTATTAAACTGACATATTTTCCTTCCAATGTTTGTCCTTTTATTGAAGAATTCATTTCCTTCTGATATATAGAATCAAAAGTTTTGGTTTAGCCTACAAAAACTAAGTGAACTTTCTGATATTCATTTGTTTTTTCTACTAATTGGTTAATTGTGTACAGATGGTCTATTGTATTGTAACCAGACCTAAAACTCGTTTGTTCTACCTATTGGGCATCTTCTAATTTTGAAGTTAATCTTTTTAATATTATTTTTGTGAAAAGTTTATACACTTGTGACAAAATGCTTAGAGGTCTATTGTTGTTAATATCATCTTTGTTTCCTTTTTTATAAATAAGAGTTATAACTGCATTATTCCATTGTTCAGAGAGTTCTTCCTTTTCCATCCCTTCGTTAAATAAAGCTGTCAGGGATTTCCATAAAATTTCTCCTCCTTCTTTTAAGTGTTCTGCTGTTATTCCATCTTGTCCTGGACTTTTATTCTTTTTTAGTTCTGCAACAGCCTTTATTTCTTTCTATCGCATATCATTTCGCCTTCTTTATTCTTCAAACAGGGTATCCAGTTCTGTCCTTTATTTAACTTCTTTCTTGCGAATTTTAGAGATTTCTTATTTTCAATAGCTTCTTTCACTCTGTTTGTATTATAGGATCTTACGTCTTTTGTTATTTCTTTCTTTACCAGTTTCTTATTTCCACGAAACTAAATATATCAACAATTCAAAAAAGGATACAGAAAAAATTTTGATAGAAGGAAAGTAAATCGAAAAAGTAAACGAATACATTTACTTTTAAGTCAAGTAAGTATTTTCAAAGAGAGACAAGAAAGAGAAATCACTGGAAGAATTATCCAAGGTAATAGAGCCTTTTGGAGACTTAAAGACTATTTAGCCGGCGATCTTCCATTGTGTTTAAAATGAAAAATCTTCAATGCATGTATTATCCACGTATGTACTTATGGAAGTGAAACGTGGAGTACCACAGAGGAAAAATGTAAAAAAATAAGATTATCGGTAAAAAAGTTAGAGAGAAGAATATTGGGAATAACATGAAGAAACGGAGTTAGAAATGAATTTATAAGAGAAAGAACAGGAATAATAGATATTATAAAAATAATAAAGGAACCAAAGTTGAGATGGATTGAACATGTTTGAAGACTGAAAGATGAAAGGTGGACAAGATTAATAACAGAATGGTAACCAAGAGATGATAAGAGACGAAGGAGGTGCCAGACAACAAGATGGAGCGATGACTTTCAGAAATTTAGAGGTGCTAAATTGTAGACTGAGGCTAAGGATCTAGGAAGTTGGAAAAGACTGGGGGAGGCCTATAACCTGCAGTCGGTGTCACCAAGCTAAGAAGAAGAAGTCCTCTGTTTATGCCAGACAACAAGATGGAGCGATGACTTTCAGAAATTTAGAGGTGCTAAATTGTAGACTGAGGCTAAGGATCTAGGAAGTTGGAAAAGACTGGGGGAGGCCTATAACCTGCAGTCGGTGTCAACAGGCTAAGAAGAAGAAGTCCTCTGTTTATGCGAGTTTGACATATGCGAGAGAGAAATTCTTCCAGTTGTTCGCTATATGCGAGAAAATTTCAATGTTATGAAATTCTGTGCGATGGGAGCAAAAAATGTCTCGACGCTTCCGCACCTACTGTTTTACCGCCATAGTGTGTGTAATCTTGATGGAACACGTGCGAAATGCCACGGTATAAAAGAAGGATTATTTAGTCTATAATGAATTAGTTTTTACTGGTTTGTTGTGTGGTTATTATTATATCATGAATAAAGTTTTATGCTGGTTGTTAATAGTAACACTTAATGAAAGAGACCCAACGGCCAGACAGAGGTCTGACAGTACTATGAACTGAGAGAAACGTATTTACTTAAAAATCTTTTATTAGGAAACTCCTGGTATCATCCAACACACACACTGCTAGTCACACTAATCGTATCACAATAATGAAGAAGAACCTAATCACATAGAACGAAGCTCTCGGCACAAAATAACGTAGCTCTTTTCACATCGAACAAAACCTCTCCACATATAACAAAAAGCTCTCTCACGTAACACAAAAGCTCTCCTCGCACATAAACAAAAGCTCTCCCTAGGTATCGTTGAACGCGCCTATTTATACTGCCTACCACCACGTCATGACTACACTCGTTGCCACATATCATTCAGCGGGAGAAATAACATCTCGTTAAGTAAGAAGATAATTTACATAGGAAAATAAAATAACGAGAGATAGTAAAATCAAAAGGAAACTGAATCTAGAGTATACGTTACAAGTCTCGCATGAGGTATTATGATGTGCGGATCTATGTGATGTCCATTACAGATATATCAGTTTTCCTATTTATTGCACCCTGTTTTCATCTTGTTGGTTAGTATGTATTCCAAACGTCCTGCAATTGTTTTTACTACAGATCTAGCGATAAATAAAAGGAAGAGGAGCTCTTTAACTTTAGAATGGAAGCTAGAAGTTTTACGACGCACTAATACTGGTGAAGGGTCATTCACTTCGGTATGCATTGAAAGTGGATGAGTAACAGTACGGAACGTAAAGAAGAATTCTGACATAATTCGTATTTCGGTAGCTTATTCTATCGCTGTCTGTCAAGATAATCTCGAACATTACACACCCACTAACGGTCAAGATAAAAAAAAAGAGTTATTTTGCTCTGCACTAAACACGAAACGAAAATATTAAGTCTTAGTAACCTGGCTCTTAAAGTCCAAAGCTCTGAAGATTTATAAGCCTCTTTCACAAGACGAAAGTGTTGCTGAACGTTCGCATGTTTTCTTGCCCTGTAACACAACTTCTCTGACCCAGCCACTCGACTAGAAAGTTGTATCAAATTTCAAAGCATATTAAGTGCACAAGACCACATCCAAGCTCTTTAAAGGCACCGATGATCTTGATAAACTAAAGAGTAAACGTACGGCTCGAGAGTGATGGAAACGCTACAGCAGCAAAGCTGTTGACATTATTCAAGCATCAAGGAGAAAAAGTCAGGACATCTGTACTGAATTCAGCATGGAAATCTGCGAAATACATCATTGTGACCTCAAAAGTTTCACTGTTTCCAAGCGACAGTGCGTACTATAACGAAGTAAATTTCTCCGTCATTTCTGTCCACGCCAGGATTCGAACCCGGATCCCCTCATTCCGGAATAAGTTGCTCTACCAATTGAGCACGGACGTTTTATTCTGATTCCTATCTGCCTTTATGTCGCGTGCGTCCTTCTGGCAGGTACGTCACATCTCCTGGTACGTTACATCATCTCCTCCTTATTATTATTTTTTTCGAAGTGCTGGAGAAGGGATTCTCTTATTTTTCCTATCTCGCGGTGTGGAAATAACATCACACCAATGCGAGATTTTGAACGGTCGGGTCATCCGGATAGTTCGGGCGCCATTATAACGAAGTAAATTTTTCCGTCATTTCTGTCCACGCCAGGATTCGAACCCGGATCTCCTCATTCCGGAATAAGTTGCTCTACCAATTGAGCTACGCGGACGTTTTATTCTGATTCCTATCTGCCTTTATGTCGCGTGCGTCCTTCTGGCAGGTACGCCACATCTCCTGGTACGTTACAGTACCATTGTGCAGATTGGACGGAAGATGGGGATGGATTTTTTTCTGACATGGAATAGGATAATGGAATGGAGTTGATTGAATCATGCGAGCTTAAGTTGGGGATCTGATGGACATGGTCGAGGAACGTGAGGGAGAAGAAGAGGAGGAGAGAGAGAGTGAAATTTTCCAAGTGAAAGATTTGAGTATGAAGATATTGGCATCACTAATTTCGCAGATGGATAACATTACGCACCAATTCTTTGATAAGGACCCAAATTTTTATGGGAGCCAGCAGTTCAAGCCCGATTTCACAACATCGTTACGCTTTACAAGGAACTCTGTGCCTAGAAAAAAACAACAAAAAAACAAAACAAAACTGGCAGACCATTATGATGAAATACTTCAGACCACGGTCAGCATTTCCATTTCCGATTGCTTCTGAACCAGGACCATAAACATCAATCTCGTTTCCTGGAAGTGAACTGGATAACCTTCTACAACCTCACTTTGATGTTGTCAGACGCTAACTTCCCCATAGAAGGAGTTTCTTCCATTGATGTAACCCTACTTCGTTTGGATGATTCTGACTCAGATGAGTCTGCACTCACCTCTTGCGGTATGTAAACTTCTACAACCACCACAATCTCATACCCTGATTCAAACTCATTTCTTATCTTGGCGAGTACTGATTCATTTTAGTAAAAATTATGTTTCTGTCATTGTTTGTGTGCATATGTTTGATGTATTAGCATGATTCCGACGTAGTTAAAATCTATTTAATACATTAGATTTTACGTTGTTGCATACAACCCTCTGTTCCCTATATCTAGAGCTTTCGATGTAGGCAATTTCAATTTATGCGAGGTTTTCTGAGAACGTAACCCGTCATGAATGGAGAACTTACTGTATATTTTTATCAAGATGGAAACACGTGGAATAATTAATATAGACCTAAGTCAAGCTGTTCTTTCCAGTTTGATTTAAGTCTATATCTCAGAAATTTGAAAATTACCAAATTTCTGTGGTTACGTTACATGGAAAAAACAGTTTGATTTATGTCTATATTACTGTATATTTGGTTTTTCCACATGCCCCTGAATCTGAAAATCCTCATCCAACATCTAACAACACTGGCAAACGATTTTTTTCGTACTCTCAGAACGAAAAGTGATTCCAAACGAGATCGATGTGCTGATTCCAAAAATATCACGCCTACACCGAAATGTATGCTGAAAGTTATCAAAGTTTATTAATTTAACGAATGACCAACTTAAAATATAATACAATTTTGCATATAATATGCAATCTTAATAACATTTTTTTTTATTTTAAAACGAAACCTCCATTAAAAAAAACAAAAAAAACGAACACCTCCTAAAAACGGTGATTTCCAAACAACGACAAGTTTTGTTTGAAACATGCAGTGTTCTTCAATGTTTAAAACGTGCATATATGGGTTAGCGAACACTACGTAAAGTTCGTTCCTTTTTATTTGCTCACTTTAAGTGAAACAGTAATAACTCAAAAAAGTTCACGGAAAGTTAGCTTTTTTTTCTATTCCTTCAGTACCTCATAGGCACTTCACTAGATATCTAATACTCATGAAGAACTAATTCTTAATAGAACTAATAATTTAATCTGATTATAGCATCACTCGAACAGGCTAACTTCAAGAAAAGACCTCTTCAGCGTAAGATAGATTCCACGAATACTGCACCACCCTTTGTCTGCTAACTCCACATATTATACCTCGTTCTTAGCTTGTTAAACATGTACACGTCATTCACTCTTGACCTCAAGACTGCTGCCAACTTGACATTCAGTGAGTGAGAAAATATAACGCTGAGGTTGAAACGCTAAGAAGAACAAACTAAAAAATTACATAGAGAAAGACAACAAAAAATGAAAGTTAAATTAGAGTATATATCATAACTACCCCTTCGGAGCTGCAGAGTATAATCCAAGAACTTCTTGAGTAAAAAATTGGGATTAAAAACGAACTTTCAGAAGACAAAAGTGATGAACAATGCTTTTACAAGAAAAGAAGATTTATTGATTGATGGAGAAAAGCTTGAAACAACCGATACCTACATTTATCTTGGGCAGCAGATATCAAGTGAGGGTCACTTTGATGAAGAAATTAATCGGTGTATAAAACTTGAATGGAGAGCTTTTGGAAGAAACAGTACACTTTTAAAGAGCAGTATGCCATTATGTCGTAAAAGGAAAGTGTTTAATCAATGCATCCTGCCAGTGCTTGCGTATGGAGCAGAGACATGGACCTTAATTAAAAAAGATATACAAAGACTGAAGAGAACTCAAAGCAGCCTGGAGAGATGCATGCTTGGTGTAACCAAGAAAGATAAGTAGAGGAGCTTGTGGATAAGGAAAATGACAAGAGTTGACGATATCATAACCAGAGTGAAATTGCTGAAATGGCAATGGGGACACGTTGCCAAAAGAACAGACCGCCGATGGACAACTGAAATTTTAGACTGGATTCCAAGGAACAGAAAAAGACCCAGAAGAAGACCCCATGGGATATAGATGGATGAAATTCGAAAGAATACCGGAGTGACATGGAGGAGACAGGCTCAAGGCAGACAATTGTGGAAGAAACTTGGGGCAACCTTCATCCAGCAGTGGTTTGATAATGGTTGACAATGATGATGATGATGACATATCGTAAACAGAACAACTACAGTAGGATTAATATTAGCGATAGCCCTTGTCAGGCCTGAAAATGGTACAACGTACACCTTGTCTCTTAGGATTTTACTTAACTCCTTCGGTAGGTGGGTAAGAATGGGACAAACAATGCCTTTGAAGGAACTGTGCCTCGGGTAGGAAGGGTCCATTTCGAGGCCACAATGTCATACTTAAGTGAAAAAAAGGAACTAAAGCTTAGTTCGACGCGTGACAGCAATTATTTGAGTTCAGATCTAGCTGCCATTTACATCTCAGTCCTACACTAAGGCTAGCGATAGTGGGGTGCTTGCGGCCTCTTTCCTGCATTATTGGCCGGCAGTGTCTTTTGGTTTAGTCGCTGTGGGTTCTATTCTTGCTTTCCCGTGCGCGGCTTTATAACTATGAGTTACACTTCACTGCCTCTAAAATTGTTTTGTTTGTCTTTCCTATTTTATAGGACCCTAACCCAAATCTCCTAGTTTTCTATTTATAAATGTTGTTTAAAACCAGGGATCAGACTCTGCCTTCCTAAAAATCTCTACACCATGATTAATTGTTAAAGTGTTTGGTCATTCAATTCTGGTGCAGATTTTATTTATTTATTTATTTATTTGTAAGCACATCGCTACAGATGGTGTATCTAGTTACAGGAATTGCTTTAATTATATTTACGGTGATAATTACCAAGGGATATTTACAATCTTGCAAAACGTGCTTTATGAAAAAAATTATTACTTACATTAAAAATATCAGGACATTTTTCAACTGAGTTATACAGTGAAGAGCAATTGAATTAGATACCTGTCTAGTAACGTGTAGAACCACCTTACGCCCCTGATGGCAGCGGCGATTCGTCTCGGCATGAACTCGACAAGACACTGGAAGCGTTGGGAAGCCATTCGGATCCACGACCCCTGAACAAGCTACCACAGTTCACGAATATTTGATGTATGGGGGGGGGGGGGGGTCAGAGCCTCGAACATCTCTCTCGATGGCATCCCAGATGTGCTCGATGCGATTGAGGTCAGGTGACCTAGCTGGCCAAGAAAGCGAGATCACGTCGGTGTAGTGTTCATCCAACCATTCGGATACAATTCGGGAGCTGCATTGTCTTGTTGCACGATGAGGTCCCCAGTGGCATGTTGAAGACGCACAAACGGAAGAAAATGGTCGTCCAGGATATCCCTGTGACGTTGACCTGTGAGGGACGATGTCACACCTACCAGGGGTCCCATTTCAGTCCACGTAAACAGTCCCCAGACGAGAATGCCACCCCCACCAGCTGCTGGCAAGAAGGATCCATCGCTTCATATGGTTTGCGCCGTACTTGTATCCTACCATCCGCATGTACCAACGTGGATCTCGACTCATCAGTCCAGGCAACATTTTCCCACATGTCTAGGGTCCAGTGGCGATGTTCCCGCGCCCATGTTAATCTTTGCACCTTGTGATGTGCGGTTAGCAGCGGTAGCCTCGTGGGACGATGGCTTCTGTACCCCATTGCGAGGAGATGGTTCTGGATGGTGTGGCTGCTTACACGTTTTTGTGCACCAGCGTTAAATTGCCTGATTTCGTGCACTGTGGCCCGTCTATCCGCTGTTACAATGCGAGCTAGCCGACGATCACCCCGCTCATCCAAACGCTGTGGTCCACGGCAGTTGGCCCTTTCAGGGATGGTTTCACCGAATTCGATGTATTCACGGCGCACCCGTGACACAGTGGCTCGTGAAAATCCCAGTGCCTGCACGAGTTCCGAGATGGAGTGACCCATTCGTCGGGTCCCGACAATTTGCCCACGATCAAATGCGCTTAGAGCCTTCGTCTTACCCATACTGCGTCCGACTCTTACTGATTCCCATCGGATCACTCCTTATGTTGTCGGATCGCTGCACACGTCATGTCGTTTCCGTTTACAGGGCCGCCCACAGCGTAGCATTTGCATAACGGCAGCTGTCTCTAATTCAATTGCTCTTCAGTGTATATTCTACATAACGGATAATTTTTACCAGGATCAGTTGTGCAAAATGGCACTGCAAATAGTTCACATTTTGTCTTCGGTAAACGTGAGATACGGAAACTTAATTGGTTTACAATTTGAGTAACATCAATCTCTTCATTGATGATGCCGTACTTGAATTGGAGAGCCATCTTGAAGAAGGTCAGAAGGGCAGCCGTCGGGATGTTCGCTGTATAAACACCAGTCGATTTGTGAAAAAGGTGTCTAAGAATTTTTTTTTTAGCTTTCTCGGTTTCGTTTACTAGAGGTACGGGGCTAGGGCTCCAAATGATCGCCGCATATTCCAGTGAGGATCTTACCGTAGTCTCAAAAATGCGAATAAGTGTCTGAGTATTCGAGAAATACACTGGTGTGCAAAAATTAAGTACGAAGAGGAGAAATTAGCATAACAGCGGAACGAGAAGGCAGAACGGACCGAAAGACCACTCAGGAGATAGACTAGGGTCCGGTACGGTAGGGCATACGCATATGTGCAGCATGACGGGGGAGGGGGTCGGAAGTATATAAAGCACACGGGCGGTGTACGCTCAGCAATTCGGTGAAAGCTATTACATGGTGTACATCGGTTTGAACGACGTCGAGTTGCTGCCACCGTGTGATATGGCCAAGAGGCAATTCAGTAGACGACATCTGGATCACTTTACCCGAGGTCGCGTCATTGGGACGTTAGAAGAAGGTCGAAGTGTGACTAGTGTGGCCGAGGAGTTCGGGATCGCTCATAACATCGTTTCACGAGCTTGGAGAGCATTTCAAACGACAGGATCAGCTGTCCGAGAGTTTAGCAGTGGTCATCCATGAGCAACCACGGCGGCGGACGACCGGTATATTGTCCTACAGGCGAGAAGATACAGACCGCAGACAGCGGGAGAAATCGCAAGGCACATGCAATAGACAACTGGACGTCCGTTATCGCTTTTTACCGTGGCCAGGAGGCTGCACAAAGGTGGTCTATTTGCACGACGACCAGTACGGTGTGTGGCATTAACGCCTGCTCATCGGAGACGGCGGTTTCTGTGGTGCCAGGAACAAAAGAACTGGACACATCAGCAATGGGGTCGAGTTCTCTTTACGTATGAGAGCCGATTTAGTCTGACGAGCGATTCTGGACCTATAAACATCTGGAGAGAGCAGGGAACACGCAATAACACCTCCAACATCATCGAAAGGGACCGGTTTGAAGGTGGCGGAGTTCTCATTTGGGGCGGTATCATGCTTGGTAGCCGTACTGACCACCACATCTTCCAAGGAGGTGCAGTCACTGGTGTCCGCTGTTGTACCGAGGTTCTCTTGCCTCACGTGCGTCTGTTTAGAGGTGCTGTGGGTCCTGAGTTCCTCTTCATGGACGACAACGCTACACCTCATGTTACAGTGGCTGTCGCAGAGCTGTTGGAGAGTGAAAATATTCAACGCATGGATTGGCCCGCAAGGTCCCCAGACCTAAATCCAATCGAACACATGTGGGACCTTCTCGGTAGACGCTTGGCAGCACGTCACCAGCCTCCAGCAACGATTCCGCAGCTGCGATTGGCGATACAAGAGGAATGGGCCGCGATGCCTCAACAGCTCCTTGGCAACCTCATCCTCAGCATGGACAGACGTTGTAAATCCTGCAACGCAGTCAGGGGTGATCATATCCCCTACTTAAGACTAGATTTTTCTTGGCAGCCGCCTGTCACATGGACGTTTCTGTTTTCTGTCCAGTTGTGCTCGAAGCTACCTTTTCAATAAAGTGCCTTTGTATTCTTTGGATTCCTTGTTTGGGCGGTTTTGACTTGTCCCATATTCTTACATCTTGGGGATCTTATGGTATGATTTGAGTCGATGTGGAACACTTCTGAACGAAGTTACATTCGAAAAACCGCCTCGTCCTTAATTTTTGCATGCCAGTGTACTTGGAATGCCGCATGATAAATCCAAGATTTCTGTACGCTGTACATACAATTTTTTTATATGACTTTTAAAGTCCAAGTTCGAATCAAACGTGACACCCAAGTCCTGGATATCGTTTGTCCGGCTAAGAGTATAGTCGCCAGCTTTGTAGTAAAAAGAATTGGCTTTCTTTTCCTCGAAAATGAAACGACATGACACTTGAAGATGTTGAGGTGCAGATGGTTTAATGTATACCACTGAAGCAGGTTATTGACGTCAGTTTGAACAGCAAGACAGTTATCAGGAGTCTGTACATTGCGATAAAGCTTGAGATCATCAGCACACAAGATATATGGGCCATCAATGCAAAAAGGAAAGTCATTAATGTATATGGAAAACAGGAGTAGTACTAAATTAGAATATTTAGGTATTCCAGATGTGGCAACATAGGGATCAGAAACAGGGTTGTTATAGAAAATCTCTTGCATTTGAACTGCTACTGCCAGTTCAAAAATTCAGTTGCAAAGAATCGGTTGTATTTACTGTTCCAAATCTGGACATCTTCGCTTTTTAACTAAGCTCACTTTTCTGTAGTTAACATTATGCAGTTTACATTCTGATCGTCGCGTCGCTATAATCGCTAACCACATATGTCTGTAATTCCGTATTAACTATCTGGATTCGTTGCAAACACAGATGACAAACAATACTAAGCCTAACCTCCGAACAACGGTCACTCTTTCCCCCTGTACTGTGTACTTTAATTATTCGGGAGTTTAAGTTTTAGTGTACGTTAAGTTTGCTCATTTATGTTATCAAACGAGGTACCGCGTGTATATTCTTAGAAATGCTTGATATTCCAATTTTGTTTTCTTACAGTCAAATGACATTACCTTTTAAGAAGCCTGTCGTAATCTAAATAATGGCAGTATCCTAGCTACCGTAACACAGCTTTTCCATCTTTCATATGTTATCAAAAAAGCCCTTGCTTTTATCACTTACGTCTCCCAAAGTTTCGGGAGACAAAGTGAAATGCAAATATAGAAAATGCATTATCAGAGGAATTTGATGACCCATAAACTTGTATCATTACAGTTTAGTTGATGCCAGAAATTTACGTTTGGCTTATTTCCTAATCCATGCACAACTGTGTTAAAAGTTCCTCAAACTGCAAGTTTAGTACCTTGAAACTGTTTTTCAAATACGTCGTCATTTAGAAAATTCCCCTTTTTGGGCGCAATGAAATCTTTTCTTTAAGTTTTGCGTCTGTTATAATGGGAAAACACGTACGCTGCATTGGTGAACAAACACACATTTTCCTTTTAATTCCAAGCCTTAATATAGTTCTTCATTAAACCAAGTTAGAACCTTTTTCGGTTCAGCTAGAGGGACACATTTTACATTAATTCTTCCGGTGAAATATTTTCTCTCTTTTTTCATTTGCTGCACAATGCAAAGGTCTTTGATTACGAGACCATCCGTAAGCAGAGAAAACACCATCTTTATTTTTGTGAAACCTCTCATTGATGGGTAAATAATCTGGGTACTATAAGATCATCATAGGATGTTAAGCGTAGTCCTGGTACTTTATTGCACTCAGAATATTTGACATACTTTTATACCTTTCCTCAGAATCTTTGGCATAGTTTCATGTTTTTCTTTCTAGCCACAGAATCTTTGACATGCTTTCATACGGTTCTTTCTTGCCTCATAATCTTCGGCATAATTTCCCATGCTTCTTTGAAGTAGAAGAATTTAAAGGAATATATATTCACTGTGCAGCAAAACTATTTTTAAACTAAATTTCGAGGCATCCATAGATATGTTCCATTGGAGAGAGTTCAACGCCCACTTTTTCATAAGTTTTTAATATCTTTAACAGAAGCACATACTATCTTCCACAGAGAAATATTTTAAATGCATTTCACTAGGTTTTCGGTATGCTGTAATTTTAGTTCCTGCCTCATGCGATTTCCACTGTTGTAACCCGGAATCAGGGAATTCTTGCTCTTTGGATAAGTTGTAAGTCATGAACAAAGTCTTTCAACCTTTCTTGCGTAATGAAGTGTGGTTTGTTATAAGTTTCTGATTGGTGGCCTAAATCTATTGAAGTGGATGGTCTAGTGCAGTGCTGTCCAGCTGGAGGCCTCCGTTTGTTTCATGTAATTATAACTCTTTACTGGAGGCCACGGTTGTTTTATGCAATTATACTTCTTTATACAAAACGGAGTATTTAAATTATACAGGAGAATGCATGATTACTTCAGTAAAGTATTTGAAAAGTCAATTTACAAATCAAGAGAATGTACTGTATTTACATCTGTACTCATGAAGCATCTACACTGAAGAGCAATTGAATTAGAGACAGCTGGCGTTATGCAAATGTGGCGATGTGGGCGGCCCTGTAAACGGAAATGACATGACGTATGCAGCGATCCGACAATATAAGGAGTGATGCGACGGGAATCAATAAGAGTCGGGCGCAGTATGGGTAAAACGAAGGATCTAAGCGCATTTGATCGTGGGAAAATTGTCGGAGTCCGCCGAATGGGTAGCTCCATCTCGGAAGTCGTGCAGGCACTGGGAATTTCACGAGCCACTGCGTCACGGGTGCACCGTGAGTACATCGAATACGGTACAACCATCGCTGCAAGGGCCAACTGCCGTGGACAACAGCGTGTGGATGAGCGGGGTTATCGTCGGCTAGCTCGCATTGTAACAGCAGATAGACGGGCCTCAGTGCAAGAAATCACTATGCAATTTTAACGCTGGTGCACAAAAACGTGTAAGCAGCCACACCATCCAGAACCACCTCCTCGCTATGGGGTACAGAAGCCATCGTCTCACGAGGGTACCGCTGCTGACCGCACATCACAGGGTGCAAAGATTAGCATGGGCGCGGGAACATCGCCACTGGACCCTAGACATGTGGGAAAATGTTGCCTGGACTGATGAGTCGAGATTCACGTTGGTACATGCGGATGGCAGGATACGAGTACGGCGCAAACCACACGAAGCGATGGATCCTTCTTGCCGGCAGGGTACTCTTCAAGCTGGTGGGGGTGGCATTCTCGTCTGGGGACTGTTTACGTGGACTGAAATGGGACCCCTGGTACATGTGACATCGTCCCTCACAGGTCAACGTTACCGGGATATCCTGGACGACCATTTGCTCCCGTTTGGGCGTCTTCAACATCCCACTGGGGATCTCATCCTACAACAAGACAATACACCGTGCCATCGCTCCCGAAGTGTATCCGAGTGGTTGGATGAACAGTCCACCGACGTGATCTCGCTTCCTTGGCCAGATAGTTCACCTGACCTTAATCCCATCGAGCACATCTGGGATCCCATCGAGAGAGATGTTCGAGGCTCTGATCCCCCTCCATCAAATTTTCGTTAACTGTGGGAGCTTGTTCAGGGGTCGTGGATCCGTATGGCTTCCAACGCTTCCGGTGTCTTGTCGAGTCCTTCCAGAAACGAATCGCTGCCGTCATCAGGGCGAAAGGTGGTGCTACACGTTACTAGACAGGTATCTCTAATTCAATTGCTCTTCAGTGTATAATCGCCTCATTTGCGGTTTCTAAAATAATAGCTAAGGCGAAGGAACCATTCTCTGAAGGAAATTTAATTGAAGATTGTGCCATTGACATCGCTAAGTCTTTTGTGGAAGACGAGCTAGTTAGAAAGCTTGAAAGTGTTTCACTTTCACATCAAAGTATAGGTCGCTTTGTGGCAGAGATGGGCAAACATGTTTGTGGTAAACTAGAGAAGATAATTTAGGACTGCTTTTATTTTTCTGTGGCATTATATGAGTCTACTGATGTGCCTGTTATCAGTCAGATGCTAACATTTATTCGAGCCATAGATAGCTTGAATAGTTCTGTGTAGCTATTAAAACTGGCTTCATTATACGGTACATATGAGCAAGAAGATATGTATTAATATAAGCAACTTAAATCCACTATAACAGAACATTGCAGTTTCGATAAATGCACCACCATTGTAAGTGGTAATGCTAAATATATAATTTGGGAAAAGGCTGGACTTGCTGATCTGCTGAAAGGAGATGGAATGGAATCTCAAATGTTGCATTGCATTGTACACCAAAAAGCACTGTATGCATTTTAGCTGCGACTGTTAAATACAATGGACAACATAGTAAAAATGATGAATTTCATTAGGAGTGTAAACCGTGTTCTTACGCATAGAAAATTCAAAACATTTTTAGATGAACTTGATGCCGAAACAGTTTTTTTAAATAACTTGCTTCTACGCAATCGAATCCATTGGTTGGGGATATTTAGTGAGATTTTTCCAACTTTGGAAATAACTTTTTCTCTTTTAATTGGAAGAAATAAAATACGACACTGCTCTAAGTAAAGGCCTTAATGATATCACTTTCGTCATCTCACTAGCTTTCCTAACAAATATCACGCAGCATTTGGATGCGTTAAATATTGCTCCGTAACACCCCCCTCCCGAAATATCTATAATCTTTACAGTCATATAGCTGGTTTTCGTAACCAGCTGTCATTGTTAAAATCAAATCTAGAAGGAAACAGTTTGGCTAACTTCGCATCCTGGCTAGGAGCTTTCAGATGAAATGGCAAGACTTAGTGGACTATAGATTTGAAACTATTTGCTCCTTTGCTCGACACTCTTATCAAGAATTTCTTATTAACAATTTGATGAATTCAAACCAAGCATATGTATGTTCAGCGATCTTTTATTTGGGGGTTTAACGATCACCGGGAGCAACCCGATAAGCTATAAGCATTCGCCCACCCTAATTTAGGGCCACTGGTTCCAGGGAAGTGCTGTAAGACAAACACAGTATCCATGCTTCACAGGAATTGGCTCAACAACCCCATTCTCGGAAGAATGATCAGAAGCCGGCGCTTACTGTAGACCACTTTGCCACCCGGGCACCGATCTCTTTTTTGACAATTGGAATAGGCTCTTTTCACATCATTTATATGATAGTTTTGCCAAAGTTTTTTTTATTGAAACTGTGACGTATATTCTATTTTGACTTTCATGTTTAGTTCCTTTTCTATGTAAATTCGAATTTGTTCTCTTTTGCACTTCCCAACTTAACCTGATATCTTCTCTCTCATATGAATGGAGGTTTGGCAACACCCCTGAGGTCAGTACGTAAGGAACGTATGCATGTTGATAAGAACGAGAAAGGATATATATATTTTGCGATGCAGTTTTTTGGTGTAGAGATGTTAAATCTTTGCTGAGCTTATTGAGAACTTTTCGCTTGATGAGAAAAGCTCTCACGCGACGCAAACGCTAGTGGTCGCTTGATGAGAAAAGCTCTCACGCGACGCTTGATAAAGAAAGCTGTAACGTGACGCAAACGCTAGTGGTGGCTTGATTAGGAAAGCTGTCACGTGACGCAAACGCTAGTGGTCGCTTGATGACTTAAGCTCTCACCTGACGCAAACGATAGTGGTCGCTTGATGAGAAAAGCTCTCACGCGACGTAAAGAACGAGAAAGGATATATATATTTTGCGATGCAGTTTTTTGGTGTAGAGATGTTAAATCTTTGCTGAGCTTATTGAGAACTTTTCGCTTGATGAGAAAAGCCCTCACGCGACGCAAACGCTAGTGGTCGCTTGATGAGAAAAGCTCTCACGCGACGCTTGATAAAGAAAGCTGTAACGTGATACAAACGCTAGTGGGGGCTTGATTAGAAAAGCTGTCACGTGACGCAAACGCTAGTGGTCGCTTGATGACTTAAGCTCTCACCTGACGCAAACGATAGTGGTCGCTTGATGAGAAAAGCTCTCACGCGACGCAAACGCTAGTGGTCGCTTGATGAGAGAAATGCTCACACGGGAGCAAAGAGAAGACTATTTGAAGGTCAAAGACGCGCCGATCCTTATCGGAACTGATAACAGATTGTTGAGAAAATTCTAAAAGTCAGCTGGAGCTGGGGTGGTGGCCCCAGGGTCACTTTCAAATAAATGGCGCTCTTTATATGCGAAGCGTGAGAGAAATACTCATAGCGTAACCAACGACGGGTTAAGTACAGAATATAATTAAGCTTTCCAGAGTCAATGAAGCAGTATTTACAATTTCAACGTCGCAGTTTGTTCCTCTTGCTGGGAAATTATTTTAGCACCACGTTGATTTTCAATCACTTCCAAATAACAAATGCTGCTATCAACATGCACATCAATCTAGTAAATAGTTATCTTGCAGCCACACGTTATCATGACGCTATTCCATTCCGTGGGACAAATCTTTGGGTCAAAAGATACTTTCTTTTAACAACGCACCAACTCGAAAGAACTGCTTTTTGCGTGAACATATCAACACTGTTCCTGCTGTTAACGAGAAATATCTGCGGTCAGGAAACTGCAATTCCTAACTCGAAAAAGCACACATCATGTCCTTATACTGATTTTTCATTCACTGCTAGTGTCGCTAACTTAGCAAACTCTCCGGGGAAAATAATATGAAATTAAATTAGAAACGTTTAACCAGAAGAGATATAATTTACATAAGAATACAGAAACTTAAAAGGAAGTTTTAATTAGAGGTATCCGTCACAATACATATTTACAGATTCAATCGTTTACAGGTTATAAAAGAACAGTTGTTACAGCAAGTATTAGGTGTGCAACTTAATTCTTGGCCCCTAACCGCAAGCGATCATAGAATGTCGACAACTGCAAATAGCTGTGTGCGATAATGGATGATTGCAGCGCCATCTAACAGCTTTCCAGTCAACCGTAACCGTTCACAGCTGTAGTGACAGAAGTGGTGGTGAAAGCAATGTCGACATTTGAAGCACTGCCTCCTGTTCGTGTTTCAGCTGAAAAAAGTGCCGCGGAAGCCCAGCAAGTGGTCTGTGCTGCTTTGGGTGAAGCTGCTGTGTTTTACAGTACAAGTAAGAAATGGTTCCAGTGGTTTAAGCAGGGAAAGTTTGATCTCCGAGATGTAGAACGTCCGGCACAGCCACAGAAAGTTGACGATGAGGAACTGGGACAACTGTTGGACGTGGATCCCTGTCGCACGCAGTCAGAGCTCGCCCAGCAACTCGTAGTCACACGCAAGTCCCAAGTGTGACCCACCAACTCATAGAGATGCGAACAAGTCTAGGCGCTACGATGTTGCCGTGTCCTTGCTCACCAGATTTAAGAAGAAGGATTTCCTCCACAAGATTTTGACCTGTGATGAGAAGTGGATCCTCTGCGATAATCCTAAGTGGCGCAAATCGTGGGTTTATCCAGATCAGCCTATCACCAGTACCGCCAAACCGAATATCCATGCCAGGAAGCTGTTGCTGTGCATATGGTGGGATCAGCGGGGTGTCGTACACTATGAGTTGCTCAAATCTGGGGAAACGGTCAAGCTGAGCGTTATTGTCAGCAACTCATTCGTGTGAGTGACGCAACGGAGGCGAAAAGGCCATACACCGGCAAGGGCAGAAGGTCGGCCCTGTTGCTTCAGGATAACACGCGTCCTCACACCGCGAAAACGACTGTCAACAAGATCACCGATATGGGATGGGAGTTTTTGTGCTACCCGGCGTATTCTCCAGACTTCGCTCAGTCGGATTATCACCTCCTTCGCTCCCTGCAAAATCACCTGAGTGATACGCACTTCACTTCAGTCGAGGAGGTCCACGCAAGTATTGATGGCTTTATCAACTCGAAACAGCCCTTTTTTTCCGCAGTGCCATTCGGCAGCTGCATGACCGATGGCTCAAATGTATCCAACACGACGGGGATTATTTTCCTGATTAGGTACATATTCGATTTGCTATAATTTGCTGTCAACGTGTCGTGCATGTGGCTGAGAATTAAGTTGGACATCTAATATATGAAAATTATCTGCAAAAAAATTATGTTCTATTGGCGTAAGGAATGAAACAAACATTTCTGCCAAGCTTTCACACGTCAACGAATTACCGTTATCAAGGCTAACAGCAGATTACATCTGAATACCAAAATGATGAAATTTAAATACGAGTATGACTTGAAACAAATAAAGGGTGACGTAACACAGAGAGCGTTCTTCATTGGAAGTCACGAGGTATGGTGGTGATTAATGCAAGGTTTTCTATTCAGTAATCCACCTTCATTAACGTGGAGGTCATAGAAAACACGCTGCGAAGTAAGGTACAAAAACAAACACCTAGTTATGATTGTCGACGGCGGCTGCTAGAACTACGAACTACACCAGATACGGTCCCGTTTTTTTTTTTTTTTTTTTTTTTTTTTTTTTTTGGCAGAACATGAGTCGCAGTGCCATATGTACTACTGGCTGCATCTCCTGAATTTTAAATGAATCATCCAGCCAGTGAGACCAACAGGAAATCAACAATCTTGCAGAAGCGTGAGGGGGGAGGAGAATGGAATGCTGATGCTATCATCAGGGAAACAAAATGGCCGGGGAATCATATTCATGACAAGAAATGTCAAACGTACACTGATGCTCAAAATGAACGCAACAACCACAAAAATCCTAATTAACAGAGGAACCCTGCTCCGAAATCACACGCAAATTGTACAAAAGAAGCCGGTTATGTAAAGCAGCAAATGCTGTGGACATTAATAGCCGCTATATGAAGCCACTAGATAGCGAAATTTGCATATGACACACACAAGTAGGTTTCGTATATAAGCGATTGGAGTCGAATACGTAGGCAGTCTTGGGGTTCGCACTATCAGGTGCAATGATATGAGGTCATTTAGTCACAAAGAGTTCGTTTGAATGATTTGTGACGTATAGTCTAATTTAACCTTCCTATTTAGTTCCTGTCATCTTATGTAAAATTTAGTTTATTCCGGTTAAACGTTTTGCAGTCTGAACGCTACATTTTCTCTCTCGGCGAATTTGTATTGTGGCAAGCATGACACCAGGTAAAAGTGCAATTACGTAGTCGAAAGGAAAAGATAAGAAATAATATGACCATTCATCGAGGGGCAATGTATGTATCCATCTGAAGGGCCGTGTATGTATCCGTCTGAAAGGTAATATATGTATCCGCCTAAAAAAAAGAAATGTGATTATTCGTCTTCGAAACAATGTTATCTTAGCGACTAGAAAATTTTTCGTAAAAGAGCCAATGTGATTATCCGTTTTCGATCGGTTTAGAAAAAGACTTTTGGAATTTTCTGAACAATCGAGACAATGTTATCTTAGTGATTAGAAACTAATATTACTTAAAAAACCTTTGGAAATAATCAGTTTGTTTTTCTAAAAATCAACGAGCAAGTTCCTATATTAAGGTGTTCAGAGGATAAGTGTTCCTAAAGCTGGATTTAGCCACATATCTTGGTGAAGTGGAATTGTGTGCTCTATAATGTGCGTATTTGACGAATGACCTTTCAAATAAAGGATTGCAATATTAACGTAAGTCATTTATTTCCTTGCTGACTCTTTGTCATAAATTGAAGTTGTTATAATAATGCTTAGTTAAGCACTTTTTAGCTCTTAAGTTTTTAGTTATCTGGGTTCAACGAGTGTTACAGTAAAACTGAAAAGTGAAGGTAAGCCTAATGAGCTCTGAGTTACACAGAAAGCAACACATTGTTGGTGTAATAATTAATACCAATCTTTCGTAAGAAAACTATTACTCCACCGGCTCATTGAGGTGGAGAGCTTAAGCGTGAAAATGTGGATCGATCTTACTCCGGGGACAATGTCCGGACATTAAAAATATCTCGAAAATACCTTGGCAAAGACGACGGAGGTTGATTTTAAGTTGACAAGACGGCTTGATGGTGTTAACCGCTAAGCAAATTCCAAACAATACGATATGTCGATTGGCGCTGACGCTCATTGTGGTAACTGGGCTGACTGTATCACGACATACAGCATACCGAAGATTGTATATCAGTAGTTTTTATGCAAGACGACTTCTTGTGTGTGTTCCCTCGGGCATATCCCAGAGAAGAGCTCGCTTCGAATGGTGTCTTCAACATGTTTATTGAACCCCACCAAGAAACCCCACCAAGAACGAGCACGCGAGATCAGATTATCTATGAAAGCAGATTCTATTTGCAACCAATAAGAGCAAATTATGTTTGCAACCAATGAAAACAGACTCCATTTGCGATTAATGAAATAGATTCTATTTGCAACCAATGAAAGCAGATTTTGTTTGCAACCAATGAGATCAAATTCTATTTGCAACCAATGAAAGCAGATTCTGCTTGCAACAAAAGAGAGCAAATTATGTTTGAAACAAATGAAAAAGATTCTGCTTGCAACCATTGAAAGCAGATTCTGTTTGCAAACAATGAGAGCAAATTATGTTTGCAACCAATGAAAGCAGATTCCATTTGCGACCAATGAAATAGCTTGTATTTGCAACCAATGAAAGCAGATTTTGTTTGCAACCAATGAAAGGAGATTCTGCTTGCAACAAATGAGAGAAAATTATGTTTGCAACAAATGAAAGAGGTTCTGCTTGCAACCATTGAAAGCAGATTCTGTTTGCAACCAATGAGAGAAAATTCTGTTTGCAGCCAATGAAAGCAGATTTTTTTTGCAACAATGAAAGCATATTCTGTTTGCAACTAATGAAAGTATATTCTGTTTGCAAACCAACTAGAGCATATTCTGTTTGCAGAATCTCTTACCAATGATACCAGATTCCATTTGCAACCAAATAGAGATTCTGCTTGCAACCAATGAAAGCAGATTCTGTTTGCAATCAATGAGAGCAAACTCTGTTTGCAAACCAACTAGAGCATATTCTGTTTGCAGAATCTCTTACCAATGATACCAGATTTCGTTTGCCACAAATGAGAGAAAATTCTGTTTGCAACTAATGAGAGTAGATTCTGTTTGCAACCAATGAGAGCAGATTCTGTTTGCAAACCAAATCGAGCATATTCTGTTTTTCGCCAGTGAAAGCAGATTTCGTTTGCCACAAATGAGACCAGATTCAATTTGCAACCAATGAGACCAGATTCTGTTTGCACAAACTCATACCAATTACAGCAGATTCTGTTTGCACAAACTCATACCAATTACAGCAGATTCTGTTTGCACAAACTCATACCAATTACAGCAGATTCTGTTTGCACAAACTCATACCAATTACAGCAGATTCTGTTTGCACAAACTCATACCAATTACAGCAGATTCTGTTTGCACAAACTCATACCAATTACAGCAGATGCTGTTTGAACAAACTATCACTAATGAGAGAAGATTCTATTTGCAACTAATGAGAGAAGATTCTATTTGCAACTAATGAGAGAAGATTCTATTTGCAACTAATGAGAGCAGATTCTATTTGCAACTAATGAGAGAAGATTCTATTTGCAACTAATGAGAGCAGATTCTGTTTGCCGAATCTCTTCCCAATGAGCCCAGATTCTATTTGCAACCAATGAGAGTAGATTATGTGTGCAGCCTGATTCTGGGAGAACATTCATATGGCGAGAACGTATCGTGGTTTGGATCGGAATCTGTATCAAGTCTTTCGCCTCTCCACATAATATCTAGCGAAATCCGTCAATGCCTAACGACCGCCCGATATCGTAATGGGATTTTGGATCCTTCTGTTCGAGTTTTTGCAAGTGCAGTGGATCGGGATTTTCTATTAAAGGACAACAACACCTGATCTCATAACACTTTGCTACTCCGTCTCTTCCAGCTACAACTATACAGAACTTACGCTCTGCTCTTCTGGAAGTGGATGGGACTTAAATCTCACAGTCTCTTATGGACACTCTCATTCAAAGCGTGATTCGTCCCTGTGATGCTTGCATTGCTTTCTGTGGTGATCACATTGCGTATTGAAGACTGTGCTACTATTTGTTTTGCTGATTTATGCGATATCGTTCCACGGCTTATTTCATTGGGTTTTTTTTAACATGCCCATAATTTGGACGCATTTGCATATATCGTGACACCAGGTCCATATATTCGAATCACACGAATGGAACTCACGCGCACGAAGAGCCGTATGCATTTCTTCGTAGATAGTCACGCTACTTTCTAAGGCTTCAGAAAATAGCAAACACTACGTCGCTGTTGATTTAGTTTTCTTTTAAAATTTTTAATAAGAAGACGCCACGGGAAGATGAGAATCATTCCTTCTAGCGTCGTTTTCTGTTCCGATTTAAATAAAGCATTTAGAATCAATATTTGCCATTTTTAATAAGCATTCAATATGAAAAACCAAATACATTCGGTCAACACTATCGCAAACTTGTTTTTCAAAACATCACACATATTTTTTAAAGGAAGAAAAATGTCTTCTTTAATTCGGTTAATAATCAACACGTTATGACTCTCTCTCTCTCTCTCTCTCTCTCTCTCTCTCTCTTTCTCCCTCTCTATTGTGTTGGTACCATCCATAATTCTGAAAACGAATTTTTATAAAGACGATAAATATTAAAAGAAAGTTACTTTAAATATTGATGTATAAGAATGTCATTATCTACTTTAACTGGATTTTCCCAGGCTTCGTTTGGGATAACATCCCAGAAATATAAAAAATAAAAAATAAACGTAGGATTTTGCTCTTGACGCTTTTTCTTCAGTGTAAGAATCTTTTACACTGAAGAAAGTTTGTTCTCAAAACACAGTTCTCAGTGAATATCTCATGAAAGTCGTATTTTCTTTCGCAGGAAGTTCTCTCTTAAAGGACTTAAAAGCGCAAATAAACAACAGAAAACAAAACAAAACAAAACTGAGAGAAACACATATTCTGACACGTATTTCGAGTGCTGTGTACACTCCTTTTCTTGAATCAGAGAAAGATAAAAGTTTGTCGTTTTCAAATGTGCGATGGTACTGTAGTGGTCAGAGGTGTGGACCTTTGGGTCACTGTTGAATTCCCGGATGAGGCTTGTGTTTTTCCTATGGCGCTAGCTCTGCGCCTTCCCTTGAATTAGTGGCCTTAACTTATGGATCGGCGATTCATTAATTCCTTACAGACTTAGGTGCACTTTCAAGTGCTTCTTTCCTTTATATAGATAGCTTGTGGGACATATTTGTTAATATTTCATTAATAAAGTGAAATGTTATGCTATTTAAATTCAGTGGAAGAACATGGAGAAAGATTTCACGAGGAATTACTTGTGCTGTATAACAATAGAGCATTTGCCTAACGATGCGTTCAACAAAAGCGCGGCCATTGGCGTATTACAAAAATTGCTACGTCGCGAAGAGTCTTATTCTTGAGGTATGGAGGCAGGGTTTTTTTCTCTGGAGAAAAAGGGTGCCGGAACATAAGTTGCCGAAAAAGAGAGTGCGTTACCAAATAAAAAGCAAAACAATTTTTTGAACATTTTTCTTTAAGCCTTATTATTGTTGCATGGTACAAAAACCCAAAACATAATTTACGTGTTCATATTATTTTAAATTGGTGCAGAGACGTGGACCTTAACTAAAAGAGACATACAAAGACTGCAGACAACTCAAAGAGGCATGAAGAGGTGTATGCTTGCTGTAACCAGGAGAGATAAGAAGAGGAACTCGTGGATCAGAAAAATGACAAGAGTGGAAGGCATCATGATCAGAATAAAATCCCTGAAACGGCAATGGGCTGGGCATATTGCCAGATGGACAGACCATCGGTGGACAGCTGAAATTTTAGACTGGATTCCAAAGGACAGGAAAAGACCCAGAAGAAGACCACATGTGAGATGGGTGGATGGAATTCGAAAGTATGCGGGAGTAACATGGAGGAGACTGGCACTAGACATACCGTTGTGGAAGAAACTTGGGGAGACCTTTGTCCAGCAGTGGATTGATAATTGTTGACATTGATGATGATTATATTAAATTATTATATTCAAAGCCAGCATTCCGCAACAGTTTTACAATGCATAGGAAATGCTAAAATTAAATTCTCTGTCAAGCTTGCGCACAAATGAGAGTTAAAGTAGCATATAACGAAGTAAATTTCTCCGTCATTGTTGTCCACCCGGGGCTCGAACCCGGGTCCCCTTATTCCAGAATAAGTCACTCTACCAATTGACATACGCGGAAGTTCGTTCTGACTGCTATCTGCCTTTATGTCGTGTGCGTCCTGCTTGGCAGGCACGTCACATCTCCCTCCCCCCGAAAGAGGGCCGGGGGCATGGCCCACGGGTCAGCCGTGACCATGAATCGTTGCAGGCACCCATCCGCTGTAGAACGTGCACTTGAGAACTCCCAGTTAATATGGTGTGTGAAATGCAACGTCACACACTTTTATTTTTCGAAGCGCTGGAGAAGGGATTTTCTTATTTTTCCTATCTCGCGGTGTGGAAAGAACATTACACCTTTTACGAGATTTTGAACTGCCGGGTCATCCGGAAAGTTCGGGCGCCATTATAACGAAGAAAATTTCTTCGTCATTTTTGTCCACCCGGGGCTCGAACCTATGTCTCCTCATTCCGGAATAAGTCACTCAACCAATTGAGCTACGCGGATGTTCGTTCTGACTGCTATCTGCCTTTATGTCGTGTGCGTCCTGCTTGGCAGGCACGTCACAGGCATTAAGGATTACATTACCCTGAGAAATAGAAAGTAACTGCATTTTAATCCTAAAATTCAGTCCAAATTTTGTTCAACACTTGAGATATTTTCACCGTTCTCGTAGACTCCCTGCTCTTGATTCCGAATGGTGTTCTGGAAGGGGCCACAATAGGACGTGCACTATATTATCAAAAGTATTCGGACACTACCAAATATTTGCATAAGTGCAAAGAACGATTGCACAGGAAGGTGAGCTGTATGGTGGAAGGAACGTATATAAAACTGAGATGTTGTGTTATGTTATCAGAACTTTGAAGCGATATGCAGCGTGGACGTGAACTTTCCGAGTTCGAGCGTTGGCTGGTCATAGGATGTCGTTTGAGTAGCATTTATGTACATACAAAGCATTATAGGTGGACTGAGCAATCGAGTACAAGTGATGTCACAGGCATTAAGGATTACATTACCCTGAGAAATAGAAAGTACAAGTGATGTCACAGGCATTAAGGATTACATTACCCTGAGAAATAGAAAGTAACTGCATTTTAATCCTAAAATTCAGTCCAAATTTTGTTCAACACTTGAGATATTTTCACCGTTCTCGTAGACTCCCTGCTCTTGATTCCGAATGGTGTTCTGGAAGGGGCCACAATAGGACGTGCACTATATTATCAAAAGTATTCGGACACTACCAAATATTTGCATAAGTGCAAAGAACGATTGCACAGGAAGGTGAGCTGTATGGTGGAAGGAACGTATATAAAACTGAGATGTTGTGTTATGTTATCAGAACTTTGAAGCGATATGCAGCGTGGACGTGAACTTTCCGAGTTCGAGCGTTGGCTGGTCATAGGATGTCGTTTGAGTAGCATTTATGTACATACAAAGCATTATAGGTGGACTGAGCAATCGAGTACAAGTGATGTCGTGAAGAGATGGAAGCAGGACGGTGCAACTACAGCAGAAAAACATTCAGGAAGGCAGCAGCACAAACTGACGGACAAGACAGAAGAACCATGTTAAGAATTGTTATGAAATCTCGTTCTTCCTCTGCCGTTTGCATCACTGCTGAAGCAGAAAATGCATGTAATGGCTCGGCTAGTACCATAACTATCCGTTGAGAGTTACACAGTGTGGGTTATTTTGGTAAGGCAGCGGCACACAAGCGACACATCACTACCGTGAATTAGAGCTGAGTTCGGGCTCAATTTTCGGAGCCCGAGCCCGTGGTATGTCAGCCCGAGCCACCAGAGCCCGAATTTTATATTGCAAGATAGAACCCGGAAACTGGCTAACCTGTTCAACCATTAATAAAAAACATCTTTTCCGCACTTCCACTCTCTCCTCCTCCCGCAATTAAATAATGTTTTTCTCAAATGGGGAGTTGGGAAATGACCTCTATCTATTTTTACAGTGTAACTGGACGATTTTCTTTGACCGTTCGTTTTAACCTGAAGTGCTTCGGGCGGCCGGACATCCAAAATGATCGGACGGTGCTGCAATTGTATGTTGCTCAAATAATGCTAATATTATTGCGCCATAATGCGCTGCAAATGTACGTTGCTAAACAGAATATGCAGAGAGCTACTGCCTGGAGATAGGGAGTAAATTATCGGCGGCATGCTATCAATTATTATCCAATATCTATAGTTCTTGAAAAAGGTTTTTCTTCTCTACAGACACACGCTAATGCGCGGCTTATGGCATTTTCTAGCCAAGCCCGGAATAAATAGCCATCTCGAATGCTCGCTCCCTAACCAGAACCAGTTGCCGAAGAATTCCCTTTACCAACTATAAAGTGTCTCATTTGCTAAATCATGTAAAATCATATTTATATATAAAAAAAGAATTCTCTCGCTCTCCCTCTCTCTTAGAGACCGAGCCCGCCCGAGCCCTAACCGCAGTAAATATACTACAGCCCGAGCCCGATTCGGGCACGGGCTCTGCTTCGGGCTTTCGGGCTCGGGCTCAGCTCTGCCGTGAATGTGAAACTCCGTTTGGAGTGGTGTCTCCCGTCGTTCCTGGACTATGGGCGACTAGAAAGCTGTTCTTTTGAGTGATGAGTCACGCTTTTCACTCTTCTAATCTAATGGGCGTGTTTGGATTTGGCGACAGCCCGGGGAACGATATCGTCGGACTGTGTTCTTTTTAGCTCGTCTTTTGTAAAACAAGTTAGTAAAATCATGCAATGCATTGATTATGATACGCTTTCCAACACACTAGAAATCATTACTCAAGTTATGAGGAAAATGGCTGTGGAATAAACCTCACCCCTGTGCCTTGACCTTTGATCCCCTTTCGATGATATTCAACAGAACTGGTTCAGTATACCTCCGAAATAACATGATAAAGTTTTGTTGCAATCGAAGCAATTCTACGGAAGTTATGATGCATAAGGGCTATGGAATAGATCCCGCTTCTGTGCCCTAACCTTTCACCCCATTTCGCTCATTTTCAATGGGATTCGTCCCCAGGCAGGTCCCATACTAACATTTCATCCAAATCGAAACATTTCTACGTAAGTTATGACGCATAATGACGATGAAAGTGATTCCGCTCCTATGTCCTGACCTTTGACCCCATTTCGCCAATTTTCAATAGGGTTTGTCCCCAGGTGGTCCCCTACCACATACTAAAATTTAATCGAAATCGAACCTTTTTTACGTTAGTTATGACGCATAAGAGCACTGGAATGGATCCCGCTCCTATGTCCTGACCTTTAACCCCATTTCGTTCACTTTCAATAGGGTTTCTTCCCAGGTTTTCCCCTACCACATACTAAAATTTCATCGAAATCGAACGATTTTTACGCGAGTTATCGTGCGGACGAACATACGCACACAACGCGTGACGTAATGAGGCAGATGGGAATCGCGACCATCTCCTCGCAAGAGTGTGACGTCATAAAACTTTTATAGGATCCACAAACAACGCGTGACGTAATGAGACAGATGGCGTGACCGCGCGCAACATCTAATGGGATGACGCCATGACACTACACTAAAAACGTGGTAATTCGGTGTGGTTATTTAACCCACTAAACGAATTTTCCTAAAGTCGAGATCAAGCTAAATCGATTTCTAGTACCAGAAAACGGTAGGTTAACGACTTTCATCAAAATCTTTAGAACCGTTTTCAAAATAAAATTTACATACATACAAGAATTGTTTCTTTAAGGTGAACGTCAAGTAAGTTTGCTTCCTGTACTTCGAATGGAAAAATTTCTGTACACATTTTCTTCCCAATTAATGCGTTCCCAAGTATGAAAATTTGAACATCGATTAAAATATCTTCATTTTATAACTTGGAATACTTAATATTTTCTAAAACATAACCATAATTATGCAATCCAACATTTGTTTGTCTGCTGACGTCATGAAAATACAGGTCGCGCCATCTTTTTTCTGGACAATTAATGCGTTCACAAGTATGAAAATTTGAACATCGATTAAAATATCTTCATTTTATAACTTGGAATACTTAATATTTTCTAAAACATAACCATAATTATGCAATCCAACATTTGTTTGTCTACTGACGTCATCAAAGTACAGGTCGCGCCATCCTTTTTCTGGTTTCAACACCACCAAAGGAAAATTTATTGATTTTTAATATAATTATGGTTATGTTTTAGAAAATATTAAGTATTCCAAGTCATAATATGAAGTTATTTTAATCGATGTTCAAATTTTCATCCTTGGGAACACATTAATTGCGAAGGAAATGTGTACAAAAGTTTTTCCATTGGAAGTATAGGAAGCAAAATTACTTCACGTCCACCTTAATAATATGGGATAAGGGCGATGGAATGGATCGCAATATAGTATGTCCGGATCTTTGACCCCATTTCGTCCATTTTCAATAGGGTTCGTCCCTAGGTGGTCCCTACCACATACTGAAATTTCATCGAAATCGAACCATTTTTACGCACGTTATGACGTATAAAGGTAATGAATGCATCCCGCTCTTATGTCCTGACCTTTGACCCCACTTCACCCATTTTAAGTAGGGTTTATTCCCAGGCGGTCCCGTACCACATAGTAAAATTTCATTGAAATCGAACCATATTTACGCAAGTTATGACGCATAAGGGCGATGGAATGATTCCGCTCCTACGTCGTGACCTTTGACCCCATTTGTCCCATTTTCAATAGGGTTCGTTCCTAGGTGGTCCCCTACCAGTTACTAAAATTTCATCGAGATCGAACCATTTTTACGCCAATTATCGTGCTGACGGACAGACGGACGGAAAAGCTGGAGCATATACGCTTCTTCAACCTACGGTTGGAAAGCGTAAAAAAGATCGTGCTCATGTTATCGGGTTGTCCGTCCGTCCGTCCCTCTGTAGACACCATATCTCTGTAACTATTAGTCCGATTTGAAAAGTTCTTTTTGCATTGGAAAGCTTGAAATATGCGAATGATAATCCTTCATTTCGGTTTTTTTATGATGTACAGTTTCGCCGCTAGAAAGAGTAAATGCAGATGATATTGAATTCAAAATGCATTTTATTCCATATCTTTGCTTCTAAACATCCGATTGAAAAAAATTCTTATATCGTTCGATTCCATTTATATCGAAGAGTATTTTAGGTACAGTTACCTTTTCATGTTACGCATAGATTTTCCGCTAGGGGCGGTAAAATTAAATTACGTTTTCCCCGATATCTCTTCTTCTAAAACTCCGATTTGAAATTTTTTTCTTAAGTGGCCACAGCTCCCGATGAAAAATCTTTAGCACATAATTTCTAATCTTTGGTAAATAATACTTTGGCCACCAGGGGGCATAAACGTTAATTTTTGCTTCTGGTGTATTTGCCATACAATTTGAGCTTCTAAAATGTGAATTGAAAAAATTCGTTCGTGGACCGATGCCACTCACGTCCATAAAGCTTATCGGAATATTTTCTTCTTAAAATATTGCATGGTTTCCCCGCCATGGGACGTAGATGTACATCTTAGTTTTGTCAATACCTCTGCTTCTAATAATCGTAATTGAAAAATTCTTTCTTTATTGGATAAAGTTTCTGTTGTGACAGGTTTTTTATATAATTTCAAAATTTTGAAGTAATTCATAGGGGACGTAAAGGTAAATTGCATTCCCCCTGATATCTCTGCTTCTAAAACTACGATTTGAAAAATAAATTCTTTTTGCACCGGATACAGCTCCTGATAGGAAATCCTTTGCATATAATTTCTAATTTTTGGTAAACAATGGTTTGGCCACCAGGCGGCGTAAGTCTTAATTTCCACTTATAACGTATTTTCAGCAAAATCTGAGCTCCTAAAATCTCGATTAAAAAAATTCGTTTGTGGGCCGATACTACTCACATCGACAAACATTTTAGAAATATTTTCTTCTTATCATAGTGCATGATTTCTACGCCAGGGGGCGTAGATGTATATCTTATTTTTGTCAATACCTCTATTTCTAGGAGTCCGATTTGAAAAATTCCTTCTTTGTCGGATAGTGCTTCCGATACGAAATGCTTTTCATATAAATTCAAAAATTTTAAGCAAATCATGGACTTTTCGCTAGGGGGCGCAAAGGTGAATAAAGTTTCCCCCGATATTTCTGCTCCTAAAACTCCGATTTGAAAAATTCTTCCTGTATTGCATACAGCTCCTGATGAAAAGTGTTTTTCATATAATTTTTAATATTTGGTAAAGAATGGTTTGGCCACCAGGTGGCATAAATGTTAATTTCTGCTTCTGATGAATTTGCAGCAAAATCTGAGGTCCTGGAACGCGACTTAATTTTTGTTTTTTTGTTTGACCGATACCGTTCACATCGAAAAATCTTTTGAAAATACTTCCTTTATGAAATAATGCATGGTTTTCCCTCCAGGGGGCATAGATGCCTATCTTATATTTGTCCATATCTCGGCTTCGAAGAGCCTGATTTAAAAAATAATTGTTTCCGCTGCGAAATGTTTCTTATATAAATTCGAATTTTTCTTAAGGCACAAGTCTGCAACCAGAGGGCTTAAGTTCACGATTCCGTTTACAGATTAAATGCGGGATTAAAAACCCGATTGAAAAACTTCTTTCTTCGGTCAGATACTATAGTTTTTCTTACCGGTTTCATTGACTTTGAATAGCTTTGATAAATTTAATTTGCGACAGAACGGACTCAAAAGACGTGCTCATCACACCCGAAATTTCGGCGGTGCCGTCTTTCTTGATTTTTTTTTTTTGGTTCTTTAGTTGGAGGTTTAATGGCCACCGCGCATGTCAGAAGAGAGCCAGCGCCGTAAGACAAACACAACATTCATGCCTCACCGGGATTCGAACCCGGACCCATTTCCGAAGAATGATCAGAAGCCATCGCTTAGACCGCTGCGCTACCGGGGCGGCGACTGTGTTCTTCCAACTGTTAGTTCGACGGAGGGTCCGCTATGGTATGAAATTGTTTGTCGGGGACGGGACTCGGTCCGTTGGTTTTTATACCACAAACCGTGAATTTCGACGTTCTGAGTAATTCTGCCTTACCAATAATGTGGCAGTATTTTGGGAATTACTGTTGTCTCTTCCAACACGATCGAGCTCCCTGCCACACTGCACTGCGCGTGTGCAGGACTGGTTTCTTGAAAATGAGGTAGAATTGTCAGACTGGCTTGCTCATGATCCAGGTTTTAATCCCACAGAACATCTCTCGGATGAACTGGAGCGAATGATACGAAATGAACCACAACGACCGCCTTCACTCTCCACTCTGGCTGCAACTTTGCAGGACAAATGGCGAGCCATTCCTTTCGAGATGTACCGGAAATTACAGATGTTCCGAAATATTTTCCTGTCAAGATGTACCGGAAATTACAAGCAAAAGGTGGAACACTAACTACTAATTGTAATAATAAAGCCATTTGTCCCAAATTATTGTGGTGTCCGAATACTGTTGATAATATAGTGTATTTTATAGCATCAAACTGGATTAGAGGAGGTGCAACACAGTTTTTATGAAAAAGCAATGAGGTTGTTGCCGTCGTTAAAAGAGAAGACCTAATTGGGTGATTATGAAATTCTTCTGAGAAAACTCCCTTTCATAATCGCTAGAAGCAGCAGCTACGGTTTACAAAGTTAACTTCCGCTACAGAAGTTGCTTAGATCTTTCATTTCCTTGAACTTGTAGGTGTACTGTAAAGCAGCGAATCATGTTCCTTTCATTAAATTGAAACATTTTAGATAACTTCCTGATTTCTTGTTCATGTTATACACCGAAGAGCAATTGAATTAGAGACAGCTAGCGTTATGCAAATGTGGCGCTGTGGGCGGCCCTGCAAAAGGAAACGGCATGACGTATGCAGCGATCCGACAATATAAAGAGTGATGCGACGGGAATCAGTAAGAGTCGGGCGCATTATGGGTAAACGAAGGATCTAATCGCATTTGATCGTGGGCAAACTGTCGGGGCCCGACGAATGGGTCACTCCATCTCGGAAGTACAGGCACAGGGATTTTCACGAGCCACTGTGTCACGGGTGTACCGTGAGTACATCGAATCCGGTAAAACCATCCCTGCAAGGGCCAACTGCCGTGGACAACAGCGTGTGGATGAGCGGGGTCATCGTCGGCTAGCTCGCATTGTAACAGTGGATAGACGAGTCACAGTGCAAGAAATTACTCGGCAATTTAACTCTGGTGCACAAAAACATGTAAGCAGCCACACCATACAGATCCATCTCCTCACTATGGGGTACAAAAACCATCGTCCCACGAGGGTACCGCTGCTGACCGCACATCACAGGGTGCAAATATCAGCATGGGCGCGGGAATATCGCCACTGGACCTTAGAAGACATGTGGAAAAATGTTGATGAGTCGAGATTCACGTTGCTACATGCGGATGGCACGATACGAGTACGGCGCAAACCACATGAAACGATGGATCCTTCTTGCCAGCAGGGTACACTTCAAGCTGGTGGGGGTGGCATTCTCGTCTGGGGACTGTTTACGTGGACTGAAATGGGACCTCTGGTACGTGTGACATCGTCCCTCACAGGTCAACGTTACCGGGTGGACTACCATTTGCTCCCGTTTGTGCGTTTTCAATATCCCATTGGGGACCTTATCCTGCAACAAGACAATGCACCGTGCCATCGCTCCCGAATTGTATCCGAATGGTTCAATGAACACTCCACCGACGTGACCTCGCTTCCTTGGCCAGCTAGGTAACCTGACCTCAATACCATCGAGCACATCTGGGATACCATCGAGATAGATGTTCGAGGGCCGCCCCGGTGGCGCAGTGGTCTAAGCGATGGCCCCTGATCATTCGTCCGAAGGGGGTCCGGGTTCGAATCCCGGTGAGGCATGGATGTTGTGTTTGTCTTACGGCACTGGCTCTCTCCCTTCCCTGGAACCAGTGACCCTAAATTAGGGACGGGCGACTGCTTATAGCCCATTGAGTTGCTCACGGTGGTCGTTAAACCTCCAATCCATACATGTTCGAGGCCCTGACCCCCTCCATCAAATTTTCGTGAAGTGTGGGAGCTTGTTCAGTGGTCGTGGATTCGTATGGCTTCCCAACGCTTCCGGTGTCTTGTCGAGTCCATGCCCAGACGAATTGCCGCCGTCATCAGGGCGAAAGGTGGTGCTACACGTTACTAGACAGGTATCTCTAATTCAATTGCTCTTCAGTGTAGTTAATTCAATTTTTATACAATGTATCGCTGTGAAAACCTCGGATTATAGATTTTAACAACGGTGAACTTTAATAACCGTTTTGAATGTGGTGAGTTAAAATCATCTCTCATTTTCATTAGTGCTTATTTCGAGAGAGTCCCCCTTTTTTCCAGTATTATGTCAGCTTCGTTATTGAGGCAGAACACTTTCTTACGCTATTACTGCCCGATTGGAGGGAATTACGTAGTTCAATCTATGACTTTATTGCTGTATGGGGAAGTGAGTGTACAACGAACTTTTCGTAGGACAATATCAAGCACATAGCTATTGAAACATCTGTAAGTACACGGTGAGGCGAAGCCGTTTGATGAATGGGTGATAATGAGTGACAGAAGAGCTGGATAAAGTTGTAAAGGAGGGGTGTCACGAAGTATTACGAGCGAGGATGAACAAAGCACGGGAACTTGTGATTGAGCTCTTGGAGAGAGGAGCAGTGTTGCCAGAGACTTTTTCCTGAAATAAGTAGACCAGAGCTCAAAAACTCAGTAGATCAGATTCTTTTGCTTGAATTATGCGCCACCTTAGAAATGTAATGTATTAGGTGTACAAAGTTTTAAAGCGTTTAAGACAACGCAACATGCAATTTGAGAGAAAACAACAATACCTTTACGAATCAAAATATGCGCCGTCTTTATCTATCACCTTCCGCCATCGGTAGGGCAGCTGACGGATTCCAGCCATGAAGAATACGTATTTTGTCGTGTGACGCGATGTAGTCGTCAACCCATTTTTGCACTTCGTCACATGTCCGGGACCATACAGCATACAAACCATGTTGCATCGATCGGAACAAATGATAGTCTGAAGGAGCTATGTCGGGACTATACGCCGGGTGCTCCAAAACTTCCCAGCCAAGCGGCAATAACGTTTCCTTGACCGATTTCGCGACATGCGACCAAGTGTTGTGATGTACTAATTTCACGGGCCGCAATCCTTTGCCTGTGAATGGACGTCTCGGACAGATTTCCTGGTTCAATCGCAGAAATTGTTGCTTCTCGCGATCAGCATTAACAGTTTGACCCTGTTCCAATAGTTCATAATAGAGCACACCCTTTATATCCTACCAGATAAACAGAAGAACTTTCTTGGAGTGAATATTGCGTTTCGGTGTCGAAGTCGTTGCTTCACCGGGGTCTACTCAGTGTTTTTTTCTTTTTGCGTTTGGGATTGTCGTACCATATCCACTTTTCATCACCCGTAACGATTTTCTACAGGAAAAACTTTCTGTGTTGTTTATTCAACAGATTCAAACACTTCATGACACGCTCATCCTTGTTCCTCTGGTTCAGTCATGTGGCACCCATTTTCCTTCCTTCTGAATCTTTCCCATTGCTCGTAAACGATTGGTAATGGTTTATTGAGTTATCCCCAGTTGTTCAGCTAGCTCTTTTTGCGTTTGAGATGAATCTTCATTCAGCAATGCTTGCAGTTCCTCATGTGCAACCTTCTGCGGGGCGCCTCTACGTTCTCGATCACTAACTTCAAAATTGCATGCTATAAACCGTGTAAACCACAACTCACACGTGCTTTTCGATACAATATTCTTCCCCAGAACAGAATAGATCGATGCACATGCTTTTGCGAGCAATTTTTCCTTGATGAAATTCGTAATGAATGCAGTGTTGAATAAATGCAATATCGCTTGCCGTTTTCACCTACCGACGTGCAAGTGCGTTTGACTGTTGCGCAAACTTCTGTGTCACATTTTATACTCTGAACCAATTACGGTCACATCACAACAACGCGGGGGAATGTCGGATATGTAAATTAGCGGTATACGTCACACACAAAATACTTTAAAACTTATTTGTACACCTAATAACTGGACAAACAAAGTTCTTCGCTGCAAAAGAACGACTACTATTTTTATCAGCTATTTTATATATTTGTTTCATAATCGGGGAAATATGCAGGTAAAACCCCAGAACTCCGAGAAGCGAAGGTGCAATGTATCCTTCAGATGAAACAAATACATTGAAACAAATTCAGCGAATAGCCCTGTAAGAGCTGTACAAAGTTTGTACAGCGATACATTATTTACAGAAATAAAATTTCCATGTAGAACTTGGACACAGTTCAAACACAAGGGGTTTACTCCTGCAAACTCTTTTCCTCACATATTACAGTAGAGAGCAATTGAATTATAGATACCTGTCTAGTAAAGTGTAGCACCACCTTTCGCCCTGATGACAGGCGGCGATTCGTCTCGGCATGGACTCGACAAGACACCGGAAGCGTTGGGAAGCCATACGGATCCACGACCCCTGAACAAGCTCCCACAGTTCACGAAGATTTGATGGAGGGGTCAGAGCCTCGAACATCTCTCTCGATGGCATCCCAGATGTGCACGATGGGATTGAAGTCAGGTGACCTAGCTGACAAAGGAAGCGAGGTCACGTCGGTGGAGTGTTCATTCAATCATTCGGATATAATTCGAGAGCGATGGCACGGTGCATTGTCTTGTTGCAACATGAGGTCCCCAGTGGGATGTTGAAGACGCACAAACGGGAGCAAATGGTCGTCCAGGATATCTCGGAAACGTTGACCTGTGAGGGACGATGTCACACGTACCAGGAGTCTTATTTCCGTCCACGTAAACAGTCACCAGACGAGAATGCCACTCTCACCAGCTTGAAGAGTACCCTGGTGGCAAGAAGGATCCGTCGCTTCATGTGGTTTGCGCCGTACTCGTATCCTGCCATCTGCATGTACCAACGTGAATCTCGACTCATTAGTTCAGGCAACATTTTTCCACATGTCTAGGGTCCAGTGTCGATGTTCCCGCGGCCATGCTAATCTTTGCACCCTGTGATGTGCGGTCAGCAGCGGTATCCTCGTGGGGCGATGGCTTATGTACCTCTAAGCGAGGAGACGGTTCTGGATGGTGTAGCTGCTTACACGTTTTTGTGCACCAGCGTTAAAGTGCCGAGTGATTTCTTGCACTGTGGCCCGTCTATCCGTTGTTACAATGCGAGCTAGCCGACGATGACCCCGCTCATTCATACGCTGTCGTCCACGGCAGTAGGCCCTTGCAGGGATGGTTTTACCGGATTCTATGTACTCACGGTGCACCCGTGACACAGTGGCTCGTGAAAATCCCAGTGCCTGCACGGCTTCCGAGGTGGAGTGACCCATTCGTCGGACCCCGACAATTTGCCCACGATCAAATGCGCTTGGATCCTTCGTCTTACCCATACTGCGTCCGACTCTTACTAATTCCCGTCGCATCACTCTTTATATTTTCGGATCACTGCATACGTTATGTCGTTTCCGTTTACAGGGCCGCCCACAGCACCACATTTGCATAACGCCAGCTGTCTCTAATTCAATTGCTCTTCAGTGTATGTCACAGTTGTTACGGTATATTAATTAAATAATTATTCCAAAAATCGAAACCAAAAATCGTGTTCTAACAAGTTAGTAAAATCATGCGATGCATTGATTATGATACGATTTCCAATATACCAGAAATCATTACTCAAGTTATTAATCGAGTTATGAGAATAATGGCTGTTGAATAAATCTCGCTCCTGTACCCTGACCTTTGATCCCATTTCTATCATATTAAACAGAATTGATTCTGTATGCCTCTAAAGTTTATGATAGTAAACAGAATTGATTCAGTATAACATACTAAAGTTTTATCGCAATGGAAGTACGTTTAGTCAAGTTATGAGGATAATGGCTGTGGAATAAATCTCGCTCCTGTGCCCTGACCTTTGACTCCATTTGGATGATATTTAGCAGAACCGGTTCAGTATACTTCCGGAACAACATGATAAAGTTTTGTTGCAATCGTAGCATTTTTACTTAAGTTATGAGGAATGGATCCCGCTCCTATGTCCTGACCCTTGATCACAGTTCGTCCATTTTAAAGAGGGTTCGTCCCCAAGTTGTCCCCTACCACATACCAAAATTTCATTAAAATCGAACCATTTTTACGCTAGTTATCGTGCGGATAGACAGACAGACAGACGGACAAAGCTGAAGCATATACGCTTCTTCACCCTACTGTTGGATAGCGTAAAAACAGGTGCTAATGTCGGTGCATTTCGCCAGAAAAACAAATTACTCGAAGTTGGTAATATGTTGTTTGCGAATATTTATGGCGATAGCAGCACACACATATTTAACGTTTAATTTGAGGCAATAATGATGTGAAATGTGTTTTAGAAATGTTCTTTCTTATGTTGAATGGGGCATCCGCAAAGAGATGCGCAACGCCGGAATTGCCAGACGTTGGTGTGCGTAGCAAAAAGCTGGAAGAACTCTCTTGTTTTTTAAAAATTACCGAAAATAATTTCTCGGATAATAACGCGGAATTAATTTTTTGAAGCGCTTCACAGTTTGAATTTGAAATTGAAGAATGACGAGAGTCTGGCCTGTATGTCATACATTCTTCGATTTATCTTCCTTTTCCGCGAAAAGTGTAAAAGCGAAGGTTTCTGCATATATATCACGAAGTCAGATTCTGACGCTGGCGTTAAATTGAGTGTGAGTCTTTCGTCCGTGAAAATTCTTTCTCTTGGAAATAAGATTCACGGGCGCGAAACTTATTTCTTCCATGACATTATCGATTTCCTTCCACCCAAAGTTATAGGCTTGAAACTCCCTAAACAGGGCGAAATGTAGTTGACAGTAATGCGCTTGTGTGTATGTGTGAGCTCTTCGGGGAGTGCTTTCTTAAAATGGGAAAAACGAAAGAAAGCACTCCCGTGCGGAAAAAGTGTAAAAAGATGATGTACCTGAGACGCAAAATTTCAGGCTCCTTTCCAACATTTGACGACGCACTCAAGGAGAACTAACACAGAGCCACGCTTTTATGCATCGTCTCTTCTGCGAGTCTTTAGTACGTGGCAATTTCCCAGTAGCATTATTATTAACTAGGCGAAGTTTTTTCTCTTCGAAGAAGAAGAATTTGAAATCCCAGTTTTTCCATGATCCTTTTGACGTACAGATGCATGACAGAAAATAAAGACCTCAGGCTATCAGACAATAGTTAGTTAGGATTATATTTGTGTGTGGACGTGATATGTAGGATTTTAAATGACGCACTGAAATCTGTTCCTGTACGTCAGCATGATCAAAATTTTTTACACTGTATCTAGGTTTTTCAATAAAAGGTTTTGCACTAGGTGGCGTAAGTGTATCTTTGTACATAATTGAAATGGTTCTTTGTTGATACTTTTCTTGTGCTTAGGACTTCGTGAACCACCATTTTTGCTTATGCAACCCTACCCCATAAAAGGTGGTAAAAGGAACAAAACTAGTTTTGGGGGAAATGTATTTTAAGTGCTGAGCGATTTTTGTTTGTATTGAGAGCGAAATCTTCGTTGCCATGGTAACGAAGATGAACACACATGCTTGTCTGCACGTGACGACGTTAATGTGAGTTTCTTACAGTTAGGTATGCGTATATTTGCATTGTACATCGTACAAGTTTTCCCGCGGCAGGCATCGAAGCGGGTCCGCTCACTCCGGAGTAAGTCGCTTTCCCAACTGAGTTACGCGGAAAGAATGTCACGCTTCTATCTGCCTTTAGCGCATGTGCATCCTGCGGGGCAGGCACGTGACATCCCCTCCCCGGAAGAGGGCCGGGGCATGTCCCACGGGTTAGCCGGGACCATGTGTCTCTGTAGGCAGTCATCCCATGAAGAACGTACATTTGAGAAATCCCAGACAATTTGGTGTAAGGTACGTAACATCGCACTGTTTTTTTTTTTCGAAGCACTGAAGAAAGGATTCTCTTTCTTCCTGCCTCGCCTTGTGGAAATAACATCACATCATTGCGAGAAACTTAACAGCCGGGTCATCATGGAAGTTCGGGTGCTATTATGACGTACAAGTTTGTCCGCGCCGGGCATGGAATCCGGATCCCCCCACTCCGGAGTAAGACGCTCTCCCAACTGAGCTGCGCGGACATGTGCTCTCACTGCTATCTCCCTTTATCTCATGTGCGTCCTGCGGTGCAGGCACGTCACAATTGTTTGCATTACACGTGATTAGTTCTGGATGAGTTCAACGTACTGTTATTGTATTACAAATCATTACTATTTATCATGCAGGGCGATTTTCAAGAAATCGATAAAATTTTGTATAAAGATACAGGCATTAGTAGGATTCCAGATACAAGTATTAGTCCGTCAAGTTGTGTGCATTTAACCTGTGGGTCATCTGACGACAAACAGGTTAAGACAAGAAATTAGCTAATTCAATACACGAATATTTCAAACTAAGGATCGAGCAGAAGAGCTTGCCACTTAATAATATGCCACCTACCATGAAACCAAGAGGACTTGACTTCCCCCTGAAAGGTTGTCGTACTTGTACAGTATAATCAGTTACGAACTTTATGTCCAGCATGGTAAAAAGGGACGTATTCCGCAAGAATTTAGAAAGTTTTCTAAATAAAACAAAAGAAAAGAAGAAACTAATATTGTCAATTCTGTATGCTAATAAATTATTCTCTCGTCATTATTTTTGTTTAGTTTGTAATTTTTTCTTCTTCATTCCTTTTTTTTCTTTGCTCTGTATACTAGTGAGAATTATATTGTATTAGGTAGATTTCGCATTAGAACTGATTCGTTTTACAGATTTTTAAAGATTCTGCAGAAATGAGTAACATATAGGCTCGACTTTTTATCTTTAAATGGCCGTGTGAATTTTGAAGATATTGACCTGGGACAAATTGAATTTGAAAGAGCAAGAAGGTTTGAAGTAAAATAAACGATCAAAATTCTGAAATCGAAGTTTTAGCTCTTAACCGCCTTTCCTGGGGCAGGATCACATATACATTTTTCGTGCCTAAGACTTCCTTGTTTCCCTCTCTTTGTCTTCCTTTTGCCCAGGACATTGGTGGTCTCCACTTTCGCCACAATTTTCCTTCAGTCTAAGATTTTGTGGTGTCCCTTATGTCTACTCTTTCATTTTGCTTAACACTTCATGATTTCCTTCATTTGTATGCTGCATACTTTCCTTCTAAGATTTTGTGGTGTCTTGCTTATGTCTACTCTTTCATTTTGCTTAACACTTCGTGATTTCCTTCATTTGTATGCTGCATACTTTCCTTCTAAGATTTTGTGGTGTCCCGCTTATGTCTACTCTTTCATTTTGCTTAACACTTCGTGATCTCCTCCATTTGTATGCTGTATACTTTCCTTGTTCTTAAGATTTCGTGGTCTCACACCTCTGCCTGTACTTTTCATTTTCCTAAGAATCTTTAACATTAAATTCTTGGTATCTAAGATTTCCTCTTTTGTCTACACTCCCATTGTGACAAAGACTTCTTTGTCTCCCGCTGTTGTATAACTTTCCATTGCCTAAGATTTCGCTTGATCTTCCTCCGTTGTCTACACTTTCCTTTTACACAAGGCTTTATGGTCTCCAATTTTCTCACTTTGTATCATTTGGTCCTAAGGTTTTGTTGTCTTCCTCTTTTTGTCTACTTTTTCATTTTTCCTAAGACCGGTGTCCTTTTTTCGTCTAAACTACCATTGGGAGTAAAAATTCATGGTGAGCCTCTTTTGTACATATACTGTACTTTCCTTGTGCTTAAGATTTCATGGCCACCTACCCCTGTGTGTGTTCTTTTCTTTTACAAAACACCTCTTTTCTGAAATTCTTCGCATTTATGATTTTGTGGTCTCCCTATTCTGTCACTACTTTTTATCAGCGCTCTTCGACCAGCACTTTTTTTTTTTTTTTTTGAATTGGAATTTTTAGCGACCATCGTAAGCAACTCAGCAGGCTATAAGCAGTCGCTCATCCCTAATTTAGGGCCACCGGTTCCAAGGAAGGGAGAGAGCCAGCGCCGTAAGACAAACACAACATCCATGCCTCACCGGGATTCTAACCCTGATCCATCTCGGAAAAATGGTCAGAAGCCATCGCTTAGACCACTGCGCCACCGGGGCGGTCTTCCTCCTGTAATTTCAGTATGTAAGCATGCAGGCATAAAAAATATCCGTAATTTATTACATATCGCTACTATAGAATCATATATATATACACCGACGAGCCATTACATTATGACCACGTACCTAATAAGCTGTAGGACCCCCTTTGGCTAGCAAAACAGCGGCACTCGGCGAGGCATCGATTCGATGAGGTGGCGATAGGTATCCTGGGGTATCTGGTACCATAATGTCAACAGCAGGTCCTCCAGTTCGCGTACATTTCCGGGTGGTAGTGATTTAGCGCGAACTCCACCTTTCCAAGTCGAACCAGAAATGTTCGATTGGGTTCATGTCAGGGGAATTTGGAGGCTAGGCCATTAATAGAAAGTCACATGCGCTTTCCTCGAACCACTCTTTGATGATTCTGGTAGTGTAGCATTGCGCGTTGTCCTGTTGGTAATGGCCATCACCAGTGGCCATGAATGGGGGAACTTGGTCAGCAACGATGTTCAGATACATGACAGCTGTCAGAGATAGTGCTTTTGGGGTAATGGGGCATAAAGTGTCCCAAGAAAACATCTCCCACAACAAAACAACGCCGCCGCCGACCCTTTTCTTCCCAACAGTGCATTTAGGTGCCATAGTCTTCTTTGGTAATCGGCGTATTCGCACTCGGCCGTCTACGTGATGCATCAGGAATCTTGATTCGTCAGACCAGGCCCCTTTCTTCCAATCATCCACGGTCCAGTCTCGATGATCTTGGGGCTCATTCCATGCGTTGTTGGCGATGACGTGCAGTGATCATGGGGACCTGGCTGAGTCTTCGGCTACGCACGCCCATGCGCAGAAAGCTGCGAAGAACTGTATGCTGTGACAAATTGCCCTGATCACCACTGTTGTAGCTGCGGGTGATTTGTCGCACTGTGGTCCTGTGGTCGCTGTGAACAATGCGCAACAGTCTCCGCTCCCGTCTGGAATCAATGAACTTCGGACGACAAACGGCTGCATGGTCGACGGTTCGTCCTTTGGTCATATGTGCACCACTTTTGATACGTACTCACTACAGCGGCACGTGAACAACCCAACAAGCCGTGCCGTTTTCTAAGATCGTAGTACCGAGGCACCGTGTCATCACAACTTGTCCTTTATCAAACTTCGATAAATCGACAGCTTTTCCCATTCTGATTCCGAACACTCTACTAACCGAAATGGGACACTCGCGTTGTATATATACTGCTCTGTGAGCTTTACCAGCGCCACCGTTCGGTCACCAGCCGCCCTCATTTCTGTAGACTGAGAGTGGTCATAATGTAATGGTTCATCGGTGTATATACACTGAAGAGCAATTGAATTAGAGACAGCTGACGTTATGCAAATGTGGCGCTATGGGCGGCCCTGTAAACGGAAACGACATGACGTATGCAGCGATCCGACAATATAAGGAGGGATGCAACGGGAATCAGTAAGAGTCGGACGCAGTATGGATAAGACGAAGGATCTAAGCGCATTTGATCGTGGGTAAATCGACGAATGGGTCACTCCATCTCGGAAGTCGTGCAGGCACTGGAATTGTCACGAGCCACTGTGTTACGGGTGCACCGTGAGTACATCCCTGCAAGGGCCAACTGCCGTGGACAACAGCGTGTGGAAGAGCGGGGTCATAGTCGGCTAGCTCGCATTGTAACAGCACATAGACGGGCCACAGTGCAAGAAATCACTCCGCAATTTAACGCTGGTGCACAAAAACGTGTAAGCAGCCACACCATCCTGAACCATCTCCTCGCTATGGGGTACAGAAGCCATCGTCCCACGAGGGTACCGCTGCTGACTGCACATCACAGGGTGCAAAGATTAGCATGGGCCCGGGAACATCGCCGCTGGACCGTAGACATGTGGAAAAATGTTGCCTGGACTGATGAATCGAGATTCGCTTTGGTACATGCGGATGGCAGGATACGAGTACGGCGCAAAGAACATGAAGCGATATATTCTTCTTGCTAGCAGGGTACTCTTCAAGCTGCTGGGGGCGGCATTCTCGTCTGGGGACTGTTTACGTGGACTTAAATGGGACCCCTGGTACGTGTGACACCGTCCCTCACAGGTCAACTTTACCGGCATATCCTGGACGTCCATTTGCTCCCGTTTGTACGTCTTCAACATACCGCTGTGATCCTCATACTGCAACAGACAATGCACCGTGCCATCGCTCCCGAATTGTATCCGAATGGTTGGATGAACACTCCACCGACGTGACCTCGCTTCCTTGGCCAGCTAGGTCAACTGACCTCAATCCCATCATGCACATCTGGGATGCCATCGAGAGAGATGTTCGAGGATCTGTCCCTCCTCCATCAAATCTTCGTGAACTGTGGGAGCTTGTTCAGGGGTCGTGGATCCGTATGGCTTCCCAACGCTTCCGGTGTCTTGTCGAGTCCATGCCGAGACGAATCGCCGCTGTCATCAGGGCGAAAGGTGGTGCTACACGTTACTCGACAGGTATCTCTAATTCCATTGCTCTTCAGTGTATAAGGCGAGACCCCGAGGCCATTAACTGTGGGTGAGAGAGAGAGAGAGAGAGAGAGAGAGCTTGCCGGACGATGGCCACGCCTAGGAGGCAGACATTGGAATTTGGAAAAATGAATAAATTATTCCGGGATTCTTTATCGCCGAAAGCTCTTTGGGGCGAGGGAATTATTATCGGAAACATATTAACCTATCGAGAACAAATTTAAATGACACTCAGAATAACACAATGAGGTGATTCAGGGTTTGGCACGAGATAACAGCCATATTTAATCAATTAAACACACAATAAAAGATAAAACAAATAAAAGAGACTTCTCTGCAGAATATTCTATGCAAACATGACCAGCAGCCTTGAATCTAGCTACAAATTTGAAGTCACCGTTTATCGTAATTTATAGAATGGCAACTACAAAGTGATTACTGACCGACTGCATTAGGCAATTCTTATTATATCTGGTATGGTCAGTCAGTCAGATAGGCTTGATTCCTACCGCATGGAATCCGATTTATTATTCCCTAACCCGTGAAGTAGATAAATCAAGAGTTTTAAGTCAAGTGTTTCCTGTGCTTACGGCTTTGGATGGTCTGATTAAAACCAGTTTGATTTGTCACACTGCAGCACAACACTCTATTGCGCTGACACAAATTCAGAGTTGATTTTTGTCGAAGGGATCGAACCACAACACACACACACACACACACACACACACACACAACTTGTTGCTTGCTGACTGTCACCAATTCCTCGTCGTTGTTCCTTTCCGATCTCTACATGGAGTGGGGACGACGGGTCCCTCCTCGTTCTTCTGTGGGCGAAAACAAAAGGTTCAGAATATTTCTCCGTCACGAGGTCCATTAGCTCTCTCGAGCGCAGCAGCCTCTAACGAATATGACTTCGGTATGGCGTTTCGCTGCTTCGGATATTATGTCCTTCCTTCTAGGAATTCCCGCAGCACCGTCCCTTTTCAGGATTATATGCGTACAGGCTGGGGCGTGGACGTTTTTACTTGCCACAAGTGAATCTTCTCACCTTGCCCGGTAGCAAATTACTAGCCACCAACGAATTCTTCACAACGTCGCTCCAAACTTTGGTTTCGATATCGGGACTCTCCGTTTATACTTTCGTAGACGCAGACCAACTTCACGTTTGGTCTAATCACAGCGGCTCATTTTGCGCAATACCCCCGCCACTCATAGGTCATGTACCTTGGTCCTCCGGGATAAATTTCCCACAGTCGGCTCTTCTTCTTTGCCACACAGTCCCGTAGACCTTCAAAAACCGAGTCTTCTCCTTCTTTTGGAGCTGTTTCAAGATTTGCTTTTTCTAGCGCATCTTTCCCTTGCTCGCTCCTACAATTTACAAGTGCCTAATTTATTACTAAAGTCTTAAAAACACATTCAAAAATGCAGAGACCGAGCACAACGTATTTGACACGCTTATTTCTGTGACCCTTTTTAACCGCAATCGCATAAATTAATTTCTAGAGCGCTTTGTTCTGCCATTGATATCAGATTTTATTTCGGACAGAGATGGGTGCCAATGGCCTCCGTATCTCATCATTGTTTATTCCGCAGAATAGGATCTCCGGTGCACTGTACTTTCGGTTTCGGGGATAGCCTTTCTCAGCTGTCTCCTTCTTCTTAATCGTCAGTACGACATTCTTGTCTCCTCTCTTTTCAAGAGCTTAGTTAATAATCTCTGCCTGCTTCCTGCCTTTAATACCCATCACGTTGACATTTCCACCACACCCCCTTCACATTTCCTGGCTATCAGTAAGCACGTGATAATGATTTAAAAAAAAGGTTTTAATAGTTATCCTCTTAATTAATCCTATCCTTCCACCACGCTCATTAATTCCAGAATGAATGGGGAGTAGATCGTAACAGTGTCATATTATGTTCATACAGTTTTATGTTATTATTTATATTTTTATTTAAGTCTACAGTTTTTTCTGCCAACAAATAATTTTTATTCAAGTGCCGCGCCTAGACTAGACAGGCATTGCCAAGTGGTACTTGGCTTTCCAGTTCCAAAGTCTGACACAAGTTTTTATCGTCTCCTCGTAAAAAATTATGGAAGCGGGCTGTTGCTCAAACCAGATGGTTTGCTAAATAAACAACCTATATTTATATCAGTTAAGTTAAAACAATTCTATAACATAGTACGTGCAATACTACTTCTATAGCGCGATCGACTTTTACCAAATGAATGAATCCACTTCCGTCTGTGTAGTTCCGATTTAGTGTGTGAACAAAATTCGTTTCCGTTCCAATCAGTTTCGACGAGTAAAGTTCGTTTGCGCTCCTAACTATTGTAACGTACAGTATATTCTGTTATAACTTTCCTTTTGAGTTTTTTTTCTATGTAAAATTGAGTTCATTCTCTTAGATATTTTCAAACCTTAACGTTGCCTCCCCGGTGGCGCAGTTGTCTAAGCGATGGCTTCTGATCGTTCATCCGAAAGCTGTCCTGGTTCGAATCCCGGTGAGGCATGAGTTTTGTGTTTGTCTTACGGCACTGGCTCTCTCTTTGCCCTGGAACCAGTGGCCCTAAATTAGGGACGGGCGACTGCTTATATCCATTGAGTTACTCGCAGTGTTCGTTAAACCTCCAATCAAAACAAATAAAACAAAACAAACCCTTAGCGTTATGTCTTTTCCCTAAAACGAGAAGGACGTTGGCAACAGTCTGAGATCGGAACGAGAGTGACGTATCAATGTGTGTGATAAGAACGTTAGATAAAAATACGATGCATCAGTTGCTTTATGTGTGGGCCACGGGTGGCCTAGTGGTCAACGTTCGTGACTGCCAAGGAGAAGACCTCAGGTTCGATCCCAGGTAGGTACGAACGCTCGAACCACTAAATATCCACCGTGCGTCGGATGGGCACGTTAAGCCGTCGGTCCCCGTGTACTGGACCCCCGGTAATAAATAAGGGCGTCTTCCTCCCCCCATCCTTCTACCTCTCTTCCGTGTCAGTTTCCTATCGGGCACTCTAGTCCAAATCTCCCAGCTTCCTATTTCTAAGGCTTGTTTAAACTTGAGGTCAGACACTCCCTTCCTAAAATCCTCTACATATGATCTGATCTGATCTGCTTTGTGTGTATGGAGATGTTAGATCGTTACTGAGTTTTGATTGTAAACTTCTTGACTAAGACATGTGAAATGGTGTGTTTTGGATTTCGTCTAATGTTGCTGGACCAATATAAGATTGACGTAAGTTGGACTTCTGTATAAGTTTCGTCTGGCATTTGTAAAAGATTTACTCTAACGTGAACTATTCAGCACAATTAGTTGCATCGCATTTACCCTTAGTTCAACATCTATTCAGCCGGAAATCTTTCACAACGTAAAAAAGTCTTACGTTATACTATAAATTTTCTATCCTTTCCTACGTATTGTGTATCGAAATATTTTAGTTAATGAGAAATCTCGTTTTTTTAAACACAGAAATTTAAGGAGTGCAATATATGAGCACTGTGCCGAGGGAATTATAACGACACTAAATGTATGTGTCGTTTTTCCATTCATCTGATCATAGGTGTCTGTCACGTGGCTTAGACGTTGTTCTCACCTAACTTGAGATAAGGAAATTTCAAGTAGCATTTTCTGTTCGCTTCAGAAATACTCGAACGTTTCGTTATCACAATGCGACACCTAACACTGATGATTTATTCACCGCCCTACCGTGCGTCTAACTAATGTGATCTAGAAAGTATTGCAGGCTTCATTAGTTTGCTCGCAGCTGGGTGCTTGCGTATATTCCACGTTGCAACTTCAAATCTTGTCAGAAATATTAAGGAATGTGCTCTCCGACTTTTCTTATTTACATAACAGCATGATGCTATTCGAATGGCTGTGAGAAAATAAGATAAGGAATATATGTGACGCTGAGAACGAAGGTGCGTTGGTAAGTGTTCCCTTGGGAACCACGAACTATCGAGGGCAATCACCCATGAAACAGGAGAGGCCGAATTTTCTGGAAGGTCGGTTTTCAGCAGATGCATAATGAGTTAATTAGTCGTAAGCAAAAACTAAATGAAGCTTGAGGGATGAGAATTCCTTCCGTCTGCAGAATTAGCCTTCCCTGTACAGGTTGCCATATACAAGGGTTCGCATTGATATTATGCGCTTTCGAACTTCATTCCTTGCATTATTTTTGTACGTAGCAATGATACGGATGGCAGAATAGGTTGTCCATCATAACAGGAAGGAAAGATATAAATGTCTAAAAATTGTGTTATTCGAATTTGTAGTATGTGAATTAAAAAAGGCGGCATTTTTTTTATTGCATAAACAATTTCATATTATGAAACAAATGGCATCGTTTTTGTTACAGAAACTGTTTTATGTTATAAACACTACCACGTAATGGAAAGGACAATGTGTAACACGAAACTAATTACAACCATTCATTACTCCTGATAAATTATTTCTGAAATATAAATTGTAAAGGTAGAACACAATCAGACTCCCCAGTTGCCGAGTGGTCTGAAGAGTAGATGTGACGTATATTCTAAATTAACTTTCCTTTTTAGTTTCTTTCCCTATCTAAATCTTGAGTTTATTCTCAGTTATACTTCACTCTTAACGTGATATCTTTTCTCTCAAACGAATACTGTTGGCAACATAATTAAGGTTGAATGAACGTGACGTACACCTGAATTGATAAGAACGAGAGATAAAAACGACGACTAAACTGTTGCTTAGAGAGCGTTGTGTTGTAGAGCATTGTGCTAAGAGCTGTGTGGAACGTTTAATGGAATATGCTATGCTATGTTACGATGTGTTGGCTACATCCTTGAATAAAGCATCTTTTCCGTAAGTTTGACTTCTGTTGTTTACATGTTTTGTCTGGCCGTTAAGGTTTAATTTAGGAACTATTTCATTTTATGGTTATGTTTTTAAAATAACGTAGAAGTACGACAAGACTTTTACGTCATATAGGTTTCCAAATGGCTCCAGTTGTTCACGGGCTTAAGTTCAGTGGTGTAAGCGATGGCTTCTGACCATTCTTCCGAGATAGGTCCGGGTTCGAATCCCGGTGAGGCATGGATGTTGTGTTTGTCTTACGGCACTGATTCTCTCCCTTCCCTGGAACCATTTACCCTAAATTAGGGATGAGCGACTGCTTATAGCCCACTGAGTTGCTCATGGCGGTCGTTAAACCTCGAATCAAAAAAAAAAAAAATTATTTCTGAAATATAAATTGTAAAGGTAGAACACAATCCTCCTCCCCCAGTTGCCGAGTGGCCTGAAGAGTAGGTTTCCAGATGGTGGCTCCAGTTGTTCACGGGCTTAAGTTCCGGATAAGGCATGGATGGCATACTTGTCTCACAACGCTGGTACACTCCCTTTCTTGATGGCTTTAATTAAAAAATAATTAAAGCGTACAAATTAATATTCGAATTGAGCTAAATTAAATTAATGTACAAACGCAACTCGCCGTGTTATTAAGATTTTAATTCGAACTTTGTAGATCGGATAAATAAAATTCTAGTCATTGATAAACCAATGTTTTTAAATTAGCACGCGATCATCTTGACATCTCAATTTGATCGCGTGCAGACTCAACTTGCTGTGATATTAAAAATTCAATTCGAATGTTGTAGTTCGGAAGAATAGAACTCCAGTCATTTAATAATCGTATGTTTTTAAATTAGCATGTGATCACCTTGTCATCTAAAAGAGATCGCGTGTTATGATATAGCAGGCAATCATTTTGACATCGCCAGAGCACACACGAATTGTTCGATAAGTAATAGCGCAATAATGCAGACGTTGCTGTGACGTCAAGCGTTCCAGAGCGACAGACGGATCTGGGTGTTTATGTACACTATGTTGACAAAATCACTGGACACTAATGGAAATGACTTCAAAAGCAAGTGAACGGATCCGCTGCGTTGCTAAGATGCGCGGTACAGCTGCAAACGGTATAAAAACAAGCCTGCAGCTGACCGCGATCATATCGCCCTGTGAGGTTGAGTGAAAATGTCGCGGCGGGAAAGAACTGACTTTGAGAAAGGAGAGATTGTTGGGTGTTATATTAGTGGGTTGTCTATAAGAGAAACCGAAAGCGTTTAAACATACCCAAGTCAACTGTTTTGGATTTACTGAATAAGTGGAAGGCACATGGTGTGCCTGAAGCAGCAAAACTTACCAGCAGACCAAAGAAAATCAGTGATGGAGGACGTTGAAGCCTCAGGAGAGTCGTTACAACTAATCGACGGAGTACTGCACAAGACCTCAGTGTAAAGGTGAGTAACAATGCTGGAACCTCGGTATGTACACGTACCATTCTCAGAGAACTTCATTCCATGGGTTACCGTGGTCGTGCGGCTGATCATAAGGCTTTCATTTCCACTATGAATGCTACTCGTCGTTTAGCATGGTGTAAAGAACATTTATCGTGGACTGTAGGTCAATGGAAACGGGTCCTACGGACTGATGAATCCAGATACACGATTCATCAGTCTAATGGCAGTGTGTGGGTATAGCGGCAGCCGGGGGAACGCTATTTACCACAGTGTACTGTTCCTACTGTCAAGTTTGGAGCTGGCAGTGTGCTCGTGTGGGGGTGTTTTTCGTGCTATGGTCCCGGCCCATTGGTTATCGTGGACAAACCTGTTAACGAGCACGTCTTCCGCGATATTCTGGACAAATATGTCCTACCAACTTTGTGGCAATACTATGGAACGGAGCCTTGTTGGTACCAGCAGGATAATGAACCGAGCCATAAAACAAGGACAGTTATGGCGTAGTTTGACGATAACTCCGTTTCGTGTGTGGACTGGCTAGCACAGAGCCCTGATTATTATCCCATGGAGCACCTATGGGATGAGTTAGATCACCGCATAAGAAGTTTGGAAGCAAGGCCTACTACTAAGCGACAGTTAGGACAGCATTATGTGCTGAGTGGAAGAGCATACCTATCACTGTGTTCCAAAACCTTGTCGAAAGCATGTCTCGAAGGGTCAGTGCATTCATTAAGGCCAAAGGTGGACCGACACCGTACTAATGTATATCAATAAATGGTATGTTGCTTTTCTCTTCTAGGTGTCCGGTGACTTTTGTCAATATAGAGTATATTATTCAATTCAATTTTTATAACGATTTGGAACTCAGTTTTAGATTATGCGTTCGTATTCCATCCTGAACAAGCCACCCCTGGGAGGTAGGGGGTGGGGGCAGGAGCTTGCACTCTGTATTTAAGTGTCAGCGTCTTGTGAATAACTGGTTCTTTATTATCTTCGAGTCTACTTATTTACCTGGTATATCTACTTTGCTTTCATTGTAATTACTCTGTAACGAAAATCTTATTGGTAGAATTCGTAATTTTTGCTGTATCTATATTCAGAGACGGTTTAACCACCAGGCGAACTATGGCGCCAAAATTTGGGGTCCCAAGATTTAGGGTTGATAAAATAGAGTGAGTGAATAAATGAGAAAGAATAGGAACAATAAGAACGAAGAAAATTTTGTTTTCTGTTGAATTTTCGATATTCGATATAATTTGCAATTCACCCTTGAAAAACGGAGACTTGCTCTTAGAGACGGGGTAAGTCAGCTTTCGTTAAATCCGACGCCGCGGCGAAAGCGCGCATTTTTCTAAAAATGCCATAAACCAAGCCGATCCCTAAGCAACAGGCAAGTCAGGCGACGCCTGAGGGCTGCACAAAATGTTTGAAGAATTGAATTCTGTATTATCTGGCTTTCAGTGTGGAAATATCAAGACTGTCAACGTCTATTACAAATAGTGGCAATGCGCAACGCCTAAAGGTTAGCAACTGTCACACTCCAACTAGTTTAGAATGAAAGCAGGTGCAAGAATAAGAAAGGCACTTCTACTATATTCATTCCGCTGGAATTCTTGTTTTTTTTTTTTTTGTTTTTTTTTTTTTGTTCTTTTCTGTTTTGGTTCTTTTTTTTTTTTTTTTTTTCTGTTTGGGGAAATTCACGAAAGAACTATGTTCGGTTATCTACGTTATCGTTCAAAAAAGAAGCTGAACCTGGCAGACTTTGTTCTTTGTTTTGGTAATTTTGGAAAGAATGAATCATGCGAAATGAAATTCAGTTTTAATTTACATCGGATCAGTAAGTAAATAAACGTAGTTTCATTCTATTATATTTAGTTCAGGTAGCATTTTTGCATCTTGAAATTATTGAATAAATGCAATACGTTTAGCCACAAAAATGAATAACATAAATTTTTGGGGCGTAAGGTTGATGACGTCCTTCCTAGGACGGCAAGCACCCTAGCGCCGGGCCTGTTTATATCACAGACAGGATGGTCTGATTGGCGTAAATGAGCAGTTATTTTAAGCAGTAACTCATGAAAACCGAAATTAAGCATACAACAAGTTGCATAATTAAAATTTTTTTTGACTGTAGCGTCATCAAAATTAGGTGGAACAGCCTTAACATTACTGCGGAGGGACTTTTTGCCTATCGCAGATGTGTTTGAAAATATGTGTAAAACAGTAGGTTATGTTTTACACATATTTTTGAACACATATGTCTAAAACATTAGGCTATGTCTCGCAAATGAAGGTCGACAGTTTCAGTACGCACGGTAGGTAAGTGAGTAAACTATATGTAGCTATATATTTTTTATTTCTATATAACCTAAAACATCCACTGTGGAGAGACTTTTCGGACGCCGTTTGTATATATATTATAGTTCAAAGCAGATTTGTCCGCGTCGTGTACAGGCCAGTTACAGATAAGGGTCGGGTCCGTATCAATTACAGATACGGGTCGGGTCTGAGTCAAAAAGATTTGACCTGTTTCCAACTATGGTCACGTGCGCTGTACAAATAAGACGCAGCAACTCGTTGAGTATCAGTTAGCGTTCGATTGTACGTTGGAATGGGAAAAACGACAGACCTGAGTATCTCCGAAAGAAGCATGATATTTGAAACCAGGCATGCAGGTTCCTCTATCTCTCAAAAGTCTGTCCTGCTTGGCATTTCACGCATAACCGTGAAAAATGGTTACCGGAATGGTGCGGTAAACCCTTTCTACGGAAAACATCCAGCAATAGGGGATGCTGTGTACAAAAACTGCTAGTGGATGAGGGGGGTCAAAGGCAAACGCTTGAACGATTCCCACATATATATTGGTGTAACTTTTGCGAACAGGCGTTTGCATGATTGCCGCACATCGTCACAAAAACAGTTGTACCCAGAAAGAAGCAACCGACAGGAATGAAACTTGGTGGGTCGGCTTTACATCGTGAGAAATGCAAATGATTCAAGTATCACGCTCGGCCGCGCATCTAACGCAAGCAAGGACGGGTCGTAGCTCTGTGCCTGACCGGCTATATAAAGCCATCCCGTTGCGCGCGCTTGCCATTCTGACTCCTGCTGTTGTGTTGGTTTCATCCTTTGCAAGTGAAGTATGCCTCGGAGAAAAGTTCGGAAGCATTTCGAGCAGTTAGAGGAGTTCGAGAGGGACCGCATCGTCGGGCTTCGGGAAGAAGGATGGTCTTATCTCCGTATTACGCGCCACACCGGTCGTGCGGATATCACCATAGCACGCACGCTGTTGGTGGCAGTGGATAGAACAAGGCACGCAGCAGAAGGGTATGGGAGACCTAGACGACTGGTTGTCTGACATGCGTGGAGTGACCCAACAGCCACGATTGCGGATATTCAGCGAGCAGTGGTGCCCTCCATGCCTCGTCCGATTAGTGTCAGCACCATTGACATACGGCTGCACGACGTAGGACTACACGTACGCAGACCGTTACCATGACTGCCATTAACACTATTGCATTGTCGCCAAAGACTGCAATGGTGTCGTGCCAGGCTGTCATGGAGCCAGTCAGAATGGCAGCGGGTGATCTTCAGTGACGAGTCCCGCTTTTGTCTTGGAGGAGACGACCAACGAATCCGTGTGTGGAGAAACCATTGTCAGCACCAAGATGAACGGTTTATTGTCGAGCGTCACACTTCCAGGCCTGGTATCATGGTGTGGGGTGCAATTGCTTACGATGCCAGATCACTTTCGGTGTTCATGACAGGAACTTTGACGGCCCAACGTTACGTTAATGAGGTCCTGCAGCCAGTGGCCCTATCTTTTCCGAACTCTCACTCCGGTGCAATTTTTCAGCAGGACAACGCTCGTCCGCATACTGCTGCTGTCTCGCGAGCTTGCCTTCAAGGCACTGACACTCTGCCATGGCGAGCCGTATCGCCAGACCTATCTCCGATTGAAAATGTGTGGGATGCTGTTGGACGCGCTATCTACACTCCAGCCCTGCAACGCAATCTGCTATAACTCCGTGAGAAGATTCAAGCTGCATAGAATCGCTTATCGCAGGACACCATTAGGAACCTGTACAACTTCATGCCGAAACGTCTGGCATGCTGTGTAAGCAAAAATGGCGGCCCGACGCCATACTGAGAGACACTTCGTCTTCCCAAATCAGCGATGTTGCGGAAGAAAACTGCTGGCGGGATCATGGAAGTGTCTACACGGTTGCGTGACTCCAGCATATATTGGTTATATATTGCTAACTGACGCTTGCATGATTCCAGCATATATTGGTGGATGTTTTGCGAACAGACGTTTGCATGATTCGAGCATATATTGGTGGATGTTTTGCGAACAGACGCTTGCATGGTTCCCTCATATATTGGTCGATGTTTGGCGAACCGACGCTTGCGCGATCCCCGCATGTATTGGTGGATGTTTTCCGATCAGACGCTTGCTTGATTTCCGCATACATTGGTGGATGTTTTGCGATCAGAAGCTTGCATGATTCTCACATATATTGGTGGATGTTTTGCGAACAGAAGCTTGCATGATTACTGTATATATTGGTGGATGTTTTGAGAACGCAAGCTTGCATGATATCCGTATATACTGGTGGATATCTTCCCAAGGGTAAAATCCATCAAACTTTGCTGAATACTGGATATTTCGTAACGAAAAATCCACCATCCATCAAACTTTGCTGAATACTGGATATTTCGTAACGAAAAAATCCACCAATAAGCGAAGTTGAGAACGAAACTGCTGGCGGAATCATGTAAGCGACCAGACGCTTGCAAGAACCCAGCATATGTTGGGGATATATTGATAACAGATGCTTGCATGATATCTTTATATATTGTGACATATACTCTAATTTACCTTTCCTTTTTAGTTTCTTTTTCTTTGTACATTTAAGTTTGTTCTCCTTAGGATTTTCAAACTTAACGAAAGCATCTTCTCTCTCGCAAGAGTATGATTGGCAACACCCTGACGTCAGAACGTATGGCGTGTGTATGTGTCAGATGAGAACTGACCGATATACGGATAATATTTGAGCAGCAGCAGTATATGGAGATTGTGGAAGTATAATGCTAATTCGGGAAAAGACGTTGTTTAGATAAAGTTGTGTCTATTTAACGGAAGTGACGTATACTCTGATTTAACTTTCTTTTTTAGTTTTTTTCTCTATGTACATTTGAGTTCGTTCTCCTTCGCGTTTTCAAACCTAACGTGATATCTTCTCTCTCGCAAGAGTACGGTAGTAAGTAACCTTTTCCGAAGTTATTTGAGTGACTCCTGGTTCGTTTAAAAGTGAAGTTATTAAGAACTGATTTGTGTAATGTTCAGATACCAATATTTCCACGAGCATTACAATATTGGTGGATATTTTGCCAACAGACTCTTGCATATGTTTCCCGCATATATAGGTGGATATTTTGTGAACAGACGCTTGCATGATTCCCGCATTTATATTGGTGAATATTTTCTTAGCGAAAGCATCTACCAATGAATTAATGAATGATGTTGTGATCGAAAACTGCTGATCCCAGCATATGTTATTCATGTGTTGCTAACAGGCGCTTGCATGATTCCCGCACATATTGGTGGATGTTTCTGTAGGAAAGCATCTTATTCAATCGTCTGACACATACACACGTCATACGTTCTGGTGGATGTTTCTGTAGAAAAACATCCACCAGTATAATAATGCTGTGGACGAAAATTGTTAGTAGATCAGGAGATAAAGGAAATTGGAGGTAATCATGCAAGCGAAGAGACGAGCTACAACACAGCAAATTACTACAGAATTCAACATACCAGTGTTGAGGTCCATCTCCGAACCCACATTGCAGCAAAACATGTCGCGAACGGATTAAAACAGTCGTCGACCATGTAGAGTGCCGATGTTGTCAGCGTACATCACGAAAGTACTCCTCCAGTGAAGACAAGAACATCAACGCTGGGCCCTTGAGGACTGAAAAATGGTCACTTAGACAGATGAATCTAGGTTTCTTCTGCATCATGCAGATCACAGCACCCAAATTTGCCGCAAGAAACATGAGGCTATGGTTCTATCCCATCAGGTGTCAACAGTACAGGCTTGTGGTCGCGGTATGTTAGTCTGGGGATTGTTTTTCTTACACGCATTTGGCCCTCTGATACCCACCAAAGGATATCTGATGTCAACGACTTATTAGAATGTCACTGCCCACCGAATTCCTCCTTTCAGGGTTATGGTTTATCCTCAAGCAGATCGACGCTTCTAGAAGGATAACGCTCCAGTTCACAAAGCTCGTATCGTGCTTCCAGAAACATGCCAACGAGTTTCCAATGCTTCAGTGGCCTGCACAGTTCCCGGATTTATCTCCCTCTCATCGAGCACTTCTAGGATGAGGTGGAATGGGCTGTTCTCTGCCAGTTGGTGTAGCTGTCCAATTTGCAGCAACTGCAGGACTCATACATTTCCGCATGGTAAAACATTCCTGCACTACGCTTCCAGCATCTGGCGTGTCTCATGTCCTACGAAATTGGACTGTTCTTCAGGAAAAGTTCGGCGCTAAACACAACTGTGTAGAAGTAATAGTAAGGTTCTACATATACCTCCCTTCAGAGCTGTGATCCAAAAACTTGAGAAGAGTATAGAAGTGAGGTCAAAGATGAACTTAACAAAACTAATGTACAGTACTTTTATAAGGGTGGCAGATCACATTGTTTGAGTTCGTTTCACCCACGTTCACTTGGTCCTGTACATTTCGTCCACGTTCACTTGGTCATGTTCATTTCGCCCACATTCACTTGGTCCGGGGCATTTCGTCCACGTTCACTTGATTCGGTTCATTTCGTCCACGTTCACTTGGTCCGGTTCATTTCGTCTACGTTTACTTGCTCCTGTTCATTTCGTCCTCGTTTACTTTTTCCTGTTCATTTGGTCCACGTTCACTTGGTCCGAATCATTTCGTCCACGTTCACTTGGTCCAGTTCATTTCGTCCTCGTTTACTTTTTCCAGTTCATTTTGTCCACGTTCACTTGGTCCGGATCATCTCGTACACGTTCACTTGGTCTTGCTCATTTCGTCTACGTTTACTTGGTCCTGTTCATTTCGTCCACGTTTACTTGGTCCTGTTGATTTCGTCCTCGTTTACTTGGTCCGGTTCATTTCGTCCATGGTTCGCTTTGTCGACCGTTCACTTTGTTTGCTGTTTATTTATTTAACTGTGCATTTCGTCCACCATTTAATTTGTCCAAATTCATTTCGTCCTCAGAATGGATGGAATATTTCCTTTTCTGATGCAATTTTTGTTACTAAGCTGAAAAACAAATTGTCAGAAGACATTCCCTACATGCGATTTTTGTTTTGTTTAAGATTTCCAACGAAAACATAAAGATTTTAAATGTTACTTAAAGTAAAACGACTAACTGAACTTTGAAGAGCGTTTAAATTCCTCTGTGTGGTGCTATGTCAATCAGTAATACATAAATAAAAGTTAAAATTGTTTAATGTCAAAAATCTTTTAATGTCTTGAATCGCATCTTGTGTATTGTTTTCCTATATAGTTCTTAACTTTTCAGTATATTTTCTACTTTGATTGTTAATTCTTTATAGTTTCCGTATTACTAATTTTCATGCGAATGAACTATTAAATGCTCTCTATATCTGTCATAGCTATTTAACGTGAGAAAAAAATACATAAATATACTGTATAATGGTGGAAAAAAGTTTAAATAGTTGTTTACTGTGAATTTGCGGTGGGAGAAAAGAAAAATAGAGATTTTTTTACATAAAGGAGAAAGGCGGTCAAAAAATGTCCTCTTCAATCTAGCACATTTATGGCCATTAGAATAAACTTTGATTTACAGTATGTCATAGTGATTGACCACAGAAAAGGGTTAAAGAGTTCTTCAAAGTTTCAAAGTTCAGTTCCTCGCTTTACTTTAAATAACATTTCAAATCTTTGTATTGTGTTTTAATCGAAAAACTTAAACAGGTAAAAAAATCGCATGCTAGTAATGTCCGTTGACCTTTTCTGTTTATGCCTAGTAAAAAAAAAAGAAAATCCAACAGATCAGAAAATTTCCACGGTGTTCCATCCACTCTGAAGATGAAATAAATGTGGACAAAATGAACGCCGGAAAAAGGAACAATGGACTAAATGAACTACGGACAAAATGAATGGGGGTGGACTAAATGAACTACGGACAAAATGAATGGTGGTGGACTAAATGAACTACGGAAAAAATGAATGGTGGTGGACTAAATGAACTATGGACAAAATGAATGGTGGTGGAGTAAATGAACTACGGACAAAATGAATGGTGGTGGACTAAATGAACTACGGACAAAATGAATGGTGGTGGACTAAATAAACTACGGACAAAATGAATGGTGGTGGACTAAATGAACTACGGACAAAATGAACGGTGGTGGACTAAATGAACTACGGACAAAATGAATGGTGGTGGAGTAAATGAACTACGGACAAAATGAATGGTGGTGGACTAAATGAACTACGGACAAAATGAATGGTGGTGGACTAAATGAACTACGGACAAAATGAATGGTGGTGGACTAAATGAACTACGGACAAAATGAATGGTGGTGGACTAAATGAACTACGGACAAAATCAATGGTGGTGGACTAAATGAACTACGGACAAAATGAATGGTGGTGGACTAAATGAACTACGGACAAAATGAATGGTGGTGGACTAAATGAACTACGGACAAAATGAATGGTGGTGGACTAAATGAACTACGGACAAAATGAACGGTGGTGGACTAAATGAACTACGGACAAAATGAATGGTGGTGGACTAAATGAACTACGGACAAAATGAATGGTGGTGGACTAAATGAACTACGGACAAAATGAATGGTGGTGGACAAAGTGGACCGTGGACGAAATGAACTCGACATAGTGAACGTGGATGAAATGAATTGGACCTAGTGACCGTGGGCAAAATGAATTGGACCTAGTGACCGTGGGCGAAATGAATTGGACCTAGTGACCTGGGACGAAATGGACTGGACCTAGTGACCGTGGACGAAATGGACTGGACCTAGTGACCGTGGGCGAAATGAGCTGGATCTAGTGACCGTGAACGAAATGAACTGAACCTAGTGACCGTAGACAAAATGAACTGGACCTAGTGACCGTGGACGAAATGAACTGGACCTAGTGATCGTGGACAAAGTGAACACGGACAAAGGGATAGGGAACCTTTTATAAGCACTGACGATTTTGAGGTTGATGCTTCAAATATAGAAGTAACTGATGCCTACATCTATTTTTGAAAACAGATAGGAAGCAAGGGCTACATCGAAGAAGAAATTAATAGAGGAACAAACTTTGGCTGAAGTGTATTGGGAAGACACAGTAAAATTTTTATGAGCAATTTATCATTATGTCTTCAAAGAAAAATGTTTAATCAAAATGTATAGAGGATGAGTAGAAAGTTTTACAATATTTGCATAAATGCATGTGCTCCGGCGGGTGGGGTCACATGTTTAAGCTAGTTCAAGTCACGCACTGAAGTCATTCGAAAGGGATATAAAGAGGTAGTCGTTGCTGCGAACAGCATTGCATTTCGTTGATCTGTCTGTGGTTGGGACGCCTAATAGGTGAACAGCTACAGCCGCTTAATTAGGGAACTTTTGCTTTACGAGTTTCAACTCGACCATAACGCTGCTCAAGCAACACGAAACATTTGTCATGCGAAAGGGGAAGGTTCCGTGGACCACTGCGCCGCAACCAGATGTTTCAAGAAATTCCTCTCACGTGACAGAAACCTCGACGATCAGCCAATGTCAGGTAAGGCCGCGAACGTGGATTCGGGGGCCGTGCACCAGGCTGCAGAGGCAAATCCGACAACCAGCACTCGGAGATTATCTGGCGAGCTGGGCATATCACAGACCATCGTCTTTCGTCATCTTCAGGACCTCGTCAAAGTCTACATGAGCTGCCGCATTGACCCTCACGAACTGACGCCAGCTGATGCAAATCGCCTGGGAGTGTGCACGAAACTCCTAGAAAACAGCGAGATGTACGTTTCATCCAAATAATTGTTACGTGCGATGAAAAGTGGGTCTGTTTCCGTTATCCTAACACACAGCGATAGTGGTTCAGCCCGGACGAGCTTCCTTAGCCTGTTGCTAAACGTGGGCGCTTCGAGCACAAGGTGATGCTCTGCGCATGGTGGAATTTCGAAGGGATAATCCATTGCGAATTTGTTCCAAACCGTCGGACCATCAACGCCAACCTCTACTCTAAACAGCTGGTGCGGATGTATGCCGTTTTGGAGGATAAGTACCTTGCACTGGTGAACAGAAAGCGCTCTCTCCTATAGCAGAATAACGCTTGGCCTCATATCGCTCGAACGACCCGGGGGAAACTCCAGGAACTTGAGGGCATCAAACTGATGACACACCCAGCATATAGTCCAGATCTTGCCGCGTCGGATTATTACTTGTTCCGGTCCATGGCCCACTTCCTTCACGGGCGGCACTTCAACAACCAGGAGGAGGTGGCAGCTGGGGTGAAAGAGTTCTTCGCCTCGAACGACAAGAACTGGCATACCGCCGCGGAATCGAATAACTGGCAGACAGTGGCTAAAGACGGTGCAACACGATGGCCTATACTTTGAATGCTAGTCAGCTTTTGTCGTAAAGGTACGTATGAAGACATAAAGTGATCCAAATATTGCAAAACGTTTGACTCAGCCTCTGTATACATCAAGTTCTTAGTTATGGATCAGAGACTTGGATCTTAATAAAAAAATGAATTGCGGAGGCTGAGGACCACTCCAAGAAGCATGGAGGAATGCAAGCCTGGAATAACCAGAAAACGTAGGAAGAGGAACTCATGAATCAAGTAAAGGACGAGAGTGGATGACATCATGATCAAAGTAAATACCCTGAAGTGGTAATGGCATTGAGATATCGGTAGAAATACAAATGTTCACACATATTTAGAACGATTTCCCAGCAATATGATTAATGTTTAGAATAATATTATTTCTTTCTTAAATGTTCTATTTGATACCCGTTCTCTGTATTATGAGCCTACATCTAGATTTCGAAGATAATAGGGCATTTCTTAAAATTCGTAGTGGCATTTTTTTCCAATCCTCTTCTGCTGCTTTCCATAGTCCAATCACTGTTTTAGGTCTGATCGCTCTTTTTAGCAGTCCGAAGGTACAATAATCCATTGTGACACATCTGGGGACTTTGAAGGAATATGAGCAAAAGGTATAGACTTGATTGATACGAGTCTTTTTAGCAGTCCGAAGGCACAATAGTCCATTGGTGACACATCAAGGGACTGAAGGAATAGTAGCAAAAGGTATAGACTTGATACGAATCTTTTTAGGTGACACATCAGGGTACTTTGAAGAAATATAAGCAAAAGGTATAGACTTGATACCAGTCATTTTATCAGTCCGAAGGTACAATAGTTTATTGGTGAAACATCAGGGGACTTTGAAAGAATATGAGTAAAAGGTATAGACTTGATATTCATCTCGGTTTTTTCTTTCTTCAAGAGATAGAGTGGTAGATTTAGATATATGACTGGAAGCCTCATCCTGATGGAGTTCTATTTTTTGAAGACTTTGTGGATAATGTAATGGTATCTCCTCTTGAATGTACAAGAAAGAGTTTAAACATTATTTTCGTAATATGTAGAATTGATTTTGACATTCTTTTCAACTTTTCTTAACTTTAATTTCACATTGTACGAGAAACCAACAATAATCATGAATCCTTTACTGAAACTTTCTTTGGATTCTTGGAACGAAGTTTTTAAGTTTTTTTCTGTTTTTTTTTTCAATATTAAATCATCCTTTTTTCGTTACAGTCATTTAGATAGATCCATGCTTCATCAAGCGTCAATAAATTTCCATCATTGTCTTGCTAAGTGATTATCATAAAGAAGTCTACACCGTGTTCTGCGTTCAGCCACGTGTCTAGGCAAAAAATGGTGAACATTGTGTTCTTTTTTTTTTTTTTTTTTTTTTTCAGATTGACATATTTGTTTATTACCTTGTTTACAATTGATAGATTTTTAACGACCTGGCGATTGCTCTTTGGGTCGGTGAATTTCCTTTTAAGATGTGAGACCCGTTTTTTAATTACAGAATACGGATATTTCTCTTCGTAAAGAGCAAAAGCATCACCTTCTATCCACAGCTTATTTACGTGCGCCATTTTCTTAGAAGACGATATTTAACTGCAGCAGATGTTTCTGTCGTGTTCATCTAATACGCTGCTGCCAGTTTCAATTCTTTGAACTTTTTTTATTTTCCGTAATTGCTTATCAAGAACGTTCTGAAAATGTGTGAACATCCTCTGCACTGCCCACCGTTGGACAGCTCAAATACTAAACTGAATTTCAAGGAAAAGATCGAGAAGAAGACCATGTGGGAGATGGGTGGATGGAATTGGAAAGCATGACGAAATAGCATTCCTCGAGGCAGAGATTTGTGTAAGAGACTTGGGAAGACTATCATCCAGCAGTGGACTACCAATGATTGATGATGATGATGCATGTAACATAAATGAAGTGCAATGCATTTATAAAAATCACCAGAGAAATTAGATACATTTCTTCACAGCTATTTGATGTGAATGCAAATTAACGCTATTGCTGGTACATCTTATGAGCATGTCTTTTGAAAAATAAAATACGTACTTATGGTATGACCATGTTTGCTCGTCTGTTTGTCTGTAGACACCATAACACTACTAGTCCCACTTGAAATGTTCCTTGTAGTCGAAAGCCAGAAATTTGAGAACGATAATGCTTGCTTTTTTTTTTTTTTTTTTCTCCAACGAAGAACTTCGAGGCTAGAGGACGTGAGTTCTGACCTTATCGAATTTAAAGTGCGTCTTTTTTCATACTATTGTTTCTAAGCATCCGCTTGATGAAATTCTTTCCTTCCTTCGATATATTTATACATTTACAACGAACAACATTTCAGGGACAGTTTCGTTTCCAAATAATGAACAATTTTCCCGCTAGGGGGAGTGAAGGAAAATATCGGTTCCCTCGATGTTTCTGCTTCTAAAATTCCGATTTGAAAATTATTTTTGCGTCGCATAGAGTTCTTAGTGAGAAAGGTTCTCATATAATTTCTTTTTTCTAGAATTTTTTTTTTGTTTTGTAGCGAACAGTTTTACCTGTAAGGGGCGAAAGGGTATATTTCTGTTTCCGCTGTACATCTGTGTTCATTGAAAAAAGAATTTTCTTTCTCAATCTGACACTACCCAAAACTTCATTGAAGAAATAATTCTTTCTCAATCTGATGCTACTCAAAACTTCATTGAAACAATAATTCTTTCTCAATCTGATACTACCCCAAACTTCATTGAAAAAATCATTCTTTCTCAATCTGATACTACTTAAAACTTCATTGAAAACATAATTCTTTCTCAATCTGATACTACTCAAAACTTCATTGAAAAAATAATTCTTTCTCAATCTGATACTATTCAAAACTTCATTGAAAAAGTAATTTTTTCTCAATCTGATGCTACTCAAAACCATTGAAAAAGTAATTGTTTTCCAAGCTGATACTACTCAAAACTTCATTGAATAAAGAATTCTTTCTCAATCTGATACTACTAAAAACTTCATTGAATAAAGAATTCTTTCTCAATCTGATACTACTCAAAACTTCATTGAATAAATAATTCTTTCTCAATCTGATACTACTAAAAACTTCATTGAAAAAATCATTCTTTCTCAATCTGATACTACTCGGCAACGATAACCTGTTGTGCATATTTCCTGCTCAAAATAGGGCGAGGTTTTTCCACCATGGTGCGTAACAATATATCGTATTTTTCTCTGTCTTCGCTTCTAACAATCCTATTTGAAAACTTCTTGGACAGCGCACCTGGACCGGAATCTATTAGATATAATTTCTAATTTTTCGTAACTCACAATTTTGACATTATAGGGCGTAAGTTCATATTTCTTTTTGCAGCATACTTGCAGTAATGTCTGCGCGTCCAAAATCCTGATTGAAAAATTATTTTTCCGTCAGATTCAGCAAACCACGAAAACAAATTTGTGCTGGTTTTCTGCTTAAAGTAATACATAATTTACCAAACGTATAATTTATATTTCTCCGTATCTCTGAGTCTGAAATCCCGATTTAAAATGCTCATTTAAGACCCGTTACTAAACATTTTGTAAAATATTATGCAATCCTTGATTGTTATAAGTACATACTTCTGACGGTATAGGTGACCTACTGTGGTCGGTAGTGGCCAGTTTAATATGCGTTGATTCATGAACACCTAACAAGTGCTTTCGCGCTGTAATTTTCCGAAAAAATAAATGTGAAAGAGGAACAAAGATGTACCATTAAATTTTGCTGACGACTTAAGAAATCTGTTGGAGAGACCTTCCGTCTTACGCAAGAGGGTTATAAAGACGAATGTCTAGGAAAATCAACAAATTACAGATGGCATAAAGAATTCATGGATGGTCAGGAGTCGGCGTCTTCAATCGCGCATGGAGGAAGACCTTTAACGAGTGTTACAGAGATAAACGTCAATACAATAGGTGTTATTATAGGGGAAGACGGATACCTTTCAATTAGAGAAATCGATGATATGGTTCACATTTCAAAACCATCAATTCACAGAATTTTAGCCGAGCATTTGGGCATGAAACGAGTTTTTTCAACTTGAGTTCTCCATTTCTTTTCATGTGCGGCCAAGTGGAAGGTGCCTTGCTTGAATATCTTTTGTTTGGCGCTCTTTTACCAACCGTGGCCCTTGCGCTATAAAAATTAAACAACCAACCAACCAAGTGCAAGGCAGCACGTGGCCAGTTCTGCCGTTTCTTATTTGGAGAAAACGAATATTAAGTTGAAGCCCCAATCTGCATATAGCCCAGACTTGTTACCATGTGACTTCTGGTTGTTCCCCATTTTCAAAAAAAGACTTTACGAGGACAACAGGTTAAGACTGATCAACAACTTAATACAACTGCGCAGGTGTGTTTCAACAGCATTGTAGATGAATTCCAGAATTCAAAAAGTGGGAGGAACGTTGGGATACCTGTATGTGATGCAATGGACAGTATTCCTAAAAATAAAAGGACTACTTCCTTGATAATTAAGGTACGCATATTTTTTGTTTTATAAAAGCAAGGAAAGGGAGAAATGTTCACAATAGCTTGTGTTTCTGTTGTTGAATTTACAATGCTGCGTAATGAAGCGGTTTTTTTTTATCGCTGCTTCTTACTGACGCTTGAATGAATCCATTTGTCCAGCAAATTTGTGGTTTGTTTTCAGCCTTGAATCGAACCGCTTTGTCTCTTCTTCCCGTTACCAAAACAAACGATAAGAATTTATTTTTCCTCTGTTCTTCCAATTTGTAATGATGTAAACACAGTAATTCCACTGCAACTGAAAGAAAAGCTGCAATTTCCCTTTAAAGCTATATTTCCGAATAGTTTTTTTAATTCTGTTTAACTTCTATGCTGACCAACACCTGAATAAATTTTTTGCAATGCTCTGCTAGTCTGAAATTTAATTTTTAGATGAACACTCTTTGATACTGCTTGCCACCCCGTTGACCGGGTAGTCAAAAACTCTGGTTTCCGTCTAGTTACTGAGCCCATCAATATAGATTTGTGTAGTCAGATGCTGACTGATAAACCACGAATAGCGCTGTGAATTGTTGGCACCGTAGCGTAAAGCGAACGCACTCGGCTAGTTATCGAGAGATCTGGGGTTCGATCCCAGCGGTGTCGGAGTACAATTTTTCAGTTGCTATTCGTTGTTTATAAAAATAACGTGGACAGAGCGATGACATCGTATATTTACATTATCTCCACGTATTTAAAATATATTCACTATTAGCTGTTATTTGAGAGCTTTACGACCAAATGACCTCATTTTGTTTTTCACGTCCGAAAATATTTTTCTTTCTTTTTTCGTCCGCGTTAGTCAAAGGATAAAAAAATGAGCCATTTATCACAGCATCATATAAACAATTACGGCGAAACAAAACAAGCACGTGTTGCTTCTTGGTCAATGGTAGCGTTATTATATTACTATTTTATGAAACAGCATCTCTGCCCCTGACACCGAGTCTTCAAGGTTTATCAAATACCAACAGGTTTTGTCAATGACTGTACATTAAAGAAATGTAAGGTTGAACTACAAAAATTCTTCTTTTTATGAGAAACTCATCACGAAGTTTATGATATACACTGAAGAGCAATTGAATTAGAGACAGCTGGCGTTATGCAAATGTGGCGCTGTGGGCGGCCCTGTAAACGGAAACGACATGACTTATGCAGCGATCCGACAATATAAGGAGTGATGCGACGGGAATCAGTAAGAGTCGGTCGCAGTATGGGTAAGACGGAGAATCTAAACGAATGTGATCGTGGGCAAATTGCCGGGGCCCGACGAATGGGTCACTCCATCTCCGAAGTCGTGCAGACATTGGGTTTTTCACGAGCCACTGTGTCACGGGTGCACCGTGAGTACATCGAATACGGTAAAACCATCCTTGCAAGGACAAGGGCCAATTGCCGTGGACATCAGCGTGTGGATGAGCGGAGTCATTGTCGGCTAGCTCGCATTGTAACAGAGGATAGACGGGCCACAGTGCAAGAAATCACTCGGCAATTTAACGCTGGTGCACAAAAACGTGTAAGCAGCCCCACCATCCAGAACCATCTCCTCGCTATGGGATACAGAAGCCATCGTCCCACGAGGGTATCGCTGCAGACCGCACATCACAGGGTGTAAAGATTAGCATGGGCGCGGGAACATTGCCACTGGACCCTAGACATGTCATGTGGAAAAATGTTGCCTGGACTGATGACTCCAGAATCACGTTGGTACATGCGGATGGCAAAATACGAATACGGTGCAAACCACATGAAACGATGTACCCTTCTTGGCAGCAGGGTACTCTTCAAGCTGGTGGGGGTGGCATTCGTGTCTGGGGACTGTTTACGTGGACTGAAATGGGACTCCTAGTACGTGTGACATCGTCCCTCACAGGTCACTGGGGACCTCATCCTGCAACAAGACAATGCACCGTGCCATCGCTCCCGAATCGTATCCGAATGGTTGGATGAACACTCCACCGACACGACCTCGCTTCCTCGGCCAGCTAGGTCACCTGACCTCAATCCCATGGAGCACATCTGGGATGCCATCGAGAGAGATGCTCGAGGCTCTGATCCCATCCATCAAATCTTCGTGAACTGTGGGATATTGTTCAGGGGTCGTGGATCCGCATGGCTTCCCAAAGCTTCCGATGTCTTGTCGAGTCCATGCCGAGACGAATCGCCTCCGTCATCAGGGCGAAAGGTGGTGCTACACGTTACTAGATAGGTATCTCTAATTGAATTGCTCTTCAGTGTAGGTGTGCATTTGTTCAAAAATAATGTTGACGAAAAGGACTTATTGTTGATGAAAAATGCGCTCTTCCCCCCCCCCCCAAAAAAAAAACTCAGTGTGGTTGATGCCTTTAAAAGTTATTAAGCGACCCAGTTCTAAACGTAGTGAAGGTGAACGAAATAACTGTAAGCGGAAAATAAATTAACTACCGCTTGTACGTTATGGGATGAGAGAAGCTGTAACCTCTATACCCTGAAATTGCCACTTATACAGAATGAAACGCCAGTACAGCGATGCGAATGTGACGTCAGTGGGCAGATGAGGCTCGGACGCACAGAAATCCGGGAAATGGACCGCCAAATCTCACGACTGCAAGGGATAGTGGACAATTCTACCGCATTGCAGAGACCGATCGCACAACGACATCCACAGTGTTAGCGCAGAAGAGCCTGGCCTGTCCTGAGACCGGTCACACAGCGACATCCACAGGCCAAAGCCTGGCCTGTGGCAGTGAAGCACTGTCACAGGCCAGGCTTTGTCCCCCAACGCAGCTCGACGTCGTCTTCGCCTTTTCTGCACATTCTTTAACCTTTAACCACCAACGCTTCAGGCTGCAATGGGGTCTGGAACACAAAGTACGCTGATAGGCAATGTTGTCCCAAAACAACTGATAATGTTTTAAAACATTATCAGTTGTTTTAAAACAACTGATAATGTTTTAAAAACATTATCAGTTGTTTTGGGACAACCCTCGTAGTTAACTGTGCGTGTATAAAAAAATCTCTCAGAAATGACAGTCAGATGTCGTACGACATGCGTACCTTAATTATCAAGAATGACCCTGACTTATTTCAGATCTCCAGTAACTATTGAATTTTCCACGAAATCTTGACAGCAGTCTAACCGACCACTGTTGCAGTTCTAGTACTGTATATAAGTGGTCATAAGCGAGTTCCCTTCTGTGTTATATTCATCAATGTCGATTCGTTGTATTTAACTAGTGAGGTGTTTTTTTTTTTTTTTTTTTTTGTTTCGGTTGGGATGAGTTGTGATAATCTACTGTTGTATAACTTGGTTTTGTGATAGGTAATAAATAGGGATGGGGCATTCGAGTTCTCGAATCCCACGAATCTTGAAAAATATTCGAGATTCGAAAACTCGAATCTTCGTGCTTTTTTCGTCATTCCAATCTTTCGAATCTTAACCTAAAATACTTGACGTTTGGTGCTTGTTCAAGAGCGATATAGGTTCGAAATTTTGTCATCATTACGAGTTCTGACAGAAAACAATCGAAGAAGATCGTTTACAGTGTGTACACAGCTATTTGAAATAGCTCGTTACTTCCAAAATTTGAGAAAATTCTCTAAAAAGTTCTTAATCACACCACCATCAACAGTAATGTCAGAAACCCTATTCAAATAGCACATCAGGTGTCATAACTGATAAAAAACGAAGTAGGCTAGAGCGAGTTCGAATGCTAGTGTTTTAAAATAAAAATTTCTATTAAAGGTTTCTTAATTTTTTTACATTGCCCTGAAAGAGTTTAGTGTTTAGTGTTTTTATTATTAACTCTTAAAACAAACATGCTTTTGATTTTTCTTAATTTTCTGGAAAGAATTTACTCAATGTAGTGTTCCATGTCTAGTGTTTATCTACATTAACTCTTGAAATAATCCTCCCCACCTATACACTTGCTTTGATTAAAAAAGTTTTGGAAACTTTCGTTAATAAAGAAAAATGTCAAAAATGGGAATTTTTACTCAAATATTTTTTGGTCAAATTATGCTCAGAAAATGGAAATGAACCTCAAGACTCAAGAGTTATGTACTTCATTTAGTAAATGTAATTTATAAATTTCATTTGCATCTTCTTAATAAGTATGGGCATATTTTTTGAAAACTGTATTCTTTCATTTGTTTTTCATTAAACACAGATTTCAAATTTTGCTTCAATTAAAAACTTTTAATTTTAAGCAGAAGTATTTTCTTTCCCTTTTATTCTTATAATTATTCTTACATGAAGGATTCGAGATTCCGGAGATTTGAGGGATTCGAGAACCGTCCCACCTCTAGTGATAAATATTTTAACACATCATCAAGCAGGCGCTTGGTTAGAATTTTTTTACCTGATTTTTTTGTGTGCAATTAATTATCGCTGCCACCAATCCAGAATGAAAGTAAGGCCCGGACAACCTTATTCAGATTCCCGTTTTCAGAGGCATGGTGAAGGATACAAGCTGTCGTTGATCAGAGCTGGTACTAGTAGTGTGTGTTTAGTAAAACACACACTTTATTTCCAAACAGGATACAATGGCGGATGATTATATACAATGATGGATGACGACAATGCTGTAGTTGTATATATATCCGGTACAAAAATGACATTTGGCACCTTACTTTCAGAGTTCTGAAACGACGTTACACACTCACAGTTTTTACATCAGCAGAGGTACAATCTTTTCAACAAGTTCAGCTACAGATAGTGACAATACAGCTACAGATCGTGAAAATACGATGTGAGAATTGCACTCGTGAGCTATCTACTTATTTTAGTTGTCTATACCACAGCCAAAATCGGAATTACTGTTAAAGTTAAATACTAACCGCAGTTAGTATCAATCTACCCTAGCTAATGAGCCGCAGCCGAGAGCTAAAAAATTTGGTCTCCAAATCTATCGTTTTAGTGACTTAACCTCCTGTCTCAATAAAAGCTATACGAGCAGTCCCGCCAAAAGACCTAGCGTCTTTCCAACTTTCTTTGGCCGCCCCAGTGGCGCAGTGGTCTAAGGCGCTGGCCTCTGATCATTCGTCCGTAAGGGGTCCGGGTTCGAATCCCGGTCAGGCATGGATGTTGTGTTTGTCTTACGACACTGGCTCTCTCCCTTCCCTGGAACCAGTGACCCTAAAATTAGGGACGGGCGACTGCTTATAGCCCATTGAGTTGCTCACGGTGGTCGTTAAACCTCCAATCAAAAAAAAAAAAAAAAAAACTTTCTTTGCGCCTGGACTTTGCACAGCCAATGAGAGGCTTGCATTATACACTCCTCATCCTGGCCTCTCTTTCTCTCTCTCTCTCGGCTTCCTAAATTCCGCCCATGACATTTGCCAGATGCCATACTCTTGTTGTTGCTAGGAGTTTTGAGAATTCCACATTCCAAGTTCTTAGTCTCGCTGCCTCTGCCTGCTCTTGTGACCTTGTCAACAAAAATGGCCGCCAGTTTCCTCTTCCCTTCTTTGTAACTCAGCAATGGCGTCCCACTATCCGTTTTCAGAGTTTTTCTCATTTAGTTTTTCTTTTTTTTTTAATTTGACATCTCACATGATTTCTCACATGTATTCTACACCGATTTTTAAAATTTTCTCCTTTTTTCTCCCTTTTCTTTCCTTTAATAATTCCACATCATCACACCTTCCAAGTATGAATTTCAAAAAATCCCGTATAATCACGAAGCAGTTGCAAGCGTGTGTAAAAATTGTGCGTTACTCAAATTCCGACAGCTACCGGTGTCATAGTGCTAAAAAGAAATTAAAAAGCCAATGAAGTGAAAACGGAATTATATTTCAACCTTTATATAGATAAATCGGGTTAATTTCAGATTTTAATTTTAGAGCCCGGCTTATTAATTTGAGCTGTAATTAATCAACACGTCCGGTGGCGTTTGCACTTCCAGGTCTTTCGTTTCACTTAATGATCTTCGCTATCCGATTATTTAACAAGCCGGCCTTCGTTTTGTGAGGCCTCTCTCAAATTCCGTAAGTTGCGTCGATTTACGCAACTTTACGGACTTTGAGAGATGCCTCGTCATCAGGTTGAAAACCGTAGGGTGGTCGACGCGCCGTACTGCCAGCCACGTGGATCGTTCTGACCATACCGTCCGACTGTGTTGGGAGCAGTGGACACGTGACGGCACTGTCACACGGCGGAGCGACTCCGGATGGAGCAGGAGGACCACCGGTAGAGAGGATCGACGGATCGTGCCCCGGGCACGAACGGATCCCACGGTCCACTATACAGGCAGATGTAGCGGCTCCTGTGTGCCCACGAACCATTTCCCGACGCCATGCGGAAGCGAGTCTGCGATCCCAGTGCCCCTTACGTGTGCTACCATTAACACCGGAACATCACCGGCTCCGTGTGCAGTGGTGCCAGGCCAGAGCGACGTGTAACGCCACAGACTGGGGACGTGTGGGGTTTAGCGATGAGTGCCGCTTCGTTTCGGGGACAGATGATCATCGTGTCCGGGTGTGGAGGTCCCCGGATCAACGGCACAATCCCAACATTGCTATCGAGCGCCACATTTCCCCTACTGCAGGCATTATGGTCTGGGGAGCCATTGCCTACGATAGCCGATCAGTTCTAGTAGTGGTACGTGGATCATTGACGGACCAGCGGTATGTGGATGAAATCCTACGGCCCCATGTGCTGCCATTCCTGGACGGCATTCCAAGTGTGCTATACCAGCAGGATAATGCCCGCCCGCTCCCGGCTCGGGTTGCCCAGGACTGCCTACGTCACGTCCAGAGACTTCCATGGCCTGCCCGCTCCCCGGACATGTGCCCTATCGAGCATTTGTAGGGCCACTTGAAATGCCAGCTGCCGCCGTGCCGCACTATCCGGGATTTGGAGCACACCGTCCAACAGGTGTTGGCCAGTCTTCCGCAGGACAACATCAGGCGTCTGTTCGCCTCCACGCCGGATCGTATCGCAGCATGTATCGTCGCACGAGGCGGTGCGACTCGCTATTGAAGACGACCGGACTGCGTTTAACAGAACCATCTGTCATTATCCTGCAGCTCTGTTTTTGCTATCATGTGTATCATTACGTCTGTACAATTTCAGTTGAATCCAATGCTTCCTTCTTGGTGTGCAAATTTCATTGTTTGTGAGTGTATGTTTGATACCTTAAGCTTTCACATTTCCGTTTTTTTATAAGTAATTTTATATGTTACTTAACAATTAATAGGCCATAAATATTTGAGGGAAATAGCCAGGAATAAAGGCTTAAACTCAGGCATTAAAGAGTTTATTGATTAAAAATCAACAACAAGAAAGATGACACCGAATTATCGGGTCCAATAAGCACGACTTTAGAATCCGTTCTGATGCAAATTGAATTTATCAAAGCTATTCAAAGTCAATGGAACCGGTATGGAAAATAATAGCATCTGACGGAAGAAAGAAGTTTTTCATTTGGGGTTTTAATGCCTCAGATATGGCTGTAAACGTAATCGTGAGCTTACGCCCTCTGGTTGCAGACTTGTGCGTTAAGAAAAATATGAATTTATATGAGAAACACTTCGCACCGGAAACGCTCTCCAATACAGAAATAATTTTTCAAATCGGACTCTTAGATAAATAAATACATTGCTCTTTCCATGTTCCAGAAACACATAGCAACCGAAAAATTGTTTTCAGCCGCCGCCGTGGAATTGAATCACGGAACTCTCGATATCTAGCCGAGTGCCTTAACTTTACACCACGGTGGTCAACAATCCACGGTGCTATGTGTATTGTTAGGTCAGCTTCTGACATCATAAATCCGTAAGATGGGCTCAGCTACTGAGACGTCTCCATCTGGTGGGCATTAACGGTACTGGCTATATATATTATAGCAGTTATTTCAAAATATACTTTATTGGCAAAAACATAAGGTATACAGGCGTACCACATATGGCAAAACAAACAACAAAACAATGAGCGATACTGATGAAATTTTACAAGTGAATGTGATACGGCAGTCAACTAAGAATGACAAAATGTTAAAATCACTAATAAGGAACAATACATGCTTGAGGAAGATGTTGCACAAGCAATAGTAATGATCAGGATATTACAGCATGCGATGACTTGCACAGTGAGAGCAGAGCACAAAACAACAGGTAAATATATTTACAAGAATATGGCTGTATAACGCAGTGCACAAAAAGAAGGGAACATGTAAAACACAACAAAAGCGTATACTACGATAAAGGTACAGAAGTTCCCACAATCGAGGAAACCACACGATATGTGACAAAAACATGATGAGTATTACAAAACATAGTGGAAACTTGGGCAAACTCCCCAAGTGAAACACAAGGATACACAAAATACAAACAGCAAGCCGTGCAGTATTGCATCGGTCAAAAAAAAAAAAACAACAATGACTTGGGTCGAGCAAGAAATACAGGAACTTGTATACAAAATCATAGGTACGAACAGAAAACCTCTGCTGCCGTGCAAGACAAAACACAATTGAAACAACACAAAACAAAAAGAGACATAGATACCTGGGGCAGTACAAGTAGAACACCCAGAAATATCAAACACCACACGCTCCGGTGCAAAAGGCAACAAGAAAAAAACATCAAGGGTCCAAGAGTCTACTAGCCTTGAACACAAACAAAATCTTAAAGCCCAGAAGGCACAATGCGATGAGGGAAGTACAATAAACAAGACATCAAAGAATGTGAAAAAAAAATGCACAAGTTCTCAACCGATGCATTCAGTAGGTCGAAGCTGGGAAAAAACAAACCAATCAGAAGGAAAGATCAATGGAAGATCCAGTGATTTTAAAAAATCCGGTTCCTTGCGCCCAGGTAGACCGGAAAGAGGCTTGAGATTGAGGGGTGGAAGCAGCGAAGTTCTTCCAGGCGTAGTCGAGACACGATGCGATTCCTAAAAATCGACCGTAAGGCCGCGCCAGCAGAGAGAATACTAGGTGTGGTAGCAGGAGAGCGGAGAGATTGATGATAAAGAAAAACGACATGTTTGACAAGTACGAAGAGATAGGCACAGGCATCCGGCAAAATAGCCAGAGGATGTTTGGTAAGCAATAGCCACTCGTACGCTTGAAAAGGGATGTCTCTGTGGAACAAATGGTGCCTTCAAGACGAAAGGCAGTATTGAGAAGTGGAAGGAGAACGGGACAGTGACAGTAGACATGAGGAACATCACCTTCAACACCACAAAAGCAGCAGAGCGAAGTAGAAGAAATAGACATGTGAAAGAGAGAAGAAGGAACAGGAAGGCGGCGGTGAAGAAACCGCCAGTGGATGTTTCGCTCTAACGGGGTAGAAAGGGGAGAGAAAGAGGCAGACCAGATAGGCAGCAGAAGAGAAGGAGAAGCATCAGGAAGACCATGCGGAGAAGTGAAGGGCGCACGAAGGATCGCATAGATAGAGGCAGTGGAAGAAGAAGAAATGGGAGCAACAGTCCCGAAAGGGAAGGAAGAAATGAAGAGAGAGGCTCGGTCCAGAGACAGAAATAAGGCCAGTGTCAGAAACCAGAAGTGGGAAGAGGGTACGGAGAGCGGAGCGAAGAAGGTCATACTCCTCTTCCAAGGTGGAAGAAGGGTCAGGGAAAAGAGAAGAGAGGGGTTTCCAGGTCAAATCGGAAGTTAATAAAGCTTCGACAGTGAGAATTCCTGAGCGGAACCAAGGGGAGAAAAGAAAGTATGGTTGATCGGGTGGATGAATCTGAGTGGAAAAGAAAAGAGGTTCTGCAAGCAGGTCCAGGGTGGTAGAGGGAGGAGCGCGGAGTAGCGGGAGAGAATGAAATACCACTAGAGCGTCGATAAGAAGTGGTGGGAGGCGTTTAGAAGTAGAAGGAGATGAATCCATCCGAAGAAAAAGGAGGAAAGTGAAGGATGGATCATGAAGAGAAATAAGAGTATTCGGGGTAGAAGAAAGTGCAGGGGAAGGGCGAAAGGAGAAGACGAATGAAGGAGACGATTCGGTGAGCTCGATAATATGTTCTGACATCCGGGAAATGAAGACCACCAAATGATGTTGGCAGAGAAAGCGTTGCAGCAGAAATCCAATGTCTAGATGACCATATCACTGAAGTGAAAATACTATTGATGGCAGAAAAATGATGCGATTTAAACACACAGGAATCCCAAGGATAGAAGCATTGTGAGAGAAGATATCGATGAACAATTTGAGCACGTTGAAAGTAAGAGGAAAAGGAAAACGTAAATCGCCAAAAACCAGCCGTGCGATGAAGTCGTGGGTGGATAGCTTGCCAAGTGACGTTGCTTGCGGTAAAAGAGTGTCCAAAATGAGCTCCAAGAAATTTTTGGGTCGAGGAGGACCACACTGCTCCCCAAGGCGAGTCAGTGCGGCCTCTCCAAGAACCACACCACAGGCCAGAACTTTTCTGAATATTCAGGGCAGCACCAGAGAGAGCAGCATACTGTTCATAAGTGGCAAGAAGAGTATCAAATTGGTCATCGCGGCGAAGACAAAAGGTAACATCATCTGCGTAAGCAGAGACAAGAAAACGGTGGTGTCGAGTATTAGAGACAATCGGTCCTACCGCAGGTAAGAAAGACGCCCGACTTGCAATCAAAAAGGGCTCAAAGGCGAGAGCAAAGAGTTGTCCTGATAATGGACAACCTTGTCTGATGCCAGATCGAAAAGGAATCGGGGCCGTCAAAAATGTGGCATCCCGAACGTGCAAATGGGCGAACCGGTAGAGGCTAAGAACGAGAGAAACAAAAGCGGGAGGAAAACCAAAGTGAGTTAATACGGCAGAAAGGTAAGTGTGAGAGACGTTATCAAAAGCGGATTTCTGGTCAAGATTAAACAAAGCTAGGGGTTCGGAATGTTTTAGTGCAAGAAAGGAAAGGTTATGAAGAAAGGAGATATTGTTAGAAATAGAACGACCAGGCACGGTATATGTCTGGTCGGAGGATATGAGGAACGAAAGAACAGAATTTAGGCGGCGAGAAAGGAGTTTAGTGAAGAATTTGTAATCCAGGTTGAGAATGAAGATGGGGCGCCAGGTCGACAAGTCCAGGAGGTCACCCTTCTTCGGCAAGAGGGTGACATGTGCAACTGTAAATTCCGGCGGAAGCACAGGAGAAGAAAGAGCACACGAAAAAGCGGCAGAGAGAAAAGGCAGGAGTGACGGAAGAAAAGCCCGATAGAACGACAGCGGGAGGCCATCAGGTCCCGAGGAAGAGTGAAGATTGAGGGAGGCAAAAGCCTCTCTCAATTCAGGCAAAGAAAAATCAGCAATGAGAGGGGCGCATAGAGAAGACGGGACCTGAGGGAGAGAAGAAAGGAAAAGAGGAGGAAGAAAAAGAAGAACCCTGCGCAACCGCTCGGAACTTCTCCTGAAAGAAGTGACGGACATGAGAGCAGATGAGAGTTGTATTGCCAGTAACAGTGCCATCAGGCAATCGGAGATGTCTGATGGAAGATGACGTGCGTCGCATGGATTCCATCTTCGAAAGGACTTCAAAAGAATGCGTCGATGGTGAAATATGTAGGAGCCGAAGACGACGGACTGCTTGCTGAGCAAACGGTTCGAGGCAGGCATGAAGTTCATCACGGACGGAGGGAATAGTGCGGGTCAGACATTGGCGTCGCGGAGAGGAGTCCTCGTAGGTTACTCACCTCCATCGAGCGAGTGGTGGAAATAGTAAAGGAGAGTTGACGAACGAGCAAGAGAACATTCCGTTTGACATCAAGCCACAAACGCAAGGCGCTTGGGGTCGTTGTGAGCAGGAACTTCCGACTAGAGAGGAACGTCTCAACTGCCTCACAAAAGGAACGGTCTTGCAAGAGAATGTCATCAAATGTCCAATGACGGCGCGTGGATGAAGGTGCTGGAGAGACACAAATTGATAGTAAAACGGCAGAATGGTCGGAAGAAACAGTAGGTGAATGTCGAGCAGCAGTGATAGCAGGGAGTAAGGAAGCAGAAACATAAATTCGGTCCAACCGCGCAGCAGTAGAACCGAACGTAGGCGGATTACACCACGTAAAGGAAATGGAATCAGGATTTAGCCGTCTGAAGGAATCGACAAGATGAAAATCATCAAGGAGCTGAGTCAGCTGTGAAACTAAAGTCATGCGGTATTCGCCATATGATTAATTTCTGTCAAGAGAAGGCTGCAGCGTACAGTTAAATTCCCCCCCCCAAGAACGAAATAGTCCCCGGGAGGAATCGCTGCAATCGCTGCACGAATATTACGGAAAAGATAAGCAACATATATTTCATCAGTGGGAATATATACATTAAAGATATGAAAAGTAACATTATGCACACAAAAGGTAAAACACTGAAGAAAATCAAGGTGTAAATTTGTCACAGAAATAGAAGTCAGCTGAGTCAAAAACCGCTAGCGCACACGTTCAGCTATATCACTATACCGCGAGAGGCGATACGAGTGGTAAAAGGTGTACGGCCAGCGTCTCCATAGGTGAGTGGGAGTGTCAGCAGAGCAGTGAGTTTCCTGGAGAAGGAGAACATCTCCACCAGCGGCAGAAATGTCCTCATAAACGAGGGAGTTCAACACTGGTGTCGCGAACCCGCGACAATTCAAGGAAGTCACAGTGAAAGTGCCATGTCTCTAGTGGCAGTGACAATCTTTTCCAAATGGGAACGGAAGTTGTTGTACCGCCGTTGGATGCACTTCTGAGTGGCAGCATCCTCGGCAGATGGACTCTTGATATTATTGTAAAGAGTTAATAGTTTTGCCAGTTGATTCTCAACTGCTGGGTAGCGACCTGCAAATCGGTTGACATAGGTGGGTAAATTAGGAAGAAGAGTCTTGGCACAAGCAAAGTCGTGCAATTCGTTATAAGGGAGAGGACTGTCCGGAAAAAAATTCATGTGTAGGCGTGCGGAAAATTCCTCAAGAGGCAGGAGGTAGATAACTGGCTTGGAAAACTTGACAGAGCGACCCGAAGCAGGTGATCCAGCAGCCTTAGTCGGAGAGGTTTGAGTAGAGTGGCCAGATTGTCGCCGTCGTTTCGTAGAGACGCGAGGAGGTTTGGCATCCTTTTTGTCAGGACGGGTCCGGAGATAGCCCTCCGTCCCATCACTCATCGCTTGGTCGCTGACCCTTTGATAGGCTGTGTCATCAGCGGTCGAGGTCTCGGTATCAGACTGGTCAGTCGCAACGGACTCAGCAACTGCTGTAGGGTCCGCAGGAACACGAAAAGATGTTGAAGATTGTAAAACTGGGTAGTGTTCCTCGGAGAGAGAAGGTGGGACAACAATTGGCGTAGAGGTTGCCACCGAAGGTAGGTTGTTCGCAGAAACCACCGTCGGTAACGGAGCGCTACTAGGATCTTGATGAGAAGGCGTCGGATCTTGATAGACGGGCGAAACAGACTTTGGTGGAGCAACTGGACACTGCTTATAGTAGTGACCGACCGAGTGACATTGACTACAATGGAATTCCGTCAGGAAGTTTATTTGCCTGACCTTATCCTCGCACCGAACAGTGAAGTGTGTTGGAAGCCGTTCGATTGCTTCTTGTGATGGAAATATGACCCTCGCAACACGGCGACCACCTTGGATCGACGCATGTCGTGGATCACGTAATGGGTCGTTTCGGGCAGCAAGATGCGTTTGTATGCCTCCACCTACCCGACCAACCGAAGATAAGACAGCATACAGCATGCGATCTGTCACTTCCAACGGGACAGGGTAGAAAGAAACGTTAATGGTTCTTTGGCCCACCGGTTTTGCAGAAAGATGTCTATCACCAATGTTGAGGCCAGATGTTAGGAGAGATTTCGCCATTTCAGCCGTGGCCAGATAAACAACCACAAGTCGTCCTCTTCGATACATTTGCGGAATAGATTCAGATGGGAACCGCTGTGCAATGGCATCTGCATATACTCGCAAAGGAGTGTCCGGAAGGGCTTCGAAATGGACGCCTTTTGCAAGATTCTCAGTAAAAGCTGTGCCAGCTGGAGAGCTGGCTGGGATATTAAGCACGATATTATTGCCAGATTGGGAAATGAAAGATTTCAGCTTTTCAGCGCCAACATAATTATTCTTGGATGCTGGACGAGGGACTTTGGAGGCTGCAACAGAAGAAAACGAAGGTAATGACACGTTGGGCTCGGCAGTGCTAGAAGAGGCTGCATTTCCAGTGATGTCCATTGCGTCATCATCGATAGCGGAATCCGGGAGATGTGACGTATCTGGAGAAGGCAAATTGGCAACGCCACGAGCGGACTCTTGCGTGGCAGAGATTAGGGCTATCACTATCCCTACCGCCATCTTTAATGGCGGCGACAGGTAAGAGCTTGGCCAGCTCGGCCAAACGTAAATAAGATGAAATACAACAAAATAGGCACTCACCGCGCTCGAAACGAAGCAAAATGAAAGACGATACCTTTATACTTAAGGTGAACGTGAAATTAAGGAGCGAAGAGACCAATAACACACCCTAATCACAAGAAAATCGCGGAGCAACAACACGCTGCTCAGTTAAATCCAAAAGGCGAGATCCAAGGTGAAAATTCTCCAAATACGTGGCGTCAACAGAGATATCGACAAAAATAAGATGTGACTTTACGTCCCCTGGTGGGAAAACGATGCATTATTTTAGGAAGAAAGTATTCTCAAAACATTTTTCCATATGAGCGGTATCGGTCCAAGAAAAAAAAAAATTAGTCGAGTTTTCAGGAGCCCAGATTTTGCTCAAATACATCAGAAGCAGAAATTAACACTTATGCCTCCTGGTGGCCAAACCATTCTTTACCAAACATTAGAAATTTTGTGAAAAATATTTTCTATCAGGTCTTGTATGCGATACAGGAAGAATTTTTCAAATCTGAGTTTTAGAAGCAGAAATTACGCAGAAAACGCCATTTACCTTTGTGACCCCTAGCGAAAAGTCTATGATGTACTTGAAAATTTTGAATTTATAGAGAAAACATTTCGCATTGGAAACACTATCCAACAAAGAAAGAAGTTTTCAAATCGGACTCCTAGAGGTAGATATATTGACAAAAATAAGATATATATCTACGCCCCCTGGCGTAGAAACCATGATTTATTTCAAGAAGAAAATGTTCCTATAAGGTTTGTCGACATGAATAGTATCGGTCAACAAACGACGATTTTTTCAATCGAGAATTTAGAAGCTCATATTTTGCTGCAAATACATCAGAAGCGGAAATTAACTTTTACGTCTCCTGGTGACCAAACTATTTTTTACAAAAATTAGAAATTATGTGCAAACAGTTTCCCACCAGGAGCTGTATCAGGTGCAGAAATAATTTTTCAAATCGGAGAATTAGAAACAGAGATATAAGGGGAAACGCAATTTACCTCTACGCCCCTAGCGGAAAGTCTATGAAATACTTGAAAATTTTGAAATTATATGAAAAACATGTCACACTGGAAACACTATCTAACAACTATGGAATATTTTAAGAAGAAAATATTCCGAAAAGGTTTATCGATGTGAGTGGTATCATTCCACGAAATAATTTTTTCAATCGATATTTTAGAAGCTCAGATTTTATGGCAAATACATCAGAAGCAAAAAGTAACACTTACGCCCTCTGGTGGCCAAAGTATTCTTTACCAAAAATTTGAAATTATATACAAAAGATTTTCTGTCAGGAGGTGTATCCTCTGAAGAAATTTTTTTTTCAAATCAGAGTTTTAGAAGAAGAGTTATCAGGAAAAATGTAATTTACTTTTACGCCCCCTAGCGGAAAATCTATGCGTAATTTGAAAAAGTAACTATATCTAAAATACTCTTCGACATAAATGGAATCGAAAGATAAAATAATTTTTCAATCGGATGATTAGAAGCAAATATGTGGAATAAAACATATTTTTGAATTCGACATCATCTGCATTTACGCCCTCTAGCGGCGAAATTGTTCATCGTAAAAAAAAACCCCGAAATAAAGGATCATCATTCGTATATTTCAAGCTTCCCAATACAAAAATAATTTTTCAAATCGGACTAATAGTTGCAGAGATATCGTGGGTACAGACGGACAGACGGACGGACAAACCGGTAGCATAAGCACGATCTTTTTTACAAAAGACGTGCTGAAAACTACCGTGCCAGACGCTACAGATCTCAGACTATCACAACTTCTCCAAGCACCGTAATTATCCCACGCTCCCAATCCGTTTCATCGTGTTGATTTTCCATTACATTTTCATCAAATATATTATAAATTACCGCTTAAGTGTCCCCCGTTTACTTGATTTTGTAGTGACGTGTCAGCCTATTTGTATAAAACAGTTTGCTGGTCTTTGTAGATTAGCCTTACAGTGTGTATGTAGCTCTAAAGAGCCTTGACCTTACGTACGAATCAACAGCTGAAGGGAAAAAAATCAAGATATCCGAGCTTTTATGATTTATTCAATTTATGTTATCTCTACTGTTTTTCCAAAGTAATAATCGCAACAGTATGCTTTACTGTATGCTGTGTTTGAGGATCAGAGTTCTTTTGAGATAACACGGCGCGCTAAAAATCGCTGATTTCGTCTGGTTGAAGCAACGATACCAAGCAAAGGTCGTAGGTCGTCTGCAACATCGTGTTTTTTTTGTTTTTCTTTTTGTTTTATTATTCTTTATAGTAATCTGAGGATTACAAGTCTTGATAGGATCTCATTGATCGCGGAAAAAATATATTTTACTGTCGTACTTTGTAACGCCAATTTCATCATGATGAGAAATGTACAGTATCTCTCAAAATAAATGGGACACAAATGATTTCGATAACATTTCGGTTGTGTGAAAAGAAAGACTTGCTGAATTACTGAAACACATTAGTTCCGTCTTCCTGTTTCTTTTTCCTGATTTAGTATACACAAAAGAGAAGGGCTCCAAATGACCTCACAATTTTTAAAGTAATGGCTAGACTGAATGTATCGTTACTTCAGTAAACTTTGATAATTTCGTATTATCCTGCTATGTACAGTTTTTAGGTAGAATGACAGGAAGACTGACAGGAGTCTGCTTAATCAGAGAATGTGTCTACGCATAAAACTGTAAGAGACTACTTACAGAGAGCCAGCTTGTCCTGTTTGGATGATAATTCGTTTGAACGAACACTAATTGTACTTAATTATGATGATATTCAGTTCGCCTGTATAAAGACACGCCCATTTAGGGAGCGCGATGCTTCCATGTTTTACCTAGAATGGATGGAACCCCACCTCGTTTTTGGAAAACGCACACACGCCACTAAATTTTTGATGAGCTGGACCGATGTCGTTGAATTTATGGAAGAATTTTCCGCTCTTCCTTGCTTCCGTAGGTATCGGAGGCTTCCGAAGAGAATAGTGACATAAGTAGATTGTGACATATGGACGGGCCTCTCTTGACCTCCGACTTCACAGAAGAAATGATATTTTCGCTTGTAACCTTCGGGAACACCCCAGTTTCGAGTGGAATTTAAGGTTGTGTATATTCTTCAAACACAAGTTCGCCTGTATAAAGGCACGTCCATTTAGGGAGCGCGATGCGAGTCAGATTATCAATGCAAGGTCTTCAGGTTCGCACCTGGGCTGATCTTTTAGAGATGGTGTGATTTACTAACAATCGCTGAATATCCGCCGTGCATCGGACGAGCACGTTAAGTGACGGCCCACAGGCTGGACCCACTGGTTAAATGGGTAGCCTTTCCTATGCCCCCCCCCCCTGAAATTCTCTCACCTCTCTGTGTGCAACATCGTACTTGTACGGTGGCGCATTCTACTGTACTCTAATCTCACTACAAACTGTTCTGTCAAAGTCGCTAGACTTGCTCTCATTCCTTCCGTTTCTGTGTCCTGCCCAAAAGGCAATCTCGCTGTAGGTGGCTGGGACCTAAACTCTACTCACTGTGGACGGAAGTCCTACAAGAAAATGACAAATACTGTGTGGAGCGCGATGTTTCCATGTTATACCTAGAATGGATGGAGCCCCACCTCGTTTTTGGAAAACGCACACACGCCACTCAATTTTTGATGAGCTGGACCAACGTCGTTGAATTTATGAAAGAATTTTCCGCCCTTCCTTGCTTCCGTAGGTATCGGATGCTTCCGAAGAGAATAGTGACATAAGTAGTTGACATATGGACGGGCCTCTCTTGACCTCCGACTTCACAGGAGAAATGAGATTTTCGCTTGTAACCTTCGGGAACACCCCAGTTTCGAGTGGAATTTAAGGTTGTGTATATTCTTCAAACACAAGTCATCTAACGAGACCCGCTTCGAAGAGACTCATTCGCAGTCTCTATCCAGATGGAGTATCAGCATTACGTAAGAGTATATTCAATCCCTTTCTTTCGCGGTATTATAAATCGCCTCCTTCCCGCCATCGAAACTTTTTCCGAGCCCTTAGCTCGCATCTGTAGAACTTTCCTCATTTTGGGGCCTTAAGGAATGGTATAATTTCTTTGCTCTTCACTTTTCACTCTTTCTTCTGCTGCGAGGCTTAGTTTTCTATCGGTAGTCATGTAAAACAGTGGAAAGCTTTCAGAAACGCGAATGACTAGGGCTAGGATTTTTATAATTTAACATTTTTTTTCACAATACTAAAACGTTGTTCAAATGTATACAAATGTGTTTCATGCAAAAATAAGCTGATTTAAGTACTTTTGTTAAGGCATATTTTTACATTTTTCGTAAGTTTTACGCGATGAGGTATTTTTCAGGGTTTTCGGTCATTTTAAGGCTTTTTTATGTTATTTTTGAGTAGTAATTATTTTACATATTTTGGTATTTTCAATAAAAAGGGCATGTTTGGATGAATTTTCTTGAAACCCCACTGGCCCCTGAAAACCAGAAGTAAGACTGAGAAGAAAATGCGCAGGTGAATGGGTGGGTGTGGATGGGAGGGGGGGGTTGCCCGTGTTTAGAATATCTGTACACATGTCGTAGCAAACGGTGGCGCCGTGACAGTGGTAAAAGCATTTCCATTCTTCCCCTGTAACTTCCTTCCAGCCGCTGATAAGCTGTTCTCCCATGTGGAGTTCGGCCGTTGCCATTATGTCGGTAGGTGAGGTTTTGTGCGGTGGAGGCAACATTTTTGCTTTTTCCTTGTTTTTTTTATAGGGCATATTTTTAGTTAACAAAAAACAAGACTCAAGTTTGGCATAGAGACTGTAAAAACTTAAATTATATTTTTAAGGTTTTTTTTTTTTTTTTTTGTCTTGGAGGGCATGATTTTGGGCAATACATTTTTAGTTTAGCACAGAAACTGTAAAACAAGAAAGTTGCATTTCTTATTTATTCTTTGTTTAGTTCTCATCATCACAATTAGTGTTCTGTCTTTGACAGGTCCAACGGTAACTCAACAAGTTCTCTTCCACCAGTTTTCTCTGTCCCATGTTTCCTCCTTCAATACTTGATATCTTCCTGTGTCCATGATATCATCAAGCATCATTAGTCGTCTCCTTCCTCTTTTTCGTTTTCCTTTAACTTTCCCTTCTATCATTCTTTTCAAGAAGCTGCCTCCTCTTAACACATGTCCTATCCAGTTATATTTTCTTTTTCTTATGGTCTTCAGAATATTCCTTTCTTCTTCAACTCTTTGCAACACTTCATCATTGGTAATTTTTTCAATCCACTTTGTTTTTTCCATTCTTCCCTATAACCACATTTCAAATGCCTCCAGCATTTTAGTTTCTTTCTTCCCGATTGTCCACGTTTCTGCCCCATATAAAGTATATGAAATTAAAAAGCTATACAAACTATTTTATAAAGTATAAATACTCCAAATATAGCTATAAAGTTATACTCCAAATTGCACTGCTGGACAATTGCTAAGGACGGATCATAAACGGCTATACAGCGCATAAAAAAGTAAGTGTGGTTGGATGCCAAGTGAAATAAAATAATGTCAGAATGCCAGGACATTACAAGAAAGACAATTTATTGTGCTCTGAAATCCAGAAGGCTTTGGAACGTGTTCAAGGGACAAACAGGCCATTTTGTGCAGAATACGTAAACGTGAAAAAAAGGCAATTACCGTCCGCAGGCGTTGCGGCGTAAGATGTCAATACAGGATATGGCCACCATGGAGGCGATGCAAGATTCCACACGTCGTGTCATGCTTTGCACAACATTATCAAGCAGCTGTTGGGGTAATTAATCCCATTCCTCTGTCAGTGCACGGATGAGTGTGTTTTTGTTTATTGGAGGGCATTGGCGACCAGCAAGACTCCTCCCCAAAGCATCCCACACATTTTCAATGGGATTCAGATCTGGAGAACGTTCTGGCCATACGAGGCGTTGAATATCCTCGCTCTCAAGACACTCCTGGACAGCGAATGTTCGATGACATGTTGCGTTGTCGTCCATGAAAATGAATCTATCACCGACAGCACCACGGAACATGCGAACATGAGGTGGCAGAACATCATTAATGTATCGTTGGTCAGTCATAGTCCCAGTTGGAAGCACATAGAGGGACGTACGGCCATTGATCATGATGACAGCCCATACCATGACACTAAATGTCTGATATCGGTCCCTTTCCTGTATGTTTGCTAGACAATATGCAGTACCACTATCACGCCAGATCAGTTGTCGTCGACAATCAGACGATAGACTGTATCTACTCTCATCTGAGAAGAGGACAGCAGACCAGTCGTTATCAATCCAATTGCTATGTTGATGGCACCATTGCAAACGGGCGGTACGGTGACGTCTGGACAATGGGATGCACACAACAGGACGGCGGGCGTATAGTCGTCCTTCATGCAAACGTCTGGCGACAGTTTTTCGGGAGATCTGCTTGCCAGTAGCAGCCATAAACTAATTTGCTACCTCACTAGCTGTGCTGCGCCGGTGTCTTTTTGTTGATAGCACTATGTACCGATCTTCTGCAGGTGTCGTACTGCGAACACGACCTCCCCCGTGACGTTTGCTACACTCTCCATTTGTTTGAAATGATTTCCAAAGCCTTGAAACAACACTGTGGCTGACGTCGAACTCCCTGGCAACATGTGTTATTTTTCGCCCTTCTTCAATTTTGCCAATAATACGGCCACGCGTAAAATCATCTAGGTGATGTGGGGAAGACATACTGAAAATTATAAGTTCGTCAATTGATTCTTTCCCTTTCAACTTTGCGTTTGAACAACAACGGTCAATACGCGTCAAATCCTTTATATCTCTTATCAGCGCTATGACGTCACGAACAAGTTCGGCAATCCAAAATTTGCATACGCACAACACGTCTTACTGTATCCCGTACTTATGCTAATTTCCACATTTTCCTGCCTTCCATTTTATGGTTGCTATCGTTGCTATTGTCATCCGTCCTTAGCAATTGTCCGGCAGTGTAGTTCTATAGGTCAATAAAATAAAGAATTTCGGTTGACCCAGCAACAGATTAAGTTATATTGTTTCAGGTTCCTTTAGTTTTGTTTAATGCACTTTTTTTTACGCTTTCCAACCGTAGGTTGAAGAAGCGTATATGCTCCAGCTTTGTCCGTCCATCCGTCCGTCCGTTCGCACGATAACTCACGTGAAAATGGTTCGATTTCGACGAAATTTTAGTATGTGGTAGGGGACCACCTGGGGACGAACCCTATTGAAAATGGGTGAAATAGGGTTAAAGGTCAGGACATAGGAGCTGAATCCATTCAATTGCGTTTATGTGTCATAACGCGTAAAAATGGTTCGATTTCAATGAAATTCTAGTATGTGTTAGGGAACCAACTGGGGACAAACCTTATTGAACATGAGTGAAATGGGGTCAAAAGTCAGGGCATAGGAGCTGGATCCATTCCATTGCTTTTATGCGTCATAACTTGCGTAAAAATGGTTCGATTTCGATGAAATTTTAGTATGTGGTAGGAAACCACCTGGTCACGAATCCTATTGAAAATGGGCGAAATGGGGTCAAAGGTCAGGCAGGGCATAAGAGCGGGATTTATTCCAATGCCCTTATGCGTCATAACTTGCGTAAAAATGGTTCGATTTCGACGAAATTTTAGTATGTGGTAGGGAGCCACTGGGGACGAACCCTATTGGAAATGGGGTCAAATGTCAGGACACTGGAGTGGGATTTATTCCATTGACCTTTTGCATCATTACTTACCTAAAATGCTTGGATTGCGACAAAACTGCATCATGTTGTTCCGGAGGTATAGTGAACCGGTTCTGTTGAATATCAACGAAATGGGGTCAAAGGTCATTGCACAAAAGCAAAATTTATTCCACCGCAATTATTCTCATAACTTGCGTAAAACTGCTTCTATTGCGACAAAACTGTAGTATGTTATTCCTGAGGTATACTGAACCGGTTCTGTTGAATATCATCGAAATGGGGTCAAAGGTCAGGACACAGGAGCGAGATTTATTCCACAGCCATTATCCACATAACTTGAGTAATAATTTCTGGTATGTTGGAAAGCGTATCATAATCAATGCATTGCATGATTTTATTAACGTGTTAATTAATTGGTTTTGCAATGTGCATTTGTTACGTAATTTTTGTTTTTGTTTTATACTGAACATTTCTATTTTTTGAGGTCAACAATGAATATTTATAGGCCATTTTCTAGCAATTTTAGGACATAAAAATCCTAGCCCTAAAATGACACATTCTTCGTTCAAAATCCCGCGGTGACCCTCTTAGTGAGCCGTGCTTATATGTATAACTATGATATTATCATGTGCTGTAGCTTTGGCTTCCGAAAATCGCTATAAAGTCTCCTTCGAGTTTTCTTGCGTGGCAATATTAACTGCCCCTCTCCCCTCATCTGGTAAAGCGGGGTTTTAACACTTTGCTGAGGCAATGTCTATCCGCGCTTGCTGCCGAAAAGAAGGATCTCTGTTCGAGCCATATATCATTGAGGTCCGGCCACTCAACGACGCAACAAGCTTTGGGGTTTTTCAATTGGTTCGCTGAAAATAAAGGCTGTCAATTGGTTCGCTGAAATAAAGGCTGTCCCCGCCTCTTGCTAATGAAGTTGATGAAAGCACTGTATGTCGATAACAATATTATCTGTTTCAGTTGTGTTTTGTAAAAATTGTACATTTCTACTATGTTCTGATAAAATCGTTACATTTTGACTGACCTTTTGTAAGAATTAGAAAACTGAAATAAATGCAAAACTCTAGACAAAATCCTGCGCAACAATGGTATTAAAAACCGTAGCAAACTACAATAACAAGAAAAAACACATCTATATTTCTTGTGGAAACATATCCGGTACTGAGATCTACTGGATTCACTGAAGTATCCTACTCTGCTGCTGTAATCATATGCTACGCAGCAATATACCATTTTCTCTTTAAAGCAAGTACGCAGAGTACCAAATATTTAAAGTTTTAGAAATTCAGTTACTCTGGCTCAAGCACATCGTAACACTAATTAATCCTGAAAATGGCGGGAAACCCGATATTCAATATAAACTGTTGTGGTGATTTTTGTTTGTTGTTTCGTCGGGTGTCCGTCGTTTGCAGTGCAAGGTAGTATTGCACGTTGCGAAATATTTTTTAGTAGCTGCCACCAGATCGATTCCTTACCTTATATGAACCGATCACCTTATCTTACTTAGCCGCTTGTCCGAGGCATGGTGAAGGATCTGTGAGTTAGATGATACAGAGCTGCTAAACAATTACAACCTGCACACGGTTTTATTTACAATCTTGGTTGGCATAAGAATATTCAAATATTAATACATCTTCAGTGTTGTGGGCTCCATACTTTTGAGCGGATGAGATTCAGTATCCAGCACACAGTTCTGGATTTCATTAGCAACACAGTTCTGGATGAGATTAGCAACACAGTTCTGAATGAGATTAGCAACACAGTTCTGGTTGAGAGGATGAGATACAATGTCATAGTTCCTGTTGGGATATACAGTCACACAACATTTAGGAAACACAGATGGAAAGTGAACTTGATCGCTTCAGACCGCAGCCTGAATATTATATCCCTAAATAACCCGCAGGTATTAGAACTTCATTCGTCTAACCAAACCCCCAGGTTGGTTCTGCTACAGTGCTACTCCACCTCAGTGGAACAGCATTATTAACGGCTGGATTCCATATTCCACACCGCTATCACGGAGAAAAGAAGCGTCTTCCTTGATCACGTTCAGAGACCCAAGAGAGAGAAAGTCCGTTGTAACTTTGTCGCGCCTCTTCAACTTTCTCGTGCCCGGAGATTGCTCGCCGAATGGCGTGCCAGAATTCTGAGAGGCTGGGCCATGTGTCTTCTCTCACTGTCCAGCGCCCAGCAAAACTTCCCGTGACATCCCAGGGTCGCGCCTGTGTCAAGCCCCTCCTCCCTGCAGAATTCACTGAGGAAAGGATTTTTTTGTTTTTTTCTTTTCTTCCACTGGCACATACAACATGGCCGACCCATCGCCATCCTCCCTCTCGCTGACCAGAAATGGCATCCCATCTCCCAGCTTGTATTTATTTTTCACCTTTCCGACCCTAAAATCTCCCAATTTTTCTCACGTCATCACAACTGTATTGACAAAAGTCAACGGACACCTGGAAGAGAAATACAACGTAGCATTTATTGACACACATTAGTACGGTGTCGGTCCACCTGTGGCCTTAATGCATGCACTGACCCTTCGAGACATGTTTCCGACAAGGTTTTGGAACACAGCGATAGGTATGCGCTTCAATTCAGTACATAATACTGCCACTAACTGTTGCTTAGTACTAGGCCTTGGTTCCAAACTTCTTATTCGGCGCATTAATTCATCCCATAGGTGCTCTATGGGATTAAGATCAGGACTCTGTGCAGGCCAGTTCACTCACGATACGGAATTGTCGTCAAACCACGCCGTAACAATCATTGTTTTCTGGCTCGGTGCATTATCTTGCTGGTACCAACAAGGTTCGGTTCCACAGTATTGTCTCAGAGTTGGTAGGGCATACTTGTCCAGAGTATCGAGGTAGACGTGCTGGTTAACGGGTTTGTCCACGATAACGAATGGGCCGGGACCATACGACGAAAATCACCCCCACACGAGAACCCTGTCAGCTCCAAGCTTGATCGTAGGAACAGTACATTGTGGTAAATAGCGTTTCCCCGGCTGCCTTTGCCATACCCACACACTGCCATCAGACTGATGGATCGTGCATCTGGATTCGTTAGTCCATAGGACCCGTTTACATTGATCTACGGTCCACGATAAATGCTCTTTACACAATGATAAACGACGAGTAGCATTCCGAGTGGAGATGAAAGGCTTATGAGCAGTCACACGACCATGGTAACCCATGGAATGAAGTTCTCTGCGAATGGTACGTGTAAACACCGAGGCTCCAGCATTTTTACTCACCTGTACACTGAAGTCTTGTGCAGTACTCTTCGTCGATTAGCTGTATTAACTCTTCTGAGGCTTCGACGTCCTCTATCACTGATTTGCTTTGGTCTACCGGTACATTTTGCTGCTTCAGGCACACCATGTGTCTTCCACTTATTCAGCACATACAAAATGGTTGACTTGGGTATGTTTAAACGCCTCTCGGTTTCTCTTATGGACAACCCACTAATATAACCCCCAACAATCTTTCCTTTCTCAAAGTCAGTTCTCTCCCGTCGCGACTTTTCCCCACAACCTCACAGTGCGATATGATCGCGGTCAGCTTCAGGCTTGTTTTTATACCGTTTGCAGCTGTACCGCGCATTTCCACAACGTAGCGGATCCGTTCATTTGCTTTTGAAGGGGTGTGCGGTGACTTTTGTCAATATAGTGTATACTGGAGGTAGCATGCTCTTTGCCAGTCTATTCTCTTTTAATGTCTTTGTGTGTTGTTCGATACGAATAAAGAGTCATCTAACGTCTCTATATACAAGTGAACTATAGCATATAGCGAAACATGAAATAAAAGTTGATATTCGCAGCATATTCTCTCACGTTTTGCGTGATATTCACCAGGCATATCGCTGCATTCAGAACGTAGCAATAGGCGTTGAGTACTTTTTTTTTTTTTTTTTTTGCTCATTGATTGACTCTTATTTCTACTGACAGGAAAACGAAGGCCAGCCAGAGATTTTACTTGCTTTTTTTTGTGTGTGCGCTGCATATTCAAATGGCAGTGGTTGTATAAATAAACTTTTAAAGTGATTTTTCTCTCTTTGACGTTTTATCCTATGGTGTCATATGTAACTAAGATCTCAGTAGAACAGCGCGCCAGTGGACGAATACGGAACTAATGTTCCGCAACCGCAGACGTGATAGGCTAGCCTTTTCTCCCATTTTTTCAAAAGTACAAACGCTCTCGGCGATGCTGTTTTTATAACCTTAGGCTCATTGTCACGTGACAGACGCTAACGTAGTTTGACGTCCGACCACTGGAGCATTAGTAAAAATCATGAGTTGTATAGTTGGATTTTTTTACTTGGCATTTGATGATAATGGAATCACCTATTTTGGGGGTGCAAGCATTATGAGTGCGACGTGTGGAAGTTAGGGATTTCCGATGCTCAGAGACAACAGGCGAAAACTTCCCCAGTCACTTGTCCCCAGCGGGGCTAAGATTTTAAGACCCATTACCACGGCAGCCTCACCCTTTGGTTCATCCCCCACCCACTCCACAGTTGTATCCCCTATTGTTTCACATTGCTTGCTGAGGATATAATCGCTGGTGAGAGAGATCTCACTATTCCCTTAAGAAGGAACATTTAAAAGACAAAGAAATCCCCTCCCCCTTTCAGATCAAGGAATGTTTACTGCCACGCTTCCCACAAGATTTCCGCCCTAGGGTGAGATTACTACAGAACCCTTTCGCCTGCTCCCTTCTTGCTGCAAATCACGTGTCACGTGTGTTTAGATCCGGGAAGTGCTTGCTGCACCCGCAAAATCAGGCGATTCCATTATCGTCAAGTGCCAAGAAAAAAATCCGACTATACCTCAGTAAGTTCTTCGATTTGACTCAAACGGTTACACAAAGTCCGAAATACGACTGTAGCCTTACGCGATGCCACGTCATACACACACAACTTAGCTGTTGCCACTTCCTAAAAAATGTCATGTCAACTGAAGCAATTAACTTTTTCTTTATGATCTTTAACGTGCACAGTCAGTAACTCGATGGTCTATCAGCAGTCTCCCGTCCATAATTAAGAGTCACTAGTTTCAGGGAAGGAGAGAGCCAATGCCGTAAGGCATTGGCTCTCTACATCCATGCCTCACCGGGATTCGAACCCGGTCCCATCTCGGACGAATGGTCATAAGCCAGCGCTTAGACCACTGCGCTACCGGGGCGGCCCCTGCTTTTAGGGAGTGGATACTAACAGTTGTCAACGGTGTATCTTGCCTCACTGGACACTTTTTCACACACAAACTTAGCGCTGCTTCATATAAAAGTAACTTTAACTTTAGCGTAGGTGGAATTGAAACGAGTGCTTGCGTTATTTCAGAGTGTTTATGTATTTGTATACTTGCACGTGGTGTTTTCTTTCTACTACATGGTGATCGAAAAGTCATGGCACCTTTATTATATCTTAACTAATTGTTATATTAGTATACTGCTCGACACAGTATAATACCGTAAAGATCTTGTTGAGATTGGGTATTACGCATACCATGGACATAGGTCAACAAAATGGACTGCTGCACCTCATCGACGTATTGTCGTGCTGCATTGTACCCACTATGCATGCAACACTGTTAAAAATTTTGTGATAGGTTCCGCCAAAAAGTGGTGCTACACCATTTGCACCACTTTCTTAGAAAAGATACACCATTCTGTGTTGCAAAATAAACACCCACGACATGGTACAACCTTGTGCCATAACGTGGTGCAAAGTTGAACCACGTTGCTAGGTTTTGTTGGCACAACACGATCGTGTATATTTTCTCAGAAAATGGTGCAGCTGGCGTAGCACCACTTTTTGGTGCAACCTACCACAAAATTTTCAACAGCGTTGCAGTGAAACTTATTAAGCCCTAAATCATGATATCAGGCTGAAGAGCTGTATGTCCCGGACGGCAGCATGAACAGCCTCTTCACCACATCGTCTCCAGACTATCAATAGGCGATTGTCGGCGTTCAGGCAGAAGCGAGACTCGTCTCTGAGCACGACATGACTCCATTTGTTCCGCCACTCATGTCTGGTATGGCACCACAGCAATCTTGCGTGACAATATGCTGCGGTGAGTGGCAGTTGTCGCAATGTATAGCGAGAATGTAACCCCCCCCCAAAAAAAAAAGATTCATAGCCCATGTCCATAGCTGCCCATACATTTCGTCGAATATCGTCCTCTGTGGGTTGTAGGGCTCTCACGGCTTGCCCTCGAAACCGGCGATCAAGTCGTTCGGACGTCCGCCTATGTGTACCAGTTCCACTAGGACGACGCTCGTTATCTTCTTCTACATACGGCCCGATGCGTTTTCGACACGTTTGAACAGAGAGAACACCCAGCCGTACGTAGCCCTATGATGAACACCCCTGGTTAAAGTATTCGTGTGATGGTAGGATTTCCGATGACGTCGCTCATGTATTTTCACTCTTTGCACGTTCATTCGCCGTGGATATCACTCCGATGTAGCAGCCCACAATGTATCGTATTCATCTCTGATGTGACGCACATATCATGATCGTAAGTAGCAAGCAAAAGCCCTTACCGGCGCAACTCAATTGGGGAAGTTAGCAACGAAAAGCCCTTGCCGGCGCAGCTCAATTGGGGAAGCTAGCAACGAAAAGCCCTTACCGGCGTAGCTTAATTGGGTAAGCTAGCAACGAAAAGCCCTTACCGGCGTAGCTTAATCGGGGAAGCTAGCAACGAAAAGCCCCTGTCGGCGTAGCTTAATTGGGAAAGCTAGCAACGAGAAGCCCTTACCGGCGTATCTTAATTAGGAAAGCTAGCAACGAAAAGCCCTTACCGGCGTAGCTTAATTGGGAAAGCCAGCAACGAAAAGCCCTTACCGGCGTAGCGTAATTGGGAAAGCATTTGGCTCCGGAACAAAACGATGCGAGTTCAAATACCACTACCGGTAGAGAGAGGATTTGAACTTCACAATGGCTTCCGAACGTAAAATGAATCTTCTGGCCGTTTGGTTCTAGGAAAAACGTCTGATATTACTTCCACACATCGTCGGGAATTAATCAGAATTCCTTCATCTATAACGAGCTCTCCTTTAAGCATAGTTTTCCGGATGACCCGGAAACCTAAGATTTCGTGCTACCATCTCTCGGGGAGGGGGAGGGTATGTGTGGCGTACCTAATGCAGAGAAAACGCTCATGCCAAGATGGCAAGTAGCAGCGATAAGCCGTCTCCGGCGTAGCTTGAATGGGAAAGCATTTGGCTCCGCAGCAGAAGGATATAGGTTCGAGCTCGCCACCGGCAGAGAAGGGTTGTGTTTTCACAACACGTCCAAGTGTGAACCATCAAATTTAATTTCGTCAAGCTGTTTTGTCTTTTTATCTGTTTAATCTATCACGTTATTGGTTCGCAGTTACGACCATTTATATAACCTAATTGTCGACACATAGCCACCAATTTGTATGGCGTTCCGACAAATACTTTCTGGTGTGGCACTTTCTGTGTTTAGCCGTGTACAGTATTGTAATGCCTCTAGAAGTAAGAAAGATGACACCGAGTTTTCGGTTGTAATGCGCACGTCTTCTGAATCCGTTCTGACGCGAATTAAACTCATCGAAGCTATTCAAAGTCAATGGAACCGGTATGGAAAACAGTAGTATCTGACGGAAGAAAGAAGCTTTTAAATCGAGTTTTAATCCTGCAGATATTGCTGTAAACTGGAACGTGAACTTACGCCCTCTGGTGCAGACGTGTGGGTTAAGAAAAATTTTAGATTGTATGGGAAACATTTCGCAGCCGAAACGCTCACCAACAAAGAAAGAACTATTCAAATCGGACTGTTAGAAGCAGAGACATGGACAAAAATAAAGTATACATCTATGCCCCTAGTGTAAAAATAATGCATTGTTTTAAAAATGAAGTATACTGAAAAGATTTTTCGATGTGAGAGGTATCAGTCCACGAAAGAATTTTTTGAATCGAGATTTTAGGAGCTCAGAAATTGCTGCAAATACATCGGAAGCAGAAATTAGCACTTGAGCCCTCTGGTGGGCAAACTATTTTTTACTAAAAATTAGATTACATGCAAAACATTTCCCATCAGGAGCTGTATCCTCTGCAGAAAGAATTTTTCAAATCAGAGTTTTAAAAGCAGAAATATCGGGTAAAACGCACCGGCAGAGAAGGGTATACATCTACGCCCCCTAGTGTAAAAAGAGAAGGGTTTACTTTTACGCCGCCTAGCGATAAATCCATGCATAACTTGAAAAAGTGACTACACGTAAAATACTCTTCGACATAAGTGGAATCGAAAGGTAGAAAAGAAATTTTCAATCCGATGTTTAGAAGCATATATATGTAATAAAGTGTATTTTGAATTCTTATGTGCATTTACGCCCTCTTGAGGCGAAGTTGTACATCGTAAAAAACAAATGACAATGAAGGATCATCATTCGCACATCTCAAACTTCCCAACGCAAAAATAATTTTTGAAATCAGACTAATAGTTGCAGAGATATGGTGTCCGCAGATGGACGGACAAATTGGTAATATAAACACGATCTCCTTTACAAAAGACTTGCTAAAAATGTAATTTTCAGTGATTATTCACACGTATACTTGTTTAACTTTGACACTAACTTGTTTCAAACTTCTTATACGTATTTAAAAACAGCGCTGCGTCAGAAACACAAAGTCATAGGTTTGCGCTAAGAATCCATTTAAAGTGAATCATATATTCTTAATATTTAGTTCATTATTTTAGGTGAAGTTTCTTTTCCAAAAGTAGTTTATTTTCCGCATTTGAATTTTATAGGAAACAGGAGGTTTTTTTTTCTTTTTTTTACTCAGAGTTGTTATGTAAAAAAAGCTCTTTGCAACTTGACACATTTGAGGATACATTTAATCAACATTTGGAATAAAAACTTCATCTAGATGAAGAGTGAATTAGTCCGAGGAAATTTGAAAACAGGAATGGGGGAAATGATGGGGAAAGTTTGCCGTCAACAGATGCTGTAATTTATTCCACTAGGAAAAATAATTGTTGTTGTTTTAAATTTTTCCCTGTAGCGGTAGAAAACTGCCCTCCCCTCCTTCCGTTTTTTCATCCAGTTTCACAGGAAACTTTTATCAGCAAACATTCCGTTCTTTATTTTCTATTCAAAGGCGCTGCTTTGTTTGATGTGTGTACTTACTGCGCATAAGTCTATTAAATATGGCAAGGTATTAAACTCATTAAAAAGAATTGAACTTCTGCTAAGCCTTGAAGAAAAAAAAATACAGAAATGTTTGCCGACAAGAAACGTAATGAACTTCAGGAAAGACGGCTTAGATTAAACGTCTAGATTATCTGGACATCTTTGTGCTTTAGCGCTAGGCTGTTGACATAACACATTTTGAGTGACTCACATGAAGTTTTTTTATCTTTCTTGGCGTTGAGGATGTTTAGAAACAGGAATTCTGCAAATATTCGAAGCGAGGTATTCTGTTGGTGTCTTGGTGGCAGAAATCAGATAATTCGAAAATAAAATAAAAAGGACTGCGGCATTTTAAAGTCGCAGGAAGCTGCAAGTGCACTGTGTTAGCTAAAACAACATATCGGTTTAAATTTCTCGTAATGATGATTATTGACTGGTAATGTTCTCTGCCTCCTACCTTTTAGTCCTAATGAAAGCGTCCTTCCCTTTCTTTGCGCATTGCGTACAACAGGGTTAGCGAAACTATGGTGTGCGTGAAAAATTTATTTTTTGGCATGCATCACTCAGTGACCCCTTGATTCTTTTAAGTATATATATATATATATATATATATGACAATAACTATAAAACCGTGTGAGAATTTATACCTTGGTTCATTCTCGTATACGTTTCGAGTTCCAAACCAAGAAAATAGTGGGGGGGGGGGGGGGTCCAATGAAGGTTCTTAGCGGGAAAAGAGGTATGGATATATATATATATATGAAGAAATTAATCGGCGTACAAAACTTGCCTGGAGAGCTTTTGGAAGAAACAGCATAATTTTCAAGAGCAATATGCCATTATGTCTTAAAAGAAAAGTGTTTGATCAATGCATCCTTCCAGTGCTTACGTATGGTGCAGAGACGTGGACCTTAACTAAAAGAGACATACAAAGGCTGCAGACAACTCAAAGAAGCATGGAGAGGTGCATGCTTGGTGTAATCAGGAGAGATAGGAAGAGGAACTCGTGGATCCGAAAAATGACAAGAGTGGAAGACATCATGATCAGAGTTAAATCCCTGAAATGGCAATGGGCTGGACATACTGCCAGAAGGACAGATCATCGATGGACAGCAGAAATTTTAGATTGGATTCCAAGGGACAGGAAAAGACCCAGAAGAAGACCACATGGGAGATGGGTGGATGAAATTCGAAAGTATGCAGGGGTGACATGGAGGAGACTGGCACAAGACAGACCGTTGTGGAGGAAACTTGGGGAGACCTTCGTCCAGCAGTGGATTGATAATGGTTGACAATGATGATGATGATGATATATATATATATGACAATAACTATAAAATCGTGTGAGAATTTATACCTTGGTTCATTCTCGTAGACGTTTCGAGTTCCAAACCAAGAAAATAGTGGGGGGGTTCCAATGAAGGTTCTTAGCGGGAAAAAGGTATGGATATATATATATATATATATGACCGTTGTGGAGGAAACATGGGGAGACTTTCGTCCAGCAGTGGATTGATAATGGTTGACAATGATGATGATATATATATATATATATATATATATATATATATATATATATATATATATTTGAAGTGCCAGAAAAACTGGTACACCTGTCTAATACTTGGTAGGTCCCCCACGGGAGCTCAGAACTTCAGAAATACGACGGGGCATGGACTCCACTAGCTTCCGGAAATATGCTATAGGCAATGCACTCCATACTTCCTGCAGAGCGTTCCACAATTCGGGTGTATTACGAGGTGTCGGATTCCTGTGTTCGATAGCGCGTTGCATGGCATCCCAAATGTGTTCTATCACGTTCAGATCCGGGGACTTGGGTGGGATGGGCAACACCCCAAACTCAGATGAATGCTCCTTTAACCATAATGTGGTGTCCCGACACTTGTGTGGAGGTGCACTGTCCTGCTGGAACAGGCCCAACCCATCAGCATGAATGCAGGGCATGAACGGGTGTACCTCGTCAGAAAGGATACCCACATAGCGTTGGCCGGTCACGCACGTTTGTAGATATACCAGGGGTCCCAATGAAGTCCAGCTAAACACACCCCATACCATTACGGACTACCTACCAGCCGGTACAGTTCCCTGTTGACAGGCGGGATCCATGGCTTCATGGGGTTTGCGCCCCACACAAATTCTTCCATCTGCCCGATACAGTTGGAAACGCGACTCGTCAGACCAGGCTATTTGTTTCCAGTCATCAAGTGCCCAGTGGCGGTGTTGCCGTGCCCAAGCGAGGCGCATAGCTCTGTATCGTGCAGCCATCAAGGGACTCGAGTTGGGCGTCGGCTCCCAAAGCCCATATGTGCAGGGTACGTTGCACAGTCCGGACGCTGATGCTTGTTGAGGCTTCAGCATTGAATTCCAATGATACTTGCGAGAGTGTTGCAAGCCTATCGCGTGAAACGATTCTTGACAGCCGACGATGGTCACGTTCACTCAATGTCTTTTTACGGCCACACTGGTATCGTAGGTTGGAGGTTTTGCCGGAATTCTTGTAGTCACGGTACACCTTTGCAATGGTCGTCCGTGAAAATCCGAACTTCGTTTCTACCTCCGAAATACTATGGCCCATCTCACGAGCGCCAACTATATGACACCGCGTTGAAAATCGCTTAAATCGTTATTACTTGTCATTCTCATGCCGAAAACAGCTCTGACAGCTGGCAAGGATGTCTATCGCTTTATATACGCACTGGCGGACGCAACCGAGGACGCGCATAGGTGACGTTGCTATGTACTCGTCTGTACTAGTTTTTCGGGCACTTCAGTGTATATTGTATATATATTTAACCAAACATCAGGAACGAACGAAAATTTTGAAAAAACAAAAAACAAATTTAAATATTAACTGAAAACCCAAACGCGCAAAAGCAACAGAGAAGAATTCTCAGAAATAACACTCTCAACAGGAGCCAAAAAACAACAGAGGGAAAAAAAACACAAAGGCAAACGAACAGGAAAAGCATGCAAGAATGCAGAAAGTATTTAAAATGCTGAGCCTTAGCTTTATTAAGGACCAGCAAAACACAGCATTAACTCATCTCTACAGATACCTTGCTGACTATGGATGTCTGCTATGTCATAAATATATTTTAGTCAAATGACCCCACAAAACAAAAGAAAACAAAAACTTTTCTAAGATACGGAAAGGTAAAAATTAAGAATTTAGCAACACATTCATGCCATAGCTTGCCCAACCCACAAAGACTCGTCGTCCAAAAATCTAGTAAAACGCAGTACAGAGCCCATGTGTAAAAAAATATTTAACTATCGCCAGACACGTGGAGAATTTAGACCATGGGAACTTAAAAGAAAACCAGGAAAAAACTTAGAAAAAGAAATTTTTTTAAGTACACAGTAGCGTAAAAAATGATTAACTTGGTAGAACCCTAAAAACAAAACAAAAATTTAATTTGTACCCAGCAAAGAAAAATGCATAACTTGAAAGGGCACAAAATCTATATAATGAGAAAACAAAGCCACGTGGCTCAAATCACGAGCATGTAACGTGAGGTAAACCACAACAAGCAAGCAAAAAAAAAAAAAAAAAAAAAAAAAAAATACACGCCTGTGCCAACATTATTTAAGTAACTTTCCATGATTTATATTACGTTTAATTTGTCCAATGTCTTGTGCTGTGTCTTGCGGCAAATGTCTGTAAAAAAATTTTTGTTTTCCAATTCTGGTCGCTGGGGTAGTTTTGCTGGGTTTTAGATCGGTGTGTGTTGGCACATGCGTGTTTTTTTTTTTTCTGTTTTTTTTTTTTTGCTTTGCATTCTTGCTGAGGTTTTGCTCACGTTACATGCTCGTGTTTTGAGCCACGTGGCTTGGTTTTCTCATTGTATGGATTTTGTGCCTTCGAGTTATGCATTTTTACTTTGCTGGGTACATAATAAAAATATTTTTGTTTTTAGTGTTCTACCAAGTTAAGCATTTTTTACACTACTTATAAAAAAAATTGTAAAGTTTTTTCCTGGTTTTGTATTAAGTTCCCATGGTCTGAATTATCCTCGTGTCTGGCGATAGTTACATTTTTTTGCACATGGGCTCTCTACAGGGCTTTTCTGGACTTTTGGACGAAGAGTCGTGCGTTGGGCTGAATTGCTAAATTCTTAATTTTTACCTTTCCGTGGCTTAGAAAAGTTTTTTGGTTTGTTTTGTGGTCATTTGACCGAAATACATTTATGGCATAGCAGAAACCCATATTCAACTAGGTCTTTGTATAGATGAATTAATGCTGTGTTCTGCTGGTCCTTAATAGAGGAGCCAAAGCTCAGCATTTTCAATACTTTCTGCATTCTTGCATGCTTTCTCTGTTCGTTTTCCTTGCTGTTTTTTAGCACGTCTTTTGTTAAGAAAGATCGTGCTTATGTTACCGGTTTGTCCGTCCGTCCGTCTGTACCCACGATATCTCTGCAACTATTAGTCCGATTTGAAAAATTCTTTTGTATTGGGAAGCTTGAAATATGCGAATGATGATCCTTCATTTCGTTTTTTTTCTTACGATGTACAATTTCGCCGCTAGAGGGCGTAAATGCAGATGGGGTCGAATTCGAAAATACGTTTTATTCCACATGTTTGCTTCTAATCATCCGATTGAAATAATTATTTTATCTTTCGATTCCATTTATGTCGAAGAGTATTTTAGATATAGTTACTTTTTTCAAATTACGCATAGATTTTCCGCTAGGTAGCGTAAAAGTAAATTACATTTTCCCCGATAATTCTTCCTCTAAAACTCCGATTTGAAAAAAAAATTCTTCAGCGAATACACCTCCTGACAGAAAATCTTTTGCATATAATATCAAATTTTTGGCAAAGAATACTTTGGCCACCAGAGGACGTAAGTGTTAATTTTTGCTTTCGATGGATTTGCCATAAAATCTGAGCTTCTAAAATATCGATTGAAAAAATTCTTTCGTGGACTGATGCCACTCACATCGATAAACCTTTTCGGAATATTTTCTTCTTAAAATATTCCTCAGTTTCTCCGCCAGGGGGCGTAGATGTATATCTTGTTTTCGTCAATATCTCTGCTTCTAGAAGTCCAATTTGAAAATTTTTTTCTTTGTTGGATAGTGTTTTCAGTGTGATAGGTTTTTCATATAATTTCAAAATTTTCAAATAATTCATAGACTTTCCGCTAGGGAGCGTAGAGGTAAATTGCGTTTACCCCTATATCTCTGCTTCTAAATCTCCGATTTGAAAAATTCTTTCTGCACCGCCTACAGATCCTGATGGGAAATCGTTTGCACATAATTTCTAATTTCTGTAAAAAAATGGTTTGGCCACCAGGGGGCGTAAACCTTAATTTCCGCTTCTGATGTATTTGCAGCAAAATATGAGCTTTTAAATTCTCGATTAAAAAAAACGTCGTTTGTAGACCGATACTACTCCTGTCGACAAACCTTTTAGAAACATTTTCTTCTTAAAATAATGCATGGTTTCTACGCCAGGGGGCGTAGATGTGTATTTTATTTTTGTCAATATATCTACTTTTAGGAGTCCGATTTGAAAAATTCGTTCTTTGTTGGATAGTGTTTCTGATGCGAAATGTTTTTCCTAAAAAATCAAAAATTTCAAGTAAATCATAGACTTTCCGCTAGGGGGCACAAAGGTAAATTGCGTTTTCTGCGTTATTTCTGCTTCTAAAATTCAGATTTGAAAAATTCTTCTTGTATCGCATACAAGACCTGATGGAAAATGTTTTTCACACAATTTCTAATGTTTGGTAAAGAATGGTTTGGCCACCAGGGGGCATAAGTGTTAATTTCTGCTTCTGGTGTATTTGTAGCAAAATCTGGGCTCCTGAAAACTCGACTAATTTTTTTTTCTTGGACCGATACCGCTCATATGGAAAAACCTTTTGAGAATACTTTCTTCCTAAAATAATGCATCGTTTTCCCACCAGGGGACGATCTTATTTTTGTCGATATCTCTGTTTCTAAGAGTCCGATTTGAAAAATTCTTTCTGTGTTGAAGAGCGTTTTCGGTGCAAAATGTTTCTTATATAAATTCATGTTTTTCTTAAAGCACAAATCTGCAACCAGAGGGCGTAAGCTCTCTATTACGTTTACAGCAATATCTAAGGGATTAAAAACCCTATTGAAAAACTTCTTTCTGCCGTCAGATACTATTGTTTTCCATACCGGTTCCATTGACTTTGAATAGCTTTGATAAATTTAATTTGCGTCAGAACGGATTCAAAAGACGTGCTTATTACACCCGAAAATTCGGTGTCATCTTTCTTGTTTCCTTTTTCTTGGCTCCTGTTGAAATTGCTTCCTGTTGTGAGTATATATATATACAACAGTTGACTCTGTATTTAACGAAGTCACATCGTTCCACTTAAAAATTTTGTTATAAAAAAATTCGTTAAATGGAAATGAACTTAAATTGTGAAAACTTTATCAAATAAAATGAAAGAGACGGTTAAAATGTAGTTGAATTTGGACATTAATTTAAGCTTTTGAGTAGAAAATTTTTGTAAATGAGTTTAAATCTTTTTTGATACTTATAATCGTAGAAGTAGAATACATTGTCTCAATAAAAAAAGTAATGAAGCAAAGGAAACGAAGTCTAAAGCTTACCTCTCTTCTTCATTATCCTAATAACGTTTGTACTTATTTTAAACTGTAAAAAATTCCGTAATTCTACTCTGTACAAATTTACTATAAAATGCGTTTTGTTCTCTAAATGTTTCACATTTTTATAAACATCGGAACATTTCATCTGGAGCTCTTTCTTATGACTGTAATCCTCGTCGAATCGTACCGAATGCTTTTAGCACTTTTTCGTGTGGGTTTTTTGACAGTCTTTTCATCATCATCTTCATCACTCACTGTAATTTCTTCATTACATTTTATAACACTGCTTGCGGCTATACAATACTTTATAGCCGCATATTTCTTCTTCGTCCTTTGATCAACATCATCGGAAATGTTCACTTTGTCCACAAGAGTAAAGTTCACTTCGACGTTTTGAGCAAACAACACAGGCGAGACAATCGTTCCGATTGAATGAGAATGAATGCGTAACTTCTACAGAAAAAGGCCCACACCAGTTACAACACCGGTTTTAGACTGTGGAATGCAGTTTCTATGCTGGACTTTATCCACATTTGGAAAAAGGACTGCTTCGTACCGACTTCATGGATACATGCACGTCATTCCCCTTCCAACAAGACTACCGGAGCTTCACGGAACAGAAAATTTCAAGATAAAGAATTAAGGATGCTTTGCTCCCATGTGCGTGCTAAAAAATTTGAAACAGAACATTTGAAACACACTAAAAAACACACACTGACATAAAATGGTAATTTTTTGTTGAAAATCTTGGTTATATAAAAATTGATTTTACATTAACAAACAAAATTTAGTAATAGACTATATGTATATGTCACTCAAAAGTCAAGGTTCTGCGGAAAATTTCGTTACATGGAAGTTTTTTATTTTGATGAGACGCTATCTACCAACAAGTGATTGGACACCTGTGATAGCAAAGGAAAACGAAGTTTTTTCACTTTCAATAGTTGCTGGAGCCACCACGAGCGGCGATTACTGCTGCGACCCTCTGGGGCATACTCTCAACCAGGCGTTGTGCTACGGCTAGTGGTATTTTCTTCCACTCGGCTTGGAGAAGACAGGTCAGTTCCTTCACCGATTTCGGACAGTGGTGGCACCCCTTAAGTCGACGCTCCAACTCGTCCCAGAGGTGCACGATAGGGTTTAAGGTCCAGGCTCTGCGCAGGCCAGACCATTTGATTAACCCCCATTGTCACCATACCAAGCCGTGGTGGACCTCGCAACATGACAGGTGGCATTGTCATCCTGAAAGTAACATGGGTACACCCCGTAAAACTGCCACAACGTAGGAAGCGCATGGTCATCCAAAATGGTGCAGTAGGTCTCGGCGTGGAGTTTACCAGGAATTGCGACCAAGGGTCCCGTGCCATACCAAGAAAAACACCCCCATAGCATAATTCCACGGCCGCCGAACTTCACACTTGGCACAATACATTCCGGCAGGACGCGTTCTCCAGGCAGACGCCAAACCCAGACCCTGCCATCCGAACAATAGAGGGTGAACCTTGATTCGTCGCTTCAGAGAACCTGTTTCCACTGTTCAACGGTCCACTGTCGACGTTCTTTGCACCACGTCAGCCGAGTAGCGCTATTGGACTTGGTGATCAAAGGCTTGTGGGCGGCAGCACGTCCTTGATAACCGAACAGATGGGCTTCCTTACGGATGATATTCATCGAAAGAATACTCTCGGATGCCTGTTGAAACTCCTCGCGGGTGTGGCCCATTGATTTGATGCGGCTCTTCCGAATTTCTCTGGCCAGCATCCGTCGGTCTCTAACTCCCAGTTTTGTGGGTCTGCCGGGTCGGGGCACATTCCGACAGTCACCTCTCATTTTCCACTTGCCAATCACGTAGGCCACTGTCGATTTTGGGTACTTCAACTCGCTGGATATGTCACGTACGAATCGGCCATTTCTGTGATACCCGACGATTACATCTGTCTCGAAATCGGAGAGCTCCGAACAGCGTGGCATCTTGCATGCGATTGGTTGCGTTGTTGTTTCCCACACGATATTTAACGGTGGCGGCCGTGACATGTATCAGGATCGCAGATATCGTCGATTGCAGGGGTGTCCAATTACTTGTTGGTAGATAGTGTATATATACACTGATGAGCCATTCCATTGTAACCACACCCAACCTAGAGAAATCAGAGCGCCTGGAGACCGAACGGTGGCACAGGTGGGAGTACATATACAAACCGAGGACCGGCTTTCGGTTAGTAGAGTGTTCGTAGTCAGAATGAGTACAGCTGCCGATTTATCGGAGTTTGATAAAGGACAAATTGTGATGGCACGGAGCCTCGGAACAACAACCTCGTAAAAAGCGCGGGTTGTGGGTTATTCGCGTGCCGCTGCAGTGAGTACGTATCAAAACTGGTGCACAGATGGCCAAACAACGAACCGTCGTCCGCAGCTCATTGATGCCAGTGGGGAGCTGAGACTGTCGCGCATTGTTCACAGCGACCGCAGGGCCAGAGTGCGACAAATCACCCGCAGCTACAACAATGGTGATCAGGGCAATGTGTCACAGCACGCAGTTCATCGCAGCCTTCTTCACATAGATCTGCGTAGCTGAAGACTCAGTCGGGTCCCTATGCTCGCTTCACGTCATCGCCAACAACGCATGAAATAAGCCCAAGATAATCGAGATTGGACCGTGGATGATTGGAAGAAGGTGGCCAGGTCTGACGAATCAAGATTCCTAGTAGGTATATCACCTAGACGGCCGAGCGCGGATACGCCAATTACCAACAGAGGCTATGTCTCCTAGATGCCCTATTGGGCGGAAACAGGCCGGCGGCGGCGGTGTCATGCTGTGGGCGATGTTTCCTTCTTTTTTTTTATGTGGAGGTTTAACGACCACCATGAACAACTCAGTGGGCTATAAGCAGTCTCCCGTTCCTAATTTAGGGACACTGGCTCCAGGGACGGGAGAGAGCTAGTGCCGTAAGACAAGCACAAAATCCAAGCCTCACTGGGATTCGAACCCGGAACCATCTCGGACGAATGATGTGAAGCCATCGCTAGACCACTCTGCCACCGGGGCGGCGGCGATGTTTTCTTGGGACACTTTAAGCCCCATTATCCCAAATAGCACAATCCCTGAAAGCTGTCAGGTATCTGAACATCGTTCCGGACCAATTTCCCGCATTTATGGCAACTGTGTTCCCTACCTGTGATAGCCGTTAAACAACAGGATATTGCGACACGCCGCACTGCCAGAATCGTTAAGGAGTGGTTCGAGGATCATGCTGGGGACTTTCTGTTAATGCCCTGGCCTCCAAATTCACCTGACATGAACCCAATCGAATATTTGTGGTTCGACTTGGGAAATCGGGTTCGCGCTAAATCACTACCACCCGGAAATGTACGGCAACTGGAAGACCTGCTTTTGACATTATGGTACCAGATACCCCAGGATACCTTTTCGCCACCTCATCAAATCGATGCCTTGCTGCGTGGGCCACTGTTTTGCGGGCTAAAGGGGGTCCTACAGCTTATTAGGTAGGTCGTCATAATCTCATCGGTGTATTTCACCGACGTACTAATAGTGGTACAACTGTTCCACCCTGTTTAGAGGAAAGCTATCCCACACTCATCAATCTGCTTGCCAGTGTCGTGAGTTATGGCAAAACTGTCCCTCAAAAGACTACACGATCTACAAATTGGAACTATTGAAAGAAGCATGGATAGGTGCACGCTTCGGATAACCCGAAAGATAGTGAGAGAAACCTGTGTATCAGGAAAATGACGGAAGTTAATGACATCACGATCAAGGAAAAATTGCTGAAATGGCAATCGACTGGTCATGCTGCTAGTAGACGAACTGATCGCCGTTGGACGACTGAAATACAAGACCGGATTCCAAGAGACAAGAAAAGAGCGAGAAAAAGACCATATGGGAGATGAGGGGATGAAATTCGAAAGCATGTCAGAGTGACAAGGCGTAGACTGGCTCAAGACAAAAAATCGTGGAAAAATTTAGGGACACCATCAAGCTGTGGTCGATAATGGTTAATAATGATGATCATGATATAATGATTATCATTCCTTCCAAATGAAGCAGCTGTTACTAAGGGAGTTTTGCGATGACAGGGATATCGTAGAAAATTTGATTAACTGCTGAGGAAGGTTATTTGTTTCAACTTATAGCGTCTTAGGATGGAAGTGACCCGAAAAGGGTCCACCATTAACACAGCGCGAGGGTGACGGTTAGCTGGGTTCGTATAAGGAGCGCGAAAGGATTCTCCCTGGCCGTAACCCGAAGATACATTAGTGGACAAGAGAAGAGAGGAGAGTTCATTGACTTCGGTAACACACCACCTGTCACCTCTCTCCCCGGGCCAAGAGTAAGGCGGAACTTCTGTTGTATCCCCTGCCCTTGCGAGCGCCGACGATAGCCATGAGAAGTGTTCATAAGACACGTCTGATACCGGATTGGCGGCATCTGGGCTGTTACGAGAACATGTGACATCAAATGACACGTTTTCAAATCCTCACAGACTCAGTGTGCACATCAGTATTTGGGTAATAATATATGTAAACTTTGGCTCTGGATTCGTTCTGCTTGTGTTTTTCTTCTGTCGTTTGTGAGTGAACAGTGGAGATGTAATAAGAGATAATCTGTGGCTTAAAATTCTCATGGACACACGAGAGAATTCTTTAGGAGGTTATCTCCAATGTGGACACAGGCTTTCAAAAGTGTTTGCCATTCCTGGCCCACAAGTTTGAGTCACACTGTTGTACATTTTTGCGTAATCATCCTATTAACCCATTCCCAGATGCATTTCGTACTAACGAAATTGACCCAAGATTTCATATTGTGTCAAACGAGTTGAGTCTAAAGCTTACTAAGCTGGTTTTGATTCCTTTTATGTTAAAGCTTGATTTTTGAAGTAAATTTCTAAATTAAGACAAAAGATGAGCTTATAAATTATTCATTGCACGATATTGCTCCAGGCGCTCTGATCTGATGCTTCTCTTGTCGTATGCTTCCCTCCCGCCTCATTTATAATGTAACTACAGCATTAGTTTTTGTGCATGGGCCGCGGGTGGCCTAGTGGTCAACGTTCGTGACTACCACGTAGAAGACCTCGGGTTCGATCCCAGGCAGGTACGAACGCTCACACCACTAAATATCCGCCGCGCGTCGTATGGGCACGTTAAGCCGTCGGGCCCCGGGTACTGCCCTCCCCCAGTAATAAATAAGGGCGTCTTCCTCCCCCTTTCTACTTCGCTTTCCGTGTCACTTTCCTATCTGGCATTGTAGCCCAAAACTCATAGCTTCGTATTATTAAGGGTTGTTTAAGACCTGGTGTCAGACAATCTGTGGTAAAGTTTAATGCAACCCGTGTCTAAAAAGTGAGTGGAGAGTGAGTTTCAGAAAAGACAGGGGTGAGACGCCATGTTGCATAATTCTGTGGAGAAGGCAAGAGAGAGAGGGAGAGAGGCGTGTCCAAGAAGCATCCTTCTTGCCTGGGTACGGTACGTCCTGAACGAGGGGACAGCTTCAGTGAGTTATGACACTGCCGGAGTTTGCATCTTGCATAAAATGCACTGACGATGATCATGATGATCATATGTAGAGGATTTTAAGAAGGGAGTGTCTGACCCCAGGTCTTGAACAACCCTTAGAAATAGGAAACTACGAGATTTGGTCTAGAGCGCCCGATAGGAAAGTGACACGGAGGCGAAGTCGAAAGGGGGAGAAAGACGCCTTTATTTATTACCGGGGGCTAGTATCCGGGGTCCGACGGCTTAACGTGCCCATCCGACGCACAGTGGGTATTTAGTTGGATCGAGCGTTCGTACCTGCCTGGGATCGAACCTGAGGCTCTTCCCGTGGCAGTCACGAACGTTGCCCACTCATTCACCCGTGGTACAATGCACCGACGGGATTGGCTGATGGCGAGGGAGCTGGGTGACCTCGCATCCCAGACCAGGGGTCCACAGTTTTTGGCGGGCATTCTCTGGTTTTTCCTCCAAGCTGAAAGATGTGTAACATTTTCTCCTGATGGCTGCGGTCATCAGGCTATAGATAATTCTTAGAGTGGCTGAGGTCATTCTTTTTAAATCGTCGTACATAGTAGAGGTAACTCTGTACTGCGGTACAGATCAAATTGCTAGACAATTGGTTGGTGAATAGAATTCAACGGCACCTGGCACATTCATGCTCTACACTTATATGAAGAGGAGCGGTACCTCGTCCTATGAACTCGCTGCTGAACTGTGCGCCCCTTTGACTCTCACGAATTTACTCAGTAGTGATAGTGAATGACTTATATGATTCCTGTAGAACTACCGAAGTGAAGTGGATGAGTGTATGTGTATAAATAGTCTACACCCCCTTGGAACTAGGGGAGGAGGTTGTAAATGAATTATGTACGTAGAACCTGTGAGTCTCCTTTCGTGGATCTAACCTAGACAACTCAAAAGTAAGTGAATGAAATGGTAACGTATTATTAGACCAAGAAAGGTTTGGCTTGTGGCAGCAACTACTAGTGAAAGAAATCGGGAAATTCCAGTACTTGCCTGACGGCAACGCTACGCACCAAGGCGATATCACTTTAAAGAATTACAACAACACCACACACTCTCTTCCTAAAATCCTGTACATATGATCTGATCTGATCAGTTTACATGATAAATTTACGTAGAAAGGTAGTTCAAATGACAACAACGAAAATGGACAAAAAAATAAGTACGTGATTTATTTCTCAGAAAACATAGGCATTCACTTTTTCACATAGTATGATTTCTTGAAATACGTGTTGTGAAATATCCAACGTCCCTCAGTCGATGTCGCAACTCCAAATCCACATCCTTCTGCTCCGGAGCCGAATGCTTCCCGCATTAAGCTACACCGGCAAGGGCTTATCACTGCTACTTGCCGTCTTGACATGTGCGTCATCCCTGTAGTACGTCACACTGTTCGCAAGTGCAAGACAACTGATGTAATCCGTTCGAGAAAAGCTTTTTTATTTTTGTATACGAGTAATGTTATCAATCCATACATCAAAGAGTGACTCTTTCTTTGCTAAGCAATGCAGCCAGTCCTGTACCGCTTGTTAGAGTATTTCATAAGCGTCCTACCGTTTCGTTAAAGTACTTGTAACCGCTTGTTGGACTGCACGTAGTTATCTTAAGGGATGTCTTTCCCTCGCTGTGTCTCTTCGAAATGGCTGAAAAGAGGATAAGAGGTGTGGAGTTGCTCTTTGTACTTCATAACGCGGTTCTTGAATAGTTACAAGTGCTTTAACGAAACGGTAGGACGCTTATGAAATACTTCTTGCTCCTTTCATTCTGTCTCCATAACCGAATCAAAAATGTAGGTCGCATGATGCAAAGTGCCGCACTAACACACGATTTTGACATCTCGTTATCCTCCCTTGTTATTTTAACTGCAAACGCACAATAATTTTTGGAGAAACTACATGTATTGAAGTTCGTCAGAGCTGTCAGCAAACAAAAGAAGCGACATTTACAGTTTTTGCCATTTCCTCTTTCACTGGAAATCTTGGAATTACCTGCTATTAACAAAATCCAATGGTTCCATTTACAGACAGGCCAATTTGCTTGAAGGAAAGAATGTTTCATTTGTGAGTTTACTACTTCTCGCTTCCCCTGCCATACACATATCTTCTGAACAAAGCCTCTCTTTTATTCCCCTCCCTCGACACTTTTCTATCACTTGGGAAGTCGTGAACCTGTCTGTGTAGGATCGGACACTTGCTTAGTGTCGTCACCACAGCCCAATGGGACGCTATCTTTTCAGGGGTCCCGCTTTCTTCAACAGGTGTTGCTCTAGGTAACAAAGAATAACATTGGTTACATTCGGTAAATTTAATTGTACTTCGACTGCTCAGTTGCTCAGTGGTCTGTGCAGTGTGCTTACGAATACAGGAAAATAATAGCTGAAACTGTAAAAGTTTTAAAGCTCGGTGAGAAAATCGATGTAATCAGTATAGTGGGAAAAGGTAAAGTAAAATTTGAAGTTGCAAAAAGTTTGGTATTCCGCCAAATTCGTTGTCTGTAATATAGGAAAAATACAAGGATAAACTGAATGTAATGTTCAGTGATGGTTCGTTGAGTATTGAAAAGGGTCAGGAGAAAAAATATTCCGGAAATTGGGCCTTTATTAAAGAAAAAAGGCATCAGATTTCATCAAGTTTTTCTTTCTTTTTTTGAAAAAGATGGTTTTCAGAAAGGCAATGAATGGTTGCAGCGTTTCAGAGATCGTCACGAAATTGTTTTCTGGTGTGTTTGTCATGAAAGTGCTTTAGTATACAACGAAACCGGAAGAGCCTCATTTTGGAGGCTCTTCATATTAAATGTTACCAGAGAAAACTTTCGCTTTTAGAAAAGAAAAAATATAGCAATGGAAAAAAATTCTAAAATTAGATTTACTGTTGTTATGAGCGAATATGGATGGCTCAGACAAAAAAAGTAATTGCTCGTTATCAGAAAATAAAAATATTTACTTTATGTTAAGAATGGTTAAAAACAATCGATTACAAAGCAATCATGGATGACATCCTAGAGTTTTGCAGAATAGTTCAAAGCTATCTACGATGAAATGAGTAGAAAACAAAAAATATAAATTATTATTAACTAACGTGGTTTCTAAATATGCAAATATTCACTGTCTTCCCCCAACACAAACGTAAGCTGCAGCCAGTTAATCAGAATATAGTGAAAATATCTCATTCATATATTTTTTATTGCTAGCGGTAGTTTTTAATTAAAAATACAGGATGTCTCAAAAGTTCTTGACGCGTTTTAAAAATTCATTGAAAAACTATTCGGTATATGAACATACTTTTTTGCAGATTTTGTTAACTTACTTAACAAAGTTTTTTCTGTTTGCTAAATAGGTCGATAGGTGGCGCAACTGATGCAATTGCAAGATTAGTTGAAAAAATCTGTACTCCAGCTGAGAAAGTGATATGTGTTGGCTGGTTTTTCGAAACGAAATCTGTTACCCAAGTGAAAAGAAATTTTTGTTCGAAATTTGGGAAAGATTCTCCAAATCGTAATAGCATCTTATCTTCCGACATGAAGTTCCTGGAAATGAAGTGTTCTTGATTGGCCAAGATAGGGGAGACCAAACACGAGTAAAGGCGGACAAAATCACTTCGTGCTGTTGAATACCAATATCAAATAGTTACACCCTCTGTACACGATGAAAAAAACTCCATAGGAGTGCAATCCATACGAGTTAAAATAACTGCTCGAAAGATCTCATGTCGTTTTTAACCTGTATCTATTTTAAGCTTTTAGTAAAGTTATTTTAACTCGTGCGGATTGTACTCCTATTGAGTTTTTTATCATGTGCAGACAGTATAACTATTTGATACGGATAAAGCCGACGTCGAAAGCTTTCGTGAAGCCTTTTCACGTAGCCTTACTAAATCGATACGAAGTGCCGCAAAGGAATTGGCAATTCATCGGGCAACAGTGCGTCGAGTCTTACACCGAAAACTCCACCTATATTTCTACAAAGTGCAGATATTTATATCCGGACGACAAACCACGCCATTTTAACTTTGATGTGGACATGCTAAATCATCTAGAGGCAGAAAATGACTTCCTACGAAGCATTGTTTCTACAGATGAAGCAACTTTTCATGTTTCTGGTAAAGTCAACCGCCACACTATTGGAGTTTGGAGGTCTGAGAATCCACATCACTTCATCGAACATGTCCGGGATAGTCCTAAAGTGAAAGTATGGTGTGCCTGAATGGCTGATCGTGTGATCGGACCTTTCTTTTTTTTTTTTTTTTTTTTTTTTTTGCAGAATCCATACTCACAAAAGAAATTTATTTGGACATGATTCAAATTTTTGCTGTCCCTCAAATTTGCCATTTACACCCTAAAATCACTTAGCAACAAGAGGGTGCACCGCCACATTGGGTTAAGGTTGTGCAAAATTTTTTAAATGTGGAATTTCCAACCAAGTGTGTTGGACGAGACGGACCCATCCCATGGCCTCCCCGCTCTCCAGATATCACGCCTCCAGAAGTTCCTTTAAAGACAATGTTTATTTTTCCAAAGTTTTCCCCTTTTTTTACGCATTCCAACCGTATGTTGAAGAAGCATATATGCGCCAGCTTTGGCCGTCTGTCTGTCTGTCAGCACGATAACTCGCGTACAAATGATTAGATTTCGATGAAATTTTAATATGTGGTAGGGGACAACCTGGCGACGAACCCTATTGAAAAAGGAAGAAATGTGGTGAAAGGTCACGACATAGGAGCGGGATCCATTCCATCGCCCTTATGCGTCATAACTTACGTAAAAATGCTTCGATTGCGACAAAACTGTATCATGTTGTTCCGGAGGTACACTGAACCGGTTCCGTTGAATATCATCGAAATGGGATCAAAGGTCCCGGCACAGGAGCGAGATTTATTCCACAGCCATTATCCTCATAACTTGAGTAATAACTTAAGTAATGATTTCTGGTATGTTGGAAAGCTCATCATAACCAATGCATTGCATGATTTTACTAACTTGTCGTTAGTGCTTCAGGTAAAGATTTGCAAATGGTTCCTTTTTCACCAGTTTTCTACCAGCTGTGTTAATAAGGCTAGGCATTCTCTTTCGCTTCTGAACATTATTACTTTCCGATCCGGGGAATTTACGGAACGCAGTTTTTATGGCTTTATTGTTCCGGGAATGAGTGAATGACCTAATATTTGTATGGAGGCATCAAGCACATAGGTGTTCTAACGCCATCAGTTTTACTTAGGAAATTCTCACGATTGGTCAAAATTGCTAAGAAATTGGCGATAATAGGTATTGAAAGTGACAATCGCGCTGACCAAAGGGTCAAGCAAAAGTGGTCTGAGAGAGAAGGCAATAAAAACAACGCGCGCTCTTTTTGACAACAGGAACAAAACTCGGGGTATCTTGATCCAGCTTAGGGAGGAGGAAGTTTCGACAGATCTCTTCGTCGGAGAAGTGGGATAGAGAAATAAGAGAAGACACCAGGGGGCGAGATTCATCTGAGGCTTGAAGAAGAAAAGACTTGGAGTTTGGAGGGAAATTCTGCTCACTCCGTGGATCAGGGGCAGATTTTCCTTTCGTAAGGAGTTGGTGGGTTTGAAAGAGAAATAAACTCCGAAAAGACAAGCTTTGCAGCGGTGTGACTGAGAAAGAAGCCGAATAGAGTAATAATCAGAGATAGATCAACATGTTAATTATATAAAGAAACGTAAAGATATCAGAACAAAGCTCGAAATATATTTTCCAGTACACGTCACTGAATAAGACTACTGTTCACTATACAAAAGAACGAGTCTTCAGCTTAGCTGGTATTTTATTTGTTTTCGTCATCGCGGAGAAATATAATTGAAATCACGGAACTTCTGAATTTTCTCATGAGAAGGTGTAACGAACTCATGTGATGGCGCAGTGAAAGAAACATAACGAACCGTCTTGTAATATACATAGTTTGTCCCAAAACAACTGGGAATATTTTTATAAAAAAAGTGTAATTCTGCATTCGACTTTGGAACGAGTCTCGTAAAAACGGTAGTCGTAGTAACCATAGAAACTGGCCACACCTGTTTATCAGCATGGGTAGTCGGTAGCGTGCAGTTTAATAAGCGTTGTTTCGTGAAACCCTAACAAGGATTTTCGCGCTGTGATTTTTCGAAAAAAATGGATGTGAAAGAGGGACAAAGATGCGCCATTAAATTTTGCCGTTGATTTGAGAAGTCTGTTGGTGAGACTTTCCTTCTGATAAGCAAAAGGCTCATAAAGATGAATGCCTTGGAAAATCAACAATTTACAGATGGTATGAAGAATTTACGAGTGGTCTGAGTTGGCGGCTTTAATCGCGCATGGAGGAAGACCTTTAACGAGTGTTACGGAGGAAAACATCAATGCAATAGGCGTTATTGCAGAGGAAGACAGAACACTTATCAGTTAGAGACATGGAAGATATGGTTCACATTTCAAAATTATCCATGCACAGAATTTTAAACGAGAATTTTGGCATGAAACCAGTATATTCAACTTAGGTACCCTATTTCTTTTCATGTGTGGCCCAATTCAAGGCAACACATGGCCAATTGTATCGTTTTTTACGCTTTCCAACCGTAGGTTAAAGAAGCGTATATTCTCCAGCTTTGTCCGTCTGTTCGTCCGCACGATAACTCGCGTGAAAATGGTTCGATTTCGATGAAATTTTAGTATGTGGTAGCGGACCACCTGGGAACGAAGCCTATTGAAAATGGACGTATTAGGACATAGGAGCCGGATCCATTCCATCGCCCTTATGCGTCATAACTTACGTAAAAATGGTTCGATTTCGATGAAACTAAGCCTATTGAAAATGGACGTATCAGGACATAGGAGCGGGATCCATTCCATCGCCCTTATGCGTCATAACTTGCGTAAAAATGGTTCGATTTCGATGAAATTTTAGTACATGGTAAGGGACTACCTGGGGACGGACCCTATTGAAAATGGACAAAATGGGGTCAAAGGTCAAGACATAGGAGCGGGATCCATTCATTTCATTGCCCTTACGAGTCATAACTTACGCAAAAAGGCTTCGATTGCGACAAAACTTCAGTATCTTGTTCCGGAGGTATACTGAACTAATTCTGTTTAATATCATCGAAATGGAATCAAAGGTCAGGGCACAGAAGCGAAATTTATTCCTCAACCTTTATTTTCATAACTTGACTAAAAATGCTTCTATTGCGACAAAACTTGTTGAATATGTTGTTCCGGAGATATACTGAACCAATTCTGTTTAATATAATCGAAATGGGGTCTGGAGCGAGCTTTATATCATCATCGAAATGGCACAGAAGCAAGATTTATTCCACAGCCATTATCCTCCCAACCTGAGTAATAACTTGAGTAACGATTTCTGGTATGTTGGAAAGCGTATCATAATCAATGCATTGCATGATTCTACTAACTTGTTTATTTGGAGAAAATGAATTTTAAGTTGATGCCCCAACCTCCATATAATCCAGAACTGTCACCATGTGACTTCTGGTTTTCTCCATTTTAAAAAAAGGACATTACAGTGACGGCAATTTGACCCTGATCAATGACTTATTACAGGTGCTGCAACAGAATTTCAGAAGAAGAATTCCAGAAGACATTCAGAATGTGGGAGAACGTTGTGACAAATGTATTCGATTCAATTGACAGTATTTCAAAAAAGATGACCACTTTCTTGGTAACTAAGGCGCGCATGTTCTTTTTATAAAAACATTCTCAGTTGTTTTGGGACATCGCTTGTATTTTATACATACATGCATCTAGGGTGGTCCTTATAAACTAAGATTTAAAATGTTAATGTCTTACCTGTTAACATTCTTCACTGGGTTGAGAAAGTGATGTACCTTAAATTTTCAGCTGATCAGGCAATTTTAAGAGGTGTCACACGGAGTTCGAACTTTATATATTTCTTTATTTAATGAAACAGTGAAACACGAGACGTTACATAAGAATCTGCTTCTTAAATTATTTTATTGTACAAGTAAGTAAAGGCATGGCATTGTCCATTGTCCGTAAATAGACATTAAACACTCTTCAATTATTATTCAGTTTGCTGTTTACTGTCACTCACGGTCATTTTTAGTGCATTTGGAAATTTCTTCCTGTGTTCCTCCACAATCTGTAGCAGATATTGTTTCTGGTCTTCGTTATTTGTGAGAATGCTGTTGTAGTCCTTCATCAGCGCCACTCCTCGCTCGGCTTAGTCATTTACTACCTTCAGGGCTTTAACACTATTCATTTCTGATTGATAATCGGATGATCTGTCCCACTCGCAGGGATCGACAGACAGAAACTCGGTGTCTATGTCCAGCATTTGGAAAAAACGACGGGACGAGCTGGTCACAAAGTCAGCCACCGTCTTTTCATGAATACATTGGGTCACCATCAGATTGATTCTCTTTGCAGTTATCCGTGCCATCCTTATTTAACGCATTGATCATGTCCCTCTTCACTTTCAACGATACGTCAGAGTCAATGAAAGACAGCGACACAAACAATTCATTCAGATACCACAGATGTCTGGAGAAGGCTTTAATAGCTACAATTGACACGACTTTGTCATTATAAGTCCCAGTTGTTACAAGAAAGCAAGGTCGTTGGCTATGGCAGCAGCTGCAAGTGGGGCCACAAACCATGATCTGACGTACAGACTGACGGCAAAAGCTGCGAATCTCTTTATGGTGGCTTGCTCACGTCTTTTCATTTTAAATGTAGAACGAAAAAGGCATATTTTTATTGCGTAAATGACGCAAGCGATCCATCTAGGCCGGTGTAGGGCTCCGGGCTGCGTGAACCGGATTCCTCGAGAAGGACTGGCAACCAGGTAGATTATACTCAGGTCTAGCAGTTCCCGGTAGTCGTCACGTGGTTGGCTGTTAGTTAGCTGCTGCTCACAGAAGTTGATAATATTTTCCCGTTCCGTGACCTCTTCTTCGATGACTACAAAATTCTTCTGGTTGAAAAATTGCCAATGCTGTTGGAAGCGCTTAAAAAGCAGGGTGTCAGGACCAGTAGAGTGGATGTCGCATGCGGCAAAGACCTTTCGGGCCACAATCTCCATAATGTGGTGGCGACATGCGAGATTCAGCAGGTCTCTTCCCAAATTGAATTCAATAAATTTGCAAGCCCCTGCCCTGCGACCGGTGTTACTAATCGTTGTGTCGAATGACATTACTTGGATGTGATCCTTGATCACCCATTCTTCTATGCAATCCACCACAGCTTTGGCAGTTTCCTCGCCTGTTCCGGAATGAAGTTTTGACACTCCTGCCCTAGAAACAAAAACTGGCAGTCGGTCCATTTTACCTGTCCCTGTGAGTTCCGGAAGGATTTTGCCGTCCCAGTGGACTGTGAGGGGAATTTGGGCATCGAAGGTATCTTTCAGCAAGTTTGCGATTTTGTTCCTTGCGTCAAGTCTTGACCTTCGTATAGTGCTACGGTTTATCGAAAATTCTTCTACATTATGTCCCAGAGTGGCAGCAGTTGCTGAGAGCACGTAGACTGCATTTTGGTCGCTCACCTAAGTGCGATCAAGTGCTGAGGCAAGCGAAACAATATTCTTCTTTGCTCGTTTCATTTTCTTTGGAGAACCTGCTGTTGCTGTGGTTGCTTTGCGATCTTCCTCTTCAGTGCTGCTGCTACTCGATGAGGCTAAAAATAACTGATCCCTTTCTTCCGCGTGTTTTCGTTTCAGTAGCTCGAAATTGCTTTCCTTTTCTCTTTCGGGCTTCCTGCCTTGCTAACTTTTTGTCCTCCCCATAAGTGCATCCTTTCCTTCTCTTCTCTCTTTGGGCCAACAGAAACTCTTTGTCTTCAAAAATGGTAATCATGTCAAGGGAGGTGGTATGGGCGATATGGAAAGGATTGGCCAATTCCTCGGTGAAGAGTTTTTACTTATCTATCTGCGGTTCAGATCGCCGAGAACTTCCCTTCCAAAGAGCACGCCACTGGTTGTACTCCTGAATTTTCGGGATGATGTTGTAGTCAGCCATGGTAGGTATTCGGGCTTTTCCCAAATTGACAGCTCTTGCTTGATAATGCTTGAAGCATTCTTAACTGTGTTCTTTTCCGTTCTTATAAGGAAGAACAAACGACGCAGAAACTCTCCTTTCGACGGGAGCTTCTTCTCCGGAATCATATCAATTGGTTCCTCGACCAGCCAGACTTCGGAGTTTTTGCGAGTTACAACTGAAGTGCATAAAGCTGAAGCCATGTTCATTGTTCACACTTGTTTTGTTGTTGTTGTTATGTTACACTAACTTACTGGCGACTGGAGACCAGCGCGTTCAATTGCTGCAAAGCCTTCAATCACATAAGGGGAATTCCCGTACTACGTTCCAACTGCGCATGCGCGAATCTACGGAGGAGAATGTCGCGCTTGCAAGGTTATGAAGTAGGAAAGATGTATGTTTCCTGTGGACTTCTTTTTCGTCTTCCGTGTGCGCTTAAATTTTGCGAGCGTTGTCGTATCCTTAAATTCCTTATGCTAACTGCCGATACAACCTACTTCCGAAGTTTGGATTCGGTGTGCCACGTCATAAAAATCTCTAATCATCCCAAAATTTTTTATGCAACGTTTTTTCCACAGACACAACAATATTAGGCGGTAAGCCTATGAAAAAAAAAAATATTGTATAAATAAGGACCACCCTAATATACATTTTATACATATCACTAAGCTGTTCTCTGAGATTCAGAGTTTAGCTCCCCAAAGAAATACAAACTACCAGATAATTTTCACCTGCTGTTGCCGTATCAGATATCCATCGCACGCGGTGAACAAGATCTTCTGTACTTCATACTCAGAACCTTTTTCTCATGTAGACATTCCTGAATCTGATCCTCCCATGACTTCCTTGGACTTCCTCTGGCTTCCCTTCCTGCCACTTGGGCTAAAAAAATTTCTTAGTAAGCATCTCATCACTCATTCTTTCAACATGGCCAAACCACAGAAGCATATTAGTCTCCACCTTGCTGACAACATTTTGCTTCACATTACACAACTGCAACACATCTTCATTCCTCACACAGTCAGAACGTGTCTTGCCCCCCCCCCGTAAGAACCGCATTTCTCCAGCACACAAACGAGTCCTATGTTTTATCTGTAGGACCCAGATTTTACTGCGATACATCGGAGTAGGAACAATTACACTTTCATACACGTCCATGCTGGATTCTCTTGAAAACCCATCATTCCGGTGAAAACATCCCGAAAGAGCCATGAATTTACCAACTCACTGGGTTCTGCACACATAAGCAGCAATCTGCACACACGATTAGTGGATTTTATTTTCTCAGAATTAGTTGGTTATTTCTTTTGTATGACAAGACAGATGACAAGATTACCTGCGATATATTATAATTAAAAAAATTTACTTGCAACATAAGTAAAATTTTATTTTTCTTTCTTTTTTCTAGAGCTCTTGTATATATTGCACATGGTTTCGGCGAACATTGTCTTCCGTATGATCCTCTAGCACGAATTTTGACTTCTAAAAACTTCTTTGTCTTTTCACACGACCACGGTAAGTTTAGCTCTTAGTATGTTTGATTTTCTTTTTTTCAGGTGCATTGAAATTAGTACATCAAATTTCAAGAAATGTTTGATTTTCTTTTTTCAGGTGCATTGACATTAGTACATAAAATTTCAAGAAAAAGTAACACTATTTTTTGTTGATATATAATCATTGGACATTTTTACAGCACTGAAAGCAGCTGATTGTAAAAGTTTTGCATCAATGTAACGGTGATACGATTTTTGTGTAGATGGCCTTCTGCGTAAAAGTTGCCATCAGTGACCAAAGACAAGCAATTTGTCGCGATTCTTGGCTTATAAATAAGAGTTTTATAATGTTAGCAAATAAATTAATCGTCATTTTACATTAGTGATGGCAGAAACCATTCATCATTCACGAATGATCATCAGTCTCATCCAACGGATGACTATTCAATTTCCAGGTTGCCACTCAGCTCACTGAATAGATCATTTTGCTGCAGGGATCTCGTCTTTACTACCAAAGCGCGTTCAAGGCCAGAAGACTTTTTGGTAAACCACACGAAAGAGCACGACCTCGTCACCATTTACGATGAATGATTTTCTCGTGGCGAACAATTCGGGCGCACCATTCAAATGAATGGCACTTTCTTGTCATTCCAGGGTTTGGAAATATCTGAAAAGTTATATATGGGCATGTGCAGAAATTATTTGCCTGCCCAGGTATTAAAAACTGAATGCCCAGGGAAATTTATCTTTTAAGATAAAACAAATCAAAACTCACAGTTTTTTTTAATTGAAAATATAATGAACTTCGATGAATGAAATACGGGATTGCACCATTGTGTAATAACCATTGGAGACGCTGGTTCGATTCCCGCTCTAGGACGACGAAATTTTCAAGTTTTCGGATATTATCTGACTTGACATTCATGTCATATTTACACCAATTAACGGATTCACATCTTCCAAATTTGTATGACTAACTCTTTTTTACATGTTTTGCATTTCCGTCTTTATTCAAAACGTTCAATACACAAAAGCGTGCATCTCGATTTTTAAGATGGCGATGCTGAAATTGGTACGAAATGATATAATGATGAAATTGATAGTTGAGAAATTTAGTAATTCCGCAATGTTCCTTTCGTCGAAGTTTGCGCTCTTTTATCACTAAACATCCCGTGGGCCAGTTCCATCAGTGGCATGCATTCCGTCGCTGATTATAAACCACATTTGGAGCAAAACTACCTTAGGTTCCGATTTCTGGACTATATACACCGCCTGACACAGAAAATGCTACCCCACGAAGACCTGAACGCAGCGACATGCAAATTGTAGGGTGGGTGCACACGTATAAGTTAAGCAAATGATTGCATTTTGCAGGCCGATTCCACGAACGGCGCGCTGGAAATAAGCGGACAACCAGCCCGTGAGGCCATCAACAGTCGAGACGTCGTCACGGCCACAAGAAGTGAGTGGTCCCGCTGTAATCATGTTTGGAGAACGAAAAAAGGGCTGACAATGCCGTTAAGACGCCATCGGGCGCGATTTCGTCAGACGGATGAGTTCACGAGAGGTGTCATCGTAAGCCTTCGTATCACCGGATGGTCCTTGTGTGCTATTGTGGAAGAAATGCAATGTTATGCCACAGCCGTCGGTCACATTTGGAGACAGTGGTCCCAAGAAGGATCTGTGCAACACCGTAGGAGGACCGGAGCACGGAGATGGACGTCCGAGCGCGCTGATTGTCGCATCTGACGTCATTGTGTGTCGGATCCACGGGCCACAACGGGCGACATTTTTTCTGAGTGTATTGGGAGCAAGGAGGTTATATTACTGGAGACACCACTGGCTCTGCCGCCATAGGTCACAGCTAATCTGTGGTGTGACGTCACAAGCAGGCAAAAACGAACTAAATTATACCGTTGATGAAACAGTAAGCTTGTGTATCATTGATAAAGATTATTGAAATACTCATTTTATCTGTTTATATGCTTCAGAAGCTTTTGTTCCATTGGTTTTCAAGCAGCTTCTCTTCTGCGGCTGCGTCGTGCCTGCTCATGACGTCATTTGCAGCACAGACGTTGACTTATGGCGGCCAATGCTGCGTGGATAGGAGTAGTGTCTCCAGTATTATAACCTCCTTGATTGGGAGGCTTGGATGCTCCAATATCGATGCGCACAGTGTCGCACCAATTGGATGCGTCTGGTTTACTGTCCAGCCGTTCGTTGCGAAGGCTACCCTTAACAGGGAGCCACCGTCGTCACCACTTGGCGTGGTGTCGCTCCAGAGCTGCGTGGTTTGGAGAATGGAGCAGTGTGGTGTTCAGCGACGAATCGCAGTTCTCTCTCACCACGGATGATCGCCGTGTGCGAGTCTGGAGGCGATGTGGTCGACGGGAAGATTCCCCCGCCATTGTAGAACGCCGCACAATAATGTGGATTCATGGTGTGGGATGCTATCAGCGCCAACAGCCGCTCACCGCTGGTATGCATTATAGGCACATCGATGGCACGCTGCTATGTTGACGAAGTGCTGGGGCCCGTGACACTACCGTATCACCGGGGCATCCCAAACGCCGTTTTTCAACAGGGTAACGCCCGGCCGCATACTGCTCGGATCAGCCTGAATGCTTTACACGGTGTGCGGATGCTTCCGTGGCCAGCACGATCCCCGACCTCTCGCCCAGCGAGCATCTGTGGGACACGATTGGACGTCGGTTGAGTATCCTCCCACACCGGCAAGATGAAGATAAACTGTGGACTCACATCAACACCACATGGTCACGATACCCTAGGACTATTCGGATTCTCATTGCCACGATGCCACGTCGGATTCAACGGTGTATCTCCCAAAATGGGGGCGACAATCGTTATTGAGCATCCTATATATTCGGCTACTGGAGCCTAGTCTGTATGTGACAATTATATCATTTGTTCAGGATCTACTTGGCTATCTGTGTGTGCAGTTTGGTCTGTTTTCGAGCATTCCTTCATGGTGTGGCTTTTTCTCTGGCAGAAAGTGTGTTATTAAAGAAGTTGTGTTCATCTTTCTTTGGCTTACCTTAATAATAATAAAACTTGCGGTGATTGGCAGTGAAATGGAACAATTAATTCCTTCCAGCCGGTTAAAGGGTTTAAACAACCATATCAATGCCAGCCGTAAAATAACCATATTAATTTTTCATCATGAACGCTTCAGCGTTAGAAGAGCGATGTCAGTCTTTCTTTTGTGCAAAAGCATAAAACCATACTTACCTCCGATGTCATTACATTATAACCATCTACCTAAGAAGCTGTAGGAAACCCTTTAGCCCACAAAACTGCGGGCACTGGGCAAGGCTTCGATAGGTATCCTGGGGTATCTGGTACCATAATGTCAACAGCAGGTCCTCCAGTTCCCGTACATTTCCAGGTGGTGTTGATTTAGCGCGAACCCGCTTTACCAAGTAGAACCACAAATGTTCCATTGGGTCCATGTCACGTGAATTTGAAGGCCAGGGCATTAGCAGAAAGACACCAGCATGTTCCTCGAACCACTCCTTCACGATTCTGGCAGCGTGGCATGGCGCATTATCCTATTGGTAATGGCCATCACCATCAGGGAACACAGTTGCCATGAATGGGTGAACTTAGTCCGCAGCGATGTTCAGATACCATACAGCTGTCAGGGATTGTGCTATTGAGATAATGGGGCCTAAAGTGACCCGAGAAAACCTCGCCCACAGCATATCACCACCACCGCCAGCCTGTTTCCGGGTATCCAGGTGCCATAGCCTCCGTTGGTAATCGGCGTATCCGCGCTCGGCTGTCTACGTGATGCACCAGGAATCTCGATTCGTCAGACCAGGCCACTTTCTTCCAATCATCCACAGTCCAATCTAGATGATCTTGGGAATATTTCATGCGTTGTTGTCGATGACGTGCAGTGAGCATGGGTCTTCTGCCACTCAGGAGCATGCGCAGAAGGTTACAATGAACTGTATACTGTGAGACATGGCCCTGATCACTACTGTTGGAGCTGCGCGTGATTTGTCGCTCTGTGGCCCTGCGGTCGCTGTGAACAATGAGCGACGCTCTCCGCTCTCCTCTGGCAGCAATGAGCTGCGGACGACAAACTGCTGGACAACGGTTCGTCGTTTGGTCATCTGTACACCACTTGTGAAACGTACTCACTACAGCGGCACGTGAACAAGCCACAAACCTTTCCGTTTTTCAGATCATAGTCCCGAGGCACCGTGCCATCACAAATTTGTCCTTTATCGAACTTCGATAAATCGGCAGCTTTTCCCATTCTGCCTCAGAACACTACTAACCGAAAGCAAGTCATCGGGTTGTATATATACTGCTCTGAACTTCACCTGCGCCACTGTTCGGTCTCCTGGCGCCCTCATTTCTCTAGGCTGAGGGTGGTCATAATGAAATGGCTCATTTGTGTAGTCTTGCCCTTTTACTCCGTTTCAGATACAAAAAAAAAAAATGATAGAAGTAGATGTGATTAGCACCTGTGTGTTCTTGTTCTGTTTTGTTGAAACACTCGCAGTTCTTGCGATGAATCTGAAAACTCACGGTCCTAATCAGGAAGCGTATTTTTCTATTTTCACAGCGAACGTTTTTTGCTCCTAATGAAAACAAATTTAGTTCTTTAGTTTGCTGTTCGGAGTTTTATTCAAATCAAGTTCTGTATTTTGCGCAAATAAACAAGTGAAAGTGTTATCTTCATTTTAATAAATATTCGGAGCTTTTTTTAATTAGAGAACGTCAAACTGAAGCATAATTTAACGAAGAGAAAATGAGTTGAAAATGTGACGATAAGAGGAATTTAATGAAGTAAAATTTAAATTTCCAGTTTTTCCTATAATCTACGCAAGTAACGTTGAAAGATTTATGTTATGTGTTTTCGTCATTTATTTTCAAAGAAATAAAACTCGACTATACTAAGAAAATTCCTTTGTGTCATTCTTCAGTTTGTTTTTGTGAGAGATTTGTTAAAATGTTTCGAATAGAGTGATCGTCATAGAGTTTAAAAACATGAAAAATGCATCAACGCGTGCTTCAGGTGAATTGCTTCTTAGACGCTTGTAGTGAACAGTCGCTAATTCTCCACGTGAAGAAGTTATTAGGAGTTGCGGAGGACATGAATATACAATATTCAGAGCAAGGCAGAGAAAGCAGGGGAAGCATTAAATTGCAGAAAGGGCGCGAGAAGATAAAAAACAGAAGAAAATTATGGAAATGAAGGAAACGAAAATTTTTAAAGGAAAAGAGGAAATTTCCAGAGAGAAGCGAAAGCTCTTTCTTTGCTTAAGGATTTTCTAACAAAAAGCAAAAACGAAGGATTATATCCTGTGTTCGGGCTTTTGTTGACACGTGAAAAGCTCCGTAAATATTTTCCGCATCTAACAACATTTAGCGTGCTGCAGCTACTCCAAGGAATAGAAATCTGACCAGAAATAATTGAAATGCACGATTGTTTGCGAAAATAAAGAATCACACTTTGCTTTTTCTATATCGTGCCATTAAAACTTTCACTTCAGAAATTGCATACGTTTTCAAGAAATTTGCCTTTGCAAATCAATGTGTAATGACCTTTGGTATCAGATTAGGGATATGTAAATCGACATCTTCCAACGTCACTGCACTCTCCTGAACAGATGGCGTTTTTTTTTTTTTTTTTGGTACAGGCGTTTGAAAAAAAAATTAGTAACATCTTTCTTCCTGCAAAAGGTTCTAACTGTGTCAGTGATGTTGGACGTGGAATGTTTGATCTGAAATTTTGCTCCAGATATTCCCAAAAATGTTCAATAATATTGAGATCTGGAGACAGAGATGGCCAGAGTAGCTGCTGTAACCTATCCGTTATGCCATGCAAATCACAACTTGACATGTTTCACATAGTGCACCAGCACTATCTGCTTGAAAAGAGGAATGGTCATCAGAGAACAATGCCTGCAACATTGAGTGCAGGTGGTCCGCAAGAATGAATCCGTACGCTGGAAATGTGACATGTCCCTGTAGAATAAGTAACGGCCCAAAAGGACGCCATAATAAGCCTCCGGCCCCCCAGAATCAGGGATCCACCTCCATGCTTCATATTTGGAAGCAAGCAATTGTGGTGGTACCCTTCTGCAAGTATACACTTCACCGGTGGAGGGAAACAACGTGAAGCACGACTCACCAGACCACACAGTACGTTGCAAATCATCTTTAGCAACCCAGTTTTTATGTACTTTGCACCCCTTACACGCTTTGTTACTCTGATGTTGGTAATCCGAAGTTTGTGTATTGCACGATGGAGTTCCCTACGAACTGTTGTGACGTAAACGTGATCATTTCGACTGGTGTTCAACTCTGCGACTGTTTTCGGTGCAGTGGTATTGTGCTTCCGTTGTACAACGTTCGCCTATCCCTATTTGGCATCTTCATGTAGTATCCACAATTTGCACGTTTGCACGTTTGTTTAGAGTTTTGAGTCGTGTGTATCCACAATTCGCACGTTTTTCAGTGTTAGTGTGCATACACACTGCACTTATGCTTACATATACAGGGTGATTCATAAAGAAGTATACAGTTTCCAGATGCTGTAAAACAGTAACAATTGAATACACGGACCACAACTGCCAACCGTTAGGTAGATGTACTCATAAAGTGTGTGTCCCGCTACTGAGGGAAGTGACGTAGGCGACAGCGCGTGTGTTACGTGCGTGATTATCTCGATGAACATCTTTCTCACCGATGGATTGGACGAGCCGCGGACTACAACATCCCACTGACCCAATGGCCACCCATAAGTCCTGACTTTACACCTTGTGACTTTTTCCTGTGGGGGTACGTAAAGGACAATTTATTCACCCCTTCATTTCCTGTTGACCTAGCCGAGCTGAAACAGCGTGTCGCAGCCACTATGGACTGCACTTGATTCAGATATCTTACCTAGCGTTTGGGCGGAAATGGATTACCGGCTCGATGTGTTTCCTGTGACTAAGGGTGCACACATAAAGCATCTGTGACTGTCTCTGAAAAAAACTTGAAACATTCCCCTACAATTATGTTACATGTAACATTAAATATCTTATATTGTTCTTGTTTTATATTGCGTTGAAACTGTATACTTCTTTATGAATCACCCTGTATAAACAAATAAAGAAAAAAAATGTGTTTGCGTGTTTAAATTTAGCATGTATAACGTAGAAGTCTTTTCGTACTTCTACGTTATTTTTAAAGCATAGCCATAAGATGAAATAGTTCCTAAATTAAACCTTAACGGCCAGACAAAACATGTAAACAACAGAAGTCAAACTTACGGAAAAATACTTTATTCAAGGTTTTCTCCAACACATCGTAACATAACATATCGGTATCAACATTAAACACACCACACACCAACAACGCTACGTTCCACACAGCTCCACAACACAACGCTCTCCAAGCAACCGTTTAGTCGTAGTTTTTATCTCTCGTTCTTATCAAATCAGGCATACGTTTCCCTCAGTAGCGGAACACAACAGTATTCGTTTGAGAGAAAATATATTACGTTAAGTGTGAAGTATAACTGAGAATAAACTCAAGATTTACATAGGGAAAGAAACTAAAAAAGAAAGTTAATTTAGAATATACGTCACACATGTTATAATTAAATTAATATGCTATTATGTCAATTTATCTTCAGTGGATTAATAATACACTGGTAAATAAACGAACACAAGAAATGTTTTAAATATTGTGAGGGAGTTAGTTAGTATCGCCCAAATAACGTTATCAAAAAACAGTTTTGAAGCTTCAGCGTATTTATTGACCCCACCCTTCATGTGCTGCAAAAGAAAAAAAAAGTAAAAGAAAATGCGTCTTTTATTTGTTTATAAATCCGTGTATTTGTCCTGAAAAGGTTCTTTATCGACAAAACAGGACGAATATTCGTCACGTAGCGTTTTATTTCTCCTAAGGAGCTGTTAAAACCACATTGATCTTTTGATGTTACTCAGCTCTGATGTCATATCAGAAGACTTTGAATGATATGGCGTCACAGCAACGACCGTGAAAGACTGGTTTTTGTTGCTTTTGTACTAAAGCACAGCATTTACGTACGGAATTACAGTGTATGTTTTATATGAGACTTTCATTCCAACTCAGTTATGAATAACATTTTATTGCTTCAATTTTTTTTATTTTGGACAACACATTTTATCTCGTGTGGCCACAATATGTTTCACAATAGTGAAAATTAATAAATATAGCATCGAATTATCGTGTGTAATAAGCACGTCTTTTGAATCGAAAGGTTGTGCAGAACGTAAAATGTAATAATCACCGATCATTTTGGTCATAGGAAATTTTAAAACTAAGAGTTTGTGATTTAGAATTAGAGAAAAGGTTTCTAGTAGAAGAAATTTTTGCGCCCTTATCGGAAAACTTAATTCCTATTGCAAAAAATCCACGCAAAATGTTATTCGCAACTAAATAATCTGAAGCAAAGAGCTTTTTTCTATACTGTCGCGTGTGTAAACGAACACTTGCATATCTAGCAGAGAAACTGTGCAATATTACAAACAAGACATATACACGTACATTTTTGTCATAGTGTCTAGTGCACCGTGTAGAAGCCTGTATTCTTTTAGAAGAAACGGTGCACATACACTGACGGAAAAAAATCCCAACACCACGAAAAAATAGTTGTAGAGGAATGAAATGGCGGCAATACATTTGTATAGGTAACATATTTAATAGATTAAGGTTTCAAGATCACAGCTTATTGTAAGCGCGAGAAGAGCCATTTTAAATGTGAAATGCTAGTACATTAATAACCGGTGTAACCGCCAGAATGTTGAATGCAAGCACGCAAACGTTCATGCATTGTGTCGTACAGGTGCTGGATGTCAGTTTGTGGGATGGAGTTCCATGCCTGTTGCACTTGGTCGGTCAATACAGGGCCGGTTAATGCTGGTTGGGGTGACGCTGGCGTTGTCGTCCAATGATGTCCCGTACGTGCTCGATTGGTGAAAGATCTGGTGATCTAGCAGGCCACGGCAACATGTCGACACTCTGTAGAGCATGTTGGGTTACAACAGCGGTACGCGGGCGAGCGTTATCCTGTTGAAAAACACCCCCTGGAATGCTGTTCATGAATGTCAGCACAACAGGTTGAATCACCAGACCGACGTATAACTGTGCCGTCAGGGTGCGTGGGATAACCACGAGAGTGCTCCTGCTATCATAGGAAATTGCTCCCCAGACCATAACTCCAGGTGTAGGTCCAGTGCGTCTCGGCCGCAGACAGGTTGGTTGCAGGCGCTCACCTGACCTCCTTCTAACCAAGACACGGCCATCACTGGCACCCAGGCAGAACCGGCTTTCATCAGAAAACACAACATATCTCCACTCTGTCCTCCAATGAGCTCTAGCTTGACACCACTGACGTCGCAAACCGCAGTGGTTTGGAGTAAGTGGAATGCACGCTACAGGGCTTCTGGCTCGGAGCTGTCCTTCAAGTAACCGATTTGTAACAGTTCGTTGTGTCACTGTGGTGGCAACTGCAGCTCAAATTGCTGCCGCAGACGCGGTACGATGCGCCACGGCCATACGCCGTACACGGCGGTCTTCCCTCTCAGTAGTGCCACATGGCCGGCCGGAACCCGGTCTTCTTGAGGCAGTAACTTCCCTTGACCACCGCTGCCAACAATCATGCACAGTGGCTACATTCCTGCCAAGACGTTCGGCAATATTGCGGAAAGAAAATCCACCTTCTCGTAGCCCTATTACACGACCTCGTTCAAACTCCGTGAGCTGTTGATAATGGCTTCTTCGTCTTCTTAAAGGCATTCTTGACTAACATCAACACCCTACGTCGCATCTCAACGATAACTAACGCTCACGAACGTTACAGCGCGTATTTATAGCAAACCTGCTTTGCATGTTCCGAGGCGCGCTGCTAGCGCCACACGTATGCGCCGAGTGCGAAATTTGCATAGACGTCATCTTACAGATGTACTCTCTCTGCCTACCAACTGTCGTTTATCTAACACAACTCCTTGAATAAAGCGATTTTGAAACCTTCTTGGTGTTGGGATTTTTTTTTCCGTCAGTGTCTTAGCTGGAGAACTGTGCATTACAGAAAAATAAGAAATGCAAATGAAACGTTCCCCATAACATTCAAAACGGATTTTTAGAAAAACAGATAGCGAGAGAAAACTAATACGCATGTACAAATTAAAAAAAAAAGAAAAGAAAAGAAGGGTAGGGGGTCACAGAGTTCTTCATACACTGGAAAAATAACTGTTGTGAATTCACGGAAAATTTCTGAAAATAACGTGCAGCAAATTTGCCGATAACTTTCCATCTTCCAACGGAGTTTTTTTTTTTAACTTCTGTATTTTCCCAGGTTTTTTCGTAGTCAGACTTTCCGTTTGCTTCAGAAAAGTCCGTTTCAAGTTTTTCCGTATTTAGACTGAGCAAAATCCAACACGCTAAATATTTCAGCCTTTATGCGAAAGAACCCGTTTGCGCCGGTAATGAGGTTCAAGCCCCGCATGTTAACCACTGAGCCAGAATGCCACAAGAACTGGTATCAAGGTATACTTAATTGCGCCATGGTGATTTTTTTCAGTAATGCGAGTAATATCGCCATTGTTTACGCTTTCCAACCATAGGTTGGAGAAGCGTATATGCTCCAGCTTTGTCCGTCTGTCTGTCAGCACGATAACTCGCGTAAAATTGGTTCGATTTCGATGAAATTTTAGTATGTGGTAGGTGACAACCTGGGGACGAACTCTATTGAAAATGGGGATATGGGGTCAAAGGTCAGGACATAGAAGCGGGATCCATTCCATCGCCCTTATGCGTTATAACACGTAAAAATGCTTCGATTGAGACAGAACTTTATCATGTTGTTCCGGAGTATACTGAACCAATTCTGTTTAATATAATCGAAATGAGATCAAAGTTCAGGTCACAGGAACGAGATTTATTCCATAGCTATTATCCTCATAACCTGAGTAATAACTTCATTAATGATTTCTGGTATGTTGGAAAGCGTATCATAATCAATGCATTGCATGATTTTACTGACTTATTTAAACTGACAATTACGTTCGTATTAATAAATTAAGTACCCGGTTTTTTACGGTAACACAATGCATAACAGCTGGTGCACAAAATGGGAGAAAGAAAAATAAATATCCTGTGACGCAGTAACAAAAATTCATGCGATATACAATCCGCAATATGCGATCTCACAACAGAACTTCAAAAACAAATTCTTCGACAGACTATGGAAAAAACAGTTAATCAAAGCCCCACATATTCCCGTGAATCTCTCCCATTACCGGGAAATTTTTCATCATATGGATACGGAAAAAGTGAGAACGGAGTTTTTCCGTCAATGTAAGAAAGGAAAAATTCATGATTTTTCGGGCGTACGAAAAATCCGTAGAATTCAGTTTTTTCCGTCATTTCACGGAAAAAGTTGTATTAGAAATATGCTTCGTTAATTAACCGAAGAAATCACGGAAAGGAAAGTGGCTCGCGAATTTCAGATTTTTTTTTAAAGAATTTCAGATTTTTTTGAGAGAATTGTATCCGGTGCAAAGATAATTTCTTTTCAACTGTGTTTTTAGGAGAGAAAATGCATTTTCTAATAGAAATATGCAGTTACACCCATTAGCGGCAGAGCTGTGCGTTATGAAAAATTAGGAAATATACGCAAAAGGCTCCTCATAGTAAGAAATATACAATGCAAAATATAATTTTTCAGCTGGCACTGCTTGAAGCACGGATATCGAGGAAAACAAAAAATACGTTTACGCTTCTATTGGGAAACGTTTTATAACTTGGCATAATGTGCTCAATCTTTATAGTTGTGAGTGGTATCAAAAGCAAAAAAGGAAATGCTCAGTCGGATTTTTTTTTTTACCGGGATATTCCTGCAAATAGTAAAATGATTTTACCCCATCTAGCTACAATAGTGTGCATTACGAAAAATCGGAAAACAAGTTTTAAGTGCGTTTGGAAGATGTCCGATGCAAATACAGTTTTTCAAATTGGGCTTCTAAAGGTACAGATATTAAAGGAAGTGGAATATAAATACAGAGAAACCTTCGTTAACGGACAGTTCCGATCAACGGCCCGTTTTGGTTGGTACAGAACAGCTGTGGCACGATTAACACGAACGATACCCTTCGAAAGGAAACCGCTTGACAGCAGTCAACGGACACCCCCTCTTAGTCCCGAAGAGATCGAAACGACATTTTGTTTTTTAGGATTTACATAGTTTTTTCGACACTTCGGAAAGGGGAATAAGACAGGAAGAAAGAATTTTGCTAAAGTAACTGTGGCTCAGGGACGATGGGGTTTTTTTTTATTTGATTAAAGGTTTAACGAACACCGTGAGCAATTTGATGGGCTATTAAGCAGTCGCTCGTCTGTAATTTAACACTACTTGTTCCAGATAAGAGAGACAGACAGTATCGTAAAACAAACAGAACATCCGTGCCTCACCGAGATTCGAACCCGGACCCTTCACGGACGAATACGGGTAGTCGTAAGCCAGCGCTTAGACTACTGCGCCACCGGGGCGGCGACCGTAGTTTAGCTTATAGTTGGTAGAATTGTGTGCTTTAGTGAAAAGAAAGGAAATAAAGGTTTATTTTACGTGAAAGTAACTCCAGCTCCTGTGTATGTTTCAGTCTCCTCTCACAGATTGCGGGGATGATCCCTGGTGCTTGGAATGTTGCCTTTTCTTGTTGTTGTTGTTGTTGATTGGAGGTTTAACGACCACCGTGAGCAACTCAATGAGCTATAAGCAGTCGCCCGTCCCTAATTTAAAGTCCCTGGTTCCAGGGAAAGGAGAGAGCCAGTGCCGTAGGACAAACACAACATCCATGCCTCACCGGGATTCGAACCCGGACCCCTTTCGGACGAATGATCAGAAGCAATCGCTTAGACCACTGCGCCACCTGGGCGGCGTTGCCTTTTGGCGGTGGTATCTCTCGGTTTGGTTTCGGGGTGAGGGGTGGGTTGGCCTGTTTTCCGGCGCGCAGCTGGCTAACTGTACATTTTCATTTTATTGTCTAACATTTTTCTTTTTTGCTTCCTGTAGGATAACGTATATCTAAATTGCTGTTTCTAAAGGCTGTTTGAGATCATACGTAAGCTAGGGTGATGACTGTACCAGCTCCGTCGAAATGCCGACTCTGCAGGGATATGTGGAACTCTCTCAAAATTTGATAGTAAAGGCGTTGCGCGAGCAATCCTGCCAGGATCCGGTAAATCTTTTACCCAGACAGGATGGATTCACGGACTGCCTTGAGTCCGCTGCCCCCACAGGCAATGTTCCCCTTAAGCTGCGCGCGTGCGCTGCCGCACAGCGACTTAACTTCCTCCGCGCAGTAAGCACTTTAGATTAAAATTACCAAGCCCCTAATTTAATTTTCATAAATCAAAAATAAATTACCTGCAAAAACAATAATAAATAAATAAAATTCGGGCTCTCAAAAGTCAAAAGAACACTTTTCTTAAATGTCGTTTGCCTCCTTTTAAGTTCGTCTCATTGTCCTCTTCATTCTCGAAGGCTTCTTGCAAAGTAGCCTCGTGCGAGCAGATAGTGAACACGGGAATGCGGATTAGTGTTTTTCCCACGCCGAGAAAGAGGCAGATGGTGAGTCATATCTCAAAACAATACTTCAGCACCAGCCAATCACAGCAAACCGCAACCAAGTTCATTGTACTAACTAATACACCCATTCTTGTTGACGGGGGAAAGGCATTCCGGTCAGTTTAATTGTAAGCTTTGCAGAAGTTTGAGATTCTCACTTTTTATAAAATAAAAATTTTAGTTAATTAAATGTTTATAATACTTTTATTATTTAAAATCGATTGCCGAAAGAACGGTGATAAATATGGGGGGGATTCGAAAAATGAAGTGTTCCAATCCAAGTTCCAAATTCTACTGCGTTAGTAAGAGAAGGTGAGAAAATAAAATTTTTTGCCCAAGCGGTTTTGATGCCTGCAATGGGTTAGGCGAGCATTGCCCATGCCCGCTTAGAAGGAATATTGCCCATAAGACCACCATTTCCCACCCCTTTGCCATAGCCTGAGCCTGTGACGTGCTAATGGGCCAAGGTTCTTAATTTTTCATGTGGCTGGGAGATTCATTCGCCAGCGCGATGAAAATTGGAACTAGAGTCCTTTTTTTTTGGTGTCTAATCTAAGAAAAAATTGATATATGCACATTATTTACATTGAGGGTCTTATACAGTGGGAAATTAATCCTGTATTTTTACGAGCTGAAAAAAAGGAAATTATGTACACTACTATAAAAAGCCATAGCACTTGGGCGGGTGCTTTTGGTGATGACTCTGGACCGGAGTCATCGTTCTGCACATCGTGTCTTCGTGCGTCCGTCTTCAGTAGCTCTTCCTGCTTCACGACGAAGTCTTTGACCAACTCGATGAGAAGATCATACGTAAGACGCTGCTTTCCTAAAATCCTCTACACCGTGATTTATTTATGTAATTGAACTTTATTCAGCATTCAGCGTTTGAAGAAAGCACTGCAACTGTTCCCTTTGTACATAAGCTTTATACACTTATTTTGCTTTTGAACAAACTCGACGGTCTAGCAGTGTCAATTTAGGCTTAAACTCCGAATAGCCACCTCCCAATAACAATAATTTCTTGTCGCCCGAGCAGTGACCGTTACTCAGAGGTTTCACTGCATAAGTACTTCCTGGAAAGCTATACTTTATTTTAGGCAGAAAATAAGCGTACAATGTTTTTCGTATTTAGTGTTATCACACAAAAGACGACTTTTTTAGGGGTTTTTAGATGAGGAAATACCGTCACAGATACAAGAAATGTACACTCATCGTCAAAAAAATAGTTGCACCGAGAAGGAAGCAACCGATAGAAATGAAACTTGGTGGGTAGGTTTGACATCGTGAGACATGCAAATGATTCAAGCATCACGCTCGGCCGCGAATGTGAAGCCAGGAAAGAGGGGTCGTAGCGCTGAGCCTGACCGGCTATGTAAGGTCGTCCCGCTGCGCGTGCTTGCCATTCCGACTCCTGCTGTTGTGTTGGTTTTATCCTTTGCAAGTGAAGTTTGACTCGGAGAAAAGTTCGAAAGTAATTCGAGCAGTTGGAGGAGTTCGAGAGCGGCCGCATCGTCGGGCTCCGGGAAGCGGGATGGTCTTATCGCTGTACTGCGCGCCATACTGGTCGTGCGAATCTCACCATAGCACGCTGTTGGCGGCAGTGGATAGAAAAAGGCACGCAGTAGCGACAGGAAGCGTCTGGGAGACCTAGATGAACCACGGAGAGAGAGGACCGACGGGTGTCCGACATGCGCGGAGTGACCCAACAGTCACGATTGCGGGTATTCAGCGTGCAGTGGTGCCCTGTATGCATCGTCCGATTAGTGCCAGCCCCATTGGCAGACGGCTGCACGACGTAGAACTACAACGCACACAGACTGTTACGACGACTGCCCTTAGCACCATTGCACCGCCGCCAAAGACTGCAATAGTGTGGTGCTAGACTGTCAAAGAGCCACTCAGAATAGCACAGGGTGATCTTCAGTAACGAGTCCCGCTTTTGTCTTGGAGCACACGACCACCGAATCCGTGTGTGGAGACACCGTGGTCAGCACCAAGATGTGAAGGGTTTGTTGTCGAGCGTCACACGTCCATAAGGCCTGGTGTCATGGTGTGGGGTGCAATTGCCTACGATGCCAGATCACCTATGGTGTTCATTACAGGCACTTTGACAGCCCAACGTTACGTTTATGAGGTCCTGCAACCAGTGGCCCTAGCTTTTCTGAATGCTCACTCCGGTGCGATTTTCCAACAAGACAACGTTCGTCCGCATACTGCTGCTGTCTCAAGAGCTTACCTTCAAAGCACTGACACTCTGCCATGGCCAGCCGCATCGCCAGACCTATCGCCGATTGAAAATGTGTGGGGTGCTATTGGACGCCCTATCCACACTCCACCCACACGGCACAATCTGCAGGAACTGCGTGAGAAGGTTCAAGCTACGTGGGATGGCTTTTCGCAGAACACGATTAGTTACCTGTTCAACTCCATGCCGAGACGTCTGGCATGCTGTGTGGGCAAACATGGCGGCCCGACGCCGTACTGAGAGACACTACTTATTGGCGTGTAGCTCAATAAATATTGCCCATAGCAGTCTCAATGTTTAATCATTGATTGTTCCTGGTAACCTTTACCTTTCTCCCGAATAGCATTGCAATCCGACACGTCCTTTTGGGTGCAACTATTCTTTTGACGATGAGTGTACTTACGTCTCCCAGTGGTGAAACCATGCATTATGAAGAATTAATTAGAATATCTATTCAGATATTCCTAACAGTGAAAGGAATGCAACGAGAGGTTTTTTTAAATCCAATTCTTCGAAGCAGACACAGCGAGAAAAATAAAAGTCCTATTTTCTCCCAGTTGCCGAAAAAATGCATTATTTGAAGTAGAAAGTTAGCTCGAAATCGTCTTCGTAGTAAAAGGTACATGAAGGGAAACAAATTGTTTTTGAGACAATGATATACAATAATACATATTTCGAGATCAATAGAGCATATGCCTTTACGACCCCTAGCGGCTAGATCATGAATAGAAAAATGCGATATACAAAGGTTATTCCAAAACAACTGTTTTTTTAAATGTAGGCTAGATTTTTAAAATGTAGGCTAGACGAAATTTTATTTTCCCCCGTCAATAATGACGGGGAAAAATAAAATTTATGATACAGAAATTATTGGCATTTATTTATTGAGTTTTTGAGTTCCACATCAATAGATGGTAACGTTGGCTCACAGCTTTCTGAAAATTTCCAGAGCAGTCGGTTATGGAATTTGATACGACGGGCTATCTGTTTGTTATGTGTTTTGTAAAATCTTTAGTCCCTATCTCATCAACACTTCCTTGTACACAACATTTTTCGTATATACTGACTGTGAACCCTCTGTCAATTTCCCCTGTTGTTTTCCGTAAATTATTTTTATCTTGACGTCGTCATATCGTCGTACTGTTGATGTTGTCACATGCAGGTGACTAAACACCGGTTCAGGTAGTGAACCAAAATTCTTGATGTAAAGTTTTTCGTAGCCACCCCGGTGGCGCAGTGGTCTAAGCGATGTCCTCTGATCATTCGTCCGAAAGGGGTCCGTGTTCGAATCCCGGTGTGGCATGGATGTTGTGTTTGTCTTACGGCACTGGCCCTCTCCGTTCCCTGGAACCAGTGACCCTAAATTAGGGACGGGCGACGGCTTATAGCCCACTGAGTTGCTCACGGTGGTCGTTAAACCTCCAACAACAAAAAAAAAAGTTTTCCTATCTCTAGAGTTGACCGTGTGATGTAACGCATCTCTGACGTCATGTGAGAATGATTTGGATAAGATGACGTCACACCAGCAGCTGTGCTCTTTGTTGCTATGACAACAAAACAAAGTCGAAAAGACGAAAAGCTAAGCGTGACGTCACAAACATTTGTTTCTTGGTTGTTGCTATGACGACTTAAAAAGTGGCACGGAGGAGGAGGAGTAGGGCTCTAGCAAATTATATATTAGGATGCGTACCTTAGTTAGCAAGGAAGTGTTCATCTTTTTCGAAATACTGTCCATTACATCGCATTCAGTTGTCCCAACGTTCCTCACACTTTTGGAATGTCTTCTGGTATTTTTCTTCTGAAATACTGTTGAAGCACCCCTGCGCAGCTCTAATAAGTTATTGAACAGTCTCAAATTGTCGTCCCTGTAATGTCTTTTTTCAAATGGGGAACAACCAAAAGTCACATGGTGACAATTTTGGACTATATGCAGGTTGGGGCACCAACTCAATATTCATTTTCTCTAAATAAGAAACGAAAGAACTAGCCATGTGCGGTCTTGTATTGGGCTATACATGAAAAGACATGGGGTACCCAAGTTGAACAAACTCCTTTCATGCCCAAATGCTCGGTTAACATTCTGCGAATTGATGATTTCGAAATGTAAACCATACTTTCGATTTCTTGAATTGACAGGTGTCTGTCTTCCCGTATAATATCAATAACACCTATTGTATTGATGTTTTCCTCTGTAACCCTCCTTGAAGGGCTTCATGCGCGATTAAAGTCGCCGACGCACGACCATCCATAAATTCTTTATGCCATCTGTAAATTGTTGATTTTCCTAGATATTCCTCTTTATAAGCCTCTCACATAAGACGGAAGATCTCCCCGACAGACTTCGTAAGTCGACAGCAACATTTAAAGGGGCATCTTTGTTTTTCTTTCACATCCATTTTTTCGAAAAGTCACAGCGCTAAAACACTTGTTAGGGGTTCACGAAACAGCGCTTATTAAACTGCGCACTGCCGACAATGCATGTGTAATTAACAGGTGTGGCCGGTTGCTATGGTTGCTACAACGACTACCGTTTTTTCGAGACTCGTGCCGAGGTCGAACTCAGTATTGCACATTTTTTAACAGGTGTGGCCGGTTGCTATGGTTACTACAACAACTACCCTTTTTTCGAGACTCAAGCCAAGGTCGAACGCAGTTTTGCACATGTTTTACAAAAACATTCTCAGTTGTTTTGGGAGAAGCTATGTATTTCTATCTTTGTTCTTGCACTTCAAGCTCCGTAATGCAGAAAGACTTTTTCATGTCGGACTAACCGGTGTGAGGTTTGCCACATACAGACAGACGAACAGATGCAATGATACTACAAGTACGCAATCATTAAGACTAACTCGAAATCCATTTCCCGAAGTGAAACTTAAGAGACTAAGAATTTCAGAAAAGTTATAGCATTTTCTTAGAAGGGCGTAGAGCAATAGTTTTAGTTCAGATTGCTTTGCGTTCCAGATTGTCCGAGTGTGTCTGCCGTTTAGGTCCCAAAGATAAATAATATCTGTGAGAAAATGTTCTGGAGGACAAGCAGGTTTTTTTGTTTTTATTTTTTATTGGAGGTTTAACGACCACCGTGAGCAACTCAATGGGCTATAAGCAGTTAGGGCCACTGGTTCCAGGGAAGGGAGAGAGCCAGTGCCGTAAGACAAACACAACATCCATGCCTCACCGGGATTCGAACCCGGACCCCTTACGGACGAATGATCAGAGGCCATCGCTTAGACCACTGCGCCACCGGGGCGGCAACGCATGTTTGGTATGTCGCGTTTTTAAACTAGTTCAAGTCACGTACTGCTATCAGTCTAAAGGGATATAAAGTAGTAGTCGTTGCTTTTAACAGTATTGCATGTCGTCGTTCTATCTGTGGTTGGGACGCCTAAAACATGAACACCCACAACCAGCTAATTAGGGAACTTTTGCTTTACGAGTTTCAACTCGGCCATCACGCTGCTCGATCAACACAAAACATTTGTCATGTGAAAGGGGCAGGTTCTGTGGACCACAGCACCGCAACCAGATGGTTCAAGAAATTTCGCTCAGGTGACAGAAACCTTGACGATCAACCAAGGTCAGGTAGGCCGCGAACCGTGGATTAGGAGGCCGTGAGCCAGGCAACAACTCCGACAACCAACACTCCGAGATTATCAGGCGAGTTAGGCACATCACAGTCCACCGTGGTTCGTCACCTTCAGGACCTCGGCAGGATTTACAGAAGCTGCCGTATTATCCCTCACGAACTGATACCAGCTGAAGCAAACCTCCGTGTGGAAGTGTGCACAAAACTGCTAGAAAGCCCGCGCTATGTACGTTTCATCAAGAGAATTGTTACGTGCGATGAAAAGTGGGTCTATTTCCGTAGTCCTAACACACAACGGCAGTGGTTGAGCCCGGGCCAGCTTCCAGAACCTGTTGCCAAACCTGGGCGCTTCGAGCACAAGGTGATGCTCTTCGTCTGGTAGAATTTCGAGGGGATAATCCATTACGAATTTGTTCCGGATAGTCGGACCATCAACGCCAACCTCTTCTCTAAACAGCTGGAGCGAATGTATGCTGTTTCGGAGAAGTATCCGTATAAACAGAAAGCACGCTCTCCTACAGCAGGACAACGCTCGTCCTCATACCGCGCGAACGACCCGGGCAAAACTCCAGGAACGTGAGGGCATCGAACTGATTCCACACCCAGCATACAGTCCGGATCTTTCCCCGTCGGATTATTACCTGTTCCGGTCCATGGCCTACTTCCTTCGCGGGCGGCACTACACCAACTAGGAGGAGGTGTCAGCTGGGGTGAAGGAGTTCTTCGCCTCGAAGGAGAAGAACTGTTACCGCCGTGGAATCGAAGAACTGGTAGACAGGTGTGTAAAGATGGTGCAACACGATGGTTTATATTTTGAATGCTAGTCATCCTTCGTCGTAAAGGTACGCATGAAGACATAAAGTGATAGAAATATTGCAGAACTTTCGACTCACCTTCTGTGTGTTATGGGCGCAACACGCCCAATCTGTCAGGTGATAGAAGTACTCTCAGAACCCCAATCTTCAGACCTTTCGATATTGGTTGTATTTTCTTATTTAAATTTCTTTGTTTCTGGTTCCTTTTTCTTAAGGTTTTACTCCTGGTAGTTTCTACTAGTTTGGCAACACTGGCAGCAAGTCAAGAATAAATATCAAAGATAAAATGAGACAACTTTGTGCGTAAAGGGAGACAGGAGATGAGGTATTCTTCGAGTTACGCCTCACATACTATACTATGTTTAGTGAGCTAATTATTATAATAATAGTAGTCACAGTGTGTTCCACAGTGCAAGTCTGATCTGCTATCACATCGTAAATTAAGGTAAAATTGAAATTGTTCTATGCCAATGACTCTTTTTTTATCTTAGTGCTTTTCATGGTTCGTACGCTCCTTGAAAACCTTGAATAAAACGAGTTCATTTTCAAGTCCTTGAAAGTACTTGAAAAACTTTAAGGCTCTGTAAATAGTACTTAAAAAAATTGCTTTGTTTGTTAACAAATGACGTGAAAGAGCACGTGTAAAATAATTGTTTGTGCTAAAAAGTTGTATAGGAAATGTCTGTGTAGTTCCAATAAAAACACTGAGCTGATCAAATAGAGCAGAACTTGCTTTCAACCCAGGGGACTGTGTGGACAGCTGGTGCCTTGGCTGTGATATCACTACAGAGTAAAGCATCAGCCATGTTAGTAAAATAAGTGGAATGATGTTTTCACAAATTGTGATGGGCTTCTGTTTACTGGGGTTAGGAACGCATTCTTACCGCAGGGTGGAACTTCCAGGAATTGCTTGTGCTTCATGCGTAGGACCCTTTCTTCTCCTCACTGCATAAAAAATGCATCAATGCATCAAAGTCATGCATCAAAAATAAAATGTTAAAACAAACAATAAGTGTTATACCAGCAAATGAATAGGAAAATAGTGTACCCTTTCAAAATATTTCGCAAGATAAAATGATATCGAAAAATACCAAAACAGAGGGGCAATTCAAAGTTAATAAAATAAACGAACTGTGGGTAAGGGGAAGGGGTAATGGCAGGTCATTGAAGATGTGCCGGCCCCAGCTAAGATTAATGGTCTGAACTTACTAAAATACCTACCTACTGACTGATGGACGGGTTTAAAAAGTCTTTGAAAAGTGCTTGAATTTATTTTGCTTGGAAGAGTACGAACCATGCTTTTGAACTCTGAGGAAGTTAGGTTAGCTATTGAAGTGAAGAGTTAGATTCAAGCATTTGGGTATTCAAGTGACTAAATGTTGAACTTGAAACACCATACGCGCTGTATTTATAAATGCTGACGAATACATTTCTTGCTTCCGCCATTTGCTTAATTGCTGCATCTTCACGTAGGAATGAGGAGGCAATCGATTGCAGCAAAATTCATGTATAATGGCGGGAGGACAATTTTATTTTAAGTTATTCGTTTGCTTAAACTATTCCCTATGCAAGAAAAGTGAAAACTTCTGGAAGAAAGTTTTCCCCTCTTCCTTCAGAGAAAAGTATTTCATATTCACAGTGAAACTTCACTCATCTTTTGAATTTTTCTCCGGCGACACTTTCTTTTTCATTGGATTTTTTTTTTTTCGTGAGTCTTGCTTTTCTCGTTGCCCTTGATAATTGTTGGCTTCTGGAGTTGCATAACGCTCGAAAAAGCAGATCATCGATGAGAGACGCAGGACATTAATAGCTTTTCAGAAAAGATGGAAGAAAAAGCTGTTGGCTGAAATTTCTCGCCCGGGATTTTATGCAGCAATAACTTACGACCCCACATTAGCAGCTACCTTAAGGGATAACGGAGCAGACATCTCAAGTTACTTCATTAGTTAGAGCGGCTGCTTCCACATAATGTCGCCGTAGCAAACGCTCAAAAAGGCAAATCGTTAAAAGAAATAACCTTTCGGAAAAATAATTTAAAAGCTAAACAAAGGCTGCTGCAATTTTTCGCTCAAATAAAAAAAGCAGCTTTAATTATTTTCCCCAATGGTGGCAACGGCTCTCAATTACGACGGTCTGCGAAGTCTGGAAAAAAACCCCAAACAAACTGCTGTGGTAAGAAAAAAATGTATATATACACTGCGGTACCACTAATATCTGCACAACCCCCTGAATTCGGCCCTACGCAAGCAGTACCTCACTCACATAAGTATTGATATGCTCATAGGGCTATGATGGGACAATAGCACGACTGTGGATGTAAAAATGTCGATATCTCTGCTTTTAATTGGCCGATTTGAAAAAAATTCTTCTTTGTTGGATAGAGTTTTTGGTGTGACATGTTTTTCATATAATTTCAAAATTTTCAAGTAATTCGTTTACTTTCCGCTAGGGGGAGTATAGGTAAATTGAGCTTTCCCCGATTTCTCTGCTTCTAAAACTCCGATTTGAAAAATTCTTCCTGCACCGGATACAGCTGCTGGTGGAAAATGTTTTGATTGCAATTTCTAATTTTTTTTATAAAATATGGTTTGGCCAGCAGGGGGCGTAAATGTTAATTAATTTCTGCTTCCTAGGTTTTTGCAGCAAAATCTGAGCTTCTAAAAGCTCGATTGAAAAAATAATTTCTTGGACCGATACCACCTATGTTGATAAACATTCGAGAATATTTTCTTCCTAAAATACTGCACGGTTTCTCCGCCAGGGGGCGTAAATATATATATATATAGTATTTCTGTCAACATCTCTCCTTCTAAGAGTCGGATTTCAAAACTTCCTTCTTTGTTAGATAGCGTTTCCGGTGTAAAATGTTTCTCATATTATTTCAAAATTCTCCAGTAATGCAAAGACTTTCCGCAAGGAGGCGTAAATGTAAATTGCGTTTTCCCCGATATCTCTGCGTCTAAAACTCCGATTTCAAACACTCTTTCTGCTTCGGATACAGCTACTGATGGAAAACGCTTTGCATATAATTTCTAATATTTGATACAGAATGGTTTTGCCAACAGGGGGCGTTAATTTCTGCGTTTGGATGTATTTGCAGCAGAATCTGAGCTCATGAAAACTCGATTGTAAAAATTATTTCGTGGACCGATACCGCTCACATCGAAAAACCTTTTGAGAATACTTTCTTCTCAAAATAATGGATGGTTTTTCCGCCAGGGGATGTAAACGCATATCATATTTTTGTCGATATCTCTGCTTTTAAGAGTCTGATTTTAAAAATTATTTCTTTATTTCATAGCGTTCCCGCTGCGAAATGTTTCTCACACAATTAAAAATTTTTCTTAGCTCACAAATATGCAACCAAAGGGCGTAAGTTCACGTTTCCGTTTACAGCAACATCTGCGAGACTAAAAACCCAATTGAAAAACTTCTTTCTTCGGTCAGATGTCACTAATTATGCAAACTCTGTGTGTATTTTCTTTCCCAAAATACTGCCGAATTTCGCCGCTAGGGCCGCAAACGCTTAATCTGTTTTTCTCAAAATCACTACTTTACATGTGCGATTTAAAAAATTATTTCAGCATCGGATGCTATTTACATGGTAAAACACTTTAGGTTAGTATTTGAGGAAATTCGCTACAACAGATACTGTATGTAGAGCATTATACTCTTTGAATAGCGCAAAGATTTTCCGCTAGCTGCGTAGAGGTAGAAACCGTCCGCCCCCAGCTATCTCTGCTCCTTGGAGACGTATATGAAAAGTTTTTTTTCTCTTAGCATAGCTTTTTTCATGAAGAATAATTTTCCCTTATTTTGAACTTTTCCGTTATGAAAATTTTTCCGTTAGCAGACGTAGACTTGTATCACATTTCCTTCTATATTTCTCCTTTTAAATGTTCGATTTGAAAATCTCTTTGTCTCTGGTACCTTCCTTATACTATGAGAAACTTTTTTTGCCGTTTGTTAGTTTTCGTAACATGTTTTTCAGCCGATGGTGGAACTAAGTAGATGTTTCTATTCTGGATGTTTTATCGATTGTTGGAATCGGTTTATTATTTTCCAAACCGGTTCGATTGACAAAAATCTTTGATAAATTTAATTCGCGTCAAACGGATTCAAAAGACATGCTTATTACATCCGAAAATTTGGTGCCATCTTTCTTGTTTCCTTTATTATAGGTTATTTTGTTAATTTATGTACTTTAATTTGCTTAATAATGATACTTATTAATAACAAGGAACAATACACCAATTGTACTTAAATAATATAACTATACTAGTGATCCGAAATTTCTAGGCGTAGAATAGAAATAAAAGTTTCCAAGCTTTCGCACATCAACCAAATGGCTTTCTCAAGGAAGGTAGGCAGCTAACTGCAAACTGAATAATAGAACAGTTCAACAATTTGAACGTGGCGACATGACAATAACGAATAGATGCGAACGAAATCAGGTATTCAAAGACACGAGGCTTTATGCTCGTTTTGGCACGCGGAATCCTGGAAGGAAAACCAGGAGGCAGTCACTATTTGAAGAACTTGTTCCAAACTCGTGGCAACTCCAGTGAGACGCTTTCATTGCACGACTCGCTGTTGGTTATTAATCTCCAAAGTTTCGCGAATGGCAGTAGATTTTGTGGTGGAGTAGGAAGCTTATCTTTACGTCATCCCACATAGTTTAAAGAAAACACTGAGAAGTCCCCACTTCCCAATGAAGCAGGTGTTTATGCCATTTCTCTACCATATCCGGACGGATCGGCGAGATACTACATTGGAATGACCAAGCGTTCATTTAGAATTAGAGTTAACGAACATAAAAGGGACGTAAAGAATGGCAAGGTAACCACGGCCCTATCCAGAGAAGTCAAGTTCAATCCGCTGCTCCTATGTGGGATGACGTAAAGAAATTAGCTTCCTACGCCACCCCAAAATCTACTGCCATTCGTGAAACTTTGGAGATAATAACTAACAGCGAGTCGTGCAATGATAGCGTCTCACTGGAGTTGCCACGAGTTTGGAGCCAGTTCTTCAAATAGTGACTGCCTCTTGGTTTTCTTTTCCAGGATTCCGCGTGCTAAAACAAGCATAACACCTCGTGTCTTTGAATACCTGATTTCGTTCGCATCTATTCGTTATTGTCAAGTCAAGTCACCACGTTCAAATTGTTGAACCGTTCTATTATCCAGCTTGCAGTTAGCTGCCTACCTTCCTGGAGAAAGCCATCTGGTTGAAGTGCGAAAGCCTGGAAACTTTTATTTCTATTCTGCACCAAGAAATTTCGGATCACTAGTATAGTTATACTATTTAAAAATGATACTCTTTTTGATGATAACAATTGAATACCTGGTGATACGCTTTGGCGGAAAAATTTCCGTTCCCCAAAGATATCAATAATGCATCGATATTGCATGCATATTATTGGCGTACTTTACGTATGGATTCCAGTCATACGACAACCCTTTCTAGAAAAAATTCCGAGTTGTGTGCTTGCTGCAACTTCTCTTGCAAATCAATTTTGATACAAGGAAAAGACTTTTGGTCCGACCTGTGTAATTGCATCACCTTATTTCTCATCCACTGATGCATTGTTGTACACCGCTTCTCCGCTATTGTTGAACTGCGGCATTTCTTGTGTTTTGACGCATCACTCTTATGCGTCATAAAATTTGCTTAGCTTCGCTTCAGAAAATAAACTTTTAAAATGTTTTGGAATGATAGACAAACGCACTGAACTACGAAAAACAGTGACCTACTTACTTTCCTTACAGGATTAAAAGCTCTTGGCATAAAACATTGCGCTGGTCTCTTTTTTTTTTTTTTCTCTTATTTCAGTTCTTTCTTGGCTGAGTGCCACCAATTTTCCGCTTGGTTTCTTTTTTATATTTCATCTGGCATTTTTTTAGCTTTTATTTTTGATGCGATTTATTCGCTTTATCGAATTTGATAACCAGCATTGGCAGATGCGTAAGCAAGTTTGTTTGTCTACATCAGTGTATCTTTTTCATATCTCCCTTCTTTCTCATAATGCAACCTTTCTCTCTTCTTGATGCCCAGTTGATCTGGATGTACTTTTTTATTAATAATTTTCTTTTCCGTTATTATGTCACCATTGTTCTTCACAGATATTCACACGATAATTTTTACAGTTCTTTCCGGATTTTTTTTTTTTTTTTTTGGTACGGTCTCTTTATGAAAGTTGTTAACAAATGCATCATAAAATGTAGAAGGCACCGCATGTGTCAGCGCTTCAGCTACACAATCTTATGTGCAAATTCCGAGTAAGTGCACTGGTAGTTCAACTCAACTAGTTCAACGTAACTCACTGATCTACCGGTTGCCGCAAAATATAGATAGACGACTGAAAACGTGTTTTGGAAAAAAAAAAAAAAAAAAGGAAGAAAGAAAGAAAAAGAAAGGAAATACAAATAATATTGACATATTTCCACGCGTATGAGAAGAACATTTCTTTCAAAGAATTTTCGCATACTTGTCTGTCCGTCAATCAATAGGCACAATACCTCCGTACGTCGTGTTCGGATCCAAAAATATCCTTTCTGCATGATATAACACAAACCATGTGGATGAAGATTTATATAATTTCGAATTCTGTGATGCATATTTTTTCCTCTTAGAGGCACAAAATAGTTTTACATTTTGCATGTTATTAACACTCTTAAATGTCCGGTTTGGATTCGATAGCTGATGCTATATGGAAAACATTTTACGAGGGTCATTTCAAAAGTTTTGCACACTGTGGGTTATCCCTTAAAAAACGAATTTATTTCACAACATGCCTTTAGAGGTTATGACGTAGAAGTCTTGTCTTACTTCTACATTAATGTAAAACATCAACATACTAAGAAATAGTTCCTAAATGAAAGAAACCTTAACGGCCAGACGAAACATGTAAACAACAGAAGTCAAACTTACGGAAAAGATGCTTTATTCAGGATGTAGCAAACACATCGTAGCATCGCATATTGCACTAAACTCTCCACACAACGCTCTTTTCACAACGCTCCTTTCAATAATCAGTTTACAACCCAACGCACTCAAGCAATAGATTAGCCGTCACTCTAATCTCTTGTTCTTATCAAAACTCAGGCATACGTCACGTTCATTCAACCTCAATTTTGTTGCCAAACGTATTCGTTTGAGAGAAAAGATATTACGTTGAGAGTGAAGAATAACAGAATAAACTCAAGATTTACATAGGGAAAGAAACTAAAAAGGAAAGTTAATTTAGAATATACGTCACAAGGTCTTCGAAGTAATCTCCATGTTTCTTTATGACAACGGCACAACGTCTGAGCAAGTCTTGTATTTCAGTCAAGACACCTCCATTGTTGACGCATCGGATTACTCGGGTCACGTAATTAGAAACATCCTGAATCGTATTGAATCGTTTCCCACGGAATGGCTTCTTCAGTTTTGGGAACAAGTGTGACGTACTTCAGAGGTGAAAACATGTGTCAAGATGGCAAATCTGCAGCGAGACATTCCGTCCGCGTAGCTCAATTGGGAGAGCGACTTACTCCGGAGTGAGGACAAACTTGTGTTTTAACATTAGCTCCCGATTGTGAAAAATGGATCCACTGGCCGTTGGGTTCTTCGAAAAATGTGTGATGTTTCTTCCATACATTGTTCGGAATTAATGAAAAATCCTACTTCGCTTCAAAAAAAAAAAAAATAATAATAATAAAATAAGAGGGAGATAATGTGACGTACTACAGAGGTAAAAACATGTGCCAAGACGACAAATCTGCAGCGAGCCATTCTGTCCGTGTAGCTCAGTTGGGAGAGCGACTTACTCCGGAGTGAGGGGACATGGAATTGAACTTCGTCGCGGACATGGAATTGAACTCCGTCGCGGACAAACTTGTGTTTTCATACAAATCATAGCCTGAAGGGCTCATGTCAGGGTTGTATGGCGCATGGGGAAGCAATTCCCATCCATACTTTTCTAGAATGTCTCTTACTGTTCCGGCAACATGCGGCCTCACGTTGTCGGGCAAAATGATGCCACCAGCTTCGAGCATGTCGGGCCTTCTTTGGCGAAGCTTTGGGCCCAAAACATTTTACAGAAGCCTTCTGTAGTATTCCGCTGTTACAGTGGTCCCCCCGGGCACTCTGTCTGTTGCTATAACTCCAACCTTGTCATAGGAGATAATCATCATCTGCTCAACCTTCAATTATTAACGGCGGAATTTTTTTAGCGAGGTGATTCTGTATGTTTCCACCGAGCGGACTGAAATTTCAGTTCTGGTTAAAAAGCTCGTATCCAGGTTTCGTCTACAGTAACAGTTCTGTCCTAAAACTTCTCGCCTGCTGTCTCGTACTGCTGAAGCAATTCTTCTGCGATATCTTTGCGAACTGCCTGCTGCTCTTCACTCAGATTATGTGAAACCCATTTGGCAGCCACTTTTCTCTTCTGTAATTTTTCAGTTAAGATTCTGAAAACCAAAGCGGTAGACGAGAATATTTTACATTAAACAGTCCCCCCCCCCAAAAAAAAAGACATGTTGACATGTTTGCTTCATATGCAATATCTTTGCCTGTTTTCCGCCGATCTTCTTCCAAAATTCTGTTGATAATAACCACAGCATTGTCGTCAGTTGCATCCGATGGCCTGCCGCTTCTTGGGTCGTCTTCGATGCTTTTCTAACCATAGCGGAAACGAGAAGCCCACCGTGACACTGTGCTACGATCCACTACACTAACCCCACAAACTTCACACAAAGCTTTATGAATTTCGGTAGGGGATTTTCCTTGCAGAGTTTCAATTTTATTGGAAGAAACGAGAATCCCACCGTGACACTGTGCTACGATCCACTATACTAACCCCACAAACTTCACGCAAAGCTTTATGAATTTCGGTAGGAGATTTTCCTTGCAGAGTTTCAATTTTATTGGAAGAAACGAGAATCCCACCGTGACACTGTGCTACGATCCACTATACTAACCCCACAAACTTCACGCAAAGCTTTATGAATTTCGGTAGGGGATTTTCCTTGCAGAGTTTCAATTTTATTGGAAGAAACGAGAATCCCACCGTGACACTGTGCTACGATCCACTGCACTAACCCCACAAACTTCACACACAGCTTTATGAATTTTGGTAGCGGATTTTCCTTGCAGAGTTTCAATTTTATTGGAAGAAACGAGAATCCCACCGTGACACTGTGCTACGATCCACTGCACTAACCCCACAAACTTCACACAAAGCTTTATGAATTTCGGTAGCGGATTTTCCTTGCAGAGTTTCAATTTTATTGGAAGAAACGAGAATCCCACCGTGACACTGTGCTACGATCCACTATACTAACCCCACAAACTTCACGCAAAGCTTTATGAATTTCGGTAGGGGATTTTCCTTGCAGAGTTTCAATTTTATTGGAAGAAACGAGAATCCCACCGTGACACTGTGCTACGATCCACTATACTAACCCCACAAACTACACGCAAAGCTTTATGAATTTCGGTAGGGGATTTTCCTTGCAGAGTTTCAATTTTATTGGAAGAAACGAGAATCCCACCGTGACACTGTGCTACGATCCACTATACTAACCCCACAAACTTCGCACAAAGCTTTATGAATTTCGGTAGGGGATTTTCCTGGTAGAGTTTCAATTTTATTGGAAGAAACGAGAATCCCACCGTGACACTGTGCTACGATCCACTATACTAACCCCACAAACTTCACGCAAGGCTTTATGAATTTCGGTAGGGGAATTTCCTTGCAAAGTTTCAATTTTAATGTACGATCGCTGATCGCTTTGGGAGATATGACCTGACTCACTTTCTTCCTCCATTTCTGGGCAGAATATTTCGGATCAGGAACAAATTAGCCAGCAAACGCAGATACAGCTTTGTACACTGAAGTGTGACTTACAACTAGCGCAACGATTAGATCGATTGTATCATTCTACGGGCAGCGGCAGCGCAGTGTGCAAAACTTTTGAAAGACCTACGCATACGTGATTTTGGAATGTATGGTGCTCTGTTTTCCAACTAGGCGCGCAAATATTTATTCTTGTGAGGTTTCCCAAATATGTATTTACAGCTGGCTATGTATCCTCGTTTCTACTGCCATTCACGAAAGATTCTTTTTTTTTTGCACGCGATAACTGTAGAAACAAGGAACATTTTGCAGGAATTTTTGGGCCGTTTTTAATGTAAAATATTCTCGTTAGATGGCGTAAACGTGTGTTCTTATTGTATTGGTATCCCAATTTCTAATTGTAGATTGGAAATTTTGTAAATATCAGCTGCACTATGTGCACAAATGTGATTGGACACTATATAGAAAAACAGTATTGTATTTACATCAGTACCGGGTACGTCCTCTACTTGCAGAGATTATAGCAGACACCCATTGAGGTAAATTGTCCACAACTCCATGGAGTACGAAGAGCGGGATGTTTCTGCATTCCGCTTTGAATAATACATCGACAAGCAACGTTGGGAGCTTTGAGTTATTCATCTTTTTTGGTTAGTTTTCTCGTTAGGTAGCGAAAATTCTGATTCTTTTATTCGAAAGTAAGCCATCTTCTAATGTTCGCATTGGGTCACTGAAAAAGGTCGTGTTGGACTAGACCTCACCCGTCGTTCAAATTCATCCCATAGGTGTTCAATAGGATTACGATCTGGGATCTGAGCTGGCCAGACCATTCGCGAGACATGATTTTCTTCATACCACCCCATTGTAGCCCTGGAAACATGACAAGTGGCATTGTCGTCCTGGAGGAAACAATCGTCGTGTCCGTAGAATTGCCACAACGTTGGGAGCTTTGAGATATCCGCGGTATTTTTATACAGCACAGAGTTCATGTTACCATGACAACAACCAGTCGACCCACACCGTACCAACCGAAACAGCCCCATGCCGTAACTCCACCGCTTCCGTGCTTTATAGTCGGTAGTGTACACTCCGGAAGCAGATGTTCTCCGGGTAACCGCCAAACCCAGACACGTCCAACCGATCAGAATAATGTGAAGCGGGATTCACCGCTCCTTAACACCCGCCGTCTTTTCTCCAATGTCCAATTTTTTTGCTGTTGACACATTACAAAGACCAATAAATCCGCGTGGATTTATTGGTCTTTGTAATGTGAGGTTTATGGGCCATGATATCCCACTGCGTGGGCCTCTCTTCGAAGTGCTTGGTGGGGACCATAACATCTATGGTCGTCTGGAACTCATGTGCTATGGCTTACATTAGTCGTGACGTGGTTTTCCGAATTTCCCACAGCCTCCGGTCCCTGGGTTGCAGTTTCGTGGGTCTTCCAGGGTGAGGTGAATTCCTGCAATGTCCCGTCTTTTTCCATTTGTTGATGACAAAGGCCACAGTCGATTTAGTGACATGTCTGACATCAGCAATGCTTCTTATGATCATACCTCCAATTGAGCAGCTTATTATAACGCCCTTTTCCGACTCGGAGAGCTCTCTCCTGCTTCCCATTTTATCAGCGATTGATCTGAAAGTGCTCCCGTTGCCGGTTTTGTATTATATCGAACACGTGTCTGCTGCGAGAGTACACCATTGCGCCTGCGTGGGAGTGTTCAGTCACTTTTGTCCACATAGCCTAGTTTTAGCTATGCATGTTTTAATACTCATTTTTCTCAATGTAAAATTTTCCCTGGAGATGTTTTACCGTTTCAAAATATATCTCGGCTTCTAAATGTATGATTTGTAAAACTCCTTTTCAGTAAGATTTGTGCAGTTGTGAGTACCTTTTTTTTTTTTTCATCCCTTTTGGTTAGTTTTCTCGTTAGATAGCGAAAATTCTGATTATTTTATTCGAAAGTAAGCCATCTTCTAATGTCCGCATTGGGAAAATTATTTTAGCATTGGCTTGTTCTCGCTGCAATGACCATTACATGTTTTGATTTTCCAGATGCTCTCCTTACCTGAGATTATTGTATCGATATACATACTTCCGTTTATCAGTATATCTGCGCATCTAAAAACCCATTTAAAATTATTTTTCAACAATTTAAAAAAAAAACAATTGCTGTTTTCAATGAATTTATCAGGTCTTTTGATGCATAAGTGTTGGTTCATTTATAGAATTGATACCGATATTTGCGTCTGCGAAAGACGGCACTATATGTCGCCACGTCCTCTAGCTCGCATCATGCTTGAGGTGCTCTTGCTTCTTAGTTTTCTTTTTTGAAATGGCTATTAGAAGTATATTTTATGTGTTGGAGGAGCAGAAAAGTACTTCTTCAGAAGAAGGGGCTTTAACATTTTTGGTAAATAATTAAGGGAACGATACTGCCACAACCATTAGAGAGCGGTCGTTGTATGCTACGCGTGCATTGCGTGTTCTAAATATGTAAAAAAATATTGTTTTTTGATAAAGAAAGAATTATACGAAGGCAACGTTGGTGCTGAGGTGTTTTGGAGCGGAAACTGGAAGATATTTGTTTAAAACAAAATTCACATATTTGCCAGATTTGAATAAACAAGCGGGAATACTACAACTGGCTTCGTTAAACGTATATGATACTGATACTTGTGAGGAGGCGGCTAGAAATGACAACGACAGCAACGAAGCATTGTGTTGCAAAATGCCAAGTTGCATCTACCCTCAGGCTGCCAAAGTCTGTCGACTAATTAGAAAAAACGGAGTTCTTTCGCTTTGTCCCACCTGTTTATTCCCAATCCGGATCCGGCTTCGTTAATTGCCGTGTTATACATAAATATCATTGCATCGACCAATGAAAACGAGAATTTCTCTTAATCGTGACGTTGTTTCTCCAGTGAGTAACTTCAGAGTGATATTTTCTGAAACAGCTGGAAAACTGTACATTTTGTACAGCTACTTTTTTGTATATTCGTTGCTTTTCTGAAGCTGTATAAAACTTTTAAGATTATTTGAGCGAAGTGCCAGTTCAAAAGGAAAATACGGAAGATGATGATGATGTTGCACAATTAATAAATAAGTCTTGTGATTCCCTAAGTTAAAAAAGAAAAATATCCGAATGTGTGTAGCAACGAAAGATCCTGATTCTCTTTTGATCGATTTTTTAATTTTTTTATTTTAATCTATTCCATATCATTGCTTCTTGTGATTGTAAAACATACGAACGCCATTTTTTTTAATTGAGGGTTTAACTACCACCTTGAGCAACTCACTGTGCTGTAAGCTGTCGCCCATCAGTGAATTAAGGTCACTGGTTTCAGAGAACGGAGAGAACCAGTACCGTAAAAGCAAACACACACTGGGATTCGAACCGGGGCCCATCTTGCACGAATGGTCAGAAGCCTGCGCTTGGACCACTGAGCCACCATGGCGGCCCAGCAAACCTTGAGTCGTCTAACCTCGTCGTTCAGCAATACGTAAATTTGGTTTCAAAAATTTAGATATACACTGAAGAGCAATTGAATTAGAGATACCTGTCTAGTGACGTGTAGCACTACCTTTCGCCCTGATGACGGCGGCGATTCCTCTCGGCATGGACTCGACAAGGCACCGGAAGCGTTGGGAAGCCATACGGATCCACGACCCCTGAACAAGCTCCCACAGTTCACGAAGATTTGATGGAGGAGGTCAGAGCCTCGAACATCTCTCTCGATGGCATCCCAGATGTGCTCAATGGAATTGAGGTCAGGTGACCTAGCTGGTCAAGGAAGCGAGGTCACGTCGGTGGAGTGTTCATCCAACCATTCGGATACAATTCGGGAGCGATGAAATGGTGCATTGTCTTGTTGCAGGATGAGGTCCCCAGTGGGATGTTGAAGACCCACAAACGGGAGCAAATGGTCGTCCAGGATGTCCCGGTAACGTTGACCTGTGAAGGACGATGTCACACGTACCAGCGGTCCCATTTCAGTCCACATAAACAGTCCCCAGACGAGAATGCCACCCCCACCAGCTTGAAGAGTACCATGCTGGCCAGAAAGATCCATCGCTTCCTGTGGTTTGCGCCGTACTCGTATCCTGCCATCCACATGTACCAACGTGAATCTCAACTCATCCGTCCAGCAACATTTTTCCACATGTTTAGGGTCCAGTGGCGATGTTCTCGCGCCCATGCTAATCTTTTCACTCTGTGATGTGCGGTCAGCAGCGGTACCCTCGTGGGACGATGGCTTCTGTACCCCATAGCGAGGAGATGGTTCTGGATGGTGTGGCTGCTTACACGTTTTTGTGCTCCAGCGTCAAATAGCCGAGTGATTTCTTGCACTGTGACTGTGGCCCGTCTGTCCGCTGTTACAATGCGAGCTAGCCGACGAAGACCCCGCTGATCCACACGCTGTTGTCCACGGCAGTTGGCCCTTGCAGGGATGGTTTTACCGGATTCGATGTACTCACGGTGCACCCGTGACACAGTGGCTCGTGAAAATCCCAGTGCCTGCACGACTTCCGAGATGGAGTGACCCATTCGTCGGGCCCCGACAATTTGCCCACGATCAAATGCGCTTAGATTATTCGTCTTACCCATACTGCTTCCGACTCTTACTAATTCCCGTCGCATCACTCTTTATATTGTCGGATCGCTGCATACGTCATGTCGTTTCCGTTTACAGGGCCGCCTACAGCGCCACATTTGCATAACGCCAGGTGTCTGTAATTCAATTGCTCCTCAGTGTATATATATATGTGTGTAAATGCGAGTTTTTCCGTCTGCGAATTGTGTGACCGCTTGTAAATGATCTAGATATCTGAAAGCTGGTATGTTGATAGGTGTTAATGTTCGGATACCTAGAAAAGTCGGAAAACCAAGAAATTCAAAATGGCGGCTTTCCGCTTGAAATTTTCGCGAATTGTTCGATCACTTTGAAATGACCTAGAGATCAGAAAATTGGTATGCTGATAGATCTTAAGGTCCGGATACCTAGAAAAGTCAGATAAAAAAAATCAAAACGGCGGCTTTTGAATATTGTCTGCTTGAATTTTTCTACCATTTCTACACCTAGAAAAATCTGAAAATCAAAATATTCAAAAGGGTGGCTTAGCTTTACTGTTGAAAATGCTGTTAGGTTTAGAATTAATTATGTCAGAAACCATGAAATGCTGTAAAAATTCCACGAAGTTTTGATATAAAATTAAACACGCCAAAGTCTGCTAGTGTTCTACATCAAACCGTATGTATTGACATCAGGTCCACGACCTTGTTCTAAATCGTGAAAAAGTTTTTTTTTTTTTTGGTGGAGGTTTAACGACCACCGTGAGCAACACAGTGGGTTATAAGCACTCGCCTGTTCTTAATGTATGGCCATTGGCTCCAGGAAAGGGAGAGAGCCAGCGCCGTAAAACAAACACAACATACATGCTTCATCGGGATTCGAACCCGGACCCATCTCGGACGAATGATCAGAAGCCATCGCTTAGAACACTCCGCCACCGGGCGACGTCAGAGTTATGGATCATAAATTACTTTCCTTTCCTTAATTACTTTTCCGTTTCTTTAGCTTTATGTTCCCGTTTGGAAGACGGGCACGACTGCTAGTGTATGTACACTACATTGACAAAAGTCACCGGACACCCCTTCAAAAGCAAATGAACGGATCCGCTGCGTTGTTAAAATGCGCGGACCAGCCGCAAACGGTACAAAAACAAGCCTGCAGCTAACCGCGATCATATCGCACTGTGAGGTTGAGTGAAAATGTCGCGGCAGGAAAGAACTGACTTTGAGAAAGGAAAGATTGTTGGGTGTTAAATTAGTGGGTTGTCCATAAGAGAATCCGAGAGGCCTTTAAAAATACCCAAGTCAACTGTTTTGGATGTACTGAGTAAGTGGAAGACACATGGCGTACCTGAAGCAGCAAAACGTACCGGCAGACCAAAGAAAATCGGTGATAGAGGACGTCGAAGCTTCATGACAGTACAGAGCCGTGATCTTAATCTCATAGAGCACCTATGGGATGAATTAGAGCGCCGCATAAGAAGTTTGGAACCAACGCCTACTACTAAGCAACAGTTAGCGGCAGCACTATGTACTGAAGGAAAGCGCATATCTATCGATGTGTTCCAAATCCTTGTCGAAAGAATGTCTCGAAGGGTCAGTTCATGCATTAAGGCCAAAGGTGGACTGACGCCGTACTAAAGTATGTCAATAAATGCTATGTTTTTCTTCTAGGTGTCCGGTGACTTTTGTCAATGTAGTGTATATATATATATATATATGTGTGTGTGTGTGTGCGCGCGTGCGTGTGTGTGGGGGGGGGTTTCCTACTTTGAAATGCTTTTCTGAAAAAGAATGTGTCATTAAATTCAGAAAAACGTTTTAACAAGAAGAAAACCAATTTACATAAGAACACGGAAACACAAAAGGAATGTTTTTTGTTTTTTTTTTATTATTGAAGATTTAACAACCTCCATGGGCAACTCGATGGGCTATAAGCAGTCGTCCATCCCTAATTTGAGGCCATTGGTTCCATGGAAGGAAGAGAACCAATGCCGTGAGACAAACACAACATTCATGCCTCACGGGACTCGAACCTGCGCCCTTCCAGAACGAATGGTCATAAGCCAGCGCTTAGACCACTGCAGCATCACGGCGGTCAAAGGAAGCTGAAATTAGAGGTATACGTTAGATGCAATAACATTCGTCGGGAGAAATAATGTGTCGATAAGTCAGAATATAATTAACAAGAACAAACCAAATTTAATGTATATGAGAACATAGAAACTCAGAAGGAAATTTAAGTTAGAGGTATACGTCATACTTTACTCTCGTGTTCGTCCGAAAAACCAAGATCTTGCAATAATGAGAATATTATGGAACAAAGTCAAACATAATAAGGCGGAAGCCTTCCTTTCCTGCTTATTATCTTGTAAAATTTTGGATATTTAACATAAGTAGAAAAGGTTTTGTTTCTAGACTAGAGTTCTTTAAAAGTAGCCATATTGTTCGGAGTGAAAGACAGAATCGCATAATACCTGCTCTGAGATTCCGTTGTGAGGTTGACCTCTGAGTTGTAATTAACCTATATGCGAGCCGACTGATAAATTAGCACGGCGTCTAATTAGTACCGTACGAAAACTACAAACACAACGCGAGTAATAAAAAATACGAGTGGAGTAACATAACAAAAGAAGGAGTTGCTTCAGTTCGGTGTAGTGTCGTAAGTCATGCGTTGTTAGTTTCTATGAAATGGAGTCAAGGTCGTATTCTTTTTCCTACATTCGAAATCTCCTCTCTTGGTATTTTGCCAAAGTAGCACCAATTTCTTCATGCAAGAAATTAAAGATGCATTAAGGACCGCGACTAAACATATAAATTACTATCAATATAAACTGGTTGCACATAATCACGTCTGGAAAACGTTCTTTCAAGCAATAAAAGTGTATTTTATCTGCGTCTTTGTAGCGCGTGGTTCAGTTGGGGTACGCTACTTGGAAATTTTTGTACAGTACTAGCGCGAAAAACTTTTCGGAGGTTTTGGGGGGAAAAAAGCGTTAATCATATTGTTAATACACCAGGGTTGTACCGAAAGTAATGTAAAAGTGGATAGAACTTTTTTATTATCTGACAGAGGTCATTCAAATTGCACTTGCTGGTAGAGCAACTGTACTTCTATAGTAACCCTTCTTCTTCATTGCAAGTAAATAATGGATTCCAAGCAGAAGCTACGTGCTGTCATTGAGTTCTTGACGAAAGAAGGGTCCAGGCTGTCCGACATTCACAGAACGCTACAGAATGTTTACGGAGATGACACCATTGACAAGAGCAATGTGCATAGATGGATGAAGAAGTTTAAAGAAGGGGAAACCATGCATTGAAGACAAACCACGCAGTGGGAGACCATCGTCTGCGACCACTGATACAAATCGTCGGCGAGTGGATGAATTGATTCGCACGGAGAGACGAGTCACACTCCGTGAACTTGTTGCACAACTGGACTGTGGTCATAATGCCATCCAGAAAATGGTGAAAGACTTAGGGTATCGGAAAGTGTGTGCAAATTGGGTACCTCGCCAGTTGACACCCGATTTGAAGCAGAGAAGGGTGGATCTGCTGGAAGCGTTTGAAGACAATGAAGATACATTTTGTTTTTCAATCTAGTGACAGGAGATGAAATGTGGGCGTAGCTTTACTATCCGGAAACGAAGAATCAATCCATGGAATGGCGTCACACCTCTTCACCAAGGTCTAAGAAAGAAGTTCAAGAGCCAGGGATCAGCACAGAAAATCATGGTGACTGTTTTTTTTGGGGGGGGGGATGACAGGGGTGTCATTCTCCTTGATTTTCTGGAACGTGGCAGTACCATGACCAGCAAACGGTACATTGAGACACTCAAGAAGCTTAGAGAAGCCATAAGGAGGAAGAGACCGAACAAGAATCTGAAAAGAATCCACATTTACCATGACAATGCGAGACCACACACATCTTTGGCAACAAATCAGGCGATTAACAAATTAGGCTAGTCGATGGTTCCCCATCTACCGTACAGCCCAGATCTGGCGCCCTCCGACTTCCTTCTGTTCGGTCCAATGAAGGACCGTCTCCGGGGACAGCGATTTTATGACACAGACGAGGTGAACGTAGCTGTGAGGAAGTGGGTACAAAAATCCACACCTGAATTTTTTCAAGGAGGATTCGAGAGTTGGGTTCAACGATGGCTCAAATGCATCACTTGTGATGTAGACTATGCTGAGTAGTATCTTTTGTGTAGAGATAGAGTTACTCTACGACCATTGGCAATTTGAACAATCTTTGTCAGATAATAAAAAAAGTATGCCCACTTTTGCATTACTTTCGATACAACCCTCGTAAAAAAACGTTTTGCAGAAGTTCTCGCGAGAGTTCTGCATGGGCCTGGCTTTTCTATAATAGGTCAAGCCCGAGGGCCGGGCCTGTCTTTTTTTTTTTTTTTTTTTTTTAATCGTCAATTAAGGAAAACTTCTGGCCTAGGGTTACGTCGGGCCGGACCTGTCCTGAAAAATTTGCGCATTTTGCTCATCGATTAAAACAAGATAGCGAATGTCACTAAGTGAAACGAAGGACATGGAAGTATGTCCATCAATGGTTGTGTTGATTAATTACAACTGAAACCAGAGAAACGGGTGAGAGTTTGAAATGGAACGGTTTATTTCTTTAAAGGTCGACACCAAATTCCGTTTGACATCGTTGACTTTAACGACTAAAATACGTCACTTTTTTGCTTTTCCGAGAAATGTTTACATGAAAAGAGTTTTGGGCTACACGAAACCAGAACGATGCCTCGGTGGCGCAGTGGTCTAAGCGATGGTTTCTGATCATTCGTCCGAAATGGGTCCGGGTTCGAATCCCGGTGAGTCATGGATGTTGTGTTTGTCTTACGGCCCTATTTCTCTCCCATACCTGGAATCAGTGGCACTAAATTAGGGACAGGCGACTGCTTATTATCCACTGAGTTGCTCGAGGAGGTCGTTAAACCTCTAATTAAAAAAACAAAACAAAAAAACTAGCTTCTAGCGCTATTCGTTGCTACAATGGAAGCGCGGAAGTTCCACGTATTTGTTTACATACTTGGGGAACCAGGGCTACCTTTGCATATACTTAAGTGTGCATGAGGAAAATTGTTTACATATACACAGTCGAGTCACATTATTGTGACCACCTCCTACTTTTGACGTCAACTGCGCGTGGCCAATGAAAGAAGGCACTTGTCGTGAGCTGGCTTGGAGGGTACGTAAGGTGTGCTGTAGGCATTCTGAAAACATATCACTCGTTGCTGTCATGCATAAAAGAAGCGATTTATCAGATTTGGAAAAAGGATCATTATCGGCTTTGGGGCCAACGGTTGCAGCATTTCTGAGACAGTACCCTTGTACCGTTTCAGAAATTTCTGAAACACTACCCTTGTTCAGTATTTCTGAAGCAGTGCTCTTGTACCGTCTCATTCTGCGGATGAGAAAGAATACATTAGAAACAAAGGTACAAGGGTACTGTATGATTTAGTGGTTCTCAAACTTTTGTTCTTAGAGAACCCCTTGTGAATATTTAGCTGAACTGCTTACCCCTTGTATATTAGGGATGCACCCTTTACTCCAGTACGCTTATGTTTATTATATATGTGAGCATAAAATGAATAAAAACTTTGCTCCAGTAAGGTAAATGTTAATTATATTAGTGGGTATGAAAAAATACATGTACATACAAATACACGCATTTCTATTTATTTACAAAAATTACGTATACTGATGTCACAAAAATTGCATGAATGGTTAGAAAAATCTATTAAAACTATGCAACTCAGTATGTTTGCTAACTAATCGCGTACCAACGTTATTAGTTTCGCGTACCCCTCTTTCAGAACCACTGATCTAGATGTATGGCAAAAAAAATTTTACTTTTCCCGGAAAGAACCGAACTGAGGTTTTATACCATCTCTTCAAAATATTCCTGTATACTTTTTCCTTACTTCAAAATGCTTTCAAACTGAATAATCCTGTACATTTTTTCTTTACTTCGAAATGCTTTCAAATCGAATCAGACAAAGCGAAGCAGAAAATAAATCATCTCCTTTCTCTGAATCAACAGCCCGTATAATCCATTCGGCAACAGAGAACTTATGTGATCTCATACTTTTTCGTACAACAAGAACAGGCAGATTATATATCACCCTTTCAAAATATTCCTCTGATTTATTTCACAAGCTTTTTCAAATGGAATCAGAGTGTCTTTTTAGTGGAAAACAGGATCACTTCCATGTACGCTAACGGATATTCTGGGATAATGTATTTTCAAAACATCAATTTATTACTAAAGGTATTAAAAAGCAGCGGCATTCTGATAATGAGTGTTCGTTTTCTAAGAGCAATGCGAGAATAAAGATAAATGCGCTGACAACATGACTGATATGTCGAAAATAAAAAACAACTTGAGAAAACGAATACAAATCCATGCCTTTGGCAATATTTTTTATTTAACCTTTGGCATTATTTCTGCATTTTTTTGTAATATGCAAATGAGAGTTAAAGGTTAATGCGTCTTCCATGTTTTGTTTTTTTGTTTTTGTTTTTCTCTTAAAATGTTGTGTTTTCTTTTACAATGTTTCAGACCGTTGCATCTCGCTTCTCTGTCAAAGGAGCAACGAAGTACGGAGAATTTTTTTAGAATTCGATTAATGACCACAAAATAGCACGAGACTTTCTGTTATTATAATATTTCGGGAGTTCCAGGTAAGGGAGAGAGCCAGTGCCGTAAGGTATTACATCCATGCCTCACCGTGATTCGAACCCGGACCCATATCAGACGAATGGTCGGAAGCCAACGATTAGACCACTGCCCTACCGTGGCAACTCAATGGTATATAAGTAGTCTAATATACAAATTAATGTTGAATGTTAATGTTTTTCTATATGCGAGATAGAATCCAAGAGTTTCCAGACTGGGTCCATAAGTTCACAGATAGTGTGACGTATATTCTAAATTAACTTTCCCTTTTAGTTTCTTTCCCTATGTAAATCTTGAGTTTATTCTGTTATTCTTCACTCTTAACGTAATATCTCTTCTCTCAAACGAATACGTTTGGCAACACAATTAAGGTTGAATGCACGTGACGTATGCCTGATATTGATAAGAACAAGAGATAAAAGCGACGACTAAATTGTTGCTTGACGAGCGTTGGGTTGTAAACTGATTATTGAAAGGAGCGTTGTGAAAAGAGCGTTGTGTTAAGAGTTGTGTGGTGTGTGGAGGTTTTAGTGCAATATGCTATGCTACGATGTGTTTGCTACATCCCGAATAAAGCATCTTTTTCCGTAAGTGTGACCTGTTGTTTACATGTTTCGGCTGGCCGTTAAGGTGTTAAGGTTTCTTTCATTTAGGAACTATTTCTTAGTATGTTGATGTTTTAAATAACGTAGGAGTAAGACAAGACTTCTACGTCATAATAGTTAGAGTTACAAAGCTGAAGCAGACCCGCCTTCAAAACAATACCCTATTGCAAAAACACACTTTTGCCTGCGGCTGTAGAGCTCGTTAAACCACTTCTGAAACCGACTCTTTGCAATGTCCTCCAGTGCAACCAGCGATACGTTTTTCACTTCTTCTGCGCTCGGAAAAGCGACGAACCTGAATTCAACGCTTCAACTCAAGGAAGAGGTGGAAGTCGCAGGGTGGCCAGTCAGGTGAATACGGTGGCTGTGGGGGTACAACACTTATTGTTTTGGCGAGAAACGTACGAACGAAGAGTGACTTGTGTCCCGGTGCATTGTCGTGCAACAGCACCCACGGTTGATCTCCCCACATTTGGTACCTGTTCTGGCGGATCGACTCACCTAGAAGTCGCATGATGGCCACATAGAGCTCCTTGTTGACAATGTGTCCTTCAAGGATAAATTCAAGATGAACGATACCCCGGATGTCGGAGAAAACCTCTAGCATAGTCTTGCCTTTGCTGCGGTCTCGGAGGAATTTCTGCAGGCGTGAAGGCGATGGCAATTTCCATTTAGCTCATGCACGCTTAGTCTGCGGATCGAAAAGGAAGCAAAATTTTTCATTCCCCGTTATGATTCTTCCAACGAATTGTGGGTCTTGATAGGCCGCGGTTACGAGATCACCCGCCATTTCCATCCGTATGGCCAACTGATCTTCAGTTAACATGCGTGGGACAATGTGTTGACACACCCGGTGAATCTTCAGATCATCTGTTGGTATCCGTTCGTCAGCGATATCCCAGCAGCCTCTGCTATCTGTTCGATAGTCTGTTATCTGGTGGCTCGTGCTATGGCCGCCAACCTTCGAGATGTAATCACTCATGCGATCTGTCACTGGCTGCGTGCTTCGTTCGTCATCTTCGACCTCCTGTGCGCCTTCTCTGAAGCTTCGATGCCAATCGAGTGTTTGTGACCGCGACAAGGTGTTTTCACCGTAAACTTGCTTCAACGTCTTGTAAGTTTCTGTTGGACGTTTGTCCAAACGAACGCAAAACTTAATGTTAAGGCGTTGCTCAGAAAAACGCCATTTTTCACCATCTGTCGAACACTGCGTAAGTTGCTCACAATACCCATAAGCACCGCAGCGAACGCGTGACGTAGATGGACGAAACCAATTTTTCTCGTATGCGATACACGTACAGGTGCAGTTCGGGAATATTTGGATCCCAGTCCGTATTTTTTTCTTCTGCTGGTGAAAGGTTGTGCTATCTTTTATAGTGTGTGCATGTAGCTTCTTTTCCAGAGGAGCAACGAAGTGTGGGGCAGTTCTTCAGAATTCGGATAATGACAACTAAACTGGAACAGGACTTCTTTCTTGTGTTATTGATTTTGGGTTTAACGACCACCGTGCGCAACTTAATCGGATATAAGCAGTCTCTCTTCCTTATTTGGGGCCACTGTCACTAAGGAAAGTAGAGAGCCAGAGCCGAAAGACAAATACATAATTTTTGCGTCCCCAGGGATTCGAGTCTGATTTCATTTCAGGTGTATGATTAAAAACCAGTGCTTTGTACCACAGTTGCTCCCCGGATAACAAAAAGTTGTCGCCTGATAACAAAAACTGTCGCCTATTCAGTTGCTTCCAGGATAAGAGAGATGCTGGTTACCAATGTCGTAACACTAAGTGTGATGTCACCAGCTGACGCGACATTATATGAAAAATGGTGGTATGTAAATTGTGAACCAAAAATCAGACCGCCATTAAAATTCTGTATATAAATTGCGAACCAAGGCCAATGACCGCTATATGCAAATTCCGAACCCACTTCTCTGAACATCTGCGGGAATTATCTAAGCTAGGTCTTCCTTTTTGATTGCCTTGCTTTAGATATACCTTTTGTTGTTCGATAAATTTTACGATGGAAGTGACGCGTTCGATTTCTGAAAAATTAAAATATTTGTTAATCGTAGACGCCTACACTTACTGCAAAATGAGGACATTGAAAAGTGAGGAGTGTTTCTGGTTATGCACAGTTTAAAACTGTAAAGCAAAGGTTTTTACAATCGGATCGAATTTTCTTCCAAATGTGTATAGGCAGAGAGGCCAGTGCATGTAATGAACACACTACAAATGCATGCGAGTCTTTTCATTCTAGATTCAACGATTATTTTATCATCCGCACCGAAGTTTGTATAATTTCGTAGGAGTGTTGACATTATTTCAAACGCAAACATGCATTAAAACTCAAAGTGTGAAAGATCCAAAGAGAAGAATCAGTAAAAGTGCACTCCAACGAAAAAAAAAAAATTTGGAAGAAAAAATAGACGATTGCAAAATAAAACTTATTTCAAGAGTTTATTATGTAAAATTTGCATCGCATCATTATTAAATGTGATTGTTTCCAAAAATGGGGGAAAGATTAGCATAACCCCTGCGCAAGGATGACTAACTGATTGTCTTGTTTTCGTGAATACATTGTTTTACATTGTTTTCATCAATATTTGTTTACTTTTTATACTGTTTAAGTACATATATACTTACTGAACACATTTTTGTTTTCGTGAATACATTGAATTAAGTACGTATACTAAATATGTAACATTACAGAGAAAATTAACATGGCCCCTGCGCAAGGATGACAAACTAGTTTTGTTGTTTTCGTGAACACATTGCTTTAAATTGTTTTACATTGTTTTAATCATTATTTTTTCATACTGGTTTATTTTTTGATATCGTCAGAATGGGCGCAGAAAAGTTGGTTCGCAATTTACACATAGGGGTCTTGGGCCTTAGTTCGCAATTTACACATATGGGTCTTGAGCCTTAGTTCGCAATTTACACATAGGGGTCTTGGGCCTTAGTTCGCAATTTACACATAGGGATCTTAGGCCTTAATTCGCAATTTAGATATATGGGCATTGGGTCTTAGTTCGCAATTTACACATATGGGTGCAATTTACACATATGGGTCTTGGGCCTTAGTTCGCAATTAGCACATATGGGTTTTGGGCCTTAGTTCGCAATTTACATATAGGTGTTGAGGGTGGTCCGATTTTGGTTCGCAATTTACACGCTCCGATGAAAAACACTGGAAATGCACTTTTCATGGTATAATAGTGCAACAGTGTAGCATATTAAATGAAAAACTTTGGCAATGTCTGTACTTTTCTTAGATTAAGTGAACGACGCAAAAGATACGCCGTAGAACAGAAAGTGTAGTCCTGTTAAGAAATGCGGACTCTAAAGATGGATGCTATGTCCAAAGAAGTGAACTCTTCAGCAGGTTAAAACGAAGTAAATTTCTCTGTCATTTTTGTTCACTCCGGACATCGAACCCTGGTCCCCTCATTCCGGAATAAGTCGCTCTCCCAACTAAGCTACGCGGACGTATGTTCTCGGTGCTATCTACCTTTATCTCATGTTCCTCCTGCGGCCGGGGACATGGCCCACGAGTCAGCCGGGACCATGTTTCGCTATAGGCAGTCATCCGCTGAAGAACGTACATTGGAAAAATCCCAGTCAATTTGGTGTGTGGAACGTAACATCACACACATTTATTTTTCGAAGCGCTGAAGAAGGGATTCTTTTATTTTTCCTGTCTCGTGGTGTGGAAAGAACATCACACCATTGCGAGAACTTTAACGGCCAGGTCATTCTTGAAGTTCGAGCGCCAATATAACGAAGTAAATTTCTCTGTCATTTTTGTCCACGCCGGGCATCGAACCCGTGTCCCCTCATTCCGGAATAAGTAGCTCTCCCAACTGAGCTACGCGGACGTATACCTCGCTGCTATCTGCCCTTATCTCATGTGCGTCCTGCGGTGCAGGCACGTCACATCTCCCCCCCAACAAAATAGGGCCGGGGACATGACCCACGGGTCATCCGGGACCATGTTTCGCTATTGGCAGTCATTCGTTGAAGAACGTACATTGGAGAAATCCCAGTAAATTTGGTGTGTGGAACGTAACATCACACACATTTATTTTTCGAAGCGCTGAAGAAGAGATTCTTTTATTTTTCCTGTCTCGCGGTGTGGAAAGAACATCACACCATTGCGAGAATTTTAACGGCCAGGTCATTCTTGAAGTTTGGGCGCCAACATAACGAAGTAAATTTCTCCGTCTTTTTTGTCCACGCCGGGCATCGAACCCGGGTCCCCTCATTCCGGAATAAGTCTCTCTCCCAACTGAGCTACGCGGACGTATGCTCTCGCTGCTATCTGCCATTATCTCATGTGCGTCCAGCGGTGCAGGCACGTCACAAGGTGTTTGTGAACTTATCGAAATTAAGGCGCAAAATCACAAACCGCAAATCACGGAAGTAGCTTAGAGTTCCTCAGTTCTTGTGATCGCGGCAAACAGAGCACTGTACGTCAGCATAGCACCTGTGTACGACAAAATCGTGCTGCCCTTTATATTGACCAATCCGCAGAGAGAAAGGTATGTCTTCTTCAGTAAAATAGGTGTTGTGGATGTTGGTTGTACTTTGGAGACATCACAGAACATCGCTAAACGTTGAATCGCCTCCCGTGATCTCATGGCTGTTTCGTGAACTATAAAAGCTGAGTGTATAATAGCAAGCACTATTATCATGCCGCTGAGCATGTCAACAACATTGAGTTCGAACAAGTAGAGCACGTGATGATCACTGTAGAAGGTCAAGTAAATACCCTTGAATACCAATATAGACGCAAAAATGATCACCAGGGCAGCTTTACGACATAGAATACCGTCAGCGATGGAAACAGTTTCCATTAATCCGTCGTACGCTACTAAATAATGAGTAAAATTAAGAGCGGATGCAGTATGAACTCTGCCCTCGAAAATCCGAAAGGTCTGTATCAGTAAGTAGCAGATATATGCGTAATAAATGGAAAACGCACTTGGTTGAATAGTTGTTGAGAAAAGCATCGTTAAGAGAAGTAATCGATATTCCCAAATGTCGCGCGTTGGTTTCGAATAGCAGGCCAAGACAAATTTAGAAAATTGGAGTATTACTACAATGATGAAAGCAGTACATGCTAATATTTGAATGCGTCTCGTCTTCCTTTTTGCCAGGCAAAATCTTCCGCCTTTCGAGATCTGTTCAAGGGCTCGCCTCATGTTTTTGAAAGTAAATATGAAGGTATAACGAAATATTAATCCCAAACTCTCAGATGCAATAATTGAAGTTTGAAACTGAGCTGACGATTTTCTGTTACAGAGGAACAATACGCATCGATACAGAGCTGCCAAAGATGATACGTGGAAAATCATTACGGGTAAACAAGCTATAACAGTCTGCAAAGTGCAAATTCGTTTTCGCATTACTTGATTCAAGGTGTTAACGCCTACGAATTGAAACATAATTGAAAATGCTTCTGGCATGGTACTATTTTTCACCGTGCTTTTGCGTTCGCAAATGGTGTTTCGCAATTTCGATAAAAGTTTACGGGTTAAACATTTCTTACGAAGCCTTCTGGCTCTGTGTGAAGTGAAAATTCGAGACAGCATTTTAGTTCGTTTTTCTTATGAAGCCAGCTGAAAATCACAGTTCTTTAATGGAGAAACTTCGCCCAGACTCTTAAGTTATGAAACGGGAAAGTATTAAACGGAAATTGTCGATGATACACGCACATTGTTATTTGTGTGTCTTATATAATACCAATATCAGGCAAATATAAGAGGTATAACTTGTTATTTTAAGAATCATTCTCGATGTTCATTGCTACTCTTCGCTAAAATCATGTCAAGTTTCTTTGTGATGTAGTAGATGTGCTTCAGTTAATCATGAGGTAGTAGATGTGCTTCAGTTAATCATGAGGTAGTAGATGTGCTTCAGTTAATCATGATGTAGTAGATGTGCTTCAGTCTTATATAATATTGATATCAGGAGTATATTAGAGGTATAGCTTGTTATTTTAAACATCATTCTCGATTTTCATTGCTACTCTTCGCAAAAATCATGTTCAGTTTCTTTGTGATGTAGTAGATGTGCTTCAGTTAATCACCGGGAATTTTAGAAATCATGCTCCAGACCAGTAATTTTGGAAATGATTTTTTTCTTTATGACTAGTCATCATCTTAAAGATCGCAGTTGTTTTATAAATGTGATCAAGCTAAAGTTTTCTACACTAGTCGTCTTAAAATTCTTTTTAATTTCTTTTTCCTTTGGTTTTCATTGAAATCATATTTAATTTCTATATCGCCAGTTTTTCTTAAAAACCACGCTTTTATTGCGACAGTAGTAATCATATAGTTGCTTCTTTGTACCAAATCGTCTTAGAAACCATGGCTTTATGCAGTCATTTTAGCAATCACGCCTTAGTTCTTTATGACTGATTTACTAAAAACACTCAGTCACTCTGCGGTCTTCCTAGAAATTTAAGTTTCCATTTATTTTAATGTATGGTCAAATCGTTCTTTTCTTCCTTTGAGTTTTCTTGAGTGGAAATAATACTACGTTTTCGTTTTATAACGGATCGTTTCAAAAGTCACTTAACAGAAATCTTGCTTAAATACCTTTTGCACTCTTCGTCTTGTAACTTAGTCTGCATCGGTAATGTTCGAAATTATATAACGGACTTAGGAATCGTAGTTGACTTTAAGGAAAGTGAATTCTTCCGTATTTTCAAGTTTTCGTCTTTTAAATAATGTTTCAGGTTTTTTTATAAAGAGCAAAGTGAGAAAACACTGAAAAGGAATCGCGTTGAAATTTCTTTTTCACTATTCATCTCATAACCTGTTTTCCGCTGATAGTATTAAAAATTATATAACTGACTGAGAAGTCACAATTTAATTTATAAGAATTCAAAAAGAGAGCATACTTTTTTTTAAGACTGGCATATAGGTATCAATTTCTTAAAGATTAAGCATATTCCAAACCATAGTTAAATTTTTCTGTGGCTAATGAAAGAAACTATGAGTGAATATTTTTCATTATACTTAGATGAATTTTCGTTCAAATTACCTGAGGAATTCACATACTGTGTTTTAAAACCAAAATTGTAGTATGTCATATCAGGTGCAAACTTAAATGATGCTAACTGTTATTTAGTATATTTTAATTTGTCATTGTAACCTTTGTGTGTCGTTTTGAATTCTCTGTTTCAAAGTTTGTACTTTTTTAAATCACAAATTTTGTACTGGTTTTCTATAATTTTTACACTCCTTCCATTCAAACAGGAATGACTTAGTGATATCAAAGTACTGAGAACATTCATGCACGAAGAGAATTTGACTATCTGTGATTTATTAAGAAAATTTATGATTTGGCGAAAATAGTGTTGAAGCACTGTGTGATAAGATCCAATTGAAATTTTCGTGGCGTTTGGTGTTCTTAAGTTCTGTGGGAAAATGTGTGCCAAGGTATCTTTCTGATCCCTACGTTTTTTTTTACTGCTGCTTGTATAAGAAATCGTGCCGCACTTTATGATGACTGGTATCCTTCGGTTTCATTTTCGTTTGTCAAATTATAAATTAAGATTCTTAATTATTGGCAAGCTCCATTGCGACCATTTTGTCAATCAACGGTTATATTAATATTACAGACTGCGTTTTTCTTTTTTGAAATTACAACAGGAAAGTAGTATGTCATTCTTTTGTTTGTTTTTCGTTGGTCATATAGCAAATACCTTGATATATTTGCTTAGTTGCTGCCATATTGTGCGTTCCTTAAGGAACTTATCAGTGGTGATATTTACTACACAACACCGTTCACTTTCTCTTTTTGGTATGGATTCTTCAATTTTTGTGTTACTGTTCTTTTCAGTAGCCATGTTTCACTTTATTTACGATAGATATTGATTTTTCTGTTTGAGTACTGCTGTTCGTTCTAGAAACCATAATTCACTTTTTACGATAAGTATCGATTCTTCAGTTTCTGTGGTTTATTTGCTTAACCGTAGGTATAGCTTCTTCAGTTCCTGTACCATTGTTCTTTTTAGTAAATATTGTTTACTTTTTTAAGACTGGTATAGATTCTTCAGTTTTTGTACTACTGATCTTTTTTGAAAGAATATTTTACTTTCTTTATGACAGCTACTTATCCTTCAGTTTCTGTATCACTGTTTTGTTTTAGGGCACGTGGTTCACTCTATTTGTGATCGGAATCGGTTCTTCAGTTTTTGTATCATTGGTGTTTTAGAAACCACACTTCAGGTATTGATTCTTAGGTTGTATCGTTGTTCCTATTATAAACCGTTTCGCTATATTTTTATCTTATCAGAAACTTTGCAGAAATTATATCGCGGTTTTATTAAAAATTGTGTTTTATTTTCTGTACCGGAAACTGAAACTTATTAATGGGTAACAAATTTCGTCTTAGTATTACAGAACTTATGAAAGACTTCGCTTGTAATCACGATTGTCATAAGTCTTGCTAATTGAGCTGCACATTGTTTTTAATAGTATCCAGTGATCATCTAGTAACGTCAGTAATTGTAAGATACATATATTACAGAAAATTCCAATATATCTGCACGAGGATACAGTGTCCTGTTAGAACAGGGGATAATAATGTGGTTTCTATCATTAAAATAAATCAGAAAATTTTGTAGCGCTATACGTAATAATTTGGTAGAAATTCATCATGAAATGTTTTCTGTACAAAAGTTCAGTAAAGCTGAAAACTCACTTCTGACTTTGCATTATCCAATGGAGAGCCAATAATTCCGCTCACCAGGTTTTGAAATGATGGTTTGTAAATTTCTCGCAATTCTGGGATGAATTTAAGCGGAATATCACAGAAAAATCAGGCATTACCATTTTGCATACCAACTGTTTTGACCAAATGTGAAGTACAATGTGAATTCTGAGACTTCTGTTGTGCCGAGCATCACAACAGAAGCGTTACTATGGTGAAGCACTTTACATAAATTGGCAATATCATAATATTTACAAATGACGTCAGCAAAAAGAGATATTAGAAAGTTTCGATTTATACTAACAGAAGGAGAAGTAAATTAAAATTAAAACTTGTTTTCATTACCTTCCGTGAACAGTTGTGGGTATTGAAATATCCTCTACACAATGCAAGTAAAAGAAAAGAAAACTTCTTCATGCGGATCCTGTTTTTTACGCTTTCAAACCGTAGATTGAAGAAGCGTATGTGCTTCAGCTTTGTCTGTCTGTCCGCTCGATAACTCGCGTTAAAATGGTTCGATTTCGATGAAAGTTTAGTATGTGGTAGAGGACAACCTGAGGACAAGAACCTTATTGAAAATGGGCGAAATGGGATCAAAGGTCAGGACATAAGAGCGGGATACATTGGGGTCATAGGTCATGCGTCATAACTTACGTAAAAATGCTTCAATTACAAAACTTTAGAATGTTGTTCCGGAGATAGAACCAATTCTGTTGAATATCATCGAAATGGGGCCAAAGATCAGGGCACAAGAGCGAGATTTATTCTACAGCCATTATCCTCGTAACTTGAGTGATAACTTGAAGATTGATTTCTGATATGTTGGAAAGCGTATCATAATCAATGCATTGCATGATTTTACTAACTTGTTACATTACGACGTCCAAGAAAACTGGTCTCTAACTGATACACCAGTTTCAAAATTCCAGGTACGTATCTGAAAACGAATTCAAATGTGCTTGAATCTCCATTGCTCCAATAAAAAGTACTTTTTTTTTTTTAACTTTTCAATTAAAATGTTCCTCCTGCGCACCTACCGAAATCTTTGCTGCATGAATTTTTTCCACTGCAGAAAAAATAATGGCAATCAAATTTTACCGTTCCTATTTTTTTTTTTGCAAGCGTGTTGATAAAATATTACTTGTGATCTCAGACGCTTTGCTGTTCTCAATATATTCGTATGTAATGTGCAGGGAGAGGACAGTGAAACTCAAACACTTGTTCAAATACCACCCCACGTGTCACCCAGCTATATGCGCTACCTGACGGCCAGCCTGCATCTATTTCGCAGTCGATCAACGAGAGTGAAGTGTGAAGGTTGCATTAGCAGAGCAGTAGCACAGATGGACGTCAAAAAGTGCGATCCACACAAAATAATGGGAGAGATACCCGAGTTTCAAAGAGGACAGATTGTTGGTGCGCGTCTCGCCGGTGCATCTGTGTCCAAGACAGCAAGTCTTTGTAGTGTATCGCGAGCCACGGTATCTATGTTATGTCGGCAAACCAGTAAGAGAGATGAACCACATCCAATAGGAGTAACTGTCGGGGTAAGAGGAAGCTGTCTGATAGGGACGTCCTGGTGCTAACACGTATGGTAGCCAGAAAACATAAAACCACAGCTGCCCAACTCACCGTAGAGTTGAATACGCATCATGACTCACCTGTTTCCTACAAAACTGTTCGTCGGGAGCTTCACCGGTTCAATGTTCGCGGTCGTGTTGCTATCGCCAAATCCTGGATCACCGTTGTGAATGCCAAACATCGGTTGCAATGGCGCCAGAAACGCAAATCGTGGAAGTTAGACAACGTGAAATGTGTATTGTTCTCCGATGAGTAGTCTTTCACTGTCTTCCCAACAAACGGGAGAGTTTGTGTGTGAAGACAAACTCTCCCGTTTTGCTCCTCTAAACCTTGACTATCACTCTTTTGCCTTGTTTTCCCCACACTTCCGTGTTCCTAAAGAATACAGTCCAATCTATTCCAAAAATGAAAAAGCCCGCTGACAAAACATTCTTACCATAACTTAGAACATTTAATCCCCGATGCAGCATCAGAGGGATTCATAAACTCAAACTGTCCGAAACGCAGTTCGTTTAGCAATATTTTTTTGTCTCTACCTTGTTCCATTGGCCGAAGTAACTTCGTAAAATCCTAAGGGGCATGGCGTCCGTTAGATCCTTTTCACGACTGATTTTGGTGTCCGTTGACTACGGTTAAGAAGTTTTGTTGTTCAGAGGTTGTCGTTAATGTTAATCATACCGTCAGCTGTTCTGTACCAACCAAACCTTGCCGTTCCATTGAGGATACCCTTTTTCGGAAGTATCCGTTAGTGGAGGTTTCACTGCAATAATTAAAAATGTAAAAAATAGCATCTGTACGTTTCAAAACTATCAATCATGTACTCATAGTATTAGCTTATAAATCAATTACTTACTTAATTAGTTAATCCTCTCCACCTGGGTGCATAGGTCTTCCACCACCATTTTCCACCGGACTCTGTTTCTTGCTTCTGTTGTATCAATAACATTTATATAAATTTTCCTTTTCAAAGCCCACATCGTGATCTCTATTAACCAGTTCTTATAATATGCTTTGGAAAATTAAAGAGTCATTTGTTCTTGTTTTTCAACCCTAAATACTAAAAACAATATGTTACCTGTTTATTCCCATTTACCAGTTTAATAAAAGATTCTAGGCTTAATAGAATGTATGTTATTTTTTTTTTACTTTTGCCTAGTCATTATTGCAGACGTCTTGTTTAGAAAGCTTTTAATTTCGGCAAAATGCTCGTTAATGTTGAAAGTCCCAAATTAAATTTCTTTATATTTCAAAGCTTCTCGCCTCTTGTATTTCTTTTTGTCTTAACAATAATGCCCGTTTCTTGAAGGAATTACTTTTACTTTGTGTTAGGCTCGCTGATGCATTTCGGTGACAAAAAAATTAGTTGTCGTGTCTTCAAAGCTAATCTCTGTTACCAGCTACGTTTTACACTTCTCGTCAAAGTCAATTGTTTTCTTTCGTATTAAAAAACAACAACTAGCAATGTAAAACGCATGACGACTTGGTGCTCTGTGTCACGGTTATTTCGTTCTTACATATTTACTCTCTTAAAGCATGTTTTTTTAGTCATATTTTGAGATAAAGAGAAATAGTGTAAATTCTGGATGCCTTAGTTCTTAAACACTGAATTGGTGAAAAATAAGTACAATGAGCTTGCAGTTGCGAATATCGAGATTTGGAAATAAGACCGTACCTTACTAGTGAAGTATGAAAAGTGGGAACAGTGAACGAGTCTTTTATTGTGTTCAAAGTCCAACAACTATTGGGTTGTCGGAAAAGTCATGACGTATTTTGGCACCCGATGGCGGTTGGGTGGTTTTGGAAGTACTAGAGGCATGTGCAGCTCTGTTATCGCTATGGCATTCGACAGGTGCCAGTTCTAGCTGCAGTCTAAAAGGAATAGCGAGCGATTTGGTTGATTTGCAGAGATTTTATATCAAATTGAAGATGGAAGACCAAACTGTGCATTTTCGCCATATTTTACTGTTTTTCTTCCGATGCGCATCAAGCTTGTGAAAAGTTGCGCAAAGTGTACGGTGATAATGCTCTTCAAGAACGTCAGTACCAGCGGTGGTTCGCAAAATTCCGTGCTGGTGATTTTGACCTCAACGATGCTCCTAGGTACGGGAGGCCAAGCGAGGCTGATGGCAACCAAATTAAGTTATTGATCGAGTCAAACCCACGTTACACGACACGAGAGATTGCAGACACATTGCACATCCATCATTCAAGAGTTCACGACTACCTGAAAAAGCTGGGATACGTAAGCAAACTCGATGGGTGAGTTCCTCATGAACTCAAAGCAGCTCAATTGACGGCGCGTATAAACATCTGCAATACGCTCATTAAACGTGAGGAAAACTATCCTTTTTTGAAGCGACTGATAACTGGTGACGAAAAGTGGATTGTGTACAACAATGTGCTGCGCAAACGGTCTTGGTCTCGACGTGCTGCTTCGCCTCAAACGACATCCAAAGCAGACATTCATCAGCGGAAGGTTCTGGTCTCAGTGTGGTGGGATTTTAAAGGTGTAGTGTTTTTCGAGCTCCTACTATGGAACCAAACAATCAATTCGAATGTGTACTGTCGGCAATTGGACAGTTTGAGCGAATCCATCATCCAGAAACGTCCAGAGCTGGTTCATCGTAAAGGTGTTGTGTTCCATCACGACAACGCGAGACCACACACAAGTTTGATCACCCGCCAAAAATTACTGGAGCTTGGGTGGGATGTGTTGCCACACCCAGCATACTCACCTGATCTTGCGCCGTCAGACTTCCACTCGTTTCGCTCTCTTCAACAGTCCTTGCGTGGTATAACGTTCAATTCAGATGAGGCTGTAAATCAGCACCTTGTACAGTTTTTCCCCACGAAAGACAGGTCCTTCTATGAACAAGGCATTCGGCAGCTCACTGAAAGATGGCAAAAGGTTATCGAACAAAACGGGCATTATATCATTGATTCATCTTTGTTCTTTTTATCAATAAATGACCTTTGCAAAACATGGCTAAAATACGTCATGACTTTTCCGACAACCCAATAGATCATCACTGGCAGACACATTTTTCTTTTTTCTCTGCTGACTAAGATCTGACACTTATTTGTAACTAATTTTGGTACGCTGATTTCAAATATGACACTCATGTTTTTGTGATGGGTTGATGTCCATACCGTTTTATTTCACAAATGTTTCCCAGTTCAGTAGTGACGGTGCACATGGCCAGTTGCATATAAAAATGTAGCCAGTAATACCTTGTATCTAAATCATATTGCGTTGTGTGATTGTAGCTAATGGTTTTTAGGTCCGGAATTATGGAGCGTCAAGTAGAGAGGAATTAACATTTCCGACATCTGCTCCTGTACGAGTTTAACTAGGGATCCACAGCCGCCGAGTAAAGATCCAGACTCGCGGTCGCCACTGGCGATAAACTTCATCGTCGTGGCGACCAAAAATGTTTGACTAAATCGCCAATTCTGGCGACCTGTACGGAGAAAACATTTATTTTATTTGACTTGTATGTATTGTACGGAATTTTTTTAACTTGTACGGAACTCGCACGTTTTTGAAAACTTTTACTCCAAATGTACGGAAATCGCACGAAATGGCACAAAATTTGAGTTGTACGGAAGTCGGCCATCACCTTTTTCATTCTGCTTGAACAGCAGAAAAGAGAAAAAAGTTTATAAAAAAAGGCGAGGGCGTCGGTTTTTGATCACAAAGATCGCCAAGGCTGATATTTCATCGTAGGGGAACGAGGTTGCTGTGGGAATGAAAGCCGGTGGTGGACAGCTCAACTGTCTGCCTCCGAAAAGTCCAACTGGGAGAAATTTTTATTTAAAAAAAATTCTCCAATTTTTTAAATAACTGAATGCAAATTTAAGAGTAACCAAGACACATCAAAATAAACTCCCATGTGAAATTTCGTCAAAATCCGATGGAAACTTTAGAAGTTAGGCATTTTCTTTTTATTATTTTTAATGAATGTTCGCTGAAAGCCTGCATATATTCCATAGGAAAATTGTAAAATTCGGAATCGGCTCAGTCCGGATCTCCGGACGATTCCGGATTTTCAAGGTTGTACTGTAATAATATTTCCTACGGAATGTCCGTAGTTTCTACGGATTTAGTTGGCTGACTACGGACCTCGCTGTCGAAACTACGGATTCTACGAATTTTCATTTTTTTTTAAATTTTTTATTGTTTTATGATATGCACGAGATTCTTAAGCGGACTCGCGGAATTCCGCGGTTTTTTTTTGTCCTCGTTTAGATCGTTCTCAGGATCAGCGTAAAACTGAAGACAATTTGCGGGTGGGTGGGTGGGGGGGGAGTTCCGTCTGGAGACGGTATTTCGTGACTCAAAACTTTCGAAAATGGTAGTTGAATGGAGTTACAGTAATCGAATTTTTTCCCCCGATGTTGCCTTAGTGTAAAGTTTTATTGTTAAATATGATTTTATTGCATAAAAGTATTTCAGCTTGAAACTGTTGGCAACAATGTGCGACGAAAACGGCGGTTAGATGCCGCAAAAATCTCCCCGGAATCTAAGACATCAGATTCTTCCGCGAAATCGAGGAACTCCGCCTTTTTCGTTATTATTTTAGTCATTCGCGAGATCAATGAACCAGTGAACACAATGGGGGGGGGGGTGTTCGTCGGAGGACGAAATTCCATCTTTACGAAAATTTCGAAAACGGAAGTTCGACGGAGTTCAGATTTTTTCCGCAATCGTAATTCCTTTTTTCTCGCGATGTTGCCTCTGCCCAGTATTATTGTTAAGTAATATTTAACTGCATAAATATTTGTATTTCAGCTTGAAAATAGCGGGAAAATTTCCAAAACCGGAAGTCGGACGGTGCAAAGATTTCTCCCGTAAGCATACTCCCCTCCCCGCACGATGTTCCCACTCTCCTTAATTGTTTTATTACTTCAGTTTCAACTTTTAAGAATACTATAACTGAAATATGCAAAATAAAACATACTGATATTATACTAAGCAATTTTCTGAAAACAATTTGGTATGAAATATACAATTTGATTTTTTTTTCAAAGTTTGGCCACTGAGTTGTTTTTTTTTTATGGCCACTGACAATTTTGGTCTTGGTTGCCAATGTCTACTAGCAATATTTGTAAGTATGGATCTTTACTGCCGAGGCTACTACTCGACAAATTTGTGCTGTGTACTGGGAGAATGCTATTGCTTCGAGGACAGCCCGCAAATGGTTTGAGCGATTCCACAACTGGCAATTTTGAACTCAACGACTTTCCACGCTCAGGTCGTCCATCTAACTTCAATGAGGATCGTTTGAGCCATCTTATCCAGTTGGATCCGCGTCAAACCACACGCGAATTGGCCACTAAGATGGACTGTGATCAGGCCACAATGGTGCGACACCTGGAACGTAGAGGAAAATTCCATAAATTGGGGTCTTGGGTGCCTCACATTCTCACGGAGAGAATCAGCGTGTTGCCATATGTGGTTCCTTGCTTGCTCGTTGTCGCGAATGTTCTCAGCAACACGAACCCTTTCTGTCACAAATTGTTACTGGTGATGAAAAGTGATGCCTGTACGTGAATGGCATTGCAGACCTATCCAGACGTTGGGACACCATCGTCAACAATGGGGGGGAGATACATGGTTGATTCATTCCGTTTTCCCTTCTGGTGTAATACATTCCTGTAGTGCGGTGAAAAAAACTACATGAACAATAACCCAATATCACGCCAGGATTTTGAACTATCGCATTCTGTGTTTATCGCCATGATCTTGTGTGATTCAAACTTTTCATCACACAATTTACGCGGGATTTGCTGATAAAAATCTGAAAAAAATATAAGTAATGCACCACTTGATCCTTATATTAGGAAAGTTTTTCTCATTCAAATAATTTGCATAGCGAGGGAAATAATTGTGATTATTATTATACCGTTAAAAACTATTTTTAAAGCAAGGGCTATAACACGCTTCCTATTGTATTAAAGCTCCTGTGGCTGCCAGAAAAACAGTCAAATATTTGTTTAATAGTTAGAGCACCTTCATGATTGTTACTATGTGACTAGTGTCCCGACAACCGGTTAGATGCCCGCCAACAGAGGGCGTTCGTCCTTACAAAAAGATATTGTGGAAACATCGCAGAAACATTTTCACCGCCTTGGCTGCAGCATGAGCATAAAACTTCATTTTGTCAACAGCCATCTTCATGGGTTTCTTAAGGATTTATAGGTGATGTGAGTGATGAACAAGGTGAAAGGTTTCCCCAAGATTTGAAAATAATGGCAGAGCGATACCAAGGAAGGTGGGACACTCATATGATGGCCGATTACTGTTGGAGTATTAAAAGGGATTAAATCAAGGAAGGTAGGACACTCATATGATGGCCGATTTCTGTTGGAGTATTAAAAGGGATTAAATCAAGGAATGTGGGACACTCATATGATGGTCGATTTCTGTTGGAGTATTAAAAGGGATTAAATCAAGGAATGTGGGACACTCATATGATGGCCGATTTCTGTTGGAGTATTAAAAGGGATTAAATCAAGAAATGTGGGACACTTTTATGATGGCCGATTTCTGTTAAAGTATTAAAAGGGATTAAATCAAGGAATGTGGGACACTCATATGATGGCCGATTTCTGTTGGAGTATTAAAAGGGATTAAATCAAGGAATGTGGGACACTCATTTGATGGCCGATTTCTATTGGAGTATTAAAAAGGATTAAATCAAGGAATGTGGGGCACTCATATGATGGCCGATTTCTGTTGGAGTATTAAAAGAGATTAAATCAAGGAATGTGGGACACTCATTTGATGGCCGATTTGTATTGGAGTATTAAAAGGGATTAAATCAAGGAATGTGGGACACTCATTTGATGGCCGATTTCTGTTGGAGTATTAAAAAGGACTGTCAGAGTATGGAGCACTCAAAGAAATCTTCGATGCGAAAATTTCTTCCATGAAAACGAGAGTAATTTACTCATTGAAGGTTATGCTACTATATTTGTCTGCTAGCAGATTATATTTTAAAACATATTATAATACCATTCTTAAGCAATAAATTTGTTTACTTCATAAACCATTAGCCCAAAATACCCTCTTTTTGCCAACTTTTCGATATTCAAAGTTCTTTAGAGCAAAAACATGACGTGATAGGCAAAAACCAATATGATCTTTGGTTTCAGCACATAAAAGTACGTTAAAACCAAGTCTCAGATGTAAGTCAGCAAAAATAGTGTTGTGTTGCAAATTATTTGCTGCATTTATAGAATGGGATCAACTGGAATCAGCCATTGTACTTCTGATTTTCAAAAGCTTATGAAAGTATTTTTAAAATGCGGTATTTATCGTTTTTAAATTTGTAACGTAGTACGTAACATGACGTATGAGTTGAGTCGGCAAAATTGCAGCGATAAGCCATACCGGCGTAGTTAAATTGGGAGAATAACCGTCTCTGGAGTAGAAAGACGTGATATTGGATATCACCACCGGCCAAAACCTTCTGGAATCTTGAGGGCGTGAGGTTTTAAAATACGTGTGATGACTCTTCCACACATCTTACGGAATTAAAAGCAATCCCTTCTTTTCCAATGCGCTGCTTCTCCGAGCATGATATCGGGAGACCCAAAAAAAAGGCGAATTTTGTGCTTCCACCTTTCTCAAAGGGAGGATGGTGTAACGCACTACATAACATGACGTACTACGGCAGTAACGTATGAGTCGAATTGGAAAATTTGCAGCAAACAGCCTTACCGACGTAGTTCAGTTCGGAAGTGTTGTAGTTTTAAAGCGGCCTCCGGATTAGGAAGACGTCAGTTCGAATTTCAGCACCGGCAAAAAATGTTTAATGATATAAATTGGTTTCAGAAATAATAACAATCCAAAAATGTGCAATATTTGCATAAAAGCATGTGCTGCGGCGGGTATGTCACGTGTTTAAACTAGTTCAAGTCGCACACTACAGTCAGTCGAAAGGATTATAAAGTAGTAGTCCTTGCTGTTTACAGCATTGCATGTTATCGTTCTGTCTGTGGTTGGGACGCCTAAAAGATGAACTGCCACAACCGGCTAATTAAGGAACTTTTGCTTTACGAGTTTCCACTCGGTCATAACGCTAATCAAGCAACACGAAACATATGTCGTGCGAAATGGGAAGCTTCCGTGGACCACAGCACAGCAACCAGATGGTTAAAAAAATTTCGCTCAAGGCACGGGAACCTCGACGGTCAGCCAAAGTAAGGTAGGCCGCGAAGAACCGTGCATTCGGATGCCGTGCGCCAGGCCGTAGGGTCAAATCCGACAACCAGCACTCGGAGATTATCAGGCGAGCTGGGCATGTCACAGATCACCGTGGTTCGTCACCTTCAGGACCTCGACAAGATTTACAGCAGCTGCCACATTGTCCCTCACGAACTGACGCCTGCTGAAGCAAATCGCCGAGTGGTAGTGTGCACGAAAATCCTAGAAAACGCACGCGATGTACGTTTCATCAAGAGAGTTGTTGCGTGTGATGAAAAGTGGATCTATTTCCGTAGTCGCAACACACAACGGCAGTGGTTGAGCCCGGGCCAGCTTCGCGAACCTATTGAAAAACATGGGCGTTTCGAGCACAAGGTGATGCTCTGCCTCTGGTGGAATTTCGAGGGGATAATCCATTACGAATTTGTTCCAGGCGGTCAAGCCATTAATGCCAACCTCTACTCTGAACAGCTGGAGTGGATGTATGCAGTTTTGGAGGAGAAGTACCTGGTATGGGTGAACAGAAAGCGCGCTCTCCTACAGCAGGACAAAGCTCGACCTCATACCGGGCGAACGACCTGGGCAAAACTCCAGGAACTTGAGGGCATCGACCTGATGCCACACCCAGCATATAGTCCGGACCTTGCCCCGTCGGATTATTACTTGTTCCGGTCCATGGCCCACTTCCTTCACGGGCGGCACTTTCAACCAGGAGGAGGTGGCAGCTGGGGTGAAGGATTTCTTCGCCTTGAAGGAAAAGAACTGGTACCACCGCGGAATCAGAAGAACAGACAGACAGATGGCGAAAGACGGTGCAACACGGTGGTCTATACTTTGAATGCTAGTCAGCTTTCGTCGTAAAGGTTCGTGTGAAGAAAATAAGCATTACAAAAAATATAAATAAGAATTTAAAAATATATATGTGTTTTGAAAACCGTAACGCTGGTGAGTCTTGACCTTGCTCATTTGTTTATGGTGTTAAAACATGTTCAATGTACATCACATTGTTTCCTATAAATGATGAAAGTGTATATCATTTAAGTTTACGATTTTTCTGAATGTAAAGCTGGGCTTCTTCTGAAGAACTACAGTAATTTATTTGAGGTGCATCTCAGGAATGCCACAATTTGCTCTGAATTGCATGCCGAACACCCATGGCTCTCTAGATGAACCCTGGACGCAGAGTTAATCTCATAAAAATGTAATATCGTGCAGTAAATTGTGTCCGGTATTAGAAGAACACGAAAGTAAATTTTCTGGAATATGATTACTGATGCATTGGCTAATATTAAAATTATCCGCGACAGACAGCTTTCTTCAGCGATTGATATTGTTTTTATTGAAGTCCAATAAATTTCCTGAAAACAAGAAAACCTGTCACCGGGCATTTTATATACACGGGACGTATCAGAATAATATGACCACCTATCTAATAATGGAAATATTCCCCTTGGCCCGGATGACAGTGGCGAGACATGGAAGCAATGAGGCCTTAATAGGTTGCCCGAGGCACACGTGCACATTCGGGCTGCATCAGCAGAGCACGGAGGTCCCAGATATGACGTTGAACCTGTCGATCCAAATAAGTGCTCTGTAGGATTGAGTTTGGGCGATTTCGCCGGCCAAGGGAGAACGGAGACATTGCTGTCGTATTCCTAGAACCAGTGACGCACCTACTTAGCGACATGGCTTGGAGCATTGTCCTGTTGGTAGACACCATCAACACCAGGGTAAACGTCCAACGTAAAGGGATGCATGTTGTCAGCAAGGATGGACAGCTAGCCATTGACATCCAGTGGTACCAGCGGCCCCAGGTCATACCAGATGGACATCCCCCAGATATGCATATTGCCACCGCAGGACTGTACGCGACCGACAAGCGTGTCCGTCTGTTGATTATCGTGTGTCTGACGCCTTATTCGCCACCCCCCGTCACTTCTGTGGAATAGAAACCTTGATTCGTCGGAGAAGGCAACCTTTTCCCACAGTTTTATTGTCCAATAGCGGAAGTCCCATGCGAACTGCAGGCGTCGTTGCCGATGGACTGGGGTTAACATGGGCGCCTTGACGCAGCGTCGAATCCGGAGACCCATGCGTAACAGGATTCGCTCTACGGTTATTGGAGACCCCAGCGTTCATTTGCGTCATCAATTGCTGCATTGTTGCGCGTCGATTGTCCTTTAATAGTAGGCGGAGGCGACGATCGCGTCTGGGGTCCATGGCCTTTGGGGATCCACAGTTATGACGTCGAGAGGTACTCGATGCGCCAGTGGTCCATTCTTGGTTCACCCTTACTGTAGCACCTCGCGAACAGCCCAGGAAGTCTGCTCTTTCAGAGACGCTCCCAATCTTGACGAGTTTAACGTCTGTCAAATCACTACCTCTTCCCATTGTGCTCACGTGACGCACTATGGCATGTGTCCTGGCCGGCCGATTATATCTTCTTGTGTTCAACCTTGTCACGTGCACTCTCTGACGCACCTGATCGGGTACTCTGGGATTCCGGGGGTGGTCATATTATTCAGATACGACTGTGTATCTTGTTTTTAAAATTGTGGAATCTTTGTTTCAGCAGATAGCTGATCTGGTTATAGGAAATTGTGAAAACGGTATACACGGCAAAGTTCGAAATATAGAAAGATTATGAGCACTTTATCATACCGAAGTCGACATTTGTAGATATGTTGCAGACGCATAACACATGCAAAACTCTGGCATACCGCAAAAGACGAGAAAGTAATGCATGCAAAAATGCACTGCTCTGCCATTTACATCCGGACACCTCTCTTTTGCTAATGAATTCGGTCCTACGCATACACTATATATCACAAAGCTAACTGTAAACATGCTCATAGGGGTATGATGAGACAGCGGCACGACTGTGAATGCCAGATGTCTCGATCGACAGAATTAACTGATTTTCAGCACAGGCCACAGAAGCAATCGCTCCGTACGTGACTTTCGGCGCATTGAAGATCTTATAACGAAGTAAATTTCTTCATCATCTTTGTCCACGCCGGACATCGAATCCGGGTCCCCCTTACTCCGGAGTAAGTCGCTCTCCCAACTGAGGTACGTGGACATATGCTCTCGCTGCTATCTGCCTTTATCTCATGTGCGTCCTGCGGAGCAGGCACGTCACATCTCGCCATGTAATATGAAATGCAGAAATGCACTTGCAATATGAACTGCAATAAGAAATGGTATTGACCAAATCAGGCGAATGATTCTTTGTTTTCGGAACGGAAACAGGGAAACTAATCCTTACAGCATTATATTAGGTGTGCAACTTAATTCTCGGCCCCTAACCGCAAGCGATCATAGAACGTCGGGAAATTGAAATAGCTGTGTGCGATAATGGCTGATTGCAGCGCCATCCCACAGCTTTCCTGGCAATCGTAACAGCTCATAGCTGTAGTGACAGAAGGGACGAAAGTTGACGGTGAAAGAAATGTTGTTCGAGAAGCAACATTTGAGGTACTGCCTCCTGTTCGCGTTTCAGCTTAAAAAAGTGCCGCGGTAGCCTAGAAAATGATCTGTGCTGCTTTGGATGAAGCTGCTGTGTCCTACAACAGTACATGTAAGAAGTGGTTCCAGCGGTTTAAGCGGGGAACTTTCGATTTCCGTGATGCAGAACATCCGGGACAGCAACAGAAAGTTGACGATGAGGAACTGGAACAACTGTTGGACGCGGATCCCTGTCGCACATAGTAAGAGCTCGCCCAGGAACTCGGAGTGACACGGCAAGTCATTGCAAAGCGCCTGCACAAGCTTGACGGATTCACAAGGAGGGCCGTTGGATGCCCCACCAACTCACATCTGCGAACAAGTCTAGGCGCTACGATGTTGCTTTGTCCTTGCTCTCCAGATTCAAGCAGAAGGATTTCCTCCACAAGATTTTAACCTGTGATGAGAAGTGGATCCTCTACGATAATCCTAAGCGGCGCAAATCGTGGGTTTATCCAGGTCAGCCTACCACTAGTACCGCCAAACCGAATATCCATGCCAGGAAGTTGTTGCTGTGCATACGATGCGATCAGCGCGGTGTCGTACACTATGAGTTGCTCAAACCTGGTGAAACGGTCAATGCTGAGCGTTATTAACAGCAACTCATTCGTGTGAGTGACGCAATGGAGGCGAAAAGGCCATACACCGGCAAGGGCGGAAGGTCGGTACAGTTGCTTCAGAATAACGCGCGTCCTCACACCGCGAAAACGATTTTAAACACGATCACCGACTTGGGATGGGATATTTTGTCCCACCCGGCGTATTCTCCAGACTTCTTCCCGTCGGATTATCACCTCTTTCGCTGCCTGCAACATCACCTGAGTGATACGCACTTCACTTCTGTCGAGGAGGTCCACACAAGTATTGATGACTTTATCAACTCGAAGCAGCCCTCTTTTTTCCGCAGTGGCATTCGGCAGCTCCCTGACCGATGGTTTAAATGTATCCAACACGACGGGGATTATTTCCATGATTAGGTACGTTTTCGATTTGCTATAATTTGTTGTCAACGTGTCGTGCCTGTGGCCGGGAATTAAGTTGCACACCTAATAGATGTTGAGCGAGTTTCAAGAACATAGTGAAGCTTACTTCGAAAGAACAATAGCGAAATGCATCTTCAAGTCATGGCGCCTCTGTGGTGTAGTGGACTAAGCGTCGGCTTCCGACAGTTCGTCCCTGTGAGGCCGGGTTCGAACCCTAGATGAGGCATAGGTGGTACTGTCGTTTGTTTTATGGCACTGTCTGTCTCCCCTCCCTAGGATAAAGCTCCTTAAATTACGGACGGGAAACTTCTTATGGCATATTGAGGTGCTTAAGATGGTCGTTAAGATCCCAAACAACAAAGCTCTAATACCATTGTGGAGATTAATTGTGTTTCAAAAACAATAAGAAATAAATTCTCAGTGCACATTGAATGTATTTTGAAGACGTAATGAAGCTAATTCAGAAGGAATAATGAGTTAACTCATTACGATTGTGTTGAGCGAGTTCCAAAACTATGAATTAATTTCGAAAGAATGATAAAGAAATATTTTGTAATGTTATTGTGAAAATGTAATGACCTTCAAATGTTAGCTTGTAATTTCCAAAGGACAATAATTAAATGCATTCGTAAGGCAGTGCGCAAAGTGTTTGCGCAGAACGAGAATAATTATGTTTACCTAAAAAAATGACATAAAGGAGTGCATCCCAATGTCATTATTCAAATTAAATGCATTTGGTTTTCTAATAAAGTTAATTTAATATGAACAATAAGTATATAAACATTTAAACACCTACAGTGGAAACGTGGCAGATATAAAATGGATTTACTTCAGCGTCGCAATGAAGTAATACCTTCATATATTGTGGCTCAGATATCTTTCGATTCAAGAACGTAGTGACATTAACATCAAAGTATACAACAGAAGAGAGCATTTTTTAATTATATAATGAGAATTGAAGTGTGTTTGATATGTGTGCTGAGGTTATCGATAAAAGAACAATGCAACGGAACTAGTGTATGGCGTTTTAATGGGGTTCGGTTGTATCTCCATTTACACAAGAGAGACTACATAAGATAATAATCACTTACAGTTCGTTCTTTATTGTCCTTACCCGAATCTAAGAGTTAAGCACAAACACATTTTAGTGAACACAAACAGATGAAGCCAGGGAATAATACGTAAGCACAGTAACAAAACACTTTGCTAAGAGAGATATCTATGTTGTGTTATCAAGCACCGGTAACTAGTCACTATGTCGCCAGCTATGTCACATATACCACCTGTCACCAGTAAACACAGAGCTGTCTCATTTTATATCGCTTGTTTGACTTTCAACCAGCTGCTGGTGTTTCTAAGTGCCACCTTATGACTCAGCAGTCTCAGAACAGGTTTCTAACTCTTTGTGATAGCGGACGCGTACTCGTGTCCCTGATGAGTCAAGGGTGGTATGTTTGTCTTACGGCAGGCATTGTGGCCCTCGCCCTTTGTTGGAACCAGACGCACCAAACTTGAGACAGACGCTGCTTATATCCCTTAGAGTTGCTCATGTTGGTCGTTAAACTCTGAAATATAAAAAAAAAAAGTGTTGCCAAAGGTACAAAAACTATCGATAGTTCAAATATAACTTTGAGGTAAAAAGAGGTAGCGAGAAGTTAAATAATTAAAACAAAAACGGACAATCAGTACTGAAAGTTAAATAAGAGTATACGCTACAAGTGGTACAATGGCGTTGCACAAGAAGGATGACGCAGTTTGTTAAATATCACCTAAACTCTGGGCAAAGCTAACCTGAATACACTGTTAACGCTATGAAACCGATTCACCGACTTGTCAGTATCTCTTGTTTATCTGTATTTCTCCGCGCACTAATGGGGTGCCAAGTGTCGCTGACCCTTCCCCCTAAGACCCTAAAGGTGATAGGAGGAAAGACAAAAAGAATCTTCCCGCTCATGCTTCCATCACGATGTCTTCCTCAACTGCCAACCACCAGGCAAACTCTTTCTTTTCAAAAACGCATCATCGATAAGATAAACACCTTCGTTAAACATATACTTTACTATTCCGTTTCATCAGTTATACGTAAACTTTCCATGTTCCCAAAGTGCTACAAAGATATTTTGTTAGTTACATATTAAACGTGTATGTAGTACGATTTTTTTTTAGAAGTACATGTTTCCTGATGTACTGATAAACACCAAGTCCGAGACAGAACGAGTATATTGAGACAACAACCAAAGTTAATAGACTACTACACTATCTACCAACAAGTAACTGGACACATGTGATAGCAAAGGAAAACGGAGTTTATTCACCTTCAATAGTTGGTGGAGCCTCCACGAGCGGCGATTACAGCTGCGACCCTCCGGGGCATACTCTCAACCAGGCGTTGTACGACGGCTAGCGGTATTTTCTTCCACTCGGCTTGGAAAAGACAGGTCAGTTCCTTCACCGATTTCGGACGGTGGGGCACCGCTTAAGTCGACGCTCCAACTCGTCCCAGAGGTGTTCGATAGGGTTAAGGTCCGGGCTCTGCGCAGGCCAGTCCATTCGATTAACCCCATTGTCACCATACCAAGCCATGGTGGACCTCGCAACATGACAGGTGGCATTGTCATCCTGAAAGTAACATAGGTCTATCCCGTAAAACTGCCACAACGTAGGAAGCGCATGGTCATCCAAAATGGTGCAGTAGGTCTCGGCGTTGAGTCTACCAGGAATTGCGACCAAGGGTCCCGTGCCATACCACCGGAAACACCCCCATAGCATAATTCCACCGCCGCCGAACTTCACAGTTGGCACAATAGATTCCGGCAGGAGGCGTTCTCCAGTCAGACGCCAAACCCAGACACTGCCATCCGAACGGTAGAGGGTGAACTCTTGATTCGTCGCTCCAGAGAACCTGTTTTCACTGTTCAACGGTCCGCTGTCGACGTTCTTTGCACCACGTTAGCCAAGCAGCGCTATTGGACTTGGTGATCAAAAGCTTGTGGGCGGCAGCACGTCAATGATAACCGAGCAGATGGGCTTTCTTACGGATGGTATTCATTGAAAGAACACTCCCGGATGCCTGTTGAAACTCCTCGCGGATGTGGTCCATCGATTTGGTGCGGTTCTTCCGAATTTTTCTGGCCAGCACCCGTCGGTCTCTAACTCCCAGTTTTGTGGGTCTGCCGGATCGGGGCACATTCCGACTGTCACCTCTCATCTTCCACTTGCCAATCACGTAGACCACTGTCAATTTTGGGTACTTCAACTCGCTGGATATGTCACGTATGGATCGCCCATTTCTGTGATACCCGACGATTACACCTTTCTCGAAATCAGAGAGCTACGAACTGCGTGGCATCTTGAATGCGACTGGTTGCGTTGTTGTTTCCCACACTATATTTAACGGCTGCGGCCGTGACGTGTATCAGGACCGCAGATGTCGTCGATTGTAGGGGTGTTCAATTACATGTTGGTAGATAGTGTAGGTTTGCTCATACGGGAGTACCGGATGAGGTTTCCTGCAAAGCATTCTCTCTGACGTCATCTGCTTTACAAGCAGCGAACACGAGAGTTGTCTGCTTTCTATTGACATACAGGCAGTTTGTTGGTTGAAGCAATGCGTTCGGGTAATCACTTCGTATATTTAGTTCTGTAATAAATGAATTTCTTATTATTTGTCTCCGAATTTGATTATCACTAAGTATCAACATGCTCTCAGAGAAAAATCTAAAGATTTCTTATTCAAAATTCTGTAAATAAACAAATGTTCTGGCGTTTCTCAGTTGGGTTGACACAGGGACCCGGTATCATTTGGTCCTTCGTCTTTCGTTATTGGCTGCGTATTTTTTAAATATATTTGTATGTGATTTTAAATATATATTTTATGAATCATTGGAAATACTTTAATATGGCGGAGATATTTTTAACACTTACCGATATTTACAGAGATGTTTTCTCTGGTGTAGTTTCATTTGCATTTTTAATATTTTCCCCCACCCATGTAAAGAAATCCTTGGGGCGCCATTGAACAAATGTGAGAAATAACGAATTTGAAAAAAAAAAAAAATCCTTTCTTCATCTAGTTATCTTCAGAAGCTTGAGTTTTCTAATTTTTTTTCTTTCTCTTTTAGCTGCGAATTGATGTGCCTCATTTGAATCATAGTACGTGTTTTCATGAAAAGTTTAATGCCTTGGCTGAATTTTACATGAATTTTTTCCATTATCTCTAAAACGTTTGTCGTAACATTTTTCACTTTTCTTTAATTTCATGTTCCCCATGGATTCGGAGGAACATCCCCTCAACGCTTTTTCTGTGGCAACTCCACCAGTTCACTTTTACATATCGCTTTTTATAGTCTCCTTCAGCAAAATGTTTGGACCAAATAGTAGCCTTTTGGACAGTTGCGTACCGGAAAATCTCGGAACCCCCTCGCAAAAAATTCTTTTAAACCCTTTTGCGAAAATCTATTAGAACTCAATTAGTTATTTTCTTAATTGCATGTTTTTAATTAAGTTACAGGTATTTTAATAATTAAATTTTTTGGAATGTACAGGTATTTTGCGTTTTACTGCGTGTAACACAGATCTGCACGTAGTAATTTAAATAATTGTCCTAGTTTTATATCAGTAGTAAATACTACAAAACAGTTAAGCAAAAGTTGAACATGTCATGCAAATTTTATTCTTTTAGACAACTAAGGCCATCCTCTTTGAAACGCCTCGCTATCAGGACTACAGAACACGTAACTTCTGTGAGAGTGTCTAATGAAATTTTCCGATTTATACGAAAATACAAAACATAAGTAAGAAAATAAATAAGTAATAATTAAAAATCATGGCACCAAAAAAAAAAAAAAAAAGCAAAACTACGTAAATTATTTATTTTTGAATATAAAAAACACAACATAATGTCACAATGTTTTGTACTTAGTAATAAATTTTCTCTTGACTCTGTTATAAAAAAAACGACACAGGTTCACCGAAAAGAGCAACTTTAAATTCATTATATTCTGAAGGAGGCGTGCAAAAAACTGTAATTCATAACATCTTATTCTCATTCATAAAACGTTTTCATTCATTGAACTGATATTTCCTTCACGTTCCCTTGTTAATATACATTCATTGGAACTTTTGTTATGTATATGAAAGGTCTTCTGAAGTAACTGCTTTTCCGTCATCCACTTTTTATAAATTTAAATCTCGGAAAAAAAAAAAATCAAAAACTACTTTTCTTTTTAATGCTCCTTTTAAAGCTGTCGCAGAAAATTCCTGACTATTTCTTTATTCATGTGAAGTTTCCGCAAAAAAGTATAATCTTTAAAATGTTTTTGCTGAAGCCGTGAACCCCCCTTATTCCATCCCCATCTATACACCCCTGATTCTGGATAAAGAAAAAAGTATCACCTCGTTTACAGAGTAATTTTCATAACCTGTAGAGCTCAGTCACTTTCGAAAATCTGTGGTATGTAATTGGGGATCCTTTGTTATTTCTGTAGTTATTCTTGCAGTCTGCAACAGTGCAGGAACTCGAAGGCATCTCGTAAGAATAAACTATTTGCAAACAAACTTAGCTATTCCAGTTGCACTAAAATCATTCTAAAAGCAGAAAAAAAAACAGCTCTTGAACAAGAGTCAAATGACATTTGCGACTGCTTTGACGTTCGGTGCACTAAGCTAGTCACTATCGTATGACAGGTGACGTCATCAGACCACCTCCTCCGCACTCCCGCGAAGGGGAAGCACAACCTTTTCTTTTCATATGTAGAGGATTTTAGGAAGGGCGTGTCTGACCCCAGGTCTTAAACAACCCTTAGAAATGGGAAGCTAGGATATTTGGGCTAGAGTGCCCGAAAGGAAAGTGACACGGAAGCGAAGCAGAAAGGGGGAGGAAGACGCCCTTATTTATTACCGGGAGGCCAGTACCCGTGATCCGACGGCTTAACGTGCCCATCCGACTCACGGCGGATATTTAGTGGATCGAGCGTTCGTACCTGCCTGGGATCGAACCTGAGGTCCCTTCCGCGGCAGTCACGAACGTTGCCCACTAGGCCATCCACGGCCCAACGGGCACAACCTTGTTTATTAAAGAACCTTGACAGCAACCAGGAAGAAAATGGTAATCTTAGTGACGGCGGCAACCCATTATCTCCCCCTTTACCCTTGAGCTCAATTCTCACCTACCGCGCGCTCAGTAAATATCCTCCGTGTATACGGTACAGCCTGTCTGAAGAAAGGCAAAAGTGACAATGACGTCACGAAAATACGAATATTTGTATTTTTTAGAAACGCGACCGAAACTGGGATCTTGATTTTTTTTATTTTAACGTACGTACGTAAAACATTTACAACATTGATATATACATGAGCAAAATTTTTAGGTCTTAATTAAAGTTCGAATACGAGCTTTTCAACTGGAACTATATTATGCAGTGGACGTACACACACTCCGTTAATATTTTGTGATCATGCAGTCATAAATGAAACATAAAGATTCTATAATTTTGTTTTTCAAAGATGAGTGGAATTATATTGAACGGAACGCTAATACGAAGTATGGTTAAGGAGTTTGGTTTCGTAATGAAAAACTGATAAATGCTTTTCGTTGAAATTGTGATTGATTCGATTGGTGTAAAAACTTTCCTTCTACACTATTTTATGCTGATTTTAGTGAATCAAACAACATAAAAATTAACGACTCCGAAATATAGGGAACGATCCTCATAAAGGTACACCTCTGCTCTATCATCTAAAGAGAAAAGTACAATTTTCCTTACTAGGAAGGTTACTGTATCCCAGCGCTTCTTATACAGGTGCTACGCACAGTCAAAGAATAGATAAGATAGATCATATGTAGAGGATTTTAGGAAAGGGGGTGTCTGACCCCAGGTCTTAAACAACCCTTAGAAATAAGAAGCTAGGAGATTTGGGCTAGATTGCACGATAGGAAAGTGACACGGAAGCGAGGTAGAAAGGGGGAGGAAGACACACTTATCGGGAGGCCAGTACCCGGGGTCCGACGGCTTAACGGGCCCATCCGACGCACGGCGGGTATTCAGTGGTTCGAGCGTTCGTACCTACCCAGGATCGAACCTGAGGTTATCTCCATGGCAGTCACGAACGCTGACCACTATAGGCCACCCGGGGCCACAGTCAAAGAATATCTAACTGAGAAGAAGTTAAGGCGCGAGACGTAACTAGCGCAGCCATATCTTAAGATGGAAGATTCAGTACACAGAAATCAACATACAGATTGATGCCGGAGCAGACTGCGCATGCTTTTTTCTGTTTACTTCAATTCTGGTAAAGAACAGTCAGCCGAGCTACTCACAGCACGTGATTGTTACCTTCTCGGTAGCATAATCACTTCGCAAATCGGATATGTTAGTTTTGTTACGCCAATCGAGTTAGTTAAGGCTTTCTTTGTCGTCCGATGACGCAGTGATCTGAGCGGTCCTCTGATCATTCGTCCGGAAAGGGTCCGGGTTCAGACCCAGTGAGGCACGGATGTTGTGTCTGTCTTACGACACTGGCTCTCTCCCTTCCCTGGAACCAGTGACCCTAAATTAGGGATGGGCGACTGCTTATAGCCCATTGAGTTGCTCACGGTCGTCGTTAAACCTCCAAAAAAAAAAAAAAAAAAAAAGGCTTTTGTTTGTTTTTCAGTTTTTCAGAAACAATTTCAGTAATGCCAAATACTAAGGATTGTCTGCATTTTGTACGGATCCTTAGGCCTAACTATAATATTTGCTGAAATTTAATTTAAATAGTAATACCAATGTTATTGCATATTTTTCTCATCAAAATAAAGGATGGGCGGGATATCAGAAAACAGTAACAACAAAAAGAAATAAATAAAAAATAAACCCTGCTCTAAGCAAACGGTCATCAAACGAAGTAAACCATCGTGGACCAAAGAAAAGCTTCACTGCCGTAGTCCTAACGTCTTTTGCTTCTGAATGTTTGCATTCCGGCACAGCACTTAATCTCTTAGGTTGTGGTGGCGCTGTTGTCGTGTGTTTTACGTTATCCCTACGAGAGTTGGCGTTCTTCACGCGAAACTTTATATTCTTTGGCACAGTACTGCGAAAATGAGGTATTAGTATTTTTGTACCTGCACTTCGAAGAATACCAAATTGCAAATTAGCTTTGAAATTTATATGAGGTTAAGCATTACCTCGACACTGTGTTATGAGAAACTATTGTGACCGTACTAAATAATACCCTGTACCCCATCCGGAAATTTCCAAACAAAATCTATTAGGATGGTGTTAATAAATTAAGAATTCGGAAAACCAAAAGCGCGGTCAAATTTAAGTATATCGTTTATATCCTTTTGAGAACTTAAAAACGGTGTCGTGAGTAAAAATCACGAGTTTACAACAGAAGAAAAGAGATGATTGCAAATTTTTATATTTTATTGACGAAAAGTTCCGCAATAATAAGGCACTTACTTACGTGGTAATTGTGCAGTTACAATTCCAAGAATACAGCATCAGTTTTTACGCAGATGGCAGTTTAACATTTTATTGGTTTTATCAGAGGTAGCTGTTGTTTGAAGGTAGCTTATACAAAGACTTGCATTTTAAGGAAATATCTCAAGCATCTTTTATCTCTAAAGCTCCTGCATTGTGTTTAATTTCCTTTGTGTCGTACGGGTACGACGGTGATGTCTGGTTATTGGTTTTGCTGAGAACAGCTGGTCCTTCGACGATAAAATTCTGGTATCGTAACTGATGGTGCCATTAACACCGACAAACATGACTGTGTTCCTAGCACGTCAAATAGCTGCGATAAAAGGTGACGCTGTTATGGCATCGTTTTGTCCTCTCCACTTCCAGGATATGAACACCGTACCTCGACTTATTAATGTAGAATTGGAGAGCTGTTTGGCGTGTATATGACGGGAAATTTTCCCAACTTTTCCGCTTTCCTTGTGCACAGTTTTTCATCTAGGTGCGTTCCGCATTTTGTTCACGATGTGTTTACTTATCGTGCAAGAAATGGATTAAAAGTCATTCGATTTGGGTAGACACTAAACCTGAGCGAAATGTTCAATAAAGTTTATCAACTATGTATCTTGTGTCAATAGCTTAGCGAAGGTGACTGGCACCCAAGGGAAAGATGTAACTTGGGCCTCTTCGAAAGCAGCAATACAAACGACTGAGAAAATGGTTTCGGGAAGTGACATGAGTATCGGTAAACACTTAACCAGGAAATGCCTGCTCTTTTAATGCATTGTGAGAGTCTATTAAAAACAAATAAAATCTCATATAATAATAACAAAAACATTAATTTTAACCTATACATATCGGCCATTCAATTAGAAACGTTTATTCACTACGACCATCCGCCAACGGTAACCGATAACTCGTGCACAGTTGGCTAATTTTGCCCGAAACTATTGCAAAATCTAAGCTCATTTAGGCATCTATTATAACAAATTCTAAAAAACGAACTCATAAAATTTATTACTTCCAGAACAAAAGTATGAAACATTCTAAAAAAGAAATGCCTAAAATTTATCATGAACTACTTTCCTTCACGTTGGTTGTGATCAGGTTGCATGTAAACAAAGCGGAAAGACACACTCAGATCTTGAACAACGTTTTTCATTTTGTATCGCGAAAGACACACACTCACGCACATACACAAACTTCCTTTTATTATTAAAGATTAAGCAAGTGTTAAGCAAACAGACGTAGTCTTTCCATTTCTTGGTTTTTTCAATTCAAACGACTTTTTTAATTAATGTTAGTGTGCCGACTTTCGTGAAACGGTTCAAGTAAAAGGCCACACATTTCTAATTGAAATTCCTCAATGACACGGAGTTTCGGGAATCGAAAGGCGTCAAAACCTGCCCATGAACCATGTCCAATGGCATGCCAAAAATCACGGTGATCGAATGTGCCATCTCATAGCTATGCCCAAACAACTAATTGTCCCGAGTCTGTTATAAAGAGCGGAGTTTTTCAATTATTATTAAAATTGGCTAGTTTTTTAATGATCATTATTTTTATACAACACGACCAATCACCATGATACCAACTCCATGTCACTCTCCACGTCCTCCTCTTTCTCTGTAGCAAGTGTCACCGCGATTGGCTGAAGATCTTTGGAGGAGATAGGTAACAAACGACCCCTTTTCAAAACCCGGGAAAACCACTAAAAATGCAAGATTTTGTGCGATTATTCTTCAATGATACAGAATTTCGGGAATCAGAATGCGTCAAAACCTGACCACGGACGATGTCCAATCGCATGCCAAAAATCACGGTGATCGGATGTGTCATCTCGTACCTATGCCCGAACAACTATTTTTCTCGAGTCTTGAAAAGAGAGCTCCACTCGGCCTTCGGCCTCGCTTCGCTCAAATACGATTTTGACCTCCTTTAGCCCGAATAACAGAGCGTGTGTGGTTTGGCATAGATTCCACAAAGTGTTGGAGTGCATCTTAGTCTACATGAAAGCTCAAATACGGGTTTGACCGTTAGCCCGAATTACAGCGTGCATGCATGTTTGGCATAGATTCCACAAAGTGCTGGAGTGCATCTTAGCCAATAGCATACCAGGCGTAATGAATATCGCTCAAATACGTGTTTCACCTCTTTAGCCCGAATTACAGCGTGTATGCCGTTTGGCATAGATTCCACAAAGTGTTGGAGTGCATCTTAGCCAACAGCATACCAGGCGTAATGAATATCGCTCAAATACGTGTTTCACCTCTTTAGCCCGAATTACAGCGTGTATGCCGTTTGGCATAGATTCCACAAAGTGTTGGAGTGCATCTTAGCCTACAGCATACCAGGAGTAATGAATATCGCTCAAATACGGGTTTGACCTCCATTAGGTTTGGCATAGATTCCACAAAGTGTTGGAGTACCTACAGCATACCAGGCGTAATGAATATCGCTCAAATACGGGTTTGACCATCTTTAGCCCGAATTACAGCGTGTGTGGGCTTTGGCATAGATTCCACAAAGTGTTGGAGTGCATCTTAGCCAACAGCATACCAGGAGTAATGAATATCGCTCAAATACGGGTTTGACCTCCTTTAGCCCGAAATACAGCGTGTATGCGGTTTAGCACAGATTCCACAAAGTGTTCAAAGTGTTGGAGTGCATTTTAGCCTACAGCACACCAGTCGTTCGCCAGACAGTTCTTTCACCGGCTCAGATTTGACGGAACAGAACTTTGCTTTCGGATCTGTTTTTCTAACAGGTCCTATACATTCTCCATGGGGTTCAGATCCGAGTTTATGGTGGAAGTCATTGTCATGGCCACTAGCCGCTGCTGAATACATCGCGAGTGATGGGCTGTAGCACTGTCGTCCTTGAAGCTGTATAAATAGTCAACATTGCAAGGTGGACTTGATCGGCAACAATGTTCAGATAATCCTTGGAGGTTAGCCGAGGTTCCAGTGACATCAGGGGACTTATTCCTTATAAACAGAAATTATCCCACATCCTGCCACCATCTCCAGTAGTGTTTGCAAGGCAAACTGGGTTTATTGCTTACAACTCTCTGCCCAGCGTCGCGCGTCGGTACAAAACAAGATGTACTGAGTGACTCGTCGGACCAAACGACTTTCTCGAGACTTCTGGTGTTCAGTTACGTTGTTCCACTGAGAAAAATAAGTGGTGTAAATTCACGGAAAATTTCTGAAAGTAACGCGCAGCAAATTTGCTGGTAGGTATCCGTCTTTTTCAGAAATTTCCATTTTTAAATATGCCCGTTTATTTTAATTTCGTGTTTTCACAGATTTTCCGTAGACAGAAATTCCGTTTATTTCAGAAAAGTCCACTTGAGGTTTTTCCGTATTTAAATTGAAATTCCGCAAAATCGACGACCCTGTACAGCACTTACCCCAGATATAATCCTTCCGCTGAGGGCAGGATCGAACCCCTTCATTAGAGCTGGCTCAACAGACAACTCGCGTGTTTAACAACACGGCCACAAATGCTCGGCCACCCGTCTCACGTACATCCTAAAACGAATTCCGCGATGATGAAATTTTGTTTTTTGTCATTAATGTGAGTGATTTAGTCATTTTATTTTCTGTTGGAGCTTATTATTTTTCTGAATAGGTTTGCATTTTTTTTCCTTAGGGGTGCTGAACAAATTAAGCATTTTTCATCGTGATTTTTCGAAGCAACAATATGATTTGTAACTTGATTTTTTTTAAATGACAGTGACTTTCATGTTTTAGCTATCTTTAAGAAAGGTTAAATGTCCTTTTCATAGTAGTTTCACACACACAAAAAAAAAAAAAACTTAATATACAATTTACTCTTGATAGCTATAATAGCTTTTTTCTTAAGTTCTCCAAAGATTGGTACACAGATATCGTATAATCATCTGTACAATAAGTACCCAGTTTCTTACAGTAACACAATTTATAATAAGTAGCTGGTGCACCAAATAGGGGAAAAGAGTAGAAATATTCTGTTTCACAATAAAGAAAATCCATGCGTTATGCTATCCACAATATCCGATCTCGCAACGCTTCAAAATTCGACCGACGACTGAAATTTAAAAGTTTATCAAACCTCAGGTATTCTCACCAATCGCTCCTATTACCGGTGATTTCTCGTCATGCGGATATGGAAAATGTGAGAACGGAGATTTTCCGTTAATTTACGAAAGGAACTGCGGAAATGTTTCTAAAAATTCAGAATTTTCCGTTAACACATCTCCAAAACGGTAATGTACCGTCAGTATAAGAAAGAAAATGTGGAAAGGTTTCTGAAAATTCAGAATTCTTCCGTGGTGCGAAAAATCCGTTAAATTCAGGTTTCTTTCAGTCATTTCATGGAGCAGGTTGCTTCAGAAAAATGCTTCTTTAATTCGCGAAGGAAATGACGGAAGCTTGCCCTTGAATTTCAGAATTTTTTTCACAGTGTGGACGAAGATTCCGGTTCATCGCAGAAAGGCTTGGTTTCCGTACAGGCATGCGACTCCCAGTACCGATCCTCTTCAATTTTCTCAGCATAGTTCGCTGAGAGATGGGACTGGAACAGTCTTCATTGAATCCTTCGGTCAACTGTTGCCGCAGGAAAGTCCTGTTTCTCCGTGCAAGCTTTCTCAGACGACGGCTATCTCGTTCCTGACAGATTGTCATCTTGCTACTGCTACGCCTCGTAGAAAAGCAAGGTGGGCTATTTTTGCACAGATTGAAGACTTGAGATATCTCATCAGTCAGTTCTTAAAATCGTCGCACCAGCCAGACAGGCACCCACAATAAGCTCTTTCTCAAACTCCGAAAGATCCTGTGTTTTTTCCATTGTGATCAACACTACTGACGGGCAGCAGTCTTAAATAGTTGTCTAGATCACGTGGTGTTTCCCGTGACCATTAATTTTGCATATACGCATGCTACGTAAGGGACGTTTACGTACATCTGCATAAAGGTTCCTACAACTATAGGACAAGCCGCCAACGGTAACCGATAGCACGGGTACAGTTGGCAAGTTTTGAGCTAAGCTATTGCAAAATCTAAGCTCATTAAGGCGTCTATTATAACAAATTCTAAAAAACGAACGCGCAAAATTTACGGTTTCCAGAACAAAAGTACGAAACTTTCTAAAAAAGAAATGCCTAACATTTATCATAAACTAATTTCCTTCACGCCTTCACGTTGGTTGTGATCAGGTTGCATGTAAACAAAGCGGAAAGACACTCTCATATTGGGAACCACGTTTTTCATTTTGTATCGCGAAAGGCAGACATATACACAAACTTCCTTTTATTATTATACATTAAGCAAGTGTTGAGCTAACAGACGGAGTCTTTCCATTTTTTCGTTTTTCAATTCAAACGATTTTTTAAAATTAATGTTAGTGAGCCGACTCTCGCGAAACGGTTCAAGTAAAAGGTAATCTATTTTTAATTGAAATTCTTCAATGACACAACATTTTGGGAATCGGAAGGCGTCAAAACTTCATCATGGACGACGTCCAATCGCATGCCAAAAATCAAGGTGATCAGATGTGTCATGTCGTAGCTATGGCCGAACAACTAATTGTCCCGAGTCTCGTATAGAGAGCGGATGTTTTCAATTATCGTTCAGCTTTTAATGGTCATTATATAACGAAGTAAATTTCTCCGTCATTTTTATCCGCGCCAGGATTCGAACCCGGGTCCACTCATTCCGGAATAAGTTGCTCTACCAATTAAGCTACGCGGACATGTATTCTGATTCCTATCTGCCTTTATGTCGTGTGCGTCCTTCTGGCAGGTACGTTACATCATCTCCCCCTTATTTTTCTTTTCTTTCGAAGTGCTGCTCACATTTTTCCTATCTCGCGGTGTGGAAATAACATCACACCAATGCAAGATTTTGAACGGTCGGGTCATCCGGATAGTTCGGGCGCCATTATAACGAAGTAAATTTCTCCGTCATTTTTATCCGCGCCAGGATTCGAACCCGGGTCCACTCATTCCGGAATAAGTTGCTCTACCAATTAAGCTACGCGGACATGTATTCTGATTCCTATCTGCCTTTATGTCGTGTGCGTCCTTCTGGCAGGTACGTCACATCTCCTGGTACGTTACAATTATTTTTATACGACACGACGAATCACAATGTTACCAACACCATGTCACTCACCCTGTCCTTCCCTTTCTCCGTGGCAAGTGTCACCGCGATCAACCGAAAATCTTCGATGGAGATAGGTAACAAATGACCCCTTCTCAAAACCCGGAAAACCCTACTGAAAATGCAAGTTTTTGGACGATTATTCTTCAATGACACGGAATTTCGGGAATCGGAAGGCGTCAAAACTTGACCATGGACGATGTCCAATCGCATGCCAAAAATCACGGTGATCGGATGTGTCATCTCGTACCTATGCCCGAACAACTATTAGTCTCAAGCCTCGTAAGGAGAGTTAGTGTTCTTTTAATATAGGTTTTAATTCAAGTTGAAGCTCAATACAATATTTCGTGTGTTTAGTTGCAACATTCCCATAACGAACATTTTACCTGTGCTATTACTGCTAACTTTACCTCTTGTAATTAGTACATACCTACATTGCAATAAAGGTACTTTATGCTTTCTCAGCTTACTCTCAGTGCACCAGTTTATAAGTTTTACACACTGCAATATTAATGATTTTTTATTCTAGTTCACAATTGTGCCCAAAAATTGCGCTACAATCTTACTTTTTGTTGAAATTTTAGCTTCATGGGGCACCTGAAGATGAATGCCGAGAATTCTAAATTTTTTTATGTATCAATTATGAATCATTATTTGCGCTTTCCAACCCAGCCTAGTTAATATTTTTTTAAGTAATGTAAATAAAAATTTCTTATAAATGATGCGAAAACGACATTTTTTGCTAATTTTACCCCCAGTGGGGCACCTGAAGATGGAGTGCTAAAGGCTTCAAATGTTGGCCTGATACACATGTTGAGTGCTTTCAAATTTCCCAACAGCAGCTGATATGAATTTCCAAAAAAAAAAAAAAAAAATATTTTTTCATTCCACCCTGCTGGGTAGTGCAATAGTCTGATAGGGTGATGGTACTCGGTCGTTCCTTTCCCAGGATCCAGTGTCCCCAAATTATTAATGTTCGACTGCCCATAGCTTTTAGCGTTTTATATAATAGAAATTAAGCTCTGAGGAAAAAAAATATAGAAAAGAAAAGAAAGAGGTGAACATTTATTTGAGAGGAAATTTTCTGCATGTGAAAACTTTATGCTTCCGTACTACAAAATTACTTACAGCAAACGAGCCCTTTTCTGCGGGTCGTAGGATTCGAACCCACGTCAGTTGGATATTTTCCCAACAGAACTACGTTAGCAATGCTTATCGCTGCAACATGCCATTTTGACTCATATGTTACCTCAGTAGTGTGTCGCATATATTCCTCCGTTGACAAACGCGTGGACCAGAAATCACAGGTTTCGGTTCCGTCGGAAAATATATTTTTTTTTTATTTGTATTAATTCGAGACAATGTATGGAGGAGTCATCATACAATTCTTTTCGATCCTCTCAGTCAGGGGATTTATTTTACGTTCGGACACCGATACAGAAAAGAAACCCTTTTCTTCCTGAGGTAAGATTCGAACTCACGTTTTCCTCCTCCGGAGTCGCATGTTATCCCAACCGAACTAAGCAACTTGCCGTTTTGGGCTGCTCGCAAACGAGGCTTATTGCTGCAACTTGCCCTTTTTGGCTCATGCATCACCTCAGTGGTACGTTATATACTCGTACTTCAAGTACCTCATTTCTAACTTTAGTAAGCCTGACCGGTGGTGGCGCAGTGATCTAAAGCGATGGCCTCTGATCATTCGTCCGAAAGGGGTCCGGGTTCGAATCACGGTGAGGCATGGATGTTGTGTTTGTCTTACGGCACTGGCTCTCTTTCTTCTCTGGAACCAGTAACCCTAAATTAGGGACGGGAAGTTGCTCATGTTGGTCGTCAAACCTCCATTAAAAAAAAAAAGAAAAACATACAGCAAAAACATCATTCAAAGATTTTTGACGCCCCCCGCCCCGTTGACTGGCACCCGGGGGCAACTGCCCCTCCTCTTCACTTGTAAGTACAAAAAAATCCCCCCCAACTGTTTGTGAACCTCCATCTTCGTATTGCGTAACGTTTTGCTGTTATTAGTGCATTCAATCAATCTCGTTATCATTCTCTCTCTCCGTTCTTATCACTGTCTTTCACATACGTCATTCAAACTAAAATTTAGATAAGAGAACAGAAACCGAAAAGGAAAGTTAAATTAGAGTATACGGCAATCAGCCAAAACATTAAAACCACCTACCTGATACGATGTAGGGCCCCCTCTCGCCGCTAAAAGACCTCTCACTCGATGAAGCATAAATTCAACGAGACGTTGGCAGGTGTCTTTTGATATTTGGTACCATGACAGCAACAGGAGATCCTGAAGTTTCCGTAAATTACGTGGTTGGAGTGATACTGTTCGTATCAGTTTCTCCAACTCAAACCACAAATGCTCGATAAGATTGATATCCGGCGAATTTGAGGGCCATGGCAATAAAATGGAATTCCTCTTCGTGTTCTTGGAACCATTCCTGAACCTTCTTCGCAGTTTGGTATCAGGCATTGTCTTGTTGGAAGACGCCATCTCCGCCAGGATCTATATAGAAGTTTCTACTTGGTCAGCCACGATGTTCAGGTACGTGACAGTAGTCAGAGTACGCTCTACAGGGATAATTGGTCCAAGTGTTCCCCAAGAAAATATTGCCCAATATCCTTCCCGTAGTGCATCCAGGATCAGCCGCCTGGATCCGTCCCATAGTGCATCAAGGATCAGCCGCCTGGATCCGTCCCATAGTGCATCCAGGTGAGAAGGCTTTCTTGGGTAAACACCGCACACGAGCTCGTCAGTGGACATGCTATAGCAGGAAACGGGATTCGTCTGACCATGAGACCCTCTTCCAGTCTTCTATGATCCAATGTCGATGATTAGGTGCCCACTGCAAGCGTTGGCGACGGTGAACTGCAGTGAGCATAAGCGCACAAATAGGTCTGCGGCTGCGGAGACCCGTATCCAAGAGCATACGATGAACTGTGTGTTCGGACACATTGGGATTTTCACCATATTTAGAATTATGGGTAATGTCAGCCACAGTAGCTCTCCTGTTGCTGACGACATGACGAGATAGCCTGCACTGACCTCTGGCATCAGTGGGGCGTGGCTTGCCCACGCCTTATCGAACGCTCGAAGTGTCACCTCTTTCGGACCATCTTTGATAAGTACTAACTACTGCATAGCGTGAGCAGCCTACCAGTGTCACTGTTTCGGAAATGCTCTTCCCAAGGCGTCTTGCCATTACGATTTGGCCTTTGTCGAAATCAGATAAACCATTCGCTTTTCCACGTTGAGACAAACCGAAATACTGACCGAAACAGCTCCAAGCCACACTATGATGATAACGTCACCGGACACCTAGAATAGAAACGCAACATAGCATTTATTGACATACGTTAGTACGATGTTGGTCCACCTTTGGCTTTAATGCTTGCACTGACCCTTCGAGACATGCTTTTGACAAGGTTTCGGAACACAGCGATAGGTATGCGCTTCCATTCAGTACATAATGCTGCCGCTAACTGTTGCTTAGGAGTAGGCTTTGGTTTCAAACTTCTCATGCCCTGCTCTAATCCATCCAATAGGTGCTCTATGATATTAAGACCAGGGCTCTCTGCTGAACAGTCCACACACGATACGGGATTACCCATCGTAACAGTCTTTTGCTTTATGGCTCGGCGCATTATCCTGCTGGTACCAACAAGGCTTGGTTCCATAGTATTGCCTCAAAGTTGGTAGGGCATAATTGTCCAGAATATCGAGGTAGACGGGCAGAATAACAAGTTTGTCCACGATAACCAGTGGACTCGGACCATGCTACGAGAACCCCCCCCCCACCACCACCACCACACACACACATACACACGAGAACACTGCCAGCTCCAAACTGGACCGTAGGAACAGTACACTGAGGTAAATAGCGTTCCCCCGGCTGCCGCCATACCCACACACGGCCATCAGACTGATGGATCGTGTGTCTGGATTCATCAGTCCATAGGACCCGTTTCCATTGATCTACGGTCCACGATAAATATTCTTTACACCATGCTAAACGACGAGTAGCATTTCGATTGGAAATGAAATTCTTATGAGCAGCTGCACGACCTCGGTAACCCATGGAATTGAGTTCTCTGCGAATGGTACCTGTACATGTCGAGGTTCCAGCACATTTACTCACCTGTACACTGAGGTCTTGTGCAGTACTCCGTCGATTAGCTGTAACGACTCTCCTGAGGCTTCGACGTCCCCTATCCCTGATTTTCTTTGGTCTACCGGTACGTCTTGCTGCTTAAGGCACGTCATGGGTCTTCCACTTATTCAGTACATCCAAAACAGTTGACTTGAGTATGCTTAAACGCCTCTCGGTTTCTCTTATGGACAACCCATTAATATAACACCTAAAAGACTTTCCTTTCCCAAAGTCAGTTCTCTCCCGCCGGGATATTTTCGCTCAACCTCACAGTGCCATATGATCGCGGTCAGCTGCAGGCTTGTTTTTATACCGTTAGCAGCTGTACCGCGCATCTTAAAGACGCAGCGTATCCGTTCATTTGCTTTTGAAGTGGTGTCCGGTGACTTTTGTCAATATAGAGTATGTCATTCGCGACCTTGGTACATAACGCTGACTGGCTGCACGCGTACTTATTTGCATAAAGCAGAGGGGGTTTTAACGTTTTGCCTGATCTGTGTATGTTACATACTTGCAGCGGCAGAGGCTATAAATATACCTTGTGATGTCTTCTGGTGAGTGTTCTACACATTCTGACGTCTCACTTAGAATTTGATTTTCAAATGCTAGCATACTGGCTCTGCGTAAAATGTGTGAGGTCATAAGCTTTCCTGTTACTGAAAATTGCCACTCGTAATTGGAGATTTTCACTTACAATCACAACAACACTGCGTAGCGGATGCGAAATAATTTTCAGAGGTTTATTATGTATATATTGAAGTTTAACTTGAACTTTGTTTTTGCTTGGCAGTGAGAAAATTGGGTGAAATCATTGACTAAATGAATTTACATGTACTTAAGTGCTTCTTGGATTTTGCAATATTTCGTATAGTCTCTATTACACCACTTGCTGGAAGGTGATGCTCCTGTGGTAAATAATAATGCAAACAAAAAGTGTAAAAAATTGCATCTGTGTTTTTCATAAATTTACATTTTTGACTAATAATTTTAAAACTCTAAAACCTCTAAATCAATATATTTTTTTAAATTTTCCTCGTGCATAGCTCACACGGATACGTTGAAGAAGTTCTCCTTTAATTGTGTTTTGAGAAATGAAGGAACTATTTGTTTTTCGTGTTTTCTTTACGTTCAATACAAAAAACAGAACGTTATCTGTTTACTTACCTTTACGAGTTTAGTAACAGACTGTAGAATTCGCAGAATGTGTATGTGATTATTCAAACATTTTGTAAATGAATGCTTTGAAAGCTTTTTTTATTTCGGAAAAATGGTCGTTAATGTTGAAAGCCTTAGGTTTAATTTCTTTGGTATTTTGAAGTTTCTCGCGTCTTCGATTTCGTTAAGGCTTATTTATAATGTCCTTTTCCTGAAGCAATTTCTATTTCGTTACGTTAGACACGACGATGCACTTTAGGGACCGAAAAAAAAAAAAAACGAATTCTCCTGTCTTCACAACCAATCTCCATTACAAGATGCATTTGACGCTTCATTTTAAAGCGAATTCTTTTCTGTTTTAATTAAAGTTGCATAGATATGTAAATCGCATGATGACATTGTCACGATTAGGATCGTACTTGTATTTCTGTCTTACATAATTACCTTCTTCAAGACATAGAGCGCGTTTTTGATGTTGTGTTTGATGATAAAAAGGAGCCGTACTAATTCTGGGCGCAGTTATTTTTAAGCGTCAAATTGCTGAAAATTTAATGGGAAAAATTTTGCAGTTGCGAAATTCGAGGTTTGATATAAGAATGTACGTTACTGTGAATAATATATATGGCGGGAACACCAAATGAGTCTGTTGTCAATGTATTCTAACTTCAAAAACGAGATTTGTTGCATTTAAAGAGAGATTTTATGATGAAATTCATTTACTCGTGTGATTAAATATTGTGCTTCTTTGCTTCCTAGAATCATGATAATAAACTACTGTTTGTGAAAATTGCAAAACCATGAAGGAATGATGATAATCACGTGAAACTTACAGGATATTCCGAGCAGGGCATGCAAATGATTAGAAGTGCAGAGTCACTGCGCACGTCTGAGACAGGCAGCGCCTCTGGACAGTCGAGTGAGGTGTATAAAGAGAGGGCTGTTCACGATACCTACCAATAGCGCATCGCGGACAGCGAGTTCTAAAAGGGTCTTCAGGATTCAACAATGCCTCACCGACGACGAAGGGCGCTGTATCACCATATGACAAAGTTTAAACGGGGACGAATGATTGGTCTGCGTGAAGGTGCCTTTTCGTACCGCGTCATTGCGGCTCGGACGGGACATAAGCCACGACAGTGACGCGCGTGTCGTGGCTGTGGACCGAGAAATGTGACGACATCGCGGGATGACCGACACCTCATCCGCATAGCAGTGACGAACCGTTCAGCATCTTCGCAAGTGTTAGCGCAACATTTGAGCACTGCAACAGTCATGGCATTGTCTGCCTTCCCATTCGACGCCGTCTGCTGCACACAGGACTGGTTGCACGCATTACTTTGCGGCGGATTCCTTTGACCCTGATACCTCAGGCTGGAATTGGGTTTTTAACACAGACAATGGCGTGCTAATTGGCAGCATGTCGTGTTTTCGGACGGGTACCGTTTCAACTTGGTCTACCATGATGGCCTCAAACACACTAGTCGGTATTGCCGTGAGCGCCTTCTTCCAGCATGCACTGTCGAACGCCATACGGGCCGAACGCCAAGTGTAATGGTCCGGAGTGCCATTGGGTACCATTTGCGATCTCGGCTACTACGACTTGAGGGAAATCTCAACGGCGATCGCCACATCAGCGAAGTTGTACAAGCAGAAGTCGTACCTTTCTTCAGAGCATTCGTGGCGCTATATTCCAGCATGACAATGCCCGACCTCATATTACAAGGAATATTCGAGCCCTCTTCGCAGCACAGCAGATACTGCTTCTTCCCTGGCCTGCACGTTCGTCAGACATGCCGCCTATTGAACATATCTGGGATATGGTTACTCGGCAACTGGCCCATCAAAGTCCTCCAATTGGTCAGTGCCAATGATCTGTGGACTCGTATATATGCCGCCTGGTAAGCAATTACTCAGGACACCATCCAACGCCTTTTCAATTCAATGCCAAGACGTCTAGAAGCTCTTATTGCAGCTCGCAGAGGCTTCACAAGATACTTATTTTTGCAGATACTTATTTAGCATACCTAGGCGATACTTATTACCTAGGTATGCTAAGATACTTATTTAGCATACCTAGGCGTTTTCTGGGAGACGCGGGTTCGAGTCCCGCTCCAGGACGATGAAAATTTTCAAGTTTTCGGATATTATCTGACTTACCATCCTTGTCACATTTACGCCAAAAATCGGATTGTCATCTTCAAAATTTGTATTATATGGCGTAATCCCGTATTTCTTTCATGATTTATCTGCTTCTCCGGGCAATCACGGGATAGGATTATTAACCTCCAGATTCGCTAAACATGAATGCCGGTTGCTTCGACTAGCGAATCCTGTGATGGTTAAATTCAAATTGATCGGAAACTTGAATCTTGGTCGTTCTGGGTGGTGTAGTGGTTAGCATACCTAGGCGTTTTCTGGGAGACGCGGGTTCGAGTCCCGCTCCAGGACGATGAAAATTTTCAAGTTTTCGGATATTATCTGACTTACCATCCTTGTCACATTTACGCCAAAAATCGGATTGTCATCTTCAAAATTTGTAAAGTAACTATTGTGTACAAACTAATCTAAGATGTGGCATCAAACACAATTCAAAATCCATAACACGAATCTATGGTTTACTTTCATTTTTGTTTTTGGAACGAAAACCATTTAACGGGTGTTCACATATCCTGCTTGCCTTGTTTATTTGTATATGGTGGCAGAAATTGCAATGTGCGTCGCAATAAACCTCTGCAAATAACAAAAGTGCATGCGCTTCCAGCTTGTAACGCTATAAACTCAAAGTTTACTGTCATTCTCTCAATTGTGTGCCAAATTTTATGGCTTTTTTGTGAAACTAGATGCAGTGTTAATTAGAGCAAAAGCTGATATGGTGCTGTAGAGAGTGTCAGTTATATTAGCTTCTTAGCCAAACGGAATTAGTAGAACCAAAAACAAAGAAAGTAAATTCCTTGGATATGCAAACTATTGAAAAGCCTAAAGTGAAATTAAAAAAGCTTGTCACAAAAAGCTTTATCAGCCAGCCACTGAAGCTGACTTTTTTTGAAATCTAACACATGCTCAGGTATCTAGAAACAATGTCCCTAGGAGTTTTATAAAACATGTCTTTAAAGTCTTGGATACTTCACTTTCGCAGGTAGTAGATGTAAACTGGTGGCCAAAATTTTTAAATCTTAAGAAAATTTGTATTTCTAAGGTTTGATGATTCATAACATCAGTCTTGTTTAGAATAATACCTAAAATTATTAGAAAGATGATTTAATGCAGAATGTAATGCAACAAACTGTGCTGAATTACCTTTATTCTATCAAACTTTATGGCCAAATAACGATAAAAAGAAAACACAATGCCTTACCTGACAAGAAGTGGATTTCCTTAACTCAAAACTGACCAATGAGACTGACTGTTACGAGAGTCAGTCAGATGTTATTAGAGCGTGGAACCAATAAGGTGTTAATATGGGTCATCTCTCATTTGCAGAACTCCTATTCAGTTGTGCGAGTGTCATCAAGTTGACCACTGTTTTTTTCACGGATTTTTCTGTTCCTTGATAACTTAGTATGCTGTGCAACTTATTAAGATGACAAACAGAGTGAAAAGAGTTGACTGCTCACTTAGAGAGGGTTGTGAATTACTAACGTTGCGTGAAGAAGGCTACACTTATGAGGAAATAATCAAAAAATAGGTGAAAATCTAACTAAAGGAGGAATCTTTAAACTGTGCAAAAAGGTATCAGCAGACTCAATTAATTTAAAATCAAACTGGTAAAGGAAGGAAAAACTGCACAACAGCATGTAGTGATAAAATAATTAAAAGAGCGTGTTTAAATGACCGACGGAAATCATCGGAGTCAATTAAAAATAAATTGTTTTAATGTAGTTTGAAGATGAGTGCTTTTTAGCTCATTTACGGTTTTTAGCTCATTCTAATCTCTTCCTTCTTTGTTTGGGAGATAGAAATGACCGTTTCTTTAGGAATCTAGAATTTAAACCAAAGTCCTGGGGTCTGTTGACTTTGGTTTAAATTCTAGATTCCTAAGGAAACGGTCATTTCTATATCCCAAACAAAGAAGTGTAACGTATACTCTATATTCACTTTCCTTTTGATTTTACTATCTCTGGTTATTTTATTTTACTATGTAAATTATCTTCTTACTGAACGAAATATTATTTCACCCGATGAATGAGATCTGGCAATGAGTGTAAGTCATGACGTGGTGGTAGCTAGTATATAGGCGCGTTCATCGAGACTTAGGGAGAGCTTTTGTTGTTGTTATGAGAGAGCGTTGTTGTTTACGGAGATTGTGTTGTTATGAGGAGAGATTCTTCATTAGTGTAAAACAAGTTGTGTGTGTGCTTTAGTTGACCAAGAGTCTTATAATAAAGAATTTGCAGTAAGTACGTCTTTCTCAATTAATAGTTTTTGTCAGACCTCTGTCTGGCTGTTAGGTTTATAACTTTTATTCATTACCATAAATAACCAGCGTTAAGACTTTGTTTACGTTCGTAATTAACTAGTAACAACACCCTTTTGAATTCACTATTTTGAAGCTTAGTACAAGTATATCATTAGCTAGCTGGTAGGAAGAGCATCATTCATATTAATTAGCTTAGCGTAAAGAAAATAAAGCTAATTCATTATAGAAGGAAGAGAATAGAATGAGCTAAAAACCGTGTTAATTGGTCTCAGGAACAATGGGATAGAATTATAGAAACTTGTTAGTCAGAGACAACCAAGGAATGAAGCAAAATTGATAGGAACAGTCATATAATCTTGGTTTCACATTATAACACCTGATGAACTGAAACGCTTAGTTCACCGTTTTAAGATTATAATTTCAGCAAACGTTTTTCCAAGTAAGTACTAACAGAAATGATGTGAAGTTAGGAAGTACGCTGTATCAGGTTTTCCTATGTATGACTTCATTTAAAATGCAATTTTTTAATAAAGTTTGTTGCATCATACACCAATGAGTCATTACATTATGACCTAATAAGCCTTATGACCCCCTTTAGCCCACAAAACAGCGGCCACTCGGCGAGGCATCGATTCGATGAGGTGGCGGTAGGTATCTTGGGGTACTTGGTACCATAATGTCATCATCAGGTCCTCCAGTTCTCGTACATTTCGGGATGGTGGTGATTTAGTACGAACCCGCTTTTCCAAGTCGAACCACAAATGATCGATTGGGTCAGGTGAATTCGAAGGCAAGGTCGTTAACAGAAAGTCACCAGCATGGTCCTCGAACCACTCCTTGACGATTCTGGCAGTGTGGCATGGCGTATTATCCCGTTGGTGATGGCTATCATCAGCAGGGACCACAGTTGCCATGAGTGGGTGAACTTGGTCCGCAACGATGTTCAGATTCCTTACAGCTGTCAGGGATTATGTTATTGGGATAATGAGGCCTATAGTGTCCCGAGAAAGCATCGCCCACAGCACAACACCGCCGCCTCCCGCCTCTTTCCGCCCAATAGTGCATCCAGGTGCCATTGCCTCCGTTGGTAATCGGTGTATCCGCGCTCGGCCGTCTACGTGATGCACCAGGAATCTTGATTCGTCAGACCAGGCCACTTTCTTCCAATCATTCACAATCCAATCTCGATGATCTTGGACCCATTTCATGCGTTGTTGGAGATGACGTGCAGTGTGTATGGAGACCCATCTGTGACACTGTGTGCTGTGACACATTACCCTGATCACCACTGTTGTAGCTGCAGGTGATTTGTCGCACTAGGACCCTGCTGTCGCTGTGTACAGTACGCGACAGTCTCCGCTTCCCTCTGGAATCAATGAGCTTCGGACGACGCACGGCTGGACGACGGTTCGTCGTTTGGCCACGTGCGCACCACTTTTGATACGTACTCACTACAGCGGCACGTGAACAACCCACAAGCCGAGCCGTTTCCGAGATCGTAGTTCCGAGGTGCCGTGCCAACACAATTTGCCCTTTATCAAACTCCGATAAATCGGCATCTTTTCCCATTCTGACTCCGAACACTCTACCCAGTACTAATCGAAAGCCGGTCCTCGGGCTGTATATATATACTGCTCTGTGAACTTCACTTGCGCTACCGTTCGGTCACCAGGCGCGCTTCTTTCTCTATACTGGGAGTGGCCATAATGTAATGGCTCATCGTCATATTCTGCATTAAATTATCTTTCTAATGTTATATAGTTTTATAGCATTATTCTAAAAAAGACTGAGGTTATGAGACATTGAACCTCAGAAATGCAAATTTTCAAAATGGTTTCGACAATTTTGGCCACCAGTGTATGTATCGGAAGTGCCCTGCAAATGATGAATTAGGAGGACAAACATTAGTTAGTATTAACAGTGTGAATAAGACACTGTTACTTGTGCACTATACGCTATTTACAATGAAATTACCTTTAATGACGAGAACGTCGGCGGCGGAAAGAATGTCGACTACTCCATGTTTGCAGTCAACACGGTACGTGGTAGTCTTTTGGATTGCGAATTATTATTTATTTACTGGGCTTAACGACTACGCTGAGCAACTCTGTAGGGTAAAAGTAATCTCCCCCCCAAATTTGGGGCCACAGGTTCCAGGGAATAGAAAATCTATGCTTTAAGGCAAGCACACTGCCCACGGCATAACAGGCTCTCAGACTCGTGTCCATATCGGACGAACGGTCTTTACTCAGCGTTTAGCAGAACCACGAAGCTGAATTACAGGATTCGTAAATGAAATGCACCAGAGGAGCAAAAATATTGACCTAAACATAAACACGAAATAAAAAAAGATGCCGTTCCGGTGGCGCAGTGATCTAAGCGCTGACATGATCATTCGTGCGAGAAAGGGCCTAGGTTCGAATCCCAGTGAAGCATGGATGCTGTATTTGTCTTACGGCCCTGGCTCTCTCCCTATTCTGGAGGAAGTGGCCCTAAATTAAGGACGGGCGACTGCTATAGCCCACTGAGGTGCTCACGGTGGTCGTTAGACTTCAACAAAAAACAAGAAAGATGACACCGAATTTTCGGGTATAATAAGCACGTCTTTTGAATCCGTTCTGACGCAAATTAAATTTATCAAAGCTATTCAAAGTCAATGGAACCGGTATAGAAAACAATAGTGTCTGACGGAAGAAAGAAGTTTTTCAATCCGGTTTTTAATCCCTCTAATATTGCTGTAAACGGAATCGTGAGTTTACGCCCCCTAGGTGCAGACTTGTGCTTTTAGAAAAACATGAATTTATATGACAAACATTTCGCACAGGAAACGCTCTCCAACACAGAATTTTTTTTTCAAGTAAGACTCTTAGAAACAGAGATATCGACAAAAATAAGATGTGACTTTACGTCCTCAGGTCGGAAAACCATGCATTATTTTAGGAAGAAAGTATTCTCAAAAGGTTTTTCAATATGAGCGGCATCGGTCCAGAAAAAAAAAGAAAAATTTAGTCGAGTTTTCAGGAGCCCAGATTTTGCTACAAATACATTAGAAGCAGAAATTAACACTTATGCCCCCTGGTACCCAAACCATTCTTTACCAGACATTAGAAATTATATGAAAAATATTTTCCATCAGGTTTTGTATGCGATACAGGAAGAATTTTTCAAATCGGAATTTTAGAAGAAGAAATAGCGCAGAAAATGCAATTTACCTTTGTGCCTCCTAGCGGAAAGTCTATGATTTACTTCAAAATTTTGAATTTATAGGAAAAACATTTCGCATGGGAAACACTATCCAACAAAGAAGGAATTTTTCATATCAGACTCCTAGAAGAAGAGATATTGACAAAAATAAGATATACATCTACGCCCCCTGGCAGAGAAACCATGCATTATTTTAAGAATAAAATGTTCCTAAAAGATTCGTCGACATGAGTAGTATCTGTCTACAGACGACGTTTTTTTCGATCGAGAATTTAGAAGTTCATATTTTGCTGCAAATACATCAGAAGCGGAAATTAAAACTTACGCTTCCTGGTGGCCAAACCATTTTTTTACAAAAATTTGAAATTATATGCAAACGATTTCCCATCAGGAGTTGTATCAGGTGCAGAAAGAATTTTTCAAATCGGAGATTTAGATATATAGGAAGAAACGCAATTTACCTTTGCGCCCCTAGCGGAAAGTCTATGAATTATTTGAAAATTTTGGAAATATATGAAAGACATGTAGTACTAGAAACACTATCCAACAAAGAAGGAGTTTTCCAAATCGGACTCCTAGAAGTAGAGATATTGAGAAAAATAAGATATACATCTACGCCCCTGGCGGAGAAACTATGGAATATTTTAAGAAGAAAATATTCCGAAAACATTTATCGATGTGAGTAGCATCAGTCCGCGAAAGATTTTTTCAATCGATATTTTAGAAGCTCAGATTTTATGGCAAATACATCAGAAGCAAAATTTAACACTCACGCTCTCTTGTGGCCAAAGTATTCTTTACCAAAAATTTGAAATTATGTGCAAACGATTTTCCATCAGGAGGTGTATCCGCTGAAGAAAAAAGTTTTCACATCGGAGTTTTAGAAGAAGAATTATCGAGAAAAATTGTAATTTACGTTTACACCCCTTAGCGGAAATTTTATGTGTAATTTGAAAAAGTAACTATATCTAAAATACTCTTCGGCATAAATGGAATCGAAAGAAAAAATAATTTTTTCAATCGGATGTTTAGAAGTAAATATGTGGAATAAAACGTATTTTTGAATTCGACATGATCTGTATTTACGCCCTCTAGCTGCGAAATTTTACATCTTAAAAAAAAACGAAATAAAGTATCATCATTCGCATGTTTCAGGTTTCCCAATGCAAAAAATTTTTTTGAAATTGGACTAATAGTTGCAGAGATTTCGTGTCTACAGGGGAACGGAGGGACAAACGGATAACATAAGCACGATCTTTTTTCACAAAAGACGTGCTAAAAAGAACGAAAAAAAAAAAAAAAACGAAATTTAATATTTTCCAGAGAAAGAAAACAAACACCTGCTTTGCTGTGATGAAACACGCTCAGAGAAATATGATCCCGAAATTTAAAAAGGAACGCCCTGTACATAATTTGACGATTTGAAAACAGGTGATGAAATTTATATCAGTCAGAAGGGCAATTGGAATAAATGTATCAATTTTTTAAAGCTTAAAATAGCATAATTATACTAGTAATCCGAATTTCTTGGTGTGTAATGGAAATCAAGGTTTCGTATATCAACCAGATTGCTTTTTCACGGAAGGTAGACAGCAACCAGAAAAGCCATCTTGTAGATGTGCGAAAGCTTGGAAACTTTGATTTCTATTATACACCAAGAAATTCGGATTACTAGTATAATTTTACTATTTTAAGTATAGTTGCTGTATAGTTTCTTGTTATTAATTTGTATCGATTGTTTTCATAATATCGAAATAAATGTGTTATCTAGCCTTCGTATTAGTAAGCCTCTCATAAGATGCTCCATGTGTGTTGTCCACTCTTTTAGTCATTTGTAAAAGTTGAACACTCGTATAAAAATTCAATAAATACTGGTCGCTTTGAAAATGTGGCTTTACAGTAGAAAGCTGAAAAATGCTCTGGATAGGTGAAATACGCATTAAATTATCCTTGAAATAGCAGAAACAGAAAAACATTTTTTCTTTGGAGTAAACGTGTTTAAACCATCACACAGAACGAACGATACACGAATCCGCACGAGGATTGTGGGAATTTAACGGCTGTACGTTATGCTTTTAGCTCGACACATGCGGCATTATTTTAGTCAGATAATACAAAGGTAAAACTTTCTGTATGACGATTTGGCGACAATGCTTCCAGAAATCCCTCCATTTTTGTCCGATGCGATGTATTTTCTCTCATGATCCCTCAAGATGGATTTCGCAGAAACGTGATTTGTGATTATATAGGACACAGAGCAGTGATATCAATAAATGGTGGAACTCGAACGATGTCATCTTGCGAAAATGCAGTAGCTACAGCACGTAAGGCAATATAACTCCTGAAAAGAGAACAAAGTATTTCCCAAAATACCAGATACTTCGTAATACCTCCGGTAAGTCCTGCGCAATGATGAAATCCTTTCCGAGGTGGGCGAATCGCATGAACTTTACGCCGTGATAGGGAGGTTAAAACAAACTGAAATTTCATGCATTTATGAAAGCCACTATGAGGGGATCAAATTGTAAGCCTGATCAAATGTCCCAGTAAAAATAGCAAAGAGAGAAAAGAAAACAAAAATTGTTCGCTCAACGCTCTCGTACATAAGAAAAACAATGAGCTTCTCCAAAACTTTACTATTAATACAAGGAATGTCAATTTAATCTTAAATCTCACGAGTAACAAGTGCGCCATTGTGTGGAATATGAATTATGAATACTAATTTCGATACCAACAATGGTAGTATCATTTAATTGAAACGTGCTGTGGAAATATATAATAATATCATACACCTCAATAAAAAGTATGTATGCTTGTATGAAAACTCTTTACACGTTGCTTTTGATTAGCTAAGGACACTTATGAACATTGAAGTATATTAAGTCTAATGGATGGCAACTAATATACATGTTACTGACATTTATTTTATAAAAAATTTACATAATTAAAAATGTATGAGTTATCCGTTACTATTGTCGTTGAAAAAGTTATCCATTCGAATGGTTTAGAAACATATGTTCAAATAAGATAGCCTTTGCAACGACAAAAGTAACGGATGACTCATACATCGTATAGATAATTTTTGCAACGAAAATACACTGCCGGACAATTGCCAAGGACGGATGACAATAGCAACGATAGCAACCATAAAATGGAAGGAAGGAAAATGTGGAAATTAGCATAAGTGCGGGATAAAGTAAGACGTGTTGTACGTATGCAAATTTTGGATTGCCGAACTTGTTCGTGACGTCATAGCGCTGATAAGAGATATAAAGGATTTGACGCGTATTGACCGTTGTTGTTCAAACGCAAATTTGAAAGGGAAAGAATCAATTGACGAACTTGCAATTTTCAGTATGTCTTCCCGACATCACCTAGATAATTTTACGCGTGGCCGTATTATTGGCAAGATTGAAGAAGGGCGAAAAATAACAGATGTTGCCAGGGAGTTCGACGTCAGCCACAGTGTTGTTTCAAGGCTTTGGAAATCATTTCAAACAAATGGAGAGTGTAGCAAACGTCACGGGGGAGGTCGTGTTCGCAGTACGACACCTGCAGAAGATCGGTACATAGTGCTATCAACAAAAAGACACCGGCGCAGCACAGCTAGTGAGGTAGCAAATCAGTTTATGGTTGCTACTGGCAAGCGGATCTCCCGAAAAACTGTCGCCAGACGTTTGCATGAAGGAGGACTATACGCCCGCCGTCCTGTTGTGTGCATCCCATTGTCCATACGTCACCGTACCGCCCGTTTGCAATGGTGCCATCAACATCGCAATTGGACTGATAACGACTGGTCTGCTGTCCTCTTCTCAGATGAGAGTAGATACAGTCTATTGTCTGATTGTCGACGACAACTGATCTAGCGTGATAGTGGTACTGCATATTGTCCAGCAAACATACAGGAAAGGGACCAATATCCGACATGTAGTGTCATGGTATGGACTGGCATCATGATCAATGGCCGTACGTCCCTTTATGTGCTTCCAACTGGGACTATGACTGGCCAACGATACATTAATGATATTCTGCTACCTCATGTTCGCATGTTCCGTGGTGCTGTCGGTGATAGATTCATTTTCATGGCCGACAACGCAACATGTCATCGAACAGTCGCTGTCCAGGAGTGTCTTGAGAGCGAGGATATCCAACGCCTCGTATGGTCAGCACGTTCTCCAGTTCTGAATCCCATTGAACATGTGTGGGATGCTTTGGGGAGAAGTCTTGCTGGTCGCCAATGCTCTCCAATAAACAAGGACACCCTCATCCGTGCACTGACAGAGGAATGGGATAAATTACCCCAACAGCTGCTTGATAATGTTGTGCAAAGCATGACACGACGTGTGGAATCTTGCATCGCCCTCCATGGTGGCCGTATCCCGTATTGACATCTTACGCCGGAACGCCTGCGGACGGTTATTGCATTTTTTTTTCACGTTTACGCATTCTGCACAAAATGGCCTGTTTGTCCCTTGAACACGTTCCAAAGCCTTCTGGATTTCAGAGCACAATAAATTTTCTGTCTTGTAATGTCCTGGCATTCTGACATTATTTTATTTCACTTGGCATCCAACCACACTTACTTTTTTATGCGCTATATAGCCGTTTATGATCCGTCCTTAGCAGTTGTCCAGCAGTGTTGTAACGGATAACTGATACATTTTTAATTATGTAAAATTTTTATAAAATAAATGTCAGTAACACATATATTAGTTGCCATCCATTAGACTTAATATACTTCAATGATCTTAAGAATCCTTAGGTACCCAAGAGCAACGTGTCAAGAGTTTTCATACAAGCATACACACTTTTTATTAAGGTGTATGATATTATTATATGAATTATGAAAACAGTGATGTTTAAAACTTTCACCCTAGTTGTCGAAATGGACTCACGCCAGTTTGATTCCACGAAACGTTACTTTCGTAACAGTATTTTGCTTTAAATGTCAACTTGTTGCATTACCTAGATCCCGTGCACTGACTTCTAAGCAAGTTTCTTGATAACTGGTATTGGGCAGTTCAGTACTTAGTTTTCTCCTATTGGCTTCTTCTCTTTTAATACCATACCTTGCGACGTCAGAATTGTGTGAAATAAATGGAAGAAAAACTATTATTTCTGAATATCGACTAAAACTCATGCCAGTAATAAAGCGAACATTGCCAAGTTTAGAATCTTAGATGAGGGACAATTTCATATTTCTCACACCCAAATCTTTTAAATAATAAAGTGAATATTGCCAAGTTCAGAATCTTAGATGAGGGAAAATTTCATATTTCTCACACCCAAATCTTTTAAATAATAAAGTGAACATTGCCAAGTTCAAAATCTTAGATGAGTTACAATTTCATATTTCTCACACCTAAATCTTTTAAATAATAAAGTGAACATTGCCAAGTTCAGAATCTTAGATGAGGGACAATTTCATATTTCTCACACCCAAATCTTTTAAATAATAAAGCGAACATTGCCAAGTTCAGAATCTTAGATGAGGGAAAATTTCATATTTCTCACACCCAAATCTTTTAAATAATTAAGCGAATATTGCCAAGTTCAAAATCTTAGATGAGGGACAATTTCATATTTCTCACACCCAAATCTTTTAAATAATAAAATAAACATTGCCAAGTTCAGAATCTTAGATGAGGGACAATTTCATATTTCTCACACCCAAATCTTTTAAATAATAAAGCGAACATTGCCAAGTCCAGAATCTTAGATGAGGGACAATTTCATATTTCTCACACCCAAATCTTTTAAATAATAAAGCGAACATTGCCAAGTTCAGAATCTTAGATGAGGGACAATTTCATATTTCTCACACCCAAATCTTTTAAATAATAAAGTGAACATTGCCAAGTTCAGAATCTTAGATGAGGGACAATTTCATATTTCTCACACCCAAATCTTTTAAATAATAAAGTGAACATTGCCAAGTTCAGAATCTTAGATGAGGGACAATTTCATATTTCTCACACCTAAATCTTTTAAATAATAAAGCAAACATTGCCAAGTTCAGAATCTTAGATGAGGGAAAATTTCATATTTCTCACACCCAAATCTTTTAAATAATAAAGCGAACATTGCCAAGTTCAGAATCTTAGATGAGGGAAAATTTCATATTTCTCATCCCCAGATCTTTTAAATTATACTTCGACAAGAGGTCATACTAAGTTTCAAAATGAATAGAGTGAAAGGGTTTTATTCCGTTCTCTTTCTCATTCATTGCTATGTCTAAGATAACAGATGAATCCATATTGGGTAATAGCATTTGAAGTCAGATATCAAAATGTTATGTCGATAATATTTGATATTTAAGTATTTAAAAAATATATACTTAGAAAACAGTGGGGGGGGGGAAGGGAATAGGAAAGATGAAGTGGAAATGTAAAAAAAAAAAAAGTGAGAGGAAAAGAAGGGACAAAAAGGTTAAAGGAATAAAGTGGGTACAAGAGGCGGAAGTGGGGAAGGTTGGGAGGAGGGTGGAGAAAAAGGGGGAGAGGGAATCACTTTACTGACACTACTTTCTAATACTATCTTTGAATGTTGTGAGCCATGACGTGCCCATATTTGTACAGGGAGATGTCAGGGCTTTTCTGACTTGCCCATATTTGTACAGGGCTTTTCTGGCCATTTCCCAGATATCGCTTGCTGATACAATTACCTACACTGTTGTTATATCACTTTGTATTTTTGGTTTTAATATAACAGCTAAATAAACTGAATTGAATTGAATAACTAAAGTGAAAAGTGAAATCAGTCAGCGTGACTATTGTCCTTTGATTCTCTGATCAATTTTCTATTTCTGCTATAAGAGATGTGACGGCAGAAGGTAGAGCAGGGTAACACATCAACAGACTTCTGTCATTTATTTAAATTTTCTTCAAAGAAAAAGATCATTCTAAGGCAAAACTTTTTATTGGCTTCTTCCGGAGTGGTCAATATTAAATGAACTTTAAAAAATTATCAAACCAGCATTAGAAGATGGAAGGCTGATTATATTAGGTGTGCAACTTAATTCTCGGCACCTAACCGCAAGAGATCATAGAACGTCAGCAAGTGCAAACAGCTGTGTGTGATAATGGCTGATTGCAGCGCCATCCAACGGCTTTCCAGGCAACTGTAACCTCTCACAGCTTTAGCGAAAGAAGGGACGAAAGTTGACGGTGAAAGCAATGTCGTTCGAGAAGCAACATTTGAGACACTGCCTCCGGTTCGCGTTTCAGCTGACAAAAAGTGCCGCGGAAGCCCAGCAAATGATCTGTGCTGCTTTGGGCGAGGCTGCTGTGTCCTACAGTACGTGTAAGAAGCGGTTCCAGCAGTTTAAGCAGGGAGATTTTGATCTCCGTGATGCAGAATCTTTTTCTGGGACAGCCACAGAAAGTTGACGATGAGGAACTGGATCAACTGTTGGACCCGGATCCCTGTCGCACACAGTCAGAGCTAGCTCAAGAACTCGGAGTAACACGGCAAGCCATTGCAAAGCGCCTGCACAAGCTTGACGGATTCACAAGGAGGGCCGTTGGGTGCCCCACCAACTCACAGCTGCGAACAAGTCTATAGGCGCAACGATGTTGCTGTGTCCTTGCTCTCCAGATTCAAGAAGAAGGATTTCCTGCACAAGACTTTGACCTGTGATTAGAAGTGGATCCTCTACGATAATCCTGAGTGGCGCAAATCGTGGGTTTATCCAGGTCAGCCTACCACCAGTACCGCCAAACCGAATATCCATGCCAGGAAGTTGTTGCTGTGCATATGGTGGGATCAGCGCTGTGTCGTACACTATGAGTTGCTCAAACCTGGTGAAACGGTCAAGCTGAGCGTTATTGTCAGCAACTCATTCGTGTGAGTGACGCAACGGAGGCGAAAAGGCCATACACCGGCAAGGGCAGAAGGCCTGCCCTGTTGTTTCAGGATAACGCGCGTCCTCACACCGCGAAAACGACTTTAGACACGATCACCGACCTGGGATGGGAGATTTTGTCTCACCCGGCGTATTCTCCAGACTTCGCCCCGTCGGATTATCACCTCTTTCGCTCCCTGCAACATCACCTGAGTGATAAGCATTTCACTTCAGTCGAGGAGGTCCACACAAGTATTGATGACTTTATCAACTTGAAACAGCCTCCTTTTTTTCGCAGTGGCATTCTGCAGTTCCCTGATCGATGGCTCAAATGTATCCAACACGACGGAGATTATTTTCCTGATTAGGTACGTATTCGATTTGCTATGATTTGCTTTCAACGTGTCGTGCCTGTGGTCGAGAATGAAGTTGCACACTTAATACACTGCAGGCCACCCAAAATGCAACACCAAGAAGGACACGAGATGGCAAAGTCAGTTTTACTGGACACATAGCAACAGATACAAAGATGAAACGATTGAGCTTACAGGCCCGTGCGACTTCCGGAACACGCAGACATCAATCAATAGTTCGTGTGGCCCCCATGGCTGGCAATAACGGCCGCTACACGCCGCGGCATCGAACGAAAGAGGCTTTGGATGTGGGCTTGGGGTATGTCGGTCCAGGATGCTTCCACACGTTGCCACGGTTCATCAGGCATAGCCGCGGGTGGTGCTTGCGGAGCCACTCGGTTGCCGATCAGCGACCGGACGTGTTCGATGGGCGACATATCGGGAGAACAGGCGGGCCACGACAGCAGTGTCACCTGGTGGGCCGTGAAGAATTGTTGCACGATGCGTGCCACGTGCGGGCGCGCACCGTCCTGTTGAAACGTGGCCGCTGGCAGGTCCTTCAGGTAAGGGAGGACTACAGGCTCCGAAACGTTGGAGATGTAGCGGTGGCTGTTGAGTGTACCGGCGATGCGTACCAGAGGGGTGCAGGTGTCATATCAAATTGCGCCCCAAACCATAACGCCAGGCGAAGGATCCGTATGGCGATGCATAATGCAGGCGTCATACAGTCTCTAGCCGCGGTGCCACCACACGCGGATCCGACCATCGTGGTGTTGCAGACAGAAGCGGGATTCGTCGGAGAACACAATGTCGTGCCATTCCGTAGTCCAGGTGCGGCGTTCAACGGCCCACTGCTGTCGCACTCGCCGGTGGTGCAACGTCAATGGTATTCGGAGCAATGGGCGCCGTGCGACAAGTCCCCGCTCCTGCAGATGACGTCGAACGGTACGTGCTGCCACACGTTGTTGTTCCACACACCCTAATTTCTGCGCTAACGTTCGTGCTGTGGCGGTGCGAGCTGTCAATGCCCACCGCACAACATGCCGGTCCTCTCGTTCGGTGGTGTGCCGCTGATGCGGCAATCGCTCACGTCGGCCCGTCCGTCCCTCCTGCACCCACCGAATCCATACTCGCCTCACTGTGGCTGGATGTCGTCCCACACGGGCGCCGATGTCTCCGTACGACAAACCGGTGTCGCGGTAAGCCACTATTCGTCCTGTGTCGAACTCCGAAACGTGCTGGAATGACTGCCGTATTCTGCGACGAGGCATCAGGAAGCTTTCCACGCACAGGTCCGGCAGCACAACACACTTCCACTACTTACACCCCGCCTTCTGTGCCCCGTTCTTATAGTGCTTCTCGGTGGCGTGCCGGGCGCACATGATTTGCATATGCCGTACAATGCTAATCGTTTGCATGCACTCTCGCGGGCGACGCCTGCTGCGAATTTCAGGCCAATCGGATGCTTCCTTCTTAGGGTTGCATTTTAGGTGGCCAGCAGTGTAGTTAGGATGAAAACTGAATGTATGCAAAATACAAAGAAAAGAATGCAGTATCATTTGAGTTTTAAACAACGAATAATGCGCTCTTGTGGAGTGAATAATGGGGTTAATTTACAAAAAAACCGTAAAGAAATGTATTCTCCGGAGTTATGAAATTTGGTGAGTTTCAAAGAATATAATGTACATTGCGAAAAAATAATAAGGAATTGCCTAAACCCATATTTTTTTCTGTGCCTAAATTTTGGAACAACAATAAGGAAATAGAAAATACATTCTCGTTAGAGTATGCAAACTGGGTGACTTTTAACGAAACACATAATGAAATTAATTTTGAGAAACACTGAGAAAATTTATTCTCATAGAATTCTGTAAATACAATCTAGTTAATTTCAATACAACACAAGGCAAATACATTATCATGCAATTGTGCAAATTGAGTGGCTTTTAAAGACTTACATAATGCAGTTAATTTAGAAACGTATTGAAAACATTCGTTTTGATAGCACTGTGCAAATTGAGCGAGTTTAATAGACGTAATGAGATTAATTTCAATACAGCACTAAAAATACATTTTTATGGGAATGTGCAAACTAGGTGACTTTTGTCGGCACACAAAATGAAAGTCATTTAGACAAAGAGTAGAGAAATTTATTCTGATGGCATTGTTCAAATTGACTGAGTCTCATACGCATAATCTGGTTAGCTTCAATGCAAAAGTATATAAGGAAATACATTCTCATGGGGTTGTACAAAATGGGTGAGTTTTACAGTGATGCACAGTGAAATTAATTTACACAAAATTAAGAAATCTTTTTCTGATGACATTGTACAAATTGGGCGAGCTTCATAGACATATTGAGGTTAATTTCAATACAGCACTAAGGAAGTCCATTCTCGTGCGTTTATGCAAACAAGATTATTTTTAGAAAAAAATATAATGCAGCAAATTTGAAGAAACGTTAAGGAAATTTAATGTGATGACATTGTGCAAATTGGGCGAATTTCATAAACATTATGAAAGTAATTCAATACAGCATTAAGGAAGTACAACATGCGCCATTACATTATGACCACCCCAAGCCTAGAGAAATGAGCGGCCCTGGAGTCCGAATGATGAGGCAGGTGAATTTCACAGAGCATTATACGTATATATAACCAGAGGACCGGCTTCCGTTTAGTAGAGTGTTTGGAGTTAAAATAGGAAAATCTGCCGATTTATCGGAGTTTGATGAAGGACAAATTGTGATGGCATGGCAGTACTTCGCAGCCTTCTGCGCATGGGCCTGCGTAGCCGAAGACCCAGCCGAGTCCCCATACACACTGCACGTCATCGCCAACAGCGCATGAAATGGGTCTAAGATCATCGAGATTGGACTGTGAATGATTGGAACAAAGTAGCCTGATCTGAAGAATCAAGATTCCTGGTGCACCACATAGACGGCCGAGCGCGGATACGCAGATTACGAACGGAGGCTATGGCACTTGGATGCACTGTTGGGCGGAAACAGGCCGGCGGCGGCTGTGTTATGCTGTGGGCGATGTTTTCTTGGGACACTTTAGGCCTCATTATTCCAATAGAACAATCCCTGATCGCTGTCAGGTATCTGAACATCATTGCCGACCAAGTTCACCCATTCATGTCAACTGCGTTCCCTGCTGGTGTTGGCCATTACCAAGACGATAATGCGCCATTCCACACTGCCAGAATAGTCAAGGAGTTAGTCAAAGAATATGCTGGTGACTTTCTGTTAATGTCCTAGCCCCCAAATTCACCTGATATGAACCCAATCGAACATTTGCGGTTCGACTTAGAAAAGCGGGCTCGTGCTATATCTCCACTACCCCGAAATGTACGGGAACTGGAGGTACCGTATGACATTATGGTACCAGATACCCCAGGATACCTACCGCCACCTCATCCAATCGATGCCTTGCCAAGTGACTGCTGTCTTGCGGGCAAGGAGGTCCTATAACTTATTAGGCAGGTGGTTGTAATGTAATGGCTTATCGATGTATATTCACATGAGATTGTTAAAACTGGGTGACTTTTAAAGATATACATAATTCAATTAATTTAGATAAATGTTTAGAACTTTTTTTATTATACTGAGACTGTGCAAATTGCGGGCATTTCGGGTACAATGAGGTAGATTTCAAACCGGCAATAATGAAATGCATTAATTAAATAAAAAGGAACTGTACACCAACTATACTTAAATACTTTGGGAATAAATCGTTGCCATCGTTGCACGATATATGAAGACAAATGGTCAGAGATGGATGATTTAAAAACATTTATTTACTGTTAAAATAAATGAAATAAAAATGACCACATGAGATCTTTCGACTACCATTTTGGCGTCATCATCAGATGTTTGACAATGAGTGGAACGGAGACCGGCATTAAATAAAGTAAGTACGTGACATGTGGCCAGTACAATTGCATAGAGTGATTTACATAAAGAGTCATATGTTCATAACATCCAGAACTGAGTTTTGTCCATCTGTTCCACTCTTTGCCAAACATCTCATGATGACGCCAAAGTGGTAGTCGAAAGATCTCATGTGGTCATTTTGTTTCATTTATTTTAACTGTAAATAAATGTTTTTAAACTATCCATCTCTGACCATTTGTCTTCATATATCGTACAGCGATGGCTTGCTCCTCGTTTACTCCCAAAGTATCAAATTGCACGAATATTCTTCAAGTCACCGACTATACTTAAATAGCATAAATGTACTAGTGATCTGAATTTCTTGGCGTAGAATAGAAAACAAAGTTTCCATGCTTTCACACATCAACCAGATGGCTTTTTCAAGGATTTTAGGCAGCAAACTGCAAACTGAGTAATAGAACGCTTCAACAATTTAAACGCTGGGACTTGACAATAAACTAACAGATGCGAACGTAATAAGGCATTCAAAAACACGAGGCGTTATGCTCGTTTTGCACACGAAATCATGGAAGAAAAACAAAAGGAATCATGAAGGATTAGTTCCAAACCCGTGGCAACTCCAGCGAGACGCTATCATTGCATGATCCGCTCTTGGTTATGATCACCGAAGTTTCGCGAATGGCAGTAGATTTTGTGGTGGAGTAGGAAGCTAATTTCTTTACGTCATCCCATATAAGAGCAGCAGACTTAAATTTCAGTTCTCTGGATAGGACTTTGCCATTCTTTATGCCCATTTTATGTTCATTGGCACAAATTGTAAATTAACTTTTAGTCATTCCAATGTAGTATCGCGTGGAGCCATCCGAATATAGTAGAGGAATGGCATAAATTCCTACGTCATTGGAAGGCGTGGTCTTCTCAGGGTTTACCTGAAGCATGACTTATAAAGATGTCGGCGACCTGATGCCAACACCAAGGTTCATCTTCATGAGCGCGTTCTTCTGCCGATAGGAAACATTTAGTATGTAGGGAATTGAACCCGGGTAGCATAACTGCGGCATAGAAAGATTAATATCATTGGTTCTGGTTTTCTCGATATAGTTATGTACCATGGCCTCAACGGTTAATTCCATAACGTTTTTCAATTCGCATTGTCTAGAAAGAATACCTAAGGAGACTGCAAAGGCTCTTCGGACTCGAGAACGGAAGAAAGCTGTCTTTTAATCTTGTCTATATGATTCCGCCTGAGTTGCCATGAATGGGTTAATTTGATCCGCAACGATGTTCAGATACTTGACAGCTGTCAGGGATTGTGCTGTTGGGATATTGAGGCCTAAAGTGTCCCAAGAAAACATCGCCCACAGCATAACACCGCTGCCGCCGGCCTGTTTCCGCACAATAGTGCGTCCAGGTGCCCTAGCCTCCGTTGGTGATCGCCGTATTGTCCAGCCTTGTGTATTGTCCTGCTCGGTCGTCAACGTGATGCAGCAGCAATCTTGATTCGTCAGACCAGGCCAGTTTCTTCCAATCATCCACGATCCAATCTCGATGATCTTGGACCCATTTCATGCGTTGTTGGTGATGACGTGCAGTGAGCATGGAGACCCGGCTGGGTCCTCGGCTACGCAGGCCCATGCGCAGAAGGCTGCGATGAACTGTGTGCTGTGACACATTGTCCTGATCACCATTGTTGTAGATGCTTGTGATTTGTCGCACTGTGGCCCTGCGGTCGCTGGGAACAATGACGACACTCACGGCTCCTCTCGGGCATCAATGAGCTGTGGACGACACAAGGCTGGACAACGGTTCGTCGTTTGGCCATTTGATACGTACTCACTACAGCGGCACGTGAACAACCTACAAGCTGCGCCGCCGTTTCCGAGATGGTATTTCCGTGGCGCCGTGTCATCACAATTTGTCCTTTGTCAAACTCCGGTAAATCGTCATCTTTTCCCATTCTGACTCCGAACACTGTACTAACCGAAAGCCGGTCCTCGGGTTGTATATATGCTGCTCTGTGAACTTCACCTGCGCCACCGTTCGGTCTCCGGGCGCGCTGGTTTCTCTAGGCTGGTGGCGGTCATAATATAATGGCTCATCAGTATATATATATATATATATATATGTATTTGCAATTTTTCTGGACCCTCACCCCAAACAGAAATTCTATATGTGTGCCAGAGAACAAACTTGATAAATGGATATTTAGAAGAGTCAGTGTCAAAAAAAAATCTGTGTGAATATTGTGTTAAAACGAGACGTCGAAGTCTAATCACGTAGTTTTAAACACGGATGTAGTTCAAGTTTGCAAGCTATCCGTTCTTCTTATTGTGGCAAAAAGGGCGCTGTACGTCAACATAGCTCCTATAAAAGACATCAGTGTTGTCCCATTAATTGCAACCATTCTCCATAGAGTAAGGTACGGCTTTTTCAGCAGAATGACTGTAGTGGATGCTGGGTGTTGCGATGAGGCACCACATTTGGTTGCTAGATGTTGAATTTTCTTGCCGGCACTCTTTCCCGCTTCATGAACACTACATGCCGATAGAATTATAGCAAACACCATCAGCATGCTACAAATTGTATCAAAATCAGTGAGCATATTCTGAAAGGCTAATATCGAGATGCTACAATAGAAGAGATTGTAAATTCCAACAAATACCAATACTGAGGCATAAGCTACAACTAAAAAGGCATGCAGACACAGAACACTATCTGTAACTGATGCATTCTCTACTAATGTGTCGTATACTTGCAAATACTTAATAAAATTAACTTTTGAAGCTGTGCGAAGCGTGTTTTCGAAATTTTGAAAAGTCCGTTTGAGTAGGCAACAAATGTACGCATAATAAATGGAAAAAACCATAGGCATAGTGCTTAACGACAAAAGCTCAGTGAAAGGTGTTGCCCAGGATTGTTTGGAATTGGTCAAATAACAAAGCAAGACAAATTTGAATACATTATGCATCACTACAAAGAAAAAAGCTATGCCTGCTAATAGTCGTATGCGCTTTAGATATCGTTTCCCCAGGCAAACTGTTCGAAATTCCAATATCCCTTGTAGCGTACGCCTCATGTTTTTAAAAGTAAATATGAAGCTGTAACGAAGTATCAATCCCAAAACTGTTACAAATACCAAAGAGCTTTTAAACTGAGTTGGAAATCGTGACATTTGTTGGCTGTGAAACGCAACGATGCAGGCTTTTGTTACCGAAGCAACATGAAAAACCACTACCGCAAAATAGCCAGATATGACTTTGACAGTGCAGTATGATCTTTCCTTTCGCATGTTGAGTGTATTAATGCCTATGATATGAAATATAATTCGAAAAACCATTGGCATGGTATTGACATTTACATTTCTTTCTCCATGGCATATGACACGTTTATCAATTCCGCTGTTGATTTCTGATATAAATTCACGAGTAAAACGACGTTCACGTCTTCTTCCTTTTCTGAATGCTTTGATAATTCGGGACAACATTATGATCTGGTTTTTCTTGTAAATCGGTCGTCTTGGAATTCAATCTCTCTGCAGATAACTTTTTTCTGAAAAAAAAAAAATCAATTTTGCTCTCGAAAGGATAGTACTTTGGAGTTTATGGCCTGGCTGGTGTACGTCGCTATTTTAGTTTTTGTGACAAGTAAATTTAAAAATTTAGATCTATCATTTTAACTTCGAAATAAGACCCTCTTTTGTTTTTCAAATTTGAAGCCGGTTTCACTTTTTTAATGATTTCCATTTTACCTATTATTCATTCGGTTTCGCTATCACTTTCATGTTAGAAGTCGTGATTCACATTCTTAAAGACTGGAATTTTTGTATCATCCATTCTTTTCACTCTATCAGAGATACTTTATATATCACTCTTCATTTTCTTTAGTATTTATACATTTACAGCACGTGATCCTCTTCGTAAGAGACAGGTACATTATGTATTGCATTACAGTTTTTTAACACTTATTGCATTAGTACCAATGTCACACTCTTATAGTAGCATCCTTCAGTGTACGCAAAATCACGCAGATGATTAAATCTTATTCTCGTCGTATTTGACTCCCTTTTTATTATGTTGATTTGCACGGAAATGTGTGCGATAAGATCACAGGTTAATTGATCGGTTCTGGCTGCCTGTTTGGCCGTATATTGTCACGATACCTCCCATTTAAGTGTAAGAAATATACATTTCGCCTTTCAATCTTCTTTTATCTGACTGATAATCTCGGAAATAATGCTTCATTTTCCTAACGACTGATATCTTGTTTATCCTTCAATTTTTCATTACTGGTCGTAATTGAAATCATGTTTCATCTTAATGACGGACATCGTTCATATGCCCTTTCAATTTTCTACTGGTCATTTCCATAATACTGCTTAATTTCCTAATGGGTATTTCCCTACTTATTACCCTTTATTTCTACATATTAGAAACCAGGATTCACTGTCTTAATGATAAGCATCATTCAGCTCTTTTGTCACTGGTTATCTTTGAAATTACGATTCACTTTACGAGATTCTTAAGAGAGATAGCTCATACGTTACCTTATTACTGATCACCTTATTAGTTATATGCTTATCATAATAATTGATATGTCACTTATCTCATCGTAAGAGACTTACTTCCACGTCGTTGTTATTGGTAGCATTAGAAATTAGAATCGTGCTTCTCTTGCTTAATGCCTTTTAAGTCTTTCTTCAGTGTCACTTGTTACGTGAGAAACTGGCATAAAGTTCATGACAAGAGAGTGTAGTCCATTTCCTTTTCAAGCAATCTTAAGTGAAACATGATTAAAATGATCTGATTTTGTTTTTCAAAGATGAGCCATACTTTATTTAATCAAACTCTGATACGAGATGAGGTTAGCGAATTCGTTTTTTTCATGAAACATTGACCAATGGTTTTCTTTGAAATTTTGTCCGTTTTGGTTGGTTATTTTCTATTTTCTATTGATTTCCGTTTGAAGAAGAATCAAACATAAAAAAAGCTTAACGACTATGAAATATATCACACGTCATCATAAATGTAGTATGACGTCATCATAAATGTACCATGATTCCTCAGTCATTCAAATAAATAACTGTCCCACTTCTTGTTATGAAGGAAATTGTATTCAAAGTTTATGTGAAGAAACATAAGATTTCTCGCCATTTTAAACTTTGAATGACGATTTTCTTTGAAATCTTGACTGTCTTGATTGGTTAAAGTTTTCAAGTTTTCATTTTCTTTTGAACCCCGTTGTATCCTGGAGAATCAAAATCGGAGAATTCAACGACTATGAATTTTATCACACTGTCATGATAAAAGTGGTATGATGCCTGAGTCGTTCAAATAGATAACTATACTGCTTCTTGTTATGAAGGAAATCGAAAAGCATCATAATGCTTCTTGTCATTTTAAACTTTGATAAGGCATCCATATTTCCAGATGGTCGATGCAAAATTGCAAGAAAATAGATACATCAGTTATTTTAATGTGTGCACTTCGACGAATGTCAAGTAGAACTTGAGCTCTCGATTTATATTATGCTAAGCATCACCCCGACGCGTTGCCATGGAAAATCATTTAAACAACATGACTTCACTCACACGCCTTCAGAAGATTTGAAGACTAACATGTACAGAATGGTGTTAAGAGAGCAGCAATTTGCAAAATAAAAAGGAGCGAGGAAATTTAAGTAAGTGCTTGTTTTGTTTCCTTGTGAAAACTTAAATGTTACCCTGGATAAGAAATCGCGAGAACACAATGGGAAATATTGAGTATATATCATTTCTGCATGGGCGAAAATATTCTCAACAAAGAGCTTACTTGCGCAGTAACTGGACATTTGCAGTTTCAGGAACACTCTACCATTCTGTAAGCGCATAAAGTTTCGTCCAATTTTTATTGGGTTTGTTGGAGGGAAGTGTTGTTTGATTTGACTGTTCCATAAAGAGATCCGTTTTAACGCAACACCTTCTTCCACAGCCTTTTGCTCGGTGCTTCATTTTCTTTGTGTCATATTGCGCAGTAACATGATTGTTGGCTTTACTGTTACTTACTGAACCTCCTGATGTTATCACATTTATATTGTTGGCTTTTCTTTCCTGCTAAAAAATGTCGCTGTCTGAATAATCAACAACTCACTTATTCTCGTCGTATTTGACTTCCATTTTATCATGCCGATTTGTACGGAAATATGTTCCAACATATCACAGGTGAATTCATCTATCTGTCTGCCTGTCTGAACGTTTATTGACATGATAGCTCCCTTTTTTGAGACAGAATTGAAGGTTTTTCATCCCTCTTAAACACATGCTTTTTTTAAAAAAAGGAAGTAGGCTTTTATACACTGTCTGATAGAGAAAATGCCACACCATGAAAGAATGCTCGAAAACAGGCCAAACTGCACACACCGATAGCCAAGTAAGTCCTAAACAAATGATTGAATTGTCACATACAGACTGCCGCCCTGGAGGCGCAGTGGTCTAAGCAATGGCTTCAGATCATTCGTGCGAAAGGGGTTCGGGTTCGAATCCCGGAAAAGTATGGATGTTGTGTTTGTCTAACCGCACTGGCTCTCTCCCTTCCCTGGAACCAGTGAGCCTAAATTAGGGACGGGCGACTGCTTATAGCCCACTGAGTTTCTCACGGTGGTCGTTAGACCTCTAATAAAAAAAAATACAGACTTGGCTCCAGTGGCCGAGTATACAGAATGATCAACAAGAAGGTTGCTCCATTTTCGGCGACACAGTGTTGAATACGACGTGGCACTGGGGCAGTGAGAGTCCGAATAAAGTTCTGGTGTATCGCGGACCATGTGGTGTTCATCCGAGTCTACATTTCATCTTCATTTTGCGGAGGTGGGAGGGTACTCAAAAGAAGGCCAATCGTGTCTCAGAAATGCTCGATGGGCTAGAGGTGGGGGATCGAGCTGGCAACGGAAGCATCCGCACATCGTGTAAATCATTCAGGCTGATCCGAGCAGCATGCGGCCGGGCGTTATCCTGCTGATAAACGGCGTTTGGCATGTCGTGCAGATACGGTAGTGCCACAGGTCGCAGCACCTCGTCAACGTAGCGACATGACGTCAATATGCCCGTAATGCATTCCAGCGGTGAGTGGCTGTTGGCGCTGATGGGGCCCCACACCGTGATCCAGGTTTCCGGGCAGTGTGGTGCTCCACAATGGCAGAGTAATCCGCCCATTGGCCACGTCGCCTCCAGACTCTCGCACGGCGATCATCTGTGGCGTGACAGAACCGAGATACGACGCTGAACACCACGCTCTTTTCATTCGGCACCCCACGCAGCTCTGGAACGACACCACGCAAGTGCTGAAGACGATGGATTGCTGTTAATGGTAGCCTTCGCAACGGAGGCTGGACAGCATACCAGGCGCAGCCGATCGGCGCGACACCGTCCGCGTTGATATCGGAGCATCCATGCCTAGGGTGCGACGATCGATGAGCTCCGACGTCCGTCTCTGTGCCCCGGTCCCTCTACGACGTTGCACAGATCCTTCTTGGGACCACTGTCTCCAAATACTACCGAAGGTTGAGGCATCACTTGGCATTTCTACCTCAAAAACGACGCAAGAACCATCCGGCGGTACGAAGGATTACGGTGGCACCTGTGGTGAACTCATTCGTTTGACGAAATCGCGTTCGACGGCGTCTTAACGGCATTCTTACTCCTTGTTCGTTCTCCAGACCCGGTTACAGCAGAACTACTCACTTCTCGCGGCCGTGACCACATATCGATTGATGGGCTGGTTGTCCGCTCATATCCCGCGTGCCGTTCGTGCGATTGGCCTGTAAATGCAATCATTTGCGTAACTTGTACGTGTGCACCCACACTGCAATTTGTGTAGCGCTGCATTCACGTCTTCGTGGTGTGAGATTTTCTCTGTCAGGCAGTGTATTACCACTATTCCGTTAGTCATATTGTGAACAAACAGCCTTTCCGATGCGCAAATTTATCTCTAGGGGGCGTAAATGTAGATCGAGTTCAGAATAGATTTTACTCCACACTGTAAAAAATTGCAGGGTCAAATTACGGTAGATACACCGGCAGCTGAGTGCCCAGTCGATAAACCGTAATTTTAACAATACCATACCGTATTGTTCATTAACATACCTAATGACCGGGAAATAAAAACGCCTAATGACCATAATGTTCATCAACATGTCTAATGACAAATAAATAACAATACATGTTATGTTCATTAACATGTTTAATGGGAAATAAAGACGTCTAATGCTGTAATGTTCATTAAGATGTCTAATTACTGTGAATAAATAATATGTCTACTGACCGAAAAATAACATCGCGTTGCCCACAGAGGTGTTGCTAGTCGACTGATTGAACATGAAAAAACAGGTATAAGACTCGTTGCCCAGGGAGGTGTTGTTCTTTCGGGGGGGAATCGGGCCTGCACCGCAGGACGGACATGGGATAAAGGCAGATAGCAGTGAGAGCACATGTCCGCGTATAGCTCAGTTGGAAGAGCGACTTACTCCGGAGTGAGAGGGACATGGATTGGCTGCCCGGCGAGGACAAACTTGTACGTTATATCGTATAAAAACGTATAACTGCAACAGAGGTTCCTTTGCACCATGAGGAAATTTATTTGCTCCTGAGATGAAACGTTCTTTTCTTTTTCTATTGAATCCTGAAAACATGGGAAAGTATTTGAAACACGAAGTGACTGTTAGTTCAGAATGAAGTTTAGAAGTGATAGCAAAGGCGACTGAAAATCCGAAACACATATCTTTCCAGTACTTCCATCTTTTGTTTTTCTTTTTGGAAATAGAAAATCAGATAGTGCTGCGTATACTTCTCGCTTTGCTTATTTGTTTATGGTGGCAAACAGAGCAGTGTACGTCACAATAATTCCTATAAACGACAAAAGTGTGCTTCCGTTTAAATTCACCATTTCCCAGAGTGTAAGGGTTGGTTCCTTTTGAAGAATAACCGCAATGCAGGCTGGTTGTAGCGCAGGAATGCCACAATTCATTACTGTACTCTCAATAGCTTGTCTTGCTTCCATGGCTTGTTTATGAACTTTAGATGCAGAGTTAATGATAGCGAATATCAGTATCACGCAGAAGATGGTGTCAGGTGTACAGGCTTTGTAACCATGAGAAACTGAAACAGTACGGAAGTAAAGTATATAAATTCCCTTGAATGTGGTGACTGATGCAAAGGCTACTGTTAGGAAAGCTTCCCGGCAAAGAGCTTTATCTGCCATTGAAATTGATTCTGCTAAAGTCCGATAGATTTCCAGATAATGAGAGGAACCCACACCAGGAGCTTTATAAACCATGTCTTCAAAGTGTTGGAAACTTCCTTTCAGAAAGTAGCAGATGTACACATAAAAAATGGTAAAAACAGCCGGTGCACTACACTGTGTGATGTATAGGGAGATTACGAGTGTTATCTCATTCCAAGGTCGATTTTTTCCAATTATATTGCAGAGTCATTACAGACGCAAGAATCTGGTACACTGCAGAAGAAAAAAGCAACACATATATATATGTGAGCTTTTCTTAAATGTCGTCGTCTACTCAAACCAAATGTGCTGCATTTCGATGCTTTGCCTAAAATGCTGTGCATGTTTTTGAAGCTGAATACCAAAGCATATCTTAGTGTCAGTCCCAAACCAGCTGATGTGGTAATCGAAGTTCTGTATTGAAATTGCTCTTTGGACGTTTTTAGAAGCTGTAATACCAGCAAGCACAAAGAACCTAAAGATGCAGCGTGAAATAAAATGACTAGTAAGTAAGAAGCTATTGCGAATAACCTGGGATACCTACTTTTCTTCCACAAGCTGTATGTGTTAATGCCTATGCTTTGAAACATTATCAGAAAAACTGGCGGTATTTCATTATCTTGTGTCTGGTTCTGCAAAGCATGTGATTTGATAGGTATGCCAACTGTTTTTATTTCAGATGCCACTTCTGAAGTCCAACATCTAATTTGTTCATTTCTCGGTTTATCTGGGCGAAAATACGTGGGCAACATAGCTTATACGTGGCGCATGCTTTGTATTATAAATTTCTTTGTTTTGTTCTTACATAAATATTTCGACTTTATTCCAGTGTAGTATTATTTATCATTATTGCCTCTGAGTTACTTTTTCTGCTCGTAACCATTCTTTTTCTTATTTCTTACCCGAAAAATATTTGCTCTTAATCTCGGCAATTTATCTGATGCTCCTTTTGACCTTCGCAAAACTATGGAAAGAAATACAGCTGATTCCTTTGTTAGCACATATAACGTAATATAATTGACTTAAGTGATCACCATGCTGTATAGTAAAAAGTATATTTAAGTGTAATGACGCTTGAGTCTCATAAGTAAGTCCGTATATCGATAATCGATTATGAAGACCATCCGAACAGCACACGAGAAGGAAATCTTAGAAAATCCATTCTCTGAAAATAACTTAAAGCGTACTTCAACACCCCTTTTTGGAAGTTCGGCGTAGTACACATTGGTTTTCTCTAAAACGCTGCGGTGTAGTGATTCACAGAAATGCTTTGGAAACGTGATATGCGTATGCCTCATAAATTACTGCGTTCAATTGCAGGTAGAAACATACTCATTTTTTTTTTCACTTTCAGTCGAAGTTTTTGGACAGGATTTCAGATTAAACAGGGTATGTAGAAACAAGATACAAATTCTCTTCTTACATGTAACCACTTTAACGAACTCTGAAGCAAGCTGAGTATTGCATATGAGGGTGGAACAACATTTGCCATGGCAACACCTGATACTGTTTACGAAATATTACTCCAATCAGGAGTAATCATGTATATATTACTCTTTAGTAGACAAAATATGTGCATAAGGGATCAAAACAAGTATACGGGAAAGCACTCATTTTCTTACATTGTCCCTTCTGTTAAAAGCGACAATGGCATTTTCGAAAGAAAATTTGATTCACCTCCATTAACAAAAGAAAGCCAAAATTCGAAGTATTAAGAACCTTTCTTATGATACCTCGTTTTTCTTTTATATTTATAAGCATTCTCCCGTTAGGTAAACTAATGTGATATTTTGTTGTTCTTTAGTTTCTTTTCAATCTCACGGTCATCTATAGAGCTAATCCAAAATAATATTGATTATTTGCTTCAGAATTGTTTGCACGGCCGGTCGGAAAGATTAAACGCATCTGGGGTTTCAAGAAAATGTTTTCGCGTATCACGCTATTCTGTGCGTGTGTGAATGTGTGTGAGAGAGAGAGGCCGTGTACTTGTTTTTTCCATTTTGGAATTTTGCCTGATGTCTGGTAAAAGATCAAGTGAAACCGGAGGAATCGTCAGGAATTACGGTCTATAAAATATTGATATTTGCTCTAGGTCAGTTCACAAAATGTCGCTACTGAATTTATGAAACAGAAAACACTTAACTTGCAGAGATGCAAGTTTAATATCCTTTTAAGTAGTTCCTTTGCACGAGGTCAGTTCACAAAATGTCGCTACTGAATTTATGAAACAGAAAACACTTAACTTGCAGAGATGCAAGTTTAATATCCTTTTAAGTAGTTCCTTTGCACGAGGTCAGTTCACAAAATGTCGCTACTGAATTTATGAAACAGAAAACACTTAACTTGCAGAGATGCAAGTTTAATATCCTTTTAAGTAGTTCCTTTGCACGAGGTCAGTTCAAAATTGTTCCGACTGAATATACACTCATTTTCATAAAAATCCGCGCACCAAGAAAAAAAAACAAAAAAACGTTCCAATAAAGCGAAACTCGGCGAATAGCTACGGGTAGGGCAGTCATGCAAATGATTAAAGTTTCGTGCGATTCCGCATGCCCGCGCGTCCAAGACCGGCGCTGCAATAAGAATCCTTGGGGCGAAAGTTATATTTTGTTGTTCTTTACAATGTAATAAACAGTTGCAAACTATATCTGACTGGTTAAATTCTAATGAACTAATAATAATTAATGTTAATAAAACTAAAGCAGTGATTTTTTCTAATACGTTATCTCCTTTAACACCAAATGCACAAATATCCCTTAATAATAAAATAATTGATATAGTACCTTCATTCAACTAACTAGGAACTGCAATAAATTTTGTCCTCAAATGGAATAAACATATTGCTTTTCTTTTAATTAAACTATCTAGAAATATTGGTATAGTGAGTAATATCCTGACTGATCTAACAACTGAAACATTGATCTCATTGTATTACACATTATTTCAAACTTATATTAATTACTGCATACTATCATGGGGACAAACGACAACATACAAGATTAATAAATTACGAATACTACAAAGTAAATTTATTAGACTAGCTGATCTCAAATCACATCCTAATACTCGACCTTTAATAAATTTTAGAACAAAAGTATGTCCTAATAAATATAATATACTTACTATTACTCAACTATACTATTTTAATCTTAGTGAAATTATGTTCAAACGAATTAAATATAATTTATATTCAGATCTCATATTTCTTAATACACATGCACATTTCGTATGAAACAAGGAATAAACTGCAATTACAACCTATTTTTCTAAAAACGGAATCAATTAAACTGACTTTAAATTAGAGAGGCCCTCAATACTGGAATTCTTTACCTAGCAATCTGACTAACTTAAAAATTTTTAATTTATTTAAAAAATACAAACTCTATCTACTTCAATAATTAGAAAAAAGGGAAAAGATTGGCAAAACGTCTTCTGATTGTCTGACTTAATGTGTCTATCTGTTGTTTCATTTGTTTCTTCAATGGGGAGTATAGGGCTATGTCAGGCCATTTGGCCTTTTCCCTTGTCTTCACTGTTGTTACAGTCTATGTTCATCATTATGAACTGTCAATTTTTTTACCCCACTTTTTTTTTTTCTTCTAAGAGCTGTAACGTCCCAGGAGATGTGACGTACCTGCCAGAAGGACGCACACGACATAAAGGCAGATAGGAATCAGAATAAAATGTCCGCGTAGCTCAATTGGTAGAGTGACTTATTCCGGAATGAGGGGATCCGGGTTCGAATCCTGGCGTGGACAGAAATGGCGGAGAAATTTACTTCGTTATAGAGCATGTAACAATAAAAATAAATAAATAAATAAAAAAACTCCAGAGAGGCGCTATCATTGCAAGCCTCGCAGCTGGCTTGCAATGATAACGCCTCATGGTACCGCGAACGATAGCGCCTCTTTGGGAGATTTCCAAGGTTTCGCGAACGGCAGCAGATTTGGGTGTGGAATATGAAGCTATTTTCTTTACATCAATCAAAATAGGATCGGCGAACTTGAACTTGACTTCTTTTGATAGGGCAGTGATTATTTTTCCATCTTTTGTATCTCTTTTATATTCGCTAATTCTAATTCCAACGAACGTTTGGTAATTCCTATGTAGTATCGCCTGGAGCCGTCCGGATATCGTAGTAGAATGGCATAAACACCTGCCTCATTGAGAAGAGGGAGCTTGTCAATATTTCTCTTAAGCATCGTATAGAAAGATGCCGGAGACCTTATGCCGACACCGAAGTTCATCCTCCTGAGCGCATTTTTGAGTTGATAGGAAACATTTGGTATGTAAAGAATAGAGCAAAGTTGCGGCATAGAAATATTAGCATGGCTGGTTCTGGCTTTCTCGATAAAGTTATGCATCTGGTTCGACGTATATTCTGCCTCAGTGGCCAATTTGACGATGTTTTTAGTTCGGATTGTCTAGAACGGACATCGGATGAGACAGTGAAGGCTCTTCTAATTCGAAAACGGAAGAAGGCCGTCTTGTAATCATCAGGGCAGAATGAACTGCGGAGCATCAGGTTGGGAACGGAGGTGGGTTTATAATAGACTTAGATATGAAAGCGGTTGTCATGAGATTTGCTCACTGAGACGTCGAGATAAGGTAAGGTACCATTGTGTTCAAGCTCCATGGTGAAATTGATCGTTGGGTGTTTATAATTTATTTTATCGAGGAACAACGAGAGAATCTCCTTTCCGTGTGGCCATGCGCAAAAATATGTCGTCGGCATATCGTAGCCAGGTAGTAGGCCTTGGAGTAATGTTGGTGAATATATGTTGCTCAATGGAGCGAAGTATTGCTTCCGCGAGGACGGCTGAAAACGAATATCCCATCGGAGCGCCATTTACTTGTTTATAAACTTGGAAGGTTTTATTTCTATTCTACGTCAAGAAATTTCGGATTATTAGTATAGTTATATTATTTTGAGTATAATTGGTGTACAGTTCCTACTTATTAAATAAATTCCTTTTGTGCGTTACAAAAAATAGAGTATGCGTAAGATCTGCAACATGGGTGGCCGTCCATTTATTGGTCTGTTTCTTTATTTTTTTGTGGCAGCCATATCCTTTGCTAAAAGTTTCACTGAAGAAATTCTATGTCCGACAGAAAGAAATGTGTCCAGAACGTTTGAGACATGCCCTGTCCTTTTGTTTATCCGGCAGCTGTTTTGTCAGCCGTTTTTCTTTGTGAGCAACAGAAAGAATTTCACCCTTCCTCGTTTTAAATTCGCAGACATCTCCTCTCCAGGGACCGACAATTGGGAACGTACGGAGAGAGAGAGAGAGAGAGAGGGGGGTATCTCAAATCTTGTGCAGATGATTTCCTTTATTTGTTAGAAAAAACATTTTAGGAATCCGTTGTTCTGAAGTTAAGGTATCATTTTAAGGTGAACATCTAGTGATTTTGCTTCCTATACTTCCAATGGGCAAACTTCGGTACACATTTTCTTCATAATTAATGCGTTCCCAAGGTTGAAAATTTGAACATCGATTAAAATAACTTCATATTATAACTTGGTATACTTAATAGTTTCTAAAACATAACCATAATTAAGCAATCCAACATTTCATGAAAGAAATACGGGATTACGCCATATAATACAAAGTTTGAAGATGACAATCCGATTTTTGGCGTAAATGTGACAAGGATGGTAAGTCAGATAATATCCGAAAACTTTGAATTTTTTTTTTTCATCGTCCTGGAGCGGGACTCGAACCCGCGTCTCCCAGAAAACGCCTGGGTATGCTAACCACTACACCATCCAGAACGACCAAATTTCCGATCAATTTGAAGGTAACCATCACAGGATTCGCTAGTCGAAGCACCTGGCATTCATGTTTAGCGAATCTGGAGGTTAAGAATCTTATCCCGCGTTTGCCCGGAGAAGCAAATCGTCCTGGAGCGGGTTCGAGTCCCGCTCCAGGACGATGAAAATTTTTAAGTTTTCGGATATTATCTGACTACCATCCTTGTCACATTTACGCCAAAAATCGGATTGTCATCTTTAAAATTTGTAATCCAACATTTGTTTGTCTACTGACGTCATCAATATACAGTTCGCGCCATCTTTTTTCTGGTCTTGACACCACCTAAGGAAAAGTTATTGATTTTTAATATAATTATGGTTATATTTTAGAAAATATTAAGTATGCCAAGTTATAATATGAAGGTATTTTAATCGATGTTCAAATTTTCATCTTTGGGAACGCATCAATTGGGGAAAATAATGTGTACAGAAGTTTGCCCATTGGAAGTATAGGAAGCAATATCACTAGACGTCCACCTTAATAGACAGAGAAAAGAAAGGATTGACATAAATAACCATGATAATAAATTTCCCCCTATCTGATATTCTTTTGTTTCCTTTTTTTACGGAGTTTAAGCATCTAAGGCTGTGAGCAGTCAGCCGTCCCTAAATTTAGAGAAAGTGGTTCCAGTGGGGAGTCGTGAGACAAGTGCATCAGTAATGCCTCTCCCTCATCTGTCAACACTCATGCCTCGAACTTGGGACCAAATCGGACAATTAGCTAGAACTTCGTGTGTTATTGCGTATCGTCCGAATCTATATCTGTTTCGCCTTTTGTATTAATACTTAATATCTAATTGTCACAACCTATGTCTATTTTGACTTTTGTATTAATACTTAATATCTAATTGTCACAACCTATGTCTATTTTGACTTTTGTATTAATATGTTGTTCTAATTTCATTATAAAAACTAGGTTAAGAAATTCTGTGTTATTTCATTTTTTCAATATATCTCTCTATTCTAAAAAAAAGTAACTGCCGCCGCCGCTGCTGCTGCCGCTGTTTTAGAAATTTCGCGACACTCTTACTTTCCTAGCTTGCAGCGCAAAACGTATTAAACACAGAAATATGAAATTTACATCGTTTGTAGAAAATTGTTTGGAGAACACGCTGAAATAAACCGTTTCTCGATTCTAGCGATACTTCAAGAGCTATTGTATTTCAAAGTTAAGCTAAGCAAAAAAGTGCTATCAGGTCGCGTTCCGGACACACTAACAGCAACAGAACCACGAAACTTTGTAGGCATGTAGTGCCGGGACCAACTTTGCACCTCGTCGCCCTTTTTTTGAATTTCGATTTAGTTTACGAGAAATTAAATTTCTAAATTTCACAAAATTCTCTATTTCACGATGGGATCCATTTAAAAAAACGGATATATGGCAAACTATAAATCATTACGCATTGCAATTTTTACAGCATAAACTTACAACTATTGTCCCTTTTTTACAAAAAAAAATTAAGAAAAAGTCATTTTCTGATTGTTAAGCATTTTTTAAAGACGCAAAGGAAAGAAACGAACGGCTTGTCTGTCTTCACGATAACCACAGAGGAACGTTCTGGTCCCGCGACCTGCTGCCATGGTGACACAGAGAATTTGTTATGCATATGTTTTGTTGGTAAAGCTATCTCAGTTGTTTAAGGTGGACGTCAAGGAATTTTGTTTCCTATACTTCCAATGGAAGCACTTCTGCACACATTTTCTTCACATTTAATGCGTTCCCAAGGATTAAAATTTGAACATCGATTAAAATAGCTTCATTTTATAACTTGGAATACTTAATACACTGCTGGCCACCCAAAATGCAACACCAAGAAGGAAGCATCCGATTGGCCTGAAATTCGCAACATGCGTCGCCCGCGAGAGGACATGCAAACGATCAGCATTGCAGGGCATATGCAAATCATGTGCGCCCTGGCACGCCACCAATCCTGCTGGTACGCAGAATATGGTGTCAGCTATATAGGCTTTGTAACCATGCGAAACTGGAACAGTACGGAAGCAAAGCATGTAAATTCCCTTGAACGTGGCGACTGATGGAAAGGCTACTGTTAGGAAAGCTTCCCGGCAAAGAGCTTTATCAGCCATTGAAAGTGATTCTGTTGACGTCCTATTGATTTCCAGATAATGAAAGGAACTCACACCAGGAGCTTTATAAACTATGTCTTCAAAGTGTTGTAAACTTCGTTTCAGAAAGTAGCAGATGTACCCATAAAAAATGGTAAAAACAGCGGGTACACTACACAATGTGTAGTACATGGAGATTACGCCCATTACTTGATACCAAGGTCTGCTTTCCCAATTATATTGCAGAGTCATTAGATGCGCAAGATCCTGGCACACCGTAGAACAAAAGAAAGCAACGCATACATATATTTGAGTGTGTCTTAATTGTCGTTGTCTACACAAATCAAACGTGCTACATTTCGATGCTTTGCTCAAAATGCTGTGCATGTTTTTGAAGCTGAATACCACAGCATATCTCAGTATCGATCCGAATTCAGTTGATATGCTAATCGAAATTTTGTATTGAAGTCGCGATTGTGGTATTTCTAGAAGATGTAATACCAACAAACACACAGAACCTAAAGATACAGTGTGAAATAAAATAACTGGTAAGTAAGCAGCTGTAGCGAATAAAGCGGGATGCCTAGTTTTGTTCCACAGGCTGTATGTATTGATGACTATGCTTTGAAACATTATGAAAAAAAACTGGTGGTATTTCATTATCTTGTATCGTGCTCTGCAAAGAATGTGGTTTAAAAGATATGTAAACTGTTTTGATTTTAGATACCACTTGTGCATTAGAACATCTCTTCCGTTTATTTAGCTGTTGATCATGACGGAAATACGTAGGCAACATAGTTTATACGCTATGCATGCTTTTTATTTTTAATTTCTTTGTTTTGCTCTCATACACTGAGTGGCCACTTTATTATAACCACCCCTCATTACTTCGTTGGGCCACCTTTTGCCTTTAATACTGCGTCTATTCTTCGTGGCATGGACTCTACGAGATGTTGATAGGTGGTTTGTAGAATCTGAGACCATGCTTGATGAATAGCGCTTTCCAGGAGTGTGAGATTGCAGAGTTGTGTATCTAGCTGTCTGATGGCTCGTTCAACTTCATCCCACAAATTCTCAATGGGGTTGAGATCTGGAGATTGTGGGGGCCACCTAAGCAAAGTAAACTCACCGGCATGTTCCTGAAACCAATCCTGTACAATACGAGCACTATGGCAGGACACATTATCTTGTTGAAAGTAGCCATCACCATTGAGATAAACCATCCACATGACAGGATGCACTTGGTCCGCAACGATGTTTAGATAGCAAGTGCCAGTAAGACGTTGATCAACACGAATTAAAGGGTCCAAAGCATGCCAGGAAAGCATTCCCCAAACCTTAACGTTGCCTCCACCAGCTTGAAGGGTTGTAGCAATGCATTTGGGGTTCATGCTTTCGTGCTGCTTCCCCCAAATTCTCACTGGCCATCGGCATGGTGTAACTGAAAACGGGATTCATCGGACCACATAATTTGTGTCCAATTATCGACTGTCCAATCCTTGTGCTCCTGTGCGAACTGGAGACGTTTTCTCTTGTTAACTGCAGACAGCAAGGTGTTCGAACAGGTCTTCGGCTGCCATATCCCATCCGATGCAGCGTACGGCGAACAGTGCGTGCAGATATCATTTGAAGGGATCCTTGATTAAGATGGTTTGTAATTTGCTGCACTGTTGCCCTTCTGTTCTCTGTTACCAGTCTGGACACTCTCTGATCCGCCCGAGCAGTCACTAGTCGATGACGACCACACGTTGCATGTAGAGTCCCAGTTCTTTGGCTGACAGTCCAGTCTTTAAACACGTTAACAACAGCTGCTCTGGAAGTATGCGCCGGTTTCGGTGATACTCGCTCCATGGCACCGAGCTCCTACAATCATCCCACGTTGAAAGTCCGTCAAATCGCATTTTTTTATCCATCTCGTCACCCAAAAATCACTTCTACTACTGTCGCAAGCACTAAGCATTCCCTTTTTATACTAGCCTTGCCCTCTGGCGGCAACAGCGTGCAGCCATAGCTCATTTGATTAAAACTGTCAGGTGGTCATAATAAAGTGGCCACTCAGTGTATAAGGATCTTGCCTTTGTTCCAGTGTGTTATTCTTTATCCTTATTATCGCTGCATTACTTTTTTCTGCTGCGTAATATTTCTTTTTCTTATTTCTTATCTGAAAAATATTTTGGGTTGCGCTCAACAATTTATCTGACATGCTCCTTTTGACCTTCCCAAAACTGTGGGAAAAAATCCAGCCGATTGCTTTTTTAGCACATAATACGTAATATAATCGACTTAAGTGATCATGATTTTATATACTAAAAAGTATATTTAAGTGTAAGGACGCAAGTGCATCGTAAGTTCATATATCGGTAATCGATTATGAAGACCATCTGCGGAGCACACAAAAAGTAAATCTTAGAAAATCCATTCTCTGAAAATAACTTAAAGCATACTTGAGTACGGTTTTATGAAAATTCGACGCTGTAGATATTGGTTTCCTCTGACGCGCAGTAGTACTGTGCTTCACAGAAATACTTTTGAAATGGGTATGGCTTACAAAGTAGTACGTTGAATAACAAGTATAAACGTACTCACTGTCTCTTTTTCACCTTCAGTCGAAGTTCTTGGGCAGGATTTCAGATAAAATATGGTATGTAAAAGTAAGATACAAATACTCTTCCTACATTTAACCACTTTGACGAACTCCGAGGCATTTGGGAGTTCTGCATTGCCTACGCGGAAGGCATCAAAACTTGCCATGGCAACACTTGATATTGTTTACGAAATGTTACTCCAATCAGGAGTAATCATGCATATTATTTTTTTTGTTGACGAAATATGATATAAGGGATCAAAACAAGAAGAATACGGAAAGCACTCATTTTTCTTTCATTGTTCGTCCTGGCAGATACGACAATGGTATTTTGGAAAGAAAATTTGATCCACCTCCATTAAAAAAAGAAAGCCAAACTTCGAAGTGCCAAGAAAGAACCTTTTTTATGATACTCTGTTTTTCTTCTATAGTTATATATGTTCTCCCGTTTGGTAAACGAATGTGATATTTTGTTGTTCTTTAGTTTCGTTTCAGTCTCACGGTCATCTATAGAGGAATTCAAAATAATATTGATTACTTGCTTCAAAATTGTTTGCAGGAACGCTCGGAAAGATTAATCTCATCAGGTGCTTCAGGAAAATGTTTTCGTGTAACACGCTACGCGCACGCGTTTGCTTGTGTGTGTGTGTGTGTGTGTGTGTGTGTAATTATGTATTTTTTTTTTTAATTTAGGACATTTGCTTGCCTGATGCTTCGTATAAGACAAAATGAAGCCGGAGAAATATTCAGAAACTGCAGTGTACAAAATACTGATATTTGCACGATATCTGTTCAAAAAATGTCCGGCGTGAATATATGAAACGAGAAAAAATTAGCTTGCAGGGATAGAAGATTAATATCCTTCAAAGCAGTTCCTTCTACTTGAACACACGTATGATGGTGTCTGTTCTACTGTTTCAAACGTCTTTTGAAACACAGTTTTTGCAATCAAGAAAAGTCGCTACGTATGTTGTTGACACCGCCTAATTTCATCGAGATCAATATTTTTTTTTGCGTTTCTTGTTTTTTGTTACTACAAAACTTTTAGAGTGGGAAGTTTTCTATTTTGGATATGTCCGTCCTTCCATTCTTCGCAGTGCAAATACGATATTACCTGCAAAAATATTGCTTTGTCGGAAACAGAAATACAGTACATGCGCACGGGATACGGAATACGCCTGTCCGTGCCGTCATTCCTTAGTCTGGCTCAATGTCTGCTTTAACGATAAATCGTCTCCTAAAAATCGAGTTAAATCAATTCCTTTTGTGCGTGACAAAAAATATAGTACGCACAAGATCTGTAAACATGTGTGGCCGTTTATGTATCTGTCTGTTTTTCTTTTTCGTAGAAACGATATCCTTTGCTGAAAGTTGCACCAAAGAAATTCTGTGTCCGACAGAAGGAAACATGTCCAGAATGTTTGAGACATGCCCTGACCTTTCGCTTATCCTGCAGCTACTTTGTCAGTCTGTTTTTCCCCCGCACGGGGATAAGTGGTTTTCCAGTTATTTGGGGAGCGGCGCCCCCACGGCCCGAGCTGACCTTGTGACTGGTCAACATCTGATGTCATGCCACCGCTTGGTTTTTATTTCGGTGCTGTTGGAGTTTGCAGGGAAGGCTGTTCATCCAGCTGTTGGGGAGTCGCGGCCCCACGATCCCGAGCTGGTCTTGTGTCTCGCTTTTTCGTTTTTATTTATTTTCTCCACTGGCTAGTTGCCCGTGTTGTATACTCTACCTAATCGCTACCACGCTATGTACTAACACCCCGGTCTTGTGGTTTTGTTACCCTCCACCACTAACTGTTTTATATTAACCGCTCAGTTCGTAGGTTGCTGAGATTCCGTTTAGGTTCCCTTCCAGGGTTTGTCTTCCTTGGATTACTTTTTTCCTTTTAGCTGGTTTGGGTGCTAGACCTACATGCATGTTTGCCGCGTGCGGAGACCCGTGAGGCGGAAATGGGATGTCTGGCGGCTGAGGTCGCAGGAGACCGGAGAAGTGCCTCCTGTGTACCAACACTCCTCTTCGACCCCGGCTTCGCTGTAAACGGGAGGCTAGAGACTAACCCACCTCTAGTCAGAAGTCTTGTACCAAGTTGTGTACAGGGCTTTAGCGGCTTTTTTGTCGTATAGCACGGCAGGGTACGCCCGGGGGCTGTGGGATCATGCCAAAGGCATTGGCATGACGGTACCCGGAGGCCGAAGTGTCCGCCGAGTGCGTGTGATCACAGCCAACGGACTATATCTGCAACGTATAAGCTCCAGAACTGTGTCCAGCGTCATTTTCTTGGCTTGTAGACCTCCAGTTCTCTCTTGTAGGGCTCGGTGGTGGGTGGAGTTGTCTGCAGACGAATCCTCCTCCTTTTTTCCATGGGTAAAAACAAAAACAAAAACTCCAAATTCAAGTCACCTGAGAAAATGATAGTTGACAACGACTCTCCTTCGTCTTCTCAACCTACCAAGTCTCATAACCTTAAACGATCTTTAGACCATGACCTGGACCAAGAATGTGGAACCTCTTCTTCGGCAGCTGTACCAGTCGCTCCGAAGCGTCGTCTCCCTCGATTGCTGTGAATACGCATGCTACACACTTAGTTGTAGAATCCATCGATCCGAATGAGAGACTGTCCACCAGATCTCCCTTTTTCATTTCTAAAGCTTTGGACGCTGCGGTTGGCCCCTTGAAGTCTGTGAGGAAGCTTCGCTCTGGGGACCTGCTTGTCCAAACTTGCAGTGTTTCTCAGAGTAACACTCTTCTGCACCTCACTAGTCTTCAAGGCATTCCTGTCAAAGTGACACCTCACCCGTTTCTTAACACCTCTCGGGGTGTTATTTCGGAGTTTGATCTCTTGCCATGCAGTGAGGACGAATTGGTGACTGAACTTGCAGATCAGGGTGTTATTGCTGCACGTCGTATGATGTTCCGGCGCGATGGTTCTTTGATTAAGTCTAAAAATGTAATCTTGACTTTTAACTCCCCGAAAGTTCCGACCGAAATCAAGGCTGGCTACTTGGTCTGTGGAGTTCGCCCGTACATTCCCAGTCCTCTGCACTGTTTCAGGTGCCAGAGGTACGGGCATTCACAACGTTCATGTAACAGTTCCGCTCGTTGCGCAAATTGTGGCTCCAGTGAACATGACGGGGAAAATTGCACTTCTGCGGCCTGCTGTGTTCACTGTGGTGAGGCCCATGCAGCTTACTCCTGCAACTGTATGAAATGGAAGGACGAGATGGTGATCCAGCGCCTCAAGACCCTGGAAGGCCTCTCGTACCCTGCTGCCAAGGCCAAGTTGGGTATTCCCAACAACCGACCGCGTACTTTTGCCGCAGTAGTTCAGTCTCTGCCACAACCCGTGCAGCCCTTTGTCCCGCGCCCTGTAGCTCTCGCCGCATTTGCCAAGAGATCTACAGCTGAACAAGCGACACAGGTGGATTTCACCGAGCTCCAGCTTATTCGACCAGCTGAGTCTGCGCCTTCTCTTTTGAAGACGACCGATTCTTCCAGTTCCTAGCAGAAAGCCTGCACGTGTGGAAGACCCGGCCCTAAATCCGCAAAGGTGTGCAGTGCCCATCCAACTGTCGCGGTGCAACTGACCAACATTGCAGCTGTCTCAGACTCAGCGAGGTCCCCACCCTCAACCAACATTATAGAGGAACATAGGGGGAGGAGAGTGACAGTTCGTCCCCCTCCTGTGACTCATCCTATGTGTAGTTGTGTTCGTTTTCGTGATGTGTTTTATCATTCTCATTCCTCAGTTTTACTTAATCGGCTAGTTTCTAACTAACCATTGTACCATGTTTTTAATACTGTTTGTTTCATTGTCTTTTTTGGCCCTTCCATCATTCTCATGGTTCGGTTTTACTTGGTCAGCCAGATTTGGGGATTTATGCCACGTTTTTTAATACTGTTTGTTTGTCTTGTGTCTGGCGCTCTTTGGCCAAACATGGCCCTTGCGCCATAAAAGTCAACCAACCAACCAACCAGTCTGTTTTTCCTTAAGAGCAGCTGAAAGAATTTCACGCGTCCAACGTTTTACCTGTCCTAGTTTTAAAACCGAATTTCACCCGTCCTAGTTTTAAAATCGAGCCGTCATCCCTTAGTCTGTCTAAATGTCTCTAGAAACGATATATCGTCTCTTAAAAGTCGAGTTAAATTAATTATTCTTGTACACAACAGAAAATAGAGTATGCACGAGATATGTGCCATATCTGTCCGTCCACTTATCCGTCTGTTTCTTTTTTTGTAAAAAATGTATCCTTTGCTAAAAGTTTTATTGAAAAATTCCGATAGAAGGAACCTTGTTTAGAATGTATGAGACATGTCTTTCCTTTTGTTTATCCCACAGCTATTTTGTCAGTCATTTTTCTTTATGAGCAACATAAAGAATTTCACCCTTCCTAGTTTTAAAATCGTTGTCACCTGCTCTCTAGGGACTGACAATTTGCAACGTACGGAGAGAGAGAGAGAGAGAGAGAGAGAGAGAGAGAGAGAGAGAGAGAGAGAGAGAGAGAGTGTATCTCTAGTCTTATGCATATGATTTTCTTTATTTGTTAGAGAAAGCGTTTTAGCAGTCCGTTGTTTTCAAGTTGAGGTATCATTTTTGTAGAGAGAGAGAGAGAAACGGAAGGATAGACATAACCATGATCACAAATTTCCTCTATCTATCTGATACTCCATTGCTTTTCCTTTTTTACGAAGTTTAACGCCCGTTGTTAGCATCTAAATCTATGAGCCGTCAGTCGTCCCTAAATTTAGAGATAGTGGTTCCAGTGGAGCGTCGTGACGCAAGTGTATCACTAATACCTCTTCCTCATCTGTCAACACTCGTGACTCGAATTTGGGACCAATTCGGACAATTATCAGGAACTTCGTGTTTTTGAAAACTCGGGACGGGGCATATCTAACATTTTTAAATACGTCAAATAATACAAGATATTAATTTCCAATTATTAGCAGAAATTTCATTGAGATATCAACATTTTAAATTTGTTAGGATGGTTTGAGCTTTGTTTTGCACGAGTTGGCCTTCGGACAAATCTGTGTTGGTATAATTGTACCACTGGACCAATGAGCACTGGGTCAATCGGCATTGGACTAACCAACAGTGGACCAGTGGCCTTTCGACAAGTCGTCCCAGACCGGTGTTTCCTTTAACGGAAATAAGGGCGTGCTTCTACAGTCGAAATAGGAACCTGATAGAGGCATAAGAGTGTAGTAAACAAAAATCTTCACAAAAACAGAATTGCAGCTGATGAGGTCATTTCATGAAAACCATAGTCAAACAACGGTCTGTGAGAAACATTTGTACATTTCTAGATCTCGCTCTCAATCGATTTTCAGTCTTTGCCTCTACAGAACAAATTTTAAAATTAAATGAATAAACTAATGCGTGCCTCGAAATTATTTATAAAGCTTTAGAATGGCAACAGTGTTCCTATGTGTTACATCAAAACACAAGCATAAAACCCTATCATGCAAAAACGAAAGCAGACTTTAAATCTCTGAATAAAGTGAATTACATACAGCGAATTACATATAGTGTAAAGCGAATTTTATTACAGTTAAGATGAGTTATATTTCGTGCACCATTGTTAATTGAAGAAAATATATTTGTAAAATGTCAAGGAAATAATATTTTACGTGTCCAGAGTAGTATCACATTAGGTAAAGAAGATGTTATGTAACAAGTTTTTGGTGCCTATATTTAAAATGTACCTTCTATTTTAGCCTTATCTTATAAACAAAATGGAAGGAAATGGAATTGATCTAACAAATAGTTCTTTACCTTTCATTCTATGTTATAATACTCTTTCTGTATAACATTTTACAAATAACTCATTGAGTTACACAAAATCTTAGATGGTTAGCTGAATTTCCACATAAGAAGTAATATTAGTGTTCGTTATTCAGAGTTAACATGAAATCCACAAATAATGGTAAAAACGCTTAGCACCGTCATTATACATCACTTATCAACAAAAGTAAGGTCGTCAGCTGCTCGCATCTTGTTGAAAAGTCAAAATTCATCACTTTGATAAGTTGTTTATTTCGTAAGATTGTGAAGAAACAATCAAGACATGTCATCTTAGCAAAAATAAGATCTCAAATTAATCTAAAACTCACGTCACGGGTCAGAGCAGTTCAAAACTTTCTCACCGCTAAGTGTGCGTGTAAGACGGTAGCAGGATACAAGAATCGCGAACGTCTTTGGCTGTCTCTTACTTCAGACTTAATAGGAGAAATAGTTTCTTACTTCAGACTTTTTGAAATTTCTTACTTCAGACTATTACCTTCACTTGATAATTTCTTTAATAATTTCTTACTTCAGACTTTTTAAAATTTCTTACTTCAGACTTTTACATTCACTTGATAATTTCTTTTAATAATGACTTAATTTCTTACTTCTTAATTATCAAGTGAAGAATTTGATAATTTCTAATTTGATAATTTATTTTAATAATTTCTTACTTCAGACTTCTTACTTCAGACTTTTACCTTCACTTGATAATTTCTATTAATAATCACTTAATTTCTTACTTCTTAATTATCAAGTGAAGAAATTAAATCATTATTAATTTCTTTTAATAATGACTTAATTTCTTCACTTGATAATTTCTTAATTATCAAGTGAAGAATTTGATAATTTATAATTTGATAAATTTGATAATTTCTTTTAATAATTTCTTACTTCAGACTTTCTTTCTTACTTCAGACTTTTACCTTCACTTGATAATTTCTTTTAATAATGACTTAATTTCTTACTTCTTAATTATCAAGTGAAGAAATTAATTATCAAGTGAAGAATTTCTTCACTTGATAATTTCTTTTAATAAATGGCTTAATTTCTTACTTCAGACTTTTACCTTCACTTGATAATTTCTTCTAATAATTTCTTACTTCAGACTTTTACTTCACCACTAAGTGTGCGTGTAAGACGGAAGCAGGATACAAGAATCGCGAACGTCTTTGGCTGTCTCTTACTTCAGACTTAATAGGAGAAATAATTTCTTACTTCAGACTTTTAATGGGAGAAAGTTTTTTTCAGAATTTTAATGAGTCTGTTCGGACTTTTAAGAACAGAAAAGTCTCTTCACACTTCTAATAGGAGTGAAACTCTCTGATTTCAGACTTTTAATAGAAGAAAAGGTCTGTCACTTCAGACTTTTAATAACAGAAAACGTCTCTTACTTTAGACTTTTAATGAAAGAAAAAGTTATTACACTTAAGATGTAGTTATGTTTCGTGCACCATTGTAAATTTTCCTTATGTTGTAGAATTTGTTAGGATACATTAGATCTACGGTGCACATTTTTATTTTTTGGTGTTTTCATAGAAGATTGCTGATGTTTTCACCCCTTGATTTTCTTAGTGTCCAGAGGATATTTTATACATGGTACAGCGTTCAGAACTTTCGACGTAACAGCAATGAATTTTGTTGGCAACGATTAGTTGTACAGAATAAAAGTGTTGCGATCGTGTATTATCATGGATAAACCCAGAGGTGATACATTTGCTGACTCCTTGTAATACCTACAATAACTGCACAGAAGTTTTCATTGTTAGGATAGTTCTGTAATGTATTGAACCTCACGGCACTGTAAATCCGTGTGTCTTAGCAGCAACTAAACAGCGCCTTGTGAAACATGTTTATCCCCTTTCCTAAGAAACATCTATGAAAATTGAGCATGTAAAACATTATTCGTTAATAAAAAAAAAAGAGATGAGCCTAGAATATTTAGAATACTCCGTATACGCTACATAGTGTATTCGGTATAAAATGACGTTAACAGATGATTGGTTTACGGTTTATTCTTACTAAAATTTCACTTCAAAGTAGAATTTCAAACTCCATCGGATTGGCGTTGCGTATAAGTTTTAAAGTTAGTAGATGAATGTTCTACATGTTATAGAGAATTTACTTTGCATATGATTTTCATTTGCCACTGCATTGGCGTTGCGTGAAAAATTAAAATCCCTCGATGAACGGCCTACATGTTCTAAAGTTTCATTTCCCATTTGGTCTTCATGTGCCATCATTACACTGACATCGCGTAAAAGGTTCGAAGTCACTGGGTAAATGACTTGAGTGTGGTGGAGTTTCCCTTCGAATTTAGATTTCCGGATGCCGCTGAAGTGGCACTGAGTAAAGGAAATGAAATTGATAAGTAAAGTTTCATTTGAAATTTAAATTTCACTTGCTCCATTGCCCTACAGTCAAGCTGAGTAGAAGTTCAGAAGTCATTAAATAAACGAGCTGCATCTTCTGACGCAATGCCACTAGATAACGACCTGCAAATTGTTTGGAATTTGGAAAATGTCCTGTAAAGTAGAAACTATGGCATCACGTGACGTTGAACGGAAAGCTGGAAATTTGAATGTAACCATTCAATAGCCATTGAATCCAATTTCCATAAGCATTTATATGTCGGTCATGGATTGATGACAAGATCCTGTTCAAATCAATAAGTTTTCCCTGTGTGTATGTTTTAAATTGTTCAAGTTGAAATCCAATCATTAATTTTTTTCTATGAATTTGTTTAAGAACTTTAATGCCCATTTGTTCTTATTTTCTCCTCTAAAACTTAGATGTTGAGAACTTTACAATTTTAGCTCCTTCTCATTTGTTGGTTTAGCAACAGTTCTGCAATTTTATGGAATGCACACGATTTTATGTGTTTTTATCTAGAGGTAATTGCTGCAATCTTGACTTCAAGGTTTTTGTTTTCGATATAATGCTTTTAAGTTGAAAGCAACAATTCAGTTAGCTCTGGACATTTCAGCGTGCTTTGTTTATTGGATTTCGCTTAAGCTTTTTCTCAAAGAATCAGTTGTTTTTCTTTGTTTGAAGCCATGGATTATCTCGAAGAAAAATAAAATGTGTCCTGCTTTCTCCAAAATTAGAAACAAACTAAGAGTAACGATACCACACGCCAAGTTTTTATGATGTTGTTGTTGTTGTTACAGATAATTTCGTTTGCTTTAGATCAAGTTATCATGCTATCTAGAGTTCAGAAACGCAGGTTGCGCTGTACATTGGGGTGGCTAATAGACCACTTCTCTCTGCAGTTTAGGTAAAGTGTGATATTAAAGAGCAGTTGTTTAAATTTCTGACTTTGAAAAATTAAGTTCTGCAAATATTAAAATTGCCTTTACGTTACGTAGGTCGAGATTTAAGAGAAATAACTTACCCTGCGTTGAAACTGGAACGTACAAGATGGAAAGTGGCAGTGATAGGCCCTTGTCGGCGTTGCTTCATTGGGAAAGCATCAGGCTCCGGATCAGAAGAATGTAAGTTCGAAGTCCGCCACCGGCAAAGAGGGAGTTGGAATTTCACATTGGCGCCCGAATGTAAAAATGGATCTACTGGTCATTAGGTTCTTCGAAAATTATGTGATGTTCCTTCCACACATCGTATGGAATTAATGAGAATTTCTTCTTCGCTTCGAAAAATGTGTGATGTTCCTTCCACACATCGCATGGAATTAAGGAGAATTCCTTCTTCGCTTCGAAAAATGTGTGATGTTCCTTCCACACCTCGTCTGGAATTAATGATAATTTCTTCTTCGCTTCGAAAAATGTGTGATGTTCCTTCCACACTTCGTCTGGAATTAATGATAATTTCTTCTTCGCTTCGAAAAATGTGTGATGCTCCTTCCACACTTCGTCTGGAATCAATGATAATTTCTTTTTCGCTTCGAAAAATGTGTGATGTTCCTTCCACACATCGTATGGAATTAAGAAGAATTCCTTCTTCGCTTCGAAAAATGTGTAATGTTCCTTCCACACCTCGTCTGGAATTAATGAGAATCTCTTCTTCGCTTCGAAAAATGTGTGATGTTCCTTCCACACCTCGTCTGGAATTAATGAGAATTTCTTCTTCGCTTCGAAAAATGTGTGATGTTCCTTCCACACATCGTATGGAATTAATGAGAATTTCTTCTTCGCTTCGACAAATGTGTGATGTTCCTTCCACACTTCGTCTGGAATGAATGAGAATTTCTTCTTCGCTTCGAAAAATGTGTGATGTTCCTTCCACACATCGTATGGAATTAATGATAATTTCTTCTTCGCTTCGAAAAATGTGTGATGTTCCTTCCACACATCGCATGGAATTAAGGAGAATTCCTTCTTCGCTTCGAAAAATGTGTGATGTTCTTTCCACACCTCGTCTGGAATTAATGATAATTTCTTCTTCGCTTCGAAAAATGTGTGATGTTCCTTCCACACCTCGTCTGGAATTAATGAGAATTTCTTCTTCGCTTCGAAAAATGTGTGATGTTCCTTCCACACTTCGTCTGGAATTAATTATAATTTCTTTTTCGCTTCGAAAAATGTGTGATGTTCCTTCCACGCATCGTATGGAATTAAGGAGAATTCCTTCTTCGCTTCGAAAAATGTGTGATGTTCCTTCCTCGTCTGGAATTAATGAGAATTTCTTCTTCGCTTCGAAAAATGTGTGATGTTCCTTCCACACTTCGTCTGGAATGAATGATAATTTCTTTTTCGCTTCGAAAAATGTGTGATGTTTCTTCCACACTTCGTCTGGAATTAATGAGAATTTCTTCTTCGCTTCGAAAAATGTGTGATGTTCCTTCTACACTTCGTCTGGAATTAATGAGAATTTCTTCTTCGCTTCGAAAAATGTGTGATGTTCCTTCCACACATCGTATGGAATCAATGAGAATTTCTTCTTCGCTTCGACAAATGTGTGATGTTCCTTCCACACATCGCATGGAATTAAGGAGAATTTCTTCTTCGCTTCGAAAAATGTGTGATGTTCTTTCCACACCTCGTCTGGAATTAATGATAATTTCTTCTTCGCTTCGAAAAATGTGTGATGTTCCTTCCACACATCGCATGGAATTAAGGAGAATTCCTTCTTCGCTTCGAAAAATGTGTGATGTTCTTTCCACACCTCGTCTGGAATTAATGATAATTTCTTCTTCGCTTCGAAAAATGTGTGATGTTCCTTCCACACATCGCATGGAATTAAGGAGAATTCCTTCTTCGCTTCGAAAAATGTGTGATGTTCTTTCCACACCTCGTCTGGAATTAATGATAATTTCTTCTTCGCTTCGAAAAATGTGTGATGTTCCTTCCACACCTCGTCTGGAATTAATGAGAATTTCTTCTTCGCTTCGAAAAATGTGTGATGTTTCTTCCACACTTCGTCTGGAATTAATTATAATTTCTTTTCGCTTCGAAAAAAGTGTGATGTTCCTTCCACGCATCGTATGGAGTTAAGGAGAATTCCTTCTTCGCTTCGAAAAATGTGTGATGTTCCTTCCTCGTCTGGAATTAATGATAATTTCTTCTTCGCTTCGAAAAATGTGTGATGTTTCTTCCACACCTCGTCTGGAATTAATGATCATTTCTTCTTCGCTTCGAAAAATGTGTGATGTTCCTTCCACACATCGCATGGAATTAAGGAGAATTCCTTCTTCGCTTCGAAAAATGTGTGATGTTTTTTCCACACTTCGTCTGGAATTAATTATAATTTCTTTTTCGCTTCGAAAAATGTGTGATGTTCCTTCCACACATCGTATGGAATTAATGAGAATTTCTTCTTCGCTTCGAAAAATGTGTGATGTTCCTTCCACACATCGCATGGAATTAAGGAGAATTCCTTCTTCGCTTCGAAAAATGTGTGATGTTCCTTCCACACCTCGTCTGGAATTAATGATAATTTCTTCTTCGCTTCGAAAAATGTGTGATGTTCCTTCCACACTTCGTCTGGAATTAATGAGAATTTCTTCTTCGCTTCGAAAAATGTGTGATGTTCTTCCACACTTTGTCCGGAATTAATGAGAATTTTTTCTTCGCTTCGAAAAATGTGTGATGTTCCTTCCACACATCGTATAGAATCAATGAGAATTCCTTCTTCGCTTCGAAAAATGTGTGATGTTTTTCCACACCTCGTCTGAAATTAATGATAATTTCTTCTTCGCTTCGAAAAATGTGTTATGTTCCTTCCACACATCGCATGGAATTAATGAGAATTTCTTCTTCGCTTCGAAAAATGTGTAATGTTCCTTCCACACATCGCATGGAATTAAGGAGAATTCCTTCTTCGCTTCGAAAAATGTGTGATGTTCTTTCCACACCTCGTCTGGAATTAATGATAATTTCTTCTTCGCTTCGAAAAATGTGTGATGTTCCTTCCACACCTCGTCTGGAATTATTGAGAATTTCTTCTTCGCTTCGAAAAATGTGTGATGTTCCTTCCACACTTCGTCTGGAATTAATTATAATTTCTTTTTCGCTTCGAAAAATGTGTGATGTTCCTTCCACGCATCGTATGGAATTAAGGAGAATTCCTTCTTCGCTTCGAAAAATGTGTGATGTTCCTTCCTCGTCTGGAATTAATGAGAATTTCTTCTTCGCTTCGAAAAATATGTGATGTTCCTTCCACACTTCGTCTGGAATTAATGATAATTTCTTTTTCGCTTCGAAAAATGTGTGATGTTTCTTCCACACTTCGTCTGGAATTAATGAGAATTTCTTCTTCGCTTCGAAAAATGTGTGATGTTCCTTCCACACTTCGTCTGGAATGAATGAGAATTTCTTCTTCGCTTCGAAAAATGTGTGATGTTCCTTCCACACATCGTATGGAATCAATGAGAATTTCTTCTTCGCTTCGACAAATGTGTGATGTTCCTTCCACACATCGCATGGAATTAAGGAGAATTCCTTCTTCGCTTCGAAAAATGTGTGATGTTCTTTCCACACCTCGTCTGGAATTAATGATAATTTCTTCTTCGCTTCGAAAAATATGTGATGTTCCTTCCACACCTCGTCTGGAATTAATGAGAATTTCTTCTTCGCTTCGAAAAATGTGTGATGTTCCTTCCACACTTCGTCTGGAATTAATTATAATTTCTTTTTCGCTTCGAAAAATGTGTGATGTTCCTTCCACGCATCGTATGGAATTAAGGAGAATTCCTTCTTCGCTTCGAAAAATGTGTGATGTTCCTTCCTCGTCTGGAATTAATGAGAATTTCTTCTTCGCTTCGAAAAATATGTGATGTTCCTTCCACACTTCGTCTGGAATGAATGATAATTTCTTTTTCGCTTCGAAAAATGTGTGATGTTTCTTCCACACTTCGTCTGGAATTAATGAGAATTTCTTCTTCGCTTCGAAAAATGTGTGATGTTCTTTCCACACCTCGTCTGGAATTAATGATAATTTCTTCTTCGCTTCGAAAAATGTGTGATGTTCCTTCCACACCTCGTCTGGAATTAATGAGAATTTCTTCTTCGCTTCGAAAAATGTGTGATGTTTCTTCCACACTTCGTCTGGAATTAATTATAATTTCTTTTTCGCTTCGAAAAAAGTGTGATGTTCCTTCCACGCATCGTATGGAGTTAAGGAGAATTCCTTCTTCGCTTCGAAAAATGTGTGATGTTCCTTCCTCGTCTGGAATTAATGATAATTTCTTCTTCGCTTCGAAAAATGTGTGATGTTTCTTCCACACCTCGTCTGGAATTAATGATCATTTCTTCTTCGCTTCGAAAAATGTGTGATGTTCCTTCCACACATCGCATGGAATTAAGGAGAATTCCTTCTTCGCTTCGAAAAATGTGTGATGTTTTTTCCACACTTCGTCTGGAATTAATTATAATTTCTTTTTCGCTTCGAAAATGTGTGATGTTCCTTCCACACATCGTATGGAATTAATGAGAATTTCTTCTTCGCTTCGAAAAATGTGTGATGTTCCTTCCACACATCGCATGGAATTAAGGAGAATTCCTTCTTCGCTTCGGAAAATGTGTGATGTTCCTTCCACACCTCGTCTGGAATTAATGATAATTTCTTCTTCGCTTCGAAAAATGTGTGATGTTCCTTCCACACTTCGTCTGGAATTAATGAGAATTTCTTCTTAGCTTCGAAAAATGTGTGATGTTCTTCCACACTTTGTCCGGAATTAATGAGAATTTTTTCTTCGCTTCGAAAAATGTGTGATGTTCCTTCCACACATCGCATGGAATTAAGGAGAATTCCTTCTTCGCTTCGAAAAATGTGTGATGTTCTTTCCACACCTCGTCTGGAATTAATGATAATTTCTTCTTTGCTTCGAAAAATGTGTGATGTTCCTTCCACACCTCGTCTGGAATTATTGAGAATTTCTTCTTCGCTTCGAAAAATGTGTGATGTTCCTTCCACACTTCGTCTGGAATTAATTATAATTTCTTTTTCGCTTCGAAAAATGTGTGATGTTCCTTCCACGCATCGTATGGAATTAAGGAGAATTCCTTCTTCGCTTCGAAAAATGTGTGATGTTCCTTCCTCGTCTGGAATTAATGAGAATTTCTTCTTCGCTTCGAAAAATATGTGATGTTCCTTCCACACTTCGTCTGGAATTAATGATAATTTCTTTTTCGCTTCGAAAAATGTGTGATGTTTCTTCCACACTTCGTCTGGAATTAATGAGAATTTCTTCTTCGCTTCGAAAAATGTGTGATGTTCCTTCCACACTTCGTCTGGAATGAATGAGAATTTCTTCTTCGCTTCGAAAAATGTGTGATGTTCCTTCCACACATCGTATGGAATCAATGAGAATTTCTTCTTCGCTTCGACAAATGTGTGATGTTCCTTCCACACATCGCATGGAATTAAGGAGAATTCCTTCTTCGCTTCGAAAAATGTGTGATGTTCTTTCCACACCTCGTCTGGAATTAATGATAATTTCTTCTTCGCTTCGAAAAATGTGTAATGTTCCTTCCACACATCGCATGGAATTAAGGAGAATTCCTTCTTCGCTTCGAAAAATGTGTGATGTTCTTTCCACACCTCGTCTGGAATTAATGATAATTTCTTCTTCGCTTCGAAAAATATGTGATGTTCCTTCCACACCTCGTCTGGAATTAATGAGAATTTCTTCTTCGCTTCGAAAAATGTGTGATGTTCCTTCCACACTTCGTCTGGAATTAATTATAATTTCTTTTTCGCTTCGAAAAATGTGTGATGTTCCTTCCACGCATCGTATGGAATTAAGGAGAATTCCTTCTTCGCTTCGAAAAATGTGTGATGTTCCTTCCTCGTCTGGAATTAATGAGAATTTCTTCTTCGCTTCGAAAAATATGTGATGTTCCTTCCACACTTCGTCTGGAATGAATGATAATTTCTTTTTCGCTTCGAAAAATGTGTGATGTTTCTTCCACACTTCGTCTGGAATTAATGAGAATTTCTTCTTCGCTTCGAAAAATGTGTGATGTTCCTTCTACACTTCGTCTGGAATTAATGAGAATTTCTTCTTCGCTTCGAAAAATGTGTGATGTTCCTTCCACACATCGTATGGAATCAATGAGAATTTCTTCTTCGCTTCGACAAATGTGTGATGTTCCTTCCACACATCGCATGGAATTAAGGAGAATTCCTTCTTCGTTTCGAAAAATGTGTGATGTTCTTTCCACACCTCGTCTGGAATTAATGATAATTTCTTCTTCGCTTCGAAAAATGTGTGATGTTCCTTCCACACATCGCATGGAATTAAGGAGAATTCCTTCTTCGCTTCGAAAAATGTGTGATGTTCTTTCCACACCCTCGTCTGGAATTAATGATAATTTCTTCTTCGCTTCGAAAAATGTGTGATGTTCCTTCCACACATCGCATGGAATTAAGGAGAATTCCTTCTTCGCTTCGAAAAATGTGTGATGTTCTTTCCACACCTCGTCTGGAATTAATGATAATTTCTTCTTCGCTTCGAAAAATGTGTGATGTTCCTTCCACACCTCGTCTGGAATTAATGAGAATTTCTTCTTCGCTTCGAAAAATGTGTGATGTTTCTTCCACACTTCGTCTGGAATTAATTATAATTTCTTTTTCGCTTCGAAAAATGTGTGATGTTCCTTCCACGCATCGTATGGAATTAAGGAGAATTCCTTCTTCGCTTCGAAAAATGTGTGATGTTCCTTCCTCGTCTGGAATTAATGAGAATTTCTTCTTCGCTTCGAAAAATATGTGATGTTCCTTCCACACTTCGTCTGGAATTAATGATAATTTCTTTTTCGCTTCGAAAAATGTGTGATGTTTCTTCCACACTTCGTCTGGAATTAATGAGAATTTCTTCTTCGCTTCGAAAAATGTGTGATGTTCCTTCCACACTTCGTCTGGAATGAATGAGAATTTCTTCTTCGCTTCGAAAAATGTGTGATGTTCCTTCCACACATCGTATGGAATCAATGAGAATTTCTTCTTCGCTTCGACAAATGTGTGATGTTCCTTCCACACATCGCATGGAATTAAGGAGAATTCCTTCTTCGCTTCGAAAAATGTGTGATGTTCTTTCCACACCTCGTCTGGAATTAATGATAATTTCTTCTTCGCTTCGAAAAATGTGTAATGTTCCTTCCACACATCGCATGGAATTAAGGAGAATTCCTTCTTCGCTTCGAAAAATGTGTGATGTTCTTTCCACACCTCGTCTGGAATTAATGATAATTTCTTCTTCGCTTCGAAAAATATGTGATGTTCCTTCCACACCTCGTCTGGAATTAATGAGAATTTCTTCTTCGCTTCGAAAAATGTGTGATGTTCCTTCCACACTTCGTCTGGAATTAATTATAATTTCTTTTCGCTTCGAAAAATGTGTGATGTTCCTTCCACGCATCGTATGGAATTAAGGAGAATTCCTTCTTCGCTTCGAAAAATGTGTGATGTTCCTTCCTCGTCTGGAATTAATGAGAATTTCTTCTTCGCTTCGAAAAATATGTGATGTTCCTTCCACACTTCGTCTGGAATGAATGATAATTTCTTTTTCGCTTCGAAAAATGTGTGATGTTTCTTCCACACTTCGTCTGGAATTAATGAGAATTTCTTCTTCGCTTCGAAAAATGTGTGATGTTCCTTCTACACTTCGTCTGGAATTAATGAGAATTTCTTCTTCGCTTCGAAAAATGTGTGATGTTCCTTCCACACATCGTATGGAATCAATGAGAATTTCTTCTTCGCTTCGACAAATGTGTGATGTTCCTTCCACACATCGCATGGAATTAAGGAGAATTCCTTCTTCGCTTCGAAAAATGTGTGATGTTCTTTCCACACCTCGTCTGGAATTAATGATAATTTCTTCTTCGCTTCGAAAAATGTGTGATGTTCCTTCCACACATCGCATGGAATTAAGGAGAATTCCTTCTTCGCTTCGAAAAATGTGTGATGTTCTTTCCACACCTCGTCTGGAATTAATGATAATTTCTTCTTCGCTTCGAAAAATGTGTGATGTTCCTTCCACACATCGCATGGAATTAAGGAGAATTCCTTCTTCGCTTCGAAAAATGTGTGATGTTCTTTCCACACCTCGTCTGGAATTAATGATAATTTCTTCTTCGCTTCGAAAAATGTGTGATGTTCCTTCCACACCTCGTCTGGAATTAATGAGAATTTCTTCTTCGCTTCGAAAAATGTGTGATGTTTCTTCCACACTTCGTCTGGAATTAATTATAATTTCTTTTTCGCTTCGAAAAAAGTGTGATGTTCCTTCCACGCATCGTATGGAGTTAAGGAGAATTCCTTCTTCGCTTCGAAAAATGTGTGATGTTCCTTCCTCGTCTGGAATTAATGATAATTTCTTCTTCGCTTCGAAAAATGTGTGATGTTTCTTCCACACCTCGTCTGGAATTAATGATCATTTCTTCTTCGCTTCGAAAAATGTGTGATGTTCCTTCCACACATCGCATGGAATTAAGGAGAATTCCTTCTTCACTTCGAAAAATGTGTGATGTTTTTTCCACACTTCGTCTGGAATTAATTATAATTTCTTTTTCGCTTCGAAAAATGTGTGATGTTCCTTCCACACATCGTATGGAATTAATGAGAATTTCTTCTTCGCTTCGAAAAATGTGTGATGTTCCTTCCACACATCGCATGGAATTAAGGAGAATTCCTTCTTCGCTTCGAAAAATGTGATGTTCCTTCCACACCTCGTCTGGAATTAATGATAATTTCTTCTTCGCTTCGAAAAATGTGTGATGTTCCTTCCACACTTCGTCTGGAATTAATGAGAATTTCTTCTTCGCTTCGAAAATGTGTGATGTTCTTCCACACTTTGTCCGGAATTAATGAGAATTTTTTCTTCGCTTCGAAAAATGTGTGATGTTCCTTCCACACATCGTATAGAATCAATGAGAATTCCTTCTTCGCTTCGAAAAATGTGTGATGTTTTTTCCACACCTCGTCTGAAATTAATGATAATTTCTTCTTCGCTTCGAAAAATGTGTGATGTTCCTTCCACACATCGCATGGAATTAAGGAGAATTCCTTCTTCGCTTCGAAAAATGTGTGATGTTCTTTCCACACCTCGTCTGGAATTAATGATAATTTCTTCTTCGCTTCGAAAAATGTGTGATGTTCCTTCCACACCTCGTCTGGAATTATTGAGAATTTCTTCTTCGCTTCGAAAAATGTGTGATGTTCCTTCCACACTTCGTCTGGAATTAATTATAATTTCTTTTTCGCTTCGAAAAATGTGTGATGTTCCTTCCACGCATCGTATGGAATTAAGGAGAATTCCTTCTTCGCTTCGAAAAATGTGTGATGTTCCTTCCTCGTCTGGAATTAATGAGAATTTCTTCTTCGCTTCGAAAAATATGTGATGTTCCTTCCACACTTCGTCTGGAATTAATGATAATTTCTTTTTCGCTTCGAAAAATGTGTGATGTTTCTTCCACACTTCGTCTGGAATTAATGAGAATTTCTTCTTCGCTTCGAAAAATGTGTGATGTTCCTTCCACACTTCGTCTGGAATGAATGAGAATTTCTTCTTCGCTTCGAAAAATGTGTGATGTTCCTTCCACACATCGTATGGAATCAATGAGAATTTCTTCTTCGCTTCGACAAATGTGTGATGTTCCTTCCACACATCGCATGGAATTAAGGAGAATTCCTTCTTCGCTTCGAAAAATGTGTGATGTTCTTTCCACACCTCGTCTGGAATTAATGATAATTTCTTCTTCGCTTCGAAAAATGTGTGATGTTCCTTCCACACCTCGTCTGGAATTAATGAGAATTTCTTCTTCGCTTCGAAAAATGTGTGATGTTTCTTCCACACTTCGTCTGGAATTAATTATAATTTCTTTTTCGCTTCGAAAAATGTGTGATGTTCCTTCCACGCATCGTATGGAATTAAGGAGAATTCCTTCTTCGCTTCGAAAAATGTGTGATGTTCCTTCCTCGTCTGGAATTAATGAGAATTTCTTCTTCGCTTCGAAAAATATGTGATGTTCCTTCCACACTTCGTCTGGAATGAATGATAATTTCTTTTTTCGCTTCGAAAAATGTGTGATGTTTCTTCCACACTTCGTCTGGAATTAATGAGAATTTCTTCTTCGCTTCGAAAAATGTGTGATGTTCCTTCCACACTTCGTCTGGAATGAATGAGAATTTCTTCTTCGCTTCGAAAAATGTGTGATGTTCCTTCCACACATCGTATGGAATCAATGAGAATTTCTTCTTCGCTTCGACAAATGTGTGATGTTCCTTCCACACATCGCATGGAATTAAGGAGAATTCCTTCTTCGCTTCGAAAAATGTGTGATGTTCTTTCCACACCTCGTCTGGAATTAATGATAATTTCTTCTTCGCTTCGAAAAATGTGTGATGTTCCTTCCACACATCGCATGGAATTAAGGAGAATTCCTTCTTCGCTTCGAAAAATGTGTGATGTTCTTTCCACACCTCGTCTGGAATTAATGATAATTTCTTCTTCGCTTCGAAAAATGTGTGATGTTCCTTTCACACCTCGTCTGGAATTAATGAGAATTTCTTCTTCGCTTCGAAAAATGTGTGATGTTTCTTCCACACTTCGTCTGGAATTAATTATAATTTCTTCTTCGCTTCGAAAAATGTGTGATGTTCCTTCCTCGTCTGGAATTAATGATAATTTCTTCTTCGCTTCGAAAAATGTGTGATGTTTCTTCCACACTTCCGTCTGGAATTAATGATAATTTCTTCTTCGCTTCGAAAAATGTGTGATGTTCCTTCCACACCTCGTCTGGAATTAATGAGAATTTCTTCTTCGCTTCGAAAAATGTGTGATGTTCCTTCCACACATCGTATGGAATCAATGAGAATTTCTTCTTTGCTTCGACAAATGTGTGATGTTCCTTCCACACATCGTATGGAATTAAGGAGAATTCCTTCTTCGCTTCGAAAAATGTGTGATGCTCCTTCCACACCTCGTCTGGAATTAATGAGAATTTCTTCTTCGCTTCGAAAAATGTGTGATGTTCCTTCCACACATCGTATGGAATCAATGAGAATTTCTTTTTCGCTTCGAAAAATGTGTGATGTTTCTTCCACACTTCGTCTGGAATTAATGAGAATTTCTTCTTCGCTTCGACAAATGTGTGATGTTCCTTCCACACATCGTATGGAATTAAGGAGAATTCCTTCTTCGCTTCGACAAATGTGTGATGTTCCTTCCACACCTCGTCTGGAATTAATGAGAATTTCTTCTTCGCTTCGAAAAATGTGTGATGTTCCTTCCACACATCGTCCGGAATTAATGCGTATTCCTTCTTCGCTTCGAAAAATGTGTGTTGCTTCTTCCACACATTATCTGAGATTAGTCAGAGTAGGTTCTCGTGCAGTAAGCTCTTGTTCAGGTATGGTTTTCGCTGGTCCCGAAACCTGCGATTTCGTGTCCCGCCTTTCTGAAGGGGGGGGATATATGTGACGTACTACAGAAGTGACGTGCATGTCATGACAGCAAGTAGCAGAGATAAGTTCTTGTCGACGTGGCTTAATTGAGAAAGCATTCGGCTCCAGAGCGGAAGGATATGGATCCCGCCACCGGCAGTCGGAGGATTTGAATTTCACAAAACGTAAAATTATGGGCGAATACTACGTCAGAAAATGTGCCAAATTTAGTAAATTACTCAAAATAGGCAAACCGATATTTTTAATGCTTTAAAATTTTGAAAAAAATAAATTATTATTCATCTTTCCTTAAATTAAATTTTTTTTGTTTGTAAAAATATAGAATCAGATGCATAGGTTTAAATAGGGTGCGGCTGCCCCAGGCGCAGCTCAAAAGACAGCGCAAAAAATAATCACTGCTTAAAATTTGGAATAGACTCCACTTTCTGGCGCAGTTGCTCCGCTCCATACTTTGTCATTTGTTCATTTACAGAACTTGTTTATAATTCTGTTTTGTCAGTTTTGGTGGATTTGGCAGCTTGAAATTCGCATTTCTCCCTGGAAATGTTCAGTGGATCTTGGTTTCTCGCATTCAGAAATGAAGGCACAGTTACACGTACTCGTTCAGAAAAAGAATGACGTTCAAATTGTTGGAGATTCCCTGGAGGCTATTCGATCTATTCGTCTTCGCTGCGAAAAGCTGTGATTCACAACTGCCAGCTGCGTCCGGTTCGTTTGATGTGATATCGAAGATCTTAATTCTGAAGCAGTTGAGAAAAGCTGTACAAACGGTCACAGTTTGATTGTTGCGGTTTGCATCGGGAGCAGAAATGTGTATTTAAGCCTCTTTTCAGATTAATCATGAACTAACAAACTTATGACGTGATATAAAATGCATTTCAAAATTCGTAGCAGAAATCTATCGTAATTATCTTTTTCTTTTTAGTAGAATATGAGCCTAGTTTAAATATTCCTACGTTTGTTTGCTTTCTTTATTTGTTTATAGTGGAGAAAAGCGCAGTGTACGTCACAATAATTCCCATAAAAGACAAAATTGTACTTTTTTAATGCCACCATTTCCCAAAGAGTAAGGTATGGATCCTTCTGAAGAGCAACGACGATGGACGCTGTTTGTAACGCAGGAAAGCGGCACTTGATTGTTGCACGTTCAACTGCCTTCCGAGCATCTATAGCTGTTTTGTGAACATCGGATGCAGCGTAAATGAGACAGAAAATTAATGCCGTACCGTAAATGATGTGAAATACATTGGTCGCTTTCTCATATGGATTCGGAGTAACGTGAAACAAAAACGTGAAAATAGCCTTGAATATGATCACTGATTGATATGCTATGGTAAGAAAGACTTTGCTGCAAAGAACCTTGTCAGCCGTTGTAACTGCCTCGGTTAAAGTATAATACATTTCTAGATAACGAGAGAAACTGACTTCTGGTGCTTTATGTAGCAGTTTTTCAAAATTTTGGAAGCTTTGCGTTAACAAGTTGCAGATGCACACGTAGTAAACGGTAAAAGCGCTGGCTGCGCCGCTAAATGCGAAATATATTAAGCTTTTAACTAGCGACTCATGCCAAGTTACACCTTTTCGTTTATAAGCTAGCACAGCTATAATGCAGTGCAAAATCTGGTACACCGCAAACAGCATGAAAGCAATACGTGACAATATGCGAGTATATCTCAAATTCCGTTTTCTTAAAAAAATCGTCTTTCGCTTTAGTAATTTGTCCACAACGTCGTACATGTTTCTGAAACGGAAAACCAGAGTGTACCTTAAGGTTAATACCAAAATCAAAGTTACGGTTGATGAACCTTTGTACTGAACTCCGTTGTCAAGCCCTTTCAGAAGCTTGTAGCTCCAGAAGCATGTAGCATAAAAAGATACAGCATGAAATACAATGACCGGTAAGTGAGCAGCAATAACGTGTATCCTGGGATACCTGCTTCTTTTCCATTGCCCGTATGTGTTGATACCTACGATTTGAAATATGATCAGAAAAACCGATGACAGTGTATCAGTCTTTAACGTGTTCCGTGGACATCGTTGTTTAATAGAAATCTCTGTAATCATGACTTTAGGTATGAAAAATCTTTCTAGCTCTCTTCGAAATTTAGAATGGTTACAATATATCGAGAACATAATTTCTACTTTGCTCTGAAAATATCTCTCTTTTGTTGTGTTATGCTAATCTCCTCTTCCGTATTTCCGCTTCTGCTGGACTACACGGCCCATTTTCATTTAATTACTACCTAAATAAATGCAGTTTTTCTTGCATCCGGTTTATTATGTGACGTTTGCAATATTTGCAACATAATTGCTCTTGCTATCTCAATACAGTTTAATGTCTTCAATAAATTTAATTTAAATTCCCGTCAGTTTTGTTCTGCGGAATGCATTTTAAGTGTACTACCACTTTAGCCTTGCATTTCAGCTTATCAATAATCCATTATTAAAGAAATTAACATAGATCGAACCAAATACAAGACTTAGTAAATCCATCTTGTGCTTATAACTTTCAAATATTCTTGCTTACCGTTTAGTGACTCTACAGAAATTCGTTTTCCAAAATGCAGAAACGTAATTTTTAGAGCGCGTGTGGTGTTTTACCGAAATGCTTTCTAAAGACTCATATCGGTATAAATAATTTAAATGATATATAAAGACTGATATCGATATAAATAATTTAAATGCGCATTCAGTAGCAGACACAAATGCAGTCAGAGGTAATACAAACAGGCTGTGGATCGCGCTTGCTAGGTAACACTTTAGTTATCACAGAGTATATGCAAATCAGAGGACCACCATGTGCATATGTAAGAATTTTGAAGAACTCCGAGGAATTTATGAACTCTGGCTTGCGTATAATGGTGCCATCGCAATTTACCATGGCAACACCTTAATTGTTTACGAAATATTACTTCAATCTGGAGCCATCACAATGCATAATTTATTTTCATAAGCGTAATACGTTTAGAAGAGATCAAAAACACAAATAGGAAGTATAAAACCCCTGTGTATAATATGTACATCATGATCATCATTAAAAATAAATTTTGATCCAGTTCTTTTGTTAACACAGCTCCGAAGTGAAAGAAAATTGCTCCTATAGTAGTTTTTCTTTTTTAATCAACAATGTGCTTACTGCCAATGTGTAAACTATGGTAGTTTTTTTCTCTCATTTAATTTCAAGTTTACGCTCATATTTTCTGCGTCGAAATATTGAAGCTTTTGAAAACAATATTGATTATTCTCTTCAAAAGTTATTGTGACAGGTGAAAAGAATTGGAGCACTATCGGCTTCGGAATGCTTTTGTATATCACGTTTTGAAACACATACTCGTTTATACGAGCCGTAAATCATATAAACCTCCTCCTAACGTGGTTTAAAAGCTGTTTAGTTTTATCAGCTGCGTTTTGTGTAACAAGGGAGTGAAAACGAACAAAATATTTCGGAACTGTACCAGGTACAAAACACTGATAAACACGAAATTTGTTGAAAGTCCGTGACGTACTACAGAGATAAAGCACGTGTCAAGACGACAAATCTGCAGCGATACATTCCATCCGTGTAGCTTAGTTGGGAGAGCAACTTACTCCGGAGTGAGGGGGCGCGTTTTAATCTTCGTCACGGACAAACTTGTGTTTTCACAAGTCTCTCGAAGGTATCGATAAAGCAAGAAGTGGATAACTTTTGGCGACAGAAATTTGATCTCTTTCGCAAAACCTTCTTCTGAGACTTTAATAGCAGTAGAAAGAATGCTAGGATAAGTTCCCACACTACTGCTATAAGAAAGCTTCTCAGACTCCACTTCTAAAATCTCAAAAATTGGACTTTTGCATTCTCCATTGTTTATGGTTTGTGTGAAGTGCCACACATTAAAGATGAGCTCGGGGCTCTGCCTGGGCTCGGACGGGCTAAGAATTCATTATCTACGGAAAAGCCCGGGCCCGTGCTGAGCCCGCCCTCGGAATTACACGTCTTGAATTTCATTACTGTAATTAATTCAACACGTGTAATTCCGAGCCCGGTTGAATTACACGTGTTGAATTTCATTGTGGATTTTTTGTCATGGTGGAAGGATTTTCAATTTCCCAAGCTAGCTGCCATTGAAAGACAAATTTTGCTTAGCAAGACTTGCATTATGCATTGTCCAAAGCTATGGCCCAAGCAAGGATTAGTTTAAGGAGGTCTGGTATCGAAAAACTGGGAAAAAAATCACATTCCCATTTTTTGTATTTTATTAAAAATCAAGAATCTTATCTTTAAAATGATGTATTAATTTCCAAAATTGTACAGTTAGAAGTATTGTTATTTATTTTAGTACTGTTATTTATTTTTTTAAATTTCCTCACTCCCGCGATTTTTGTGGTGACGTTGGTTTTTAGTGCAGCAGGTCGAGTTTTAGAGAAAAGAAGATCAAGTTGAAGCGCTGAGGCATTAGATGCAATTCTCTCTCTCTCTCTTTCTTCATGATGAACTTGATCTGGAAACTGCACACACATATGATAATATTGTGATTATTATACTATTAAGCGCAAAGCTTTGTTAATGTTACAAAATGCAGAATAATCTGGTCTGGAATGCTTTTACGTTCTTTTTTTTACAGTTTTGGAAATTTCTCTACATGCTTTTTTTATATTCTACTACATCACTCTAAACTACCTTTACTAATTAGCATATATGTAAATTATATTGCAAAGATTAATTTTCTGGAGTCAAAATTTCAAACACTTGCAACTGTCTGTACGGCGTTGTACGTTTTATAGTGCAATTTATTCAAAATAAAAGTAAATTTAGAAATCAAAAAGAAATAACGAATGGAATTTTTGTTTCTAAACGATTTTCTTTTCTTCAGATTTTACCAAAATTACTGATTCCCCTGATACGGTTGAAGGGCACGTTGATTATTTATTTATTTTCAAATCCACATTTTAGAACATTTGGCTTTATGCGTAGTATTTCTAAAAACATATTAATATTGTGAAGTGCATTAACTGAACTAAACTTTTTAAACTTTTTAAACTAATGATTTTTAAACTAATCCTTGCTTGGGCCATATCTTCGGCCAGTGTATAATGCATAAATGCAAGCCTTGATAAGCAAAATTTTCCAAGAATCCGGGCCCGGGTGGGCCCGGGCTCAGCAAACACATGTTAACAAAGAAAGCGGGCATGGCCCTGTCTCCTAAAATTGAGCCCGAACTCATCTCTACCACACATGTCTGTCAAAACGGCCGGCAGTTTGCGTTGATAATTTTTTTTTTTTTTTTTTTTTGGATTGAAGGTTTAACGAGCATCGTGAGGAACTCAAAGGGATATAAGCAGTCGCCCGTCCCTAATTTATGGTCACTGGCTCCAGGGAAGGGACAGAGCCAGTGCCGTAAGACAAACACAACATCCGTGCCCCACCGGGATTTCGAACTTTCGGAAGAATGATCAGAGGCTATCGCTTGGACCACTGCGCCATCGGGGCTGCCCGTCGTAGTTTAATCTGTATAACGTCCGACTCCGGAGAGGGATGATGTGGGTTCGAATCCCATTACCGGCAAGACTGGGCCTGTTCTCTAACTTGGCACCCGAACGTAAAAATTAATCTCCTGGCTGTGAGATTCAAAAAAACTGTCTGTGATGCTTCTCCCACACATCGTCTGTAACTAAGAAAAATTCCTTCTTCTGCTGAGAGCTCCTTCAAGTATGGTTCATCGGTTGGCCCGAAACCTGCGATGTCGAGTCCTTGTCTTTCTGAAGGGAGGATATATGTCTGGTCTACTTCAGAGGGCGCACATGTCAAAACGGCAAGTTGCAGCGATAAGCCTTAGCCGGCGTAGTTCAATCACTAGAATGTCCGACTCAGGACAAGAAAGAAATGGTTTCGAATCCCATCACCGGCAGGACTTTGCTTGTTCTCTATGTTTGGTTAGGAGTTTAACCGAGTTTTTGTGACTCGGTGGGTTATCGGATGTCGACCATCCCTAGTTTGCTGCCACTTGTTCCAGGTAGGTGGTAGAGCCAGTGCCGTAAGTGCAGCGCACAATCCACCTCTCTCCCGGGATTCGCGCTCATACCCATCTCGGATGAATGCGTTGAAACCCACGTCGCCATTAACGGTTTATGTTCTTTCGGTCTCTTGTTTGTTTGTTTGTTTGGGAGTTTATCGACTACTTGAGCAACTAGCTCGGCTAAGTGCATTCTTTTGTTCCTAATTAAGGGCCACTGGTTGCAAGGATGGAAGAGAGTCAGTTCTGTAAGGCAAAACACACTATATATGCCTCACCTGGAACTCAAACGTGGACCCATCTCAGGCGAATGATTAGAAACCAACATCGCCAGGAAGGCTCTATGTCTCTATTTTTTTTTTTTTTTTTTTTATCGTTCGGGGTTTTAGCGACCACGGTGAGCAACTCGATGCGCGCTAAACCTCCAAACAAAAAAACAAAAGTCACTGGTACCTAATTTAGAGCCACTTGTTCCAAGAGAGTCTTAACAGAGCCAGTGCTGTAACACAAACACAGCAGCCACGCCTAACCGGGATTCGAACCCGGGCTCATCTTAAACGATTGATCAGAAGTGAATTAGACCACTCTGCCACCGAAGCAGCATGATGTTCTTTTCCAATTACTGTTACCGAAGGGAGTTATACATCAAACTTATCAATTTTCGCAAAAATACTTGAGAAATTAATTCATACCAGACTATTTTCGTACATTCAAAGACATAATATATTTCATCACAGACAATTCGGATTTGTACCAAATAAATCAACTGAACTAGCATTCTTACATACACAAAATATATTTAAAAAAATCTATTACCGAAACAAATAACAATAGCGGTCTTTCTTGATCTATCAAAAGCATTTGATACCCTAAATCATGATATATTACTTCATAAGTTAAATATTATTGGACTCCTGGTATCTTGCTATAATTTATTCAAAAGTTATTTGTCAGAAAGAAAGCAATACACCCAGATTCATCAGAATCGATCCATATTACAAATCATAAACTGTGGGGTACCCCAGGGATCAGTTCTTGGTCTTTTATTTTTAAATTTATATATTAACAACTTATTTGCAGTATTAAAAGATAATGATACAATCCTATATGCAGATGACGTAACTATTATTTTAAAGGGAATTGATATGAATGAGCTTACACTAAGAACTAATACTCAGCTAAAATTAATAACAGATTGGCTAATTGCAATGAATTATTTGTTATAATATTAATGAAACCAAAGTAATGATTTTCTCTAATTCGCAAACTTCACATTTATACGATTTACCGATTCTGATGAATGGAGTCAGGATTAATACGGTCTCAACACACTCTCATCTAGGTACAACTATACACAATGACTTGAAATGGAACAAACACATTGAAAATTGAAGTAACAAGATTTCTAGAAATATCGGGATGGTCAGTAGTACTTTGCGAAACTTAACACCAAAAAACATTAATCTCTATATATCATACTCTAATTCAAACACATATTAATTATTGTATTTTAACCTGAGGACAAACCATACAATGTAATATCAACAAACTACAGGTACTGCAAAATAGATTTATAAGACTAATAGACCTTAAAACATCAAATAATTTTCAACCAATCTCATATATTCGGTCAAAAGTAAACCCCAATATACTGTATATAATATTTTAACGATAAAGCAATTATATGACTATAACTTGGGAAACATAATGTATAAAATAATTAAAAATGGTATACACAATGATATAATAACACTAAATATACATACTCATTACCACAATACTAGGAGTAGATCACTACTAATTCAAATGTTCCCACAAACTGAGAAACTTAAAATGAATATAAATTATAGTGGCCCAAAATTTTGGAACTCATTGCCCCAAGAACTAACATCAATTAATAATTTTAACCTATTTAAAATAAAACTAAAGGCACATCTTATGAAATAATTAGTAAACAATAGGCAATTTTGATTGAATGGAAAAAATGTGGGTTAGTATGATTATAAATTGAGGTGCAAACGTTATTTGTTGTTTATTTATAAATATATATGTGATTATATAGTGAAGTGTATATGACACTTGTTGTTTGTTTAGATATAATGCAGGCTATTGATGATGGAACACATTGATATATGTGTTGGTTGTGAGCTAGTACGTGTATATTCACATATTAACCTACCATATATGTGTTGGCTTGCCTTTTCTGTTAAGCTTTATGTTTTTTTGTATTCTGGGGAGAGGAGGGCTATGTCAGGCCTCACGGCCTTTTCCCTCGTTTTCCTAGTTGCTGTAGTGGCAACAATGAATAAATGAATACAATGAAAATAAAATGAAATATCTGTGTGCAATTTGAGCTCGACATAATAATATTCATGTTTTGTGCGAAACTATTTTAATACTGTACCGTATGGGGGAGGAGGTATTATTGCAGTATTGTATGGGGAGGTACCTATTCCTGAAAATGTTACACAAATACAAATACATCAGCTTTACCAAAGCCCTCTAACAGGGAAAAGGCTATGGCGGAAACGAATACCCAAACTGTTCGGTAACGTATATAAACTGGTAGGAAACGAAGACCCAAATTTGATCCATTGCTTTCTCTACTGACCAAACCAATTCTTAGTGGTGAGGTCAAGGCAGTGTGCCATAGAGAACTTAGTTGTTTTCGAATACAAGTTTGCTTTGTTATGTGGGTTCACGTGGCAAGCATTTATCGCAGGAATATGAATATGAGCCACTAGCGTAAGAATGTTTAAAAACGCGTACTGGAGCTGCTTGGTTCAAAGTATGACGTCACATGACGTCATGCTTGAATGAATGCAACAGCCAAGGCAAATGGGCCTCCGCTTTTATCACTTGAGCCACGGCTTTCAACTTACTGAGACCTTTAGTTCTATCGACGGTTATATACGCTGGTGTCCAAAAATTGCGCATACTCAAAATATCAACAGAAAGTATTAAGTTACAAAAACGAGAAGGCACAGTGAAATATTCTGTTTACTATACACTGAGTGGCCACTTTATTATGACCTCCTGACAGTTGTAAGCAAATGAGCTATGGCTGCACGCTGTTGCCGCCAGTGGGCGAGACTAGTATAAAAAGGGAATGCTTAGTGCTTGCGATGGTAGTAGAAGTGATTGTTTGGTGACGAAATGAGTAAGCCGCCCCGGTGGCGCAGTGGTCTAAGGCGTTGGCCTCTGATCATTCGTCCGTAAGGGGTCCAGGTTCGAATCCCGGTCAGGCATGGATGTTGTGTTTGTCTTACGGCACTGGCTCTCTCCCTTCCCTGGAACCAGTGACCCTAAATTAGGGACGGGCGACTGCTTATAGCCCATTGAGTTACTCACGGTGGTCGTTAAACCTCCAATCAAAAAAAAAAAAAAAAAGAGTAAAAATGCGATTTGACGGACTTTCAACGTGTGATGATTGTAGGGGCTCGGAGCCATGGAGCGAGTATCACCGAAACCGCCCCATTCGTGAAATGTCCCAGGGCAGCTGTTGTTAACGTGTTTAAAGACTGGACTGTCAGCCAAAAAACTGGGTCTCTACGAGCAACGTGGGGTCGTCATCAACTAGTGACTGCTCGGTCGGAACGGAGAGTGTCCAGACTGGTAACAGACATCAGAAGGGCAACAGTACAGCAAATTACAAACCATCTTAATCAAGGATCCCTTGAAACGATCTCTGCACGCACTGTTCGCCGTACACTGCATCGGATGGGATATGGCAGCCGAAGGCCTGTTCGAACACCTTTGCTGTCTGCAGTTAACAAGAAGAAACGTCTCCAGTTCGCACAGGTGCACAAGGATTAGACAGCCGATAATTGAAAACAAATTATGTGGTCCGATGAATCACGTTTTTAGTTGCACCATGCCGATGGCCGAGTGAGAATTTGGCGGAAACAGCACGAAAGCATGGACCCCAAATGCATTGCTACAACACTTCAAGCTGGTGGAGGCAACGTTATGGCTTGGGGAATGTTTTCCTGGCATGCGTTGGGCCCTTTAATTCGTGTTGATCAACGTCTGACTGGCACATCATATCTAAACATCGTTGCGGACCAAGTGCATCTTGTCATGTGGATGGTTTATCCCAATGGCGATGGCTACTTTCAACAAGATAATGCGTCCTGCCATAGTGCTGGTATTGTACAGGATTGGTTTCAGGAACATGTCAGTGAGTTTACTTTGCTTAGGTGGCCCCCACAATCTCCAGATCTCCACCCCATTGAGAATTTGTGGGATGAAGTTGAACGAGCCATCAGACAGCTGGATCCACAACCCTGCAATCTCACACTCCTGGAAAGTGCTATTCATCAAGCATAATCTCAGATTCCACAAACCACCTATCAATATCTCATGGAGTCCATGCCACGAAGAATCGACGCAGTATTAAAGGCAAAAGGTTTCCCAACGAAGTACTGAGGGGGTTGTCATAATAAAGTGACCACTCATTGTATACTGTATAGATATCTCAGTGAGGAACTAAATGCGCAGTACCAATCACATAAAAAATGTTGAACCAGGGAAAGGTACCAACAGTCCAAAATAGTAAAAGCAGCAGGAATTTTCAGGAGGCTTTTATGATTTTGTACAATGTTCTAGTGATGCGTATGGTGACCTTTTATAGTGATACAAGTGTCACACCGATGCCTCATGCTGTTGACATGAGAAACAAGAAGACTCTGGGGTAGAAAATCTCACTCTTGAACAACAACGAGATTTAGATCAGTGCAGATTTTGTATAAAGACCATCGTATCAGTGATTCGAGATTTAGATCAGTGCAGATTTTGTATAAAGACCATCGTATCAGTGATTCGAGATTCAGATCAGTGCAGATTTTGTATAAAGACCATCGTATCAGTGATTCGAGATTCAGATCAGTGCAGATTTTGTATAAGAACTTTCGTATCAGTGATTCGAGATTCAGATCAGTACAGATTTGGTATAAGGACTTTCGTATCAGTGTTTCGAGATTTAGATCAGTGAAGAATTGGTATAAAGACCTTCGTATCAGTGATTCAAGATACAGATTAGTGCATATTTTGTATAAAGACCATCGTATCAGTCATTCGAGATTCAGATCAGTGCAGATTTGGTATAAGGACTTTCGTATCAATTATTCAATATTCAGAAAACTGCAGATTTGCTACAAATACCTCCATATCAGTGATTCGAGATTCAGAAAAATGCATGTTCGGTATAAATACCTTCGCGTTAGTGGCTCGCAATTCAGGTTAGTGCAAATTTGGTTTTAAGACAGCGGCAATGCTTTGCGCTTCCGACCAATGGAAATTTGGTAAAAAAACCTTCGTATCTGTAGTTTGCGCTTCAGATTAGTACAAATTTGGTTTAAAGACCTTCGTGTCAGTACAGTTAGTGATTGAGATCAGTTTAAATTTGGGACTCCTCAAAATTTAGAACTTCGAAATGAAGTATGTAATTTCGCAGGAACCACATCTAAAATTCATGATTGCATATTATGCATAGACACATTTCATGCAACAAAATCTTATCACGACAGTAGCCACAAGGGAATTTCAGATGATTTATCGGGATTTTATTTTGCTTAGAAGACGAGGACATACTGTTGATCATTCGAACGAAATCACAGGTAGTGTGAGAGCTCCACGTTTCATTTCACTGTTTAAATCGGTACAGGAAATGTATTTTACAGTCTCTTCTCTTTTAATCAAAGTTCAAATGTCTGATAAACAGTCTGGATGTTTTGTGAAGTTATTTCCTTAAACTCCCTGTATGGTTTGAACTGTAATTAACAAGAAATATTGTTCTGAGCAATTCTGAAAGACGGAGAAATGTAAATTTTGAGAAGGATGTGTAACCACAGGATGATAAGTTTTAACAAGAGTAAACTTTAATAATAATTTTGAATATACACTATCTACCAACAAGTAATTGGGCACCTGACCTGTGATAGAATAGGAAAACGAAGTTTGTTTACCTTCAATATTTGGTGGAGTCTCCACGAGCGGCGATTGCAGCTGCGACCCTCCGGGGCATACTCTCAACCAGGCGTTGTACGACGGCTAGCGGTATTTTCTCCCACTCGGCTTGGAGAAGACAGGTCGGTTCCTTCACCGATTTCGGACGGTGGGGGCACCCCTTAAGTCGACGCTTTAACTCGTCCCAGAGGTGCTCGATAGGGTTAAGGTCCGGGCTCTGCGCAGGCCAGTCCATTCTATTAACCCCATAGTCACCATACCAAGCCATGGTGGACCTAGCAACATGACAGGTGGCATTGTCAACCTCAAAGTAACATGGCTCCACCCCGTAAAACTGCCACAACGTAGAAAGCGCATGGTCATCCAAAATGGTGAAGTAGGTCTCGGCGTTGAGTCTACCAGGAATTGCGACCAAGGGTCTCGTGCCATACCAGGAGAAACACCCCCATAGCATAATTCCACCGCCCCCAAACTTCACAGTTGGCACAATACATTCCGGAAGGAGGCGTTCTCCAAGCAGACGCCAAACTCAGACCCTGCCATCCGAACGGTAGAGGGTGAACCTTGATTCGTCGCTCCAGAGAACCTGTTTCCACTGTTCAACGGTCCACTGTCGGCGTTCTTTGCACCACGTTAGCGGAGCAGCGCTATTGGACTTGGTGATCAAAGGCTTGTGGGCGGCAGCACGTCCATGATAACCGAGCAGATGGGCTTCCTTACGGATGGTATTCATCGAAAGAACCCTCTCGGATGCCTGTTGAAACTCCTCGCGGATTTGGCTCATCGATTTGGTGTGGCTCTTCCGAATTTCTCTGGCCAGCACCCGTCGGTCTCTAACTCCGACTTTTGTGGGTCTGCCTGGTCGGGGCACATTCCGACAGTCACCTCTCATCTTCCACTTGCTAATCACGTAGGCCACTGTCGATTTTGGGTACTTCAACTCGCTGGATATGTCACGTATGGAGTGGCCATTTCTGTGATACCCATAGATTACACCTTTCTGGAAATCAGAGAGCTCCGAACTGCGTGGCACCTTGCATGTGACTGGTTGCGTTGTTGTTTCCCACACGATATTTAATGGCGGCGGCCGTGACGCGTATCAGGACCGCTGATATCGTCTATTGCAGGGGTGTCCAATTACTTGTTGGTAGATAGTGTAGTTGATTTCAATCATCTCTCTTTTTCTTAGCAATTATTTGGAGATTGTCCCTTTCCCCCCAATTCCGCGCAGCTGCGTCGTTAATGCAACTGCACGGGATCTCTTGCTCTCATATTCAGCTTAACGGAGGCAGTTTTTACTGTGGGTCGAAGAACAGTTCATAGGTCAGTAGTTGCACAGGAAGTAAGGTTTGAACATGGGGGTGTAAAAGTAGGGGTTAAGAGGAAGTGTCCAAGAGGGAGAAAGAGAAAGCAATTAAAAGTAATTTCCGTGGTTTCTGCTAGAAGCTCGACAGGGGTGTTAAAATGGGTGCCACGGAGTGGCCGAGATGAAAATCAACAGAGCAGGGGACTACTGATCGGGGCTCTGGAAGAGATCGCTTGATAGGATTTTCCTCCGGGTCGGAAAGATGGCGAGAGAAGGAAAACAAGGGGGAAATGTAGGTTTAGAATGTCCGATGCCGAGAAATGAGACGACCGAACAGAAATTAAATTTGGAAACGAAAAGTTAGCAGCGAGATAACTGAAAAAAGTGGATCCTCGAGTTAATAATACACTGGCGGAAGTGAAAAAAGAACACCAAGAAGGAATTGGCGGACGATCATGAAATTTACATATGTTAATGTGGTTGAGTTTACTTAGGTGTGATGTTAATTTCGGGACCAACCGGTGAGCGCTTACGCCACAGCATGGCATAATATGCAAATTATCGTCGGTGGTATTTAAGGAGTACGGCGAAGTGAATGTAATCAGTCGTCGGCGTACGGAGACGTGCGAAGACCCTAAAGAAGCTGCAATGCCTGGACATGGAAGACGTGTACGATTTCAGCAGTTATCGGACTTTGAGCGAGGTCATCTAGTCGGACTCCGCGAGGCCGGGTGGTCGTATCGTCGTATTGCGGAGTGAATTGGACGGGAAGTATCGGTGGTGGCGTAGATGGTCCAAGGAACATTCCCACACGAGAAGACGTGGAACCGGGAGTCACAGGCGGACTGATGAACGGGCCGATCGACGCATAAGAAGAGCGACATTGTCAAGCAGAACATCCACTGCGACGCAAATCCGAGCTGCCGTTGCACCTGAGGTGACTGTGCGAACAATCCGCAACCGTCTACTGGATGCAGGACTACGTGCACGTGTGCCTCTGGCATGTGTACCTCTCCTCTAGCCCACCGTCAGGAACGGCTGCAATGGTGTGGCCAACGTCTGCACTGGAGAACGCAATGGCGATCTGTCGTGTTCAGCGATGAAAGCAGATTCTGCTTGGGAGACTCCGATGGCCGTATGCGTGTTCGCAGACACACAGGGGAGCGTCTCCACCCTTCTTGCATCCGCCAGCGACACACAGTCTCTACCATTCCCGTACGCAGTTAGTGTTTGTACCGGGTACGTTAAACAGCACCTCCTACATCAACAACATCATTCAGCCTGTTGTTGTGCCATTTGCAAGGTCGGTCCATCGTGGTGTTTTCCAGCAAGATAATGCACGCCCACACACGGCACGTGCAACGCAACATGCACTTCAGGGTGTGAGACAACTCCCATGGCCTGCACGTTCACCGGATTTCTCCCCCATTAAGCATGTGTGGGATTTTATGGGACAACGACTTATCCGGTCTCCACGGCCAGCCACGACCATCCCCGATTTACGCGTTCAGGTTGAAGATGCTTGGAACTCAATACCCCAAACTTACATCCAACATCTGTACGACAGACTCCATGCCAGAATTGCACAGTGTGACGCAGTTCATGGCGGTTCAACCTCGTACTAACCATGTTACATTGAAATGTTATTTTTCAGTTTGCCAGCAAATACAGCTGTATTTTGCCATAATGTTTTGATCACGTTATCCTCTGTATTCCGTTATTATGCTGTATAAATTTCGTTGGTATCAGACGTCTTCTTCTTGGTGTTCTATTTTCACTTTCCGCCAGTGTATAAAGAAATCTGGACAAAGCTGAAAGATCTCTCCCATTACTTAACGGAATGAAGATGTTCTTCACTGCGAAAACGACCTATAATTTTAGCTGATATTTTATTTATTTATCATCAGGAAAAATACAAGTAAAACCTTGAACTTCGAAATTCTCTACACGCGAAGGTCAAACGAACCCTTAACACAGCGCACTGAAACATGATCCTGTAACAGATGTTCGAAAACCTAAAACCCATTATGTCGAATTGGCATCTACGCAGTTTAAATTTCCTGTACTCTAGTTGAAAAAAATACTGAATAAAAAATACTGCCGTTTTGGATGTATTATACTAAATGTCACCATGAGCACTTTTGCAAGTTATTCTTCATTTATTAGTTCTGTATCTCCCTCATTTCATATGCAACGACACCCACGCTCCTAAATTCTTAAAGATTTTTATGAACAGTTATTTTGTTATGTTATACTAAAATAAGGAAAAAGTCTTGGAAAAAAGTTTCTCTCATTTGATGAAATACTTACGTACCGTTTTCTTTACATCGTTCACCCTTTGTTTGAACAAGGTGCAGGAATGACGAATGCAACGTCGTCACGAATTTTACTTATAGGACCGCATTTGAGAAAATTTAAATTCCCCTAAAGTTTTCGCCACACTTGATTTGTATCAGTACTGATATCAGAAACCGCTGTTGCAGGTGATACAAACATCGCATTTTCCCCATGGCAACAATAAATACTGATCGCAAAATATCACTTTATTGAATTTTGCCTTTAAATTCGCCTTTTATAGGAACGGCTGTCCCGGATCGTATGAATCACATTTAACTTGCGAAATGCTGAAGAATAGGAAATCAATAAAATTGAAAAAGAGCGTTTTTTGGTAAAGTAATGTTAAGAGCGAAGTGGTGAATGTTGTTTGTGAATGAAAGATTTTGCTTTGTGTGTGTGTTTTTTTTCTTTTTTCTCCTGTTCCCGGTGTCAAGGGAATCAGATGTTTATTTTGTTTTTTTTGTTTTTTAACAGCGGACACTCTCCTCGGAAACTAAAACAACTTAAAGTACCCTCGGTGCGTTTCAAATCTTGATCGGGAAAGAGGTTTTTGTCATGGTACAATAATTGAAATGGATGATACCTTTAGTATCTCTTGTACGAGAATGTGTTTGTTACATGTGTAATACATATTTGCTTATTTCGATCATTGGGTTTCTCAAACTGCCGTAACTTGATTGCTTCTTAGTTACCCTTCATCACTGTTATTTCCAAAAGTTATTCGTTCAAACCTTCTACCTTTAAAATTGAAGTAAGCTCATGCACGTGAAGATTGATTGTACTGCCTGTGTTTATAATGGCGCAAAAGAGTGTTCTTTCAAAAACGTGCACTTATTATACATATCAACAGCCGAATCTCTCTGTCATTTTCTCTCTCTATGAAACTCTTGACGTCACAGCAACGTCTGCATTGTGGAGCCGTCTCTTAATACTGAGAGGAAACTCAGTCAAATATGCCACGTTATCGTACATTTCGCAAAATATTTCGCAGCGGGCTTACCTACAATTTGAAGTTGAAATCACTCATGGAAGATCAGAAAATTTAGTGTTTTGAGATAATCCAGAGCTTATATCTACACGATTGAGTTTCAAATGCGAAGAAAGGCCACATGCTCATATTTTAATTATTCTGCGAGCCGAAAACAAGTTTTTTACTACTGAACGTATCGATCAATTCGTGTGTGCTCTCGATATGTCAAAGTGATTGCACCCTATATAATAGCACGTGATCACTTTGAAATGTCAAAGTGATCGCGTGCTAATTTAAAAACATTTGATTATCAATTATTCGAGTTCTACGTCGTATTTTTCTGATCTACAAAATTCAAATTGAATTCTTAATCCCACGGTGAGTTGAGTTTTTATATTAATTTAATTTAGCACCATTCGAATATTAATTTGCACGCTTTAATTATTTTTTTACTTTGACTATTTTATCGATATTTCTGAGTTTAGTGTTGTTTATAGCCTGCAGTCGTCCTAGGACGGGCTGCAGGCTACTGCATAATAATAAAGCACATGGTGTGTGTGTGTGTGTGTGTGTGTGTGTGTGTGTGTGTGTGCGCGCGCGTGTGCGTGCGTGCGTGCGTGCGTTGGTGCGTGTATGCCTCTGACAGCCGCAACTTTCGGTTAATGGTGGTAGACACTTCAAAATTTAGCAGATTGCTTTACATTGCTGTTCAAATTGAAATTTCCTACTTCGAGCCGAAGTTCCTGAGTTGGATCTTGTCAGAAGCAAAAAATACTTACCATGTTATTTCTATGAGAAACAGAAGCTAAGAATGCGTTTGTGACCTTGAAGCCACCGTCATACGTGTGCTGTGATTGGGTGCTACCATGAAAATGTTCCTGTCACATCATCACATCAGGAGAAGCAAAGCAACTTCCCTTACTAGGGAATTCTTATTCCAGCGGTGGATGATGGCGACCAATTTACGTTAGTCTTCTGCTACAGAATTGCGCCACTGGCCTTCATACATTTCCTTGAGTTCGGTAAATTACTTTACCTAAGGTTCATTAAGAACTATCCTCAGTGTGTTTTTCAATATATTTTCTCTTTGATTTTACAGCTAATGATATAAATTCACTACCCGACATAGAAAATGCAACACCAGGAAGGAATTTTTTGGAGTGTCATGCAAATTGGTGGGTAGGCTATAGGATTTCATTTGCGAACCAATCACGTGTTAGGTGATTGACATAAAAGGGCAAATCAGCTCAGCGTAGCTAAGTTTAGTCGTTCGCACATGGATGTGTGGATCATAGCATCAGAGTAATCTAGGTGACGAAAGCACGTGCAAGGAGTGTGGATGTCTGTGCGACGTCATCGGGAATCCAACCATCACAAGGACACCTTTGTTAGAGGCTTCATCATAAGGTTACGTCCGGGTGGTTGCTCCCCGCGTCGCACCGTTGCGAAAACTTATGAGGATGCAACGACTGGTGGCCAAATGTGGCGACAGTGATTGAAGGAAGGTAACGACAGTCGCTTTCGTGCGGCTGATGTAGGTAGGTGAACGTTCGAATGCCTCGATCTCCGCATTCGACGGCAAATTGTAACGGCCAACCAATCCACAGCGGAAGACATTACACCAGGCCTTCAGGCAGCTATGGGCATCATTGTATCGACACTTACTGTGAATCGCAGACTGGCTGAGGCAGGTTTATAATTTCGTGAGCTATTTCGACGACTGCGCCCCACCGCAGCACATAGCCATGCAAGGTTGCAATGGTGCCTCACCAGACACGGGTTGCAGGATGACGTGGTTTTTAGAGACGCGTCTCGCTTTGTAACCATGTCGTGTTCAGAGATGATTCTCGCTTTGGAACCCATGTTGTGTTTAGGGACCAGTCTCATTTTGGAACCATGTCGTGTTCAGAGACGAATCTCACTTTGCAACCATGTCGTGTTCAGAGACGAATCTCGCTTTGGAACCATGTTGTGCTTAAGCACCAGTCTTGCTTTGGAACCATGTTGTGTTCAGAGACGGATCTTGCTTTGTAAACATGACGTGTTCAGAGACGACTCTTGCTTTGGAACCATATTGTGTTCAGGGACGGATCTCGCTTTATAAACATGACGTGTTCAGAGACGACTCTTGCTTTGGAACCATGTTGTGCTTAGTGATCAGTCTCGCTTTCGAACCATGTCGTGTTCAGAGCCGGATCTCGCTTTGTAACCATGTCGTGTTCAGAGACAAGTGTCGCTTTGGAACCATGTTGTGCTTAGGGACCAGTCTCGCTTTCGAACCATGTCGTGTTCAGAGACGAATATCTCTTTGTAACCATGTCGTGTTCAGAAACGAGTCTCGCTTTGGAACCATGCTGTGCTTAGGGACCAGGCTTGCTTTAGAACCATGTCGTGTTCAGAGACGAATCTCGCTTTGGAACCATGCCGTGTTCAGAGGCGGATCTCGCTTTGTAACCATGTCTTGTTCAGAGACGAGTCTCGCTTTGGAACCATGTTGTTCTTAGGGACCAGTCTCGCTTTGGAACCATGTTGTTCTTAGGGACCAGTCTCGCTTTCGAACCATGTCGTGTTCAGAGACGAATCTCGCTTTGTAACCATGTCGTGTTCAGAGACGAGTCTCGCTTTGGAACCATGTTGTGCTTAGGGATCAGTCTTGCTTTGGAACCATGTTGTGCTTAGGGACCAGTCTCGCTTTAGAACCATGTCGTGTTCAGAGTCGGATCTCGCTTTGTAACCATGTCGTGTTCAGAGACGAGTTTCGCTTCTGTCTCAGCGCCGACGATTGCCGATTATGAGCTGGAGACGACGTTGTCGTGGTGTTGATCTTGCTGCCATCCATGAGCGTCATACGGCTCCTCAGCTTAGTGTCATGGCTTGGGACGCTATTAGTTTGGACAGCCGTTCACCGTAGTGACCGTATGTCGATGCATCAATTAAGTGCGGCCGCCCGTATTTTTGTCGTATCTCCGTGGTACCCTGATACCTGCTTTCGACAAGGTAAAGCCCGTCCGTACACTGACAATATCAGTAGGTAGTGCGCACAAGGTATCTAGGTGCTTCCTTGGCAAGCTTGATCACTAAATTTCTTCCCAATAGAGAAGGTGTGGGACGTCATTGGGGGACGACCTAATGCCTTGGCACGAAGAATTATGGACACAGGTCAACGACTCATGGTCAGTGATAGTATTGAACAAGTATAGGATATGGTTGCTCTACGCCTGGCTCATCAGGCTCCGCCGCCAGCAGTGCTACATTCAGAATATCTTCCAGTCGATACCACGCCATGTGCGAGCCTTTGTCGTAGCTCGTGATGGGTACAAAATGTGTTGAGTGTTCTGTGTTCCACATTACTTCCACATCTGTACTTATGATGACTTACGTTTTGCATCATATGTACCGTATAAATCACACTTCAAATATCTCAGGACTTCCTTGGTTTTGCACTTGGTTTTGCACTTTCAATGGTTAGCAGTGTATCATGCCAAATAGAAGGTATGACAAAAGGGAATTTTTTTGTCTGCAGATTTAAGAAAAACTGAGGGGCATTTCAGAACTCATGTAACAGAAATTATTCTTGCATTTAAAACAAGACAATAATCATATACAATATGCCATTCATACACTGGTGTGCAAAAATTAAGGACAAAGAGGAGAAGTTAGCATAACAGCTGAACCAGCAGGCAGAACGGACCGAAAGACCACTCAGGAGATAGACTAGGGTCCGGTACGGTAGGGCATGTGCATATATGCAGCATCACGTAGGGGGCGGGGGTGTCGGAAGGGTATAAAGCACACGGGCGGTGTACGCTCAGCAATTCGGTGAAAGCTATTGCACGGTGTACATCGGTTTGAACGACGTCGAGTTGCTGCCACCGTGTGATATGGCCAACAAGCAAACCAGTAGACGATATCTGGATGACTTTATCCGAGGTCGCGTCATTGGGAAGTTGAAAGAAGGTCGAAGTGTGACTAGTGTGGCCGAGGAGTTCGGGATCGCTCACAGCATCGTTTCACGAGCTTAGAGAACATTTCAAACGACAGGAATAGCTGTTCGAGAGTTTAGCAGTTGTCGTCCTCGAGCAACCACGGCGGCGAACGACCGGTATATTGTCCTACAGGCGAGAAGAGACAGACGGCAGACAGCAGGAGAAATCGCAAGGCACATGCAACAGACAACTGGACGTCCGTTATCGCGTTTTACCGTGGCCAGGAGGCTCTACAAATGTGGTCTATTTTCACGACGACTAGTACGGCGTGTGCCGTTAACGCCTGCTCATCGGAGACGGCGGTTTCTGTGGTGCCAGGAACACAAGAACTGGACACATCAGCAATGGGGTCGAGTTCTCTTTACGGATGAGAGCCGATTTAGTCTGACCAGAGATTCTGGACGTATACACATCTGGAGAGAGCAGGGAACACGCAATCACACCTCCAACATCATCGAAAGGGACCGGTTTGGAGTTGTCTGAGTTCTCGTTTGGGGCGGTATCATGCTTGGTAGCCGTACTGACCTCCACATCTTCCAAGGTGGTTCAGTCACTGGTGTCCGCTATTGTACCGAGGTTCTCCTGCCTTACGTGCGTCTGTTTAGAGGTGCTGTGGATCCTGAGTTCCTCGTCATGGACGACAACGCTGCACCTCATCGTACAGTGGCTGTCGCAGAGCTGTTGGAGAGTGAAGATATTCAACGCATGGATTGGCCCGCAAAGTCCCCGGACCTAAATCCAATCGAACATGTGTGGGACCTGCTCGGGAGACGCTTAGCAGCACGTCACCAGCCGCCAGCGACGATTCTGCGCTGGCGGCTGGTAATGCCTCAACAGCTCCTTGACAACCTCGTCCTCAGCATGGACAGACGTTGTAAATCCTGCAACGCAGTCAGGGGTGATCATATGCCCTACTAAAGACTGGATTTTTCTTGGCAGCCGCCTGTCACATGGACGTTTCTGCCTTCTGTCCAGTTGTGCTCGTAGCTACCTTTTCAATAAAGTGCCTTTGTATCCTTTGGATTCCTTGTTTGGACAGTTTTGCTCACTTGTCCCATATTCTTACATCTTGGGGATCTTATTGTATGATTTGAGTCGATGTGGAGCACTTCTGCACGACGTTACATTCGAAAAACCGTCTCGTTCTTAATTTTTGCTCGCCAGTGTATGTTTTCCGTTTAATCCTTTAACGACCATGACCCCAAAATCTTGTATCACTTTAAATACCATAACGCCCTAAACTGTCTTTTGTTTCACTTCTTTATGTAATAACAACAATCGTGACTTACGGTGACTCCTTCTGATCCCTTATACAGATCGAGAAAATTTTAAGACACTCATTCTAAACAGGCGTCTTGGGCGCTATGTTCGTTAAAGGGTTAAAGATGGCTTAGTTACTGTCACTTTTAGTACTTTGTGCAAAAACCAAAGAACTTTTATATGGAGCGAAAAGAAAGGAAAGCTCTTTAATCTTTCCATGCCTTAATGATTTACTGGAATGTAAATTTCGAAGGAAGTGGTAGATTTAAATAAACTATCTATTCAAAAGTACACTCATGGTAAAAAAAAAAAAAAAATAGCTGCACCCAGAAGGACGTTTTTTTTTTTTTTTTTTTGATTGGAGGTTTAACGACCACCGTGAGCAACTCAATGGGCTATAAGCAGTCGCCCGTCCCTAATTTAGGGTCACTGGTTCCAGGGAAGGGAGAGAGCCAGCGCCGTAAGACAAACACAACATCCATGCCTCACCGGGATTCGAACCCGGACCCCTTACGGACGAATGATCAGAGGTCAGCGCCTTAGACCACTGCGCCACCGGGGCGGCCCAGAAGGACGTGTCGGATGGCAATACTATTCGGGCGGAAGGTAAAGGATACCAGGAACAATAAATGATTAAATATTAAGACTGATATGGGCAATATTTATTGAGCTATACGCCAATAAAGAAAAGGGGGGGATTTCAAAGTCCAAATTACAAGACAATGATATGCTGGAACTAATACCACGTGCTTATTTAACCATTTGCCATTGTTAACATCCTTGTGATCAACTGCTTCATTGCAAGTGGGAAATCAGGGCATGTTAGGCCTTACTAGGCCTTTTTCTTGTTTCCCCTTGCTGTTATGTAAATGAACTCTGAAATGACATATATGTATGAAGCTCTAATGTACCAGCATAAATATTAATAAATAAAAAAAACAAAATAAAATGTCTAAATAAGTAGTGTCATTCAGCATGGCGTCGGGCCACCATGTTTGATCACACAGCATGCCAGACGTCTCGGCATGGAGTTATACATGTTCCTAATGGTGTACTGCGATAAGCCATTCCATGCAGCTTGAATCTTCCGACGCAGTTCCTGCAGATTGTGCGGTAGGGGTAGAGTGTGGATAGCGCGTCCAATAGCATCCCACACATTTTCAATCGACGATAGGTCTGTCGATGCGGCTAGCCGTGGCAGAGTCTCAGTGCCTTGAAGGCAAGCTCTCGAGACAGTGTCAGTATGCGGACGAGCATTGTGCTGTTGGAAAATCTCACCGGAGTGAGCGTTCCGAAAAGGTAGGGCCACTGGTTGCACGCCCGCATTAACGTAACGTTGGGCTGTCAAAGTGCTTGTAATGAACACCAAAGGTGACCTGGCGTAGAAGGAATTGCACCCCACACCATGACACCAGGCTTTCTGGACGTGTGACGCTCGACAACAAACCGTTCGTCCTGGCGCTGACCACGGTGCTTCCACACATGGATTCTGTGATCGTCCCCTCCAAGACAAAAGCGGGAGATCACCTGCTGTCATTCTGAGTGGCTCCATGACAGTCTGGCTCGACACCATTGCAGTCTTTGGCGATGATGCAATGGTGTTAAGTGCAGTCGTCGTAACGGGGTGCGTGCGTGTAGTCCTACGTCGTGCAGCCATCTGCCAATAGGGCTGGCACTAATCGGACGATGCATGGAAGGCACCACTGCTCGCTGAATATCGGGAATTGTTGCTGTTGGGTCATATCGCGCATGTCGGAACACCCGTCGGTCCTCTCTCTCCGTGGTTCGTCTGGGTCTGCCAGACCCTACCTGTCGCTTCTGCGTGCCTTGTCCTATCCACTGCCACCAACAGCATGCTACGGTGATATCCGTACTACTGGTTGTTTCTTGGCGTCAGAATAGCAGTTATAGTGGATTGTGATACTTCAGCAAAGCAGAAATTTCCCGTTTTTTGCAAAGATGGTATCCTATGAGTGTGGCACATTGATAGTCACTGAGCTCTGATGTACAACCCATTTTAATGTTCATTATTGTATATTATGTTTGTTAGGTGACGTGGTTGTTTTTATGCCTGTATGGGCCACAGTTGTGACGTGTATGAGCAAATCCACCACACTAAAGGAGCGCTGCATACTTTTGTACTTTTGGATATCCAGTGCACGAGGGTTGTACCGAAAGTAATTCAAAAGTGGGCATAACACTTTTATTAACTGACAGAGGTCGTTCAAATTGAACTTGTTGGTAGAGCAACTCCTTCTCTATACAAAGGTGCTGCTCAACATAGTCTCCATCACAAGCGATGCATTTGCGTCATCGTTGAACCCAACTCTCGAATCCTTTTTGAAAAAACTCAGGTGAGCACTGTTATAACCACTTCTTCACCTCGTCTGTGGCATCAAATCGTTGTCCCCGGAGACTTTCCTTCATTGGACTGAACTGATGGAAGTTCGAGGTTCTCATACTTAGGCTGTACGGTGGACGGGTTGTCCACCAACCAGCCTAATTTGCTGATCGCCTGATTTGTTGCCAAAGAAGTATGTGGTCTCGCATTGTCATGGTGAATGTGGATCCTTTTCAGATTATTGTTCGGTCTCTTCCTCCTTATGGCTTCTCTAAGCTTCTTGCGTGTTTAAATATACCGCTCGCTGATCACGGTACAGCCACGTTCCAGAAAATCAAGGAGAATGGCACCCCTGTCATCCCAAAACACACTCACCATGACTTTATGTGCTTATCGCTGGCTCTTGAACTTCTTAGGCCTTGGTGAAGAGGTGTGACTCCATTCCATGGATTGGTTTTTCGTTTCCGGATGGTAAAGATACTCCCATGTTTCATCCTCTGTCACCAGATCGAAAAAAAAACGTGTCTTCATTGGCTTCAAACGTTTCCAGCTGATCAGAGCAGACTTCCACCCTTCTCTCTTTCCCATGGGTGTCAACTGCCGATTTAGCCACTTTGCACACGTTGTGCAACAAGCTTGTGGATTGTGACTCGTCTCTCTGCGTGAATCAATTCATCCACTCGCTGACGATTCGTGTCAGTGATCGCGGATGATGGTCACTCACTGCGTGGTTTGTCTTCAACCCTGGTTTCCCTTTCTTTAAACTTCTTCATCCATCTGTGCACATTGCTCTTGTAATTGGTGTCATCTCCGCAAACATTCTGTAGCCTTCTGTGAATGTCGGACTGCCTGCACCCTTTCTTCGGCAAGAACTCAATGATCGCACGTTGCTTCTGCTTGGAATCCATTATTTACCTGCAATGAAGAAGAAGGGTTACTATAGAGGAAGAGTTACTCTACCAACATGTGCTGTTTGAACGACATCTGTCATTTAATAAAAACGTTATGCCCACTTTTGCATTTCTTTCGGTATAACCCTCGTATTTTACATTTTTAGCTTGCTTCGTCCGTAATTCATTTTGTGTATATGCTGGATATCTATTTAATGTAGCAAATGGAGCGCTGTAGGTCATCATAGCGCCCGTAAAAGACGACAGTGCTTTCATTTAAGATAACCATATCCGAGAGGGAAAAGCACGGCTTCTGAAGAAGAGTACGCAGATTGCATTTCGACAGAACCACAATGCAATGCTAGTCGATCAGTCGTCTTCCTGTATTGAAGAGCTGTTTCGTGAACAGTAGATGCAGCTTGTACTACAGCGAATGCCAATATAATGCCAAAAAATACAGTACGTTTCCAGGTATCGAGAAAAATGGACACAGCGCACCTGTTGAATTGTATTTGTAACATTTTGGAAACTATGCTTCAGGAGGTAGCATATACGCACATAGTAAATGGTAAAAACACTCGGTGCATTATAAAATAGGAAAAGTATGCATATTTTGATTATCTTAACATACCAAGATTCAGTGTCTTCTTTGAATTTAAAGTACATAAAATACGCAAAAACCTTGTACACGATGGCAGAGAAGATAAGAATGCTATGCATGATCCTAAGTGAATTAGTCTTAAATTCCTTTTTCCTAAACAAAATGTTCCACAGTTTGATAGCCTTTGTAGTTCTTCGTGCTTTCCCTTCCAACTGAAGCTGAATCTCTATCTCAAAGCCATCGTAAAGAAAGCTTATATGGAAATTGAACTTTCGTACTTTCCCTGATATTTATCTAGCAGCAGTAGAGTGTATATACAAATACAAACGCAATGTAATGACACTATGTGAAACAAAATCACCTGGAAATAAACAGTTAAAGCTATGAAACATCGATACCTCTTTTGCTCCCATTGCCCGAAAGTGTTAACACCTGCACTTTGAAACATTATCAGGTAAACTATCGGCAGAGCATTAGCCTTCAGTATATTCGGTGCCTTAGGTGATTACCACGCATGTCTTCAACGCTTCTTGTTTCTGATATAAGTTCTGTAGTGAAGCGTGTTCGTGATTTGAAATATGTAGGCAATCTTGCAGTGGTTCCTTTCATGCAAAATACACTGGTGTTCAAAATTAAAGGAATTCGCAAATTTTGTCGATTTTCACAAAAAGTACGGAACCAAAGGTACAAATTATGCCGCCGAATAAGAATGCAAATTTGCAGTGTCGAATACGTAAGCGCACACGTGCGTGTGGGCGGAGCTGTGACAGCTGAAGGGATGAAAAGCACACGTGGCTTTTTCCGTGATTAGTTCGCTCGTACTCCTTGGCGATATTCGTTGGGTTTCTTGCAAGAGCTGTTTCAATTTCATTAGCAATCAGGTAAAATGAGTTGCCACGAAAGTATTGATGACGGAATGAGGTGGAGAATCGTCGGTAGATTGGAGGCAGGGCAATCGCAAGTGCAGGTTGCTACAGAGCTCAATGTAACGCCCAGTGTCGTCTGCAATTTGCGAAAACAGTTTAAAGACACCGGATCCATATCAAGAAGGCCTGGGCAAGGTCGTCCAAGAGCCACGACGGCCAATGAAGATCGTTATTTGGCACTTTTAGCGAAGCGCCACAGGACTGCTACAGCTGCACAGCTATCTCGTGAGCTGCATGCCGCCACTGGAACCCGAGTTTCAAGGGTTACTGTTTCCCGAAGGCTTCATGAGAGAGGACATTTTGCCAGAAGACCCGCTGTTTGCATCCCGCACACTTCAGCACACAAGAGAGCGCGTTTAGCATGGTGCAGACAACATCAGCCTTCGACCAGACTTCAGTGGGGTAACGTTCTCTTCACAGACGAGTCGGGATTCAGCCTGGACACTGATTCTCGACGTACCTTCATCTGGAAAGAACCTGGGATCCGATACCTTACCTCCAACATCGGAGAAAGGAACCGCTATGGCAGCGGTGGTGTCATGGTCTGGGCAGGCATCATGTTGGACGCCTGCATACCTCTCCATGTGTTTGACAGAGGCTCCCTGACTGCTGTGAGATATAGGGATGTGATCTTACAGACCTATGTCCGACTTTTCAGGGGCGCAGTTGGTCCTCGGTTCCTTTTTATGGACGACAACGCTCGTCCACATGGGGCTCACATGGTAGACGATTATGTTGAAAGTGAGAATATTCGCCAGATGGATTGGCCAGCCAGATCGCCAGTCCCAAACCCTATCGAACATGTCTCGGACGCTCTTGGGAGGGCAATTGCAGCGCGCCTTCCCCTCCGAGAACCATCCAGGAGCTGAAAACTGCGTTGCTGCAGGAGTGGGACCGACTGCCACAGGGACTCATCAACTGTCTCCTTTCCAGTATGACGCGCGCTGTGAAAGCTGTATGACTGTGAGAGGGGACCATATCCAATATTAGAGTCATTTTATGTTCGATCTTGCAACGTGGATTTTGGACATTCCTGCGTTGATAAGCTTTATTGACGATCATGAGTGCGTACCATGACTGTTGTATGGTATAATTTTTTTCTCTTATATAACTGTGTATCCATACCAAATTTCATTAAAATGTGTCCAATAGTTTTTCTGAAATTCGACAAAATGTTCAAATTCTCTTAATTTTGAACATCAGTGTATTTAAGTTCCTGCTTTATATAAATGAAAATATGTACGTGTGCATTCAAAAATCAGTGGTCCTTACCTGTGATTGCATTTGTATCACAAGTCACCAATTCTTAGATATTTTTCAGCTTTACTGATGGACTAAATATTTCAAGTTCTGGTTCTGTTTTTCGAAGATTCCTGAATTTCTGCATATCAGAGTAGGAAATTCTGTAAGCACGGGTTAGTTCCAATCGCTGTTAGTTTTATCCTCACACTTCTGATTGTTTAGAAACACTGTTTTCCACTAGAGCGCGTAACAACGCTTTTCCATTTGTTATTATGTCGACTCTTCCAGAAATCCTGTTTTGCGTTGCATTTTTGCGGTGGATTGCTGTAATTACCACTACGATGAACAAACTTTTCTTATGCACAGTTTCCCCGCTAAGTGGCTCAAAATCCACCTTTTATTAGAATGTTTCTATCTGCAAAGTTTCAAATAAAAAAAAACAACCTTGGACAAACTAGAAAACTTACATTTTTTCGAAGGAAGCGCTAATTACACCGAAAATTTTATGTTCACGTTTCGTGTTTCTTGAATTATGAAGTTTATGGCTTCAACGAAAATTTGAAGAAAATTTACTTTCATGTTATGAAAATTTATTGTAGTCATCCTTGCTTTTACCAATGGGACCTTCACTTTCTCCTGGCATGACTATGTTATTTGACAAAAACGTAACCAAAAGCCCGGAAATATAAGCTAAGTGAAGCCAAATTATTTTGAAATGTTCGAGCGTCTGTTGTTGCAAATGTAGACTACGACTAAAATGTGAAAAACGTAGAATTTCCTGTAGGCTAAAAAACGTACGTCGAATCAGCATGAAAAATTATTTTCCTGAAATGCTTTCTGAAATATGACATGGATATTTTTCAGGTGCAAAAACACACTTGTTTTGTATCGCACTTCGTTTACCTCGAATACAGGATGTCTTCACAAACCGCTTTCCGTGACCGTGGCATATGTTGAATGGAATCTCAAAAACATTAGCGTACAAAAAAAGTGCATTTGGCCGACATTTTAGACGTGTAATCATTTGGACGAACTCCAGCTATTTGTGAGTTTTGTGTTGTGTATGATGGAAACGTCTCTGTTAGCCATGGCAACAGCAGAAGCTGTTTGTGAAATAATAGTCCAGTTGCGCTCTTCAGCAAAAAGTGGTTTAATTTTCTAAGACGAAAAGTTGAAGAAAAATGGAAATACAATAAAAATGCAAAAAAATATTTTGTATTACTTTTGTCTGACAGAGTGTGTCATTAACATATTAAGAACGATATTTAGTGAATTTCTACCACGCACAAAACGGTGAACCAAGACACAGGAAATCTCTTTTAATATAAAAAAAAAAACGGTTTAGGGTTTTTTTTTCTAGTTTGCAATATGCAATCTGTCGTTAGTTGAACAAAAGTGTCATGCTATTTTTTTCGAAGACATATCTCCATATAGTGACCTGCAGTTTCTTCTTCAATGCATTTTATGTAAGCCGTCAAAGACACATTTCTCTGAGTTATTGATTATATATATATTCTGCAAAACGTTTTGTAATGCGAGATTCAGATAATTATTAGGGGTATGCAAAAGTGTCCGTTGTTTTAAGGAGAAATAAGACAGGAATAATCAAGAAACCAGCACACATTTATTCAACGAAATATTGGCCATTAGCATCAATGAGCTTTCCACATTTTTCAGGCAACAAATGAATGCCTGTGTAAGAGAAAGACTCCGGTTTTCAGCTGAAGAACGCAGTAACAAAATTTTCAACCTCTGGAACTGTGGTGAACCACTGTTGGGATAGCGCATGTTACAGGTAGTGAAACAGAAGAACGTCTGAGGGTGAAATGTCCAGGCAGTAAGTCGGCTGCGGTAAAACCTCCCAGTGCAACTGTTCAAGGGTTGATTTCGTGGTGGCACCGACATGTGGTCTGCTATTATCGTGTAACAAACAGTATGCCTGGTCGGCGTCCTTTATCTGTTCATGAGCGTTTTTGCCTAATTGCAGCGTTCAGTTTCATCAACTGATCGCTCTATCATTGTGCAGTGATTGTTTGGCCCTGTGTCAACATTTCGAAGTGCAGCACTCTATGCATATCCCCCCCCCCCCCCCACACACACACAATAGCACCTTTTCCCCGTGGATATCCTGTTTTGCTGTGGATGTTGATGGCTGGCCTGGGTCGACCCAGGATCGCATGGGTACAGGGTTGTCGCAATAGACCCATTTTTCATCCCCGGTGAAACTTGCACAAGAAATTCTTCCCTTGAAACCGCTTCAGCAACGACATGCAGATGCCCAATCGTTGACCAATATTACGCTCCGTAAAAGTATGCGGAACCCACTTACCAATCTTCTGGATCCTCAACAAGGCTCATAGACGCTGGACCACTGTCGATTGAGCCACTTTCAAACGTGTCGCCAGTCGCGTGGTCGATTGTGTGGTATCCTCTTGCAACAGCTATTCCAGCTCCTGGTCCGCGAGTTCCTGCGGTCTACCTGCACGTGGCTTGTCTTCCAAGCTTAGATCACCTTTCTTAAACCTAGCAAACCATTCTCGACACGTCCGCTCACCCATAACCGTTTCGCCATACGCCTGACATATTGAACCGTATGCTTCATTCGCACTTTTCCCTAAATTAAACATGAATAACACTGAGGTCTTGTGTACACTGAGGTCTTGTGCAGTACTCCGTCGATTAGCTGTAACCACTCTCCTGAGGCTTCGACGTCCTCTATCACTGATTTTCTTTGGTCTGCCGGTACGTTTTGCTGCTTTAGGTACGCCACGTGTCTTCCACTTATTCAGTGCATCCAAAACAGTTGACTTGGGTATGTTTAAACGCCTCTCGGTTTCTCTTATGGACAACCCACTAATATAACACCCAACAATCTCCTTTGTCAAAGTCAGTTCTCTCCCGCCGCGACATTTTCACTCAACCTCACAGGTGCGATATGATCGCGGTCAGCTGCAGGCTTGTTTTTATATCGTTTGCAGCTGTACCGCGCATCTTAACAACACAGCGGATCCGCTCATTTCCTTTTGAAGGGTGTCCGGTGACTTTTGTCAATATAGTGTATATTAGACATAAATATCTCTCCAACTGAATAGTGAAAATAAGATGTCTTATGTATATTGTTCCCCTTTTTTTTACAATTTTCCCACTTGCGAAATAGTGCACTGCCAATGATTTATTTTTGCAATTAAAATACCTTTCTGGGAAATTTCACGAAAACACCAAACACCGACTGCTACATGTATATATTCGTTTGTAATCATAATCTGATGCATTTCAAAACTGAATGCAGGAATTTCTCCATATTCTTTTATTCATATACTTACGAGAAATAAAATGATGATAAAATCGTACTAACTACGCACTTGTTCCATAACGTCTTTAGAGAATAATAGGTCGAGAGTTCGATAAAAAAATATCCGAAATTAAAGTAAGGAACAATAAAAAAAACTCCGTAACATAGGTCGGCCATGTACTTTTTATTCTCTAAAGTGAATCGTCACTCAAAGCTTAGTCACTCATATTTTCTAAGGTTTTATCAGTTTTTATTTGTTACACCTAAGAATTACTGCAAAATCAAGGCATGCATAAAATGAAAGTAAATAACACAATTTCTAACTATTATTATGCTTCACACACGAATTGGTTTACTATTCACACAAATACAACCTATTACAATTCCAGTACAGATTTATTGAACCAGAATATAGAATACCTACGGGCTTCATATGTGGGACATTTTCTAAACGCCTTCCCTCACATTCAAACGCTACTGGTGCCTTTTATTGGAGCTCTCTGAAGCAGCAGCCGTTCTCTGGAACCCTGCGCAAATGATCTTTTACGGATGTTTTAGGACCGGGAGTCTCAGATTAGCGATGAGCTGATGCTTGCGTCCGCAAAAATTTCATTTCTGGACAAGTCAGAGAATGAAGAGAGGAGGACGTGGTAAAATGGCGACTTTCTTCCACGTTCAAAAGTTGTTGGACGGTTGGGCGATGTGTCTCATCATCACGCGAGGCACGACCACTTCGGCAATCACCGCGATAGTATAACATTGTCAGTCATTAATCTTGCAGCTTTGAGATATTGATCATTGACTGTCTGGCTGAAATTCATGCTGAGCTATACGCTATACATATGTCGTGGGGGAAAGACAACGAACATTTTCATGCTGTAGAGAAATGCTGTCGACATCTCCTTTGTTATCGAATGCTGTGCTCGCGATATTTTCGATGCAGAGACGAGGGTTACCTCTTCTCTCAATGCTTCGACATTTCGTTTAAAGTCACCAAGTTTCCATTATAGCGGATATGAGGGTACAAAAGATCAGAGTTTTCAAAACTAATAGAAATCTTCTCGTGTGCGTCTACGTGACTAGAGATCTCCATTGAAAATGTTATGACAGTTCGTATCGGAAAACATTAAAACAGCAATGGGGCTGTTTTCTTGTAAATCTTAATGGAAACGGTGAATGTTTTTGAACGATGTGAGGAATTGAGGCCTGGAACTTGTAACGTAATGCAGAGGTGACGTACATGTCAAGACGGCAAGTTACAGTGATAAGCCCTTGCCGGCGTGGCTTGATTGCCCAGCAAAAACAGTGTTGCTAGGCCACCACTCAAGCCAGCAGTGGCCCAGCACTATGTTGCCGCTGCCCAACCGTCAATAAAATGTCCCGGCGGTAACCACATGAGCCAGAAGTTCAGGCCAGCAGCTGACCCAACAGTTGGCACCCCATTAGTTGTCATATGCCAGAACAAGGCCATCAGTTATCAATCACAGGCAGTGGCTGCCACAAGCGGCCCTGCAAGCATGTTCCATAAATGATGGCTAGCTTAATGTGGTTCGCTTGTTTCCCGGCAGTGGCAGCCGGCAATCACGTGACGTAACTGATGGCTTGCCGAATGTTGTCCGCCAATTTCCCAGTAGTAGCCATAAAAAAAAATGCAACCGCAGTTTCCCAAAGGCAGAACTACTTTATTCCGCCTACGAAACTTCTAAATGACGGAATGGCGATGGGGAAATTTTCTCAACAAGTCCTGAAAAATGTCCGTTTGGATCTGGTTGAAAACGAACCATCGACAGTCTGCGTGCAAAGCGGGCGCTCTATCCACCATACTGGTTTGACACGCACAAGTCTGTGCTTGAAGCTGAGCCTCTTTCCTGCAGGATGTGAAACGAATGGTTCTTTTTTTAATTTTACAATATTGCGAGCTATTTTTCATAAATGTACGTTTCAGATAATTCATAAATTTATTTTTTCAACGTAACAATTGTTTGTTTTTTTACCTTAAGGGAGCTTCACACATTTTCAACGAGTGTACCAAATTATTATAGACGTGTTGGGGTTGCTTCGGTTGCCAGCTACGGGCCACTAGTGGCACTTGCGTGGAGGCCCGCAATTCGCGGTGATGCTGCAGGGCCATTAATGGCTGCCAACTGATGGCGCTGTCACCAACGGACCGCTACTGTGCCGTGAGCGGAAGCTTTCAGACAGCGGTAACCCATCACTGCCACCTGGTGGCCAGCAGTTTCCCAACACTTGTGTTTTTGCTGGGTGGGAAAGTATTCGACTCCGGAACAGAAGAATGTTGGTTCAAGTTCTGCCACCGGCAAAGATAGGATTGAAAATTCATATTGGCGCCCGAACGGAAAAATGGACCAACTGTCCATTAGGTTCTTCGAAAAATGGGTGATGTGCGTTCCACACATCACCTGGAATTAATGAGAATTTCTTCAACGCTTCAAAAAATGTGCAATGCTTCTTCGACACATCGTGTGGAATTAATGAGCATTACTTTTTCTACTGAGAGTTACTTCAATCATAAATTACGCAAGTCCCGAAATTTCCGGTTTCATACAATCTTCTTTCTGAAGGGGCGGTGGTGGTTATATGTGACGTACTACAGAGGTGATACACATGTCAAGATGGCAAATAGCAGTGATAAGCCCTTGTCGGTGTAGCCTAATTGGATAAGCATTCAGCTCCGGAACAGAAGGATGCTTATTCGGGTCCTGGCACCGGTAAATTTGTGTTCTCACAAACCATCTTCAATTGCCTTTTGTCCATCAAGAAACTAAATATACCATTCAAACTTACACGAAAATGTCCTGTCGTCATAGGCGTGTTGTAGCATTTTGGGGGTCCTGATGCCACTGTCACCTAGTTTGTAGAAAATATTAATCCTCACTCTTCACTCATCGGTCCTCATCAACCTGTTGTGTAAAATTAAGCCAAAAGTACTCACTGCAGCACTGACGTCACCGACCTTAACAGATGTAAGCGAGTACATTTGTGTAGGGGTGGAGATAGGGTTACTGTTTTACTTTTACTACATGAAATGATCCAGTACACCCCAGCCTCTTCTATTTTCCATCGAACGTCTGAGACATAATCGTACGTAAAGCGAAAGTCGTCTAAGATGTGTGGGTTTGTACGTGTGTGCGCGAAATATTTTGAATCTGCTGTATTTTGTGCTCACGAACCTATATATGGGAGTTAGTCATCGTGATTAACATGCTTTTGCAACTTCTTGACATCCGTATGACCTCTTGCTGGACAATTCAGTTACGTATCAGTGGTGAAGCAAGTACCCGTGGTATCACCTCGCCCCGTGCCTTCCGCACGAATCGGCTGTGATGAGTTTCTCATTTGGTGTAGTTCTCGCAGCCGTCGTCGGCAACCATAAATTGGAGGCGGAAAAGTTTTGCTTTTGTGCCTTGTTTCGTAGAAGGTTATAGGACCTACGTTTATGAACGCTGATTTTCGATAAGAAAATGTATCAAAAATATTGTGGTTCCATAATATCGTACGTTGACCACTGAAATAGATAGCGTTTTTCGACACCCAACATTTAGCAGGTTCAGCGGTGTTTGTACGGAAGGATCTTCAGGTACAGCACACCATCGTGAGATAAATACGCCTTGGACTCCGATTAAGTCTATATTCGTCGTCATCATCATTGGTGTACTGTTTCTTGACAGGTCCAACGGTAACTCAGCAAGTTCCATTCCTCCAGTTTCCGCTGTCCCTTGCTTCCTTCTTCAACTCTTGATAGCTTCCTGTTCCTATTACATCATCAAGCATCATTAGTCGTCTCCTTCTTCTTGGTCTCTTTCCTTCATCTTTCTCTTCTATCATTCTTTCCAATAGGTTGTCTTCTCTTAACACATGTCCTATCCAGTTATATTTTCTTTTTCTGATGGTCTTTAGTAAATTCCTTTCAACTCTTTGCAATACTTTCTCATTGGTAATTTTTTTCATTCCACCTTATTTTATCTATTCTTCTCCATAACTACATTTCAAATGCCTGCAACATATTTTAGCTTCTTTCTTCCCAATTGTCCACGTTTCCGTCCCATATAAAGTTATACTCCAAATATAGCACTTAACAAGCCTTTTAAATTTTTGTTCATTTTATTAAGAAACAAATTTTTCTTGTTATAAAATGCATATTTTCCTTTATTAATTATTTCTTTTATTTCCATGTCACATTTTCCATTTTATCGGATTATGCTACCGAGGTAGTTGTACAGTCTCACTTACTCTACATTATCTCCATTCATCATCACCTCAGTATTTCCTGGAGACTCTCTTGGTTTTTGTTTTCTTTGTATAAGTCTATATTACCTTCTTGAAAAACTCTTTGAAATCTTTCAATTTTACATGAAAGGCGACCAAAGTTATTATATGGCTTTTCTCATTTTGTCATTTTTTTGCATGAAAATGTAAACTTATTGGTTGGAAACTTAAGGTTTTTATCATCTTATTACACAGGGTGATTCATAAAAAAGTATACAGTTTCTTTTTTTTTTTTTTTTTTTTTTTTTTATTGGAGATTTAACGACCACCGTGAGCAACTCAATGGGCTATAAGCAGTCGCCCGTCCCTAATTTAGGGTCACTGGTTACAGGGAAGGGAGGGAGCCAGTGCCGTAAGACAAACACAACCACAACATCCATGCCTGACCGGGATTCGAACCCGGACCCCTTACGGACGAATGATCAGAGGCCAGCGCCTTAGACCACTGCGCCACCGGGGCGGCATACAGTTTCCAGATGCTGCAAAACAGTAACAGTTGAAGACACTGACCACAACTGCGAACCGTTAGGTAGATGTACTCATAAAGTTTGTGTCCCGCTACTGAGGGAAGTGAGGTTGGCGATAGCGCGCGTGTCACGTGACCAGTCAGTCAAAATGGCAGCGTCTATCCGATGGATTGGACGAGCCGCGAACTACAACATGTCACTAACCCAATGGCCACCCAGAAGTCCCGACTTAACACCTTTTGACTTTTTCCTGAGTGGGTACGTAAGGGACAAAGTATTCGCCCCTCCCCTTCCCGTTGATCTAGCGGAGCTGAAACAGCGTATCACGGCCACTATCACTGCACTTGATTCAGATATCTTACCTCGCGTTTGGGCGGAAATGGATCACCGGCTCGATGTGTGTCGTGTGACTAAGAGTGCACACATAGAACATCTGTGACTGTCTCTAAAAAAACTTGAAACATTCCCCTACAATTCTGTTACAGGTAGCATAAAATATCTTGCAATTCTGTTACAGGTAGCATAAAATATCTTGCAGTGTTCTTGTTTTACAGTGCGTTGAAATTGTATACTTCTTTATGAATCACCCTGTATATCTTACGTAAGTTACCTAATTATCAATGTAACAAAAGTTAAACATGTTTAATTGCAAGCGATCCAGGAGTTATTCCTTGTGTTTCCTTAAGCTCCGTTTTCGCGATATCAACAGGTGCAGGATTTATGAAAAACCGAAACCACGCCTCTGAACAGGGTCAAGTAGTATTTTCCATAGTACAGTTACTTGCAGTGAGTAAATGTTTTCCCTATTTATCCATTTATATTTGCAAAAAGTGTCGTGTATGATACCAAAATGCCTATAAATGACAAAAATATGTTTCCGTTTAAATTCACCATTTCCCAGAGTGTTAGATATGGCTTTTTCTGCAGAATAACGACGATGTGCGCAGTTAGTAATGCAGGAATATCACCACTGGCTATTAAGCGTTCAATTGTCAGACGAATTTCCATAGCTGTTTTGTGAACTCCAGATGCAGAGCTAATTAGACCAAATGCTAATATCATGCCATATATACTGTTCACTGCGTATTTTATGTGTGCATAAACATTTGGGCGAACATTCAGGCAAAGCATGTAAATTCCCTTGAATGTGATGACTGATGCCTGAGCTATTGTTAAAAATGCTTCCCGACATAGAACTTTATCAGCCTTTGAAACCGCATCTGCTACAGTGTAATACCCATGCAGACATTGAGAGAAATTGTAGCCCTGACTTTTATGGAGTATGTTTTCAAAATTTTGCAAACCTTTTTTTAACAGGTAGCAGAGGTATGCGTAATATATTGTAAAAACACGTGATGCGTTGTAAAATGTGAAATGCATAAGGATTGTGATTATTGACTGGTACCAATGCTGATCTTCCGAATAATATTGACGGGACATGATATACCCCAAAATATGGTGCGCTGCAGCCGACAGGAATGCAAGACATGCCAATGTGTGAGATCGCCTTAAATGCCGTCTTCTTAAATGAAATGTCCCACATTTTGATAATTTGTCCATTGTGTGGTATATGTTTCTGAATCTGAATATCAGAATATATCTCAGTATTAATCCCAGAACCACAGCAATGCTGGTCGAGCTTTGATATTGAACTCGATAGTTAAGGGGTTTCACTAACGTTAACAACGAATAGCATATAAATAAAAAAGACACAGCATGATACAAAATGATTGGTAAATAAGCAGCAATGGCGAAGGCCTTGTGATACTCATTTATCTTCCATTGTCCGTAGGTGTTAATTCCTGCAATTTGAAACATTATTAGGAATATTGTTGGCACGGCATTAGCATTTACCTCGCTCTGTGGTTCATGATGACTCGTAAGGGTGGCAACACTTCGTATTTTTGACATAAATTTTGGAATGTAACGTCTTTTGCGCTCTCGATAAAAATATCGCGGCAGCATTGCAGTCAGGCGTTTTACGTGAAAGTTAAATACTAAATTTTTAAAAGTCACCTCTGTAAAACTTGTAAACCATTTAAAAAAAGCTGCTTTTGTCTGTAATGTTTAATAATACGATTCGATACTTTTATTAAAAAACACAATTTGCAACTCTTTTACTTTCTTAGCTGCTGTAGTTCTTTTTCTACGTAGATACATACACGTTCATATGCTGGTAGAAAAATATAATTGGTATTTTTCTCAACTTTTGAAAAGTATGTTGTTACGTTCGATGTGAGTTTTAAATAAAAAAAGCTTCATTTGTAGCAACAGACTTCTTTTCGAAAATTTCTTACCATTAATTCTAAGTATTGCAAGGCAAGTGCGTGTTCTACATTGAATTATTGTACAGTTGGCGTGTTCTACTTTGAATTATTGATATTCCGTGATCTAAATGCAGTAAATAACAAGGCTATGAGCAAAATACACTCAGATTTTAAATATATGGTATGTTGAACGTATTGTACGAAAACATTTTTGCATCAATGGTTCACGATTCATGTTTGTGCAATTTTGGGGACTTCTCGAAACGCATAACCGTGTGATGAACTGTGTAATTTCGTAGGAACAGTTTCTAAAGTTTTTCATGAGTCCAAATTCCGCATAATTGTCTCCTAATTATTGCTCTCACTGATAGGTGTCAAACGAGAGCCACAACTGGTTTTCATATCATGTATGTGGCTTAATTATGCTTGTAGGACAACATTTCGGAACATACACGTCTTGAAAATGAAATCATACATCTCAAAATTTTAATAGAAGTCACAGGTTGTACTTCAGCTCTGAATTGCATATTGCCGTCGAGTATGACTCATCAAATTTCTTTAGGTACTCCTCGATTTAGTCCAATATCTGTTCGATGTTATCGATATACTTAATGTTATTTCCGGTAAAAGTATATGGTGATAAACTGTAATTACCTGAGAACGTTCCCTTGAGCAACTTGGAAAGAGGGTGAAATATAATTTCTGATAAAAATACTCAGAAATCTAAAATCCATTTGAGAAAATCGCATTTATAAAGTGAAAACGTTCTGTATTCCTTCGGAAAAAAGTATGCCTTTTTTTGGCAAATCACAGGGTTCATTTTTTGCAGGATGTTATTTATTTATTATCTCGATATCTCTCTAAACTCAAATGGAATTGTAATCATGCATGTTATTTTCGTAATTTTTTATCAGTACTAGTTTAGTTAGTTATGCCATATACAAAAATTCCAAGTTGGTTCTATTTGTTTGAAACAAAACTGATGGTTTCAGCTTTAAATTCATTATTCGTTTTCCATACCTCTAGTGATTTTAAATAACACACAATATGAAGCACAAATAATAACACTTTGAAGAAATTCTTGAGAAGGCTAGGGTGAAGTACTGTCATTTTATGAAGCATTTACGTACCATACGGCTTTTCACATATCACTTCACTGTCGAAGAACAAAACGCATAAATGATTAGTACAAGGCTTTAGAGAATTTTACATGTGGGTGGTACTTGAGAAACTGAGAAGATCCTTGAAATTTTACAACAAATGTGTTTTACGCGTGTCTGTAAGAGCACATCTCCCTTTCAGTAATATTAATGCTAATATTAAAATCATTTGTGATGAAAACATCCAGTTTTTTCCCTTGGTAACCATAAACATCGGTCACGAATATATCTCTGATCGACTGGTACCTTTGAATTGCACTTTTCTTTTATAGAAATGGTTTTCTCATCAACCATTTGATACGTCTTTAAGTTGTCACAGAATGAATCAGGAAATAAATGAAAGCGAAAAACATGGGTTTTAGTTATTTAATATAAACAAGCCATAGTGGGAAAATATTTTATTGTGGTGAATGAAAGATCTGTCACGCTTTTAGAATGAAAGCTAGCTTTTTCATTTTCTCCTGGTCACAGTTTCAAAAGAGCCAGGTTTATTTTCATTTCTTTTCTTTCTTTTGTTCCTTTCTTACTTGTTGATAACCAATACTTACTTCGGAAACAGAAATAAATTGATGGCTTTTTTGTGAGTTACAAGTGTTAGGTGTGGAATACGTTTTGCCGTGAGGTCAGAGACCATATCTTTTGTTGGGCAATAATTTAGCGCGGCCGTACCTATCGTTTGTAGCCTCTTGTATGATGATGTCTTACGAAAGTTTCGAATATTTTACTTTTTTCACTGTAATTACTTCACTGGCCATCTTCCGTCAGCGTTGTTGGCAAATATTTTTCAAAATCCTACACATCCAAATATATTTAAAATGCTAAGATATTTACATGTAGATTATGTTACTACGACGCGAAACAATTTTGCTTCTAAAACAGCAGTTATTTTCAATATAAATCAAATACCATAATAATAGCTTTTTCGGCTGCCATACTTTGGGCCCAGTCTTCATCACTCTGTACTTTTAAAATCTAATTTCTATGTTTAAAAATTTCAAATCTAGTAAAAATATTCAAGCTATATTAGCATAGTTTGAACTTTGTTAGTATTTCGCACGCCAATTTGCCTTTTTAAGAGAATTAAAAGGAATTCTTCTAAAGAAGATGTCAAGTTGCCTTTCAGGGAATTAAAAGGAATTCTCCTAAGCAGGATGGCAGTTTTCGTTTTTGAGAGAATTAAATGGAATTCTTCTAAACAGGATGCCAAATTCCTGTTTTGAGAGAATAAAAAGGGGATTTCTTTTTTTCATTGGAGGTTTAACGACCACCGTGACCAACTCAGTGGGCCATAAGCCGTCTTTCATTTAGGGTAAACTGGTTCCAGAGAATGGAGAAAGCCAGCGCCTTAAGACCAACACAACATCCATGCTTCACCGGGATTTGAACTCGGATCAATGATCAGAAGTCACCTCTTAGACCACTGCGCCACCAGGGCGGGAAAACTAAACACAATGCCAGTTTGCCTTTTTGAGAGAATTAAAAGGAATTCTCTTAAACAGCAAGCTGTATTGCCTTTTTGGAAAAAATAAAAGGAAAGAAATATCAGTTAAGAGGGCAGCAACTACACTCGTATGTAAGTTTAACACGTATATAAATCCGTTTGTTCATTATCGTAAACGTTATATACAATTTGCCAAGCTTTCGCTTTACACTGTTAGCCTTTTTCAAGGGACGTAAGATGTAGAGAATTAGGACACGTAACAAATAAAGCTGATTTTTGGTATACGGCGTAGAAGATATCACTAACGATATTACGTGTTACTTATTAGGCGATTACATTACGATGCGTTGAGACGAATTTTCATCGCTTTATATAATGCGTGCCAAACTATAGGTAGTTCCGTAGAGACAGTACCCACACAGCACAGAATATTTTGTATAGGTTAGAAGTACTTAGCACTGCAACATTGAGACTTTTCAGATACATTGCAAAATGTCCCAGTAATGTTTCAGAAACCTTACGGTTACGTCAAAATATTCTTAAACGTTACATAACTTTGAAACATAACCGATACGTTACAGTGAAAGGTCTTTGTAACTTCAAAATACCAACTTCATGTTACTGTTACGTATTTGAAAGATATTTGTAACTTTGTTACATTATTGTTACGTATTTGAAAGATATTTGAATCACAATAAAAAATATTACACTCGACAGCTGTTTCAAAAGTAACAACAGTCGTATTACGAGTTGTTTACGTTTTCACAGGTTCAACGAAGTCCTCTGTCTATTGGGAACAGTGGCGGCGTTTGATAACAAAAGAAATAAAAATCGTTCCCAAGTGATGATGTCGAATTTCTATTATACATGTGGAACAGGCTATATTTCAGCGAAAAAAAAAAAGAAAATCATATTCGTCATTTCTCTAAATACCTACTAATATGAAATTTCTCAGATTCAAGTAAACAATAAGTGCTGGTATAGTGTACTAATACAACAACAAGCCGACTACTTAGATTTTATAAAACGCATTTTAGAATTAAAAAGTTATAATACTCAAAACAATTACTTACTTTCAGATGATCTTGAATCCCACACAAAAAAAGGGTGAAATATTAAATCAACTATACTCGCGTACGACAGTATCACCAAAGAATATCCCAGTAGCATGTGGAAATACGACCACGAGAGTGCTTCGGTAAAATAGCATAAATGCGCATATACTCATCCACGCCGTTGCCAAACCAAAAATCTTGAATATCGCCGGAATGTAACATCAAGGTAGCAATTATATACAATGGAAACTATAAAACAGTAGTATCGGTGAATGCTATTTTTAACGTAGCCGTAATGTACAAAGAGTTATGCTCCAAAATACATGTTGCTGAAACTTAATTGTAAGATATCAATGAAAGTGTAACGAAAATTAGAGATCGTAACTTTATTGATACATATCTCAAATATTTTGTGCTGTATGGGTTTCATTGCATGGCAGCTTGCTAGAGTGCATTTTAATTGTCTCCAGCATGTAGCCGTACTTTACGCTTAATTGAAATTCAAATGCAAGAAGGAACAAAATATTTTTCCCTCGGTTTATTAACGATTCTTTAGTTACTAAAATCGTTAGCCACTAATTCTCTTCATTGTGGCACTGTAAGTGATCACAATTCCAATTTCCCAAATTTCCCAAAGAGTAAAGTGAGTCTTCTTTGGGAGGGTAGCTAAAAGCTGCGCAAGTTGAACTGAAGCAGAATAGCATTATACGTAGCAGATAACTGAAGCAGATAAATATGATGATAATATGTAACGATGTTCACCATTTTCCAAAGAGTAAGGTGTGTCTTCTTCGGCAGGGTGACCAAAAGGTGCTCAAGTTGAACTGAAGCAGAATAGGATTTCAGTGCTTGCTACTAAACTGTTTGACGAGCTGTTGTAGCTGTTTCGTGAACTTTAGATGTAACATGTATGATGAGAAATATTTGTATCATACAGAAAATAGTAAACAGTGTATATATATAGAAATGCATATTCTGGACATCAGCGAAGAATAGCAAGTATAATTCTCTTGAATTCAGTCACTAATGCAAGAGTTACTACAAGAAACGCTTCACGACAGAGAACCTTATCAACGACTGGAACCGCGTCTACTAATGTGTCGTACACTTCCAAGCCGCGAACGAGACTTACCTGGATTATTGTATGAAACGCATTCCCAAAAGTTTGGAAACTGTGTTTTAACAAGTAGCAGATGTACATATAGTAAATGCAAAAAACACTGGACGTCATGTAAAATGGAATGTACACCGATAAGCCATTGCATTATGACCACCCCAAGCCTAGAGAAATGAGCTCGTTGGGAAACTGAACCGTGACGCAGATGAAGTTCACAGAGCAGTATATATACAACCGGAGGACCGGGTTTCAGTTATGAGAGTGTTTAGAGTCAGAATGGGAAAAGTTGCGGATTTACCAGTTTGATAAGTGAAAAATGGAACTACGATCTCGGAAACGGCGCGGCGTGTGTGTTGTTCACGTGCCGCTGTAGTGAGTACGTATTAAAAGTAGTGCACAGATAGCCAAATGACGAACTGTCGTCTAGCCGCGTGTAGTCCTCAGTTGATGCCAGAGGGGAGCGGAGACTGTCGCGCACTTGTCACAGCGACCGCAGAGCCACCGTGCGACAAATAACCCGCAGCTACAACAGTGGTGATTAGGGCAATGTATCACAGCACACACTTCATCGCAGCCTTCTGCGCATAAGCCCGCTTAGCTAAAGAACCAGCCGGGTCCCCATAATAATTTTTATATGTTACTATAATGTAATGCTCACTGTACGTCATCTTCAACAACGCATGAAATAGGCCAAAATCATCGAGTTTGGACCGTGGATGATTGGAGAAAAGTGGCTTGGCTTAACGAATCAAGATTCCTGGTGCATCACGTAGACGGCCGAGCGTGGATACGCCGATTACTAATGGAGGCTATGACACCTGGATGCACTGTTGGACGGAAGCAGGCCGGCGGTGGTGGTGTTATGCTGTGGGCGATGTTTTCTTGGGACACTTTAGACCCCAATATCCTAATAGCACAGTCCCTGACAGCTGTAAGGTATCCGAACAACATTGAGAACCAAGTTCACCCATTCATGCCAACTGTGTTTCTTGCTGGTGATGGCCATTACCAACAGGATAATGCACCATGCCCCACTTTCCAGAATCGTCAAGAAGTGGTTCGAGAAAGATGCTGGTGACTTTCTGTTAATGCCCTGGCCTCCAAATTCACCTGATATGAACCCAATCGAAAATTTATGATTTGACTTGAAAATGCGGGTTCGCGCTGAATCGCCACCACCCCAAAATGTAGGGGAACTGGAGGACCTGCTGTTGACATTATGGTACCAGATACCCCAGGATACGTATCGCACCACATCGAATCGATACCTTGCCGAGTAGCCGCTGTTTTGCGGGCTAAAGAGGGTCCTACAGCTTATTAGCTTATTAGGTGTGTAGTGATAATGTAATGGTTCTTCGGTGTACATGAGCGTTTTGTGTATCGAAAAGAACTTTGATCCGCTATGTTTGATATAGTATTCTGATATATAGGATAGTTAAGACGTGGGAGCCCCAAGCTAAAGATGAAAGCTACACATGAAAGCGAGATTTTCTTAAATGCTTTTTTCTAAAAAGAATATCTGATAGCCCGATAACAATTATCAACAAAATTCATCATTGTAACTTTTCCTTAGACTTAAAGCTAATATTACAATTACAAAGTACACAAAAATGATGAAAAAAGTCTCTACTTGGTTCTTAGTTTTTTTAATGGAAGATATGTTTTTATACTTTACTGCAAAATAATACATTGTCGCAATGCATTATTACTATACATGCATAACTTGGTTCTTCAATAGGATATATAAAATATGCAACAGAGGATTTGTTTTTATACGTTACTATAATGTAATAGTATTTTATACGTTATTACAATTTATTTGCATACGTTACATTACAATTAATTTACATTTTACTATGGGAACACATTTTAAGTGTATTAATGTGATATTGTGTGCTATTAATGTGCACATTTAAAATGTATTAATGTGCTATATTAGAAAAGGTTTTACATTACATGCTTTTCCGTTTATACTGTTGTTCAGGTGCATCTCTCTTGATGGACCAACAGTATTCAGAAGGCATCGCTTCACTCCATTGTGCACGGTAACGGTTCTCCATGACAGATGTTTGCTGGTGAAATCGTTCATCATGTTCGTCACTAACTACTCCCATATTATCGGGTAAAAAGTTCTAGGTGAGAATGAAGGAAATGCAGTTTTAATGACATGTGACAGCCCAACGTTTGAAATATTTTTCACCAGCTTTTGAAATGTACTCTTGTATTAATAGTTTACATCTTTAGTATTCCCAAGAAAATTTTGCACAACATCCTTGAACGCCAGCCATGCTTCCTTTTTTACTTTTTGAAGAACACTTTCAAAACGGTCATTTTGCATAAGCATCCGAATGTCAAGACCAATAAATACTCCCTCTTTTATTTTAGAACACATGTGGAAGGAAGGTAATTTCGGATAAATCTTAATGCCTCACTGTCCCGGTCCAAATCTTCAACGCAAAATTTTATCTATCCCAGTATGATGTGCAGTGGTGTGGCAGAAGCGTGTCCACTGCTGGTACAAGAGGTTCGTTCACTACATTCTTAGCACCTGGCTTCAGATACTGCCGTGAAGGCCGCTTTCTTACATGGTAGTGTTTTTCTTTAGTGCGACTGTCCCATTCGCAAGGAAAACTTGAATATTTAGTATATCCCAGCTGCATTCCTAGTAAAAGAGAAATGACTTTCAAGTCACCCAAATTTTCCAATGCGAATCATTGTACTTCAGCATATGTGATAGCTTTTTCTAGGTATCATAGGTTTCTTTCCCCCGTGAAGCATATCCAACAGGAATGGAGCTACATTTGTTGCCAATGTGTAACAGTACTGCTTTTAAAGTCACTTTCGAAGTACTGATAAACAGTCGCCATTCTTCTGGCTCGTGATACAGATCTAAAGATGACATTAGACTGGGAATGCCGTTACAAAAACATTTATTGAAAAATACTTTACTCTTTTTCATAAAAACGAAGAAAGTATTTGTGTCGGTCACGATACACGGAAATACGTACATCAATATCCAATACAATCTACTTCTTAAGCCTTGATCCAATCAATTCAGCTTCATTTTTGCTTAATCTCAGATCACAAACGAGGTCATTCAGCTCTGCTTGGGTGACCACATGAGACGTTGAATGTTTCTCAAATGGAATATACTCCTCGTCTTTTCCACTTTCGTGGCTAGTTGATGGAAGGCATTCCTCTTCATCTAAAGGACAGTGTAAGAACGGACACATTAACCATGTTAATTTATATTAACGATGAACATTATGTTGCTTTTTCATGAAGAAAAAGTCATTACAAGCCCAAAATGGCGACAGAAAGTTCGTGAACATTTCTTATTTTTCAGAGGTCGAGAGTTGCAAGCAAAGGACTTTAGTTTCTCACGCCTTAGAAAGGGAGAGGCATTTTCGACGAACTGATAGCATCTGCAATGACACCGCGACTTTCGCTGTGCATTATGAGTGTCGTCCAGACGCCTACAAGTCTGTAAAACAGCCATCCTCCTTTGTATTAAAATTACAATGTGTATTGTGTTATTATAAGAATGTACTTCGGCGGCAGGATTACTTTCTCAAAGGGGGCACTCACTAATGGAAGATCTGACGAGGACCGCGAAGAAGCGGAAGGTAAGATTAAAATTCATCAGCAAGAAGCTGGGCCAACGCTCAGGGGTGTGGTTAGCGAAGGGCGCGAAAGGTGACCCACGTGACTGGAGAGGCGAGCCACATCAACGGGTCAGCGTGAGGTCAAGGTCAGCGCCGAGGTCTTCGCGCAGGCGCAGCGCGGAGGGAGGAGTCTAGCAGGTACCTTAAAGAGGAGCTGTTAGTTAGTCTGCTTTTGTCCAACGGAGAGAGCAGTTCTCCGATAGAAGGAGACGCGAAGCGTTTTCCTTTTATTGTGTGAGCCGAGGGACGCTCCAAGGCAGAGAGTGTCCGACGTTCAGGCCGAGTTTAGCGAGCATCTATCCTGGAAGAGATAGAGTGCTCAGCTGCAGCGGAATATGCCCTAGTCAGGGATCCCGCTGGTGTAGTAGATATTTTGCTACAGGGAATACGAGCATAGCACAGGCTAAGATTGAAACATATTGCCGAGAATAGTTGGACTACTATTTCTTGAGAGTCGCAGAGATATAGATCTACTTAGTGTCAGGTAGGACTCTAGCTAGAACTTCAACGCCGAGAGGTATTTATCCTAGCTTTCGTGTTGCACGCCTCTTGTCAGGTCCAATCCTTAGTGAAGCCTGAGGTTAGAGAAAAAGTAATCCACCGCCGTCTAGCCCTAATTGATTACGTAATAAATGTTTGTGTGTTTTTTATAGAAGGTCCTCTTGATATCATTATATCTTAGTGTGGATATTATTCTGCCCGTTCAGCTGTTGTCACTCCGCCTTCCCGAATCGCAGATTTAATATTAAAGTGGGGAAGGCTTCGTTTGTTCGCTCGAACAGAGTTTGGGGGAGTGTTTCAGAGAAGCACAAACATTTCCTTGTTGTTGTGAGAGACCTTATAGCGTGGACGCCTCAGATTCATAAGCAGGAGGCGGCGCCACAACACGTGACCAGTACATTTGCTCTCACAGACAGTTTACAGGTTACTGTGGTACCGGATGCCCATCCCTGTGAGGTACTGGCCTTATTGCGGAATCGATGCTAGGACACTGCACATAATTTTGCTACTTAAAATTAATTCCTTTTACTGCTGGAGTCATACAAAAGTAACAATCTGTTACATGATCTCTGGGCTCCCTCCAGATCGTCGGTATGACGAAAGGCATCGATGTTCCCTTTCCTCTAATCCACTCTCGAAGCCGAATAGAACAGTGTTCGCAGCAGAAGTGCGGTGCCCATGGCTTATCCTGCTCGCCAATCTGGCATCCAAAATAATGTTTATAGGATGTTCCAATTAAAGGGGTTATACATCTTCTACGTTTAACACTCACAATTTCGCCACATATATAAAAAAAATATTACTAAAATTTACTCATTTACGAGACATAATGATTGCTATAAGCCTCTGTTTGTGAGCTCATTACATGGTACACTGATCGCTGTTTTATCTAAACGAACGAAGCTTCTCAGCACTGCATCAGACGGTCTGACGTAATCTGCCTCACTGTCGCCTATACCTATTGCTTCACCCACTTCCGTTGTCGTTTGTCTGCATTCAAAAAAGTACTTTAAAAGGCAATAAACTATGGTCACAGCGATAAATTCAAACATGAATATCTCCGGAATGATAACCAACTTTACTTTTTTTCTGATTACTTTCGATATCCCCGAGGGCATGTTTATTGAAATAAGTTACAATTTCCCTGGGAAAAAATTCTTGTTGATCAGTGTAATTTTTCCATTGCATCGCACTTGTTTTTTAACTTGAAGGTGAGTGTATATCTTAGCATTTAGCTCAACACCGAGCTGTGATATTTTTCAATCATTCGATTCCGCAGGGTTATATTTGTGCAAACAATTGCAATATACTCTTCGTTCAGCTTGGTAGTTGATGTAATTCGATAACACTGTGGTCCAACTCATAAAATCTAATTTTTAATTTAGTGACTGCGTTTTTTTTAAGGCGAAAAAAACACGTGTGTTAGTCAGATCATTCTAGAATCGTACATTTATTCTATTCAGATCTTAGGAATAGAGATTCTTTTTTCTGCAATTAGATTATTTTCCCATTAGGCTTTAATTTTTACTTTCGTTTTTTCCATGGAATCAGATTTCTGCTTTTTCATCAAGGCCATCTTACTTGAAAAAATGTTTACCGCCCCGGTGGCGCAGTAATCTAAGCGATGGTTTCTGATCATTCGTCCGGAAGGGGTCCGGGTTCGAATCCTGGTGGGGCATGGATGTTGTTTTTGTCTTACGGCTCTGGCTCTCCCCCTTCCCTGGAACCAGTGGCCCTGAATTAGGGACGGGCGACTGCTTATAGCCCATTGAGTTGCTCACGGTGGTCGTTAAGCCTACAATAAAAAATGCTTTTTGCTGTATAAAATAATCATCGAAGGCTTTATTTAGGTGTTTTTAGTTTTGTCAGACGTAAAATAGCAAGTTAGTAAAATCATGCAATGCATTAAATACGATACGCTTTCCAACATACCAGAAATCATGACTGAAGTTTTTACTCAAGTTATGAGGATAATAGCTGTGGAATAAATCTCGCTCCAGTTCCCTGACCTTTGACCCCTTTTCGACGATATTCAACAGAATTGGTTCAGTATATCTCCGGAACAAACTAAAGTTTTGTCGCAATGGAAACATTTTTAGTCAAGTTCTGAGGATAACGGCTGTGGAATAAATCTCGCTCCTGTGCCCTGACCTTTCACCCCATTTCGATTATATGTGTATCTCTGGAACAACATACTAAAGTTTTGTCGCAATAGACGCATTTGTAGTCAAGTTATGAGGATAATGGATATGTGTATCTCTGGAACAACATACTAAAGTTTTGTCGCAATAGAAGCATTTTTAGTCCAGTTATGAGGATAGATGCTGTGGAATAAATCTCGTTCCTGTGCCCTGACCTTTCACCCCATTTTGATGATATGTGTATCTCTGGAACAACATACTAAAGTTTTGTCACAATAGAAGCATTTGTAGTCAAGTTATGAGGATAATGGATATGTGTATCTCTGGAACAACATACTAAAGTTTTGTCACAATAGAAGCATTTTTAGTCAAGTTACGAGGATAATGGCTGTAGAATAAATCTCGCTTCTGTGCCTTGACCCCATTTCGATGATATTTAACAGAACCGGTTCAGTACATCTCCAAAACAACATGGTGACGTGTTGTCGCATTCGAAGCATTTTTACGTAAGTTATGACTCATAAGGGCGATGGGATGGATCTCCTCCTATGTCCTGACCTTTGACCCCATTTCGCATATTTTCAAAAGGCTTCCTTTCCAGATTGTCCCCTACCACATCCTAAAAGTTCGCCAAAATCGAACCATTTTTACGCGAGTTATCGTGCGTACGGACGGACGGGCAGACAGACAGACGGGCAAAGCTGGAGCATATACGCTTCTTCAACCTACGGTTAGAAAGCGTAAAAAATGTTCGTTGTTTCTTCCACCTATGTACTTAAATGCCGGATGATGTTGTTTTCTTTTGCAATGATATTTAGATGGTGAAACGGTATAATCAGATCATTCGGCACAAAATAACTTGATAACATTTGCGACCACTTTGGCTCAGCATGATTTTCAATCACTTTTTTTTAAATGTTGTATAAACCTATATTTTAGTTCCGTCAACTCCATGCGTAATGGAAAACGCGTTGGTATTTTTTATTATGTTTTATTATCTAGTTATTTCGCTTGTTGGATTATATTTCATAAAAACGATGAATTTTCTCTGTTATGTAGGTTGCGTACGGGTGCTTGAAACCTTGAAAGGTGCATGAAAATCGTGATTCTGTGTTCTAGACGTGGAATATCCTGAAATAATAGTGTTTTTTAAACTGCCTTAAAAATCCTTGATATTTATAACTTAGTGCTTAAAGTTATTAAATTTCTTTTACAAAATGTTTTCGATTCCATGTTCCCCCGTCCGTTCAGTTATCGCAACTACTTACGGCGCATGCGTTGTATCTTGCTGATGCGCAGAGGTGCGTATATAAGCCAGCGTCCCCGTGAGAGTTTTCTTGTTGTGCCTGAGGATGGGTCTGTAAAGACAGACCCGAAAGATCTCGCACATTGTTTTAATCATTTTAACCTTTTAAACAAGTTTTAATTCTCGTAAGTAAAAAAAAATGTTTTCACAGCTTGCGATGATTCGACCTTGGTTTATTTCGTGTTGAAATGGGTTATGTCTTGTTCTTCGTGCTTAAGACAGCAATATGGTCTACTGGTAAATCTTAATTAGCACGACAAAAACTTTCACTCATTATCACAACTACCTTGTGGTATTTGGTTTTGGTTTAAAGAAAATTAGTCAACCGGGTGTAACATTTTTAGTTGCTTACAAAGCAATTGTGCTTGATATGTGAGAAAATTAGGTAGATTCCATTCACCGTATCATTGCCATTTTTTTCTGCTCTCTGCTTTTGATTGTTATCAATAGATTATTTATTTGGAGAGATAATGGGAAATAGTGACCACGCTGAAAAAGATTACGGAATTCAACATTTTCATTATTGATGTGAAGATTTTTCTGATAATCTTAGTGATTAATGCACTGTGATTCGGCTTATTAGAACTGATCGGTGCCATTTGGAAGATTAAAGAAATTATCCAGTGAAATAAAACATTTAGACAGATCAGCGATTCCCATGTTTGCACTAGTTTTGAACGTTTCATATTAATAGTTATAATCAAACTTATTTTAGAAAATATGATCCTGAGACTGGACAGTTTCCATCCTTGACTTTTTTTATTTGTTTTTTTTTTCAAATGTCCTTAAAACTCCTGGAAAAGTCCTTGAATTTTTTCCCCTCTAAAGTTTACAAACGTTGGGTAGGTCGAAATCTGGACGTTTTATGAACGTATCTTCAATCCACCGGATATTGTGATGATTATACGTTCACTACTTGCTTCTTGTTATCTAGATAAGTACAGTGAACTATTATGCCACTACTCTATATTTGTATCGTGTTAAGAAAATAAAAGGATTTCTCATGTTCTGGTTCCTAAAAAAAATTCATGAGTATGCCGGCTGATAGAACCATTCTTTTCTAACATTGTACAGTTTTCATAACACTATCTTCTACGAAATAAGAAGTTATAACGAAGTAAATTTCTCCGTCATTTTTAGTCCACACCGGGAATCGAACCCGTGTCCACTTATTTCGGAACAAGTCGCTCTACCAACTGAGCTACGCAAACGTTCGTCCTTGCTTCTATCTGCCTTCACGCCATGTGCGTCCTGTGGGGCAGGCACGTCACAACTGAATAATATATCTCTCCACTAAAGAGAACTGGCAGAACATGTAATCAGGATTAACAAAACTTTCAGGAAATGATAGAAGGAATCCGATTTTTACAGAAAGCTTTTAACTGACAATTGGTTACCCTCGATGTTGTTCTCTTTCGGTTATGACTGAGCTCGAACTATAAATTCCTCCGCGTTGACGCAGTGGTCTGAGCGCTGGCTTCTGATCATTCGACCGAGTTCGGTCCGGGTCCGAATTCCAGTAAGGCATGGATGTTGTGTTTGTCTTACGGCCCTGGCTTGGAATCACTGGCCTAAAATCAGGGACGGTTGACTGCTTATAGCCCATTGAGTTGCTCACGGTGTCACTAAACTTCCTATAAAAAAAACTGTAAATATGGCGGGGTAGGGTCTGATTTCTCGTACCTACAGAGGGTCCAAACAGGCGTGGCTGAAATTGCAGTTACCTAAATTTCTTTGAAATCTAACTGAAATAGGTCTGCCTTTTTATTTTAGTTTATTTCATACAGAACTTTTGTTTTGTTTGTCGGGTTTAACCATCACTAAGAGCAACTGTGAGGGCTGTAAGCAGACGCCAGTTTCTAATTTAGGGGCACTATTTCCAAGGAAGACAGAGAGCCAGTGCCGTAAGACAAACACACCATCCATGCCTCATCCAGAACTCGAACCCAGCGCAGTTGGACAAATGGTCAGAAAGCAGAGCTTTGACCACTGTGCCACCTGGTGGCCTTAGAGATATCAAAGCGCTGAGTGCAAGACAATAGGTTGCACAATATTAACTAGGGAAAGTGTCTAAAGTAGGCATTCGTGTCTAAAAAAAAGAAAAAAGGACGAATCGCCATCATTGTAACCGGACACGACGGACACGAAGGCTCTTCTGAGTAGTAGTCCGTGCTGAGTCTGAGTTCGAATCCTGGATGAGGCCTGGATAGTGAGTTTTTCTTATGGCTCTTGACGTTATCTCTTCATTTTAAACAGTGGCCCTAAATCAGGGAAGGGCGAATAATTTCACTTTTAGTTGCTCATGGTGGTTGTTAGACCACGAATCAAAAAATAATATTTCTTTGAAAGTGGAAGAAATAGTGGCTGCATTTTAAAGTGCTGCATAGATCTAACTAACACGTATCAGAGAACAAAATTATTTGCAGTTAAAAAGAAAGTCAGCACAGCAAGAAGATCCTGTTTCGTAAATCAGTGCGTCAAGCTATGTCAGGGATGTGAAATCTTCGGAACACAACATAGTGATCAACTCTAATTAGAATGCCCTCTGTGAAACATATTTTATACACAGTTCCTGCCCAAAATAATGCTCATTTTCCTCTCCAGGTGGTATATATATATATATATACGTATATACACTGCTGGCCACCCAAAATGCAACACCAAGAAGGGCACGAGATAGCAAAGCCAGATTTACTGGACACATAACAATAGATACAAAGATTAAACGATTGAGCTTACAAGCCCGTGCTACTTGCGGAACACACAGACATCAATAGTTCGTGTGGCCCCCATGGCTGGCAATAACGGCCACTACACGCCGCGGCATCGAACGAAAGAGGCTTTGGATGTGGGCTTGGGGTATGTCGGTCCAGGCTGCTTCCACACGTTATCACAGTTCATCAGGCGTAGCCGCGGGTGGTGCTTGCCGGGCCACTCGGCTGCCGATCAGCGACCAGACGTGTTCGACGGGTGACATATCGAGAGAATAGGCGGGCCACGACAGCAGTGACATCTGGTGGGCCGTAAAGAAGGCAGAAGCGGGATTCGTCGAAGAAGAAAATGTCGTGCCATTCCGTAGTCCTGATGCGGCGTTTAACAGCCCACTGCCGCCGCACTCGCCGGTGGTGTAACGTCAATGGTAATCGGAGCAATGGGCGCCGTGCGACAAGTCCCCGCTCCTGCAGACGACGTCGAACGGTTCGTGCTGACACAGGTTGTTGCGCAGCACACCCTAATTCCTGCGCTAACTTTCGAGATGTGGCGGTGCGAGCCGTCAATGCCCGCCGCACAAAATGCCGGTCCTCTGGTTCGGTGGTGTGCCGCGGCTGCGGCAGTGTCTCAAGTCGGCCCGTCCGTCCCTGATGCACCCACCGAATCCATAACCGCCTCACTGTGGCTGGATGTCGTCCCACACGGGCGTCGATGTCTCGGTACGATAAACCGCTGTCGCGATAAGCCACTATTCGTCCTCTGTCGAACTCCGAAACGTGCTGGAATGACTGCGGTATTCTACGACGAGGCATCAGAAAGCTTTCCACGCACAGGTCCGGCAACACAACACACTTCCACTACTTACACCACGCCTTCCGTGCACCCTTCTTATAGTGCTTCTCGGTGGCGTGCCGGTTGCATATGATTTGCATATGCCCTGCAATGCTATTTGTTTGCATGTCCCCTCGCGGGCGACGCATGCTGCTAATTTCAGGCCAATCGGATGCTTCCTTCTTGGTGTTGCATTTTGGGTAGCCAGCAGTGTATACTGTATATAATTTTTTGTTTAATAACTCCTCTGCTGAAAGTAGGATTTTAAATATTCTCCTTGAATCTGATGCGGTCCACAGAGTTGAATGTTTTACATGTACCTTGAATTTTTCATAACGCACAATTCTCACGCTAACGGTGTAAGTTCTTTATCGCTACTTCTAAATATTCGATTCAAAAAATTCTTCCTTTACTAGATCCCACTTACTATTGTAAAGATTGCGAACTTTATACACTTTAAAAAATTGATAGCTTTACCGCTAAGCGGGTATAAACGTTTTTATTGATATCTCTGCTTCAAAAAGGCATATTTCAAATAATGTTTTCCCACAGCATTCTTTCTGCCATGAAGGGTATTTTGTGTATGTTTTTGTTTGTTTGTTTCATTTGTTTGTTTGTTTCCTGGTTTAACAGCCACGACGAGAAACTTCAAGGGCTTCATTTCAGAGAATCGCCCGTCCACAAGTTAGTGCCAGTGGTTTCAGGAAATATTTGGAGGCAGGAATTGTACCACACTAGTTTGGGCTTTTCTCGGACGAATAATTAGAAGCCATCGTCTCAGACTATTGGGCTACGAGGTGCGGCTTGTGGAATGTGTATGTTCTCGACTTTTTATAACGCACGGTTCCGCATCTAGGGGGAGTCAACGCATGTTTTTATTTGTAAGAGTATCTTCGATTCAAAAAATCCTATTGGAGAGATCCTTTCTTGATAGGATTCCCCTCACTATCAAAAATATTTGGCTCCAATAATTTTGTTCTGAAAATATAAATTTATATTGCGTTTCCTACACATTGCTATTTCCAACTGTTGGATTTGAAGAATTCGGTGTGTTTCGGGTATCTTCCGCAATCCCAAACATTTTGATTAGAATTTTTGATATTTCATAAGGCGGATTTCCTCCTGTGGTGGGCGTAAGTAGCCATTTCTACTTGAAACAGTTTTTTTTTTTTTTTTTTTTTGAGATTTAACGACCACCGTGAGCAACTCAATGGGCTATAAGCAGTCGCCCGTCCCTAATTTAGAGTCACTGGTTCCAGGGAAGGAGAGAGCCAGTGCCGTAAGACAAACACAACATCCATGCCTCACCGGGATTCGAACCCGGACCCCTTCCGACGAATGATCAGAGGCCAACGCCTTAGACCACTGCGCCACCGGGGCGGCCTTGAAACAGTTTAACCGATGCTAGGAATCTTTTCGGAGGAACTGCTTATGCAATTGGTTCCACTCATTGCGAAGAAAACTGCACATATTACGTACACTATCTACGAACAAGTAATTGGACACCTGTGATAGCAAAGGAAAACGAAGTTTATTCACCTTCAATAGTTGGTGGAGCCTCCACGAGCGGCGATTACAGCTGCGACCCTCCGGGGCATACTCTCAATCACGCGTTGTACGACGGCTCGCGGTATTTTCTTCCACTCGGCTTAGAGAAGACAGGTCTGTTCCTTCACCGATTTCGGACGGTGGGGGCACCCCTTAAGTCGACGCTCCAACTCGTCCCAGAGGTGCTCGATAGGGTTAAAGTCAGCGCTCTGCGCATGCCAGTCCATTCGATTAACCCCATTGTCACCATACCAAGCCATGGTGGACCTCGCAACATGACAGGTAGCATTGTCATCCTGAAAGTAACAGGGGTCCACTCCGTAAAACTGCCACAACGTAGGAAGCGCATGGTCATCCAAAATGGTGCAGTAGGTCTCGGCGTTGAGTCTACCAGGAATTGCGACCAAGGGTCACTTGCCATACCAGGAGAAACACCCCCATAGCATAATTCTGCCACCGCGGATCTTCATAGTTGGCACAATACATTCCGGCAGGAGGCGTTCTTCAGGCAGGCGCTAAACCTAGGCCCTGCCATTAGAAAGGTAGAGGGTGAACCTTGATTCGTCGCTCCAGAGAACCTGTTTCCACTGTTCAACGGTCCAGTGTCGACGTTCTTTGCACCACGTTAGCCGAGCAGCGCTATTAGACTTGGTGATCAAAGGCTTGTGGGCCACAGCACGTCCATGATAACCGAGCACATGGGCTTCCTTACGGATGTTATTCATCGAAAGAACACTCTAGGATGCCTGTAGAAACTCCTCGCGGATGTGGCCCATCGATTTGGTGCGGTTCTTCCGAATTCCTCTGGCCAGCACCCGTTTGTCTCTAACTCCCAGTTTTGTGGATCTGCCGGGTCGGGGCACATTCCGACAGCCACCTCTCATCTTTCACTTGCCAATCGTAAGCCACTGTCGATTTTGGGTACTTCAACTCGCAGGATATGTCACGTATGGATCGGCCATTTCTGTGATACCCGACGATACACCTTTCTCGAAATCAGAGAGCTCCAAACTGCGTGGCATCTTGCATGCGGCTGATTGCGTTGTTGTTTCCCACACGATATTTAACGGCGGCGGCCGTGACGTATATCAGGACCGCAGATATCGTCGATTGCAGAGGTGTCCGATTACTTGTTGGTAGATAGTGTACTTTAAATGACACGCAGTTTTCAACTGTCCTGTTGAAACAGAACATTTTGTTTTTCTCTGTTTCTAATCTTTTCCAAAACTCCGCTTTGAAAAAACTTTTTGTGTCGAAAATATCCAAAACACATACTCATTGCTACCTAAAATTCCGCAACCTCTTTTTTGCCCAATCTGGTTTTTACAAACTATTATACATCTGCCTATGCACTCAATGGACAAAACATTAGAGACACCTACCTAACAGTGTGTTGGTCCTCCTCTAGCGAGAGTAACAGCCGTACACTCCGAAGCATCGATTGCATCAGATGCTGGAGGGGTTTACCACGGTAATGCCAGGCATGCGTGTTGCAGCGCTGTCGTCATCTCCGCCCCAGACATCGGGCGAGGATCCATGGATTTGATGCAACGGCATCCCAATGAGCTTCCATAGGGTTTAAATCCGGGGACCTTGGGGGCCACTGGATGGTTCCAAACTCAGGCGAGGGTTTCTGGAGACATGCCTGGATGGTTGCGGCGGCGCATTGTCTTGCTGAAAGAGAACATCGGCATCAGGATGCGCGAAAGCAATCAAAGTGCGTAGGTGATCAGCCAGCACACAGAGAGACCCTTTTCTGAGAGGCCCTTAGCCGCTACGTGCTACCAGCACGTAGCGGCTAAGGACCTCGGACCTCTCCAGGCACACCATGAGAAGACTTCCCAAGCCATTACAGAGCCACCACCGCTTTGAACACAGACGACCTGGCATGACGGAGCTATGACTTCATGCTGTCTACGCCACACCCGCACCCTCCCGTCAGCACGGTACAGCTGAAAATAGGATTGATCTCGCCAAACGACGCGGCGCCCCTTTGTACAGGCCCAGTTTTGATATTCCCGGCACCAGGCGATGCGTAGTGTCCGCTGACGAGCAGTCAACAGTGCCGCAAGAGTAAGGCATCGGCTAACGAAGCCCAGGGTATGCGGCTTGGGCAGTGCCGTTCCGGTCGCTGACGCTGCTTGGGACTGCGACACTTGACCTGGGTGGCATTTGCGCCGCCATTGCCAAGCACAGGTCGTTCTGTATGACCCTGGATAACCTACGTAGATCCACGTCATCGTGGCGCGTGTTCGGCCCCCGCTTGCACTCTGGGCACTGGTACGTCCGTCAATGGTATACTCTCGGTACACCTTTTGATGCGGTTACCTTCGGGAGCCGAAGTGTTTTCTCCACTTGGGCGATAGAATGACGCATTTCTCTTTGCGCCGACAGTGCGTCCGCGATCAGTGTCGCACATATCGCTACGTTTGCCAATGTTCGTCGGTAGCGAAACATTGCTGGGGGAGCCCTGCTGTCCGACTATTTATCGCCTGTGAACGATTTGGATTTTTCTCACTCTGCGCGGTCGATGCCCATGTCAACTGCCCATCAACCCGATCTCTAATTTTTGTCTACTGAGTGTAAGACGTATACTCTAAACTAACTTTCATTTTTATTTTCTTACTCAATGTGAATTTGAGTTAATTCTCTTTTAGCTTTTCAACTTTAACGTTATATTTTATCTCTCACAGAATGACATTGGCAACAATTCTGGGGTCACAGAGCGTGACATATACACTAAATTAACTTTCATTTTTATTTTATTTCTCTATGTAAATTTGAGTGCATTCTCTTTTTGCTTTTTCAACTTTAACGTTATATTTTATCGCTCACAGAATGACGTTGGCAACAATTCTGAGGTCAGAAAGCGTGGCGTATATTCTAAATTAACTTTCATTTTTAGCTCCTTTCTCTGTGTAAATTTGAGTTCATTGTCTTTTAGCGTTTCCAATCTTAACGTTATTTCTTCTCTCTCGCGAAATGAGGTTGGCAACAATTCTGAAGTCACAGAGCTTGACGTGTGCATGATACAGATAAGGACAAGATATATACATAGTGTCCATAAATAAAGTATACAACTGTCGTATGCTATTGAAAAAAAAACACAATGATTAACAACTTACCTTTAATGCCAAAACACATGGTAACTGTGAACGTTTTTTTTTTAAATGCCAGTAGGTGTCCACGTGTGCTCCGTTTGTTGCTCGCGGGATGTCTAAATGGTAGTCCAGTTCCACCCACGTAAGCTGCAGAATGTCAGCTGTAACAAGGAGGAAGGCTGCAGTAAAGCGTTCTTTGAGCTCAGTGATAGATGTAACCTTTTTCTTCTACACAATTAGTTGGGTGGCCGTTGGTTGCTCGCAGGATGTCTAAACGATAGTCCAGTTCCACCCACGTACGCTGGAGAACGTCAGGTGTAACAAGGAGGAAGGCTGCAGTAATGCGTTCTTTGAGCTCAGTGATAGATGTAACCTTTTTCTTGTACACAATTAGTTGGGTGGCCGTTGGTTGCTCTCAGGATCCAGTTCCACCCACGTACGCTGGAGAACATCAGGTGTAACAAGGAGGAAGGCTGCAGTAATGCGTTCTTTGAGCTCAGTGATAGATGTAACCTTTTTCTTGTACACAATTAGTTGGGTAGCCGTTGGTTGCTCTCAGGATGTCTCAACGATAGTCCAGTTCCACCCACGTACGCCGGAGAACGTCAGGTGTAACAAGGAAGAAGGCTGCCGTAATGCGTTCTTTGAGCCCAGTGATAGATGTAACCTTTTTCTTCTACACAATTAGTTGGGTGGCCGTTGGTTTCTCGCAGGATGTCGAAACGATAGTACAGTTCCACCCACGTACGTTGCAGAATGTCAGGTGTAACAAGGAGGAAGGCTGCAGTAATGCGTTCTTTGAGCTCAGTGATAGATGTAACCTTTTTCTTGTACACAATGTCCTTAATAAAGCCCCAAAGAAAAAAATTCGCATAGGGTAATAATGTGAAGAGAACGGGGAAGCCATGCCGTTGGATCCCCACGTACAATCAAACGCACTGGAAAATTGTGCTCTAAAGATCTGCGTACATCCAAAGACCAGCTCCATCTTGCTGGAAAATGATCTCTTGAATATCGTGGAGTTGTGGAATTGCGAATTGTTCTAACATGTCCAGGTGCGTTATGCCACTAACGGTTGATTCAGTGAACCGTTACTGGCATAACAGTCTCTCAGTGATTTTGCCTTTCAACTGTTGCTTTGAATTTATTTACCCGTTGTTCGATGCTCCTTCGTGCCGGCGGCTGTCTCTTGTACTTCGTTCTTTACTTACCTTGAGCTGTTGTCAGAGATTTTGACTCCGCAAACCAAAACACACACGCTGCTTTCACCACTGGTGAAGCCATGCCCGATGTATTCCGTGTTTGAAGAGATTTTTCATTACATGAGCTACCTGGTGCCATCTATCATCTGACTAAACAAACTTTCACACTTGCTACGTCTCTTGACGTTTAAATTAAGTTTTTTCTTTCATATTTTTTTAATAGCATACTGAAGTTGTATATTTCATTTACAAACACCCCGTATAATGTTGAAGCAGCAGCTAAAATGTGTGTGCCGCCCGTGTGGCGCAGTGGTCTAAGCGATGGCCTCTGATCTTTCGTTCGAAAGGGGTCCGGGTTCAAATCCCGTTGAGGCATGGATGTTGTGTTTGTCTTACGGCACTGGCTCTCTCCTTTCTCGGGAACTAGTGACCCTAAATTATAGACGGGCGACTGCTTATAGCCCATTGAGTTGCTCACGGTGGTCGTTAAACCTTCAATAAAAAAAATGTATATGGTGGAAGAAGCTATGTTAGACTGAAACTTTGTTTACTTGAAGTCTGCATGTTAGAGTTGTGTTGTTTTATTGTTGGTGTTCATGGTGTCATCAAATTTTCTGTTTATCAACTTCCGTTAGTCAGTGTTGAAAGATTAGTACTAGTGTGATTTGTTCCTCACGTATTTTGGAATGTTTGAGTAACGTAGTCGCACGATATTGATGGAATAGAAAAAAAAAGGTGAACAGTAAGAAAGTCCGTCTCAAACTTTACTTGAGTGACTTTGTTTCACTTCGAGAGAGAGGGAGTGTGTATAAATAAGAAGAGGTAGTATTTGCAAAATTTTAAGTAGTGTTATCAAGCTTATACAGAAAAGAAAACAACAGGTGCATATTGGAAATACGCGCTAATGCCTCGTTGTGACAAAAGTGTTTTTAACGAAAGATTAGAAATTTTATGTAAAACACTTTCCACTCGAACTCTATTCTACGCAAAATGAATTTTTCAAATCGTACCTTTAGAAGCAGAAATATCAGGAAATATTCAATTTTCGTTTACGTTTCCTAGCCAGAGATTTGCGTATTATTAATACCGCGCGTAAAATGGTATTTGTAGTGAATAGTATTGGAGGGAAGCATAATTTTTTACCGAATGTTTAGCAGCCATGATATATAATAAACATATTTTAAATTAAATAATGTCTTAATTTACGATCTCCAGTGGGAATATTATGCGTCGCAAAAATATACGTGGATCTTCGTTCTCACAGTTTAGGATTTCCAATGCAAAAAGGATTTTTCATAAACTGGATTAATAGATAATGAGGTGTGGTGTCCCGAGACGGACGTGATACATGTTCATGATACTGCAGAGGGTGAGTCAAAAGTTTTGCAATATTTCGATCACTTTATGTCTTCATATGAACCTTTACGACGAAAGCTGACTAGCATTCAAAGTATAGGCTATCGTGTTGCACCGTCTTTAGCCATCTGTCTGCCAGTACTTCGATTCCGCGGCGGTACCAGTTCTTGCCTTTCGAGGCGAAGAACTCCTTCGCCCCAGCTGCCACCTCCTCCCAGTTATTGAAGTACTGCCAGCGAAGGAAATGGGCCATGGACCGGAACAGGTAATAATCCGACGAGGCAAGATCCGGACTATATTCTGGGTGTGGCATCAGTTCGATGCCCTCAAGTTCTTGGAGTTTTGCCCGGATCGTTCGCTCGGTATGAGGCCGAGCGTTATCCTGCTGTAGGAGAGCGCGCTTTCTGTTCACCAGTACCGGATACTTCTCCCCCAAAACGGCATACATCCGCTCTAGCCGTTCAGAGTAGAGGTTGGCGTTGATGGTCCGACCGTCATTAATAAATTCGTAATGGATTATCCCCTCGAAATTCCACCAGACTCAGAGCATCACCTTGTACTGGAAGCACCCACGTTTGGTAACAGGTTCAGGAAGCTGGCCCAGACTCAATCACTGCTGGTGTGTGTTAGGATTACGGAAATAGACCCACGTTTCATCACACATAACAATTCTCTTGATGAAACGTACATTAATGCGGGTTTTCTAGAAGTTTCATGCACACCTCCGCTCTGCGGTTTGCTTCAGCTGGGGTCAGTTCGTGAAGGACAATACGGCTGCTCCTGTAGACTTTGCCGAGGTCCTGAAGGTGACAAACCACGGTGGTCTCTGGTATGCGCAGCTCGCCTGATAATCGCCGAGTGCTGGTTGTCGGATTTCCCTCTACGGCCTGGCGCACAACCTCCGAATCCACGGTTCGCGACCTTGACTAACCGTCGAGGTTTCTGTCACCTGAGTGAAATTTCTTGAACCATCTGGTTGCGGTGCTGCGGTCCATGGAACCCTCTCCTTTTTTCGCATGACAAATGTTTCGTGTTGCTTGAGAAGCGTTATGGCAGAGTTCAAACTCCTAAAGCAAAAGTGCCCTAATTAGCCAGCTGTGGCAGTTCATCTTTTAGGCGTCCCAACCACAAACAGAACGACGACATGCAATGCTGTTCACAGCAACGACTACCACTTTATATCCCTTTCGACTGACTGCAGTGCGCTACTTGGCCTAGTTTAAACACGTGACATGCGCGCCGCAGCACATGCGTTTAGGCAAATATTGTAAAACTTCCGATTCACCCTGTGTAGATACTGAGATGTGGTATACAAAGACGGACGTGGCCGCCCTTGTGGCGCAGTGGTATAAGCGATAGCATCTGATCATTCGTCCGTAAAGGATCCGAGTTCGAATCCCGGTGAGGCATAGATGCTGTGTTTCCCTTTTCGACCCTGGCTCTTTCCCTTCCCTGGAACCAGTGGCCCTAAGTTATGGGCGGGTGACTGCATATAACCCATTGAGTTGGTCACGGTGGTCGTTAAACCTCCAATCGAAAAAAAAAAAAAAAAAAAAGACGGACGTGATACTTGTTCATGACTCTAAAGAGCGTGTTTTTCCTGTTTTCAAACAGTGCGTTAATAAAAATAAGAATGCAACAACTGTTTTACATCAACGATGCTCAAACTCAAAGGTGATCATTTTAAATATTGTACGGCTACTGTGTAGTTTCATATAAGAAAAAACCTTTGGCGAAACCTGAGTGCTTTTTCAATGATGCTTCGCAAATGCCAAACAAGAGGCCCAGCAAACTGTAAGAATTAGAGGTGGGACGAATGCTAAATTTTCCCGAATCCGAATCCGAATCCAAAAAGGTTCTCGAGATCCCTCGAATCTCTCCAATCCTTCGTATAAAAATAATTCTAAGAAAAAAAGGGAAATTAAAGGCTTATACTCAAAATTAAACGTTTTTAATTGAAGCACAATTTGAAATATTTGTTTAATAAAAAACAAATTAAATGCAGTTTTCAAAAAATACATTCATGATTGTTAAGAAGATACAAATGAAATTTATAATTTACATTTACTGATTGAGGTACATAACTCTTGAATCTTGAGGTTCATTTCCATTTTCTGAACGTAATTTGACAAAAAATATTTGAGTAACAATTCACATTTTTTGACATTTTTCTTTAATAACAAAAGTTCCAAAACCTTTTTAAATCAATGCAAGTGTATAGGTGGGGTGGATTATTTCAAGAGTTAATGTAGATAAATATTAAACATGGAAAACTAAATTGAGTGAATTATTTTCAGGAAATTAAGAAAAACCTAAAACCATATTTGTTTAAAAAGTTAATAAAAAAGACTGCACACTGAACCCTTTCAGGGCAATGTAAAAAAATCAGAGACCTTTAATGGAGATTTTTATTTAAAAACACTAGCATTCGAACTCACTGTGGGTCTAGCCTACTTCGTTTTTTATCAGCTATGACACCTGATGTGCTGAAAAGTCTTTCTGACATTACTTCCGATGGTGGTGTGATTAAGAACTCTTTAGAGAGTTTCCTCAAATTTTAGTAGTAACGAGCTATTTCAAATAGCTGTGTACACACTGTAGACGATCTTCTTCGATTGTTTTCTGTCAGAACTCGTAATGCTGACAAAAATTCGAAAAAATATCGCTCTAGAACAAGCACCAAACGCCAAGTTTTTTAGGTGAAGATTCGAAAGATTCGAATGACGAAAAAAGCGCAAAGGTTCGAGTTTTCGGATCTCGAACCTTTTTCTAGATTCGCGGGATCAAATGATCATATGCAGAGGATTTTAGGAAGGGAGTGTCTGACCCTAGATCTTAAACAACCCTTAGAAATAGGAAGGTAGGAGATTTGGGCTAGAGTGCCCGATAGGAAAGTGACACGGAAGCGAAGTAGAAAGGGGGAGGAAGACGCCCTTATTTATTACCGGGGGTCAGTACCCGGGGTCCGACGGCTTAACGTGCCCATCCGATGCACGGCGGATATTTAGTGGATCGAACCTGAAGTCCTTTCCGCGGCAGTCACGAACGTTGCCCACTAGGCCACCCGCGGCCCGAGATTAGCGGGATTAGAATGTCCCATCCCTAATATCAATCATTTAGGATATTTCACAGAAGCTCGAGACGGAGATTATTTTCCTGAGACAAAGAAAATGGTCCGTGAGAAAATCTGCTCGAAGAAGAAATCGCATAACCATTAAAGTTGACTTTGAAGCTGATGGTCTTATTTGGACTGAGCGACGGGCACCTGATTAAAAAAATTCTCTTCCGCTGCAAAATTAAACGAGCGAAAAAATGTGACGCTGTTGACGAAAAAGACGATGTGTCTATTTGCATCGTAACACTGTTGCACAACTGAAAACTGCAACGAAGAGCCTTCAAAACATACGTGCATAAATTTTCCGCTCAAGGCGTTGATTAGGGTGAAAAAATGAAACATACTCAAAAAGTAGTTATTTGTAGCCGTCATAAAATAAGAGGTGCAAAAAAAATATGTTTTCCCTTCAAATGCTGAATTTAATCATAGAATTATATTGTGTGTTTATCTTAAAACTTCAAAATTCTGTTTTATACCATGCTTCATTCAAAATTAATTTGTTAGAAACATGAATTTTGTACTTCTTCTTATTGTTATATGTGTATTAGTACCAAAGAGATTAGAATAATACTTCTGGAGATGCCCTGATCTCTTAACCGTGAAGCCGCAAGGTATGGGAATTTTCCGTTGTTTACATGATACATATGTAATTTCATCTCTTTGTATTTTAGAATTGCGTGGTTTTTGGTTGCAGAATTATTGTTAATATCAAACCGGAATGAATCATACTTCTTACACCAGTGAAGTGTACAATTTTAACGTTATGTTTTGTTTAGAATTCGCACTAATGTTCGTGTATTTCAATTTGAAATAAAAATGGAAAGGGGCCTCAAAATAGTTAAGAATTTTATAAATTCAGCATTTTCTCACATATTGGCAACAAATTACGATGCGAACTTGGAAACATTTGCGACGGAAGAAGGTGATTCGGCCAACACAAAATGCATTGCAATAGCCTTGAAAACCATCAGCTTTCCCACACTTTGACCACCGTCGCTCGCGGTTATAGGCTTTAGGCAAAGTGGTACTGCTTCATTAACAAGGGCATCTCTAGATATCTTATTCTAGCCTCCTTGATTATTACCATTTTTTAACTTTCACTACGAAGTTTGAAAAGCTTGAACAGCTAAAGAAATTTAATTTAGCTCCTAAAAGTTCATAATCATTTATTTACATAAAGAAAATTCGGTCCCCAAAGGATTTAATTATATGAACGTGTGACGTACCTGCCAGCAGGACGCACACGACATAAAGGCAGATAGGAATCAGAATAAACGTCTGCGTAGCTCAGTTGGTAGAGCGACTTGTTCCGGAATAAGCGGCCTCGGGTTCGAATCCCGGCGTAGACCAAAAATGACGGAGAAATTTACTTCGTTATAATGGCGCCCGAACTATCCGGATGACCCGGCCGTTCAAAATCTCGCATTGGTGTGATGTTATTTCCACACCGCGAGACAGGAAAAATCAGAGAATTCCTTCTCCAGCGCTTCGAGAAATAAAAATGTGTGATGTTGCATTCCACACGGCGGATTGACTGGGAGTTCTCGGGTGCACGTTCTACAGTGGATGGCTGCCTGCAGCAATTCATGGTCACGGCTGACCCGTGTGCCATGCCCCCGGCTCTTTTTCGGGGGGGGGAGATGTGACGTACCTGCCAGCAGGACGCACACGACATAAAGGCAGATAGGAATCAGAATAAACGTCTGCGTAGCTCAGTTGGTAGAGCGACTTGTTCCGGAATAAGCGGCCTCGGGTTCGAATCCCGGCGTAGACCAAAAATGACGGAGAAATTTACTTCGTTATAAACGTGCTTTCTTGAAATGAAGAAAAACACGGTTATATGGTCATGTATTGAAGGGATTTTGAAAACTGTTTAGTCATAGACAACTGTTTTCAAGCTCGGATATTTTTTGTCTGTTTTCTCTCTTGTTGATAATTTAATTAATTATGTGTTCTTTATTCCTTGGCGTGTAAATTGAACTTCAATGTACTAAACGGACGACGCGCTCATTTTTGTCTGTAACCGGAACATGAGTAGCTCCGTAAACTCATTATTCGTAGCGATCAATACATCGTCTGTTAAAAAAAAACAAAATACAAAAACCTTGTTATGACCAAGCAGTACAAAAGCTCGGTAAACACATTATTCTTTACGATCAATAGATCTTCTGTTAAAGAAATCTTAGTTGTGACGAAGTAGTACCAATGATTTCTAACTTTTTATGGCGTTTTAATTTTTATGTGTTCAGTGCCCAAATTTTGTTTTCTAAAGCGAAATATTAAATCTTTCGGGAAGTACGCGAACACTGATTGGCGTACATTTATTTTATTAGAGGTTTAACGACCACCGTGAGCAACTCAATGGGCTATAGGCAGTCGCCCGTCCCTAATTTTTAGCAACTGGTTCCAGGGAAGGAAGAAAGCCAGTGCCGTAAGACAAAACCAACATCCATGCCTCACCGGGATTTGAATCCGGACTCCTTCCGGGCGAATTATCAGAAAAAAACCTGAAGTGTAACACAGGGTAACACAAGTAACCCAGGCGATTGCGTGCAACGTACCTCGAGCTCAGTATGTGCCTATTATTAGATGAAAGAGTAGAACAAAGTCAAGACACTACACAAAAATGCTCCCAGATGCGGTCCACTAATCTGTTTCGAGATGCGGTCCACCGGTCCACTTTTATCCGTCACAAATCCGATACTTCCTCAGCAATAACTCGCAATCTATATACTCTTTTTGCACCAGATACAAATATATCACAGAAAGCCATAAAAGTGCGATAAAAAATTCAAAATACAGTGTCATTAATGAAATACGGGATTACGCCAAATAATACAAAATATGAAGATGACTATCCATTTTTTGGTGTAAATATGACAAGGATGGTAAGTCAGATAATATCCGAAAACTTGAAAATTTTGTCATCCTGTAGCGGGAAACGACGATATTTTCCGCTACAGGACATAATATCACGTTACAGGAGGACAAACTTTTCAAATTTCGGATCCATGTCATATTTACACCAGAAAAAGTATTGCCATCTTCAAAATTTGTACAGTGTCATTGTTCTGTAACTTTGCAATATTGTTACCAATGACTAAGAGATTTTCTTACAGGTGGCAGCACGGTGCAAACAAGCTTAGTGACGTCACAGTAGCAATGTAAATATGGCTGCCACACTTGAGACATTTACTAAAGAGGAGCATCCGTTTTTTACGCTTTCCAACCGTAGGTTGAAGAAGCGTATATGCTCCAGCTTTGTCCGTTTGTCCGCGCGATAACTTGCGTAAAAATGGTTCGATTTCGATGAAATTTTAGAATGTAGTAGGGGACCACTTGGGGACGAATTCTATTGAAAATGGACGAAATGGGGTCAAAGGTCTCGACATAGGAGCGGGATCCATTCCATTGCCCTCGTGCGTCATAACTTGCGTAAATGTGGTTCGATGTCGATGACATTTTTGTATGTGGTAGGGGACCACCTGGGAAGGAACCCTATTTAAAATGGGTGAAGTTGAGTCAAAGGTCAGGACATAGGAGCGAGATGCATTCCATTGCCCTTATGCGTCATAACGTGTGTAAAAATGGTTCGATTTCGATGAAAATTTAGTATGTGGTAGGGGACCACCTGAGGACGAACCCTATTGAAAATGGGCGAAATGGGGTCAAAGGTCAGTACATATGATCGGGATCCATTCCATCGCCCTTATCCCATACTATTAAAGAAGTAATTATTGTATGTAATTTTATTTTGAAAACGGCTCTAAGTGTTTTGATGAAAGTCGTTAACCTATCGTTTTCTGGTACTATTTAGAAATCGATTTAGCTTGATATCGACTTTAGGAAAATTCGTTTAGTGGGTTAAATAACCACCCTGAATTGCCACGTTTTAGTGTCATGGCGTCGTCCCATTAATGTTACCCATGCTTAGAAATCTTATGACGTAACAATATCGCGATTGAGATGTTGGCGCGCGGTCACGCCATCTGTCTCATTACGTCAGGCGTTGTGTGTGGATCCTATTAAAGTTTTATCACGTCATACACTTGCGAGCAGATGGTCGCGATTTCAATCTGCGTCATTACGTCACGCGTCGTGTGCGTATGTCCGTCCGCACGACAACTCAAGTAAAAATCGTTCGATTTCGATGAAATTTTAGTATGTGATAGGGGAACAACTGGAAAGGAACCCTATTAAAAGTGAACGAAATGGGGTGAAAGGTGAAGACATAGGAGAGGGATCCATTCCAATGCTCTTATGCGTCATAACTAACGTAAAAAAGGTTCGATTTCCATAAAATTTTAGTATGTGGTAGGGGACCACCTGGGGACAAACCCTATTGAAAATGGGCGAAATTAGGTCAACGGTCAGGACATAGGAGCGGAATCACTTTCATCGCCATTATGCGTCATAACTTACGTAAAAATGCTTCGATTTGGATGAAGAAGTTAGCATGTTGTAGGGGCCTGCCTGGGGACGAATCCTGTTAAAAATGGGCGAAATGGGGTCAAAGGTTGGGACACAGGAGCGGGATCTATTCCATAGCCCTTATGCATCATAACTTACGTGAAAATGCTTCGATTGAGACAAAACTTTATCATGTTGTTTCAGAAGTATACGTTACCGGTCCTAGTGAATATAATTGAAATGGGGTCAAAGGTCAGTTCATAGGAGCGAAATTTATTCTACAGCCATTATCCTCATCACTTGAGTAATAATTGGAGTAATGATTTCTGGTATGTTGAAAAGCGTATCGTAATCAATGCATTGCATGATTTTACTAACTTGTTGTAACATGAAAATATTCAGCCCCATACTACCCGTGCAACGGTTGCAACATACTAGACTTGCACTTCGAATGTCTTCCACATCCGCCGTATTCACCACACCTTGCTCCAAGTGATTACCACATATTTGGACTACTCAAAGATGCGATAGGAGACAAGGCTTTCGTGTCTGAGGAAGAGGTGCAACAGGTGGTGCATGTGTGGCTGCACACGCTACTGAAGGAATATTTTTCTACGGGAATCTATGCACTTTATAGGCACTGGCAAACTTGTATTGCACAAGATTGAGATTACATTGAAAAATGATACCGGTTTGTACCGCTTTGGTTCAATAAATTGTGAGAAAAAATTATTTAAAGTTTTCATTTGACTCTCTTTTGTAGTTTGAGAATGATTAAACACACAGTTTCGAATTTTCTCTAACATAGCTTTCCTGTTACGTCGAGCAAGATTGTTTTTATGCAATCAATGACATCTACCCTCCGAAATACTGGAATCAGGAAATTCCTTTTTTGCATTTTAGGCAGGAAAATTTTGCCACGATTTGTTGTTGATGTTTCTTTTCTTTTCTTCGTCACCACGTGCAAACACAGTCTGCGTAGCTTTGTGCTGTATCTGTTGTATGTCTCATCCCATCATTTTCCCAATTATTTGTTTACTGTGGCAAACAGAACGCTGAATGTTATCATAACTGATATGAAAGACAGAAGTGTTCCGCCATTGAGTTTCACTGTACCCCATAGAGTGAGGTGTGGCTCCTTCAGAAGAGTTAGCACAATGTACGCACTTTTCACTGTTGGATCGACACAGTTTGATGCAACACGTTGAACTTTATTTCGAGCTTCCATAGCGCTTTCGTGAACGCTAGATGCAGCATACATGACAGCTAATATCAACATCATGCTGTAAACAATCTCAGCTGCATTGTGTGTGCATGAGTACGGAATTGAACAAATGCCGAAAAACGTCATGTAAATCCCCTTAAACCCAATCACTGATGCAGCGGCTATAACTAGAAAAGCTTCTTTGCAGAGAGCTTTATCAACGATTGAAATCGCCTCGACTAAAGTGTCGTACGCTTTGAGATATTGACCTAAGTTGACCCCGAGCGCGACAGTAAAGGTGTTTTCAAATTTTAGGAAACTGTGATTTAATATGTAACACATGTATACATAAAAAATGGCAAAAACACTCGGGGAAGTGTAAGTAACGAAATAGGAGCCAATTGTTATTATCAAATCATACCAAGATCTTCTATTTACGTCATACAAGAAGCTCATTTCCCATAAAAATTGCGTACATCCCAAAGAAGAGGAATGTAAAACAGGCTAATATTTGGGTAAATCTTAAACGCTGTCTTCCTAACCAAAATATCTTAAATTTTAACAGTTTATGCAGAGCGTGTTGCGTATTTTTGAACCTGAAGATGAAAGTATATCGGAATATTAATCCCATCATCAGGTATATGAAGACAGAGGATTTGTACTGAATGTCTTCTTTATCTGTCATGACGACTTTTGATACACAAAGGCAAACAGCACACAAGTTTCCAAAGTGAAATAATATTACTGGTATGTAAGCAACAGCGACCATAACAGTGCTGAATCTGGTTTTTCTCCTCGATCGGAAGGTATTAATGCCTGCAGTAAGAAACATGATCTTGAAAACTGAATTCATGGCTTTAAATTTTGCGGCACTCTGACGCGACGGTGGCGATTGGAATGTATGCCAGTGTTCCCAATTTTAGAAACGAAATCATGAGTAAAATAACTGTTTCCTCCTACTTTCTGATTTCTTTCATTGAAATATATGTGTGCCGTGGTCACAAACGCTTTTCAATGCAAACGATTAGGGTAACGCTCCGAGAACTGGGAAATTCCTAATTTCCATAATTCATGACAGGATGCATCAGTTCACACGCATTTTTAACGTAATGTTTCATTATATATTTCTTCACGGAGATATCGTCGCGCCTTTAGCAAAAACGTCAATTAGTCCTTCTGTCATGTGTAGAGAGATTTGCGAAACACAAAACTGTTGCGAAACATGCTAACTGCTCTCTCTATCAACGCTATCACTGTTCTTGGTGAAATTTACTGATGTATGTTTTTTTTTTTTTTTTTTTATTGGAGGTTTAACGACCACCGTGAGCAACTCAATGGGCTATAAGCAGTCGCCCGTCCCTAATTTAGGGTCACTGGTTCCAGGGAAGGGGGAGAGCCAGTGCCGTAAGACAAACACAACATCCATGCCTCACCGGGATTCGAACCCGGACCCCGTTCGGACGAATGATCAGAGGCCATTGCTTAGACCACTGCACCACCGGGGCGGCACTGATGTATGTTGAACATAAATTTAATAATTACCACTTTGCACCGGCATGAACGTAAACAATTTATTCCTTTAAATCGTGTCGTGATAGATAACGCGAAACAAAAGGCGTTGTGAAAACACAAGTTTGTCCGCGACGGAGTAAGTTTCTTTCCCAGCTAAGCTACACGGACAGAATGTATCTCTGCAGTTTCGTCGTCCTAACACATGACGCACCTCTGTAGTACGTCACATCATCTGCCTCTTAATATTTTTTTACGTTTTTTTTAATCACTGCATATTCGTCGTCTTGTAACGTACCAGGAGATGTGACGTACCTGCCAGAAGGACGCACACGACATAAAGGCAGATAGCAATTAGAATCAATGTCCGCGTAGCTTAATTGGTAGAGCAACTTATTCCGGAGTGAGTGGACCCGGGTTCGAACCCCGGCGCGGATAAAAATGACGGAGAAATTTAATTCGTTATAATGGCGCCCGAACTATCCGGATGACCCGACCGTTCAAAATCTCGCATTGGTGTGATGTTATTTCCACACCGCGAGATAGGAATAATAAGAGAATCCTTTCTCCAGCACTTCGAAAGAAAAAAAAAAGAAAAAGAAGGGGGAGATGATGTAACGTACCAGGAGATGTGACGTACCTGCCAGCAGGACGCACACGACATAAAGGCAGATAGGAATCAGAACAAATGTCCGCGTAGCTTAATTGGTAGAGCAACTTATTCCGGAATGAGTGGACCCGGGTTCGAATCCTGGCGCGGATAAAAATGACGGAGAAATTCACTTCGTTATAGTCTTGACACGTGATGCACCTTTGTAGTACGTCACATCATCTGACTCTTAATATTTGTTTACTGTTTTTTGTATCGCTGCAGATTCGTCGTCTTGACACGTCATACATTTCTGTAGTACGTCATATCATCTGCTTCTTAATATTTGTTTACTTTTTCTTTGCATCGCTGCAGAATCGTCGTCTTGACACGTCATACATTTCTGTAGTACGTCATATCATCTGCTTCTTAATATTTGTTTACTTTTTCTTTGCATCGCTGCAGAATCGTCGTCTTGACACGCCATGCACCTCTGTAGTACGACACATTATCTGCCTCTTAATATTTGTTTACTTTTTTGTATCGCTGCTGATACGTCATCTTGACACGTGATGCACCTCTGTAGTACGTCACATTATCTGCCTCTTAATATGTGTTTACTTTTTTTGCATCGCTACAGATTCGTCTTGACACGTAATGCACCTCTGTAGTACGACACATTATCTGCCTCTTATATTTGTTTACTTTTTTGTATCGCTGCTGATGCGTCATCTTGACACGTGATGCACCTCTGTAGTACTTCACACCATCTGCCTCTTAATATTTGTTTACTTTTTTTGTATCGGTGCAGATTCGTCGTCTTGAAACGTGATGCACCTCTGTAGTACATCACATCATCTGCCTCTTAATATTTGCTTACTTTTTGCATCGCTGCAGTATCGTCTTGGCACGTAATGCACCTCTGTAGTACGTCACATTATCTGCCTCTTAATATTTGTTTACTTTTTTTGTATCGGTGCAGATTCGTCGTCTTGACACGTGATGCACCTCTGTAGTACGTCACATTATCTGCCTCTTAATAGGTGTTTATTTTTTTGTGTATCGCTGCATATTCGTTGTCTTTGCACGTGATACACCTCTGTAGTACATCACACCATCTGCCTCTTAATATTTGTTTACTTTTTTGTATCGCTGCAGTTTCGTCGTCTTGACACGTGATGCACCTCTGTAGTACGTCTCAGCGTTCAAGGGCGATTTAAAAGAATCCTTCGAACACATTGATTTCCTCTGACAGTTGTAACCCAGCAATACGATTCAAGTTCACAATACTGTAAAATACTTGATATTTAAGGAACCTGAGTTGAAAGCCATGGTTGAAGCAGCTCATTCTCAAAGTGCCAAAATATATATTTTTTTATCTCTGTTATCATTGCGTTAACGTGTGCTGGACAAGATGTAGAAATTACATTTTAATTTTCTCAGTCCGGAGTATCACGTAGTCGAGGTAAATAAAAAAGTGGTGAAAGCCTCTTTCAGATGTCCTGAAAAATTGCTTGTAGTAGTAACTGTAGGATCAGGTTTTAATGATGTTTATCACAGAAATTACCGCTATCAAACTGACTACCTTAACCGAACTTTATTCACTGAGTGACTTCTGTTTTGATAGCGATCGAAACATTACCATAGCAACAACCGAGATTGTTTATGAAGCTTTGTTTCCATCCAGACTCGCCATAAAATATGATTAAGTGCACTTAGAAAAATATGAAGTAAAAGAAAATGTAAAGAGGCTTTCACCACTTTTTTATTTACCTCGACTACGTGATACTCCGGACTGAGAAAATTAAAATGTAATTTCTATGAAGCTAAGTGCTTTTATTTACGCTTTCCAACCGTAGGTTGAAGAAGCGTATATGCTCCAGCTTTGTCTGTCCGTCCGTCCGTCCGTCTGTCCGCACGATATCTGGCGTAAACATGGGTCGATTTCGATGAAATTTTAGTATGTGGTAGGGGACCTTCCGGGGACGAACCCTATTGAAAATGGGACAAATGGGGTCAAAGGTCACGACGTAGGAGCGGAATCATTCCATTATCCTAATGCGTCATAACTTGCGTAAATATAGTTCGATTTCAATGAAAGTTTACTATGTGGTAGGAGACCACCCAGGGACGCACCCTATTGAAAATGGGACAAATGGGGTCAAAGATCACGACGTAGGAGCGGGATCATGCCATTACCCTTATGCGTCATAACTTGCGTAAATATGGTTCGATTTCAATGAAAATTTACTATGTGGTAGGAGACCGCCTGGGGCCCAACCCTATTGAAAATGGACGAAATGTGGTCAAAGATCAGGACATAGGATTGCGATCCATTCCATTGTCCTTATCCCATAATACTGTATTAAGGTGGACGTCAAGTAATTTTGCTTCCTATACTTCCAATTGAAAAACTTTTGTACACATTTCCTTCACAACTAATGTGTTCCGAAGGATGAAAATTTTAACATCGATTAAAATAACTTCATATTATAACTTGGAAAACCTAATATTTTCTAAAACATAACCATAATTAAATTAAAAATCAATAACTTTTCCTTTGGTGGTGTTGAAACCAGAGAAACGATGGCGCGACCTGTACTTTGATGACGTCAGTGGACAAAAAATGTTGGATTGCATAATTACGGTTATGGTTTAGAAAATATTAAGTATTCCAAGTTATGAAATGAAGCTATTTTAATCGATGTTCAAATTTTCATCCTTGTGAACGCATTAATTGTCCAGAAAAAAAGGCGCGACCTGTATTTTCATGACGTCAGTAGACAAACAAATGTTGAATTGCATAATTATGGTTATGTTTTAGAAAATATTAAGTATTGCAAGTTATAAAATGAAGATAACTTAATCGATGTTCAAATTTTCATCCTTGGGAACGCATTAATTGTGAAGAAAATGTGTACAAAAGTTTTTACATTGGAAGTATAGGAAGCAAAGTTACTTGACGTCCATCTTAAAGTAGCAATTCTTTTATGTATGTATGTACATTTTATTTTGAAAACGGCTCTAAGAATTTTGATGAAACTCGTTAACCTACCGTTTTCTGGTACTAGAAATCGATTTAGCTTGATCTCGACTTTAGAAGAATTCGTTCAGTGGGTTAAATAACCACCCCGAAATATTACGTTTTTAGTGATGGCGTTGTTCCATTAATGTTACCAATGCTTAGAAATCTTATGACGTCACAACTCGCGTTTGAGAATGTTGGCGCGCGGTCACGCCATCTGTCTGTGTACGTCACGCGTTGTGTGTGGATCCTATTAAAGATTTATGACGTCACACTTTTGCGGCGGGCAGATGGTCGCGATTCCCATCTGCCTCATTACGTCACGCGCTGTGTGCGTATGTCCGTCAGCACGATAACTCGCGTAACAACTGTTAGATTTCGATGAAATTTTAGTATCTGGTTGGGGATCACATGGGAAGGAACCCTATTGAAAATGAACGAAATGGGGTCAAAGGTCAGTACATAGGAGAGGGATCCATTCCACTGCTGTTATGCGCCGTAACTAACGTAAACAAGGTTTGATTTCGATGAAATATTAGTATGTGGTAGGGGACCACCTGGCGACAAACCCTATTGAAAATGGGCGAAATGGGGTCAAAGGTTAGGGCAAAGAGCGGGATCTATTCCATAGCCCTTATGCATCATAACTTACGTAAAAATGCTTCGATTGCGACAAAACTTCATCGTGTTATTTCGGAGGTATACCAAGCCGGTTCTGTTGAATATCATCGAAATGAGATGAAAGATCAGGGCACAGGACCGAGATTTATTCCACAGACATTATTCTCATAACTGGAGTGATAACTTGAGTAATGATCTCTGTAATGTTAAAAATAGTATTATAATCAATGCATTGCATGATTTTACTAACTTGTTTTCTTTTTTTCTGTCAATACTTAGCGGGCTCATCGATATTTAAGTTACACTCATTGTCATAAAAATCCGCGCACCAAGAAGGATTGAAATAAGATTTTAGTAATGAGATGGTACATACCAAGGACAGAAGTGTTTACAAAATCACAACAGCAGGATGATTTCCCGCGTACATATGGTACACATTCCGGTCAGCGTTAGTACCGCGTTGGACCGCCTCGTGCTCGGATGCATGCAGTGATACGGTCCAGCATGGAGTCAAAGACACCCGTCATTCTTGGAACAGATTGGCCTACACTTCTTGCAACTGACACTCTAAAGCACGAACACTGGGACACGGACAAAGCTGGCGTCCCATCTAGTCCCACGTGTGCTCTATGGGCGAGAGATCAGGCTATCTGGCAGGCCTCGTAAGCGTCGAAGCATGACGTAGGCAGTCCTGGGAAACCCGGACCGTGTGGGGACAGGCGTTATCTTGTTGGAAAAATGGCTCTGGGCAGCCGCGCCAGGAGGGGCAGCAAATAGGGCCGCAGGATCTCCTGTACGTATCGCTGGGCTGTCAACGTCCGAGGGAAGTCAAGCTGTCATACGCAATGGGTCCCCAGATCATCACGCCTTCAGTTCGGGACGTGTGCCGCTGTACAGTGAGGATGAGATTGTAGCGCTCACTCGCGGTCCTCCACACTCTGACGCGGTGGTCGTCCGTTATCATACAGAAGTGGGATTCGTCGTTGAACACTATACGTCGTCAGTCCATAGCATTCCACGTTGCTCGCTGGTGAAACCACTGCAATAGACGCCGACGATGGTCAGGTGTTAATGGTAGAAAATATGAGGGCCGTCGAGAGGGCAGATTCGGCTCGGCCAGGCGTCGGGAAATGGTTCTGGCGGACACAGGAGTCCCTCGTAGAACCGTCACATGTCTCTGGATATTGGACAAGGTCATCGTTGCGCCTGTGCGTGCTGCTGTCATGATCCCACTGTCCTCTGTGCTGGTGGTGTGTCTGGGTCATTCAGAGCCAGTCCGCCGTGTCTGGGTGCCTTCCCGTTGTTGCACCGTATTGTCCGACCTGCCCAAACGGCGGCCGATTCGGCGCGCTGGCCACCCTACCTCTCTCATCTCGACGATTCGGCCTCGTTTAAATTCCGTCAGTTGCCCCTACGCACATCTACTGCGGCTGGTCGGCATGTCTATCGCTCAGGGATCTCATCTCACTCTTACAGTGCACTTCGGCAGCATGAATGTTGAGTCCCCCTGCGCGGCACCTTATAAGCCTTATAAGGATCCTTATAAGGATTGTGACTGCAGCGCCGGTCTGGGACGCGCGGACACGCGGTATCGCACGAAAGTTTAATCATTTGCATGTCTGTCCTCCTATCAGCTATTTGCAGAGTTTCGCGTTAACCGCACGGTTTTTTCTTTGTCCGCGAATTTTTAAGACAATGAGTGTATATTTACCCAGTGGTACATTTTATCGTCCTATACTTGATTTACAATCCCGCATTTGTATATGATGTGCAAAACTCCTCAAATGCGTATTCATTGTGTTTTTTGTAAGCTCTTGCGTGAAATGGCTTTGTGATGCCCGCTCCCACAAAGTTCAGAACATCAGGTGGTTTTAAAATTCTCACCGACGTTCTATGACGAACCCATCTTTAAGTATTTTCAGATTAAACGATTCACACCGATGTTTATTTTACTAAATTACCCCTATCGCTTTCCACGGAAATAAAACAAACATTGGGCATATGAAACTGGTTATTATAAGCAAAATATTGAAAAGTGTATGGAATGTGGACATTTACACTTTCCAACCGTAGGTTGAAGTAGCGTATATGCTCCAGCTTTGTCCGTCTGTCTGTCTGTCTGTCTGTCCGTCCGTCCGCACGATAGCTCGCGTAAAAATGGTTCGATTTCGATGAAATTTCAGCATGTAGTCGGGGACCACCTGGGAACGAACCCTATTGAAAATGGGCGAAATGGAGTCAAAGGTCAGGACATAGGAGTGGGATCCATTCCATTGCCCTTATGCATCATAACTTGCGTACAAATGGTTCAATTTCGTTGAAATTTTAGTATGTAGTAGGAGACGACTGGGGACGAACCCTATTGAAAATGAACGAAATGGGGTCCAAGGACAGGATATAGGAGCGGGATCCATTCCATTTCCCTTATACATCCTAACTTACGTAAAAATGCTTCGATTGCGACAAAATTTTATCATGTTATTCCGGAATTATACTGAACCGGTCTTGTTGAATATCATCGAAATGGGGTCAAAGGTCAGGGCACTTATTCCACAGCTATTATTCTCATAACGTGACAAAAAATGCTTCTATTCCGACAAAACTTTAATATGTTGTTCCCGAGGTGTACTGAACCGGTTATGTTGAATATCATCCAAATGGGGTCAAAGGGCAGGACACAGAAGCGAGATTTATTCCACAGCCATTATCCTCGCAACTTGACTAAAACTGCTTCTAATGCGACAAAACTTTAGTATGTTGTTCCCGAGGTATACTAAACTAATTCTGTTTAATATCATCGAAATGAAATCAAAGGTCAGGGCACAGGAGCGAGATTTATTCCACAGCCATTATCCTCATAACTTAAGTAATAACTTGAGTAATAATTTCTGGTAAGTTGGAAAAAGTATCATAATCAATGCATTGGATGATTTTACTAACTTGCTTTACGTATAGTTGCGTTAAACGAAGAAAAAAAAATGAACAGCTATCTGTTGTGCATCAGATTTAAAGTCTTACCTGCGGGTTTCAAAAAAGTAATTAAAATGACGGCGAATTTCGGCTGATACAAGTGACAGTAAAATGAAATAACCTGTAAAATAATGTTGTAACCGTGGCCGAGCAATTATTTATAGAAACCACGATTAAGGAATCTTGTCCTTGGCACGAAGACTGAATTTTTAGGGCAAACACCTAAGCGAATTGAGCTGACAACATATACCCCAAAAAGAGGGCCAGAGATTACTATTACAACATAATACAAAAATAATTTAAGAGGTATTAAAAAGGCAAAAAATTCTTGATTATTAAAAGACTGCTATTTTTGAATATTAGAGGTCCGTCCGACCGACATCCAATTTCTGATGCAGATTTCATGAATAGATTACTATTTTTAGGTTTAGAGGCCCTTTCGACCGACATCTAATTTCATATACAGAGATCAGCTATTGGCATTACCAGTTTATTTCATTTCCGCATGCAACAGTTCTGAGTATTCTTTTTAATCAGTTCCTCAACCGTTATCTATCTTACTTAGAAATGTTAACAAAACGGTTTCTACTTACAGTAAGTTGGATGTTGACATAAATCCACCACTATGTACTTTCACTTCGCATAGGTGCACTTTACATTGTAAACACCCCCATTTCAAGGATTGTTACTGTGATACAGCACTGTGTTGCTGCTTTAATTGACAAGCTTTTACGTTCTCAAACGTACACACGCCCTTTCGTTGGGGGAAATTCGCTTCTCTGCGAGGTCTCGGCAGCGCCGTGGCTGGTGGGGCGATGAAATCGGTAAATGAGCCGTCCGCAGCTCTACCTCTGCGTTATTTTCTCTTACTAGTGAGGGTCAATGACCCGCTTTGCTGGGCATTTCCCTGTTCAACCTTCCCCGAAATATTACTCCAACATGCACGCTGCTTCCAGTAAGCAATTAATAGGTTCCCCTTAAGCACGGATCTCCAGCAAACTCGCATTTTTCTTCAAGCCTACCGCATTCTTTACAGCAGTATCAAAATTCCTTCATTTCACGAGTTGCTAAGCATTGTTCCAATGCCATGGAATCTCTCCACTTTTTTCTGGGTTTAACAGCCACGTTTTCTTTTGGTCTCTTTACGTCAGACCGAGATCAGGTACTGCCTTTCCTTTCTTCTCATCAGCCTCGAGTGCCGAAATCACGTGAAAAGATGGACCACACAAACAGACAGCAATTGCACTCGAAAGTGTTCTTAAACAACAGACGAATTTTCAATTATTTGCTAACATTCTTGTTCCCCTTTTACATTAAATCCTACAAGTGGACTGTAATGTCTCGCTTCGAGCCATCCGCTTTTCCGATGTTTAGTCTATACGTCAGCTGCTCCCTCCCACCCCGCTTACCGCTATTTACGACGTAAAGCGTTAGTAGCTCCGACCACCCAAACCGCGTGAGAATCTTCCCTTTTACTCCCTCTTTCCATGAACCACACTTTCTCTGCTCGTTTGCTCTTTACATCCTTCTAACCCCGATAAAGCCCCGAACTTAATTAATACCTAATTAAATCGGTACGTCCACCATGCTTACTAATTCCAGAATTAATGAGGGTGAGTCAAAACACCTAAATGCGGTGTCGACAGTACAGTGAGTTACCTTTGCTTTAGGAACACCCCGTTTTACATATTCGGAGCGATAACAAAGTACCAAGTGATATCAACATCACATGTGGCTAGTATAAATTGTATTCACCTATCCTCTGTACGTAATCAGTAAACGTTTGCCAGTAATAGTGTAACGTGGCGACTTAAGCCAATTTGACTGCGGCCAGATAGTTGGGGCCCGGAGGGCAGGTGACCGTATTTCGGAAACAGCCACACTTGTTGTCTGCAGCTGTACTACTGTATCAAGTGTGTACCAGGACTGGATTAACTATGTACAGACATCCAGCAGAAGAGCTCGCGTTGGTCAGCCACGCGCGGTTTATCTTAGACGTGAGCGTAGGGTGTCACGCCTGGTACTTCAGCAACGACGTGCAACAGTCACACAGCACACCCACCAAAACAACAGCGGTGCAGTTCGACCTACTTCCACATGCATCATGCGTCGTACCTTGCTTCGCCTGGGTTCCACAGCCGGAGACCAAGGACGGTACCCTTGAGGATGTTCATTTATCGTAAACAACGCCTCGAATGGGCAAAGGAACGTCAGCAATAGACCCTCGACAGATGGAAGAAGGTTGTCTGTAGTGATGAGTTTCCTGCTGCACTATGCTGCTGGGTTCGAATATGGCGTAAACAGCGGGAAGCCCTATGCCCTGTTTGCACAGTTGGGGTTCAACTTGCCTGTGGAGTATTTTTCTTTGCATGACCTAGGTATGTTATCATCAAAACGTTTCTTGTTATGATCGGTATATGGATGCAAAATATTTTTTTCAATCGAGATTTCCGAACAGCAGACATCACTGGAAATACACCTGAAGTTGAAATATATGTTCACTCTCCTGGTGGAAGAACGTTGTTTACCAAAAATTAGCAGTTGTATACAGAACATTTTCCACCGGGACCTCAATCCGATGCAAAAAGAATTTTTCAAATCAGACTGTTAGAAGCGGAGATATCGGAAAAATCGCAATTTAACTTTCCGCCTCCTAGAGGAAAAGCGGGGTACAACTTGGAAAAGGCCGCCCCGGTGGCGCAGTGGTCTAAGGCGTTGGCCTCTGATCATTCGTCCGTAAGGGGTCCGGGTTCGAATCCCGGTCAGGCATGGATGTTGTGTTTGTCTTACGGCACTGGCTCTCTCCCTTCCCTGGAACCAGTGACCCTAAATTAGGGACGGGCGACTGCTTATAGCCCATTGAGTTGCTCACGGTGGTCGTTAAACCTCCAATCAAAAAAAAAAAAAAAACTTGGAAAAGAAACTTTACCCAAATTAGTCTTCATTGTAAATGCTATTGAGCGGAAGAAACGAGTTTTCCAATTTAATATTTAAAAGCAATTTATACCAAATAAAATGTACTTTGAATCCGATGGCATATGCATCCACGCCCCGTAGCGGTGAAGTTATGCATCGGGAAAAAACCCGTAAAGCAGAATCATCGTTGTCACGGCTCAACCTTGCCAAATCAAAAAGAAAAATTGAAATCGGACTAATACTTGCCGAGATATGGTGTCCACAGACGGACGGACAAAGTGAATTATTTTTTTTTACAAACAAAAGACGTGCTAAAAAATGAACTCACTGAAGATAATCCGCACGAATACAAGGGACACTACAGCCGCCTTGTGTTGTACTTAGTTACAAGCATCTTTAGATATTTCAAGAGTAACATACCCTTCTCAGGGTTCACCATTTCCTACGATTTCGGAGATTCTTGCAAATCAATTACGCCTATAAATATACAGTCTCAATTAACTTGATATAATTCAGATATAATCTCGTAATAATTTGCACAGAAATGTATGCAGGGTGTATCGCAGTTAATGTGACTGTTAGGTAAATAACAGCTTTATTATAACGCAGACACTACACGGCAGGTTTTGCACGGTCCCAAGAATCATGGAAAAGTCTTGGAATTTTATTTCTCTTTTTTACAGGCGTGGAAAGTCCTTGATTTCTCTTATTTTCTGTGAAAGGTCGTCGAATAGTACTGGATTTTTATTTCCTTTTTTTTTTTTCAGGCCTGGAAAGTCCTTGATTTTTCTTATTTTTTGTGGAAGTCGTCGAATAGTACTGGATTTTGATTTTGCTTTTTCCGGGCCTGGAAAGTTTTTGATATTTCTTGTTTTTGTGGAAAGTCCTGCAAAAGTCCTGGAATTTTATTTTCCTTTTTTCCCAGTCCTGTAAAGACCTTGATTTTTTTTTTATTTTGGTGTAAGGTCGTCGAATAGTATTGGAATTTGATTTCCCTTTTTCCCAGTCCTGGAAAGTTTTTGATTTTTCTTATTTTTGTGAAAGGTCCCGGAAAAGTCCTGGAATTTGATTTCCCTTTCTTACAGGACCGAGAAGTCCTTGATATTTCTTATATTTGTGAAAGGTACTGGAAAAGTCGTGGTATTTGATTTCCCTTTTTTTCCAGGCCAGGAAAGTCCTAAATGATTCTTATAAATGTCAAAGGTCCTCGAATCCTTCATATAAGCATAATTATAAGAAAAAAAAGGGAAAGAAAAGACTTCTACTTAAAATTAAAAGTTTTTAATTGAAGCAAAATTTGAAATCTGTGTTTAATGAAAAACAAATTAAAGAATACATATTTATAACGAGGAACAATACACCAATTAAGTAGTAAATAGTAACGCTGTACTAGTGATCCGATTTATTGGCGTAGAAAATAAACACATAAGCGTTTCCAAGCTTTCGCGCATCAACCAGATGGCTTTTTCAAGGAAGTTAGACAGAAACTGCAAACTGAAAAATAGAACGCTTAACAATTTGAACGCGAGAACTTGACAATAAATAGATGCGACATTATATTCATTTAAAGATACGAGGCATCACGTTGGTTGCACGTGGGATCCTGGTAGAGAAAAGGTGTTACTTGAAGAATTGGTTCCAAATTCGTGGCAACTCGAGCGAGACACAATCATTGCAAGCATCGCTGTTGGTAATGATCTCCAAGGTTTCCCGAATGGCTGTACATTTAGGGGTAGAGTAGCTAGCTAATTTCTTTATATCATCCCAAATGGGAGTAGCTGACTTGAATTTTACCTCTCTGGATAGTGCCGTGGCTACTTTACCGTATTTTGTGTCCCTTTTATGTTCGTTGACTCTGATTCCAAACGAACGCTTGGTCATTCCAATGTAGTATCGTTTAGAGCCGTTCGGATACTGTAGGGGGATCGCATAAACGCCTGCTTCGCAGAAGAGAGGTGGTTTTTCCACTATTTCTCTTTAGTATAGTATGTAAAGATGCAGGGGACCTTATGCCGACGCCGTAGTTCATCTTCTTGAGGGCGTTTTTGAGTTTGTAAGACACACTTGGAATGTAGGGAATTGAGCCTATATAACGTAGCTGCGGCGCAGGAAGACCGGAATGTTTGGCTCTAGTTTTTTGGATAAAGCTACGTATATAGGCTCAATTCACTCATTTCCGGTCTTCCTGCGCCGCAGCTACGTTATATAGGTTCAATTCCTTACATTCCAAGTGTGTCTTACAAACTCAAAAACGCCCTCAGGAAGATGAACTACGGCGTCGGCATAAGGTCCCCTGCATCTTTACATACTATACTAAAGAGAAATAGTGAAAAACCACCTCTCTCCTGCGAAGCAGGCGTTTATGCGATCCCCCTACAGTATCCGAACGGCTCTAAACGATACTACATTGGAATGACCAAGCGTTCGTTTGGAATCAGAGTCAACGAACATAAAAGGGACACAAAATACGGTAAAGTAGCCACGGCACTATCCAGAGAGGTAAAATTCAAGTCAGCTACTCCCATTTGGGACGATATAAAGAAATTAGCTAGCTACTCTACCCCTAAATGTACAGCCATTCGGGAAACCTTGGAGATCATTACCAACAGCGATGCTTGCAATGATTGTGTCTCGCTCGAGTTGCCACGAATTTGGAACCAATTCTTCAAGTAACACCTTTTCTCTACCAGGATCCCGCGTGCAACCAACGTGATGCCTCGTATATTTAAATGAATATAACGTCGCATCTATTTATTGTCTAGTTCCCGCGTTCAAATCGTTAAGCGTTCTATTTTTCAGTTTGCAGTTTCTGTCTAACTTCCTTGAAAAAGCCATCTGGTTGATGCGCGAAAGCTTGGAAACGCTTATGTGTTTATTTTCTACGCCAGTAAATTGGATCACTAGTACTGCGTTACTATTTACTACTTAATTGGTGTATTGTTCCTCGTTATAAATTTAATTTTGCCATTCTCCGAGCAATGTGGAACACCTTCAAACTTTTTAGACGTCTTCGACTTAAACTGGAGAAGGAACGCTCCCACCTCGACTTTTTATCAGCCTGCAAAACTTCGGGCCTAATCCCAAAGTTCCTCAACTTCAAATCAACAGTTAAAGGATCCTGGTTTGACAATAAAAAGGACAAATGTCTTCGTCAGACCCTGTCACGTATAGTGAATTTGAAAAGAAAGGACGTTATGTCATTGGAGACCAAGAGTTACTCCCTCTACATGAAATTGCACGGATTGTGCGATCCGATCACCTTCAACATCTTGACCCTCCGTGTAGATATGTTAGTTGATAAAATTAAACGTTCCTTATCCTCCACGCATAACAAAAAGCTGGATTACTTGAGATCTTCCCAGACTCCAAAGGCTAAAGATTTCACAATTCCATTCATCAATATTTCCAACCGGACGCTTTCCGAAGATGAAACAAAAGTTTTGGAGCTTGGACCAAAATTCTGCTTCCGAACCAGGTCGAAACCCAAAAAGCGTCGTTTCCGAATTTGAAAGGGTAATATCGCGAGTTCCAAACGACTCAAAAGATGAACTACGCCAGCTCTGTTCTTCTAAATTACGATCTTGGTATGATCCTACTAAAACACCTAAAACATTTAAAATTCCGAGGCCAGTTTCGATCCTTAGAAATGATCCGTCCATAATATTGACTCTAACGGACAAATCTGGCCAGATAGCGATTATGGACGCAGAAGACTACAATACGAAAATTGAAGATTTTATCTGCTTCTATAGCCCTTCAAAGGAACCCTCTAAATTCTTGGATTGCCCAGGTGCAAAGAGCAGCCCGACTACCCGCTATTCCAGACGATCTTAGGAAAGCCGCCAGATTACCACCAGGACCTCAGATCCCAAAGCTGTTCGGAAGACTTAAGCACCATAAGCCAGGAAACCCACTGAGACCCATCGTATCCAGGAATTCTGCACCAACGTACCATTTAGAGAAAGCTCTTTCCAAATTCCTACGTAGTTTTCTTCCTGAATCGGACTTAGTAATAAATTCCACTCTGGATTTTATAACGAAAGTCAAGAAACTCACTGTCCTGCCAAGCGACAGTATCGGTAGCTTCGACGTGGTTTCCCTTTACCCCTCAATTCCCGTTCCAGAAGCCATCAGAACATTAAAGGATGCCATATCTAATTCAACATTTCATACGCAGGAGGCATGCCTCAGCATCTTCAAATTAATAGACTTGGTCTCTAATACTAGCTTCTACAGTTTCCAAGGACAAGTATATAAACAGAATAATGGCGCTCCGATGGGATCCTCACTTTCACCCGTCCTTGCAGAAGCAATACTTTGCCCAATTGAGCGGAATATATTCTGCAGCATTACCCCACGGCCTACCACTTGGCTGCGTTATGCTGACGACGTATTTTTTGTATGGCCCCACGGAAAAGAGACTCTTCCAATTTTCCTTGATAAAATCAATGATATACATCCTACGATCAATTTCACGATGGAGCTGGAAAGCAACAACGCTTTACCTTATCTGGATGTTTTATTGAGGAAATCGTCTGACAACCGCCTCGGCACACAAGTCTACTATAAACCCACGTCCGTCCCCAACCTGATGCTCCGCAGCTCTTTCTGTCCCGCAGAATACAAAGCAGCTATCTTCCGTTCTCGAATTCAAAGAGCCTTCGCCGTTTCTTCTGATACCCATTCTAGACAACACGAAATTGAAAGCGTCATCAAGCTAGCCACTGATGCAGGATATTCATTGAATCAGATACGTAGCTTTATCCAAAAAGCCAGAGCCAAACATTCCGGTCTTCCTGCGCCGCAGCTACGTTATATATAGGCTCAATTCCCTACATTCCAAGTGTGTCTTACAAACTCAAAAACGCCCTCAAGAAGATGAACTACGGCGTCGGCATAAGGTCCCCTCCATCTTTACATACTATACTAAAGAGAAATAGTGAAAAACCACCTCTCTCCTGCGAAGCAGGCGTTTATGCGATCCCCCCTACAGTATCCGAACGGCTCTAAACGATACTACATTGGAATGACCAAGCGTTCGTTTGGAATCAGAGTCAACGAACATAAAAGGGACACAAAATACGGTAAAGTAGCCACGGCACTATCCAGAGAGGTAAAATTCAAGTCAGCTACTCCCATTTGGGATGATATAAAGAAATTAGCTAGCTACTCTACCCCTAAATGTACAGCCATTCGGGAAACCTTGGAGATCATTACCAACAGCGATGCTTGCAATGATTGTGTCTCGCTCGAGTTGCCACGAATTTGGAACCAATTCTTCAAGTAACACCTTTTCTCTACCAGGATCCCACGTGCAACCAACGTGATGCCTCGTATCTTTAAATGAATATAATGTCGCATCTATTTATTGTCAAGTTCTCGCGTTCAAATTGTTAAGCGTTCTATTTTTCAGTTTGCAGTTTCTGTCTAACTTCCTTGAAAAAGCCATCTGGTTGATGCGCGAAAGCTTGGAAACGCTTATGTGTTTATTTTCTACGCCAGTAAATCGGATCACTTGTACAGCGTTACTATTTACTAAAGAATACAATTTTTAAAAACGTATACCCATACTTATTAAGAAGATACAAATGAAATTTATAATTTACATTTACAAAATGAAGTACATGAGTGTTGAGGTTCATTTCCATTTTCTGAACATATTTTGACATAAAAATATTTGAGTAACAACTCACATTTTTGACATTTTTGTTTAATAAGAAAAGTTCGAAAACCTTTTTAAATCTAAGCAAGTGAGGTGGGGAGGATTATTCCAAGAGTTCATGTAGATAAACACTAAACATGGAACACTATATTGCGTAAATTCTTTCCAGAACATTAAGAAAAATCAAAAACATGTTTGTTTTAAAAGTTAATAAAAACACTAAACACTGAACTCCTTCAGGGCAATGTAAAAAAAAATCAGAAACCTTTAATGGAAATTTTTATTTAAAAACAGTATCATTTGAACTCGCCCTGGGTCTAGATTACTTCGTTTTTTATCAGCTATGACACCTGATGTGCTGAAAAGTCTTTCTGACTTTACTGCCGATGGTGGTGGTGATTAAGAACTCTTTAGAGAGTTTCCTCAAATTTTGATATCTTTGTTGTCCTTCCAGTATTTAAAGATGTCCGCAAATGGCGGAAACAGTGTTTCTGCTAAGTATGCAGTTATTTCTTCTTCAGGGAACAGACTATAACTCTTCTCAATGCTGTTAGATGGTGTCTTCAATTGAGAATAGTAACTTCACATGCTATGAACTCCTTGTTGTTGATTTAACGATTTTTGATAGGTATCTCTTTGACTTTGTTCTGATGACTGCAGTTCACTGTCATGTGCTTGCAAAATACTTATATTAGAAATTTCAATGGCCAGTGTTGATTTAACTTGCTCAAGGTTTTTTTGCTCAAAAATGCACTTCCTTTGAACCGAGGGTTTAATATAATTCCAAGAGCATACCATTTTTCGGTCTCAACAGACTGATAGCGCCTTTTCACAGATGTAAGCAAGTCATTTCGAAAACCCTGTACGGAACCTAAAGTTGATTTCAAGTTTTGTAGAACACTAATGGTGCTATTCACTAAAGGAATACTTGAGGAATGGTGGCTAAGGCACTGCCCGATGGGAGACGCCAATCGCTTCGGCGGTTGCTCTCTGTGTTTGGCTGAACAATTCTTTCACTGTTTGTTGCATCCGGTTTGGAAGTAACGAGCTATTTGAAATAGCTGTGTACACACTGTAGACGATCTTCTTCGATTGTTTTCTAATGTCAAAACACGTCATGCTGACAAAAAATTGAACAAATATCGCTCTATCACAAGCCCCAAACGCCAAGCTTCCTAGGTTAAGATTCGAAAGATTCGAATGACGAGAAAAGCGCGAAGATTCGAGTTTTCGAATCTCGAATCTTTTCAAGATTCGCGGGATTCGAGGATTCGAATGTCCCATCCTTAGTTTTTTTTCACTCTCCATTGGAAATATAAAAAAAAAACATAAAGTGTTATAATAATATAAAAACAATTGGTTATACATTTTTTGCAATTAAGCAGCAAAATACAGGGTGATTCATAAATAAGTATACAGTTTCAACGCACTGTAAAACAAGAACAATGTAAGATATTTTATGTTACCTATAACAGAATTGTAGGGGAATGTTTAAAGTTTTTTTACAGACAGTCATAGATGTTCTATGTGTGCACCCTTAGTCACACGACACACATGGAGCCGGTAATCCATTTCCGCCGAAACGCGCGGTAAGATATCTGAATCAAGTGCAGTGATAGTGGCTGTGATACGCTGTTTCAGCTCCGCTTGTATGGAATCATTTTCAGCTTCTTTCTCAAAATTCTCCAGACAGTGGGCTGTGAAATCTGCATTTCACGACTCACCCTCCGCGTTGATTTTCCTGGGCTTTGTTGAATGGCGGTGCAAACGCTATCGACGACTTCTTCCGATAAACACGGTCGTCCAGGACTTTTACATTTGCACAAACAGCCCGTAGTTTCAAATTTTGTATGCCAATCGTAAATAGATTTTCTGGTTGGAGGTTCTTTTCCGAATCTCGATCGAAAATGCCGTTGCACAACAGTTACAGATTCCGTTTTGCTCAATTCAAGAACACAAAACGCCTTCTCCACTGCAGACGCTGCCATTTTGACTGACTAGTCACGTGACACGCGCACTATTGCCTACGTCACTTCCCTCAATAGCGGGGCACAAACTTTATGAGTACATCTACCTAACGGTTCTCAGTTGAGGTCCGTGTCTTCAACTGTTACTGTTTTACAGTATCTGGAAACTGTATACTTCTTTATGAATCACCCTGTATTATTAAAAAAGGCTATCACCAAAACTTTTTATCCACCGCCAAAACGAAATTTGTTTTCGCAAATTGCTAGGAATGCGCCACCTCTGCCATAGTATGTTATTTAAACCATCAAAAGTGAAAACTAATGATCTACTTATTGGGCTTCCTTTGGGTACTGTGATGATCCGTGACACCTTTAATATCTTGTCCGACATCAAAGTAGGAAGCAGTTCCTTCGTAAAGAAAAACAGAACTCCGATACCGAAACTTCAAAATCTGTTTCAATGATCGTAAAGAAAATAGAAAATTCTTTATTTTCTGGGGTTTCATAACCAGCGATCCGTCCTTGAAAAAAGGAAGAGTAAACGATTGATTGTCGTTAATTTTAGGAAGAGTCAACGATCGATTGTCGTTAATTTTAGAAAGAGTCAACGATCGGTTGTCGTTAATTTTAGAAAGAGTCAACGATCGGTTGTCGTTAATTTTAGGAAGAGTCAACGATCGATTGTCGTTAATTTTAGGAAAAGTCAACGACCGATTGTCGTTAATTTTAGAAAGAGTCAACGATCGATTGTCGTTAATTTTAGAAAGTGTCAGCGGTCGATGGTTGTTTGATTTTATACTGAAAAATCAATAACTTCATGACTGTTGTGTGTGAAATAAAAGTTCAATATAGCATTATTTTCTTTCACCGAGTTCAATTTCCAGTTTTTACTTTGAACTACTGAACCGAGTTAGAGAGAGTTTTTTTTATGGTACCGAGTTTAGTTTTCTGTATCCACTCCAAAACACTGAACTGAGTGAGTTAGGTCGGGGTGAATACAGAAAAACACTTCAACATTTTCAAATAGTATATTGTTGAAATGTTCTATTATTCACAGTTTGCAGTCTACCTTCCTTGAAAAAGCCATCTGGTTAATGTAGGAAAGCTTGGAAACTGATTTCTGTTCTACGCCAAGAAATTTGGATCACTACTATAGTTATGCTACTTTGTGTTAAGGTCGGGTTTCTTTTTTGTTGGTTCTGAGATCAGTTTTCTGTTTTCACTCTGAACCATTGAACTGAGAGTGAGTTTTTTGTGACCGAGTTAAGTTTTTTTCTGTTTTCACTCTGAACCACTGAACTGAGTTAGAGCGGGTTTTGTTGTTGGTACCGAGTTTAGTTTCCTGAACCCACTCCAAAACACTGAAATGAGTGAGTTAAGTCGGGGTAAATACAGAAAAATACTTCAGCATTTTCAAATAGTAAATTGTTGATATGTTCTGCTATCCATCTTGCAGTTTGCTGTCTACCTTCCCTGAAACAGCCGTCTGGTCCATGTAGGAATGCTTGGAAACTTTGATTTCTTTTCTACGCCAAGGAATTTGGATCATTACTATAATCAAACTATTTTGAGTTAGGTCGGGTTTCTTTTTTGTTGTTCCAAAGTTCAGTTTTCTGTTTTCGCTCTGAACCACTGAACTAAATAAGTAAGGTCGGGTTCTTTTTCGGTACCGAGTTCAGTATTTTTTTCACTCCAAACCACTGAACTGACTTAGTCTTGTTTGTTGTCGGTACCAAGTTCGGTTTTGTGTTTTCATTCTGAATCAATGAACTAACAGCGGGCGCTTTTTTTTTTTCTTTTTTTTTTTGTACCAGGTTCAGTTTTCTATTTTCACTCTGAACCGCTGAACTCAGTAAGAGTGCTTTTTTTTGTGTGTTTTTGTTGGGACCGAATTCACTTATATGTTTTCACTCTGAACCACTGAACTGAGTTAGAGAGGATTTTGTCGTTGGTACTGTATTCAGTTTTCTCTTTTTACTCTGAATCACTGAACCGAGTTAGAGTGGGGGTTGGTGTTGGTAACAAATTCAATTTTCTGTTTTTACTCTGAATCACTGAAAGTTAGAGCAGGGTTTTGTGTTTGTAACGAATTTAGTTTTCTGTTTTTACTCTGAATCACTGAACTGAGTTATAGTTTTTTTTTGTTTTTTTTTGGGTTGTTGTTGTTGTTAATTCGAGGTTCAGTTTGAACTACTGAACTGAGAGCAGCTTTTTTTCTAGTAACGAATTAAGATTTTTGTTTTCACTCTGAACCACAGAACTGACTTAGAGCGGATTTCTTATTTTTATTGTTTGTCTTGATAACAAACAGCAGATGATCAAGATTTTATCACAAATGAGATGTTCACTGGAAAGCATATATACACATGGTCGAGCCACATTATTGTGACCACCAGCTGGTGCGGTGGTCACAATAATGCATTTTCACTCCCAGCCGGTCTAGCTGCTGTCCGCGTTGCCGTGTGCAACTCGGACAGCAGCTAGACGGGCTGGGATTGACTCAATAAGATGCTGGAAGGTGTTCACAAGTATGTGGAGCCATGCTGTCTACAGTGCATATGACAGTTGTTCTAGGGTGCGTAGTGGAGGATCCATAGAGCAAACAACACGATCGAGGTGGTCCCACAGATGCTCATTGGGTTTACGTCTGGGAAATTAGGGGGCCAGGGAAGTACTTTGAAGTCATCATCGTGCCCTTCCAACGACTCTCGGACATTTCTAGCTGTGTGACACGTCGCATTGTCATGCTGGAAGATCCCACTCGCCCCAGGGAAGGCAATCAGTATGTATGGATGTACGTGGTCTGCAAGGATGGATTCGTAATGAATTCGGTTCATAGTGCCTCACACAGGTATGATTGGACCCAGTGAATTCCACGAAAACATTACCCAGACCATAATGTTGCCCCTTCCAGCTTGTGTTCTTCCAGCAATGGTTGAAGAGTGTTTGTTCTCCGACTTTTCTCTCCTTATACGCCAACGTCCATCCGTTCGATGAAGCAGGAAACACAGCTCATCGGAGAAGGCAATCCTTTGCCAATCAACGGAGGTCCAATTCCGATACTGCCGTACAAATGTAAGCCTTTTCTACCGATGAACCTTCGTTAGCATAGGTGCAGTGACTATCCGTCTGCATCGGAGCCCCATACGCAGCAGGGTTCGCGTACTGTCGTTTTAGGCACACTTCCGGTAGCCCCTGATTCATTCGATCAGTGAGTTGCTCCACTGTAGCGTGTCGATTGGCCCTCACGCACTTTCGAAGCCGACGTTCACCTCTCACATCAATGGCACGTGGTGCTCTGCAGTTTCCTCGTCGCTCATTCGCACTGGTGCCATTTCTCCAACCACGATACAGTTTAACCACAGCAGCACCCTGTGCAGACCTCTAGCCTATATCACACTTTATATACCCTCCAAGCCAGCTCACGACACGTGCCTTCTTTCATTGGCTACGCGCTGTTGACGTCAAAAGTAGGAGGTGGGCACAATAATGTGACTCGACTGTGTATATACAGTACATATGCATATATGCATCCCTTTAATTTCATTGCAATACGCTCCCAACAGCACTTCGTACACACTGAATTTCACTTTGGCTCAAAAGTGCGTCTTCAAACTGATCTTCAATGAAAGTCGAGCACCAACTGAGTGGTTGTAGAAATGTTGAGCAATAATATTCAAATGTATGGATTTCATTAAATTTGTCGTGATGTTCTCCGAACAATATTTTGGAAATAGTTTTTTATTTGAGTAATCTTTTTGTATCGGAGATGTGAAAAATGCTGTTTTGCTTTTTAGACTTTGAAAATGTTTCATTTCTTTTAAAGCAAAATTTTTTGAGTTATATGTTAGATAGAACATGCTTTTCAGATTATTATTCAATAATATTAATTACTTCTGCCATTGGTTTCAGTTTTATGTGTTATTCTCTATTTACTGTTACTGCATTAAAATACAAGAAGACATATAAGTCAGTGGCGTATATTAGCTGCGAAGCCCAGAGAATGCACAAATAAAACTGAATTAAATGTACACAAATAAAAGTAAATTATCAACGGTATTAAAATATGTCGATGCTTTCGGTGCGAAGAAAAACGCGTGTGGCTTAGGTTCTTTGACTCAGTCTGGCGAGTGAAAACCAGCGGCATAACGCAAGCAGCTCTTCCACAGTCTTCGCAGTTCTGATGCAAAAACCTTCCGCACCATCGCCTGCTAGCGTTTCCATGACAACATGAATCAGCTGGTAGAGGGGAATGGGCCATTGCTTTGGGAAACGGTTCGCTCAGAATAGAGAAGACTTAGACTATCTCAAGCACTCGCATACTCACGCCCATAAAAGTGTTTCGCGAGAGTTGTTTCAGTTTGTGTGAAGTGTCAATGAATTAAAATCAGGGATATTATATCTTAAATTCGTGGCTTTGTTGGATTCGAACTCTTTTGATAAATTTTGTGAAAGCGTCCCTGAACATCTACTGTCAGAACTTAAATAACTCTATGCTTCAAATTTTGATACAGCTCGAATAAAAAGGAGCTGAAGGCGTTTTATTCCCTTGATGAATACAAAAACAAATCAGTAAGAGACATTAAGCGTTACTTAAAGTTGAATAAATTGGACATAGTGTTTAGTGAGGTGTACAAATTAGCAGACCTCATATTAAGCTCTCCATCAACAACTGCAACTGCCGAAAGAAGTTTTTCCATATTAAAAAGAATCAAAATATATCTTAGAGCCACACAAAAACATGCACATTCGAGCAACTTGGCTAGGTTTGTTAACAGAGAAAAACATTATTTTCAAATATGAAAAAGTACTCGGAAGAAACATTTTATGAAATACGTAACACTCAAGTTTACACAAAAGGAAAGAAGAATGGAGTTCATGTACAATTAAGGTATTGAGAAGAAGAATGGAGTTCATGTACAAATAAAGTATTCAGAAGAAGAATGGAGTTCATGTACAAATAAGTGTTCAAATCCTAATCCTCATAATTATTTGGTATCATGTTAGTAATGGCATGTACTTAAAATTTGGAAAAATAGTTACTTCTGTTACTTAACAATTAAAAATTAAACATCGCAATTTAAAAAAAAAAAAAAACAGTACTGAGGGAGGGTGGAGGGTGAGATAGCCCAAGTCCCGGACCCAAGATACGCCACTGATGTAAGTTTCAGCTGTAATGCTCGGAAATGGAAACTTTTGCTGATCATGTGCTAACGAATTATTTGAGGAAGAAGGAGGGATTAACACCCACAATTAGCAGCTCATGGGAATTTATAATGAACACTTTTTCCAGGAAGGCAGCGCCATAAAACAAGCAGATCATCCGTGCCTCATCAGCGACCATTTCGGGTGAGTGATCAGATACCAGAGCCTCAGACCATTCGACCACCGGGGTAGCAACAAATTATTTAAAAAATAACTCAATGATGACGGTAATCAGTTCCAAGATATTTTTTCGTCTGTTTGTTTTTTATCAAATATTTATTCTTTGGCTTGTTAGTTGTACTTAAGCAAGCTTTATGCTCATTTTTGCTTTAAAGGGTACACGACGAAAATAGGTTTGCAGTCTATTTGTATTATTTTTATGTTCTCAAATTCATATTCCAATTTCTTTGACCATTAGCATTAATTTTTGAACCATCAGATTTTCACGTACGAGACAGGACGCATATAAAATGAATTCACGCTTTCAGTTGTTATCACTTAAAGGTAAATCCAGAGACTGTCAGAGGATACTTACTACCAGTACTTACCCACGGGTAGTAAACTCTCAACAGAAAGTGTAACGTACTGCGTAGCATGACGCAGTGACCAACTATTGTGATGACGTATGAATCAAATTAGGAAAGTTGCAGCAATGATCCTTTCCGGCGTATTTCTGTTGGGAGAATAGCCTCCTCCGGAGTAAGAAAACAAATTCACCCTTGGCAGAAAGGTTATACACTGTAAAAGATACAAAACGGATATTTTTTTCTGAAACTGTTGCGTTAATTCACTTATGAAAGATATACATTCCTCCAAAGCAGTGCTTTATATGTGTACTACACAAAAGGCATGGTAGATCGCTGTATATTAACCATAAGATATTCCAAAGTGAGGCAATAGAAGCTACATCTTTTATTTTGTCACTTGTCCCGCACTTACTAAAGTTGTGCGTCATTTGTTCTCTTTATTGTCGCAAACAGAGCACTGTATGTCACCATAATTCCTGTAAACGATAGTAGAGTACTACTTTCTAGGTTTATCATTCCCCAAAGGGTGAGAAACGGTTGCTTAAGGAGCGTTATCACAACGTACACTGGCTGTGCTTCTGAAGAGAAAGAATTCTGTGCTTGCTGTTGAAGTACCTTCCTAGCATTTACAGCTGTTCTGTGAACGTTAGATGCAGCGTGCATGATCGCGAATGTTAGTATTTGTCCAAAAATAGTGTCGACAATAGAGATTGCACGCAAGCACATATTCTGAGGAACAGAAAAGAACACCATGTAAATTCCCTTGAATATAATAACCGATGTAAAGGCTATTGTTAAAAAAGCTTCTCGACAAAGGACACTATCCGCGAGTGAAACTGCATCTACTAGTGTGTCGTACACTTCCAAACAGCGGGTAAAGCTAACGTTGGTATCTATAAGAAGATCGTGTTCGAAATTTCTGAAACTATGTTTTAGCAAGTGGCAGATGTACACATAGTAAATGCAAAATACACTAGGAGTCATGTAAGATGAGAAAAGCATACACATTTTCGTTAGCATATCGAACTTCGATCCACTGGACCCTGCATAGTTTTCAGACATTACATAGGCAAACACTGAGTGCGCCAGAGCTAAGATGAATGCAACGCATGCCAGTATGTGGGCCTTTCTTAAATCTCGTCTTTCTAAATAAAACGTGCGACATTTTGATAAATTTTCTAGGGTGTCGTGCATATTTTTGAACCTGAAGGTGAGTGTGTATCTCAGAATTAAATTCAAAGAGAGTAATATGGTAATCGAACTTTGGTAGTGTTCGTCGGTATTCCGATACTTCAGGGTTACTCTTATACAAATATAAGCAGTATACAGTGATACAGTGTGAAACAGGATAACAGGTAAATAAGCGGTAGAGGCAATTAAAAGACGATATCCTTTTTCGTTGGATCGTCTAAAAGTATTAATTCCCGTAGTTTGAAATAGGATTAGAAAAACGGATGATACTGCATTTACCATTTCCATCTTCCTTCGTCTGTGGCAAGAGGCAGGTATGTGCACTCTTTTGATTTGTGATATGAATTCTGGATTGAAACTTGTCGTAGGTTCTCTTTCGTAGTTGATATGTTTGGGTAACATTGTGGTTATTGTATATTTTTTGCCAAATTCTGATTTGGACTTATATGCAAAAACTTGAAAAATGAGAGAATTTCATAATCTCCAGTGTGAGAAATATGAACTTATATCATTCTTTTCTATATTTGTTCCACACAATTATTCTATATATACTTTCTCAAGAGTCCATTTTACTTGCAATATGATTTCTATTTTCCAAAAAGAATTCAGTGGCTTATGTCTTACTTTGCCTTACAAAATATTTGATGGTAAAAAATGGTAGTTACTTTCTTTCACGGTGATACTTAATTTTGAAATTATCAATAAATTAAACTTTGATTACCTTATCCAAAGAAATATTTTCGCTTCGGTGTGTTAGTTCTGGAATAAGTTTCATTTAATGCACAGTCGTCGAACTTGAAAAACTAAGCTGAATGAAGCATATGTTTACAATATTTTTAAATTATAGAAAAATCTTCTGTAAAACGGCGTTACGGAAATTCAGTGATACATATCTGCAAAGCATTTTTGTTATTCATCAGTTCTTCTGTTGTCGATAAGCTGAATGAGAAGCATATATTCTGTCGCGCTTTATTAAGTACCATTCACTACGAGATTTCAGAAAATGCACAACACGCTAAATTAGACAGCATGTATTTTATACTTTCTTTTGTTTCAATTGGAAGTAATCCTAGGCACTCTTTCATACACAAGCACTTGTATCCTTACATATCTGTTCATATTTAGAAGATAGTGGAATTCATCATTCTACAGAGAGATGAAACGACGTGTAAAATGGAGACGTACAATGTTTTTCGAGAATCTTTCATTGGTGTAGGTTATTTCATGATACGGTATGTCTGCTATCATAGGCTAACGCTAGCTGTGAAAAATGAGACACAAAATATGATTCGAGAGTTTATTTCCCTAGTCCTTATAAACGCCCAGATTTAAGTAATAAACGTCATATCGATTTGCCGTAATCCCTGGAACTGAGTTTTCTCAGCTGCATGTGATCAAAATGGTGCTTACCATGGTAACAGAGTGCGCGTAAATGACCAGAATCCGTCTTCTATTATCCTTTTCGCTACAATGTGTACCGAAAGAAATGAAATAAAGATAATTGCCAAACGATTTTTGTTCTTTCTTTATCTTTACTGGAAGAACGCATCAATGGTATCCTGAAAGAAAACCTTGACGCATTTGTATCTTGGAAGAATGACCAAACTGATGAAACTCCAACAGCGTTTATTGACTATATAGTCTTTGTTGGTATTATTTTCTCTTTTCAATAACATCAGCTCTCTTCTTCATAAAGCGAGCGTTCTATTTTGAGTAAAGTGTCGTGTAGTCCTTTATTGAAACGGGCTTGCACGCGGTTCTTACACACAGAGTTTTAAAGCGGCATATTATATTCTTATTCCCCACTTTGGGGCAAAATAATTAAGTCGGCAAGAGAAACTTGTGAACACTTCAATGTATATCAGAAAATGCTTCCATTGATCACTTCTTCCCGGTGCAGATAATAAACGATTGCATGTGAAGCTCACGTATGCCACCCCTGTGGCGCAGTGGTCGAAGCGCTGGCTTTTAACTTGTCGTCCAAGATGAGCCCGGGTTGGAACTAGACTGAAACCAGACTAGGCATGAATATTGTGCTTGCCGTATGTCACTGGCTGTCTCTCTTTCTTGGAACAAGTGACCCTAAATTAGGGATGGGCAACTGCTTGTATCCCATCGAGTTGCCCGTGTGCTTGTACGTTTTCCAGCTTTTAAAAGTATTTCATTATACCCAGTGCAAAAAAAAGAACAAGTTAGTAAAATCATGCAATGCATTGATTATGATACTCTTTCCAACATACCAGAAATCATTACTCAAGTTATTACTCACGTTATGAGGATAATGGCTGTGGAATAAATCTCACTCCTGTGTCCTGACCTTTGACCCCATTTCGATGATATTCTACAGAACCGGTTCAGTGTACCTCAGGGAACAACATAAAGTTTTGTTGCGATAGAAGCATTTTTACGCAAGTCATAATGCATAAGGACAATGGAACGGGTATCCCTCCTATGTCGTGACCTTTGACCTCATTTCGCCCATTTTTAATATGTTTCGTCCCCAGGTGGTCCCCTACCACATACTAAAATTTCATCGAAATCGAGCCATTTTCACGCAAGTTATGATGCAAAAGAGCAATGGAATGGATCTCGCTCCTATGTCATGACCTTTGACCTCATTTCTTCCATTTTCAATAGGGTTCATCCCCAGGTGGTCCCCTAGCACATACTAAAATTTCATCGAAGTCGAACCATTTTTACGTGAGTTATCGGGCGGACGGGTAGACGGACAAAGCTGGAGGATATACGCTTCTTCAACCTACGGTTGGAAAGCGTAAAGAAAGGGATAGCAATATCAAGATATTCATCTATATGCTCTCCTGTGAGTGCCATAACTTGTATCAGTAACAGTTGGCTAAATTTGAAGATGTTTTTTTCTTTGAATAGGTTGAGCCATGAAAAAGGTTATCCATAATTTTTTACGCTTTCCAACCGTAGATTGAAGAAGCCAATATGCTCCAGCTTCGTCCGTCCGCACGATAACTCGCGTAAAAATGGTTCGATTCAGATGAAATTTTAGTATGTGTTAGGCAACCACCTGGGGACGAACCCTATTGAAAATGGACGAAATGGGGTCAAAGGTCAGGACATAGGAGCGGGATCCATTCCATTGCCCTTATGCGTCATAACTTGCGTGAAAATGCTTCGATTGCGACGAAACCTTATCATGTTGTTCTGGAGATATACTGAACCGATTCTGTTGAAAACAATCGAAATGATATCAGAGGTAAAGACACAGGAGCAAGATTTATTCCACAGCCTTTATCATCATAACTTGACTAAAAATGCTTCTATAGCGACAAAACTTCAGTATGTTGTTCTAGAGGTTTTATAAACCAATTGTATTTAATGTCATCGAAATGGGGTCAGAGGTCAGGACACAGGAGCGCGATTTATTCCACAGCCATTATCCTCATAACTTAAGAAATGAAGTAATGACTTCTGGTACTTTGGAAAGCGTATCATGATCAATTCATTGCATGATTTTATTAACTTATTATTTGTCCCGATGCTCAGGCTTCCGCTGTTAGTCGTAAATGTACGGGGTTATAAACCGAAGTGTGTATTTTGCTCCGACAGATCTGATTAAGAGATCCTGTTTCTGAGTGCATTCGTGTGCGTGTTTGTTGTGCGTGATCGCCCAATGCCTTAATCATCGGGAACAATTTCCACACTTACTGTACTTCAAGTAATACGAAGTTTTTCTGCTAAAGTGTATAAACCTATAACAGTTTTTCTGCTAGAGTGTGTAAACCTATAACAGTTTTCCTTCATTTCTCAGCTACTAAAATGCGGTTTAAATTTTGTTTTATTTTTTGTTTCGCATTGTTTTTCTCAGTGATGTACACATTGCCTTTACTTCGCTTTTTCTGATAACAAACAGTTCGGCCGCTAGAAAGCATTATTTTGATTTCTGCGATATCTCAGCTTCTGAAATTCTTATTGAGATAAAAAACTGTTTCAGTAAGAAACCTTTTATTCCGAAAAACAATTGCGTACCTTTTCTACTTCAGAGAATACACAGTTTTCGCACTGTTGGGCGCAAATGTATATTTTCTATATCTCTGTTTGTAAAAGTCCGATTTCATACTGAAATACACTATATTGACAAAAGTCATCGGACACCTAGTAGAGAAACACAACATAGCATTTATTTACATACATTAGTATGGTGTCGGTCAACGTTTGGCCTTAATGCATGCACTGACCCTTCGAAGCTCAGTGGTTGGGTTTTTAAGCTCCGTGATTTTCGTTGCTATAAGGTGTTTATTGAGTGCTTTAGTTTCTGTGGTTGCGTGTATCTTCAAGTTGAAAGTCCACGCTTTACGTTCGTGTATCTCCCAGGTTGGTGAGTGCCATATTTTTTCATTATTCACTGTTTTATTTTTTCAACCGAGCTGGTCTTTTTTCGTTAAAGTCTCGCCATTGCTTCGATGGCGGAGGCAGACAAGGGTGACGCCCACATCCTTATCTTGGCAGATCAGCCAGCACCCTCTTCTTCTTCTACGGCGGCAGCTCCTGCTCAGCTAAATGAGGTGGCTCCCGAGCGTCATTGCGACGTCATGGATACCTCTTCTTCTCCAGCAATAACTTCCTCCCTTCCCACCAAGTGCGGTGGTGCCAAGTCTCCTATCTACATCTCAGCAGATGATGACGTCTCCGTGATCAGTGATACTGAGCTCATAGCTTCTACTTTTCATCAACTTTCTGATCCGCCCTCACTGCTAGGAGCCGCTTCATCGAGTTCTCGACCCATGCCTGCCCAAGCATCCTATGCTTCTGCAACTTCTGGGGTCCTCACACCCCCAGTTTCATCTGCTATGCCTTTTCCTGAATCCTATGTCACTGTCGTCGGTTCTACTGCTACAATTGACATACCAGAGGATTCCCGAGCTGGTCACTTTTTTCCTCCACTATGGAACGGGGCGTCTATTTTGATGCGCTTCCCGACACTAAGCTGTGGCAATATAGCCGAGCCCTCAAAACTATCTTACCAAAGGATGCAATAGACTTTGTAGCTCGAAAACCCAGATCTGTCTTGGTCTATTTTAAGGATAAAGCGCATGCTGACCAGGTCCTTACGGAAGGTCTAACCATCAATGACGTGCATCTGTTAGCACAACCGGTTGCGCACCGCCCGGTGCAGGTGACCTTCTACCCCGTACCACCAGAAGTATCCGACGCTGCACTTTGCACCTTGCTCAGCAGGTACGGCAGAGTTGTTGGCTCCATCACAACTCTCTCTGCGGCTCCCAGAGATCCTGAAGACAAATCGATTCGAGGTTTTCGCCGCACTGCTCGAGTCCTCTTTTCATCTGATGCTCAGCTGAAAGCGGTTCCGAATGTTTTGCACATCCGCTGTGGACAGCAACGCCGAAGAGTTGAGATAATCACTTCACAGTATTGCACTATATGTCAGAGCGAAAGTCACATAAGGGCTCAGTGCCCACGTGCCTCCCTGCAAACAGCTCCACACACTACATCTTCTTCTACTTTGTCCACCAACGCTTCACAGACTTCTTCCTATTCGAGGAAAGTCGCGGAATCAAGATCTTCCAAAAGTCAGCTTACTGCCATTGGTCAACAAACGACTTTGATGCCTCCACCTCCTGCTGATCCTAAGAATTTTCCCAGGCTTCCAAAATCGACTCCCCCTTGTACTTTTACAACCACTGCTGATGTACATGTTGACCACTCCTCAGCTTTTACCGTTGGCTCCATGACACGAGTCACAGGTAACGCTTCGGGTTCAGACTCTCCAGACGATCATGAAGCTTTAGTGGTTGCTGGAAAACGCAGTGGTGCTACTCGCTCCAAGACGAAGAAGGCAAAGACTCTGGCATCCCGAAGATCATCTCGCTCTTCTACCCGCTCATCCTCTCGCTCCGTCAGCTCTCGACGACCGTTCTCCAGGTCGCCTCTACACACTTCCTCTGAGACAGCATGTGAGGGTGCCTTTCCCTCACTAGAAGAATTCACAACTTTTCTTGCTGAAAATGCTTTCCCTGCTGAGCCTCTGCCTTACGAGGACGTGCTGGATTGCCTTTTAGGGTCCTCTAGCCCTTCCTCAGCACGCACTTCCATTCAGCAGTATGAAGCAGCTCTTCCACAAGTGCTGGTTCAATTACACTCACTTGAAAACACTCTTCGGCGCACTGCGGACGAGGTCCCGTGGAGTGCTTGTTTTCTCCGTCGACTCCACTCCATCACTACAGCCAGTCAATTCCTACTGCATCCCACAACTAACCTAGACATTCAAGGTGGTGTCACTTAATTGTCGCGGTTTTGCGACACCTCTTGCGAATGCGCTGGTACGAGAGGATCTTGCTCCGCTGAATGCTGATATATTACTTCTGCAGGAAACAAACTGTACTTCCACCACTCAATTTCATCAATGGCGTCGGTGGGATCATACTTTCCATCACGCCTACAGCCAACTGTCGCGTGGTGGCATGGCAGTTGGTGTTCACTCACGTTTTCGTTCAACTCTTTCCTCCTTCTCAGTGAAAAACTTATGTCGAAACTTATTACAACGAGTCTCTTTCACCGTCGCAGCTGAAAAATTTCATGTATTCAATATTTATGTTCCTTGCACTCCTACTCACGTGCCAGAGTTGTTTGCAAAACTTCGACGGGCTCTGTCACGTATTCCCATCACCGACCGGGTACTTATCGGAGGTGACTACAATTGCACTCTACATCCCCTAACTGATCGCTCTTCTTCTTCCAGAGAACACCGCACGGAAGTAGTACATCTCTTACAGTCTATCACTTCAGACTTCTCACTAGTAGATGTTCAACGCCATTTGTCACCAACCCAGACTACACATACATGGCGTGCACCAAGAGCCATTGATCCTCCTACAGCAAGATTGGATCGCTTTTATGCAACTTCTCTTCTTCTACCAGCAATATCAGATTCATGCTGTACACCCACTGCTTCCTCGGATCATTGCGCCATTGCCATAACAGTTTTTGCTACTTCAACACAGCCACGTACAATCCGGCCTTGGACTTTTGACGACACTCTTTTAGATGACTCAGCCTTCTGCTCATCGGTGCGAGATTTTCTTGCGGATTGGCGTACAAGGCTTCATTCTGCACCGTGCCCCCTCAACGTTTGGTTGGAAGTAAAACGCCACCTCATATTACTGGTACGAAACCTGTCATACTCGATCATGACACAACGGAGGATGCGACTTGATCATACTAGGCAAATGCTTTCTTTGCTCAATCTTGCTGATCCCCTATTTCAAGTCTACCAGGCAGAATTACATTCACTTTTGGTGCCACTGGCAAAACAAGCCCTTCAACGCCTTAAACTACAACACCTGAAACCTGATGCTTGTTCGTACGAATTCCTTACGTCACTTGAGTCAACTCGCCGATCCTCTTCTGTTCTGCAGCACCTTCGTCTTCCAACTGGAGTAGTTTCATCCGAACCAGTTCCAATTTGTTCTATGGTACGTAATTACTACATTTCAAAATTTTGTGAAACTCCTCCTCCCTCCCCTACGGCTTCTCCTCTTCTGTTCTCTTCTTTGCCTCAGGTCCCTTCTCATCTTTCAGCCAGTCTCCTCCCACTTTAACTGAGCTCTCTGACACTTTCTCGTCCCTCAACCCCCGGGCTTCACCTGGCCCGGACGGTCTCCCTGTTTCTTTCTATAAGGCTTTTCTTCCTGCCCTCTTTCCATTTCTCCTCTGTGCCTTTTCTACTGCCATGCATCTTACATCTCTTCCAAGGAGTTTCACGCTCGCACATGTTGTACTTTTCCCCAAGAAGGGTGATCCGCTTGACTTGGGGAATTGGCGTCCCATCTCACTCTTAAATACTGATTATAAACTCTATACTAAATTTCTGTCCCGCCGGCTTAACCCCATACTCCCTCATATTCTCTCCACTAATCAAACCTATACTGTACCCGGGCGCTCCATCTCCCATAATATTCAGCTTCTTAATGATCTAATTCACCTCGCCCGCTCTCGCTCAGAACCCCTTGCTCTTCTTTCCCTCGATCAACGCTCAGCGTTCGATAATATTTCTCATGATTACCTTCTTGCTACATTACTAAATTTCGGATTTCCTCCTTCCTTTGCTTCTCTTCTCATCTCCCTCTACCGGGACGCAGTTTTCCACGTCAAGCTGCTCAACCTTCTCACAGCTCCCATACCCTTTCGTCGCGGCGTGCGTCAGGGTTGCCCCTTATCCGGGCAGCTCTTCGCCCTCGCAATAGAACCTTTTTTACGCGCAGTCCATCGATCCTTCTTTGCTTCACTACCACCGGTGGTAGCCAGCACACGTCATCATGTTGCTACCTATGTTGCCTACGCCGACGATATTACATTCTGCATTCGGCAAGACTCACAATTTCACGATCTCCACAATCTCTACAATACTTACGCCTCATGTTCCGGAGCAGCTCTAAACACAACGAAAAGCACAGGCCTATGGACCGGTTCGTGGACTAACCGCACTGACTCTCCTTGGGGAGCAGAGTGGTCCAACACCTCTCAACGATTCCTAGGAGTCCACCTTGGAAAACCAGCAACTGCTTCACTCGTCACCTGGACGACTCTCCGGCCACGCCTACATCGCTCGGTCGCAATCTGGCGGCGCGCACAATTCTGCACCTCCGTCTTTCAAAGAGCACGTCTAACGCACACTTACCTGCTTTCAATGTGCACGTATTCCTGGTTGGCTTCGAAGCAACCAGCACTACGTCTTCTTGAACTCACCCGCTGTCAAACTCAGGTTATCTGGCCCGGCCATCACTGGGTCGGAGCACCTCAACTCAGTCTGTCTCCTTCCAACGGAGGCATTGGTCTACCCGACGTCAGATCCTATTACAAGGCTTATCGTGTGTCTACGTTTTTACGATCACTTGCGGCACCTGCTCCCTCTGCAGTTGCTGCTCGTGATGTCATAGTTTCTCCGCATAACCCACGCTTTACTCTCCTTTCGTTCTTACTCATGGACCACTGTCCCCTTCTCACACTTTTCCCTCCTGTCTACAAAGAGGCTATCTCCTTTCTTCGTTCCCTCCCTCTTTCTCGCTCTCTCCCTGCCTCCACAAATGACCTACTTTCCGAACCTCTTTTTTCTTCTCTGCTACACCCTCCCCATCTCCCATGTTTTGCTTTTCCTTCATGGCTCAGAGCTGGAGTCGTTACTGTCAGCGATCTTGTTAACACCGATCTTTCCTGGCTCCCCTTCTCTTCTCTACCCTCTGCTCTCCGTTTCAATGCCAACGCTCACTTTGTTCACAACTCTCTTATTTCTACTATAATCTCCCTGTTCCCTGAGCTTGCTACTCCCTCAGGCCTCATTTCTGTTCACTCTGCCTCTCTCCTTCTCCCATTTTTTTCTGTCGTCCATTGGTCCACCTCTTCCTCTTGTCTCTTTCTCAACAGCTGATCTCTACCGTTTTCTCTCTCGCTCTTCCGCACCTCTTCCCATTTCTGGTATTCCACTTTCTTCTACCTCCGCAGTGTGGTCCGCTGCGCTTTCCCCACTTTCAGCACCCCTTGAAGTCAATTCACATTGGCTTTTCTTACACAACCGCCTCCCTGTGCCGTCGATTTTACATCGCATGACCATTTTATCTTCACCCTCCTGTCCGTATTGTGGCGAGGAGGCTGACGTTCAGCATGTCTTCATGAATTGCACAGTATTATTGCCAATACTCCATCTCGCTTTCACGCTAGCGCAACGATCCTGTGAGACCGTCCTCACCTTCAGCGCCTACCGAACACTACTTCTGAACTCTTCTCGCCCTATTCACCTTCCGGCAGTCTGCTCCTACATCTTCGTGCTTGTAAAACATATAATTCACGTGTATCATCTTCAGCGTCCCCCGAAGCTTCTACTGACATAAATAAAGTCAGTACTGCGTTACTTTGTCATTTTCGTAATCGCCTACTCTCCCGCCTTCGACTAGAACTTACCACTGCAGTTGCTCGCTGCAGTGAACCACAGTTCCTATCAACTTGGTCACCAGCAACTACTTGGTTTGCAGGGTCGCCCACAACGCTTCACCTTACAGTCGGAACTTTTGTTTCACCTACCTCCTGATAGATACAATTTTTGCCATGCTGATTTGTCTTCAATCTCTGCTTCATCAGAGACTATTTTTTGTCTTTTCCGACAAATTATCATACATAAACTGTATTCTCTCACCACTATATTGAGCTTTGTGAATAGGTCGTTGCGTCAGCTACAAGCACCTGTGAATCTTCTTTTCATATGTCATTTTGAGACGATTTTTCTATACACATTTCCTGTTTTTTTTTTTTTTTTTTTATTGCTTCGCAACTGAGTGCAATCTTGTTCCTCAACATTCACTGCACTATATTATTTGTACTCTCTATTTTATCAGAATTTTTTTGTTTGTCTCACTATTGTACATAACTTTTAGTAGATCAATTATTGTATAGAATCCTATGAATTGTTCGAAGCATGAGCTACTTATAATTGTCAATTTCTTTTCACGCTTTTTTTAAGACTCTGTTCTCATCCTGTTCACATGTATCATTTCGTGTATAACTCATGTGTAAATTTTTTTGTTTTTCATTACTCATCTTGCTGAATTATGTATTCTCTCTGCGATGTCAGAGACTATTTCTTTTTACCACCTCTGACAAATCAATATATATAAATTGTAACTTCTCATTGTACAGAATCATGTATATAGGTCGTTTCACGAACCACAGACATCTGTAAACTTTGTGGTTTTTACAGTATATTCTTATCTTCAATTCCTGATTCAACAGTGTAATTTTACTTCTCAGCTGTGTAAATTTGTGTTCTCCAATACTCACTGTGATGAGTTGTGTCTTCTCTCTGTATTTTCAGAGATTATTTTTTCTTTTGTATTCTCAGGAAAATTATTGTATATAACTATTTTTCATATCACCGTTGTATGTAACATGTAGTACCGCGAGCCACATTAATCTGTAAATTTTTCATCATCTGTCTTTCGAACTTTCGATTTCATGTTTGTCCCTTGATCACCTGCAACCTCCTGGTTTTCCAGGTCACCCACAATGTATCACCTTTCGGTCAGAACTTTTTTTTTTTTTTTTTTTTTTTCATCAATATTGTGTAAAATTTATACTCTATAGTGCTCATCATTCTGGATTGATTTTACTCTCTGTATTACCAGAGATTCATATTGCCTCGCCAGATTTCTACTGCACTTAACTGTTGTCATGCAAGCGTTGCACCGAATCCTGTAATTAACGTAGCGCAAGCTGCACATTCTGTTAATTTCTCATCACCTGTCTTTTGAATCTATGTCTGCAAGCTCGAATTCTGTATTATTCCTTGCATCAATACTGTGCAAAATTAATATTGTATAACGCTCTTCTAGCTGAATTGTTCCTATTCTTTGCTTTGTCAGAGACTTTTGTTGCCTCACCTGACACTCGAGTGTAATTAACTGTTTTTTTACTATCATCAATGTACAGAACCGTGTAAATAAGCAGTAGCGTAAGCTACACGCACCTGTAAATATTTTCTTTTGTCATACATCATTTGAGATGATTTATTCAAGCACATCTCCTGTATCTTTCTTCTAATAAATACTGTGTGAAAACTGACCCTTCGAGACATGCTTTCGACAAGGTTTTGGAACACAGCGATAGGTATGCGCTTCCATTAAGAACATAATGCTGCCGCTAATTGTCGCTTAGTAGTAGGCCTTGGTTCCCAACTTGTTATGCGGCGCTCTAATTCATCCCATAGGTGCTCTATGGGCTTAAGATCAGGGCTCTGTGCTGACCAGTCCATGCACGATACGAAATTATCGTCAAACTATGCCGTAACAGTCCTTGCTTTATGGCTCGGTGAATTATCCTGCTGGTATCAACAAGGCTCGGTTCCATAGTATTGCCACAGAATAGGTAGAGCATAATTGTCAGAATATCAAGATACACATGCTGGTTAACAGGTTTGTCCACGATAACCAATGGGCAGGGACCATACAACGAAAATCACCCCCACACGAGTTCTCTGCCAGCTCCAAGCTTGACCGTAGGAAGAGTACACTGTGGTAAATAGCGTTCCCACGGCTGCCGCCATACCCACACACGGCCATCAAATTGATGGATCGTGAGTCTGGATTCATCAGTTCGTAAAACCCGTTTTCATTGATCTACAGTCCACGATAAATGTTCTTTACCCCATACTAAACGACGAGGAAAATTCCGAGTTTAGACGAAAGGCTTATGAGCAGCCACACGACCACGGTAACCCGTGGAATGAAGTTCTCTACGAATGGTACGTGTACATACCGAGGTTCCAGCATTGTTACTCACGTATACACTAAGGTCTTGTGCATTACTCCGTCGATTAGCTGTAACGACTCTCCTGAGGTTTCGACGTCCTCTATCACTGATTTTCTTTGGTCTGCCGGTGCGTTTTGTTGCTTCAGGCAAGCCATGTGTCTTTCACTTATCCAGTACATACAAAACAGTTGACTTGGATATTTTTAAACGCTTCTCGGTTTCTCTTATGGACGACCAACTGATATAACACCCAACAATCTTTCGTTTCTCATAGTCAGTTCTCTCCCGCCGCAACCTTTTCACTCAACCTCACAGTGCGATATGACCGCGGTCAGCTGCAGGCTTGTTTTTATACCGTTTGCAGCTGTACCACGCATCTTAACAACGCAGAGAATCCGTTCCTTTACTTTTGAAGGGGTGTCCGATGACTTTTGTCAATATAGTGTAGCTTATCTACTAGGAGCAATAACTCTATGTTTCTAATTTCCTACTGTATGGTTTTTACTAAAACCACAACTTTAACAAAAGTTTGCACTTTTTAGAATTCCCCCATGAATATTATCTGCTGCTTGAAACGTTCTGCCTGTCTGAATTATGAGCAAAATAAAGCCCGGAAAGCTGACAACAGAATTGAAAAAAAGCGTCCAAATTACTATTCAAAATTTGAAGTTGCGATTCCGTCTATTGGTGTAAATTATGATAAGAGTGGTAAGTCATGTAATTACCGAAAACTTGAAAATTTCATCGCCCTGGACCTGGAATTGAATCCTCGTCTCCCGGTTTGCGCTCTAGTATGCTAACCACTACACCACCCTGAACGACCAAGTCGAGAGTTTCCGAGAAATTTTATATAGTCGGGCAGAAACCGGTAGACGCGGTTCGATTCCCGCTCAAGGACGATAAAATTTTCAAGTTTTCGGATAGTACATTACTTACCACTCTTATCGTAATTTACACAAATAGACGGAATCAAAACTTCAAATGTGTGTTGTACACTAGTTTAATCTCGTATTCAAGGCCTAAATTATTGTTTCTCAGAGTGTTGGCAACAAATGATATCTGCCACAGTATTTTTAGTATACTATTTTCTTCAGACCTTTCTTCGACATAGGTGTCATTCTTTTGGAATTCGAAAGAATTCTTTAGTAGATGATGTTTCAGGGAAAGCAAAGAGGTCCACGGAGCCAAAGTGCATCAAGAGCAAATATTCTTATCTTGGGAGCACGGAATCTGACTTTAAAAAAATAGAATCTTAAGGTACAAGGAGTTTCCTGTCCCTAATTTATAGTGACTGGCTCTAGGGATGGTGCGCCCCGCCCATACCTCATCTAGTGCACGAGCCCTGGTCCACTATAACTTATCGGTGAGAGGCCCGCGCTTCCTACAACTCGGTCAACGCGGGCGCCACTTCATTTATTACCAACATGCAATACCGAGTAAGAGCATTTCTAGGCTGGTCGTCATTTTCACTTGAACCTGTTTTCCATCACATTGCCTTTCTTTTCAAACTCCTGCGCTAAACAACGCCCTCTATTCAGAAGAGTGTAATGAAGTTGGGAACACCGATTTACTTTCCCTAATCCGCAGCCAAAGATTACGGGAAGTAACTTATGGATGTGTGCTTGCATAGTTACACCAACAAGCGAGAATATTACGCACCTGGAAGAGCAGCAACAAAAATCTTTCTCATACTGAGATTGGTCTGACGCAAAGTAAATTATTCCACTGTAATCAGTAGATGTTTTAATACATAGACTAATGAACGAAGACATTGGTCCGCGTGCAGAAGGAGCTAATGAGGTTTTCACTGACGTGTCATGATTATGCTTGCAAACTGTTTCTCGGCAGACATTCATGTGGAGAGAATGAGGAACAAGGTTTCGTTCAGCCCTCACGTGGGAAAGGAACCAATATGGAGGTGGTGGAGTGATGGTTTAGGCCGCATTCCATCTCCTCCACTTGCGTAGGCACATGTCTTGTGTCTGCGTGCATGTACATTCTACCATTTTTGTCCCACGATGTGACATCGTACATCATCTATAAAAAAAATGTGGTATGTGTGCTTTGGTTGCTTCATGAAAAATTTACCGTGCTTCGACAGCTTCGAATCCTTCTTATCTTACATAATCCATTTTCACTTTATTTTGTTCATTCTTGTGCATTTTCCTTTGTTTCTCATGTCTGTTGCTTTAATTTTGAGCACCAGTGCACATGTGAATACTTATTAATGTTCTTGAGAAACTGCCACTAACAAAACTGAGCAGTACGGGGAATAACCTATAGCATAAAATTAGACACACTATGTATTTCGGATTATATTTTCAGCATGTTGCAGTACTGAATTTCTTTTAATTCGCCGTTCACGAAACAAAACTTGGAAATTGCATTGCCGTGGAGAGCGAATCGAACCTCCATCTTCAGAAACTTCCTTGTCTTAGGTGGTATAATGTCCAGATGCCGCCCCGGTGGCGCAGTGGTCTAAGCGATGGCTTCTGATCATTCGACCGAAAGGGGTCGGGGTTCGAATCCCGTGAGGCATGGATGTTGTGTTTGTCTTACGGCACTGGCTCTATCCCTTCCCGGGAACCAGTGTCCCTAAATTAGGGATGGGCGGCTGCTTATATACCACTGAGTTGCTCACGGTGGTCGTTTAACCTTCAATTAAAAAATGCCCAGGTGCTCCTACACCATTATTGTAAAAAAGTAGGTGAAACGTGGCATCAGCAGCAACAGAAATTTGTGCAGTAGAAGGCAAGAAAACAGCGGACAGCAGCTATCCACGAAAGAGGTTCTGGAGTTCCCGTGCTGAGGATACCAGTCTCGAAGACAAGCCGAGGTCAGCAAGTCCAACAACCATCAACACTGATCCGCTGGTCGAAGATGACAGCGAACCCCGGTACCAATACACGAAAATTGCTAGCTCGGGTGAGGTCTTCCTAATGCATCATCGTTCCTCACCTGCACCAGCTTGGTTTCTTTTCTACGTGCTATCGAACAGTTCCCCATGAATTGACACCCCGGATGGCGCAACAAAATATCGCTGTCTGTTGCAGATTGATGTCAAATCCACAAGACGTTAGGTTTTGGCGTTGTATCACCACAGGTGATAAAAAAGTGGATTTTCCTACGTTATGCTACCACAGAGAACCAGAGGCTGAGGCTACACAATGAAGCACAGCCAGTAGTGCAAAGAGGGGGATTCTGGAGGAAAGACGTGTTGTGAATTTAGTGGAAGTGTGACGATCCTCTTGTGCACAGGGATCTCGTGTCGGATCATCAGGCTGTGGACTGGAATCTCTGTGCCGAACAACTGCAGGGGATCCATGATACTCTGTGCCGACACTCCACAGCACTCATCAATAGAAATCAGAGGTTGAGGCTACGCTGTGTAGCACAGCCAGTGGTGCAAAGAGGGCATTCAGGAGGAAAGTCATGCTGTGAATTTGGTGGAAGTGTGACGGTCCTCCTGTGCACAGGGATCTCGTGCCGGATCGTCAGGCTGTGGAAGGGAATATATGTGCCAAACAACTGCAGCGGATCCACGATACTCTGCGGCGACTGCAAAAAGCTGGTGCGGAACTAGTTATCGAACATGGTGATGAACCCAAGCGCATGCATCAGTCTTTCGACTGTTGTTCTGTGTACCGACAACGTTTCCGCTAATTCCCGAACAGTTGGATGTGGGTCATTTGTTATGGCTTGGTCCACATTATCGTCAGAAACCACGGATGGACGTTCAGGACTTGGTTGATCTGTACAGCTTCTGTCTCCGTCCCGAAAATTCCGAAGCCAACGCCGACACGTACTATCATGAACTGCATCCTCCCCACGCACTTGACAGATATTGCGGCAAGCCACGGCTGCAGTACTGCCTTTATCGAACTCGTATTGTAAACAATGTCTAATGTGCTCCTTATCGCATGCCATGTTACACCGTCCGAGATTTCCGTTACGAATGACTAACTCGGACAAACCAAGTGCCTTTCTATGCTCTACTGCTCCACGCTTTATTGGACGAAACTTCTGCATCGCAGCAGCATCTGTGACGTAACTACTCCGATCGCAATTTGCATTTATTACAAAAACGAGTAGAACTTTGCAAACATCCAATATATAGAGAGTTATATTCTGTAGTTGATGCTTTCTGTCATCAAGACTATTAAATGAACTATGTCTTTTTCGAATGACATATGACTACAAAGGGCAAATAATAAAGTGTGGACTCAGTAAGTACGTTTTACATGATTTTCATCTGGCCGTTATTATTCCTAGTGCTCAATTAAATCATGTTTTATACGTTTGCGACGAAGTGAAGCTATGCGGAATTCATCTAAAGTAATTCAATAAACTTTTCAGTGAAGCATGTTTATATACTTTGGCAAGTTGGGCCTGTGATCGTTATAGGTTTTTGCAGTGAAGTTTCGTATTAGGGAAATACAAATACGTACGTAAAAACATATTCAGTACGACAACTATTATCTCACAAAGTCTGTTTAATGGATTACAGAAAGTTACCTAGACAAAAAATTTTTTACTCGGTAACATTAAACGACTCATGACATTCTCATTTCTTGCAAAACAATGAGTTTGTGTAGTGTAACGTCTTATGAAACATAAATGGCTTAGAGATTTCCATTGTACTGAATATGACAGAACTACTAAATGGAAGTAAGAAAGTCCTCATGCATTTATAGCACTTCTTTTGAAAAAATAAAGTACGTGAACGTAGTTTCACTATATTTCCGTGGACAACATGTCTCTTCAAGTGTTTGCCCTATATAAAAAAAAGTCTTTCCGCAGTTGAAAGACTAAACTAGAAGAACGAGTACCCACACGTCTTGGTCTTTTTTCGATGCACCACCTCTCCGCTAAGGAGCGTAAAGAAACATTTTATTAAATTTAAATTGCTCAATACAATTGTTTAAGAAAGTTCATAACATTCTTTTTGCCTTCCGATACCTTTTACAACAGTCATTTTACGTACAATGTCTATTTTAAATAATACATGTTGCCACCGCTAGGAGGCGTAAATGTGTATTGTATTTTTCTAGAAATCTGTGCTTCTACTAATCGGATTTTAAATAATTTATTTTGCGTTCCATAGAGTTCAGAACGATGAATATTTTCCATGCATTTTACAATATCTTGTGACAAAATACATTGCTACCAGGGGGCGTAAGTGTATATTTCTGTTTTTAACTTGTTTGCAGTCATATCTTCCCTTCTGAAAATCTGGCCGAAAAATTATTTTTCAGTCAGATGCCACTCATCGCGAGAAACATTTACCTGTATTTTTTTTTTCTCAAAATAGTATTTAGTTTTCCCCGCTAGGGGACGTTAACATAATGTGTCATTTTGATATTTGAAAGTTCGATTAAAAAAAAACAAAAAAACATGCGACTCAGCGTTTTTGGCGAAGAATATTTTTCATATACAGTGGAACCTCTATATTCGTCATTAATCCGTTCCTGAGGTACGGACGAATATTGAATTGGACAAATATAGAATCAATTTTTTTCATAGGAATTAACTACAGTTGGAATAATCCTTCCCAGCCCCGAATCTCATAAATAAGTACTGTAAATAAAAATTTAACCAGAACTTTACCTTTACTGAAGAGCGATGATAGCCTGAGCTGAAATACTATTACCAGCCATTTGTTTTCTGTAATCCATACTAATAAAAGATCTTCCATGTCTTCATACGTTTGTGATCTTTTAGCAGCACGAATTTTTACACTTTTTTGCCACTTCAGCCGCTTTAAGTGCTTCTTTATTTTTAATTATGCTGCTTACCGTAGTTCTCGGCATGTTAAATTCTAACGCTAAGTTGGAAACACGTGTTAGCAATGATTTCTTTTTTCAACTCAATTGTGGTTCTCACAGCTTTCCTTTTTGGTTGTTTTTCTTCACTACACCTTTTTGGGGCCATGGTCACTTCTTTTCACAAAGATAACTGCAAAAAATTGCCAAATTAAAAAACGCTTTCAAAGAAATAATAACAGGTGAAGAGCACTGAACTATCTCACAAGGCAGACGGGGCTGGCTGTCTGACAGCGTGGGCGATTGCACGAGACTAGGATGGCCATGTGGTTGGTGACTTTTCGGGACGAATATTGGATTTTTGGACGAATTTGTTTTTTTCTTTTTTACCGAAAAAATGTGACGAATATTGGATTTTTGGAAAAAAAAATCTATTTTTGCCGAAAAAATGTGACGAATATTGGATTTGACGAATATAGGGGTTGACGAATATAGAGGTTCCACTGTATTTGCGATTTTTTGTCCCGCACACTTTCACGCGTACGGGGGTGTAAGTGTTCGTTTCTGTTTTTACCATACTTGAAACCGTATCTTCCGTTGTGAGAAATACTTCGTGCAAAATTTGTGAGTTTTCGTAGCGCACATTTTAGCCGCTAGTGGCAAAAATTAGCTATTTTTGTTTATATATACACCCAATGGATAAAACATTAGAGATACCTACATAATAGCGTGTTGGTCCTCCTCTAGCGCAAATAACGGCATGTAGACGGGACATCGACTCCACAAGATATCGGAGTGTTTCTGGAGGTAATGCCAAGCATGCCTGTTGCAACTCCGAACAAGACGTCGGCTCAAGATTCATGGATCTAATGTTCCGCATCATGACATCTGTGACGTGCCGGCCAGCAGGACGCACACGACATAAAGGCAGATAGCAGTCAGAACGAACGCCCGCGTAGCTCAATTGGTAGAGTGACTTATTCCGGAATGAGGGGACCCGGGTTCGAGCCCCGGCGTGGACAAAAATGACGGAGAAATTTACTTCGTTATACATCCCAGAGTGTTTTCACTGGGTTTAAATCCGGGACCCTTAGGGGAGGGGCACTGGATGGTTCCGGACTCAGATGAGTGTTTTTCTATCCATTCCTGGGTGGTTGCGGCCTCCTGGGGCGGCGCATTTTCCTGCTGAAACAGACCATCGACTCCAGGATGTGCGAAGGCTATGAAAGCATGTAGATGATTAGCAAGCACATGATGATAGCTCACAGTGGTTAAGAGCCTATCTAGACACACTAAGGGATTTAATTAGTCTCATACAAAGGCTCACAGAGCCACCACTGCATTGAACATAGCCGATCTGGAACGAAGGGGGCGTGGCCTCATGCTGCCGACGCCACACCCACACTCTTCCGTCCGCACGTTACAGCTGAAAACGGGATTCATCCGACAACAAGACGCGTCGTCTAGCCGATCTGGAACGAAGGGGGCGTGGCCACATGCTGCCGACGCCACACCCACTCTCTTCCGTCCGCACGTTACAGCTGAACACGGGATTCATCTGACAACAAGACGCGTCGCCTAGCCGATCTGGAACGAAGGGGGCGTGACCTCATGTTGCCGACGCCACACCTACACTCTTCCGTCCGCACGTTACAGCTGAAAACGGGATTCAGCTGACAACAAGACGCGTCCCCTAGCCGATCTGGAACGAAGGGGGTGTGGCCTCAGGCGGCCGACGCCGCACCCACACTCTTCCGTCCGCACGTTACAGCTGAAAACGGGATTCAGCTGACAACAAGACTCGTCCCCTAGCCGATCTGGAACGAAGGGGGTGTGGCCTCAGGCGGCCGTCGCCGCACCCACACTCTTCCGTCCGTTACAGCTGAAAACGGGATTCATCTGACAACAAGACGCGTCGCCTATCCGATCTGGAACGAAGAGGGCGTGGCATCATGCTGCCGACGCCACACCGACACTCTTCCGTCCGCACGTTACAGCTGAAAACGGGATTCATCTGACCACAAGACGCGTCTCCGCTCTGCGCATGTCCAGTTTTGATGTTCCAGGCACCAGGCGAGACGTAATTTCCGGTGACGAGCAGTGAACAGTTGTACACGAGTAGGGCCTCGGCTCCCGTATCCATGTATGCAGCGTGAGCCGTACCGGTTTGCTCGCTGGCGCTGTTTGGGCCACCGGCAATTAACCTGGATGTGATTTGCACCGCCGTTGCTAAGAGTTTGCTCTGTACGTGCCTGGATAGCGTACGTCGATCCCTGTCATTAATGGCTTGTGGTCTCCCACCGCTTGCTCTCTGGGTGCTGGTACGTACGTCGATGGTATACCCGCGGGACATCCTTGATAACTCTCAGGAACCCTAGGGTTCTTACCAGTTGGGAAATAGAATGGCCCACCTGTCTTGCGCCAACAATCCGTCCACGGTCAAAGTCCCTCAGATCACTATGCTTACCCATGTTCGTCGATTACGATACACAGTTAAGAAGCCCTGCTATCCGCCTATTTATCACCTTCACTCGGTTTGTGACTGTTCCACTCTGCGCCGTGGATGGCCATGTCAACTGTCCGCCACCACTATCCGTCTCTGATGTTTTTATCCACTCAGTGTACACTATATTTAAAAAAGTCACCGGACACCCCTTCAAAAGCAAATGAACGGATACGCTGCGTTGTTAAGAGGCGCGGTACAGCTTCAAACGGTACAATAACAAGCCTGCAGCTGACCGCGATCATATCGGTCTGTGAGGTTGAGTGAAAATGTCGCGGCGGGAAAGAACTGACTTTGAGAAAGGAAAGATTGTTGGGTGTTATATTAGTAGGTTGTCCACAAGAGAAACCGAGAGGCGTTTCAACATAACCAAGTCAACTGTTTCGGATGTAGTGAATAAGTGGAAGACACATGGCGTGCCTGAAGCAGCAAAACGTACCGGCCGACCAAAGAAAATCAGTGATAGACGACGTCGAAGCCTCAGGAGAGTCGTTACAGCTAATCGACGGAGTATTGTACGAGACCTCAGTGTACAGGTGAGTAAAAATGCTGTAACCTCGGTATGTACACGTATCATTTGCAGAGAAGTTCATTTAATGGGTTACTGTGCTCGTGCGGCTGCCCATAAGCCTTTCATCTCCACTCGGAATGCTACTCGTCGTTTAGCATGGTGTAAAGAACATTTATCGTTGACAGTATATCAACTGAAATGGTTCCTATGGACTGATGAATCCAGATACACGATCCATCAGTCTGATGTCCGTGTGTGTTGGTATGACGGCAACCGGGGAAACTCTATTTACCACAGTGTACTGTCAAGTTTGGAGCTGGCAGTGTACTCGTGTGGGGGTGTTTTTCGTGATATAGTCCCGGCCCATTGGTTATCGTGGACAAACCTGTTGACCAGCACGTCTACCTCGAAATTCTGGAAAATTATGCCCTACCAACTCTGTGGCAATACTATAGAACCTAGCCTTGTTGGTACCAGCAAGATAATGCAGCGAGCCATAAAGCAAGGACTGTTACGCACTGGTTTGACGATAATTCCATATCGTGTGTGGACTGGCCAGCACAGAGCCCTGATCTTAATCCCATAGAGCACCAATTAGACCGCCGCATAAAAAGTTTGGAACCAAGGCCTGCTGCTAAGCAACAGTTAGCGGCAGCATTATGTACTGAATGGAAGCGCATTCCCATCACTGTGTTCCAAAACCTTGTCTTCTGATCATTCGTCCGATATGGGTCCGGGCTCGGATACCGGTGAGGCATGAATGTTGGGTTTGTCTTACGGCACTGGCTCTCTCTCTTCTCTGGAACTAGTGGCCCTAAATTAGAGACACTGCTTATAGCTCACTGAATTGCTCACGGTAGTCGTTAGACCTCCAAACAAACAAAAAAAAACCTTGTCGAAAGCATGTGTCGAAGGGTCAGTGCATACCTTAAGGAAGGTGGACCGACACTGTACTAATGTATGTCAATAAATGCTGTGTTGTGTTTCTCTGCTAGGTGTTCGGTGCCTTTTTTCAATATAGTGTATCCAGGGCCCGACTTACACAGAATTGGGCCCTAGGCACAACCTAAAACGAGGCACCCACCACTCGACATTTACTTTACGGAGTCGAGTAGGTAGTGTGACCATTTTGGGCGACTGTATTACAATCCAGTGTAATAATTTAATAAACACAATACATTTATAAGGCTGACATTAAATTATGGTAGTACCTGGTAAAAATATTGTTTTCTCCTAGATTTTTATGCTGTCTTACTAATTTGCATCTGAAAAGACTTGAACCTTCATCAATGAAACAGTTGTGTGTTCCAAAGCCATATGACGGGTAAAATTCAATTGGACATTGGATTTTTTGCCAGGTGTGTCTAAACTATTCTATTACCATATTAACCAGGGGTGTCTTTAAGAGAGAGGTTTGGGGGGATTCAAACCCTACCCTAATTAAGTCCAAATATTTTTCAAATATAACTTTTGGGAGCTAAAATGTCAAAATGTTTAAAAATTGCTTCAGAACCATGCAGCATTTGAAATTGAAGTATATAGTTGATCTTAGTAAGCCATAATTACAAACATACACATACTGCTAGTTTTTATTACACAACACGACAATTTTTTGTTTAAAATCACACAAAACCCCTTCCCAAATTATCTGGAAAATGTTACTGATATTAACTAGAAATATCACATTATATATTGCCAGGGGATGTAAGGTCAGGTGATGCGTAACATCACAGCCTCTCCTTGACAAATGTCAACCCCGCCTTCTCGTGGTGCATCCTGTTCCCACTAAAGGGGCTCTGACGACCGCCCATAGCGGTATAACTATACCATCGGGATCAGAGGAAATGCTATCCCACACTCACCAACCCGCTTGGCCAGCGTGGTGAGTTATGGCCAAACCCCTCCAAAATGATTCCACAACTTAAATCTTGGCCCTCAGTCTCCGGCAGCTGGAATGTACCTGGCCAAGGCAGCGGCCAGTGCGACATGAAGGCAGAGGGTGCTAAGAATCCCCGGAGGACCGGACTAGGCTGCCATCTGATGCTGACCTTGGCTACTTACAATGGACGCTCCCTATCTTCTGATTCAAGGCTTCTTGAATTGGAAGAGGAACTACAAAGGATCAAGTGGGACATCGTGGGGCTAAGTGAGGTAAGGAGAAAAGGAGAAGATCTCATCGAACTGAAAAGTGGACATCTCTTCTACTATCGTGGGACAGATACTGGCAGAACTAGTGGTGTTGGATTTATAATAAACAAGAAACTGAAGGATAAAGTTGTAGAAGTTGAAAGTTCCTCTGACAGAGCTGCACGACTTGTTATCCAACTCTCGAAAAGATACCAGGCTCAGATTATTCAAACTTATGCACCCACCACAAGTCATGCTGAAGAAGAAATTGAAGAATTTTATGAGGAAATTTGTCATCTAAATAATAAAGGTAAGCAGCACTTGAAAATAATAATGGGAGATTTCAATGCAAAAATAGGGCAACGGCAACAGAATGAAACTTCGGTAGGTAAATTCGGTCACGGCAACAGAAACCAGCGTGGAAATACTCTCGTTGAGTTTGCAGAGGCAGAAGGGTTTTTCATCTTGAACTCCTTCTTCAAGAAAAAGCCACACAGGAAATGGACATGGAGACATCCAAATGGGACGACAAGTGAAATTGATTTTATTATGTGTAACAAAAAATTCGTCATAGAAGACTGCAGTGTGCTAAACAAGTTCAACACAGGTAGTGACCATAGATTGGTGAGATGTAAGATGCACCTCAACACTAAACTTGAACGTGGCAAGCTCATAGGACAAACAAAATCTATTGACATAACCAACCTTAAAAAACACCATAATACCTTCAAGTTAGAACTGAAGAACAGGTTCTCTGCTTTAGAAGGCCTAACATCAGAAGAAGTGGACATCTCTGAAGTTAACAGAAAAGTAACCAAAGCTCTTATGGAAACAGCAACAAAATTAGCTGGGTCTAAGAACAAGTTGCATGTGAACAAATTATCAGGAAAAACCAAAATGTTGATGCAAAAAAGAAGAGAGATGAGGACAACTAAAGAAGATGTGACTTCCAAAGTGGAATATATAGAGCTATGCAAGACAGTAAGAAAAAGTATCACTGAAGACGTAAGGAAATTCAACTGTGAACTAGTGAGGAAAGCAATTGAAAACAACCAAAGCCTAAAGATAGCAAAGGGACATCTCAGTAAGGGAAGAAAACAGATTATGGCACTGAGAAAAGAAGATGGTTCTGTAACAAGAAATAAAGGCGAAATTTTGACAAGAGTGAAAGATTTCTACTCCAAATTATATGAAAGGGATGATATATGCACTCCAGACATCATGAAAGATACCAGTATCAGAGTTCCTCCAGTCCTTCCAGCAGAAGTTGCACATGCAATCAAGAACATGAAGCGAGGAAAAGCTCCAGGAGAAGATGGAATTACTGTAGACATCATACAAGAAGCAAGTGGAGAAATCGAAACAGTACTCGCCCAAATTTTCACTCGATGCCTTAATGAAGGAAAGATTCCTGAGGATTGGAACACCGCTACAATGATCCTGCTACATAAGAAAGGTGACATTGAGGATCTCGGAAACTACAGACCTATCAGCCTCCTATCAGTAGTTTATAAAATCTTCACTAAAGTTCTTTCACACCGCTTGAAGGTAACACTGGACATGGCTCAACCGAGAGAACAAGCTGGATTCAGGAGTGGCTACAGCACAATAGATCATATCCACGTGCTGAGAGAACTAATTGAAAGAGCGAGGGAATATGAACTTCCATTGTGCATGGCTTTTATCGATTATGAAAAAGCCTTTGATTCGGTGAAACCATCAGCAGTTACAATGGCTCTGAAAACCTGCGGTATTGAAGATGCATACATTAATATTATTAATAACATCTATGAAAATGCAAGTGCAAAGATTAGGCTGTTTGAAAATACAACACACGTAAAAATTGGAAAGGGAGTGAGACAAGGTGACACCATATCTCCGAAGCTCTTTAATGCCACATTGGAGGGTGTTTTTCAGTCACTGAGCTGGGAAAACAAGGGGATAAAGATTAATGGAGATTATCTAACCCACCTTCGTTTTGCTGATGACGTAGTCATTTTTGCAACTACCCCATCAGAGCTGCAGAGTATGATCCAGGAACTTGCTGACAAGAGTAAAGAAGTGGGATTAAAAATGAACTTTCAGAAGACAAAAGTGATGTTCAATGCTTTTACAAGAAATGAAGATTTATCGATTGATGGAGAAAAGCTGGAGATAACAGACACGTACGTTTATCTTGGACAGCAGATATCAAGTGAGGGTCACATTGATGAAGAAATTAATCGGCGTACAAAACTTGCCTGGAGAGCTTTTGGAAGAAACAGCATAATTTTCAAGAGCAATATGCCATTATGTCTTAAAAGAAAAGTGTTTGATCAATGCATCCTTCCAGTGCTTACGTATGGTGCAGAGACGTGGACCTTAACTAAAAGAGACATACAAAGGCTGCAGACAACTCAAAGAAGCATGGAGAGGTGCATGCTTGGTGTAACCAGGAGAGATAAGAAGAGGAACTCGTGGATCCGAAAAATGACAAGAGTGGAAGACATCATGATCAGAGTTAAATCCCTGAAATGGCAATGGGCTGGACATACTGCCAGAAGGACAGATCATCGATGGACAGCTGAAATTTTAGATTGGATTCCAAGGGACAGGAAAAGACCCAGAAGAAGACCACATGGGAGATGGGTGGATGAAATTCGAAAGTATGCAGGGGTGACATGGAGGAGACTGGCACAAGACAGACCGTTGTGGAGGAAACTTGGGGAGACCTTCGTCCAGCAGTGGATTGATAATGGTTGACAATGATGATGATGATGATATTGCCAGTACTTGCTTGTGTTTTGCCAGCGATTTATATATAGTTATTCCACATCACGTCTACCCACGTATAAATATTTTGAAAAAGGGAAAGCTTTTTGTTTTTTTTAACCAAGATTTTGGGGCCCTTTCAATTTGAGGGCCCTAGGCATGTGCCTTGTGTGTCTAGGCGTAAATCAGGCCCTGTATGTGTGTGTGTGTGTTATAACCGATTCAGTACACTATGAATCACACTGCTTTCATTGGGCATTTTAAGTTATGCGCATATTTTCTCTAGGAGGCGTAATTACATTATCTGTTCCGTTGATTTTTTCTTCGAAAAATCTGCTTTGAAATATTTTTTGAAAGGATTTAAAATACGTGTTTATTACACCCGAGAATTTGGTGTCATCCTTTTTTTTTTTTACGTGCTCAACACCGCTTGAACTTCTGTGCCATTTGCTTTGTTTATTGTAGCAAACAGAGCACTGTATGTCACCATAATTCCTGTGAAAGACAGTAAAGTGCTTCCTTCCAGGTTGACCATTTCCCAAAGCGTAAGGTACGGCTTCTTCAAGAGCGTAACCACAACATATGCAGGTTCTATCGTGGAGAAGGAGCGGTTCTGTGCTATCTGTGCTAGACGATGAACTGTATTCCTAGCTATCATAGCGTTTTTGTGAACTCTAGATGCACAGTGTATGATAGTAAATATTATTATCATGCCAAAAATAGTATCAACGACATTGTATGTGTACCAATATATATCCTGAGGAGCGTCGAAAACCAATAGGAATATTCCTTTAAAGAGAATCACTGATGCAAAGGCTACGGTTAAGAACGCTTCTCGACAAAGAACGTTATCAGCGAGTAATACTGCTTCTACTAACGTGTCGTATGCTTCCAAATAGCAAGCAAAACTAACGTACCGGGTAATAAGAAGAATGTTATTAAAGTTTCGGAAAGAGTGTGTAAACAAGTAACAGATGTACACATAGTAAATGCAAAAGACACTGGGCGTCACGTAAGTTGAAAAGAAAACACAGACTTTCGTTAGGGAAGCAAACCACGTTGGACTAGTCCCCGCAAAAAATTCAGACATTACATGCGCAAAGATGGGGTACCCTAGAGCAAATATAAACGCAATAGTTGCAAAAATGCGCGTGTTTCTCAATTGACGCCTTTCTAAGTAAAACGTGCGGCATTTTGATAATTTTTCTAGTATTGCTTGCGTGTTTTTGAACCGCATGTTCAGTGTGCATCTCAACATTAAACTCAAAAATAAAATTATAGTGATCGAACTTTGATACTTATTATCAACTCTCTGATACAGGAAAATTACTTTTGTGCAACTGTAAGCGATGTATATTGAAAGGACGTGGAATAGAATAACTGGAGTATAAGCTACCGAAGCTATTAAATAGCGGTACGTATTTCCGCTGCGGTTTCTAAGCGTGTTTATTCCTATACTCTGAAACATAATTAGAAAAATGACTGATACGGCATTTGCCATTTCCATCCTCCTTGGTCTACTGCGAGTGAGAGGTTGGTGAACTCTCTTGACTTGAAAACTAAACATTGACTTAAAACCCCTTACGGGTTCTCTATGTTGTGTTTCATAATTGATACCATCGGGTAGCATTGTGATCTATTTCGTTAAATAATCGTTTTTGTTCCTAGTTTGCTTTTCACCTTTTTAAACAACAAACTAAAACATGCGGGAATATTTTAGAACCTCTAGCATGAGAAACATTAATTCAAGCAATTTAGGTCGAAGGGATTTTACGAATCATACTTGTATAATTATTTTAGGCCTTTCCCCCTCAGAGTATGATCTGATATAGCATTTTTCAGCGCATTAAATAATTTTGAGGGTTTTCTAGAATTAGACTTCACTGTTTTAATCTCGAACACTCTTTAATATTTTAGAACCTCTAGCATGAGGAACATTAATTCGAGCAATTTGGGTCGAAGGGATTCTAGGAATCATACTTATATAATTATTCTACGCCTTTTAACCTCAGATTATGATGTGATATAGCATAGTATTTTTCAGCGCATTAAATAATTTTGAGGAGTTCCTAGTATTAAACTTCACTTTTTTAATCTCGAACACTCATTAATATTTTAGAACCTCCAGCATGCGAAACATGAATTTGCACATCCTAGATCTTGGATGCTCACGAACCATACTTATATAATTCTTCTAGGCATTTTCCACTCAGATTGCGATGTTATTTACCATTTTTCAGGGCGACCTTACCTGAAATGCGCGCAAAAATTCCTTGATACTTCCATCAAATGTGGATTGCTTAGTTTTACGAAAACTGTAAGAAGTGTATGTTAGTTTCTTTCCTGGTATTTAGAAAAATTTAGTACATTACAGTTAGTTCACGTTGTTTTACAAGGAAATGCTGCAACTTTGGAGCTGTCCTGGAACATTTACACACAATCTATCGAACTTAAGAATATGTAACTGAACGATTTTTATGTTTTTAAACGTTCTCATGTATTCAACAGTCCATTTGTCGGCAAAAATCCCCCGTTGAAGCAATATGCAAAATTTTTCGAGGAAGATACCTAGCGAAAGATCCTTAACACAAAAAATTATGTTCTTATTCGTCAACTTTACAGTTGTCAACAAGCAGGACAGGAGGTAAATATCTCTGAGGGAATTTTCAAAAACACTTTCCGTAATGTTTACAGTTTTGGAGTTTTGAAATATATCATATATTTTATATCTTTTCTTTTAATTTCAAAGTAATCCTCGGAATTCGTTAGTATACCAACGGTTGCATCCTTACGTCATCACCTATTTATTCTGAGCAGATAGTGCAATTTCTCAGATTACGATTACGTAATTTTACGATGAAGCGACGCGCAAAAATGATTACATCGAACTCCGCTGACAATTAATTATCCACCGATGAAATTTGTTTTCATTGCTGTCATCTTCCAAGTTTTGTATCAAACACAAAATATCGTTTAAGGACAAATTTCGTTGGTGGCCTTATACGTTTTGCGTATCAGCTCTTGCAGGGTTTTCTCTGCCGAATCTTAAGCTAACATTGTTGCTTACCCTGACGACAACAGACACTCTTTACGAACTACTGCGAAAAGAAGCAGCATCCATGGGAAATATCGCTTCTGCTAATACCAATACGTGTCGAAAACGTCCAACGAAGAAATACCCTGGGCAGCTGCTCTCCTTCAAATGACAGACGTAGTTGACACGCCTCCATCTAGCAAGATTGGCCGTTCCGATAAAGCATAAAAATCATAATTATTACGAAAGAACAGATATTTGTGGTTTCATTTTCCTTTCAATAGCAGTCGTTTTATTGTTGAAAAAATGCCATGCATTGATCTCCTCAACTCGTGAGGCTGTGTTGCAACATGTGCGCGTATATCACTAATAAAACCTTCTAAAGAGATGAGTTTTCTTCTCATTTCAAAGCGTCTGTATTTGGACACTCTCAGAAATGCATGAATACCTGTCTCTTTTGATGCATTCACAAAAGCTTTCATGGGTCGTATACATATAATTTTTGGGAAGGGGGCGGGATTAACTTCCATTATCAACCGACATAAGAGCTTTAAGTTGTTGCCCTTCCAATATTTAGAGCCATTGTTCCTGGAAAGCGAGAAACCTAACGCTGTCAGACAAGGGACTCGAATTCGGGGTCAGCTCTGACGATTAGTCCTAAGTTTACACATCTGACCACTTGGCCTCCTGGACAACTGGGAAGCTTCTATCATATGAAGGTAGAAAAACATTATGCAAGACACCTACAGCGGGTGGACACCGAAACTGAAACATATGGGTTTAGGACAGAACAATTTATCAGTACAGTTTAGGGCCTCTTTTGGAGGTCAATACAGCTGCAATTCGTCGTGGGAAGGACCGATAAAACTCTTGTACAGTGGCGAGAGGAATTTGAAGCCATTTCTCTTGTAGAAAAGTGGCTAGTTCACGACGTGATGCTCGTGGAGGAAAACGTTTCCTGACTCACTCCTCCAGAACACCCCAAAGTGTCTAAATAATGTTCAAGTCGGGTAACTGTGCAGGCCATGGCAGATGTTCAATCTCACTTTCATGGTCAGAAAACCACTCTTCCGCCAGTTTGGCTCTGCGTATCGGTGCGTTACCATCCTGATACACGTTATCACTGTCAGCACCGTCAGGATGCAAAGTTGAAACACTGGGTGCACCTGGTCCTCCAGAATTGTCCGATAATCCTTGGCAGTGATGTGCCACTCAAGAACAATCAGCGGGCTGACAGACGTCCACGATATTGTGGCCCAAACCGTCACTGATCGACCGCCGTGCTTCACTGTGGGCAATAAACAGTCCGGGTGATACGCCTGTGAGGGACGTATCCACACGTAAACTCTCCCAGTTGTGGGAAAGACAGTGAAGAATGAATTCATTAGAGAACAATACACATTTCATGCCCTCCAGCTTCCAAGATTTGTGCTGCTGGCACCATTGAAACAAAGTTTGGTATTCACACTGGTGATCCAGGGTTTGACGATAGCAACACGACCGTGAATGTTGACCCGGTGAAGCTTCCGACCCATAGTTTTGGTAGGAACAGGTGAGGTGCTATGCGTATTGAACTCGGCGGTGAGTATTCAACTCTGCGGTGAGTTAAGAAGCTCTTGTTTTATGTTTTTTGGCTACCATCCGTGTTGGCACCCGGACGTCCCTGTCAGTCAGCTTCTTCTTACCTCGATAGTTACTCCTATTGTATGTGGTTCTTCCCTCTTGCTGGTATGCCGACATGACCCTGGATACCGCGGCTCGCGATACATCACAAAGACTTGCTGTCTTGGACACAGATGCACCGGCGAGACGCGCACCAACGATCTGTCCTCTTTGAAACTCGGATATGTCTCCCATTTTGTTGTGTGGATCGAACCTTATGACGTCCAGTTGTGCTACTGCTCTGATAATGCAAACTTCACACTTTGCGGCCACCAGGTGGCGCGTACAGCGGCGTGACACGTGGGGTGATATTTGCGCAGGTGTTTCAGTTTCGTTGTCCACCCCCTGTACCACATTTCCATATTTTTTAATTGAATTCGAGGGACAGTTTACATAATGGCAAATGAAAATTAACCCGTTGCGAAACGTGTGCTGAAAGTTGTAACGTTAAGATACAAAAAAAAAAAAAAAAAATGGCGGATATGCGCTGTGCTATGGACGCGACTTACCCTTTAAAAGCCAGTATTTGTAGGCCGTGCAGAATTGTCACGTGACGCATCACCAGGGTGAGATTACGTCAGTCGTGTGGTGGAGGTGGTCGAATGAGAACGCATTCAGTCAGTTGCCACTTCGAATTTTGGCCCAAACGCCAAATTCATGAGCTCCTCCCATGAGGCTGAATATTTATAGAGGCTGACTTGTGGCAAGTGCTTTGAGTTGGATCTAGATTCGGGTCCTGGTAGAGGATCCCCTGAACAAGCTGGCTTTAGAAATAAATTAATACAATAGATCATATACAAACAATAAGTGTTCTTATTGAAAAATACGACGAATGCAACATCACTTTACATTTGCCATTTACACACTTCAAAAAAGCTTTTTTGCTGCCCCCGTGGCGCAGTGGTCTGAAGCGCTGGCCTCTGATCATTCGTCCGTAAGGGGTCCGGGTTCGAATCCCGGTCAGGCATGGATGTTGTGTTTGTCTTAAGGCACTGGCTCTCTCCCTTCCCTGGAACCAGTGACACTAAATTAGGGACGGGCGACTGCTTATAGCCCATTGAGTTGCTCACGGTGGTCGTTAAACCTCCAATCACAAAAAAAAAGGCTTTTTGCCAGCACAAAAAGAGCACCAATAGTAGACGCCCTGAAAAATTACGGCATCGAACAACCTCATATATATCTAATCAAGTCTATCTACCAGAATGCAACATTTAATATTATCCTGAATGAAGAAAGTGAAAAATTTAACATTACTAGGGGAATAGAACAAGGACGCTGCAGCACATAATGAGCATATTAAATTGGTTAGGAAAGGGATCAACATAAATGAAGCAAGGTTGAACAGTTTAAGATTTGCAGAGGATATAGTCCTCATTTCAGAAAATAAAATAGAATTAAAAGAAATGATAGAAGAACTAACAGATTTATCATAAGAAATTGAATTAGATATCAATATTGATAAAACAAAAATAATGTCAAACCAACTTGATGATAGCGAAGCACAAGAAAATATTAGAATAAATGATAAAGAAATAGAACATGTGTAACAATGCATTTACCTAGGAAAACTAATTACCACAAAGAAACAGGGAATTATGGAAGAAATTGACAGAAGAATAAAAATGGGATGGACAGCTTTTGGAAAGTTAAAGAAGACTCTGTGCAGTAAAATAAAGCCGGAAAGTATGGCAAAACTTTTCAATCAATGTATAATACCTATTATGACATATGGCGCTTAAACCTGGCCTATCAAGAAAAGAATCTTAGGCAAATTCCGAAAAACACAACGCAAAATGGAAACATCCCTACTAGATATAAGACTTCAGGATAAAGTAAAGAATGCAGATATAAGATCGAGAACAAAATTTTTAGACATAGGTAAAAAGATACTTAATTTCAAATGGAAATGGGCTGGCCATATAGCAAGATTGGAAAATAATAGATAGACTAAAATAATAACAGAATAGAGACCATGTAAAGGAAAGAGAGGAGTAGGAAGACTAGAGGGATGATGGATGGATGACATAAACAAAACTGTAGGAAAATAATAATTGAAGGACTAAAATAACAGAATGGAGACCATGTAAAAGAAAGAGAGGAGTCGGAAAACTAGAGGGAAGATGAATAGATGATATCAACAAAATTGTAGGAAAGCTGTGGAATAGACAAGCCCAAGACAGAAACATTTAGAAAGAGAAACCTCAAGCGTCAATTGGCTATAAAAAGGGTTGGAAGAAGAAGACGACGTGAATGATGTGTTTGCCCTACGACGTGAATGATGTGTTTGCCTTAAGACAAACTCTGTAGCTTTTCCGGAACCAGTGGTCCTATATTACGATCAGCGTATTCCATAGAGAATTCGATGTTCATAAGTGCTGCTAAATCTGGAAACAAAATAAAAATTGGTGTGTAAACTAGGAGGCAATACTTACGGAACTTCAGCACTATTTACCGAGATAACATGGTGGAGAAATAAGCTGGAACGACTAGCACGTGAATGGAACACTGCGTGGCCGCACGAGAGTTCTTGACAAAGGAGGAGGTAGTCTACGTACTATGGCCACCGTATTCGCCGGAGCTTGACTCCTGCGACTTCTGGATGTTCCTTCAATGATACTATAGCTCCATTTTCAACCTTTTCCTGCAGTACAAGATATCTACATCAATGCAACGGCCAAAATGTGTCCTAAGAAACCTCTCATGTCTGCGAAAGCCGCAAAAGCTTTAGAATGTGTCGATGGACTATGCATTTAAACTAATTAGTACGTAAGATTAAAGTAGTTTATAGATCGTCACAGGAAGCTTTTTTATATATTTTCAAATAGCATATTCGTTGTGCAACTTTACATGGTTAATGATACAGCTGACCTTTGCGTTCTTTGAAATCTTCACTTATTGTTAGTAAACCGTAGATATACTGAGGAAGTTTATAAACATTTCGAAATGCGAACGTTAAAGCAAACGAGTACGGCGCTCCTGACACGCACAGCTGTTTTTGGTTCGTTTTATTGGATACCCCATGAAACTATACAAACCACACATCTCTGTGTGGTTGGTACAGTTCCTACCAGACGTAATAAAATTACTCTATGCATCCCACACTTTTTCTGATGTCAAGCTCCATATCTTGTCAGTGACGATCATTCAAAATACTTTCCGGGGTATATACACTGAGTAAGCTGATATCGTTACCGTTTTTGCAATTGATCTTATCACCTTTTTCTTTGAAGAAAGCAACAACAATCGTATCCTTGCTGTTTGCATGAAAAACTCCCATCACATTTGCCCAATTTCAGTTAACCAATTAATAGCATTATGACAACCATATTTCAGTATATCGACTGTTATGCCGTCTACTATCTATTTTGCATAGATTTTATAATCCCGGAAACCTTACTTTTACAGTTTCATAGACTTTTTCATAAAACTTCGTTTTCTATTTTTTAACATTTGATTTGTTTACAGACCAATTTCCTGCCTTTGTCTTCCCATAAAAGCCCGTTGTGTTCTAATCACTCATTGTTTCGCAGCTGTGATTCGCTGTAACCAGATCTTTTATATGAAGAAATATCCTTCTCAAGGATGGTAGGTCTATCCTATCATGCACTTGAGTCTGTTCTGAACTTACTTTGAATGATGAAAATCACCGATGTAACTAACATCGTGACCAATTGGCTAAGAGTCCTAATTGGTCATTTCATGTAAGGATTGTGAAACAAAATCTGAGTTGGAACCTATCCGACAATGTCGCAGTCGACTAACTATAGTACCTCAACAATACAGTTAATGTAGCGTAATTTATCCCAGCTTCTCAAATTTAGAGTCCTATGCCTGCAAGTCACAGATAGCATGTTTGCTTGCAGAGCACCCCTTGGAGGTAAATCCATCTCCGTCTAACACGAAAAATTGTAATGAGAATTTGTAAAATGTTAAAATGTTAAAATTCACCGACATCCCGGAAATCATAATTTCCAGTATTCACGGGTCTGTTATTTAGAGCACTTATAGATTAAGGTCTATATTTTTCAGATGAGACCGATATTGCCAAATACACTGCTGGCCACACAAAATGCAACACCAAGAAGGAAGCATCCGATTGGCCTGAAATTCGCAGCATGCGTCGCCCGCGAGAGGACATGCAAACGATTAGCATTGCAAGGCATATGCAAATCATGTGCGCCCGGCACGCCACCGAGAAGCACCATAAGAAGGGTGCACAGAAGGCGGGGTGTAAGTAATGAAGTGTGTTGTGCTGCCGGACCTGTGAGTGCGAAACTTCCTGATGCCTCGTCGCAGAATACGGCAGTCATTCTAGCACATTTCAGAGTTCTACAGAGGACGAATAGTGGCTTATCGCGACAACGGTTTATCGTACCGAGACATATGCATCGGCGCCCGTGTGGGACGACTTCCAGCTACAGGATTCGGTGGGTGCAGGAGGGACGGACGGACCGACGTGAGCGATTGCCGCAGCCGCGGCACACTACCGTACGAGAGGACCGACATGTTGTGCGGCGGGCATTGACGGCTCGCACCGCCACATCACGAACGTTTGCGCAGATATTAGGGTGTGTTGCGCAACAACCTGTGTCAGCACGTACCATTCGACGTCGTCTGTTGGAGCGGGGACTTGTCGCACGGCGCCCATTGCTCCGATTACCATTGACGTTACACCACCGGCGAGTACGGCGGCAGTGGACCGTTGAACGCCATACATGGACTACGGAATGGCACGATATTGTCTTCTTCGACGAATCCCGCTTCTGCCTGCAACACCACGATGGTCGGATCCGCGTGTGGCGGCACCGCGGCGAGAGACTGTATGACGCATGCATTATGCATCGCCTGGCGTTATGGTTTGGGGCGCAATTGGATATGGCACCCGCACCCATCTGGTACGCATCGCTGGTACACTGAACAGACACCGCTACATCTCCGACGTTTTGGAGCCCGTAGTCCTCCCTTACCTTCAGGACCTGCCAGCGGCCACGTTTCACTAGGACAATGCGCGCCCGCACGTGGCACGCATCATGCAACAATTCTCCACGGTCCACCAGGTGTCACTGCTGCCGTGGCCCACCTGTTCTCCCGATATGTCTCCCACCGAACACGTCTGGTCGCTGATCGGCAACCGAGTGGCACGGCAAGCACCACCCGCGGCTACGCTTGATGTACTGTGGAAACGTGTGGAAGCAGCCTGAACCAACACACCCCAAGGCCTCATCCAAAGCCTCTTTCGTTCGATGCCGCGGCGTGTAGCAGCCGTTATTGCCAGCCATGGGGGCCACACGAACTATTGATGTCTGTGTTTTCCGCAAGTCGCATGGGCCTGTAAGCTCAATTGTTTCATCTTTGTATCTGTTGTTATGTGTCCAGTAAATCTGGCTTTGCTATCTCGTGTCCTTCTTTGTGTTGCATTCTGGGTGGCCAGCAGTGTAGCTTGTCAAAACTCTTAGAATAAGAAGAACGTTGCCAAGTAACGCTGAAAACTTTTAAAATAAAGTTCACATTGTCAGATTATGATCCAAACGTAAAATAAGACACATGTCAGCTTTTGATGAAAATTCTTGAAATTAGAAAGCACACGTAATTAATGACCAAAAATCGTAAAATAGAAAAAGCATTGCCAAATCAAGACCAAACCTTTGAGATAAGGAGAACGTTCGCAGATGTAATAAGAAGAGCATTGCCAAATTAAGGCCAAATCTTCGAGATAAGGAGAAAGTTCACACATTTGTCTCAGAACTTTTGAAATAGGTATAGTGGTGGAACTTGAAAATGTGGAAAAATTCACTTATCTCGGAAGTTGCGTAACATATGACTTAAGCAGCAAAAAGAAATTTTAATTAGAATTGGAAAGACTATAGCACTGTTTAAAGCCATGAATAAAATTTGGAAGAGCAGAACTATTAGTCTCAAAATTAAGTTAACCATTTAACCGGCTGGAACGAATTAACTCGGGGTTAGCAAAATGGGCTGCAATCAACTCGAACGAATAGTTTCGCTGTCCGAAAAGTGTGTCGAACGCGTCTCAAATGTGTGAGATTGCTCGTCAGAGAGCAATACTTTCTCCTTAGCTTCGAAAAGTGGTCATTTATGGGGATTATTGACACTAAACGACCACACCTAAATGTCCAGTTTGTTTTTCAAAAAGGATGACTGTCACTAATCCTTTCTAACTAATTATCTGTTAAAAGGGCTATAACAATATCGACTAACCTAAGAAAAGAAAGGGAGAAGATGTTTGAGCCACTTGTTTCTACCGAGTAGCACGTTGTCCTTCTCAGGGGAACAAGCTCTTACCGATCATGTCTAGTGTCATGGAGCAGAGAACAGAGAAGTATAGAAGCGAGATCTTATCACTAACGACAGACTTATGTTCAGTACTGCTGAGGTGGTAGGAGCAAATGTATTGTTTTTTCGTAGCTTTCGTAGAATCCTATCGCTATGTAAACAATTTCTGTTTGGGAAGCTTAGAAAAGTTTGGGCACCATATAATTCAGAAACATAAGCTGCTTAAAAGGTTGGCATTCTCCAGACATACATTTTCAGCAGCATGCTATGTGGATGCGAGACTTGGACATCGGCAAAGGAATCAGAGGGAATGATACTTGCTTTTGAAAGAAAGTCCTATCGTCCGATCTTACGAATCGGATGGACACAGGATAAGAAATGAAGAAGTGTGCAGAAAAATACAATTAAAGAGACTCTGTTCCAAAAAATCATAGAAAAAAACTAAGAGTTTTTGGTAAGATCTGCAGAATGGAAAATGACAGAAAGATAAAGACATTGTTGTTTGGCTTAATGAACGGAAGAAATGCAAGAGGACGCCGTCACCGTATATGGACTGACAACATGAAAGACTGGTGCGATGGAACTCTTCAAGAACTGAGCCACGCTGCAACGAACAGACTTCAATGGGGCAATATAGTTAAAACGGTAACAGACACCTACGGGAATTGTACCCATGATTAGTGATGATGATGGCTGTGATAAGTTGATCAAAATTCTTGAAATAAGGAACACACTGGTGGACTACGATCAAGACTTGAAATACACGGTGGAGTCACATTATTGTGACCACCAGCTAATATCCAGAGTAACCGCCGTGAGCAGCGCGGACAGCAGCTAGACTGGCTGGGAGTGACTCAATAAGGTACTGGAAGTTGTTCAGAGGTATGTGGAGCCATGCTGACTGCAGTGCATCTAGCAACTGCTGGAGGATGCGTGGTAGAGGATCCATAGAGCGAACAACATGATCGAGGTGGTCCCACAGATGCTCAATTGGGTTTAGGTCTGGGGAATTAGGGGGCCAGGGAAGTACTTTGGAGTCTTCATCGGGCTCTGGCATTCTCGGGATATTTCTAGCTGTGTGACACGTCGCATTTTCGTGCTGGAATATCCCACCGCCCCAGGAAAGACAATCAGCATGTATGGGTGTACGTGGTCTTCAAGGATGGTTTCATAATGAATTCGGTCCATTATGCCTTCCACAGGAATGAGGGGACCCAGAGAATGCCACGGAAACATTCTCCAAATCATAACGCTGCCCCTACCAGCTTGTGGTTTTCCAGCAATGGTTGAAGAGTGTTTGTTCTCCGATGTTTCTCGCCTTATACGTCAAAGTCCATCCGTTCGATGAAGCAGGAAACGCGATTCATCAGAGAAGGATATCCTTTCTCAATCAATAAATCGCTCCTTTTATGCATGACAGCAACGAGTGATATGTTTTCAGAATGCCTACAGCACACCTTATATACTCTCCAAGCCAGCTCACGTCACGTGCCTTCTGTCATTGGCTACGCGCTGTTGTTGTCAAAAGTAGGAGCTGGTTACAATAATGTGACTACGCTGTGTAAGTAAGAATCAAAGCCAAATTATGGCGTGTACTCTTAGATGCCTGTGAGAGCGGGAACATTAGCGATGCACGAAACATAATTAATGGAACATTATGCCTGTGTAATCAGGAAATCACACATTAAATGAACTGGTAACAAGGACATTATGTTTTATAATGTAATACAAAAATTGACGTATGTTGCATGGGCGTACGACGAAAAACCTCCATATATGCAGTTTTCTAATGGAACCTGGAATGTATTCCACGAAGACAAAGAACTTTCGAAAGTTCTAGAACATTTTGAAAAAATATGTGAAGGCTACAAAGGAAGCCAAAAGTTCTCACGCTCAGGAAAAGAGACACCTTTCTTGGGTACGATGGTGATCGACCCATTAAGATAATGGCATCCGGCAAACATTGTTTAACGAAGGTCAGACACCGATAATTCTGGCTGTCTGCACATCAGCATTATATGTGGGCAGGAAAATGTATTGTGTTCATGTATGCTTGTATCTTTTACGGTAGGTTAAGCCAGTTTACGAAACGCCGCCGATGCGGTACATCAAACGGTCCGGCTATCCAGTGGAAAGAACAAACGTCCGCCGAACTGATAGGCGCGTCGACGCCGTCCAGGGGAAAAAGGAGCGAACGCGCTGGCCAAGATGATGTCACTTGCCAACAGAGAGAGAAGTAGTAGGCCCTCGGGCCTAGGAAGCCGCAATGACGTACGTACAGTGAGGAGGCGAACGAGAGGAGCAGGAAGCCCCAGCTGACGTGACTCGAAGGTTTTTCGGGTACGTGTGTACCCAGAATAGGGGTACGAGATGGTTCAATTATACCATGTACGGTGACGGAACTACTATTTTCTAGGTTAGGGAAAATCGGCGACACAGGTCTCAGGAAGAGAGACTCTCGCGATTTCTTCTGTTAGCCGGAGAGTGTAACTTAGAAATCTGGTGAAACATGTGCCCGAGACGGGGACTCTCACAGATTGCGTTGATCGTCGGATAGATAGGAACCCAGGGAGAGATACAGGTTTTAGGCATTATCGAGAAAGACTCTCTCTCGAGTTCAAGACTATCGGTAGCTGATAGGCGCCAATTGGTAGGTTGGCCGATTACAAACTTTTCTCTTTCCACTGGAAGAAAGACATTTGATTTATCACTACGGAGAGCGTTTTCTTTTTCTACGGACAAGCTTACCTGCAAAAGCCTCTTATATTATTCATTAAATGTTGTTACATTTCAATCAAGTCTTTCAGCAGTTACTTTGTAGTCATTGGTAGTTTTTATCTGTAGTTTTTCGGCAGTCTCAATCTATCCTCCTGGTTCACAGATATTCTTTATAGTAAAGTGCGGAGGAGCGTTCGTTCACTCAATATTAATATTAAGATAAGTTCTTAGGAACGAACGTGGTGCTTTTATTGGCTGTGAGGGGAACCTATAACGTGGACGATTGCGAAACATAATTTTGGTCGTGCCCACATAATTAACTGGGTACGTTCGCCCCTACAATGCCCATTGCTGAATTGAGATGAACACTGCTGAATGAAAAGCAACACTTATGACGTACTACAGAGCGGACGCACATGTCAAGATAGCAAGTAGCAGTGGTAAGCTTTTGTCGTTACATGCCAGCAGAAAAAAATATATTTTCAGTACATGCAGTACTTTTAAACTTCTTCAATAGGGAAAGTTACTTTCGGACTTCCTCTCATGTATTGTACATAAATATATTTTTTTTTACATAAAACCAACGTACTACATTTTTGTAATAATATTTCAGACAGCAAAGCAAAGTTGCATTTTGACGGGTTTTCTTTGTCCCATTCGAAACTTGTGTGTTTGTTTGTTTGTTTTTTGGAAGTTTAACGACCACCGTGAGCAACTCAATGGGATATAAGCAGTCGCCCGTCCCTAATTTAGGGTCACTAGTTCCAGGGAAGGGAGAGAACCAGTGCCGTAAGACAAACACAACATCCATGCCTGACCGGGATTCGAACCCGGACCCCTTACGGAAGAATGATCAGAGGCCAGCGCCTTAGACCACTGCGCCACCGGGGCGGCAAACTTGTGTGTTCCTATAAAATTTCCCGCAAAAGTATGTCCATTTTGTTTTGCGTTAGCAATACTATGATAACCATAGAAGTTGATTCTTAAATAGTTACCTTTTTTTTTTTTTTTTGAGCTTTAATGGACCACCGCGAGCAACTCTAAGTTCTATGGTCCTATATTAGGTAGGACCAATGATTCCAGGAAGGGAAGAGAAAGAGAGAGAGAGAGAGAGAGAGAGAGAGAGAGAGAGAGAGAGAGAGACATGATCGTTAAACATAAACACTACCCATGCCTTATAAGGGATCCGAACACCGACCACGGCGCCACCAGGGCGGCTACTTAATTTATTCGGGATGTGTGCATAAGTTCTACTCGTTTTTGTAGGCTACAAAGAAAGGAGGAGAACACAACAAATAATGTACCTACGATTTCACATAATTTCCATCATTCTGCATGACCTCTTGCCATCTGTCTATGAGTAGGTGAATCCCACACCGGAAAAACTACTGTGTTTTAAAATCAGAAAAGTCATGTAATGCCGTTTTCACATCGTCCACATCACCGAAGGTTTGGAGAGCGAAGGCGTTCTGTAACGATCGTAAAAGATGGTAGTCCGTAGGTGCTAGGTCAGGGGAATACTCCGGGTGAGGTAACACTTCCCAGCCAAAGTCCAGTAATATTTGCCGAGTGATTAAAGCAGCATGAGGTCTGGCGTTACCATGATGAAAGATCACGCCTTTGCGATTGACGAGTGCTGGCCGCTTCGATGTCAGTCGGTCTCGAAATCTGTCCAACTGTTGGCAGTAGAGGTTAGCATTTATCGTTCGGTTCGGTGCCAACACCTCCCAGTGGATTATTTCCTAGACATCCCACCAAACTCTCAACAAAACCTTTTGGGAATGCAGTTCTCCTTTTGAGGTCGACGGAGCAGGCTCTACACCTTGGCACACAGTCCGGCGACGCTTTACACAACGGTACAGTACCCATTTCTCATCACCTGTTACAATTCGTCCTGAAAATGGTTCATTTCTGTGACGATAAAGCAAAGAAACACAGGTTATGGATTCTCTCCTCTCATTGTTTTGCAGAAAGCTGGTGCGCAACCCAGTTATCGAACGTGGTGATGGACCCAAGCAAATGCATCCGTCTTTCGGCTATTGTTTTGTGTACCGACAACGTTTCCGCTAATTCCTGAATGGTTGGATATGGGTCATTTGTTATGGCTTGATCCACGTCCTCGTCAGAACCCACAGATAGACGTCCAAGACGTGGTTGATCATTACAGCTTCTGTTTCCGTCCCGGAATTTCCGAAACCAACGGCGACATCTGCTATCGTCAACTGCATCCTCCCCATATGCTTGACATTTGTTGCGGCAAGAAACGGCTGCAGTACTGCCTTTATCGAACTCGTACAGTAAACAATGTCTAATGTGCTCCTTATCGCCTGTCATGTTACACCGTCCGTGATTTCCGTTACGAATGACTTTCTCGGACAAACCTAGTGCCTCTATATGCTCTGCTGGTCCACACTTTATTGGCAGAAAATTCGGCATCGCAGCGTCATCTGTGACGTAACTACTCCGTCGCAATTTGTATTTATTGCAAAAACGGGTAGAACGTTTACAAACACCCAATACTTCGTTGATTTTTTAGCGGATTTTTTAATTTCATTCTGATTCACCAGTTAGACAAATATCTCACTTGCCAGCTGAAAACCGATTTTTTTCATGTTAAAGTTTGATTTAATAAAAATGTATACACATCTCTCGAATAATATTTTATCGCTAACCTAATTTAAACCATTAGCCATTGTATAATAAAACAAATCCTGTTTTCTCCCTCTGGAGTAGATGATGCAAGAATGCTTCAATGTTTTAGAACTTTTCTAACCGCTCCGCGGAAACACGCATTCCCGTATTTATCTTTTAACCAACGACAGCAATCGGCTAAGAGGCGCATGTGATTCTTACACTCCCTATCTTTTCGCACAGTATTTTTTTTTATTTAAGGTTTTACGACCGCCGTGAGCAACACAATGGGCTATAAGCAGTCGCCCGTCCCTAATTTAGTGTCACTGGTTCCAGGGAAGGGAGAGAGCCAGTACCGTAAGACAAACACAATATCCATGCCTCACCGGGATTCGAACCCGGACCCCGTTCGGACGAATGATCAGAGGCCATCGCTTAGACCACTGCGCCACTGGGGCGGCTCACAGTCTTTGGAAAAATCATTCTGTCGGGCATGGGGCTTCTTGTCTCGTGTTCCTTATTTGATTCGATTTATTTGATTTATTGAATATTTTGCCATACACCACAGTAATACCATACATGACAAAGTTTAACGCAAAAAATTCATCATTACAGTAAGACTAAGTAGCTAACCAAAACAAAATACAATGTCAATAATGTATATGTCATAACCCAATTACAATAAACATACCGTTAACTACAATTAATGAACTTGCACAATTAAACCAAAATTTATATAATAGATGGTATGAAATGTTAAAAGGCAATCTATGTCTACAAAAATCACTGCAAGTGCACCATGCCCGGATGTTGTTTTTTTTTTTTTGTTTTGTTTTTTGATGGAAGGTTTAACGACCACCGTGAGTAACTCAGTGGGCTATGAACAGTCGTCCGTCTCTAATTTAGGGTCACTGGTTCAAAGGAAGGGAGAGAGCCAGTGCAGTGAGACAAACACAACATCCATGATTTACCAGGATTCGAACCCGCACCTTTTTCGGGCCAAAGGTCAGGAGCCAGCGCTTAGATCGCTACGTCACCGGGGCGGCCCCGGATGTTTTGACTCACGGTATTCGCTGTCCAATTTCCTTCGCGAAAAAACCGGTTTCCCCACGCTGGCGTACAATACGCGCATCACTTCTGTGAATCTAAATAAGCTTTATTAAGAAACTGATAAATTTACATATCCAACAATAGGCGTAATAACGTATAAATAATTGCCTATTGAATTTAAACTGCGCTAATGAATTTTTTACTCGTCAACTAAAACTGTTCACTCGTCAGAGACGAGCAGACGACCGGATTTTTCAAGCCCTGTATGTAACAATCGAATATTTAAAGGGGGTGGGTGGGAAGCATTCCAATTTTCACATTAGTGGCCAGTACGACATCAATAAACGCCGAACTGGCCTCACCATTGGCTAAGTGATCAGCATCTGGTTAAATCATCCGAGTTCTCCCAGAACTCGAGTTCCTGATGAAGAATGGGTACTGTGTTTGTTCTATGAAACCAGTGGCTCTAATCTATGTAGACTCCTTATAGTTTAGATACCGATGAAAATTTTTTTATCTGCGTTTACAGAGAACGGACAGAGCCAGTGCCATCGGATAAACACCACTCATATCATCCGAGAATCAGGCGCGGGCTGAACGCGGACAACTAGCCCAATAGCTACATCTGTGACCACTCGACAACGGGGAACGGCTTAGATGGCAGCTGTTAATCCTGGAAAAGAAAAACAAAACATCGTGTCAAAACAATATAGCCCTATTATCACAATATGGTAATATGCAGTCATTGTCCTCACCTCATAACGATGACTAGCGCAGGACACAGTTATCAGTTTAGACCAGATTGGTAAGCTGTTAGATTTCTGGAAATTCCATTTAGTAAAATTTATAACATCCTCTGTACAACTGGAAATCGCGTATTTCTGAAAGCAACGTTGTTTAGTATATTTCACTTTCGTAAAACCACATATTTTCTTATACTCCTGCAGCACCCAGTAATTATGGCGAATGCCTTCAAATCGGATGCAAATTCTTATAAAATCAGACATATTTATAGGGCCCAAATTGCCATGGGGTGGAATAACTCTAACTTATACTGCTTTTTTTTTATTAGTTTCTGTGTTTTTACATTGATTTAGTTTTTTCTCGTTAAACGTTTTCTAACTGAATGACACATTATTTTCCCCGAAGAGCTTTTTAAGTTTGAAATCAGTGGTCAGAGGTCAATATAATGTCCACACTGAATTTAGTAAGAGTGTATTTTTGTGAGAACGACTTATTAGTTGGAGGAGCATTTTGATAGAGGCATTTGATAAAGCGCCTTTTTGAAACACATGTTACGGATAACGATAATGTTGTATGAATTGAAGCCAGGAAGTTCACATTCTGCCTAGTGTTGATCTACCTGTTTTGAAGTGCCAGTGAAAGAAAATAAACGTTGACTTGTGTAAGTAAGTTCGTTCAGCTGATTCATTACATTCTCCTAGTGATTTATATATTTATTAGCGCTTTATATACACAAGTTCATAGACTAAGCAACGTACGCATTTAAACTTTTTTTTTAGAGTGAGAGTTTAGCGGCCGCCGCCGTGAGCAACCCATTGGGCTATATGCAGTCCCCCGTCCCTAATTTAGGGCCACTGATTCCACGGAAGGAGGAGAGCCAGTGCCGTAAGACAAACACAACATCCATGCCTCACCGGAATTCGAACCCGGACTCATCGCGGGCGAATGTTCATAAGAAATCACTTAGAGCACTGCTCCACCCGGGCAGCCGTTTAAACTTATAGCTAAACCTTAAAACTACAGTTACAACTACAACCTTAAAACTACAGTTACAACTACAACCTTAAAACTACAGTTACAACTACAACCTTATATCTAAGTAAAACTTGTGTGTGTGTGTGTGTGTGTGTGTGTGTGTGTGTGTGTGTGTTTGTGTGTGGAAGTTTAACGATCACCGTGAGCAACTCGATGGGCTATTAAGCAGTCGTTCGTTCCTAGTTTAGGGTCACTGGTCCCAGAGAAAGGAGAGAGCTTAGTTCCATTAGATAAACACAACATCCATGCCATTCTGGGATTCGAACCCAAATCCTTCTCAGACGAATGAATTGAAGCCATGCTTAGGCCACTGCACCGCAGGGGCGGCTTGAATACAACTTCATGACTCCAAAATGTAGATTGTATGTCTTTGTATAGGAACTCTTTCTGCCATGAAACATACATTTCCGATTCAGCATTACCAATTTCTTATTACTATGGAGATCCCACGTATTACACAACGTACGGGCGTGAGTAGATTTAGTTGCTGTACCGTCATTTTTTTTCGCAGTGTAATATATTAATCGGAATCAGCGGTATATGGTTGAGAAGGTGAAAAGGATGCCAGTACCATTTAAGACCCAGTAGAAATATTTATTTAATTTTACCATGTTACACCAGTCAAGCATATACTACAGTTCCCTAAAAATGATTCATATACCAGAAATAATTAATCAAATAAAAATTACACTGTATGAAAATACGAAATACATACTGTATATAAACACCTAAAGTGTGATATAACAGGGAGCCAGTGAAAAATGCTGATATAAGCCTTACTAGCCCCTAGTCCCAATTTCAAGTTCTAGGGTTCAAACGAAAATAACTTTTTAAACACATCCGTGTAATTTTCAAATTTTTTAAACATGTATCTTACCACATATTGCCACTCCTTATGTGAACAGACATTGCTGCTTTTTTATTCTCTGTCTACTGGAGCACGGTTTTCCTTTTCCTCGTAATTACTTGTTTACGGTGGCAAAAAGTGCACTATATGTCACCATTACTCCTATATACGCCAGTATTGTGCTTTCTTCGAGTTTGACCATTCTCCAAAGTGTAAAGTGCGATTCCTTCAAAAGCGTTACCACAATGTAAGCAGATTGTACTGTTGGATCAACAGAGTTCACTGCCGCACGTTGAATAGCTTGTCGAGCTTGAGTAGCTGCTTTGTGAACGCTAGATGCAGCGTACATGATAGCGAACGTCAACATGATACCGAAACAAGTAGTAGTCACAACGTGTGTAAAAATGTACGGATTTTTAGCAACACTGAAATAAAGCACAAAAATCCCCTTGAATGTAATCACCGATGCGAAAGCTACTGTTAAAAATGCTTCCTGGGAAAGAACATTATCAGCAACCGAAACTGCTTCTAATAGTGTATCGTAAGCTTCCAAATAACAACGAAAGCTATCACCTGGCGCAGCTGGAAGATTATTTGCAAAGTTCTGGAAACTGTATTTGAAAAGGCAGCAGATGTGTGCGTAAAATATGACAAAAGAGCAGGGTAAGATGTATAATGCAGAGAGTGAAAGACCAGTCAATAGTGAAGTGTACCATGATGTACTTTTCCCTCTAAAGTTCAGAAAAATAACATGCGAAAATACTGCCTGTAGCATAGAAAGCAAGAAAGCAGCACAAGCTAATAACTCATTGAAGCGTAAACGCGACTTTTCCAAACAAACGGCGCTGCATTTTGACAATTTTTGCAATGTTTCGTACGTGTTATTGAATCTAACGAACAATGTATGTCTCAAAATCAACCACAGAATCACTGACACTGTAAGCGAGTTTTGATGTTGTATTTCCTTACTCTGAGGCATATGGATTCCAGAAACTACATTGTATAGAGTATATATCCATGCAATGTGGGATAGGACTACTGGTAAATACGCAATCAAAATCATAAAATTGCGATGTCCCTTCGGCTTCCATTGGTTAAACGTATTAACGCCTATACTTTGAAACATGATGAGAAAAAGTAACGGTATTGTGGTCTCCTTGAACCTGTTTCCATGTCTCTGACGATTTAATGAAGTATCAATTCTTGTTGTTTGAAAATCTGATTCTGCACAAAAACGTATCTTGCGCTTTGTTTGTTTCACATTTGAGTTGAAGTACCTCGACAACATAATGATCAGTTTCCTTAATGAAATGGCAAATTCACACTTTGTAAGACTGTGCCCTTAAAGGAAATACTACTTCTGTATGTTCAATACGGCAAAGAGATTTTATGAAGAAATATTTATATTTTTAATCGCAATTTCGTTTATTTAAAATGTCACTGCATTTTCTTTTCGCAAAACTCTATTAAGAATTTAACCTATTGATGCTGACTTTCTAATCGAAAAGCTCAGGTGATAAACTTATTCCTGTTTTTCTTCAGCACAATTCCTACTATTACCGAGCTTTATAGGTTGACATTCTGAATATATATTCACCGGGGAACATTTTAACGTTTGAGAAATTTGCTTGTCTTGCATCCATTCCGAACCATAGTGGTTGGGAACAAAATGAAAAGTTGTGCTAAGCTAATTTCAGAAATTATTTAGGCGTAGCGTGCTCTTACAGTCTGATGCAACAATGCATTCAAACTGTAAAACCTGTGCTGTACCTCGTGTTTCAGAAACTTTCTGAGCAAAAAGATTTTTCAAAACTGCCTCTTGAGGTATTTTGTAGGCGAAGAATTCTTATGACGTTTTAACAGTTCCATAATCAAATAATTCTGTATGAAATAACCCGCGTAAATCCGTCTTCAAAATTCGTCTTTCAGAAGAAATTTTGGTACTAAGTCTACAGAATTATGGCTCTAATATAATATTACTACTACGTTTCATGCATGTAACCATCTTGGCGCTCCTCCGGAAAGTGGAAAACTTCTGCTTTTCGATGCTTTAAAGAATCAACGTTGCCATAGCAACAACAGATACTGTTTGCGAAATATTATTGCAGCCGTGAGTCATCATAATACATTTCTTATTTTGTTTTCTATGCTGAAATACATATACGACAAGTCAATGAGATCATAAAGCATTTTTTATAATTTCAACCTCACGTTTTAATATTAGCTGAAGTGATAGCAAAAAATACACTGTAACTACCAAACAGCACAGCCCTGTTGCTTTCTTTCCAATTTTTGATCAGGTGGATGTTTTCCTAGACAAAAGTCTCTCGCGTTTTGATTCTCAGTGGCATATTACTTGTATAATCTTTTTTTTATGGTTTCTCGTTCACGAACTTGTTTCAGAAAGTCTTTAAAAGTATCGATATTGAGAGGTATTGATCTCACGCATCAAAAGAAATCATGATATCATCCACACGAATTTTGGAGTTCCTGCCATTAGCAACCTGTTTAAAATGAATCAGGCTTTGGTACAACACACATATCTAGGCGTCAAGAAAGTCATGAATGATATCGATATTTCGTGTAAATCAAGATATAAATTATCTTGTAAAACTGCGAGGGCTGTGAACCATTTCGGGCTATTATGCACTCTTTACTGCTGTTATTGGAAAACTATCAACGGCGTTTCAAAATAAACATTCAGAGAGACCAAGTGGAATAGATACATAAAAAATGTATTATGTCCCTTGAAGGGCAAATTCAAACCTTGCGCCCTGTCAATTCTGTGGCATTCATTAACCTCTGATGTACTTCACGGAAAATGTAACGTACCTAGTATACCTTTGTTAGAACAGTGTTAGGCGTTGCTAAGGTAAATCGATGTTATGTCCAGCAGATCATGCTACTGTGGTTCTGAAGCTATTCACTACATCCGAAAGATGTACAACGTGTTGAGAGAAAACGAAAAATATCCGATATGGTGCGGTGTATCCATCAATTCCAACAGTGAGTTTGTGAATGCAGCTCAGCATAATTCCTTCCATAACAAAGTATTAGGGGTATGCAAAGGTTTCCGCTGCAACCACTGGCGGACGATGTAGGGGTCTAACCGGCAGGCGACCCATGCTGTCAGTTCGTGCATGAAGCCAAGCATGGCCGTCGATAAAGTTCATTTGCGGCACTGTTTGTTATTCATGTTTAATTTAGGGAAAAGTGCGAATGAAGCATACGGTTCAATATGTCAGGCGTAATGCGAATCGGTTATGGGTGAGCGAACGTGTCGAGAATGGTTTGCCAGGTTTAAGAAAGGTGATCTAAGCTTGGAATACATGCCACGTGCAGTTAGACCGCAGGAACTCGCATATGAGGAGCTGGAATAGCTGTTGCAAAAGGATGCCGTACAATCGACCACGTAACTGGCGAAGCGTTTAAAAGTGGCTCAATCGACGGTTGTACGGCTTCTACAGGCCTTGGGAAAGATCCAGAAGATTGGAAAGTGAGTTCCGCATACTTGAACGGTGCGTAATATTGGTCAACGATTGGGCATCTGCATGTCCTTGCTGAAGAGGTTTCAAGGGAAGAATTTCTTGTGGAAGGTTGTCACCGGGGATACAAAATGGGTCCATTGCGACAACCCGGTACGCAAGCGATCCTGGGTCGACCCAGGCCAGCCATCAACATCCACTGCAAAATAGGATATCCACGGGAAAAAAAGGTGCTGTTGTGTGTGTGTGTGGGGGGATATGCATGGAGTGCTGTACTTCGAACTGTTGAATCGGGAGAAACAATCACTGCACAACGATATAGCGATCAGTTGATGAAACTGAACGCCGCAGTCGAGCAAAAACGCCCATGAACAGATACAGAAAGCTCCTCAGTCACCCTGTTGCACGATAATGCCAGACCACATGTCGGTGCCACCACGAAATCAACCCTTGAACAGTTACACTGGGAGGATTCACCGCACCCGGATTACTACCAAGAGATTTTACCCTCAGACTTTCATCTGTTTCGCTCTATGCAACATTCCCTAGCCCAACAGCAGTTCAACACAGTTTCAGAGGTGGAAAATTTTGTCCCGGCGTTCTTCAGCTCAAACCTCGAGTCCTATCACAGGGGCAGTCATTTGTTGCCTGAAAAATGGCAAAAGGTCATTGATGCTAACGGCCAATATTTCGTTGAAAAAATGTGTACTGGTTTCCTGATTGTTCCTGTCTCCTTTCTCCTTAAAACGGCGGAAACGTTTGGTAGGAATCTTCACTCCGTCTAACTTCCAAAAACTTTTGCATACCTCTAATAACTGGCGTAATAAACTAAGGTGCTGAGCTTCAACAACTGATATTCAACATCTGCCTTATCACTAGAGATCTTATATGCACTAAAACAACAGCTTGGTATGCACTCAAATTGCACGTAATATGCACTTAAAATGCAAAATATGTATTTATCATTTTTGTTTATTTATTTTTAAATAAATAGTTTCGGACCCAAAACCTACGTTTTAAATATGAATTGATGAACCACACACAAATTAATTTATCACTTTTAAATATAATAACTAATAATGAGCTATGTCTGATATTATTATTACACTGCTGGACAATTGCTAAGGACGGATCATAAACGGCTATATAACGCATAAAAAAGTAAGCCTGGTTGGATGCCAAGTGAAATAAAATTATGTCAGAATGCCAGGACATTACAAGAAAGACAATTTATTGTGCTCTGAAATCCAGAAGGCTTTGGAACGTGTTCAAGGGACAAACAGGCCATTTTGTGCAGAATACGTAAACGTGAAAAAAATGCAATTACCGTCCTCAGGCGTTCCGGCGTAAGATGTCAATACGGGATATGGCCACCATGGAGGGCGATGCAAGATTCCACACGTCGTGTCATGCTTTGCACAACATTATCAAGCAGCTGTTGGGGTAATTTATCCCATTCCTCTGTCAGTGCACGGATGAGGGTGTCCTTATTTAGTGGAGGGCATTGGCGACCAGCAAGACTCCTCCCCAAAGCATCCCACACATTTTCAATGGGATTCAGGTCTGGAGAACGTGCTGGCCATAAGAGGCCTTGAATATCCTCGCTTTCAAGACACTCCTGGACAGCGACTGTTCGATGGCGTTGTCGTCCATGAAAATGAATCTATCACTGACAGCAGCACGGAACATGCGAACATGAAGTAGCACAACATCATTAATGTATCGTTGGCCAGTCATAGTCCCAGTTGGAAGCACATAGAGGGACGTACGGCCATTGATCATGATGCCAGCCTATACCATGACACTACATGTCGGATATCGGTCCCTTTCCCGTATGTTTGCTGGACAATATGCAGTACCACTATCACGCCAGATCAGTTGTCGTCGACAATCAGACGATAGACTGTATCTACTCTCATCTGAGAAGAGGACAGCAGACCAGTCGTTATCAGTCCAATTGCGATGTTGACGGCCCCATTGCAAACGGGCGGTACGGTGACGTCTGGACAATGGGATGCACACAACAGAACGGCGGGCGTATAGTCCTCCTTCATGCAAACGTTTGGCGACAGTTTTTCGGGAGATCCGCTTGCCAGTAGCAGTCATAAACGGATTTGCTACCTCACTAGCTGTGCTGCGCCGGTGTCTTTTTTGTTGATAGCACTATGTACCGATCTTCTGCAGGTGTCGTACTGCGAACATGACCTCCCCCGTGACGTTTGCTACACTCTCCATTTGTTTGAAATGATTTCCAAAGCCTTCAAACAACACTGTGGCTGACGTCGAACTCCCTGGAAACATCTGTTAATTTTCGCCCTTCTTCAATCTTGCCAATAATACGGCCACGCGTAAAATCATCTAGGTGAAGTCGGGAAGCCATACTGAAAATTGCAAGTTCGTCAATTAGTTCTTTCTATTTCAACTTTGCGTTTGAACAGCAACGGTCAATACGCGTCAAATCCTTTATATCTCTTATCAGCGCTATGACGTCACGAACAAGTTCGGCAATCCAAAATTTGCATACGCACAACACGTCTTACTGTATCCCGCACTTATGCTAATTTCCACATTTTCCTGCCTTCCATTTTATGGTTGCTATCGTTGCTATTGTCATCCGTCCTTAGCAATTGTCCGACAGTGTATTAGGGTGATGCAAAAAGTACTGCCGTTTTGAAGTCATCCTAGGTCAGGCTCGGTGCTTATGCGTTCTGCAGATAAGAACAACGCATAACTTGAAAACCGGTATCGTCTAGTTTGTATAAATAGGAGCGCACGCTGCAGTGATTTATTCGAAAATTTTCTGCTGTCAAACGTTATGGAGGAGAAATACATTAACCGCTTGCTGTTACAGTTTTTCTTTTAAAAAAATGACCTATGCAGCTGCAACGAGGGAAATTTGTGCTGCAGTGTCTGATACGTCAGCAAGGTTTTGGTTTCAACAATGTAAAAATGGGGACTGCAGCCTTGAAGACAAAGCATGTGATGGAAGACTTGATATGGTTCCGAAGCTGTACGCCACCATTCCGGTGGTGCAGTGATCTAAGCGCTTACTTATTTTCCATGATGGGCCCGGGTCGAATCCTGCTGAGGCATGAATGTTGTGTTTGTGTTATGGCGCTGGCTCTCTCCCTTCCCTGGAACCAGTGTCCCTAAATTAGGGACGGGGACTGCTTATAGCAAATTGCATTGCTCACCGTGGTCGCTAACCTTTAAATAAATAAAAAGCTGTACGCCAAGCCGTAAGGTCACTAAATAGCTGTCAAATGAGCTGAAAATATTTCAGCACACAATCGACCGCGAACTGCACAAGCTGGGCGAGAAACACAGAAGCTGTCGACAAAGTACCCCATGAACAGCGGCGTAGATATACACTGAAGAGCAATTGAATTAGAGACAGCTGGCGTTGGGCAAATGTGGGGCTGTGGGCGGCCCCGTAAACGGAAACGACATGACGTATGCAGCTATCCGAAAATATAAGGAGTGATGCGACGGGAATCAGTAAGGGTCGGACGCAGTATGAATAAGACGAAGGATCTAAGCGCTTTTGATCGTGAACAAATTGTCGGAGCCCGACGAATGGGTCATTCCATCTCGGAAGTCGTGCAGGTACTGGGATTTTCACGAGCCACTGTGTCACGGGTGCACCGTGAGTACATCGAATCCGGTGAAACCATCCCTGCAAGGGCCAACTGCCGTGGAGTACAGCGTGTGGAAGAGTGGGGTCTTCGTCGGCTAGCTCGCATTGTAACAGCGGATAGACGGGCCACAGCCCAAGAAATCACTCGGCTATTTAACGCTGGTGCACAAAAACGTGTAAGCAGCCACACCATCCAGAACCATCTCCTCGCTATGGGGTACAGAGGCCATCGTCCCACGAGGGTACCGCTGCTGACCGCACACCACAGGGTGCAAAGATTAGCATGGGCGCAGGAACATCGCCACTGGACCCTAGACATGTGGGGAAATGTTGCCTGGACTGATGAGCCGAGATTCACGTTGGTACATGCGGATGGCAGGATACGAGTACGGCGTAAACCACATGAAGCGATGGAGCCTTCTTGCCAGCAGGGTACTCTTCAAGCTGGTGGGGGTGGTATTCTCGTCTGGGGACTGTTTACGTGGACTGAAATGGTACCCCTGGTACGTGTGACATCGTTCCTCACAGGTCAACGTTACCGGGATATCCTGGACGACCATTTGCTCCCGTTTGTGCGTCTTCAACATCCCAATGGGGACCCATCCTGCAACAAGACAATGCACTGCGCCATCGTTCCCGAATTGTATCCGAATGGTTGGAAGAACACTCCACCGACGTGACCTTATTTCCTTGACCAGGTAGGTCACCTGACCTCAATCCCATCGATCACATCTGGAATGCCATCGAGAGAGATGTTCAAGGCTCTGACACCCCTGCATCAAATCTTCGTGAACTGTAGGAGCTTGTTCAGGGGTCGTGGATCCGTATGGCTTCCCAACGCTTCCGGGGTCTTGTCGAGTCCATGCCGAGACGAATCGCCGCCGTCATCAGGGCGAAAGGTGGTGCTACGCATTGCTAGACAGGTATCTTTAATTCAATTGCTCTTCAGTGCATATAGTGGCGTGACTATATAATACCCCATGAAAAGTGTCACCTTCGTTACCTGCGAGCTGCGGGGGGGGGGGCGCAGGTAACGAAGGTGCGTACTGCAGCTGCTAGTTACGGTTCTATGAAAAAATTCGAACACGCACAATCAAAGATTCATATTTTGCTTGAAGATATATTTAGCTTTGCCTAAATAAATGCCTAGTTTCACTTTTAAAACACTGAATGTCCTACAGAATGAAACTGTTCTGTTCTTTGACTTCGGGTTGTAATACGATTGCTTTGCAATGGGTTGTAAATAACACGACCGCTCTGTGCTGCGCTGCTGAGGAAAAGGGCGAGGCCACAGTTGGATTCCCCGTAGAGGATGTGGGAAAACAGTCAGTCTCCTATGTTTGTGTACACGGCAGGCGTCAACATTTATTCACAGCAGCAGCAGATCTGCCATCTGTAAGAGGGCGATTTTTTCAAGTGATTTATTTTAGTTTCGGACAACGCAATTACACGTATTGTCAAATCTATTACTTAAAAACTTAAAACTACAGGGCTTTTGGTACCACAATTACCCTTGACTTTCTCCCCCCTCCCCCAAACCACCACACACACCGCGAAAAATGGATCCTCCTTCGTGTTCGAAATTCTGGGGAAACTACTGTGCTTAGGGGGTGCTGAAGTAAATTCTGAAGTGGGAGGGGGGGGCGCACCTAGTTACGCCACTGCCCATGAACTGACTGCTGCTCAACCTCGGCCAATTGCTAGAAAATCCCCATGACGACCGATTCTATAGGCGAATTGTAGCATGTAATGAAAAGTGGATATTTTTCCTTAATTCTGACTTGAGAAAACAGAGGTTAGATCCCAAAAAGCCAGCAGACCCAGTCCCAGAAATAGACTGATTTGAGCATAAAGTTACGTTATGCGTATGTTGGAACTTTGAGGACCCCATTCATTGGAAATTGGTTTTAGATGGCCGAGGCATTAATGCGCAGCTGTACATTGGGCAGCTGGAGCGGATGTATACCACTTTAAGCCAAAGGTACCCTGCTCTGGTGAACTGCAAATGAGTTATTCTCCAACAAGATAATGCTCTTGCTTATTGTGCTCGGTCAACTAAGGAAAAAATACAGTAACTCGAGGATACTGAGCTAATGCTCCACCCTGCTTACAGTCCGATCTTGCGTCTTCGAATTACTACTGGTCCATGGCACATTTTCTACTTGGGAAATACTTCCAAAACATCCACGATTTTGAACCAGCGGGTCGAAGAATTTTTCGCCTCGAAACAGAAGGATATTTTTCGCAGAAGGATTCAAGACATGGCATCACTATCGTGTAAGACCATCGAGCACAATGGACTCTATTTCGAAGATTACATTTTTACTTTTATGCATTTATACACTTTTCCATCAATAGAAAAGTGCAATGACCTTTGAATTACCTTGGTACAGGAAAAGCTCCTTAAAAGTTTCGTACACCATAATGTTTGTTGCTATAGTGTTCAACTTTTAGGTTCAGTTATTCTAAGTGTTCAACTTTTAGGTTTTGTCGTGTTTCATTCGAAATAATTTTTATTGCACAAAATATAGTTCCTACATCTGCAGACTTTATCGGACAGTATTTATTATGTGTACAAATAAGTTTTAAAGCGTTTTAAAACAACGCAACATGTAATTTGAGAGAAAACAACAATACCTTTACGAATCAAAATATGCGCCGTCATTATCTATCACCTTCCGCCATCGGTCGGGCAGCTGACGGATTCCAGCCATGAAGAATATTTCCTCGTGTGACGCGATGAAGTCGTCAACCCATTTTTTCACTTCGTCACATGTCCGGAACCGTACAGTAGACAAACCATGTTGCATCGATCGAAACAAATGTTAGTCTAAAGGGACTATGTCGGGAATATACGCCGGGTACTCCAAAACATCCCGGCCAAGCGTCAATAACGTTTCCTTGACCGATTTCGTGACCTAGCGTTATCATGCAGTAATTTCACGGGACGCAATCCTTTGCCTGCGAATGGACGTTTCCGACAGATTTTCTGGTTCAATCGCAGCAACTGCTACTTGTAGCGATCAGCAGTAACAGTTTGACCCTGTTCGAATAGTTCATAATGGAGCACACCCTTCATATCCTACCAGATGCACAGCAGAACTGTCTTGGAGTGAACATTGCATTTCGGTGTCGAAGTCGCAGCTTCACCGGGGTCTACCCAGTATTTTTTGCAGTTGGGATTGTCGTACCATATCCACGTTTCATCACGCGTAACGATTTTCCAGAGTAAAAATTTTCTGGGTTGTTTATTCAAAAGATGCAAACACTTCATGACACGCTCATCCTTGTTCCTTTGGCTCAGGTCATGTGGCACCCATTTTCCTTCCTTCTAAATCTTTCCATTGCACGTAAACGATTGGAAATGGTTTGTTGAGTTATCCCCAGTTGTTCAGCTAGTCCTTTTTTGCGTTTGAGACGATTCTTCATCCGGCAATGCTTGCAGTTCCTCATGTGCAACGTACAGCGGAGCGCCGCTGCGTTCTCGATCACTAACATCAAAATCACCTGCTTTAAACCATCTAAACTAAAATTCACACGTGCTTTTCGATATACTAGGGGTGTTCAAATGAAAAGGTACGAAACGTCATAAGAACGTAACCATTAACATATTTGCCTATGCCGCTATGGGAGAACGTAGCGACACATCTAGGGATGCGATTGGAGTCGCCGGCGTGGATCGGAGCATTCGCGGGCGCCCGCATACGCAGGAGAGAGCAGAGGCTCTTATAAAGAGCGCCGTCCAAGGTCCACTACTTGTTGAATTCCTCCAGCACAGACGAACCATTAATTCCGATGTGTACTGTGAGACACTCCGAAGCCTACGCAGGTCCATCAAGAACAAAATATCGGGGCTGCTCACGGAGGGTGTGGTTTTGTTCCATGATAACGCGCGTACACACGTCTCCAGGATCACACACGTGGAACTGCCCAAGTTCCAGTGGGAGCAACTTGACCATCCGCCCTACAGCCCGGACATGTCGCCCTGCGATTTCCATGTGTTTGGTCCCCTGAAAAAACATCTGAAAGGGAAGCACTTCCACTCGGACGACGAACTCAAGGACGCTGTGCAGGACTGGGTCTCGTCACGGCCACAGGAATTCTGGGAACAAGGAATCCTTCGGCTCGTTAATCAATAGGATCGTTGTGCTGCGGCCTATGGTGTATACTTTGAATAAAGTCTTCACTTATACCCACAGTGTCGTGTCGTACCTTTTCATTTGAACACTCCTTGTAATATTCTCCCCCAGAGCAGAACAGATCGATACACATGCTTTTGCAGCACTTTTCCCTCGATGAAATTCGTAACTAATGCAGTGTCGAATAATTGCAGTATCGCTTTCCATCCTTCACCTACCGATGTGCAAATGCGTTTGACTATTGGCCAAATTCCTGTGTCACATTTTATACTCTGGACTAGTTACGGTCACATGAAAACAACGCGGGGGAATGTCGGGTATGTAAATTAGCGGTATAGGACACACACACAAAAAGAGGCTTTAAAATTTATTTGTACACCTAATAAAATCGTTTCTTTTTCATTGCTGGAATTTACAACGGCAATTCGCAACCAAATCACCGTTGATGAAATCATTAACTTACGAACTCAGCATTTCCTGAACGCACTGGGTACGTTCAGGAAATGAGAAATGTTGCCCCGAGATCTGTTATGTTTAATTGATCTAGCTGGCATTTGCTATGATGAGATCATTAGATTTGCAAAACAGTTCTGTGACATACTACAGAGGTGAAAACATGTGTCAAGACGACAAATCTTCAGCGAGACATTCTGCCCGCGTAGATCAGTTGGGAGAGGGACTTACTCCGGAGTGAAGGGACTCGGGTTGGATGGTCGTCGCGGACAAACTTGTGTTTTCACATTGGCGCCCGATTGTGGAAAATGGATCCACTGGCCGTTGGGGTTTTCGAAGAATATGTGATGTTTGGTTCACACATTGTTTGGAATTAATGAAAAATTCCTACTTCGCTTCAAAGGAGAAAAAAAATTAAGAGGGAGATGATGTTGTGACGTACCTGCCAGTAGGACGCACACGACATAAAGGCAGATAGGAATCAGAATGAAACCTCTGCGTAGCTCAGTTGGTAGAGCGACTTGTTCCGGAATAAGCGGCCTCGGGTTCGAATCCCGGCGTAGACCAAAAATGACGGAGAAATTTACTTCGTTATAATGGCGCCCGAACTATCCGGATGACCCGGCCGTTCAAAATCTCGCATTGGTGTGATGTTATTTCCACACCGCGAGACAGGAAAAATCAGAGAATTCCTTCTCCAGCGCTTCGAAAAATAAAAAAAAATGTGTGATGTTGCATTATACACAGCAGATTGACTGGGAGTTCTCAAGTGCACGTTCTACAGTGGATGGCTGCCTGCAACGATTCATGGTCACGGCTGACCCGTGGGCCATGCCCCCGGCCCTCTTTCGGGGGGAGATGTGACGTACCTGCCAGTAGGACGCACACAACATAAAGGCAGATAGGAATCAGAATAAAACGTCTGCGTAGCTCAGTTGGTAGAGCGACTTGTTCCGGAATAAGCGGCCTCGGGTTCGAATCCCGGCGCAGACCAAAAATGACGGAGAAATTTACTTCGTTATAATGTGACGTACTACAGAGGTGAAAAAATGTATCAAGACGACAAATCTGCATCGAGACGTTCTGTCCGCGTAGCTCAGTTGGGAGAGCTACTTATCCCGGAGTGTGGGCACACTGAGACAAACTTGTGTTTTCACAGTTCACAAAACTGAATGTCTGATGCTGTATTTGTGCGGACCTCCATACGAATTTCACCTTAGCTTTTGTAGTAATTGGAAAGAAATGTATATCAGGAAGGTCAAAAGGTCAAAGCACTCGAGATTTTGCATTGGATACTGATTGAGGGCATTTCTGATGCCATCTTTCTTGCTCCTACGTGTGGAAGAAAGTAGTTTTGTTTTGTTTTTCATTTGCTTAATTTCAGTGGACTGCTGATTCTTTGATCGGTTATCGAGTTTAGAAGTTCCTTGAATTCGGGCAATTTTTTGCTTTAAAAGGACTCGAAAGACTAAAGCCTGCTTTTTAAAAGGTAAACGTATTACGCAAGCGCACATTTTTTTTTTTTTTTTTGATTGGAGGTTTAACGACCACCGTGAGCAACTCAATGGGCTATAAGCAGTCGCCCGTCCCTAATTTAGGGTCACTGGTTCCAGGGAAGGGAGAGAGTCAGTGCCGTAAGACAAACACAACATCCATGCCTCACCGGGATTCGAACCCGGACCCCTTTCAGACGAATGATCAGAGGCCATCGCTTAGACCACTGCGCCACCGGGGCGGCCAAGCGCAAATTAAAAGATCAATTAAATATAAACAATTTTTGCTTAAACTATGCATTTTTACAGGTAATTTGCTCGTTTAACGCAAGTATATGCACTAACATCAAACACGGCCAAAATTTGCAATTGCGTATTATCCGGTCTCAACTTAACATTCTTGTTGCGCCAAAAATACGTTGCAATGATTAAAAATTATTAGTAGTATGCATGCATTATTCCATCACAATTTAGCTAGGTATTCAGTGACAGCCTCCTATATCATTCGTATTCAATAGGAATGAAATAACGCATTTCCAGAGGAAGAATTGGTAAAAACAAGTAGAGAAAATGGTAAACAATAGGTACAATCTTTCCACCCTTTTTTTTTTTTTTTCGTCGTTTGGGTAATTTTCGAGATTGATGCAAAACTGAGCAGAAATTTTGGAGGAATTACTGGGAATGAGGAGGGAATCGGTTTCCGTCTGAAGACGGTATTTTGTCTTTCAAAGCTTTCGAAAGTGGAAGTTAAACGGATTGAAGATTTTGCCCGTAATCGTATTTTTTTTTTCTCAATATTGCCTCTGTCTAGTGTTGTTATTAAAAATCATTTCATTCCATAAATGTTTGTATTTCAGCTTGAAACTGTAGGCAACAATTGGAAAAGACGGAAATTAAGACGACTCGCTGATTTTCCGGTAATCTTGAGAGCCTTCCGTTTATTCAAGGAAATCCGGCTTTTCTGTTATCATTTTTCTCAGAGGTCAGAGATCGGTGCACAACTGAACTGAAATTTGGAGCGATTGGTGGTACTCGGATGTTGAAAACGGAAATTAGACGAAGTGAAGATTTCTCCCATAAGCGTATTTTTTTGTGATCTTTTTTCTGCCCAGTATTGTTGTTAGATATCCTTTTATTCCATAAGCATTTGTATTTCAGTTTAAAATGGAAAAATTCCTAAAACAAATTATCCCGTAATAGTAATTTTTTTCTAGTTATGCTTCCACCGCCCTGTGTTGTTACATGTTTCTTTTCCCATAAGTGTTTGCTTTTATAAGCCTTATAAGGTAGGTAATTTTTTCCGAAAACGGAAGGGACGAATTGGAAAATTTGCAAGAATTCATGCATGGTTTTAAAAAGTATTCATATTCTCAGAGGTTCACCATGTATCTAAAACAAAGAAAGCTTTGATGTCATGTATACATGGTCCTAAGGCTGAAAGTTCTTTCAGAATAACGCGTAAAATTATTGTCATCTCAGGAAATAAATAAAAAAAAAACGCGACTATGAAGGAATGGGAAAGAGAAGATGTCAAAAGGAAGAAAAATTAAGCAATGGATGCTATGCAGCTGCAGAGTCGACTAAAGACAAATATGGCTGTGGAACTTGCTGAGAAGAAGGCAAGGCTTGCTCGCAAGAGGTAACTTGAGCTGGTGTTCTAGCAAGTAAAGCAAGAAAAAAAAACTGTGTGTGAAGCAATATCTTTTAAAACCACTTTATTTTGTTTTCAATTAAGTAATTTTATAAAATGACTTCAATTGTGTGCCCGAGTTTAATATTTCCATAAATACAGAGAATGTTCATACATTTTTAGAATGTTTTTCATAAGAAATTGCAGAAAATAATAGAAGTTCAAAGAATTGAAACTGGCAACAGTGTGTTAGATGAACTCGAGAGAAACATCTGCTGCAGTTAAATATCGTCTGCTAAGAAAATGGCGCACGTAAATAAGCTGTAGATAGAAGATTATGTCTCTGCTCTTTGCGAACAGAAATATTCGTATTCGGTAATTACAAAACGCTGTGAAAATCATGGAATTATCATTTCTAAATGTAAAATAAGCAATGTTATTAATAATAGAGGGGGAAATGGTCAAGCATTACTTCCAACAGGAAAACGAACACCAAGCGAATATTCAAAGAAGGTTTACGACTCTTTCAAAAGTAAGGTCTATGGTCTTAAAAGAAAATTCACTGACCCAAAGAGCAATAGCTAAATCGTTACAAATCTGCACATCAACTGTAAACAAGGTAATCAACAAAGATTTGAATCTGGAAAGAAAAACATAATTTTCACCACCTCTCGCCTAGTCACCAGAGTTGGGCAGAAATGCATTGCAAAGTAATGGAAGTACAGATTACAATGAGCGTGTAATGCATTAAAAGGTAATGCCGTAACAGATAATGCATTACAAGGTGATCCCAAGAATGGTATGCACAAGGTAATGGAATTAATCTGTAACGCATTACAATGAAGAGGATATAATTCAATTATTTAATAATGCCATTCAAACGCGATGGAATTATTTGGTAATGAAATTGCACAATTTGCAAATAATAATTACATACCAATAGTTTATAGAAATGTACGTGTGCCAAAAACTATGTCTAGAAAGGTCGGCCATGTAACCTAGCAGACAGACACCGAAGTGTCGCGTAGAATGTTCTAGAAGCGGCAAGAATGAGTTAGACGTTTGTTCAATGCTCCAGAATGATCGCGCAGTGGGAAGTTGGAGAGCTTTATGTAAATCAAGAATATTCCAGAAGGTTCAGGTCCTGTCGTGAAGTACTATATATAAAGAAGTCAGTCACTCGCTAGTCTAGTGTTCGTATTGGACAATTCATGGACAACAACACTTGAGAAGTACGACAAAAATGTCAAGAGTTCGCAAATTTCTGTAATATTTGGCAGTGCACACTGAGTTGCTGAACTGTGAGTGTAGTGCTAATATGTGCTTGTGTCTATAGTGGGGTAATTATTTTGGACAGTGAAACGTATGTAATGGACGAGAATACTGTACTGGAGATGGACGAAATGAGTATCTCTAACCGAAATAAACATCCCATTCGTACTTACTTCATATGTATTACTTCGTTTAAATCACATTACTTGCGGAGAAGACGGGGCAACTACTCATGTCATACACGTACAATATCCAATACCTACATACACGCATTTGAGATCCGTGGGGTGAAACAATTGTCAAATAACCTACACAACGTGTAAATGTGTACTGGCTTCTGGTGTATTTAAGTTGTATAAGTTGTTGGTTAATTACCAACATATAGTAAACCATTAACCATTACGATTATAATGGGTAATTGCTACACGTCATTACAATTACCATGTAATTCTAATGACCAGTTCACCATTACCATATAATGGTGACACTAAGTTCTTGTTCCCTTTACAATTACGCATTACCGATTAATTCAATTACGATTTTGCCACACTCTGCTAGTCACGTAGCTGAGCGCAGAACACGGTGTAGACTTCTTTATGAAAATCACTTTGCCGTAGATTGATGGAAATTTCCTGTGACTATAGATAAAGCGTGGATTTACTTAAACGACTGTAGCAAAAAAGATGTCGATTTACTATCGCAAAAGAGCATAAACAAAATTACAAACTTCGTTCCAAGAATCGAAAGAAAGTTTCAGTAAAGGATCCATGATGGTTGCTGGTTTGTCGTAAAATGGCAAGAAAAAGTTGAAAAGAATGTTAAAATCAATTCTACAAATTACCAAAATAATGTTTTCATTCTTTTATACACTGAGTGGCCATTTTATTATGACCACCCCCTCAGTACTTTGTTGGGCCACCTTTTGCCTTTAATACTGCGTCGATTCTTCGTGGCATGGACTCCACGAGATGTTGATAGGTGGTTTTGGGATCTGAGACCATGCTTGATAAATAGCACTTTCCAAGAGTGTGAGATTGCAGGGTTGTGGATCCAGCTGTGTGCTGGATCGTTCAACTTCATCCAACAAATTCTCAATGGAGTTGAGATCTGGAGATTGTGTGGGTCACCTAAGCAAAGTAAGCCCGCCGGCATGTTCCTGAAACAAATCCTGTACAATACCAGCACTATGGCAGGACGCATTATCTTGTTGAAAGTAGCCATCGCCATTGGGATAAACCATCCACATGACAGGATGCACTTGGTCAGCAACGATGTTTAGATATGATGTGCCAGTCAGACGTTGATCAACACGAATTAAAGGGCCCAAAGCATGCCAGGAAAACATTCCCCAAACCATAGCATTGCTTTCACCAGCTTGAAGTGTTGTAGCAATGCATTTGGGGTCTATGCTTTCGTGCTGTTTCCGCCAAATTCTCACTCGGCCATTGGCATGGTGCAACTGAAAACGTGTTTCATCGGACCACATAATTTGTTTCCAATTATCGACTGTCTAATCCTTGTGCTCCTGTGTGAACTAGAGACGTTTTCTCTTGTTAACTGCGGACAGCAAAGGTGTTCGAACAGGCCTTCGGCTGCCATATCCCATCCGATGCAGTGTACTGCGAACAGTGCGTGCAGAGATCGTTTGAGGGGATCCTTGATTAAGATGGTCTGTAATTTGCTGCACTGTTGCCGTTCTGTTGTGTGTTACCAGTATGGACACTCTCCGTTCCGCCCGAGCAGTCACTAGTCGATGACGACCACACGTTGCACGCAGAGACCCAGTTTTTTGGCTGACTGTCCAGTCTTTAAACACTTTAACAACAGCTGCTCTGGAACATTTCACGAATGCGGCGGTTTCGGTGATACTCGCTCCATGGCTCCGAGCTCCTACAATCATCCCACGTTGAAAGTCCGTCAAATCGCATTTTTTACCCATCTCGTCACCCCAAAATCACTTCTACTACTGTCGCAAGCACTAAGCTTTCCCTTTTTATGCTAGCATCGCCCTCTGGCGGCAACAGCGTGCAGCCATAGCTCATTTGCTTAAAACTGTCAGGTGGTCATAATAAAGTGGCCACTCAGTGTATAAAGAGGAATTACCATTCCTTTACCCACAGGGCCTTCAAAGTGTAGAACTCCATCAGGGTAAGGCTACCAGTCATACATCCAAATCTACCAGTCTGTCTCTTGAAAAAAATGGAAAAAAGGAACGGACATCAAGTCTATACCTTTTGCTCATATTTCCTCAAAATCCCCTGTTGTGTCAGCAATAGACTATTGTGCCTTCGAACTGCTGAAAAGAGCGCTTTTTAAACGCAGACTTAAAACAGTGATTGGACTATGGAAGGCAATGGAAGAGGAATGGAATAAAATACCGCTACCAATTTTAAGAAATGTTCTGTTATCTTGGGAATCTAGGTGTAGCTTCGGAGACCAGAGAAGGAATATCAAGAAAGAAATCATTTTATTAAAAGCAGTAATTACATTGCTGGAAATTCTTCTAAAAATGTGTGAACATCCTCTGCAAATTACAGTGAACAATTCCATCTTGCTCATGCTGTGTCCAGCTTTGTCCGTCTGTCTGTCTGTATATTCACATTCTCCTGCAGGGTGTTCTGATTTTTCACCCGATTAAAAAGTTCAGCATTGTTTTTTCTTCGTAGGTCTCATGTATGACTGTTGGCTTCTAATCATTCCTCCGAGATGAGCCTGGGTTCGAATACTGGGTGTGGAATTGATGGTGTGCTTATTTAACCACAGTAGATTTTTCCCTTGCCTGGAAACAGTGAGCCCAAATTAGGGATGGGCAATTGCTCTTAGCTCACTGTGTTACTCATGGTGGCCGTTATCCATACCTCCTTTCCATAAAACAAGTTAGTAAAATCATGCAATGCACTGATTATAATACGCTTTCCAACATACCAGAAATTATTACTCAAGTTATTACTCAGGTTAGGAGGATAATGGCTGCTAAATAAATCTCGCTCCTGTGCATTGACCTTTGACCCCATTTCGATGATATTCAATAAAATCGGTCCATTATACCTCGGGAACAACGTTTTGTGGCAATAGAAGCATTTATAGTCAAGTTATCAAGATAATGGCTGTGGAATAAATCTCGCTCCTGTGTCCTGACCTTTGACCCCATTTCGATTATATATAATTTTTTTTTTTTTTTGACTGGAGGTTTAACGAGTACCGTGAGCAGCTCAATGGGCTATAAGCAGTCGCCCGTCTCTAATTTAGGGTCACTGGTTCCAGAGAAGAGAGAGAGCCAGTGGCGTAAGGAAAACACAACATCCATGCCTCACGGGATTTGAACCCGGACCCTTATCGTACGAATGATAAGACCACTGCGGCACTGAGGCGGCTGGATGATATTCAACAGAACCGGTTCAGTATACCTCCGGAACAATATAATAACGTTTTGTCGCAATCGAAGCATTTTTGCGTAAGTTATGACGCATAAGGGCGATGGAATGGATACCGCCCCTATAACCTGATGTTTGATCCCCTTTCACCCATTTTCAATAGGGTTCTTCCCCAGGTTGTCCCCTACCACATACTAAATATTCATCGAAATCGAACCATTTTTACGCGAGTTATCGTGCTGACAGATAGGCACACGGACAAAGCTGGAGCATGTACGCTTCTTCAACCTACCGTTGGAAAGCGTAAAAAAAAAAAAAACAAGTTAGTAAAATTATGCAATGCACTGATTATGATACGCTTTCCAACCTACTAGAAATCATTATTCAAGCTATTGCTCAAGTTATGAGGAAAATGGCTGTGGAATAAATCTCACCCCTGTGCCCTGACCTTTGCTCCATTTCGATGATATTCAACAGAACTGGTTCAATATACATCCGAAATAACATGATAAAGTTTTGTTTCAATCGAAGCAATTTTACATAAGTTATGATGCATAAGGGCTATGGAAGAGATTCCGCTCCTGTGTCCTAACCTTTCACCCCATTTCGCCCATTTTGAATAGGATTCGTCCCCAGGCAGGTCCCTACAACATACTAACATTTCATCCAAATCGAAACATTTTTACGTAAGTTATGACTCATAATGGCGATGAAAGTGATTCCGCTCTTATGTTCTGACCTTTGACCCCGATTTCGCCAATTTTCAATAGGGTTTGTCCCCAGGTGGTCCCCTACCACATACTAAAATTTAATCGAAATTGAACCTCTTTTACGGTAGTTATGACCCATAAGAGCAGTGGAATAGATCCCGCTCCTATGTCCTGAACTTTGACTCCATTTCCTTCACTTTCAATAGGGTTCCTTCCCAGGTGTTCCCCTACCACATACTAAAATTTCATCGAAATCGAACGATTTTTACGCGAGTTATCGTGCGGACGAACATACGCACGCAACGCGTGACGTAATGAGGCAGATGGGAATCGCTACCATCTGCTCGCAAGAGTGTGACGCCATAAAACTTTAATAGGATCCACAAACAACGTGTGAAGTAATGAGACAGATGGCGAGACCGCGCCAACATCTACTAGGGCGACGCCATGACACTACACTAAAAACGCGGTAATTCGGGGTGGTTATTTAACCCTCTAAACGAATTTTCCGAAAATCGAGATCAAGCTAAATCGATTTCTAGTACCAGAAAACGGTTTTCATAAAAATCCTTAGAGCCGTTTCCAAAATAAAATTTACATACATACAAGAATTGCTCTTTTAAGGTGAACGTCAAGTAATTTTGCTTCCTGTACTTCGAATGGAAAAATTTCTGTACACCTTTTTCTTCCCAATTAATGCGTTCCGAAGGATGAAAATTTGAACATCGATTAAAATATCTTCATTTTATAACTTGCAATACTTAATATTTTCTTAAACATAACCATATTTATGCAATTCAACATTTGTTTGTCTACTGACGTCATCAAAGTACAGGTCGCGCCTTCTTTTTCTGGTTTCAACGCCACCAAAGGAAAAGTTATGGATTTTTAATATAATAATGGTTATGTTTTAGAAAATATTAAGTATTCCAAGTTATAATAAAGTTATTTTAATCGATGTTCAAATTTTCATTCTTGGGAACACATTAATTGTGAAGGAAATGTGAACAAAAGTTTTTCCATTGGAAGTATAGGAAGCAAAATTACTTGACGTCCACCTTAATAATATGGGATAAGGGCGATGGAATGGATCGCAATCCTATGTCCTGACCTTTGACCCCATTTCGTCCATTTCAATAGGGTTCGTCCCCAGGTGGTCCCCTACCACATACTGAAATTTCATCGAAATCGAACCATTTTTACGCACATTATGACGCATAAGGGCAATGGAATGCATCCCGCTATTATGTCTTGACCTTTGACCCTACTTCACCCATTTTGAATAGAACTCGTCCCCAGGCGGTCGCCTACCACATAGTTAAATGTCATTGAAATCGAACCATATTTACGCAAGTTATGACGCATAAGGGCAATGGAATGATCCCGCTCCAACGTCGTGACCTTTGACTCCATTTGTCCCATTTTCAACAGGGTTTGTCCCCAGGTGGTCCCCTACCACATACTAAAATTTCATCGAAATCGAACCATTTTTACGCCAGTTATCGTGCGGACGGACGGGCGGACAAAGCTGGAGCATATACGCTTCTTCAACCTACGGTTGGAAGGCGTAAAAAACTACTACCGGGAGCAATTCTAAGGGCTGTAAGCAGTCATAAATTAAAGCCACTGGTTCCGGGAAGAAAAGAGAACCAGTACCGCAGGGCAGGCGTACCACGTATACCTCCCCGTGATCCCAACCCGAGCCCACGCGGACGTGCAGTCATTAACCAGCGATTGGACTACTGCTCTACCAGGAATTTTTCTGTTCAAATTAGAAATGGAATCATTTTGTTTTGTTTTTTGTTTCACATTAGGGGTTTTTTTTATATAAAAGCAAACGTTTATTCTCGAAATTTAGCTTAGAAGTTCATGGGTGGAACATCAATGCGATGTAGCAATAGTGTTACCGGAGCGGCTGCGCATAAGTTGAGCTTCAAATTTAAGAATATGTTATGACCAGAAATGCATTTTGCATGATATAGTCATCGTGAAAGGGAATTAGTCCATGTGTTACAGAAGGAGAATCATTCATATATTATTGGGACATTTTTGGGATTGATGAAATACCTTGGAAATTCCTTTTTAGTGCTTCAGATTGAAGATTATTAAATAGTTCCAACAAAGCAAGCCTAAAAGAATTTTGCTGCAGAATAGAAACATTTTTTTTAGTATTTGTATATCTATCCATTTCGTCAATTCTTTCTTTTTTGAGGGAAACATGAAAAACAATTAAGCTTCTATTGAACAATATTAAGTTCGAACAGTGGAAACTTCAGAGCAATAGGTCTCATGCTTAGTTTACAATCTGGTACCATCAAAATGCTTTGTTTTCTGTGTGGCTAGAGCAATCGTACAACAAATCGACTTTAGGAAGGAAAATCGACATTAGAGAAAGACACTGTGGTGTCGTGACCGGAAGAATTGAGTACAGTATGGCACCAAGTCATCTTCTCCGATGAGTCCTGCTTCTGTCTGGATGCAGTTTATGACCGTATTGGGCGATGAATTTGCTAAAGGAAAACAGTCTTTACATTGGCCATCTGACAGCATGCCACGTACTGGAACGTAAGGTGCAGATGTATAGACCAAGTCGTTTTCTTTGGTGAGTCTTGCTTCTGAATAGATAAAGTGTCACTGTCCAAGTAATTGATGAGCAGTTGTTGGGAAATGATCCCCAGAATCACTTCCCGGAGGTTTTTTAGAAAATGCTTTTTAAGTAAACATGTAGTACTAAGAATATTATAACTATACTTGGTATCCGAATTTCTTGGCGTAGAGTAAAAATCAGAATTTCCAAGTATTTGCACATCAACCAGATGGCATTTCCAAGGAAGGTAGACAGCTAACCGATTAGCTGTCTACCTTCCGTGAAAACGCCATCTGATTGTTGTTCGAAAGCTTGGAAATTTTGATTTCTACTCTTCGTCAAGAAATTCGGGTAACTGGTATAGTTATACTATTCTTAGTACTGTTGGTGTATAGTTCCTTATTATTAATTAAACATGTAGTACTTTGGCCAAGGTGTCTAAAAACAGCCACTGACTGAGATGGAGTATTATCGTGTTATGCCCACAAGGCGTATGTGTTTATTAAAATTTACTGGGTGATTGAAACACCGCGAAGCGGAATGAACTACTTTTTTGCTTCAAAGTAATGTATCAATATTATACTATTATTTCTCAGGTATGTTTTGTCTTTAGTTTTTATTAAATTTATGCATTTAGAATGAATCAAATTAAGATCATAAAGAATCTTCTAAAGTGTTGATTACATAAATATTTCTGTTGACTGTATTTTGTGGTTCATCACATTTGTGAGGATGGTGTCCCAAACTTGCAGCTTAATTGTATCATTCATAAACGTATGTGTTTCTTTCATGCAGCGTGAAAACGTCGGATTATGATGTGTAATTTCATGGCCCAGTAGATTAAGACCCATTTACTTTTTATTTTTTTTAGTTGGTCATGGACAGAGCGGTGGCTCTCGAGTTCACATTGAAATTTTCGACCACTACATTCATGACGTCCTTCAACATGTCGACATGATGAAGGAAAGGTTTACAAGTCTTCCAGTATTCCTTTTTGGCCACTCCATGGTAAGCTCAACAAATCCTCTATGTTTTAAGTTTAAATTTTTTTTTTGACATTTGCTTTGCATCGCTTGTTTTGCAAAAAAAAACATACTTTCCGCGAATCTGAATGTTTCATGTTTCTACAATACGGAGAAACGTGTAAATATTTCCTCTGCCGAAGTACATGCATTGAAATGTAATACATGAAATTACTATAGCAATTAAAGGCGTGTAGTACATACGTGTATCTATTGAATAATACTTTTTGCACCCTACACCCGAAATACACTGAGTGCTCACTCAATCGCAACCACCCTTATGCAAAGTGAGTTACACCCGATACTGGCACGACGGAGAGAAGGGCGTGGCGTGTAGGAGAAAAGACTATATATAAATGTTAATGGTTCAGTTGAGTCCAAAGTTACGGAAGTAATACGCAAAACCTAGGATTTGTCGGAATTTACGAAAGGCAAAATTGTTCGGTCGGAAGTCACGTCACTGTTATTTTGTCACCGTCCCTGAAAAATCACTCTCATTGTTGCGACCAATGACAAAAAGTAAAAGTTCCACATTCAATAATAAACATGTTACCGTTGCATGTGTCCGAGCAATGCTTGAGGTTCAAAGTCACTGGTACATCACAGTTTCGGTTACCATGTCCCCCTGTACAAACAATTTCTCTCCTTTTCTGTTGTAACATCAGAGAGGTCGCTAGTGATGTCTACTTTCTTTCAGCCTTCCCTTTTCCCCACGCACACGATAGTTTTTGTTCTGGTTTCCGCAGTGCGTTTGCTCATAGACGAAGAATTCAAATCAAGCTGATTATAAAAAGGATTTTGTCACTGTTACAAGCACGGCGATGACTCGCCGTTCCGTTATTGCTCTGTCATCTCTGTCGTAAACAGTAATTTTGTCACCGTTACAAGTAAGACAGTGACTCACCGTTCCGGCTTCTTTACAGCTCCGTCACCGCTGTCGTAAACGATTATTTTGCCGCTCTTCTAAATAAGAACGTGAAACCGGCTTCTTTACAGATCCGTCACCGCTGTCGTAAGCGATTATTTTGTCGCTCTTACAAGTAAGGCGGTAACTCAAAGTTCCGGCTTTTTTACAACTCCGTCACCGCTGTTGTAAACGATGATTTTGTCATTCTTATAAGTTAGACCGTGACACCGGATTCCTTACATCTCCGTCTACGCTGTCTTAAGCAATGATATTCTCGCTCTTACAAGTGAGACGGTGACTCAAAGTTCCGGCTTTTTTACAGCTCCGTCACGCTGTCTTAAACGATGATGTTGTCACTCTTATAAGTATGATCGTGACACCGGCTTCTTTACAGTTCCGTCACGCTGTCTTAAGCGATGATTTTGTCATTCTTATAAGTAAGACCGTGACACCGGATTTTTCAGATCTCCGTCACCGCTGTCGTAAGCGATGATTTTCTAGCTCTTACAAGTGAGACGGTGACTCAAAGTTCCGGCTTTTTTACAGCTCCGTCACGCTATCTTAAACGATGATTTTGTCACTCTTATAAATAAGATCGTGACACCGGCTTCTTTACAGTTCCATCACCGCTGACGTAAACGAAGATTTTGTCATTGTTACAAGTAAAACCGTGGTTCACAGTTCGGACTCTTTACAGCTCTGTGTCCGCTGTCGTAAACGATGATTTTGTCACTTTTAAGAGTAACACGGTGACTCAAAGTTCCGGCTTCTTTACAGCTCTCTTGCCGCTGTCGTAAACGATGATTTTATCACTCTTACAAGTAAGAGAGTTACTTACAGTTCCGGCTTCGTTACGGCACCGTCACCGGAGTGGTAAACGATTATTTTGTCACTCTTGCAAGTAAGACGGTGACTCGAAGTTCCGGCTTCATTACAGCTTTCTTGTCGCTGTCGTAAACAGTGATTTTTGTCACTATTTAAAGTCAGTGTTACTTCCGTGGAACTGGCACCGTTGTCACCGTGACAGGAAAATCACAGTAAAGTTCACCTCTAAGCTCGAAAGGTTAGTACGACCAATTTGGAATCAGCTATATTTGTGGTTTGCTTGAAGGCTCCCGTGCTTAAAAGTATACCAGGAGTTTAGCCAAAATGGCGAAACAACTAACCGACAACGCCTCTGTAAATAGCAGCGAAACGTGGGTTCAGAGGCGAACGACGAATGCTTCGCTTTGTATGGTGCAACCGGGCAGCACAGCTTCGTAGTCGACGACCCACAACGATAAAGGTCAACCAGAAACAATATTCCGCGCGACTATGCGTCACACGGTGGCCCGGATGGGCTACAAAAGCAGACCCTCTTTATTCCACCCTCTCTTAACATAAGTCCATCTATGTAAATGACTCTTCTGGTGCCAACAGCATGCTGGTTGAAAGATAGAAGATTGGAAGCAAGTTTGTTGATTCCATGAATTACGATATGTGCACAATTCTGCAAGTTGTCTAGTCCTTATTTTGTGTAAGCACCATAAGGGTGTGGATCTCTCGTGCATGGCGTTAGCCATCCAGGCCGATGGGGGCCGGATTTATAATATGAAGTATGTTTATCTTGCATGAACTGAGACCTCTGGTGCGTGTGGACCAACATTTGAAGTTCTTGTGAACCGTGTAAGCTCCAAAGTTTTGTACTTCCACCCAGAGGGGAATGGGTCCTTCCAGGAGAACAATAGCTGATATCATCAGGCCTGCGTTATGCAGAATTAACTCGACGAACAGAGTGTTGATATGAGATAGCTCAAATACCCCCCCCCTTCCCAACACTAGCCTGATTTGAACCCAATTGAGCACCTGTGAAATGTTGTGGAACGCCAGGTGAACCAGTTTGACACACCATCCTGCTCCACACCAAAACTATAGGCCGCAGTGCAAGCAACTTGGTTGCAGTTTCCACACAGTTGTACATACCTCTCGTGGAGTATATGCCACGAAGGGTGGCGGAAGTTCTACAGGCGAAAGGAGGACGCTCAAAGTATTAGGCAGTTAGTTGGCTGTAATTCTGTGAACACTCGATGCATATCTTCTTTTGTTTTTAAATGCAACGTATTTCATGAAAGAAAAAGGCTATACTGCCTAGCTTCGTGACAAGATTTTTACATACCCTGCATAGTTCCGTGATACTTTGTTCAACATATAAAATTTAACTCCGTGAAGGTTTTTGAACTACACTGCCTAACTATGTAATAATTTTGAACAGAGTGTTTGTAACGTACCAGGAGATGTGGCGTACCTGCCAGAAGGACGCACACGACATAAAGGCAGATAGGAATCAGAATAAAATGTCCGCGTAGCTTAATTGGTAGAGCAACTTATTCCGGAATGAGTGGACCCGGGTTCGAATCCTGGCGCTGATAAAATTGACGGAGAAATTTACTTCGTTATAATGGCGCCCGAACTATCCGGATGACCCGACCGTTCACAATCTCGCAATGGTGTGATGTTATTTCCACACCGCGAAATAGGAAAAATAAGAGCAGCACTTCGAAAAAAAAAAAAAATAAGGGGGAGATGATGTAACGTACCAGGAGATGTGGCGTACCTGCCAGAAGGACGCACACGACATAAAGGCAGATAGGAATCAGAATAAAATGTCCGCGTAGCTTAATTGGTAGAGCAACTTATTCCGGAATGAGTGGACCCGGGTTCGAATCCTCTGGCGCTGATAAAATTGACGGAGAAATTTACTTCGTTATATGTTTTAAGCGAAGGTGTTATGTAAAAATATCTGAAATATATTAAATAGTGACTCGGGTTTTCAACGAAAACAGCAGCTATAAATTCGCCTTCAGAGAAAAAAGACGCTTAACAGATCCTGCGGGAAACGATTTCTTCGTTGAGTGGGGACGCCTCCACCCCGTACCATCTTTTATCCCCGATATAGGAAGCGCACAATTTCTTCGAGAAGTCCAACTTGCGAATTGGCCCGAGCAATTAGGAACCAATTCCTACCCACCAAAAACAGTGTTGTGTTCACCGTTTTTGCCTACCCAGCAAAAACAGTGAAAGTTGCGTGTTAAAGTGGTTATATGTAGTTAGCGTTTGGAGTTAAAGGGTCCTGCCTACTAACGTTTGTTAATTAGTTTTGAAGTATATTACCATTGTGATTAGTTCAAGTATGTTGGAATATTAACGTTCTACATGAACAGTATTTATGAGATATTGCCAGAATAAAGGGAAGAACTGTTAAGTAACTATTTCTTGGACTTTATTTAAGTGACTCCTGTTTCATACAATCAGTTCTTCTTAAGTACTTCACTTAAAGTACTTAAGAAGAACTGATTGTATGTACTGTTCAGTAAGCTATATATACACGTTTCAAATAGTAAAGAATGCTATAGAGATATCATGGAAAATGACTCGTGAATTTCAGAATTTTTTATATATTTTTTTTTTTTTTGCAGTTGTTGGGTGACCGTGTGCTTTGCTGAATATCACATCAGTTCGTTGCTTGCGTCTATTCTTTGCAGAAAATTCGTCGCTTTTCCGTTTCTTAGTTATATGAATCGCCTACGGGGAAAAGTTTTTGAAATCCATTACACCTATCTGCTTATCCTTCTGCCTCTGTATTAAAAAGAACGATCGTCGGCTTCAAAATATTAAACTGCATAAATTATTTGGCTGTAGAATAGAGGAAATTACACTGGTGTCCAAAATTATAGTTCGGAAGACAAGCATCCGCAACGCTACCCTTTTTTCAGCAGTTAATGAAGGATGAGGACGACAAACACTCTTTTCTGAGAATGTGATGTTCAGGAAGTACTGTTTGAAAATATGATATAATTCCAGAGCAATAAATGCCCTGGGCATGATTTTATGGCATCAGCGCCCGCGTAGGATGAGATGCGAACTCTCGACTCGTTTGGGTCTCTCAAGTTTCATTACCTTTTTCACAAGGATGTGCAAGTAAGAATGGCTTACACATAAGTGGAGGGCGCAATAAAGGTAATGCACTGGTGCAAAGTAAGTTACTAATGAAGGAGTGACGAGGAACACCGAGTTCGCATAATCATTCGTCAACTTCCCAGCATCATTGCAAAAATATTGCCTAGCATCACGCTTGTAAAAATATTGGTTTACTAAATATGGACATCAACCAGATTCATACACTTAAAGAGCAATACACGCCCACGGAATAACGTGCTGGCCGACCTTTCTCTGTGATAACATAAGCAGCACGCCTTGTTATGGATCCTACCGAATTTTAGAAACGTTCAGGTGATATTGCTCCCATGATTCCAGTAGAACAGTCGTAAAGCGCAGAGAATTGCTGGGGCTGAGTTTCATGCATAGCTCCGCATCGTCCCACAGATGCTCAGTTGAGACCATATGCGGAGAATGTGGGAGCCACCCCGGGTAGCAACTCAATAGAATGCTCCTTCAACCAGTCCTTCGTCAAACGAGTGTGATGCGACTGGGCGTTGTCTTGTTCAAATAAAGCATCGTGCTAGTAGAAATGTATAGCCATGAACGGGTGCAGGTGGTCAGAAGTACCTCAACAACGCCTTGTGCGGTAATGCGGTTCTCAACATGCGCAAGCACCCCTAAGTAACGTATTTAATATCGCCCCAGTACATTACACTGAGGTTCCAAAAAACCGGGAAGGGAGCTACTATTTTCATTATATGTCACGACACCCATGCGGTAAATGGTATCGTCTGTGAACAACGTAAATATAGTGGCAGATATCACCGCAAGTTGTAAAATCCGCAATTGAGATGGCAGATTACCAGGACTTCAGCGATTTCAAATGTGGTTGATTTTTGGCGTTCGGCAAATGGATCACTTCATCTTGGAAATTACCACGAAATTTAGATTTACACGGTCAACACTTTCAAGGGACTACACAAACTCAGGGGGAAATCCAGAGTGCGAGACCGGTGTGGCCATAGAAAAGGCCTTGACGAATGTAGACAGTAGCGTCTGGTATGTATTGTAGCATCTTCCCGGCGTACATTATTGCCAAAAATCACAGTGCAATTCAATGTTGAAGCCAGTTGTAGCATCCGCGTTCCGACAGTGCAAAGATCCCTGTGTTCTATGGGGTTCCGGAGCCGACGGCCCACACGGGTGTTATTGCTGACCCGAAGACACAAGGCTGTGCCCCTCGCCTGAACTCCGAAACACCGCCATTGGAAGCAAGATGACTGGAAACCTGTGTCCTGTTCCGACGAATAGCGGTGTCATCTGTTTCGGGCAGGAGGCCGACTCCGAGTGTAGCAACAACCCCACGACGCAATGGATCCCACATGCCTACAAGGAAGAGTGCAGACCGGCGGTGGCTCCGTTATGGTTTGGGGTGTTTTCAGCTGGCATAAGGACCCCTTTTAAGTCTGCAGACCGATCTGGCCGGTGAAGGCTACGTAACTATCTTTGGGAATCATTTGCACCCGTTTATGTCATGCAACCACTCCGACGGGTGCGACCTCTTTCAGAATGACAATGCCCCACCACACACGTTCTCAGTCACAGGACTACGGCTGGAAGAACATTCTACGGAGTTTCGAATCCTGACCTGGCGCACGTTCGCCGGATTTAAACGCTATCGAACACATCTGGGATGCTGTTCAACGTGTCGTCAATGCCAGGAATCCTCCACTCGCGAATATTACGGAATTTTGAAAAGCTATTCTACAAATATAGTGTGCACTTTCTTCATAGTACTACAGTGAGCTCATTGCGTCGATGCTCCCTCGCTTTGCTGCCGTTATCCCATCGCGAGGAGGACAAACGTGGTATTAGAGAAGTATCCCAGATCTTTTTTTCCCCCATTTCCAGTCTTTCTAGATTCCGCGGGGGCGTTTCTTTCCCTTTCGCAGCCTCGTGATCCGGCGACGTGCTGTTAACAAAGGTAGTTGAAGTGAACGACGGCTGTCATTACTTAGAGGTGCGGTCGTACGTCAGCTGGTCTTTACAAACATTCGTAGGTGCTCCACTGTTGAATGTCGACGTTATCCTCTCCACTGTAGCTCTCCATTCCAACGTTCGTAGGTGCCCCAGTGTTGAATGGTGACGTTATTCTCTCCACTGTAGCCCTCCATTCCAACGTTCATAGGTGCCCCACTGTTGAATGCCGACGTTATCTTCTCCACTGTAGCACTCCATTCGAACCTTCCATCACAGAAGAAGCGGCGCTCACTTCAAACATCTACGTCCCGTTCACTACCATTTTTTCCTAACGGCTGCCGGTTTTTCCCGTTTTGACGTAGTCTTGGCATGCATCGTTCTCATGCCATATTCCCAGACGCTCTGTTGTCGCTAAGATAGGGTACCCCATCTTCTTCGCGCCGACTATCCGCCTACGATCGAACTCACTCCGGTTTCCATGTTTACACGTCATCATACTCACATGTACCCTATTCAGTATTCGAACAAGTTTTAACCCGCTGTTGATGTGTTCCAGCTGTTGGGTGTAAAATAAGTTGCTTTCAATTTATATGACGATATTTGTAAATTTCCTACTGCGCGATGATTTTCTCTACATTCATGTACATATATTTATAACTGAATAATTGAATTGAGTGTAGGTAAATTAAGCAGAAAAACAGCAGTCATGGAATTCTGCGGATCTCAGGAAGTAATCAAAATAATAAAGAGGAAGAACAGAGGGAGACGCTTCTCTTTAAATTGGATCAATGGAGCGTGAAAATATTGGAAGCAAATGCTGGAGAGTTTAACCTTCTAGAAAAGCTATCACGAGAAAATGGAAGAACGAAAGCACCCATGGGAATTCTGTGTGAAAGAGATACAGAGAAAAGAGGAGAAAAGGTAAATTAGAACAGATGAGTGTGGAGTACAGAGTCAGACATGTGCTTCGAGATAGTGGTTATAAATAGTTGCGAGGGTCCTAAGGCGATGTTGGAAACTCTTTCACACATACACGCACACGCATGCATTGCCCAGGGAAGAAAACAAGGCCAGAAGTTAAAAGCGAAAGTAAAGAAGAAAAACTGCAAAAGTTTAGAGCATGCAGTGATTGCTGATGCGGTCATAGAATGAATTGCACAAAATCTGAAACCTATCAAAACAAAGTGCAAATTTCAATTAAAAATGTTTAAAAAAATAGTGCTAATCTTCTAAAACAATGAACAGCAATCCATCGCGGTAACGTTCGTCGACTGCGTCAGCTTTTCGTTGTCGAATTCGTCGTGTTTCCGCTCTTAACTACTTATAAAATGAGGAAAGTGAAGTGTACAATTTGCTAATGTCTAACATTTTCCATTTATGTCTGTACGCAAGAACTGTGTCACCGCGTTAAGATATTGATTTGCAGGCATTCGGTCTCTACCAGATAAAGGAAATCGTACAGAATATCCAGCATACATCGTACGATCACTGAATTATGACCACCCCTATCAAAAGTGGATCCCACTCGTTGACCACGTGATTACTGAGATGGTGCGGTTAATCGACCGACGTAGCATGTATAATGTTTAGATGGAGCAGGAGGTCGTAAATTTTGGAGAGTGTTAAAAACGGAAGGATTTATCGGACTTTTAGAGAGGGCAGATTGTGAGAGCAAGGAGAGGGGGTTGCCTTTATTTTAGGTAGTTCGCGAGCGCTGTAGTTAACGTGTGAAAATGGTGAAACAACAACCATTTGAAAAAAATGGTGAAACAAAGACAATTTGGGAAAAAATGGTGAAACAACGACCATTTGGAAAACAATGGTGAAACAACTACCATTTGGGCGAAAAAGGTGAAACAATGACCATTTGGAAAAGAAAATGGCGAAACAATGACCATTTGGGAAAAGAATGGTGAAACAACAACCATTTGGAAAACAATGGTGAAACAACTACCATTTGGGAAAAAAAGGCGAAACAATGACCATTTGGAAAAGAAAATGGTGAAACAATGATCATTTGGGAAAAGAATGGTAAAACAACGACCATTTGGAAAACAATGGTGAAACAACTACCATTTGGGGGGGGGAGGTGAAACAATGACCATTTGGAGAAGAAAATGGTGAAACAATGACCATTTGGGAAAAGAGTGGTGAAACAACATCTATTTGGAAAAAATGGTGAAACAATGACCTTTTTTTTTTTTTTTTGGTTGGAGGTTTAACGACCACCGTGAGCAACTCAATGGGCTATAAGCAGTCGCCCGTCCCTAATTTAGGGTCACTGGTTCCAGGGAAGGGAGAGAGCAAGTGCCGTAAGACAAACACAACATCCATGCCTGACCGGGATTCGAACCCGGACCCCTTACGGACGAATGATCAGAGGCCAGCGCCTTAGACCACTGCGCCACCGGGGCGGTAATGACCATTTGGAAAAAGAGTGGTGAAACAACAACCATTTGGGGAAAAAAAGGTGAAACAATGACCATTTGGAAAAGAAAATGGTGAAACAATGACCATTTGGGAAAAGAATGGTGTAACAACGACCATTTAAAAAACAATAGTGAAACAACGACCGCCAAATGGTGAAACAACGACCTGGAGGCAAAACTTCACATGACAGCGAAAGGTTGATGTGAGAGGTGAACGCCGGATCCGACGACTCGTAGAGCCAACAGACGCAGCACTGTTCAACAGTTGAATACCTAATAAAACAGACGTGAACCCGGAACAGAATCTGTCCGTGAGTCGCAAGCTCTCACGTACGTGTTATAACAGCAGACGACCCCGACGATATCCTCTCCTAACCACGGTTCATCGGCGCAAAAGGTTCACCTGGTGCAAAGATCATTCAAATCAGATGACTGGAAAAACGTGTGCTGGTCTGACGAGTCGCGTGTTTTACTACACTCCGTGGATGGTCGTTTACATATTTAGCGCAAACATCATGAGGCACTCGATTCATCCTGCACGGTCTCCACGGTGCAAGCCTGTTAAGGAGGTTATATTGTGTGAAACATGTTTACCTGGCTGCAACTTGGACCCCTGGTGCATGTGTAAACAACGTATGACTGGGGCCCACTGTCGTGGATTGCTTGCTGACTCTGTACATCCAGCAATGTTGCATTTTTTCTTAAATGGTGGCGGTGTCTTCCTAGATCACAATGCGCCGAGCCACAGGTCCAGTGCTGTGCAGGAATGGTTTGAGGAACACAGTTCAAACTTCCAGCATATCGATTGGCCTCCGAATGGCGACGGTGTCTTCTAAGATGACAATGCGCCGAGCCACAGGTACAATGTTGTGCAGGAATGGTTTGAGGAACACAGTTCAAACTTCCAGCATATCGATTGGCCTCCGAATGGCGACGGTGTCTTCTAAGATCACAATGCGCTGAGCCACAGGTCCAATGTGGTGCAGGAATGGTTTGAGGAACACAGTTCAGTCTTCCATCATATCGAATGGCCTCCAAACTCCCCCTATATCAATCCCATAGTGCACTTGTAGAACACTATGGAACGGCATATCAGGTGTCTGGATACACCAATCTCCTTCATATCTGCATTGAAGGCCGCATTACACCCAGCTTGGTTGGTCACACCTCCCAACTGCTTCCGCCATCTTATTGAAACAATGCCACATCGAATGCTGCACTGAGGGCGATAGCAGGACTCACGAAGTATTATTATATAGGTAGTTTTAATTCAGTTATCACTCAGTGCGTAGCTCTGGGGACTGTGGGTGTTCATTCTTCTGTCATACATTATCTCCGTTTATTCCTGGAGAACTGATATGTGCGCTTCTGGAAGTCAGGTAGAAGAAATTCTTTCTATACCACATACACGAAAGAAATCAGGATGGCAGAATTACATATGAACGGAAGTACAGAAATTCTCAGATTTTGTGCTTATTCTTTCCTCTATCAGATATTGAAAGAATCTTCTTCATATCTGCATTGAAGACCACGATATCCCAACTTCTAAAAGTTGGGATATCGTTTCTTTCTTTTCTGACAGACAGACCAACTAATGGACGAGCATTCGAAAAACTTTGAATACACTGAAGTAAAAAATTATTAGAAACGCCTACCGAACATCGTGTTGAGCCGCCCTTGTTCTTCAAATACGCCAAGCTCAACAAGGTGCCGATATTGTTCTACTGGCATGTCAGGAAAGAAGATGTGATGGCATCAGTCAATTTCCGAATGTTCGTTGCTGGATGGTCTCCGTTATCAATAGCTCTCTCCATGTCATTCCACAGATGTTCAGTTGGGATACGCTCTGGGGACTGAAGGTGTCATTTCAGCACTTTGAAGTCAGTAAGTTGTTCCTGGAGCCACTGTGTGACGACCCAAGCCCTGCGGTTTGGCGCATTATCCTGCTGGAAGTATTCTTCTCAATCAGAAAATACCATTCTCTTGTGCAGGTGTTTCTAGTCGGCAGTGATAATAAGACACCTCGTAGCATCCAAATGCTGTTCTAGATATATGAAAACGAGCACCGGTTCATTGCACCGCCTCCACGAGCTTGTAGATACAATTACAATACAATACAATAATAAAGAATGCCGTCTAATGCACAATGTACACCGAAGTCCATCTTGGGACTAACAGTCAAGATTTATTAAACCCAAATGATTAAGTGAAAAAGTTAAAAGTATCAGACCTTTCGGATTCCCGCAGCGGGGTTCATCTTCAGACAACTTAAAAAGAGGGAAAGTGGGCTAGACACAAATACATTGGTGTGCAAAAATTAAGGACAAAGAGAGAAATTAGCATAACAGCGGAACGAGCAGGCAGAACGGAACGAAACACCACTCAGGAGATAGACTAGGGTCCGGTACGGGAGGGCATGTGCATATATGCAGGATTGCAGGATGACGTGGGGGGGGGCGGGTGCCGGAAGGCTATAAAGCACACGGATGGTTACGGTCAGCAATTCGGTGAAAGCTTTTGCACGGTGTACATCGGTTTGAACGGCGTCGAGTTGCTGCCACCGTGTGATATGGCCCACAGGCAATCCAGAAGACGACATCTGGATGACTTTACCCGTGGTCGCGTCATTGGGAAGTTGGAAGAAGGTCGAAGTGTGACTAGTTGGGCCGAGGAGTTCGGAATCGCTCACAGAATCATTTCACGAGCTTGGACAGCATTTTAAACGGCAGGAACAGCTGTCCGAGAGTTGAGCAGTGGTCGTTCATGAGCAACCACGGCGGCGGACGACCGGTATGTTGTCCTACAGGCGAGAAGAGACAGACGGCAGACAGCGGGAGAAATCGCAAGGCACGTGCAACAGACAACTGGACGTCCGTTATCGCGTTTTACCGTGGCCAGGAGGCTGCACAAAGGTGGTCTATTTGCACGACGACCAGTACGGTGTGTGCCATTAACGCCTGCTTGTCGGAGACGGCGGTTTCTGTGGTGCCAGGAACACAAGAACTGGACACATCAGTAATGGGGTCGAGTTCTCTTTACGGATGAGAGCCGATTTAGTCTGACGAGAGATCCTGGACGTATACACATTTGGAGACAGCAGGGAACACGCAATCATACCTCCAACATCATCGAAAGGGACCGGTTTGGAGGTGGCGGAGTTCTCGTGTGGGGCGGTACCATGCTTGGTAGCCGTACTGACCTCCACATCTTCCAAGGAGGTTCAGTCACTGGTGTCCGCTATTGTACCGAGGTTCTCTTGCCTCACGTGCGTATGTTTAGCGGTGCTGTGGGTCCTGAGTTCCTCTTCATGGTCGACAACGCTACACCTCATCGTACAGTGGCTGTCTCAGAGCTGTTGGAGAGTGAAAATATTCAGCGCATGGATTGGCCCGCAAGGTCCCCGGACCTAAATCCAATCGAACACGCGTTTGACCTTCTCGAGAGACGCTTGGCAGCACGTCACCAGCCGCCAGCAACGATTCCGCAGCTGCGATTGGCGCTACAAGAGAAATGAGCCGCGATGCCTCAACAGCTCCTTGACAACCTCGTCATCAGCATGGACAGACGTTGTAAATCCTGCAACGCAGTCAGAGGTGATCATATCCCCTACTAAAGACTGGATTTTTTTGGCAGCCGCCTGTCACATGGACGTTTCTGTCTTCTGTCCAGTTGTGCTCGAAGCTGCCTTTTCAATAAAGTGCCTTTGTATCCTTTGGATTCCTTGTTTGGACGGTTTAGCTCACTTGTCCCATATTCTTACATTTTGGGGATCTTATTGTATGATCTGAGTCGATGTGGAGCACTTCTGCACGACGTTACATTCGAAAAACCGTCTCGTCCTTAATTTTTGCACGCCAGTGTACGTATATAATATCGTATGTGACGAAACTGCAGAATGCCATCTGGTGTACAAAAAGTCCAAACACATGCACTTGATTACGATAGTGATTAATGATTAGTAAATGATTCATTTGATACATTTTGGACAGTATGCAAGTGAGCAGAAAAATCCAGGGTCTTGGTATAATATGCGGAACGTAATCATTGCAACAGGATTGTCACTTCGATGTGATAAATAAACGTTCAGTGAAAGTTAAATGAACCTTGTTACCTGGGGTGCCAGACCCTCGCATCCTTCCAAACAGGGTAGTGTGATCCCAAGTTCACCAACCGAGAGAGTGCAGTTGTCATGGCGATGGCCCCAATACGGACATTGTACATATGTTCTTTGATTCTAGTGTTCAATTAGCGTGAAGTAGAACCAATATGTTCTTGATCCACTCCACCTGGGTTTGTCTGTTTGAGTGGAATGCTGTAAATGCCGAATCTATCTCCTTTTTAATACTCGAAATAATATTTCGTGTTTTAATGCCGAAATCAAGTCAATGTGGTTTACACACATTTTTCAAAATATTAACTATCCGTGGAACATATTCAATGGATCCAACATACTTAATTCGTGAGATTTCTCTGGTCAGGGCAGCGCTGTCCATAATGTGTCAAATGAATCTGTTACTAATAATTAACCACTATTGTAATCAAGAGTACATGTGTTTGGACTTTAAGATGGCATTTTGTAGTTTTGTCACGTACGATGTTATATATGTGTTTGTCTCTAGTCCCACTTTCCCTCTTTTTAACTTGTCAGAAGATGGACCCCGGTGCGGGAGTCCGAAAGGTCACATAATTTTAACTTTTTAACCTAATCATTTGGTTTTAATAAATCTTGACTGGAAGTCCTAAGGTGGTCTTCGGTGTACATCGTGCATTAGATGGCATTCTTTATTATTGTAGGTACAATTAACGTTTGACAGCTGGCATCCATAGATTCGTGAGGTTGGCGCCATATTCTTCCTCGTCCATTTAACTGAACACGTGTTTCTTTGTACCAGGCGACTTTCTTCCAGCTCTCAATGGTCCAGTTTTGATGCTTCCGTACCCACTGCGAATACATTTTGTCGGTTTTTAGCAGGAGCGATTGGTACAGGAAGGAAACGTATTGTCTTATAGCCCATCCACGCCAATATGCAGCCGATTGTGTTTGTTTAAATTGTCCTCTCGGCACCGCTGTTGCTCAGCGCTGTTACATCACGCAATAAAACTCATCTGTTACCTAGTACAATCCTCTCCAGCTGTCGTTTCCTTCCAACATAGAACACCCGCTTTCGTTCACAGAAAGACTTCTCACTGCTTTTTGACGCTTTCCAACCGTAGGTTGAAGAAGCGTATATGCTCCAGCTTTTTCCGTTCGTCTGTCCGTTCGTCCGTCTGTCGGCACGATAACTCACGTACAAATGGTTCGATTTCGATGAAATTTTAGTATGTGGTAGGGGACCTCCAGGGGACGAACCCTATTGAAAATGGGTGAAGTGAGGTCAAAGGTCACGGCATAAGAGCGGAATTCATTCAATTGTCCTTATGCGTCATAACTTGCGTAAAAATGGTTCGATTTCGATAAAATTTTAGTATTTGGTAAGGAACCACCTGGGGACGAACCCTATTGAAAATGGGCGAAATGGGGTCAAAGCTCAGGACACTGGAGTGGGATCCATTCCATTGCCCTTGTGCATCATAACTTACCAAAAAATGTTTCGATTGCGACAAAACATTTTCATGTTGTTCCGGAGGTATAGTGAACCGGTTCTTGCGAATATCAACGAAATGGGGTCAAAGGTCATTGCACAAAAGCAAGATTTATTCCACAGCCATTATTCTCATAACTTGCGTAAAACTGCTTCTATTGCGACAAAACTTTAGTATGTTATTCTTGAGGTGTACTGAACCGGTTATGTTGAATATCATCGAAATGGGGTCAAAGGTCAGGACACAGGAGCGAGATTTATTCCACAGCCATTATCCTCATAACTTGAGTAATAATTTCTGGTATGTTGGAAAGCGTATCATAATCAATGCATTGCATGATTTTACTTACTTGGTTGTTTGTGCATTTCCCATTGTAGGCTTTCGATGGTGTCTCTTTTTTGTTTTGTTTGGATGTTTAACGACCACCGTGAGCAACTCAGTGGGCTATAAGCAGTCGCCCGTCCTTAATTTAGGGCCACTGGTTCCAGGGAAGGCAGAGAGCTAGTGCAGTAAGATAAACACAATATCCATGCCTCACCGGGATTCCAACCTGGACCCCTTCCGGACGAATGATCAGAAGCCATCGCTTAAACCACTACGCCACTGAGGCGGCTTTCAATGGTGTTGTTCTTGCATAGCCGAAAAGGTTCTCCGTTTCTTAGGTGATTGCACTCGTCCGTCAACAGCCCAGTTCCATGGCTCCTTCAGAGCCACTGAAACCTCGAGTCTCTTTCTCGCGTTCTCGCTGCCTACACTTCGTACAAATCTGAATCCTTTATAGTGAGCTGTTCGTTCATAAAGCCATCCTGCGCATCATAGTTGCGCACCTAATTGAGGATGGCAGACGTCTGATTATTATATACTCTAATTAAACCTGCATTTTTAGTTGTTTTTCTCTATGCAAATTTTGAGTTCATTCTTTTTAAGCATTTCATTCTTAACGTTATATTTTTCTCGCTCACTGAATATTACATTAACAACAGTCTTGAGATCAGAGTGGGTGACGTGTGTTGAGAGATAAGAACGACAGATATAATGCTGGCTCGAGCAGCAAAATGTGTTGTGCGTGTTGTTGATAAATTAGGGTAGCAAACTGCTGTGATTAGTATGTTAGATGTAAACTCACCGAACCTAAGTTGACATAGGATCACTATTCTAAATTGTGTTGATGAAATAGTTTGTTGATACTTTGTGTTCCTGAAGCGCCCTTAAGTTAAAACAATAAAGACCGTTTTCTTGTAAGTGGTTTTAAAGATTTCTCTCTTCTGGCCTGATTAATAAAATAAAGACTTCGTTTTTTCGTCACCTAATTTACCTTACAAGGGAAACTATCGGACCTCCCGGCGACAATCGTCACGGAACGTTCTGTGGTGGACAAGCATGACACCAAAGTAACAGGTATGAAGTACAGCATTTCGAAATTGCCCGTAACCCTTAGAACATGGCTTATAAAAACCCGCCTGTAATGTATGTAGCCATAAAATGTCAAACAACATGTAAATGTGGGTGTGATGTGATTGGGTGATACTGCGCATGCCTAGAAGGTGTCCTGCGTTGTGTACTTCAGTGACTGTTAAACGTGAGTAGTATGAGACAGCGCACGGGCCTGTTCGTACGCATAGAAATATTGTGTTGTGTGTTTTAAGAAAATGGCTTGTAACCCTCATGCTGTAGTACAGATACTGGTGAACGAGGTGACGCACAAATACACTATCTACCAACAAGTAATTGGACACCCCTGCAATCGACGACATATGCGGTCCTGATACACGTCACGGCCGCCGCCGTTAAATATCGTGTGGGAAACAACAACGCAACCAGTCGCATGCAAGATGCCACGCAGTTCGGAGCTCTCTGATTTCGAGAAAGGTGTAATCGTCGGGTATCACAGAAATGGCCGATCCATACGTGACATATCCAGCAAGTTGAAGTACCCAAAATCGACAGTGGCCTACATGATTAGCAAGTGGAAGATGAGAGGTGACTGTCGGAATGTGCCCCGACCCGGCAGACCCACAAAACTGGGAGTTAGAGACCGACGGGTGCTGGCGAGAAAAATTTGGAAGAACCGCACCAAATCGATGGGCCACACCCGCGAGGAATTTCAACAGGCATCCGGAAGTGTTCTTTTGATGAATACCATCCGTAAGAAAGCCCATCTGCTTGGTTATCATGGACGTGCTGCCGCCCACAAGTTTTTGATCAGCAAGTATAATAGCGCTGCTCGGCTAACGTGGTGCAAAGAACGTCGACAGTTAACCGTTGAACTGTGGAAACCGGTTCTCTGGAGCGACGAATCAAGGTTCACCCTCTACCGTTCGGATGGCAGGGTCTGGGTATGGCATCTGCCTGGAGAATGCCTCCTGTCGGAATGTATTGTGTCAACTGTGAAGTTCGGCGGCGGTGGAATTATTTTATGGGGGTATTTCTCCTGGTATGGCACGGGACCCTTGGTCGCAATTCCTGGTAGACTCAACGCCGAGACCTACTGCACCATTTTGGATGACCATGCGATTCCTACGTTGGGGCAGTTCTACGGGGTGGACCCATGTTACTTTCAGGATGACAATGCCACCTGTCATGTTGCGAGGTCCACCATGGCTTGGTATGGTTACAATGGGGTTAATCGAATGGACTGGCCTGCGCAGAGCCCGGACCTTAACCCCATCGAGCATCTCTGGGACGAGTTGGAGCGTCGACTTAAGGGGTTCCCCCACCGTCCGAAATCGGTGAAGGAACTGACCTGTCTTCTCCAAGCCGAGTGGAAGAAAATACCGCTAGCCGTCCTACAACGCCTGGTTGAGAGTATGCCCCGGAGGGTCACAGCTGTAATCGCCGCTCGTGGAGGCTCCACCAACTATTGAAGGTGAATAAACTTCGTTTTCCTTTGCTATCACAGGTGTCCGATTACTTGTTGGCAGATAGTGTACCAAGCGGAAGACACGGCTCTAACGTACATCGACAGGCAAATTGCAAGGCAGTTGTATAGCGTTTTGGAGCAACACGTCATTGGAGGCGCTGACATGTTTGAATGACAGACATTGTGGGGCGATGATGATGAAACGTCGGACACGTTATCTGAACATAGTGATACACCGGGTACTACAGCACACAACGTGCCAAGCAGTTCGAGTTCCTATGAACCATCACCTCCCGAAATGAAATGGAAAAGCATTCACGAACAGTTTTCAGGAAAAAACATGCAGAGGATCTATGACAATGTGAAGGTCGCAAAGAAAACCATTGCAGCAACTGCCCGTAAATACAAAATAGCACCAGAAAAATTGCTGCAAATAGTAACAGCTGTTGAGAGTGGTGGTACGATGGAACACTAAACTGCACGCATTCGCCAGCATATGTACACCAAATTCCAAGATGGGACTCTCAATTCACTACTGACATTTAAAGACGTGGGCGAAGGAAGCAGCTAACGCAATGGGTATCCCCAATTTTAAAGCCAGCGCATATTTCCTGCACAAATTCAATGGCCGCTATAAAATCTCATCATGCAAGATCACGAGGTTCCTTGCCAGGCGGGATGTTCCCCTTGACACGGCCGTAAGGAAGAGCGCATTGGAGTTTGTACGAGATGTTATGGACTACATTACTGCCAATGCAATTGATGCCGACATGGTGTTCAATACAGATCAAACTCGACATCAATACGAACTCACGTCAAACAGGAAGCTATCACTGACTGGGGAGAAGACAACTGAAGCTGTTGTGCAATCCATTGCATCGACTACCCACTCCTATACCATTCAGGTGTTTATGTCCATGTCAGGACGCCTTGCAAAGAAACTGTGCATCTGCTTTCAGGAAGCGGGTGTTAAGTTTGGCAAACGTGTTTCCGAAGCAGTACGACGTAACCAACCTCCAAATATAGAATGTGACTGCAGCACCAGTGGTAAGATGTCCACAGCTCTCGTTCTGTCCTGGATGCGTTAGGTACTGGAACCAGAGATGACAGGACCTTCCCTTCTCTTACTGGATTCGTGGTCTGGTCAAACCGAAACTAGATTGCCAGCCAAAGCCTTCGGTGACAGGGACGTCAGTTTGCACAGAAAAATCATACCAGCGAAAGCCACCGAGTACTGCCAGCCCCTTGATGTGTATGTCTTTGGACAATACAAACTGTTTGCATGGCGCATTGAAGAGTACATACGCTCTGATTAGGTGCATGGCATCAACCTGCATGACAGAATTTTCATTTTCTAGTTGCATTCATTTATATACAACCAGTTGTGTGCACCACAGAACCGATCTATCCTTCGCTATACGTGGAAAGCGTCTGGTTACCTGCCACACGAAACGCCTTTTCCGTTCCGTAATGTGTTGGAAATCAATTTTTCTGTGCGTGACATGTGCAACGCTCCTGACTGTGATTCCAGTGCCGTCATTATCTGCTCGTGGTGCGATATTCACCTTTGCTTGCAGCTCTGCTTTCTCTCAACACATTACCATGACGTGAGTGAGGTATGTATGTGCATATGACATTTGCAACTTAATGTTGTTGTACGTGGTCTCTCTCGACATTTAGGTTCCTCATATCCAACAGGTAAATGTTGTTTGACACTTTATGGCTGCATACATTAAAGGCGGGCGTCCCACATTTATAAGCCATGTTCTAGGGGTTGCGGGCGATTGCGAAATGCCGTAGTTCACACCTGTTACTTCGGTGTCATGCTTGTCCACCACAGAACGTTCCGTGACGATTGTCGTCGGGAGGTCCGATAGTTTCCCTTGTTAGTGTGTAATTAAGAATTGTTTATGAACTAGCTATCCGAGGCGTAACAATACATCGTTCCAGTGATACGAGAACAACCTACTGATGGTACGAAGGTAATGTTTAAGTAGTGACATAGTAACCAACAAGTACTACAAGTGGCGCCCGAACGGGGACGATGTGGAACTATGTAGTGTTAAGCCACACATTGCTACTACGTAAACAATTCTTAATTACACACTAAGCTAAATTAGGCAACCTAACGGCCAGAAGAAAGATGTCTTTAAAACCACTTTCAAGAAAACGGTCTTTATTCGTTGTAACTTCACGTCACTTCAGGAACACAACGTATCAACAAACTGTCTCATCAGCACAATTCACAGTAAGGGTCTCTTATCAAATTGGGTTCAGCTTGTTTACATCTAATATGCTAACTACAGCAATCTCCTAACGTAATTTATCAACAGTACGTCACAACATTACACCACCACTTTTCGCGGTTGCTCCAACATTATATCTCTCGTTCTTGTTTGTCAACGGACAAACGTCACTGTCTCTGACCTCAAGACTGTTGCCAACATAACATTCAGTGAGCGAAAAAGAATATAACGTTAAGGATGAAATGTTTAAAGAGAATGAACTCGAAATTTACATAGAGAAAAGCAACTAAAACTGAAAGTCAAATACGATTATACGTCATAACTTTTGAGTGTTCCTAGTACTCGTAATTTACTGCTTTAGTCTGTATTTCATACTGTATATGTACATATGCTGCCCTATATCAGGAATAGAGAAACTTTACCCAAAAATATAATCAGCTTAATTAGAATATGATATTATTGATAATGTCTGATATTCCGAAGCGGATGTATTGTTGTTGCTTTTTTCAGACAAATAAGCTTTCTGATAGACATTACTTTTTATGTGTAATTATGACTTGGAAATGCAATGAAACTCAGATAAAATTATGCCACGTAGCAGTTGAGTATGTCAAAATAGCAGCTGAAATCTAGGTTAATGGAACACAAGATTTTTTACGCACGCCTTCCTCGCAAGCAAAGAGTCGATGACGTCACCGTCATAAGAAGTCAATCTTGGATCTAAACTGAAGTTGTGGATGACGAAGCCCTCGCAATGTGTTTCAACTCAAACAAGGCATAAAACTACACTACTTTTTGTGAAAATTTCTACACCGTGAAGGACTGATTGATTGATTGATTGATTTGAGGTTTAACGACCACCGTGAGCAACTCAATGGGCTATAAGTAGTTTCCCGTCCCTAATTTAGAGCCACTGGTTCCAGGGAAGTGAGAGAGCCAGCGCCGTAAGACAAACACAGCATCCATGCATCTCCGGGAGTCGAACCCGGACCCTATCAAGGACGAATGATCAGTAGCCATCGCTTAGACCACTGCTTTTTATGTGCAATTATGACTTGGAATGACAGACTGCTGGTATTAGCATGAAACTTACACGATATGCACAAAAGGTTGGGACATGCAAATGATAAAAAGGTCACTGAAAGTCAGCATGCGTTTTCGAAGCAGCGTCCTCTGGACTGTCCGGTCTTGGGTTTAAAGTTCTGGCTCCAACGAGATGCTGCAATCAGTGAAGACCCGATGTTGTGTCGAAAGAGTGTTTGTTCCTTGTGCCTCACTATGACCCCTCGCCGAAGGAGGTCGCATTATGAACACCTGACGGACTTTGAGCGTGGACGGATTGTTGGGATGAGCGAAGCCGGATTTTCCTTTCGCGAAATCGCCACTCGTACGGGAGGAAACGCCAGTACAGTAATGCAAACGTGGCTTCAGGTGACAGATGAGGCTTGGACGTACCGAAATCCGGAAATGTACAGCAAAATCGCACGACTGAACGGGATGACAGACATCTGTACCGCATGGCAGTAACCGATCGGACAGCGACATCCACGGTTTTATCGTAGCAGTAGAACACTGTCACATGTCAGACTTTGTCCTCCAGTACAGTTCGACATCGTTTGCTTAACAGAGGACTGGTCGCTATGAGGCTCACTGCTGCGCATTGATTTGACCCTCAACAGACGCCTCACGCTGCAATGGGGTCTCGAACAGAGACACTAGCGTGCTGATTGGCAACGAGTCATGTTTTCTGACGAGCCACGACTCGCCTTGATGCATCGTGATGGCCGCGGACGTGTTCGTGGTGAACGGCACCTTGCAGAGTGCATTTTGCTGCGTCATACCGGCTAAACGACAAGTGTCAAGGTCTGGGGTTCCATTGGGTTCAATTCGCGATCTCTCCTGATACGAATTGAGGAAACCCTCAACAAACTAAACTAAAACCTAAAACTATATACTATATATAACTGTCTCAGCACGATAACAACTCACTAGATTCTAAATAAAAGATGTTATTTATTTACATTTAAAAACTTCACGCACGTAATTTAAACAAGTTAGTCAAGTCATGCAATGCATTGATTATGATACGCTTTCTAACATACCAGAAATCATTACCCAAGTTATTACTCAAGTTATTAGGATAATGGCTGTGGAGTAAATCTCGCTTCTGTGCCCTGACCTTTGACCCCATTTCGATTATATTAAACAGAACCGGTTCAGCACACCTCCGGAACAACTAACTAAGGTTTTGTCGCAATAGAAGCATTTTTACTCAAGTTATGAGGACAATGGTTGTGGAATAAATCTCGCTCCTGTGCCCTGACCTTTGACCCCGTTTTGATGATATTAAACAGAACCGGTTCAGTACATCTCCGGAATAACATACTAAAGTTTTGCCGCAATAGAAGCATGTTGAGTCAAGTTATGAGGATAATGGTTGTGGAATAAATCTCGCTCCTGTGCCCTGACCTCTGACACCATTTCGATGATATTAAACAGAACCGGTTCAGTACATCTCCGGAGCAACATAGTAAAGTTTTGTTGCAATCGAAACATTTTTACGTAAGTTATGACGCATAATAGCGATGGAATAGATCCTCTCCTATGTCCTGACCTTTAACCCCATTTCGCCCATTTTCAATAGGGTTTATTCCCAGGTGGTCCCCTGCGACATAGTAAAATTTCATCGAAATCGAACCATTTTTACGCGAGTTATCGTGCGGACAGACAGACAGATAGACGGACGGACAAAGCTCGAGCATATACGCTTCTTCAACCTACGGTTGGAAAGCGTAATAAACGACCATAGCGAGATCTTTCGGAGGGATTGTGCCTCCATCCTCAGGCCTAGCGCGCAGAAATGGAAGTGTCTGAAGCATAAATACATTTACAAGAAATGTCATCATGCCCTCAGTCGAAGAGAGTACGTTGCCAACTGAAAGAATCATTATTAAAGGAGACCGATAGTAACGTCATAATTATGAGTTATTTATGAGATACGTCCGAATCATCAGGAAAGCAGTTCTTCAGACGAAAACTCTAGGGTAAAGGCACAGATAACGGTAACTCGTCGTTGCAACAGGAAGACAAGAATCGTTAAATGTACAAGCTTTCTGTAAACAAAAACAGATAATTTATCAGAAGCAGCAGCAAGAATGGACGATTTATTACATTCAGGATAACTTTCTCCCATCTAAAACAGTCCTGGCTAAAGCAGTTGAAGAATGTCCTGAACGAATATCATATTCGTGTTCTGAGATTCTGACTTTCTAAGTCCTCAAAGTAGAGCCGATGTAGATCTTCTCATTGCCCGTTGAGTGAGTAGTCAGAGGGACGAAATATACACCATGTTTACTAAGAGTATCAACAGAGTCTTGATCACAGCGGATAAAGGAAAATACATTTGAAGTACAAATACAAAATCTGAGTCAAAACGTCTACAGAAGTTCTTCAACACATTTATAACTTGATTGAGAAAATTAAGAGCGCCAACAAAACGACGATTCGTTTGAACACGTTGCAGAGTGGTAGAACTTCGTCTATAAAAATCTCGCACAAGAGTGAAGACAACGTTTGGCGAATATCCAATAGAAACGTAATATTTACAGCTAGCGATCCATCAGGGATGTTTTAGAGGCAGTGGTGATACACTTCCTTTAGAGTTGTCCGGGCACTATATTCCAGAAGGACTATGCTCGTCCACACGTGGCCTAAAATTTCCAAATCCTCTTCCATGCACTGTAGATATCGCTTCTTCCCGGTCTGCACGTTCGCCAGATATGTCCCCGATCGAACATGCCTGGGACATAAAAGCTAAGCGACTGGCTCGTCGAGTCCCGTGCCGTGTAGGGCCAAGGCATAGAAACGACATGTGTCCCGGCATGGTAGCTTCTTCAACGAGCACTGAACAACACGACACCATACGAATGACTTCGTTCTGCACGCCCTAGTCCGTAAAGACGCGCTGCGTACTTTTGCATATTGTCGTTCGTAGTGGCGCCATTGTCTCATTCAATGACACTCCAACTTGAATCACAGTTTCTGGTGTCCTTAAACAATTAACGTATTATAATAGACATTCCTACCGGCAGTCCTTCTGGGTGTTCTTTTTTCACTTTCCGGCAGTGTATTATACAATACATTGACAAAAGTCACCGGACATCCCTTCAAAAGCAAATAAACGGATCCGCTGCGTTGTTAAAATGTGCGATACAGCTGCAAACGGTATAAAAACAAGCCTGCAGCTGACCGCGATCATATCGCACTGTGAGGTTGAGTGAAACTGTCGCGGCGGGAGAAAACTGACTTTGAGAAAGGAAAGATTGTTTGGTGTTATATTAATGGGTTGTCCATAAGAGTACATCCGTTTTGGATGTACTGAATAAGTGGAAGACACATGGCGTGCCTGAACGTACCGGCAAACCAAATAAAACCAGTGATAGAGGACGTCGAAGCCTCTGGAGAGTAGTTACAGCTAATCGAAGGAGTAATGCCCAAGACCTCAGTGTACAGGTGAGTAAAAATGCTGGAACCTTGGTATGTACACGTACCATTCGCAGAGAACTTCATTCCATGTGTTACCATGGTCGTGCGGCTGCTCATCAGTCTTTCATCTCCCCTCTGAATGCTACTCGTCTTTTTGTATGGTGTAAAGAACATTTATCGTGGACCGTAGATCAATGGAAACAAGTCCTATGGACTGATGAATCCAGATACACGATCCATCAGTCTGGTGGCCGTGTGTGGGTATGGCGGCAGCCGAGGGAACGCTATTTACCACAGTGTATTGTTCCTACGGTTAGGTTTGGAGCTGGCAGTTTACTCGTGTGGGGGTGTTTTTCGTTATATGATCCTGGCACATTGGTTATTGTGGACCAACCTGTTAACCAGCGCGTCTACCTCGATATTCTGAACAATTATGCCCTACCAACTCTGTGATAATACTATGGAACCTATTGTACTATGGTACTAGCAGGATAATGCACTGAGCCATAAAGCAAGGACTCTTACGGCGTGGTTTAACTATAATTTCGTATCATGTGTGGACTGGCCAGCACAAAGCCCTGATCTTAATCTCCTAGAGCACCTATGGGATGAATTAGAGCGGCGCATAAGAAGTTTGGAACCAAGGCCTATTACTAAGCGACAGTTAGTGGCAGCATTATGTACTGAATGGAAGCGCATACCTATCGCTGTGTTCCAAAACCTTGTCGAAAGCATATCTCGAAGGGTCAGTGCATGCATTAAGGCTAACGGTGGACCGACACCGTACTAATGTATGTCAATAAATGCTATGTTGTGTTTCTCTTCTAAGTGTCCGGTGACTTTTGTCAATATAGTGTATTTAAAGGACATGAATGTTTAATTTTGGCATTTTACTCAAATTACCTTCGAATCAACAGTCCTGCAGCATAATTTTTATTTGCAACAGTCGCGCCACGGACAAAGTGACGATCAAGAGAAATTAAAAAATCAACTTTCCATAATGCCACTAAACAATCTTCTAATGTTGGTGGTGTTCAACTGCGTTGAAAAACACATTTGAAGTTTGAAGTTTTACGCTGGATTTCAGTGAATGCGCGTGAAAGAAACGTTCTGAGCAGAGTAGTGTTAGTCAGAATCTGCAATGCAGAACAAAAATACCCTTTCTTTATTAATTCCGGAGACTGCGGCAAACAATGAATTATGCAGTGCCGAAGCACAAGACGGATTTATTGTACTTCGGTTTCTGCAAATTAAAAGAAATGAACACGCTGCATTTTTATTTCGATGTATTCCTGTTTTGTTTTTCAGAAGCTTTGCACGAGTTCTATGTTTAGATTTTCGATCATCTTAATCCTGCGCGCTGACCTACAATTTACACCCACTTATTTTTGTTTCCTTTCTTCGCTAATGGCGTTTTCTCGTGCAAACTCAAACACGTGTTTATGCAGATATGTTTTTAGCGAATGCTAACTCGCTCCCCTTTGCAAAATTTCTGTTTCTTGGCGATCTTGTTTAATTTACGCTGTACTTTCCTTTTCGTATAGTTCCGCTTTGCGACTTCTATTTTGTGTTTCGCAGAATGACTTTTCGAGAAGATAATTTTATTTTCGTCGCTACTTGCTGGACGTCATTCTTTTGCCGGTTATCGTGTAAATCTTTTTCAGCAGGAGCTATGAACAGTGGAATACCGGTTTGATATCTTTCAGGTGTTATGTAATCACGAACGTCTAACGCAGGAAATCAATAATATTTTCCTCCCATTTCCTCAAATTTACAATTTAGGCAAAGACACATAACTTAATTTTAACCATCTTCATTTTTCTGTTGTAAATATAAGCCATTACTTTAGTTTTTGCGAATAAACAATCTCTACGCTCGCGACATGCGTTGATTTATCAGTCTTGCAACTTGCTTATTAAGCAGCAGTCTAATATTTAGAAATGGGATTTAGTAAATATTGTTGTTAAGGTGGTTCCACCTTAAATTTCTGCCTTATGTTTCCAATGGTAAAACTTCTTTACATATTTTCTTCAGAATTAATGTATCCCAAGGATGAACATTTGCACATCGATAAAACTAACTTTAAGTTATAGCATGGGATACTTAATACTTGCTGAAACATAACCATAACTAAGCAATCCAACATTTGTTTGTCTACTGACGTCATCAATGTACATGTCGCGCCATCTATTAACAAGTCTGAACATTACTCAAAGAAAAATGATTGATTGTTAATATAATTATGGTTATGTTTTGGCAATTGTTAAGTATCCCATGCGACAACTTAAAGTTAGTTTTATCGATGAGCAAATTTTCATCCTTGGGAATACATTAATTGCAAAGAATATATGTAAAGAGGTTATATATAGCACTGAAAGCATAAAGCAGAGATTTTAGGTGGAACCACCTTAATAATGTAGTTTTCTAAAGGGACATATTATTGACTGTGGATAAAAAGAGACTTAAATAAGTTGAAATTGCTTTCAGGTGGTCTAAGCGCTGGCTTATGACGATTCGTCCGGGAAGGGTCCGGGTTCGAGTCCCGGTAAGGTATAGATGTTGTGTTCGTCTTATGTCACTGGCTCTCTCACTTCCCTGGAATCAGTGGCCCTAAATTAGGGTCGGGCGACTACTTATATCCCATTGAGTTGCTCACGATGGTCGTTAAACCTCTAATACAAAAAAAAAATTAAAATGTTTTCTTTACAAAGTGATGTGATTCTATGGCTATAGCATTCGTATTTCAACTAAATTTTTTGGATGCCTATTTCGGTGTTTCACCTTCTGTTCCAAGTAGCTTCAAAATTCTTCAATGGGATTTAAATTCGGTAACCTCAGTGGCCAGTCAAAGTATTCTAATGTTTCCTCATTGGGTTAGCGCCAGTTAGAAAGTTTTTTCCCTTACGCACCATGTAGTTGTCATCGTGGAACACCAGAGTGTTTGTGTTATGTTTGGCCTTCAAAGGATGGACAAAAGCCGAACAATATACAGATTTATCGAAAATCTGTATATTGAATACCTGATTCAAAAAGGTCGATACCTCAATAAATAGGCTTAATTTATAAAAGGTAAGGCATGCGAGATCCACCTCCAGTTTGAATAGCACCTTGGACATAGTCCAGATGGGAGATTTCTTTACATTGCAAGGCGTTGACTCTATTCTGCGATGCACTCTGCACTTTCCATCGTTGGAATACAGACGAAAACCAGACTCATCTGACAATAAAACAGTTTTAAAGTCGTCTGCAGTACAATGTCTATAGCGCGTAGCAGACGGGCTGCTTTCTGTGAAGTTAGCACAGGTCTTTTACTAGGTACTCTGCTAAAAAATATCCGCGAAATGTACAAAAAGGCCCTTTCCCATGACAGTGTAAAAGCGCTTTTTTATTGAAGGTTTAACTGCCTTTGTGAGCAACTCAATATGCTATAAGCAGTCGCTCATACCTAATTTAGGGGCACTGGTTCCAGAGAATGGAGAGCCAGTGCCTTAAGACAAACACAACAACCATACCTCACCAGGATTCGAATCCAGACCTTTCATGGAAAATGGTCATAAGCCAGCGCTAGCCTAAATTTGCTGGTGATGGCATCGGGTATTCTAGCGTTTGAACTACACCGACGACGGCATATCGCTGCAACTTGCCGTTTTGCATCTTGCGTCACCTCAGTAGTGCATCACAAATATCCCCCTCCCCCTCCCTTTTGAGAAAGGCTGGAGCACGAAATCGCAGGTTCGAGTCCGCCGCAGATCATACATGAAGAAACTCTTTGTAGAAGAAGGAATTCCAATTAATTCCAGATGATGTGTAATTCCAGATGATCCTCATACCAAGCAGCCAATTTTGTTCAACAATCATGGGAATCGAAAATCTGTTGCACGATAACGTGCGTCCACATATCTCCCAATGACAACGTCCAACAAATTCATCATTTGGACCACGAAACTCTGCGCACCCTTTCTATTTCCCCAGACCTTGCTCCCATGAATTATCACCTTTTCCGGCATCTGGAAGATTTACTAGAGGAAAAGATATTTCTAAACGGTCATGATATGTTGGAGAAGTCTGCACGGGCTTTGTTTGGTGAGCCTGGCCCGGCCTGTCAATTGCAGCTATTATTTAGGTCCCGCCCGTCAAGTGCAGCTACTATTTAGGCCTGGCCCGTCAGTTGCAGCTATTATTTAGACCCGGCCAGTCAACTACAACTGCTATTTAGGCCGGGCCCGTCAATTGCATTCATTAGTTTGGTCCGACCTCTCAATTACAGCTATTATTTAGGCCTGGTCCAGCAACTGCAGGTATTATTTAGGCTCGTCCCGTCAATTGCAGCTATTATTTAGGCTCGTCCCATCAATTGCAGTTATTATTTAGGCCCGGCCCGTCAATTGCAGCGATTATTTAGGCCCGGCCCGTCAATTGCAGCTATTATTTAAGCCCGTTCCGTTAAGTGCCAATTTTGTATTATTATTATTTGTCTTCCTATTGAATTTTATTAAACTGTGAAAATTAAAATAATGAACTGCGATAATGTTTAGTTAAATGTAATCCTAAAAAATTAACTTAACTTTGGAAATTATCGAAGAATGTAACCTTAAAAGAAAAAAAGGATAAGCTCGTTACAAATAATATTTCAAAGTATATCGCACTTAAAAAAAGAAAATCCTTCAGTTTGCTTTGCGTGCACAATAAGAGAGAATTAAAAAATATAGGCTCTTCTTTGAAATGCACGTTAAATTTGAAAATTGCTAAGGAGAACGAACTCAAATTTACATAGAAAAAGAAACTAAATAGGAAAGTTAAAGTAGGGTATACGTTACACCGCCCATAAATGTCTGGCAAAATGTCTGGCCCGTTGTTTTGTTTTCTAAACCAAAAAAGGCGCCCCGGTGGCGCAGTAGTCTAAGTGCTGGCTTATGACTATTCGTCCGAGAAGGGTCCGGGTTCGAATCCCGGTGAGGCATGGATGTTGCGTTTGTCTTACGGCACTGGCTCTCTCCCTTCCCTGGAACCAGTGACCCTAAATTAGGGACGGGCGACTGCTTATACCCCACTGAGTTGCTCACGGTGGTCCGTAAACCTTCAATCAAAAAATAAATAAATAGATAAATAAATAAAAAATAAAAAAAACCCGACCCGGCCAGGACAGACCTGTGATATGTGTCAGTCTGTTACCATCTTATTTGCTTCGCAGACTCTATATTTTTATCACCGCGGTCTCTAGAACTTAATAACCCGTTGGCAGAAGAGCGTCGAATCAGAAGGTAAATACACTATATTGACAAAAGTCACTGGACATCTAGATGAGAAACACAACATAGCATTTATTGACGTTCGGTGTCAGTCTACCTTTGACCTTAATACATGCACTGACCCTTCGAGACACGCTTTCGACAAGGTTTTGGAACACAGCGATAGGTATGCGCTTCCATTCAGTACACAATGTTGCCGCTAACTGTTGCCTAGTAGTAGGCCTTGGTTCCAAACTTCTTATGCGGCGATCAAATTCATCCCATAGGTGCTCCATGGGATTAAGAACCGGGCTCTGTGCTGGCCATTTCACACACGATTCCGAATTATTGTCAAACCACGCCATAATAGTCTTTGCTTTATGGCTCAGGGCATTACCCTGCTGGTACCAACAAGGCTCGGTTCTATAGTATTGCCACAGATTTGGTAGGGCATAATTGTCCAGAATAATGAAGTAGATGTGCTGGTTAACAGGTTTGTCCACGATAACCATTTGGCCGGGATCATACCACGAAAGACACCCCCACACGAGTACACTGCCAGCTCCAAACTTGACCGTAGGAACAGTACACTGTGATAAATAGCATTCCCCCCGCTGCCGCCATGCCCACACACGGCCATCAGACTGATCAGTGTGATGGCCGATGATTTTCGGTATTCCGCCGATTAGCTGTAACGGCTCTCCTGAGGCGTCGACGTCCTCTATCACTGATTTCTTTAGTATGCCGGTACGTTTTGCTGCTTCAGGCACGCCGTGTCTTCCACTTATTCAGTGCATCCAAAACAGTTGACTTGGGTATGTTTAAACGCCTTTCGGTTACAGCGCGATATGATTGCGGTCAGCTGCAGGCTTGTTTTTATACCGTTTGCTGCTGTACCGCGCTTCTTAAGAACGCAGCGGATCTGTTCATTTGCTTTTGAAGGGGTGTACATTAACGAGTGTACATTTAGTGTACATTAACTCGGAGAGTAAGTGCTTCCTGTTTTTAGAGGATTTGCAAGTGACATTCTCATATCCGACATCTCATGAGCACCAACGTAATACATCTTGTCCTCTCTCGAGTATAGAACATATTGTGCATGTTGGTTCCCTCGACAGACGCTAGTAATTGTGCAGAATACATCTCCAAATATCAACAATATTCTTTCCGGAATCGACTAATGTTGTCCTCCATTGACTGTCTCTATCGGTTCCTATATGTTTGCAGTCACTAGACATGACCTTTCGCCGCCGATCTGTGTTTGTGAGCACCGACTGTCGACCGCAGTAATGTCTGTGATTAATGGTCGAATTAGATGCACACCACTGGTATATACTCGTTGACCTGTTCGTTTCGAAGCACCATCAAATATAGCTACTTCCTTTACAGCATGTCCTTTAGTCCTTCCAAATGTCATGACACCCTTTTCCCACTCACAATGTAACCAATACTCCACCAGGAGTCGCAAATGCAATCAGTCTATCAATCGGTAGGCTTCGGTGATAATTTACATTCTGTAGAATAGCCAGAACAGTAGTTAATAAACAGGGACTGTACTCCAACTATACTCAAAATAGTATAGCTAACTAGTGATCCGAATTTCTTGGCGTAGAATAGAAACCAAAGTTTCCAAGCTTTCGCACATCAACCAGGTGGATTTTTCAAGGAAGGTAGACAGCAAACTGCCCCACATAGGATAAGCGGACTTGAATTTGATTTCTCTTGATAGGGAAGTGATTACTTTTCCGTTACCCTGTGTCTCTTTTACGTTCGTTGAGTCTAATTCTAAACGAACGATTACACATTCCGATGTGGTACCGCTTGGAGCCGTCCGGATATTGTAGTGGGATGGCATAAACGTCTGTCTCGTTGGGAAGAGTGGCCTTGTCAATATTTCTCTTAAACATGGTATACAAAAATACCGGAGGCCTTATGCCGACACCAAAGTTCATCCTCCTGAGCGCGTTCTTAAGTTAAGAGGAAACATTTGGCATGTAGGAGTAGAGCCCAGTTAGCTTAGTTGCAGCACAGAAGGATTAACACGCCTGGATGTGGATTTTTCGATATAATTTTGAATCTGGTTCGTGGAGTGTTCTGCTTCAGTGACCAAATCGATTTTAGTTGGCAATCGATTTTTAGTTTGCATTGTCTAGAGTGAACATCGGAGGAGGCAGCGAAGGCTCTTCTAATTCCAGAACGGAAGAAAGTGAGAATCAGGGCAGAATGAACTGCGGATCATCAGGTAGGGCATTGCTGTCTACTTTCCTTTAAAATACCCCATCTGGTTGATCTGCGAAAGCTTGGAAATTTTGATTTCTTTTCTACGCCGTGAAATTCGGATCACTAGTACAGTTATACAACACTGCTGGCCACCTAAAATGCAACACCAAGAAGGACACCAGATAGCAAAGCCAGATTTACTGGGCACATAACAACAGATACAAAGATGAAACGATTGAGCTTCAGACCCGTGCGACTTGCAGAACACGCAGACATCAATAGTTCGTGTGGCCCCCATGGCTGGTAATAACGGCCGCTACACGCCGCGGCATCGAACGAAAGAGGCTTTGAATGCGGGCTTGGGGTATGTCGGTCCAGGCTCCTTCCACATGTTGCCAAAGTTCATAAGGCGTACCCGCGGGTGGTGCTTGCCGGGCCACTCGGTTGCCGATCAGCGACCAGACGTGTTCGATGGGCGACATATCGAGAGAACAGGAGGTCCACGGCAGCAGTGACACCTGGTGTGCCGTGAAGAAATGTTGCACGATGCGTGCCACGTGCGGGCGAGCACTGTCCTGTTGAAACGTGGCCGCTGGAAGGTCCTGCAGATAAGGGAGGACTACAGGCTCCAAAACGTCGGAGCTGCATCGGTGGCTGTCGAGTGTGCCGGCGATGCGTGCCAGAGGGGTGCGGGTGTCATTTCCAATTGCGCCCCAAACCATAACGCCAAGCGACGGACCGGTGTGGCGATGCATAATGCAGGCGTCATACAGTTTCTCGCCGCGGTGCCACCACGCGCGGTGCCACCACGCGCGGTGCCACCACGCGCGGATCCGACCATCGTGGTGTTGCACTCAGAAGCGGGATTCGTCGAAGAAGACAATGTCGTGCCATTCCGTAGTCCAGGTGTAGGGTTCAACATCCCACTGCCGCCGCACTCGCCGGTGGTGTAACGTCAACGGTAATCAGAGCAACGGACGCAGTGCGACAAGTCCCCGTTCCTGCATACGCCGTCGAACGATACGTGCTGACACAGGTTGTTGCGCAACACACCCTAATTCCTCCGCTAACGTTCGTGATGTGGCGGTGCGAGCAGTCGATGCCCGCCGCACAACATGCCGGTCCTCTTGTTTGGTGGTGTGCCGCGACTGCGGCAATCGATCACGTCGGTCCGTCCGTCCCTCCTGCACCCACCGAATCCATACTCGCCTCACTGTGTCTGGATGTCGTCCCACACGGGCGCCGATGTCTCGGTACGATAAACCACTGTCACGATAAGCCACTATTCGTCCTCCGTCGAACAACGAAACTTGCTGGAATGACCTTCGTATTCTGCGACGAGGCATCAGGAAGCTTCCCACGCACAGGTCCGGCAGCACAACACACTTCCACTACTTACACCCCGCCTTCTGTGCACCCTTCTTATAGTGCTTCTCGGTGGCGTGCCGAGCGCACATAATTTGCATATGCCCTGCAGTGCAAATCGTTTGCATGTGCTTTCGTGGGCAACGCATGCTTGCGAATTTCAGGTCAATCGGATGCATCCTTCTTGGTGTTGCATTTTAGGTGGCCAGCAGTGTAGAATTAGAGATGTCATAACATAAAATAATGCAGCTGTCTGGAAAGGAGAAAAAGATAATAGGGGGTGGGAACAAAAGATGTCAGAAGTAGAATTTTTTAACAGATATTGGAAGAGAATTTGGGAGGGGCTGCGAGGATGATTGAGGTTCATTTTGCGAGGATGATTGAGGTTAATTTAGGATTACTTTGGATAAAAATAAAAACATATAATTCAGTAGTTGAAAACGGAGATAAATGAAATCAAAAGATATACGAATTTATGAAGTAGAGGGTTTGTCCCAAGCAATGACTCAGTCACATGATCATTACAGCTTCCTCAACTTGTGCTAAAGATCCCTGACAAAGAACGGTGCCGGTTGGTAGCTGGGAATTCCTGGACTATGGCGTTTGAAAGGAGGCTTGGCAATATTCCAAAATAATTAGAGGCGGTTTTATAGCAAAATTGGACGTCTCTTAAGAGGTTAAGAGGACCCCTTCCCTTTCTTCGCATCGGAAATACAAGCTCATATGTTAATATACTGTATTTGCCGTGTTACTACAAGCGCGACATCTACTGGCGTATAAATTCAACGGTACCGTCAATGACGGTGGCGCCTAATTTTTTTGTTTGGAGTGCTTACGTTAAGAGGTAAAAATTCATATATTCCTTTTTTATGATGTGCGAAAGCTTGGAAATTTGCTTTGAACTTGATCATTAAACTATTGCCAATCGTGGAACATTTACGGTGCTCAGAAAATTTTCAGATGTAAAAATGCCCACCTAACTCGTTCTCCTAGTAATTTGCTTTCTTTATTTATTAATTTTTTTGTAAAGCAAATGTTTAATCACTTCAGTGGCCTTGATATTCCCCTCGTTAGAGAATTTTAATACTTCAGAAGTCCAAGGTTATAACGAGCAAGTTGTTAAAACTCCGAGTGTGACAAAAACTGTAAAAATTACAAGAACGTCCACCGTCCTAGAAGTTTCTGACGGAGGCGGTTCTTAGGCCCCTGAAGTTATCATAGATGTTTTCCCTTAGGAAGTAAACGTGGATTTCAAAGAATACTAATAATGTAAGCATTCTTATAATTGTTGCTGCCCTGAAAAATCCTATATAGGTCCGACTCTGTTTTTAATTTTGTCTTAAACGTTGACTATATCTCAGAAAAATTGTCTTTACATTTTGAAATGGCAAACTCTTGCATTAATTTAGAAATAACAATGAAATATTTTTATACTGGAATGAAATTTTATTTACTTGATAATTTTTTGTTACCTTAAATGCCAGTCATGCTTGATTAATTGTGAAGTAAAACAAAATTATCAAGTATTAGTGTATGGTAAACAACTATTACAAATATCCTTTTCTTTTTCATGATTTTCTTTTAATTATTTGTGTACCACCAATTTGTGAAAATGATAATCAGACTAATATTTTCTTCATTACGCACGTTAAATGTTTGAATCATATTTTGGAGCAAAATAAACTTTTTTGCCACATCGAGAAGACATCACATTTAAATTATTTTTGGGATTTATTCCTCCGATGATTTTTGAAACCATTCTTTCCGATGGACTGAAATTTCTCGAGTTCTTTTTAACAGATAAGAGAGCATTTCAAATCCTCATTTTAATGTGAAATTTTGAATTTAAGATGCTGCGATTTTTTGGTAGGTGTTTAAATAAATGCCACAAAACACGCTTTATCTAAAATTTTTAACTGAAGATTTTTCACACGTAAATTATTGTTTTCGGAGCAATGTCTCAATTGCCCCTTTATTATTCATTAGCGTATCATTTTTTCATCCTCATTACTTGCTGACCATTACTTTTTGCATGCTCGTGACTTCCTGATCGATAATTTTTTGCATGCTCGTTACTTTCTGACCAATAATTTTGGCATGCTCGTTACTTTCTGACCAATAATTTTTGCATGATTGTCACTTTCTAACCAATAATTTTTGCATGCTCATTACTTTTTGATCAATAATTTTTGCATACTCGTTACTTTCTGACCAATAATTTTTGCATGCTCGTTACTTTCTCACCAATAATTTTTGCATGCTCGTTACTTTTGGACCACTAATTTTTGCATGCTCATTACATTCTGGCCAATAATTTTTGCATGCTCGTTACTTTTGGACCACTAATTTTTGCATGCTCATTACATTCTGGCCAATAATTTTTGCATGCTCATTACGTTCTGACCAATAATTTTGGCATGCTCCTTACTTTCTGACTAATAATTTTTGCATGCTCGTTACTTTCTCGCCAATAATTTTTTCATGCTAGTTACTTTTGGACCAATACTTTTTGCATGATTGTCATTTTCTAACCAATAATTTTTGCATGCTCATTACTTTCTGATCAATAATTTTTTCATATTCGTTACTTTCTGACCAATAATTGTTGCATGCTCGTTACTTTCTGACCAATAATTGTTGCATGATTGTCACTTTCTAACCAATAATTTTTGCATGCTCATTACTTTCTGATGAATAATTTTTGCTTACTCGTTACTTTCTGATCAATAATTTTTGCATGAATGTCACTTTCATAACCAATAATTTTTGCATGCTCATTACTTTCTGATCAATAATTTTTGCATGCTCGTTACTTTCTGACTAATAATTTTTGCATGATTGTCACTTTCTAACCAATAATTTTTGCATGCTCATTGCTTTCTGATCAATATCTTTTGCATACTCGTTACTTTCTGACCAATAATGTTCGCATACTCGTTACTTTCTGACCAGTAATTAGTCGAATAAAGTGTTTTGAGTCACTGAGACAGCCCCGAATCTCAATTGCAAATTTGTTATTTTTAGGGTGGTGCCATCTGCATTCTTACTGCATTAAAGAGGCCTGAAGATTTTAGTGGTGTGGTTTTAACTGGACCAGCAATACATACCAATCCCGAAATTGTCACTCCTTTTAAGGTAAGCTTACTTGTCAGAAGCCAAATTATCACTAACGCTGGCTGCGTGCAATGATTTCAGTATTACTGCATCGAAGGTAAGATGTTGGATTAGTAATGGTTATTTTCGTATGTAATCTCCTTCTAAGTGGCGTAGCATTTTGTGTATAAATCCTATGCGAAAAATGATGTCTTTATTTCAGAGGTATCTTTTTTTTTATATATTGAAGATTTAGCGACCACCGTGAGCAACTCAACGGCTATAAGCAGTCGACCGTCCTTAAATTAGGGCCATTGGTTCCAGGAAAGGGAAAGAGCCAGCGCCGTAAGACAAACACAGCATCCATGCCTCACCAGGATTCGAACCCGGACCCATCTCGGACGAATGGTCATCGCTTAGACCACTGCGCCACCGGAGCTGCCAGAGGTACTTTTGTGCATCTATGGACAAGGTGTCGTTGCTTTTAGAAGTTGTCACGTATAACTCTAATTTTTTAACCTTCCTTTTTGAGTTTCTGTATTCTCGTGTTAAGTTGGTTTCTCCTTGTTAAATGTTTTCTGATTTAACGTCACACGAATTTCTTCCGACGAGCTTTAAAAAGTTTGCGCAATAACCCTGGGTAAAAGTGCAGTTAAAAAGGTGAAGAAGACCGATATTCATTTAAAGAAAGAGGTGTTTTCAGAGTAAGAGCCATGTTTAGAATGCTATGTTCAGAGACTGAGACCTGAGGTTCTGAGAGATATACAGGATGTCCATCAATGAAGTATACAACTTCAGTATGCTATTGAAAAAACTTACAATAAATAATAACTTACTTTTAATGTCAAAACACACGGAAACTGTGAAAGGCCGCCTCGGTGGCGCAATAGTCCAAGCGATGACCTCTGATCATCTGTCCGAAAGGGGTCCGGGTTCGAATCCCGGTGAGGCATGGATGTTGTGTTTGTCTTACGGTACTGGCGCTCACCCTTCCCTGGGACCAGTGGCCCTAAATTAGGGACGGGTGACTGCTTATAGCCCATTGAGTTGCTCACGGTAGTCGTTAAACCTGCAATAAAAAACAGAAAAAACTGTGAAAGTTTTTTTTTTTAATGTCAGTAGGGGTCCACGTGTGCTCCGTTGGTTACTCGCAGGATGTCTAAACGATAGTCCCGTTCCACCCACGTACGCTGCAGAATGTCAGGTGTAACAAGGAGGAAGGCTGCAGTAATGCGTTCTTTGAGCTCAGTGATAGATGTAACATTTTTCTTGTACACAATGTCCTTAATAAATCCCCAAAGAAAAAATTCGCATTGGATAATATCAGAACAACGGAGTGACATTACCGTTGTCCAATCCAACGTCCTGTAAAATGGTGGTCTAAAGATTTGTGTACATCCAAAGAACAGGGCGGATGCGTTCCATCTTGTTGGAAAATGATGTCTTGAAGATCATGGAGTTATGGAGTTGTGAATTGTTGTAACATGTCCAGGTACGTTATGCCAGTAACGGTTGGTTCAGCGGAGAAAAAGGACCCTACCATTCTGTCTTCGTCTCTCTCTTGCGCTACGATCACATGAGGATTTTGCGTGCCCCAGATTCGGCAGTTATGTTTGTTCACTCTGCCAGAGACATGGAATATCGACTCATCGCTGAAACAGATCCGTGAAACGAGTGTGGGGTGTTCGTCGATGCAATTAAGCATGTCTACTGCAAATGCTTTTCGACGTGGTTGATTATTTGGTCGAAGTATTTGCACTAACTGCACTTTATATGCATGTAGGCGTAGATGTTTATGCAGGACCTTGTGAGCCGTTGCTCGCAGTATTTCGAGTTCACGAATGGCGACGCTGACGGAATTCTTTGGGCTCCTTAAATAAGCCTTACGCATGTTTTCCACCTTTTTGTCCGAAATGGAAGGTCTCCCAGCGCTTTTGCCGTTCAAGACACTTCCTGTTGCTTTTAATTTATTTGCCCATTGTTCGATGCTCCTTCGTGTCGACGGATGTCTCCTGTACTCCGTTCTGAACTTACGCTGAACTGTTGTTAGAGATTTTGACTCTGCGAACCAAAATACACACTCTGCTTTCTCCACTGAGGAAGCCATGTCTGTTGTACTCCGTGCTTGACGAGATTTTTCATTACATGCGACACCTGGCGCCATGTATCATCTGACTTAACGAACTTACATTTCCTCGTCTCTTGACGTTTAAAGTTAGTTTTTTCTATCGTATTTTTTTAATAGCCACTGAAGTTGTATACTTCATTTATAGACACCCTGTACTATTATAGGGGAATATTAGGTATTGTAAGATTTCAACATATTTTATGACGGCAAGCAATATTTTGTTACAGGGATGTTCATTGAGTATGTTCCAGTGGCCAGTCGCAAGGGTTCGTTAAACCTTCTCTTGTAAAGTATTTCAATGCTTCGTGGTTTTACCTGTATTTTTCTCCGACGATGGAACAAATAATCAAATACCTGCTAAAATTAAGAGTCATTCTTTTGCAGTGAAGAACAGGTTTATTCAGTTAATTACTAGAAGGAGTCTTCAAAGCTCTTTGTCCTGCTTTTTTTTATCATACTTTGTATTATTAACTCGAGGATCAAATTCTGCTTTATTGTTATATAAGTCTTTTTCCTCAGTTATCTCGCTGCTAAATAAAATTTTTCCTCAGTTATCTCGCTGCTAAATAAAATTTTTCCTCAGTTATCTCGCTGCTAAATAAACTTTTTCCAACTTTGTTTTTTCATGCTGCTTTCACGACACCTGACATTCCTCCTCCCGCCATTTTCACGACCCAGAGGAAAATCTTCCGAAATTCTCTCTCCCAGAGCCCGATTAGAAGTCCCCGTGCTCATTTTCATCCGGTCTCGGACGACTCCGTGACTACCAGTTCCACACTCTCTCATTAACGCCGAACTTCCTGTGCATTCTCTGCTTCTGACCTCCGACCTATCAATGACCCACCGAGAAAACTGCCTCCATTAAGATGAAGATGTCAGAAGTTTTTTATGCCCTTCTACAAAGACCATTGTCCAGTTAACCCCCTGGCAGAGAAATAAAGTCATAAAGTCGATTTCCTCGATTTCCCTGGATTGAACATTAATGGTCTTAGGAAAGTACCTCATTAACATAGTTGGAATATATCTGGTGAAAATAGGGACTGTCTCCAAATGAGCAGTAATGAAAACGGGAGATGATTTTAACTCACCATATTCAAAATGGGTATTAAAGTTCGCCGTTGTTAAAGCCTATGATCCCCTGGTCCTAGTTACAAATTGTCAAATGTTACGAAGTAGCATTGAAGTGTGTTGCACATTGCTGTTCCAATCAACGTATTGATATGGCGGATACTGTACGTGCTGGGAAGTACATATGTCATTCATAAAGTAAAGAACGTTTGCGCATAGCATCTGCGCAGGTTCCTAGCCGGCTCTCAGTCAAAGTCATCCAGGCCCAGTGCGCTGTTGACTGTCTGACTGCTGAAAACACCAGGCCTATTGACATTCATCGGAGACGTGGTCAAGTTTATGGAGAATGTGTTACGAATTAATCCAGTGTCAGAAAGTGCTGCGTAATTTTTAAAAACGAGAGAACAAACGTTCATGACGAGGAGCAGTCAGAGCGATCGTCTCTCATCACGCACGAACACCATGAACAGAGATGGAAACGAGTCACGGGTCGACAATTTCTTGAGGGTCGAACGGATCAGGTCAGGGTGTTCCTGACCCTATTTGGACCCGGTTTTATTTACGTTTTATTTTTGAAAAGCAAGAAAAAATATTTTCAAAGTGTGTTTGATACTAGTTACCGCGAACTGAAAAATGATTTGCCATGCAATACGAAGGAAGAGTGTTCTTTCCTTCTGAGGAGCAATGATGATAACAACATCCACATTTTGGAAACTTTCAACTCATCATAAGCTTGTAAAAATTGGTGTTGCTATGCAACATATTCTAAAGTTTGATATGTTGTTAAAAAAGAGCAAAAACTGAAATTAAACACACAACAGGTTATTTAATTCAAACATTTTTACTGCACTGCCATCTGAATTAAGTGGAACAGACTTAACATCACTGCCGAGGGACATTTTGACTCTCGTACATGTTTGAAAACATGTGTAAAACAGTTGTTATGTCTTGCAAATGAAGGACGACCGTTTCAATAATTTTTGTAAGAAAGTGAGTAAATTATACATCCCACAATATATACATTTTTCTTTATTTCCATATAACCTGAGGTACCCACTGTAGAGAGACTTTTTAACGCCTTGTATGTGTATATATATATACACACAAGGTCCGATCAAAAAGTTCCGAGACTAGACCGATATACAAGAAAGTACTTACGTTACTTACGTCTGGCTATGATCTACCTCAAAGTAGTCTCCTTGGTCAGCGATACAAAGCTGCCAGCATTTTTGCCACTGTTGGAACGCTCCCTGGAAGCCCTGTTCGCGAATCGTGTCAAGCACCGTCCACGATTCGTGCTGAATCTCGTCCACGGTTTCAAAACGGCAACCCTTGAGCTTCAGCTTCATCTTTGGGAACAGAAAGAAGTCGTAGGGGGCCAAATCCGGCGAGTAAGGCGGGTGAGGAAGGGTATTCATGTTGTTGCGGCTGCAAAACTGGCGTGTTGCTAACGCTCTGTGAGCTGCTGCATTGTCGTGATGGAGCAGGAAATCGCCCCTGCGCCACATTTCAGGTCGTTTGCGGCGAATGTCTTCCCTAAGAGTCCTCAGCACATCGCAGTAAAAAAGGGCGGTGACGGTCTGGCCCTGGGGGATGAAATCACGGTGCACAACCCCACGAATGTCGAAGAACACGATGAGCATGCTTTTGGTTGAGTTCCGGACCTGTCGGGCATCTTTGGTCGTGGAGATGCAGGGCTCTTCCGTTGCGACGACTGTTGTTTGGTATCCGGGTTGTAAGCGTAGACACAAGTCTCGTCCCCAGTGATGACCAGCGACAGGAACGATGGTTCATTCACCACCTGCTGACGAAGATCTCGACAGAGTTCGACACGGAGAGCATTCTGTTCGGGGTTCAGAATCTTTGGCCCATACTTTGCAGCAATGCGGTGCATGTTCAAAACCGACGTCAAAATTTCTTGCACTCCTCCGTATGACACATTGACGATGGAACAAATGTCTTGAATGGTTCTCCGACGATCCTCATGCACCAGTTCCCTAATTTTGTCCACATCTTTGGGAGTTTTGCTCATGGACGGTTGCCCTGACATCTCGTTGTCTTCCAGTGCCGTTCTGCCGCTCTTGAAGCGCGAGTACCACTCAAAACACCTCGCACGACTCATTGCTTCATTGCCATAAGCCTGCCGCAACATTTCATGCATCTCCGTTCCAGATTTGCAGAGTTTGACGCAGAATTTGATGTTCGTTCGCTGTTCTAGTTTGCAGTCTATACCGAAATCGCAGCTGTGTTCTGCACGTGGTAACCAAATATCGTGTAGCACAGCTGCAGATGTTCACAGAACGATGCCACTAGACACAATGACTTATGTAGGTCACCTCCCTCGACCGCTGCTCGCGCATCTGCCTACTGCCATCTGTTGGCGCGCTGCTTACCTAGTCTCGGAACTTTTTGATCGCACTACGTATATATTATAATTCAAAGTAGATCTGTCTTGGTCGGATCCGGGTTAGTCACAGAACCGGGTCGGGTGGAAGTATGTAAAGTCCGGGTCTAAAATGTTTCACCCGTTTCCAACTTTGACAAATAACACCCTCCCGCACACTGCCAAGATGACAAAGGAGCTGCTTGATGAGTTTCATTGGGATGTTTTTGAGGACCACCTTACAGCCCGGACCATTGGTCTGTCACTTGTTCCTCAAATTAAAGCAGTTCCTTAGTGGACAAAGTTTTCATGATAATGAAGCACTAAAGGAGGCTGTTATGGACTTGTTGCAAGGACAAGCAGCAGAGTTCTATGAGGAGGGAATACTTAAACTTATCCCAAGATATGACAAGTGCCTAAATGTCCAGGGCGACTATATACAAAAATAGGCTAATGTATAAGTTAAAATTTGTAAGTAAAATAGTTGAAAATTTTGAAAGCATATAGCGTTTGTAAAAAAGAAACGGTCTTTATTTTCTGAAAGACCATCGTATAAATAAAGTTGGCTTTGGAAATGTAAAACCTGCCATAACGTACCGTGTATCATTATTTGAAAACGTATAAATGGATATTTCCACGTTTAATTATGGTTGTAACTGCTAAGAACAAGTAACGATACAATTTGGAATTATTGGGTTGGCGCAAAGGAACAATGGAGACAGGCCCCCACCACAGCGGAATGGAACCACCCACAGGTGTTGCTGGCATTACGTCACACAGTTACTATAAATAGCTAGCACGTGTGTGAAGAACAAGGTCTAGGCGTAGTTTTGTTGGACGTAACGTGGCTTGCAAAGGAAACATGCGGAGCCCACATTTGAGGGTCATCTTCCTGTATGAATTTAAACTGGGACATTCTGCAGGAATTGCCGCCCGAAACGTTGACAAAGCGTTTGGGGAGAATACAGCCAACGAACGAACCATTCGGCGATGGTTTGTGAAGTTTCGAAGCGGACATACGGACATGCAAATCGATGCACGCGGTCACCGACTTGTTGTTGTTTCTGACGATGTTCTGTTGTGGCTGAAGCGGGCCCCCGAAATACGCGTCGTGAGATAGCGGCAGAGTGAAGTGTCCACCACACGACAGTTGTTCGGCGTCTGGCTAGGCTGGGTAAGGTCAGAAAGCCGGACATGTGGCTGCTGCATGAGTTGACAACTGCCAACAAGACTAGGCGTTTGGAAGTCTGCACGTCGCTGCTTGCCAGAAATAAAGAGGAGCCTCTACTGCATCGGATCGCCACGTGCTACGAGAAGTGGGTCCTTTATTATAATCGAAAACGGTCTCCACAATGGTTAAGCAAGGCACAGCCTGCTGGATGGCATCCTAAGCCACCTCTATACACAAAGGAGATGATACTCCTTGTCTGGTGGTCCACAGCCGGGATAATTCATCGGAGTTTCTGAGCAAGAGGCCAAACCATCACTGCGGAACCTTTTTGTGCTGAATTACACCAGATGCACTGGAATTTGGTGCAGAAACCATCGGCTTTGGTCATCAGACATGATGTTTTTTTCTGCTCCAGGACAACGCTCGCCCTCATGTCGCACAACGAACGATGCTGACACTAAGTGTCTTTGGGCTACGAAGCACTGCTTCATATGGCGTATTCCCCAGACTTGTCTCCGACAGTCTATCGTCTGTTTCGTCGCCTGGATCGTTTCTTGTCCAGGGAACAGTTCACGACATGACAACGGGGAGCTGATGTCAATGCTGCACATCTCTGGATCCTCCTTACTCTGAGTTCGTACTCGTGAAAAATGTTTCGTTCCGTTTGAGTACATAGTGTGACACCTAAGGCAGCTTGAACTGATTCCCGGATTTGGCTACTGGTGATACTAAGCCTTTTCCGAGCACTTACTGTCAGGTAGCGATCTTGCCTCCTGGTGGTTGGCCTCGGATGACCACTCCTGTGTCGATCTGCAACATTTCCATGGCGTAGAAATCTTGTGTGTAGTCGACTCATTGCACCTTTGCAAAACTCCTTAAGCAATATCCAGTTCGATATGCTGTACACCTGCCTGTAACATGCCAATAGCTCAATTTCTGTTGTCAATGCTTAAATTTCGTCTGGACATCATTCCAGGTTAACCCCACACGGAAGGCAAAACATTCAGTAAACTTCTAGACTAAGCGGTTAAACGGTCCATTATCCATTTCTCACAGAATACTTTTTATCGTAACTCGAACGACACATATTGTGTTGTCATGATGCTAATTTTCATATGACTTAACTACCCACACTGATAACCGTTCTCCAGAAGTCGCTAAATTCGCATATCACTACGTTTTCCTCTCGAAAGCGCAATATCCCTAACTTTTTGTGACTAGTATATGTTTCTTATTATCCAAATTTGGTGTCTTCCGTCGTGATTTCTTCCACCTCTCTGAAAGATATACTCGTTACAGTGAAATTTTGATGGATCTCATTGCTGTCTTTCTCACCAAGAGATGTAATCAGAATAATCGCAATTCTGATGACATTTCACTTTCTTTAATCTTTTGTAAGAGATGCACCACAATCTTGAGTTTTGCGGAATGCAAATTTCTCTTTTTATTTTTTTTATTTTGCTGTCTCCATGAGATGTACTCACTCAAACCGATATTTAAATGAAATATACACTGTATTGACAAAAGTCACCGGACATCCTTTCAAAAGCAAATGAACGGATCCTCTGCGTTGTTAAGATCCACAGTACAGCTACAAAGGTATAAAAAAACAAGCCTGCAGCTGACCGCGATCATATTGCACTGTGAGGTTGAGTTAAAATGTCGCAACGGGAAAGAACTGACTTTGAGAAAGTAAAGATTGTTAGGTGTTATATTAGTGGATTGTCCATAAGAGAAACTGAGTGGCGTTTAAACATACCCAAGTCAACTGTTCTGGATGTACTGAATATGTGGAAGACACATGGCCTGCTTCAAGCAGCGAAGCGTACCGACAGACCAAAGAAATTCAGTGATAGAGGACGTCGAAGCCTCAGGAGAGTCGTTACAGCTAATCGACGGAGTACTGCACAAGTTTCAGTGTAAAGTGAGTACAAATGCTGGAATCTCGGCATGTACACGTACCATTCGCAGAGAACTTCATTCCATGGGTTACCATGGCCGTACTGTGACGTACCTGCCAGCAGGACGCACACGACATAAAGGCAGATAGGAATCAGAATAAACGTCTGCGTAGCTCAGTTGGTAGAGCGACTTGTTCCGGAATAAGCGGCCTCGGGTTCGAATCCCGGCGTAGACCAAAAATGACGGAGAAATTTACTTCGTTATAATGGCGCCCGAACTATCCGGATGACCCGGCCGTTCAAAATCTCGCATTGGTGTGATGTTATTTCCACACTGCGAGACAGGAAAAATCAGAGAATCCCTTCTCCAGCGCTTCGAAAAATAAAAATGTGTGATGTTGCATTCCACACAGCAGATTGACTGGGAGTTCTCAAGTGCACGTTCTACAGTGGATGGCTGCCTGCAACGATTCATGGTCTCGGCTGACCCGTGGACCATGCCCCCGGCCCTCTTTCGGGGGGGGGGAGATGTGACATACCTGCCAGCAGGACGCACACGTCATAAAGGCAGATAGGAATCAGAATAAACGTCTGCGTAGCTCAGTTGGTAGAGCGACTTGTTCCGGAATAAGCGGCCTCGGGTTCGAATCCCGGTGTAGACCAAAAATGACGGAGAAATTTACTTCGTTATAGTACGGCTGCTCATAAGCCTTTCATCTCCACTCGGAACGTTACTCCTTGCTTAGCATGGGGTAAAGAACATTTATCGTGGACCTTAGATTAATGGAAACGGGTCTGATGAATTCAGATACACGATCAAATCCAGATGGACTGATGAATTCAGATACAATGATGGACTGATGAGTCCAGAAACGGGTCTGATGAATCCAGATGAATCCAATCCAGATGGACTGATGAATCCAGATACACGATCCATTAGTCTGATGGCCATGTATGGGTATGACGGCAGCCGGGAGACTGCTATTTTTCACAGTGTACTGTTCCTACGGTCAAGTTTGGAGCTGGCAATGTACTCGTGTGGGGGTGGTTTTCGTAGTATGATCCCGGCCCATTGATTTTCGTGGACAAGCTTATTAACCAGCAGGTCTATCTCAATATTCTGGACAATTATACCCTACAACTATGTGGCAATACTATGGAACCAAGCCTTGTTGATACCAGGAGTATAATGCACCGAGCCATAAACAAGGACTGTTACGGCATGGTTTGACCATAATTCCGTATCGTGTGTAGACTGGCCAGCACAGAGCCCTGATTTTAATCCCATAGACCACCTATGGGATGAATTTGAGCGCAGCATAAGAAGTTTGGAACCAAGGCCTACAACTAAGCAACAGTTAGCGGCAGCATTATGTAATGAACGGAAGCGCATACCTATCGATGTGTTCCAAAACCTTGTGGAAAGCATGTCTCGAAGGGTCAGTGCATGCATTAAGGCCAAAGGTGGTTTCAGAATCGCTTTAATGTAACAAAACAGAGGAGACGAGCAACATGGAATCGTCTCAAAGAAAAAAAAAAGAACAAGAATGATACAAACTGATAAAAGCGATTATATGTACATTGAATGAGTAATGAGAAATTTACAACGTGATGCAAACAGAGCAATGCTTGAGGAAGAACAAAATGATCATAGGCGTGGCACCGCAGTGCGAAAGAACATCAAAAAGTTAACGCAGAGTCTTAACTCATCGTAAGAGGCAACGCACTTGGTGTAACAGCGAACCACGAGGTCACTGGTGTCCACGTAGCATATAATGAGCTTTCACGGCATGCGGAGTTGGCAGACTGATACTCCTGCTGTGCCACCGTGCACAGAGTAACGGAAAGCATGGTGAAAGGTGAAGTCCCAAGTTCGCCATCTATGAAAAAGTGTCGAGGAGTGGCAGGTCTTCTCTTGCAGAAGGAGTAAGTCGGCCCCAAGAGGCGAGAGATCTTCCAGAACTAGAACGTTAGCGAGGGGGTTAGCAAACTCCCTACAATTCAGAGTGGCGACCTTGAATGGATAAGTCCGACGTCGGATGAAGGTCAGCTATGGCAGTTTTCTGGAATGCGCCGAGGCGATTGGTGATACCACGACACCACAAGACGTAGTCGGGTTGCTTGACGTTATGCCGGAGGATTTTGAGGATGGAGGTTGCTTGGTCGAAGACCTCGCGAAGAACTGCTTCAAACCGCTGTAAAAAGATGAGAGACGCCTCCCGTTTTTTTTATAAGTGAGAAACTCGTAAAAATCTCCAATGGAGACAAGTCCTGAAGGAAGAGAGGCATTGGTAAGCAGAGTCGAGAAATCTTCAAACGTCGGCAGAGGACCCTTGGACTTTGAAGAGGAAAAGTTAGAACGTGACAGGGGAGACATTGAGCCTGCTAGACGAGTGGAACGATGTGGGCGGCCAGTCGGAGAAGGTGACTTCTTCTTTTTCCTCCGGGCCTCGGTAGTAGTAGTAGAGCGACGTTTACCGTGGATCGATGACACACGAGATGTGGAATCGGAGGAAAGGTCCACCTCATCTCTGGGAGCAAAAGTGCCGACGGTGAATGGAGCTGGAAGATCAGCCGATCATGTCCTCTGATGGAGAGGGAACACGGGAAGGCAAGGAGGAGTCAAGCGGAGGATCCGACAGAGTGAAGAAAGCAACATCGGAAGACGCGTGTTGATCGAAGGTTTTAATAAGATTTTCGGCAGAACTGGGTCCAGGAGGTGCAGACGCAGGAGGAGGCATGGCTGCAGAAACGAAGGAGGAGGTAGATTGCTGCCTTGGAGCTGCAGGAGTCAGTGGCTTTGCATGGGGGCATTGAGCCTTTTGATGGCCGTAAGCCTTGCAGCGTGAGCAATGAGCAGAGGCGAGGAGCTCAATCCGGCGTCGATCGTTACCGCAACGAACATCGAGGAACCGTGGAAATTTTATGAGATGCTCTTCCGACGGGAAGATGATGCGAGTAGTTCTACGGAAGTCACAGATAGGTTTATCATCGGGGTCAGAAGAGAGAGTCTTCACTGGGCCGACTACTCGGCCGCATCGGCTAAGTGCAGCACACAGCATATCATCAGAGATCTCTGAGGTACCGGATGTAGAGAGACCAGAACAGTACGCTGGGCGATGGATTCGGCTAAGAGGTGACGATCGCCAATTGATAGGCCCCGTCGCAAGAAAAGCTCGGCATATTCTTTCTTCGAAAAATAAACAATCACAGTTCGTGGCTTTCCGGTGAGGTGGGTGGTGGCACCAGAAGGAAGCATCTTCTTGAGAGCGGAGCTGTACTGCTTCAAAGAAGTGTTGGGCAGCGCATCAAAACAAAAACCCCAACTCGAGGGTCGAATGAAGACGTTGACCAGCAGGAGAGTTCTCGGAAATGTCTAATAAGATGGTGTCACCGTTGAGAGTAACGTAAGAATCCATAGGGGGCAGACGAGACGAGGAGGAAGCCGGTGGAATACCAGAGGCAGCCGTAGATTACGTGCGTGCAGAAGCGCCTCCTCTGGAACGCATTGACGCAGTATGAGACAATGTACTGGAAGCAGAGGCAGTCGAAACTAAAGAGGGCTTATTAGTAACGCCATCAGAGACGTCCATGAATTCATCATCGTCAGCAGAGGCCAGGGACGTCACATCCGCGTTCTCAATGACAGAGTCGGAGACCTGAGCAGGAGAAGCCGTGAAAATGGCAGGAGGAAAATTAAGAGCCTCTCCACTAGCAAGCGGAGATGATTGATCGGCTGCGTCTGTCGTTGAAAAGGCGACGCGAGGAGCTGCAGCGATGCGGGCGGGAACAGCGCCCTCGTCGGCCGATGCCATAATCAATGACAAGGGTTAACGAAGAAAACGACCAGCTTGGTGTGGAAATTAAAACACTGATAATGAAACAAAATAAGCACTCGCCCACTCGTGAGGGATCTTAAACAAAAGCACAGACTTTTAACTTCGGCATACACACAGAAGAACAATGGTGGGACACACAAAACACGTACGTGAAGCACTCAAACACGGAGCTTGTGAAGACACGTGTAGGGCAAAGGTGGACCGACATCGTACTAATTTATATCAATAAATTCTATGCTGTGTTTCTCTTCTAGGTGTCCGGTGACTTTTGCACAATATAGTGTATATGAGCTGTTTTTCGTTCTACTTTGCCCTCTAATAAGAGATGTACCCGCTAGAATGAATTAACTCGATGTTAACAGCTTGAACGAATATATTCCTTGTCAAGAAGTAGATCAAACGTGGCTCAATGAGTAAACCTGTACACGAGAAAGCGTTGCTTTCCCCTTATCTTTGGTATTCAGATGGTTCATTTAGAAGGGATGATTGACACTGATCCTTTCTATCTGATTACATGCTAAATGTGCAATGGCAACAAACCTAAGATAGGAAAAAGAAGATGTTTGAGTCACTTCTTTCTTCCCACTGGTATAATGTCCGTGTCAGGGGATTAGCCCTTTCCGGTCATGTCTTGTATCATAGTGGAGAATAAAGAACGAGAAGGAAGCGCTCATCATCAGCTGTAACTGGCTTATGATCATTACTCCTGAGATGAGAGGGGAAAGGAACTGCCTTGCTGAACGTATGTTCTGTTTGAAAAATATTGAATAGCCTTTCTGGAAAGGCTATTCAATATTTGACCCTGTCTATGACGTGGCAAGTGTCTGGGACTTAGTTGAACCCATCACTATCAGTAGTTCGTGGAGGAAACTTCTCTCTGATAAAAATTGCGCTTCTGAAGAAAATACAAGTGCTAACTAACATCATAGAACTAACCAAATAGTGAAATCGGTTACTGTAGGGGAAACTTTGATGAAACTAATATCACCAAACGGCTGGTCTGCGACATACATGACCCTGGATTTGAACATTTAAGGGGGTTCGGTAGGTTAATGTGGACACAAAAATCGATTTTTGTATTATTGTATATTTCCATTGCATGAATCATTGGTTTTAATTTGACACCTCATTTGTACTTATGCTACTGATAGAACAAAAGTTATGGCCATAAATGTGAGTACATGTTGTTGCCCTCATTTGGTATTTGATCTCACGCTATATCGTGGTTTTTTATAATACTACATGTTTCACAGTTCTAAGGACAGAAAAAATAAAGCCCATATTTCAGGATCTGGCTAACCCTGCACTGTTGAAAATTGCCTGTATGGAAAAAATCAAAACGCCAATGTATCTGTGAATATGGTCATTCGGTCAAGAGTACCGAAAACTGACTTTGTAGTGTTTCGTACAATGGTATTTGCAGTGTATGATGCCATCCTAAACTTTAACAAAGGGAATATATCTACACTGTTGACCACCCAAAATGCAACACCAAGAAGGAAGCATCCGATTGGCCTGAAATTCGCAGCATGGGTCGTCCACGAGAGGACATGCAAACGATTGCAGGGCATATGCAAATCATGTGCGCCCGGCACGCCACCGAGAAGCACTATAAGATGGGTGCACAGAAGACGGGGTGTAAGTAGTGGAGTGGGAAGCTTCCTGATGTCTCGTCGCAGAATACGGCAGTCATTCCAGTAAGTTTCGGAGTTCGACAGAGGACGAATAGTGGCTTATCACGACAGCGGTTTATCGTACCCAGACATTGGCGCCCGTGTAGGACGGCATCCAGCCACAGCGAGACGAGTCTGGATTCGGTGCGTGCAGGAGGGACGGACGGACCAACGTGGGCGATTGCCGCAGCCGCGGCACACCACCGCACGAGAGGACAGACATGCTGTGCGGCAGGCATTGACGGCTCTCACTGCCACATCACGAACGTTAGCACAGGAATTAGGGTGTGTTGCGCAACAACCTGTGTCAGCACGTACCGTTCGACGCCGTCTGCAGGAACGGGGACTTGTCGCACGGCGCCCATTGCTCCGATTACCATTGACGTTTCACCACCGGCGAGTGCGGCGGCAGTGGGATGTTGAACCCCGCACCCGGACTACGGAATGGCACGACATTGTCTTCTCCGACGAATCCCGCTTCTGCCTACAACACCACGATGGTCGGATCCGCGTGTGGTGGCACCCCAGCGAGAAACTGTATGACGCCTGCATTATGCATCGCCACACCGGTCCGTTGCCTGGCGTTATGGTTTGGGGCGCAATTGTATATGACACCCGCAGCCCTCTGGTACGCATCGCCGGTACACTCAACAGCCACCTCCACATCTCCGACGTTTTGGAGCCTGTAGCCCTCCCTTACCTGCAGGACCTGCCAGCGGCCACGTTTCAATAGAACAATGCGCGCCCGCACGTGGCACGCATCGCTCAACAATTCTTCACGGCCCACCAGGTGTCACTGCTGCCGTGGCCCGCCTGTTATCCCGATATGTCGCCCATCGGCAACCGCGTGGCCCGGCAAGCACCACCCGCTGCTATGCCTGATGAACTGTGGCAACGTGTGGAAGCAGCCTGGACCGACATACCCCAAGCCCACATCCAAAGCCTCTTTCGTTCGATGCCGCGGCGTGTAGCGGCCGTTATTGCCAGCCATGGAGGCCACCTGAACTATTGATGTCTGCGTGTTCCGCAAGTCGCACGGGCCTGTAAGCTCAATTGTTTCATCTTTGTATCTGTTGTTATGTGTCCAGTAAATCTGGCTTTGCTGTCTCGTGTCTTTCTTGGTGTTGCATTTTGGGTGGCCAGCAGTGTAGATTTATGGTTTTGCAACAGCTTGGAATCATTGTCAGAAAGAATACGGGATCAGTTCTGGCGGAACTCGATAGTCTGCGAGTGAGAATGGATGAGCGAATGTTGTCCACACCCCATAAAAAAGCAAGACAACAGCGTGCAAGTGCCATGAGGAAGCTTGAGAGGCGTTCCATGAAGAAAAAGAGGGACCAGATAACCCCTCTTATGGTGCTGGAATGCATCGAAGCTACTGCTGTATGGTACGCGTTAGCTCAATAAACTTCAATTGCATATTTCTGAGAGTCGTATTTTCCCACATTAATGACCCGTTATCTCAGAAACTATAAAAGATACAGCTTTGAAATTTGTACCACACTTTTCTCTCTTGTATCTACAGACTTTAACACAAGATTTTTGTAATGTGGTGTTTTGGCATCCCTTTATACATTTTTATGTTTCATTTTATACAACGTTTTTGGTGGTTCCTGAAATTGAAATCATACAATGACAATTAAAATTAGTTTTAAGAAAGCCTTGTGTTAAAATGCGTAGCAGTATGTAGCGAACAACCCCTGAAAATTTCAGCCACTTCTTTCCAGTGGTTCCTGAGATAACGGGTCTTCAATATGTTACAATTAACATGGACGAGATTGAACTTACAGAACCCCCTTAACTGACGAACGGATAATTAATAGAGGAATAGTAGATGAAAACGTATAATGAATTAGCTTTATTTGCTTTCCGCTAAGCTAATTCATATGAATGATTCTCTTCCTACCAGCTAGCTAATGATATACTTGTACTAAGCTTCAAAATAGTGAATTCAAAAGGGTGTTGTTACTAGTTAATTACGAACGTAAACAAAGTCTTAACGCTGGTTATTTATAGTTATAAATAAATGTTATAAACCTAACAGCCAGACAGAGGTCTGACAAAAACTATGAATTGAGAAAGACTAACTTACAGTAACTTCTTTATTCTCAGACTCTTGGTCAACTAAAGCACACACACAACTAGTTTTACCATAATGAAGAATCTCTCCTCGTAAACAACAACGCTCTCTCATAACAACAACAAAAGCTCTCTCTAAGTCTCGATGAACGCGCCTATATACTAGCTACCACCACGTCATGACTTACACTCATTGCCAGATCTCATTCATCGGGTGAAATAATATTTCGTTCAGTAAGAAGATAATTTACATAGTAAAATAAAATAACCAGAGATAGTAAAATCAAAAGGAAAGTGAATATAGAGTATACGTTACAAACGAAGGAAGTGAAGAAGATGAGGAGGAGATTTCACAGCTACGGGTGAATCATGAATCAGCATTGCAACGTATCGGCGGTCTGCTCGAGTACCTTGAAGGACAAGCCGATGCGTTATTAGCTGATAAGCTGGTTTTGCGGCGACTGCAGTCCCGAATCAAACGAAAATGCCGTAAAAAAACAGAAGCAAGTAACTGAATATTTTAAGAAGATTTAAACAGGTAACTTTTCAGTATGTACTATGTTTGCAATAATAACTAGTAGTCTGGATAAAACATAGCACTATGTTATGCGTGTAATTTGTAGATTCATTTATATTTCCTGTAAAAATTTGGATTATCCCCAAATTTTATTATCCGCGAAACTCGTGCCGCCTATTATCGTGGATAATCGGGAGTTGACTGTATTTCTTTTCTGTAGGGGACGGGTCCTCTCTCTAAGAGTTGTGCTCCTTAAAACTAAAATATAGGTGGCATATCTCAGTTTTTTATCCTTCTTTCCAGAAATGTATACGTATTACAAATGGGTTTTTGTGGCATCCGTCGTATATTTTTCGCTTCCATGGAGGACAGACGAGACGAGATCTGCGAGGTTACCTATACAGTCTTATCTTTCTTTTATCCCCTCTTCAATACATGTACAGCTGAAATTTTGTTGGCATGCTAATTTTTTTCGAAGTGCTATCTATGCTCATTACAATCTGGATTTCGGTTGCATACGTCATACAAATTATTTTTAGTGCGTCGAAGGACGTGCTTATGCTATCACGTCCGGCCGTCTCCTTTTTGACAGCATATCTCTACACCTGTTTGCCGGGTTTCGAAAATTCGGTTCGCTTTTTATTGCTTCAGAAAGATTATCATCGCTTTCTGTTTTTGTACTTTTTTGTTTGCTTGTTTTTCAGATGCGTTATTTTGCCTCTAGAGAGCATAAATGCACATACCATTTAATTCAAAATATATTTTATTCCATGTCGTTTCTTCTGAATATCCGATTGAAAAAAAAATTCTTTTTTTCGGGACAATTCTAAACGGAGACCATGTTGTATGCAGTTCCTATTCTCCAAATAATGCACAGTTTTCCCTCTTGACAGCCTAAATGTGAGTTGTGTTTTCGCCGATATCTTACCTTTTAACAGTTCCATTTGAAATATTCTTTCTCTGTATTGGACAGTGTTTCTAATCAAGAATGTTTTGCGTATAATTTCTAATTTTTCTTAGTGTACAGGTTTGCCACTAGACGGCGTAAGCATATATTTCGTTTTACAACATATTTGCAGTTCGTCTAAAAGCGCGACTAAAAAATTTCTTTTTTAGTCGGATATCGCTAACTGCGGAAATATTTTGTGCGCGTTTTTTGCTCAAAATTCTGCGCAATGTATCCGCTAGGGGACGCAAATATATAATTTGTTTTCCCCGATAACACTGCTTTCAAAATTCTTATTTGAAAAATTCTTTTAAAATCGGACACCAATGACTTTGTTGAAATTTTGCATGTATTGTTTATTTTTAGTGCATATTTCTCCCACTAGGAGACGTTAATGTGTTCTTTTGTGTGCACCTATGTCTCCGCTTCTAAAAATTCTATTGGAAAAATGATTTTTTTTTATTGTTGCCATTCGCTAAGATAGGAATTAGGAACGTTATCCTATTTAAGTAGCGCTAAGATTTCCCGCTAGGAGCATATATGTTTTTAGTACTCATATTTGAAAAGTTCTTTTCCCTTCGCATAGCTTTTTGTGTTAAAAATGCGCTGCGCATGATTTATGCTTTTCCATTTTTCATAATTATTCTTTTTGAGTGTATATCTCTAATTCTAAAAATTCCTTGGAAAACTCCTTTTCTGGTAGGATACTGTTTATTATGAAGAATACTTTGCAGTGATTTTCTTCTTTAAGTAACGCACAGCTTTCCTACTAAGCTGGCGTAAAGTTACATCACGTGTTCTACCAAATTTTTTTTTCTCATTGATTTTAAAAATTTCTCCCACCTCCACGCGGACTCCTTGGATATCTTACTGTATGAAACATTTTGTTCGCAATTTGTGTGTGTGTATGTGTAAAATTGTAAGCCAAAGTAGCTCTAGGTGTTTTACTAGTTTAGAAATCTCCTTACATTTTTTTCTGTAGCTGATTCCCTTCACTAGAAAGAACACTTCTGTTATTGCTTACTTCAGATACCCGCAGGTTTTTCCTATGGGACAAAAAGGCTAATTACTTTTTTTTTCTAAAAAACTGTTTTGAGATATTTTTTTTTTACTTATCGGGAAGGTTTCCAAAGGCATGCTAATTACACCCGAGGATTCGCTGCCATCTTTCTTTTTATTTTTTCATATCGTCTCCAAAAGACGCTCTCATTAAAATCTTCCCGTCTCCCCCCCCCCCCTCTCTCCCCGATATGCATCCTTTGCAGCCCAGATTTTTGCCGCACTTTCTCTCTCTCTCTCTCTCGAAATGACGTGCTCATTAGATTAAAGACTTTGGTGAATCCTTTTGCTTTTTTTTATTGCTTTTTACCATATTCTCTTTGATATCATCATCGTCTTTGTAAACCATTATCAATCCACTGCTGGATGAAAGTCTCCCCAAGTTTCCTCCACAACTGTCTGTCTTGAGTCTGTCCCCTCCTGTTACTCCGGCATGCTTTCGAATTTCATCCATCCATCTCCCATGGGGTCTTCTTCTGGGTCTTTTTCTGTCCAGTGGAATCCAGTCTAAAAGACATACTCAGATCGGGAACCACGATCACGTGTACACTTAACCCACACGCACGTGCACACTTACGTATTCGACACTGCAAATTTGCATTCTTATTCGGCGGCATAATTTGTACCTTTGGTTCCGTACTTTTTGTGAAAATCGACAAAATGTGCAAATTCTCTTAATTTTGAACACCAGTGTATTAGTTGATGCCGCTATGTCTTCACACGTCATTCATCGATCTTTTTGCACGATTGCTCAAACAGTATTAACAATACCCTCCGTAACAGCACTTCCAGGCCTAGGGGAGTGTTCTGCTGACAAACGGTCTCTTTTGAAATCATGGTGCCATCTAAAAATCTTTGACTCACCCAAACATTTATCGTTGTAAGCTTTATGCATTAAATCAACTGTTTCTGGAACCGTTTTAGCCAAACGATAGCAAAATTTTATCGCACAATGCACTTCACTTCTTAACTTCTAATCACTCACCTCCATAGCCGCATGGCGAAATGCAGACGTACCTTAAACAACTGCACAATAACAAAACCAGGATCGTCTGCCACGGCTAATAACTGTTACCATAGACACTTCCTTAATTCATTTAGTCGTCAGCGTGGTTATTTTCCCCCTTAGCACTGTTGCCAACTCAAAAAAAATTACTCTCAGTGTGTAACGTACCAGGAGATGTGACATACCTGCCAGAAGGACGCACACGACATAAAGGCAGATAGGAGTCAGAACAAACGTCCGCGTAGTTCAATTGGTAGAGTGACTTATTCCGGAATGAGGGGATCCGGGTTCGAATCCTGGCGTGGACAGAAATGACGGAGAAATTTACTTCGTTATAATGACGCCCGAACTATCCGGATGACCCGACCGTTCAAAATCTCGCATTAGTGTGATATTCTTTCCACACCGCGAGATAGGAAAAATAAGAGAATCCCTTCTCCAGCACTTCAAAAAATAAATAAATAAATAAATAAAAAATAAGGGGGAGATGATGTAACGTACCAGGAGATGTGACGTACCTGCCAGAAGGACGCACACGACAAAAGGCAGATAGGAATCAGAATAAAACGCCCGCGTAGCTCAATTGGTAGAGTGACTTATTCCGGAATGAGGGGATCCGGGTTCGAATCCTGGCGTGGACAGAAATGACGGAGAAATTTACTTCCTTATAAGTGTTTATGGAACGGCCTTTTGTATATGTATTCTGAAACGGAGATTTTTGCAGCATCTTTGTATTTCCCGCGCACGGGGATAACTGGTTTTCCAGTTATTTGGGGAGCGGCGCCCCCACGGCCCGAGCTGACCTTGTGACTGGTCACCATCTGATGTCACGCCACCGCTTGTTTTTTATTTTGGTGTTTTGCAGGGACAGCTGTTCATCCAGCTGTTGGGGAGTCGCGTCCCCACGTTCCCGAGCTGGTCTTGTGTCTCGCTTTTTCGTTTTTCTTTATTTTCTCCACTGGCCAGTTGCCCGTGTTGTATTCTCTACCTAATCGCTACCACGTTATGTACTAACACCCCGGTCTTGTGGTTTTGTTACCCTCCACCACTAACTGTTTTATATTAACCGCTCAGTTCGTAGGTTGCTGAGATTCCGTTTAGGTTCCCCTGCCAGGATTTGTCTTCTTTGGATTTCTTTTTTTCCTTTTAGCTGGTTTGGGTGCTAGACCTACCTGCATGTTTGCCGCGTGCGGAGACCCGTGAGGCGGAAATGGGATGTCTGGCGGCTGAGGTCGCAGGAGACCAGTTAAGTGCCTCCTGTGTACCAACACTCCTCTTCGACCCCGGCTTCGCTGTAAACGGGAGGCCAGAGACTAACCCACCTCCTAGTCAGAAGTCTTGTACCAAGTTGTGTACAGGGCTTTAGCGGCTTTTTTGTCGTATAGCACGGCAGGGTAAGCCCGGGGCTGTGGATCATGCCAAAGGCGTTGGCATGACGGTACCCGGAGGCCGAAGTGTCCGCCGAGTGCGTGTGATCACAGCCAACGGACTATATCTGCAACGTATAATCTCCAGAACTGTGTCCAGCGTCATTTTCTTGACTTGCAGACCTCCAGTTCTCCCTCGTAGGGCTCGGTGGTGGGTGGAGTAGTTTGCAGACGAATCCTCTTCCTTTTTTCCATGGGTAAAACAAAAAAAGAAAAACTCCAGATTTAAGTCACCTGAGAAAATGATCGTTGACACCGACTCTCCTTCGTCTTCTCAACCTACCAAGTCTCATACCCTTAAACGGTCTTTAGACCTTGACCTGGACCAAGAATGTGGAACCCCTTCTTCGGCTGCTGTACCAGTCGCTCCGAAGCGTCGTCTCCCCTCGATTGCTGTGACTACGCATGCTACACACTTACTTGTAGAATCCATCGATCCGAATGAGAGACTGTCCACCAGATCTCCTTTTTCATTTCTAAAGCTTTGGACGCTGCGGTTGGCCCTTGAAGTCTGTGAGGAAGCTTCGCTCTGGGGACCTGCTTGTCCAAACTTGCAGTGTTTCTCAAAGTAACACTTTTCTGCACCTCACTAGTCTTCAAGGCATTCCTGTCAAAGTGACACCTCACCTGTTTCTTAACACCTCTCGGGGTGTTATTTCGGAGTTTGATCTCTTGCCATGCAGTGAAGAAGAATTAGTGACTGAACTTGCAGACCAAGGTGTTATTGCTGCACGTCGTATGATGTTCCGTCGTGATGGTTCTTTAATTAAGTCTAAAAATGTGATCTTGACTTTTTAACTCCCGAAAGTTCCGACCGAAATCAAGGCTGGCTACTTGGTCTGTGGTGTTCGCCCGTACATTCCCAGTCCTCTGCGCTGTTTCAGGTGCCAGAGGTATGGGCATTCACAACGTTTCTGTAAGAGTTCCGCTCGTTGCGCAAATTGTGGCTCCAGTGAACATGACGGGGAAGGTTGCACTTCTGCGGCCTGCTGTGTTAACTGTGGTGAGGCCCATGCAGCTTACTCCCGCAACTGTATGAAATGGAAGGAAGAGATGGCGATCCAGCGCCTCAAGACCCTGGAAGGCCTCTCGTACCCTGCTGCCAAGGCCAAGTTGGGTATACCCACCAACCGCCAGCGTACTTTTGCCGCAGTAGTTCAGTCTCTGCCACAACCCGTGCAGCCCTTTGTTCCGCGCCCTGTAGCTCTCGCCGCCCTTGCCAAGCGATCTACAGCTGAACAAGCGACACAGGTGGATTTCCCCGAGCTCCAGATTTTTCAAATAGCTGAGTCTGCGCCTTCTCTTTTGAAGACGACCGACTCTTCCAGTTCCCAGCAGAAGGCCTGCACGTGCGGAAGACCCGGCCCTCAATCCGCAAAGGTGTGCAGTGTCCATCCAACTGTCGCGGTCCAACTGACCAACATTGCAACTGTCTTGAATCAGCGAGGTCCCCACCCTCAACCAACATTATAGAGGAACATAGGGGGAGGAGAGTGACAGTTCGTCCCCAGCCTCAACCAACATTGCAGAGGAACATGGGGGGAGGAGAGTGACAGTTCGTCCCCGCCCTCGGCCAGTATTGCAGAGGAGTGTGGGGGCGAGGAGAGTGACGGTTCGTCCCCTCCTGTGACTCATCCTTTGTGTAGTTGTGTTATATAAAAAACATATTATAATACTTATAATAGCCAGTTAATATATTTTTATATAAACCCAATTAACTATCTTGTCTTCACGGCTTTCATCATCCTTTTTCCAACTTTTACCACGCCTGTCTGCTCTAAATCATTTTCCATGCTTTTAAAAATCTGTAGCTGCTAGTTCTTTGTCTGGCGCTCTTTTGGCCAACGATGGCCCTTGCGCCAATAAAATCTAATCACCAACCACCAACCAACCATCTTTGTATTTTTTTCCCTGCTTTCTACGTCTCATTAAGAAATGTGTTCGGTAGAATGAAGATCTTGGTGGCGTCTTTCTGTTGTTGTTGTTTTTTTCTTTCTTTCTCTGTCTCGTTAAGAAATAGAGTTTTTGACGGCATCTGTCTGCTCCTTTTTCTTTTTTTCTCTGTCCCTTTGAGAAATGCATTCATTAGAATGGAGATTTTGGTGGCATCTTTCTGTTTCTTTTCTTTCTTAATTTTTCTTACTGTTGAAAAGGTGTACTCATTGAAATGAAATTCTTGGTGGCATTTTTCTGTTTCGTTTTCTTTCTTTCTCTGTCTCTTTAAAATGGGGTTTCCATGGAATCTCTCTGCTTCTTTTTTCTCTTCCTCTGTCTCTTTAAGTAATGCATTAATTAGAATAGAGATTTTAATCGCATCTTTCTATATTTTTTGTTCACTCTCTTCCCGTCTTTTGGAGAGATGTGTTCATTAGAACTCAGATTTTGATTACATCCTTAATGCATTTTGTTTTCTCTCACCACGAAACTTCCTCTTTATTGACAGGGAAAACTTTTGTGTCGTTGAATTTTCTCTTTCACTTTTGATTTCCAAAAAGACGTGCTCTTTGCAAACAAGGTTGCGACGTGCATCTCTCCTTTTCTTCTTTGTCTACTTTTCATGAGACGTTCTCATCGTAGCTGATATTTGGAAGGCATCTCTATTGTTTTGTTTGTTTTTAATCATTTCTCACAGATGCGCTCATTTTCTGGTGACATCGAATTTTCTATGGCATTTGATGTTCACCTCGTGCTATCATAACCTTAATTTTTTTTTCATGATTGACAACGCACAATGCATACTATTTCCTACAGCTCCCACGCTACCACCTTTCCTATCGTTCGGTTTCTGCTCGAGGGCGGAAGACATGGTGCGTTGCAGGTCACGCATCCGAATTCCTGTTATTGTAGTAGTCGATTGTACCACGAACGCCTTTTCCCATCTCGCGTGCCGCGATACATTGTTTAATACGCAACCCACGAGGCATTATAGCAGGTATCCCTATTCCTGTTATTGTAGGAGAGCATCATTCCTCGAACATCTCTTTCCGATTTCTTGCCAGCAGGCGTTTGCTTCGTCTGCCAGACCGAAACATTCCAAGGAAACCTATTTCCTTCGATTTCCTGTGTCCAATGCGCATGTGTGTGATTGTGTGCGAGCCCTTTTCTGTTTGTATCTGCGTGTGCTGAGTAACTACATTATTTGGTTCACCCTCATACGACGCACAACTACACTAAGGAACATTCCTATTCGTTGCCGACAGTTTCAATAACGGTTTTTTTTTAAAGAGCATAGGGGCCGTCCATAAAGTACGTCCTATATTACAGGGTCAGGGGGGTGACATGGGGGAGGGGGAGGTTTAGTAATTTGGACGTCCTGCGGCAAAAATATAGTGGATGGTATGTCTTCGTTTTGTTTTCTCTTTTTCTCTTCTTTTAATAGTTAAAAAAAGGTGTGAAATATTTCAGATTTCTGATGATATTTAGCTAAATCAGAATATTAAGTTCTCGTATTGCCGCCCAGGTGGCGCAGTGGTCTAAGCGATGGCTTCTGATCGTTCGTCCGAAAGAACCCCGGGTTCGGATCTCGATGAGGCATGGATGTTATGTTTGTCTTACGGCACTGGCTCTCTCCCTTCCCTGAAACCAGTGACCTTAAGTTAGGGACGGGCGACTGCTTATAGCCCATTGAGTTGCAGGCATGGATGTTGTGTTTGACTTACGGCACTGGCTCTCTCCCTTCCCTGGAACCAGTGAACCTAAATTAGGGACGGGCGACTGCTTATAGCCGTTTGAGTTGCTCACGGTGGTCGTTAAACCTCCAATAAAAAAAATAGTTCTCGTATTTGTAATACCAAATCTATCGTGTTTTGTAGATGGTATGATTGGAAGTGTTGCAACCTTGAATGCGTACGTTCTTTTGTAGATCTTTATTTTAGAATGATAAAGTTCCGTTAGCATTTGGGAATAAATGAATGCCTAAATAAAGAAAAAATTCTGAAGAAAAAGTGTAGATATATGAAAGATTCCTTTAAAGAATTATATGTTATTTTTCTCTTTCTCAACGGACTTCTAAAAGCAGCTGTCAAAAATAAAGGAGGTTGCGGAAATTAGGACGTACTTTTTAGGGGGAAAGGTGTCAACAATCGGACAAAATGTGACACGGGGAGAGGGAGGGTCTAAAAATAGTAAAAAATCACGGACGTACTTTATGGACGGCCCAGTGTTCCAACTAACCTGGAAAGCATGGAAAACCTGGAATTCTCAGGGAATTTGAAAATGGTTCCAAAAATCAGGAAAAACTCAGGGAAATGACCCTTTTTGGTAAAAATCAGGGAAAACTCGGGGAAAATTACCCATTACTTTTGTAAAAAACAATGGATAATTATTTTGTCAAAAAAACTTATTTTTTCAAGATTTCACACTTTGGCTTGCAATTACTGCCTGCCTAGAATTTGGCAGATCTTACTTTCAGTTATATTAAGTATTTCCTTTATTCCCTAAAAAAAGATGCAAAATTGGATTTTTAAAATTGCCAGTTATTAAGCTTTTGTTCAATTTCTGCAGGCAGTTGTTATAACATGGAACAATTAGGCACAATGGCTCCTGCTTGAAGAAACACTTCACAAGAGAACCAACCAAATGATGGATCAAAGTCCATTGTCTGTTGGTTCTCTTGAAACATGTTTCTTTGAACAGAGCCATTCCATCATGAAGCCTAGCTGCATTGTGTTATAGAAAAACGGAAACTATTCAACTGATAGATTTTTTTTTACATATGACCTGTTTCTATGGGAATGTATTTACAAATTCCGTGTGTGTGTAGTATTCACGAAAGTTCACGGAACTTTGGTACAGAAAATAATGTGCACAGTTAGTTGTTATTAATGAAAAGCAGGTAATTTTATAAAGACTAATTACTTAAAGAATTTAGAAGTGTGTGCTTTGGTGAGAAAAATGAATGGAATGGAATGAAATGTAACAATTCTTTGCAACATGCTGGAGAACCTGGAAAAGTCATGGAATTTTTTATTACTTTTGAGTGGGAACCCTGCAGCCTCTTAAGACAATTTGAAATTGAAAAAAAAAACCGAAATATGGGCTTCAGTAATTTTTTTTTTCTATAAAGGTGACCCGGAAGCTTATATTTTTGCGACAAATATTTAAGATCTTTTTGCCTGGTTTTTGGTAAAATTTCAGAAAATATTCTCCAGTTGCGCTTTTACATGTTTCCAGTTTATAGAAGTAATTACTTCCACCCCCCTCCCTGCCCTTCATTAGAATTTCGGAAATGAATCTTCAAGCCGTAAAATTGATTTGGTTTATTTTTGAATTCCCGTATTCTTGAAACGGGATGATAAAATACAAGAGTGCACTTAATAAAGTGGTTCAAATATTGAAACAAGAGGTAGAGGTAAGAACTGTACCTATAAGGGTTGCTCAGCATTTATATATAACACACGCACGAAACACAAATAAAGACACATGAGAAAAAGTTTCGCTTCACAATCATTTGGCATCACCACTGCTCCAAACGCTAAAAATGTCAGCGCTATTAATACTGTACTTTACTTTCGCTTGGCTCTACAGTTGAAAAACGAAAAACTGCAGGCAAAGACATATTTCTTTCAGATTCATCAGTATTGTTTTTCTTTTAATTATTTAATGAAATAGAAGACGTGCCATTCGGCATCATCCGTATTTGTAAACAAACGAGTTAAATGCATTTCATCCCGTTTATTTCTCTCCTCTCCTAAAACACTGAAAGAACGTGCTTCGAGAATTTTAGGACTGGAGGTCTCACGTATATATTCCCAATCTAATATTCCTTACCCAAGGATAGTGTATTAAATCCGTTTATTTTCGTGGTGTAAATTGGTATAACGATTCGCCAAGCTTTCACACTTCAGTGGGAGGCTTTCTCAAGGCAACGTAGGCATAAAATGCAGGGAATTAGAACTCGTAGGAAATAAAGCTGATTTGTTGAAAATAACGTGGGTGACATCACGTGAATTTTTATCACGCAATTATGCGGTGTGCAGCGATGTGTTTCTATCTTTGAACAATGCATACGAAACCATTGGTAGTTTCATAGAGACCACGTCATTGCATGCCAGTTTGCTGGAAAGGATTTCGATTGTTTCCTTGATGGCAGTTTCTTTAAAGTTCGGGTAAGGGGCAATTCTTCTAATACTATTCCATACAGGAGTGGTCGAGCAATGCATGACTTCTCTGGCGAGGGCTGTGTTCTGCATGTCCTGATTGGCACCTCCGACGTGTTTTTTACATCTAATATCCAAGGATCTCTTTGTCATTCCGATATATATCTTTTCCGTGTTGTCACGATACACCAAATGTTTAGCGTACACAACCGCTTTTTCTTTCTCACACTGTCTCTCCTTGCAGCTTGATATTATATGTGATAACGGCGTTGGTGATTTCATTGCTATTGAGATGTTTTAGTTACGCAATAAATTCCTCAACCATTATGTAAATCCTGGGACATATGTGATGGATCTTGCGTATCTAATTGCCTTACTACACTGCTGGCCACCCAAAATGCAACACCAAGAAACACGAGATAGCAAAGCCAGATTTACTGGACACATAACAACAGATACAAAGATGAAACGATTGAGCTTACAGGCCCGTGCGACTTGCGGAACACGCAGACATCAATAGTTGCCGCGGCATCGAACGAAAGAGGCTTTGGATGTGAGCTTAGAGTATGTCGGTCCAGGCTGCTTCCACACATTGCCACAGTTCATCAGGCATAGCCGCGGGTGGTGCTTGCCGGGCCACTCGGTTGCCGATCAGCGACCAGACGTGTTCGATGGGTGACATATCGGGAGAACAGGCGGGCCGCGGCAGCAGTGACACCTGGTGGGCCATGAAGAATTGTTGCACGATGCGTTCCCCGTGCGGGCGCGCATTGTCCTGTTGAAACGTGGCCGCTGGTAGGTCCTGAAGGTAAGGGAGGACTACAGGCTCCAAAACTTCGGAGATGTAGCGGTGGCTGTTGAGTGTACCGGCGATGCGTACCAGAGGGGTGCGTGTGTCATATGCAATTGCGCCCGAACCATAACGCCAGGCGACGGACCGGTATTGCGATTCATAATGCAGGCGTCATACAGTCTCTCGCCGCGATGCCGCCACACGCGGATCCGACCATCGTGGTGTTGCAGGCAGAAGCGGGATTCGCCGGAGAAGACAATGTCGTGCCATTCCGTAGTCCAGGTGCGGCGTTCAACAGCCCACTGCCGCCGCACTCGCCGGTGGTGTAACGTCAATGGTAATCGGAGCATTGGGCGCCGTGCGACACGTCCCCGCTCCTACAGACGACGTCGAACGGTACGTGCTGACACAGGTTGTCGCGCATATTCTTGACCTTGTTTTTCCAAACTCAGATGAGTGTTCCTCGATCCATTCCTAGGTGGCTGCGCCCCGGTTGGGCGTCGCATTGTCCTGCTGAAACATAACATTGGTCGCAGGATGCCCGAAGGCCATGAAAGCGGGTTGCAGGTGATCAGCCAGCACATGCTGGTAGTGCGCGAGTGGTTAAGGATTTCCAGACACGCTAAGAGACCTAATGCGTCCCATGAGACGGCTGCCCAAATCATCACAGAGCCACCACCGCCTTGAACAGAGCCGACCCGGCACGACGGGGCCATGGCTTCATGCTGTGGACGCCACATCCGCCAGCTGAAAACGGGATTCATCTGACCAAACGATGCTGGGCCACTCTGCAGAAGTCCAGTTATGGTCCCGGCACCAGCCGAGGCGTAATGTCCGATGACGAGCAGTCAACAATGGCACACCCGTGGGGCCTCGTCTCTCGTAGCCCATGGTATACAGCTTGAGTCGTACTGTTCGCTCGCTAATGCAGCTTGGACCTCCGATATTTAACCCGGATGTGACTTGCGCCGCCATTACCAGGCAATCAGTCTGTATGAACTTGGATACTCTACGTCGACACCGGTCATCAGTGGCTTACTCACTGTACACCCTTGATACGGTTGCCCTCGGTGGCCCTAGTGTTACCACTTTGGCGATAAAATGACCAATATGTCTATAACGAAGTAAATTTCTCCGTCACTTTTGGTCTACGCCGGGATTCGAACCCGAGGCAGCTTATTCCGGAACAAGTCGCTCTACCAACTGAGCTACGCAGACGTTTATTCTGATTCCTATCTGCCTTTATGTCGTGTGCGTCCTGCTGGCAGGTACGTCACATGCCTTGCTCCAAAAATGCGTCCACGATCAAAGTCGCTCAGATCACCATGTTTACCCATGTTCTTCTATTGCGATACAGTGTTTAGAAGTCCTGCTGTTTCTCTATTTATTGCCTGTGTTCGGTTTGGGTCTGTTCCACTCCGTGCGGAGGATGCCCATGTCAACACCCCATCTCCCCTATCTCTATTTTTTGTCTACTGAGTGTATATCAGTCTCTGGATCCTTTTACACCAAATCTATTTTAGCTATCAAAAGTACGTTTCGTGTTTAGGAGTTCTGTGAAGTAGTGCATTCTGACTTTTGTTAAACACAATTGAAAGTCATTGCCAGTGCAAAGAAATCTCGAGTTCCAAAACGTTCTGTTCCTTTGAAAAATCTTGATGAAAAAAAAATTATTTGTGAGTACGTCGTCTTATCGCAAAAAGAAAATAATCATGAACCTTTTTACAAAAATTTTAAGACCTTACAGAAAAATAAAATGACTGACTAACCCGTATTCATAGAGAGAAACATGTCATAATCACGCCACCCCATTTCACTTCGTTTATATTGGGTTGGCGCGAATGAAATGTTCGGCGCGAACGAGCAGTGAATGCAGTCCCCCACCACAGTGGAATGGAACCATGCACCCATAGGTGTTGCAGGTATTACGTCACAGAGTTTCTATAAATAGCTAGCACGTATGTGAAGAACAAGGTTCAGACTAGTTTTGTTTGGACGTAACGCGGCTTGGAAAGGAAACACGCAGCCGCCGGATTACAGAGTCATCGTCCTGTATGAATTTAAACCTGGCCATTCTGCAGGAATTTCCGCTCGAAATGTTAACAAAGCGTTTGGGAAGAATGCAGCCAACGAACGAACCATTTGGCGATGGTTTTATGAATTTTCGAAGCTGAGATACAGACCTGCAAAACGAAGCACGTGGTCACCGATCTGTTGCTGCCTCTGACGATGTTCTGTTACGTGTGATTGAAGCGGATCCCCGAAAAAAATGTGTCGTGAAATAGCGGCACAGGTTTGTGTCCGCCACACGACAGTTGTTCGGCGTCTGGCTGCGCTGGGTAAGGTTACAAAGCTGGACATACGGCTACCGCATGAGTTGACAACTGCGAACAAGACTAGGCGTTTGGAAGTCTGCACGTCGCTGCTTGCCAGAAATAAACAGGAACCTCTACTGCATCAAATCGTCACCTGCGACAAGAAGTGGGTCCCTTATGATAATTGAAAACGATGTGCACAATGGTTAAGCAAGGCACAGCCTACTGGACGGCATCCTAAGCCACCCCTACACACCAAGAAGACAATGCTCCTTGTCTGGTGACCCATAGCCGGGATCATTCATCGGAGTTTCTTGGCAAGAGGCCAAACCATCACTTCAGATAAACCACGAATAGCGCTGTGAATTGTTGGCACCGTAGTATAAAGCGAACGCACTCAGCTAGTTATCGAGAGATCTGGGGTTCGATCCCAGCGGTGTCGGATATACAATTTTTCAGTTGCTATTCGTTGTTTATAAAATAACGTGGACAGAGCGATGACATCGTATATTTACATTATCTCCACGCATTTAAAATATATTCACCATTTCTATCGCCCTTTGGATTTATCAGCTGTAATTAAACAGCCTGCTTTGCTGAATGCCACTAGATAGCGACATATCAGTTGCTGAGCCCATCAATACGGATTTGTGTAGTCAGATGCTGACTGATAAACCACGAATAGCGCTGTGAATTGTTGGCACCGTAGCGTAAAGCGAACGCACTCGGCTAGTTATCGAGAGATCTGGAATTCGATCCCAGCCATGTCGGATGGACAATTTTTCAATTGCTATGCGTTGTTTATAAAGTAACGTGGACAGAGCAATGACATCGTATATTTACATTATCTCCACGTATTTAAAATGTGTTCACCATTTCTATCGCCCTTTGGATATATCAGCTGTAATTAAACAGCTTGCTTTGTTGAATGCCACTAGATAGCGATACATCAGTTGTTGAGCCCATCAATATGGATTTGTGTAGTCAGATGCTGACTGATAAACCACGAATAGCGCTGTGAATTGTTGGCACCGTAGCGTAAAGCGAACGCACTCGGCTAGTTATCGAGATATCTGGGATTCGATCCCAGCGGTGTCGGATATACAATTTTCCAGTTGCTATTCGTTATTTATAATATGTTATAAAATAACATATTCATCACTTCAGAACATTATTGTGCTAAATTACACCAGACGCACCAGAAATTCCTGCAGAAACAATAGGCTTTGGCCAACAGAAATGATGTTCTTCTGCTCCAGGACAACCGCCGCCCTCATGTCGCACAATGAACGATGCTGACAATAAGTGCATTGGGCTATGAAGCATTCCCTCATCATGCCAGTTCTCCGGACTTGTCTCCGACAGACTATCATCTGTTTCGTCGCCTGGATCACTTCCTCTGCGGGAAACAATTCACGACAGACAACGAGGTTCAGCGTGCAGTGCCTTGCCGGGAAGATGGCAAATATATGTCGATGCCGAGGGGGATTATTTTGCCTAGGTAAGTTGTCCTACTTTTGCGTTCTCGCCGTCTACGTGTGCTGGTCCTCTACCGGACGTTTCTTTCGTACCAACTCAATACCATAAACGTGAGCTTGTGTCCTGCTAGCTCAGCTCTTCTAGAACCCACAAAGGTTTACCGCTTCTTACGCCCGTGCAAAACTTCTTTTTTTCTTTTTTTTTTTTTATTTTGATTGGAAGTTTAACGAACACCGTGAGCAACTCATTGGGCTATAAGCAATTGCCCGTCCCTAATTTAGAGTCACTGGTTCCAGGGAAGGGAGAGAACCAGTGCCGTAAAACAAACACAACATCCATGCCTCACCGGGATTCGAACCCGGACCCCTTTCGGACGAATGATCAGAAGCCATCGCTTAGACCACTGCGCCACCGGGGCGGCGTGTAAACCTTCGTGGGTTCAAGCACCACCGCGAGCAAACAGAAGTATTCCTTCTGCTCATACGTTAAGAAAGATATCATCGAATGCGACTGGTGTATAAGGAGAAAAAAAGAGGCAGTGGAAGATTTGTTCGGTTTAGGGACTCAAAATTGAAGTTTTTCGATACCCGGGAAATGTTTGTCTAAAAACGGGAAACCTCAGAACAGGCATTTATGTAAACACGGAATTACTGCCAACGGAAGATCTGTCAGAATACCGAAGTTCCAGATATTGTAAGCGGAAAATCTTCAAAGCGAGTATTTCTTTAAAATTTGTGTCACCTCAATCAATCGGTTATGCCTTAATACGTCACGTACGTCAATTCGTCACAGATAAATTTGTCGCGTTCATCACTATTAGTTATTCAAGAGCAGTACTTCCTCTCCGAAATGTTATTTTGCTTATTTTTTATCCGTGGACGGGAAGGAATTTACAGGATTTCAAACCACTCCTTCCGTCTTCCTATAATCGGTTTGTCTGTCTGTCTGTCTGTCCGTCCACCGAAGTTACGTTTACGATTCTAACGGCCTCATTAAAGAACTTTCTACGTCTGACAGAAACAGACTACAGCACAAGATTACAAATGCCTGGTGTTCACTTCATTCTCCTGAATCTCCGCCTGCTGTGATAATACTTCCGTTTCGAAATATCTTATTATAAAATTCCTCTTCCTCCGTGTAGGAAAAAGCATGCACGTTAGATTTTAGATGTCTCTCTGTCCGTTCATCCATCCATCAGTTGGTCTGACCTTTCTTCCGAAGAACTTATACCTCAGTTTCAAAAAATCTGATTTCTAAAATTCGTTCCGTATTTGATAGAGAAAAAACTTTCAGAAGAATTCAAACTCCTCCTCCTTCGACCCATCAGTTCCTCAGTATGTCTGTATGTCCGTTCTCACAAATTACATCTCCGCTTGCATGTTCCATATTGAAGAAATCCCTTCTCTGACTGATAGAGACGGACAGACAGGCGAATGAAGAAAAGAACAGACACCGGTTATTTTCTAAGGATGCCTTCTCTGTCATTCACAAATAATTTTTCCAGTCTGATAATTACAAGCAAAGATATCGTTTCTGAGCACGAAATGTCGGACATCGGTAATCTTGTACGCATACCGGTTTCTATCTGTCAGAAAACGAACTTCTTTAATCTGGCTGTTGGATGCTGAAATATAATTCTGGAAGGCGGACAGACAGACAAACTAACGATCGGAAGGACGGAAGGAGTAATTTCGGAAATTTATACAATTCTTTCAGGAAATTGACATTCCTTAGAAAAAGAATCGTTCTTGTAAGGCAGAGAGCTGGACCGAAAGGCAACCGAAATTGTATGTTTTCCTGTACAGGATTTGTACAAAGGCAGTTCCATAAACAATGAGAGTCTGCTTTTTGAGTTGGCAACACTGCGAAAGGGAAAAATAATCACGCAGACGACTAACTGAGTTAAGGAAGGCAGCAGTTATTAGCCTTGGCAGACAATTCTGGTTTTGTTATTGCGCAGTAGTTTAAGGTACGTCTGCACGCCATACTGCTATGGAGGTGAGTGATTCAGAGTTAAGAAGTGAAATGCGTTGTGCGATAAAATTTTGATATCGTTTGGGTAAAACGGCTCCAGAAACAGTCGCTTTAACGAAAAAAGCTTAAAAAGATACATGTTCAGGTGACTCAACGATTTTTAGATGGCGCCATGATTTTAAAAAAGGACGTTTGTCGACAAAACTTGCTCCTAAGCCTGGTCGATCTGAAAGTGTTGCTACGGAGCGTATTGTTAACACTGTTTGGGCAATTATGCAAGAAGATCGACGAATGACGTGTGAAGACATAGCAGAGTCAACTAATATTTCAAAAAAGTCGGCATTCCGCATTCTACGCGACAAATTACTGCTGAATCGTGTGTGTTCCAGATGGGTACCTCATCACCTGACGAGAGAACAATTGTTAGCCAGAGTTAAGGTGTGTCATGAGTGGAAAAAATGACTGCAAAGGATCCAAACTTTCGAAAGACAGTAATAACTGCCGATGAAACATGGGTCCACTATTTCGAACCCCTCACGAAGCGCGCAACGAGTGTCTGGAAACACACAGGCTCGCCTCCTCCGAAAAAAGGTTCACCAAACCAAATCAGCTGGGAAGGTGATGATGATAATTTTCTTTGATCATTAAGTCTACAAGCATGTCGTTCCTCCACGAATTGCTGTCAATGCTGAGTATTACATTTCAGTCTTGAAGGGTCTGCGACGATACATATCGATTAAGCATCCAGAACTGGAGGGAAAGTGAACCCTACACCATGATAACGCACGCCCATATGTGGCGGCTTCTGTTCAACAGTTTCTTACGAAATTCAGTATTGAAATCATGCCACAGCCTACCTACAAATCTGACCTCGTCCCGTACAGTTTCTGGTTGTTTCCAACAATGAAGGAGGAGTTTCGTGGCGCAACATTAAACACAGATGTTGATGTTATTCAAACTGTGCAAGGGTCGCAAGAGCAGCTTCCACAAAATGCCTTCGCCTTTGAAAAGTGGACTGAATGATTGGACCGTTGCATATCAACCGATGGAAAATACTTTGAGAAAGAATAATATATACATATTTTGCTATTTCTTAATTTTTGTGTGATTTTACTCTCAGTTTTTACGGAACGGCCGTTGTATATAACATAATTAAGAACGGACAAACTGACGTGACTCCGTCTGAAATTCTAAGTGCAGTGCAGAGAACCATAATGTTCTTTGATATCAGCTGTTTACCGGCTCCTGTTGAGATGTTTCTCTTCAGGACTATAGTCGCAGACAAGTAAAGAACTACATTTTATGGTCTCAATTTTTCATGTATATGCAACGTGTGGAAACAATATGTTCACTATGTTTTTATCTTTTTCATGTGCAGTGAGAAGTGCAAATAGAACTTCTAGTTGTGAGTGGCTTAAAACGTATCGTTTATACACAGAGAATTCAAACGTTTTTGACACGCGTCTGTGAATTTGCTTTCGTCCCTTCGAAGGTTAGCTACCCTTTGTTTGAAAGCTTGTCTAAACTTATCATTTCGTGTTACAAACAAAGGCAGTATCGCCATTTATGTTTTCACTGGCAGCGCTTGAATTTCGGTCTAAGGATTTTGTACATTTTTGTTATGAAGCTTACTAAAGACCGGAAAAGTTTACGTTCCAATAAGAATTCAGCTTGGTGACGACGCAAAGAAAAATTATCTCCGAATTTGCACACGGTCATCATGCCTCTTCATGTGAACCGAATGCGCAAATTTAGAGAAAGACAGCAGTTTTTCGATGACCCATCGTGCAGGGAAACCAAAGAATGCCGTAAAGCGGAGAGACCTCCTGATATCCGTGAACTCATAAGAGAAAGGCACAAATCACCGCAGCTTAGATTTCGGTGTATTGATTGGCGGAATTATTCATCAACATTTAAAGTTTCGTATGATATGTCCCAAATGGATACCCCACAAACTGACATAACGGTAAAAATAAGGCCAAAGTCTACTCTTCAAAGAAGATGTTGTCAATGGCTGTATCCAGTGACACGAAACGGTCAACAGATATTGTCACAGGGGATCAGACGTGGTTTTATTACTATACCGCTCCCAGGAAGAGCGACAGCTACTGTATATATCGATTTCAGAAAGATGTACCGCGTTCCCAAATCCCCCGGCAAGACTTTCGCGCTATGAAAAAAAGGGGGAATGTTCACAATTTTTTTCGATTTCCAATGAGTGGTATCCCTGGACGCCTAACTTGAAAAAATATCAATAAGTGGCCAATATTACATCATTATTCTTTTGTTTAATGTATCTAAGAAGATGAAGCTGCAGCGTCCAACAACAGGGGTGCCAAGGATTCTCCTTCTTCATGATAATGCCAATGCTCACAAAAAGCGGGGAAATTTCGACTTATCTGTAACAGGTAAGAAATATAGCAGCTTCCCCATCCATCATACTCACTAAACTTGTGCCATGCAATTTTTAGCTGTTTCCAAAAATTTAAAAGGAACTTGCTGGGTACTTTAATGATGCAAGACCTTGCAAAACGAGTTTATTCGCATTTGCGGAGTATTTCAGAAAAGGATTGATGCCCAGCATTCAAAAATTAAAAAGTAACTTGCTGGGTACAGTCTTTTTGAAGTGTGCAAGACATTGCAAAATGAGTTCATTTGCAGTTGCGAAGTATTCCAGAAAAGGATAGATGTCTAGCGTTCCAGGATTAGCGTAGATGTCTGGAATTTTGCGTAGATGCTTGAGAAGAATTCTTTGAAAGAGAGTAAAAGTTCTGTTGAGGTTTGTGCAGTAGTGTTTGTTCTGCAGATGCATGTGAAGAACTTGTCATCGATGCTGAAAGGAAGTACTTTGAACCGCAGTAAAAGTTTCACTTGGATAACTATAAGAGTTTTTGTTTTGCAGATGCATGTCAGGAACTTGGTGTAGATTCTGGATGGGAGTATTTTAAAGGACGATAAAAGTTTCGATGAAGTTAGTGCAATGGCTTCTTTTCTTCAGATGCATGTCAAGAACTTTACGTAGATACTGCAGTGGAGTATTTTGAAGGACAGCAAAAGTTTTGTTGAGGTGAAATGCAGTGGTTTTTGTTCGCATGAGGTATTTCAAGAACTTTGCATAGATACTGGATAAGAGTTCTGTTGAGGTTAATGCATCAGTTTTTGTACTTCAGACACGTGTCATGAACTTTGCATAGATACTGGATGGGAGTTCTGTTGAGGTTAATACATCAGTTTTTGTACTTCAGACACGTGTCATGAACTTTGCATAGATACTGGGGGAAGTGCTTTGAAGGACAGTGAAAGTTTTGCTGCGGTAAGTGTAAGGGCTTTTGTTCTGAAGGTGCATGTCAATAACTTTTTTAACGCCCCTTGTATCATGTAGAGTGTGAATCTTATTAGTGCTATTTTTCGATGTGTATCTAAAATATAACCTTCATATTGCGTGGTTTTGCAAATCTTCCGAATTGTAACATAACTTCATTTGTTGCACTTTTCTTGCAGGTAACATTGGCCCGTGTGCTAAGGTGGATGCTTCCACATTTTCCGGTCGGGGCCTTAGACTACTCAAAAGCTTGTAGCTGTCCGAAGAACTTGAAATGCATGTTAGAAGACCCTTTAAGGTGGCATGGACACTGTAAAGCTGGATTTGGTGCATGTCTGATTGATGCCACCATGGTAAGTTCACCATTCAACTGTGGCAATTTCATTGCACTTTTGGGGAAAAGAGATTATGAAAGAAATACCTTTCAAAAGAAAATTCTTCCTTGATTAAAATAGTAATTTTTGGTTTTCCTAGATTGAAACAATGATTTGTAACTTTCTGAGAAGATGCATCAGCTTAAGTAATTCAAATTGCCATTTATTTTATAGCGTATGACTATTTTAATTGCTTGCATAGTTTCTTATATGCACATACACAGTATCGATGTAACAGAAACGATTCAATTAGCAAACTAAATTGTGTGTCGTTTAGCTTCATGGTAAAAAACAGCGGGTTAAGCAATAGACAGTAGCTCGTACAAAAATCTAGCGGATAATGCTTACCTTGGCATTCTTTTCTAGCGACGGGAACATTTCACGCACGTGTTTTCCGATCTTTGTTGATGTTATTGTCCTAAAGTCCGTTGTATGCGATGACTGGCTTTACTTCTCACACTTTTCGCTGGGTATACTCATTGGATCTTTGCCTTAGGATTCAAACATCAATTTTTACCGTTCTTTATACTCGAAATTTTCGCCCATACTCTGGGCATCTTCAGGAGCGTGGCGACTTTACCACCGATGTTCGTGGTTAACTTCGCGCTAATGGAGTCCGATACTCCTTGTTGCCATTCGTCGAAAAAACTTTCCTGGATATATTTCGTTATCAAGCCCGGCTGGCGCCATCTATGTTTCGTTAAGAACACTTTTTTTCCGTATTTTTTTTTTAATTTTTTTTTTAATTTTCTTCTCCTATCCTGGTTTTCTTGTCTTTTTTTGCCTGTTTTTCTTTTGTTGTTGTTTTTCTTGTCTTATTAGTTCCTTCCACAGGCCCGATAATGTGCTAGGGTCGTTCTGGTTACATACCCTTGCTTTATTTTTGTAGATTAATATTGCTTCTTCGCTCCTCATTTGCCTTTCCGATTTTTTATTCCTTTTTAGCATTTTAATTTCATCGAACTTTGGGAATGTCCGGTATTCCAAGCAGAATTGCACTAAAGCAGTTTTGGCTTCTTTTTTTTGCCAGTTAGATATGTGTTGTTTAAGTCTTTTTTAATCTGTTTTTCGTACTTCCAATGTACGATATTGGGGGTATGTGTGCTATTGGAATTTCGTAGGTTCCTGATTCTTCTAGCATTTTTTCCTCTGTTTTTTTGTTGACAGTCATACTTTTCACGGTGTGCACTGAGCTTCCTAGTTGTAAGTCATATTTAGCACAGTGCCTATTGATTTCTTTACTCACTCCTTCCAGGTATGGGAAAGCTCCAATGTATTTCAATTTTTTATTTCTCATCTTCTTTTGGTTGTGCACTTCTTGGCCTTATTTACTCTGAGTCATATGCTTTTTACTCTCATGTATCCATTTATTAATTAGCTTGCTCGGGTGCCCATACTCTTGTGATATTTTCGAGATAAACTCTAGCTCTTGATTTTTTAGCCTGTTGTTAGATGTGTGTGTGTACGCTCGCCGTATCAAGTTTACTATGCTGTTTTTTTTTATGTAACACTGGATGGTGCGACGAGTATGGTACCAGTACAGGTATGTAAGTTGCTTTTCTGAACACAGAGTATTCAAAACTATTTTTGTTTTTCTTTAGTTGAATGTCCAGGAAGGATAGGCAATTATCCTCTTCAAACTCAATAGTTAGCTCAATGGTGTTACAGATTTTGCTAAACTGCTGTGCTAGATCTTGTAGCTCGGCTTTGTTAAGTTTAGACATTATAATAATGTCGTCTACATATCGAGCATAAAGTATTGGTTTTTCAGGTAAATTTTGAATAATTTCTTTTTCGAGGTATGCCATAATCACTTCTGCGTATAATGCCGATAATGGGGATCCCATAGGGCCACCTTGCGTTTGTTTAAATATATTTCCTTCAAAATGGAAGATGTTGTTTTCCTTGATGAAATATAAGGTATTCTTTAGCTCTTTCAGTTGTGACAAGCTTAGTTCTTTGTTGATGCTTAGTTGTTGCATAATCAATTCGATGGCTAGCTCGACAGGAGTGTTTGGGTATAACGCCTTAACATCCATATAGGCCATAGTTATCGGAAGTACGAAAAACAGATTAAAAAAAAGACTTAGACAACACATATCTAACTGGCAAAAACAAGAAGCCAAAACTGCTTTAGTGCACTTCTGCTTGGAATACCGGACATTCCCAAAGTTCGATGAAATTAAAATGCTACAAAAGAATAAAAAATCGGAAAGGCAAATGAGGAGGGAAGAAGCAATATTAATCTACAAAAATAAAGCAAGGGTATGTAACCAGAACGACCCTAGCACATTATCGGGACTGTGGAAGGAACTAATAAGACAAGAAAAACAACAACAAAAGAAAAACAGGCAAAAAAAGACAAGAAAACCAGGATAGAAGAAGAAAATTAAAAAAAATTAAAAAAAAAATACGGAAAAAAAGTGTTCTTAACGAAACATAGATGGCGCCAGCCGGGCTTGATAACGAAATATATCCAGGAAAGTTTTTTCGACGAATGGCAACAAGGAGTATCGGACTCCATTAGCGCGAAGTTAACCACGAACATCGGTGGTAAAGTCGCCACGCTCCTGAAGATGCCCAGAGTATGGGCGAAAATTTCGAGTATAAAGAACGGTAAAAATTGATGTTTGAATCCTAAGGCAAAGATCCAATGAGTATACCCAGCGAAAAGTGTGAGAAGTAAAGCCAGTCATCGCATACAACGGACTTTAGGACAATAACATCAACAAAGATCGGAAAACACGTGCGTGAAATGTTCCCGTCGCTAGAAAAGAATGCCAAGGTAAGCATTATCCGCTAGATTTTTGTACAAGTTACTTTGAAATATCGCACGTAAAAGAGAATAGTACAATAATTAGAGCTATATAATAGTCAGAATTAGAACTACTAAGTGGAATAGACAGTAGCTCTTTAAAAGCTGCACGGAAAATTACAGGAAGAGAAACAACACATAGTAACTCTTTATAAGCTGCTTGGACAACTACAGGAGGTGAAATAAGAGACGGTAGCTCTTTAAGATCTGAATGCAAAACTACAGAATGTGAGAAAAGGTATAGTAACTCTTTAAAACTGTGATAGTAGTATCAGTGGAAGTTGTACAGAACACTTATTGCGCTACTGTGAATAGCTAATGTCGTACAGAGTTTTTAATCAGAAGAAATATTCTTTCCTCTACGACATCTAGAGATTTTAAAATTCATTTGAGTGCTCTGTCTCAAACATGTGAACATTACTCTAGTACGATAATATTTTGTTCGTGGAACTGTGTCCGACCTTCATAAATCGTATTCAGTCTGAGAAACAGGATATTTTAGCAAGATCTGTCCTGTTGAGTAAGAATGCTTGTAAGGCACTTGCAACGTATACCTCACATCTAACCTTCCTTTAGAGTTTCTATGTTCTTATGTAAATTAAATTTCTTCTCTCTTAACTTTTTCTTACTGAACTGCACGTTATTTTCCCCGAAGAGCGTTTTACTTTTGGTAGCACTAACAGTAGTTCAGGTGTCAATATGACGTCGACACTAAATGTAACAAGAGAGTTTGTGTCATAGCGATTTGATAGATGTGCATTTGTAAGAACCTCTTGGTAGGTGTGCATTTCTGAGAGTGACTTTGTAGGTGTATATTTGTGAGAGCAATTTCAAAGATGTGCATTTGTGAGAACAATTGGGTAGGTTGACATTTGTGAGAGCGATTTCATAGGTGTGCATTTTTGAGAGGGATTTTGTAGATGTACATTTGTGACAACGATTTGGTAGGTGGGCATTTGTAAGAGTGATTTGGTAGATATAGAACTGTGAGAGCAATTTCGTAGGTGTGCATTTGTGAGAGCGATTTGGTAGGTGGGCATTTGTGAGAGCGATTTCATAGGTGTGCATTTGTGAGAACAATTTGGTAGGTTGGCATTTGTGAGAACGATTTCATAGGTGTGTATTTGTGAGAGGGATTTTATAGGTGTGCATTTGTGAGAGGGATTTTGTAGATGTACATTTGTGAGAACGATTTGGTACGAGGGCATATGTGAGATTGATTTGGTAGATGTACGATTGTGAGAGCAATTTCATGTGTGTGCATTTGTGAGACCGATTTGGCTGGTGGGCACTTGTGAGAGCGATTTCATAGGTATGCATTTGTGAGAAGTGATTTGATAGATGTACAATTGTGAGAGCAATTTCATAGGTGTGCATTTGTGAGAGCGATTTGGTAGGTGGGCCTTTGTGAGAACAATTTCATAGTTGTGCATTTGTGAGAGCGATTTGGTAGGTGGTCATTTGTGAGAGTAACATGGCAAATGCGCGTTTTGGGGAGCGATTTGTTAGTTAGAAGTACATTTGATATAACGTCTTGTTAAAGAAACGCATGTTACGATTATGAAGTATTGTGAATGTTACATGAATTGAAGCCATCCAGTTCTCATTCTGGCAAATGAGATTTTTCTGTTCTGAAGTGCCAATGACCAGACAATAAAAGTGAACTTATGTAAGTTGTTTAAGCTGATCCATTGGCTTGGCCACTAGTAACTTCTGTATTTACTAGTTCTTTATATTTATTTTCACAGGTTGAGCGACAAAGTTCACAGATTAACCCTTTAATCGACTGAAAAACCCACTTAAAACGAACTGAGAATTGAAAAATGGACTGAAATCAGCGCGAGCTAATACATTTGCTGTCGAACAAATGTGCCGAACGCGACTGAAACGAGCAAACCTGCACCCCAGTAAACATTGTTTTCCACTTATCATTGTTATTCAAAATGATCATTTGGAAGAATGATGGACACAAATCTTTTCGGACTGATTATCTGTTAAAAGGTTTCGAAAAATGGCGAGAACCTAAGAAAGGAAAGATGTTTGAGCTACTTGTTTCTACCCAGTGCCGTGATGTCCGTGTAAGGGGAACCAGCTAGAACGGAGTCCTTAACACAAGTGACAGGTTTATAGTCGGTGCTGGTGAAATTGGATGAGGAAAGGAATTGTTTTGCTTTAGCTTTCGTGAAACCCAGCCACTGTATGAACCTATCAGTTTTGTGGAACGCCAAAACATTTGAACACCATTTGGTTCAGATACATGAAGATGCGTAAAGGGCTATAAACTATGTAAACCTTACAGCTTAACCCTACAACCTTAAATCTAATTTTAAAGCATTGCGCACTACATTATTTCTTGGCAATACGCAATACAAGTGTTTAAATTATGTTTTGTCAAATATAACGTGGAACGGTCATGTATATTGGAGTTAAAATTGAAATGTCACAAATAGCTGAACTAGAAAAACTTTATTTGTGTGAGAAGAGTTAGTAAGAATAAGACCAAGTCAGGATGATTTTCACTTTGGTATCATCATCATCATCATTTTCAACCATTATCAATCCACTGCTGGACGAAGGTCTCCCCAAGTTTCTTCCACAACGGTTTGTCTTGTGCCAGTCTCCTCCATGTTACTCCCGTATACTTTCGAATTTCATCCACCCATCTCACATGTGGTCTTCTTCTGGGTCTTTTCCTGTCCCTTGGAATCCAGTCTAAAATGTCGGCTGTCCATCGATGGTCTGTCCTTCTGGCAGTATGTGCAGCCCATTGCCATTTCAGGGATTTTACTCTGATCATGATGTCTTCCACGCTTGTCATTTTCCTGATCCACAAGTTTCTCTTCTTATCTCTCCTGGTTACACCAAGCCTGCATCTCTCCATGCTTTTTGAGTTGTCTGCAGCCTTTGTATGTCTCTTTTAGTTAAGGTCCACGTCTCTGCACCATACGTAAGCACTGGAAGGATGCATTGATCAAACACTTTTCTTTTAAGACATAATGGCATATTGCTCTTGAAAATTATGCTGTTTCTTCCAAAAGCTCTCCAGGCAAGCTTTGTACGCCGATTAATTTCTTCATCAATGTGACCCTCACTTGATATCTGCTGTCCAAGATAAACATACGTGTCTGTCATCTCCAGCTTTTCCCCATCAATTGATAAATCTTCATTCCTTGTAAAAGCATTGAACATCACTTTTGTCTTCTGAAAGTTAATTTTTAATCCCACTTCTTTACTCTTGTCAGCATGTTCCTGGGTCATACTCTGCTGCTCTGATGTGGTAGCTGCAAAAATGACTACGTCATCAGCAAAACGAAGGTGAGTTAGATAATCTCCATTAATCTTTATCCCTTTGTTTTCCCAGTTCAGTGATTGAAAGACATTTTCCAATGTGGCATTAAAGAGTTTGGGAGATATAGTGTCACCTTGTATGACTCCCTTTCCAATTTTTATGGGTGCTGTATTCTCAAATAACCGTGTCTTAGCAGTTGCATTTTCATAAAGGTTATTAATAATATTAATGTATCCATCTTCAATACCGCAGGACTTCAAAGCTATTGTAACTTATGATGGTTTCACCGAATAGCGTGTCGTATTTATATTGACAGCTTTAGCATCTGACAGAAATCGATGCGACATCATTGTCTTTGCTCATGATCGGGATGTATATAGCCTGCTGGAAGTGGATAATTTTATGTTCCTCAATGCAGGTGCAGCAAAATTTAGTAGCACACGAACAAATTGCTAAATGTTTAAAACTTCAGCTCCTAAAATCCTCTTCATACAGCACTGAAGATTACAATTCCAACTATTTTGAACTTTCCTTGATGAGAATTCATGTAAACACATTGAATATAGTAGTAAACAATGTTAAAAAATGCTAAAGACCTTCTATGAACTAAGGATGAAAACGAATTTGAAAGTATCTAAGCGTGCTGGAAAATTAAGGATAATGTTAGTTTTGACCCTTACGACTGCAACCAGAATGTTCTTGATATGGAGTATATTGAACTAAACAAAAATTCAGAACGAAAAAAAGCAATAGAGGAACCGCCATAATGGCCACTTGTGGAGCTAATTTGCAATGCACATCTCGTGCAGAACACAAATGTTTCATGGTGAAAAAAGTGTTCAACATGCTGTATGTTGGCCTGCCACAGCGACACATGCAGTACAGCGTCTGGGTATACTTAACACCAAATTATCAAACTGTGCTTGAGGTACGGAGTTCTACGATATTAACATTCCAGCATATGGATTGGCCTTCGAACTCCCCCAATATCAATCCCATAGAGCACTTTTGGGACACTATGGAATGGCATATCAGGTGTCTGGATACGCCAATCATCTCCACACTTGCATTGGAGGCCGCATTACACACAGTTTGATTGGTCATTCCTCCCAACTGCTACCAGAATCTTATTAACCATCGCTGTCCGAAGTTCCAAAACAGTTCTGGGAGGTGAATGACGTCATGCAATACGTCTCCCGAGTGTGCTAAGTAGGGTTGTAATTGGGGGGGTCGTACTGGAGACGGTAAGTGGGTGATATATTCACTTTCTAGGAATTTCTCCACTACGGCGGCTTGATGAGGACGTGCATTGTTATCCATAAACACGAACTCAGGTCCCATTGCACTCTTCAATTGCCAGACATATTGTTGCAGAATGGCATCGCGATACGTCTGTCCTGCCACGGTTCTTCTTCCGAACGCAAGGAGGTTGTGCGTGATTTCAACATTATACACTATAATTTCACCGCGGCCAAAGCGATTATGTTCAAGGACGTTGGAGGTGTTGTACCGAGTTGCAGGTGTTCTTCAGATGAAGACACTAGGTGAATCATTGTGCAGACTTAACCTGTGATTATTCAGTAAACAAAACACAAGCCTATTGGTCTGCTGTACACCGCGATGTTCTCTGCACCAGGCTACATGGACTCTTCGATGAGCTGCAGTTAACGGGATGCATCTGGCAGGCCTGAGAGCATACAGGGCGTGCTCACTCAATCGTCTGTGCAGGATATAACTTAAAACAGTTGTCCCTGATGCCGCTGAAAGGAAGCTCACCTGCTGTACTCTCCCTGTGCCGTCTGGCAGTTAGTGACACAAAACGGTCTTGTTGCGGCGTTGTAATTTGTAATCCACAGATGTCCTGTGCTGAATCGTCGAGACACATTTTCACCCTGTTGGAACCGCCGCCAGAATCTGGGAATGACACTTTGTGAGACATATAGCTCCTAGGACACTGCCATCTGGGTTTGGCCAGTCTCGAGTCGACCGATGATTATTTTTTTTTTTTTTTTTTTTTTTTTGATTGGAGGTTTAACGACCACCGTGAGCAACTCAATGGGCTATAAGCAGTCGCCCGTCCCTAATTTAGGGTCACTGGTTCCAGGGAAGGGAGAGAGCCAGTGCCGTAAGACAAACACAACATCCATGCCTGACCGGGATTCGAACCCGGACCCCTTACGGACGAATGATCAGAGGCCAGCGCCTTAGACCACTGCGCCACCGGGGCGGCCCGATGATTATGTCCCGCATAACATCAATAGGATTCGCTGAACCATATTCGTTTAGCATATAACACTGTCACACCTCCGAAACGCTTAACACCTGCTCAATTCAGCTGCTCTGACTTCTCTCTTCTGCGTGCTACGTTTCGTATGTTGTGCTGCTAGCGCCACCATCGGTCTGTTGGAGCAACAGATGGACTTTCATCTTTCCGAAAGAGATATGGAGTGGTGTTCATGACGAATCACTTTGTGTAGTGCAACATTTTCCTGTGATTCGCAGTTTTGCTTAATTTTTCAGCATGAGTGTATTTCAAGATTTTCTTTTTATGAAAAACAGCCAGATTATGATTTACGACTACATTTCAGGCGTAGAATTAGCGAAAGTTAAAAATATCTGATTACCTATCATTCGTTAAAGATAGTCAAAGTTAAAAATATGTAAAGTATCTCAAGACTTACAAGCGCAAAAAAGCGAGCAAAATTAAAAATATACCTACCAAGTATTAAAAAAGGCCAGAATTAATAATAGCTCAAGACAATAGCATGAAAATAAAAGTAAAATGAAAATTGTGTGATACACAGATTTCACAAAGTCAGTTCATTAGCAGGAGCATTTACTGTTTTCGGTGATCCAAGGAAGAAATGCGAGAAATAAATAGAAAATCCAAATGCATGAATTTAATATGTCCGGCAAAGGTAAGATTCTCAAAAAATGTGGAAAATAAGTTCGGTTCCGTTAGGAATTAAAACAAGTCAGTGCGTACTCTGGAAAATTGGTGGGCTGCTGTGTGTGTGTGTGTGTGTGTGTGTGTGTGTGTTTATAAAGAAATTTCAAGAGTGGTGAAGCGGAGACTAAAGGAGAAGAAACACAAAAGCGTGTTTTCAAATATTTTATAGACATAAATAAAACTGAATTTAGCTTAGTCCGATAACTGACCTTATGTTTTTGATCTGAAATTGAATTTTCGTGAAATACGTTGAAGACATGATCGTGAGCTGTTGGTTTACATGTGTCATATCTTGTTTGGGTGTTTTTAAATATTCTGGTATGGAAGTAATGTGGAATTCGGCTTATTTGCCGCTTTTTGTGGGGGGGGGGAGGGGTCGAATTTATTTAAATCACGCAAATAATACATTTCCGAATGAAACAGATTCTTTTAGAGATTCAATTCAGGTGTGACAAAGCAGAGGTGTTAAACTGGAATGAGTCATACTGATTATTTTTATGAAACTAAAATACGAAGGAAAATTTTATATTTCTAAAATACGAAGGAAAATGTTAAATTCGGTTGCTTTGTATTGTTCTTCTCAGTGTTGAATAATTTGGAAAGCAAATAGTAAATCGATGTTAAATCGATTTGCTTTAGATAGATATTTCGACAAACTGAATGTTCTTATGGTAGATAAGTGATGCATCAAAAGTGGAACGTTAGGTAGATTTCCCCATGAATGAGCCTCCTTAATGTCTGATAAAGTGATTTCAAGTTCAGTTGCGTTTCACCTACTATTGCGCGTACTAAATTTTCTGTTCAGTCTAAGTTGTTTGCAAAGTTTTTACATTATATTTCACATTCGTCTTTGAATATGTTTCCCATAAATTTCATGTGAAAATTATTTCCTAGGTATTTTGTTGTTTGTCTCTTGAATATCTCCGGAAAAGGAACTGTATCCATGAATACTTGAGTCCACGAAGAGGAATACGAATTTAAAGGAATCCTTATGGTTGCTTGAGATTATTGTTCGCGTTCCTTAACCTGTAATCTGGAGAGGTTTTAAGCAATAGACAAGCGTTCCAAGATATCTGTTTTCCTCACCGCTTTTGAAACCTAAATGTGAAACATCTGAAGTATTGTCATAGAAGAAAAAACCGGAATAAGCTGAACTTTCAGACTGTCTTTATTTACATTCGCATGAACCAAGTTGTTTCACTTACATACTGTTAATCGTCAAACTCTGCACGGGAATTTGATATTCAAACACTTAATAATTTACCCACCAGTTCAATAAATAATCTGTAAGTTGTGATTCCTTAATTTGTTAGCTGGTTTATAAGTGTCCAATCACGGCCTGGAAACATATCTTACTTTACACTATATTGACAAATGTCACCGGACACCCCTTCAAAAGAAAATGAACGGATGCGCTGCATTATTAAGATGCGCGGTACAGATGCAAATGGTATAAAAACAAGCCTGCAGCTGACCGCGATCATATCGCACTGTGAGGTTCAGTGAAAATGTCGCAGCGGAAGAGAACTGACTTTGAGAAAGGAAAGATTGTTCGGTGTTATATTAGTGGGTTGTCCATAAGAGAAACCAAGAGGCGTTTAAATATACCCAAGTCAACTGTTTTGGATGAACTGAATAAGAGGAAGACACATGGCTTGCCTGAAGCAGCAAAACGTACCGGCAGACCAAAGAAAATTAGTGATAGAGGACGTTGAAGCCTCAGGCTCAGCGGTCACGTTCATGCGAGTTCCGTATATATTGGTTTGTGTTGTGTGATATCAAGTGTTTCTTCCTTACCTGCTTATCGTCGTCGATTCGTGAAAGTCCGGTGAATATTTTAAGTCTACTTCCGAGCGGGTGAGTTTGTTTACGTTCGACCTTGCAGGTCGGCGATGCACACTTCATCAAATATGCAAATGGCGACTTCCGGCGGAGAGAGGCGGAGCCCAGCCCTCGCTTCCCGTAGTCCATCATCATCATCATTTTCGACTGATGCCAGCGTACCTGCGCTGTCTTCCCTAGCTAGCACTGATGCACTACCCTCTCCGAGTGGTGCGTTCGGTAGCCTTTCGGGTGTCAATCCGTTGACTTCCCCAATACGTCAAACCTTTCAACTTCTGCTCCAGTTGATGAAGCCATGGATATTACTAGTGGTGAAGCCTCTTCCACTTCTTCTGTGCCCGTTCAGTCGCCTGCCACGTATTCTAAGGTTGCAGCCTCTTCTACTCCTCGACAGCTTTCCAAGGGTCTGTATGCAAGCGCTCAAACTTTGCACACTTATATTTATCGTGCTGGAAACAACATTCTTCTTAAAATTCCAGCAGGCTCTCCAGCCGCGACTGCTTTCTTTGAAAACCTGGCTAAGGGAGTTAGTTTTGAGGCTCTCCCAGATACACTGATGCGGATCTATGCCGATGCCCTTCAAAGCCTGTTTCCCCCAGACGCCATTTCGCATATGTTCCGGCGGAGCCGGACGGTTGTCGTTTATCTTGCCAAGGTTGAATATGCCAAGTCTGTCCTAACGACAGGCCTAACCATAGGAGATCGCCAACTTACTCCAGAACCAGTAGCCCAACGACCAGTAAATGTTTCCTTTTACCCTGTACCCCCAGATGTGACTGACGTCATGTTATATGCTGTGCTTTCATCTCTGGGGCGAGTCGTTGGAGGGATTCAAACACACTTAGCTGCAAAGAACGACCCGATGCATGATACCATCCGTGGAGCCCGTCGAGTTGCACGTGTCGTTTTTCCTTCTCAAGAATCTATTGCTCAGCTCCCAACACAATTCACAGTTAAGTGTGATGGTCAGACTCACCAAATTGATCTATTGACAAAATTCCATTGCAGTCAGTGTAAGGAAGTTGGACATTTCTGTACGGCCATCAACTGGTTCTTCTGCACCACGGATGGATACTCACTACACCCCTGTTGGTGCCTCATCACTATCTTCGGCACCTACTGATCCTCTTCACATGGAGATCTCTCCTAAGTCGACTGCCTTACCACCTCCTGCTTCTGTAGAGCATTATCCTGAATTACCACCGACACCGCCTTTCCTTGCTCCTGCACCACCTGGCGACATTACTGATGCTGATGGAGGGGTGTTGTCTGATACTGAAACTCCCAATGCGGACACCGACACCGCTTGCCAGAGCGTCAGTGACCACACCTTAAGTGATGGGTCGGACGCGACCTCTAGGTCTCGCACTGACAAAAGAGAAGCCCCAAAGGCCCCCACGATTCCTACAAGCGGCGGAAGCCTCAAGGGAAATCGGCACTTTCTATTCAATCCCGTACGTCGGCTTCTCGCCTGAAAGACTGTGATTTGTTTTCGAACCCTGAAGACTTTATCTTACCTTATGAGGATTTTCTTGCAAGACTGCAACTACATGTATTTCCGTCGACTCCTTTATCACATCCGGAGTTATATGACGTTTTCTGTCGGAAATCGTTGCCTGGGGATTCCCTCCTTTTGTCCAGGCACATGCGGCTCAGCTTCCGGTGGTGACTGCGCAGTTGACGGAGTTGGACTGCATCTATCAAGCGCTTCGTAGTCCGTCTTCTAATGATGCTGCTGCTGTGAAAATGATGCATCGTCGATACAATAATCTTCGAGACCACTTGCGTAAAGTGCTCACTGCACCTTCTGATTTGGCGCTTTCACGATGACGACCTTCAACTGTCGCGGATTTGTGACCCCTAATGTGAATGCTCTTGTCTATGGGGACCTCGCGGCGGATGCATGTGATGTCCTCCTCCTTCAAGAGACTCGATGTTCAACTGATACGCCGACACACAGATGGCGGTCGTGGTCATACACATTCTACCATGCGTACCGCCAATCTAAGTCTGGTGGCATTGCTGTCGGTGTACACCATCTTTTAATGCACCGTATATCTTCTATTTATGTCAATAACTTATATTCAGAATTATTGCAATGCCTTACTTTCTGTGTTGATACTGTAACTTTTCATGTGTTTAATGTGTATATACCAACTGAAGAATCATTTGTTGACCCACTTTTTCGGAGTCTACGTGCAGCGATTGCTGCGATTCCCTCCGGGGATTTTTTCATCATTGGAGTTGATTTTAACTGATCGGTGCAGCCCTCTGTAGACCACTATTTGTCGCACGGAGAACACCGTGCAAATTGAGTCTCCAAGTTAACACAGTTTATTGCTGATTTTCAGCTTGTTGACTCTTTTCGCCAGCTAAATCCTCAAACCATTTCATTTACTTGGTGCAATTCCCCGACGCAGTTTTCTGCCGCCGCTCGATTGGACCGTATTTATGTTGTCTCTTCTTTGATTCCCACTATTACTTCGGCACGGCACCTCCCTACAGTGTCCTCCGATCATACCGCCATGTCTCTATCTGTTTGTGTCTCCCCATCACCACCTGCGGCTCGTCGTGGATGGAGTTTTGATGATACAATTTTACAAGATCGGTCTTTCTGCGATACAGTTGAGCAGTTCCTTGCTGCTAGGAAATCTCTGCTAGCTACTACTCCGAGTGCCCTGCGCCTGTGGCTCGACATTAAACAAGACCTTCTATTATTGGTACGAGGCCTTTCATTTTCCATCACTACCACTCGTGCGATGGCGATCAGCAATCTTCGGGGTTTGCTTTCTTCGTTACAAATGTCGGATCCACAGTATTCAGTAATTCACGATGAACTACACGCTCACCTACAACCGCTTGCCCAACAAGCTGTGCGTCGACTTCGACTTCTGCATCTATCTCCATCGACACAAGCCTTTGAAGTTCTTTCCAAGATGTAAGCATCGAGACGAGCGTCAACCTCACTTCGACATCTTCGCCTTCCTAACGGCTCCACCACGTTCGACACATCTCTTATTTGCTCCCAAGTCCGTCACTTCTTTCAAGAGAAGTTCCGAGCGGTCGCGCAGGTTACTGATCTTTCTTCTTCTACCCTTCTCTCTTCTCTCCCTCAGGTCCCGCCTTCTCTCTGTGCTCCACTCACTGCTGAGTTTTCTTTGCCTGAACTTCGAGAGGCGTTTTCGTCCCTGAACTCCCATGCCTCCCCGGGACCAGATGGTCTTCCGCTGTCCTTCTACCGTGCTTTTCTTCCGTCCCTTCTACCTTTTCTTTCTGCTGGTTTTTCTTGTGCTCTTTCTTCTTCTGCGTTTCCGCCGGAATTTACAGTTGCTCATGTCATCCTCCTGCCAAAGAAGGGGGACCTCCTGAATCTGACAAATTGGCTCCCTATCTCCATCCTTAATATTGATTATAAATTTTTCACGAAACTCTTTCTCGACGTCTTAACTCTGTCCTTTCGTTTCTTGTTTCTCCCGACCATTCATACACTGTGCCTGGTCGGTCTATCGCTAACAACATTTCTTTTCTTCTTAATCTCAATTTTCTTGCTCGCAAACATTCAGAACCCCTAGCCCTATTTAACATTGATCAACAGTCTGCTTTTGATAACGTTTTCCATGACTATCTCTCTGCTGTTCTACCCCATTTTGGCTTTCCTTCTCCTTTTGTCTCTCTCCTTCTCAGTCTTTATCGGGGCGCTCATTTTCATGTTCGGGCGGCCTCATTTTTGACGGCACCCATCCCTTTCCAACGAGGAATCCAGCAGGGTTGCCCCCTCTCAGGGCTACTCTTTGCCCTCGCATTCGAACCTTTCTTGGTTGCCAGCCGTTCATCTCTTCTTTCTGTATTGCCGTTGGCCGTTTCTAGCAGCAGGCATCACCGTTTCGTTGTTTCAGCCTATGCAGATGACGCCACTTTCTGTCTCCGACGAGATGAACAGTTTGATATTCTACACTCCACGTATCAACAGTATAGTATGCAGCTTTCTCTGGTGCGTCCTTGAATGTGCTCAAGAGCACCGGGTTGTGGTGTAGGTCATGGATGGGTAGCTTCGATGTCCCATGGGGTGCGGTGTGGTCCTCCTCGACCCAGAAAATTCTTGGCGCCCAGATTGGACATCCATTCCCTTCTGGAATTATTACCTGGAATGGACTCCTTCCTCGATTACAACGCTCAGCTGCGGTTTGGAGATTCACGCATTCTTTCGCATCTTACATTCAGAGAGCGCAAATTGTCCAGCGATACTTTCTATCCCAATGCTTGTTTTCTTGGAACTCATCGGTATTTACCTCGGCTCGTCTCTCTACTATCAACAGCATCTTTACTTCCGTGATTTGGTCAGCAAAGCATTGGGTTGCTGCTACGACTCTCACTCTTCCAGCTTCTTTGGGAGGAATTCGCCTACCGGATGTACGTCTTTACTACCGGGCCTTTTGCATCGTTTCATTCCTTCGCCTTCTTCTTCTCCATCACTGCTCTACTTTTGATATTCTTATCTCTCTCCGAGATCCATCCTTTTCTTTTCTCTTATATCTTCGGATGGACTCTTATCCTTCTTATTTTAATCAATTTCCACCCCTCATTACTCAAGCTCTAGCGTTCTTCCGCTCACTTCCACTTCTTCGCGCAACTCCCTCTACTACTTGTGATCTTCTTGCCGAACCACTTTTCTTTTCGACTCTGATTCACCCTCCTGATCAACCCTACTTCATCTTCCCTCCTTGGGTCCGCTCCGGAATCTTAACTGTTCAAGCTTTAGTTACTGCTGACCTCTCCTGGAAGCCCCTTTCCTCTCTCTTCCCCGCTTCTACTCCCCTACTGGAGGAAGATTATGATCTCCTTCGTTCTACTATCTGTTCTCTGTTCCCTTCCCTTTTTTCTGATTCTGGTCTGATCTCTGTTTCTGGTCCTAGCCTCTCTATTCCTTTCTTCCTTCCTCTTCGTGCCTCTGTTGCCCCCATTTCTTCTTTTTCCACCGGTTCGACCTATACTCTTCTTAGCACACCCCTCGCTATTCCCCACCCACTCCCGGATGTTTCTTCTTCCCTTTCTTTGACAATCTGGTCTGCATCTTCTTCGCCTCTGTACTCCCCGCTGAAGCTTAACCTTCAATGGCGGTTTCTCTACCGTCGCCTTCCCGTTCCTTCCTCTCTCTTTCGTATGTCTATTTCTTCTACTTCACTCTGTATTTTTTGTGGTTCTGAAGGCGATGTTCCACACGTTTATTGTCACTGTCCCATTCTGCTGCCGCTGCTTCATACTGGTTTTCGCCTTGCTGGCATTATTTGTTCCAGGGATCTTCCTTTCCAATCATATCCATGGCTACTTCTAACTAAGCATCCTCCAACTAAACTTCCGGATGCTTCTGCCTACCTATTCTTCCTTGTGAAGCATGTTATTCATCTTTACCGCCTTTCTATACGATCACGTTCTGCCACACCTAGCATCCTTCCTGCAGGTGCAGCTCTGCGGAAGATTTTTCGGAATCGCATCTTGGCTCGTCTCCGGCTGGAGTACTTTGCAGCGTCCACCCTCCAATCTCTGGCTTCCTTCCGGTCTGCCTGGGCGCAGGAAACCGGGTGGTTCCGAGTTGACGGGTCGACGCTGTATCTTTCGTGTTAATTGCGTTGTGCTTTCTCCTCTTACATTTCCATGTGCCTTTTGGGACACAGTGTATATTTGTAATTATATTTTGTTATTTTGTTGGATCTGCGTTTCTTTGTGTCTGTTCTCTCAAATGGCAGGTTACATAGTTGTCCACCGTGGCTTGCCTTTCTTGGCATAGGTTTTGCGAATTGTTAACTAATGTGACTCGTTTTCTTTTGTTTGGGTACAGGTTTGTACCCGAGTCTAAACTGCATGTACCACTTTTTTTCATTTTCTTTATGGTGTTTTATGATATATATGTACCATATCTTATGGGCACCTTATTGCTGTCAATTGGCATGGTATTGTTGGTTGCCTGTAATTGTATGCTGTTGTAACCTATCTTCATTGTACATCATTTCTGACATTGTCACTTTTTTTCGTACCTTGGATTGCCATGTACCCTGTTTATTGTAAATTGTTCGTCCATTGCTTCTTTTTCCTTACTGTTATCTGAGACAGCGAAGTTCTGTTCTCTATGATTGTAATTTATATAGCATGCACATTGTGAATACTGAAGTTTTACATCGTTCCTGTTCACTGGACCATTGTACTGTGTATTATGTAGTGTTATGCAACGAGGAACAGCGCTTGCTGGTTAGTACCTCTCACTCGAATGTTCTGTTTCCCTGTGTACCCAGTGTGCTTATTCCTTGTTTTTCTTTCCAGTCATGTATTGTTTGGCTTATCACAGGGTTTATGTTCGAGTCCGAAGTTCCCGGACTCTCGTTCCCCTGTTGTATTTGTGTTATGTGAACGTGACGTCGCTGCACACTTTTCACGCTCTTCGTTCTGTTTGAGTTGGTGAAAGTTCATTGACCTGAATTTACTATATCATTTTATACGATTTTCTTTTTCATTTTTTCGCCGGTTAACGCGAGCGTAGTGCTTCTTTTTTTTGCACTCGCTTGCGGTGTTCATAACAGATAAGCTGATAATGCGTACCGTGTTGTTCATGCCTTGTTATTGTGTTTCTTGAATTTGTACAATTTTTTCTGTTTTCGTGTATGTATACAGTGTACTTTTCTTCGGCATTTCTGTTGGTACTAGTTCCTTTGCGATTCTTTGATCCTTGGTTGAGTCCAGGGTCACTATAAGTTTTGTATCAATGTTAATTTTTGTGAATTGAGCTTACCATCAAGTGTGAGTTGTAATTTTTATTGTTCTGTTTTTGTTTAGTTGGCGCTTGCCATTCACCTGTAGTGCGTATTATGTAACTTACCGTAATCTGCATTATTTCTCTGGTACTGTGCTTGCTGTCATTATCAACTATCTCTCACGCGTATTTTTCCTGTTCACAGTGCACCATGCTATTTGTAATTCTTGTTTGTTTTGTATCCCCGATGTGCCCCGGGGTTTTGCACTTGCGTTTTTGGCGTTTTGTATTGTATCTTCAAACCTCGTGCGATTTCTGTTCGAGTCGGCATCATTGGGCTCACATTTATTTGTACCGTTTTTCGAATTGTGCATGATGCTATGTTGTTCCTTTATGTTTTACCCTCTATGTTCTTGAGTGGTTATGCCCGTTCACTTGTAGATCTGTTTTCTCATTGTTTAGCGTCGCTCAGTGTGGCACGCCTTAATCTTGTCTTCAGAATCCCTCACTTGAGTGGTATTCGTGTGAATTTTACCGGGTTGGTTGCGCACTGTTGGTGTACAGTGCTTACTGTGTTTATTGTTTCTATTTCCGGTTTTCCTGATTGTTAATAGAGTGCCGTGTTGGATGTCCTTTTTTGTTGTTAGGCGTTCCTCGATTACATCCTGGCTATTGCCAGTGCCAATTGTAATTGCTTTCGTGTACTTTGCTGTCTCTGTGTATCGTGTATTTTACCACCTTATTGTAGTTTTTGGCATTTTTCATATTATCTTGACCGGCGTAGCCGCATTCATCTGTTGATAATGTCATTACTTTCATTCATTGTGTAATTATTGTTTTTCCCACTTTGTGGTGCGCCTGTATAATTTTATGCCTAAGAGTTCAATAAAATTTGTTAATACTCAGGAGAGTCATTACAGCTGATCGACGGAGTACTGCGCAAGACCTCAGTGTACAGATGAGTAAAAATGCTGGAACTTAGGTATGTACACGTACCATTCATTCACAGAGAACTTCATTACATGGGTTACCGTGATCGTGCGGCTGCTCATAAGCCTTTCATCTCCACTCAAAATGCTACTCGTCGTTTAGCATGGTGTAAAGAACATTTATCGTGAACTATAGATTAATGGAAAGGGTCTTATGGACTGATGAATCCAGATACACGATCCATCAGTCTGATGGCCGTGTGTGGGTATGGCGGCAGCCGGGGGAACGGTATTTACCACCGTATACTGTCCCTACGGTCAAGTTCGTAGTTGGCAGTGTACTCGTGTGGGGTGTTTTTTGTGGTATGGTCCCGGCCCATTGATTTTCGTGGACAAACCTGTTAACTAGCACGTCTACCTGGATATTCTGGACAATTATGCCCTACCAACTCTGTGGCAATGCTATGGAACTGAGCCTTGTTGGTACCAGCAGGATAATACACCGAGCCATAAAGCAAAGATTGTTACGTCGTATTTTGACGGTAATTTCGTATTGCGTATGGACTGGCCAGCACAAAGCCATGGTCTTAATCCCATAGACCACCTATAGGATGAATTAGAGCGCCGCATAAAAAGTTTGAAACCATGGCCTACTACTAAGTAACAGTTTGCAGCAGCATTATGTACTGAATGGGAGCGCATACCTATCGCTGTGTTCCGAAACCTTGTCGAAAGCATGTCTCGAAGGATCAGTGCATACATTAAGGCCAAAGGTGCACCGTCACCGTACTAATGTTTGTCAATAAATGTTATGTTTTGTTTCTCTTCTAGGTGTCCAGTGACTTTTGTCAATATAGTGTATACCATAATCTGTGAAATTCGTACTTCAGAAAGGGAAGTACCAAATGCTTAACTGCTTTCGAAAAAATTATGCATAAAAATAACATGTTCATTGTTTTCTTATTTTTATTCATTAATAATATAGTGAGTAAAAATAATTATACAGCATATGTTCTGCTCCAGTGCAACTTTATTTCAATATGAATTTGAATGCTCTTTGTTTGTAGCACGTCCTTTGTCAAAAAAGATTGTGCTTATAGTAACACTTTTTTTTTTATTGAAGGTTTAACAACCACCTTGAGCAACTCAATGGGCTATAAGCAGTCGCCCATCCCTAACATAAGGCCACTGACTCCAAGGAAGGGAAAGAGTCAGTGCTGTAAGACAAACACAACATTCATGTCTCACCGGGATTCGAACCTGGACCCTTCTTGACGAATTGTCACAACCCAGTGCTTAGACCACTGCGCCACCGGGGCAGTTTGTATCACTTTGACCATCAGTCTCTGGACACGAAATCTCCGAATGTATTAGTCGGTTTGAAAAATTCTGTTTTCACTAGGAAGCCTAAAATGTGAGAATGGTGATCCTTGCACTTTAGTTTTCTTCCGATGCTCAACTTCGCCGCTAGTGGGCATAAATGCAGATGATATCGAATTCGAAATGTATTTTTCCATATGTTTTCTTCTAAATATCCGATTAAAGAATTTTTTTTCTTTTCGATGCCTTTATATCAAATCCTATTTTAGGCACAGTCCCTTTTCCATATAGATTTTCCGCTAGGCGGCTTAAAGTTAAATTGCGTTTTCCCCTATATCTCTTCTTCTAAACGTCCGATTTAAAAAATTCTTTCTGCATCAGATACCACTCCTGATGGAAAATGTTTTGCATATAATTTCCAATTTTTGGTAAACAATGGTTTGGCCTCCAGGAGGCGTAAATGTTTATTTCTGTTTCCAACGTATTTGCGGCAGAATCTAATGTATTCTAAAAACTCGATTGAAAAAAATTATTTAGTGTTCCGATGCCGTTCACCTCTGGAAATGTTTTGAAAATACCTTCTGCTTAAAATAGCGCATAGTTTTTCTGCCAAGTTGCGTAGATCTATATTCTATTTTTGTAGATATCTCTGCTTCAAATAGTCCGATTTCAAAAATTATTCCTTTGTTCGGGAGCGTTTTGGGTGCAAAATGTGTCTCATATGATTTCAAATTTTTCTTAACGCACAAGTGTGCCACTAGGAAGCGTAAGTTTCCGTTTACAGCAAGGGACTGAAAACGGTATTGAAAAAAAAAATCTGTCAGATACTACTAACTATGAAAACTCTTTGTAGTGTTTTCGTCCCAAAATAATGCATGATTTCACCGCTAGCGGGCGAAAATGTTTAATGTGTTTTTCTCAATATCTCTGCTTCCAAACGTGCGTGCCGCCTCGGTGTTGCAGTGGTCTAAGGCGTTGGCCTCTGATCATCCGTCCGTAAGGGGTCCGGGTTCGAATCCCGGTGAGGCATGGATGTTGTGTTTGTCTTACGGCACTGGCTCTCTCCCTTCCCTGGAACCAGTGACCCTAAATTAAGGACGGGCGACTGCTTATAGCCCATTGAGTTGCTCACGGTGGTCGTTAAACCTCCAATCAAAAAAAGAAGAAAACGGGCGTTTTAAAAAATTATTTTAACAACTGATACCATTTATCTTGAGAAACATTTTAGGTTTGTATTTAAGGAGTTTTGTGGTTCACAGTTCTGTCGCTAGGTAGTGTTTGTGTACTTCAGTTTGCAGCTGTATCTCCCCTTCCATTTGAGAAATTCGTTTTTTTAACTGTTATGCCATTCGCTAAAATAAAGATGGGGAGCATTATCTCTTTTTAAATAGGGTGCGTAAAGGTCAAATGCTTTTTCTCGCTATATCTGCTTCTGGGAGACGTATGTAGAATGTTTCTTTTCCCTTAGTATAGTTTTTGCCATAAGGAATACTTTTCGCCTATTTTCAACTTTTCCACTATGCAAAATTCTTCCACTAAAAGGTGCAGAGTTATATCATGTTTCTTTTTATACCTCTTTCAACTGTTCAATTTGAAAATCTCTTTGTCTCTGATACTTTCCTTGTGCCATGAGAGCCTTTTTTGTGCGCTATTTGTTAATTTTCGGAATATACTTATTAGCAGCTGGTGGAAGTAAATAGTTATTTCTATTTCTGCATGCTTTATCGATTGTAGAAATCCGGTTGATTTTTTTTTCTAACAGGTTTCACTGATTGTGAATAGTTTTGATAAATTTTATTCGCGTCGGAAAGGATTCAGAAGACATACTCATTACAACTGGAAATTCGGTGTCGCCTTCCTTCCTTCCTTTCGTTAGATCAAATATTCCAGTTGATTGCATTGCAGTTGTAAGTCACTCTATTTTTTTTTTAGTTTGTTATGATTAAAATAAAGTTAGAAGGTAGTATTTGATTGGTAAATATTCTGTTTTTGCTGTTTCAAAATTTTTCGGTTTTTTTAGTCTTTTCTGATTCAATTAAATTTTATTTCATTATTAATAGAACGAAATTGTTTGGAACAACTTCATAGAACGAAGTTTCAGAGGTCTCCTTAATTTGGAAAGCCCGGCCCGGCCCGTACCTGGCCCGTTTCAAATTTTTTAATCAATGCCCTGCCTGGCCAGAATATTTCTCCTGTTTCCAAGGACATAGCCTTCCCGTATAATTTCAACAATTAGTAAAACACGAATTTGACACCTGGTGCACTCGGTCATTCGACTCCTGAAGAGTTTTAGTTTTCTTAATTGCTACACGTATTCTATTACAATGAACGTTAATTCGAAATATTTCTGTGACTCTGTATAAGTCACGTGATGTCTGAAGACAGGGGGAGGGCTTGTATACTCAAAAATATTGCATGTAAACAACAACTATATCATGCCTTTCAAATTTTCTGGGTTTTCAAATTATCATTGCCTACCGCCGGACCCGGAATATCCTTGGAAATAAGGAGAGGAGGGGGTTAATTCGAAAAGTATGAAATATCCAGAATTATGTGTCCGATCGTTTTACTTTACATTGTCTACTAGCACATATTCTCCGGAAGCGATATTTTCGCGAAAATCTTTGACTTTCCTAAACTCCATAATAAGTATGGAAGAGTATTTATCAGCGACACTGAACTGAGCATATGCTAAGGGAAAACAACGACAGACTGCCCAGCTAACCAGTGTCACAGAAGTTTTGAAAACGGCTGAGCTGAGGTACTTAAGGTTTCTTTTGCCATCTGCTGACTCCCTGAGAGTACAAATGGTGAAAATATGGCACAGATTTATACACAGAAGTAAGTTTCTCCCAACCCATTTCTCCCGTGCCATTTAAGACAACTTAAAAGCTTTTTGCACCTCTAGAGGACAAAGTGCCGCCGACCAGAACAATAAAAAATATCGTCTGCAAGAGGGTGGCTGGGGTTTATAAGCCTGCCCTGAAGCATGAGAGCAGGGTTGGAAGTTAGAGAGAGAGACAGAAGGGACCACATTCACATTGGAAAACTAAGGCATTTGATCCACTCCAGTTGTTTTGTAGGAGGGGAGGATGTCACAAAACTTCTATGTTTTCCAACAGCGGAAATTATTAAATCTTATCCTGCTGAGAGGCACCGTACAGCGATAGTTTTGCTCATAAAAAAAACCGTGCGCGACCCGTGTCTGTTTTGGCCCGTGTTCATAAAAAAAACCCTGCGCGGCCTGTGGTCATAAAAAACCTGCGCAGCCCGTGCGGGTCCTTGCAGACCTCTACGAAGTTACTCCACACGACTTCGTTCTATTTATATATTCTTATTTCATTATTAGTTTAGTTTGAGGAAATTAAACGCAGATATCCACAAAAAAGCAATTTGTTCTCTTTGTGAATTTATTTTCAGTTTGTGCAAACTGAATTAAAGGAAAACGGTCACTCTAAAGCAGTTTTGTTCTGTGTATGAATTTGCATAGTGTTTGTAGGTTTACTGTAATGATGTTAGAGAAAGACGGTCACTTCAGAACAAAACTTTTTGTTTACACATACACACACTTCTGTTTTGCTCATTTTATAAATTATGACATTCTTTTGTTATTCACAACGTGATTAAGAAATTTTGATTTTTCAGGAAATCCAATCCAAGATACCTTCAATTTCCTACCCATTCTTCATGCTTCAAGGGGCAGAAGATAAACTATGCCATCCGAGAGGGGCGGAGATGATGTATCAGAAAGCTAAATCAAAGGACAAAACAATAAAGGTGAATTTTAAAACATTGCTTTCTTCTATGTTCGTACCCTATTGTTGTTCAACTACCAATTATGCCAAATGAATTCCAGGATTTTAAGTCACGATGGTTAGATAAATCCATTGCGCGCCAAATAAAGGATGTTCGTGAGATATTACTGCAGTTTACACACCAGCGGTCTTCTGTCCGGTAACCACTTGATTGAACAGTATCCATGCATGCCAGGCGTATGATGACGTTGCGTAGTGTCAATGGAAGACTGGAAAAAGTCACGTGATCCGTCGAGTCCTGCTGAACCGGCGGGAAGCAGATAGTTTCGCGGATGCCCCATGAAGCAATGGACCCAGCTTGCCTTGTTAACACAACTCGAGGTTTTGAAGGTCGTGTCACGGACAGGAGTACGTTCTGTTGTTGTGGAACTGGTCCCCTGATATTTCTGGAAAGTCCACTGTCCTTCTGAGCATTGATGCCGATCGAGTACCTCCTGCAATATTGTCTTTTTATCCAGCAAGTGACGGCTGTGCTATGGACGACAATGCTACTGTCGATCGAGCAAGATATGTTCAACAGTGGCTCAGCGAGCATCACAGCGATTTCCACCATCTTCCTTGGTCACAACAAAGCCCGGATACGAACCTTACTGATAATGTATGGAACATGTTAGAAAAACAAATATGAGAGCAAATTCTTCTGTCAAATCTGAGCCGGATAAAGGACTGCCTGGTATGCTGTATCATAGATACACCCTAGACGCTGCTGTATCATAGATACACCCTACACCCTGCTGTATCATAGATATACCCTACACCCTGCTGTATCATAGATACACCCTACACTCTGCTTTATCATAGATACACCCTACACTCTGCTGGATCATAGATACACCCTGCATGCTGTTGTATCATAGATGCACCCTACACCATGCTGTATCATAGATACACCCTACACCTTCCTGTGTCATAGATACACCCTACACGCTGCTGTATCATAGATAAACCCTACACCTTGCTGTATCATAGATACACCCTACACCCTGCTGTATCATAGATACACCTTACACGCTGCTGTATCATAGATACACCCTACACCCTCCTGTTTGATAGATACACCCTACACCCTACACCCTACACCCTGTTGTATCATAGGTACACCCTACACCCTGCTGTATCATCGATAAACCCTACACCCTGCTGTATCATCAATACACCCTACACGCTGCTGTATCATAGATACACCCTACACCCTGCTGCATCATAGATACACCCTACACGCTGCTGTTTCATAGATACACCCTACACCCTGCTGTATCATCAATACACCCTACACGCTGCTGTATCATAGATACACCCTACACCCTGCTGTATCATAGATACACCCTACACCCTCCTGTGTCATTGATACATTTTACACCCTACACCCTGCTGTATCATAGATACACCCTACACCCTCCTGTGTCATTGATACATTTTACACCCTACACCCTGCTGTATCATAGATACACCCTACACCCTGCTGTATCATAGATACACTTACACCCTGCTGTATCATAGATACACCCTGCATGCTGCTGTATCATAGATACACCCTACACCCTCGTGTGTCATAGATACACCCTACACGCTGCTGTATCATAGATACACCCTACACCCTGCTGTATCATCGATACAGCCTACACCCTACTGTATCATCGATACACCCTACACCCTGCTGTATCATAGATACACCCTACACGCTGCTGTATCATCGATACACCCTACACCCTGCTGTATCATAGATACACCCTACACGCTGCTGTATCATAGATACACCCTACACCCTGCTGTATCATAGATACACCCTACACCCTGCTGTATCATAGATACACCCTACACTCTGCTTTGTCATAGATACACCCTACACTCTGCTGGATCATAGATACACCCTACACCATGCTGTATCTTTTTTTTTTTTTTGATTGGAGGTTTAACGACCACCGTGAGCAACTCAATGGGCTATAAGCAGTCGCCCGTCCCTAATTTAGGGTCACTGGTTCCAGGGAAGGGAAAGAGCCAGTGCCGTAAGACAAACACAACATCCATGTCTCACCGGGATTCGAACCCGGACCCCTTACGGACGAATGATCAGAGGCCATCGCTTAGACCACTGCGCCACCGAGGCGGCACTGTATCATAGATACACCCTACTCCTTCCTGTGTCATAGATACACCCTACACGCTGCTGTATCATAGATACACCCTACACCCTGCTGTATCATAGATACACCCTACACCCTGCTGTATCATTGATACACCTTACACGCTGCTGTATCATAGATACACCCTACACACTGCCGTATCATAGATACATCTTACACCCTACACCCTTCTGTATCATAGATACACCCTTCACGCTGCTGTTTCATAGATACACCCTACACCCTGCTGTATCATCAATACACCCTACACGCTGCTGTATCATAGGTACACCCTATACCCTGCTGTATCATAGATACACCCTACACGCTGCTGTATCATAGATATACCCTGCACGCTGCTGTATCATAGATACAACCTAGACCCTCGTGTGTCATAGATACACCCTACACGCTGATGTATCATAGATACACCCTACACCCTGCTGTATCATAGATACACTTACACCCTGCTGTATCATAGATACACCCTACACCCTGCTGTACCATAGATACACCCTACACCCTGCTGTATCATAGATACACCCTACACCCTCCTGTGTCATAGATACATCTTACACCCTACACCCTGCTGTATCATAGATACACCCTACACCCTGCTGTATCATAGATACACCCTACACCCTGCTGTATCATGAATACACCCTACACGCTGCCGTATCATAGATACACCCTACACCCTTCTGTATCATAGATACACCCTACACGCTGATGTTTCATAGATACACCCTACACTCTGCTGTATCATCAATACACCCTACACGCTGCTGTATCATAGATACACCCTAGACCCTCGTGTGTCATAGATACACCCTACAATCTGCTGTATCATAGATACACCCTACGCCCTGCTGTATCATAGATACACCCTACACCCTGCTGTATCATAGATACACCCTACACCCTGCTGTATCATAGATACACCCTACACCCTGGCTGTATCATAGATACACCCTACACGCTGATGTATCATAGATACACCCTACACCCTGCTGTATCATAGATACACCCTACACCCTGCTGTATCATAGATACAGCCTACACCCTGCTGTATCATAGATACACCCTACACCCTGCTGTATCATAGATACACCCTACACCCTGCTGTATCATAGATACACCCTACACCCTCCTGTGTCATAGATACATCTTACACCCTACACCCTGCTGTATCATAGATACACCCTACACCCTGCTGTATCATCAATACACCCTACATGCTGCCGTATCATGGATACACCCTACACCCTTCTGTATCATAGATACACCCTACACGCTGCTGTTTCATAGATACACCCTACACTCTGCTGTATCATCAATACACCCTACACGCTGCTGTATCATAGATACACCCTAGACCCTCGTGTGTCATAGATACACCCTACAATCTGCTGTATCATAGATACACCCTACACCCTGCTGTATCATAGATACACCCTACACGCTGCTGTTTCATAGACACACCCTACACCCTGCTGTATCATCGATACACCTACACCCTGCTGTATCATAGATACACCCTACACGCTGCTGTATCATAGATACACCTTACACCCTGCTGTATCATAGATACACCCTACACACTGCTGTATCATAGATACACCCTACACCCTCGTGTGTCATAGATACACCCTACACGCTGCTGTATCATAGATACACCCTACACCCTGCTGTATCATAGATACACCCTACACCCTGCTGTATCATCGATACACCCTACACCCTGCTGTATCATAGATACACCCTACACCCTGCTGTATTATAGATACACCCTACACCCTGCTGTATCATAGATACACCCTACACCCTCCTGTGTCATAGATACATCTTACACCCTACACCCTGCTGTATCATAGATACACCCTACACCCTGCTGTATCATAGATACACCTACACCCTGCTGTATCATCAATACACCCTACACGCTGCCGTATCATAGATACACCCTACACCCTTCTGTATCATAGATACACCCTACGCGCTGCTGTTTCATAGATACACCCTACACTCTGCTGTATCATCAATACACCCTACACGCTGCTGTATCATAGATACACCCTAGACCCTCGTGTGTCATAGATACACCCTACAATCTGCTGTATCATAGATACACCCTACGCCCTGCTGTATCATAGATACACCCTACACCCTGCTGTATCATAGATACACCCTACACCCTGCTGTATCATAGATACACCCTACACCCTGCTGTATCATAGATACACCCTACACTCTGCTGTATCATCAATACACCCTACACGCTGCTGTATCATAGATACACCCTAGACCCTCGTGTGTCATAGATACACCCTACAATCTGCTGTATCATAGATACACCCTACACCCTGCTGTATCATAGATACACCCTACACCCTGCTGTATCATAGATACACCCTACACGCTGATGTATCATAGATACACCTTACACCCTGCTGTATCATAGATACACCCTACACCCTGCTGTATCATAGATACAGCCTACACCCTGCTGTATCATAGATACACCCTACACCCTGCTGTATGATAGATACACCCTACACCCTGCTGTATCATAGATACACCCTACACCCTCCTGTGTCATAGATACATCTTACACCCTACACCCTGCTGTATCATAGATACACCCTACACCCTGCTGTATCATCAATACACCCTACATGCTGCCGTATCATGGATACACCCTACACCCTTCTGTATCATAGATACACCCTACACGCTGCTGTTTCATAGATACACCCTAGACCCTCGTGTGTCATAGATACACCCTACAATCTGCTGTATCATAGATACACCCTACACCCTGCTGTATCATAGATACACCTTACACCCTGCTGTATCATAGATACACCCTACACGCTGCTGTTTCATAGACACACCCTACACCCTGCTGTATCATCGATACACCTACACCCTGCTGTATCATAGATACACCCTACACGCTGCTGTATCATAGATACACCTTACACCCTGCTGTATCATAGATACACCTTACACGCTGCTGTATCATAGATACACCCTACACCCTGCTGTATCATAGATACACCCTACACACTGCTGTATCATAGATACACCCTACACCCTCGTGTGTCATAGATACACCCTACACGCTGCTGTATCATAGATACACTTACACCCTGCTGTATCATAGATACACCCTACACCCTGGTGTATCATCGATACACCCTACACCCTGCTGTATCATAGATACACCCTACACGCTGCTGTATCATAGATACACCCTACACCCTGCTGTATTATAGATACACCCTACACCCTGCTGTATCATAGATACACCCTACACCCTCCTGTGTCATAGATACACCCTACACGCTGCCTTGTCATAGATACACCCTACACGCTGCCTTATGATAGATACACCCTACACCCTGCTGTGTCATAGACACACCGTACACCCTGCTGTATTATACATAGACCCTACACGCTGCTGTATCATAGATACACCTTGTGAAATCTATGCAAAACCACACGCGAGCTGTATTTCGGGCTAAAAGAGATCCAACCCGGTATTGAATACAAGTTTCTAATTCAATGGCCGGTATGTGTAGAATTGTAGGTATAATCGCTGGAATTCATTTGTAGAAAGTAAAAACAAGAACCTAAGTAGGTTTGATTTGTTAGTTATAGTTTGCCTCGATATGAATGAATTTTTCGTATTTTATTTATACTTCTCTTATTGTAGAAAGGACGGACAGTAAAATGGTTTATATTTGGAAGTTTAAATATAAATCTTTGAGGAAACAAATCAATTCTCGTTAATTAAATACCAATCATTGTTTAGGTGGAATTTGAATACAACGTTTATACGTTAAGGAACAACGACCGGGTCGATTAGCATGTATTTAACATGTGGGTACTTAACTTAAAAGGGTTACACAGAAAGTTTTCTCGTATTCTTAAATTCGTGATTTAGAAGAGACACCTGTAGTAGAATATTTAAGACAACGAGATAGCCTCGTATCATGAGCATCCATTTTAACTCCTTTGTGCCTCCTATATAACTCCAAATTTTGCTAAATCTGAGACTCGTAAATATTTCAAACATTACATTGCCTCATAATTTCCATTATCTTTTCTTCACAAATATGACCTAAAACTTGAATGGGATCGTGGTTTGCTGATGATTATTTTCTGTAAGTACACGAGACGTTCAGATATAAATGAAACTGAAAATTTATTCACTACAAAATAAAATAAATCATACATACTACGCTAAGTGGATAGAAATCCTGGTGATACTCTCCTAGTAACTGGTTGGTCGACCTTTAGTTCAGATAAGCGCAGCCACACGGTGAGGCAGTGAGTCCACTAGGTCACGAAAGGGCTCCACATATATCTCCAGTCATACTTGCTGCACCCCTGTCCATAATTCTGTCGCGTTCTTGGGTGGAGCATTCACAGCTTGAACGGAAATTTCCGTAGCGGGCCAAGGATTTTCCACAGGGTTCATATCCAGAGAACGGAGAGTCCATTCCAGCGTTAGAAATTCTGCGGAATGCTCTTCTGACTATCTTATAATCACCACGGCTCAGTGGGGAGACATTGCCATACTGGAAGAGATCATTGTCCTATGGGTGCACGATGACTATGAACAGATGTGCATGATATGCAAGGATGGGCACGTATCGTGGACCGTTCAAAGATGCATTCTAACCCCCTCCTCCTCCCCCAGAGGTCCTAACTGGGAGGTCTAGAGGTCTGTTGAACTCTAGACCTCCCAGAGGTGCTACCGTGCGCTAGTTTAACTCTAGAATTCCCAGAGGTCCTACATGTGGCAGTTGAACTCTAGACCTCCCAGAGGTCCTAACATGTGCCAGTTGAACTCTATACCTCCCAGAGGTCCTAACATGTGCCAGTTGAACTCTATACCTCCCAGAGTTTCTAACGTATGCCAGTTGCACTCTAGACCTCCCAGAGGTACTAACGTAGGCCAGTTGAACTCTAGACCTCCCAGAGTTTTTAGCGTATGCCAGTTGAACTCTAGACCTCCCAGTGGTCCTAACGTGGGCCAGTTGAACTCTAAACTTCCCCGAAGTCCTTACATGTTCCAGTTGAACTCTAGATCTTCCAGAGGTCCTAAAGTGTGCAGTTGAATTCTAGACCTCCCATAGGTCCTAACGTGTCCCAGTTGAACTCTAGACCTCCCAGAGGCCTAACATATGCTAGTTGAACTCTAGACCTCCCAGAGGTCCTAACGTGTACCAGTTGAACTCTAGACTTCCCAGAAGTCCTAACATGTGCCAGTTGAACTCTAGACCTCCCAGAGGTCCTAACGTGAGCCAGTTGAACTCTAGATTTCCCAGAAGTCCTTTCACGCTGATGCTTGTTGAGTCTCCAGCATTGAATTCCGATGATACCTGCGAGAGTGTTGCACGCCTATCGCGTGAAACGATTCTTGACAGCCGACGATGGTCACGTTCACCCAATGTATTTTTACGGCCACACTGGTATCGTAGGTCGGAGGCTTTGCCGGAATTCTTGTAGTCACGGTACACCCTTGCAATGGTCGTCCGTGAAAATCGGAACTTCGTTTCTACCTCCGAAATACCATGGCCCATCTCATTAGCGCCAACTATGACACCTCGTTGAAAATCGCTTAAATCGTTATTACTTGTTATTCTCATACCGAAAACAGCTCTGACAGCTAGCAAGGATGTCTATCCCCTTATATACGCACTGGTGGACGCAAGCGAGTACGCGCATAGGTGATGTTGCTATATATTTTGCATAAGCTCGTCTGTACCAATTTTTCTGGCACTTCATTGTATATAGTACACACACTGAAGTGTCATTAAATTACAGGTAGTAGAAGTTATATAAATGCTTGGCTGCTACTCCCGCGTTATCACGCGTACGCGACCGAAACTTTGCTTAAATAGAGTCATCGCCTACATCTTCTCCAATAGTGATGGATTACATGCGAGATGGGTAAGACGCGTCAACTTGATTCTCTTGACAGAGGGTAGATTGTGGGTGCTTGTAGGATGAGTCACTCCGTGTGGGAAGTCCTTAACACACTTGGGTTTGTTTGTTTTTCTCTTACAGTGTCCAGACGGTTTCTGGAATACGGAAATTCTGTCAAAAGAACAAGCTCCCGAATGAATAACAGTGGTGTGTCAGCCTTGGCAGTTCATGGTGTAGGTCAAGTTGCCATATCAGTGCAACGTAGTCTTGAATCTGAGAGCCACCAACCCACAAGAGTCCGACTGTTATCGGCACGACACCGGGCTCAACGGCTTGCCTGGGTAAAATCACACCGACACTAGATCACAGAGGTCTGTAAGCGGATAGCCTGGAGTAGTGAATCCAGATTTAAGCTGTATCAAACCTCTTGTAGAGTACGGATCTGGCCTCAACCTCATGAAGCCACATGTCAATTTGAAACAGTACACGCCGGTGGCGATTCGGTGATGTTGTGGTGTGTCTTCAGCTGAAATCCTTTGGTACGTATACAGTTTACTTTCAGTTCCTCCAAAAATATAGATTCCTAGCTAACCACTTACACCCATTCATGTCCAGCATGCATCCCAGTGGCAATATGGCATATTCCTTTAAAATAATTACCCATCTCACAGGCATCACCTGGTTACTGTATGACTACCAGAGCATTGTAGTGAAAATAAAACGCTTCAGTTGCCCTAGAAGCCCGGGTTTAACCCTTTAGCGACCATGACCCCAAAATCTTGTATCACTCTAAATACCATAACGCCCGAAACTATCTCTTGTTTCACTTCTTCGTTCAATAACAACAATAGTGACTGAGGTTGACTCCTGCTAATCCTTCATAGTTCGAGAAAATTTGAAGAACAAGTAAGGGTAGGAAATCTGACTCACTGTAGGCAGGCGTTTCAGGTGCCTATAGCCATTTGTATGTACGAGCGTTTTGGGCGTTATGGTCGTTAAAGAGTTAAACCCCAGTGACGTATACTCTAATTTAACTTTTATGTTTAGTTTCCTTTTCTATGTAAATTTGAGTTCATTCTCCTATAGCGATTTTCAAACTTAACCTAATATCTTCTCTCTCGCAAGAGTATGGTTGGCAACACCTTGAGGTCGGAACGTATGATATGTGTATGTGTCCGATGAGAACTGAACGTTATGTATATATAATGTTTGTGTAGCAGCAAAAGTGTGGAAAGAGGTGGTGGAAGTTATAAATGTTAACGAGACGTTGTAAATGAGACGTTGAAATGAGACGTTGTCTAAGTGAAGCTATTCGAAGGCTGCGTGTCATATTCTAGTGTCGTTGCTTTTTCAAACAAGTGTTGTCATCATTAACTCACGTTCATTTGATTAAGATATTAGTAATGTTAAGAAAGAGTTGTAGTTACGCCTTGTTGGGTGCCAAAGGACTAATGGCTGAATAAAAACTAATCGTAAGTAACTTTTCCTGGACGTTTCCTTGAATGACTCTTGTTTCTCTGTAGGTTAAGTTTTTTTATGTAGTGTTCAGTCAGCTATATGAGCACGAACATTACACCCCATCGAATACCTTTGAGATACCTTCAAAGAGGCTGTTTGGGCACGTGTCCCATCAGCTACGGACATCGACGAATTGTGGAAAGCTTTGGAGGATGGCGATACCTGCAGAACATTTTTGTAAGCTTGACGAATTGTGGAAAGCTTTGGAGGATGGCGATACCTGCAGAACATTTTTGTAAGCTCGACGAATTGTGGAAAGCTTTGGAGGATGGCGATACCTGCAGAACATTTTTGTAAGCTCGACGAATTGTGGAAAACTTTGGAGGATGGCGATACCTGCAGAACATTTTTGTAAGCTCGACGAATTGTAGAAAGCTTTGGAGGATGGCGATACCTGCAGAACATTTTTGTAAGCTCGACGATTTGTAGAAAGCTTTGGAGGATGGCGATACCTGCAGAACATTTTTGTGAGCTCGACGAATTGTGGAAAGCTTTGGAGGATGGCGATACCTGCAGAACATTTTTGTAAGCTCGACGAATTGTGGAAAGCTTTGGAGGATGGCGATACCTGCAGAAAAATTTTGTAAGCTCGACGAATTGTGGAAAGCTTTGGAGGATGGCGATATCTGCAGAATACTTTTCCTCGTCCTGTGGTCACCGAAATTTCAGTGGCACATACATATCTTTGAATTGCTAATGCACCCACAATACTCACTGTATTACACCATTGCCATAGGAACTGTGTGCTCACACGATCTTTGTGGTTCTTTGCACGAATAAAAGAAGCTATGAAGTTTCACTAAGTGGTATTTTTCTCATTGCTATTTTTAGTATTCAAATGTATGATTAACAGTGACTTTTTCACAACAAACAATCACGACAAAACTTAAACATTACGATGGTCATAACAAAAGTTCCGCACACGGTACTCTAAAACGGAAGCAGATGATGCGATTGGGAAAATGATTGCATCATGTCAAGGTCAGACTCTCAACAACTCAGTGGTATGCAAAGACATCACTCCACGTTTTAGCAGCACACAGCAACCGAAAAATTTTTATTCGGTCACTGCCGGGGAATTGAACTCACGGACCTCTCGATATCTAGCCGAGCGCGTGAGCCTTACACTACGGTGGCCAACAATCCACGGTGCTATGTGTGTTTTTCAGTCAGCATCTGACATCATAAATCCGTAAGATGGGCTCAGCTACTGAGACGTCTCCATCTGGTGGGCATTAACGGCACTGGCTATATATTAATTATAGCAGTTAAATCCAAAGTGAAAATCCTCCAAATACGTGGCGTCAGTAAATAAATAAAGACATCACTCTTTCCACGTTTTAGCAACACCAGCAACCAAAAAATTGTCACTCGGTCACCGTCGGGGAATTGAACTCACGGATCTCTCGATATCTATCCGAGCGCGTTGGCCTTACACCACGCTCCGTGGATTGTTGGCCACCGTGGTGTAAGGCTAACGCGCTCGGCTAGATATCGAGATATCCGTGGATTCAATTCCCCGGCGGTGACCGAATGACAATTTTTCGGTTGCTGTGTGTTGCTAAAACGTGGAAAGAGCGATGTATTTGTTTATTTACTGACGCCACGTATTTGGAGTAGTTTCGCAGTGGTATGCGCTATAATTTGCTGTGTGAACTCGGGAGAGTTTGGAAATGGATGTGCAACTTCTCAGATCCAATCACGGCGTTAGACCAGCACTTGTGCGTGAAAATAGAAACTCTGCTGGGGAATATTCCGACACAGATTGACACTTCCTTGCAAGAAGTTTGTGAAGAAGGAACGCTCGATCGAAGCACAATTTCTCGCTGGGCATCGCACTTTCGGGAGGGCTGAAACAGCATCGAAGATGATCACCGCTTAGTCTGACGTCAAAAGGCGACAGAAGAAAGAAAAAGCATCACCATTTTTGCAACGATTCTCTAAGAGAATCGCCGTTTGGCAGTCGAGAAGATTTCTCATGAGGCAAATTTTTCCACTATGTCTGTTCACCGGATTTTGACAGACTCACTGGGGAAAAGAAAAATCGCCGAGCGCTGGATGCCCCGTCAACTCAATCCCGAGCAAAAAAAAAAAAAAAACAGAGTGAGCACCACACAGGATCACCTCCACAGGTTCGAAAGGGAAGGCGACACCTTCCTGAGCAGTATAGTCGCAACTGATGAGACTTGGACCCTTTATTCTGAACCGGAACTGAAGTCCCAATCAGCGGAATGGAGGCATCTAAGTTCCCCACGAACCTCATAGTGTCGTCGGCAACAATCCAAAGTGAAGCACGTAATGATTATTGCGTACGATGCCCAGAGTGTTGTGGTCTCTGATCGAATGCCGGTAGGCCAAAATTTCAGCGCACAATATTATCGTGACTTTCTGAGGAGAAAGTTGAGACCGAAAATTAGTCAAAATTACCAAAAGCGGGAGATATCTTGCTGCATGACAAAGCATCGTATCATGGTGCAGTGTCGGTACGGGGATGTTTGTCGAAATATGGCTGGGAAACTTTATCCCACTCACACCCCATACAGCCCTGATCTCAGTCCACCCGATTTTGATCTTTTCCCAAAGTAAAAAAAATGGGCTCCGTGGCATCCGCTACGAATCGCTTGACGAACTGCCATTGGGCGTCACCCGAGTAATACGACAGCTGAACAAAAACGGCATACCTCGGGGCATCCAGAACCTACCTCACCACTGGCAAGCTCTCAGTAGCAGCAGAGGGGAGTACACTGAACGGCAATAAGGTAAGTTTTCTCACTTACTTCACACTTTCCACAAAAATGGACAGTGTACAGAACTTTTGTTAGGACCCTTGTATCAACCTCATAATTTCTATTATGTTCTTGTGAGTGTACTCTAAACTCTCCATTGCTAATGATTTCTTATATTTCCATTGTTCGGTATGTTGTAATACATAGTAATGTCTCCTTTGTAATTTTCATTTCTTTTGTTTCCTTTGCAGATATATCCAAAAGCATTTCATTGCCTGTTACTCGAGCCGAACGGCATTGCAGAGCAAGTTACAGAAGATATCATTCAATGGCTGGTTGCAAGAGCGTAGTTCAATTCACCGTCTGTGTTACAACCCTTGACGTGATTGGATTACCGATCCAGCTCGTACAACATCGTTTTTTTTTCATTAAATATTTAAATCACAATCCTTGAGCACAATTTAAGGACAAACACACGATTCTAATAAAGACCAAAACCTGTGAGCTTTCTTCATGTTCACATTTAATCATTTCTATGCCTTTTATGGGAAGCTATAGGGTGTACATTAAGTTCCTCTTGAAAATGGGAACGATAAATCCTCGATTAGATGCCTTTCTCTTGGTTTTTATTCTCACAAATTAGATAATAATCAGGAATTATTCCCACAATACTCGTTCACCAGGTGAATTAGTTTGTTATTCATGTTCGTGGCGAAGGAAATTTCTACATCTCAGCATAAAAGTTGCATCGGACGGAAGTTTGGGTTTTGCATCATAGTTAAAATGTCCCAAGACTTAATGTCAGAAGAGGTTTTTACATTATTCTTGCGGAAGGAGTGGTTCTTTAATATCGGTGGCTTATGTTCTATGTTTTGTCAATTGGGAATTTGCCTTCTCAAAGCGGTTGTGGATAATGAACTGAGTGGTGCGTTAACTGCAATAATGAAAATATATATACATATACTGTGATTTTTATCGAGTCTGTTATTTTTGTATTAGCCTGTTGAATTAGAAATAAAACTGTTTTGTGTGTGCTTCACGTTTTACTGAAATATTTGTTTCTTGAATGTTCTGCAGTCTTCATTCACATTATCAAATCCTACGTTTATAAATTGCAATAGATAATCTTTTCGGTTCTGCAAATTTGTCACCAGTGATTGTTTAGAATCCAACTAGATTGTTTCTCGCAAATTATTATTCTTTGTGGGTTTAACGAACAATGTGAACAATTCAATGGGCAATAAGCAATCGCTCGTCCCCAATTAATAATAATAATAATAATAAATTTCATTCTTGCTGTTACATGTAGGATTTATGAATATACATCAATATTTTTGTATTATAGAGAACAGTAATGGAGAATCAGGGGAAAATCCTCAGAGATTCCTGACAAAAGACCTGATTTCCCAAAAAAAAAAACTTTTATTATTATTTTTTTTTAATTTAACTTAACAAGTATTTTTTAGTTCATTTTTTAATAAGTTTAGATTATTTATTATAGTCAACTTGACAGGTAGTGCATTCCAAATTCAGGACCAACATAATTTAAACTCCGTTTCATCAAGAGAGTTTTTCGATATACGGGTCTTAATAATGATCTGTGTTTCGTTTCATAGTTATAAATATGAAAATTAGATTCAATGATATCTGTGTATAAATTTTGTTTTATTCTTTGGAACTTTAGTTAACTGATTTTGAAATGGAAAAATTGTTTAACAGATAATATTCCATAACTGTTGGGGTCGACATAAATATGGAGAGAAGTGAAAAATTGGAAGTTGGTATGAGAAGCAGAATTTACTTTTAAATCTGAATAACTTTATGTATTTATTCTGTAATATTTGTATTTTATTGATATTGGTTTCAGTGGTTTGTCCCCAATGGGCCACGAGGAAAAGCAATAACTAATATGTGATTGTATTAGTGTGTAGTATAAAAATTTAAGTATCTTAATAGTTACATTTGATATAATTTTGCTTACAATCCCAATAATTTTAGAGATTCGATTTGCAATTGAATCTATATGGTTATTCCATCTTACGTTAGAACTTGAAATAATTCCCAGATACTCAAAACGTTGTACTATATCAATAGGTGTATGAAACAAAAGTAAATATGTAACTACTGTTTGTGATATTTTCTGTCTAGTAAAGACAAGAAGTTCGGTTTTACTAACATTAATTATTAGTTGATTGTACACTGAAGATCAATTGAATTAGAGATACCTGTTTAGTAACGTGTAGCACCACCTTTCGCCCTGATGACGGCGGCGATTTGTCGCGGCATGGACTCGACTAGACACCGGAAGCGTTGTGAAGCCATACGGATCCACGAACCCTGAACAAGCTACCACAGTTCACGAAGATTTGATGGAGGGGGCTCAGAGCCTCGAACATCTCTCTCGATGGCATCCTAGATGTGCTCCATGGGATTGATGTCAGGTGACCTAGCTGGCCAATGAAGCGAGGTCACGTCGGTGGACTGTTCATCCAAACCATTCGGATACAATTCGGGAGCTGCATTGTCTTGTTGCAGGATGAGGTCCCCAGTGGGATGTTGAAGACGCAAAAACGGGAGCAAATGGTCGTCCAGGATATCTCGGTAACGTTGACCTGTGAGGGACGATGTTACACGTACCAGGGGTCCCATTTCAGTCCACGTAAACAGTCCCCAGACGAGAATGCCAACCCCACCAGCTTGAGAGAACCCTGTGGTTCCGAAAGGAAAACGTGATGTTATGCAAATTTAGCGACTACTAGAAATTGGTTATCAGCGTGGATTACGACTACATAAATCGGTGTTCTGTTGTTGGACCCAAAAGTATAATGGCTCACTAGTAACAAAAGACATGCTAACAAAAGGTACATCTTTTGGGTGACGTCTTTTCATGGCTCACTGGTAACTGTTAAGTGAGCCATGTATAATGGCTCTCTTCTCTTCGCAAAGTGTACAAGTCGGCCACACAAAAGATTTTTACTGTGTGGAAATGTTGCAAATCGACTCAGGAGCGATCCCCCAAGAATAATCACCAGGAAGCAAGATCGCTATCTGACAGTAAGTGCTCGGAGATAGTTTAATAACACCAGCAGCCAATTCCGGAAATCATTTCAACCCTAATAGTCTCTCATAAGGTTTGACTGCGGTAATTCATGTCGTGTAGCGTCCTGTGCATCGGTCCCAAAACTCTCACATACAATTTGACTGTAGCAACCCCATATCATGCAGCGTTCTACGCATTATACTGGTGCATAGAACGCTGCTTCACATAGGGTTGGGTGTTTTAAGACAATGTTGATTTCAGTTTTGAGCGGACTGTCTTTCAGAGCTCTCCTGTCATGTTCTGTCAGCCTCGGAGATTTATCGGGTCGTTTCTTCGCAGATTCAGCTCCAATGCGCTAACATTTGCACATCACACCACCAACCGTCGAACTAGAGATCATCAATGCTGCTAAGATGTCAAGTACAGAGTACTTGCTTATGTTGCATTCTGTTATTTAAAATCAGTTAACTCTGTCGATGAGGATTCACACTAATGCTGTGGTCTCACCATAGCACTTCGACTATATCTATAGTTGATCTGTGACTTGGTGTTTGCGTAGGACGGAATCCACTATCAATCGAGGGGTTTTCTCTTATCAATGTCAGGGCAGTGCATACATACACACAGCTATATATATACTGTATATATATATATATTTATATATATAAAATATATATTTTTTTTTGCTTAGGTCTCTTCTTAATAGAATATATATATATCATCATCATCATCATCATTGTCAACCATTATCAATCCACTGCTGGACAAAGGTCTCCCCAAGTTTCCTCCACAACGGTCTATCTTGTGCCAGTCTCCTCCATGTCACTCCCGCATACTTTCGAATTTCATCCACCCATCTTCCATGTGGTATTCTTCTGGGTCTTTTCCTGTCCCTTAGAATCCAATCTAAAATTTCGGCTGTCCATCGATGGTCTGTTCTTCTGGCAGTATGTCCAGCCCATTGCCATTTCAGGGATTTAACTCTGATCATGATGTCTTCCACTCTTGTCATTTTTCGGATCCACGTGTTCCTCTTCTTATCTCTCCTGGTTACACCAAGCATGCACCTCTTCATGTTTCTTTGAGTTGTCTGCAGCCTTTGTATGTCTCTTTTAGCTAAGGTCCACGTCTCTGCACCATACGTAAGCACTGGAAGGATGCATTGATCAAACACTTTTCTTTTAAGACATAATTGCATATTGCTCTTGAAAATTATGATGTTCTTCCAAAAGCTCTCCAGGCAAGTTTTGTACGCCGATTAATTTCTTCACCACTGTGACCCTCACTTGATATCTGCTGTCCAAGAAAAACGTCTGTCTCTGTTATCTCCAGCTTTTCTCCATCAATCGATAAATCTTCATTTCTTGTAAAAGCATTGAACATCACTTTTGTCTTCTGAAAGTTCATTTTTAATCCCACTTCTTTACTCTTGTCAGCAAGTTCCTGGATCATACTCTGTAGCTCTGATGGGGTAGTTGCAAAAATGACTATGTCATCAGCAAAACGAAGGTGGGTTAGATAATCTCTATTAATCTTTATCCCTTTGTTTTCCCAGTTCAGTGATTGAAAGACATTTTCCAATGTGGCATTAAAGAGCTTCGGAGATATGGTGTCACCTTGTCTCACTCCTTTTCCAATTTTTATGTGTGTTGTATTTTCAAACAGCCGAATCTTTGCACTTGCATTTTCATAGATGTTACTAATAATATTAATGTATGCATCTTCAATACCGCAGGATTTCAGAGCCATTGCAACTGCTGATGGTTTCACCGAATCAAAGGCTTTTTCATAATCGATAAAAGCCATGCACAATGGAAGTTCATATTTCCTCGCTCTTTCAATTAGTTCTCTCAGTACGTGGATATGATCTATTGTGCTGTAGCCACTCCTGAATCCAGCTTGTTCTCTCGGTTGAGCCATGTCCAGTGTCACCTTCAAGCGGTGTGAAAGAACTTTAGTGAAGATTTTATAAACCACTGATAGGAGGCTGATAGGTCTGTAGTTCCTGAGATCCTCAATGTCACCTTTTTTATGTAGCAAGATCATTGTAGCGTTGTTCCAATTCTCAGGAATTTTCCCTTCATTAAGGCATCGAGTGAAAATTTGGGCGAGTACTGTTTCGATTTCTCCACTTGCTTCTTGTATGATGTCTACAGTAATTCCATCTTCTCCTGGAGCTTTTCCCCGCTTCATGTTCTTGATTGCATGTGCAACTTCTGCTGGAAGGACTGGAAGAACTCTTTTAGTGGTACCTTTCATGATGTCTGGAGTACATGTATAATCCCTTTCATATAATTTGGAGTAGAAATCTTTCACTCTTGTCAACATTTCGCCTCTATTTCTTGTTACAGAACCATCTTCTTTTCTCAGTGCCATAATCTGTTTTTTCCCCTTACTGAGATGTCCCTTTGCTATCTTTAGGCTTTGGTTGTTTTCAATTGCCTTCCTTACTAGTTCACAGCTGAATTTCCTTACGTCTTCAGTGATACTTTTTCGTACTGTCTTGCATAGCTCTATATATTCCACTTTGGAAGTCACATCTTCTTTAGTTGTCCTCATCTCTCTTTTTTTGCATCAACATTTTGGTTTTTCCTGATAATTTGTTCACATACAATTTGTTCTTAGACCCAGCTAATTTTGTTGCTGTTTCCATAAGAGCTTTGGTTACTTTTCTGTTAACTTCTGAAATATCCACTTCTTCCGATGTTAGGCCTTCTAAAGCAGAGAATCTGTTCTTCAGTTCCAACTTGAAAGTATTATGGTGTTTTTTAAGGTTGGTTATGTCAATACATTTTGTTTGTCTTATGAGCTTGCTATTGTTCGAGTTTATTGTTGAGGTGCATCTTACATCTCACCAATCTATGGTCACTGCATGTGTTGAACTTGTTTAGCACACTGCAGTCTTCTATGACGAATTTTTTGTTACACATAATAAAATCAATTTCACTTGTTGTCCCATTTGGATGTCTCCATGTCCATTTCCTGTGTGGCTTTTTCTTGAAGAAGGAGTTCAAGATGAAAAACCCTTCTGCCTCTGCAAACTCAACGAGAGTATTTCCACGCTGGTTTCTGTTGCCGTGACCGAATTTACCTACTGAAGTTTCATTCTGTTGCTGTAGCCCTATTTTGCATTGAAATCTCCCCATAATTATCTTTAACTGCTGCTTGCCTTTATTATTTAGATGACGAATGTCCTCATAAAATTCTTCAATTGCTTCTTCAGGATGACTTGTGGTGGGTGCATAAGTTTGAATAATCTGAGCCTGGTATCTTCTCGAGAGTTGGATAACGAGTCGTGCAGCTCTGTCAGAGGAACTTTCAACTTCTACAACTTTATCCTTCAGTTTCTTGTTTATTATAAATCCAACACCACTAGTTCTGCCAGTATCTGTCCCACGATAGTAGAAGAGATGTCCACTTTTCAGTTCAATGAGATCTTCTCCTTTCTCCTTACCTCAGTTAGATCGACGATGTCCCACTTGATCCTTTGTAGTTCCTCTTCCAATTCAAGAAGCCTTGAATCAGAAGATTGGGAGCGTCCGTTATACGTAGCCAAGGTCAGCATCAGATGGCAGCCTAGTCCGGTCCTCCGGGGATTCTTAGCACCCTCTGCCTTCATGTCGCACTGGCCGCTGCCTTGGCCAAGTACATTCCAGCTGCCGGAGACCGAGGGCCAAGATTTAAGTTGTGGAGTCATTTTGAAGGGGTTTGGCCATATCTCACCACGCTGGCCAAGCGGGTGGGTGAGTGTGGGATAGCATTTCCTCTAACCCCGATGGTATAGTTATACCGCTATTGGCGGTCGTCAGAGCCCCTTTAGTGGGAACAGGATGTACCACGAGAAGGTGGGGTTGACATTTGTCAAGGAGAGGCTGTGATGTTACGCATCACCTGACCTTGCATCCCATATATATATATATATATATATATATATATATATATATATAAAATATATATATATACATGGTATTGCTGTTGGTTTGTTTTTTATATTGATTGATTGATTGATTGATTGGAGGTTTAACGACCACCGTGAGGAACTCAATGGGCTATAAGCAGTCGCCCGTCCCTAATTTAGGGTCATTGGTTCCAGGGAAGGGAGAGAGCCAGGGCCGTAAGACAAACACAACAACCATGCCTGACCGGGATTCGAACCCGGACTCCTCACGGCCGAATGATCAGAGGCCAGCGCATTAGATCACTGCGCCACCGGGGCGGCGTTTTTCATATCGTGGTTTGTAGTCACGAAGTGTTACATCTTGAATTGATGGAACGTATATTTATATTCTTTGTATCTAGGTTTTGCAGCAATAGATATTTATATGTTTTGTCTTTAGGTTTTGCGATTGATGGAATTTATATTTATGTGCTTTGTCTCTAGGTTTTGGTTTTATATATACACTGCTGGCCACCCAAAATGCGACACCACGAAGGACACGAGATAGCAAATCCAGATTTACTGGACACATAACAACAGATACAAAGATGAAACGATTGAGCTTACAGGCCTGTGCTACTTGCGGAACACGCCGACATCAACAGTTCGTGTGGCCCCCATGGCTGACAATAACGGCCACTACACGCCGCGACATCGAACGAAAGAGGCTTTGTAAGCTTGGGGTATGTCGGTCCAGGCTGCTTCCACACGTTGCCCCAATTCATCAGGCATAGCCGCGGGTGGTGCTTGCCAGGCCACTCGGTTGCCGATCAGCGACCAGACGTGATCGATGGGTGACATATCGGGAGGACAGGCGGGCCACGGTGGCAGTGACACCTGGTGGGCCGTGAAGAATTGTTGCACGATGCGTGCCACGTGCGGGCGCGCATTGTCCTGTTGAAACGTGGCCGCTGGCAGGTCCTGCAGGTAAGGGAGGACTACAGGCCCCAAAACGCCGTAGATGTAGCGGTGGCTGTTACGTATGCCGGCGATGCACACCAGAGGGGTGCGGGTGTCATATCCAATTGCGCCCCAAAAGATAACGCCAGGCGACGGACCGGTATAGCGATTCATAATGCAGGCGTCACACAGTCTCTCGCCGCGGTGCCGCCACACGCGGATCCGACCATCGTGGTGTTGCTGACAGAAGCGGGATTCGTCGGTGAAGACAATGCCGTGCCATTCCGTAGTCCAGGTGCGGCGTTCAAGGGCCCACTGCCGCCGCACTCGCCGGTGGTGTAACGTCAATGGTAATCGGAGCAATGGGCGCCGTGCGACAAGTCCCTGCTCCTGCAGACGACGTCGAACGGTACGTGCTGCACAGGTTGTTGCGCAACACACCCTAATTCCTGCGCTAACGTTCGTAATGTTGCGGTGCGAGCCGTCAATGCCCACCGCACAAACTGCCGGTCCTCTCGTTCGGTGGTGTGCCGCAATCGCTCACGTCGGTCCGTTCGTCCCTCCTGCACCCACCGAATCCATACTCGCCTCACTGTGGCTGGATGTCGTCCCACACGGGCGCCGATGTCTTGGTACGATAAACCGCTGTCGCGATAAGCCACTATTGGTTCTCTGTCGAGCTCCGAAATGTGCTGGAATGACTGCCATTTTCTGCGACGAGGCATCAGGAAGCTTCCCACGCACAGGTCCGTCAGCACAATACACTTCCACTACTTACACCCCGCCTTCTGTGCACCCTTCTTATAGTGCTTCTCGGTGGCGTGCAGGCCGCACATGATTTGCATATGCCCTGCAATGCTAATCGTTTGCATGTCCTCTGGCGGACGCCGCATGCTGCGAATTTCAGGCCAATCGGATGCTTCCTTCTTGGTGTTGCATTTTGGGTGGCCAGCAGTGTAGTATATACATGGCATTAATGTTGGTTTGTATTTGATAACGTTGTTTGTGGTCATGAAGTGTTACATCTTGAATTGATGGAACGTATATTTATATTCTTTGTCTCTAGGTTTTGCGGCAATGGATATTTATATGCTTTGTCTCTAGGTTTTGTTTTATATATATATATATATATGATCCATTTTATCATGGCCACCTACTTAAGAAGCTGTAGAACCCCGAACAGCGACCACTCGGCGAAGCATCGATTCGATAGGGTGATGGTAGGTATCCTGGGGTATCTGGTACCATAGCGTCAACAACAGCAGATTCTGAAGTTCCCGTACATTTCGGGATAGTGGTGATTTAGCGCGAACACGCTTCTCCAAGTCGAACCACAACTTTTCGATTGGGTTTATGACAGGTAAATTTGCAAGCCAGGGCATTAACAGAAAGTCACCAGCATGTTCCTCGAACTACTCCTTGACGATTATGGCAGTGTAACATGGCGCATTATCCTGTTGGTAATCGCCATCACCTGCAGAGTACACAGGTGCCGTGAATGCGTGAACATGGTCCGCAACGATGTTCAGATACCTGACAGCTCTCAGGGATTGTGCTATTATGATAATGGGCCTAAAGTGTCGCAAGAAAACATTGCTCACAGCATAACACCGCCGCCGCCAGTTTGTTTCGGCCCAACAGTGTGTCCAGGTGCCATAGCCTCAGTTGGTAATCGGCGCATCTGCGTTTGGCCGTCTACGTGATGCAACAGGATTCTTGATTCGTCAGATCAGGTCACTTTCTTCCAATCATCCACGGTCAGGGATGATTGGAAGAAAGTGGCCTGATCTGATCTTGGGCCCATTTCGTGCGTTGTTGGTGATGACGTGCAGTGAGCCTGGGGACCCAGCTGGATCTTCGGCTACGCAGGCCCACGCGCAGAAGGCTGCGATGAACTGTGTGCTGTGACACATTGCCGTGATCACCACTCTTGTAGCTGCGTGTGATATCTTCTACTGTGGCCCTTCCGTCGCTGTGAACAATACGCGGCCGTCTCCGCTCCTATCTGGCATCACTAAGCTGCACACGGCTAGACGACGACCCGTCGCTTGGTCATCTGTGCACCACTTTTGATACGTACTCACTACAGCGGCCCGTGAACAACGCACAAAGCGCACCGTTTCCCAGATCGTAGTTCTGAGGCGACATGCCAATGAATCGATAACTTCTCCCGTTCTGACTCCCAACACGGTACTAACCGAAAGCCGGTCCTCGGGTTGTATATGTACTTCTCTGTGAACTTCACCTGAGCCACCGTTCGGTCTCCAGGCGCGCTCACTTCTCTAGGGCTGGGGGTGGTCATAATGGAATGGCACACCGGTGTATATATATGGTCAAACCTCGATTTAACGAACTTCAAGGGACCAACAGCCTTGTACGTAAAATCGAGGAATTCGCTAAATCGAGGTAGCCTTCTGAATGAAGCATTAAAATTTAGCTAGTTGTTCATAACAGAATGCGTAAGAACACTTTCTTTCAGTGAAATTTTAATTGTGTATAGTACTTTTAATTAAGAAATTTATTATCAACAGTTTATAATACGTACACATTTTCTTTGCATATTAAACACATAATTCGTAGATATTAAACTTCAATATGTAGCATCAAAATTTAAGCGTACTTTAAAATTTGGAGAAAAATATGATAGTTGATTTTTTTCGAAAATTTTGCTTCTTAAATAACGACTTCAACATTATAAACTGCATGAAACAAATCATCAATTAGTACTAATTAACTTGCAAAAACAAAATATGTGTTGATTACCTTTTAACACCGTGGAAAGGAAATGTTTTTGAGAAGATTGCTTATTTTTTTTTCTGAATGTTTAGCTTCATGAATTGCAGCTCCAATTTTATGAAGTGCATGAAAAACATCATCATTAATATCGAAGCGCACCAAGTAGTTTTTAGCACATTATGTACCGTTAGCAGCATCACTAAAGCAGCTAACTTTCAGTTCTGCTTCATTTTCTTCATCAGAATCTGATACATTTACTCCGATCTGTTCATCCAGAGCATCATCAAGGGATCAAATTTGGCAGGTATGCACATTTGCGTCACAAACAACATAATCTGAAAACACACTACCTGATGAGGAAATTTCATTCCATTCTGCAAGATCGTCATCCGCAAAATTATCAGCAGGATTTTCAGTATTGGACCCACTTTCTTTTTGTTCACAATCAGAGAAGCCTGCTTTATTAAAGCAGTTTTTAATGCTATCTGTCGTAACTGGCTCTCACGGCTGTCGCACGAAATACATGGCATCGAGAATGTTAGTTTAATTTTAGATGCATCATCCTTTGCATCGATAACAGAAAGTACTTTTCGCATGAAAAACTTTCGGTTATGGGCTTTAAAAGACATAATGACAGCCAGGTACACCGGTTGCAATTCACTAGTACAATTTGCTGGGAAAAAATATTTCGAACATTTTTCAGATTAATTAATGAAATACGGGATTACACCATTATACAATGCAAATTTGGAAGATGTGAATCCGTTATAAAACCTCCAGATTCGCTATAAATGAATGTCGGTTGCTTCGACTAGCGAATCCTGTAATGGTTATATTCAAATTAATTGGAAATTTGATCGTTCTGGGTGGTGTAGTGTTTAGCATACTCGGGTGCTATCCGGGAGACGCGAGTTCAATTCCCGCTCCACGACGACGAAATTTTGAAATTTTCGGATATTATCTGACATAAAATCCATGTCATATCTACTCCAAAAACGGATTCACATCTTCCACATTTGTATTTTTTCAGGGTGTTTACCTGAGGATGCGCAGAACACTGGTCAACGAATAAGAGGACTTTTCTCTTTTTGGCCTGCATCTGAGCATCCAAGGCTTCTACAGAACTTTTGAATAAAGCTGGTGTCACCCACGATTTTTTATTTGCTTCATACTTGGTGGGCAAAGATTTCACATGCTTGAAGCATCGTGGTTCAGCAGATTTGCTTATAACCCATGGCTGCAATTTTTCTGACCCGAGCTAGAAGAACAGTGATTCTATCTTTTGATTTCTTTCCTTCATAGCAGGTGTAGTTTCGAAAACACAGTGTTTCATCTGGGTGCAGGTTGTAAAACAGTCCAGCTTCATCAGCATTAAAAATGTCACATAGCATGTACTCTTCAATAAGTTGTGGAAGCTGTTCATTTTTCAACGTTTGTCCCGTCACGGAATCAACACTTTTGCTTTCGCCGGATAGAGGAGCTCTTTACACTGTGTTATATCTTTGCTTAAACGATCAATCTATCCATTTGATGCAGTGAATTCCTTTATTTGGAGTCGATGGGCAAGAGGAACTGCTTTTTCCTTCAGAAGTGATGCACTAATAGACAAATTACCAGCCCGTGTTTGTTGGAAACAAGTGACAAAAGCGTTTTCCAATTCAGGTGCCATGCTTTCATAGATTTCCCCTTACTCGAAAATTTGCCCACACTTTGATGCACAGCTTTCAATTTCTTTTCTGTTACTCTCTACGGGACACATCTTTGACTTCGAAATTCCGAGTTTCTCTGCTACAACAGTCTGTGATCCTGGGTTTGCACCAAACTACGAAAAAATGTCAATTTTTTCACTGATTAAAAATCTTTTCTGCTTTTTGCTTTTTCTCTGCCGTCATTCTTTTTTTTTTTAATGCTCTCACAAAATGCACCTTTGAAAACTACAGTGATCAGTAAATTTCACTTCTAACTTTTCCAGTTTTATCTATGTTCATCAAAACTTTATCCGTAAAAGAGCTGTGTTGTTTAATTTGACATGTAGATTTAACACTGAGAAGAAAAGAAGAAGTGTGATTTAGGGAAAATTATAGAGGTTCGGGAATGCGTAGGTACAATGTGTGTACCCCAACTGCAAAGAAAGCTACTGTTCTGTCTATAGCTGAAAAAAGGAATCCCCAAGGTACTCTAGATTTTCTCCCCCACACCGCCTTTCTTTTTCCGGCTTCCCACACATGCAAGAAAACGTTGCGCTCCATTGGAACTTGTAAGTCATTTGCTTCAGCCTGTAAGAAGCTTACGCTTGATAGTCGGAGGAAAGGCAAACTGATTTATGATTCCTTCCAGCTGTTGTCGCAGATGCTGTTCTTTGAAACGCTGGTTAACGGCATGAGTCAAGTTCTCTTTCTAATTAACTTTTAACATAAAAATGCTGGTTAACATAGTTTGGTGGTTTAAAAAAATTAAAAAAATGCTCGCTAAATTGAGGAAACGTGTTCGTTAAATCGCGAAACGCCAAACTTTAATCTCAATGTGGTTCCGTCCGGACCATAAAAAATGCACGTAAAATCGCGTAATTCGTTAAATCGCAGTCCGTTAAATAGTGGTTTGACTGTATATATATACACTGGCGGAAAGTGAAAAAAGAACACCAAGAAGGAGACGTCTGATACCAACGAAATTTATACAGCATAATAACGCAATAAAGAGGATAACGTGATCAAAACATTACGGCAAAATACAGCTGTATTTGCTGGTAAACTGAAAAATAACATTTCTATGTAACATGGTTAGTACGAGGTTGAACCGCCATGAACTGCATTACACTGTGCAATTCTGGCATGGAGTCTGTCGTACAGATGTTGGATGTAAGTTTGGGGTATTGAGTTCCAAGCATCCTCGACCTGGACGCGTAAATCGGGGATGGTCGTGGCTGGCCGTGGAGACTGGATAAGTCATTGTCTCATAAAATACCACACGTGCTCAATGGGGGACCAATCCGGTGAACGTAAAGGCCATGGAAGTTGTCTCACACCCTGAAGTGCATGTTGCGTTGCACGTGCCGTGTGTGGGCGTGCGTTATCTTGCTGGAAAACACCACGATGGACCGACCTTACAAATGGCACAACAACGGGCTGGATGATGATGTTGATGTAGGAGGTGCTGTTTAACGTACCTGGTACAAACACTAGTTGTGTACGGGAGTGATAGCTGATCGCTCCCCACACCAGGAGACCATTTGTAGGCCCTGTGTGTCCCTGGAGGATGCAAGAAGGCTGGAGACGCTCCCCTGTGCGTCTGCGAACACGCATACGGCCATCGGAGGCACCCAAGCAGAATCTCCTTTCATCGCTGAACACGGAAGATCGCCATTGCGTTCTCCAGTGCAGACGTTGGCGACACCACTGCAGCCGTTCCTGACGGTGGGCTGGAGTCAGAGGTACACATGCCAGAGGCACGCGTGCACGTAGTCCTGCATCCAGTAGACGGTTGCGGATTGTTCGCACAGTCACCTCAGGTGCAACGGCAGCTCGGATTTGCGTCGCAGTGGATGTTCTGCTTGACAACGCCGCTCTTCTTATGCGTCGATCGGTCCGCTCATCAGTCCGTCTGTGACTCCCGGTTCCACGTCTTCTCGTGTGGGAATGTTCCTTGGACCATCTACGCCGCCATCGTACCACCACCGATACTTCCCGTCCAATTCGCTCCACAATACGACGATACGACCACCCGGCCTCGCGGAGTCCGACTAGACGACCTCGCTCAAAGTCCGATAACTGCTGAAATCGTACACGTCTTCCATGTCCAGGCATTGCAGCTTCTTCAGGGTCTTCGCACGTGCCCGTACGCCGACGACTGATTACATCCACTTCGCCGTACTCCTTAAATACCACCGACGATAATTTGCATATTATGCCGTGCTGTGGCGTAAGCGCTGACCGGTTGGTCCCGAAATTAACATCACGCCTACGCAAATTCGACCCATTAACATATGTTAATTTCATGATCGTCCGCCAATTCCTTCTTCGTGTTCTTTTTTTCACTTTCCGCCAGTGTATATCCATCCATCTACTTGTCTTTCTACCTATCATCATCGTCGTTGTGATAATCATCATTATCTGCCTCAGCAGAATGCATGTCCATTACTCCTGTAACTTTTGGTTTCACTTCGGTTTCTTCTTATGTTTTTAAATAGAATGTAATTTAACTCAAAAAAAGAGACATACAATATAACCATTAGTTCCTTTGTGCAGTTTTTTTAATCTCTTGTTATAAAACACAATGTTTCAAACAGGTTATATTTAGTGCAAAATACCTATGTATGACAAATAGAAAAAGGTGGTTAAACTAGTGTGTTACTCAAAACCATGTTAGTCAAATTTTCCAATTTCAAAATGACGTTTATGCTGATATTACGGAAACGTAGTGATCAACCTTGGCACTTCTGCTCTTTGCCTGTGCGACAAAAATCTGAAAAGAAAAGAAAAAAACGAAATGTGTCTATCAATGTGAAAAACAAATTATTTACTCACCAATATAATATTAAATTTAATTTGATCTGGGTGAAAAACAAGCCATCTAAGTGTCAAAAGAAGCTCACGGTGCGTTATCAAATTATCCAAATATTGGGGTGGTCGAAAAAATATTAGGTTTCTGATCAAGAAATATACTTACTCAGAAATTTGTAACAATATATGCTTAAATTTAGACATAAGCACCATAGTATTCAAAAGTGCGTACCCATCATCTATCTGAAAGGTGTTCTACCCTAGAACGATACCGAGCCTTCGTCTTCCGCGAAAAACTCTTGACACTAAATTTCTTCATTCCCACTTTGACTAGTACAGAAGATAACAGAAACATTTCACAAAAATTATGGCAGCTAAGATTTTGTAATTTGCAAACTCAGATAATTTCAAAAGTTTGCTTGTTAGAAATATTACGTTCCACAAAAACAAGATTTAAATAAAAAATAAAAAAAAAAACGAAAATATCAGATACATTCCGCATTACAACTTTGGTTTTTTAACTGATTTTACCACTTTATTTCATATTCGGCTGTACGGTAATTGTTTTTATCAACACAGTTCACAGCACACTGTAAAGCAAAATTTATTCGTAACACGCAGTGATACATCTAAGCTTCGACTTCCGGGTACAACTCATATCAGTGTCTTCGACTTCCGGGTACAACTCAGATCAGTGTCTTCGACTTCCGGGTACAACTCAGATCAGCTGTATGAACCAGCCCTTGTTACTAAGCTTGGCCTGCGAGAAGAAAACGCCATGACAATTATGTGACGTCACACTTTCGGTCAGATCTGATCAAATTCATTTAAAAATTCGATTTCAAAGTAAACAGCAGTTAGTTTTAGAAATTTAAATCAAACTTGATTTTTCTTCGTTTCATGTCAAAAGACATTAAAAACAAAATAAACATATCCTTTTCCTCTTTATCTGTTTTAATTCATTAAAAAGAATTATCGAGCGAGATTAAAATGTGCCGTCGCGGTGGCGCAGTTGTCTAAGCGATGGCTTATGATCATTCGTCCGAGATGGGTCCGGGTTCGAGTCTCGGTGAAGCATGGATGTTGTGTTTGTCTTACGGCACAGGCTCTCTCCCTACCATTGCACTAGTGACTCTAAATTAGGGACCGGTGACTGCTAACACTGAAAGCAGTATGCAAATGTGGCGCTGTCGGCGGCCCTGTAAACGGAAACAACATGACGTATGCAGCGATCCGACATTATAAGGAGTGATGCGACGGGAATCAGTAACAGTCGGACGCAGTATGGGTAAGAAGATTGGATTGATCTAAGCGCATTTGATCGTGGGCATATTGTCCGGGCCCGATGAATGGGTCACTCCATCGCGGAAGTCGTGCAGGCACTGGGATTTTCACGAGCCACTGTATCATGGGTGCACCGTGAGCACATCGAATCCGCTAAAATCATCCCTGCAAGTGCCAACTGCCATGGAAAACAGCGTGTGAATGAGCGGCGTCATCGTCGGCTAGCTCGCATTGTAACAGCGGATAGACGGGCCACAGTGCAAGAAATCACTCGGCAATTTAACACTGGTACGCAAAAACGTGTAAGCAGCCACACCATCCAGAACCATCTCCTCGCTATGGGGTACAGAAGCCATCGTCCCACGAGGGTACCCTGCTGATCGCACATCACAGGGTGCAAAGATTAGCATGGGCGCGGGAACATCGCCACTGGACCCTAGACATGTGGGAAAATGTTGCCTGGACTGATGAGTCGAGATTCACGTTGGTACATGCGGATGGCCGGATAGGAGTACGGCGCAAACCACATGAAGCGATGGTTCCTTCTTGCCATCAGGGTACTCTTAAAGCTGGTGGGGGTGGCATTCTCATCTGGGGACTGTTTACGTGGACTGAAATGGAACCCCTGGTACGTGTGACATCGTTCCTCACAGGTCAACGTTACCGGGATATCCTGGATGACCATACGCACAAACGGGAGTTTGTGCGTCTTCAACATCCCACTGGGGACCTCATCGTGAACAAGGCAATGTCGCTCCCGAATTGTATCCGAATGGTTGGATGAACACTCCATCGACGTGACCTCGCTTCCTTGGCCAGCTAGGTCACCTGACCTCAATCCCATCGAGCACATCTAGGATGCCATCGAGAGAGATGTTCGAGGCTCTGACCCCCTCCATCAAATCTTCGTGAACTGTGGGTGTTTGTTCAGGGGTCGTGGATCCGTATGGCTTCCCAACGCTTCCGGTGTCTTGTCGAGTCCATGCCGAGACGAATCGCCGCCGTCGTCAGGGCAAAAGGTGGTGCTACACGTTACTAGACAGGTATCTCTAATTCAATTGCTCTTCAGTGTATAGCCCACTAAATTGCTCATGGTAGTCGTTAAGCATCCAATCAAAAAAAAAGGGTTGGAATCTATCTCACTGTAACCACCACTATTTACTTTGAAAAAGAATTATATTATATTAGACTGGATCTGATGGAAAGTGTGACGTCACCCAATTAACTATCTTGGCCTTCTACTGCTCGAAGACCACAACTATGCCCTGGAAACCTGGAAACCAACGACAGCTACAGCTGTCGTTCAAGGAGTTCAACGGAAATCAACACAGCGAGTAACTGTGGTGCATTGCATTTGAGATTAGCTCGTCAGAAAGCAGCGTTCAGGATATTCTTCTGGGAAATCTTACTTTGCAGCGAATTACGCTACACCATTAAAAGTATTTGGACACTTCCAAATTTTTGCATAGTTGCAAGGAACGGTTGCGCAAGCAGGTACTCTCTAGGTGGGGAGGTACGTATATAAAGCTGGGAATTTCTGTCGTGTCATCAATGACTTTGAAGCGGATATGCAGCGTGGACGTGAACATTCCGAGTTCCAGTGTGGGCTGGTAATAAGATGTCATTTGAATAATGTTTCCATACGGAGCATTGCAGTTAAAGTAAACATGCTAAAATCGACTGTAAGTGATGTCATAAAAGGATGAAAGCAGGGCGATGCAATTACAGAAAAACAAAAACGTTTTTGAAGGCCGCACACACTGATGGAACGTGACAGAAGAGAGTAGGAAATATGTATTAAGAAATTCCGTTCTTCTTCTGCCGCTTCCATCCTGCTGGAATAGGAAATCCTTGTAATGGCTCGGTTAGTACCATAACTATGCGCCAATAGTTCCGCAGTGTGGGTTATTATGGTAGAGCAGCGACGCACAAACTACACATCACTACCGTAAATGCGAAGCGCCATTTAGAGTGGTGTGTCTCCCGTTACTCCTGGACTGTGGGCAACTGGAAAGCTATTCTTTGGAGTGACGCGTCACGGTTTTCACTCTTCCAATACCATGGGCATGTCTGGATTAGGCTACAGCTCGGCGAACGATTTTCACCTTACTGTATTTTTCCAATTGTTAAGTTCAGTGGAGTCTCCATCACGGTATGTCGTTGTTTTTCGTGGATGGGACTCGTCCCGTTGGTTCTTATACTACAAACCATGAACTCTGAAAGTGTACCTTGATGTTATGGATAATTCTGTCCTACTAACAATGTGACAGTATTATGGAAATGACCACTGTCTCTTCCAACAAGATCGAGCTCCCTGCCACACTGCATGGCGTGTGCATAACTACTTTCTTGAAAATGAAGCAAAATTGTTACTGGCCTGCTCGGGGTCCTGATCACAATCCCATGGAATACCTCTGGGATGAACTGGAGCAACAGATGCGAAATCAACCACAATAACCATCTTCACTTTCCACTCTAGCTGCAGCTTTTCAGGATGAATGGCGAGCCAGTCATGTTGAGACCTACCAGATATTGGTTGATATTGGTTGATAGTATGCCTCGACGTGTTGTCTCTGTCACACAAGCTAAAGGTAGACCCACTGACTACTATTATAAAACCATTTCAAGGCATCGGGTTCACATGCGGAATGAGTAAATCGTAAAATTTAAGGTAGCAGTCTTAAAAACACGATAATTAAAACAGTACGCAATCTCCTTTCGAAGTGGACAACATATTTAATGTAGAAGTTAAAAGGTTAAAAATAAAGCCATAAGAGCTTTCGGTCTTCGTAAAGACTATCGTCAGATGGAAGTACAGAAGAAGTTGGGTGGAGAGAATTATAAAGGGCTGCACAGACAGAACTTGACGTATCTAAACAGGTGATCATATCGTCATATTCAGATATGATAGTGTTAAGTAGATATATAAATACAAACAATCCACAGTGGTCAAACTATTAAAAGACTAAACATGCAGCACAAACCAAGATAGATACAAAAGTGAAGAAAAAAATAAATACAAACAATTTAAAAATAACACGTTACCTAACTTACCCGTAATGACTAGATGGTTTAATTAATTAAGTCCAACTTAAAATATGACACACATTAACGAAGAGTATTATATATTTGAATTTTGCACAGGTGGAGGAGAAAGTTTTAATAGTTTCGTCCAACGTGCCGGTATGTAAACTGGAGTATTGTCATTACAACACGAGGCTCCTGTTTCAGGGAAAAACAAACTTTCAGTGAATACTAAGGAGGAGATAGTACGTGGTATAATGATTTGAGTCTCTTTCTAGTGAGGATAATGTTGTCCATCGTTCACTAGTCTTGTAAGAGCAGTATTTGATAGACCGTTCTTAATGGCACATTTATGTTTGCTAAGCCTAATTCCCAATGATCGTTTGGTTGAACCGATAATAATGGCTGCAACGGTGAACTTGATTCATACTATCAAGTGGAATAGTGTAAATGCCGAATTTATTGGCATTGGGAGCTTGGTCACTATCTTTCTTTATCAAAGTAAAAATATTGGTAGTACGTATGCCAAAATCCAGATTAAAAGTTTTACAATTATTTTTAAGGACTGGTGAAATAGTTGGAAAATAGTCCATTCAGCCCACGAAATTACTGCGGGGATGATCGGCCTGAAGAGTAGTTACACTTTGACGACATAGTTTCCCGAATACAGCTTGAACAGTAATTTCTCCGAATCCGGGGGCACAAGTAATGTTGAAAACCTTAGCAATTTCGCAACGCCGCCTTGAGCTGTCAGAAGAGTGAGTAAATGTTATTCTTAGCGTGAAGTAAACTGATGAGAGTTTATAATTATTTAGATGAGCAGACGAGACAGATATCATAGTAGTTGTGGACGTAGGTTTTCTATACACTAAATAGTGTAAAGTGCAAATGTCAGAGTCACGTTCTAGGAGAAAATCTAGGAATGGCAAAGTATCATTATAATCAAGATCGATGATGAATTTAATTGAGAGACATATAGAGGACAGATGTTCTGAAAAGACCTATAACTCATTTAGGCCTTGGTACCAGAAAAATAGCACATTGTCAACATAACGTAGTAGATAAAGGTGTGGACGATAATGAGATTCCTGTACTATTTTATTTTCGAGGTTTTGAAATAAGATCTCCGCCAAAATTGGTGACAAGGTTGGTCCCATAGGGGCACGGCCTGTTTGGCGATAAAGGATGTTGTCAAACTGGAAGAATGATCGCTTTTGCACTAGCCTTAGAGCAGCAAGAACGGAAACCACAGTTTCGTGGGAATGGCCAAATTCAATTAGAGAAGACTGGATAATATAGTGTACATCAGGAATAAGTACATTTGAGAATAATGCAATCACTTCTAGTGAAGTTAGAAAAAACGGTGGGCCTGTCGTATCGGACATTTGGGGATAATGCAACGCCGTCTAGTGAAGCTGGAAAAAACGGTTGACCTGTCATATCGAAGTTCTTGATCCTAGTAAGGGCTTGAGTGATACCATTAGTTGAGTAGATAGAAGAATTGGTAAGTGGCTTAACAAAAGCAGCAAGTGCCCTCTCAAGTGGTCTAGTGGGAGATGCAACACCTGAAACCAGAGGACTTATCGGGTGTGCAATTTTATGGATCTTAAGTTTACCGAAGAGTTTTGGCACACGAACCCCACTAACTGGTTTCAGACCCTGAAGAATGGAGACGGGAAGATGTTTCATAAGTTTTCTTAACGCAGTCGAAGAAGCATTCGTTAGGTCAGAATGGATGCTAGACGCTATTGTGGACTTTCAACATGTTATCGTTGAAAGTCCACAATAGCGTCTAGCATTTTGTTATTATAATAAACTTTATTCATAAGTATAATTTGTGTCGTCTTGTCAGCTGCTAAAATAGACAAGTTATGGTTTTTTCGCAGTTCTAGTTGTTTCTTTTCTTCTGTAAGACAGCGGGTCCCTGAACTGGTGTTTTGGAGGTTAAATATTCTAATGGCAGTTACATTCGGTATCGAGTTAAATCCCGTTGGTCACGATGTAAGAGGGAGATTATTGATTCAATTTGAAGGATAAGAGTGATATTTCTGACCTTAGTGTTCGGGAAAGCAAATTTTGTGCCCTTAGATAAAGCTGACTGTTGTAATTGATTAAGTTGAATGTCCCTAAAGTTTATGAATCCTTCAGAAGCGTACAGTTGTCGAGTTCTAGATCTGCGCCGTGTAAAACTTCGACTTTTGATAGCTACATCTTCAGCAAAAAGGTTACATACACTCACGGACAACGAAATTTGCGCTCCAAGAAGAAAAGAAAAGCATCCGATTGAACTGAAATTTTATGAACGTAATGATGCAGATGAATGATATACATGATGACAAAAACAGAGCTGCAGGACAATTACAGAACGATCTGTGGCACGCAGTCCGATCATCTTCAGTAGCGCGTCGCACCACCTCGTGCGGCGATACGTGGTGCACATGTATCGCCGCATGAGGCAGTTCGACGGTCCGGCATGGAGGCGAACAGACGCTTGATGTTTTCCTGCGGCAGACTGGCCCACACGTGTTGGACAGTGTGCTCTAAATCCCGGACAGTGCGGCACAGCGGCAGCTGGCTTTTCAACTTTTCCCACACATGCTCGATAGGGGACATGTCAGAGGAGCGGGTAGGCTATCGAAATGTCTAGACATGACGTAGGCAGTCCTGGGCAACCCGAGCCGTGTGCTGGCGGGTATCATCTTGCTGGTATAGCGCATCTGGAATCCCGGCCAGGAATGGGAGCACATGGGGCAGTAGTATCGCATCCACATACCACTACTAGAGCTGATCGGCTATCGTAGGCTATGGCTCGCCATACCATAATGCCCTATAGTAGGGGAGGTCTGGCGCTTGATAGCAAAGTTGGGATAGTGCCGTTGACCCGGAGACCTTCAAACCGGGACACGATGGCATTCATCGTTGACCCGGGGACCTCCACACCCAAAACGAAGCGGCATTCATTGCTAAACACCACAGGTCGCCAGTATGTGGCGTTCCACTTCGCTCTGGCCCGGCACCACTGCACACGAAGCCGGCGATGTTCCGGTGTTAATGGCAGCACACGTAAGGTGCGCTGGAATCGCAGATTCGCTTCCGCAAGACATCGGGAAATGGTTCGTGATCACACAGCAGCCGCTACATCTGCCTGTTTAGTGGACCGGGTTTCCGTGGGATCCGTTCGTGCCTGGCGTACGATCCGTCGATCCTCTCTACCAGAGGTTTTCTTGATCCCTCTGGAGACACTCCGCCGTGTGGAAGTGTCGTCACGTGTCCATTGCTCCCAAGACAGTCGGACAGTCTGGTCAGAACGATCCACGTGGCGGGTAATACGGCGCGCCTATCAACCTGTGGTTTTCAGCCCGATGATCAGGTCTCTCTCAAAGTCCGTACGTTGCGTAAATCAACGTCTCTGGAGTCTACTCGGCATTCTTGTCACTTTGTACTCTTGTTTGGGTCGGCCTGTGCATTTCGCTTTCATGGGGCATCGACAACAGGCCGGTTTATAAGGCTGTCGGTTCGTCCTTGAAGCAGCTCCAGAGAGTGTGCGGTCATGCGCATTCGCAGCAAACGTGGATCATTTGCATACCAGTACGCACTCTAGCTATTTGCAATGTTTCACGGTTGTCGCATGATTTCTTCTAGGTGTGCAAATTTCATTGTCCGTTAGTGTAGTTTGTGGATATGCCTGTCGTGTGTGTAGTTAACTTCTGAATCATTGATGGACATAACGACAATAAGGTAATGTTTGAATACAATGTCCCAGACTTCACTCTTTAGTCGATTGCAAGCTGTATACGATTTTCTGTGTAGGTGGTCGAGTAGACTTCGTTTAGCGCGAATTTCAGCACGAAGTCTTCTTTATTCGGTATTTCTCAGAATTTGATAATCTCTCCAAGATTTGTGTTTAATTCTCAGGGTGAGGAACTTTGGAGTGATTTTTAAGTCACGACAATACAGTAGAAAAGTCAGATGTGTCTCTTCAAAGGCAATTCTTAGGTGGGTATTTTTAATATTCCTACATGTCTGACCCATAATAAAGTAGAGCAAAGAATGGAATACGAAAGGATAAAGCACATACCAAGCTGTATAGTTGTCAAAGCATCAGGTTCTCGTGCGGAATGAGTCCATCACAAAGCTACCTCCTCCTTATTATTTAAAGAAAGTTTTGTTATTGCTGAAAAAAGAGACTCGTGTTGTGATGACAATACTCCAGTTTACATACCGACAGCTTGGACACAACTATTAAGAGTTTCTCCTGCTCCTGTGGAGAATTCAAATACTTAATACTCTTGTTTAATGTTTGTCATATTTTAAGTTTAACTTAATTAACTACACCATATAGTCATTGCGGGTAAGTTAAGTAATGTGTTTTCTTTTTAATTGCTTGTATTTCTGTTTTTCTTCATTGTATTGTGTCCAACTTGGTTTGTGCTGCATGTTTATTCTTTCGATAGTTTGACCACTGTGGATTATTTGTATTTTGTATTTCCGGATGTGTTGTATAAAATTAGAACTGTTCAGTCTTTCGGCCCCGTATTTACCTCTATTCCTGGAAGGGAAATAAGGCTGTTATAACAACAGGAATCAAAATGGCCATTAGTTTCCACATTAGCGAAATGCAAAGCGTGGCGTGCGTATACTTAATATGCATCGCATCCAAGCTGTGCTCATATATGGCAGTTGCGCTCAATAAAGCTTTTCGGAAAGATAGGTTGCCGCGTGTGTTACTGTGATCATTACGTGTGCTTCCAAAATTCCTTCGCTCACGTACATTACGAAAAACACGCCCCCGTTTGGGTGGTCTTCTTCGGACGTTACTCATAACAGTAAATCTGAATAAAAAATAAATACTTCAATATTGACAAAACCACATCCTCACACTAACATACATCTCCTTACAGTATTGACGCATACAATCCACAACGTTGGCATACTGTGCAATAACTTACTGATGTCAGAATGGTATCCAGGCAACGCTAGCTATAGCAAACAAAATAAAACAGCGAGCGCAGTGCCACCTGCAACTTGGTTAAACGTGAGGCGAGGATTTTCTATGTAGGTGGTCGAGTAGACTTTGTTTAGCGTGAACTTCAGCACGAAGTCTTCTTTCTTCGGTATTCCTCAGAATTTGATAATCTCTCCAAGATTTGGGTTTAATTCTCAGGGTGAGGAACTTTGGAGTGATTTTTAAGTCACAACAATACAGTAGATAAGTCAGATGTGTCTCTTCAAATCCAATTCTTAGGTGGGTAGTTTTTACGAGTAATATTCCTAAATGTCTGACCCATAATAAAGTAGAGCAAAGAATGGAATACGAAAGGATAAAGCACATACCAAGCTGTCTAGTTGTCAAAGCATCAGGTTTTCGTGCGGAATGAGTCCATCACAAAGCTACCTCCTCCTTATTATTTAAAGAAAGTTGTATTATTGCTGAAAAAGGAGACTCGTGTTGTAGTGACAATACTCCAGTTTACATACCGACAGCTTGGACACAACTATTAAAACTTTCTCCTCCACCTGTGGAGAATTTAAATACTTAATACTCTTGCTTAATGTTTGTCATACTTTAAGTTTAACTTAATTAACTACACCATATAGTCATTACGGGTAAGTTAGGTAATGTGTTTTCTTTTTAATTGTCTGTATTTCTGTTTTTCTTCATTGTTTTATGTCTATCTTGGTTTGTGCTGCATGTTTATTCTTTCGATAGTTTGACCACTGTGGATTGCTTGTATGTTGTATTTCCGGATGTGTTGCGTAAAATTAGGACTGTTCAGTCTTCCGGCTCCGTATTTATCTGTATTTCTGGAAGGGAAATAAGGCTGTTATAACAACAGGAATTAAAATGACCATTAGTTTCCACATTAGCGAAATGCAAAGCGTGGCGTGCGTATACTTAATATGCATCGCATCCAAGCTGTGCTCATATATGGCAGTTGCGCTCAATAAAGCTTTTCGGAAAGATGGGTTGCCGTGTGTATTACTGCGATCATTACGTGTGCTTCAAAATTCCTTCGCTGACGTACATTATGAAAAACACGCCCGCGTTTGGGTGGTCTTCTTCGGACGTTACTCATAACAGTAAATCTGAATGAAAAATAAACACTTCAATATTGACGAAACTACATCCTCTCACTAACATACATCTTCTTACAGCATTAACGCATACATTCCACATCGTTGACATACTGTGAAATAACTACTGACATCAGAATGGTATCCAGGCAACGCTGGCTACAGCAAAAAAAAAAAAAACAGCGAGCGCAGTGCCACCTGCAAGTTGGTTAAACTTGAGGCGAGGCCTGTAGTTCAAATGTAGAACTCCTAGAAGCATATAATTCTTATAGGGATATTTATTCATTTAAACCTGAATGAAAAATAAATACTTGAATATTGACAAAACCACATCCTCACACTAATATACATCTTGTTACAGAATTAACGCACACACACACACTCTACATTGCCGACATAATTTTGGAATAGTGTTGCATATCGTTAATAGGTGGTGCTCTGCGTATGTCAAGTACTAGAAACGTGGCACTTCCTTACCTTGTTTCTGAATATTAAAATTTGTCATACAAACAATAATAACTCAGTAGTTATAGACTTTTGTTTAGGATGTCAGTAAATATTTAAATCACTTGCATTGCAGTTTATTGGCTTTCCTACCCACACATTTATGTAAATGAGAAGTCAGATGCTGGTAATCTAAGATGCTGACAGTGGCTTATTTAAATCACCATCTGATAAGGGAAAGATATCACGAAATTCACTCACAAAACTAAGACCTCTACAAAAAGGGGTCGCAAAAACACCGCAATTTTAAGTGTAATCTATAAGCAGAAAGCTGCATTGGATTTGCCTTTATCCCCACCTTAAACAGCACGTCTATCTCGATATTCTGGACAATTATGCCCTACCAACTCTGTGGCAATACTATAGAACCGAACTTTTGTGGTACCAGCAGGATAATGCTCTGAGCCATAAAGCAAGGACTGTTACGGCGTGGTGTGACAATAATTCCGTATCGTGTGTGGACTGACCAGCCCAGAGCCCTGATTTTAATCCCATAGAGCACCTATGGGATGAATTAGAGCGCCGCATAAGAAGTTTGAAACCAAGGCCTACTACTAAGCAACAGTTAGAAGCAGCATTATGTACTGAATGGAAGCGCATACCAACCGCTGTGTTCCAAAACCTTGTCGAAAGCATGTCTCGAAGGGTCAGTGCATGCATTAAGGCCAAAGGTGGACTGACACCGTGCTAATGTATGTCAATAAATGCTATGTTGTGTTTCTCTTATAGGTGTTCGATTACTTTTGTCAATATAGCGTATATACACTATAAGAGTTGACGACTTTAATCATTGTGACAAAGATCCTTTTCACAATTCGGTATATCAGAGTAAATAATTAACTATATTTGCGGGTTTATTTCATTAGGTCGAACCATCTCCTGCCCGAATTTGGACTCCGTGTTCATGTGTGGCTGTGCCCGGCTTACATGGGAACTTCTCAAGTAGTTTTCGTAATACATGACCAATGACAAGAAGCATACAGTTTTATACGTATTTCCAGTTGTATTTGATATTTACATCCTCGCTTTCTGTATTTGTGCCTTCCAAATAGTTTAAATAGAAAGAATGATGCCACGAAATTTTCGGTTGTAATGAGCACGTCTGTTGAATCGTTTCTAACTGGAATTAAATTTTTCAAAGTCAATGCAACCAGTTAGAAAAATTCAACAGGATTTTTACGATCAATAAAACATCCAGAAATAGAAACAGCTACATTACTTCTAACACCGGCTAAACTGCATGCTACAAAAATTAACAAATAGTCTCGCACATTGTGGCAGTGTCTCCACACAGCAAAAGAGCGGTGGGTAAAACGACAGTACCCAATGCGGAGACGCGCAAGCACAACTTCCTCACGACGATTCCTCCGCAAACTAGATTACCATATTGCGATCTGTGGTTTGATGGAGAGAAGTTTGTTCCTGTATTGCTGAGACCAGAGGGACTGTCACTCAGCCATGATGAATGCACGGATGTCTGTACTCAAATCTCGAAACAACAGCGGTAGTCAAGTGATAGACACGGTAGCGATGGACCTGGCAAAGGTATCAGCAAGCTCGCTACCTCGAATCCCAACATGACCAGGAACCCAACAGAATCGGACCAGGAATCCAGCACTAGTCAAAGTCTGCAGGAGACGACGAACATCTGTGGTGACTGGAGAATCAATTCTCTCAGGAGAAGATAAAGCTTGGATGACAGATTAGGAGTTAGTGCAAAGCATGGCGCGACTATGAGAGCATGACTGGATGTGGCGCAAGGCGAAGTGAACTGCATGCATTTTCCCCGTGAAGACGGTCGCTGCCGGCGGTATCCGCTCAGCGTCCGTCTCATCAGTACACACAAAGGCAGGTCACACAAAAACACCGAATTTCGAGCCATTGGTAAAGACAGGCACGAAATCGGGGTGATGCGAGACGTGCTCGACAAAAAACCTGCTGGTAAATGGGGCCATGCGAGGAGGACTTAGGCCACACAGAAAGAGACACATCGGCCATCACCTGAGCCGACTGCCAAAAGGGATGAAAAGCCTTGGTCACACCAATCGTCGGAAAGTCTAGGGCAGCATCGCGCGCCATGTCTGACAACCGAATCTCGAAAGTTGAAGCAAAAGAAGGGCGGTTGGAAATAAGCGGACACATTGGGGGTTGAAGACGGAATCGTGCATTGGATGATGAGGTAGAGATTTCAGCTTAGTGAAAAACTGGAATGGCAGTTGTAGAGGGCGGAGGCACAACGGCGGTTCATGTGACTCGGCATACAGGCTACGCACGGAAGAAGTACGAAAGGCGCCGGTCTGGTGATGAACCGGATCAAGGAGTCTTAATACAGAAGGACGTGCACAACCATAGGTTACACATCAGTAGTCCAACCTTGACCGCACGAGACAGTGATAAATGTGGAGCATTGAGCACCTGTCAGCCCCCAAGATGTTCAGGAGAGGAACTTTAAAGATACTCAAAGACTTCGTGCACTTCACCTTTGAGGACTGAATGTGAGGACGGAAGGTGAGTGAGCGGGCAAAGGTCAATCCTACGAACTTGACTTCGGACACCACAGAGATGGTAGAGGTCCCCAGACGGAGATGAGGGTCTGGGTGAAGACACCGTTTGTGGCAAAAATGCACGCAAATGGTCTTCTGTGACGAGAAGCCAAAACCAATACGTAAAGCCCGGAAAGATATCTTAGTGATGGCCGCCTGAAATTGCCTCTTAATTGTGCGCATGTTGACGGAAGCACACGAAATCTGATCCACGAACAGTCGGAGGAAGTAAAGTGAGAAATATGATTAACACTAAGAATAAAAAGAGTGATTGATAAAATGGAGCCTTGAGGGACACCCTGCTCTTGTGTGCACAAAACAGATAAGGTCGACCCCACACGCACATGGAACATCCGGTTCTGGTAAAGGTGGCAATGAAAGTTGGTATGTTTCCCCGCAATCCGCAGTCGTGCAGATCACGTGAATACCGTATCGCCTTTTCCAAGTGGAAGAACACGAAAACCATATTCTTACGCCAGGCAAACGCCTCTCTGATAGATGTTTCAAGGCGAAGATGATGATCAGTGGTGGAGTGAAATCGACAGAAACCACTTTGGTGAGGTGATAAGATGATATGAGTTTCCAAATTAAACATTAGACGAAAATTGATGATGCTTTCTAACACTATGTAAAGGCCGCTTGCAATCGCGATAGGACGTTAGTTCAACGGGTTTGTGGGATCTTTACCAGGTTTGAGAACAGGTATGACAATAACAGCTGTCCGCCAAGAATCGGGAAAGACTTACTCTTGCCAAATCCTATTAAACTGAATTAGCAGACAATACAGAGATGATGGAGAGAGGTGCTTTAGCATGTCGTAGTCTATGTTATCCGGTCTGACAAATGTTCAACCAGACCGATTCAAAGCAATCTTCAGTTCCACTGCAGTCAGAGGGCTATTATAAACTTCCAAGGGAAACGGTCCGAAGGATATTCTTTTCCTCTCAAGCCGCGTTTGAAGCTGCTGGAACGAAGAAAGATAATTGCTGCTGCTGGAACGAAGAAAGATAATTGCTGCTGCTGGACACTGAAGAAAATGCAGTGCCAAGACAGTCAGCAATACCTTGAGCGTCAGCAACAGTTTGTCCATCACACTGAAGAATGGTGATCTCCCCAGATGGGTACCTTCCCCGAACCTTGCGAATCCTGTCCCAAACTGCCTTGGAGCTGGTAGAGGTGTTGATCCCGGAAACATACTGGATCCAGGACTCCCGTTTATGACGACGACGGAGCAGGTGCGCATAAGCCTTGGGTTTCTTGAAAGCAAGGAGGTTAGCGTCGGTGAGAAAGCGACGGAATCTACCCAAAGCCTTATGCTAAACCTAGCGTGATGTCTTGCAGTCGGAATTCCACCAAGGCTTTGGACAACGTGGAAGATTATTCGACGTCTGAGGAATGAAGGGTTCTGCCGCTTGCGCAATACAATCCGTTACCGCTGCAACAGCAGAATTAATCGTACCTGAGGTCATCATTGTAGGAGTAATGGTCGCCGAAGTAGTGAACACGTCCCACTTGGCGCTATCCCATCTAGCAAGACGGGTGGGACGGCGGTATCTGTCACCTGCTGTCCGAAGGAAGATTGGAAAGTGATCCCTGCCAAGGAGATCGCCAGGAATGCTCCAGGACCTGTCAGGATATAAGGAAGGTGAATTCAGTGACAGATCAATGTCTGAGTACGAACGGGTAGGTGCATGGAAGTAGGATGTTGTCCCCGTGTTATGGAGACAGAGTGACGTGTTGGACAAGAGGGCCTCGACAACACGGCCCTTGAGTCTCGACTGTTGTCACCCCACAACGCGTTGTGTGCATTAAAGTCACCTAAGAGGAAAAAAGGGGACAGCAGCTGGTCAACTAAATCCTCCAAGTCGGAAATGCTTACAGCTTTTTCTGGTGGTAAGGAGATGGAACAGACTGTGATCAGAAGGTTCACAAAATGTCCAGCTGCCACCTCTTGCAGAGGCGTATGCAAAGAGACTGCAGTGACAGGAATACCATGAGGAAGAAGAACGGCAACACCGCCGCACGCGACAATCCCGTCCTCATGGTTTTTGCGAATAAGAGAATGCCCGCGCAGCGAAAAAGTGTCCGCTGTGCGGAGTTTTGCCTCTTAAAGACACGCGCACACTGGCACGTGCGAAGAAAGCAAGCCCTTCAAAGCATCAATTCGTGGTCGGAGGCCTTGGAAATTCCCTTGGATGATGGAAGCAATTATGAAAAAAGGAAAAGAGTAAAGGTGAGGGAAAATTACAAAAACTGTGACGCCTAATTGTAACTTTCTAAGTCCGAATCCATCCAGTTGCAAACCACCTCATCGCTGTTTTGGAAAATAAAAGCCAAGGATAATAAAAAATTCTCGAGTTTACGTACAGTTAAATTTTCGCTCAAAAACACATTGGGAAATTCCAAAGCAAAACTAGCAAAAGAAAATGATTCCCTGAGATTTAAAGCTGCTTCGTCAACATCGTTGACAACCACATGAACGTGACGTCATGCAGTAAAAAAAATGTGGGCACTCAGGGACACGGCCAAGTTTTTCTTCGTCGACATCCAGGGGGAACGCACCCATGACACCACTTCCGAAAGCTGGTCACGCCACCTCGGCAGTCACTTCCACCGCCCAAGTGGGACATTTACTACCAGCCACAGACGCGTCTTACACTTATTTTAGGAGTTTTCGTTTCGGTCTCGAAAAGCTCTTTTAAACACAAATCATCAGTAGAAACAAAAGAGGCGTCATATGTTCAGCTTAGTACGCGTACAGTACACGAGATCTTTCAGTTAAAATTATGTTAAATAATCACTGTCGGTATTTATCTCTATTGTGCCTGTGTGTGTCAGTCTACTTTGATGTCAAGCCTCTTTTGACTGCCACCCGTATTATGATTTCAGCCGTTATATTTGTATCACCGAACGGCGAGCTTTAGTACAGTTAGCTGGGGAACTATGTTTTCAGATATTGTGATGAAATTGGCTTAACACAAAGGACAGTTAAAAACGTAGGTTTTGGCTCTACCTCCCTGGCCGCGTTCTGACTCATTTAATTTGGCTTAAAATCACGTCTTAATCCCTATATGCTTACCTTTTCTTCAAATCAACCCCTTAGAGACGGCATATATCTTAACTATTTGTCCACTTTGAAAACATAGGAGTAAAACTTAAATAACGAATGCATGAAATGCATTCCTTCTGGCTCGATTGGCTCGTCAGTAATAACCTCATATCATCAAGAGTTTCACTTTCGCTCTGTACTATACAGGTTTCCATGAGGTGGGCTCAGAATTCGTTCCTATCATTGGAATCACCACCAGAATTCGTTCTTATCATTGCAACTAGTGCTAAGTGAGACAACGAATTAAATCACCAGTAATTCTGAGATTTTTGTTTTCTATTTTTCTTAAACACGTATCCAGACAATTAAAGTTACCCATTACCTCCTTCACCCTCCATGTGGGCGTTGCATTTGGTGGATCGGTACTGCTTTCGTTTCACGTGTGCTGCGCATTTAAACAGTACCTCTGTCACTCGTGACTTTTGATTTGGCCGAAAATGGTACTTTTTTTAATAGAATTCATCATCCTATTTCTCTGTATAAGTATTGTTGAAAGTAAAATGCTTTTGAAAAATTCTGTGATAATAGCTAGAACGATTTCGTTTTAACTTATTCTGTATTAAATGATCTTTCTATGCGTTTGACTTTAGTTAAGAGTGTTAAAAACTCTAAGAAAATTCTGTATGCTTGCTTGATTATCCTCTAAATTGAAACGAAAAATCGTTGATACAAGTTCTTCACATCGTCCTTCAACGTTTGATGTTAAAATGTTCCTTGACAATTGCATTTCCAGGAAGCCATCGAATGATAAAGGTATGAATTAAGTTGTAGGAAAGAAGGTATAAAGAAGCATAACTCTTCGAAAGTATGCGGGAGTGACATTGTTGATTGCTTTCATTATTAGCCCGTTATTTAAAAATGTCATTGTTCCTTTTCATTGTAGTAGCATACTCACAAGAACCATTGCTATTCTTTATTGCTTTGTATACCAGTACGTTATTCAAAAGCCATTGTTTCTAGATTCAGTATTTATATTCTTGTACGTGGATTTTCAACAATTTGTTCAGTAATTCTTGATCTCGAACCAGCTACCGTACGCATCATCATCATCATCATCATTGTCAACCATTATCAATCCACTGTTGGACGAAGGTCTCCCCAAGTTTCCTCCACAACGGTCTGTCTTGTGCCAGTCTCCTCCATGTCACTCCCGCATACTTTCGAATTTCATCCACCCATCTCCCATGTGGTCTTCTTCTGGGTCTTTTCCTGTCCCTTGGAATCCAATCTAAAATTTCGGCTGTCCATCTATGGTCTGTCCTTCTGGCAGTATGTCCAGTCCATTGCCATTTCAGTCCATTGCCATGATGTCTTCCACTCTTGTCATTTTTCGGATCCACGAGTTCCTCTTCTTATCTCTCCTGGTTACACAAAGCATGCACCTCTCCATGCTACCTTGAGTTGTCTGCAGCCTTTGTATGTCTCTTTTAGTTAAGGTCCACGTCTCTGCACCATACGTAAGCACTGGAAGGATACATTGATCAAACACTTTTCTTTTAAGACATAATGGCATATTGCTCTTGAAAACTATGCTGTTTCTTCCGAAAGCTCTCCAGGCAAGCTTTGTACGCCGATTAATTTCTTCATCAATATGACCCTCACTTGATATCTGCTGTCCAAGATAAACATACGTGTCTGTCATCTCCAGCTTTTCTCCATCAATCGATAAATCTTCATTTCGTGTAAAAGCATTGAACATCACTTTTGTCTTCTGAAAGTTCATTTTTAATCCCACTTCTTTACTCTTGTTAGCAAGTTCTTGGATCATACTCTGCAGCTCTGATGGGGTAGTTGCAAAAATGACTATGTAATCAGCAAAACGAAGGTGGGTTAGATAATCTCCATTAATCTTTATCCCTTTGTTTTCCCAGTTCAGTGATTGAAAGACACTTTCCAATGTAGCATTAAAGAACTTCGGAGATATGGTGTCCTCTTGTCTCACTCCCTTTCCAATTTTTATGTGTGTTGTATTTTCAAACAGCCAAATCTTTGCACTTGCATTTTCATAGATGTTATTAATAATATTAATGTATGCATCTTCAATACCGCACGATTTCACAGCCTTTGTAACTGCTGATGGTTTCACCGAATCAAAGGCTTTTTCATAATCGATAAAACCCATGCACAATGGAAGTTCATATTCCCTCGCTCTTTCAATTAGTTCTCTCGGTACGTGGATATGAACTATTGTGCTGTAGCCACTCCTGAATCCAGCTTGTTCTCTCGGTTGAGACATGTCCAGTGTTACCTTCAAACGGTGTGAAATAACTTTAGTGAAGATTTTATAAACCACTGATAGGTCTGTAGTTCCTGAGATTCTCAATGTCTCCTTTTTTATGTAGCAGGATCATTGTAGCGTTGTTCCAATCCACAGGAATCTTCCCTTCATTAAGGCATCGAGTGAAAACTTGGGCGAGTACTATTTCAATTTCTCCACTTGCATCTTGTATGATGTCTACAGTAATTCCATCTTTTCCTGGAGCTTTTCCCCGCTTCATGTTCTTGATTGCATGTGCAACTTCTGCTGGGAGGACTGGAAGAACTCTGGTACTGGTACCTTTCATGATGCCTGGAGTACATGTATCATCCCTTTCATAAAACTTGGAGTAGAAATCTTTCACTCCTGTCAAAATTTCGCCTCTATTTCTTGTTACAGAACCATCTTCTTTTCACAGTGCCATAATCTGTTTTCTTCCCTTTCTGAGATGTCCTTTTGCTGTCTTTAGGCTTTGGTTGTTTTCAATTGCTTTCCTCACTAGTTCACAGTTGAATTTTCTTACGTCTTCAGCGATACTTTTCGTACTGTCTTGCATAGCTCTATGTATTCCACTTTGGAAGTCACATCTTCTTTAGTTGTCCTCATCTCTCTTCTTTTTTGCATCAACATTTTTGTTTTTCCTGATAATTTGTTCACATGCAACTTGTTCTTAGACCCAGCTAATTTTGTTGCTGTTTCCATAAGAGCTTTGGTTACTTTTCTGTTAACTTCAGAAATATCCACTTCTTCCAATGTTAGGCCTTCTAAAGCAGAGAATCTGTTCTTCAGTTCCAACTTGAAGGTTTGAACTTGTTTAGCACACTGCAGTTTTCTATGACAAATTTTTGTTACACATAATAAAATCAATTTCACTTGTCGTCCCATTTGGATGTCTCCATGTCCATTTCTGTGCGGCTTTTTCTTGAAAAAGGAGTTCATGATGAAAAACCCTTCTGCCTCTGCAAACTCTATGAGAGTATTTCCACGCTGGTTTCTGTTGCCGTGAGCGAATTTACCTACTGAAGTTTCATTCTGTTGCCGTTGCCCTATTTTTGCTTTGAAATCTCCCATAATTATCTTCAAGTGCTGCTTACCTTTATTATTTAGATGACGACTGTCCTCATAAAACTCTTCAATTTCTTCTTCAGGATGACTTGTGGTGGGTGCATAAGTTTGAATAATCTGAGACTGGTATCTTCTCGAGATTTGGATAACGAGTCGTGCAGCTCTGTCAGAGGAACTTTCAACTTCTACAACTTTATCCTTCAGTTTCTTGTTTATTATAAATCTAACACCACTAGTTCTGCCAGTATCTGTCCCACGATAGTAAAAGAGATGTCCACTTTTCAGTTCAATGAGATCTTCTCCTTTTCTCCTTACCTCACTTAGCCCGACGATGTCCCACTTAATCTTTTGTAGTTCCTCTTCTAATTCAAGAAGCCTTGAATCAGAAGATAGGGAGCGTCCATTATACGTAGCCAAGGTCAGCATCAGATGGCAGCCTAGTCCGGTCCTCCAAGGATTCTTAGCACCCTCTGCCTTCATGTCGCACTGGCCGCTGCCTTGGCCAGGTACATTCCAGCTGCCGGAGACTGAGGGCCAAGATTTAAGTTGTAGAGTCATTTTGGAGGGGTTTGGCCATAACTCACCACGCTGGACAAGCGGGTTGGTGAGTGTGGGATAGCATTTCCTCTAATCCCGATGGTATAGTTATACCGCTATTGGCGGTCGTCAGAGCCCCTTTAGTGGGAACAGGATGTACCACGAGAAGGCAGGGTTGACATTTGTCAAGGAGAGGCTGTGATGTTACGCATCACCTGACCTTACATCCCACCGTACGCATATAGCGTATTAAATATTATATCCGTTGATTTTTGTGGTGTAGTAAGCACAAAGGTTTGCCATGATTCGCACTCCATTGGGAGACTTTTTCAAGGCAATGGTAGACTTTAAAATGCAGGGAATTGGAACACGTAACGAACAAAGACTGTTTTTGAAAATAACGTGTGTAACATCACGAGCATATTACACGAATTTTTATCACGTAATTATACGGCCTGTCGCGATGTGTTTCATGTTTGAATAACGCATGCCAAACCATTGTAGTTCAGTAGAAACCATATCTTTGCACGCTAGCTTGCTGGATAGGAGTTGGACTGTTTCCCTGATGGCAGTCTCTTTAAATTCCAAACTGCAGCAAGACGTACTGCAGTAAAAATTTTAGAACTCTAAAACTAGTAGAAGTGTCTTTCTGAGAATGACTACATTCCTGAAAAGACAGGAAGGTGAAAAACTAGTGAAAGTGTCTTCTTTAGAAATCTAAAACTAGTGAAGTGTCTTCCTCGGAATGGCTTCTAGGAATGACCACCCTGTTAGAGAATCACGAAATTAAAATATAAAACTAAACATTTGGTCAACAATTTGCTTGAAAGAAAACTGAGAAGTCGGGAGAAAATGGAAGACCATTTGGGAACGGCGACAGCCCTCCCCTTGTGGAGAAACGCATAACTAAGAAGCAAAACACCAAACTCGTACTGCGAAAAAAATTCGAAAATCTGGAAATAATGGGAATGTCGTCAGTATGGGAACGACTCCGGTGCCCCCTGATGGGAAATCACAGAACTGTGTAATAAAAATTAAACAATTCGGCAACTCTTTTGGCGAAAAAGAAATTGACTTCAGGAAATAGTGGTAGAGTCACTAAGGACCATACATCGTTCATAATTGAGCTTTACCATTACTTAATAAATAGGTAATTTAGATCGCTTCCACTCTGACTTTACCTATGTCAGAGAGGAAGTCGAAAATCCTAGTTCTGTAATTTTTCAACAGGAGTGCTGGTGTGCTTCCAGAAACAGGAGACGTTAGGATGTTTGCCTGTTTAGCTTTCAGGTTCGTACTCCAAAATATTAGCCAATTTTTTTTTTCGTAGTTCTGGCATTCTCTAGCAGTGGTGTTTGCATCGCCCCCAGGTTGAAATGACAATAAATTTGTAGTGACAGGATTTCCATTGGAAGAGTTTCCGAAACTATGATATTTTTATTTCATAGTTATGTGATAACATTTTTTTCATAGTTATGTGGTAATCATTGTGATCATAGTCATGCAATAATATTTTTTTCATAATTTTGCGATAATCATTTTTTTCATAGTTATGCGATAATATTTTTTTCGTAGTTATGCGATAATAAACTAATCAACGATCTAACATTCTTTCGATTTACTGTTGTTTTGATTCGTAAGTTAAATGTTTTATAGCTTCGATTTACCATTGTTTCGTGAGTTACATTTTCTCTTCGTGAACAGTTGCCGAAAGCTGGAACTCTTTGTTGCGCAAATCTCCACCAGGAACGGAACAGACGTTTTCAGTTTAAGCTCGAGATTGTTTTCTGAGTTACACAATTTTACGCGGCAATATTTCCGAAATCGGAAACTTTCTACTTTGTTCAGCTCTACTCCACCAGGATCACTGGTGTCGTTTTCAGACGCCCTCTGACCTAATTTCTTTTGTTACAGATAATTTTGCAGGAAGTGTTTCGAGAAACTGGATGTATTTAATTTTCTAGTACCGCGATTCTCCACCAGGGAAGCTAGATCGCTTCCACTCTGACTTTGCCGTTAGCCTTTGAGTTATAGATATAATTATAAGAATAGTTAGCTAAAATATAAGGTTCCTTGTGTGCCATACATAGTGGCGTATAGCCAGAAATTCCTTAAACGGGGCTTCCATGGGTTTGGTTCATTGGTGAAAGCCTCGTATACACGTATATATCGCTTTAAATTCGTGCTCAGTCTCTCCTCAAGAGAGGTCGAATCCCGAACCCCCCATCTGGCTTCGCCACTGTTCGTTGCTAATTGCTATTCTCCGGCTATCTCCGCTATTGCACATGATTTCCAGCAGTGCTATTGGTTGAGAAGTTGAACCAAATCGCTAACAAATACTGTTGCTGCGGATTGCACCAAATATCGGTTCAAGTGTCTGCTTCCTTAATTTTGAAATAACCAATTTTTGGTGAAACTCATTCAATTAAACCATATTATGGGGAAACGTTGAACTGAAATTTTTAACAGTGTAGCTGAAACCTTTTCCGGACAGATTGAAAAATCTTTAATTCCGCAAACCTGATGGTAAGTTTTGAAAAATCATAAAGAGAAAGTTTAAGTTATCCTATAAAAATAAAATATAATAAGAACCCTGCGCGAAACAGACGAAACGTGGAGAAACACGTTTCGTCTGAAAAACTCCTAAATTTCTGAAAGCAAAATCTTGCGCGAAATAACTCTCGAAGAAAAGAATTAATAGATTATCCTGTAAAATAAATTAAAATAAACCTTTTCAGAAAAATTAAGGTTGGAACCTCAAGAAAATAAAAATTTTAATTTCAGATAGAAAAGCAAGAGCGAGTTCAAAAACGACTGAAATAGGTCGAAATGAAAAATCTTCAATACGTGGCAGAGAACTAATCATGACGAAAGGATTTTACGAAAATTATCCTATAGAAAACAGAAAATATAACAAACCCCTACAGAAAATAATGTTGAAACATGAAGCTCCTCTTTGCACATGAAAAATATGAACGATAATAAACATGATCGAAAAAGATTTTAATTGCTGAAAACAACACCTTACGCAGAATAAATTACGAAGGAAAAGTTTAAGTCTTTAATTTTAAACACACGAAGAAAATATAAAACAAGGTTTTTTTATTTCACAAGATAAATTAATGAAATAACATAAGCATGACCGAAAAGAAATGCCCGTTACTGAACACAGCATGTTGCATGGACAAAGGATGAAAGGGGAGATCTCTTTATCAAACAATTTTAAATGAACCTCCACAAAGAAGTAATGTTGTGGAGTTTTATTTAAATTTCTATTTTTTTAAGAAAAAAGTTCTTTATTTTACAAGAAAGAACATTAACGAACATGATTTTATAAATATCGCATTATTTTTAAACACAGTACTTTAAGTAATCTTGAAAAAATTCGTGAATGTTCTACAAAATAAATAACATAAAACCCTGCACAAAAAATAATGCAAAACTCTACAGAAAATCAACATAAAACCCTACACGAAAAATGACATGAAACCCTAAAGAAAAGATGACATAAAAACCCTGCAGAAAAAAATAATTTTGAAACGTGAAAAAAAGAAGTCCTTTATTTCGTTAGAAAATGCGAGATCGAACTGAGACATGATTGCAACAGATCAAAAAAATCTTAAGTTTTCGAATCATAACGCAACGATTAAAAAAATTAAGAAGAAAAAATGAATTTTGTTCTTGTACAGAAAAATAAAGTATAATAAGCCCCTACGGAAAAATTGTTGCAACGTAAAAAATAATAATGGCCGCAAAATTTCATAAGAAAAAAACATGAGCGAACGAAAATGTGATAAAAAGGTTTAAATTGCTGAAAACAACACATTGATAGAATAAATAAGAAATAAAAAATTAATGTCATCTTATAGACAAAATAAAGTTGGCTATAATAACCCACGAAAAGAAAAAATAATTTTGAAGACCCAAAGAAAATGAATCAAGTTCTTCATTTTACGAAATAAAAACATGAACAAAGATATGGTGGAAAAGAATCTGAATCACTTAAAACAACATGTTGCACGGAATAGTCATGAAGAAGAAACTAATAAGCCTTGTTATTGAAAAATAAGCCATAATAAACTTCAACAAAAGAGTAATGTTTACAACGTGAAGTTTACAAGAAAAAAATATGAACGGTTATAAACATGATCGAAAGAAAATCTCAATTACTGAAAGTAATGCGTTGCATAGAAAAAGTTATGGAAAAAAGATTTCTTAGATCCTCCAATTGAAAAATTAAATTATAAGAAACCTTTACAGAAAAAAGTAATTCCGAAACGTGAAAAAAGTCCTACATTTCGCAAGTGGAGGTACGTACCAGATCAAACGCGTGTGAATCACATCGTAAAAAAGTTTAAACAACACATTACGTTTGAAAATTCGTGAAGAAAAAGCGTATGTTAGGACTATAACACGAATGGTACGTCCTGAAAAAACGATAAGCCCTGTTCACAGAGAAACAAACTCCCCGTCACCTTTTACGAAAGCGAGACTTCCAGCATCTGGCGAGTAGCAATTCTCTACAGTTGTGGAAACACACCTGAGTGGATGTGAAAATTATATGCGGGATGGCATGTTTGCATGACTCATACGCCCGCCTCCCTGTATTAAATTTAAAGATGGACAAAGAGAAGTCCCTCAGGCAGACTTCTTCATTACGCGATCACGTGTCTTAATCTCCTTAAACACCCCACCCAATACACTCATTGTCAGAAAAGAAGGAGGCGTCGGATTGAAATAAGATTTTAGTAGTCAGATAGTACATACCAAAGACAAAAATGATTAAAATATCAGAGAAGCAGGACGATTTCCCGCAGACATACGGTACACATTCTGGTCAGCATTAGTAGTGCGTCGGACAGCCTCGCGCACGGATACATGCGGTGAAACGGTCCGACATGGAGTCAAAGAGACCCCGACTGTATGTTATCCTGGCACAGATTGGCCCACACTTCTTGCAACTGACGCTCTAAATCACGAACACTGGGACATGGAGAGAGCTGGCGTCCCATCTGATCCCACACGTGCTCGATGGGCGAGAGATCAGGCGATTTGGCAGGCCACGAAAGCGTCGAATCATGACAATGACAGTCTTGGTAATCCCGATCCGTATGTGGACGGACGTTATCTTGTTGGAAAATGGCTCTCGGCCGCCCCGCCGCGAAAAGCAGCAGATGGGGAGGCAGGATCTCCCGCACGTAGCGCTGGGCTGGCAACGTCCCTCGGATCTCTGCGAGGGTCGTGCGGCTGTCATACGCGATGGTACATCAGTCCATCACACCTGCAGTTCGGGACGTGTGCTGCTGTGGAATGAGGTTGCGATTGTAGCGTTCCCCTGTGGTCCTCCACACTCTGACATGGTGGTTTCCGTTCCCATACAGAAGCAGGATTCGTCGCTGAACACTGTACGTCACCAGTCCGTAGCATTCCAAGTTGCTCGCTGCTGACACCACCGCAATCGACGCAGACGATGGCCAGGTGTTAATGGCAGAAAATGTAAGGGCCGTCGAGAGTGCAGATTCGCCTCTTCCAGGCGTCTGAAAATGGTTCTGGCGACACAGGAGTCCTTTGTGCAGTCATGACATGTCTCTGGATGTTGAACAAGGACGGCTTTGCATATGTGCGCGCCGCTCTCACGATCCCACGGTCCTCTCTGCTGGTGATGTGTCTGGGTCGCCTAGAGCCAGTCCGTCGTGTCTGTGTGCCTTTCCGTGTCCATTGCTCCCAACACGTTCACACCGTGCTGTCTGACCTGCCTAAATAGCGGCCGATTCGGCTAGCCGGCCACCCTGCCTCTCGCATCCCGACGACACGGCTTCGTTCAAACTCACATCTACGCCAGCTCCTCGGCCTGCCTGTCTCTCAGGGATCTCACTCGACTCTTACAGTGCACTTCGGGACGAATGTGGAGTCCACTGCGCGGTGCCTTATAAGCCCCAAAGATTGCGATTGCAGCGCCGGTCTTGGACGCGCGAGCATGTGGAATAGCACGAAACGTTAACCATTTGCATGTCTGCCCTCCCCGTAGCTATTCGCCGAGTTTCGCGTTAATCGAAAGTTTTTTTCTTGGTGCTCGGATTTCTATGACAATGAGTGCATTTCGCTATCACGTCGGTAGAGCATGCGGCTGAATCTAAACTTCTTGAGTTCGAATCCATCGAGTTGCAAACCTCCTCATCGCTGTTTTAGAAAATAAAAGCCAAAGACCATAAAAAAATTCGCTAGTTTACGTACAGTTAAATTTTTGCTCAAAAACACATTGGGAAATTCCAAAAGAAAAATAGCGGATGAAAATGATTCCCCAAGATTTAAAGCTGCTTCGTCAACATCGTTGACAACCACATGAACGTGACGTCATGCAGTAAAAAAAAATGTGGGCACTCACGGCCACCGTTGCCACCGAAATAAAAGTTTCTTCATCGACGTCCAGGAGAAACTCACCCATGACGGCACTTTCGAAAGCTGGTCACGCCACCTCTGCAGTCACTTCCGCCGCCCAAGTAGGACATTTACTACCAGCCTCAGACGCGGCTTACACTTATTTTAAGAGTTTTCGTTTTGGTCTGGAAAAGCTCTTTTCAGAAAAAGTCATCAGTAGAAACAAAAGAGGCGTCATATGTTCAGCTTAGTACGTGTACATTACACGAGATCTTTCAGTTAAAATTATGTTAAATAATCACTGTCGGTATTTATCTCTATTGTGCCTGTGTGTGTCAGTCTACTTTGATGTCACGCCTCTTTTGACTGCCACCCGTATTATGATTTCAGCCGTTATATTTGTATCACCGAATGGCGAGCTTTAGTACAGTTAGCTGGGGAACTATGTTTTCAGATATTGTGATGAAATTGGCTTAACACAAAGGACAGTTAAAAACGTAGGTTTTGGCTCTACCTCCCTGGCCGCGTTCTGACTCATTTAATTTGGCTTAAAATCACGTCTTAATCCCTATATGCTTACCTTTTCTTCAAATCAACCCCTTAGAGACGGCATATATCTTAACTATTTGTCCACTTTGAAAACATAGGAGTAAAACTTAAATAACGAATGCATGAAATGCATTCCTTCTGGCTCGATTGGCTCGTCAGTAATAACCTCATATCATCAAGAGTTTCACTTTCGCTCTGTACTATACAGGTTTCCATGAGGTGGGCTCAGAATTCGTTCCTATCATTGGAATCACCACCAGAATTCGTTCTTATCATTGCAACTAGTGCTAAGTGAGACAACGAATTAAATCACCAGTAATTCTGAGATTTTTGTTTTCTATTTTTCTTAAACACGTATCCAGACAATTAAAGTTACCCATTACCTCCTTCACCCTCCATGTGGGCGTTGCATTTGGTGGATCGGTACTGCTTTCGTTTCACGTGTGCTGCGCACTTAAATAGTATCTCTGTCACTCGTGACTTTTGATTTGGCAGAAAATGGTACTTTTTTAAATAGAATTCATCATCCTATTTCTTAGGATAAGTATTGTTGAAAGTAAAATGCTTTTGAAAAATTCTGTGATAATAGCTAGAACGATTTCGTTTTAACTTATTCTGTATTAAATGATCTTTCTATGCGTTAGACTTTAGTTAAGAATGTTAAAAACTCTAAGAAAATTCTGTATGCTTGCTTGATTATCCTCTTAATTGAAACGAAAAATCGTTGATACAAGTTCTTCACATCGTCCTTCAACGTTTGATGTTAAAATGTTCCTTGACAATTGCATTTCCAGGAAGTTATTGAATGATTAAGGTATGAATTAAGTTGTAGGAAAGAAGGTATAAAGAAGCATAGCTCTTCTTTTATACCTTTGCTCTGACATTGTTGATTGCTTTCATTATTAGCCCGTTATTTAAAAATGTCATTGTTATTTTTCATTGTAGTAGCATACTCACAAGAACCATTGCTATTCTTTATTGCTTTGTATACCAGTACGTTATCCAAAAGCCATTGTTTCTAAATTCAGTATTTATATTCTTGAACGTGGATTCTCAACAATTTGTTCAGTAAGTCTTGATCTCGAACCAGCTACCGTACGAATCATCATCATCATCATCATTGTCAACCATTATCAATCTACTGCTGGACGAAGGTCTCTCCAAGTTTCCTCCACAACGGTCTGTCTTGTGCCAGTTTCCTCCATGTCACTCCCGCATACTTTCGAATTTCATCCACCCATCTCCCATGTGGTCTTCTTCTGGGTCTTCTCCTGTCCTTTAGAATCCAATCTAAAATTTCGGCTGTCCATCGATGGTCTGTCCTTCTGGCAGTATGTCCAGCCCATTGCCATTTCAGGGATTTAACTCTGATCATGATGTCTTCCACTCTTGTCATTCTTCGGATCCACGAGTTCCTCTTCTTATCTCTCCTAGTTACACCAAGCATGCACCTCTCCATGCTACCTTGAGTTGTCTGCAGCCTTTGTATGTCTCTTTTAGTTAAGGTCCACGTCTCTGCACCATACGTAAGCACTGGAAGGATGCATTGATCAAACACTTTTCTTTTAAGACATAATGGCATATTGCTCTTGAAAATTATGCTGTTTCTTCCAAAAGCTCTCCAGGCAAGCTTTGTACGCCGATTAATTTCTTCATCAATGTGACCCTCACTTGATATCTGCTGTCCAAGATAAACATACGTGTCTGTCATCTCCAGCTTTTCTCCATCAATCGATAAATCTTCATTTCGTGTAAAAGCATTGAACATCACTTTTGTCTTCTGAAAGTTCATTTTTAATCCCACTTCTTTACTCTTGTCAGCAAGTTCTTGGATCATACTCTGCAGCTCTGATGGGGTAGTTGCAAAAATGACTATGTCATCAGCAAAACGAAGGTGGGATAGATAATCTCCATTAATCTTTATTCCTTTGTTTTCCCAGTTCAGTGATTGAAAGACATTTTCCAATGTGGCGTTAAAGAGCTTCGGAGATATGGTGTCACCTTGTCTCACTCCCTTTCCAATTTTTATGTGTGTTGTATTTTCAAACAGCCGAATCTTTGCACTTGCATTTTCATAGATGTTATTAATAATATTAATGTATGCATCTTCAATACCGCACGATTTCAGAGCCATTGTAACTGCTGATGGTTTCACCGAATCAAAGGCTTTTTCATAATCGATAAAAGCCATGCACAATGGAAGTTCATATTCCCTCGCTCTTTCAATTAGTTCTCTCAGTACGTGGATATGATCTATTGTGCTATAGCCACTCCTGAATCCAGCTTGTTCTCTCGGTTGAGACATGTCCAGTGTTACCTTCAAACGGTGTGAAAGAACTTTAGTGAAGATTTTATAAACCACTGATAGGAGGCTGATAGGTCTGTAGTTCCTGAGATCCTCAATGTCACCTTTTTTATGTAGCAGGATCATTATAGCGTTGTTCCAATCCTCAGGAATCTTCCCTTCATTAAGGCATCGAGTGAAAATTTAGGCGAGTACTGTTTCGATTTCTCCACTTGCTTCTTGTATGATGTCTACAGTAATTCCATCTTCTCCTGGAGCTTTTCCCCGCTTCATGTTCTTGATTGCATGTGCAACTTCTGCTGGGAGGACTGGTAGAACTCCGGTACTGGTACCATCCATGATGTCTGGAGTACATGCATCATCCCTTTCATATAACTTGGAGTAGAAATCTTTCACTCTTGTCAAAATTTCGCCTCTATTTCTTGTTACAGAACCATCTTCTTTTCTCAGTGCCATAATCTGTTTTCTTCCCTTACTGAGATGTCCTTTTGCTGTCTTTAGGCTTTGATTGTTTTCAATTGCTTTCCTCACTAGTTTACAGTTGAATTTTATTACGTCTTCAGCGATACTTTTTCGTACTGTCTTGCAAAGCTCTATGTATTCCACTTTGGAAGTCACATCTTCTTTAGTTGTCCTCATCTCTCTTCTTTTTTGCATCAACATTTTTGATTTTCGTGATAATTTGTTTACATGCAACTTGTTCTTAGACATAGCTTTTTTTGTTGCTGTTTCCATAAGAGCCTTGGTTACTTTTCTGTTAACTTCAGAAATATCCACTTCTTCCAATGTTAGGCCTTCTAAAGCAGATATTCTGTTCTTCAGTTCCAATTTGAAGGTATTATGGTGTTTTTTAAGGTTGGTTATGTTAATACATTTTGTTTGTCTTATGAGCATGCCACGTTCGAGTTTAGTGTTACGGTGCATCTTGCATCTCACCAATCTATGGCCACTACCGGTGTTGAACTTGTTTAGCACACTGCAGTCTTCTATGACAAATTTTTTGTTACACATAATAAAATCAATTTCACTTGTCGTCCCATTTGGATGTCTCCATGTCCATTTCCTGTGCGGCTTTTTCTTGAAAAAGGAGTTCATAATGAAAAACCCTTCTGCCTCTGCAAACTCTGCGAGAGTATTTCCACGCTGGTTTCTGTTGCCGTGACCGAATTTACCTACTGAAGTTTTATTCTGTTGCCGTTGCCCTATTTTTGCATTGAAATCTCCCATAATTATCTTCAAGTGCTGCTTACCTTTATTATTTAGATGACGAATGTCCTCATAAAATTCTTCAATTTCTTCTTCAGGATGACTTGTGGTGGGTGTATAAGTTTGAATAATCTGAGCCTGGTATCTTCTCGAGAGTTGGATAACGAGTCGTGTAGCTCTGTCAGAGGAACTTTCAACTTCTACAACTTTATCCTTCAGTTTCTTGTTTTTTATAAATCCAACACCACTAGTTCTGCCAGTATCTGTCCCACGAAAGTAGAAGAGATGTACACTTTTCAGTTCAATGAGATCTTCTCCTTTTCTCCTTACCTCACTTAGCCAGACGATGTCCCACTTGTTCTTTTGTAGTTCTTTCAATTCAAGAAGCCTTGAATCAGAAGATAGGGAGCGTCCATTATACGTAGCCAAGGTCAGCATCAGATGGCAGCCTAGTCCGGTCCTCCAAGGATTCTTAGCACCCTCTGGCTTCATGTCGCACTGGCCGCTGCCTTGGCCAGGTACATTCCAGCTGCCGGGAACTGAGGGCCAAGATTTAAGTTGTGGAGTCATTTTGGAGGGGTTTGGCCATAACTCACCACGCTGGACAAGCGGGTTGGTGAGTGTGGGATAGCATTTCCTCTAATCCCGATGGTATAGTTATACCGCTATTGGCGGTCGTCAGAGCCCCTTTAGTGGGAACAGGATGTACCACGAGAAGGCAGGGTTGACATTTGTCAAGGAGAGGCTGTGATGTTACGCATCACCTGACCTTACATCCCACCGTACGCATATAGCGTATTAAATATTATATCCGTTGATTTTTGTGGTGTAGTAAGCACAAAGGTTTGCCATGATTCGCACTCCATTGGGAGACTTTTTCAAGGCAATGGTAGACTTTAAAATGCAGGGAATTGGAACACTTAACGAACAAAGACTATTTTTGAAAATAACGTGTGTAACATCACGAGCATATTACACGAATTTTTATCACGTAATTATACTGCCTGCCGCGATGTGTTTCATGTTTGAATAACGCATGCCAAACCATTGTAGTTCAGTAGAAACCATATCTTTGCACGCTAGCTTGCTAGATAGGATTTGGACTGTTTCCCTGATGGCAGTCTCTTTAAATTCCAAACTGCAGCACGATGTACTGCAGTAAAAATTAAGAAATCTAAAACTAGTAGAAGTGTCTTTCTGAGAATGACTACATTCCTGAAAAGACAGGAAGGTGAAAAACTAGTGAAAGTGTCTTCTTTAGAAATCTAAAACTAGTGAAGTGTCTTCCTCGGAATGGCTTCTAGGAATGACCACCCTGTTAGAGAATCACGAAATTAAAATATAAAACTAAACATTTCGTCAACAATTTGCTTGAAAGAAAACTGAGAAGTCGGGAGAAAATGGAAGAATATTTGGGAACGGCGACAGCCCTCCCCCTTGTGGAGAAACGCATAACTAAGAGCAAAACACCAAACTCGTACTGCGAAAAAAATTCGAAAATCTGGAAATAATGGGAGTGTCGTCAGTATGGGAACGACTCCGGTGCCCCCTGATGGGAAATCACAGAACTGTGTAATAAAAATTAAACAATTCGGCAACTCTTTTGGCGAAAAAAAATTGACTTCAGGAAATAGTGGTAGAGTCACTAAGGGCCATACATCGTTCATAATTGAGCTTTACCATTACTTAATAAATTACCTATGTCAGAGAGGAAGTCGAAAATCCTAGTTCTGTGATTTTTCAACAGGAGTGCTGGTGTGCTTCCAGAAATAGGAGACGTTAGGATGTTTGCCTGTTTAGCTTTCAGGTTCGTACTCCAAAATATTAGTCAAATTTTTTTTTTTCGTAGTTCTGGCATTCTCCAGCAGTGGTGTTTGCATCGCCCCCAGGTTGAAATGACAATTAATTTGTAGTGACAGGATTTCCATTGGAAGAGTTTCCGAAACTATGATATTTTTATTTCATAGTTATGTGATAATATTTTATTTCATAGTTATGTGATAATATTTTTTTCATAGTTATGTGGTAATCATTGCTATCATAGTCATGCAATAATCATTTTTTCATAATTTTGCGATAATCATTTTTTTCATAGTTATGCGATAATATTTTTTTTCGTAGTTATGCGATAATAAACTAATCAACGATCTAACATTCTTTCGATTTACTGTTGTTTTGATTCGTAAGTTAAATGTTTTATAGCTTCGATTTACCATTGTTTCGTGAGTTACATTTTCTCTTCGTGAACAGTTGCCGAAAGCTGGAACTCTTTGTTGCGCAATTCTCCACCAGGAACGGAACAGACGTTTTCAGTTTAAGCTCGAGATTGTTTTCTGAGTTACACAATTTTACCCGGCAATATTTCCGAAATCGGAAACTTTCTACTTTGTTCAGCTCTACTCCACCAGGATCACTGGTGTCGTTTTCAGACGCCCTCTGACCTAATTTCTTTTGTTACAGATAATTTTGCAGGAAGTGTTTCGAGAAACTGGATGTTTTTTATTTTCTAGTACCGCGATTCTCCACCAGGGAAGCTAGATCGCTTCCACTCTGACTTTGCCGTTAGCCTTTGAGGTATAGATATAATTATAAGAATAGTTAGCTAAAATATAAGGTTCCTTGTGTGCCATACATAGTTATGTTCTAAAAAACGTGTAATTTACTGTATTACTTTTAAGTTAGTTACGCTTCCCTGCATAGCTTCCGAACATTGCTAAGTTGGCTTTGAACAGGTACAATGTAGGCACAGTTACACCAGATACCCCATCGCTCTTTTCAGAAGCGAAAACTTCAGATTCTACAATGCCGCATAAATTTTGGTCACCGATTAAATTAGTATGGAAACATTTCACCTAGTTTCTGTCGCATAAGTAGAACGGATTCTCCGGGATAAAAAAAAATAACCCCGCAATAGGAATTTTGCCATTGCAGGAATATTTGTTGCTGAATACTTTCTGTCGTATTAACCAAAGGCGCTCTAATTGTAAAAATCACGAAAGGTACCATTTGTACTCTATTTGCAACATATTTTTCCAGATTTGGACAGCTATCGCCAGAAAACATCCTATGATGATACTTTACTATCTATCTCGAAAGTTTTACAGAGAAGACTGTTCATTGCAACTGTCGTTTCCATAGTCAATTTCCAATTGACTTTAGAACCACAGTATTGAGTTGAGAACGGGAGGTGCTTGACTTTTCCTGGAGAAAGTATCTCGCTTTTGCGGCATGAGCATAACAAATACTACGGCGGAAAGTAAAACCCTTGTATTGCGACTTTCCTTGTCGCCGTACTTTGAAATTTTATTTCTAGTTGCCCGATCCTCCGCCATGGGTGTTGCAGTCATTCCCAGGCTGGCAATCGCACTATTTATATACACTGCTGCCCACACAAAATGCAACACCAAGAAGGACACGAGACAGCAAAGCCAGATTTACTGGACACATAACAACAAATACAAAGATGAAACGATTGAGCTTACAGGCCCGTGCGACTTGCGGAACACGCAGCCATCAATAGTTCGCGTGGTTTTGTAAATAATGTTAAGTCTTCATCAGTATGCGGCCATTATGTAAGGATATCATATACATATCTCAAATAAAGTAGGGAAGCTTTCCAAGTATACCAGAAGTCTTCGCAACTTGTTAATGACATGGCATCCACGCCATTTCTATCAAGCGCATGAAAGCATCTAACCAAAACACGTGACTGTAAACACCATTACTGATGTCATATACAATTTGATTATTTACGTACCACTCGTCCTGATGAAGCTTCGTCAATACCCAGCGAAACCACTGTCGGCTTGAAAAACTAAATAATTGTAACAAACTATGTTGTATTACCTTAATATATATCCAACTGGAGTGTTTCCTGCAAATTATTATTCTTTGTGGGTTTAACGAACAATGTGAACAATTCAATGGGCAATAAGCAATCGCTCGTCCTCAATTAATAATAATAATAGTAATAATAAATTTTATTCTAGCTGTTACATGTAGGATTTATGAATATGCATCAATATTTTTGTGTTATAGAGAACAGCAAGGCAGAATCAGGGAAAAGGCCTCAGAGAGTCCTGACAAAAATTCTGATTTCCCAAATATATAGATAAGCAAGCTTTTATTTTTAATTTTTTTAAATTTAACTTAACAAGTATTTTTTTAGTTTATTTTCAAATAAGTTTAGATTATTTATTATAGTCAACTCTACAGGCAGTGCATTTCAAACTTCAGGACCAACATAATTTAAACTCCGTTTCACCAAGAGAGTTTTTCGTCTTAATAATCTTAATAATGATCAATGTTTCGTTTCATCTTAATAATGATCAATGTTTCGTTTCATCTTAATAATGATCAATGTTTCGTTTCATAGTTATAAATATGAAAATTCAATTCAATGATACATGTGTATAAATTTTGTTTTATTCTTTGGAACATTAGTTTACTGATTTTGAAATAAAATAATTGTTTAACAGATAATATTCCATAATTGTTGGGGTTGACGTGAATATGGTGAGAAGTGAAAAGTTGGAAGTTGGTATGAGAAGCAGAATTTGTTTTTAAGTATAATAACCTTATGTATTTAATCTGTAATATTTGTAGTTTATTGATATTGGTTTCAGTGGTTTGTTCCCATGAGGAAAATCAACAATTACTGTAATATGTGATTGTATGAGTGTGTAGTACAAAAGTTTAAGTGTCTTACTAGTTACACTTGATATAATTTTGCTTACAATCCCAATAATTTCAGAGATTTGATTTGCAATTGAATTTAATGGTTATTCCATCTTAGGTCAGAACTTAAAATAATTCCCCGATACTCAAAACTTTGTACTGTATCTATAGGTGTATTAAACAAAAGTAAATATGTAACTTCTGTTTGTGATATTTTCTGTCTAGTAAAGACAGGAAGTTTGGTTTTACTAACATTAACCATAAGTTTATTGTATGTTAACCATTCTGAGTAAATTTGTAATTGAAGATTTGCTTAAATAACCATTTCATTGAGATCTTTTCCAGTGAATAATATTGTTGTACCATCCGCATAAAGAATTATATCGTTGTTAGATGCTATATTAAAAATATCATTGATATATAAATTAAATAATAAGGGACCTAGAACTGAGCTCTGAGGAACCCTTGAAGTAACCGGTAACAGCGGTGATTGTGATTGATCAACGATAGCATATTGAAATCTGTCAGCTAAATAATTACTGAATCAAGTATGTGAAATACTCCTCACACCCACATTATATAATTTAGTTAAAAAGAAATTGATGATTGAGATCATCAAACAGTTTGGTTAAATCCAAGAATGCAGCAAGTGTAATGTTTTTTATTCTAGATATTTTCATTATATTCTGTAGGTGTAAGCGTGTAGATTCTGTTGATTTATTGGGTTGAAAGCCAAATTGATTTTAATTAATGAAAATAAATTTTTGTAAGTATGAAATTAATACCGTGTATATTAATTTTTCTAAGATTTTAGCAAAGATTGACTTATTAGCTATGGGGCGATATTGTAAGCATCATTTCTCACACCGCATTTGTATATAGGGTAAATTTTTGTAATTTTTAATGCAAGTGTGAAAATGCCGGTAGTGAAAACAAGGTTGAACGTATTCAATAGTGGGTTTATGATTAGTTCGGCTACATTTTTAATAACAGATGTCTGAATGTCATTTCCTGGTTCGGAAGTAATTTTAATATTGTTTAATTCTTGTAGTAGTTGAGTTTTGGTTATGGGTAATAAATAAAAAGCTTTATTTACAAGACAATTATGAAAATATTGTAAAAATATTATTATTAAGACTGTCTTTGAATGAGTGTAAGAGAAATTCTATCCAATATCTGCAATGTAAATTCTTTTGGACACATTTTCTCGAACACCATTACTTTGTAATGTTTGAAGTTTGGAGCACAAATAAAAACGGCTAATGTAGCTTATATATACCACAGTTATTATTCTGAAAAATTTGTTAGAATATTTTTTTAATTTAATTTATCTGACTCGAAGGTATCCCAATTTGACGCAAGATGGCGCGATAAGTAGCTTGGCTATGTTTCTGTCTGGAAGAAACGAAACCTGTCTTTCCTGTCTGATTTTTTCAATCATCTAGGCCAAAAAGAAATCATTGAATGGGGCCAAAAGTGAGATTGGAATCTTGTCTCTCGTAAATCATCTTAAATCCTACTGTACGTTCAGTTTTTGAAGAGAACATGCGTACATTAGCAGAGAAACCTTCAATTTGAGCTATGGAAACTACGGCTACTCACTGAGTTCCACCCCCAAATAACGTCATTGGTCAAAATGCAACAGCGCGTATTTTGTCTTTTCATTGTGGAGCCAAAGAGAGACCGCTGTCATTCTAAATATGGTGCGGTCTGCAGTGATTCGCTATCGCGAACTTTTGGGACAGTCCCTGAAAGCATAAAAGCCACACCCAAGGAGTAATTTTTTGCGCCATCTATCGCATAAGATGAACCCTAACACTCATTCAAAGACAGCCTTAAAGGTTTGTGAGTTTATTTTCAGATTTTGAGATGTACTAGTAAAGTGTTCATTAAAGCGGGTAGCCATGTGCAGTTTATCTGTAATTGTGTGATATGTGTGCGTTTATCAATAAGCAATCGCTCTTCCCCAATTAATAACAATAATAAATTAGTGGCCACTGGTTCAAGGGAAGTAAAGGAGCCGATGCCGTAAGAAAATCGCACCATTCTTTCTTGCAGGTCCCATCTTGGACAAACGATCAGAAACTAGTGCTTCATACCACTCGGTCGTCGCAACTTTGTTTCGCGGAAGCACTGAGTGCTTCGTGGATTTTCATATAAATTGGCCACAAAAAGTTAGGGATATTCTGGTTTCGAAGGGAAAAGGTGATGATATGCAAATTTAGCGACAACTAGAAATCGGTTATTAGCGTGGATTAACGACTACAAAAATTGGTTCACTACGTCATATGTAAATTAGTATCATAACAACAGCACGTGCCGTGCGAGCTCAGATAAAAGCAAGAACTGGAAAACGGGTCGTTTCACCACTTTGTCTGGAAGTTTGCTGAATGTATTGTCTTCGGTGTCAAATTAACCCGAAATGATCTCCAGACGACTATGAAGCATTGACAACAGAAATAGGGCACGTGGAATGTTAAAGGGAGGTGTACGACAGATTGATGTGCCTGCTGCTGCTTTAGGAATTTCGCAAAGTGTAGAAGTCGGCTAACACAAAAGATTTCTACTGCATGGAAATGTTGCAGATCGACCCAGGAGCGGACGGCCAAGGAGGCAAGATTGTTTCCTGACAGCAAGTGCTCGGAGATGAATTTTTATCACCAGTAACCAACTCCGGAAATCATTTCAACCCTAATAACATTTCATGGGGTTTGGTTTGATTGTGGTATCCCATGTCGTGTAGCGTTCTGTGCATCTGTCCCAAAACTCTCACTAGGATTTGACCATGTTAACTCATGTCATGCAGCATTCTATGCATTATACTGGTGCATGGAACGCTGTTTCACATAGAGTTGGGTGTTTCGAGACAGTGTTGATTTAAGTTCTGGGCGGACTGTCTTTCCAGAGCTCTCCTGTCATCTGTCAGTCTCGGAGATTTACCGGGTCGTTTCTTGGCAGATTCAGATCCAATCCGCTACCATTTGCACCACCAATCGTTGACCTAGAGATCTTCAATGCCGCTAAGATGTCAAGTACGGAGCACTTGCTTATGTTGTATTCTATTATTTAAAATCAGTCAACTCTGACGATGAAACCAGGCATCTTGGATTCACAGTCATGCTGTGATCTCACCATAGCTCTTCGAGTACATTATAGTAGATCTGTGACTAGGTGTTTGCGTAGGACGGACTTAACTGTCAATAAAGGGGTTCCCGAATATCAATGCCAGGGTAATGTATACATACACACAGCTATATATACACTGCTGGGTATCCAAAATGCAACACCAAGAAGGACACGAGATAGCAAAGCCAGATTTACTGGACACATAACAACAGATACAAAGATGAAACGATTGAGCTTACAGGCCCGTGCGACATGCGAAACACGCAGACATCAGTAGTTCGTGTGGCCCCCCATGGCTAGCAATAACGACCGCTACACGCCGCTGCATCGAACGAAAGCGGCTTTGAAAGTCGACTTGGGGTATGTCGGCCCAGACTGCTTCCACACGTTGCCACAGTTCATCAGGGGTAGCCGCGGGTGCTGCTCGCCGTGCCACTCGGTTGACGATCAGCGACCAGACGTGTTCGATGGGTGACATATCGGGAGAACGGATGGGCCACGGCAGCAGTGACACCTGGTGGGCAGTGAAGAATTGTTGCACGATGCGTGCCACGTGCGGGCTCGCATTGTCCTGTTGAAACGTGGCCGCTGGCAGGTCCTGCAGGTAAGGGAGGACTACAGGCTCTAAAACGTCGGAGATGTAGCGGTGGCTGTTCAGAGTACCAGCGATGCGTACCAGAGGGGTGCGGGTGTCATATGCAATTGCGCCCCAAAAGATAACGCCAGGCGACGGACCGGTATGGCGATGCATAATGCAGGCGTCATACGGTCACTCGCCGTGGTGCCGTCACACGCAGATTCGATCATCGTGGTGTTGCTGGCAAAAGCGAGGTTCGTGGGAGAAGACAATGTTGCGCCATTCCGTAGTCCAGGTGCTGCGTTCAACGGCCCACTGCCGCCGCACTTGCCGGTGGTGTAACGTCAATGGTAATCGGAGCAATGGGCGCCGTGCGACAAGTCCCCGCTCCTGCAGACGACGTCGAACGGTACTTGCCGACACAGGTTGTTGCGCAACACACCCTAATTCCTGCGCTAACGTTCGTGATGTGGCGGTGCGAGCCGTCAATGCCCGCTGTACAACATGCCGGTCCTCTAGTTCTGTGGGGTGCCGCGGCTGCGGCAATCGCTCGCATCGGTCCGTCCGTTCCCCCTGCACCCACCGAATCCATATTCGCCTCATTGTGGCTGGATGTGGTCCCACACTGGTGCTGATGTCTCGGTACGATAAACCGTTTCGGTCCTCTGTCGAATTCCGAAACGTGCTGGAATGACTGCCGTATTCTGGGACAAGGCATCAGGAAGCTTCCCACGCACAGGTCCGGCAACAGAACACACTTTCACTATTTACACTATAACGAAGAAAATTTCTCCGTCATTTTTGGTCTACGCCGGGATTCGAACCCGAGGCCGCTTATTCCGGAACAAGTCGCTCTACCAACTGAGCTACGCAGACGTTTTATTCTGATTCCTATCTGCCTTTATGTCGTGTGCGTCCTGCTGGCAGGTACGTCACATCTCCCCCCGAAAGAGGGCCGGGGGCATGGCCCACGGGTCAGCCGTGACCATGAATCGTTGCAGGCAGCCATCCAATGTAGAACGTGCACTTCAGAACTCCCAGTCAATCTGTTGTGTGGAATGCAACATCACACATTTTTATTTTTCGAAGCGCTGGAGAAGGAATTCTCTGATTTTTCCTGTCCCGCGGTGTGGAAATAACATCACACCAATGCGAGATTTTGAACGGCAGGGTCATCCGGATAGTTCGGGCGCCATTATAACGAAGAAAATTTCTCCGTCATTTTTGGTCTACGCCGGGATTCGAACCTGAGGCCGTTTATTCCGGAACAAGTCGCTCTACCAACTGAGCTACGCAGACGCTTTATTCTGATTCCTATCTGCCTTTATGTCGTGTGCGTCTTGCTGGCAGGTACGTCACAACACCCCGCCTTCCGTGCACCCTTCTTATAGTGCTTCTCGGTGGCGTGCCGGGCGCACATGATTTGCATATGCTCTGCAATGCTAATCGTTTGCATGTCTTCTCGCGGGCGACGCATACTGCGAATTTCAGGCCAATCGAATGCTTCCTTCTTTTTGTTTCATTTTGGGTGGCCAGCAGTGTATATGCGGTATATACATGGTTTTAATACTGTACAGTTTTTGATATAGTAGTTTGTGGTCATGAAGTATTATACCTTGAAGTGATGAAATTTATTTTTATATGTGTTTTGTAAACAGGTTTTGCAGCGGTGAAAGTTAAAATGCTTCGTCTCTAGGTTTTTCAATTGATGGAATTTATAATTATGTGCTTTGTATCTAGGTTTTGGTTATATATATATATATACACTGATGAGCCATTGTACAGTATTATAACCACCTGCTTAAAAAGCTGTAGGACCCAATTTACCCGCAAAACAGCAGCCCCTCGGCGAGGCATCGATTCGATCAGGTGGCGATAGGTATCCTGGGGTATCAGGTACCATAATGTCAACAGCATGTCCTCCAGTTCCCCTACATTTCGAGGTGGTGGCGATTTAGCGAGAACCCGCTTTTCCAAGTAGAGCAGCAAATGTTCGATTGGGTTCATATTAGGTGAATGTGAAGGCCAGCATAGTCACCAGCATCTTCCTCGAACCATTCCTTGACGATTCTGGCAATGGAGCATGGCGCATTGTCATGTTGGCAATGGCCATCGCCAGCATGGAACACAGTTGCCATGAATGAGTGAACTTGGTATGCAACGATGTTCAGATTCCTGACATCTGTCAGGGATTGTGCTATTAGGATAATGCAGCCTAAAGTGTCATACGAAAACATCGCCCACAGCATAACACCGCCGCCGTCGGCCTGTTTCCGCCCTACAGTGCGTCCAGGTGACATTGCCTCAATTGGTGATCGGCGCTTCCGCGCTAGGCCGTCTACATGATTTACCAGGAATTTTGATTCGTCAGACCATGTCGCTTTCTTCCAATCATCCACGGTCCAATCTCGATGATCTTCGACACATTTTATGCGTTGTTGGCGATGAAGTGCAGTGAGCATGGGGACCCGGCTGTCTTCGGCTATGCAGGCCCATGCGCAGAAGTTTGAGATGAACTGTGTGCTGTGACACATTGCGCTGATCACCACTGTTGTAGCTACGGGTGCTTTGTCGCACTGTGGCCTGCGGTCGTTGAGAACAATACGCGACAGTCTCCGCTCCCCTCTGGCATCAATGAGATGCAGACAACACGCGGCTGGACGACGGTTTGTCATTTGGCCATCTGTGCACCACTTTTGATATTTATTCACAACAGCTGCACGTGAACCACCTGCAAGCCGTGCCGTTTCCGAAATCTTAGTTCCGAGGCGTCGTACCGTCACAATTTGTCCATTATTCAAACTCCGATAAAGCGGCAGATTTTCCCATTCTGACTCAGAACACTCTTCTCACTGAAAGCCGGTCCTCGGGTTGTATATATACTACTCTGTGAACTTCACCTGCGCCAACGCTCAGTCTTCAGATGCGCTCATTTCTCTAGGCTGGAGTGGACACTATGTAATGGCTCACTTAGTGGCCACTTTATTATGACCACCTGACAGTTTTAAGCAAATGAGCTATGGCTGCACGCTGTTGCCGCCAGACGGCGAGGCTCGTATAAACAGGAAAGATGGCACCGAATTTTCGGGTGTAATAAGCACGTCTTTTTAATCCGTTCTGACGCAAATTAAATATATCAAAGCTGTTTAAAGTCAATGGAACCGGTATGGAAAACAATAGTATCTGACAGAAGAAATAAGTTTTTCAATCGGATTTTTAATCCCTCAGATATTGGTGTAAACGGAATCGTGAGCTTACGCACTCTGGTTGCAGACCTGTGCATTAAGACATGAATTTATATGAGAAACATTTCGCACCGGAAACGCTCTCCAACACAGAAATAATTTTTCAAATCGGATTCTTAGAAACAGAGATATCGACAAAAATGAGATGTGACTTTACGTCTCCGGGTGGGAAAACCATGCATTATTTTAGGAAGAAAGTATTCTGAAAAGGTTTTTCCATATGAGCGGTATCGGTCCAAGTAAGAAAAAATTTAGTCTAGTTTTCAGGAGCCCAGATTTTACTACAAATACATCAGAAGCAGAAATTAACACTTATGCCCCTGGTGGCCAAACGATTCTTTACCAAACATTAGAAATTATGTGAAAAAATTTTTCCATCACTTCTTGTATGCGATACAGGAAGAATTTTTCAAATCGGAGTTTTAGAAGCACAAATAACGCAGAAAACGCAATTTACCTTTGTGCCCCCTAGCGGAAAGTCTATCATTTACTTGAAAATTTTTGAATTTATAGGTAAAACATTTCGCTTCGGAAACAGTATCCAACAAAGAAGGAATTTTCCAAATCGAACTCATAGAAGTAGAGATATTGAGAAAAATATGATATACATCTATGCCCACTGGAGTAGAAACCATGCATTATTTCAAGAAGAAAATGTTCCTAAAAGGTTTGTCGACATGAGTAATATCGGTCAACAAACGACTTTTTTTGCAATCGAGATTTTAGAAGCTCATATTTTGCTGCAAATACATCAGAAACGGAAATTAAGACTTACGCCACCTGGTGGCCAAACCAGATTTTACCAAAATTAGAAATTATGTGCAAAGGATTTCCCATCAAGAGCTGTATTCTGTGCAGAAAGAACTTTTCAAATCGGAGATTTAGAAGCAGAGATATAGGAGGGAAGCAATTTACCTTTATGCCCCCTAGCGGAAAGTCTATGAATTACTTGAAAATTTTGAAATTATATGAAAAACATGTCTCACTGGAAAAACTATCCAAGAAAGAAAGAAATTTTCAAATCGGACTCCTAGAAGTAGAGATATTCACAAAAATAAGATATACATCTACGACCCCTGGCGGAGAAACTGTAGAATATTTTAAGAAAAAAATGTTCGGAAAAGGTTTATCGATGTGAGTGGCATCAGTCCACGAAATAATTTTTTCAATCGATATTTTTTTCAGAAGCTCATTTTATGGCAAATACATCAGAAGCAAGAATTATCGTCCGAAAGGGGTCCGGTTTCGAATCCCGGTCGGGCATGGATGTTGTGTTTGTCTTACGGCACTGGCTCTCTCCCTTCCCTGGAACCAGTGACCCTAAATTAGGGACGGGCGACTGCTTATAGCCCATTGAGTTGCTCACGGTGGTCGTTAAACCTTCAACCAAAAAAAAAAAAAAAGAAGCAAGAATTAACGCTCATGCCCCCTAGTGGCCAAAGTATGCTTTACCAAAAATTAGAAATTATATGCAAAAGATTTTCCATCAGGAGGTGTATCCGTTGAAGAAAAAGATTTTCAAATCGGAGTTTTAGAAGAAGAGTTATCGGGGAAAATGTAATTTACTTTTACGCCATCTAGCGGGAAATCTATGCGTAATTTAAAAATGTAACTATATCTGAAATACTTTTCGACATAAATGGAATCGAAAGATAAAAGGATTTTTTCAATCGTATGTTTAGAAGCAAATATATGTTTTTGAATTCGACATCATCCGCAATTACGCCTTCTAGCGGCCAAATTACAAATCGTAAAAAAACGAAATGAAGGATCATCATTCGAATATTTCAAGCTTCCCAATGCAAAAAAAATTTCAAATCGGACTAATAGTTGCAGAGATTTCGTGGGTATAGTCGGACGGAGAAACCGATAACATAAGCACGATCTTTTTTTACAAAAGAAATGCTAAAAATTAAAGCTTAGTGCTTGCGACAGTAGTAAAGCGATTTTTGGGTAACGAGATGGGTAAAAAATGCAATTTGACGGACCTTCAACGTGGGATGATTGTAGGAGCTCGGAGCCATGGAGCGAGTAACACCGAAACCGCCACATTCGTGAAATGTTCCAGAGCAGCTGTTGTTAAAGTGTTTAAAGACTGGACTGACAGCCAAAAAACTGGATCTCTGCGTGCAACGTGTAGTCGTCATCGACTAGTGACTGCTCGGGCGGAACGGAGAGTGTCCAGACTGGTAACAGACAACAGAAGGGCAACAGTGCAGCAAAATTACAGACCATCTTGATCAAGGATCCCCTCAAATGATCTCTGCACGCATTGTTCGCTGTACACTGCATCGGATGGGATATGGCAGCCGAAGGCCTGTTCGGACACTTTTGCTGTCTGCAGTTAACAAGAGAAAACGTCTCCAGTTCGCACAGGAGCACAAGAATTGGACAGTCGATAATTGGAAAAAAATTATGTGGTCCGATGAATCACGTGTTCAGTTGCACCATGCCGATGGCCGAGTGAGAATTTGGCGGAAACAGCACGAAAGCATGGGCCCCAAATGCATTGCTACAACCCTTCAAGCTGGTGGAAACAACGTTATGGTTTGGAGAATGTTTTCCTGGCATGCTTTGGTCCCTTTAATTCGTGTTGATCAACGTCTGACTGGCACATCATATCTAAATATCGTTGCGGACCAAGTGCATCCTGTCATGTGGATGGTTTATCCTAATGGCGATGGCTACTTTCAACAAGATAATGCGTCCTGCCATAGTGCTCATATTGTACAGGATTGGTTTCAGGAACATGCCGGTGAGTTTACTTTGCTTAGGTGGCCCCCAAATTCCCCAGATCTCAACTCCATTGAGAATTTGTGGGATGAAGTTGAATGAGCCATCAGACAGCTTGATCCACAACCCTGCAATCTTACACTCCTGGAAAGTGCTATTTATCAAGCATGGTATCAGATTCCACAAACCACCTATCAACATCTGGTGGAGTCCATGTCACGAAGAATCGACACAGTATTAAAGGCAAAAGGTGGCCCAACGAAGTACTGAAGGGGTGGTCATAATAAAGTGGCCACGCAGTGTATATATATATATATATCCATCCATCTACCTGTGTTTCCACCTATCATCATCGTCATTGTGATAATCATCATTATCTGTCTAGGCAGAATGCATGTCCATTACTTCTGTAACTTTTGGTTTCGCTTCGGTTTCTTCTTATATTTTTAAATTGAATAAAATTTAACTCAAAAATTATGAGGCATACAATATAACCGTTAGTTCTTTTTGTGCGATTTTTTAATCTGTTATTATCAAAAACAATGTTTAAAACAGGTTATACTTAGTACAAAATACTTATGTATGACAAATAGAAAAAGGTACATAAACAGGTGTTTACCCAAAGCCATGTTAGTCAAATATTCCACTTCAAAATGGCGTTTATCCTGATATTACGGAAGCGTAGTGATCAACATTGGCACTTCTGTTCTTTGCCTGTGGGACAAAAATCTGAAAAGAAAAGTAAGGAAGAAATATGTCGATCAATGTGAAAAACAAAATATTTACTCACTTATATAATTAAGGAATTTAATTCAATGGGGTGAAAAATAAAGCATCACGTGCTTTACCTCTCTAGTAATACGTCACAGACCCGTCTCGGACAAGTGGACATATGCATCGCTAGACCACTGCGCCACCACAACAGGCAATGGTAGTCTTAAAAAACACGAAGAGAAAATGGATTTGGAAATTATCGTGTTGAAATATCTGAATTCATATGAGCTGAAAATTCATCTTGGTAAAATATCATTAAGAAACAAAATGCTATCACAATCGCAGGTTTCAAATTACTTCTTCTTTCTTGGAACATCCTCCCGTGCCAATTTCTTTCACCGCTTACACTTGAAGTAGGGATTGATATACACTATCTACCAACAAGTAATTGGACACACCTGCAATCGACGATATCTGCACTCTTGATACACGTCACGGCCGCCAGCGTTAAATATCGTGTGGGAAACAACAACACAACCAGTCGCATGCAAGATGGCACGCAGTTCGGGGCTCTCTGATTTCGAGAAATGTGTAATCGTCGGGTATCACAGAAATGGCAGATCCATACGTGACATATCCAGCAAGTTGAAGTACCCAAAATCGACAGTGACCTACGTGATTGGCAAGTGGAAGATGAGACGTGACTGTCGGAATGTGCCCCGACCCGGCAGACCCACAAAACTGGAAGTTACAGACCGACGGGTGCTGGCCAGAGAAATTCAGAAGAACCGCAACAAATCGATGGGCCACATCCGCGAGGAGTTTCAACAAGCATCCGGGAGTGTTCTTTCGATGAATACCATCCATAAGGAAGCCCATCTGCTCGGTTATCATGGACGTGCTGCCGCCCACGAACCTTTGATCATCAAGTCCAATAGCGCTGCTCGGCTAACGTGGTGCAAAGAACGTCGACAGTGGACCGTTGAACAGTGGAAACAAGTTCTCTGGAGCGACGAATCAAGGTTCACCATCTACCGTTCGGATGGCAGGGTCTGGGTTTGGCGTCTACCTGGAGAATGTCTCCTGCCGGAATGTATTGTGCCAACTGTGAAGTTAGGCGGTGGTGGAATTATGCAATGGGGGTGTTTCTCCGGGAATGGCACGGGACCCTTGGTCGCAATTCCCGGCAGACTCAACGCCAAGACCTACTGCACTATTTTGGATGACCATGCGCTTCCTACGTTTTGGCAGTTTTACGGGGTGGACCCATGTTACTTTCAGGATGGCAATGTCACCTGTCATGTTGCGGTGACAATGGGGTTAATGGAATGGACTGGCCTGCGCATAGCCCGGACCTTAACCCTATTGAGCACCTCTGGGACGAGTTGGAGCGTCGACTTAAGGGTTGCCCCCACCGCCCGAAATCGGTGAAGGAACTGACATGTCTTCTCCAAGCCGAGTGGAAGAAAATACCGCTAGCCGTCGTACAACGCCTGGTTGAGAGTATGCCCCGGAGGGTCGCAGCTGTAATCGCCGCTCGTGGAGGCTCCACCAACTATTGAAGGTGAATAAACTTCGTTTTTTTTTTTTGCTATCACAGGTGTCCAATTACTTGTTGGTAGAGTGTAGCACGCTTAGTGACTTTAGCTACGTAGTTATGGACATTGGACTAACTTTAACTTCCAAGGTGATAATAAATCAGTGTGACTTTCGGCATATGGTGAAATCATGAAATGAGCCAATTCAACGAGTGTCTCCTCTTTTATACATAATATCCTCCCTGTCACTGAAATTGTTTTTTACTTGTCTTGACGAATGGTTGCTGTACAGATACCTATTGTTATTTTTTTTTATTTGCAATAAGCCTGTCTTTCGCGAAGGACGTACTGTACTTCAGTTGCCTCGTCGGGTGATAACATTCTCAGATGTCAGGAAAATGGTTCATTGTTCTCCACAGTTCTTAACTAACTACTAGGACAAGCCGCCAATGGTAACCGATAACTCTGGTACAGTTGGCAAATTTTGAGCGAAGCTATTGCAAAATCTAAGCTCTTTAAGGCGTCTACTATAACGAATTCTAAAAAACGAACGCGTAAAATTTATGACTTCCAGTACAAAAGTACGAAACATTGTAAACAAGAAATGCCTAAAATTTATTATGAACAACTTTCCTTCACGCCTTCCCGTTGGTTGTGATCAGGGTGCATGTAAACAAAGAGGAAAAACGCACTCAGATCGGGAACTACGTTTTTCATTTTGCATCGCGAAAGACACACACAAACCCAAACCCAAACTTCCTTTTATTGTTATAGATTAAGCAAGTGTTGAGCTAACAGACGAAGTCTTTCCATTTCTTCGTTTTTCAATTCAAACGATTCTTTAAAATTAATATTAGTGAGCCAACTTTCGTGAAACGGTTCAAGTAAAATGTCATTTAGTTATAATTGAAATTCCTGAATGACACGGAATTTCGTAAATCGAAAATCGTCAAAACCTGACCATGGCCGATGTTCAATCGCATGCCAAAAATCACGGTAATCGGATATGTCATGTCGTAGCTATGCCCGAATAACTAATTGTCCCTAGTTTCGTATAGAGAGCGGAGTTTTTTCAATTCTAAATTATTATTAAAATTGGTCAGTCTTTTAATGGTCATTATTTTTATACGCCACGACCAATCACCATGAAACCAACTCCATGTCACTCACCATGTCCTTTCCTTTCTTTGTGGCAAGTGCAACCGCAATCGGCTGAAGGTCTTAGGAGGAGAAAGGTAACAAACTACCCCTTCTAAAAACGCGGAAAAAAACCCAAAAAATGCAAGTTTTTGGACGATTATTCCTCAATGACACGGAATTTCGGGAATCGGAAGGCGTCAAAACCTGACCATGGACGATGTCGAATCGCGTGCAAAAAATCACGGTGATCGGATGTGTCGTCTCGTATCTATGCCCGAACAACTAATTGTCTCGAGTCTCGTAAAGAGAGCTCCGCTCAACCAGGATGTGCATCAGTGGTCAGCGCCGGGTTCTGAGACTTTGTTCTAAATTTCTAAAAAGAACTTCAACGAAGAAAAATAGCTCTGGAAAACAAATGGTGTTAAAGCCCAATTTTTTATGTCATGTGATTAAAACCTTGGCCCGATCGCAACCCGACCCGCAGAAGCAAATTATGTTGCTTAACCCGATTTCCACGTGATCAGCCTGATATCTAGTCCGAGCATGGCCTGTGTGGGGCCAGGGTCGGGTTTATGCCAATCGGCCTGACCCGTGAAGGCCTCTCCCACTGCTAATGATGATCTTTAAAGCACAAAAATACACACCACCTCGCTCTCATCGGAGAATAATAAAGTGGTACATTTTTTAGAGAAAAGTGCTGGCAAATTCCATTTGGGGCTTATTCGCGAATGCTTATGGTGAATGTCTGTGCAGAAGACCTACCCCACTCCACACACACAAACACACACACAAACGTCGACAGTTGGCATGAAACACTGAAAAAGCATATACACTATCTACCAACAAGTAATTGGACACCTGTGATAGCAAAGGAAAACGAAGTTTATTCACCTTCAATAGTTGGTGGAGCCTCCACGAGCGGGGATTACAGCTCCGACCCTCCGGGGCACACTCTCAACCAGCGTTGTACGACGGCTACGGGTATTTTCTTCCACTCGGCTTAGAAAAGACAGGTCAGTTCCTTCACCGATTTCGGACGGTGGGGGCACCGCTTACGTCGACGCTCCAACTCGTCCCAGAGGTGCTCGATAGGGTTATGGTCCGGGCTCTGCGCAGGCCAGTCCATTCGATTAACCCCATTGTCACCATACCAAGCCATGGTGGACCTCGCAACATGACAGGTGGCATAGCCATCCTGAAAGTAACATGGGTCCACCCCGTAAAACTGCCACAACGTAGAAAGCGCATGGTCATCCAAAATGGTGCAGTAGGTCTCGGCGTTGGGTCTAAAAGGAATTGCGACCAAGGGTCCCGTGCCATACCAGGAGAAACACCACCATAGCATAATTCCACCGCCGCCGAACTTCACAGTTGGCACAATACAACCCGGACCCTACCATCCGAACGGTAAAGGGTGAACCTTGATTTGCTGTTCAACGTCCACTGTCGACGTTCTTTGCACCACGTTAGCTGAGCAGCGCTATTGGACTTGGTGATCAAAGGATTGTGGGCGGCAGCACGTCCATGATAATCAAGCAGATGTGCTTCCTTACGGATGGTATTCATAGAAAGAATACTCCCGGATGCCTGATGAAACTCCTCGCGAATGTGGCCCATCGATTTGGTGCGGTTCTTCCGAATTTCTCTGGCCAGCACCCGTCGGTCTCTAACTCCAAGTTTTGTGGGTCTGCCGGGTCGGGGCACATTCCGACAGTCACCTCTCATCTTCCACTTACCAATCACGTTGGCCACTGTCGATTTTGGGTACTTCAACTCGCTGGATATGTCACGTATGGATCGGCCATTTCTGTGATACCCAACGATTACACCTTTCTCGAAATCAGAGAGCTCCGAAGTGCGTGGCATCTTGCATGCGACTGGTTGCGTTGTTGTTTCCCACACGATATTTAATGGCGGCGGCTGTGACGTGTATCAGGACCGCAGATATCGTCGATTGCAGGGGTGTCCAATTACTTGTTGGTAGATAGAGTAGCAGAAGACATTAAGAGAAAACAACTTGATCCTCTTAACCATAGAGTCAATTTCCTCCATGACAATTCTTGGCTGCACTTGGCATGCCAAACTCAAAACTTGCTACAACAGGCTTGATAGAATGTTCTCCAGCACCCTCGATGCTACTCTAATCTCTCTTCTAGCTAATTGTACCTCTGAAAGACGTTTCTCCACTATAGATTAAATGCAAAGCATGACTGCAGCAGCAATGGCAATCCAAACTCGTAACACCAGTGGTGTAGAACAGTGCTGAGATGAGCCGTGCCCGAGCCCGAAAGCCCGAAGAAGAGCCCGCGCTCGGGTGGGCTCGTGTAACCTCGGGCTGCTTAATATTTGCGCTCCAGTTCGGGCTCAGGGAGGGGGGGGGGGAGAGAATTTTATTTTCTTTATTTTTTAAATATGGTTTTGTATGATTTAGCATATAAAACTTCCTTAGACTTTCCATTTGGTAAAGATAATACTTCAGCACCTAGATCTGGATGGGAAGTCGTGAGGCCTATTTATTCCGTGCTTGGGTGACAAATGTCATAGGCCACGCATTCGTCCATTTCTGTGCAGAAGGAAAAGCTTTTGCAAGAGCAGTAGATCCTAGATAGCAGTCAGTACCTCAGCGAAATGTTTCCCCCTCTTTACACACTGCAGCTCTCTTCTAATTCTATCGAGCAATGTGTTTTGCCTGCGGCGCTGCCCGATCTTTCAGGATATCCGGCCGACCGAAGAATTTCAGGAAGAAACGAACTGTCAACGAAATTCGTACGGTTTTACTATAGAAAGAGATAGTTGAAAAAAAAAACATCTGTTAATTGCAGGAGGAAGAGAGTGGAAATCTGGAAGAGATTTTTTTTATTGATGCCTAAACAGGTTAGTCATAGTTTTCGGGCTCGCTCGACCCCGGGATCTATCTTGCATTATAAAATTCAGGTTCGGACGGGCTCGGGTTAGCTTACTTCGGGCTCGGACTGACATACTTTGGGCTCGGACTAACATACTTCGGGCTAGGGTTGGCATGCTTTGGGTTCGGACTGACATACTTCGGGCTATGGTTGGCATACTTCTGGCTGGGACTGGCATACTTCTGGCTGGGACTGGCATACTTCGGGCTAGGGTTGGCATAGTTCTGGCTCGGACTGACGTACGTCTGGCTCGGACTGACATTCGTCTGGCTCGGACTGATATACTTCGGGCTCGGACTGGCATACTTCGGGCTAGGGTTGACATACTTTGGATTCGGACTGACATACTTCGAGCTGGGGTTGGCATACGTCTGTCTCGGACTGACATACTTCGGGCTAGGGTTGGCATACTTCTGTATTGGACTGGCATACTTCGGTCTCGGACTGACATTCTTCGGGCTCGGACTAACATACTTCGGGCTAGGGTTGACATACTTTGGGTTCGGACTGACATACTTCGGGCTAGGGTTGGCATACCTCTGTACCGGACTGGCATACTTCGGTCTAGGACTGACATGCTTCATGCTCGGACTGGTATACGTCTGTCTCGGACTGACATACTTCGGGCTAGGGTTGGCATACTTCTGTATCGGACTGGCATACTTCGATCTCGGACTGACATACTTCGGGCTAGGGTTGGCATACTTCTGTATCGGACTGGCATACTTCGATCTCGGACTGACATACTTCGGGCTCGGACTGGCATACTTCGGGTTCGGACTAACGTACTTCGGCTCGGACTGGCATACTTCGGCTCGGACGGACTCGGGCTCTTAAAATTGAGCTCTAACTCAGCACTGGTGTAGAAGAGCCTGGGCGCCGCTGAGGAACCTTTTTCCAGGCTTAGCGACGCTAAGGCACTTTTCGTGGTTAGCTGAAAAGAAAAGAACGGCAAAGGAATATTTTTAGTTGATCATGTACGCATTAATAAGGAATAATGTGTTTTATATGAGAGTGAACACGTATCTCGATCGAATGTTTATATCGCAGGGATGAAACTAAGCAGTCGGATCACATAGCAGGGCGTCTCACGGACCGTAAGTGTTCTACTGTAAGGATAGTGGAAACTCCTGCTTCCCATCGCTAGTTCTCAAAACAAAGTTGCAGGAGGTCACTTTTTCAATGTTGGCTGTTAGAATGGAACTCGACTTAGAAAAATGAAACCGCATATAAGCTGAGTGAGAAGCTCTTTTTGAATGCGAAGGACATTTCTACAAAACACTTCATCGGGCTCTACATAAGTGATCTCCCGAGCTCTTTCTTTGATTCTTTATGGGCAACATAAAAGGACAATCCGGTTGCTGATTCGTCTGAGGCGCTGGCTGCTGGCTAATCTCTCGAGGACCCCCACCTCCGACCTCGCCTCTCCGGAACCAGTTACCCCTGATCACACTCACGGTGGTCATTGAAACACAAGTAACAAACGATAAACATAAATGATATCCTTTAATCCCACCTCACAAATTTGAGAACAGCGGAGTATAAGTTACATGCATTCAGTGAGACTGATTCATTTTATTCACCCTCAATGTTTGTAACCGTACATAATCACAGAATATTTTTTAAATGAAAAACTCAAAATACTCTCAGCATTTGACTCCCACTAACCATTTTTCTTTTATTTAAAATTTTCCAAACTGAGATACTTGTATGAACATTCATTAAAAAATCAGAACTACAGAATTAATATAAATGCGGAATGATAAAAGGAAATAAAAGATTTTTTTAATTCCTTTCAAAATTTTGAGGGCCTTATTTCCGGGTTATTTTAAACTAATCTGTTCGCAGCAGCTAAAGCGTTTTTTTTTCTCAGAATTACATTACTGCAGAACACAGAGCTACAAGTGCCTCAATAGTTTAGATTGTGACATACTACAGAGATAAAGCACATGTCAAAGCGGCAAATTTGCAGCTATAAATTCTGTCGGTTAGCTTAATCGCGAAATCATTCGGCTCCGGAGCAGAAGAATGCGAGTTCAAGCTCAGCCACCGGAAAATTTGTGATTCCACATTGGTGCCCGATTGAGGAATTAGCTCTGCTGGCCGTTGAGTTCTTCGAAAGATGTGTGATGTTCATTCCACACATGGTCTGGAATTTTCCTTCTTCAAGGCTTCAAAAAATGTGTGATGTTTCTACCGCACATTGTCTGGAATTAATCAAAATGCCTTCTTCTTCTTTTTTTTTTTTTTTTTTTTTTTTTTTTGATTGGAGGTTTAACGACCACCGTGAGCAACTCAATGGGCTATAAGCAGTCGCCCGTCCCTAATTTAGGGTCACTGGTTCCAGGGAAGGGAGAGAACCAGTGCCGTAAGACAAACACAACATCCATGCCTGACCGGGATTTGAACCCGGGCCTCTTACGGACGAACGATCAGAGGCCAACGCCTTAGACCACTGCGCCACCGGGGCGGCCCTTCTTCTTCAGCGAGTTGCTTCAAGCTTGGTTTGCTAGCTGACCAGGAAACTAGTGATTCCGTCCCAACCCCTTTTCAAGGGAGGGGGATGGAGGATTATGTGACGTGCTACAGAGGTGAAGCACATGTCAAGACGGCAAATTTGCAGCGATGAAGCCAATATGAGCACGGCTGATTAATAATTTCAAGAAATAGCCTTTGGGATTAATGTGTTGTAACTGAGTAAAAGTGTAACATTATTTTCTATATAAACCAAACTACATGCTGAAATGGCCCATCTATGTATACGAATACTTCAACCATATACCGAAGCGCTGACAAGGTGAAAACGAAAGTGCAATTTTCCTACATGGAAGTGGACACGTTGATATCAAAAACGTACTTTTCATACGGCTCCATAACAAATAGCAATGGACACGTCGCAATCTTTTTTTTTTTTAGTTGAGGGTTTACCGACCACCGTGATCAATTCAGTGGGCTATAAGCAGTCGGCCGTTCCTAATTTTGTGCCACTGATTCCTGGAAAGGGGGACAGCCAGTGCCAGAAGTCAATCGCAAAATCCATGTCTCACAGGGATTCGAACCAGGATCCTTCTCGACGAGTGATCAGAAGCCAGCGCTTAGACCACTGCGCCACTCACGTTGAAATGCATTCTTCATACGACCCCAAACGCTCTTAGGGACATACTGGATTGAACTGGACGCAAAGAAATCATTAATATAATTTGTACTAGCAGGGATACCAGGTATACGCCAGGCACATATCACTATTTGTGGAATCACCAAGTTCAGCGGGTGAAAGTTAATGAATGAAAATGATATGCCTGTAATTTTCCTGTAAACTTATTTTAAATGTTTTGATTCAGTTAATTTAATTTTACGAAACAAAAAAGAAAGGAATGGAATCATCTATAGAATTGCCATACATCTGGCATGTGTTTCTGAGAATCCCGACACACAGAAATGCAATGTACCTATGTGATGTCGCATGCATACGACTTGACATTGGCATTGATCATCTTTTCTTACCGTTTTGAATTTTGAATATCTGGAACTCTCTATTTACTTTACATTATGTTTCTGCCTGAAAAGCTAAACTATTTTAATTTGTGTTTTTAATATACCATTAACCACATATTTTTGCACATTATTGTTATCTACGGTCTCCAACTTAGACCGTAGGTTGGTTAGTTGGTGGTTTATGGCGTAAGGGCCTCAAAGGACCAAAGAGCGCCTTAGACCGTAGATAAGGGTATTGGAGTGCTGAATTGTGTTGTAGATCTTAACAGTAAAAAATTGAATTTTCACGAAAATTTAGTATGGAACTCACTAGACCCCGGGCACCGACCCCTTCCAAAAGCCGTGTACCGTCTAAGTTAAAGTACCATGAGATAGTATACCAAATTTGGTAGTTCTAAATTGAAAACTGTAGATTTTACGAAACTTTTGTGTGGGGGCCCTTTGGCCCTGGGCCCCGACATCTTCCAAAAACCGCATAAGGTCTAATTTAGGGTTTCATGAGATAGTATACCAAATTTGGTTGTTATAAATTGGAAACTGTAGATTTTACGAAAACTTTGCATGGATGGGGAGGGGGGATCTGACCTCCCGGGTACCGACCCCTTCCAAAAACCGTCTACAGTCTAAGTTAGAGTTTCATGAGATGGTATACCAAATTTCGAGGTTCTAAATTGAAAACTTTAGATTTTACGAAAATTTTGAGGGGCGGTCCCTTGACCCCGACACTTTCCGAAAACCTTCTACGGATTAAGTCAGAGTACCATGAGATAGTATACCGAATCTGGTGGTTCTAAATTGAAAGCTTTAGATTTTAAGAAAATTTTGTATGGGGTACCTTGACCCCGGGCCCCGACCCCTTACAAAAAACACATATGGTCTAAGTTAGAGTTCAGTGAGATAGTATACTAAATTTATTGGTTCTAAATTAAACACTGTAGATTTTACAAAAAATTTGTGTGGTGGCCTCATGACCCCGGGTCCTGACCCCTTCCAAAAGCCGTCTACTGTCTACGTTAGAGTACCATGAGATAGTATACCAAATTTGGTGGTTCTAAATTGAAAACTGTAGATTTTATGAAAATTTTTATGGGGGGGGGCTCTGACCCCTTCCAAAACCGTCTAAGTTATCGTTACATGAGATAATACACCAAATTTCGTCGTTCTATATTGAAAACTCTATATTTTACGAAAATTTGGTAAGGGGGCCACTTGTCCCCGGGCTCCGACCCCTTCCAAAAAGCATCTACAGTGTAAGTTAGAGCACCATGCGATAGTATATTAAATTCGGTGGTTCGAAATTAAAAACTGTAGATCTTACGCAAATTTTGCATGGGGGCTCCTGTCCCCGGGCGCCTACCCCTTCCAATAGCCATCTACGGAATAAGTTAGAGTACCATGAGATAGTATACCAAATTTGGTGGTACTAAATTCAAAGCTGTACATTTTACGAAAATTTTGTATGGGACACCTTGACCCCGGGCCCCGACCCCTTACAAAAACCACATACGGTCTAAGTTAGAGTTCCATGAGATAATATAACAAATTTCGTGGTTCTAAATTAAAAAATTGTAGATTTTAAGAAAATATTGAATGGAGGCCCTTTGACCCCGGGCCCCGACCCCTTCCAATAGCCGTCTACTCTCTAAGTTAGAGTACAATGAGATAGTGTACCAAATTTTGTGGTTCTAAATTCAAAACCGTAGATTTTACGAAAACTTTGTGTGGGGGCAACTTGATCCCGGGCCCCGACCCGTTACAATAGCCGTCTACTGTCTAAGTTAGAGTACAATGGGTTAGTATACCAAATTTGGTTGCTCTAAATTGAAAACTGTAGATTTTACAAAAATGTTGTATGGAGGCCACTTGACCCCGATTCCCTTCCAAAATCCCTCTACAGTTTAAGTTAGAATTTCATGAGATAGTGTACCAAATTTTGTGGTTCTAAATTGAAAACCGTAGATTTTACAAAAATTGTGTATGCGGGGTGTGGGGCTCCGACCCCTTCCAAAAACCGTCTACGGTCTAAATGGGAGTACCATGAGGACATTTTCTGGACCATGTCGACATTATGACCGTGTCGACATTTTGGCTGTCAACATTATGACCGTGTCGACATTATGACCGTGTCGACATTTTGACCCTGTCGACATTGTGACCGTCGACATTATGACCGCCACCGCACAAGCAAATTTAATAGACAGAAATGTTTGCTCACCCCACGTACCTCGTAGCGGAAGTATCGGTCCCTTACGTAGTGACGTCACTGTAAAGGACGGGTAGACTGTCGACACTTGGTCGATACAACTGAAGCACTTGCGGGAGAAATGTTGTGAACAATTTCAAATTCAAATTCGTTTTGAATTTGAAAACTTACAGCCAAGATGGAACGTAAAAAAAACAAAAACAAAAAAATAGGGTCAACAATACACGCAGGAAAAACTGACATCCATGTGAATATTTTATTTATTGTAAAACAAGATTTTAAAGAAAATAAGTATAATTTTTTTTTCAAATCTATTTAATCTAAACAGGATATTTTCTGGCTTAAGGAAATGTGCAAGGATAGCAATCATAGCTTTTAAATTTAATTATATGCAACTGTAGCACTCTCTTCTTTAAATAAATTCTACAGAAAGAAAAAACACCATAACATTATGTTGTAGCACCTCATAAAGAAATCCCTTTATGCCGAACAAATCAAAACTTCAGCAACATTAAAGGAACTCGCTTAATTAAAAAGCTGGAAATTAATTCTATTAAATACTCCGTTGTTATTTGTAATTAATCGCTTAATAGAAAAGTTAAAATTATATATTTTCAAAGTCTTTTCCTTTCTTTTCGTCATATTTTAATCGCTAAATTTTGAGAACTTTAAAAATCGGCACCTTATTTAATGCAAAGAAATGCTTCCCTCACTCACTTTGCCATGTTCCTTAAGTAACTAGTTTAACCGGTATTCTCTTCTTGGGTTGGTAAGACATTTTTTCCTGAGGATTTGGAATTTAGTCCAATACTAAAGTGGAAAACAAACGTCTCAAGTGGAAAATAAATTCATTTTGCCTTTCGTTGCAATTAGAAGAAAAATAAAACCGAGTTTTTCCAGATTTTAACTATGGGTTATTTTGACGTCGGGCTATTTTTGCCCCGGGTTATTTTGCTACCGGGTTATTTACGTTGGGTTATTTAGACGCCGGGTTATTTTGACCGGGAGATTTTGACGCGGGTTATTATTTCCGGGTTAATTTGACATGTAACCCTTAAGTCGAAACACATCTTACCGTTTTCCTTCAGTACTGCTAAAGCACTTACGAGTTTTAAGTCCAAAAGGCAGAATGTCAAGTACTAGTCAGAAGAAAATTCGGCGCATGTTACGAACAAATAATTTCTGTGGGAGTAGAGTGAATGGCTGAGGGATTTTCTGAGCCAACAGATGCATATTTCACTAAATTTCGTAGACTTCTGGGAAATGTTCTTTCGCATCGGCTAGGCCTTTCTCTCCATTTTAAGACTACCACACCGCAGTTCATCTGTGGCGTACTACAGAGGTGGAGCACGTGTCAAGACGGCGAAGTTTCATTGACAAACTTCATGGGGGTAGGTTAATTGGGAAAGTATTCGGCTCCGGAGCAGAAAGATTCAGGTTCGACCCCAGTCACCGGAAAATTTGTGAATTTTACATTATCGCTTGATTGTGGAAATTGATCTAGTGACCGCTGGGTTCTTCGAAAAATGTGTGATGTTCCTTGAACACATGATCTGGAATTAATGAAAATTCCTTCTCCGCTTCGAAAAATGTGTGATGATTCTTCCACCTATTCTCTGAAATTAATCATAATTCCTTTTTCTCAGCGAGTTATTTCAAGCATGGTCTGCGGCTGACCCGAAACCTGCGATTTCGTGCCCCCATATACGCATTGGCGTACTACACAGGTGAAGCAATAAATTCCATCGGTGTAGCTTAATTGAAAAAGAATTCTGCTCAGGGGCAGAAGCAAATTTGGGTGTTTTCACACATCATCCATACTTTAATTCGCACTAATATTATTTGCAAGTACGCAGTTCGTACCAACATTATTAGCAAGTATGCAATTCGTACCAATATTATTAGCAAGTATGCAATTCGTACCAATATTATTAGCAAGTATATAAAAGTGGTTAGCTTATGAATGATCCTCTGAAAAAAGCGGAAGTGACACCTGCAAGATAATCAATGATGATTTTGTTTGAACCTCGAGGGTAAGATTAAGAAATACGACCTCAGTAACCTGTCTTTTTAGCTACTTGTTTGTTTCGAAAGTGGTATCCACATTATTTCACTCTCAGCGAAATATTCTCTAATTACTGTGTGAATCTGGCGTCTTTTTAATAATAAAAACTGAAAAAAGGTACAGCCCTCTTCGTCATGAGCAAGTGTTTTCAACGAAAACGAAAATAGGATGGAGATCAACGAAAAAATTATTGTCCCTTTACCCCTTGACTGGCTGGGACGAATTAACACGGAGTTAGGGCAAAATGGGCTGAAATTGGGCTGTATTCGTTGTCTAAACGTTTGCTGACTACATACAGCTGGAACGAGAGAACCTGCGTACGAGAAAACGTCGCTTTCCCATTAGCGTTGTCATTCAAAGTAGGGATGATTGACACTAATCCGTTTTCATTACCTGCTAAAAAGACTATACGAAGGAGACGAACCTGAGAAAGGGAAGAGAACACAGTGAGTCACTTGCTTCTACCGAGTGGCACGATCTCCGTGTCAGTAGGATTATCATCATGCCTTGGAACATCAAGATCATGCTTTAGGTCACAGCCTCCCCATTATGCCTTCAGTTACGGTACAGAGAAACAAGTTAGTAAAATCATGCAGTGCATTGATTATGATACGCTTTCCAATATACTAGAAATCATTACTCAAGCTATTACTCAAATTATGAGGAAAATGGCTGTGGAATAAATCTCACCCCTGTGCCCTGACCTTTGATCCATTTGGATGATATTCAACAGAACTGGTTCAGTATATCTCCGAAATAACATGATAAAGGTTTGTCGCAATGGAAGCAATTTTACAGAAGTTATGATGCATAAGCGCTACGGAATAGATCCCGCTCCTGCGTCCTAACCTTTACCCCATTTCGCCCATTTTCAATAGGATTCGTCCCCAGACAGGTCCCTACAACATACCAACATTTCATCCAAATTGAAACATTTTTACGTTAATTATGACTCATAATGACGATGAAAGTGATTCCGCTCCTATGTCCCGACCTTTGACCCCCATTTCGCCAATTTTCAATAAGATTTGTCCCCAGGTGGTCTCCTACCACATACTAAAATTTAATCGAAATTGAACCTTTTTTACGTTAGTTATGACGCGTAAGAGCAGTGGAATGTATCCCGCTCTTTTGTACTGACCTTTGATCCCATTTCGTTCACTTTCAATAGGGTTCCTTCCCAGGTATTCCCCTACCACATACTAAAATTTCATCGAAATCGAACGATTTTTACGCAAGTTATCGTGCGGACGAACATACGCACACAACGCGTGACGTAATGAGGCAGATGGGAATCGCGACCATCTGCTAGCAAGGTGTGACGTCATAAAACTTTAATAGGATCCACAAACAACGCGTGACGTAATGAGATAGATGGCATGACCGCGCGCCAACATCTAATGCGGTGACGCCATGACACCACACTACAAACTTGGTAATTCGGGGTGGTTATTTAACCCACTAAACAAATTTTCTTAAAGTCGAGATCAAGCTAAATCGATTTCTAGTACCAGAAAACGGTAGGTTAACGACTTTCATCAAAATCCTTAGAGCCGTTTTCAAAATAAAATTTACATACATACAAGAATTGCTCCTTTAAGGTGAATGTCAAGTAATTTCGCTTCCTGTACTTCGAATGGAAAAATTTCTGTGCACCTTTTCTTCCCAATTAATGCGTTCCCAAGGACGAAAATTTGAACATCGATTAATATATCTTCATTTTATAACTTGGAATACTTAATATTTTCTAAAACGTAAACATAATTATGCAATCCAACATTTGTTTGTCTACTGACGTCATCAAAGTACACGTCGCGCCATCCTTTTTCTGGTTTCAACACCACCAAAGGAAAAGTTATTGATTTTTTATATAATTATGGTTATGTTTTAGAAAATATTAAGTATTCCAAGTTATAATAAAGTTATTTCAATCGATGTTCAAATTTTCATCCTTGGGAACACATTAATTGTGAAGGAAATGTGTACAAAAGTTTTTCCATTGGAAGTATAGGAAGTAAAATTACTTGACGTCCACCTTAATAATATGGGATAAGAGCGATGGAATGGATCGCAATCCTATGTCCTGAACTTTGACCCCATTTCGTCCACATTCAACAGCGGTTGTCCCCAGGTGGTCCCCTACCACATAATGAAATTTCATCGAAATCGAACCATTTTTACGCACGTTATGACGCATAAGGGCAATGGAATGCATCCCGCTCTTACGTCCTGACCTTTGACCCCACTTCACCCATTTTGAATAAGATTCGTCCCCAGGTGGTCCCCTACCACAGTAAAATTTCATTGAAATTGAACCATATTTATGCAATTTATGACGCATAAGAGCAATGGAATGATCCCGATCCTACATCGTGACCTTTGACCCCATTTGTCCCATTTTCAATAGGGTTCGTCCCCAGGTGGTCCCCTACCACATAGTAAACTTTCATTGAAATCGAACCATATTTACACAAGTTATGACGCATAAGGGCAATGGAAGGATCCCGCTCCTACGTCGTGACCTTTGACCCCATTTGTCCCATTTTCCATAGGGTTCGTCCCCAGGTGGTCCCCTACCACATACTAAAATTTCATCGAAATCGAACCATTTTTACGCCAGTTATGGTGCGGACAGACGGACGTACAAAGCTGGAGCATATACGCTTCTTCAACCTACGGTTTAAAAATCGTAAAAAAGGATTAAAAGGAGAGCTGACCACAGTTTCTCGTCGGTATACTGTTGAGATGGGGGGGGGGGATGGTTTTACCTCGAAAACAAGATTTCGTAAAACCCGATTTCGTTGACCATTCATCTTTGGGGAACGCACAGAATTTTGGGTACAATTTGGTTATTAAACATCGGCCGCTAAAAGGGTTAATGTTGTACTAAAATATTGTTGCTAGTTAACTTCCGTACTGCAAGAAAAACATGTACTCTGATCACGGAAATAATAGGAACAGCCTTCATTGGCCATTTATGAGAAAATATTTGTGTATTTCTCAATAAAAAGATACTATATGCGTTTTACAGAGAGATGCAGTTGAATTTTCTCAACCAGACCTTTGTACAAATGTTAAAATGAGCAAATTTTAAAATTTTTACGGCACTGGCAGTTTCATTTTCCCTTGAAGCCAATAAGCTTGAATTTTTTGAGGTTCATCATTCAATGATAGCGCGAAAATATTGCTATAGTGCAGATTCCTGCATAATCGTAGCCGTAATACGGGCCAAAAGAGAAGGAATGAAGCACAACTTTGTGGAAGAAGATCCCAGATCGTGCAACGAACTTGTGCATTGAACTGAACGTCTTCTTCGTAAAAGAAACAAGACGCGAGGACGAAGTTAACGTATGGTCCTCTCTGACTACAAGTTTTTGTGTGTGTGTGTGTGTGTCCTTTAGCACTGCCAATGGACTTTGATTGAAAAAATTGTAAAGTATATCATGACAGAAAAACTTTGTCATTGTAGATTTATGCTCACACTTTCCTTTTTCTACTGTGTAGGGATATTGGATCACTGCAGAGAAAATTCATTTTGTTGCAGACATTTGATTTTCATCATAACCAAGAGTGCACAATTTTTTAACACTTACGGGCCAATTTCAGATTGACTGATAAACGGCTGACCCCAGCAAGTACTCCTAACAAAAGATTCAAAAAAAGATCCCAAAACTAAAATATTAAAATAATAAAATAAAAAAATATGTACAGAAAGTAAATAAAGAAAACGATTTACTTGCTTAAAAAATATGCAGGCGTCGCCAAAATCTGTACTTTTCATAGTAAGAAATTTTACACTGCTTTTTTTATTATTCTTTCAATACCTTTACTTATGTTTATTTAGTTGATTGTTTGTTATTTTGCTATATTACAGTATTTACACATGAATTTGATGAGCATGAAAAGAGTCCGTAAACTTATACACTTAAACAAATACTTATACAAACAATTGTAGTGCAACATAACAGGGAGCCAGGGGAAAAGGCTGGTGTGGGCTTGACAAGCCCCTGGTCCCCTAATAAAAAACAAAAGTGCCTAGTCCAAAAATTATCGTCCTATAGAACTGCAATTTACATAATCACAATTGTAGATAATCAAACCAGAAACATATTAACTGCATATCAAGTATTCCCTTAACTCTTTTTAAATGAAGCTATAACGAAGTAAATTTCTCCATCATTTTTGTCCACGCCGGGGCTCGAACCCGGGTCCCTTCATTCCGGAATAAGTCACTCTACCAATCCAGCTACGCGGACGTTCGTAGTTGCTGCTATCTGCCTTAATGTCGTGTGCATCCTGCATGGCAGGCACGTTTTTGTCCACGACGGGGCTCGAACCCGTGTCCCTTCATTACGGAATAAGTCACTCTACCAATTGAGCTACGCGGACGTTCGTTGTTGCTGCTATCTGCCTTTATGTCGTGTGCGTCCTTCATGGCAGGCACGTCACAAAGCATAGTTAACAATGGTCTAATATAAATCGGCAACCCGTTCCAGTGTTGAGGGCAAGTGGCATTGATATTACAATATAACACGTTTGTCCCAGCTCTGGGAATTACCAAATCGGTATGTCCAGCAGTGTGATAAACATACGCAGGACCACACACAGTAATTAGATTTAAATGCTTATTAGTACACACACGCTCATGCATTAACAACATGTCTGAATATGTATAGTCTCAAAAATCAGTAACTTATAACGGGAAAACAAACTATCCTCACTTTCATATTGATTTAACAATCGGAAATTTTTTTTTTGCAAAGTAAAAATTATATTAATATTTCCTCTAGTTATCATTCCCCAAGATAAAGACAGTAAGACATAAGTGGTTAAATAAAACAAAAATGAAGTAGTAACTTTTTTTAACTGGCAAGCAACTCTAAATCCTGGACAAAACTCCAATACGAGATCTTAACTTAACTGCCAAGGCATCAATCAACATGTGCACCCCACCGTACATTTTCATGCAGATGAACTCCCAAAAACTTAACATTTGCCTGAAAAGCCAAAGGAATATCATTTAAATAGATCCATGGAGTAGTTACTGTCACAACCCTTCGACCAGAGGAAAGAACACAATTTGTTTTAGAAAGATTGAGGGTTAAAGAATTGCAAGAGAACCAAGCGAAATATTCTGGCAAGTCATGGTTGACCCGTGGTATCAACTCAGGTACAGCATGACCAGAAAAAAAATGAACTTGTGTTGTCAGCAAATAAATCCGCATTTGCACTGGAAGAAATATTAAGGATATCATTGACGTAAATTAAAAAAAGTAGGGGACCAAGAACTGATCCCTGTGGAACCCCATAATGAACAGCTTTTAAACGAACACCTTGTAACAGATCATATTGCCTCCTCCCAGTTAAATAACTCTAAAAAATGGTTTTAGCAACTCCCCTGATACCAATGTGTTCAAGCTTCTATAGTAAAATAGCATGTCTAACTGTATCAAATGTGCGAGACAAATCACAAAAGATCCCAACTATACTGAGACCCTTATCAGTATTATACTAAAAAAATGTAAAGCATCAAGAACTGCAGTTTCCGTTGAACCACCCCTACGAAAACCATGTAGCTTTTTATTAAGTATATTGCTAGTATCAATAAAAGATAACAACCGTTTGAGTATTAGCATTTCTAATATTTTTGTAAATACAGAAAAAACAAATATGGGACGATAATTCGCGACATCTGTCCTTGATCTCTTCCTGTGGATCACACTGACCCAACTAAGTGTAAGCGGTGCAGGTATACACCTCGTAAGTAAAATACCATTAAAAATATAAGTGAGTGGAATAACCAATTCTTGAGAAACAAAGTTTACAACCCTGGGTTGAACATCATCTGGTCCGACACGTTTAGAGGGATCAAGTTCATTCAATACCGACAAAAGATCATCGTCAACAGGTTCGAGAAAAAATGAAGAACAAGTAGTCGATGAAAAATAGTCTCTGTAATTTTTGGAACACGAAGGAATTTCTGATATCAAGGTAACCGGTAGCTCGAGGAAGTAATCATTAAATATATTAACTACCTCCGTAAGATCCGACGTAGAAATACCTTTATATTCAATTCAATTTCGTGAATCGGTACTTCTTAATTTTGTTAACAACTCATTAATTAAGCGCCATATCCTCTTGCTCTCCGTTGTTGAGGCAAATTGATTGCACTAAAAATTACTTTTAGAGTGCCTCAATTTAGAGTTAAGCCAATTGCGATACTTATGGAAATTAGCTACATCAACAGGATTTCTGGTACGAAGAAATGATTTAAATAATCTGTTTTTTCCTATCTATATACCTCATAAGACTTGTAGTAAACCATGGTTTCCTACAACGCAAATTACGAGTAATAGTACGAAGTGGAAAATTAGTATCATCATGATCCCAAACATTTTTCCAAAATACATTAAAAGATTCAACCATGTTATTTCTTGTTAGTACAAGTGTCCAATCAACACATGGCAAAGCATCCCTAAATGACCGAATACTATTTTAGCTAAAATTTCTTAGTAACATAGAACTAGATGCCGAACCAACACCACATACCGGGGAATTAATCAAATAAAAAATTGGTAGGTGATTACTAAAGTCAAAAGAAAGTACCCCCGATGATGAATTATAATAATTAGTAATACACAAATCCAGTACAGAGGAGGAATATTTTCCGTAATTCTAGTAGGAATTGTAATAATATTTGCCCTTCCAGAAGCAGAAATTATGTCCTTGAATAAACAAGTAACATTATTATCAGTATGTATATCAATATTGAATTTGAAATCACCGAAAGAATAAAGAGTCTTCCCCCATGAATTAATATCATCCAAAAAATTAGAAAAAAATTAAGAAAAGAATCAAGTTTAGCCTGACGTGGGTGATACGTAACACTTACTATAGACTGTTGTAAATCAATTGCAGTCATCTCAAAATGTTCATTTATAATAAACTGTACATTTTTCACACAGTGAAAAATTCAAATTTTGTTTAGCATAGATCGCAACACCACCGCCTCGAGCCCCAGAACGGGAAGCCGTTACAATCCAGGGACCCGATATATTACACGCATGATATCTATCCGCATCAAACCATGTCTCTGAGACGAAAATCAAGTTGATTATCCAAAGTATGTAATAAACTAACTGGAACATCTAATTTACGCAACAAACTACGAGCATTCAAGTGCAAAAATTTATATTGAAAATTATTAGTAACGATAAAATTATGTAGATCACTAACCGAAACATAATCGGAAATGCAATTCATAAAAAACACGAAATGTAAACAACATACAATTTAGAACTTCAATAAACAATTCAAAATCGTTTTAAATACAAATCTAATTTACTCTTAATTTGTATAACATTTAAACCTTCTTTTCTCCGACAAAAAATTCAACCGTTTCTATACCAACAAAATTTAATATCATTAGTCCTCGAAAAATGTCGTGCCATCCATAATAGTTCGCTGTCTTTTGTTGTAAGTTTTTCATTGATGCAAATTCCAATTTCACTGCTACAGTAAAATAAAATCCGACAGTTTTAAACCAGATCTTCCCCTTTTAAAGAATTCATCTCTAGTTATTCTACTTCTAAATCGAACAATTACCAGAGGCATCCTCCGAGATCTCCTCCTTCCCAACCTGTGAATTCCAGCGATATCACTCACAGAAAATTTCTCAATACCCAACTTTCCCGCTATACGATAAACCAAATCCGTCAAGTACCCATCACTTTCATTCCCATTTTGACTTCTTTTCTTTACTCATTTCACGATCAGTGATTTTACCAAGTGCACAATAGTCATAATGGAATCTGCCTCCACATCTTCCGAAACACTGCACACAGTCTTCTTCAAATAAACTTTCTTTGCAGATCAAACACAGTCTCGGAGGCATGTTATTCTGAAATCCACGGCGGCAGGTATGCACAACACAAGCAGACGAAACTGATGGTCAACACAAGCAGACGACACTGATGGTCAACACAAGCAGACGACACTGATGGTCAACACAAGCAGACGACACTGATGGTCAACACAAGCAGACGACGTCAGACGGAGACACGTGCGAATCAAGCAACCAGTCAAGTCAGTGATCGTTGACGTCACTCAAATTCAGAACGACACATCAGCACACATTTCAAATGAGCTCAGCAAATAACCGCCAAACACTTCCACCACCCTCAACCACGAAACAAGACAAAAACCGAACTCTCACCATGCAATACACGGACGATGTACCCTCAGTACCAACACAAATGATACAAATCAGGCAATTTAACGGCAGCTCATAGCACACGTCAACCACAATATCGTAATTTGACTTGACTCACTATACCTGATTCAATGGTGGACACAGCGATCCTCAGGTTTCCCTCCAAGTATTCATCAATTAGATGAGAATGACTTCCTGATTTCACCTGTTTCATTACAGAAAATAATTGTTCGCATATGCTTCCGAATAATGTTGAATAATGAAGTGGATTTTCAATCTCTTCATTTTACAAGGGTAGTAGTGCAAATTTTGTCTTCAATTCGGAGTTATTTTGAAGATCATCAAGCTACATCTGAAAATCGACGAACGCCGTTTCAATATTAGTTGCGAATGGTATCGCACACCCGGCGTATATTTGTCTGTACCCCATGAAATTTTCATATATTAATATACAGTATATTTGTGTATACCGCCACTGCCCCATATTCTTATTATTTTTCATTGTTTCTGTAACTGTTTAACTAATTTCCACTTTGTGCACGTGGGCCACATACAGTTAGGCCGAGGGCCATGAGGTTGTGCATGTCTGATCATTACTAACAAAACTAAGGACAATAAAACTTTTCTGTACTTCACTATTAACAAAAAGCTGTAAACTTATATAAGAAAGAAAAGAAAAATTATGTGTTCATCGACAGTCTCTCTGTTCCGAGAAATTCAGATTATAGCAATACTTCAGTCTTACTAATCTGAGAAATTCGGGTTATGGCAGTTTTGCAACATCACGTGTCTGATAAATTCAGATTATGTAACACCTCAGCTTCACTAATCTGAGAAATTTTATTTGTGGTAATCCTTTGGCAAATGAGATCGTGATGGTCCTGTTCAGTGGTTGGTGAGAAGTCAACAAAGGTGAGCACAACTGGATATCATAGCCAGTTTGCGAATATCTCAAAGTGTGAACGTCAACCGCACAAAAGTCCTTTCTAACATTCTGAGCTGTTACAAGGATGTTAGGATATGCATTTTCCCTCATAGACATGGCTGAACTACGAGAGTGGATCGAAACGTAACGCACACTATTCTTTTGGTAACCGTTTAATACACTGCCGGACAATTGCTAAGGACGGATGACAATAGCAACTATAGCAACCATAAAATAGAAGGCAGGAAAATGTGGAATTTAGCATAAGTGCAGGATACAGTAAGACGTGTTGTGCGTATGCAAATTTTGGATTGCCGAACTTGTTCGTGACGTCATAGCGCTGATAAGAGATATAAAGGATTTGACGCGTATTGACCGTTGTTGTTCAAACGCAAAGTTGAAAGGGAAAGAATCAATTGACGAACTTTCAATTTTCAGTATGTCTTCCCGACATCACCTACATGATTTTACGCGTGGCCGTATTATTGGCAAGATTGAAGAAGGGCGAAAAATAACAGATGTTGCCAGGGAGTTCGACGTCAGCCACAGTGTTGTTTCAAAGCTTTGGAAATCATTTCAAACAAATGGAGAGGGTAGCAAACGTCACGGGGGAGGTCGTGTTCGCAGTGCGACACCTGCAGAAGATCGGTACATAGTGCTATCAACAAAAAGACACCGGCGCAGCACAGCTAGTGAGGTAGCAAATCAGTTTATGGCTGCTACTGGCAAGCGGATCTCCCGAAAAACTGTCGCCAGACGTTTGCATGAAGGAGGACTATACGCCCGCCGTCCTGTTGTGTGCATCCCATTGTCCAGACGTCACCGTACCGCCCGTTTGCAATGGTGCCATCAACATCGCAATTGGACTGATAACGACTGGTCTGCTGTCCTCTTCTCAGATGAGAGAAGATACAGTCTATCGTCTGATTGTCGACGACAACTGATCTGGCGTGATAGTGGTATTGCATATTGTCCAGCAAACATACAGGAAAGGGACCGATATCCGACATGTAGTGTCATGGTATGGGCTGGCATCATGATCAATGGCCGTACGTCCCTCTATGTGATTCCAACTGGGACTATGACTGGCCAACGATACATTAATGATGTTCTGCTACCTCATGTTCGCGTAGTCTGTGGTGCTGTCGGTGATAGATTTATTTTCATGGACGACAACGCAACATGTCATCGAACAGTCGCTGTCCAGGAGTGTCTTGAGAGCGAGGATATTCAACGCCTCGTATGGCCAGCACGTTCTCCAGATCTGAATCCCATTGAAAATGTGTGGGATGCTTTGGGAGGAGTCTTGCTGGTCGCCAATGCCCTCCAATAAACAAGGACACCCTCATCCGTGCACTGACAGAGGAATGGGATAAATTACCCCAACAGCTGCTTGATAATGTTGTGCAAAGCATGACACGACGTGTGGAATCTTGCATCGCCCTCCATGGTGGCCATATCCCGTATTGACATCTTATGCCGGAACGCCTGCGGACGGTAATTGCATTTTTTTCACGTTTACGTATTCTGCACAAAATGGCCTGTTTGTCCCTTGAACACGTTCCAAAGCCTTCTGGATTTCAGAGCACAATAAATTGTCTTTCTTGTAATGTCCTGGCATTCTGACATTATTTTATTTCACTTGGCATCCAACCACACTTACTTTTTTATGCGCTATATAGCCGTTTATGATCCGTCCTTAGCAATTGTCCAGCAGTGTATATAGGGAAAACAAAACATATACACAGTAAAATTTCATTTCATAGCTATTTTTCAACATACGAACCGACATGCTCGAGACATTTATCCCAGCATGATACCAGTTTTAGTATACCGGTTTTCCCGTCCGTCCCTCCGTCGGTCTGTACCCACGATATCTCTTCAACTATTAGTCCGATTTGAAAAATTATTTTTGCATTGCGAAGCGTGACATATGCGAATGATGATCTTTTATTTCGGTTTTTTTTTTACGATGCACAATTTCGCCGCTAGACGGCGTAAATGCAGATTATGTCGAATTCAAAAATACGTTTTAATCCACATATTTGCTTCTAAACATCGGATTCAAAAAGTTATTTTATCTTTCGATTCCATTCATGTCGAAGAGTATTTTAGATATAGTTGCTTCTCCAAATTACGCATACATTTTCCGCTACGGGGCGATAAAGTAAATTGCATTTTTCCTGATAACTCTTCTTCTAAAACTCCGATTTGAAATTTTTTCTTCAGCGGATACATCTCCCGATGGAAAATAATTTGCATATAATCTCAAATTTTTGGTAAAGAATATTTTGGCCACCAGCGGGCGTAAGTTTTAATTTTTGCTTCTGATGTATTTGCCATAAAACCTGAGCTTCTAAAATATCGATTGAAAAACCTCTTTCGTGGACTGATGCCACTCACATCGATAAACCTTTTCGGAGTTTTTTCTTCTTAAAATATTCCACAGTTTCTCCGCCAGGAGGCATAAATGTATATCTTACTTTTGTCAATATCTCTACTTCTACGAGTCCGATTTGAAAAATTCCATCTTTGTTGGATAGTGTTTTCAGTGTCACATGTTTTTCATACGATTTCAAAATTTTCAAGTAATTCATAGACTTTCCGCTAAGAGGAGTAATGGTAAATTGCATTTCCCCCTATGTCTCTGCTTCTAAATCTTCGATTTTAAAAATTCTTTCTGCACCGGATACAGTTCCTGATGGGAAATCGTTGCCCATAATTTCTAATTTTTATAAAAAAAATGGTTTGGCCACCCGGGGGCGTAAATCTTAATTTCCGCTGCTGATGTATTTGCAGCAAAATATGAGCTTCTAAATTATCGATTGAAAAAAAAAACGTCGTTTGTAGACCGATACTAATCATGTCGCCAAACCTTTTAGATACATTTTCTTCTTGAAATAATGCATGGTATCTACGCCAGGGGGCTTAGATATATATCTTATTTTTGTCAATATCTGTACTTCTAGGAGTTAGATTTGAAAAATTCCTTCTTTGTTGGATAGTGTTACCGCTGCGATATGTTTTCTCTATAAGGTCAAAATTTTCAAGTAAATCACAGACTTTCCGCTAGCGGGCACAAAGGTAAATTGCGTTTTCTGCGTTATTTCTGCTCCTAAAACTCCAATTTGAAAAATTCTTCCTGTATCGCATACAAGACCTGGTGTTTGGCCACCAGGGGGCATAAGTGTTAATTTCTGCTTCTGATGTATTTGTAGCAAATCTGGGCTCCTGAAAACTCGATGATTTTTTTTCTCTTGGACCGATACCGCTCATATGGAAAAACCTTTTGAGATTACTTTCCTCCTAAAATAATGCATTGCTTTTCGACCAGGGGACGTAAAGTCACATCTTATTTTTGTCGATATCTCTGTTTCTAAGAGTCCGATTTGAAAAATTATTTCTGTGTTGGAGAGCGTTTCCAGTGCGAAATGTTTCTCATATAAATTCCGGTTTTTCTTAACGCACAAGTCTAAAACCAGAGGGCGTAAGCTCACGATTCTGTTTACAGCAATATGTGAGGGATTAAAGACCCGATTAAAAAAATTATTTCTTATGTCAGATACTATTGTTTTCCATACCGGTTCCATTGACTTTGAATAGCTTTGAGAAATTTAATTTGCGTCAGAACGGATTTAAAGGACGTGCTTATTACACCAAAAAAATTTGGTGTTATCTTTCTTGTTAACATTTGTATGGCATAAACATTTAAGCATTTGAATACAGCTGAGCATTACAATTTAAGATGAAGCCCAGCTTTTTAAACTTCGAGAACAATATTCAGGTACAGGCATGCCTACAGCTTGACTTTTCTGGCAGAAAAAGCCTTTATGATATCATCATAAAGTTTTGATGCAAAGTCATGTTCTATGGAGATCACAATTAAATTTGTTAAACTCTGTTGGCCAGCTGTGCTCCGCAAATACACATCTACCAACAAGTAATTGGACATCCCTGCAATCGACGATATCTGTGGTCCTGATACACGTCACGGCCGCCACCGTTAAATATCGTGTGGGAAACAACAACGCAACTAGTCGCATGCAAGATGCCACGCAGTTTGGACCTCTCTGATTTCGAGAAAGGTGTAATCGTCGGGTATCAGAGAAATGGCCGTTTAATACGTGACATATCCAGCGAGTTGAAGTACCCAAATTCGACAGTGGCCTACGTGATTGGCAAGTTGAAGATGAGAGGTGACTGTCGGAATGTGCCCCGACCCGGCAGACCCACAAAACTAGGAGTTTTTTTTTTTTTTGATTGGAGGTTTAACGACCACCGTGAGCAACTCAATGGGCTATAAGCAGTCGCCCGTCCCTAATTTAGGGTCACTGGTTCCAGGGAAGGGAGAGAGCCAGTGCCGTAAGACAAACACAACATCCATGCCTGACCGGGATTCGAACCCGGACCCCTTACGGACGAATGATCAGAGGCCAGCGCCTTAGACTACTGCGCCACCGGGGCGGCAAAAACTAGGAGTTAGAGACCGACGGGTGCTGGCCAGAGAAATTCAGAAGAACCGCGCCAAATCGATGGGCCACATCCGCGAGGAGTTTCAACAGGCATCCGGGAGTGTTCTTTCGATGAATACCATCCGTAAGAAAGCCCATCTGCTCGGTTATTATGGACGTGCTGCCGCCCACAAGCCTTTGATCACCAAGTCCAATAGCGCTGATCGGCTAACGTGGTGCAAAGAACGTCGACAGTGGACCGTTGAACAGTGTGATCAAGTTCTCTGGAGCGACGAATCAAGGTTCACCCTCTACCGTTCAGATGACAGGGTCTGTGTTTGGCGTCTGCCTGGAGAACGCCTCCTGCCAGAATGTGTTGTGCCAACTGTGAAGTTCGGCGGCGGTGGAATTATGCTATGTGGGTGTTTCTGCTGGTATGGCACGGGACCCTTGGTCGCAATTCCTGGTAGACTCAACGCCGAGACCTACTGCACCATTTTGGATGACCATGCGCTTCCTACGTTGTGGCAGTTTTACGGGGTGGACCCATGTTACTTTTAGGATAACAATGCCACCTGTCATGTTGCGAGGTCCACCATGGCTTCGTATGGTGACAATATGGTTAATCGAATGGACTGGCCTGCTCAGAGTCAGGAACTCAACCCTATCGAGCATCTCTGGGACGAGCTGGAGCGTCGACTTAAGGGTGCCCCACCGTCCAAAATCGGGGAAGCAACTGATCTGTCTTCTCCAAGCCGAGTGGAAGAAAATACCGCTAGCCGTCGTACAACGCCTGGCTGAGAGTGTGCTCCGAAGTGTCGCAGCTGTAATCGCCGCTCGTGGAGGCTCCACCAACTACTGAAGGTGAATAAACTTCGTTTTCCTTTGATATCACAGGTGTCCAACTACTTGGTGGTAGGTAGTGTATGTTCTGATAAGCTTCAGCTTACTAAAACTTCTTTCATTGGAACACCTTGTGTTTCTTTCATTTCTAACAGTTTCTATCTTTGCGCACCACCTTGGTTTAGATCGGGATTCGAGGGACATTTTAACACGTTTCTGTAATATTTCCCACCTAGCTGTTGAAGACACAAAACATAAGTAGAAACAGTGAAGAACTAAGTATCTGCGTCTGGATTTACACTAGCAGCTTGAACTCCCACTTGATTAAGAGAGTGAGCTGCACATGTCAAAAAAATGCAAGATTATATTCTCTACGGATGCGTGCTTGAATCCCCTTGCACCTTCCTGCCATGTGAGCTCCATTGAAACACGATTGTCCTCTGCAGTTTGCGAGAACTAAACCATCGTTTTCCAAACTGACTGAAAAAAATCAATGAAACATTCTATGAGCTAAGAATGATGTTCCCCCATTTTACATAACTTATTACCTGAGATAAGGTGCGTCGCATAAATATAGAGACAGTCTACTTTGCGCGGTGAACGCAGTGCGAATATCGGTAGGAAGCTGAAGTGGTACCTAATTAGACGTAACCCTACAACAAATGTTTCGATCCGTCGAGATGACCGGATTGTGTGAAAAGAACACCACACAGTGAAATAGTGTAATTTTAGGTGTTCTCATAAATATAAAGAGAACTATGTCAAGTAGCCACATGGAAATGAGATGTACAAATTAGCATGTTGTACGCACGCGCATGGGCAGTAATTTGGTCCAGCCTACAAAAGACAGCGGACCTACCGTCAGGCATTCATTTGCCAAAATGCCACGAAGCAGTCAACTTTTTGGTGAGGAGGTGCAGAACATTTGGAGACTGAGAGCAAATGGATTGCCTGTAGCGAAAATTTGTAAAGCCATGGGGAGGAGTAGGGCAGTCATTTATAAGACTTTATCGAAACGCGGTGCGTTAACTGCCAGTAAACGGCCTGGAAGTCCTCGAACAACAACCAGACGAGATGATCGTGCCATCATGCGTTTAGTTTCATCCCAAAGGTTATCACTAAGTCAAGTTTCTCGGACTGTTGGTGTCACCGTCTCAAAGGACACAGTTCATCGACGAATCAAGGAAAGTCGCAACATTGTGCTCCGTAAAATGCGCCGTCTACCACACCTCACGCGGCACCACAAGGAAGCTAGATTGTTATGGGCAAGCAGCCACACGCACTGGACGGACGAGTGGATCGCAACTATTTTCTCCGATGAGAAAAAGTTCAACCTGGATGGAACTGATAGTTGGAACTGCAATTTGCATGATTTACGACGCGAGCCGCGCTCCTTCTTCAGCAGACAGAAAGGAGGGGAAGCTGTGATGGTCTGGGGAGCTTTAGCGTAAACTGGGACAACGGATATCGCTTTGCTGCAAGGCCGGCAAACTCCGAAACGTATCAGGACATATTCAGCAACCACCTTCTACCGTTTGCCGAAACTCTAGCGGATGTTTATTATCTGTTCCAGCAAGACAATACCTCTATCCATCGGTCTGCATCAACGAAAAGCTGGTTTAACACTCATCATGTGACCGTAATGGATTGGTCAGCACTCAGTCCAGATCTGAACCCTATCGAGAACCCCTGGGGTATCATCGCTCGTGTTGTGTATGCGAATGGACGGTAGTTCTCAAGTGTGGAAGAGCAGATTGAACGGAGCTGGTACGCACTCCGTCCAGAACACTTACATCACTTGGTGGACAGCATGCCCAATCGGGTTTTCAGTGTTATTCGGAACAACGGCTCCACTATTCGTACCGGAGATGCTCATAACTAGGAAGTCTTTATACACTGATGGAAAAAAATCCCAACACCAAGAAGGGGTTGTGTTAGATAAACGACAGTTGGTAGCCGGTGAGAGTACATCTGTAAGATGACGTCTATGCAAATTTCGCGCTCGGCGCATACGTGTGGCGCTAGTAGCTCCCCTCGGAACATGCAAAGCAGGTTTGCTGTAAATACGCGCTGTAACGTTCGTGAGCGTTAGTTATCTTTGAGATTCGACGTAGGGTGTTGATGTTAGTCAACAATGCCTTTAAGAAGACGAAGAAGCCATTATCAACAGTTCACGGAGTTTGAACGAGTCGTGTAATAGGGCTACGAGAAGGTGGATTTTCTTTTCGCAATATTGCAGAACGACTTTGCAGGAATGTAGCCACTGTGCATGATTGTTAGCAGCGGTGGTCAAGAGAAGGTACTGCTTCAAGAAGACCGGGTTCCGGCCCGCCACGTGGCACTACTGAGAGGGAAGACCGCCGTGTACGGCGTATGACCGTGGCGCATCGTACCGCGTCTGCGGCAGCAAATCGAGCTGCAGTTGCCACCACAGTGACACAACGAACTGTTACATATCGGTTACTTGAAGGACAGCTCCGAGCCAGACGCCCTGTAGCGCGCATTCCACTTCCTCCAAACCACTGCCGTTTGCGACGTCAGTGGTGTCAAGCTAGAGCTCATTGGAGAACGGAGTGGAGATCTGTTGTGTGTTCTGATGAAAGGCGGTTCTGCCTGGGTGCCAGTGATGGCCGTGTGTTGGTTAGAAGGAGGCCAGGTGAGCGCCTGCATCCAACCTGTCTGCGGCCGAGGCACACTGGACCTACACCTGGAGTTATGGTCTGGGGAGCAATTTCCTATGACAGCAGGAGCACTCTCGTGGTTATCCCACGCACCCTGACGGCACAGTTGTACGTCGGCCTGGTGATTCAACCTGTTGTGCTGCAATTCATGAACAGCATTCCAGGGGGTGTTTTCCAACAGGATAACGCTCGCCCGCATACCGCTGTTGTAACCCAACGTGCTCTACAGAGTGTCGACAGGTTGTCGTGGCCTGCTAGATCACCAGATCTTTCACCAATCGAGCACGTATGGGACATCATTGGACGACAACTCCAGCGTCACCCCAACCAGCATTAACCGTCCCTGTATTGACCGACTAAGTGCAACAGGCATGGAACTCCATCCCACAAACTGACATCCAGCACCTGTACGACACAATGCATGAACGTTTGCGTGCTTGCATTCAACATTCTGGCGGTTACACCGGTTATTAGTGTACCAGCATTTCACATTTAAAATGGCTCTTCTCGCGCTTACAATAAGCTGTGATCTTAAAACCTTAATCGATTAAATATGTTACCTATACAAATGTATTGCCACCATTTCATTCCTCTACAACTATTTTTTCGTGGTGTTGGGATTTTTTTTCCGTAAGTGTATTTTTGAGATAGCGTATTTCTGTTTTTTTTTCTTGTATTTAGCGTTGGAATTGTTATGTTTCCGTTAAACTATTGTGCAGCTGCGTGTTCTATGCTATTTTTGCTATAAATATGAGATGTACATATCAGCTCATTGTTGTTTCTTTTTTATTCTAGAATGTTTTCTGTCTCTATATTTATGCGACGCACTATATCTGATCTTTATGAGTATGACTAACGTCGGGTGTCGGATGTCATCTAGAATTTTGTTTCTCGGATATCCTCTAGAAGTTACCTTATCTTATCAGCAAAGATTTCCAAGAACTCATCCTGAATTTCATGAGAGAAGTAACCAACTTGGCCTGTTTTGTGGCGCTCTAAATGTTCCTTAAGTGAAGGATGGTAGTGAGAAACAAGTTCAATGGTGTAAAAAAAAATTCTACTTCGAGGACAGTAGAAATCGTCCTTCGTCTGATCCACGTGGTGCACTTCCTTGCTGTGCCAAGTACAAGAGGACATCAGCAACACTATACATGACAGTACCCATCTTCACCTACGGTGGCAACCAGTAGATGATACCCACGGTGTATGGCTATCGCACCGTGATGATAGCCGAGAATCCCCCCCCCCCACACACACACACACCATCCCGCATTAGCTCTACCTCTGATTAAACACATTTCGACAGCTGATTCGTAAGTTTCGTGAAAGGCAGTTCGGTAGATGCTGAACAAATTTCATAAAAGGTAATTGGATGTCCGTTCGGTGAATTTTAACGTATGCCGTTCGGAAACATGAATGACAATTTCCATGAAACTCAGTTAACCAATTGATTGTAAAGCTTCATGAAACTCAGTTCGGCAAGTGTGCGAAAAGTTCCAAGAAACTCAATTCAGCAGATCATAGACAAATTCCACGAAACTTATTTCGGTGTCTGATTGAAAAATACCCATAAAATACAGTTCCGCAACTGTTTGATGAATACCAAGAAACGCAATTCGGTAATTTATTGACAAAGTCCATATAACTCATTTCGATAACTGATTGAAAAGTTCACCATGGAACGCAGTTTAGTTCGAAAAATTCCAACAACCGTAGTTCTACAAATGATTGTGTAACTCCGAAATAAAAACAAAATCACGTTCGACAAGTGATTGAGAAATTAAACAAAACCACGATTTGGTAGTTAATTGACCAGTTCCATGAAACATAATTTTTCGGTTGTTTCAGAAGTTCTATGAAAAGCAGTTCGACAGTTGACCGACGACCTGAGTCCCAAAGGGCTACAGAATGTTAACACAATGCAAATAATTTCGTAATCCATAATGAAAACACTGACAAAATGCTTTCACACACATTATCGCATGAGGCAGATACATGAATTTACTACAAAATTGTTTCGCTCTTAAAAGAACCAGTAGCAAATTCCTTCGAAATATCCCGATTTTTCTAAATTCGGTACTTACACGAAGCAAATAAAACAACGCTTGTCCATGAGCACATGAAAATGGATACAATTGTTCACGCTTCTTAACATGTCGTAATATTAAGTCGGTGAATGCTACTTGTGTTATAAAAAACATTAAAATTTTGTGTTATTGCATATATTTCAGAACTTTTTGGTCGTACATTGTCGGTGACTTTTCACTGTGTATTAAAATCCTCTTATCTCCCAGACAAACACGTTGTTGTCCTCATATGAAACGCTTCTTCCTTATTAAAAGCGCCAAACAGGTTTTATTTAACAAAAGCTTTCATCAGGGACGTTTTGGAGGTCATGTCTGAAAGGGTGCTTTATTCCAGACATCAATAAGTTATTTAACACAGCCATGAGAGCTACAAACGAGTAAGCACGGTAAACCACACTCAAAGTTGCATTAAGAGAGCTTTTTTCCCGGGGGAGCAATTATAAATTTTGACAGGGCAAAAACTTGTTAACTGATTATATACATATAATCACCACTTTATTTATTTATTTATTTATATATGTACATTAAAACATATAAAAATTTTAAATAGAGTATAAAAATTTTCATATGCTCGTTTAAAGCAAATGCAGATTCCAAGAAATCTGCACACAGAAATGATTAAAAATGTAAAAATATTGTACCCTTGCTTTAATTCTGTAATCCGCCACGGATTTCACCATGGGGTTGAGTTAAATATTGAGGACGCTAATGAGATAACGCTGTGCTGGAGAAAATGCCTCCCAAAACATTAAGAGTGGTGAAAAAGAGCTTGTTTCTGATTATTAAGGAATCATTATAGTGTTACCTGAAAACGTATGGTGTCAATTATTCCCTTGCCATCATTTGGTTTAAACCCCTTTAGATTATTAAGATTAGCACATAGTTGTAAAAAAACTAACTAATCGTTTTGATGCTAGTTTGAGGTGCCTCTCTCTCTCTATATATATATTTTTTGTCACCACTTTGACTTTTTTAAACCACTCACCGCCAGGGAAATAAAAAATCCTTTTCTGCAAAAAGTTTCTAATAATTTGCTATTGCTAAAAATTAGGTAGGAAATATTTTGTTGTATTAGAAGCACTAGCATCACGTTAGCTACACTGAGGCTCAACCGTATACATGGAAAGTCGGCATCCAGAAGACTGAAATAAAACTGAATGCCAGCTTCCAAAATATGATGATGTATTGCAGTGCAAACATCTCTACTCTGTGGAATTAGTTTTTATTCAGGGCTTTACAGAGGAAAGGGCTAGTCCGGACCTTTGAGGAACTGAATGCCGACACATGTCTGAAAAGAGTGGGTGGAAAACGGGTTGACCACTTGTTTCTACGTCATCGCGCTGGCCTGCTCCCCGAGCTTCGTTCGTGAACTTCTGTGCAAGACCCGATTTTCCTTTGTTATGGTTTTGCACGTCCGCGCCTTTTCTTGGTTTATAGTATTTGTTTCACATTGTATTTTATTTAAGTTGCATACTGAGCGTAGATTTTTATTTCCGTTTTTCTTAGCGAAATGCAGTCATGTCACGATGCAACATGATGAAATACACATATAAACACGAAAGGATGGAAAATTATCTTCCACGTCCTTTGGTGTTTATTAGCAGGATCTTTATTGCGTTTCGATAAAGATTCTTCTTTAGGAACTAGTAATTCAAAAAATTGCCCCGAAACTAATTCTGTTCAAAACAATTGTGTAAGACTAATATCTGCTGCCTGTTTGACAGTACTATCATGTGCTTGGAATAATGTTGTGAAACAGTTTGAACAGATTTTCTGCGCAGTTCACAGCAGGACATTTAAAAAAAGGAAAAGTGTTATTCGGGAATTGTATCATGGTCTACTGTTCAAGAGCACCTACAGCAGATAGGGAAAGTCTATAGACAAGGAGTTTGAAAGTCATCGTACAGCTCCATGGGCCCACGTGCGAAAATCATTGTCCAGCTTTTTGGGCCCTCGTGCAGGAACGCCCATGGAGCTGGACAATGACCTGCTGTGTGCAGCCGTTGAGGAAGATTCTCGGGCGATCATTGATGAAATATTCCAACATCTTAATGTATCATGGTCTACTGTTCAAGAGCACCTACAGCAGATAAGGAAGTTTGGGTCCCACACCAACTCTCACATGACAACAAAATGCAGAGATCCACCATGTGCAGCTCTTTGCTCAACCGACAGGAAAGGGATCCATTTCTTCATCGAATTGTCACTGGAGATGAAAAGTGGGTTCTTTACGTGAACAAAAAACGCAAAACCCAGTGGCTTTCTGTAGGTCAGACATCAGTCCCTACGCCAAAACCAGGCTTGCACTCCAAAAAGGTTTTGCTCTGTTTTTGGTGAACTACCGCTGACATAGCTCACTTTGAGCTCTTGGAACCCGGACAGACGGTAACAGCAGACCTCTATTGTCAACAACTGGACCGTTTCAAGCAAGCTTTTAATGTAAAACATGCGGCACTGGTCAACAGAAAAGGTGTCATCCTCCAGCACGACAACGCGATACCTCACGCCGCGAGACGGACCCAGCAGACGAGCAGAGATTTTGGCTGGGACGTTCTGCCCCATCAATCTTATTTCCCTGACATTGCACCATCTGATTACCATTTGTTCATATCTGTGCAGCCCTTTCTTAATAGAAAAGTATTCCACAATGTTGATGATGTCAAAACGGGGGTCTCGGACTTCTTTGCATCACAGCCAATGTTTTTTTATAAAGACTGCATTGAAAGTTTAGTTTCACAATGACCAATTGTGGTCGATAATGATGGCGATTATACAATGAATTAAGAAATAAAATTCTTCTGTTACAAACAGTGTTTCTCTTTTTTTCTAAAAACGACATTACTTTCCGGTCTCCCCCACCCACCCCCATATTTTTAAATGGTGGGTGTTTCTTACTCATGGCATAACCGTACAGTCCACTAATGCCACGATTTCCTACCCGTCTGCAAACGCCACTACACCATTCAAACGAATGATCCAATTTCCAAATTGTCACTACGCTGAGTTACAGTAATTACTCCTTGTAGGACTCTTGTGTTGCACTTTCAAAGCCACAGCTCTGTTTCCAAACTGACTAGAAGCGGAAATGAGCACATCGGTGAGAAACATCGACGTTAGACATCGGTGGTTTCTCTTTCCTAAAACATCGATGCATTGATAGCATTGGTGGAAATTTTAGATGTATCGCTGAAAACTTCGATGTTTTTGGTAATAATCCGAAGAATTCGTACTTTTCCATCTGCAGCATTAAATGGGCACATCGGTGGGTAAAACTCTGCTCAATATGACGGTGATGACTCACCAATTCTACATGAGTAAGCAATAATAATTGTTGAAACGCTCAATATATCGATAGAAACCTTAATATTTCTTTGATATACCAGTGAAAACCTTGATATTCTGCTTATAAGCCGAAGAATTCACAAGTTTCAATCTGCAACAGTGAATGGGCACAGCGGTGGGTAAAATCTCTGCTCAGTAAAAAGTGATTACTGGACAATTCAACACCGAGTAACTGATATTAGTTTAAATTCTCGATGTATCAGTGGAAACCTCGATGTCTCTTCGATGAATCGATTTGAACCTAGATGTTTTGCTAATAAGCCGAAGAATTCGCACTTTCCATCTGCAAAATAACCCCTTCAATCTTCAATAAAAAACAAGAAAGATAACACCGAATTTTCGTGTGTAATAACCACGTCTTTTGAATCCGTTCTGACGCAAATTAAATTTATCAAAGCTATTCAAATTCAATGGAACCGGTATGGAAAACAATAGATCTGACGAAATAAAGAATATTTTCAATCAGGTTTTTAATCCCTCAGATAATGCTGTAAACGGAATCGTGAGCTTACGATCTCTTAGAAACACAGATATCGACAAAAATAAGATGTGACTTTACGTCCCCTGTTGGAAAAACCATGCATTATTTTAGGAAGAAATTATTCTCAAAAGGTGTATCCATATAAGCGGTATCGGTCGAAGAAAAAAAAATTAGTCGAGTTTTCAGGAGCCAAGAATTTGCTACAAATACATCAGAAGCAGAAATTAACACTTATAACCCCTGGTGGCCAAACCATTCTTTACCAAATATTAGAAATTATGTGAAAATTATTTTCCATCAGGTCTTGTATGCGATACAAGAAGAATTTTTCAAATCGGAACTTTAGGAGCAGAAATAACGCAGAAAACGCAATTTGCCTTTGTACCCCCTAGCGGAAAGTCTATGATTTACTTGTAAATTTTGAATTTATGAGAAAAATATTTCGCATCGAAAACACTATCCAACAAAGAAGGAATTTTTCAAATCGGACTCGTAGAAGTAGAGATAGTGACAAAAATAAGATATACATCTACGCCCCCTGGAGTAGAAATCATGCACTATTTTAAGAAGAAAATATTCCTAAAAGGTTTGTCGACATAAGTAGTATCGGTCAACAAAAGACTTTTTTCAATCGAGATTTGAGAAGCCCATATTTTGCTGCAAATACATCAGAAGCGGAAATTAAGACTTACACCACTTGGTGGCCAAATCATTTTTTACAAAAATTAAAAATTATGTGCAAACGATTTCCCACCAGGAGCTGTATGCGGTGCAGAAAGAATTTTTCAAATCGGAGATTTAGAAGCAGAGATATAGGGAAACACAATTTACGGATACGCCCCCTAGCGGAAACTCTGTGAATTACTTGAAAATTTTGAAATTATATGAATTACATGTCACACTAGAAACACTATCCAACAAAGAGGTAATTTTTCAAATCGGACTTCTAGAAGCAGATACATTGAGAAAAATATGCCCCTGGCGTAGAAACCATACATTATTTCAAGAAGAAAATGTTCCTAAAAGGTTTGTCGACATGAGTAGTATCGGTCAAAAAACGCCTTTTTCTTCAATCGAGATTTTAGAAGCTCATATTTTGCTGCAAATTCATCAGAAGCGGAAATTAGAATTTACGCAGCCTGGTGGCCAAACCATTTTTCACAAAAATTAGAAATTATGTGCAAACGATTTCCCATTAGGAGCTGTATCCGGTGCAGAAAGAAGTTTTCAAATCGGAGATTTAGACGCAGAGATATAGGGGGAAGCGCAATGTACCGATACGCCCCCTAGCGGAAACTCTATGAATTACTTGAAAATTTTGAAATTACATGAAAAAGATGTCGCAAGGAAAACACTATCCAACAAAGAAGGAATATTTCAAATCGGACTCCTAGAAGTAAAGGTATTGACAAAAATAAGATGTGCATCTACGCCCCCTGACGGAGAAACTGGAATATTTTAAGAAGAAAATATGTCAAAAATGTTTATTGATTTGAGTGGCATCAGTTCACGAAAGAATTTTTTTCAGTCGATATTTTAGAAGCTCAGATTTTATGGAAAATACATCAGAAGCAAAAATTAACGCTGACGCTCCTTGATAGCCAAAGTATTCTTTACCAAAAATTTGAAATTATATGCAAAAGATTTGCCATCAGGAGATGTATCCGCTGAAGAAAAAAGTTTTCAAAGAGGAGTTTTAGAAGAAGAATTATCGGGAATAATGTAATTTACTCCCCCTCCCCTAGCGGGAAATCTATGCGTAATTTAAAAATGTAACTATATCTAAAATACTCTTTGATATAAATGAAATCGAAGCATAAAATAATTTTTTCAATCGGATGTTTAGAAGCAAATATGTGGAATAAAACGTATATTTGAATTCGACATCATCTGCGTTTACGCCTTCTAGCGGAGAAACTGTACATCGTAAAAAAAAAAACGAAATGAAGGATCATCATTCGCATATTTCAAGCTTCCCAATGGAAAAAGAATTTTTCAAATCGGACTAATAGTTGCAGAGATATCGTGGGTAAAGACGGACGGACGGACGGACGGACAAACCGATAACATAAGCACGATCATTTTTTACAAAAGACGTACTAAAAAGACATTGCCTTTTCCACGTTTATCAGCACATAGCAACCGAAAAATTGTTATCGGGCAACTGCTGGGTTCTTACCACAGATCTCTTGATATATAGCCAAGTGCGTTCGTCTAACGCTACGGTCGCCAACAATCAACGGCACTATGTGTGTTTATCTGTCAGCTTTTGACATCACAAATCCGCAGGACGGGCTCAGCAACTTGGCTAGATATTGAGAGATCTGGGGTATGATCCCAGCGTAGTGGCCAGATAACAATTTTTCGGTTGCTGTGTGTTGATAAACGTGGAAAGAGCGATGTCTTTGTTTATTCACTGACTCCACGTACTTAGAGGATTTTCACCTTCCATCTTCAATATAACATTGTCTACTCACCAATTCAACATCGGGTGACTAATAATATTAGTTAAAATGCTCGATGTTTTGCTAATAGGCCGAAGAATTCGCACTTTTCCATTTGCTACAGTGAATGGGCACATCGGTGGGTAAAATCTCTGCTCAGTATAAAGCGATTACTGGCCAATTCAACATGAGTTAGCAAATATTATTTATTAAAACGCTTGATGTATCGGTGGAAACTTCGGTGTTTTTTCGAAGTACAGGCTTCCATGGCATCAAGGCAAAGAACTCCGGTTTCGCCAACGAATCATCGACCAAATCAACCAATAGAAAGTTGATAATCCCTTCCTCTTTATAAGAATGCAACAAAAATAATCCATTTACTTTTGGTAGAAATATTCTCTACCAGTTTCAAATATTGGTCATCAGACATCGATGTTTTTAGCACGTCTTTTGTAAAAAAAGATCGTGCTTCTGTTATCGGTTTGTCCGTCCGTCCGTCTGTCTGTACCCACGATATCTCTGTAACTATTTGTCCGATTTGAAAAATTATTTTTGCATTGGGAAGCTTGAAATATGGAAATGATGATCCTTTATTTCGTTACTTTTTACGATGTACAATTTCGCCGGTAGAGGGCGTAAATGCAGATGATGTCGAATTCAAAAATACGTTTAATTCCACATATTTGCTTCTAAACATCCGATTGAAATTTTTTTATCTTTCGATTCCATTTATATCGAAGAGTATTTTAGATATAGTTGCATTTTAAATTACGCATAGATTTCTCGCTAGGGGGCGTAAAAATAAATTACTTTTTCCTCGACAACTCTTCTTCTAAAACTCCGATTTGAAATTTTTTTCTGCAGCGGATACATCTCATAATGGAAAATATTTTGCATATAAATTTCAAATTATTGGTAAAGAATACTTTGGCTACCAGGGGGCGTAAGTGTTAACTTTTGCTTCTGATGTATTTGCCATAAAATCTGAGCTTCTAAAATATCGATTGAAAAAATTCTTTCGTGGACTGATGCCACTTACATCGATAAACCTTTTCGGAATATTTTCTTCTTAAAATATTCCACAGTTTCTCCGCCAGGGGGCGTAGACGTACATCTTGTTTTGTCAATATCTCTACTTCTAGGAGTCCGATTTGAAAAATCCCTTCTTTGTTGGATAGTGTTTTCCGTGTGACATGTTTTTCATGTAATTTCAAAATTTTCAAGTAATTCATAGACCTCCCGCTAGGTGGCGTAGCGGTAAATTGTGTTTCCCCCTATATCTCTGCTTCTAAATCCATGATTTGAAAAATTCTTTCTGCACCGGATACAGCTCCGGACGGGAAATCGCTTGCACATAATTTCTATTCTTCAGAAAAAAAATTGTTTGGCCACCAGGGGGCGTAAATCTTAATTTCCGCTTCTGTTGTATTTGCAGCAAAATATGATGTTCTAAATTCTCGATTGAAAAAAAGTCGTTAGTTGACCGATACTACTCATGTCGTCAAACCTTTTAGAAACATTTTCTTCTTAAAATAGTGCATCGTTTCTACTCCAGGGGGCGTAGATGTATATCTTATTTTTATCAATATCTCTACTTCTAGGAGTCCGATTTGAAAAATTCCTTCTTTGTTGGATAGTGTTTCTAGTGTGATATGTGGTTCATAAAATTTCAAAATTTTCAAGTAATTCATAGACTTTCCTCTAGGGGGTGTAAATGTAAATTGCGTTTCCCAATATATCTCTGCTTCTAAATCTCCGATTTGAAATAATCTTTCTGCACCGCATACAACTCCTGATGGGAAATCGTTTGCACATATTTTCTACTTTTTGTAAGAAATGGTTTTTATTCCAGGTGGCGTAAGTCTTAATTTCCGCTTCTGTTGTATTTGCAGCCAAATATGAGCTTCTAAAATCTCGATTGAAAGAAATGTCGTTTGCTGACCCATACTACTCCTCATATCGACAAACATCTTAGGAAAATTTTCTTCTGGAAAAATTTCATGGTTTCTACGCCAGGGGCGTAGATGTATATCTTATTTTTGTCAATATCTTTACTTCTAAGAGTACGATTTGAAAAATTCCTTCTTTGTTGGATAGTGTTTCCGATGCGAAATGTTTTTCCCATAAATTAAAAATTTTCAAGTAAATCATAGACTTTCCGCTAGGGGGCACAAAGGTAAATTGTGTTTTCTGCGTTATTTCTGCTCCTAAAGATCTGATTCGAAAAATTCTTCCTGTATCGCATACAAGACTTGATGGAAAATATTTTTCACATAATTTCTAATGTTTGGTAAAGAATCGTTTAGCCACCATGGGTCATAAGTGTTAATTTCTGCTTCTGAAGTATTTGTTGCAAAATCTGGGCTCCTGAAAACTCGACTCATTTTTTTTTCTTCGACCGATACCGCTTATATGGATACACCTTTTGAGAATAATTTCTTCGTAAAATAATGCATGGTTTTCATACCAGGGGACGTAAAGTCACATCTCATTTTTGTCGATAACTATATTTCTAAGAGTTCGTAAGCTCACGATTCCGTTTACAGCAATATCTGAGGGATTAAAAACCCGATTGAAAGACTTCTTTCTTCCGTCAGATACTATTGTTTTCCATACCGGTTCCATTGACTTTGAAAAGCTTTGATAAATTTAGTTTGTGTCAGAACGGATTCAAAAGACGTGCTTATTACACCCGAAAATTCGGTGTCATATTTCTTGTTTTTTATGTATCGGCTTCTGCAGCATCGAGGGTAAGACATCGTTTATTGGGGTCAAAACATCGGTGTTCAACACCATCGAGGTTTTTGCCCATCCCTACCAAGAAGAGAGTGAGCTATACAATCATTCACGATGAAATCGCTCGGAGTACACCATTCAAATAAATGGCATTCATGTATCATTCTCGTTCGTAGGTTTTACCATTATTTCCTAGCTAATTGCTGACTTCTCACTCGCACAACGGTTTCTCGACACTACTTTTCTTAATGGGAATTTGCTTTCGAACTCACGCTGACGAAAGAGCGTTTAAACGTTTTGCAGCTTAAATGTGTGTGTGTGAGTTGCAGTAATGATAGATTGAATGCTCTTTTACAGCGTTGAGAGGAAACCATTCACGATGAAAATCATTCCTTGAAATGGTCGTCACTAGTAACAGCTTCATTTGTGTTTTACAAAAGCTCCAAAGATTTTTGAGAAGTTCCACAACGTAACGTTTTACAACATCTTTTGATGTAAATATGAGAAAATGTTCCATCCGCCCGGGTGGCGCAGTCGTCTAAGCGCTGGGTTATGATTGTTCACCCAAGTGGGTTCGGGTTCAAATTTCGGTGAGGCATGGATGTTGTGTTTGTCTTACGGCACTGGCTCTCTCCCTTCCCTGGAACCAATGGCCCTTATTTAGGGACGGGCGACTGCTTATAGCCCATTGTGTTGCTCACGGTGGTCTTTAAACCCTCAACCAAAAAATTAATGCTCCACGTTCATCGTCTTTCTGTTTCTGTGTAGGTACAATATAATTCCGCTTGGATATCGCATAGGAAAATGGTGTTCCGTAGCTGACCAAGATTGTGCATGCTCTTCAACTTTACATAATTTTTCGTATTTTATTATAATTCATAGCATTTCGATTTCTAGGTGATGCGCCGAGAAAAAAAAAAAAAAAATTGGGGATTGGTGAAAAATAAACATAATCAAAATTCCTAGCTTTTCCTTCAGCAAATTTTTTCTGATGGGTAAAATATAATTCATTATCCACTTTTAAACGAGCACTTAAAAGGTTCATGTTATATTTAAGAGTTTTACAAGAGTTCTGTACTAACATTCTTATTTTGCTCTAATTTTCATTTTATAAGGTACTCAAATATAATTATTTTATTGTTGTAATCTTCTTACATGTGTATTATTCGTGTTGTAATCTCGTAAATTAATGCTATGCTTTGTTACCATAGCAAGGAAAAACTGTTTTAAAACACCAGAAACGACCTTTAAAGAAAAATGCACGGCTTTATGAATCATTAAAAGACGAATTTCTTTTTCTTTCTTTTGTAGCTACACACACAGAGAAGCGTGGGATACGCTGAATTAAGATCCACGCTTGTTCCTACTTTGGAACCACAATACATACACTGTGATTCTGAATATCCCAAAGTGTTATGACACAAAACTAACACACGTTTCCTCTATTTGTTCATTTATATGTGTGTTGATTCATTCTGTTCACATTGACATGAGGTTTATTTATTTAACTCTAAGATACTAAAATTAAACATGCTATAACGTTTTTTTTGCATTTGTTAATTCATTTATGTATTAATTCGTTGTGGATATACTGCCTTAATACATAAGATGTATTTAATTAAATTATAACCACTGATGATAATTATAATAAAACGAAATGTATTAGCTAACCTACGTCATTACAGCTGTTACGTCACACGTTGACATAATTTCATCCGGGAAGCAGCTTGCAGACACTGAACACCTGCTCGAAAATACAAAAACCTAAGCGTTACGTCACAAACATTTGTCGGTCAGTTGATGATAATGATATTCACGTGTATGCACATTCGCCAAAAGTTATAGTTACTAAGCAGTTGCTGAATTTATTAAATTTGATTTTGTTTTAAACCCGTCATGTTCGGCAGGTTGTTGCTGGTTTAACGTGAACACTGGGTTAGATTAACCAACTGGCCGTGAACCCCGTTTTTAGCAGTCCCTCCTCCCTTTATTTTAATTTTCTAAAAATGACATAGTCATTGTTAGACAGTTTTTTGTTACCATTATCATTATTATTATTATTATTATTGGGTTGTCGGAAAAGTCATGACGTATTTTAGCCATGTTTTGCAAAGGCCATTTATTGATAGAAAGAACAAAGATCAATCAATGATATAATGCATGTCTTTTTCGATAACCTTTTGCCATCTTTAAGTGAGCTGCAGAATCCCTAGTTTGGCGAAAAACTATACAAGGTGCTGATTTACAGCCTCATCTGAATTGAACGTTATACCACGCAAGGACTGTTGAAGAGAGCGAAACAAATGGAAATCTGACGGCCCAAGGTCAGGCGAGTATGCTGGGTGTGGCAACACATCCCACCCAAGCTCCAATAATTTTTGGCGGGTGATCAAACTTTTGTGTGGTCTCGCGTTGTCGTCATGGAACACAACATCTTTACGATAAGCGAGCTCTGGACGTTTCTGGATGATTGATTCGCTCAAACTGTCCAATTGCCGACAGTACACATTCGAACTGATTGTTTGGTTACGTGGTAAGAGCTCGAAAAACACAACACCTTTAAAATCCCACCAGACTGAGATCAGAACCTTCCACTGATGAATGTCTGCTTTGGATATCGTTTGAGGCAAAGCAGCACGACGGGACCAAGACTGTTTACGCAGCACATTGTTGTACACAATCTACTTTTCGTCACCAATTATCAGTCACTTCAAAAAAGGATCGTTTTCTTCACGTTTAATGAGCATATCGCAGATGTTTATACGCGCCGTCAATTGAGCTTCTTTGAGTTCATGAGGAGCCCACACATCGAGCTTGCTTACGAATCCCAGCTTCTTCAGGTGGTCGTGAACGCTTGAATGATGGATGTGCAATGTGTATGCTATCTCTCATGTCGTGTAACGTGGGTTTGACTAGATCATTGCCTTGATTTGGTCGTCATCAACTTCGGTTGGCCTCCCGGACTGAGGAGCATCGTTGAGGTCAAAATCGCCAGCAAGGAATTTTGCGAACCACCGCTGGCACTGACGTTCTTGTAGAGCATTATCACCGTACACTTTACGCGCGTTCTTCCCTTTACGGAAGTAAAACAGTAAAATATGACGAAAATGCACAGTTTGGTCTTCCATCTTCAACTTGATGTCAAATCTCCACAAATCAACCAAATCGCTCACTATTCCTTTTAGACTGCAGCTAGAACTGTCACCTGTCGAATGCCATAGCGATAACAGCATGCCTCTAGTACTTCCAAAACCGCCCAACCGTCATCGGGTGCCAAAATACGTCATGACTTTTCCGACAACCCAATATTATTATTGAGAAAGTTGCACGTTCTTGTTGGTCAGTCTCCAATACTTTCATGAAAGAAGCAGTTTTTCAATTTTTGCGAAAATCCTTTGCTACTGTTCTCTCAAACTGCTGCGTCGCTTTGAGATCCTAAACAAATTTACTTTAAAATTTATGACAAATTCGTAAATTATAAAAAATAATTATTACAAATTCATAGATTATTAATAAACCAGGCGAATTTTGGCGCGCATCAACTGACGCAGAAGCTGTCTACTTCTGCCATAATGCGGCAAAAGTAGAAAACTTCTACGTCAGTCACCATGTCGACTCCATAGCAGAAGATGTTTTGTGTGTTATCGCTTGCGGAATTGAAGTCCGTGACGCTTGTACAGCGCCGTTTTTTCCGCGAGAACAACCTTGAGGCGACAGCAGACGTCCCAACGTACATGTCCATAATGAAATGGGACAACAAACTCGGAGAAAGAGGAAGTTTATTACCGATGACTGGTGAACATGCTTTTTCATATGAACAAGCAACTCAGAGAAAGGGGAAGTTTGTTACTGATGACTGGTGAACATGCTTTTTCATATGAACAAGCAACTCAGAGAAAGGAGAAGTTTGTTACTGATGACTGGTGAACATGCTTTTTCATATGAATAGGCAACTCAGAGAAAGGGGAAGTTTGTTACCGATGACTGGTGAACATGCTTTCTCATATGAACAAGCAACTCAGAGAAAAGAGAAGTTTGTTACTGATGACTGGTGAACATGCTTTTTCATATTAACAAGCAACTCAGAGAAAGGGGAAATTTGTTACCGATGACTGGTGAACATGCTAAGCCCACGGTGTTGAGGAAAACGCTGAGCGGATTCGAAAGTCATTTCACAGAAGCCCGAGGAAATCCATCCGAGAAACTAGTGTGCAGCTAGATATCCCACTAACAGTACTACATAAAAGGTTGCGTTTAAATGCGTACAAGATTCAACTGCATCAAAACGTAGCACGACAAGACGGCACGGGAAAAATTTGCGAAAGCAATGTTGGCCAAAACTGATGGCACGATTCATTCGTAGACCGGGTATGCTTTTCAAACGAGCAACAACATTCCATGTGTCAGGAAAAGTAAAGAGACATAACTGCCGCATCTGGGGGTCGGAAAATAATAAATTGTGATAAGTTCAGAAGTTACGATACTTCCTACATCTAAGCAAAGAACATCATACGTCTAAGCAAAGAACATCATACGTCTAAGTAAAGAACATCATACGTCTAAACAAAGAACCTTGTATTTGTCAGAAAAAAACAGGCTCGTGTAAGAGATTTACACTTTTCATGTTGCTCGAACGAAATTATACGTATGCCATTTTTCCAGTATAAGAATTAATATAATTTTTATGTGGTTATTTGGCATAGGAAAAGTTATCTAGATGTAAATACTTAAGTCTTTCTGCGGCACAGTTGGCCTAAAAACAGCGTAGTTTTTTGAAAACGCAGCACCAGGAAAAAAGTGTGCGATCAGATTGAAATTCACAGTGAAAAAATGATTACAACCACAGCGCACAATGAGAACAGGTCACAATGTCTCCACAATGAGAAGACAAAATGCGCGCTGTTACGTTTTGACCAATGACGTTATTTGTGGGTGGAGTTCAGTAAGTAGGCATAGTTTCTATCTCAGATTCAGAGGCTCTCTGCTAAAGTACACATTTTCTCCTCAAAAAATGAACGTGCATTAAGATTTAAGATTCCAATCTCACTTTTGCCCCTATTCACTTGATTTCTATTTGGTTCAGATAATTAAAAAAATCAGGCAGAAATAATGGATTTCGTTGCTCCCAGACAGAAACACTGCTATTCTAACTTATTGCGCCATCTAGCGCCGAATTGGAATGTTTTCGAGTCAGATAAATTAAATTTCAAACAATTTCTATCCCATTTTTCGGAATAATAGCTGTGGCACATATTAGCTATGGGTCGTTTTTATTTGTGCTCAAAATTTCAAACACTACAAAGTAATAGTCTTCGAGAAAATGTGTGCAAAAGAATTTACAGTGCATATATAGGGTTAAAAGAGGACCCCTAACACTCATTCAAAGACAGCCTTAACCTTAAACAAAGCTACAATGGGGCCAAGAACTCTGACACTGGCATGATGAATGACAGCGCATACTGTTTTCCGACGAGTCACGGTTCAGTCTAATGACCCATTATGGGCTTATATGGCGACACAGTGGTGAACGGTTGCTGGAGGCATGCATCATACAGCGTCATACCTGCCCGACACCGGTGTTCTTATGCTGAGTGCTGTTCGGTTCTATTCCCCTTCCTGCCTGCTACGCATTACAGGAACTATGAAAAACCAGCGATACATCGCAGAAGTTGTGGAGGGTAAAATGCTGTCATATCTGCAAATAATGCCCGACTATATCAGCCCCTGGATGCCCGATATGTGCCAAGTCTTTCATGGCCAGGGCGTTCGCCTGATTTCTCGCCCATTGAACAAGTGTCGGACGGGGTCGCCCGACGCCTTGCCAGTCTCGCTCCGCCCCCAGTTATTAAAGATGAAATCTGGGTACGAATCGAGACAGCATGGAATGATCTTCCGCAATGGGACATCCAGAACCTCTTCCAGTCTAAGTTACGCCGTGTACTAGATATTATCATCGTTCTTGCTGGATGCTGAATACACATTCGTTTGCTGGATGCTGGATACATATCCAGCAAGAGCGACGTAATGAGTATTATGTGTTCCACACCACTTACAGGTCTGTAATTCCGATCCCTTACATCTTATGTTGTTAGTCACATGCTTTATAACTTTCACTTCAGGATCTCAGGTCATTCTTGGTGTTGCATTTTCAACATACAGTAGTGTACTTCCAAACTTACGAAGTTGAAATATAGTTTCATATCTCCAGAAACAAAAGCACTAGTAATGACATGACTGAATTTTGTAATCGGAAAACCAGTCCAGTAGCTTCATCCATTCGTGCAGGGCGTGGAGTTACGAATTCAGTCCGAATTCCAATCAAACTGAAATGACTTGTTCTTTGTTCGCTCTGCAGCTTGAAAGTGGCCCCACCCTAGATGCATATACAGCTGGCTTGAAACCCAAAATCTTAAACCGTTCATCTAGGAGTTGGGTGCGGCAGGACTCAGCAGACTTATGGCTCCTGCATAAGTGCTTTGGGTCCTAATAAGCATAATGATACCGCATTCATTCCCGGACAGCAAGCACGTCTTTGATAAAAGTCTCAAACCTACTATGTCAACTTTAATATAGCTTTTTTCCTTCTAAACTTAGCAGGCAGTAAAATTAAAAAAAAAAATTGGATATTGTGTCTCATTTCGCATTAGCAAGTCTAAAGGCCCGGTCAGCGTTCGTGTCTGCCACGAAGGAACCTCTGGTTCTATCTAGGCAGTTCTGGGGTCATACACTCCCTTCCTAAAATCCTCTACGTATGATCTATGATCTAGGAAATCAAGAAAATGAATTAGAATACTCAAAAGGATTTCTCAAATTGGACTTTTTCAAGCGCAGGTATGGAGATAAATGGAAACACTGTTGCGCCCCTGTAGCGGAAATATAATACATCTGGAAGTTTAGAGTTATGTGTATTATTTTGATCAGACTTAAACTATCTTGGGGTACAATAATTTTTCCTACTGAGGCATCGTCAACGGAAAATAGAAATTTACGCCACCTAGTGGGGAAATGTTACATTAATAAAACTGCAAAATGTACTGGTAGTGGTTATCATCGCTGAATAAATCGAGAGCAAAAAGTTTTCCAAATCGGATTTTCAAATGTGCAGACATAGTTCCAGAGGCCATCCAATGGAAAATATTTTTTGAAGAAATAATTTGAAGAAACGGTGATAACTTGAAGAAACGGTGATACGGAGACAAATGCGAAATATACATTTACACCATCTAGTGGCCAAGACGTTCATCGAACGTCGGAAGGTGGAAAATTTTGCGAGTAGCTTCAGCTACTCGAAACACGAATAATTTTTCTAATGTGACGCTTTGAAATATACGAGTAGATATTGAGCTAAACAGAAAAATACTTATCTGCCGGAGTACTGTGCATTACACGTGTTAAAAAATAAATGGCCCGTCATCCTTATGCATAGCATTATCCGATTATACATGGGGAAAAAGTATGTCTACAGACGGAGAGACAGACGGACAAAGGAATGCTATAAGCTATTTTCTTCTTCAAAAACACGTGCTAAGATGAACAAAACAGCGCCTCTTACGAAATCAAAACGTAATTTCAGTTCTTATGAAGATAGAACGTTAATCGGCGCACACAGGAAGGGTTTCTAGTTAAAACAACAACGATTTCATTGACTGGGATTAGACGTTTTTGCCCTTGAACGACTGGATTTCAAACCTTTCTTGTTTTTCGGTTCTGTTTCTTTACCTTCCTTGATGCCAGTAATCCTTAGTAAAACAGACAACTTGTTCGAGATGTTGACACTCACTACTCATAGTTACGGATGAAATTCCTTAACTTTGGAATTCCATAACTTTCTCATCAAAAAATCTTCCTAAACTTTGGAATTCCATAACTATCTCACTATCAAAAGTTAGGTATGGCATTCGTAAACTTTGGAATTTGATAATTCTCTCACTATCAAAAGGTAGAGATGGAATTTCTAAACTTCGGAATTCCATAACTCTCTCACTATTCAAAGTTAGGGATGGAATTCCTAAACTTGGGAGTTCCATAACATTCACTATCCAAAGTTAGGGATGGAATTCTTAATAATAAGTTCCTCATAAGATGTATTTTTTCTCTTTAGCTCTGATTTTCTCCTTTCCTTGGAGTTATCAAATATAATAGGAAAAAAAACTGTCTTTAACTTTAAAAAAAGAGACTTAGAAACTGATGTATCAAACAATTTGTAGGAATTTATAGCTATTATTTTGGGCAGCATTTCTTTTATTTTATTTAGTAGTTACATCGTAGTATACCGCCTTGACACTTTATTACCAACACCGTCATATTTTGTGTACAGAAAAGAACACTTACACAGCTGGCTTCAGTTATATGAAAACTTAAATATACACTGGTTTCCATAAATTAAGGAAAAAATCACAAAAATAGCGATAACTCAAAAAGTTACATGTTGATTTTAGTGAAACTCAGACAAAGTATACAACCCATACTAAGGTGTAAAGTAACATAAAAACAAAATACCAGACAATTATGATGTTTTAGAAATTAGCACATGCATGAAATTGGCAAATTGGATGTTTCAGTTTGGTATAGGAAAGGTATCTTCAATATGGAGTAAGATCACCCCGAGCAGCAATACAGCACATACAGTAATGTGTGATGCTATCGATTATGTGGTCTATGAGGTCAGTAGGAAGCGAGAGCCATTGTTCTTGCAAAGCTGCTCTAAGCGCGGCAAGTGTCTCAGGAGGAGGATTGAGAGCAGAAACCCGTCTCCCTAGAGCATCCCAAACATGCTCGATGGGGTTCAGGTCCGGAGATCGAGCTGGCCACTCCATGCGCTGAATTGTTTGCTGCTGAAGATAATCTTCCACGATACGACCCATCTGTGGTCTAGCGTTGTCGTTTTGTAGGATAAAATTATCACCTATTGCACCGGCATAAGGACGCACATAAGCATCAAGGATGTCATCTCTATAGACTTGAGCAGTCACGGTTCAATGTGAAAAGACATGGAGGTATGTGCGTCCACCCAAAGAGTTACCAGCCCACACACAGATACTGCCTCCACCGTATGAATCTCTTTCACGGATGTTTGATGGATGATAACGGGTTTCAGGTTCTTTCCAAATCAAGCAACTTATGCTATCGCTTTGCAAGCTAAACCTGGACTCATCTGTGAAGAGAACAGCCCTCGATTGATCTGCAGTCCAGTGGGCATGTTGACGTGCCCATCTCAAAAGCTCCCTCCTGTGACGCGAGGTGAGCGGCACACAAATGCCTGGTCGCCTCGCGTACAGACGACCTTCATGAAGTCTTCTGCGCACAGTAGACGTTGACACCATCCTTCCGGTGGCTGCAGCAAGCCGAGACCCAAGTTGGGTTGTAGTTGAGATTTTACTCCTTCGTGCGCATAACTGCAAATATCGGTCATCGGCGCTCGACGTAGCTCTTGGCCGTCCTTGATTGAATCTTCTGGATGCCGAATTTGTTGTTTGGAATTGTTGCCAAGTCTATGAACCACAGAAGGACTCACATTTAACCATTTGGCCACCTCTGTCTGATTTGGGCCAGCCTCTAATCTCCCAATGGCCCTCCATCGTAGTTCTTCTGTCAAATGATGCCTCGAAGTCATTGTAAGAAATTGGCTATTCCAGATTTCTTATCTCACTATCACAGCGAAACTGACAGTCTTACTCTCACACATGCATTTATATGGTACTTTCAGGTAACGCATTCCGATTGCAGCGCCACTAGTTTGCATATTGCAGTTTAATTCAGCACCTTTCATATAACAACATACTCAAACTCCGTATCGATTGGTTTCTTTTTGAAGGCGTTATTGCCATTTTTGTGATTTTTCCTTAATTTATGGAAACCAGTGTACTAAATCAGTATATTCAAGTTTTATGATTTAGTATGTAAGTTTTCATAAGCTGAAGCCAACTGTAAGTTATATGAATCCTTAAATATACTAAATCATTTCTGTGGCAGTCTCCTAGATTTTTTTGCAAATTTTATCTAGTGTTTTGTGACGTATATTCTATTTTAACTCTCATTTTTAGTTCCTTTTCCTATGAAAATTTGAGTTTGTTCTCCTTTGCTCTTTCCAAACTTAACGTGATATCTTCTCTTTCACATGAATGTAGGTTTGGTAGCATCCCTGAGGTCAGTACGTAAGCGACGTATGTATGTTGATAAGAACGAGAAAAGATATATATTTTGCGACGCAGTTGTTTGTGTGGGGATGTTAGATCTCTGCTGAGCTTATTGTATGTACGACATCTAATATGGTATGTGAAGTTATATTTTTATTACCGTCTGCATAACTACGCTGTGAAGTTGTGTGTATGTGCGTGTGTGTGTGTGCGCGCGCGCGTGTGTGTGTGTGCACTTCGCCGTGATATGTTTGTGATTTCTTAAACAGACAACGTTATGTGATTTCGTCTAAAGTTGCTGGAAGTCTAAAGTGGCTGTACCAACAAAAGAAAGTTTACGTAAGTGAATTGGCTTTCTGTATATGCTTTTGTCTGGCCCTAAAAGCCTTAATTTAAAGTGAGCTATGCGGTGCAATTAGTGCATCATATTTACATTTAATTTAACATTTCTTCAATCGAACATTTGGTACTTAGCATAACAGCAAATTTCGCATAACGTGAAAGGGTTACGTTATAGTTTTCATTGTATAATACATATTTACAAGCTTTATAATATTCCACAGAACGAGAAACAAAAGTTAGAAATCAGTGCTCCTTTGTTTTGAATGTTTTATCTGATCTGCTGTGCGTTACTTCTCGCGAAACTGAAAATGGAACTCAGTGGGTAAAATTTAAAACTTCATAATAATTTAACATACTCACAGTTCTCCTCTCCCCAGATAATAAGATTGGCTTCTGTTCCACAAATACAGCCCGAATTAATGCTTTAGCTTTATTCTTGGAGTCACCTGCTTCCACTAGCCCCACAAACAAAGCAAAAGAAACAACAAGTATGCTAATAGTCGTCATCGTTACTTAAGGCGTTTACCGAAGTGCAAATCATCGCTCTTGTAGGACACTGTCACTTCGCAAAGTATTTTTGGATGGTACGCTGTTGCTACACTATTTAGCCACAGAAAGAAGTCCAGACTTTCCAAATGGAGCGGCGACTCATGCACGTAGGGAAAACTACTCTGGCATTTGTCGAGCCACCTAGGAAACCACTAGAGCGCGTGCCAACGAAGACGCACTAGCAAAGAATAAAAAAAAAAAGGTAAACGCCGGGAAGAAAAAAAAGGTAAAGAAGTCGTCATTTGTTACTTAAGGCAAATTATCGCTCTTGTAGGACACTGACACTTTGCAAAGCATTTTTGGATGATACGCTGTTGCTTCACTATTTAGCCACAGAAAGAAGTCCAGACTTTCCAAATCGAACGACGACTCATGCACGTAGGGAAAACTACTCTGGCATTTATCGCGCCACCTAGGAAGCTACTTGAGCTTGTGCCAACGAAGGCGCACTAGCAAAGAATTAAAAAAAGAGAGGTAAACGCCGAGAAGAACATGAAGAAACTCATCCTAGAACCTGATAGAAAAATGATGTGCCGAGGCTAGTCAGAACGTGAGCGCAGCGGGAAATGTCGCCGACCTTTAGCCTACAGTCGTCTCTTAGCGTCATTTTCGTAAGTTCTATTGTTCCTATTTCTTTGATTGTGAAAATCATATGTTTCACAAAATTTTATTGGCGTAGCGTAAGCCCCTTAGCCCCACTGTGCAGGGGTCCTCAGACGGATTGTGGTGTCCATATCCCTGCAAATAATAATATCCTTGACATTCGTTGCGTTTTAAAGAAACGCCTTCTTAATCCTTGCATAACACTTAAAAGTTAATTTATTTTCCGAATGAAACTCACCCTTGCTTAAGGCAAAGATAACTAATCTTCTTCTTTTTATATACTTTTTATATCTTCACTGCACAAGACAGGCTGGAGAGAGTTTACTTGTTTCTTCCCAAACCCCAAATACAGGGTGAGAATGTTGTCACCACACCTGAGCTTAACCCTATCATGCTACTCATATTTTTCAAACGCTACTGCTACTCTAGGAGAAAAATAACCCAAACGCCTTATAATAGAGTTATAATTAATTATGGATTAATAATAACTGCTGCCTTTTATATGAAAAAGAAATATAAGTTTTTATTTAACTTGTCATTATTTTAGCTAAATATTTTACAATTTGCACCAATTACAAACTTGGGTGAATTTTCACCCATAGTAGCAAAATAGGGTTAATTCGTGTTATGACTGACCCCTTCAGGCCTAGCAAACTAAACCGCAAATCCAGTGCCTGTTCTTTTTAATTGTGTAAGAGTAAGGATCTGCTATAGGTTTGAAATCAAGAGGTCAAGTAAGTTGCTAATCAGCAAAATTTCCCTTCAGCAATCGACCTCTCCTACTTGGCTTGTACTTCTTTGGTCCTTACGCGAGCATAACCTCCTCTCTCCCAGATTTTTCATTTTTATGTAATTTGTGTAATTTTATAAATATATTAATGTAATTTATACAATATTATATATTTTTAATATACTAACACGAGTTGCTAATCTATTCAAAAATTAAAAGTGCCCAAAACTACTCTTTGTTGGGGGAAGAGCCTTAAATAATTTTTCGCCGCCGCTGTTTTGGAGTATACCTCTATAATATTTCGTAAAAAAAGGGAACAAAGTCATACCTAATATTTTCTGTTTAGGCCTTACTGCTGTGTTTATTTATAAGATTTGTACGAACCTTTTACTAAAATGCTTTTATAATTGTACTACAAATCTGAGAAAAATCCAATACTTTTGAAAACGGAGGGGGAGGTTTTGGCACATTTTTTTAATAAATAATGAAACATATCTATATATGAATTAGGTGGGCAGAGTTTTAGAAAAAAATACTATTGGCATAGCGTAAAATATATTTGTGTGTGCGTGTCACATTCTTTTAAAATGAAAAGCACTGTCCTTTTATAATAATATTTTATAATAAAATTAATAATCTTGGAAATAAATTTATAGGTGTGCTCATATGGAAATATTTCCAGTATTTCCTAAAGAAAAAGCCGGGTTCTTTTTACTCTTTTAGATTTTTAGTTTTTAAAGCAAAAACTAATATATAGCATCATCATCGTCAACCGCTATCAATCAAATGCTGCATGATGACCTCCCCAAGTTTCTTCTTTAAATTTCTGTCTTGATCTAGTCTCCTCCATATCACTCCAGTATGATTTCGAATTTCACCCATCCGCCTTCTATATAGTCTTCTTCGGGATTCTTTTCTGTCACTTGGTATCCATTCTAGTATTTCAGTTGTCCAATGGCGATCAATTCTTCTAGCAATATGTCCATCCCATTTCCATTTCAGGGATTTTACTTTCATCATGATGTTTTTAACTCTTGTGATTTTGTAGGTCCACGCGAGTCCTTTTCCTAACTTTCCTAGTTACAGTAAGCATGCATCTCTCCATTCTTTATTTAGTTGTCCGCAATCTCCATGCTTCATTTACTTATCCGCAGACTCCTTGTTTCATTTAGTTGTCCGCAGTCGCCATGCCTTGTTTAGATCTGTACATCTCTTTTTTTTAGTTAAGGTCCACATCTCTCATCCATAAGTAAGAAATCGAAGGGTACAGCTTTGTTTTGAAACATAATAGTAATAAGCTCCTAAAAATTATGAACTATGTCTACCAAATGCTCTGCAACCAAGTATTGCACACCTATTATTACTTTTCAGATTTAGCCCTCGCTTGATATCTGTTGCCCCAAACAAATCTATGCATCAGTGATCTCTAGATCTGCTCCATTAACTTCTAGCTGTTCAGTTCTTGCCATTATATTGTACATCACTTTCGTTTTCTCTAAGTTCATCTTTAACCCAACTCCTTTATTCATGTCAACAAGTTCCTCGACCATATTCTGTATCTTTGAGGGGGTGCTAGCAAAAAATGACTATGTCATCAGAAAAATAAAGGTGGTGGGTTAAATAATCTATGTTCATCTTTATCCCCGTGTCAATCCTAGTTCAAAGATTGAAAGACATTTTAAAATGCGGCGTTGGAGAACTTGGTAGATATGGTGTCACGTTGTGTTACTCCCTTTTCATTTTTTATTCGTGCTGTTTCTCCGAGCAGTCAAACCTTTGCACTTGCATTTTCATATCATCTATATTGGCCGAAATTCTGCTACAATCCTTAGAAGATAAAATTGTGGCTCAATCTCCAATCCAACCCCTACTATATCTCTGATTCGTCGATGACGTACTTGTTTTTGGGCCATCATCCATTGCCGTAGTTACTCTTCTTTCTGAACGATTATCCTCACAATATATCACAATCAATTTTACCATTGGAACCAAGATCAATTATTCTCTTCCATACTTGGACATTCAGTTAGTTCGCAGCCCTAATACCCAGAATATTTCATACTCGGTATACCGCAAATCTTTGTTCGTCGTATTCCACTATTATTCCCAAAAATTCAGCTCACCCGGCAAACAACAAACTTTCAGCTCTGTATTTCCTCTCACGATGAGCTTTTTCACATTTCTCTTCTGCGGCTCTTCACCATCAAGAATTTAATAAAATTTACGAAATTGCCTTGACCCACGGTTATTCCAGAAATATAGTCAACAGGATTCTAAATAAGGTTAGAATGCAAGTAGATACGACTTTACAGAGAGACGTCATTAGAAACAGATTTGTGAATTCTATAGACTGTATCCCAAATGTTGTCAACGTCTTAAAGAATCACTGCCGACACAAGAACCTAGCCTTTGAAATCAGGACAAGGAATATCCTATCCATGGTCAGATATTAGAATAATCCTACGGATAACAACCAGACATTTGGGGTATATCGTAAAACTTTAAGGACTAGAGTCGTCCCTAGAAGACAGTCTACATAGGATCGATCTCACCCACATTGGGAACCAGGAAATATAGTCAACAGGATTCTGTATAAGGTTAGAATACAAGTAGCCACGACTTTACAGAGAGAAGTCATTAGAAACAGATTTGTGGATTCTATAGACTGTATCCCAAATGTTGTCAACGTCTTAAATAATCACTGCCAACACAACAACCTAGCATTGGGAATTAGGACAAAGAATATAATATCCATGCTCAGAAATGAAAAAGATCCTACGAATGACAACCCAAAATTTGGGGTATCCCATATGCCTCTAAGGATAACATATTCGTCCCTAGAAGACAAAGTCTACATAGGATCGACATTACGCACATTGTGAAACAGAATTAAGGAACATAGATACAATGTCAAAATGGATGCGCAAACAACGGCACTATCCAGATTGACTTAGAAAGGAACTTTTATACCAATTTGGGAAGAGTCCTGTGTCCTCACCACTGAGAATACAAAATTCACTACACTTTTTGCGGAAATTTTATCTCTGAATATGGCCTGTCCTGTTGTAATGAAGAACGTCCTTGCTATGGATGCCAGCTTTCCTGGGTGACCATTCGAACTCAAGTGACAACTCACACTAGAACATTTTTGCAGTTTTCATTGATTGTTCACACGCATATTTGTACCGCATCTTTCAATCATGTGACGGAGAACTCGATATTTAAACACCTCTTCCATTAATCTGTAGTCTCACATCTGAAGATGAGCTCGTAGCGAACTCGAAAGGTTTTTTTGTTTTAAACTACGACATTATTATGCCTTTTATTTGTAAATTAAAGATTTTAGTTAGTCAGTGGATTTTAAATGTGTGTCATTTGAATATCGTAGAAAAGCGGAAGTTATTTTGTTCAGTTGTACAAATCAGCACGAAAAACAAAGATCTTCCTGCATTTTCATAGATGTAATTAATGTATACATATTCAGTATCGCAGAATTTCAAAAAACATAAAAACTGCTGATGGTTTCACGGAATCAAAAGCCTTTTCATAATCAACATAAGCCATACACAGTGATAGTTCATATTCCTTCGTTCTTTCAATTAGTTATCTCAGTACGTCGATATAATATATAATGCTGAAGACGCTCCTGAATCCAGTTTATTCTCATAAGGCTGTCTTTGAATGAGTGTAAAAGAAATTCTATCCTATATCTGCAATGTAAATTCCTTTGTACACATTTTCTCGAAGACTATTAGTTTGTAGTGTTCGAAATTTTGAGCATAAATGAAAACGACCTATAGATAATATGTGCCACAGTTATTATTCCAAAAAAATTATTAAAACGTTTTTAAAATTCAATTTATCTGACCAGAAAGTATTCCAATTTGGGCGCTAGATGGTGCAATAAGTTAGCTTAGTATTATTTCTGCCTGGAAGAAACGACATCTCTCATTTCTGTTTGATTTTTTTGAATTATGTAGGCCAAATAGAAATAATTAAATGGGCCCAAAAGAGAGACTGGAAACTTGTCTCCCATAAATTATCTTAAATCCTACTGTACGTGCATTTTTTTGAAGAGAAAATGTGCACATTAGCAGAAAACTCTTGATTTTGAGACAGAAACTACACTTATCTACTAAGTTCCACCCCCAAAAATCGTCATTGGTTAAAACATAACAGCGCGTATTTTGTCTTTTCATTATGGTAAGGTCAGCAGTGATTTTCTGACGCCAACTTCTGGGACAGTCCCTCAAAGCGTAAAAGCCACGCCCAAGGAGTGATATTTTGTGCCATTTATCGCAGAAGATGAACCCTAACACTCATTCAAAGACAGCCTTAATTGAGCTATGTCCAGTGTTTCCTTCAAGCCGTGTGACAGTACCTTCGTGAAGACTGTGAGTTACTAATTGGAGGCTGATGGGGTTTGTAGTTCCTGAAATCCTCAAGGTCCCTTTTTAATGTAATGCACAGTTGGTGGAGTGCTGGTTATATTCAGTTCCTTTCTGTTTACAGTTTCTACCTACTGTTACATGTATAATAAATATTTCATATGTAGCTTCGAGATGTAAGTTTTTGGACTGTTCTCATATATTGTGCTACGCGCCAGTGTACGTACCATATGTTATGCTTAACCTTTTTCATTAGTTTAATTTTTGGCGTTTTGGCTTGTCAAGAAATTGTAATACTTAAATAACTGCACATTATGTATTTAATGGTTTGTTTGGTACTTGTACATATATTGTTGCATGCTGGTTATAGTTTATGGTATACTTGTTATGCTAGTCCCCATGATTAACCTGCGTTATACTACACATTTTCTGTTTCATGCTCTCTGGCCTGTCATTTATTAAATTGGTGATCAGGGGCATGTCAGGCTTTCTTTAATAAAGCCTTTTTCCCTGGCTCTATGCCATTCACCGTGGTGATTCGTGGCGCCATAAATAATTTATGTGTTCACAATACTAACTCTACAATCTACATGTTTCGTTTGTTGAACAGTTTGTGGAATATTTAAAATGGTGCTCATTTATATTGAATAGCTTTGTCTAATTACTTAATATTTCATATAGTTTTGCTGTGGTTGAGTATATTGTATAATTACTGTTTTGTATTGAATTACCAGTTGTATGGCAGAATGTTTCAATAAGCAAACAAACAAAAAATGTAGCAGAATCATTGTAGCATTGTTCCATACATCAGGATTCTTTAACTGATTGAGGCGTCTAGTGAAATCTTGGGCAAGTGCAGTTGCTATTTCTTCACTGACTTCTTGTGATATATCCACGGTAATCCCACTTTTCGCTTGAGCTCTTTTCCGTTTCATATTCCTAATTGCACAGACCATTCCTGCAGTACTGGGCTCACTATTGGAATAATTTTCGTGCAAACCTTCGCATGTGACCTGAGGTTGAATGCTAACTTTATGCTCTCCATTGTGGCCCTCAGTCTAAACGTTACGATACGAAGACTTATGACGTACCTGCCAGCAGGACGCACACGACATAAAGGGCACATAGCAATCAGAACAAACGTCCGCGTAGCTCAATTGGTAGAGTGACTTATTCCGGAATGAGGGGATCCGGGTTCGAATCCTGGCGTGGACAGAAATGACGGAGAAATTTACTTCGTTATAATGGCGCCCGAACTATCCGGATGACCCGACCGTTCAAAATCTCGCAATGGTGTGATGTTCTTTCCACACTGCGAGATAGGTAAAATCAGAGAATCCCTTCTCCAGCGCTTCGAAAAATATATATAAAAAAAAAATTGACTGGGAGTTCTCGAGTGCACGTTCTACCGTGGATGGCTGCCTGCAACGATTCATGGTAACGGCTGACCCGTGGGCCATGCCTCCGGCCCTCTTTCGGGGGGGGGGGGAGAGATGTGACGTACCTACCAGCAGGACGCACACGACATAAAAAGCACATAGCAATCAGAACAAACGTCCGCGTAGCTCATTTTTGGAAGAGTGACTAATTCCGGAATCAGGGGATCCAGGTTCGAATCCTGGCGTGGACAGAAATGACGGAGAAATTTACTTCGTTATAGACTGTCGGTGCTCATCTCAAACACCACCGGCCATTTTGGGCCACGTTTTCCCCGACAGCTGGCTGCTTTGTTATTGTCTTGGATCACATGTACGACGGTTGTAAGCAGAAATCCCAGACGTTCTGCAGTTTGGGAGATGGGACACCTTATCTGCCCACGATAGAAATCGCTCAGGTTGCCATTCATAATCATAGTCGTAGGTACGCTAAACAACAAGTAGGTATATCTTCCTATTTACAGCCAAGAGGGATTTTTAGCTGGGCAAATTATTGTCAAAGGTTAGGACAGGTTTGTGGATAGAGACGCTGTTCGTATTTATAACCACAAGATGGGATATCGGCTGCCCGTATTATTGTGAAGGTGGTGGACAGGTTTGTGGACAATGGGCGTGTTCCTATTTATATCTAGAAGGCAGTGACGTATCTTGGGTCCGATACCGGGGCTATCTCACCCCCCCCCTTCCTCCCAAGTACTGTTTTTTTTTTAATTTGCGAAGTTTATTTTTTAATTGTTAAGTAATAGAAGAAACATTTTTTTTCTAAATTTTAGGCACATGCTATTGCTAACATGATACCAAATAATTATGAGAATTTGGATTTGAACACTTAGTTGAAATTGTTTTTCGGGGAAGGGGAGCTTCTTTGACGAAAAATGGAAGTTTTTGTAATCCACCAGAACAAAATAAAAGTTGATGGAAAAATTTAAAGCATTTTTTCTAATGTAAGAAACATTTAAAATTATTATTTTACATGTTCAAAAATTTACATAATTAAAGGTCTGCACTGGCCTAATTCGGTGAGCCCGGCCCAGCCCTGGCCCGTCAATCGCAGCTCTTATTTAGGCCTGGCCCGTGATGTACTATTTGGTATTATTTTGTCTTTCTATTGTATTTTACTAAAATGTGAAAATTAAATAATAAAATGAGATATTATTGAAAATATTTAATTGAATGTAAGCCTAAAAATTTTAACTAAACTTTGACAATTATCGAAAAATATAACATTTAAAAAGAGAGAAAAAGGAAGACTAAGCGCGTTCAGAATCTTACTTTTCCTGAACTAGTAAGCTGTAACATTGCAAAAGTCAATCCCTATACAGATTAGGGATAGGAGAAAAAATCCATGTTGTGCCTCTCTCTCTCTCTCTCTCTCTCTCACACACACACACACACACCACTGCATACATCCTCCGTCCCCCACTCTATCCAACACAAACAGTCGCTCGGTGTCCAATCTTTTTTTGTTGTCAACTAGCCCCAAAATAGTTTTACCATCTTAATACCTACAGATTGGTAAAAACACTGTGAGTGGCTATCCTTGCCTTTCTGATTACAGCCTGGGATATGTCACGGAAGTAAGTAAAGCCAAATGAAGAGGGTGAACTGAAACTGTTAAACACACCAGGAAATCGGGGAACACGACTTTTTTCTTTCTTTACCGTTGCGATAAAAAGAATGGGTCGACTTGGATCGGCCTGGCTGTAAATGTCTGCGAAACATCCCGGCTCAGCCGGTTGCTTTGTTCTCTAAATTAAAAAAAAAAGGCCCGACCCGGCCCGTGTATACCTTTAACACTTATAGATACATGAACTCCATTCTTCTTTCCTTTTGTGTTTCTTACGAGTACTTTTTCATATTTAAAAATAATGTTTTTCCCTATTAACAAACCAGCCAAGTTACTCGAATGTACATGTCTTTGTGTGGGTCTAAGATATATCTTGATTCTTTTTTATACGGAAAAACTTTTTTCGGCAGTTGCAGTTGTTGATGGAAAGTTCAATATTAGATCTGCTAATTTGTACACCTCAATAAACACTATGTCTAATTATTCAACTTTGTGTAGCAAGTAATGTATTTTACTGATTTGTTTTGTATTCATCAAGGGAATTCTAGAGAAACGCTATCATTGCAAGCTTCACTGTTGGTAATGATCTATAAGGTTTCGCGAATGGCAGTAAATTTTGGCGTGGAGTAGGAAGCTCATTTCTTCATATCATCTCACATAGAATCAGCGGACTTGGACTTGAACTCTCTGCACAGTGTAGTGGTTACTTTACCCTCGCTTGTGTTTCTTTCATTTTCGCTGAGTCTAATTCTAAACGAACTATTGGCCATTCCGATGTAGTATCTTTTGGAGCTCACTGTTCAACAATGCGACATTACCGGCAGTTTCAACTTGGTTTCTCTTAACCCATCGGTCCCCATGCCGGAAGCATTCGGAACGTTGAAAGAGGCGGTATCTAAGTATGGACTTGGTTTCAAATTCAATCTACTTCAGTTTCCAGAGACTATAAACAGACAATGGCGCTCCGATGGGATCCTCGCTTTCAGCAGTAATCGCAGAAGCAATACTTTGCTCAGTTGAGCAATAGACATTCTCCAATATCACGCCAAGGCCTACTACATGGCTACGATATGCGGACGACATATTTTTCAACCCCTCGCGGTAAGGAGTTTCTCCCGCTTTTCCTGAAAGTCAATTATATACACCTTACGATCAATTACACTATGGAGCTTGAACGTAATGGTGCCTTACCTTATCTGGACGTCCTGGTGAGCAAATCAATCACCTGGCAACCACCTTCACACAGAAGAATGTAATAAACCCGCCTCCGTACCCAATCTGTAGTTCGGGACGCGGGTTGCCTAGTAGGCAACGTTCGTGACTGCCATGGAGTAAGACCTCAGGTTCGATCCCAGGCAGTCGCGAACGCTCGATCCACTAAATATCCGCCGCGCGTCTGATGGGCACGTTAAGCCGTCGGACCTCGGGTACTGGCCTCCCGGTAATAAATAAGGGTGTCTTCCTCCCCCTTTCTATCTCGCTTCCGTATCACTTTCCTATCGGGCACTCTATCCCAAATTTCTTAGCTTCCTATTTCTAAGGGTTGTTTAAGACCTGGGGTCAGACATTCCCTTCCTAAAATCCTCTACATATGATCATTTGATAATTTGATCAATCTGATGTTCCGCAGTTCATTCTGCCCTGATTCTTACAAGGCAGATTCCTTCCGTTCTCGAATTAGAAGAGCCTTTGCCATCTCCTCCGATAATCATTCTGGACAATGCGAACTGAAAAACATGATCGAAGTGGCCACTGAGGTTGGATACATCTCGAACCGGATACGCAATTTCATCAAAAAATCCAAATCCAGTCGTGTTAATCCTTCCGTGCCGCAACTATGCTACCTGAGCTCTATTCCTTACATACCAAATATTTCCTGCCAACTCAAGAACGTGCTAAGGAGGATGAACTTCGGTGTCGGCATAAGGTCTGCGGCATCTTCATACGAAACCATGCTAAGAGAATTATTGACAAGCCCCCGCTTCTCAACGAGGCAGGTGCTTATGCCATCCCTCTACAATATCCGGACGGCTCCAACACATAGTACATCGAAATGGCCAAGCGTCCGTTTGGAATTAGACTCAACGAACAAAAAATTGACACAAAAGACGGAAAAGTCACTGCCCTATCAAGAGAGGTCGAGTTCAAGTCGGCTAACGCTATGTGGAATGATATCAAGAAATTAGTTTCCTATTCCAAGCCTAAATCTATTGTCATTCGCGAAACCTAAGAAATCATTACCAACAGTGAGGCTTGCAATGATAACGTCTCTCTAGAATTGCAACGAGTTTGGAACCAGTTCATCAAATAATGTTGCATTTTCTCCCGGAATACCGCGTGCCCAACTAACATGACGCCTCGTTTCTGCGAATGAATAATTACATTCTCATCTATTCATTTATTGTCTAGTCAAGTCACGGCGTTTAAACTCTTGAAGTGTTCTATTATTCAGTTTGCGATCACCTTCCTTGAGAAAGTCATCTGGTTGATGTGCGAAAGCTTAGAAATTTTGATTTTCTATTCTACGCCAAGAAATTCGGATCACTGGTATAGTTATACTATTTTGGGTATATTTGGTGTACAGTTCCTGTCTGTTAATTATTCTACTTCTTTTTTCTTGAATGTTCCACATAAATTCTTTTTCAAACGGCGCTTCAGTTTAGTACATCATTTTCTTAAGCAAACAATTTTGATGTTTCTGTTATCTCGTTTCCTACACATGACATTTTCTTCCAATGGAAAATCCGTCCCGTAAATTTTATGCGGTGGCATTTGTAAGAAAACCAACAACAAAATTTTGCGTCATGGAATTCGCGACATAAATGCATGCACCACCAGGAGGGAGGGAAAAATTTGGAGAAAGGAAAAAAAATCGTAACATCGTCTTCGCTTAAGAAATAAAGTGATTACTAATATTCGCTAAAAAATAAAATTCACACAACCATGAACACATGCTCGGTAACAATACTCGGAGCTCTCTCGCTCTTTTTTGTTTTTCTTTCTCTGTTTTCACAGTTCAGACTTCAGCTTCTTGGTGAAATTTTATTATAGGAGAAATGTTTGAGGCAAAATCTGTCTAAAGCACTTGAGAGTTTTGCACAAAGTTTTCCATGAAAACCAGGGGCTGATTTATGGGAGGAAATTTGTGACACGTGCGCAGGTCCTCGACCATTGAGGGGCCCCCAACAATACCGGTATATATTACTTGCTTTGCATCAAACTGATTCGCAATGCTCATCCACTGAAAAAGTTGAAATGCTAATTGCAGAAGTGTACGTTGAAACACATGCAAGTGAGAATTATAATTCCCACAAATGAATAGAACACCACATTACTGGCAAATTAATGTTTTAATCTGCCAATAATAACAATGTAACTGGTCCTCAATCATATATGCATTCACATGGATAGCACTCAAGAGTTAGATTTCAGCAATGGTTTCGATTACTTCCGTCACTCATTTCCACTGCATGAAAAAAATTTTTAAGACCAAAAATCATTTGGCTGACTTATTGTGCTGAAAGATATTTAAATCGAAGAGTATAAAAATATACCTTAAAACTCTATGCACATCTTATCGCTTGCGGCGAAATAAAGGTATTACACCAGTGAAAATGGCAAATGGAACTTTTGAATAAATTAACTAAATTTCCTTTTATGGCTGTCTTTGAATGAGTGCAACAGAAATTCTGTCGTACACATTTTCTCGAAAACTATTACTTTGTAGAGTTTGAGATTTTGAGCACAAATAAAAACGGTCCATAGCTAATACGTGTCACAGTTGGGTTTTTTTTTCCGAAAAATGTGTTTGATTGTTTTTTTAAAAGTCAATTTATCTAACTCGAAAGTATTCCAATTTGGCGGTAGATGGCGCCAGAAGTTAACTTAGCAGTGTTTCTGTGTGGGAGAAATGAAATCTCTCATTTCTGTCTGATTTTTTTAATTATGTATGCCAAATAGAAATCAAAGAATGGGCACTGAAGTGAGATTGGAATCTTGTCTTTTATAGATCATCTTAAATTCTACTGTACGTTCATTTTTTGAAGATAAAATGTACACATTACCAGAAAAAACTTGAACTTCAGACAGAAACTACTGCTACCTACTAAGCTCCACCCCCAGATAATGTCATTGGTTAAAACGTAACAACGCGTATTTTGTTTTTTCATTGTGGAGCCAATGAGAGACCGCTTCCATTCTGAATATGGTAAGGTCTTCAAGTCATTCGCTGACGCCAACGTCTGGGGCAATCCCTCAAGACGTAAAAGATACGCTCAAGGAGTGATATTTTGCGCCATCTATCGCAGAAGATGAAGCCTAACACTCATTCAAAGACAGCCTTAATCTATGTAACACATAGTTATTTCAATTTTTCATGATTCGTAAATACATATATACAAGTCTTTCAGATTGTGAACTAAGAGGTAACTGTACCATATTCTAGGTGAAGTAAATGAATTGCACTCGTTATTGTAGTATTCAGAACTAGTCTATTTCGTTGAAACAAAAAGTTAATAAAAATGTATTACATTATAAAAACCTTGTTCCTTTTGACTTCGGATGAACTTTCCGTATCTGAAAACAAGCATTCTGGTAGGGGTTCCAATCTCTTGTTCAATATGGTAATCCGTGAATTCTATTCGTATAATTGCAGTGAGTTAAAGAAATACAGTTACACACTGTCACCGACACCACCATATGACTCCGTCACAAATACATTCGTGTGGTCTGTTTGACACGCGCGATGCATTTCGGTATATCTGTGTGAATAATGTCTGTAACCCTGATTTTGAAGGAGCAAAAATTGTTCTTGATCAGCGTTCAGAGAAACTAATATGTTTTTCAGAAGCCTTTGTCGTTGAGAAAACATGGAAAGATAACTGTAATAAGGTTAACCCTATTGAAGTTCCATACCCATGGAAACTTATATTGGAAAATGAAACTCAAAGTAAACCAAAATACAGAAATACTCAATATAACTCAAGAAGTAATAACGAAATTGGGACCTATCCTCTCAGCTATGATTCTGAATTAAGCCCACCAGTCGGCTTACAGTAAATTGTCAACGAGGCTCTTCGCTACGACGAATCAAGGTGTGACGTCACAGGTGTTGTTGACAGGACGTGAGAGCAAATGATATGCATCGAGGGGTATAAATACCCAGGTGCTTTACTAAAAATACTTAGAACCGCTTGATAGTGGTATAGCAGACATATCGAAATGCATCGCGCATGTCAAACAGACTACACGAATGTATTTGTGGCGGAGTCATATGGTGTTGTCGGTGACAGTGTGTAACTGTATTTCTTCAATTCATTGCAATTATACGAATAGAATTCACGGATTAACATACTGAACATGAGATTGGAACACCTACCGAAATGCTTGTTTTCAGATATGGAAAGTTCATCCGAAGCCAAAAGGAACAAGGTTTTTGTAGTTTAATACCTTTTTATTAACTTTTTGTTTCAACGAAATAGATTAGTTTGAAATACTGCAATAGTGTGCGCAATTCATTTACTTCACTTAGAATATGGTGCAGTTACCTCTTAGTTCCCAATCTGAAAGACTTTTATATGTGTTTAATACAGACAATTGACGTGGACTAGGAACATCAAACAGAGGTCATCGTTCTTTCCACGTTTATAAGTGAGTCACGGAAAATATGAGAAGTATACAACTTCTCATATTTTCCGTGAAAGTATACAACTTGTGCTGTAGTGATTTTAAGCGTTTGAACGTTGTTGTTTACGTAATTAGCTAATTACTTAATGTTCATAGATAACCGTCTTAAATATATATTTTGCACTTCTGAAATAATAAAGTAAATCACAATAACGCCCGGGGTGAAATAATGATCACTTACGTGTAGCATTAACTTGTTTTTTATTTTCCACTCACTAGAAGTTGAGATTGCACTGAACAACAATCGTCTTGTTACAAAGAAAACTTTAACGGTTTTGCATGTATTTACGGACGCTGAAACCAAATATGAAGTCACAATTGCTCCACTGGGCTCCAATGTCTTGTAATGGAACTCTCTATTGGGGTGAATGTTGTGTTAGTTAAAGGATTTTCTTTATGTTTCTCAACGGTGACATCTGTCTGCAGTCAGGATAGCTGTGCTTCTGAGAGTAGACATACTGGCGCCATTATTTCCTGTTGTGCAAATCCTTCTAAGAAGGGGGAACAAAGCACAATTTTTGTCACTCGAATGTATTTAATCGGTATTGAAAGACGTGAATTTTCTCGTGGTTTTAAAAAGTAGTGTGGATTGGGAAAAGTGTGCGTTAAATACTGCCGCGTACTTGTGTGAACCATCCAAACAGTTTCTGCTACATTTGTGGACAATTCGTTTTAAAGTCTAAAAGGCGACATTTCACACCGTTGCACAGTGGAACTCCCAAAAACATGGACAAAATTGACAAAATTGCCAAAATTCAACTTCGGAAAATTTATAATCCTAATGACTAAGTGATTATTCAGATAATCACACAATGAAAAACGGATTACCAAATGCATATACACCTAACCTGGCTTCTTGTACAGTATCAGTAAGTTGTTGAATTACAAAGTGTACGTACACTTTAATATCGTGCTTTTCAACGTTTGCAGTAGTCCAAAGAACATCAGGATTGAACCCGGCGATCCGACACTCTCTACTGATGACAGTAGATTTAGTCTCTCTAAAGATTCTGGACGTCAGTAAATCTGGCGTCAAGTAGGCACTCAGCATTGCCTCGAAAACATCAATGAAACGAGTAAATATGGCGGCCGCGGCGTTATCGTATGGGGAATCATTCTGATCGATGGTCGAATGGGGCTGCGGAAGGAGGTACTGTAACCGGTGTGCGCTGCTGTATAGAGTCAATGTTCATTATGTTCTTCTGTTCTCAGATGCCATTGACAACAGTTCGTAATAATGGACGATAACGCCACACCCCATCTTAGAGTGGCTGTTGATGAGCTGTTGGAAAGCGAATGGATTGGCCATCACGTTTCGTTGACCTAAATCCCACAGAAAACGTATGAGACGCCCTGGGAAAACGCATCGCTGTACGTCAACACAGACACCGGAAACTGTCCAATAGCTGAATATGGCGCTGACGAAAGAATGTGCGATGTTACCGCAAGAACTCATTAACAACCTAGTGAGAAGTATGGACGAACGGTGTAAATCATTCATCGATGTCAGCGGTGATCATATCCCCTATACTGAGGACCTCATCTTCTCTTCGTACCGTCTTTAGCAGTGATGCATCTGTATTATGGCACCCAGTGCTATGCAAACAATTCGGAATAAAGTACCACGATTTCCTTTAATATCTGCAGTTGTATCGGTATTGTTTCCGTCGTCATTTCAGTAAGTAATGGATTTCCTATGGTTTGAATTTCACAATGCAGGCAGCTCCTGTAGGACACTACAGGTCTAAACCTGGCTCGTCCTTAAGTTTTGCACACCAGTGTATATCCCAGTGATAATAAAATATGTATTCGTCGTTTCACATAGATGTCTAGTAAGATTCAATCTATTCCGCAAAATGAACTCTGCACGACCTACTTGCAATCTCCAACTAGTTGCATTTATCGTCGTCTATATAGTTTTATCTAACTCACCGTCAGCCTTGCTGAAATGAAAAGCTGCTCGAGGCGGTACTGTGCTTTTCGGTGGGAGTTATTTGTTTTATTTTACCAGAAACACGTGTCATGAATATTCCTCTTTCGAGGCTTTCAAGCGTTGACTTTGCTTCCATTTCTGAACTTAATATTTTACGCAACTCTCTTCGTACTAAATATTCCACATTAAAAATCCGATGGGAATAATTTTGCTTGTACTGTATGCCATTCGTTCCAGTGAAAATGCGAATATTAATTTCTTTAAATAGTGCACGGCTTTCCTGCTATGTCCTCATATGTCTAAAATATTTTCTTGCTATCTCAAGTAGCATTGGAAAAATTAATTTTCAGTGCAAATTTTAGAAAAAAGACAGCTTCCATTATGATGAGCATTTTGGGCATCTTTCATACTTTTTCATGATACATAACTCTTCTGCAAGGGAGCGTCAGTGTATATTTTTCTTTGCAAATGTACAGAGTATATCCGGTTCTAAAACTCCCATAGCAGAAATCCCTTCTCAGTCGTATACCCTTAACTATGCAGAACATTTTGAACCCATGTCATTTATCAAATAACACACAGAATCTTGTTGCTTGCTATCTTCTTTTTAGAGGCAAGGGAAAAGGAGGGAGCATATATCAGGCTCCATGTCAATTTTCAGTTGCGGAATGTGGAAATTTTCCAACTTATCCAAATACACAATACCTGTGACGGTTTATTCCGCAAACTAAAGGTATCCATACACCATTTTTCAGCTCATCGCTGCAAACACCATGACCTTTTCGCTTTCACGACCTTCAAAAGCCGCACCCAATAAATAATTTGAACTACATGTTAACAGCTATTCTTGCAAGTGGTTTCATGCCAAATTTTGGGAGAAATCTGAGTTGAACTGCCGTCCCCGTCTTTGCTTCTTTAAACCACAACAGCATTGTGCTTCATGCGCTCCAAAAAAGTCAGCTATTTTTTTTGCTGGACTAATGTGATTTCTGTTGGAAGATTAATCGAAATACAAGGTTTCGCTGTAAGGAGCGGAAGAAGTGCAGATCAGATTTTCTTGTGGGCTTTGGAATCAACGATGAGAGCATACAGGAGACGCTTGATCATAGCCTTTTCGCTCAGCGTGAAGTAAGAACTCATTCATTTCGCGTACTGCGTTAGTGCGCTGTCATTTGTTTGGTTTATTTTGAAGTATTAAGATGTCTTGATTATGCATACAAGTCATCTCATTATGTGAAAAGGATTTGGCATGTAACGACATACTATGTGAAATGACGTTGATAACATACTACTGCGGTGTCATATGCGTCATATAGGCAGTGTTGCCGGGGTAACCCTTGCCAGCGTAATTCCGTTCGGTATACAACCGTTCCGGAACAGGAAGACTTGGATTCGAATTCCGCCACAGGAAAAAAGGTTATATGTTATAGGCCTTCTTGAAAATCAATGGATTTAGAAAAGAAGAATGTACAGCAACATCAGCTGCTACTATCCACAAAGATATGTTGTGTTGTAACCTTTACACATAAAACTGAGTTCTTGGAGAATTTCGTGAAGGCTGAATCGCACGCGAACTGCCTTTCTGAACGTTCGACAAAAATTTCAAAGACTTAGTGATGCAAAGATAAAAGATGGTGTTTTTACCAGTCTAGATATTCTTTTCCAGGAACATGGTGAGATATTTAACTGACCATTCGTCCGAGATGGGTCCAGGTTCAAATCACAGTGTGTCATGGATATTGTTTTTGTCATAACGCAATGGCTGTCTCCCTTTCCTGGAGCCACGGGCCATAAATTAGGAACGGATGACTATTCATAGCTCCTCGAGTTCCTCACAATGGCGGTTAAACATCCAAATGAAAGAAATGCTATTTGATTGGATCATCATTGGCGATAGATTGAGAGCTTAACGTGCCTTCCAATAGGTGGCGGTGACCATCTTGGTGAACAAAAAGCAAAACACTATAAGGACTCCGTGGAAGAACAGCTGTTCTCATACACAAACTGGGATGTAGTGTGTCTTTTTGAAGGTACATTTCTTATATTCTCATTTGGATTTCTTTCCGGAAAACTGTGACACTGTTAATGATGAGCATTGGAAACGTTTTGATCGACAAACTGGTGCAACAGAAAATATTTATTTAGCCCATCAGTTTTTTTTTTAGAACTACCGCTGGAATGTGATGTGAGATTCCCCAGATTTGGTATATAAAAGGAGGCGAAGATTAAGGATTTAATGATAACCATGAGGAACTCGATGAGCTAGCCAGTTTCTGTCCCTAATTCAGGGCCACGGTTTTCAGGTCAGGGAAGGCAGAGAGACAGTGCCTCTGGAAAAACACATGCCTCACCGGGATTCGAACCCGGACCCCATCTCGGACGAATGATCAAAAGCCAGCGATTAGACCACTACGCCACCGGGTCGGTACGTAAGATTTTCAGCGAATGACGTAATGCGGATAAGGGCTGTATCAATAAAACCTCAGTCAAATAAATTTTTTTTTTTGTCATTTTCGTGTTCAGCATTTCGATTTACATAAGAAAAAATCTATTCCCACATCTGAAACACTCCAAAGATTTGTTTCCCACTAGAATTTGATCATACGTGTAAGTTCTGTTTAAGAATGTTGCACCATTCTAACTGACATTGAACAAGAAAAGCCACACCGAATGTTCGGTTGTAATGAGCACGTCTTTCGAATCCGTTCCGACCCGAATTTAATTTATGAATGTTATTCAAAGTCAATATAACTGCTTAGGAAAAAATCAGCCGGATTTCTACAACCAATAAAACTTCCAGAAGTAGAAGCAGCTACTTACTTCAAGCAGCGGCTAAAAAAATGTGTACCGAAAATTAACAAATGGCACACAAATACGTATTTTCCATAAAACAAAAAAGGCACCAGAGGCAAAGAGGTTTTCAAATCCAACAGTTATAAGATAAATATAGAAGGAAACATTATATAATTTTACGCCTTCTAGCGGAAGAAGAATTTTGCAAAATGGAAAAGTTAAAACCAGGCCAAAAATATTTTTCATGGAGAAACTATGCTAAGGAAAAAACTTTTCAGATACGTCTCCATGAAGCAGAAGCAGAAAAAAAAAAGGTTTTGACACTTACACGCCCTAGAGGGAGATCTGTGCATTATTTAAAAGGGGATAATGCTCCCAGAAATAATTATAAAGAATATCATACAGTGAAAACGATATTTCTCAATAGGGCTTTTAGAAATGGAGTTGCAGCTGCAAAGAGAAGTACGCAAACATCACCTAACGACAAAACTGTGAGCTACGAAACTCCTCAAATACAAACCTAAAGTGTTCCACGAAATAAACGGCATCCGGGGCTGAAATAATTTTTCTAAATATCATATTTAGAATCAGAGATATTGAGAAAAACGAATTAAACATTGGCGCCCCTAGCGGCGAAATTGTTTATTACTTTTGGAGGGAAATACAGATAAAGAGTTTTCGTAGTTAGTAGTATCTGACCGAAAAATAATTTTTCAGTCGGGCTTTCAGTCCCGCAGATATTGCTGAAAATATGCTGCAAACACTGCCGTACGCCCTCTAGTGTTGCATTTGTGCGTTAAGAAAAATTTGAAATTTTATCACAAACGTTTTGCACCGGAAACGTTCTCCAACAAAGATAATGTTTTTTTTCAAATCCGACTCTTACAAGCAGAGATATCACGAAATTAAGATATACATCTACGGTTCCTGCCGGAAAAACTATGAACTGTTTTAAGCAAGAGGTATTCTCAAAAAGTTATGTTACTAAGGAGGGCAATATCAGTTCACGAAAGATTTTTTTAATCGAGTATTCAGAAGCTCGGGTTGCCGCCCGGTGGCGCAGTGGTCTAAGCGCTGGCTTATGATCATTCGTCCGTGAAATGGTCCGGGTTCGAATCCCGGTAAGGCATGGATGTTGTGTTGTGTGTCTTACGGCACTAGCTCTCTCCCTTTCCTGGAACCAGTGACCCTAAATTAGGGAAGGGTGGATGCTTATAACCCATTGAGTTGCTCACGGTGGTCGTTAAACCTAACAATCAAAAAGAAGAAGAAGAAGAAAAAAGGAAAAGCTCAGATATCGCTGAGAAGGAGTCAGAAGCAGAAATCGACCTGACGCCTCCCAGTAGCCGAAACAGTATTTAGCAAAACATTTCCAATCGGAAGCTGTATCCAATGCATGGCGGATACAGCTCCTGATCAGAGAAGCAAATAGATCAGCGAACGGTTTTTCTGTGTTTTAATCAAGCTTCTCTAAAAGCACTTAACTGTTTTAAAACTTCTAGTTCCCATATTTATGACTCGGGTGATGTGATTGTTGTCAGATGATTTACGAGCTTTTTCTCTCTAATCAATATCATCATCATCATCATCATTGTCAACCATTATCAATCCACTGCTGGACGAAGGTCTCCCCAAGTTTCCTCCACAACGGTCTGTCTTGTGCCAGTATCCCCAATGTCACTCCCGCATACTTTCGAATTTCACTCACCGATCTACCACGTGGTCTTCTTCTGGGTCTTTTCCTGTCCCTTGGAATCCAATCTAAAATTTCGGCTGTCCATCGATGGTCTGTCCTTCTGACAGTATGTCCAGCCCATTGCCATTTCAGGGATTTAACTCTGATCATGATGTCTTCCACTCTTGTCATTTTTCGGATCCACGAGTTCCTCTTCTTATCTCTCCTGATTACACCAAGCATGCACCTCTCCATGCTACTTTGAGTTGTCTGCAGCCTTTGTATGTCTCTTTTAGATAAGGTCCACGTCTCTGCACCATACGTAAGCACTGGAAGGATGCATTGATAAAACACTTTTCTTTTAAGACATAATGACATACTGCTCTTGAAAATTATGCTGTTTCTTCCAAAAAGCTCTCCAGGCAAGTTTTGTACGGCGATTAATTTCTTCAAATGTGACCCTCACTTGATATCTGCTGTCCAAGGTAAACGTACATGTCTGTTATCTCCAGCTTTTCTCCATCAATCGATAAATCTTCATTTCTTGTAAAAGCATTGAACATCACTTTTGTCTTCTGAAAGTTCATTTTTAATCCCACTTCTTTACTCTTGTCAGCAAGTTCTTGGATCATACTCTGCAGCTCTGATGGTGTAGTTGCAAAAATGACTACGTCATCAGCAAAACGAAGGTGGGTTAGATAATCTCCATTAATCTTTATCCCTTTGTTTTCCCAGTTCAGTGATTGAAAGACATTTTCCAATGTGGCATTAAAGAGCTTCGGAGATATGGTGTCACCTTTTCTCACTCCCTTTCCAATTTTTATGTGTGTTGTATTTTCAAACAGCCGAATCTTTGCACTTGCATTTTCATAGATGTTATTAATAATATTAATGTATGCATCTTTAATACCGCAGGATTTCAGAGCCATTGTAACTGCTGATGGTTTCACCGAATCAACCATAACACATAAAAGTTACATCGTGTCGTTTACATAAAACATACACTGGTGGGCAAAAATTAAGGACGAAGATATATATAGCGAAGATATATATATATAGTATGTTATTCAAATTTGTTTTCTAATTTTTTTTTTAATATGTCATATACGAATTATTTATTTTGTCCGTTGATTCTTTCATAGAGGAGGCTCAAAACGTTTTCGGGGAGATTGAGCCTCCTCTGGCTTTCTCGAAGCTAAGGCTCTGATTTACACCCTGTAACGGATTTGTACTTTTAAGGACTTTGTTGTTTGGAAGTTGTAGATCATTAGTTTTCTTAGCTAAACACTTGTTGAAAAAATATGAGTAACTAAATAACTCATTGAAGTAACGGCAAAGTATCAGAAGAATCAGTCAATTTAGGTAATTATCTAATAGAGCATATCTGCCAAAAAAGGCAATGGTCGTTAAAGTAGAATTGCTCTCATAAAATTTGTTCTAAATGACAATTGAGAACCTAAATTAAGAAAGCAGCGACATCGTGCCGTTTCCACATAACACATAAAAAGTTACATCGTGTCGTTTACATAAAACATACACTGGTGTGCAAAAATTAAGGACGAAGAGGAGAAATTAGCATAACAGCGGAACGAGCAGGCAGAACGAACCGAAAGACCACTCAGGAGACAGACTAGGGTTCGGTACGGTAGGGCATGCGCATATATGCAGCATGACGTAGAGAGGGTGGGGAGTGTTGGAAGGGTATAAAGCACACGGGCGGTGTACGCTCAGCAATTCGGTGAAAGCTTTTGCACGGTGTACATCGGTTTGACAGACGTCGATGATTTGATGCTACCGTGTGATATGGCCAACAGGCAATTCTGTAGACGACATCTGGATGACTTTACCCGAGGTCGCGTCATTGGGAAGTTGGAAGAAGGTCGAAGTGTGACTAGTGTGGCCGAGAAGTTCGGGATCGCTCACAGCATCGTTTCACGAGCTTGGAGAGCATTTCAAACGACAGGAACAGCTGTCCGAGAGTTTAGCAGTGGTCGTCCACGAGCAACCACGGCGGCAGACGACCGGTATATTGTCCTACAGGAGAGAAGAGACAGACGGCAGATAGAGGAGAAATCGCAAGGCACATGAAACAGACAACTGGACGTCCGTTATCGCGCTTTACCGTGGCCAGGAGGCTGCACAAAGGTGGTCTATTTGCACGACGACCATGACGGTGTGTGCCATTGAAGCCTGCTCATCGGAGGCGGCGGTTTCTGTGATGCCAGGAACACAAGAACTGGACAAATGATCAAATTATCATATGATCATATGTAGATGGTTTTAGGAAGGGAGTGTCTGACCCCAGGTCTTAAACAACCCTTAGAAATAGGAAGCTAGAAGATTTGGGCTAGAGGGCCCGATAGGAAAGTGACACGGAAGCGAAGTAGAAAGGGGGAGGAAGACGCCCTTACTTACTACTGGGGGTCCAGTACCCGGGTCCAAAGGCTTAACGTGCCCATCCGGCGCACGGCGGATATTTAGAGGATCGAGCGTTCGTACCTGCCTCGGATCGAACCTGTGGTCCTTTTCGTGGCAGTCACGAACGTTGCTCACTAGGCCACCCGCGACCGTACAAGAACTGGACACATTAGCAATGGGGTGGAGTTCTCTTTACAGATGAGAGCCGATTTAGTCTGACGAGCGATTCTAGACGTATACACATCTAGAGAGAGCAGGGAACACACAATCACACCTCCAACATCATCGAAAGGGACCGGTTTGGAGGTGGCGGAGTTTTCGTTTGGGACGGTATCATGCTTGGTAGCAGTACTGACCTCCACATCTTCCAAGGAGGTTCAGTCACTGGTGTCCGCTATTGTACTGAGGTTCTCCTGCCTCACGTGCGTCTGTTTAGAGGTGCTGTGGGTCCTGAGTTCCTCTTCATGGACGGCAACGCTACACCTCATCGTACAGTGGCTGTCGCAGAGCTGTTAGAGAGTAAAGATATGCAATGCATGGATTGGCCCGCAAGGTCCCCGGGCCCAAATCCAATCGAACACGTGTGGGACCTTCTCGGGAGACGCTTGGCAGTACGTCACCAGCCGCCAAAAACGATTCCGCATCTGCGATTGGCGCTACAAGAGGAATGGGCCGCGATGCCTCAAAATCTCCTTGTTGTAAATCGTTGTAAATCCTGCAACGCAGTCAGGGGTGATCATATCTCCTACTAAAGACTGGATTTTTCTTGGCAGCCGCCTGTCACATGGACGTTTCTGTCTTCTGTCCAGTTGCGCTCGAAGCTACCTTTTCAATAAAGTGCCTTTGTATCCTTTGGATTCCTTGTTTGGACGGTTTTGCTCACTTGTCCCATATTCTTACATCTTGGGGATCTTATGGTAGGATTTGAGTCGATGTGGAGCACTTCTGCACGACGTTACATTCGAAAAACAGCCTCGTCCTTAATTTTTGCACACCAGTGTATTTAAGTGTAGAGAAAGATAGAAATATTAATAAAAAGGTACACGATTTAGGAGACCCTTGTTGCATTGCTGAGATCAAAATTTTATACTTGGTTTATAAGATCTCTGTAAATGAATCTTGAAGCAGCGAATAGAATGTGTAAGCTGTTTCATATTATTCTGCAGACATGCTGCTCGATCCAGCAGCATCTTCTGGTTTTACAGCAGTCCCGTCGTCTTTTTGAGTCTGAAACAGAAAATCGTATAATGATGAGTTATATTTCAAAACTGTTTTAGATACTTTAAATTCATGTTAACACTGTTACATCGTTTGAATTTATGTTAGGGGCCGTCCATAAAGTACGTCCGAGATTACAGGGGGAGGGGAGGTTCAGTGATTCCGACGTCCAGCGGCTAAAATATAGTGGAATCGTAATATTAAAAACTCTCCGTTTGTTCACATTGGAATTTAAATATGCTTGCAGGTATATCTTTATACCAACGTAGGAGGATAATGTTTTTTTATCGCAGTCCTTTGCGACAGAGTCTGCAAGTATCTTTTATGATTTTTAGAATTAAGCTCTTTCAACTTAATAAACTGAGAGAACGCAATATTTATTGCTTAATTATGTTTTATTTTAAATATACGTCTGCAATGTGTATTCGTTTTCATGGTGGGAGGCGTCCCCGGGCTCCACTCTGTATTCTATGCCTAAAATTGCATCGATTTCCAAAGAAAAGAAAAATGTAAAATGCCTTGTCGACCGAGCTGTTTTGAGAAGGGTTCCACACCCTAGGGTAACAGTGTAGAAACACTACCGAGCGTAAATAAATGAATCACAAAAGTTTTGTATTGCGTGGGATAAATTAAACGTCAATGAAACATTGATCGCTTCCGTGGTGGAACGAAAACAAACAACGATAGGCGCCACTATGACAGAACCGTTCACTCAAAGCAATTTACGTGTCATTTCACCTCAGCAGAGTATGTTCAATAAAGCACGCAGTCAAAGTGAATTTAGTGCTGGGTTAGTACGGCTGTTTATAACTGCAGCTTCTTAATTCCGAATGGATAAGCAGAAGATATTTCAGAAACTGCAGGCAGGATATAAAACAACACATTCAAATAAAACAGGGAAGCAACAACAGGATGACGTTGTATCAATTTGGAACTCCATCAAGGCAGATTTAAATGTGCCTGAATTAGTAGAAAAGTACTTTAGTGAGTGGAAATAAAAAAAGTTGCAGAGAAAAGCTTCACTGCTGTCATTCTGGGGGAAGCAATCCCAACAAGCTGCTATAAAAACTACATCTTCTGATGCTTCTCAAGATGCATCTTTGAGCATTGAATCCAACTGTCCTCCCGGAACATCTACAACAACAAAAACCGTTGTTGTTTCTTCTGATAAAAACAAGTAATGAAGAACAAAACCCATGTTCGTTAAAAATTAAGCCAGGGATATTCCCTCGATTAGCACCAGCGCAACAAGCTCTGATTTTGAAATCTATGTTTTAAACGCCGATGTATCTGGACTACTGAAAAGGAAACAAAGTGGAATATTTATTTAGTGGACGAAAGAACTAACCGTAAAAAAAACAGAAGCTAAAGGAACTTGAAGAAAGACTATGGAAAAAAACGTGAAATGCAGAGAAAAACAAAAAAGCATGCTACAAAGAAAAGGCACGTGTGTTTTTGAAGCTGTCGTCAAAAATAAAGGGGGTTGCGGGAATTAGGACGTACGTTTTAGGAAGTGGGTTGTCAACAATCGAACAAAATGTGACATGGGAGAGGGGGAGTCCAGAAATAGTAAAAAATCACGGACGTACTTTATGGAGCCCTTAGCACTAGTAAAACAATTATTCTATTAATGCTAACAGATATATCTGATAGTTACTGTACTACTGTTAAAAAGCGATATTACCCAGAGGCGTATACCTTACAGACCGAAGTCTTGACACGGCAAGACCTAACCATACAGACATTTGCGGTTCAATTGCCCTAAGCATCGCGGCAATCCACGCTCCCCGCAGCTGCACGAAGTAGGGTGCAAAGCTCTAAATACCGAAACGCCATGTCCACTGTCATTTTGGCAGATGGCGGTCCGGTAACCATGTAAAATAGGCATGCGGCAGTAAATGCCCCAGAATGGACATTTCTTTTATTAGAGGTTACTATTCGTCTGTTTGAAAATACAACACACATAAAAATTGGAAAGGGAGTGAGACAAGGTGACACCATATCTCCGAAGCTCTTTAATGCCACATTGGAAAATGTATTTCAATCACTGAACTGTGAAAACAAAGGGATAAAGTTTAATGGAGATAATCTAACCCACCTTCGTTTTGCTGATGACGTAGTCATTTTTGCAACTACCCCATCAGAGCTGCAGAGTATGATCCGGGAACTTGCTGACAAGAGTAAAGAAATGGGATTAAAAATGAACTTTCAGAAAACAAAAGTGATGTTTAATGCTTTTACAAGAAATGAAGATTTATCGATTGATTGAGAAAAGCTGGAGATAACAGAAACGTACGTTTATCTTGGACAGCAGATATCAAGATAGGGTCATATTGATGAAGAAATTAATCGCCGTACAAAACTTGCCTGGAGAGCTTTTGGAAGAAACAGCATAATTTTCAAGAGCAATAAGCCATTATGTCTTTAAAAAAAGTGTTTGATCAATGCATACTTCCAGTGCTTACGTATGGTGCAGAGACGTGGACCTTAACTAAAAGAGACATACAAAGGCTGCAGACAACTCAAAATAGCATGGAGAGGTGCATGCTTGGTGTAATCAGGAGAGATAAGAAGAGGAACTCGTGGATCCGAAAAATGACAAGAGTGGAAGACATCATGATCAGAGTTAAATCCCTGAAATGGCAATGGGCTGGACATACTGCCAGAAGGACAGACCATCGATGGACAGCCGAAATTTTAGATTGGATTTCAAGGGACAGGAAAAGACCCAGAAGAAAACCACATGGAAGATGGGTGAATGAAATTCGAAAGTACGCGGGAGTGACATGGAGGAGACTGGCACAAGACAGACCGTTGTGGAGGAAACTTGGGGAGACCTTCGTTCAGCAGTGGATTGAAAATGGTTGACAATGATGATGATGATGGCTATCAGCAACACCGCCAGCCTCCATAGCCCACAACAGAACGAGTTGTGCTGCTGTAGCAATGCCGCAGGCATTTCTCGGGCACAGGTGACACCAATTCCCAAACAAGCCAGCATGATCCCTTCCCTTCCCTCCCTCTGGTCCCAACTCCCAAGGAGACGGAGGTGTCATGATCCTACGCCACACAAAATCTCAGCCACTTTATTTCACAATGTCTGTTTTTAACATTCACACTGGCGGCTTACCCGGTGACCCCAGAGCTAGCTAATGCAATGCAGCACTCTCTATTAGTCACGAGCACGACAAAGGTTTTTCAGTGTTGAAAGGCTGATTGATCTGTCGGCTGTCGCCCAGTAGGCGAGTAGCTAAGCATTTTGGTGGGCGACTGAGACTGACAATTTCATATAGTTTCCCAGCTTCTATATTAAGAGCAACACAACAAATAACACTCTGTGTATGGTTTTTACTTACACTTCGATTCACCGTACCGACAGACTTAAGAAAATCAGTGATAGAAGACGTCGAAGCCTCAGGAGAATCGTTACAGCTAATCGAGGAAGTACTAGTTCACAAGACCTCAGTGTACAGGTGAGTAAAAATGCTGGAACCTCGGTATGTACACGTACCATTCGCAGAGAACTTCATTCCATGGGTTACCGTGGTCGTGCGGCTGCTCATAAACCTTTCATCTCCACTCAGAAAGCTTCTTGTCGTTTAACAAGGTATAAAGAACATTTATCCTGGACCATAGATCAATGGAAACGGGTGATATGGACTGATGAATCCAGATACACGATCCATCAGTCTGATGGCCGTGTGTGGGCATGGCGGCAGCCGGGGAAACGCTATTTACCACAGTGTATTGTTCTTACGGTCAAGTTTGGAGCTGACAGTGTACTCGTGTGGGAGTGTTTTTCGTGGTATGGTCTCGGCCCATTGGTTATCGTGGACAAACCTGTTAACCAGCACGTCTACCTCGATATTCTGGACAATTATGCCCTACCAACTCTGTGGCAATACTATGGAACTTAGCCTTGTTGGTACCAGCAGGATAATGCACCGAGCCATAAAGCAAGGACTGTTACGACATGGTTTGACGATAATTCGTTATTAGGTGTGGACTGGCTAGCACAGAGTCCTGATCTTAATCCCATAGAGCACCTATTGGATGAATTAGAGCGCCGCATAAGAAGTTTGGAACCAAGGCCTACTACTAAGCAACAGTTAGTGGCAGCATTATGTACTGAATGGAAACACATGCCTATCGCTGTGTTCCAAAACATTGTCGAAAGTATGTCTCGAAGGGTCAGTGAATGCATTAAGGTCAAAGGTGGCCAACACCGTATGTCAGTAAATGCTATGTTGTGTTCCTCTAGTAGGTGTCCGGTGACTTTTGTCAATATAGTGTATATATACACATTCGAGTAACATTAATGTGACCACCAGCTAATATCCAGAGTGACTGCCGTTTGCAGCGTGAACAGCAGCTGGACTGGTTGGGAGTGACTAAGGTGCTGGAAAGTGTTCACAGGTATGTGGAGCCATGCTGACTGCAGTGCATCTGACAGCTGCTGGAGGGTACGTGGTGGAGGATCCATAGAGTGAACAACACGATCCAGGGGTCCCACAGATGCTCAATTGGGTTTACGTCTGGGGAATTAGGGGGCCAGGGAAGTACTTTGAAGTTTTAATCGTGCTCTTGCAACCACTCTCGGACATTTCTAGCTGTGTGGCACGTCGCATTGTCGTTCTGGAAGATCCTTTCTACCCCAGGGAATACAATCAGCATGTATGGGTGCACGTGGTCTGCAAGGATGGATTCATATCGAATTCGTTCTATAGTGCCTTCCACAGGTATGAGTGGACCCAGGGAATGCCACGAAAACATTCCCCACACTATAACGCTGTCCGCTACAGCTTGTGTTCTTCCAGCAATGGTTGAAGATTGTTTGTTCTCATAAGTATCTAGCCTTATATGTCAACGCCTATCCGTCCGATGAAGTAGAAAACGTGACTCATGGGGGAAGAGAATCCGTTGCCAATCAGCTGAGGTCCAATTTCGATACTGCCGTGCAAATGTAAGCGTTTTCTGATGATGCACCTTCATCAGCATAGGTGCAGTGGTCATCCGCCTGCATCGGAGCTCCATACGCAGTAGGATTCGCTGAACTGTAGTTTTAGACACACTTCCGGTAGCCCCCTGGTTCATTCAGTCAGTGAGTTGCTCCACTGTAGCGTGTCGATCGGCCTTCAGGCACCTTCGCAGCCGACATTCACCTCCCATATTAATGGCACGTGGTGCTCCGCAGTTTCCACCTCGCTTATTCGCAACGGTGCTATTTCTCCAATCACGATGCACGTTAACCACAGCAGCACGCGAACAGTTCACATACTGCGCTGTTTCAGAAATACTGCCACCCTTGGCCCGAAAACCGATAATCATCTCTTTTTGAAAATCCGATAAATCACTCCTTTTATCCATGACAGCAACGGGTGATATGTTTTCAGAATGCCTACAAAACACCTTATATACCTTAAGTAATGTCATAAGAACACTTAAGGGAATTACAAAAACTAAGTAAAATCTGAAACGTTTTGGAGATCTCAGTTATTATTCTGTGCTAGATCTGTAGAAGGTGTGTCGCTCCTCCAGTCAAGTGATCAGAGGCTTTGATTTTTAGCGTGTGATTCTATCAGGCCTGGGGTCGAAACCGGGCGAACATAGGAAGTGTTCCTATCGCACGACGCTCCACCCCTCAGTGTTGGAACAAGCCACCCAAAACTGGCGACAAAAATATTAGATAGCTTTTACGCCAAAATGGTGGCCAAATCGCATAACAAAAAAAAATGTGAAAAAAAAAACAAAGCTAAAGAAACGATCATTTTGATAATTATAATGTTTAAGTAAAATTACTTTTAACAACAGCAAAAACAAAAAACAAATTCTAAAACGAAAATAAATGAATGTCACCTACTTTTTTCGTATTTCTTTCTTCAAATTCTTTGAAAAATTTTTGGAACTTTGTCTTGTAATTTTTAACATCTTCTGAATGGTAATCGAAGTCCACAGCTCTGAGAGAGTACTCGTATTGAAGCTGAAATATCAAAGAAGACCAAAATAGGTAATAACCTCTTCGAAGATTTTTCTTATTACATATAGGTTTACCATTACAATCAGATGGTTTCATGCGGGTGTTACAGAAATTGGTTACTCATATTCAGCCTCCCTGCTTCTAGTTCGAAAAAAATATTCACCTTTCTAACTGGTCATATATGTATACTGAGTTGCCAAATTATTATGACTGCCTGGTTAGTACGTTTGAAGGCCACCTTTTGCCCTTATAATACTGCTTGAATTCGTCTTGGAATGGATTCGACTAAATGTCTACAAGTAGCTTGAGGTATATTAGCCCAAATGCGACGAATGGTATCCATCAGCTCTTGACGATTTGATGTTAGCAGACAGGGATTGCTCTGCCTTTTTTAAAGTTTTCGCCAAATGTAATCTTTATTTGACAATGTTTTTTTTTTCACCCTCCCTGTAATTATAAAAACCATAAAAACATGAATTCTAAAATCGGTTATACGTCAACGATTGCGTCACTCTTTTTACGTAATCGCTTTCCGTCTCACGAGCAATATAAACAACGAATGCTAGCACAAGGTACACCAGACTTTACACAATCAAAATGCGCTTATGGTATAGGAAAATCCATTTATTTAGGACACTTTCCAGGCAATAAGTAGTCATTTTAGGCTTTTTCAAGGCAATAGGTAGACATTAATGTCTACCTATTGCCTTAAAAGAGCTTCCCAGTGGAGTGCGAAAGCTTGGCGAATCTATATGTCTTACACCAGTAAATAAACGGATATTACTACGCTATAAGCGCTTTTTGATTCTAAACAAGGAAAAAAGTAATCAACAGTTAAATTTCATTTTTTTTCAGTTATCAAATCGAATAAAAACTATTGTTTTTCCTCAGACTTTATCAAAATAGGTAATCGCCAATATTTTCGCCAAAACAATTTTTTTTCGCAAATTGCGAAGAATGCGATTGGCAGCGCGACTCCTGGTAGCCGATCTAGCTGTCTCATGCCCATTTCTACTTTATCCCAGAAGTCATCCATTGGATTGAGGTCCAGAGATTGCCTCAAGATATACCTCAAGCCACTAGTAGACATTTAGTCGAGTCCATACCAAGACGATTATATGTGATCTGACAAAGTGTTGCCCGTTTGTTGGACTGCAAATCTGATTGCTCCTTTTATCCATGACAGTAACGACTGGCCTGTTTTTTAGAATGGTCAGATCAGATCAGATCATATGTAAAGGATTTTAGGAAGGGAGTGTCTGATACCAGGACTTAAACAACCGTTAGAAATAGGAAGCTAGGAGATTTGGGCTTGAGTGCCTGATAGGAAAGTGACACGGAAGTGAGGTAGAAAGGGAGAGGAAGACACGCTTATTTATAACCGATGTGTCAGTACCCGGAGTTCGACGACTTAACGTGCCCATCCGACGCACGACGGATATTTAGTGGTTCGAGCGCTCGTATCTGCCCGGGATCGAACCTCAGGTTTATCAGTGGCAGTCACGAACGTTGACCACTAGGCCATCCACAGCCTGTTTTTAGAATGCCTACATACAACACACCTTATATATCCTCCAAGCCAGCTCACGACACTTGCCTTCTTTCATTGGCTACGCACTGTTGACGTCAAAGTACGAGGAGCCCGCCCACCCCCCTCCCCAGTGGCGAAGTGGTCTAAGCGATGGCCTCTGATAATTCGTCCAAAAGGGGTCAGGGTTCGAATCCCGGTGAGGAATGTATATAGTGTTTCTCTTACGGCCCTGGCTCTCTCCCTTCCCTGGAACCAGTGACCCTAAATTAGGTACGGGCGACTGCTTATATCCCATTGAGTTGCTCACTGTGGTCGTTAAACCTTCAATCAAAAAAAAAAAAAGCACGAGGTGGTCACAATAATGTGAATCGACTGTGTGTGTATGTTTGTGTGTGTGTGTGTGTGTGTGTGTGTGTGCAAACATCAGGAACGAACAAAAAAATGTTTTCTTTAAATTTTTTTCCCTGAAAACCTAAACGCACAAAAGCAGCAAAGAACAATTTATCAGCAATAATGAAACAAGGTTTTCGTGCCAAATAGACTACTCAGAGTAAGAAACTTGCTGTTAACGCACGATGTACAAACTGGCTGAAAGATTACAGTTATAGGCAAATTTTAATAACTAAAAACACACACAAGGTAAAATATATTTACATGGTTAAAAAGACATGAGTACTTTCGTGCTCGCTACGAGCACATCATCTGATGAAAGACAAATTGGAGTTCCAGAAAACACATTTATGTATCGGTGCTGTTGCCAAACGTTCTCAATGAGGAAAGAAATACAAGAACGTTTACTTGCTCTAACGTAATGTTAGCAAATAGAGATCTAAAGAGTTCTATTAACGATTGGCATAGTCTGCGTTGTAAGAGGTAGGAACAGGAATCCAGGACAGCAAAGTTTTCCAGGCCTGGGAAATATAGCTGGGTACTTCATCATTGCAACAAGTGTCCACTCGATGTAAAATGTGTAGACTCTCTGTAAAGAGTACTGTTTCCCTCATTGTAGAGGTAGAAAGAATGGAAACGTCTGTCCAAAATGGTTAATGTGTACCAGCTGAAGAAAGCCTGGCTAAAACAGTCGATGAGGAACATTTTTTACACTATATTGGTGTTCTTTAATTCTTGTTTGCAGTTTCCGTAGAGTTGAGCCGATATATATAAGTTCCTTGTCTTGAGGATCGACAGATTTCATAGCAATGGAATAGATGCCCAATTTGTCGAACAATTCAACACGGTCCCGATCATTTTTAATCAGGGAACAAATGTTTGATGTTTTTAACCCAAAACTGACACCGTGACTGTGACAGATGTTCAATAAATTATCATTAATATGAGGGACGTAAGTCATCGATCCAACATATTTGATATCCCTTCGTTCACGTGTCAAGGTAAAAAATGTTGAATTTCGGAATTTTGGGTAGATAGATTCTATGGACATATGAATGTGAAAATCCGTGCTGATAAGCAATGGTATATATCTTTTGAAGTTCCTCCTCACGGAAGGCTACAGAAGAGGAGTGGGTAAATGCTCTACGGATCAGAAAATATAAGGGTGAAACCTTATATCTGGTAGGATGGGCAGAAGCTCGTGGTATCAAGATAGGTATAGAGGAAGGCTTTCTGTAAACCGAATAACTCAGGTACTGGGAGGTGGGGTTCCTACGAAGTTGAAAGTCTGAAAACGGAAGTGAATTGTCACATTCAACCTCCACAGTGAAGGATATAGAAGGATAAACAGACGACAACGTGGTTGCAAAAGAGAGCAAATTTTCAACTGACGTAGTCCAAAAGACAAAGATCTCGTCAACATACCGAAGATATAATAAAGGTGTAATCTGACAAAAGTCCAAAATGCGGTTTTCTATGTGTTGAAGCAGAAGTTCAGCCAACAGGGGAGAGTGGGGACCCCGTGGGGGCTCCCTCAAGCTGGCGATATAAAATGCCATTAAACCTGAAAAAATCTTTTTTCAATTTTTTTCATTCTGAAAAAAGATTTTTTCAGGTTTAATGGCATTTTATATCGCCAGCTTGAGGAGCCCCCACGGGGTCCCCACTCTCCCCTGTTGGCTGAACTTCTGCTTCAACACATAGAAAACCGCATTTTGGACTTTTGTCAGATTACACCTTTATTATATCTTCGGTATGTTGACGAGATCTTGGTCTTTTGGACTTCGTCAGTTGAAAATTTGTTCTCTTTTGCAACCACGTTGTCGTCTGTTTATCCTTCTATATCCTTCACCGTGGAGGTTGAATGTGACAATTCACTTCCGTTTTTTGACTTTCAACTTCGTAGGAACCCCACCTCCCAGTACCTGAGTTATTCGGTTTACAGAAAGCCTTCCTCTATACCTATCTTGATACCACGAGCTTCTGCCCATCCGACTAGATATAAGGTTTCACCCTTATATTTTCTGATCCGTAGAGCATTTACCCACTCCTCTTCTGTAGCCTTCCGTGAGGAGGAACTTCAAAGATATATACCATTGCTTATCAGCACGGATTTTCACATTCATATGTCCATAGAATCTTCCGAAAAATCCAAAATTCAACATTTTTTACCTTGACACGTGAACGAAAGGATATCAAATGTGTTGGATCGATGACTTACGTCCCTCGTGTTAATGGTAATTTATTAAACTTCTGTCACAGTCACGGTGTCCGTTTTGGGGTAAAAACATCGAACATTTATTCCCTGATTAAAAATGATCGGGACCGTGTTGAATTGTTGGACAAATTCGGCATCTATTCCATTGCTATGAAATCTGTCGATCCTCAAGACAAGGACCTCATATATATCGGCTCAACCCTACGGAGACTACAAACAAGAGTTAAGTAACACCAATATAGTGTACAAAATGGCTCTTCATCGACTGCTTTAGCCAGGCTTTCTTCAGCTGGTACACATTACCCATCTTGGACAGACGTCTCCATTCTTTCTACCTCTACTACGAGGGAAACAGTGCTTTTTACAGAGAGTCTGCACATTTCGCATCGAGTGGACACTTGTTGCAACGATGAAGTACGCAGCTATATTTCCCAGGCCTGGAAAACTTTACTGTCCTCGATTCCTGTTTCTACCTCTTACATAACAGACTCTGCCCATCATTAATAGAACTCTGTAGGCCTCTATTTGCTCACATTACGTTAGAGCAAGTGAACTTTCTTGTATTTCTTTCCTCAGTGTGAACGATTGGCAACGGCACCGATACATAAATGTGTTTTCTGGAACTCCAACTTGTCTTTCATCTGATGATGTGCTCGTAGCGAGCACGAAAGTACTCATGTCTTTTTAAACCATGTAAATATATTTTACCTTGTGTGTGTTTTTAGTTATTAAAGTTTGCCCAGAACTGGAACCTTTCAGCCAGTTTGTACATCGTGCGTTAACAGCAAGTTTCTTACCCTGAGTAATTCTCAGAAAAACACTCAAAAAGAAGAAACATTTTCAACAGGATCCAAAAGGCAGAGACAAAAACAACAAGTTAGTAAAATCATGCAATGCATTGATTATGATACACTTTCCAACATACCAGAAATCATTACTCAAGTTATTACTCACGTTATGAGGATAATGGCTGTGGAATAAATCTCGCTCCTGTACCCTGCCTTTTAAACACATTTAAAATTATATACAGAATTATTTCAGTATACCTACTATAGTTTTGACGCAATAGAAGCATTTTCAGTCAAGGTATGAGGATAGTGGCTGCGGAATAAATCTCGCTGCTGTGCCCTGTCCTTTGACCCCATTCTGATGGTATTCAGCAAAACCGGTTCGTTGTACCTCCGGAACAGCATGAAAATGTTTTGTCGTAATCGAAGCATTTTTACCCAAGTTATGACGCATAACAGTGATGGAATGGATCCCGCTCCTATATCCTCCCCTTTGACGTCTGTCCCGAAGTCGTCCCCTATCACATACTAAAATTTCATCAAAATCGAACCATTCTTACATACGTTATCGTGCGCAGAGGCAGGCAGACAGACGGACAAAGCTGGAGAATATACGCTTCTTCAACCTAAGGGGTTGGAAAGCGTAAAAAAACGTGCATTGCAAACAAGCTGTGAAGAACATGTAAGAATGTAGAAGGTTTTGAAAATGCTGCCCTTTGCCTTTTTAAGGACCACCAAAACACAGCATTCACTCATCTCTACAAAGACCTAGTTGAATATCGGTTTCTGCTATACCATAAATGTAATTCAGTCAAATGACCCCAAACATCGAAAAACACCTTTTAAGTCATGAAAAGGTGAAATTAATAAGAATCAAATTTAGCTTTTGCATTTATGACATACTTGGCCCGACCCATATCGACTCATTATCCATAAATCCAGGAAATCTTAATACAGATTCAGTGAGTAAAAAAAAAAATTAAATTTTGACAATTGCCGCGAGACTTGTTGAGACTTTGGACAAAATAATAAAGAAAAATTGCAATATGCACACAGAATTGTAAAAATGTTTTACCTAAAAGAACAGATTCAATAAATTGATCCTTCCTCCAACAAACAAAAGTTGCAGCAGAGCCACTAGGCTCAAAACGCTAAGCACACCACTAGAACAAAACACAAATAATAATTCAAGCCCAAAAAGCAGAAGAAAAAATACGCCAGTGTTTTCATTTTAAATTAAAAAAACAGAAAAGAATGTCAGCAAGCATTAAAACGCGAAGAACTTTTCAAAGGTACCAAAAACAAAATTAAATACGAAAAAACTGACTTAAAGAACAAGCACAGCGAAGCGACGTCAATACATTCAACGTGGCCATTTTGAATGAGCCGCGGAACTCTCTTTGGCATTGAAAAGGAAGCCACCCAACAGATGGACCGCACAAAAAAATTCAGTGCGCCAAAAACGGCAACCTACCAATCAAAAGTCCCAAACGAAAAATTAATAAACTGATTGTCTGGAAAATGTAAAAACTGAACGGAATACAAGATAACTGTTCAAGGGCTGATTTCGTGGTGGCACCGACATGTGGTCTGGCATTGTTGTGTAACAGGATATTTTTTATTGGAGGTTTAACGACCACCGTGAGCAACTCAGTGGGATATGGGCAGTCACCCTTCCCTCATTTAGGGCCACTGGCTCCAGGGAAGGGAGAGAGCCAACGCCATGAGACAAACACAACATTCATGCCTCACCGTGATTCGAACCCGGACCCATCTCGGACGAATGATCAAGAAGTCATCACTTAGACAACTGCGCCACCGGGGCGGCTGTAACATGATGACTGGGCGGCATGCTATACCTGTCCATGGGCGTTTTTGCTCGATTGCGGTGTTCAGTTTCATCAACTGAGCACTCTATCGTTGTGCAGTGATTGTTTCGCCCGGTTTCAATAGTTTGCTATACAGCAATCCATGCATATCGTAACACTCACACACAACAGCACCTTTTCCCCGTGGATATCCTATTTTGCAGTGGATATTAATGGCTCGCCTGGGTCGACCCAAGATCGCTTGCGTGCAGTATTGTTCCAATAGACCCATTTTTTTTATCCCCGGTGACAACATTCCACAAGAAATTCTTCCCTTGGAACCTGCAGAGACATGCAGATGCTCAATGGTTGACCAATATTACGCTCCGTTAAACTATGCGGAGGTTTAACGACCACCGTCTTCTGGATCTTCCCCAAGGCCTGTATAGACCATAGCTGAGTTCGGGCTCAATTATAAGAGCACGAGCCCCTCCGTGCCCGAAGTATGTCAGCCCGAGCCCACCCGAACCCGAATTTTATTGCAAGATATAGCCCGGGCCCGAACGAGCCTGAAAACTATGATTAACTTGTTTAGGCATTAAAAAAGTCTTCTCTACCAGACTTTCAGTCTTTCCTACCCGTGCAATTAACCGGTCTTTCTCAACTGTGGAGTGGGAAAGGGATGTCTATCTATTTCTATAGTTTCTTTGGCAATTAATTTCTTCCTGAAATGTTTCTGGGGAGGAGGAGGTGGTGGGTGTCAGAAAATCAGGAAAAATTGGGAGGCATAACAATCTAGGTCGTACGTTGCTCAATAGAATTAGCAGGAAGCTGCCCCTTTGAGGTAGGGAGCAAAATTTCGTCAGCTTGCTATCTACTGTCTACAGTTCTTATAGAAACCTTTCCTTCGCAGAAATCCTGTAATTCATAACCTATGGAATTTTGTTAGCCAAGCCCGAATGGATAGCCCTGCCAAATTCCTACTCCTTATCTAGACCCAGTTGCCGAAGAATTCTCTTTAATAACTTGAATGTGTAAAAACGTTTCGTGTGATAAATCATGTAAAATCACAATAAAAAGAAAAAGGAAGAAAATTATCTCCCTCTTTCAGAGCCCGAACTCCAGTAAGCCACCCCGGTGGCGCAGTGGTCTAAGGCGTTGGCCTCTGATCATTCGTCCGAAGGGGTCCGGGTTCGAATCCCGGTGAGGCATGGATGTTGTGTCTGTCTTACGGCACTGGCTCTCTCCCTTCCCTGGAACCAGTGACTCTAAATTAGGGACGGGCGACTGCTTATAGCCCATTGAGTTGCTCACGGTGGTCGTTAAACCTCCAATCAAAAAAAAAAAAAAAAAAAAAAAAAAGAACTCCAGTAAGGATTACACAGCCCGAGCCCGGTTCGGGCTCGGGCTCTACTTCGGGCTTTCGGGCTAGGGATCGGCCAGTCTCAGCTCTGCTGTAGACGTCGTACCACAGTCGACTGAGCCACTTTCGAACGTTTCGCCAGTTACGTGGTCGATTGAGCGCCATCCTTTTGCAACAGTGATTTCAGCTCCTCCTGTGCGAGTTCCTGCGGTGTACGGGCACGTGGCTTGCCTTGCAAGCTTAGATCACCTTTCTTATACTTGGCAAACCATTCTCGATACGCCCGCTTTTTCTTTTTTTTTTTTTTTTTTTGGTTTAAGGTTTAACGATCACCGTGAGCAACTCACTGGGCTATAAGCAGTCGCCCGTCCCTAATTTAGGGTCACTGGTTCCAGGGAAGGGAGAGAGCCAGTGCCGTAAGACAAACACAACATCCATGCCTCACCGGGATTCGAACCCGGACCCTTTCGGACGAATGATCAAAGACCATCGCTTAGACCACTGCGCCACCGGGGCGGCCACGTCCGCTTACACATAACCGTTTCGCCATACTACTGACATACTGAACCGTATGCTTCACTCGCACTTTTCCTTAAATTAAATATGAATAGCAAACAGTGCCGCAAATGAACTTTATCGACCGCCGTGCTTGGTTTCATGTACGAAATGGCAGCACTGGTCGCTGGCCAGTTAGACCCCATCAGCGCCCACTAGCGGGGGCGGCGGAAACTTTTGCATGCCCCCTAACACTACATTTCACAAATCGTAGTGAGATTATGTAAACCCTTTAGTCCTTAGAAACTGCCCCCGCCAAATTTCATTCATCAGAATCAACAAATAAAAAAATTAGAAAACAAATGTTCGAACGTACAAAAGATCAGGAAAAATAAATGTTTACAAAAAAAAAAAAAATATTCTACATGAACATTTTGTTTAAGTACGTGCAAAAATAATCCAAGTAAAAGCACCAGTACACTGTCTTATGCACATTAATAACACGCAGATGGAGAGACGATGAAAAAACTTTTGCGCGTGAAGATTCTGAAATACACTGACGGAAAAAAATCCCAACACCACGAAAAAATAGTTGTAGAGGAATGAAATGGCGGCAATCCATTTGTATAGGTAACATACTTAATCGATTAAGGTTTCAAGATCACAGCTGAATGTAAGCGCGAGAAGAGCCATTTTAAATGTGAAATGCTGGTACATTAATAACCGGTGTAACCGCCAGAATGTTAAATGCAAACACGCAAACGTTCATGCATTGTGTCGTACAGGTGCTGGATGTCAGTTTGTGGGATGGAGTTCCATGCCTGTTGTACTTAGTCGGTCAATACAGGGACGGTTAATGCTGGTTGGGGTGACGCTGGAGTTGTCCAATGATGTCCCTTACGTGCTCGATTGGTGAAAGATCTGGTGATCTAGCAGGCCGCGGCAACATGTCGATTCTCTGTAGAGCATGTTGGGTTACAACAGCGGTATGCGGGCGAGCGTTATCGTGTTGGAAAACACCCCTTGGAATGCTGTTCATGAATGGCAGCACAAAAGGTTGAATCGCCAGACCGACGTACAACTGTGCCGTCAGGGTGCGTGGGATAACCACGAGAGTGCTCCTGCTCTCATAGGAAATTGCCCCCCCCCCGGAGCATGACTCCAGGTGTAGGTCCAGTGTGTCTCGGCCGCAGACAGGTTGGTTGCAGGCGCTCACCTGGCCTCCTTCTAACCAACACACGGCCATCACTGGCACCCAGGCAGAACCGGCTTTCATCAGAAAACACAACAGATCTCCACTCCGTCCTCCAATGAGCTCTAGCTTGACACCACTGACGTCGCAAACGGCAGTGGTTTGGAGTAAGTGGAATGCACGCTACAGGGCGTCTGGCTCGGAGCTGTCCTTCAAGTAACCGATATGTAACAGTTCGTTGTGTCACTGTGTTGGCAACTGCAGCTCGAATTGTTGCCGCAGACGCGGTACGATGCGCCACGGCCATACGCCGTACACGGCGGTCTTCCCTCTCAGTAGTGCCACGTGGCGGGCCGGAACCCGGTCTTCTTGAGGCAGTACCTTCCCTTGATCACCGCTGCCAACAATCATGCACAGTGGCTACATTCCTGCCAAGTCGTTCAGCAATATTGCGGAAAGAAAATCCACCTTCTCGTAGCCCTATTACACGACCTCGTTCAAACTCCATGAGCTGTTGATAATGGCTTCTTCGTCTTCTTAAAGGCATTCTTGACTAACATCAACACCCTATGTCGAATCTCAACAATAACTAACGCTCACGAACGTTACAGCGCGTATTTACAGCAAACCTGCTTTGCATGTTCCGAGGGGCGCTACTAGCGCCACACGTATGCGCCGAGCGCGAAATTTGCATAGACGTCATCTTACAGATGTACTCTCACAGCCTACCAACTGTAGTTTATCTAACACAACCCCTTCTTGGTGTTGGGATTTCTTTTTGCGTCAGTGTACTTACAAGTTAAAATCACACATCATAAATAAAATTACACAATATCTTTCCCAATAGCGTCCATTACATCATCAGGTGAAATACTGAAACCGTGGCACCCTAGGGTTAGCAATATATAGGTGGGTGTGGGACGTCGTCATGTCCTGGAGGCTGATATTGTCGGCGATATATCGTTTAACTGCCGTGAAGTGGTGTAGAGTTCTGAAACCCGAAGTTATCACCGTGTAGCTTTGGAGTTTGGGTCCTCCAGGGACTTTAATTTTAAATTAATTGCTGAATATAGAAGGAAATCATGTACTAACCTATCGAGAATTAATTACACACACAGCTTCGTCGGTTCTATTGAATACCATCTAATAATGGTAAATGCTTTGAAAAGTGTCTGTAAGAAATACAGGCTCACTTTTGGAGAAAGAGGAAGTAACCTATTTCAAAAAATTCGTAGGGATCATGATAATACTCATGAATTGCAAAAATGTGGCGTTTACTGCATTTCTGTCAAATCTATAGTGTCTGAGACCTCGAGTACCAGCTATTTGGGCTTTCGTTACTTATCCGTTAAAGTGGCAGAACATCAATATTCTGAAAGAATTTACGCCTCTAACACTGCTATTGGTCGACTCACCCAAAACCCGTCCTTTCGCGCCTCATATCAAGACTTACTGTGTACAAGGAAAAAGTGTTCAACGTTGTATTCAACACTATAGGCAACAATGCTGCAACGATGACATACCAGTTTTTATTTCGAATATATGGAAAACCCTTCTGAATAACTTACAACCATCCATCCCTGGGAATTTAAAAAAACGTCAGCAATAATATTCTGAGAACGCAATGATAACTTCGGGTTTCGGCACTCTACACTACTTCACGACAGTTAATCGATATACCACCGACAATATCAACTTCCAGGACATGACGACGTCACGTCTGAGCTACGTGGAGCTTACGTCCACGTAGCTCAGTTGGAAGTGCGACTTATTCCGGAATGAGGGGACCCGGGTTCGATGCCCGGCGTTGACAAAAATGACAGAGAAATTTACTTCGTTATAGTTCAAATAAAAGATTAGAAAAAATATAGAGTTAAGTGGCAAGAGGCACTTACGGGAGTTTCGATTGCTCCATGCCGCTCTTCTCTTAAACGCTGCAAATGAGGTCTTGCTTGAATCGCTTGTTTCTCCTTTCCTTCATCTAGCAATACATCTATTAGCAAAAACACACCAGTCCTCCCTTTTCCCCCGCTGAAAAATACATTAATCATTCGATTACACCACAGGAAATTCTACTTCTAATGTTACACTGTCATAACAGAAAATACAGCTATATGCACTGAAGTGCCAGAAAAACTGGTACACCAGTCTAATACTTAGCATGTACCCCACGGGAGCGCAGCACTGCAGAAATACGACGGAGCATGGACTCCACTAGCTTCTGGAAATATGCTGTAGGAAATGCACATTATACTTCCTGCAGAGCGTTCCATAATTCGGGTGTATTCCGAGGTCTCGGATTCCTGTATTCGATAGCGCTTTGCATGGCATCTCAAATATGTTCTATCACGTTCAGATCTGGGGACTTGGGTAGGAATGGCAACACCCCAAACTCAGATGAATGCTCCTTTAACCATAATGTGCCGTCCCGACACTTGTGTGGCGGTGCATTGTCCTGTTGGAACAGGCCCAACCCATCAGCATGAATGCAGGACATGAACGGGTGTACCTCGTCAAAAAGGATGCGCACACAGCGTTGGCCGGTCACAGACGTTTGCAGACGTAACAAGGATCCCATTGAAGGCCAGCTAAACCCACCCCATACCATTACGGACCTCCCCACCAGCCGGTACAGTTCCGTGTTGACAGGCAGGATCCATGGCTTTATGGGGTTTGCACCACACACGAATCCTTCCATCTACCCTTTACAGTTGGAAACGCGTGTCGTGAACCCATCAGGGGGACTCGAGTTGGGCGTCGGCTCCCAAACCTCATATCGTGCAGAGTACGTTGCACAGTCAGGGCTCTGATGCTTGTTAAGGCTCCAGCATTGAATTCCGATGATACCTGCAAGCGTGTTGCATGCCTATCGCGTGAAACGATTCTTAACAGCCGACGATGGTCACGTTCACCCAATGTCTTTTTACGACCACACTGGTACCGTAGGTTGGAGGTTTTGCCGGAATTCTTGTAGTCACGATACACCGTTGCAGTGGTCGTCCATGAAAATCCGAACTTCGTTTCTACCTCCGAAGTACTATGGCACATCTCACGAGCGCCAACTATGACACCGGGTTGAAAATCGCTTAATTCGTTATTACTTGCCGAAAGCAGCTCTGACAGCTGGCAAGGATGTATATCGCTTCATAGAAGGACTGGCGGACGCAACTGAGAACGCGCATAGGTGACATTGCTATTTATTTTGCATAAGCTCGTCTGTACCAGTTTTTCTGGCACTTCAGTGTAAAAGCATAGACAAAACACATATGCTGTTTTTTCTCATAACCGAATCAGAAGATGTTGCGTCTAGCTAAAGGACATCCTATCAATTAAACGGACATTCAATGAAATACACTGCTAGCCACCCAAAATGCACACCAAGAAGGACACGAGATAGCAAAGCCAGGTTTACTGGACACATAACAACAGATACAAAGATGAAATGATTGAGCTTACATGACCCTGCGACTTGCGGAACACGCAGACATCAATAGTTCGTGTGGCCCCCATGGCTGGAAATAACGGCCGCTTCACGCCGCGGCATCGAACGACAGAGGCTTTGGATGTTGGCTTGGGTTATGTCGGTCCAGGCTGCTTCCACACGTTGCCACAGTTCATCACGCGTAGCCGCGGGTGCTGCTTGCCGGGCCACTCGGTTGCCGATCAGCGACCAGACGTGTTCGATGGGCGACATATCGGAAGAACAGGCGGGCCACGGCAGCAGTGAAACCTGGTGGGCCGTGAAGAATTGTTGCAGGATGCGTGTGGGCGCGCATTGTGCGGTTGAAACGTGGCCGCTGGTAGGTCCTGCAGGTAAGGAAGGACTACAGGCTCCAAAACGTCGGAGATGTAGCTGTGGCTGTTGAGTGTACCGGCAATGCATACCAGAGGGGTGCGGGTGTCATATCCAATCGCGCCCCAAACCATAACGCCAAGCGACGCACCGGTATGGCGTTGCATAATGCAGGCGTCATACAGTCTCTCGCCGCGGTGCAGCCACACGCGGATCCGATCAATGTGGTGTTGCAGGCAAAAACGGGATTCGTCGGAGAAGACAATGTCGTGCCATTCCGTAGTCCAGGTGCGGCGTTCATCGGCCCACTGCCGCCGCACTCGCCGGTGGTGTAACGTCAATGGTAATCGGAGCAGTGGGTGCCGTGCGACAAGTCCCCGCTCCTGCAGACGACGTCGAACGGCACGTGCTTACACAGGTTTTTGCGCAACACACCCTAATTCCTGCTCTAACGTTCGTGATGTGACGTTGCCACCCGTCAATGCGCGCCGCACGACATGCCGGTCCTCTCGTTCGGTGGTGTGCCGCGGCTGCGGCAATCGCTCACGTCGGTCCGTCCGTCCCTCTTGCATCCACCGAATCCATACTCGCCTCACTGTGGCTGGATGTCGTCCCACACGGGCGCCGATGTCTAGGTACGAAAAAACCGCTGTCGCGATAAGCCACTATTCTTCCTCTGTCGAACTCCGAAACGTGCTGGAATGACTGCCGTATTCTGCGACGAGGGATCAGGAAGCTTCCTGCGCACAGGTCCGGCAGCACAACACACTTCCACTACTTACACCCCGCCTTCTGTGCACCCTTCTTATAGTGCTTCTCGGTGGCGTGCCGGGCGCACATGATTTGCATATGCCCTGCAATGCTAATCGTTTGCATGTTCCTCTCGCGGGCGACGCATGCTGCGAATTTCAGGCAAATCCGATGCTTCCTTTTTGGTGTTGCATTTTGAGTGGCCAGCAGTGTATATTTAACAGATCCAAACTGATTTTCTTTGAGTACACCTTGTGCCGTTTTTATCAATACCGTTGCTAGCAGGAACTACCATTCCTTATTTATTCATATAGGCCTTAAAGTAAGATAAAAGTCAGTTTCGTAAGAAAGGACACAAAAAGTATGACCAAAATATGGTGCTTGGGTCCTAATATAAAAATAGCCTTGCGCCTACTTGAACATTACGATGACAAGGTGAATACAGAAAATGCGTTTGAATTCAAAAAACATATCAGCAAGTTAATGGTGCAAAGCTTAAAAATGGTCATTTATGTGTGACGAAGATCGAAACCGCGACCCCTAACTCCGGAGTAAGCTGCTCTCCCAACTAAGCTACACGGACGGAATATATAGCTGCATATTTGTCGTTTCGACGTGCGTATTATTATTGTGCTTAATGGAACACTGGTATCTCACGCTACCAGAAGGACACTGGTTTTCGTTAAATTTCGTTGTCATGACAACTCTCGCAATCCAGAAAGAGAAATGACAAGTGAAGGTGTTTCGACTTCGGTGCAGCAGAGAATAATTATAAAATTTCTTTGCAATGAAGGTGCTAGTGGAAGTGAAATTCACCACAGACTTCAAACACAGTTTGGTGATTCGTGTGTGTCCCGTTCATCCGTCTTCGAATCGTTTAAAGTGTTCAAGGAAGGCAGACAAAGCGTCGGTTACGAACCGTACAAGGCATGACCGGCAACTGCTGTTAACGACGCCATCACTGTGCATAAATGAGCTCGTACGGAACAACAGGATTATTACTGTATGTAATCTGAGCTCTGCACTAAACATCAGCGCCGGCAGCGTGCCTACCATCGTCCACAATTAGCTGCACTTCAGCAAAGTGCGTGCCAGATGGGCACCGAAGCAACTGTCCGACGAGCAGAAAGCCAGCAGGTTTCAAATTGCGAACATGTTGTTCCGAAGACAAGCAGAGCGAAGGATACATCTTTTGAGATGTGTGGTGAGAGTGGGCGTGACATGGATTCATCACCATATGTTGGAAAACAAACGTGCAAGCATGGAATGGAGACACATTAATTCGCTCCCACCCAAAAAATTCAAGATCAGGACACATGCTACGACGGTAATGGCTCCGGTGTTTTGGGACATTAACTGTATTATTCTTACGGATTTCTGAGAATATCGTGGAAACGACCAATGTCATCTATTACCGCGATCTCCTCAAGAACCCCCTTAAGGCAGAACTAATAAAGAAGAGACCAGGACTCCTCAACAGTGGAGTATGCCTTCTCCGAGAAAACGCCAGGCCCCACACCGCTAAAGTGACTATGGAAACATTGGAGGAAAATGAGGAAAATGACTATGGAAACATTGGAGGATAATGAGGAAAGTGACAATGGAAACATTGGAAGATAATGAGGAAAGAGACTATGGAAACATTGGAGGATAATGAGGAAAGTGGCTATGGAAACATTGGAGGATAATGTGGAAAGTGACTATGGAAACATTGGAGGATAATGAGGAAAGTGACTATGGAAACATTGGAGGATAATGAGAAAAGTTACTATGTAAACATTGGAGGATAATGAGGAAAGTTACTGTAGAAACATCGATGGGACGTTGTACCACACCCTCCGTAAAGCCCGGATATGTCACCATGTGACTATCATGCGTTCGGCTCATTACGGAATTTTGGAAAGGGCAGAAGTTCAGATCAAATGAAGAGGTTAAAAGTGTTGTTCTGAGATGGTTTAAACAACAGATTAAAGAATTCTATGAGACTGGGATCCGGAAGCTTCCAGAACGCTGCACAAAATATATGGACTACGATGGAGATTACTTCAAAAAGTAAGTGATGTAACATCAGCTGTATGGCAAATACATATCTGATTATAAAAAAGCCCATGTCAAATTTGAATCCTTCTCATAAGTACAGGTTAGCAACGCAGGTAGAGAAATTACTGCAAATTGTAATGCCTCGTGTCTGTAAGTAATATTTTCGAGGCATGCAAATGGGCAGTAGTTTCATCAACAGCCTTGACAAACCTAGGACCTTACAATTTAGAAACCTCTAGGTAACACCAAGCGCTACTTGGTAGGTCCTTAGTCTTCGTCCCTTACCCTTAACGTTATATTTTCTCACTTCCTGAATGATGTTAGCAACAGTCTTGAGGTCAGAGTGTGTGAGATGTGCATGTGAATAGATAACAACGAGAGGTATAATACTGAAGCGAGCAACAAAAAAATGTGTGGTGCGTTAGCGGTAGTCTTGGAAGCTGTACGAATATGTATTCTTTTATGCAGATAGCGTTTGTTGATCTGTCTTGTATTAGGTGTACAAATAAGTTTTAAAGCGTTTTTTGTGTGACGCATACCACTAATTTACATATCCGACATTCCCCAGTGTTGTTGTCATGGGACTGTAACTGGCCCAGAGTATAAAATGCGACATAGAAGTTTGCCCAACAGTTAAACGAACTTGCACATCGGTAGGCAAAAGATGTTAAGCGACACGGCATTTATTCGACACTGCATTCGTTACGAATTTCATCAAGGAAAAAGTGCTGCAAAAGCATGTGCATCTATCTGTTCTGTTCTGGGGAGAATACTGTATCGAAAAGTGCGTATGAGGTTTGGTTTAGATGGTTTAAAGCAGGTGATTTTGATGTTAGCGATCGAAAACGTACAGGCGCTTCGCAGAAGGTTGCACATGAGGAACTGCAAGCATCGCTGGGTGAATATTCGTCTCAAACGCAAAAGAACTAGCTGAACAACTCGGGATAACTCAACAAACAATTTCCAATCAATTAAGCACAATGGTTAGGATTCAGATACAAGGATAATGAGTGCCACATGGCTTGATCCAGATGAACAAGGATGAACGTGTCATCAAGTGTTTGAATCTGTTGAATAAACAACACAGAAAGTCCTCCCTGTAGAAAATCGTTAAGGGTGATGAAAAATGGATATGGTACGGCAATCCTAAATGCAAAAAAAAAAAAAAAAAAACACTGGGAAGACCCCGGTGAAGCAACGACTTTGACATGGAAACGCAATTTTCACTTCAAGAAAGTTCTACTGTGCATCTGGTGGGATATGAAGGGTATGCTCTATTATGAACTATTGGAACAGGATCAAACTGGTACTGCTGATAGCTACAAGCAAACATTGCTGCGATTAAACCAAGAAATCAGTCAGAAACGTCCATTCACATTCACGAGCAAAGGATTATGTCCCGTGAAATTACTGTATGACAACGCTAGGCCGCATGTCGCCAAATCAGTCTAGGAAAAGTTATTGACGCTTTGCTGGGAAGTTTTGGAGTACCCGGCTCATAGTCTCGACGCAGCTCCTTCAGATTATCATTTGTTCCGATCGACGCAACAAGGTTTGTCTGCTCCACGGTTTCGGACATGTTACGAAGCGCAAAAATGGGTTCTTCGCGTCACACGACGAAGCATTCTTCATGGCTGGAATCCGTCAGCTGCCCGACCGATGACGGAAGGTGATAGATAATGAAGGCGCATATTTTCATTCGTAAAGATATTGTTTTCTCTCAAATTACATGTCTTAAAACACTTTAAAACTTACTTGTACGCCTAATACATATATATATAAAAAAAGAAGCGCCCGGAGAAAGACATTGGATCCTAATGAAGTTCTGCAGGTACTTGCATGCGTACATTCATTAGGATCCAATGACTTTGAGCGCTTTGACTCTCTGGTCGTTTGTTTTGTGTTTTTGTCGGGTTTTTTTTTTATTTTTTAATCACTAGAAATCATGCCCGTCCTCCGAACGGTGAATTTATAAAATCGTTTTTGAACATAAAATTAAAGAAAGGGTATTAAGGGAAAGAAAAATAATTTAGAATCCGTAACTGTTTTACGATTTAGAAAAGCGTAGTGATGTCAGTGCATACAGTTTGACGTAAAACGGAGCAGGCTTTGACGCCCCTTAATTTTAAATCAAAAGTTGAAATTTTCAAAGCATTGTGATTTTGACAAAATTATCTTTAAACCTATCATCATTTTGAAACAGTAAAGCTAAGCCACCCCTTTGAATTTTTTTGTTTCGAGACTTTTTTCTAGGTGTAGAAGTGGTAGAAAACTGTAAGCAGATAATGTTTCAAAGAGCTGTTTTTATTTTCTTTTTTTCGTTTTGGTGCATTTGCAGTTATCGGGACTTAAAGTCCTACCAGCATGCCAATTTTAGATCGCTAGGTTATTTAGAAGTGGTCTGACAATTCGAGAAACGTTCAAGCAGACAATATTCCAAAGCCGGCATTTTGATTTTTGTTTCCTACTTTTCTAGGTATACGGACCTTAAGACCTATCAGCATGTAAATTTTCAGATCTCTAGGTAACTTAAAAGTGGTCGAACAATTCGTTGACGAACACACTCGCATTTTTCCTCTTTGCTTTTTATATACGAGGCGAAATCCTATATTTACATAGGTATCAACGTATGCCGGCGGAAACCGCCGAACTTTAAAATCGTCGTTACGTCATTAAGCATGCGGCATTAGCAGTTTGATTGTAGGCTGTCCTTTCACCCAATGAGAAGAGAATGCTAAAAGTAGCTGCGTCACCATGGCAGCAGGTCACGGGTCCAGAACTTTCCTAGGTGTAGTTTAAGCTGAAGAGAAAATAAGCAGCTCGTTTACTTTGCGTCTTTAAAAAATGCTTAAAAATCAGAAAATGGCATTTTCTTAAATTTTTTTTTTTGTAAAAGAGGGGTGTTAGTTGTGAGTTTATGCTGTTACATTTGCAATGCATTATGATTTAAAGTTTGCCATATATCTTTTTTTTAAATAGGTCCCATCGCGAAATAGATTATTTTGTGAAATTTAAAATGTTGTTTTCTCGTAAACTAAATTGAAATTCAAAAAAAGGGCTACGAGGTGCACAACTTCGGCTATGGCTTTATATGCCTACAAAGTTTTGTGGTTCTGTTTCTGTCAGTGTGTCCGGAACGCGAACTGATAGCACTTTTTGCTTACCTTAATTTAGAAATACAATAGCTCTTGAAGTATCGCCACAAGATAAACACAGCTTATCGCAGCGTGTTCTCCGAACAATTATCTACAAACGATGTAAATTTCATATTTTTGTGTTCAATACTTTTTGCGCTGCGAGCTAGAAAAGCGCTAGTGTAACGAAATTTCTAAAAGTGCGGCGGCGGGGGCGGCAATTACTATTTTTTAGAATAGACAGAAAGTTTAGTTTTTTGAGTATTTATGAAAGACTTACTGGCAATGCACGAGGGTTTTGCCGTTCTTTCTCACTCTAATATTTTTGCAAACATCAAGCACCGCCAGAACTGGAGAAGGAGCCTGAGGTACTTGAAAGTCAGGCCAGTTTAAAATATGGAACTGATTAACTAAATTCGTTGTGCCCGTTTTTTCTGAAAAAAATATAAAGCATAAATTAAAAACAAAACATTCAAAACACAAATGAAAACTTATCTAAAATAATCAATACTTTAGGTTATGAACCTTTACAAAAAGGGGCGGGTTTGGTAGACGAAAACAGTTCGAAAACTTTAGTCTGGTGGTCTACTACATTAACGCATGCACCCAATAAGGAACGTCTCATAAATTCCCTCATAAAAAAACATTCTCTCAACTCCTGGATGTAAGGGTACTGTCATAGGCAGCCGAAGGTAGGAGACGCGGGGGTCCGGACCCCCTCTGGAATTTCATGGTTCCCCTCACTGAGGAGGGACCACCCAGGAAACGTTTTAAACATGCGTGGTTCACATATAATTTATAGTTGTTTTTTGTTTTTGTTTTTTACGATTTCCTGGATACCGTCACCATGCTTCGGAGTTTTCTGGAAAATTCTTCAAGTACACTTTCGAAAATTGATTTCGCACAAATATACTCAAGAGTTAATGCAACGCTTTCTTTTTTCTCCTTAAAAACATCTTTGAAGAATTCTTTAAATTTCTTTAAAGCAATAACCAGGCCGGAGAAGGCGTCTCTCTCCTTCCCTCCGGGCGTTATTTTCTTTTTAATTCCAAGTCCGAATGTATCTTAATCGAGATCAGAAAACCCAATAAATACATCTGAGAAAGAAATAATTGCACGAAAGAATTCGAACTCCAATTAAGCGGTGAGTATACTACTTGTGCATAGAGCGCAGGTCTTTTTTGGTGTTGTGTCACATAGAATATAAACGATCCTGGACGAAGTACGTGCTTTTGCTGCGAGAACAACGTTTGTCCACATAAGGGTATCGAAATCGCTTGCCTCTGACACTCTGTGGCACCATTGGCAGACGGCTGCACGACGTAGAATTACACGCACGCAGACCGTTACGACTACTGTCTTTAACACCATTGCATCGTCTCCAAAGACTGCAATGGTGTCGTGCCGGACGGTCATGGAGCCACTCAGAATGACAGTGGGCGATCTTCAGTGATGAGTCCCGCTTTTGTCTTGGAAGAGGCGACCAACGAATCTGTGTGTGGAGACATCCTAGTCAGCGCCAAGATGAACGGTTTGTTGTCGAGCGTCACACGTCTAGAAGGGCTGGTGCCATGGTGTAGAGTGCAATTTCTTACGATGCCAGATCACATTTGGTATTCGCCCAACGTTACGTTAATGTGGTTCTGCAACCAGTGACCCTACCTTTTCTGCAAGCTCACTCCGGTGCGATTTTCCGACAGGACATTGCTCGTCCGCATGCTGCTGCTGGTGTCTCGAGAGCTTACCTTCAAGGCACTGACACTCTGCCATGGCCAGACGCATCGCCAGATCTATCGCTGATTGAAAATGTGTGGGATCCTATTGGTCGTGCTATCCACACTCCACCCCTTCCGCGCAATCTGCAGGAACTGCGCGAGAAGATTCAAGCTGCATGGGATGGCTTATAGCAGGAAACCTGTACAACTCCATGACAAAACGTATGGCATGCTGTGTGAGCAAACATGACGGCCCGACGTCTTATTTAGAGACACTACTCATTGGCGTGTAGCTAAATAAATTTTTTCCCATATCAGTCTCAATGTGTAATCATTTATTTATCCTGATAACTTTATTTACCTCCCGAATAGCATTCGAATTCGATACGTCTTTCAGGGTGCAACTATGTTTTGACGATGAGTGTATAACTATAACTTACCAGATTGTGACGTTTGTTAGCTGCAGTAAACATCCGAAAAATTCAGACACCCTTTTTAATTCATTTTTGACATTTACTGACGGTCGGATTGTGAAAGGATTTCTGCGTGCTCTACAACTTTACACGTTCCGTATATCTTGTTTTACATAAGACGCTAAAAAACGGATTTCGTGGTTCTGCTTCAATTTTCTATTATGAAACAACCTTTCAGTGATACGAGAATACTCAGTGACTTGAGAAAATATAATGATCGGAAACAAAAATATTCGAAACAAATTTCAGCTTGCACAAATTCGGGTTTTCGATTATTAAAAATATATATACTGTTTACTCTAACACTAATTCAAATCATTAGCACGAATAAATGAAGTTGTTATAAAGAAAACGGCAAGAGTAAATGAATCCGTTCCTAGATGGGCTGTGCTCAAGTCATTGTACAGATCATGGTCATGATTCTGTGGTCATCTGTACTCTGTATTCAATGTGTCGGAGATTCCGGCACGATGCAGACTTTCCAGCGTTATCAATCTTCTTGCAGGGAAGAAAGCATTCAAAGTGTGTTTCCCAGATGTAGATTTATGGGTGGTCCCTCTAACTTCATTTGCAAATATCTTCGCTATGAATCATCCAATTTCGACGATATTTCTGATTTAGGGCTTTTTTCATGTGCTAAATAAAATGCGCATAAAATAACATATCTTTATATTGAACATTTCGGAGATAGAGAGATAATTAGTTTGTTAATTAGCTAAATCAGCATGTTTCTTCGCACCATGTGACAGTTCCCTACTAGTCCTTTCCGACGGTACCTTACTTGTTTACATTCGGCAAACAATTTCAAAGTTAAGGGTGGTGGATCCTTTTTTTGTTTTTGTTTTTTGATGTCTGTACATTAAAGGTTTCATACAGTAGATAAGCTAAACATACCGAGTGATCCAAAAGTAACAGAAAATTTGAAAAATCAATAATTCGCAAAGTATTTACATTAATATGATGCGGTTTTTACAGAAATGCACAGAAAGACGTGGGATTTTTTGCTCATAATGTAGAACTTTAATATCTGAATAGTTACATTTCCGACTACAAGCTGGAGCCACAGGTGAGTGTGGAGTTGGGGTTGTGTTGTAGCAAAGTTCACACCGAAGACAGTATTACAAATGTTCAATGTTGTGCACATTATTCTGAGCACAGCCGTCAGACGAAGTAAAACACTGTGCACAGCATTAAACGACGTCAGGTGATATTGCAGAAACATGATATCATCGTGATAATTCAAGTAAGACGGATAGATTATTTCAGTATTTTTTTATTCAGAGAGTGGCGTCAGGATTTTTTCTAGCGATAATGGGAGTGGAGATGTGATGGTAGCCTTGGATTTGAGGGTTCATCGAGTCCTTCAACGTGGCCAATGAAGTTCGCTGATCTCTGTACACCTTTGACTTCAATTAGCCCTAGGACCCAAAAACGCAAGGTGTAAGGTCAGGAGACCTGGGAGGCCACTCATGCGGAAAGGAGCGACTTAGGACACGGTTCTCATGAAACGTTGACCGTAGCAGTTGCTTCACAGGAGCAGCAATTTCCGGCGGTCCTCCATCTTGCATGATGTGACAGTAAGGAGTGCTTTCCTCTCTCTGTGGATTTCCTAAACGAAAAACGTGTCAATAACGAAAAAATCTGTGAAACCATACGATACGTTACCTTTTGGCTGATGAAGGGGTTTTTCCACAACTTCATGTGGGTTCTCTGTAACCCAAATGTGACAGTTCAGTGTGTTTCCACTTCCATGAAGTGTGAAGTAAGATTCATCAGTCCATAGGACCGTTAACAGCCAGTCCACATCGTCTTCAATGCGCTGGAATACCCAATTCGCAAAATTTCGCCGCTTCATGAAATCTGCGGGCTGCAGTTCGTGCACGTGATAAATTCTCTAAAGATATCTCTTAAGGATGATCCGTAGTAATCTCCACACAGTGCCACATGAAACGCCAGCTTGTCATGAAACTTCACAGGAACTGCATTCCCTATGTGCTAAAGCTGTCGATAGGGTGTCGACGATTGCACCAGATGTTCGGGGTCTTCCGCTTTTTGGACTTGCTACCAAAGAGCCCGTGTTCTCAAACTTTTTCATCATCTGCTTCAGTGCCGAACAAGACATTGGTACCTTCCCACGTCTCATACTCCGCATTGAGTGAAAAGAGTGCAATGCTGCACTTGCATTTTGAGAGTTCTGATCAAACAGGTACCCTAACAGTGCTTTATCTCGTAAAAACAACATGCTTATGTGCAGCAGTATCAACTTACCAGGCACCCATTGTTCCCTTTAACATGTAGCTCATCGAGTTCACCAACAGCAGAAACTTTACTCACAGCCCAATCAACCACACAACACTGATAACTCACTATACGCGCAGAGCGCGTCCACGCACGGGACATCGGCAGGTAATTACAGAACCCACAATGATAAGTCAGATCAGATCAGATCATATGTAAAGGATTTTAGGAAGGGAGTGTCTGGCCCCAGGTCTTAAACAACCCTTAGAAATATTATTATTATTATTGGAGGTTTAACGACCACCGTGAGCAACTCAATGGGCTATAAGCAGTCGCCCGTCCCTAATCTAGGGTCACTGGTTCCAGGGAAGGGAGAGAGCCAGTGCCGTAAGACAAACACAACATCCATGCCTCACCGGGATTCGAACGCGGGCCCCTTTCGGACGAATGATCAGAGGCCATCGCCTTAGACCACTGCGCCACCGGGGCGGCCCTTAGAAATAGGAAGCTAGGAGATTTGGTCTAGAGTGCCCGATGGGAAAGTGACAGGGAAGCGAGGTAGAACGGGGAAGGAAGACGTCCTGCCCTTATTTATTACCGGGAGGTCATACCCGGGGCCCGACGGCTTAGCGTGCCCATCCGACGCACGTCGGATATTTAGTGATTCAAGCGTTCGTACCTGCCTGGGATCGAAGCCGAGGTCTTCTTCGTGGCAGTCACGAACGTTGACCACTAGGACACACGCGGCCCACACTGATAAGTCAGTCAGTGATTCTGTTTAAATACCGCCACTAAGTCGCTCTCGGATCCCTACAGCACAATCTGGAGGTCAGAAATGTAACTATTCAGGTATTAAATTCTGCATTATGCACAAAAAACCCCACGTCTTTCTGCGCATTTCTGTAAAACCCGCATATGATTACTGTAAATACTTTACGAATTATTGATTTTTCAAATTTTCTGTTATTTTTGGATCACCCAGTACTTACTATAAGGAAGAACTAAAACCACTAGCAATATGTAATTGTTTTTACAAACTAAAGTAAATTACTTGAAGAAATCATCCTCTTACACGAAGATCGCTGATATGTGGCTGCTGTAAATAAATATTGGCACCTGTTGAGTACGTGATCCTAAGTGACCAACCCGGAGCCAAAAGGCCACATAGCTTCAATCTGCAGGACATCTAGTGTTTTAAAAGTAAAACACGCCAAATATATGTTAAAATATGAATCTCTGGGTTAATTATGTGCTTGTTGGGTTTTGTACCTGTTCGAATTTTTTCATAAAACTAAAACTGGAAGCTGCAGCACACCGCTTTGTTATCTGCACTGGTAAATATGCCACTGATTATAGCGCAGAACATGGTTCAAATGTTTTAATTATTCTTTCGTCTTGATACTTCCAAAGGTTTATGTGAATCGCATTTATCAAGACACATACTTAATAGGTTGGACCGAAAATGCACTTTTTCACAGATTTTCGAAATCAACAGCAGCCAAGTGTCGATAATTTGCCCCTTGGATTGTTTAGTTTCCGTGTACATTTTTTTATGTTGAGCAATATCTTCCGGTGCCACTAACGCCTTGAAATTCGGGAATTTGGGCCACAAGAGCCATTTTTTCCCGAAAATATAAATTTTCTGGATTTTTGAAATCGTTATTAGTCGAGGGCGGTAAAGTTGCCCCTTGGGTTAGTTAGTAAAGGTGTATATACACTGTCGGAAAGGGAAAAAGAACACCAAGAAGGAATTGGCGGACGATCATGAAATTTACATATGTTAATGAGGTTGAGTTTACGTAGGTGTGATGTTAATTTCGGGACCAACCGGTGAGCGCTTACGCCACAGCACGGCATAATATGCAAATTATCGTCGGTGGTATTTAAGGAGTACGGCGAAGTGAATGTAATCAGTCGTCGGCGTACGGACATGTGCGAAGACCCTGAAAAAGCTGCAATGCCTGGACATGGAAGACGTGTACGATTTCAGAAGTTATCGGACTTTGAGCGAGGTCGTCTAGTCGGACTGCGCGAGGCCAGGTGGTCGTATCGTCGTTTTGCGGAGCGAATTGGACGGGAAGTATCGGTGGTGGTACAATGGTGGCGTAGATGGTCTGAGCAACATTCCCACACGAGAAGACGTGGAACCGGGAGTCACAGACGGACTGATGAGCGGACCCATCGACGCATAAGAAGAGCGGCGTTGTCAAGCAGAACATCCACTGCGACGCAAATACGAGCTGCCGTTGCACCTGAGGTTATTGTGCGAACAATCCGCAACCGTCTACTGGATGCAAGACTACGTGCACGTGTGCCTCTGGCATGTGTACCTCTTACTCCAGCCCACCGTCAGGAACGGCTGCAGTGATGTCGCCAACGTCTGAGCTGGAGAACGCAATGGCGATCTGTCGTGTTCAGCGATGAAAGCAGACTCTGCTTGGGAGCCTCCGATGGCCATATGCGTGTTCGCAGACGCACAAGGGAGCGTCTCCACCCTTCTTGCTTCCGCCAGCGACACACAGGGCCTACACCTGGTCTCCTGGTGTGGGGAGCGATCAGCTATCACTCCCGTACACAACTAGTGTTTGTAACGGGAACGTTAAACAGCACCTCCTACATCAACAACATCATTCAGGCCGTTGTTTGTGCCATTTGCAAGGTCGGTTCATCGTGGTGTTTTCCAGCAAGATAACGCACGCCCACACACGGCACGTGTAACACAACATGCACTTCAGGGTGTGAGACAGCTTCCATGGCCTGCACGTTCACCGGATTTGTCCCCCATTGAGCACGTGTGGGATTTTATGGGACAACGACTTATACGACCATCCCCGATTTACGCGCTCAGGTTGAGGATGCTTGGAACTCAATACCCCAAACTTACATCCAACATCTGTACGACAGACTCCATGCTAGAATTGCACAGTGTGACGCGGTTCATGGCGGTTCAACCTCGTACTAACCATGTTACATGGAAATGTTATTTTTCAGTTTACCACCAAATACAGCTGTATTTTGCCATAATGTTTTGATCACGTTATCCTCTGTATTCCGTTATTATGCTGTATAAATTTCGTTTGTATCAGACGTCTCCTTCTTGGTGTTCTGTTTTCACTTTCCGCGAGTGTATATATATTTATTTTTTAAATTGGACAATATCTTCCCGTGCCGCTGGCGCTCTTTAAATTTCGGTTATTCAGCAGGAAAAGTCATTTTAGTCAAAAGTCAGTTTTTGTTGAATTGACCATTTAATGCTCCGCTGAGTGCCAAGCAGGCAGTACAGTGTGCATAATGCAGCTCTTTGCTTATTTCCGATGAAATTCACTAAAATATCCCAGAACTCACCACGAGATGGTCGCTGCACATCGAGTTCCACCCGTGTCCACCCCAACCACCCAACCATTTATGGACACGCTATGGTTTTCAATTACTTCTCTTATTTGTTTGGCTGTCTGGTTTGCTTATGCTTTCTGTACTTCGATTTGCTTTCGAAAGATGGGATTACTTTTCGGGATTCGATTTTGGCTCCGATCAGGCTATCCCTTGCAACTTGTCCAACCACAGAAGCTGGCGCCTCTTTCACTACTTTAACTGCTCTTCCCACTGCCTGAGTGGTACATGGAAACTTTTATTTCCAGCAGAGGTGGATTTTTCTGTTTTATCATATTGCAAAGATCTTCGCAAATGATTTCTCGAAGCATAGATGGCTGAGTTACCACACAGGCATTCGAGTTGATCAGTTACATTATAATGCCTTGCACCGACATTCGGCAAAGGAACTGTAAATCGCCGTATTATCCGCTGTCCGCGTCCATTCTCCCTAGCAATCAAAATCATTCTGATATCATGCTTTCTGATGCGAATTGTTTCATCAATAAACATTGAGAGAAGAATGTTCTCAGGATGTACATAAAAAGCGTTCCGGCTTATTACAAGATCCACAAGATTCTTCAAGTCGTTTGGGAGATAACGGGACAAACATCATTTTTCACAAGTGTCTAGCACCATCTTTACAGTGCGGCTTTGATTTGATCGAAAACCACATCGGCACATACACTTTGAACTGAACTAGGGTTTTTAAATTTACCGACACCTTTTTACTTGCAATGTATAAACGTAGAATTCCACATGATGCCGTCAGCCAACGGGAGTGAAACAGCTTTCTTGGCTTTTTCTGCCAACGCAGGTGAAATAACCTGTTGTGACAGCTTCGTAAATCTCCCGCATGTACTGATGATCGGTACTCAGATCTTTGGGAAGTTCTTCTGATATTGCAAAGGTTTCATTCACTTCAACCTTTTTGAAATCGGCGACCAGTTTAAATTCACAGCTTTCGAGCTCTTTTCCAATTGGACCGGAGAAGGTTTCAGGACCACTTTTTCGGCCATCCGATTTATTTAGGGCGTGCCGCAAAGGTAGCTCATTGGCGTGCAACAAACATACGAGCCACTACAGAGGCCTCTAATTTCTTCTTCTATAGTAAGCGTAAAACTCCATTTCTGCATCCAGTGTTAACTGTTGTCCAGTTTCTTCCAACTGCCATAAAGGCTCCTGTGTCAATATCCGTCAGCAAAAGGAAGTCGATAATGCTGGTCTTAGTGGATTCTGCTGAATCACTTGCTGGTGAAACATGGCCGAGATATTGAGATCCTGGCTGTTGTATTAAAACTACATGCTCTTCAGTAACCGTTGCTCTATGCTTCTTCTCTCCTCGAATTTCATCTGTCAAGGTTATATCTGTGCGTTAATCAAAAACGAGAGCTTGAACCTGTACTTTTTCCTCCCGTCTTTGCAACTCAATGCGTTTTATCTTTCTATCTTTTCTTATCTTATTCTTGTCTATAACTTTTAAATATCAGTTTTCATTCTGACATTTTGCAAGATTGCGGAAGTCGTTTTCGCTGCAGGCCAGTCTCCAATCCCTACACCATCACGTGCAAGCGCTATGCTCGGCAGTTTTATTCTTATCTGACTGACTTTATTGGACATTTTGTTTTCTTCCAAAGATTTTTTGAGATGGTAGGGGCTCTCTGGATCTAGGAGGTACTTAATCCTTGTCATTAGTCGTTTCCCTGTCATATTCTGCTTGGTTGCCACAATCCTTGAGGTCTTCGGATTCCTGTTCACTAGTGAAAGAACATGAAGCAGCTGTTTCTAAAGCATTACCTTGGATTACCTATTTTGTTTGTGAAGTAGTTTTAAACTTGTTTTTGAATCGACGCCAGCAATATTCATTTGCCTGATTGTTCGTTGATAAACCAAAAACGGTTGTACCATTTGTGGAATCCTTCGGCTCTTTTCGCAGGAGCATGATGAAAATGAGTTACACTTGCGCGTGGCAATGTCGAAAAGAGTTTTCTCGGCGTCATCTTGAAATTGCTTTACTGTGTCTCTGCATGACTTCAGTAAATTTTATACTCTGTATAATAAGACCGAAGAATCTGGAGAATTCTTTTGTTAGAAATTGTGGAAATTGAAGCGCAATGCTGCACGCACGTGACTGAGAGAGGATCAGACAGTCCGAGTGAAGAATGCATGACGTTACTAAAGGCGAGGGAGAAGTTACAACGGTGATAAGAAATATGTAAGACCAAGAGGCCTTTTGGGAGTTGATTTGCAGTGTTAACTCTGAGAATGTATCATGTAAAGAAGATAGAGGAGGGAAACTCCCGAACTTAAAGGCGCCAGCGGCACCAGAAGACATGTCCAATTTCAAAAAAATTTACACGCCTTCTAACCAACCCAAGGGGAAATTTACCGCACTCGGCTGATAATGATTTCGAAATTCCGAAAAAAATGTATTTTCGGAAAAAAAATGGCTCTTGTGTCCCAAATTCCGGAAATTAAAGGTATCAGCGGCACCGGAAGGTATTGACCAATTTCAAAAAAGTTCTACAAGGAAACTAAACAACCCAAGGGGCAACTTTCTACACTCGGATGTTATCGATTTCGAAAATCGGTGAAAAAGTGCATTTTCGGCCCACCCTAACACATAATTTTCGAAACCTTTCCGCAACTACTTTCCTATAATGACCATAATTTGCCGTTATTATCACGTCTTTTGTAAACACGTTAGAAAAGTCATGTAATGCATTGATTATGTTACGCTTTCCAACATACCAGAAATCAATACTCAAGTTATGAGGAGAATGCCTGTGGAATAAATTTGGCTCCTGTGTCCTGACCTTTGACCCCATTCGATGACATTAAACAGAACCGGTTCAGTATACCTCCGGAATATATAATAAAGGTTTGTCGCAATCAAAGCATTTTTTCGCTTTCCAACCGTAGGTTGAATAAGCGTATATGCTACAGCTTTGTCCGCACGATAACTCGCGTAAAAATTGTTCGATTTCGATGACATTTTACTATGTGATAGGAGACAACCTGAGAATGAACCTTTTTCAAAACAGGAGAAATGGGGTCAAAGGTCAGGACATAGGAGCATGATCCATTCCATCGCCCTTATGCGTCATATCTTATGTAAAAGTGCTTCGATTGCGACAACACTTGATCATGTTGTTCCGGAGGTATACTGAACCGGTTCTGTTGAATATCATCGAAATGGGGTCATAGGTCAGGGCACAGGAGCGAGATTTATTCCACAGCCATTATCCTCATAACTTGACTAAACATGCTGCTATTGCTACCAAACTTTGTTCCCAAATTATACTGAACCAATTCTGTTTAATATTATCGAAATGGTGTCAAAGGTCAGGGCACAGGAGCGAGATTTATTCCACAACCATTGTCCTCATAACTTGAGTAATAATTTGAATAATGATTTTTGGTATGTTGGAAAGCATATCATAATCAATGCATTGCATGATTTTACTAACTTGTTCAAGTTACGCATAGATTTTACACTAGAAGACGAAAAAATATATTTCGTCTTCCCCGATATCTCTGCTTCTAAAATTCCGATTTAAGAAGTAATTACTTCTTAAATCGGAATTTTAGAAGCAGAGATATCGGGGAAGACGAAATTTATTATATTTCTGCACAGGTTACAGCTCTTGATGAGAAATCCTTTGCTTATAATTTCTAATTTTTGATAAAAATTGTTTGGTCACCATTGGGCATAAGTTTTATTAATTTCTGCATCTTATGTATTTCCAGCAAAATTTGAGCTTCTAAAATCTTGCTTGAAAAACCTCACACCACTCACCTCGATAAATCTTTTGGGAATATTTTCTTCTAAAAATATTGCATAGTTTCTCCGCCAAGAGACGTAAATGTATATCTTATTTTTGTCGATATCTCTGCTTCTATGAGTACGATTAAAAAATCTTTTTTTATTGGAGAAATTTTTCGGGGCGAAATATTTTCATATAATTTCAAAAATTTTAAGTCATTCATAGAATTTCCGCTAGGTGGCGTAACGGTAAATTGCGTTTCCCCCGATATCTCTTCTTCTAAAACTCCGATTTAAAACTTATTTATCCACAGCTTACAGCTCCTGATGGAAAATGCTTTGCATATAATTTCTAATATTTGGTAAAGATTGGCTTGGCTATCAGGCGACGTAAGCCTGAATTCCTGCTCTTGATGTATTTGCAGCAAAATCTGAGCTCCTAATACACTGCTGGCCACCCAAAATGCAACGCCAAGAAGGAAGCATCCGATTGGCCTGAAATTCGCAGCATGTGTCGTCCGCGAGAGGACATGCAAACGATTAGCAGTGATATGCAAATCATGTGCGCCCGGCACGCCACCGAGAAGCACTATAAGAAGGGTGCACAGAAGGCGCGGGTGAAAGTAGTGGAAGTGTGTTGTGCTGCCTGACCTGTGGTTGGGGAGCTTCCTGGTGCCTCGTCGTAGAATACAGCAGTCATTCCAGCACGTTTCGGAGTTCGACAGAGGACGAATAGTGACTTATCGTGACAGCGGTTGATCGTACCGAGACATTGGCGCCCGTGTGGGACAACATCCAGCCACAGTAAGTCGAGTATGGATTCGGTGGGCAGCCGTGGTACACCACCGAGCAAGAGGACCGGCATGTTGTGCGGCGGGCATTGACGGCTCGCACCGCCACATCATGAACGTTAGCGCAGGAATTAGGGTGTGCTGCGCAACAACCTGTGTCAGCATGTACCGTTCGACGTCGTCTGCAGGAGAGGGGACTTGTCGCACGGCGCCCATTGCTCCGATTACCATTGGCGTTACACCACCGGCGAGTGCGGCGGCAGTGGGCCGTTGAACGCCAAACCTGGACTACGGAATGACACGACATTGTCTTCCCCGACGAATCCCGCTTCTGCCTGCAACACCACAACGGTCGGATCCACGTGTGGCGGCCCCTCGGCGAGAGACTGTATGACGCCTGCATTATGCATTGCTATACCGGTCCGTCGCCTGGCGTTAGGGTTTGGGGCGCAATTGGATATGACACCCACACCCCTCTGGTACGCATCACCGGTACACTTAACAACCACCGCTACATCTCCGACGTTTTGGAGCCTGTAGTCCTCCCTTACCTGCAGGAACTACCAGCGGCCACGTTCCAACAGGACAATGCGCGCCCTCACGTGGCACGCATCGTGCAAAAATTCTTGTGCGAAATCATGCAGGTCCACCAGGTGTCACTGCTGACGCGGCTAGCCTGTTCTCGCGATATGTCGCCCATCGAGGTCGTCTGGTCGCTGATCGGTAACCGAGTGGCCCGGCAAGCACCACCCGCGGCTACGCGTGATGAACTGTGGCAACGATGTGGAAGCAGCCTGGACCGACATAGCCCAAACCAAACATCCAAAGCCTCTTTCGTTCGATGCCGCGGCGTATAGCGGCCGTTATTACTAGCCATGGGGGCCACACGAACTATGGATTTCTGCGTGTTCCGCAAGTCGCACGGGCCTGTAAGCACAATCGTTTTATCTTTGTATCTGTTGTTATGCGTCCTGTAAATCTGGCTTTGCTATCTCGTGTCCTTGGTGTTGCATTTTGGGTGGCCAGCAGTGTATCTTGATTGGAAAAAAATATTTCTTGAACCGAACCACTCACGTCGATAAACGTTTTCGGAATAATTTCTTCTTTCGTTGTTGGAAAAAAGTTTCCAGTGCGAAATCATGCAGGGTTTTCCCGCCAGCGGGCGTAGATGCATAGCTTATTTTTTTTTATATATCTCTGCTTCTAAGAGTCTGATTTGAAAAATTCTTTCTTTGTTGGATAGAGTTTCCAATGCGAAACGTTTTTAATACAACTTCAAATTTTTGAAATAATTCACAGACTTTCCGCTAGGTGGCGTAAAGGTAAATTGCGTTTTCTCCGATATATCTGCTTCTAAAACTCCGATATGAAATATTCTTCCTGAATCGCATACAGCTCCTGGTGGGAAATGCTTCGCATATATTTCCTAAAATTTGGTAAAAAACGGTTTGGCTACCAGGGGGCGTAAGTGTTAATTCCTGCATCTGATGCATTTGAAGCAAAATCTGAGCTACTGGAAACTGGATGGAAAAAAATTCTTCCGTGGACCGATACCGCTCACATCGAAAAACCATTTGAGAATACTTTCTTCTAAAAATAATGTGTGGTTTTTCCACTAGGGGGCATAGATGCATATCTTATTTTTGTCGGTATTTCTGTTTCTCTAAGAGTTCGATTTGAAAAATCTTTCTTTGTTGGAGAGCATTTCTGCTGTGAAATATTTCTCATGTACTTTCAATCTTTTCTGAACAGAGAAGTCTGCCACAGAGGGCTTACGCTCACGTTTTTGTATACAGCAGAATCTGCGGGACCAAAAACCCGATTGAAAAACTTCTTCCTTCGGTCAGATACTACTAACTATGCAAACTCTGTGTACGTAGTATTTTCTTCCCAGAATCATGCACTTAACCTGTTTTTCTCAATATCTCTGCTTATACATATGCAATTTAAAAAATTATTTCAACACCAAATGCCATTTACTTTATGGAACACTTTAGGCTAGTATATAAGGAATTTTGTTGTTTACAGTTCTGTCGGTAGGTTCTGTTTGTGTACTTCAGTTTGCAGCGGTATCTCCGCTTCTAAAAACACTATTGATAATTTTTTTTCTTTAATGCATGCCATTTGTTACAATAGAGATGCAGAGCATTACCCTCTGTGACGTATATTCGAAATTAACTTTCCTTTTTAGCTTCTTTCCCTATGTAAATCTTGAGTTTATTCTGTTATTCTTCACTCTCAACGTGGTATCTTTCTCTCAAACGGCCGCCCCGGTGGCACAGTGGTCTAAGCGATGGCCTCTGATCATTCGTCTGAAAGGGGTTTCGGGTTCGAATCCCGGTGAGGCATGGATGTTGTGTTTGTCTTACGGCACAGGCTCTCTCCCTTCCCTGGAACCAGTGACTCTAAATTAGGGACGGGCGACTGCTTTATAGCCCATTGAGTTGCTCACGGTGGTCGTTAAACCTCCAATAAAAAAAAAAAATCTCTCAAACGAATACGTTTGGCAACACAATTGAGGTTGAATGAACGTGACGTATGCCTGAGTTTTGATAAGAACAAGAGATGAAAACGACGACTAATCTATTGCTTTAGAGCGTTGGGTTGTAAACTGATTATTGATAGGAGTATTGTGATAATGTGCGGTGTGTGGGGAGTTTAGTGCAATATGCTATGCTACGATGTGTTTGCTACATCCTGAATAAAGCCTCTCTTCCGTAAGTTTGACTTCTGTTGTTTACATGTTTCGTCTGGCCGTTAAGGTTTCTTTCATTTAGGAACTATTTCTTAGTATGTTGCTGTTTTAAATTAACGTAGAAGTAAGACAAGACTTCTTTGCCATACGCCCTTAAATAATGAAAAGATTTCCCGCTAGATGCGTTAAAGTAGAAACCGTTTTTTTCGCTACCTCTGCTTCCGTGAGATGTATTTGAAAAGTGATTTTCTCTTAGCATAGCTTTTTCCATGAAGAATATTTTTCGCCTGTTTTTAACTTTTCCATTATGCAAACACCTTCCGCTAGCAGATGTAGACTTATATCCTGTTTCCTCTTTTATTTCATCTTTCAATTGTTCGATTTGAAAATCTCTTTATCACTGATATCTTTCTTGTGCTATTATCGTGCGTGTCGCCGCGGTGGTACGTCCGACGAATAATATGGGAACCAAGGGGGTTGTCAAGTGAATTGTGAAACTGCGATTCCCTGAGGTAGGGCTGATACAGCTTCAGGATTAACAGATGAGCGTTGTGATTCACACTGCAGATACCTTCGTGAATCTAAGGGTCCGCGATGTGCCGCAATAATTGAGAAATACCGTCTAGATTTTGTGACATTCAAAAAAATATAAATTGATACCCTAAATATAAAACAATAAAAAAGATCTCACTGAAAAACAACTATGCCTTGCAAGACCACATGTGGTGTCAATTTTGATATATCTGAAGCGCATCTATTTCTCACTGTTAAAATTTGGTACGTAGAAATAAGCAAATTGCACTCGTTTTGAGTACATTCTGGGATAACAATAGCTCCAAGTACTTGTGTCTCATTTTTGGAAAAGACACGTACTCATTTTTGAGTACATACAGCGAAGCAATCGTGAACGTATCTGGTATTTCTAATTTAAAATATATGTACTCATTTTTGAGTACATATATTTCAAATATATGTACTTAAAAATCCATATATTGCAAATAGAAGTGCTCTAACTTCATTCAGTTTGTATGCCCTTTCCGGGAGGGCACAGAAACTGAAGGAAATTAGAGCGAATCCAGCGATTCTGACAGGATAGTTTGTAAGTGAGAGAGACCACACTAGATGGCGCCACTGTACGATTTTGCACATAGAAGGCAGAAATAAATTAGGGGATGGGGCTTAGGACTGAACACGTTTATATGCAACCGGGGGATTCTTACCCGGGGGCCGTCACTTAACGTGCTCGTCCGGTGCACAGCGAATATTCAGCTATTGTTAGAATTTCACACCACCACGGAGAGCTCCCAAATTCAAACCTATCACGCAAGGTTTGAAACTGGAGTCCCCTTGATCAGTAGTCTGAATCTCCAACCACTAAGCCATCCTTGGCTGGATTTCAAATTCGTAATACGTGTACTCCATACATACTCATTTATTCATAGAATCAACTGGAAGTATATTATTCGATGGCACATCTGAGATAATAGATATACTCGTTGTCACGTGCTGGGCATTCTATGGAGAAATCGTCGACTTTGAAGAGGTTTTACATGTACTTGTGTAGCATGTACAGTCAGGAAAAATGAGACTAAAGTATACATGCACATAACTAAAAATTTGCAAAAACATTGCAGAAATATTGTTTAGTACTTTCTTTAAAAAAATGTAACAAAATTATGCTTCGTAAGTGTTCATTGCGCATTAGCCAATATAAGCCTTGCTAAAGCTGTGGGTACCTTGTTGACCTCCAGGGAATACTGCAGAGAGTAAGAGACGGCCGCTATCAACCTTTGCTCCAGCACAGGTCTTCAGGAAGTGACGTCACGTCACTGAACCCTCCCCACCCGGAGGGCACAAGAAACCAGATGATCAGATTTGGTTTCACCATCGGCGGCTGATGTCATCTTCTTTCCCTTCTAACCTCCTTGGTCCCCAGCTGTCCGAAGATAGGGTGGGTCAACTGACTGTACAACATATTTCCGCCTGTATTACTATGATCACGAATAGGTTCTCGTCTGTGTATGTAGAGATAGACTTTTGTATTATGTGGGAACCCAGACAAACCGAAGGATTTTCTTTTATAAAAGAGGTAGTTTTAAATGTTCTTAAACAACGGTACTTGAGGTATTGTCTATCGCGTTAAATTTGATGAGCGCGAACAAACACTAATTCTTTTTTGAAGCACAATAAACAGTCTGAGGGGTAAATTTCTATCCACACTTTCTGTATATATACGTAGTAAGCGGGAAATGAATAATGAAACGGAGGACTTCCACTTAAGCCACGCAATCTTTGCCTTTGAAGGAAAAAAGAAGGAAAAGTCAACTGACTACCGAATAGGAAATGTTTAAAAGAGAATAAATTCTAGAATGCCAAAATTATGAAATTTCAAACTTAAATAATAATAGAAAAAAATTGCATGCTTGGGGTGGAGTTTTCCGCGTTTAATGTACGGTCTCGCTGTCGCGAGCGCTGTAAGAGTGCTATAAGAAACGTTTTTTGCGCCATTTGTTAAGTTTCGTAACATGCCCTTTAGTCGCTGGCAGAACTGAGATGTTTCTGTTTCTGGATGTTTTATAGATTGTAAGAAGCGGTTATTTGTTTTCCTAACCAGATCCATTGACTTCGAATAGCTTTGATAAATTTAATTCGGGTCAGAACAGATTCAAAAGACGTGCTCATTACAACCAAAAATTCGGTGTCATCTTTCTTGTTAAGATGTCTTAACGGAAAATTCGGAATTTTCATAAACCTTTCCGCAATTCCTTTCATATATTTTCCATATCCATATGATGAGAAATTTCCGGTGATAGGAGTGATTCGAGAGAATACTTGAAAGTTCCTTAACTGCTAAATGTCAACTCTCTGTCTGAGGATCTGATACTGAATTTCTGCAGCGAGACCAAATATCATGGATAGCGTATCGCATGAATAAGGGAAAAGCTATTATAGCTATCCAGAGTACATTTCATATTTAGAAGTTTTGTGAAATACTATTGTACTACAAAACAGTACATTACAATTTTTCTTAAAGACAATTGAAAATCATTGTCAGTTTAAAAATATCTCAAGTTCAAAGCATTCTGTTCCTTCGAAAAATCACGATAAAGAAATACTTAATTGTGATACGTTTTTCTACAGAAAAAATAAAATGATTACAAAACTAAAAAAAAAAAAATCCAACAGAAATAAAATGATTAAATCATTCGCAGTAGGGACCAAAAAAATATTCTTTTGATATCGAGCAAACAGTTTTCCTGTGAACGTAACTCCAAGATACGGGCCATTATGGCTCAGTGGTTTTAAACAAGAGTACATGGTGCAAAGGTACTATAATGAATTAGCTTTATTTTGCTTTCCGCTAAGCTAATTATAATGAATAAGCTCTTTCTACCAGCTAAGTATAATGCTTCTGCTACTGAATGATATGCTTGTACTAAGCTTCAAATAATGAATTCAAATGGTTGTTGTTACTAGTTAATTAAGAACATGAATAAAGTCTCCTGCTAGTAGTGTAGTAATAGTATTGAACAAACTTATAACTGGTAGTAATGTTGTAGCAGTAATTAAGATGAATAAAGTCTTAATGCTGGTTGTTACTCGTAATATTAATTGAAATAAACCTAACAGCCAGACAGAGGTCTGACAGTACTATGAACTGAGAAAGACGTACTTACATGAAAACCTGTTATTATCAACTTCAACTGGTATCAACACACACAGCTACTCAAATAACACGTATCTCCTTGCACATAAACCAACGCTCACCTTATAACAACAAAATCTCTCCTCGTATAACAAAACGCTCTCCTCGCTATCGATGAACGCGCCTATATATACTGGCTACCACCACGTCATGACTTACACTCATTGCCAGATCTCATTCATCGGGTGAAATAATATTTTGTTCAGTAAGAAGATAATTTACATAGTAAAAAAAAAAAAACAAGAGATTGTAAAATCAAAAGGAAAGTGAATATAGAGTATACGTTACAGTACAACGAGGTTCGATTCTCACCGTGGGAACAAAATTATTGTGGTGTAAGGGCTAAAAAGTTGAGCATTTTTGATTTTGCAAAACTTCTGGAAGAATATGGAAAAACTTGGAACTGAATTTTCTGAAATGAAGGGAAATTCTGATTATAGAAAATCTGCTAAAATACGGGATAAAAAAATTAAAAACTAAAATTCCTTTAAAAGACGGACATCTGCCGGCAACTTTGCTGGGCTATATTTTCAGAAATTTTCCGATTACTTATTTTTACATTGCAATCTTAAACGTTGAAAATTAGAAGACAAAATACACACAAAGGTGCGCGAGCTCGCGCTCACGCCCTCATGAACACACACAGAGCAACGTGAGCTATAAAAAAAACAAGTTAGTAAAATCATGCAATGCATTGAATGTGATACGCTTTCCAACATAACAGAAATCATTACTCAAGTTATTACTCAAGTTATGAAGATAATGGCTGTGGAATAAATCTCGCTCCTGTGTCCTGACCTCTTACACCATTTCGATGATATTCAACAGAACCGGTTAGGTATAACTAAGTGCGCAACTTAATTCTCGGCACCTAACCGCAAGCGATCGAATAGAACGTCGGCAAATGCAAATAGCTGTGCGATAATGGCTGATTGCATCGCTATCCAACAGCATTCCAGGCAAACGTCACCGCTCACAGCTGTAGTGACAGAAGGGACGGAAGTTGACGGTGAAAGCAATGTCGTTTGAGAAGCATCATTTGAGGCACTGCCCCCTGTTCGCGTTTCAGCTGAAAACTAGTGCAGAGGAAGCCCAGCAAATGATCTGTGCTGTTTTGGGTGAGGCTGCTGTGTCCGACAGTACGTGTAAGAAGTGGCTCCACCGGTTTAAGCAGGGACATTTCGATCTCCGTGATGCAGAACGTCAGGGACAGCAACAGAAAATTGCCGATGAGGATCGCACACAGTCTGAGCTCACCCAGGAACTCGGAGTAACACGGCAAGCCATTGAAAAGCGCCTGCACAAGGTTGGACGGATTCACAAAGACGGCCGTTGTGTGCCCCACCAACTCACAGCTGCGAACAAGTCTAGGCGCTACGATGTTGCTGTGTCCTTGCTCTCCAGATTCAAGAAGAAGGAATTCCTCCACTAGATTTTAGCCTGTGATGAGAAGTGGACCCTCTACGATAATTCTAAGCGGCGCAAATCGTGGGTTTATCCAGGTCAGCCTACCGCCAGTACCACCAAACCGAATATCCATGTCAGGAAGTTGTTGCTGGGCATATAGTGGGATCAGCTCGGTGTCGTACACTATGAGTTGTTCAAACCTGGTGAAACGGTCAATGCTGAGCGTTATTGTCAGCAACTCATTCGTGTGAGTGACGCACTGGAGGTTAAAAGGTCATACACCGGCAAGAGCAGAATGTCGGTCCTGTTGCTTCAGGATAACATGCGTCCTCACACCGCGAAAACGACTTTTCACCGACATGGGAAGGGAGATTTTTTCCCACCCAGCGTATTCTCCAGACTTCACCCCGTCGGATTATCACGTCTTCTGCTCCCTGTAACATCACCTGAGTGATACGCACTTTACTTCTGTCGATGAGGTCCACACAAGTATTGGTGAATTTATCAACTCGAACCAGCCCTCTTTTTTCTGCAGTGGCATTCGGCAGCTCCCTGACCGATGGCTCAAATGTATCCAACACGACGGAGATTATTTCCCTGATTAGGTACGTATTGGATTTGCTATAATTTGCTGTCAACGTGCCGTGCCTGAGGCCGAGAATTTAGTTGCACACCTAATACTTCTGGAAAAACAAGATAGAGTTTTGTCTCAATTTAAGCAATTTTACATAAGTTATGACTCATAAGAGATATGGAATGGATCCCGCTCCTATTTGACCCCATTTCGCATGTTTTCAATAGGGTTCGTCCCCAGGTGATCCCCTACCACATACTAAATTTAATTGAAATCGAACCATTTTTACGCAAGTTATATGACGCGTAAGTGCAATGGAATGGATTCCAGTCCTACGTCCTGAACTTTAACGCCATTTCTCCCATTTCGAATAGGGTTCTTTCCCAGGTGGTCCCCTACCACATACTAAAATTTCATCGAAATCGAACAATTTTTAAGCGAGTTATATTGCGGACAGACAGACAGATAAACGGACAAAGCCGGAGCATATACGCTTCTTCAACCTACGGTTGGAAAGCGTAAAAAAATGACATAATAACATAACAATTCTTACTTACGTTAGATATTTCTAAAAACCGGACAGTCAGGTTTTCATCAAATTCACTTTCCTCCAACATACGAACACTAATATCTTCGTAGGAACCATTCTTCCAGTAGTGCTCTATAACTTTCTGAAAATAGAAAATAACAAGTTAGTAAAATCATGCAATGCATTGATTATGATACTCTTTCCAATGTACCGGAAATTATTACTCAAGTTATTACTCAAGTTATAAAGATAATGACTGTAGAATAAATCTCGCTTTTGTGACCTGACCTTTGACCCCATTTCGATGATAATAAATACAACCGGTTCAGTATACCTCCGGGACAACATACTAAAGTTTTGTCGCAATAGCAGCATTTTTAGTCAAGTTATGAAGATAATTGCTGTGGAATAAATCTCGTTCCCGTGCCATGACCTTTGATCCCATTTCGATTATATTAAACAGAACTGGTTCAGTATAATTCCCAAACAACATGCTAAAGTTTTGTCTCAATAGAAACATTTTTAGTCAAGTTATTGAGGATAATAGCTGTGGAATAAATTTCGCTCCTGTGTCCTGACCTTTGACCCTATTTCGATGGTATTCAACAGAACCGGTTCAGTATACACCCGGAACAACATGGTGAAGTTTTCTCTTTTAACATTATTTATTGTGTGCAATCATAGAAATGAAGTTACAGAAGAAAGCCTGTAATTACAGTGCCAAAAGATAAGAATAAGAGATGACATATGTACAACGAAGATGTAAATATACAAAATGTAAGTGTACTGTATACGCAATGGAAACAAAATCATAACAATGGGGTCAATATCACGAGCGTACACACGTACGGCAGAGAATAGGTGGTGTAAATGTATATTATACACACAGGAATATGTACAAAAGAGGAAGGAATATTATGCGATGCGAACAATACGCAGTGCATCAACAACAAGACAATGGCGTAAGCAGCACGAGAACATGCAGGAATGTGTAAGGTGCATCGCAATTGAGCTATGAACAGACAAAAACATAACAAAGGAAAAGAATAGCACAGACTTTAAAACACGTGACACAAAGAATACTTGGTACTGATATAGAATAAAGGCTGGGTATTTACAATCGATGAAAGAAACATTATGCTATGTTAAAATATGCAGTGCAACAACAATAAAATTATGACTGCAGCAGTAATAGAAAACAGAGGGAACGTGTAACGGTGCAGAACAAATGAGCTATGTACAGACAAAAACATAACAATGAGAAAGAATAGTACAAACTTTAACAAGTGCTGCAGAAATACCTGGAGGTGATATAGCATAAGACAGAAAATGTACAATAAGGTGCAAACAACCGGACAACAACAATAAATCAGAATTGATGCAGTAATAGAACAACATGGGGAGATGTAACTGTGCCGAACTATATATCTATGTACAAAATATTTACAGAATACGGGTGCAAGAGGTGCCATACGCACAACATAAAGGTGATGAACCATTCGGATTGAAGAGCATGTACAAAAAGGAACATGGTGCAAAAGGTACCTCAGAACTATGAGCAAAAACAGATAAAGAACCTGTGTGCAGAATTTCAAGCTGACACTAAGGCAAGAAATTACAGAACAACATGAAAAGATGTAATGGTGCTGAAAAATATATCTATGGACAGAATATTTACAGAATACATGCGAATGAGTTATCATACTCACAACAGAAAGGTAGTGAACAACTCGGAATTACCAGCATGCACAAAAGAACAGAACATGGTGCTAAAGGTACAAATAATATGAAACAGATACAGAATTCTCAATTATATTATACTGTGCAAACGAGATAGAACATTATAATAGGAGCTCAGAACGATGAGCAATAACAGATAAGAGAACACGTGTGCAGAAATACAAGCTGATACTAAAACAATAAGTAAGATGCCTATTAGAAGGCATAGAGGACGTCAAAGAGTCCAAGTTGTCTGCTCACAAAGGAGGTATACACGGAGCTGGGTAGTAGCAAGCCAGCCGTTCATCAAGAGAGTCACAAGACGGGTCTAGACTACGAAACAAAAGTCAAAACAGGAGACGACAGTTATCCGAAGGACCGGTGAATCATCGGCGGAAAGGGGACCAGTGACCACACGGCCATGAAGTGAGGAGACGATTCGTAGTTCTGGCGGTTGAGAATGGAGACGCAGGCGTGAAATCAGGCGGCTCCTGAATTGACCGCTAAGGGCATCCCCTGCCTGAAAGAGAGTAGGCAACGTCGTGGCAGATCGAAATTGTAAATGGTAACAGTAGATCACACTACGTGTTAAGATGAACACATAGGCACACCGATCCGACAGAGGGATGGGCTGATAATAGGAGCTTAACAACGTGCTATAGGCAGAGAAATACAGATCAGTGGAACTGAGGCACTGCACTATTGTACAGGCAAGATGCAGCAGGGGAAGAAGTACTGGGCAATGCTGATAGACATGATGGACAGCAGCATGCAATGAGCAAAAAATGCAGATGGGGTGTCAATCAGCGTCATCCAGAACAGAGTAGAGGGATCTTGTAAACGCCGATGAAGGTATTACCAATGTACGTTTGATTCTCCTGGGGTGGAGAGAAGAGAAGTCGTAGCAGATTATGCAGCCGGTAGAGCAGCATGCGGAACACCCAGAATCAACATAGGCGGGAGAAACGATGGATCAATGAGAACGCGGTAGAGAGAATAAATAGTAAAGCTGGAGAGAGGGAGAGAAGAGGCCCCTAGCAGGGAGAAAGAAAGGGAGACGGAGAGAAGCAGAAGGAACGGAACGTAAGACGTACAAGGAGGCGAGAGCAGGAAAGAGAGTAAAAATGGAGGAACGGAGGGAAGCGTATAAGGCAAGAGAATCAATAGAGCGAGGAAGAAAGGGAGAAAGATCGGCAAAATGTTTCCAAGATAGATCTGAAAACAGGAGGTCGTCAAAAGTTACAATCCCGGCTGGGAACCAGGAAGAGTCAGAAAAGTAGGGAGCATTAGAGGGATGAAGGATGGAAGAAAAGAAGAGGGGATCAGCCAGTAGGTCGGAAGTACAAGCAGGTGGGGAACTAAGAAGGGGGAGAGAGCGGAGAAAGGAAAGAACTACCTTATAGAATGGAGCTAGGCGTGAACGAAGAAAGGGAAAATGACCCATCAGAAGATACGTAGTTAAAGTGAAGCGTGATTTGCTAGGCGAAATCATTGCATCCCTGACAAGAGTGACTGGAGATGGTGGAGAACAGAGTAGCCGTAGGAAAGAAATCACTCTGAATGCTTTTTAGTAGATTCGGAGATCCAGTAGTGAGATGCCACCAGTGGAGACCGTACGGCAGAACGTAGAAACTTTGACGCAAAAGGTGACCAGACCAGATCATTGTAGAGATGAGTCTCGTTAGTTCCGTCAGGTAGAATACAGGCATCCGAGTGGCGGACCACACATATAGACACGATGGAAGAAGGTAGATCCTTGCAACATGTGCCCGTGAGACATAAGAGGAGCAGAACTGTGAGCTACGCCAGAAGACCGCGGAACGTGCAAGGCGAGTGCGGAGAGTAATCCACGTGGCGGTGTGGGCAGGTAGAGGAGCTCCGAGATGGATTCCAAGAAACTTTTGAGACGAAGAAGTCCATGAGACACCCCAAGGGGTGTCAGTCCAAGAAGCCCAGGTACCACTCCACAGTTCAGCACTCTTGGAAGTGTTGAGTGATGCAGCAGAGCATGAGGAGTAGAGGTCATACAGACGCGATAAGATATCAAATTGTGCATCCACTCTGGCACAGAATGTAGCATCGTCGGCAAACGCTGAGTACGTGACAGAAAATTGTCGTGCACTAGCTGTCAGCAGAGGAAGAGCAGCGATAAAGGCTGTATGCACAGAACGAAGAAATGGCTCAAAGGCAAGGGCAAAGAGCTGCCCATAGAGTGGGCAGCCCTGCCGAATGCCACGCCGAACGAGGATGAGTGCAGTAAGCAAGGCGACTGACTTGACATGGAAGGCAGCGTCCTGATAGAGGGCGAGAAGAGAAGTAACGAAAGCCGAAGGAAAGCCGAAAGCAAGACGAACTGCAGAGAGGTACCAGTGTGAGATGTTGTCAAAAGCGGCACATTGATCGAGATTTAGTAGGGCATGAGGTTCAGAGTTAATTCGGGATAAATGCAGAAGATCACGGAGAAGGTGGAGGTTAGAAGTGATGAACGGACCTGGGACCGTGTAGGTCTGGTCGGGAGAAAGGAGAAACGGAAGAACTGGGTTGAGTCTACGCGAAAGGAGTTTAGTGAAGAGTTTATAATCAAGATTAAGTAAAGACATAGGACGCCAGTTTCCCAAGTCAAGCAGGTCGCCCCTCTTAGGAAAAAGCACCACGTGAGACATAGTGAAACCCCTCGGAAGAGAGGAGGAAGAGAGGGCTGTAGTAAAAGCAGCGAGGAGGAAAGGAACAAAAGTAGGGAGAAAGGTAAGATAGAAGATAAGCGGAAGGCTGTCGGGACCGGGGACGGCGCGGGAGTTGAGAGAGGGGAGGGTGGTCCGAAGCTCGGAGGGGGAAATGGGTTGAAGGAGAGAATCAGAGAGGTGGGCAGGAACTTAGGGGAGAGATTAAAGTAAAGCAGCAAAGGCAGAAACAGAAGGCGGAGAGGTTCCACTGTACTTATCGGTGAAGTAGCTCCGTATCTTGGAACATAAGACGTCAGGATCAGAGGCTACTTGATGGTCAAGTAAACGAAGGAGATAAAGCCGGTGTGATGATCGACGTTTCTCCTCCAAGGCAAAAAGAAACTCATTCCAGCAGTATTCAGGAGACAGCTGTTGCAGTCGAAGACGGAGGATGACTTGCCGAGTACGAGGTTCGAGAAGAGCTCAGATATCCGCTTGGTACGCTGAATAGAGGGAGGTGGCTAAACCCCAGTTGAGCCAGGACACGACGGATATTCTGTTCTTCCATCGTACGCTGCGTGGTAATGGAAAAGGAGCGACATCTGAGGAGATAGACAAGGCAAAATTTCACCTCGAGCAAATAGCTGAGTGCACATGTCGCAGAGAATATGCCCGGGTACATCTGGAGAAGAAGATCTCTAATGTAGGTACAAAGACGTATCCTCAAGGAGAGGAGTGACCAGCCTCCGGGAGCATTCTTCAATGTCAGATTCGACTAATCCTTCGGATGTGGGCGGAAGACTACCTGAGCGATCACGACCTTCCTTTTGGATTGGTGTCGTCCGAGACTTCTTAGTACGATAGCGAGTAGCTTTACGACGCTTCATTCAACTACAAGTCTGAGCAGAAACTGAAGTGGGAACGTTAGCCATTTAAAAGGTACAGTAGAAGAGTTCTCGCAACCCGGCATAGATGATGGAGCTGAAACACCGTCAATAGGCGGAGGAGGAGGTGGAAGATCAGCAACGGGTGCAACATTAGACACAAAACTTCTCGTTGGCGCAGAAGCTGGAGCTGAGCTCGAAGGTCGACCCGAAGACGTCGGTCGACCAACGGTTTTATCACTACTTTTGGTAGAACTCGGCTGTCGCTGGTCCTGGACATGAGAAGAGAATGCCGATGGACGAGACGAAGAAGGAGGAGGACGTCCCATCTGCTTGGTAGTGGTGGCTGCCTTACGAAGGCAGAGAGCACGGGGGTGCCCGGTGTCCTTACAAGTCGGTCAGATGGAGCCCACTGTGAAGAAGATCTCACGGATATGAGAGCAATAACGTTCTCGTAGTGTAGGTGGGATACGCAGCATGTGCCCATCTGAAGGAAAGACCAGACGAACGTTGCGGCGAAAGCCGAGCAGGTACTGATCTTCGGGCACTTCAGGAAAAGGAGAATATGTGGTCACTCCACCAACAATACGGCCATAAGGACGAAGTGCTTGTAGGAGGAGATCGTCGGAAACCTCTGGTGGTACTGGTGCGAAGCTAATCCCGACAGAACTCTGTGAAACAGGATCTGCGTGGATGTGGTGGTCGCCGATTGAGAAGCCAGTGCTCAGAACCCTAAGGGAATGAACAGAAGTAGAGAAATAAATGACGTCTTTGCCAGGCTTTCTGCTCACATGGGTGATAGCTGTGGCTGGAACCACCTTGCGAAGGGCAGCAATGTATGCAGTGAGTTTAGTGTTTTGGAGGCTCGGGAAAACAACACCACACTCAACGGTTTCAAGGAATTGGATCCCAGACGGGTGTCTACCGAAAGAGCAACATCGATGACGTTAGCATCATGTGTCAGCCGGTAATGTGCAGTAGAAGAAGACTGGTGAGATGGTGCAGACTTAGGTGAGGTAACAGCAGCATAAGAGAAGGTAGTGGAAGGTTGCGATGTAGACGGATCCTCAACGGAGTGAGTGACATCCATGACGTCATCACTTGCCTTCGAAGAGGTCAACGGGTCGCCGCTGGTAAGCAAAGAAGAAGAGCCTAGATCCTCAGATATGGCAGCAGCAGGAGGCTGCGGGGAGGAGGAGCATGGTTGACGGACTGAAAGGAGATGTGGTTGATGGACTGAGACCCAGAAAAAACACAAGTGCTGGGAAACTGCTGGCCACCAGCTGGCAGTGATGGGTCACTGCTGGATGAAATCTGCCGATCACGGCCCGGTAGTGGTCCGTTGGTGGCAGCGCTATCAGTTGGCGAGCCATTGATGGCCCTGCAGCATCGCCGTGAATTGTGGGCCTCCAAGCAAGTGCCACTAGTGGCCCGTTGCGGGCAACCAATGCAACCCCCAACAGCAGGTGGAAGCAACGGGACTGCGCATGCGCAGAAGCAACACTTGCTGTGTCTCTCATGGTACCAGTTAGTTGAAGATGAAGCTATCGCCATCGTGTGATTTTTAGTGGATGTTAAGAAAAAATCCATATGTGGAGAGGCGAATTAATTTCCTAATGAAATTTTACGTCGACGAAGATATCAGATTAAGCCGTGAAATACTAGATTACAGCCATGAAATACACCCACTCCATTCCCATGAATAACACAATTCATGGAATGGAGTGGATGAATAACAAGAAAAAATTTGAAACCGCTTGAAACACATATCCTGGAAAACCATTAAAATAGCGTTTGTTGGGAAAAAAAAAGAATTATACGCGTACAAAAATTTATTAATTATTTGAAAGAAAAAAAAAAGCAACGCTATGTGGTGTACTCATCCATGGGTTGAACACACAAGACTGGGAGGAATTCGCTTCTAAAAATAACGAGAAGTAAAATTAAATATCTTTTACTCTTTGAAACAAATGTAGCTTCGGACAACCGAAAGGTAAGACACAACATTAATAAGGTAACAGAATGTGACATGAACCCGGGTAAATATATATTTATTCAACAATCTCTTTTCAAGACGGCAAGGACAGTACAAAACTTTGGAAAGCGACTCTGTACACGCCTTGAAAATGAGTGAAGTTCCCTTAAGGTAAAAAAAAACTATCGTTACGTTGAAAAAATTAATTTATCAATTATATGAAACTGACTTTTATGAAAAATACCTCGCAATATTATAAAATGAAAGAGGGAAGCATTCGATTACAAATTGCATACCAAACAGATAGCTTCCAGCACATACCCGAACGTAGGGAGTTAGTCCGGTCGGTAGCGAGCGCGGCTTCCATGCAAACGGCCCAGGATGGAATCTAGTCAGATGCAAACGGGCGTTTTTCCGGTCTGTCGAGAAAGTTTCTCTAGCGCAGTGCGTTAATTCCCAAGCTTCGTAAGGGTAGAAAAAAGAAATTGTAGCTTTAGGAAACTGCGGTTATCCTTGCTTTTATTTATTATTATTATGGCTACTACTGGGAAATTGGCGGACAAGATTCGGCAAGCCACCAGTTACGTCACGTGGTTGCTGGCTGCCACGAACGGACCACTAGCGGACCACATTAGGCTAGCCATCATTTCTGGCACGTGCTTGCAGGGCCACTGAAGGGCCACTTGTGGCAGCTACTGCATGTGATGGACCACTGATGGCCCTGTTGTGGCATATGACAACTGATGTGGTGCCAACTGTTTGCCAGCAGTTGGCCTGAACTGCTGGCCCTTCTGTTGGCCGCCCGGACATTTTATTGACGGTTCGGCAGCGGCAACATAGTGCTGGGCCAGCAAGACTGTTTTTGCTGGGAAGGAGCTGTGGTTGTTGGACTCAGAGCAGATGTGGTTGATGGGCTGAGAGGAGATGTGCTCCGGAGAGCAAAAGTCCCGGAAGCGAGTCCAGGGGCGGCGCTCTCGCCGGAAGCCGCCATTTTCAATGGTGATAACGCCATCTATTTGCAATAGTGATACCTATGCTCACTTCATGTCATCGCGAACAACGCATGAAATGGGCCCAAGATCATCGAGACTGCACCGTGGATGATTGGAAGAAAGTGGCCTGGTCTGACGAATCAAGATTTCTGGTGCATCACGTAGACGGCCTGGCACGGATACGCCGATTAACAACGGAGGCTATGGCACCTGAATGCACTGTTGGGCGGAAACAGGCCGGTGGCGGCGGTGTGTTATGCTGTGGGCGATGTTTTCTTGGGACACTTTAGGTCCCATTATCCCAATAGCACAACCCTGACAGCTGTCAGGTATCTGAACATCGTTGCGGACCGAGTTCACCCTTTCATGGCAACTGTGTTCCCTGCTGGTGATGGCCATTACCAACAGGATAATGCGCCATGCCACATTGGCAGAATCGTCATGAAGGGGTTCGAAGAACATGCTGGTGACTTTCTGTTAATGCCCGGGCTTCCAAATTCACTTGACATCAACCCAATGGGATTTGTGGTTCGACTTGGAAAAGCGGGTTCGCGCTAAAACTCCACCACCTTGAAATGTACGGGAACTGGAGGACCTGCTGTTGACATTATGGTACCAGATACCCCAGGATACCTATCGCCATCTCATTAAATCGATGCCTCACCGAGTGTCAACTATTTTGTGGGCTAAAGGGGTTTTACAGCATATTAGGCAGGTGGTCATAATGTAATGGATTATCGGTGTAGTTAGAAGTACGGCCATCAAAGTGCAATCTTGAATTAAAATATGTGGATCATCTTATCAGTTTCAATTTGAATTCGGAGCCTTTTGTACTGAAGGACATCTATCCTAAGGAGTTGGTCCTGCTACAAACTAAAAATGAAGGTCATCTTTGCTTTTTGGATATGGAAATACTCATTAATATATCACACTGAAGAAATATGTGCGAAAATATCTTAAATACACGCTGTCCTAAAAACTGCGCTTCGCTGCTGGAAATAAAGACAGGTAACATACATAAAATTAGAATTCACTCAAGTCACATACTCAGTCACACTAACACAACGGAACTTCAAAAGAAAACAAACAATTATGTGACCAGCGGCTAAGGACTACTCATCATGGAAAGACGTCCAGAACCAGCGACCACAGCTAAAACTTCAGGTTTCATGTGGGTGTAAAATAGCTTAAATTGTCCAAAATAAGACGGCTGTTTCTATTTTTTTTTTTTAATTTCAGAAAAATACCCAGTCTTTCCTACCTGAAATGAAGAACATGAATAATAAAGATTATGACTAACAACAAACCTGGAAATTAATAAGCCCAATGCAGATCACAAAAGCCAAATGTAAGCATTGGCCCACAAGAGATCTAATAGAACTTCCTACCACACTCAAGCAGAAGGCATCCCAGCAACCCTCAGGATTCGCAGATGTGTTCAGAAATACAAAAGATAGCCACTGACGTAATTAGAAGTGAATGTCAGCAAGTAATGTGTTTCGTTTTTCCGGGGTAACTAGGAAGAGTGAACGTAAATTTTTTAGCCCGAAGAAAAGGATATATCAAACAGAAAGGTGCAGCAATATTGCATAATCTTGTTAAAAGTGTTTTCATAATTCAGAGAGGCCAGTAAATTCTTAAAATGAAAAAGGCAATAACCATAGGGATAGTTCTTACTAATACAGAGAGAAAATAACTTTTTTAGCCTGTTTTGTGATGTTAATCTTGGTATTGCATATTCATGTTATTCTTAGAAATGAAGAAATTATAACATTTTATGAATATTTTTAGAAATATTTGAAGACCAATAGCTCAAATCTATAGGCCCAAAATTAAAAGCAATTGTTTTGTCAAATACATCTATCACAATACCACTTCTACACTGGGGTGCAAAAATTAAGGATGAAGAGGAGAAATTAGCATAACAGCGGAACGAGCAGGCTCTCAGGACATAGACTAGGTTCGGGTACGATAGGGCATGCGCATATATGCAGCATGACGTAGGGGGGGGTGTCTAAAGGGTATAAATCACACGGGCGGTGTACGCTCAGCAATTCGGTGAAAGCTATTGCACGGTGTACATCGGTTTGAACGACGTCGAGTTGTTGCCACCGTGCGATATGGCAACAGGCAATCCAGTAGACTACATCTAGATGACTTTACCCGAGGTCGCGTCATTGGGAAGTTGGAAGAAGGTCGAAGTGTGACTAGTGTGGTCAAGGAGTTCAGGATCACACACAGCATCGTTTTAGGAGCTTGGAGAGCATTTCAAACGACAGGAACAACTGTCCGAGAGTTTAGCAGTGGTCGTCCACGAGCAACCACGGCGGCGGACTACCGGTATATTGTCCTACAGGCGAGAAGAGACAGACGGCAGACAGCGGGAGAAATCGCAAGGCACATGCAACAGACAACTGGACGTCCGTTACCGAGTTTTACCGTGACCAGGAGGTTGCACAAAAGTGGTCTATTTGCACGACGACCAGTACGGTGTGTGCCATTAACGCCTGCTCATCGGAGACGGCTGTTTCTCTGGTACCAGAAACACAAGAACTGGACACATCAGCAATAGGGTCGAGTTCTCTTTACGGATGAAAGCTGATTTAGTCTGACGAGCGATTCTGGACGTATACACATCTGGAGAGAGCAGGGAACACGCAATCACACCTCCAACTTCATCGAAAGGGACCGGTTTGGAGATGGCGGAGTTCTCGCTTGGGGCGGTATCATGCTTGGTAGCCGTACTGACCTCCACATCTTTTAAGGAGGTTCAGTCCCTGGTGTCAGCTATTGTACCGAGGTTCTGCTGTCTCACGTGCGTCTTTTAGAGGTGCTGTGGGTCCTGAGTTACTCTTCATGGACGGCAACGCTACACTTCATCGTACAGTGGCTGTCGCAGAGCTGTTGGAGAGTAAAGATATACAACGCATGGATTATCCGGCAAGGTCTCCGGACCTAAATCCAATCCAACACGTGTGGGACCATCTGGGGTGATGCTTGTCAGCACGTCACCAGCTGATAGCAACGATTCCGCAGCTGCGGTCGGCGCTACAAGAGGAAAAGGACGCGATGCTCAACAGCTCCTTGACAACCTCGTCCTCAGCATGGACAGACGTTGTAAATCCTGCAACGCAGTCAGGGGTGATCATATCCCCTACTAAAGACTGGATTTTTCTTGGAAGCCGCCTGTCACATGGACGTTTCTGTCTTCTGTCCAGTTGTGCTCGAAGCTACCTTTTCAATAACGTGCCTTTGCATCCTTTGGATTTCTTGTTTGGACGCTTTTGCTCACTTGTCCCATATTCTTACATCTTGGGGGTCTAATGGTATGATTTGAGTCGATGTGGAGCACTTCTGCGCGACGTTACCTTCGAAAAACCGTCTCGTCCTTAATTTTTGCACGCCAGTGTATTAAAGAGTATTTTCACGTCCAAAAAGCAAAGATGACCTTCTTTTTTTCTTTGTATCAGGACCAACTCCTTAGGAGAAATATCACTCAGTACAAAATTTTCCGAATTCAAATTGAAACTGGTAAGATGATCCACATATCTAAAATTATGAATGTCTGAGTAGGACTGTGCTTTGATGGCCGTACTTCCTTGTACACCGAAGAGCCATTACATTATGACCACCTACCTAATAAGCTGTAGGACCCCCTTTAGCCTATACACCGATGAGCCATTACATTATGACCACCTACCTAATAAGCTGTAGGACCCCCTTTAGCCTATACACCGATGAGACATTACATTATGACCACCTACCTAATAAGCTGTAGGACCCCCTTTAGCCTATACACCGATGAGACATTACATTATGACCACCTATCTAATAAGCTGTAGGACCCCATTTAGCCTATACACCGATGAGACATTACATTATGACCACCTACCTAATAAGCTGTAGGACCCCCTTTAGCCTATACACCGATGAGACATTACATTATGACCACCTACCTAATAAGCTGTAGGACCCCCTTTAGCCTATACACCGATGAGCCATTACATTATGACCACCTACCTAATAAGCTGTAGGACCCCCTTTAGCCTATACACCGATGAGACATTACATTATGACCACCTACCTAATAAGCTGTAGGACCCCCTTTAGCCTATACACCGATGAGACATTACATTATGACCACCTATCTAATAAGCTGTAGGACCCCATTTAGCCTATACACCGATGAGACATTACATTATGACCACCTACCTAATAAGCTGTAGGACCCCCTTTAGCCTATACACCGATGAGACATTACATTATGACCACCTACCTAATAAGCTGTAGGACCCCCTTTAGCCTATACACCGATGAGCCATTACATTATGACCACCTATCTAATAAGCTGTAGGACCCCTTTAGCCTATACACCGATGAGACATTACATTATGACCACCTACCTAATAAGCTGTAGGACCCACTTTATCCTATACACCGATGAGCCAATACATTATGACCACCTACCTAATAAGCTGTAGGACCCCCTTTAGCCTCTACACCGATGAGCCATTACATTATGACCACCTACCTAATAAGCTGTAGGACCCCATTTAACCTATACACCGATGAGACATTACATTATGACCACCTACCTAATAAGCTGTAGGACCCCCTTTAGCCTATACACCGATGAGACATTACATTATGACCACCTATCTAATAAGCTGTAGGACCCCCTTTAGCCTATACACCGATGAGCCATTACATTATGACCACCTACCTAATAAGCTGTAGGACCTCCTTTAGCCTATGCACCCATGAGCCATTACATTATGACCACCCACCTAATAAGCTGTAGGACCCCTTTAGCCTATACACCGATGAGACATTACATTATGACCACCTACCTAATAAGCTGTAGGACCCCCTTTAGCCTATACACCGATGAGACATTACATTATGACCACCTACCTATTAAGCTGTAGGACCCCATTTAGCCTATACACCGATGAGACATTACATTATGACCACCTACCTAATAAGCTGTAGGACCCCATTTAGCCTATACACCGATGAGACATTACATTATGACCACCTACCTAATAAGCTGTAGGACCCCCTTTAGCCTATACACCGATGAGACATTACATTATGACCACCTACCTATTAAGCTGTAGGACCCCATTTAGCCTATACACCGATGAGCCATTACATTATGACCACCTACCTAATAAGCTGTAGGACCTCCTTTAGCCTATACACCGATGAGCCATTACATTATGACCACCTACCTAATAAGCTGTAGGACCCCATTTAGCCTATACACCAATGAGCCATTACATTATGACCACCTACCTAATAAGCTGAAGGACCTCCTTTAGCCTATGCACCAATGAGCCATTACATTATGACCACCTACCTAATAAGCTGTAGGACCCCCTTTAGCCTATGCACCAATGAGCCATTACATTATGACCACCTACCTAATAAGCTGTAGGACCCCATTTAGCCTATACACCAATGAGCTATTACATTATGACCACCTACCTAATAAGCTGAAGGACCTCCTTTAGCCTATGCACCAATGAGCCATTACATTATGACCACCTACCTAATAAGCTGTAGGACCCCCTTTAGCCAATACACCGATGAGCCATTACATTATGACCACCTACCTAATAAGCTGTAGGACCCCCTTTAGCCTATACACCGATGAGACATTACATTATGACCACCTACCTAATAAGCTGTAGGACCCCCTTTAGCCTATACACCGATGAGACATTACTTTATGACCACCTTCCTAATAAGCTGTAGGACCCCATTTAGCCTATACACCAATGAGCCATTACATTATGACCACCTACCTAATAAGCTGTAGGACCTCCTTTAGCCTATGCACCAATGAGCCATTACATTATGACCACCTACCTAATAAGCTGTAGGACCCCCTTTAGCCTATACACCGATGAGACATTACATTATGACCACCTACCTAATAAGCTGTAGGACCCCCTTTAGCCTATACACCGATGAGCCATTACATTATGACCACCTACCTAATAAGCTGTAGGACCCCCTTTAGCCTATACACCGATGAGACATTACATTATGACCACCTACCTAATAAGCTGTAGGACCACCTTTAGCCTATACACCGATGAGACATTACATTATGACCACCTACCTAATAAGCTGTAGGACCCCCTTTAGCCTATACACCGATGAGACATTACATTATGACCACCTACCTAATGAGCTGTAGGACCCCATTTAGCCTATACACCAATGAGCCATTACATTATGACTACCTACCTAATAAGCTGTAGGACCTCCTTTAGCCTAAGCACCAATGAGCCATTACATTATGACCACCTACCTAATAAGGTGTAGGACCCCCTTTAGCCTATACACCGATGAGCCATTACATTATGACCACCTACCTAATAAGCTGTAGGACCCCCTTTAGCCTATACACCGATGAGCCATTACATTATGACCACCTACCTAATAAGCTGTAGGACCCCATTTAGCGTATACACCGATGAGACATTACATTATGACCACCTACCTAATAAGCTGTAGGACCCCCTTTAGCCTATACACCGATGAGACATTACATTATGACCACCTACCGAATAAGCTGTATGACCTCCTTTAACCTATGCACCAATGAGCCATTACATTATGACCACCTACCTAATAAGCTGTAGGACCCCATTTAGCCTATACACCAATGAGCCATTACATTATGACCACCTACCTAATAAGCTGAAGGACCTCCTTTAGCCTATGCACCAATGAGCCATTACATTATGACCACCTACCTAATAAGCTGTAGGACCCCCTTTAGCCTATACACCGATGAGCCATTACATTATGACCACCTACCTAATAAGCTGTAGGACCCCCTTTAGCCTATACACCGATGAGACATTACATTATGACCACCTACCTAACAAGCTGTAGGACCCCCTTTAGCCTATACACCGATGAGACATTACATTATGACCACCTTCCTAATAAGCTGTAGGACCCCATTTAGCTTATACACCAATGAGCCATTACATTATGACCACCTACCTAATAAGCTGTAGGACCCCCTTTAGCCTATACACCGATGAGACATTACATTATGACCACCTACCTAATAAGCTGTAGGACCCCCTTTAGCCTATACACCGATGAGCCATTACATTATGACCACCTACCTAATAAGCTGTAGGACCCCCTTTAGCCTCTACACCGATGAGACATTACATTATGACCACCTACCTAATAAGCTGTAGGACCCCATTTAGCCTATACACCGATGAGACATTACATTATGACCACCTACCTAATAAGCTGTAGGACCCCCTTTAGCCTATACACCGATGAGACATTACATTATGACCACCTACCTAATAAGCTGTAGGACCCCATTTAGCCTATACACCAATGAGCCATTACATTATGACCACCTACCTAATAAGCTGTAGGACCTCCTTTAGCCTATGCACCCATGAGCCATTACATTATGACCACGCACCTAATAAGCTGTAGGACCACTTTAGCCTATAAACCGATGAGACATTACATTATGACCACCTACCTAATAAGCTGTAGGACCCCCTTTAGCCTATACACCGATGAGCCATTACATTATGACCACCTACCTAATAAGCTGTAGGACCCCCTTTAGCCTATACACCGATGAGACATTACATTATGACCACCTACCTAATAAGCTGTAGGACCCCCTTTAGCCTATACACCGATGAGCCATTACATTATGACCACCTACCTAATAAGCTGTAGGACCCCCTTTAGCCTATACACCGATGAGCCATTACATTATGACCACCTACCTAATAAGCTGTAGGACCCCCTTTAGCCTATACACCGATGAGACATTACATTATGACCACCTACCTAATAAGCTGTAGGACCCCCTTTAGCCTATACACCGATGAGACATTACATTATGACCACCTACCTAATAAGCTGTAGGACCCCATTTAGCCTATACACCGATGAGACATTACATTATGACCACCTACCTAATAAGCTGTAGGACCCCCTTTAGCCTATACACCGATGAGACATTACATTATGACCACCTACCTATTAAGCTGTAGGACCCCATTTAGCCTATACCCGATGAGCCATTACATTATGACCACCTACCTAATAAGCTGTAGGACCTCCTTTAGCCTATACACCGATGAGCCATTACATTATGACCACCTACCTAATAAGCTGTAGGACCTCCTTTAGCCTATACACCGATGAGCCATTACATTATGACCACCTACCTAATAAGCTGTAGGACCCCATTTAGCCTATACACCAATGAGCCATTACATTATGACCACCTACCTAATAAGCTGTAGGACCCCCTTTAGCCTATACACCGATGAGACATTACTTTATGACCACCTTCCTAATAAGCTGTAGGACCCCATTTAGCCTATACACCAATGAGCCATTACATTATGACCACCTACCTAATAAGCTGTAGGACCTCCTTTAGCCTATGCACCAATGAGCCATTACATTATGACCACCTACCTAATAAGCTGTAGGACCCCCTTTAGCCTATACACCGATGAGACATTACATTATGACCACCTACCTAATAAGCTGTAGGACCCCCTTTAGCCTATACACCGATGAGCCATTACATTATGACCACCTACCTAATAAGCTGTAGGACCCCCTTTAGCCTATACACCGATGAGACATTACATTATGACCACCTACCTAATAAGCTGTAGGACCCCCTTTAGCCTATACACCGATGAGACATTACATTATGACCACCTACCTAATAAGCTGTAGGACCCCCTTTAGCCTATACACCGATGAGACATTACATTATGACCACCTACCTAATAAGCTGTAGGACCCCATTTAGCCTATACACCAATGAGCCATTACATTATGACTACCTACCTAATAAGCTGTAGGACCTCCTTTAGCCTAAGCACCAATGAGCCATTACATTATGACCACCTACCTAATAAGCTGTAGGACCCCCTTTAGCCTATACACCGATGAGCCATTACATTATGACCACCTACCTAATAAGCTGTAGGACCCCCTTTAGCCTATACACCGATGAGCCATTACATTATGACCACCTACCTAATAAGCTGTAGGACCCCATTTAGCGTATACACCGATGAGACATTACATTATGACCACCTACCTAATAAGCTGTAGGACCCCCTTTAGCCTATACACCGATGAGACATTACATTATGACCACCTACCGAATAAGCTGTATGACCTCCTTTAACCTATGCACCAATGAGCCATTACATTATGACCACCTACCTAATAAGCTGTAGGACCCCATTTAGCCTATACACCAATGAGCCATTACATTATGACCACCTACCTAATAAGCTGAAGGACCTCCTTTAGCCTATGCACCAATGAGCCATTACATTATGACCACCTACCTAATAAGCTGTAGGACCCCCTTTAGCCTATACACCGATGAGCCATTACATTATGACCACCTACCTAATAAGCTGTAGGACCCCTTTAGCCTATACACCGATGAGACATTACATTATGACCACCTACCTAACAAGCTGTAGGACCCCCTTTAGCCTATACACCGATGAGACATTACATTATGACCACCTTCCTAATAAGCTGTAGGACCCCATTTAGCCTATACACCAATGAGCCATTACATTATGACCACCTACCTAATAAGCTGTAGGACCCCCTTTAGCCTATACACCGATGAGACATTACATTATGACCACCTACCTAATAAGCTGTAGGACCCCCTTTAGCCTATACACCGATGAGCCATTACATTATGACCACCTACCTAATAAGCTGTAGGACCCCCTTTAGCCTATACACCGATGAGACATTACATTATGACCACCTACCTAATAAGCTGTAGGACCCCCTTTAGCCTATACACCGATGAGACATTACATTATGACCACCTACCTAATAAGCTGTAGGACCCCCTTTAGCCTATACACCGATGAGACATTACATTATGACCACCTACCTAATAAGCTGTAGGACCTCCTTTAGCCTATGCACCCATGAGCCATTACATTATGACCACGCACCTAATAAGCTGTAGGACCCCTTTAGCCTATACACCGATGAGACATTACATTATGACCACCTACCTAATAAGCTGTAGGACCCCCTTTAGCCTATACACCGATGAGACATTACATTATGACCACCTACCTAATAAGCTGTAGGACCTCCTTTAGCCTATGCACCCATGAGCCATTACATTATGACCACGCACCTAATAAGCTGTAGGACCCCTTTAGCCTATACACCGATGAGACATTACATTATGACCACCTACCTAATAAGCTGTAGGACCCCCTTTAGCCTATACACCGATGAGCCATTACATTATGACCACCTACCTAATAAGCTGTAGGACCCCCTTTAGCCTATACACCGATGAGACATTACATTATGACCACCTACCTAATAAGCTGTAGGACCCCCTTTAGCCTATACACCGATGAGCCATTACATTATGACCACCTACCTAATAAGCTGTAGGACCCCCTTTAGCCTATACACCGATGAGCCATTACATTATGACCACCTACCTAATAAGCTGTAGGACCCCCTTTAGCCTATACACCGATGAGACATTACATTATGACCACCTACCTAATAAGCTGTAGGACCCCCTTTAGCCTATACACCGATGAGACATTACATTATGACCACCTACCTAATAAGCTGTAGGACCCCATTTAGCCTATACACCGATGAGACATTACATTATGACCACCTACCTAATAAGCTGTAGGACCCCCTTTAGCCTATACACCGATGAGACATTACATTATGACCACCTACCTATTAAGCTGTAGGACCCCATTTAGCCTATACCCGATGAGCCATTACATTATGACCACCTACCTAATAAGCTGTAGGACCTCCTTTAGCCTATACACCGATGAGCCATTACATTATGACCACCTACCTAATAAGCTGTAGGACCCCATTTAGCCTATACACCAATGAGCCATTACATTATGACCACCTACCTAATAAGCTGAAGGACCTCCTTTAGCCTATGCACCAATGAGCCATTACATTATGACCACCTACCTAATAAGCTGTAGGACCCCCTTTAGCCTATGCACCAATGAGCCATTACATTATGACCACCTACCTAATAAGCTGTAGGACCCCATTTAGCCTATACACCAATGAGCCATTACATTATGACCACCTACCTAATAAGCTGAAGGACCTCCTTTAGCCTATGCACCAATGAGCCATTACATTATGACCACCTACCTAATAAGCTGTAGGACCCCCTTTAGCCTATACACCGATGAGCCATTACATTATGACCACCTACCTAATAAGCTGTAGGACCCCCTTTAGCCTATACACCGATGAGACATTACATTATGACCACCTACCTAATAAGCTGTAGGACCCCCTTTAGCCTATACACCGATGAGACATTACTTTATGACCACCTTCCTAATAAGCTGTAGGACCCCATTTAGCCTATACACCAATGAGCCATTACATTATGACCACCTACCTAATAAGCTGTAGGACCTCCTTTAGCCTATGCACCAATGAGCCATTACATTATGACCACCTACCTAATAAGCTGTAGGACCCCCTTTAGCCTATACACCGATGAGACATTACATTATGACCACCTACCTAATAAGCTGTAGGACCCCCTTTAGCCTATACACCGATGAGCCATTACATTATGACCACCTACCTAATAAGCTGTAGGACCCCCTTTAGCCTATACACCGATGAGACATTACATTATGACCACCTACCTAATAAGCTGTAGGACCCCCTTTAGCCTATACACCGATGAGACATTACATTATGACCACCTACCTAATAAGCTGTAGGACCCCCTTTAGCCTATACACCGATGAGACATTACATTATGACCACCTACCTAATAAGCTGTAGGACCCCATTTAGCCTATACACCAATGAGCCATTACATTATGACTACCTACCTAATAAGCTGTAGGACCTCCTTTAGCCTAAGCACCAATGAGCCATTACATTATGACCACCTACCTAATAAGCTGTAGGACCCCCTTTAGCCTATACACCGATGAGCCATTACATTATGACCACCTACCTAATAAGCTGTAGGACCCCCTTTAGCCTATACACCGATGAGCCATTACATTATGACCACCTACCTAATAAGCTGTAGGACCCCATTTAGCGTATACACCGATGAGACATTACATTATGACCACCTACCTAATAAGCTGTAGGACCCCCTTTAGCCTATACACCGATGAGACATTACATTATGACCACCTACCGAATAAGCTGTATGACCTCCTTTAACCTATGCACCAATGAGCCATTACATTATGACCACCTACCTAATAAGCTGTAGGACCCCATTTAGCCTATACACCAATGAGCCATTACATTATGACCACCTACCTAATAAGCTGAAGGACCTCCTTTAGCCTATGCACCAATGAGCCATTACATTATGACCACCTACCTAATAAGCTGTAGGACCCCCTTTAGCCTATACACCGATGAGCCATTACATTATGACCACCTACCTAATAAGCTGTAGGACCCCCTTTAGCCTATACACCGATGAGACATTACATTATGACCACCTACCTAACAAGCTGTAGGACCCCCTTTAGCCTATACACCGATGAGACATTACATTATGACCACCTTCCTAATAAGCTGTAGGACCCCATTTAGCCTATACACCAATGAGCCATTACATTATGACCACCTACCTAATAAGCTGTAGGACCCCCTTTAGCCTATACACCGATGAGACATTACATTATGACCACCTACCTAATAAGCTGTAGGACCCCCTTTAGCCTATACACCGATGAGCCATTACATTATGACCACCTACCTAATAAGCTGTAGGACCCCCTTTAGCCTATACACCGATGAGACATTACATTATGACCACCTACCTAATAAGCTGTAGGACCCCCTTTAGCCTATACACCGATGAGACATTACATTATGACCACCTACCTAATAAGCTGTAGGACCCCCTTTAGCCTATACACCGATGAGACATTACATTATGACCACCTACCTAATAAGCTGTAGGACCCCATTTAGCCTATACACCAATGAGCCATTACATTATGACCACCTACCTAATAAGCTGTAGGACCTCCTTTAGCCTATGCACCAATGAGCCATTACATTATGACCACCTACCTAATAAGCTGTAGGACCTCCTTTAGCCTATGCACCAATGAGCCATTACATTATGACCACCTACCTAATAAGCTGTAGGACCCCCTTTAGCCTATACACCGATGAGCCATTACATTATGACCACCTACCTAATAAGCTCTAGGACCCCCTTTAGCCTATACACCGATGAGCCATTACACTATGACCACCTACCTAATAAGCTGTAGGACCCCCTTTAGCCTATGCACCAATGAGCCATTACATTATGACCACCTACCTAATAAGCTGTAGGACCTCCTTTAGCCTATGCAATAATGAGCCATTACATTATGACCACCTACCTAATAAGCTGTAGGACCCCCTTTAGCCTATACACCGATGAGACATTACATTATGACCACCTACCTAATAAGCTGTAGGACCCCCTTTAGCCTATACACCGATGAGCCATTACATTATGACCACCTACCTAATAAGCTGTAGGACCCCCTTTAGCCTAAACACCGATGAGACATTACATTATGACCACCTACCTAATAAGCTGTAGGACCCCCTTTAGCCTATACACCGATGAGACATTACATTATGACCACCTACCTAATAAGCTCTAGGACCCCCTTTAGCCTATACACCGATGAGCCATTACACTATGACCACCTACCTAATAAGCTGTAGGACCCCCTTTAGCCTATGCACCAATGAGCCATTACATTATGACCACCTACCTAATAAGCTGTAGGACCTCCTTTAGCCTATGCACCAATGAGCCATTACATTATGACCACCTACCTAATAAGCTGTAGGACCCCCTTTAGCCTATACACCGATGAGACATTACATTATGACCACCTACCTAATAAGCTGTAGGACCCCCTTTAGCCTATACACCGATGAGCCATTACATTATGACCACCTACCTAATAAGCTGTAGGACCCCCTTTAGCCTAAACACCGATGAGACATTACATTATGACCACCTACCTAATAAGCTGTAGGACCCCCTTTAGCCTATACACCGATGAGACATTACATTATGACCACCTACCTAATAAGCTGTAGGACCCCCTTTAGCCTATACACCGATGAGACATTACATTATGACCACCTACCTAATAAGCTGTAGGACCCCATTTAGCCTATACACCAATGAGCCATTACATTATGACCACCTACCTAATAAGCTGTAGGACCTCCTTTAGCCTATGCACCAATGAGCCATTACATTATGACCACCTACCTAATAAGCTGTAGGACCTTCTTTAGCCTATGCACCAATGAGCCATTACATTATGACCACCTACCTAATAAGCTGTAGGACCCCCTTTAACCTATACACCGATGAGACATTACATTATGACCACCTACCTAATAAGCTGTAGGACCCCCTTTAGCCTATACACCGATGAGCCATTACATTATGACCACCTACCTAATAAGCTCTAGGACCCCCTTTAGCCTATACACCGATGAGCCATTACACTATGACCACCTACCTAATAAGCTGTAGGACCCCCTTTAGCCTATGCACCAATGAGCCATTACATTATGACCACCTACCTAATAAGCTGTAGGACCTCCTTTAGCCTATGCACCAATGAGCCATTACATTATGACCACCTACCTAATAAGCTGTAGGACCCCCTTTAGCCTATACACCGATGAGACATTACATTATGACCACCTACCTAATAAGCTGTAGGACCCCCTTTAGCCTATACACCGATGAGCCATTACATTATGACCACCTACCTAATAAGCTGTAGGACCCCCTTTAGCCTATACACCGATGAGCCATTACACTATGACCACCTACCTAATAAGCTGTAGGACCCCCTTTAGCCTATACACCGATGAGCCATTACATTATGACCACCTACCTAATAAGCTCTAGGACCCCCTTTAGCCTATACACGGATGAGACATTACATTATGACCACCTACCTAATAAGCTGTAGGACCCCCTTTAGCCTATACACCGATGAGACATTACATTATGACCACCTACCTAAAAAGCTGTAGGACCCCATTTAGCCTATACACCAATGAGCCATTACATTATGACCACCTACCTAATAAGCTGTAGGACCTCCTTTAGCCTATGCACCAATGAGCCATTACATTATGACCACCTACCTAATAAGCTGTAGGACCCCCTTTAGCCTATACACCGATGAGACATTACATTATGACCACCTACCTAATAAGCTGTAGGACCCCATTTAGCCTATACACCAATGAGCCATTACATTATGACCACCTACCTAATAAGCTGTAGGACCTCCTTTAGCCTATGCACCAATGAGCCATTACATTATGACCACCTACCTAATAAGCTGTAGGACCCCATTTAGCCTATACACCAATGAGCCATTACATTATGACCACCTACCTGATAAGCTGTAGGACCCCATTTAGCCTATGCACCAATGAGCCATTACATTATGACCACCTACCTAATAAGCTGTAGGACCCCCTTTCGCCTATACACCGATGAGACATTACATTATGACCACCTACCTAATAAGCTGTAGGACACCCTTTAGCCTATACACCGATGAGACATTACATTATGACCACCTACCTAATAAGCTGTAGGACCTCCTTTAGCCTATGCACCAATGAGCTATTACATTATGACCACCTACCTAATAAGCTGTAGGACCCCCTTTAGCCTATACACCGATGAGACATTACATTATGACCACCTACCTAATAAGCTGTAGGACCCCATTTAGCCTATACACCAATGAGCCATTACATTATGACCACCTACCTAATAAGCTGTAGGACCTCCTTTAGCCTATGCACCAATGAGCCATTACATTATGACCACCTACCTAATAAGCTGTAGGACCCCATTTAGCCTATGCACCAATGAGCCATTACATTATGACCACCTACCTAATAAGCTGTAGGACCCCATTTAGCCTATACACCAATGAGCCATTACATTATGACCACCTACCTAATAAGCTGTAGGACCCCATTTAGCCTATACACCAATGAGCCATTACATTATGACCACCTACCTAATAAGCTGTAGGACCTCCTTTAGCCTATGCACCAATGAGCCATTACATTATGACCACCTACCTAATAAGCTGTAGGACCCCATTTAGCCTATACACCAATGAGCCATTACATTATGACCACCTACCTGATAAGCTGTAGGATTCCATTTAGCCTATGCACCAATGAGCCATTACATTATGACCACCTACCTAATAAGCTGTAGGACCATCTTTAGCCCGCAAAACCCCCGGTGAGACATCGATTCGATTATGATAATGACACACACAAACACACACACACACACAATTGGGTCACATTATTTTTACCGCCTTGTACTTCTAACGCCAACAGCGCGTAGCCAATGAAAGAAGGCACGTACCGTGAGCTGGCTTGGAAGGTATAAAAGGTGTGCTGTAGGCATTCTGAAAACATATCACTCATTTCTGTCATGGATAAAAGGAGCGATTTATCAGATTTGACAAAAGGGATTATTACCTGCTTTACGGCAAAGGGTGGCTGTATTTCTGAATCAGCGCAGTTTGTGAACTGTTCACGTGGTGTTGTGGTTAAAGTATATCGTGATGAGAGAAATGGCATCATTGCGAATAAGCGAAGTGGAAACTGCAGAGCACCACGTGCCATTGATGTGAGAAGTGAACATCGGCTGCGAAGGTTCGTGAGGACCGATCGACACGCTACAGTGGAGCAACTCACTTTCCAAATGAACCAGAGGGTTACCGGAAGTGTGTCTAAAACGACAGTTCTGCAAACCCTGCTGCGTATGGGGCTCTGATGCAGACGGATAGTCACAGCATCTATGCTAACGAAGGTACATCGACAGAAACGGCTTACATTTTTACGGCAGAATCGGAATTGGACCTCCGCTGATTGGCCAAGTATTGCCTTCTCCGATGAGTCACGTTTTCTGCTTCATCCAACGGATGGACGTTGGAGTATAAGGCGAGAAACATCGGAGAACAAACATTCTTCAACCACTGCGGGAAGAACACAAGTTAGTAAAATGCAATGCATTGATTATTTATAATAAGCTTTCCGACATACCAGAAATCATTACTCAAGTTATCACTCAAGTTATGAGGATAATGGATGTGGAATAAATCTCGGTCCTCTGCCCTGACCTTTGATCCCATTTCGATGATATTCAACAGAACCGGTTCAGTATTCCTCCGAAATAGCATGATAAAGTGTTGTCGCAATCGAAGCATTTTTACGTTAGTTTGATGCATAAGGTCTATGGAACAGATCCCGCTCCTGTGTCCGAACCTTTGACCCCATTTTGCCCATTTTCAATAGGATTCGTCCCCAGGCAGGCGCCTACAACATACTAACATTTCATCCAAATCGAAAATTTTTTACGTAAGTTATGACGCATAATGGCGATGAAAGTGATTCCGTTCCTATGTCCTGCCCTTTGACCCCATTTCGTTCATTTTCAACAGGGTTTGTTCCCAGGTAGTCCCCTATCACATACTAAAATTTAAACGAAATCGAACCTTTTTTACGTTAGTTATGACGCATAAAAGCGGTGCAATGGATCCCGCTCCTCTGTCCTGACCTTTGACCCCATTTTGTTCACTTTAGTTAGGGTTCCTTCCCAGGTGTTCCCTTACTACAAACTAACATTTCATCGAAATAGAACGATGTTTACGCGAGTTATCGTGCGGACGGACATACGCGCACAACGCGTGACGTAATGAAGCAGATGGGATTCGCGACCATCTGCTCGGAAGAGTGTGACGTCATAAAATTTTAATAGGATCCACACACAACGCGTGACGTAATCAGACAGATCGCGTGACCGCGCTCCAACATTCTCAATCGCGAGATTGTGAAGTCATAAGATTTCTAAGCATGGGTAACATTAATGGGACGACGCCATGACACCAAAAACGTTATAATTCGGGGTGGTTATTTAACCCACTAAATAAATTTTCCTAAAGTCGAGATCAAACTAAATTGATTTCTAGTACCAGAAAACGGTAGGTTAACGACTTTCATCAAAATCCTTAGAGCCGTTTTCAAAATAAAATTTACATATATACAAGAAGTGCTCCGTATTAAGTATGGGATAAGGGCGATGGAATGGATCTCGCTCCTATGTACTGACCTTTAATCCCACTTCACCCATTTTGAATAGGGTTCCTTTCCAGGTGGTCCCCTACCACATATAAAAATTTCATCGACATCGAAAAAATATTAGTGCTGTTTTACTAACCGATTCAGGTAGGAAAGACAGAGTGCTAAGGAGGAATTTGATACTAAATTATCTAAGACGTCTCTCCATTGCCTACAAAAAATTCAGCACTCTCATGAAACGGGAACCTATGGCCCCGGAGCTCGGGACGTCTCTTCTTGATGAGTGGTCTGGCGCTTCTGTGTGCTTTAAACTTTAAATGTATGGATTTTTCTAATTCCTTTTTTTTTATGCATTTAACTAATTTAATTCATGTTTCAGGATTTTTACACACACACTTAAAATCAAAACTTGAACACAAACCTGTCCTTTTTCATAGAACGGTGCCAGTATAACAACAGAGCAAACTCCATTTTGTGCGGACATATTCCATAACTCGGAAACTCTCTCCAGGGGAGGAGCTGAAAAATAAATACGAAAATAATGCAAAATAAGACTTAAGACCAATGCCTACAATTTTTTAAATAAAAACAGTTTTCAACTAATCGAGGGACATCGCGACGTGTAGTTTAAGACTTTCTCAGAATTTCTGATGTGCTGTTTTTATTTCAAAAAGAAAAATCGTTGCGCAAAAATTCTCCCAAGGCTGTCCTTAAAGAAGAAGAAAGAAACCTGTGAAAATAAAACACAAGATGTGTACTTCAACAAATGTGAATTTGAAACTTAAAAGAATAAAAAAAAAAGAAAGTTGACACCGAATTTTCGAGTGTAATAAGCACGTCTTTTGAATCCGTTCTGACGCAAATTAAATTTATCAAAGCTATTCAAAGTCAATGGAACCGGTATGGAAAACAATAGATCTGAACAAAGAAAGAAGATTTTCAATCGGGTTTTTAATCCCTCAGATATTGCTGTAAACGGAATCGTGAGCTTACGAACTCTTAGAAGCAGAAATATCGACAAATATAAGATGTGACTTTACGTCACCTGGGGGGAAAACCATGCATCATTTTAGGAAGAAAGTATTCTCAAAAGGTTTTTCCGTATAAGCGGTATCGGTCGAAAAAAAAAATTAGTCGAATTTTCAGGAGCCCAGATTTTGCAACAAATACTTCAGAAGCAGAAATTATGTTTGGTAAAGAATGGTTTGACACCTGGTGGCTAAACCATTCTTTACCAAACATTAGAAATTATGTGAAAAATATTTTCCATCAGGTCTTGTATGTGATGCAGGAAGAAGTTTTCAAATCAGAGCTTTAGGAGCAGAAATAGCGCAGAAAACGCAATTTACCTTTGTGCCCCCTAGCGGAAAGTGTATGATTTACTTGAAAATTTTGAATTTATAGGAAAAGCATTTCGCATCGGAAACATTATCCAACAAAGAAGGAATTTTTCAAATCGTACCCTTAGAAGTAGAGATATTGACAAAAATAAGATATTTTTTATCAATATCTCTACTTCTATGGTTTCTACGCCCCCTGGCGTAGAAACCATGCATTTTTTCAAGAAGAAAATTTTCCTAAAAGGTTTATCGACATGAGTAATATCGGTCAACAAACGACGTTTTTTTCAATGGAGAATTAAGGAGCTCATATTTTGCTGCAAATACAACAGAAGCGGAAATTAATATTTACACCCCCTGGTGGCCAAACAATTTTTTTTACAAAAATTAGAAATTATGTGCAAACGATTTCCCATTAGGAGCTGTATCCAGTGCAGAAAGAATTTTTCAAATCGGAGATTTAGAAGCAAAGATATAGGGAGAAACGCAATTTACCGGTACGCCCCTAGCGGAAAGTCTATGAATAACTTGCAAATTTTGTAATTATATGAAAAACATGTCACACTAGAAAACTCTGTCCAACAAAGAAGGAATTTTTCAAATCCGACTCCTAGAAGTAGAGATATTGACAAAAATAAGATGTATATCTACGCCCTCTGGCGTTGAAACCATGCACTATTTTAAGAAGAAAATGTTTCTAAAAGGTTTGTCGACATGGATAGTATCGGTCAACAAAGGACGTTTTTCTCAATCGAGAATTTAAAAGCTCATATTTTGCTGCAAATACAACAGAAGGGGTAATTAAGATTTACGTCCCCTGGTGCCCAAACTATTTTTTTACAAAAATTTGAAATTATGTGCAAACAATTTCCAACAGGAGCTGTATTCTGTGCAGAAAGAATTTTTCAAATCGGAGGTTTAGAAGAAGAGTTATCGGGGAAAATGTAATTTGTTTTTACGCCCCCTAGCGGAAAATCTATGCGTAATTTGAAAAAGTAACTATATCTAAAATACTTTTCGACATAAATGGAATCGAAAGATATAAATTTTTTCAAGCGGATGCTTAGAAGCAAATATGTGGAATAAAACGTATTTTTGAATTCGACATCATCTGCATTTACGCCCTCTACCGGCGAAACTGTACATTGTAAAAAAAACGAAATAAAGGATCATCATTTGCATATTTCAAGCTTCCCAATGCAAAAGGAATTTTTCAAATCGGACTAATAGTTGCTGAGATATCGTGGGTACAGACGGACGGACGGACGGACGGACAAACCTATAACAGAAGCACGATCTTTTTTTTACAAAAGACGTGCTAAAAAGTTACCCTCAATCATTGTGTTCCAAATTATGATATGTCCAGGTCTCTCTTTTCACTATGATATGATTCTGATCGTAACAGGATTTAATGTCTGCATAAGCCGTCGTGTCCTGCGCGCAGTAACTCACTCGAACCACTAGTGATTTGGTTAAAGCCAGAGTGATAACTATCAAATTAGTAAAATTATGCAATGCACTGATTATGATACCTTTCCAACATACCAGAAATAATACGAAAATATCTTGGTTTTGAGTTGACTAAACTGTGGTATAACGTTTGAAGTTCACATATATCTAAATTAAATATATCTAAATTACCTATTTCTATTATCAAGAGCTACCACACATAAATCGTTATATAAGTAAAAATCCCATTTAAATCGTCAAATTTTCAAGGAAGTTATCGCGCAAAAATAATGGCTAACGAATCTCGCTCATGCGCACTGCCTACAATTGCTGACAAAAACATTTTTGGCGGAACTGCTTTGTCGTCAACCTATTGTATTTCATCGCAATCGAAGCATTTTTTCGCAAGTTATTACTCAAGTTATGAGATTAACGGCTGTGGAATAAATATCGCTCCTGTACCCTGCGTTTTAACCCCATTTCAATTATATTAAACAGAAATGGTTCAGTATACCTCCGGAACAACATACTAAAGTTTTGTCGCAATCGAAGCATTTTTACGTAAGTTATGACGCATAACGACGATGGAATGGATCCTGCTCCTATGTTGTGACCTTTCACCTCATTTCGTCCATTTTCAATAGGGTTCGTCCCCAGTGATCCCCTACCATATACTAAAATTTCATCGAAATTAACCATTTTTACGCAAGTCACGACGTATAATGGTAATGGAATGGATCCCTCTCCTATGTCCTGACCTTTGACTCCATTTCGTCCATTTTCAATAGGGTTCGCCCCCAAGTAGTCCCCTACCACATACTAAAATTTCATCGAAATCGAACTGTTTTTACGCGAGGTATCGTGCGTGTGGACGGACGGACAGACAGACAGACGGACAAAGCTGGAGCATATACGCTTCTTCAACCTGCGGTTGGAAAGCGCAAAAAAGGGATCTACTGGCATGTACGAATGCAACGAAAGCAAACAGTTGGCTAATTAACTTGGGATAAACTTATTCCCTTTTTTACGCTTTCCAACCGTAAGTTGAAGAAGCGTATATGCTTCAGCTTTGACCTCATGTCTGTCTGTTCGCCCGTCCGCACGATAACTCGGCTAAAAATGGTTCGATTTCGATGAAATTTTAATATGTCGTAGGGTGAAACCCCGTTGAAAATGGACGAAATGGGGTCAAAGGGCAGAACATAGGAGCTAGATGCATTCCATCGTCTTTATGCGTCATAACTTATATAAAGTGCTTCGATTGCGACAAAGCTTCATCATGTTATACCGGATGCATACTGAAACGGTTCTGTTGAATTTCAACGAAATTGGGTCAAAGGTCAGGGCAGAGGAGCGATATTTATTCGACAGCCATTATCCTCAACATTTGACTAAAATGCTTCTCTTGAGACAAAACTACAGTATGTTGTTCCAGAGGTGTACTGAAACAATTCTGTTTAATATCATCGAAATGGTCAAAGATCAGGGCACAGGAGCGAGATTTATTCCACAGCCATTATCCTCATGACTAAAAATGCTTCTATTGCAACAAAATGAAAGTATATAATTCCGGAGGTATACTGAACCGGTTCTGTTGAATATCATAGAAATGGGGTCAAAAGTCAGGGGTGAAATTTATTCCACAGCCATTATCCTCATAACTTGACTAAAAATGCTTCTATTGCGACAAAATTTTAGTATATTGTTCCGGAGGTATACTGAACCGGTTCTGTTTAATATCATCGAAATGGGACCAAAGGTCAGGGCACACGGGCGAGATTTATTCCACAGCCATTATCCTCATAGCCTGACTAAAAATGCTTGTATTGCAACAAAACTTTAGAATGTTGTTCCGGAGATATACGGAGCCGGTTCTGTTGAACATCATCGAAATGGGGTCAAAGGTCAGGGCACAGGAGAGAAATTTATTCAACAGCCATTATTCTCATAACTTGACTAAAAGTGCTTCTATTGCGACAAAACGTTTGTAAGTTATTCCAGAGGTATAGTGAACGTGTTCTGTTGAATATCACGGAAATGTGGTCAAAGGTTAGGACAAAGGAGCGAGATTTATTACGCAGTCATTAGCCTCATAACTTGAGTAATAACTTGAGTACTGATTTCTGGTATGTTGGAAAGCGTATCGTAATCAATGCACTGCATGATTTTACTAACTTGTTTTTAAAAAAAGTATATGTGATTTGTTCAGAAATCTTATAGAAATCAATTATATGGGCGCATGACCACCCTACACATACGTATTTTGTTAAGCATGGCAAACACTAGAGAAGTGCACTGATCACTAGCATATCAGAGAAAGATAACACGGAAGAACCAAAAAATTGTGACCAGCGTGTTTTTATCAGTGGCGTAACTACCACAAAGTACCCCCCCCCCCCCGCAAGATTTACTTCAGCACCCCTAAGCACAGTAGTTTTCCCAGGATTTTGAACACTAGGGAGGATGCATTTTTCGCGGGGGGGGTTAAGAAGTGAGGGAGAGTGTCTGTAAAAGTAATGGTAGTACCTAGAACCCTATAGTTTTAACTTTTTAAGTAATAGATCTGACAATACGTGTAGTAGCTTTGTCCAAAACTAAAATAAATCACTTGAAGAAATCACCCTCTTACACATAGGGATCTGCGGCTGCTGTGAATAACTGTTGACGCCTGTCGTGTACGCAATCCTAGGTAACTGTTTTCCCACATTCTCCACGGAGAATGCCACTGTCGCCTCGCACTTTTCCTCAGCAGCGCAGAAAGAGGGCGATTGAGAGCGCTCGTATTATTTACAACCCATTGCAGAGTGGCGTAACTGCTCCCCCCCCCCCGGCAGTTGCGGGGGTGGTAATTACGCCACTGGTTTTTACCACGTCTTTTGTAAAAAAAGATCGTGCTTCTGTTATCGGTTTGTCCGTCCTTCCGTCCGTCAGTCAGGCCGTCCGTCCGTCTGTACCCACGAAATCTCTGCAACTATTAGTCCGACTTGAAAAATTCTTTTTTACATTGGGAAGCTTGAAATATGCGAATGATGATCCTTTATTTCGTTTTTTTTTTTTACGATGTACAATTTCCCGCTTGAGGGCGTAAATGCAGATGATGTCGAATACAAAAATGCGTTTTATTCCACATATTTGCTTCTAAACATACGATTGAAAAAAATATTTTATCATTCGATTCCATTTATGTCGAAGAGTATTTTAGATATAGTTACTTTTATCAATTACGCATAGATTTTCCGCTAGGGGGCGTGAAATTAAATTACATTTTTCCCGATAACTCTTCTACTAAACCTCCGATTTGAAAAATGTTTTCTTCAGCGGATACATCTCCTGAAGGAAACTCGTTTGCATACAATTTAAAATTTTTGGTAAAGAATACTTTGGCCACCAGGGGGCGTAAGTGTTAATTTTTGCTTCTGATGTATTTGCCATAAAATCTGTCTAAAATATCGATTGAAAACTTCTTACATGCACTGATGCCACTCACATCGATAAATTGTTTTGGAATATTTTTTTCCTAAAATATTCCGCGGTTTCTCCGCCAGTGGACGTAAATGTGCATCTTATTTTTGTCAATATCTCTACTTCTAGGAGTCCGATTTGAAAGATTCCTTCTTTGTTGGAAAGTGTTTTCCATGTGACATGTTTTCATATAATTTCAAAAATTTCAAGTAATTCATAGACTTTCCACTTGGGGGTGTAAGGGTAAATCGCGTTTCCCCCTATATCTCTGCTTCTAAATCTCCGATTTGAAAAATTCTTTCTGCACCGGATATAGCTCCTGATGGGAATTCGTTTGCATATAATTTCTAATTTTTGTAAAAAATGGTTTGGCCACCAGGCGCCGTAAATTTTAATTTCCGCTTCGATGCATTTGCAGCAAAATATGAGCTCCTAAATTCTCGATTAAAAAAACGTCGTTTGTTGACGGATACTAATCCTGTCGACAAATCTTTAGGAAGCATTTTCTTCCTAAAATAGTGCATGATTTCTACGCTAGAGGGCGTAGATGTATATCTTATTTTTGGGAATATCTCCACTTCTAGGAGTCCGATTTGAAAAATTCCTTCTTTGTGGGATAGTGTTTCTAGTGTGACATGTGTTTCATATGATTTCAAAAAATTTAAAGTAATTCATAGACTTTCCCCTAGGGGGCGTAAATGTAAATTGTCCCCCCCCCCTTATATATCTGCTTCTAAATCTCCGATTTGAAAAATTCTTTCTGCACCGCATAGAGCTCCTGTTGGGAAATCGTTTGCACATAATTTCGAATTTTTTTTGTAAAAAACGTTTTGGCCACCAGGTGGCGAAAGTCTTAATTTCCGCTTCTGATGTATTTGCAGCAAAATATGAGCTTCCAAAATCTCGATTGAAAAAAAGTCGTTTGTTGACCGATACTACTCATGTCGACAAACCTTTTAGGAAAATTTTCTTCTGGAAAAAATACATGGTTTCTACGCCAGGGGCGTAGATGTATATCTTATTTTTGTCAATATCTTTACTTCTAAGAGTACGATTTGAAAAATTCCTTCTTTGTTGGATAGTGTTTTCGATGCGAAATGTTTTTCCTATAAATTCAAAATTTTCAAGTATATCATAGACTTTTCGCTAGTGGGCACAAAGGTAAATTGCGTTTTCTGCATTATTTCTGCTCCTAAAGCTCCGATTTGAAAAATTCTTCCCATATCGCATACAAGACCTGATGGAAAATATTTTTCACATAATTTCTAATGTTTGGTAAAGAATGGTTTGGCCACCATGGGTCATAAGTGTTAATTTCTCCTTCTGCTGTATTTGTAGCAAAATTTGTGCTCCTGAAAACTCGACTAATTTTTTTTCTTGGACCGATACCGATTATATGGATAAACCTTTTGAGAATACTTTCTTCCTAAAATAATGCATGGTTTTCCCACCAGGGGACGTAAAGTCAAATCTTGTTTTTGTCGATATCTCTGTTTCTAAGAGTTCGTAAGTTCAAGATTCCGTTTACAGCAATATTTGAGAGATTAAAAGTCCGATTGAAAATCTTTCTTTCGTCAGATCTATTGTTTTCCATACCGGTTTCATTGACTTTGAATGTCTTTGATAAATTTAGTTTGCATCAGAACGGATTCAAAAGACGTGCTTATTACACCCGAAAATTCGGTGTCATCTTTCTTGCTATATATTTATACAGACTGAAGGTAAACGACGGAGAGTGTGAGGATCATGAACCTGTATAAATAACACTTGATACTGAGTTCTAATCAGCGTTACTTATATTCTTGAGATGCGAAACACTGCGGAGTTAAGCGAATTTGACAAAGGCCAAATCTTAATGGCCAGACGACTAAGTCAAAGCGTTTCCGAACTTTGGGAGATGCTTACGGTAAACGGTAGTTATTACCTTCGAAAAAAGGCCCGAATTGGGGAAAACCACGAACCCCCGGAAAGGTGTGGGCTGAATACGGGTCATCGATCTGAGACATGATCGAAGACTATCCCGTATGGTACGAGCATACACAATGGATACTGTGACGCAACTCGTCGTAATTTCAATGCTGAAGATGGGAGTAATACGTCACAACCCACACAAAATAGGACTGCATAACTTAAAGAAAATCCGAGTGCCCATGTTAGCCTCGGTTCACCGTTGAAAGCGCTTGCAGTGTACAAGCGAGCATCAAAACTGGGCCTTGAATAATGAGAAGAAGCTTGTGTGATATGATGAACCTCATTTCCTGTTGCACCATGTGGACGGCCGGGTGCGTGTGCGTTATTTACCTGGGGAAATGTTGGCAGCATGATGCACTGTGGAGCGAAAGCAAGCCGGTGGTGGAAGTGTAATTCTTTGGACAAAGATCTTCTGGGAATCCCAGGGTGCAGTTATTCATATGCAGGAAACGATGACGTCTGCTACCTACCTAAACATCATTGTAAACTAGGTACATCCTTTCATGGCAAAGATATTTCCGTCTAGCAATCGCTTCTTTCAGAAGGATACTGCGCCATGAAATACTGCCCGGATTTCTCTAGAATGGTTCGCAAAACGTAAGAAAGACTATTGGTCTGACTTCCAAATTCCTCAGACATCAATCCAATCGAACATATGTGGTTCGTGTTGGAACAGGAAATTCCATCTGCGGCGGGTCAACTACGTAACTTAAATAGTTAGAGATCCTGCTGGTAAGATTTTGCTACAAGATACCGCAAGACACCTTCAGAAATCTTTTAGAGTCAATGTCTCACCGAGAGTAAGAGCTGTTTTTGAGGCACATGGAGGATCAGCGTCGTACGTATTAACAATAAGCTTGTGCTCATAATGTTTTGGTTTTTCGGTGCATACCTATGGTGCTGGAGTTTTCTAGTTTGAGACCACACATTGCCGAACAGCCGCACTCAGCTTCGTGTCTTTGATGAACTCCCACCAATTACTGAGAAATATAATCCTTGATTCTATTGCACGACAGTTTTGGGCTGTTGTTAGCGAACATTTTCTGTCTGTGGACGACAACGGAAGTCCGCATGCAGCGAATTTTGTGGATGAACACTTCGAAACTGAAGACATCCAAAGCACGGTATGGCCAGCTACATATCCTGATATGAATTCCGCTGAATGTGTGTGGGATGCGCGTAAGAGGCGCGTTGCAAATCCTCAACTTCTAGCTAGGAAGTTCAGTGAGTAAAGTTGAAGTCTGAGGTCATAATTTTTTTTTTTACCTTAGACAGTTCTAAGCACCCTTGTATTCAGCATGGCTCAACGCTGTCCAGTGTGTTTCGCAGCTCGAGGGAAATCCTTACTGATGTCTTCCGTGCATCTTTCGAGTTCTTTATGCTAACATCTGTAACGTGCCCTCTTTATCCATTTTGATGCATTTGTTCATCTTCATTTTGCAGGGGTACTGTCTTTCTGTACTACATCCGTTGCTATACCTACAGTGAATTGCTGCACACCCGTGTGGTTTCATACAGAGCTTATCAAATATTTACACCGCATTTCGTTTGCAATGCTGTTTTAATATCGTCAAGTAGTGTATTATAATTCAGCCCCAGTTGAAATACACTGCCTGACAGAGAAAATGCCATACCATGAAGGTATGTTCGAATACAGACCAAACTGCATACACAAATAGCCAAGTCGGTCCTGAACATATAATTTAATTGTCACATACAGACTAGGCTCCAGTAGCCGAATATACAGGATACTCAATAAGGAGTGTGGCTCCCATTTTGGGAGATACAGGCTTGATTCCGACGTGGCATCAAAGTCATGACAGTCCGAATAAAGTCCTGGGGTATCGTGGACCATGTGGTGTTGATTCGAGTCCACAGTTCGCCTTCATTTTGCGGGGGAATGAACCGACGTCTAATCGTGTCCCACAGATGCTCGGTGAGCTACGGTTTGGGGAATCGTACCGGCCAAAAAGCATCCGCACACCATGTAAATCATTCAGGTTAAGGGTGTTTGGGATGCCCTGCAAATACGGTAGTGCCACGGGCCGCAGCACCTCGACAACATAACGGCGTGACGTTAATGTGCCAATAATGCGTACCAGCGGTATGCAAATGTTGGCGCTAATAGCACCCCTCACCATGATGATTCCACGGTGCCGGGCCGTGTGGCGCTCCACAATGTCGGAAGAACCCGCTCGTTGGCCACGTTGCGTTAAGACTCTCACACGGCGATCATCCGTGGTGAGACAGAACCGCGATTTGTTGCTGAACACTACACTGTTCCATTCGGCACCCCACGAAGCTCTTGAACGACACTACGCCAAGCGGTAAGGACAATGGCTTGCTGTTAAGGCTATCCTTTGCAACTGACGGCTGGACAGCAAACCAGACGAAGCCAATCGGCGGGACACTGTCCGCGTCGATATCGGAGCATCCAAGCCTCCCCGTACACTCCACAAAATGTCGCCCGTTGTGGCCTGTGGGTCCACTACGGCCTGACGTCGGATGCAACGATCGGTGCGCTCGGACATCCGTCTCCGTGCTGCGGTGGTCTCCCTATGGCGTTGCACAGGTCATTTCTGGGACTACTGTCTCCAAATACAACCAACGGTTGTGGCATCACGTTGCATTTCTTCCTCAATACGACTGAAGGACCATCAGGCGGTACGAAGGACTACGGTGACACATCTCATGAACTCATGCGTTTGACGAAATCGCGTACTTCATCGTCTTAACGGCCAGACACGGTTACAGCAAAACCACACACTACTCGCGGCTGTGACGACGTCTCGATTGATGCCTCACGGGTCGGTTGTCGTCCTATATACCGCTTGCCGTTCATGCGATTGGCCTGCAAATGCAATCATTTGCATAACTTGTACGTGTGCACCCACCCTGAAATTTGCATGGCGCTGCGTTCACGTTTTCATGGTGTGGCATTTTCCCTATCAGGCAGCGTATATTAGGTGTAGGCAATCGAAGCATACAGTATGTACTACAAGGGTGAGACAATGGTTGGTCATGTTTGAAGCTAAAACGTTTAAATATTCTAGAAAATCATACATGCTGATCACATTCTGCAAAGAACAGGCCGTTGTTTTCTGTAGTCCTTTGCTAACTTTCCACCATTGCCACGATTGCATGGCAGTACCACTCTAGGGGTTTCGAGGTCCGTAAATCTCTTATGTAGGGTTCCACTTCAATCAGTGAAGCGTCGACTCGTATGAAATGTTCAATGAAACAAAACAAGTGGTATTGAGATAGGGAAGCTTCGAAATGTATGGACGATGGGGTAGGATATCAACTCCTTCCATTTCCTGCAGTTTTCGGCGAACCTTTCTGGAGGTGTGATTTGGGCCATTATTCAATTACAACAACGCCTCCTTCCTATTGACGAGCGCAGAATTGAATTGGAGCAAGGGATCATGGATCCATTGCAGTTGTACGGCACAGAGGTTCCTATCATCAGGCAGAAGTTTCTAATGCACAAGACAATCACGATTCCACCACATTTGCAGAATGAATTTCCTCTCGAACTGTCTTATAAATGCACCATTGACTGTGCTTCCTAGTGTTGCGTCAGCCACTGGCTCCACGTTTAAGGATAACGCACGAGTATCCACTGTTCATCATATATTACGATACGACTTCAAAACCTATGGTCCTGTGGATTTGACAACAATGTTCGACAGAAAACGATACGTTGTTCCTCATAATGGAGTGCCATTTCATGGGGAACCACCTATGTCACCTGGATGGCGAATTAAGGCCCTTACTGAGCTACCAGTTTTTGCCTACTGGTACTGCAGGCCGCGGTAATATCTCCTACCAAGGTGTCAGTGTTGGCTGTCGTTGGATGTCCTGTCCTACGCTTGTCTTCAAGACTGGCATCTCCAGAATTGTAGCACTGAAACTATTTTCGTGCAATGCTGTTTTCCGCTGTTTCCCCGCCTTCAACTGCCACAATTTTGCTCTTTCTTTCAATAACGGCGTAGAAGTCCCCGAACAGTACATCTGTCTACCTCCAATCTTATAACTCAATATGATTACATGTAAAATGCAAGTCATTAGCCTCGAATGTTCCAAGTAATCGCGATATCCATTCAACTCTGGCCTTCGTTTCGCACAAGTATGAAAGCCTGACATTATGTGCGGTTCAAACTTTTTTGACTTTTGACTTACTTTGGCATTAAAAGATCGTTGCCAGAATAAAAAAAACTATTGAAACGTATACCACCAAACAAAAAACATTCTACGTAGATGAAAAATTAAAATGTGCAGAAAATTCATGTCGAAACTGCATAAATAGTACGTAGTAGCAATACTGTGTTTTCAATTAGACTTTTAGAAACGCAGGTATGTTTCAAAATGTTAATATAAACATAGCGGCAACTGAATCAAATCAAAACATTTTATTCAGTACCGGGTTGGATGTCCTTTAGCCCGGATTACAGCACATACGTGGTTCGGCATAAATTCCACAAGGTTTTCGAGTGCATCTACGTTTACAGTATACCAGGGGTTCACCAGACTACCCTTTCCCTGTCTCAGATTTGACGGAAGAGGACTTTGCACCTAGATCTATTTTTCTAACATGCCCCATAGATTCTCAGTGGGGTACAGATCCGGGCTTTGGGGTGGCCAAGTAAGATGGTAGAATTTTCTGTCATGCTCGCTGAACCTCTGCTGGGCACGTCGTGTGCGATGTACAGTAGCATTGTCGTCCATAAAACAGCCGTCACCTGCTGAGAATAAAAAGTCAACATTGCAGGATGGGCTTGATGGGAAACAATGTTCAGGTAATCTTTGAAGGACACTCGGCCTTCCAGCATCATTAGGTGACACTTTCCGTACTAACAGAAAGTGCACCACACAATAGCACCAACTCAAGATCCTTGAGTTGTATTTACAAGGCAAGCTGGGTCCGTTTCTTCATGGGGCCCCTACCAAACTCTGTGCCTACCGTCGGTGCAGAACAAGATGTACCGCAACTCGCCGGACAAAATGAATTTTCCTCAGCCACTGTGTTCCTTACACCACTGTTGACGAACTTTCCTGATCTTCGCAGAAATCAGTGGTTTCTGTACCCAGCAGAAACTCAAGTTTTGGAAAACTGCTGGCCACCAGCTGGCAGTGATGGTTCACTGCTGGCAGAAATCTGTCGCTCACGGCACCGTAGCGGTCCGTAGATGGTAGCGCCATCAGTTTGCAGCCATTGATGGCCCTGCAGCATCTCCGTAAATTGCGGACCTCCAAGCAAGTGCCACTAGTGGCCTGTAGCTGGCAACCGAATCAACCCCAACACGAGTCGGAAGCAACGGGACTGCGCATTCGCTGAAGCAACACGTCCTGTGTATCTCGTGGTACCAGTTAGTTGACCACAACGCTATCGCCATCGTGTTATTACTTTAGTGTATGTTAAGAAAAAAAGAAGCCATATGTAGAGAGGCGAATTTGTTTCCTAATTAAGGGCCACGTCGACGAAGATTACCGTCGGAAGAAAAATATGTAAATAATTATTAATGTACTGTTAGATATAGTCAATTACTCTCATGTATTTATAAAAACTCATTTCGTAGCAAAATTCCTGCGCTAACACACAAAGAATCTAAAATACAGACATGCAGCTATGAAATACACCCACTCCATTTCCATGAATAATAATAAGTAATTTCTGTGTGATCTTTCGTTTTAACCTACACTAAACCGCTTTAAACAGAAGTCCAGAAAAAACATCTAAACATCGTTATGTTGAAAAAGACAATTATACGCGTACAAAATTTAGCAATTATTTGAAAAAAAAATCAACACTTTGTGGATATAATGTGCTCATATATGGGTTGAATACACGAGATTGAAGGAATTCGCTGCTAAAAATAACGAGAAGTGAAATAAAATATCTTTCTTCTTTAGAACAAATGTAGCTTCGGACCGCGTAAAAAAGATACAACGTTAAAAACGTAACAGAATGTGATATGAACGGGTTAATATATTAAGTAAACAGTCGCCTTTCAAGACCACAAGGACAGCACAAAACTTCGCAAAGCGCTTTTAAGTTGGTACACTCGTTGAAAATGAGTGAAGTATCCTTATGGTAAATAAAAACAATCGTTACGTTGAAAAACTAAATTTATGAATTATATGAAACGGACATTTATGAAAGTATCTGGCAATATTATAAAATTAAAAAGAGAACCCTTCGTTTCACATCGCGCTGGAAAGAGACTCACTTTCAAAGAAAGGCTCGGGCGTGGCAAACCAGTGCAGTGGTTAGAGTACTCGGTTTGCCAGCCGACTGTGGCTGGTTCTTTTCCAGCCAGATCGAAACAGACGTTTTGCAGGACCTGTTGAGAAAATTTTGTCAACGCCCGTGCCGTCATGCAGAAGTTTCGTCAGGAAGGGGGAGGGAGTGGTTGCGGCTTTGGGAAACTGCGGGTTTTGTTTGTTTTATTTTTATAGCTACTACTGGGAAATTGATGGGCAAGTTTTGGCAAGTCATCAGTTACGTCACGTGATTGCCGACTGCTACTGTCGAGAAGCTAGTGGACCACATTAAGCTAGCACGTGCTTGCCAGCTGCTACTGTCTAGAAATTAGTGGACCACATTAAGGTAGCACGTGCTTGCTTAGCCGCTGAAGGGCCGCTCGTGGCAGCCACTGCCTGTGATAGATAAGAGATGACCCTGTTCTGGCATATGACAACAGTTGGGGTAAATCACTGTTTTTGCTGGGCATAGGGATTCGATTTCCAATACAGATCCTCTTCATTTTTTTGCGCATAGTTCGTTGAGATAAGGGTCGGGAATGGCCTTCATAGAATGTGCCAGTCAATAGCTGCATACAGAAAGTCCCGTTTCTCCGCACAAGCTTCTCAGACGTCTGCGGCCTCGTTCCTGACAGATTATCGTCGCGCCACGGTTACATCTCCCAGAAAAGCAATGTCGGTTATTTTTTGACTGAGTAAATATCCCAGGATATTTCACCTTTCAGGAAAGCAGTCAGCACTGCTGTTTTCGAAATAGATGCTCCAGCCAGACGAGAACCCACAATAGTCCCTTTATCGAACTCCGAAAGGTCCTTTGTTCTTCCCATTGTGATCAACAATGCTGACAAGCAGCAGTCTTAAATCGTTGTGCAGATCACGTGGTGATTCACGTGACCACGATAATGCATATACGCTGCGTAATTAAGGTTGGCGTACATCTGCATAAGGGTGTCGTAAGTAAAGCTTACGTACTGCAAAAGTGAAGCACATGTGAAGACGGCAAAGTCGTAGTCATAAATTCTGTCGGTATAGCTTAATTGCAAAAGCATTAGGCTCCGGAACACAAGGATTCGAGTTCTGTCACCGGCAAAAATATGTTTCCACATCGGTACCCGATTGTGGAAATACATCAAATGGCCATTGGGTTCTTCGAAAAATGTGTGATGCTTCTTCAACACATCGTTTGGAATTAATTAGAATTCCTTCTTCTTCAGCGAACTACTTCAAGCATGGTTTGCCGACTGACCCTGAAACTAATTATTCCGTCCCAGCCCCTTTCTCAAGAAGTGCGGGGGGGGGGTATATGTGACGTACTACAAAGGTGAAGCGCATGTCAGAACGACAAAATTCAGGCGATAAATTCTGTCGATGTAGCCTAATTGGGAAATCATTCGGCTCCAATACAGTGGGATGCGAATTAAAACTCCTTCACCGGCAAATTTGTGTTTACGCACATACTCGCAAAATATGAGATAGCGCTATTTTGAGAAAGAGCTAAAAGGGAACTAGGGAATACGTAAGTGATATAACCTTTCCCGTGAAATGAGGGCAGCTACAATAGAAATAGGACGTTTAACTTCGCTAAGGCATTCGATAAAAGAAACCATTGGACTTGAAAAATACAAATTGATCTTTTTAGACGTATGCTTTAGAAAATAGAATTCGGAATTTCTCCTATAGAATTCGGAATGCTCTTTCTCGGAGCACGTAATTGAAGGAAGAACAAGATTTTCCCCTGGCCACGTTTCGCAGTTGAAGGAAGAATTAGATTTTCTCCTGGCCACGTTTCTTCGCTATTTTGAGAAAGAGCTAAAAGGAACTAGGGAACACTACACAAGAATTAGAGATTTGTCATTGAAATACACTATCTACCAACAAGCAATTGGACACCCCTGAAATGGACGATATCTCCGGTCCCGATACACGTCACGGCCGCCGCCGTTAAATATCGTGTGAGGAAACAACAACGCAACCAGTCACATGCAAGGTGCCACGCAGTTCGGAGCTCTCTGATTTCGAGAAAGGTGTAATCGTCGGGTATCACAGAAATGGCCGATTCATACGTGACATATCCAGCGAGTTGAAGTACCCAAATTCGACAGTGGCCTCCGTGATTGGCAAGTGGAAGATGAGAGCTGACTGTCGGAATGTGCCCCGACACGGCAGACCCACAAAACTGGGAGTTAGAGACTGACGGGTGCTGGCCAGATAAATTCGGAAGAACCGCACCAAATCGATGGGCCACATCCGCGAGGAGTTTCAACAAGCATACGGGAGTGTTCTTTCGATGAATACCATCCGTAAGGAAGCCCATCTGCTCGGTTATCATGGACGTGCTGCCGCCCACAAGCCTTTGATCACCAAGTCCAATAGCGCTGCTCGGCTAACGTGGTGCAAAGAACGTCGACAGTGGACCGCTGAACACTGGAAACTGGTTCTCTGAAGCGACAAATGAAGATTCACTCTCTACTGTTCGGATGGCAGGGTCTGGGTTTGGCTTCTGCCTGGAGAACGTCTCCTGCCGGAATGTATTGTGCCAACTGTGAAGTTCGGCGGCGGTGGAATTGTGCTATGGGGGTGTTTCTCCTGGTATGGCACGGTACCCTTGGTCGCAATTTCTGGTAGACTCAACGCCGAGACCTACTGCACCATTTTGGATGACCATCCACTTCCTACGTTGTGGCAGTTTTACGGGGTGGACTCATGTTACTTTCAGGATGACAATGCCACCTGTCATGTTGCGAGGTCCACCATGGCTTGGTATGGTGACAATGGGGTTAATCGAATGGACTGGCCTGCGCTGAGCCCGGACCTTAACCCTATCGAGCACCTCTGGGACGAGTTGGAGCGTCGACTTAAGGGATGCCCCCACCGTCCGAAATCGGTGAAGGAAATGATATGTTTTCTCCAAGCCGACCGGAAGAAAATACCGCTAGCCGTCGTACAAGGCCTGGTTGAGAGTATGCCCGGAAGAGTCGCAGCTGTAATCGCCGCTCGTGGAGGCTCCACCAACTATTGAAGGTGAATAAACTTCGTTTTCCTTTGCTATCACAGGTGTCCAATTACTTATTGGTAGATAGTGTATATAAAAAAATGTCATATAATACGAACATGTAACACGTTTAACTAAATGTAATAATAGTTTTTAAAAAATGAACAATTTCCTTACCGGAAGTGGCGATAAAAGACTTGTGTCCGTAAAAGTCCTGAAAAGAAAAAAAAAGAGTTATTTTATTACGGAAAGAACTAGTTTGCGCAACACCTTAACAGAAATATAATACAATTTATTACAGACTCTGTGATATAAATTTTTAACCATGGTTTCCTGCAGCGCGCACTACGAGAATCAATTCGTAGAGGGAATTTTCTCGCAAAGAGGCAAACGAAACGAAAATATTGGGCCTTCCGGGAAAAATAAATGCCTGGAACACTCAGCTCTCGCAGCATCACTCTGGAGCATATCGTCACGGATATATCCGACATTAGGGAGGTAGGCCTATTGTTTGCTCTTTGCCCGGGAAAGAGGATATACCAGACGGATGTATCCGGAAGATAACGGTTTTGCAATATCAGCTTGAATTTACGAAAGGATGAATCGGTACAACTTTTCTTCACATTGGAACTGAAAGAGTCGGCACTGTCGCTGAGAAGAAAAGGAACTGACCGATTTTAGACGCATAGAAGAAACCAATGGCGGCTGGACGGAACTACCAACAGATGAGAAGTCGCTGGATTGAATACAAGTTAGCAGTTAGCAAATTCATGCAATGCATTACTTAAAATACGCTTTCCAACATACCAGATATCGTTACTAAAGTTATGAGGATAATGGCTGTGGAATAAATCTCGTTCCTGTGTACTGCTCTTGTAACGTACCAGGAGATGTGACGTACCTGCCCGAAGGACGCACACGACATAAAGCCAAATAGGAATCAGAATAAAACGTTCGCGTAGCTTAATTGGTAGAGCAACTTATTCCGGAATGAGTGGACCCGGGTTCGAATCCTGGCGCGGATAAAAATGACGGAGAAATTTACTTCGTTATACTCTTCGATCCATTTCGATGATATTCATCATAATTGTTTCAGTATACGTCCGGGACAACATACTAAAGTTTTGCCTCAATCGAAGCATTTTTAGGTAAGTTATGATGACGCATAAGGGCAGTGGAATAGATCCCACTCTTATGTCCTGACCTTTGACCCCATTTCGCGAATTATCAATAGGGTTCGTCCCCAGGTGGTCCCCTGCCACATACTAACATTTTATCGAAATCAAACCATTTTTACGTAAGTTATGATGCATAAGGGCAATGGAATGGATCCCGCTCCTATGCCCTCACCTTTGACCAGATTTCGTCCATTTTCAATAGGGTTCATCCCCAAGTAGTCCCGTACCGCATATTAAAATTTCTTCGAAATCGAATCAATTTTACGTGAGTTATCGTATGGACAAAGCTGGAGCATATAAGCTTCTTCGGTTCAACTCAATTTTATTAACAAGGTTGGATTCAGGAGGCGAACCTGGGCGTCCTGATACATATATTGTACGGTAAAATATACAAACTCTAAAATATATGTACATTATATACAGCACGATGAATGGATTCACAAGGGAGCCTCGTGGTAAATTGTGCAGACATTTTGCACAAGAACAATAAAAGAGACTGTCGGAACATTTCGTCTCGAAGAATAAGTACATTATAGTGCTGACAAATAACAGAACGAGAATATACACTGCTGGCCACCCAAAATGCAACACCAAGAAGGACACGAGATAGCAAAGCCAGATTTACTGGACACATAACAACAGATACAAAGATGAAACGATTGAGCTTACAGGCCCGTGCGACTTGCGGAACACGCAGACATCAATAGTTCGTGTGGTCCCCATGGCTGGCAATAACGGCTCTACACGCCACGGCATAGAACGACAGAGTTTTTGGATGTGGGCTTAGGGTATGTCGGTCCCGGCTGCTTCCACACGTTGCCACAGTTCATCAGGCGTAGCCGCGGGTGGTGCTTGCCGGGCCACTCGGTTGCCGATCAGTGACCAGACGGATTCGATGGGCGACATATCGGGAAAACGGGCGCGCATTTTGCTGTTGAAAAGGAAAATGCGGGCGCGCATTTTGCTGTTGAAACGTGGCCGCTGGCAGGTCCTGCAAGTAAGGGAGGACTACAGGTTCCAAAAACGTCGGAGATGCAGCGGTGGCTGTTGAGTGTACCGGCGATGCGTACCAGAGGAGTGCAGGTATCATATCCAATAGCGCCCCAAACCATAACGCCGGGCAACGGACCGGTATGGCGATGCATAATGCATGCGTCATACAGTCTCTCGCCGCAGTGCCGCCACACGCGGATCCGACCATCGTGGTGCTGCAGGCAGAAGCGGGATTCGTCGGAGAAGATAATGTCGTGCCACTCCGCAGTCCAGGTGCGGCGTTCAAATGCCCATTGCCGTCGCACTCGCTGGTGGCGTAACGTCAATGGAAATCGGAGCAATGGGCGCCGTGCGACAAGTCCCTACTCCTGCTGACGACGCCGAACGTTACGTGCTGACACAGGTTGTTGCGCAGCACACCCTAATTCCTGCGCTGACGTTCGTGATGTGGCGGTGCGAGCCGTCAATGCCCGCCGCACGACATTCCGATCTTCTCGTTCGGTGGTGTGCCGCGGCTGCGGCAATTGCTCACGTGAATTCGTCCGTCCCTCCTGCATCTACCGAATCTATACTCGCCTCACTGTGGCTGGTTGTCGTCCCACATGGGCACCGATGTCTCGGTACGATTAACCGCTGTCGCGATAAGCCACTATTCGTCCTCTGTCGAACTCCGAAACGTGCTGGAATGACTGCCGTATTTTGCGACGAGGCATCAGGAAGCTTCCCACTACTTATACCCCACCTTCTGTGCACCCTTCTTATAATACTTCTCTGTGGCGTGCCGGGCGCACATGATTTGCATATGCCCTGCAATGCTAATCGTTTGCATGGTCCTCTTGCGGGCGACGCATGCTGCGAATTTCAGGCCAATCGGATGCTTCCTTCTTGGTGTTGCATTTTGGGTGGCCATCAGTGTAATAATGAAGCACTGTGCAAAAGGAGAACTGTAGATGACAAAGTAGACAATGTGAAACTTAAGGTAAACAGAATTAAGATGTCTTAGTACTGGGAGAAATTGTGATAATCGTAGGGAAGATAAGTAAGACTATATGCATTTGTACAGCATGGTGCATATTATATTCACATTTGTTAGAAGATATAAGCTTTATGTTGAAGTTTGATTCCAAAAACCAATGGTGAGAATGCACGTTGAACTGAAGTTCAACAGAGCTAGGAGAATCGAAGTTATGAACTGCCGACAGTCAGTTGCAACGTCGCTGGCATGCCGGCTTGAACCAGGAAGCGGCCGGAGACCAGGTGGAACGGAAATGTTACTCTCTCTGTTGGGCAACGGCCACGAGGTTCTCTAGACGAAGTCTTGAGAGGAGACGCTCCCGAAAGTGGCACAGAAGTACCACGGAAGCTTGGTTGATGGTATAAGGAGATGAGACATCTCGGCAGCGCTGATGAAATACGTAGATGACGTGCTTCACTAGGATGAAAATATATTAGCAGATGGGTGGAAGTTTGACTGGCGGAGAGACCTGCAGGAGGAGTGTATTATAGGCATCGAAAGGAAGATCAGTTGTGGCTGAACGTTGAGCTATGGAAAATGCAAGATGGAGTAGCGGAAGGAGGATGACACAATATAGATAAACGTGAGAGATATTAGCTTTTTGAGCACAAAAGAGCAAAGAGGTGGGTCAAGAATGGTCATGCGTAGGAGAATGGATGGAACGGGAAGACGGCGGTGGAAAAAAAAGCCAGTGAGTGTTTATTTCAAGAGGAGCTAAAAAAGGAGAAAGGGCGGCAGACCAGACAGCGGTGAGAGAGGATTGGGAGACATCAGGGATGTGGAGGGGAGAAGGAGATTGGGATTTTAAAAGGAACCGATGGAGAACTGAGGTTGAAAGAGAGGAGAGTGGGTGTGTGGATCTGTCGACTGGAAAGAAAGAAAGGAAGGGGAAGGGAGGCGGAAGGAACAAAGATTTGGCCGGTGGGGTTTGCGAGATGAGGGAACTTAGCAGTGATGGTAGAGAATAGGGAGTCATAAACAGAGCTAGAGGAGGGTGAAATAAGAGGAGTGGGGGCGGAGGCTGGCGTATGGTCGCCAGGACAAATCTCAGGTTACAAGGTTTTTGACGGTTGCAACTCCGCCTAGGAGCCAAGAAGGATAGGCGAGGCATGGAAGATGAGGTGGTGAAGAAAAGAGGAGAAGAACAGGGGTTCGGCAAGGAGTTCAGTGGTGGAATCGGGTGGGGATCGAGTGAGCGGGAGAGAGCGGAGAAAGGTAAGAGCCTCCCCGTAAGGCAGCAGGAAGGCAAGAGTTAGTGGTAGTTCGGAGGTCCATTAGAATGAAGGAAGAAAAAGTGAAATTAGTGTTGCTCGAAGAGGTGATGATATTCCTTGCGGTAACGACGTCGGCAACAGGTGAAGTATGAAGATTGAGGAACGAAGTAATCCGGAGAGCTTGATAGTACAGTCGTGTATAAATTAGGCCAATCAATACCACTCTGGTCAGGAGGAAGGCTGAGCTTGGGGGCACTGAGCCAGTGGTGTCCGGCCCAGATAACTGAGGTGAAGCAGCGAGTGATATCCTTGAGACGAAGTGGGGATTTAGTAGCAAGCCAGGAATATGTGCACATGGAGAGAAGATAGGTTTGGGCAAGACGTGCACGTTGAAAATATGAAGTGGAGAACTGCGCTTTTCGCCAAAATGCAGTTGACCGATGTAGACGTGGCTGGATGGTATTTCACGTTGTGCTGTAGGCTTCACCTGGGACGCCAAGATGTACGCCAAGAAAACGTTGAGAGGCTGAAAACCAGTGCGCTCCCCATGGGAAATCCAAACCGTTAACCCATGAGCCGCACCACAGGCCTATGCTTTTGTTTGTATTATCGCAGTTCCGGAGCAGGGGGCGCAATCGGTGAAAAACTTTGGAGCTAAGAGAACTGTGAATCCAGGCGTATACAGAAGATAAATTCGTCTGCATACGCCACGGAAGTGGTGACATGGTGTCTCGTGCGGGCAATGAGTGGAGGCAGGGTGGCTTGAAAGGAGCGTTGAACGCAGCGGAGAAAAGGTTCTAAGGCTATGGCCAAAAGTGGACCGGAGAGTCGGCAGCCTTGCCTCACTCCACGGCAGAAAAGGATCGGTGCTGTAAGAAAGGTGGGCGACTTGACCTGGAAACTGGCGTTCTGGTAGAGGGAGGTAAGAAGAAAAATAAGCGGAGGTGAAAATCCAAATCGGAGACGTGTGGTGGAGAGATAATTGTGGGAGATGTTATCAAAAGCGGACTGTTGGTCTAGAGAGAGGAGGGCGAGGCGTTCAGAGCGGGAGCGCGCAAGGTGAATTAGATCAGTCAGAAGATGGGTGTTGTGAGATAAAATACGGCCGGGAACTGTGTAAGTCTGATTAGGGGAGAGGATGTGAGTGAGGATGGGATTTAGTCGCTGTGAAAGAAGCTTGGTATAAAGTTTGTAGTCAAGATTCAGAAGGGAAATTGGGCTCCAGTTCACCATATCAAGAAGATCACCTTTCTTAGGGAAAAGGACAACGTATGCAGCTGTGAATCTCTTCGGGAGAGGAGAGTAGGTAAAGGCAGCAGAGAAAGCCGATAGGGGAAACAGAAGAAGAGGCAGAAAAAGTTTTATAAAAGCAAATGGTTAGGCCGTCCGGACCCGGAGCGGCACTAGAATTCAGAGGAGAGAATGTAATGTTTAGTTCAGAGGGTGTGGGGGAAAGGAGAAGAGAAGAAGCGAGATGGGGGGGGAGGACCTGAGGTACATTAGAAAGGAGAGAATCTATTGCTGCAGAGGATGGTTGAGGAGGTTCACAGAACTTCATCAGAACTTCATGGAAAAGTACTGACGGACATGGGAACAAAGCGCAATCGGTTCATCTGATACCTCCCCAGAAGAAAAGCATAGATGATGAAGTATGGTCGAAGCTAGTCGGGTGTTTTCCACCGACGTCAGGAACTCATAGTTGTGAGCATCCGGCGTCAGATGTTGCAAACGAAGTCGGCGGAGAGCTTGTTGCGCAAGAGGAGTGAGAAGAGATCGCAGCTCTCCTTGAAAGGAGCAGAAGAGAGGATCACTGACTGAGACTGAGCATGGATAGCATTGAGCGAACATAGTCTAGGCGCATGTTCTGGAGTGTCTTTGATTGGAATGAGTAGTTTCGGACATGCAGAACGAGCTGTTGCTTGATCTCCATCAAGAATTTAATCCGCAGAGAGCAGATTGAAGTTGCGGTCGTCTGTGAATCAGGAATGACTGGACCGAAGAGCAGAATGTCGGGTCGGAGAGCATCATCAAATGGCCACGGGCGTGTTATCCTGGGTTTGAATGGTGCAGCATGGACTATGATGGCAATGGCGCAGTAGTCAGATGAGGCCGTGGGATGCACACTCGATCCTGTCACGGCAGGAAGGAGAGTACTGGAGGCATAAAACCTGTCAAGGTGGGCTAAGAAAGGATTTTGCGCATGAGAGGAGCGCCAAGTGTAATTAGTCGACCATGGATGAATATGCCGATGTACATTATGAAGAGCGTTGTTGGTGACAACTGTCTGGAGCAGGTTCGCCAGGGCATGGCGGCGCTCTCTATTGGTAGAAGACCTATCCAGAAGAGGATCCAGGGTACAGTTATAATCACCACCAATCAGAACATGGTCTGACGGTGGGATACGATCCAGTGCTCTGCAAAGACGTGTGAAGAGAATCGATAGATGAGTTGTAGTGCATGAAATATAGATATTGAATAAATGGTATCTGAATAACGCGATGGTGAATGATGCATGCTGTAAGAGATCTCGACAAATATTTCGCACAGAGAGGGATGTGACATTAGAATTGAGAGTATGACTAATGCCGATGGCAAGGCCTCTATGAGATGTTAGTCCATAGGCGTGATGAAACACAAAGTTCCACTGGCGCCACCGAGAATAGAAGGTAGTTGCTTTGCAGTTTGTCTCTTGAAGGAGGAGAATATCAGCCCCCAACGGGTTGAGGTCTTCATATGCCAGAAGAGTTGTTGAGGGGGAAGCGAATCCCTGCAAATAAGTAACACGATCTTGAATTGTGTGGTTCTTTTCCTCTATCCGAAGATCTTTCAGAGCTGGAGGAAAAAACTTGAGACGATTATAGGAGATTTGTGCCCACGGATGGGGGGGAACATTCTGACGGCAGAAATGCGACACATTGAAGATCTGCTCCGGCACAAGTTGGCGAAGCGATGGATTCTTGATTGCTAAGGCACGTGCTGTTGCGTAGCGGGTCGTATTCGTTAAGTATGTATGGAGATCAATGTATAAGAGTGGTACGAGAGGTACATATATTAGCTGCCTGGAGAGATGCAGCGAACTCTTCGACCGTAGGGAAGGAGACTTCGGCTGGCGAGGTGTGTCGAGGGGAACTGCTGGGGAGGGAGGTTTAACGTGGTGAAGTTGAGTTTTGCTTCTTCGCTACTCGCCTGCTGCGGCCACAGCTGCGGCGCTTCAGTGGAAGCTCGGTCGTCTCATCCTCACACTGCGTCTCTGGAGCAACGGACTCCACATCAGCTGTTTCGTAGGTTCCAGTAGTAATAACTGGTTCTAAACCCTCTGAAAGGGACTCAGTGGTGGAGCGACGACGTTGCGGGAATCAGGAGGCAATTGTAGGAATGTCCTCTGGTGAAAATGGGGAAGCGGCCGTATGAGCGCCGCGGCGACCAACGTCTGTACGCGAACTTTTTCATCATATCTTGGCTCAGAGGCATGCTGTGCTGAAGTAGATGGTGTGGTACGCTTCGAGGTAGGAACAGTACTTGATGGGGTGCTAGTTGGAGTCGGTGGAACTTGATGTGGGCAGTGCACGAGTGGATGGTTTTCGCCATGGAAAAGCGTGCAGTACAAGGATGTAATGACGTCGATTCTCCGACGTTGCTGGCCACACCGTACGGTTAGGATCTTCGGGCACGCAAGCAGATGATCGTCCGACGGAAAGATGACACGGGCACTTCGACCAAACCCTGCAATGGATTTGTCATCGGGATCTCTGGGCGCCGCCGAAAGAGTCGTTATTGGTCCAACCACTCTGCCAAATTTGCTGAATAAAGTGCATAGAGCGACATCTGAGACTTCAGGCGGGACGGGGTGGAAAGTGCCCTGGATAGGTCGCTGCGCCACAGGTTCAGTCATAAGATGCACATCTTTGATGGATAAGCCATCAGTCATCACAAGGTCTGCATGATCTTTACGGACAAAATACACTAATACGGCCTGTGGCTTTCGGGCCATATGAGTGATATAAGCTCCGGTAGGAAGCATCTTCTTTAGGTCAATACTATATTCCTTGAGTTTCGTGTCTGGTAAAGCATCAAAACAGAGACCGCAATCCATTTGTGGAGAAAAATTGTTTCCCGGCTGGGGAATCCTCTGGAATATCGATGGTGGCAGAACTGCGTCAGCACTGACGTAAGAGTCAGGACAAACCGGAGCAATAAACTTGGAAAGAACTCTCGCCCCGGAGGTCACTTTGGAGTAAGTGAGAGAAGTAGAGTTGGCAGGGGAGGGCTGCGACACAGTACTGATTGCTGGTGGCGGCTTGGTAAACTGAGTTTAGCCAGTGGTAGGCAACACAACCGTGCTATCTGTCACATCCATGGCTTCGTCAAATCAACCAGGGACGTGCGTCAAGGTGACGTCACTCTCCTGGGAAGGGATACCACCTTGAGCCTTTGCAGAGGAGTCGCGCGCCACATCTTGTATGCGTATGACGTCTTTGGCGTTCATAAATGCTGATTGGTCTCCTAAGAGTGAGGAGGAGGAGGAGGTTGAATGAGCATCACTGATGTGGGCGTGGACTTCCCCCTTCTCAGTGACCGCCATTGTAAATGGCGAGGGCTAACTTAAGGATCGATCAGGTTGATCGAAAATAATAAAACGCTGAATGCAAACAAAATATGCAACTCAACGACTTGGAGCCGAGCGAAAAGAAAACTCAGATCTTCTTCTTGAAGGGGAACACAAAAAATAGGAACAACACGCACTATACACTTCCAAAACCGGGCACAAACACAGAGCTCGAAACGAACGTGACTATATCCTTAATACGCTTCTTCAACCTACGGTTGGAAAGAGTAAATAAATGAACGCTTAAATCCTCTCATGGACCGATACAAGGAACTGATGGGCGCATGTAAGGAACCAATTACTCATGGATGAGGTGTCACCCTGTTGTTTCTTTAGATAGAAAGTCGGAGCTGTGAAAGAGACTGTGATGCCGTCTAGTTGATGCAACAAGAACTGGATTGTGTGCCGCAAGGACAGTTTAAGAGTGGCTACAAACGACATGCCTACGTTGGATAATGGGGTAAGTAATTTTTAGGCCCCATCTAAATAGAGCCATTTAGAGATAAAAACATACAAGAGGTAACACATGTTTAGGTGTAGGAAAAAGTAGGGAGATGGTAGGATATTACTTAATGATTAGGAGCAAAAACTTTGAATGTGTAAACATGTGTTTCGGATGAACTATTATTTTTTATACACATATATATAAGTATCAGTGTTATTTTATATACATATATAATTTTATATACATATATATATTATTTTTTATACATATATAAGTATCAGTGTTATTTTATATGTTTATATGTTGCAGAACGGCACACCTACAAGCAACTTTACTGCACGTTATTTTCAGAAATTTACCATGAATTCAAACCATTTGTTTTTTGTAGTGTATAAAATGACACTACAAAAAACAAGTGGTTTGAATTCATAAGTACCATTTGTAACAGAAATACCACAATCATATGGCATAAAATTAGTTGAATAATATAAAACAGATAGCACACCTGAGTCCAGCCTGATTATGAGTGTTTTTCTGTTCGAGAATGAAGGGTTTTCTGTTGTGGGTGGTGGAAGAGATGAGCAACAGCAGTGCTGTAGATTTGGAGAGCTTCTCCCTACCTAAACATTAAAACGTTGTAAGACACATATACATACAGGGTAATCAGAATCGACCGCACCATAAACCTACCGGACGATTCCTCGTGAATAAAGAAGCCGAAAACACGTTCTCTGCTATCCGATCGGACGTCGCATTCCGGAGATATACGCGCCGAAAGTTTCGTGACGACACATCCGGTAACGCACATGCTCTTTGAAAAGCGACGTGGATAGTTATACAGACGCACATATCACAAGGCAATCAAGCAGCCCCAGTGAAGCGCAGTGGTCTAAGGCGATGGTTTCTGATCATTTATCCGAAAGGGGTCCGGGTTCGAATCCCGGTGAAGCATGGATGTTGTGTTTGTCCTATAGCACAGACTCTCTTCCTTCCCTGGAACCAGTGGTTCTAAATTGAGGAAGAGCAACTACTTAAATTCAGGACTGGCCCATTGAGTTGCTCACAGGGTCGTTAAACGTCCAATTAAAAAAAAATAAAAAAGGCAATCAACATTTAAAAATGTGACTCGGGGTGGGTATGCAAATTCAGAGGACGTGGTGGCGTGAAACCATCAGTTGTACGCCTGCGCGATACGGCAGGTATGGATAGAAAGGGTTGGCGACGGGAGTACGTAAGCTTATACTGCGTTGGTACATTTGACAGTAGTGTGGGTACCAATATGTCGTACAGTTTGAGAGAGTATTGTGACATGTATCTCTTATTGGCAGAATGTCATGGTTCAGCATTGCGTGCAGCAAGGGCCTACATCGTGCGATACCCAGCACGACGGCACCCGGACGACCAGGTCATACGGCGGCTTGACGCTCGAATGCGCGACACAGGCAATGTCGCACCACGTCCAAGTGTAGACATTGGCGCCGAACCCTCTGTGAGAACACCATCCCGCGAGGACGCCATACTGGAGTTCGCAGAGGAAGAGCCAACGGCCAGCAGCCGTGCGATCGCGCGACAGTTTGGTGTGCACCAAAGTACCGTACTTGCCGTTCTACACTACGAAGACCTGCATCCATATCACATCACACGGGTGCAAGGCCTATTACCACAGAATTATCCTCGAAGACAGGCATACTGTGAGTGGCTGCTACATTAACATGCTGCCAATAATAGCTTCATCCGCCGGATCTTGTGGACTGATGAAGCAAGGTTTACACGAAAGGGTATCTGCAACACCCATAATAGTCGTGTATGGGCATTGGACAATCCGCACGCAACACGTGAACACAATCACGAGGTCCGGTGGGGTGTTAATACATGGTTTGGTATTGTGGGCGGTATCCTAGTGGGATCATATCTTCTTCCCGAACGTGTTACAACTGCCAACTACATGGTGTTCCTACGTGATGTTCTGCCGGACTTACTGGAAAACGTACCATTGGCAGTTCTCAGCAATCTTTGGTTCCAGCATGATGGAGCACCGGCGCATTAAGCTGCAAATCTTCGCCAGTGGCTGGATAGAGAATATCCCGGTCGATGGCTTGGCTGTGGCGGTCCTCTCGCATGGCTCGGTAGATCGCCGAATCTCAACCCATTGGACTTCTTCCTCTGGGGTCATCTAAAGGAACTGGTATATCGACGGCCTGTAAACAATCTGCACGACCTAGTGGCCACCTTACACGCGACCTTCACAATTGTAACCCATGTTATGCTGCAACGCGGGCAGATGTGTATTCCTCGGCGGGCTGCCGCCTGTTCCGCACTACAAGGTGGTCATTTTGAACACATAATCTGTCACGAATCCACGTGTTTTATCATTTGTGTTGTAGTGGTACACATCAATAAGTTACATGTTTTTTGTCAAAGTGATTAGGTAAGTTATTTCTAATGTCTGTATTCTTACCGGATGCGACCTCACGAATCTTTCGGCGCGTATATCTCCGGAATGCGACGTCCGATTGGACAACGGACAACGGCTTTCGGCTTCTTTCTCCACGAGAAATCGCCCGGTAGGTTTATTGTGCAGTCGATTCTGATCACCCTGTATATATATATATATATTTTTTTTTTTTTTTAAGGTTTAGAACACCTTGAGCAAATCGATGGGATAGAAGCAGTCGCCCGTCCCTAATTTAGGGCCACTAACTCCAGGAAAAGGAAAGAGCCACTGCCGTAAGACAACCCAACATCCATGCCTTATGGGATTCGAACTCGGACACGCCTCGGACGAATAACTATAAGCCAGCGCTTACACCTATGTGCCAAATGTTCCAGAAACCCCATAATAACACTACTGTTGCTGTAAAAACTAAAAACCCATAGATTTTCGAAATACTCACTGTAACTGCGTTTCCAGGAAATGTGATCACTTGACCATTATCGTCTAAATACGTCACTGTAGATTTCTTGCCTGAAATTTAAAACAAGAAGAAATAAGAACAGGAGAACTCTGAAAAAATCTATATATTCTTTTCTCGAGATATGCATCAGCGGTTGCTTATACTCTTTTAAAGTAGATAAAAAACAAAATTCGTACAATATGTCATACAAAACAAATAACATCGTCCATGTACGATATTTAATATGATATAAATATATTATATTAAATATCGTACATATATATTTAAATTAAATGTACATAGACGGTGGTACTCTTTTAAAGTTTTCATGATTGCATATAACAGATTTTATATTAATTTTTAAAATATATTTGGCATTGCCAAAGCAAAATTTGATATGACATCCGAGCAAAAACATTTTTTTTTAAGAATGTTTTTGCTCAGACCCCTATGAGGGATGGGAAATCCTACCTCAAAGTTGTTAGTTTCCCAGACGATTTTATCTTTGCAATTTCCGGAAATAATTAAAATCAGTAAATATTCTATTGTGGTAAATTGCCGACACAGTGGTTCACAGTTGAGGCCGTGGTAATAAAGGCAAGGCCTTGGTTGTTAGTTGATAATGCTCCGATTTGAGCCAAGAAAGAGAAAAGAAAATGGGTCTCTCATTGATGCTGTTATATCTATCGTTTGAATCCGAAAAAAATATATACATATACATATATATAATTTTCGGACAAAACATTGCGCGCCGATTCTAGCCTGAGCAAATTTCTAGATCAGTGGTTTTATGCTCTAAAGGCAGGGTGAACATGATTTTGTTTTAAAGCCTACTTAAATACACTGCTGGCCACCCAAAATGCAACATCAAGAAGGAAGCATCCGATTGGCCTGAAATCCACAACATACGTGGCCCGCGAGAGGACATGCAAACGATTAGCATTGCAGGGCATATGCAAATCATGTGCGCCCGGTAAGCCACCGAGAAGCACTATAAGAAGGGTGTACAGAAGGCGCGGGTGTAAGTAGTGGTAGTGTGTTGTGCTACCGGACCTGTGCGTGGAAAGCTTCCTGATGCCTCGTCGCAGAATACGGCAGTCATTCCAGCACGTTTCCGATTTCGACAGAGGACGAATAGTAGCTTATCGCGACAGCGGTTTATCGTACCGAGACATCGGCGCCCGTGTGGGTCAACATCCAGCCACAGTGAGGCGAGTATGGATTCGCTGGGTGCAGGAGGGACGGACCGAAGTGAGTGATTGCCGCAGCCGCAGCACACTACCGAACGAGAGGACCGGCATGTCGTGCGGCGGGCATTGACGGCTCGCACCGCCACATCGCGAAAGTTAGCGCAGGAATTATGGTGTGTTGCGCAACAACCTGTGTCAGCACGTACCGTTCGACGTCGTCTGCAGGAGAGGGAATTTGTCGCACGGCGCCTGTTGCTCCGATTACCATTGAAGTTACACCACCGGCGAGTGCGGCGGCAGTGAGCCGTTGAATGCCGCACCTGGACTACGGAACGGCACGACATTGTCTTCTCCGACGAATCCCGCTTCTCCTTGCAACACCCCGATGGTCGGATCCGCGTGTGGCGGCACCGCGGTGAGAGACTGTATGACGCCTGCATTATGCATCGCCATACCGGTCCGTCGCCTGGCGTTATGGTTTGGGGCGCTATTGGATGTGATACCCGCACCCCTCTGGTACGCATCGCCGGTACACTGAAGAGCCACCGCTACATCTCCGACAATTTGGAGCCTGTAGTACTCCCTTACCTGCAGGACCTGCCAGCGGCCACGTTTCAACAGGACAATGCGCGCCCGCACGTGGCACGCATCGTGCAACAATTCTTCAGGGCTCACCAGGTGTCACTGCTACCGTGGCTCGCCCGTTCTCCCAATATGTCGCCCATGGAATACGTCTGGTCGCTAATCGGCAACCGAGTGGCCCGGCAAGCACCACACGCGGCTACGCCTGATGAACTGTGGCAACGTGTGGAAGCAGCCTGAACCGACATACCCCAAGCCCACATCCAAAACTCTGTCGTTCGATGCCGCGGCGTGTAGCGGCCGTTATTGCCATCCATGGGGGCCACACGAACTATTGATGTCTGCGTGTTCCGCAAGTCGCACGGGCCTGTAAGCTCAATCGTTTCATCTTTGTATCTGCTGTTATATGTCCAGTAGATCTGGCTTTGCTGTCTCGTGTCCTTCTTGGTGTTCCATTTTGGGTAGCCAGCAGTGTATTTAGTGCAGTTTCCTTTTGTATTTCCTTTACCTCTCCACGTGATAGGAGACAATATGACCATCAGGAGGGCAGGTCAAGTTTCGGAGGTATTTCTTTAGAGGGAGAGCCTGAAAGGTCCTTGTTAAGAGGATCCTATAGAGTTCAGTAAAATTCAGAGGGATTTTTAAAAATAGTTTTATCTATTTTGTCAAAATCCAAGTTGTACAAATTTAGAAGATGACAGTCCGTTTTTTTTTGTGTGTGTGTAATTGTGACAAGGATGGTAAGGTAGATAATACCCGAAAACTTGAAAATGTCGTCATCATGGAGCGGGAATCGAACCCACGTCTTCCAGATAGCGCCCGGGTATGCTAACCACTGCACCACCCAGGACGACCAAGTTTCAAGTTTCCGATAAATTTGAATAAAACCATCACAGGATTTGCTAGTCGAAGCAACCGGCATTCATATTTAGCTAATCCGGAGGTTAAGAATCTTGTCCCGTGATTGCACAGAGGAGCAGATAATTCATGGATGAAATACGGGATTACACCATATAATACAAATTTAGAAGATAACAATCCGTTTTTTTATTTGGTGTAGTTGTGACAAGGATGGTAAGTTAGATAATATGTAGTGGTTAGATATGTAAATTAGATAATGGTGTAGTGGTTGGCATACCCGGGCGCTATCTGAGAGACGTAGGTTCGATTCCTGCTCCAGGACGACGAAATTTTTAAGTTTTTGGATATTATCTAACTTAATATCCTTGTCATAATCACACCAAAAAACCGAATAGTCATCTTCTAAATTTGTATTATATGGTGTAATCCCGTATTTTATTCGTGAATTTAAGTTGTATTTGGGTAGCTGGAAAAACCTTTAGTCCGGTCACTTAAACAAAAATTTTGTTCTATGTGCAGTAAATAAGTAAGCTGTTCTTTAATTCAGGGCATTTTCAGATCAGTGATAGGTTTGTGAAAAAGAAGGGAAGGATTTATTCTTCGTTTAGTTGATTGGATGTTTAACGATCACCGTGAGCTACTCGATGGGCTGTAAGCGGTCGCCGGCCCTAATTTAGGGCCACTGCCTCCACGAAAGGGTGAGAGACAACAGCCGTAAAACACAATCACAACATTATAGTGAATGTACTGCAAAACGTACGTAGAAAGAATGTTCGCGTACGACCCGAGAACTTTCTACATCAAACAGTAGTTAGCAAGTGGTCATCACCGAGAGAGAAAAGAAAATCAAAGGACAAGACTAGTATGTATGAAAATACGAAGCTATATCCAGTGACGCAGAAGAGCCTTAGCGCGACTTAGCGGCGCTAAGGCTCTTTCCGTGGTTAGTTAAGAAGAAAAAGGGGTCAAAGAAATGTTTTAGATGATGAAAACACTGATACATATGAACGCATTTTGCAAGGATGATATCAAACTGTCGGATTACGCAGTAAGGCGTGACCATCCATGTAGACAGAGCAACAAGTGGCCACTACGGTGGAGCAGGCTACTTTTTCGTCTGGGTGGGTTCTTAGCACGTAGCACTTGCGAGCTTTTAGTTGGAATAAATAGGTGGTGGCTCTTTAGAGGCAGTGGTACCTGGCCGGTCCTTGGTCCAATCCTGTCAGAGGGAAAGCGCCAAGTGGATCCTGGCAGGATGGCTCTCGCAACGTTTTCAACATCTGAACTTAAATGAAACCCATTAGTCCCATCAAAGCCAATACTATGGCGGAACAAGTTAAGTCATGTAGGGTCATCTTATTTGTAGCTCCGTAATTCCCTAAACGAACCTGTAAACAACTATGCGAATTTGAGAGGGGTGGAACTGCGAGAAGCAAACTGGTTGCATATTGACAAATTGCTCAAAATCTGAACCACGGTGATTCAGCATTGAGAAGGTGTTGGCTGCAGTGTGCATGTTACAGCATGCATAATCACAAAGAGTGTTCTAGTGGCTCAAGCAGACAACTGGACGCGATGATAGTCTAGCACTGAAACATTCCAACCGCTTCGAAGGCTTCTCTGTCTACCATTCAGTGAATTGGGCTGCTTCTACGTAGTACCATGTATCATCACGTGCCATTGCGCAAGACGATTTGAGGAGGCAAGACTCCATTCTCGTCACCTCTTCGGACGTCTTCCGTTAACCACTATAAATCGGTGACTCCGTCTAGAGCGGTGTCATGCACGGGAATCACACATGGTCGGCTTTCGACTAGGGTTGCATCAGATTTAGCGACGAACCCCGCTTCTTCCTTTGAGCAGATGACCACCACATTCACATATGGAGGAACAATGGGCGGAGTTCGCATCCGGACTCAGTCGTAGAGCAGCACATCGCTACCGCTAGTGGTGCTATGTAGTGTACCATATCCTATGATAGCCAGACATTTGTAGTCGTGGTAACAAAGACATTACCATAGCAGTACGTTCAAGATATCGTACGACCCGTGGTGTTGCCTTTCATAACACATCTGCCAAGAGACCTTTATCAGCAAGATAATTCCCAGCACAGACGGCTTGCCTCTCTAGAGAATTCCTGTGTAGCGCTGCAACCCTCTTTAGGCCAGCCAGTTCTCCGGATGTTTCTATTATTGATTTTGTCTGGACATGCTGGGACGTCAACTGCAGCCACCACGAAATATTCCAGTGCCGCAATTACAGGATTATGAGTAGAATCTGCAACAGTTATACCACGGGTCCTCTGAATCGAAGAATCCTGCCGCCGTGGTATTAAAATCACTTCATCTCTTTCTTCACAATGCACGTACCAGGTTTCATCATGATGGAACACTTTCTTTGAGAAATCTTTTTTTTTGTCTGACCGTGCACTTTCGTGTATGGAAAGGAAAGCTAGTTATGCCGAAATGACCCCGAGACGAAGCGTCGGTCTGTGGTTCGAGTGTTTCCAAATGCCAACCCACTTGCGAAAGAAGTTGGTTGTCAGACGCTTCGTCTTTCGACGAAGCGTCTGACAACCAACTTTTTTTTTGCTAAAATTGGGCATGCTGCAATGAGTACCCTTATAGGATAGGAGAGTTACTGCAGAACAGCATAGAGATCTGCACGGAGCCTTAATTTGGAAACCTGGCACGGACCCTGCACACCTCTAGAATGGTACACTAGTGTCTGTCCAAAGTATTCCAAATGATACGGGGTTAGATCTCTAGAAAGGCGTACTAGTATGTATGTGTCTGTCCAAAATAGTTCAAATAAAAAGGGGGCAGATATGTCTAGCCAAAGTATTCCAAATGATTGGGGGGCAGATGTATCGGTCCAAAGTATTCCAAATGGCAAGGAGCAGAACGTCTCTAGAAGGGTATTTTTTGTGTGGGTCTGTCCAAAGTATTTAAGTGATAGGGACAAAGGTCAAAATGAGGGACTCCGCGTAATCTCGCTGAACTAAGACAATGCATCTGTCCACACTGGAATGAAAACTTTGAACTTTGTAAAGCCACCTGCTTGTACTTCCATCCCCTCTTAATGCGATATTTTCATTTTCCAGAAACTGAAGGAAAATCTGCGTGGGCGTCGTTTTCGCATGTCCAGAAGCGGCCGTTGCTGCCTACGAAGAACTATCAATTCAGTACATTCCAAAACCAAGATGGCGCCACTGTTTTGATGGCTTGTTTTAGAAGACACACCTAATCATAGAGGGAGAGAAGCAGAGTTCTTGGGGAATCTAAATGAGTGTTTTAGATTAAATTATTTCTGAGAATCCAGAACATATTAGTCACCCACGTAGCCTTGATGCTCTCAGGAACTGTTCAACATCGAAACAAACTAAATCCTCGATAAAGTAATTTATGTATGAGCTGAATTAGCTACTTTGGACATACGTTTCTAATTTGGATCCAAAGCAAAAAAGAAAATATTTTGCATCTGTTCACCACCGCTGAAGAAGTTGTTTCAAATAAATTTGTATTCTGTAGCAAACGAGAAGGTATCTATCAATAGGGGAACCTCTCGGTGAATCAACGTTAAGACATATCGTACGCAAGCTAAATTGCCTTTTGCAGATAACGTAACCAGAGATGGAAACGGGTCACGGGTCAACGGGCCTACAATTTCTTGCCGGTTCAGCGGGTGGGGTCAAGCTGTTCCTGTCCCGGTTTTATTTCCGTTTTATTTTTGAAAAGATAAAAATATATTCCAAAGAAAAATGCGCATTGTGGGATTCTGCAGTCGATACTGGTGCCCATGGAGTAAATAATGATTTGCCATGCAAAAGTATTGTCTCTTCCTTAAAGCAACGTCGATTTCCACCGAACGACGTTAGACAACACACCGACTCCATATCGTAAAAAGATTCTTCCTTTGCGTTCTTTTACAGCGCGATTGTCCAGGGCAAGGCACAGGCAAACGCCATTCGCCTGCTTTTCAGCTGATTCACTCTCCCCGTGCGAAGTTCACTGTATGACTAAGAGTTACTTTTCACATAGCATTTTTTACATTGAGCTTTCAGAGGTTTTCGATTAATGTTCTAACATCCCGTTCCCATGAAATGTCATGTCGAAATTAACTCCTTATTTGTTAATATGGATGGATTTAATATTAAGGAGGTTGAGAAAGGCGTCGAAGCCAACAAATGCGTGCTTGTTCAAAACCACAAGGGGAAGAGTGAATGCTGGAAATTGTTTCGTCTCATTAAGGAACCGTTGAATAAATCTGTGTTGTTTGGTCTTGCTTGTTGTTCAAAATGTGGAAAGTGTATAATTACAAAGAAAGATGTCGACGGTGTAATAAAAAATTATGGAACCAAATATCTAACGGACCATATGAAAGTATGTGCACCTCCATGAATGCGTGGAAAGAGTGAACAATCTAAATACTTTTTAAAAAATGCATTAAATAATGATTCCCATTTGTAATATACTCCGTGGTCATAGTCAGCCATTACTTCTGGATTACGCAAAATAGTGGCACTAAAAATGGCACTAAAATTTAGCAAGTAACCAAATTTTATTATTAAAAAAGGATTTTAGTTATTAAATATCAAGCAGTTATTGGGATGAATATATATATATATATATATATATATATATAAATAAATTGAGTTTCGAATCTATAGTTCAAAGCAGATTTGTCCGGGGCAGTTACGGGTCCGGATCGGGTCCGGGTCGAGTCTGGGTCCGAAATGTTTGACCCGTTTCCAACTCTGAACGTAACGTCAAACGGAATTCTTCTCTTTCAAGAAAATGCATCTGATTGCTTTCATCTTTTGCGCATGGTATCAGCAACCAAGGAATCTGCTTGATCGTAGTTGGGTTAATCGTTTCGCAAAAGAAATGTTTGTTGGAAAATAATCGAGAGTGTGCATGTCATTCATTCGATTTTCATATGATGTGATTCATCATACAAGGCTGCCATTTTTTACAATTGCGATGCAACATTAGTTACTTTACGAAGTACTGATACTTGGGTAGTTTAAATAAATTAAACTTTTTACTCATAATATGAACAAGAGCAACATGAAATTTTAATATACTCTAGGTAAATACTAAATATGAAGTTTTTAGAAAAACCGGGAGAAAACGAAACAGGATTGTTAATGACTCCTGCAAACAAACTATAACATCTGTTGGGACTGCGCTGACAGAGGGCACAACGGAGGAGGCCAGCGGAGACGTGAGAAAATTGCGGACATGTGAAGACGTGTGGGAACTGGGGGAGAGGCCGCAATCTGAAAACTGATGTCAAGAATTATGACACGAAAGACAAATGACGAAATATTCAGTGTGTCTGAGTGTGTGTGTATTTTATCTAATTCATATAAAATGTTCTGCAATAAATTAGTCTCATCAAGTATACCTTGGATGTGCAACTCTCTTTGGAATATGTGAATTTATTATGTATACGACCGGGTAACCAGAAGCAAAGAAGATGTTGGATACCAGAGAGCTCGTGCACGGACTCACGGAAGAGGTAAGAAGTTAAATATAAATACCTCTAATTACCGAAATTGAATTGAAACGCGAAAAGTAAGAACAACAGTATTTTAAAAAGGGTGTCGTACAAGACTATCATGATCGTACAATATAGTACTTTACCACCTTAATTTTTTGTAAATCTAAAAAGCAGGTTGATTAAATAATTCAGTAAGGATTCCATTAACACAAATGCACATATACTAAATTAAGATGCGAAATTGTATTACTAAGACGCTCAGTATTTTTCCTGAGATAGATAAAATACAATAATTTGCTCTAAAATACAGTTTATCATTAAAACTGGCTTAAATCACGTAATTTTCTTTAGCACAAAATAATTTACCAGCTCATCTAAATCACCTAAAATCGGTTTCAACGAAAATTATTGCCCGTAAGGGCAGTTTTTCCTAACTATTTGTACATTATGCAGTCAAAAGCATTTGGATACTTAGGTAGAATGGAAACAAAGGATTTCTGACCGACCAATTCAACACTTGTACGTACTGCTCCTCTAACGAGGTTTCGGTAGACTTTGCAGTGTGGAAAGACACTCGACCTTTCTGAAACCGTCACACAGGGGTTTAACAAATTACTTAAAACACTATTTGTGGAAACATTTTATTAATAAGCTGTAGCCCAGCTTCGGGCTTTCGAAGCAGAAGCAATTCGACGTGGAACAGACTTCTACGTACGGTAGCAGAATCTGGGACCACTCTTCCAGTAAAATAAGTCCCAACTGTGCCAGTGATTTTGGAGGTGGAAAGTATGATCCCATTTTTTGCTCCAGATATTCCCACAAATGTTCAAAAATATTGTGATCTGAAGATTGAGATGGCCAGTGCAGATCTTGTACCTCATCTTGGGCAAATCATAACTTGACAGGTTTCGCACAATGCCTGGATGCATTATCCGCTGGAAACCAGAGATGACCATTAGGGAACAATGCCTGCAACATGGGGTAAGTGGTCTCCAAGAATGGATTCTTACGTTGCACATGCGATATGACCCTGCAGAATAGCCAATGGCACTAAGAAATGCCATAGTATGACACCCCACAACATGAAGGATTCACCTCCAATCATAACAGTCGGGGTGGTACATTTCTTCAGTTTCCACCAGACGTACGCTCTGCCAATGGTGGAAAACAATGTGAAGCATGATTCAGCAGACCAGATGACACGTTTCCAGTCTGTAGCAACCCAGTTTTTATATGATTTCCAGCACCTACAAAAATATGCGACCAATCATTCAAACTTGCATTTTGTGTGGAAAGCAAGAATTATCTCAACCAGAACATAGAGGTTATGGATAATTTAACATCGATGTGGAACCGGAAGAAAATGAGGGAAATTTTGGAGCCCTTTTGAGAGCACATATAGAAAGTGGTGATTCCATATTAAAAGAACATTTTAAATCATGTGGACGTAATTCTACTTACATAAGCTGGATTATACAAACTCAAATAATTGATGCCTGTAATTTAATAATTCAAGAGCAAATCGCATCTGACGGAAGTGCTGCTACATGTTTTGCTCTTTTAGCCGACGAGACCGCCGACATTTCCTCTATTGAGTAATTTTCGTTGTGCGTGAGATTTGTCAAAGATTCCGAAATTGAAAGTAAGAAAGTGTGTGAAGAGTTCCTTAGGTTTTCTCCATTAGAATTAACAACCAGAAAGAATTTGGCAACCACTATTTTACAAGGACTAAAGGAGTGTAATATTGACACCAGTTATTTATGTGGATAGGGTTGCGACGGGGCAGCCGCTATGAGTGGAAAATTCAGAGGTGCTCGGGTATACATTTCTGAAGAACACCCAACAGCCCTATTTGTTCACTTTGTCTCGCACAGCCTGGATCTTGCCATTTCCAATGCAAAGGAAGTGGTTTTCATCAGAAACTGCGTTGGCACGATGGAACAGATATACAGTTATTTTAATAATCCAAAGCGCCAACTTTTGTTGCAAAAACAAATCGTCATTTTGGCCCCAGAATCGAAAAGAAGAAGTTGAAAAAAATGTGCTCTACAAGATGGGTTCAGAGACATGACTCCGTAATTGTTATGAATCAGATGTTACATTCTATATGTGCATCACTGGAAGAGATGAAGTTATGGGAAGTTAAAGGTTCCTCTACTGGTGCATTTCTTTTGCTCATGCAATTCGCCAGCTCAGCTTTATTATATGTCTACTGTCACTAGAAAAATTTATTATCTACTGCCTGCCACTTAGCAAATTATTGCAAACTGCAAACACCGACCTCACATCAGCTGAAAATAATGCAAATAATATGACCTCTGCTGTGCGAAACATTTGAGAAAGTGCTGAAGAAGAATTCAGGAGAATTAATAAAGAAGCAGAAGAGAAGGCAGACGTTTTAGGATTTAAAATAGACATGCCTAGTTTATCAACGAAACAGACTATTAAAAGTAATGTTCCATCTCTGAATGGCGAGGAGTACTATCGACGTTCGATATTTCTTCCTTGCGTATATTCATTTCTGAATCATATTTCTGACCGATTTTTGAGGTATCGGGATATTTTAGAAGACTCCTGTGTCTTCTTCCGACTGGCAAGTCAGCTACTCAAAAGGAAGAAGATCAGTTTCTGAAACTAGTGGATTTTACCAGCAAGATATTTGTGGCATGAGCTCATGTGTTCTTTCTGCTAAAATTAGTTTACGGTACAAAAACTTCGTTGAAAGCTGCAGTGTTTTCCCGAATAACGCAATAGAAGCATTAAATATTTGCAATCAAAATTTGTTTCCAAACGGTTTTACACTTCTAAAGGTATTCGCCACACTGCCAGCATCTACTAGTACTGCCTAGAGATCGTTCTCTACACTTCGTAGAAATAAAACTTACTTGAGAGACACTATCAGCGAAAATCGATTGAATAGCCTGGCAAAATTGAACATTCATCGTGATATTCATATTGAGGCAAATCAAGTTTTAGCTGTTCTTCAAAAAAAGAGGGCCACGCAGATTAGACTTCATTTCTTAGATCTGTAATTCAAACTTTCAGCCCTTTTTTTACCTGGAGTAGTTACTGGTTACCATCACATTAAAATTACCCTGGCCCTGGTGAAACTGCAACGTCACAAACTGCTGAAAATGTCCAAATGCTGAACAGTGTTATCTTCATCTTTGTCTCTTCAGCAACCCATCAATTATTATGTATATTGCTTATTTGTAAACTGTATATTCGGCACACATTTATTTATTTAAATATATATATAGCGCTGCAGGTGGCGAAATACAGTTTTCATGAAGTTTGACTATAGAATTCCTTACCATCCTAAATCACACAGTTTCGTTTTGCAATCTTTATTAAATTTACAGAATATGGAAGCTGAAAGCTAGGAAAGGATTTTAAAAAAATCAATACTATCCTGTAAACGACACTTCAGTGTAACGTACTGAAGCTTCGAAACCTGCCAACACAGCAAGGCAAATCACAGCAGGAAAACACTTTTACAGTCACTTTTTATTTTTACCTCAATCGTCCCAAAAATTTTCTGCGCCCATATTTCATAATAAAATAAAGTCGTAGCTGGACACTGGATCCTTTATGATCATAAGAAATTCTGTAGTTAAAAGTTATCGCCAGCTGCATCGCTTCAACTGACCTCCCTCGTACACCGAACACTGTTTCAGACCTTAATTTTGGACACATGTATATACAGACATATACGGCGTATAAAACTTACCGAAACTTACCCGCGTCTGCGGCAGCAATTCGAGCTGCAGTTGCCACCACAGTGACACAACGAACTGTTACAAATCGGTTACTTGAAGGACAGCTCCGAGCCAGACGCCCTGTAGCGTGCATTCCACTTACTCCAAACCACTGCCGTTTGCGACGTCAGTGGTGTCAAGCTAGAGCTCATTGGAGGACGGAGTGGAGATCTGTTGTGTTTTCTGATGAAAGCCGGTTCTGCCTGGGTGCCAGTTATGGCCGTGTGTTGGTTAGAAGGCGGCCAGGTGAGCGCCTGAAACCAACCTGTCTGCGGGCGAGGCACACTGGACCTACACCTGGAGTTATGATCTGGGGAGCAATTATCTATGACAGCTGGAGCACTCTCGTGGTTATCCCACGCGCCCTGACGGCACAGTTGTACGTCGGTCTGGTGATTCAACCTGTTGTGCTGCCGTTCATGAACAGCATTCCAGTGGGTGTTTTCCAACAGGATAACGCTCGCCCGCATACCGCTGTTGTAACCCAACATGCTCTACAGAGTGTCAACATGTTGCCGTGGCCTGCTAGATCACCAGATCTTTCCCCAATCGAGCAAGTATGGAACATCATTGGACGACAACTCCAGCGTCACCCCCAACCAGCATTAACCGTCCCTGTATTGACCGACCAAGTGCAACAGGCATGGAACTCCATCCCACAAACTGACATCCAGCACCTGTACGACACAATGCATGAACGTTTGCGTGCTTGCATTCAGCATTCTGGCGGTTACACCGGTTATTAATGTACCAGTATTTCACATTTAAAATGGCTCTTCTCGCGTTTAGAATAAGCTGTGATCTTGAAACCTTAATCGATTAAATATGTTACCTATACAAATGTATTGCCGCCATTTCATTCCTCTACAACGATTTTTTCGTGGTGTTGGGATTTTTTTTCTGTCAGTGTATGTAGACCATTTTAGGAAGGGAGTGTCTGACCCCAGGTCTTAAACAACCCATAGAAATAGGAAACTGGGAGATTTGGGCTAGAGTCCCCGATAGGAAAGTGATACGGAAGCGAGGTAGAAAGGGGGAGGAAGACGCCTTTATTTATTACCGAGGGGCCAGTACCCGGGGTCCGACGGCTTAACGTGCCCATCCGACGCACGGCGGGTATTTAGTGGTTCGAACTTTCGTACCTGCTCAGGATCGAACCTGAGGTCATCTCCATGGCAGTCATGAACGCTGACCATTGGGCTCACCGCGGCCCACAGCGATAGGTATGCGCTTCCATTCAGTACATAATGCTGCCACTAATTGTTGCTTAGTAGTAGGCCTTGGTTCCAAACTTCTTACGCGGCGCTGTAATTAATCCCATAGTTGCTCTATGGGATAAAGATCAGGACTTTGTGCTGACCAGTCCACACACGATACGGAATTATCCTCAAACCGCGACGTCACAGTCCTTGCTTTATGGCTCGGTGCATTATCCTGGTGGTACCGACAAGGCTCGGTTCCATAGTATTGCCACAGAGTTGGTAGGACATAATTATACAGAATATCGAGATAGACGTGCTGGTTAACAGGTTTGTCCAAGATAACCAATAGGCGGGACCAAACCACGAAGCCCCCCACGATTACTCTGGCAGCTACAAACTTGATCGTAGGAACAGTAGTACACTGTGGTAAATAGCGTTATCCCAGCAGCCCCCATACCTACACACGGCCATCAGACTGGTGGATCGTGTATTTGGATTCATCAATCCACAGGACCCGTTTCCATTTATTTACGGTTCACCATAAATGTTCTTTACACCATGCTAAACGACGAGTACCATTCCGAGTCGAGATGAAAGGCTTATGAGCAGCCGCACGACCACGGTAACCCATGGAATGAAGTTCTCTGCGAATGGCACGTGTACATACCGAGGTTCCAGCATTTTTACTCACCTGTACACTGAGGTCTTGTGCAGTACTTCGTCGATTAGCTGTAACGACTCTCCTCAGGCTTTGACGTTCTCTATCACTGACTTTCGTTGGTCTGCCGGTACGTTTTGCTGCTTCAGGCACGCCATGTGTCATCCGCTTAGTTGATTTGGGTATATTTAAACCCCCTCGGTTTCTCTTATGGACAACCCACTAATATAACACCCAGCAATCTTTCCTATCTCAAAGTCAGTTCTCTCCCGCGGCAACATTTGCACTCAACCTCACAATGCGATATGATCGCGGTTGGCTGCAGGTTTGTTTTTATAATGTTTGCAGCTGTATCGCGCATCTTAACAACGCAGTGGATCCGTTCATTTGCTTTTGAAGGGTGTTTGGTGACTTTTGCCAATATAGTGTATATATGATCCGGCTTGGAGGGCTTCTGGTGCCCTAATGCAAGATTCCTAGGTGCGCGCCTGAATTATACTACAGCGCGCGGTGCTCAGGTAAAATCGGGGACCCTCACCCAGTAGAAACGGAGACTGGGAAGTACGAAGAACACAGGAGAATGTCAGATGCCCGGATTTTAAGAAGAAAGTGCTGATCTTACGGGAGAAAAATCTAGCAGCGGACGAAAGCGAGAGGACTGCACTCTAAAGGGTCTGGTGTCAGGCTTGTTGCAGCTCGACAACAGAGCGCACCTAATGGGGTGTCCGCTACAGAAATATATAGGAAGATTTGGCGTTTCTAGCAGTTGTGTTCCTTCGTAATAATCACAAGATTGGATCTCATCCGTGTGCACCCTTATCTGCGCAACAAACAGAGACTTGCGATCACCTGTGGTATACTGTATTTACATAATGTGTCAAAGTGCGCAATAATTCATTGGTGTGCTGCCGCATGATGCAAGTGAATGTGGGTGGGTGTGCGTTTTTTTTTTATTACTTGATGCACCATAAATTTTCACGCCGATGCAGAGAAACCGTAAGTACTTGAACACTTCTATTGGGTTGATGCATAAGTTCATGCCCTGTTATTTCACGAGTTTGTCCGAGGTCAATAGTGAATGTACATATGGCCAGTTGTATATTAAAATGTAGCCAGTAATATCGTGTGTTTAAGTCATATTGCGCTGTGGGATTGTGTCTAATGCGTTTTTCTTTTTCAGGTCCGGAAGTATAGAGTGTCAAGTAGAGAGGAATGAACATTTCCGATATCTGCTCCTCTACGAATTTAACAAGGGATCTACAGCCGCCGAGGCTATTCGACAAATGTGTGCTGCGTATGGGGAGGATGCTGTTGCTCCAAGGACAGCCTGACATGGTTTGAGCAGTTCCCAGGTGGCAAGTTTGAGCTCAACGACTCTCCATGCTCAGATCGTCCATCTCACTCTGATGAGGATCGTATGAACCATCTCATCCACTTGGATTCGCGTCAAACCACACGCAAATTGACCACTGAGATGGACTGTGATCAGGTCACCGTGATGCGACACCTGGAACGTATGGAAAATGTCCAGAAATTTGTGTCTTGGGTGCCTCACACTCTCACCGAGGACAACAAGAATCAGCGTGTTGCCATATGTGGTTCCTTGCTCGCCCGTTAGCGCGAATGTTCTCAGCAACACAAACCCTTTTGTTACGCATTGCTACTGGAGATGAAAAGTGGTGCTTGTACGTGAATTTCAGACATCGAGGAAAATGGTTAAGTCCAAACAAGACGCCCACATCACGTCCAAAACATGACCTTCATTCTGCGAAGATCATGTTGTGTGCCTGGTGGGATATGGAAGGCATTATTCACTGGAAAATGCTGCCGAGGAATCGGACCATCAACGCTGCACTCTATTGTTAGCACCTTCGCCGTATGGAGGAGCAATTCAGTAGAAACGGCCACATCGGCGCCATGGTGTCCTTTTCCAACATGATAACGCACACCTTCACAGTGCGAACATGACCATAATGGCCATTTAGAACATGAAATGGGAGATCCTTCTACATCCGGCCTATTCCCCAGATGTCGCCCCTTCATGCAGAACGTTCAACAATGTTGTTGTTTTCCAGAATTTCCTTGATGATGATTTCTTCGCAGCAAAATCTGCACGTTTTTTCAAGATTGACATTGCAGACCTATCCAGACGTTGGGAGACCATCGTAAACAAATGGGGGGGGGAGGTTATATAGTTGTTTGATTTCGCTTTCCTTTTCTGATGTAATACATTCCTGTAGTGTAGTGAAGTGAAGAAACGGCATGAACTTATGCATCAACCCAATATTTTACTCACCACTCCAGTAAAGTAATGCTGTTTCCAATCCCAAAGCTGCATTGACTACGATGCAAAATACAGAGCCACTCTTGTGACTGAATCATTGAGGAAACACCCGCGACTACATACGTTGATTTTTATAGGGCATCATCTCTTGATCTTTTTACAAATATAAGGCAGAGAGTGCGGCCACAATTTTGCTATGAGGGACGGGTTCATTCAAATTTGGTTTAGGGCCACTGTGCGCGTGGCAGGCTGTTTAGATTTAGTTAATTTGGCCGTGCAATCCGCACCGGGAATCTTTTGTAAAGAAAAATAACTCGCTTGTGTATTCTATGTCGCGGGTGTTTTAGTGGGATCTTGTACTCGTTTATCTTCTTTTCTCCCTCCAAGTGTTCGTGTTTGGTATCACATACTGTTTTATTTGGAGTGTTAACGTCTAATATTTCCTAGGTCTGAACGTCCGGTGGGGACGCAGCGGGCCTTATCGCCCAACATTAAAGTGCAAATACAGTATGTTACCCACGTAGAAGGGATAGGTGTCTATGCGCCCAGAGAGCGCTTTATCTATTCGTCTTACCAGGATGTTTAATTAAATGTTGTGTTGTGCATCAGGAAGTCATGTTTTTCTTATGAAAGTAATTGTTATTGTGACTGGTTGGGGTTGAGGGCACCGGATTAAGATCCGGAAAAATTCACTGTCAAGAGTAGGTGATTGCGGAAAAACTCCACCACAACCCTTGGATCCCCAAGTTTCTTTGTGTGTGTGTGTGTGTGTGTGTGTGTGTGTGTGTGTGTGTGTGTGTGACACTGGGGTTCCCTCCCCAGTACCTTGCGTCGGGCTGTTCCTGCCATTAACCGTTTCTTCCTGGAGTGGATCTTGTGGTGCATCGGTGCACTTGAGAATCACACCTGGTGCCGCGGCCAACGAAATTGAATGACTTCTCTTTTGGTGGATGGGAACCACGCATATTCACGCCCGATTCGGTAGGCTCTCTACTAGTGCTGGGAATTCTATTGTAGGGATGGCATAGAGCAAAAAAGAAGTTTCTCAATAGTGTTTACCGAAGCGGCGATACAGCGTCAAACTGAAATACACAAACACCACCTAAGACAGAATTATGAACTATAAAATTCCTCATTTACTAACCTAAAGTGTTTTACTAGGTAAATGGCATCCGGTGTTGAAATAATTTTTTAAATTGCACATGTAGAGGCATAGGTATTGAAGAAAACAGATTAAGTATTTGCATCCCCTGGAGGCGAAATTGTGCATTATTTTGAGAAGAAAATACTCACACAGAGTTTGCATAGTTAGTAGTATCTGACCGAAGAAAGACGTTTTTCAGGCGGGTTTTTAGTCCCGCAGATATTGCTGTAAATGGAAACGTAAAATTAAATTACGCCCTCTGATGGCAGACTTGTGCGTTAAGAAAAAATTGAAATTATATGAGAAACATTTCGCAGTGAAGACGCTCTCCAACAATTTTTTTTTTTTCAGATCAGACTGTTAGAAGCAAAGATGTTGACAAAAATAAGTTATATATCTACGACCCTGGGAGAGAAACCATGCATTTTTTTAAGAAGGAAGTATTTTCAAAGGGTTTTTCGATGTGAGTGGTGTCGGTCCATGGTTTTTTCAATCGGGTTTTTATTAGGTAAGAAAAAACATCAGAAGCAGAAATAAATACTTACGCCCCCTGGTGGCCAAACCATTCTTTACCAAATATTAAAAATTATATGCGAAGCATTTTCCATCAGAAAGGGATTTTTAAAATCGGAGCTTTAGAAACGGATATATCAGGGAAAACGCAGTTTAATTTTACGCCCCCTTGCGGAAAATCTATGCGTAACTGGAAACAGTGACTGTACTTAAGAGAATTTTCAACATAAATGGAACCAAAAGGTAAAAGAAGTTTTTCAATTGGAAGTTTGGAAGCAAATTTGTGTAATAAAATGTATTTTGAATTCAATATCTTCTCCATTTACGCCCTCTAGCGGCAAATTTGCGCATCGTGAAGAAAAAAAAACGAAATAAAGGATTATCATTCGCACATTTCAAGCTTTTTAATGCAAGAAGAATTTTTCAAACGGACTGTTAGTTGCAGAGATATAGTGTTTCAGGATGACGGACGGAAAACCGATAACATAAGCACGATTATTTTTACAAAAAGACGAACTAAAAATACCGCATTTTTCACAGCAGTCAAGAGCTGGCATACTTTTCGATTTTCAAGATGTGGGCATTTTTTCCGCGGGTGTTTTTTCTGTAGGCAATATTTGTGTGGTCCTTTTTTTCCTTACACGCATCGGTCAACACATCACATCACGCGCGCGGGTGCACGCACACGCACACACACACACACACACACACACACACACACACACAGCAAGAGCAAAGAGTTGGAACGTGCTAAAAGAAAGAACAGGGGAATGTAAAAGTGGACGAAGGTGCTAAGAACCGTGGTTCCCGCTTTGCGAGATGTTCCCTAAAAGCAGTCTGAGGTGTTTTCCAGCTGGTTCGGTCTAATATCCGAAAACGTAGAAGAAAGAGAAAGGAGAAGAATTAACCCCTGATAGGCGTCGCAATAGGTGATTCCACCCACCTCTTTGCTAAAATATTGCCCACAGAAAGAATACCCAGGGAGAAAATGCCCACTTCTCGAAAATATAGTTGAAAATAGTTAATAACTGGCAGGAAACTGTATGTACGGATGTCGCCAAGAGGGTGAGAAGGTGGGCAAAAGCTCACCCCAAATATTGCCTTGCCAACCCTGCAGATCACCCAGTTCAAGATGCGCCGTATTTTAATTACTATAACTTTAAAGTTTAATTTCGACTTTGCCAAGGAATAATGACCCGTGTTTTTCGTCGTACAAACCTACGTATTTTTCCCTAAGAAGTGCGTTTTTTTCCTTCTCCGTAGAAAGGTTATTCAAATAGCATTCGCAAGGCCATAAAAAATTGAATTGTTCTCTACTCTTCCAGATCCTCAATTTCAGCTTTTTTACAAGTTTTAATATGATCGGGAGTGAATAGGATTCCTTTTATTGGAGGTTTAATGACCACCGTGAGCTTCAACAATATTTATTTGGAGCAAACATGGACAGGAAGATACAGATGGCCAGTGCTTAACAGTTACCAAAAAGATAAACAAGTAGATGACCTATTTACAATGACGATGAGATATTTACACTATGTGGATGAAATATATACAATGTAAGCAAATTCATAACACTGACAATACTGGACTGAAGGGTTGACTTACTCTATGTACAACATATGTTCGCAATGTGCATTAGCAGAGTGCCATCTCTAATAGGTGAACACCAGTACAAGGTATAACTATAAATTTTACAGTGCAAAAACAAACATGTATATTTTGAGCAATCTTGAAAAAAAGAAGAAAAGAGCAGAAGGCTTATACTTTTCAGTGTCTGAAAGATAAGCGAATAAATAATCTAAACACAATGATGGTGTGAACTCTATACAAATTGAATGCAATATCTCTATTGTAAAACACTGTCAAATTATAAAAAGAACTATTACTTAGGCTTAAACAAGTGCCTCAATCACAATACTATAGATTAACTTGTAATGAACAACAACATATGTACACAAGGTGCAACGGCATAGGGAAGACACTAATAAAGAATTACAATTCCATGGTACAACTGTAAATTTCACAGTGCAAAGAGTAAAGTATATTAGTACAAACAGAACTTGCGTTTTACAGAAAATTTATACTTCGGGTACAATACAAATAATGAAAATATGAAACTGACTCTTTGTACAGCAAATGTGCAATACAGCGCAGAACATTATGTAATAGACTGATTATTTCCTGGTAGGCACATGTGACATGAGAAAAACCACACTGTGTAACATTAATATATAATTGAAATACTGTCAAAACGTTTGCTTCGCACCATGAGCATAAAACTTGAGACATCTAATCTTGACCCAACATGCGAAATGTGCCGAACATAAATTTTACAGTGCAATTAGGAAAGTACATTAGTATATACAAAACTGAGCTTTTGGCATAGCAACTATACTTCAGGTATAGTACAAATATCTGAACGAGGAACAATTACTCTTTGTACAACAAAAGTGCTAAACCTCGCTGAACATTGTGTATTTGACTGATCATATACCTTTATGTACATGTAACATGATCAAAAACCCCACTGTGCAAAATTAATAATTAAATTTAAACATTAACAAACATTTGCTCAGCACCGTGAGCATAAACCAGAAATTAAAAAGCCCGGCAGACATAAGGAAAGCGTTGAACATAAAACTTTATCTAAGTGCCTGAGGTGTAACAAAAAAAAAAAAAAAAAAAAAACTCACCTACAGGGCCTTGTTGGTGAGAAACATGCAGACGCGCAGTAACATTGGGCAGCAATGATGAAGAGGGCACCTAAGAACACGTTAATCACAAAACTATACTTTAGTTAGTCTAAACAAATTCACAGAAGTCAGAACAACAGTCTAAGGTCTTCTGATGGACCAGAAAACCATTGACGAAAAGGTGACCACAGTGTGGTCACCACCGTGAGCAACTCAATGGGCTAAAAGCAGTCTCCCGTCCCTAATTTACGGGCACTGGTTCCAGAGAAGACAAAGAGCCAGTACCTTAAGACAAACAAAACATCCATGCCTCACGGGATTCGAACCCCGACCCCTTTTGGGTGGATGATCAGAAGCCATCGCTTAGACCACTGGCCAGTACCCGGGGTATACTAACTTGAACTGCTGAGGGGAAATGTGCAAAGCTATATACCAGAGCTCTTAAGCCTGCCCTAGGGTAATGAGGGAGTAGGTCGTAGCTGACAACTTCTTTGGAAGAGATGAGTGCAAGACAAGGTTGCTGGCCTGAAGGAAAGGTGTTAAAGACGGAAAAGGTATTGTGTCTGCGAGACCTTATTTTTTCCCAACTCTAATCCACGAAAATATTTGCCTTCAGATCCTTTTCTTATTCATGAAATTTTCTTTTAATCAGGGTGGATTACTGGTGCTGGTGAGTAAGTCACAGCTGGTGGCAGTGTATCATGTTCATTATACGGGTGTGTAACTTTTTAGGGTTTTTTGCTGATTTTATTAAAAATGGGGATTAAACATTAGCAAAAAAATGACACCGAACAACGGATTCTTTTGTTTTCCAAAAAAAAAAAAAAAAAAAAAAAAAAAGGAAAAAACTTCAAGACACTTCCAAAATTATTATGTACCAAGGAGGTGTGTGTGTGTTGGTATTACTCGAATATCTTTGCAATCTGTAGTAAAAAACATTACAAACTCTTTCATTCAGTGTTTCGTAAATAACGTTGCTATCAGACTTGCCATACTAAAATTAATATTCGCCCACCCGTAGCCCGCCTTGACTTAGAATTCTGAGAGGTCCCTGCTCTCTTCCCTCCAAATAAAAGAAGTATGGTTTGATTGACAGAAAAGCTGCAGCGCATCTAGTTTCCAAGTGAAAAGAACGTTGTCTTCTTTTATTTTCCCATGTCTAGACTGGTGCTACAGGTTGTAACGTACTAGGAGATGTGACGTACCTGCGGGAAGGACGCACACGACATAAAGGTAGATAGGAATCAGAATAAAACGTCCGCGTAGCTCAATTGGTAGAGCAACTTATTCCGGAATGAGGGGACCCGGGTTCGAATCCTGGCGCGGATAAAAATGACGGAGAAATTTACTTCGTTATAATGGCGCCCGAACTATCCGGATGACCCGACCGTTCAAAATCTCGCATTGGTGTGATGTTATTTCCACACCGCGAGATAGGAAAAATAAGAGAATCCCTTCTCCAGCACTTCGAAAAAAAAAAAAAATGAAGGGGAGATGATGTAACGTACTAGGAGATGTGACGTGCCTGCCGGAAGTACGCACACGACATAAAGGCAGATAGGAATCAGAATAAAACGTCCGTGTAGCTCAATTGGTAGAGCAACTTATTCCGGAATGATGGAACCCGGGTTCGAATCCTGGTGCGGATAAAAATGACGGAGAAATTTACTTCGTTATAAGGTATAGACCCCAACAGGTTTATCACAGACAACTAACCCTTGTGGATTGTAGGATGAGTAACACGAAGGCTCTTATATATCTCTTTAACTTGAACGCAAATACACTTAAGATACACTGGCGTGCAAAAATTAAGGACGAGACGGTTTTTCGAATGTAACGTCGTGCATAAGTGCTCCACATCGACTCAAATCATACCATAAGATCCCCAAGATATAAGAATATGGGACAAGTGAGAAAAACCGTCCAAACAAGGAATCAAAAGGATACAAAGGCACTTTATTGAAAAGGTAGCTTCGAGCACAACTAGGCAGAAACGTCCATGTGACAGGCGGCTGCCAAGAAAAATCCATTCTTTAGCAGGGGATATGATCACCCCTGACTGCGTTGTAGGATTTACAATGTCTGTCCATGCTGAGGACGAGGTTGTCAAGGAGCTGTTGGGGCATCGCGGCCCATTCCTCTTGTAGCGCCAATCACAGCTGCGGAATCGTTGCTGGAATCTGGTGACGTACTGCCAAGCGTCTCCCGAGATGGTCCCGCACGTCTTTGATTCGGTTTATGTCCGGAGACCTTGCGTGCCAATATATGCGTTGAATTCACTCTCCAACAGCTCTGCGACAGCCACTGTACGATGAGGTGTAGCGTTGTCGTCCATGAAGAGGAACTCAGGACCCACAGCACCGCTAAACAGACGCACGTGAGGCCGGAGAACCTCGGTACAATAGCGGACACCAGTGACGGAACCTCCTTGGAAGATGTGGAGGTCAGCACGGCTACCAAGCATGATACCGCCCCAAACGAAAACTCCGCCACCTCCAAACCGGTCCCTTTCGATGATGTTGGAGGTGTGATTGTGTGTTCCCTACTCTCTCTAGATGTGTATACGTCTAGAATCGCTCGCCAGACTAAATCGGCTCTCATCCGTAAAGAGAACTCGACCCCATTGCTGATGTGTCCAGTTCTTGTGTTCCTGGTACCACAGAAACCGCCGTTTCCGATGAGCAGGCGTTAATAGCACACACTGTACTGGTCGTCGTGCAAATAGACCACTTTTGTGCAGCCTCCTGGCCACGGTAAAACACGATAACGGACGTCTAGTTGTCTGTTGCATGTGCATTCGGATTTCTCCCGCTGTCTGCCGTCTGTCTCTTCTCGCCTGTAGGACAATATACCGTTCGTCCGCCGCCGTGGTTGCTCGTGGGCGACCACTGCTAAACTCTCGGACTGCTGTTCCTGTCGTTTGAAATGCTCTCCAAGCTCGTGAAACGATGCTGTGAGCGATCCCTAACTCCTCGGCCACACTAGTCACACTTCGCCTTTCTTCCAACTTCCCAATGACGCGACCTCGGGTAAAGTCATCCAGATGTCATCTACTGGATTGCCTGTTGGCCATATCACACCGTGTCAGCAACTCGACGTCGTTCAAACCGATGTACACCGTGCAATAGCTTTCACTGAATTGCTGAGCGTACACCGCCCGTGTGCTTTATACCCTTCCGACACTCCTCCCCCTCTACGTCATGCTGCATATATGCACATGCCCTACCGTACCGGACCCTAGTCTATGTCCTGAGTGGTCTTTCGGTCCGTTCTGCCTGCTCGTTTCGCTGTTATGCTAATTTCTCCTATGTAAACAATGTTAATCGTTCTCTTTTACCTGTGCGAAAGAAGGAATTTTCCGTTGTTATAATACTGGGTATTATTTTTTTCCAATGGTGATAAATTAGACATTGTACCTTTTAACTTATGGGACGTACTACAGAGGGAAAAACATGTGTCAGGACGACAAATCTGCAGCGAGATATTCTGTCCTCGTAGCTCAGTTGGGAAAGCAACTTACTCCGGAGTGAGGGGATACGGTTCGATGGCCGTCGCAGACAAACCCGTGGTTTCACATTGGCACCCGATTGAGGAAAACATATCCACTGACCGTTGGGTTCTTCGAAAAATGTGTGATGTTTATTCCACTCATTGTTTGGAATTAAAGAAAAATTCCTGCTTCTCTTAAAGAAAAATTAAGAGGGAGATGATATTACAGAGGTGAAAATATGTGTCAAGACGACAAATCTGCAGCGAGACATTCTGTCTGCGTAGCTCAGTTGGGAGGACGACTTACTCGGGAGTAAGGGGACGTGGATTCGATGGCCGAACCTGTGTTTTTACACTTACGATTAAAGAAAACATCATTATTGTAATTTTGTGAGGCATGAAATAACTGAAGAGAAAATTGCTTGTCCTATGTACAAAATGTATATCTTCTTTTGTTTCTCGCAAAATGAGCGATCTGGTTGCTTGAAATTCGTATTTCGCGCTCTAAGAAATGTCAAAGATCATTTTAATGTGGCCGTTTGTTTATTCTTAAGAGAAGTTGCTCAGAAATTCTTTTTAAATTTTGTAAGTCTGTTACGAATTCTTATGAATTCAGAATTGCTACTCAACGGGGGGAAAATAAAAAATAATAAAATAAAATATGATAGAAAAAAATGACCCTTACATATAATTTAGAGTTCAGGCAATTTCAAATATCAGGGTTGAAAGGTCTCGAAAAAGAAACACGAGTTAATGTTTACTGCATAAGAATGTATGTTCCGTTGTTCTATTCGAAAATGAAATTGGGTCTCATCTCCTTAAAATGAATAAGTTCCGTGCCTGTCCGAAATTAAATATTTTTCCTTAAAACGTCCTATAAGTATTTTAAAAAGAATATTTAAGTAGAGTTTCGGATAAAAAATGAATATCGCTTTTCCTGCTTAGACAAAAAAACAAAACAGGTCATCTGCCCTTTCTATTATTGCACTTAGAATAAAACAGATTTTTCTCCTAGGATGTTTGTATTCAAAAGAAAGTTCAAAAACTGACTGTCGCCTAAGTACAGTGGATCGGCTATCCCAATTAAAAGCCTGGTTCTTGGCCATTCCTTTCCTTGCACTACGAAAGGATACATTTAGAAAATAGGTAAACTTCCTTAATAAGAAAGGTTCTTTGCCTTCCTAGGTGCGGATCCCTATGTAAAAATACAGGTTCTCTGCCTTTTCAGAAGTCATTGATCTCTGATTAGAACTGACCACTTAAAAGGTCCTCTGCCTTTCTGGGTTTTAATTGGATTAAAAAGAATAAGTTATTTTCCTTTTGGAGAGTTAAACTCTTCCATGACAAGTTATTTACTAGTTTCTGGGGATTTATTTCCGTGACAGTAAAGTTTTATTAAAATTAGATTTTTACCGAATTAAAATCACCGAATGTTTGCTGGGATTTGAGCCTTAATTTGGTTGCACGCAAATAAATTTACCAGATGAATCCCTGTCTAAAAACGGACCAGCACATTAAAATCCTTTACATTAGAATGGTAATTTGCTCTATATTTTGCATTTTATTGCAAAAGTGCGTTCCAGCAGCAAGTAAATATTTAGCTGTGCTAGAAGGAAACTATTTGGTTTTTTTTTTTTTTTTTTTTTTTTTTGATTGAAGGTTCAACGACCACCGTGAGCAACTTAATGGGCTATAAGCAGTCGTCCGTCCCTAATTTAGGGTCACTGGTTCCAGGGAAGGGAGAGATCCAGTGCCGTAAGACAAACACAACATCCATGCCTCACCGGGATTAAAACCCGGACCCCTTTCGGACGAATGATCAGAGGCCATCGCTTAGACCACTGCGGCAATGGGGGCGGCTTGGTGTTTTGGGAGGGTAACAGCATAGTACATAAGCCTATGGAACAGAAATACCTAACACAAATAGTAAAATTACCTTAAAGCTGGAAAAAGCGAGTGAAACTTCAAATTTCTGAAAAAAGGCGTTGACACGTGGTGTGTGTACGGCTCCCCTATGTTTAGAGTAAATTATTGCATTTTTTTACTTTAAAATTATCCTCTCGTTTACATTTCAGTACCCAAATTTTTTTCGAAATCAGGACCTGCAGAAAAATAATGTCCGAACCTTTAGTCTTCTGGTCGTTGGATAAAAAGCATGCTACTAGGAATGGGCAAAATAATCTCGATGTTTTGCCACCATAATCGATGTTTTAACCTCGATGTTGCAGAAACCGATACATCGAAAAAGCACCGAAGTTTCATGACCGACGTTTGAAACTTGGGAAGAATATTTTCTACAAAAAAGTTAATGAATTTCTTTTAATTGCATTCCGGTAAAGAGGAAGGAAATGTCATCTTTCTACTGGCTCTTTTGGTCGATGCATCGTTAGCGAAATTCGAATTATTTTGCTCGGTGGTGGGGAGCCGATGCACCGAAAAAAAATCAAAGTTTTTACCGATGCATCGAGCATTTTAACAAATATTATTAACCATTCGATGTTAAATAGGTGAGGAATCACTGTTACGTTGAACAGAGACCTTAAAAGTTGATCGCCTATTCATTGCTGCAGATAGAAAGGTGCGAATTCTTCAGTTTATTAGAAAAACATCGAGGTTCACACCAATGCATCGAAGAATCATCTAGGCTTCCACTGACACATCGAGCATTTTAACAAATATTATAAATTACTCAATGTTGAATATGGTGAGTAGTCACTCTCATATTGAACAAAGATTTTACCCATCTGCTGCAGATTGAAAAGTGCGAATTTAGCTTATTAGTAAAAACATCGAAACGTCGAGATTTTCATCGATACATCGAAAATTTCCTCTGATATTATCGATACATCGACGTTTCTGGAATAAGTAACCACCGATGTCTAACATCGATGCTTCTTACCGATGAGCCCATCTCTAACTGCTACTGCATACCCCGACATATTGAAATACACAGATGTAAGACAATAATATCCAGAATTGCTGTTGGACAATATGAAGAAACAGTAACTAGTTATAAAGCATATTTACAAATTATGAAGAGAAGTAAGTAGTCATGAAATGTTTACAAATCATGAAGTATTTTCACGAGTTATGGAGAAATAGTAAGTAGTTATGATGAGTGTCTACAAGTTTTGAAGAAATAGTAAGTAGTTATAGAGAATATTTACTAATATAAAGAAAATTTACGAATTACGAAGAAAAGTAACCAGTCATGAGCAGTAAATACGAAATGAATATACACGGCTACGTATTCACCGAAGAGAAATGCCTTTCTAAGCATGTGAAAGAGCTTGCGGCTTCTTTGTGTTCTCCAAGATTCTGTGCCGGCTTCGTGCATCCTGCGTGACGTCAGGCGCAAATCCGACAAAACGGAGATTGAAACAGCGCATCGAAATGGCAACTTTTGAGTAACACCACATATTTTACTTATTGCGGTCAAGTTTAGTTCCGGTGCTAACAATTCTGTTTTCTTGACTAAAGGACATTTGGTTTTCTCGAGTTTTTGATCATTCATGGAGTTAAGAGTTACTGAATTCCAATGCTTCTTCCTCAGCAGTGGAAACCTGACGTCACGCAGGATGCACACGCGGTGGAACCAAGTAGCTTAGAGGGTTACATTTACATCAAACACATAGCAGCTTATAAAAACCATATCCGTTACGACTGTGAACGCAAGCGAGCCGGTGGCCGGTCTGAAAGATCTAGTGTAAGTTTATCAAGTTTAATTTTATAGTTGTAATAAATCTTTTAATTTGGTGATTTTATTTCCTCAAGTTTTTTAATCGTGTACCGACAACAACGTACACACATTGTCATAAAAATCCGTGCACCTAGAAAAAAACCGTGCGATTACAGTGAAACTCTGCGAATATCTACGAGAGGGCAAGCATGCAAATGATTAAGTTTCGTGCGATTTCGCATGCCCGCGCGTCCAAGACCGGCGCTGCAATCGCAATCCTTGTGACATTCGTGCCGTAGTGTATGATAAGAGTCAGATGCGATCCCTGAGCGACAGACATGCCGAGGAACCTCCGTTGATGTAAGTACTGGCAACTGACGGAGTTCCAACGAGGCCGTATCCTCGGGATGAGAGAAACAGGGTGGCCGGCGGGTCGAATCGGCCACCATTTGTGCCGGTCGGACAGCAAGGTGCGACCGTGTTGGAAGCAATGGACTCGGGAAGGTACCCAGACACGGCGGACTGGCTTTGGACTACCCAGACACACCACTAGCAGATAGGACCGTGGGATCATAAGAGCGGCACGCACAGATGCAACGACGTCCTTATCCGAAATTCAGATACATGTGGCGGATGCACAAAATACTCCTGTATCCGCCAGAACCATTTCCAGAAGCCTGATATTGCACTCATCTGCACTGTCAACGGCCCTTACGTTTTCTGCCATTAACACCTGACCATCGTCGGTGTCAATTACAGTGGTGTCAGCAGCGAGCAATGTGGAATGCTACGGACTGAAGACGTATGGTTTTCAGCGACGAATCCCGCTTCTGCGTGGGAAAGGACGACTACTGTGTTAGACCGCAGATGAGCGCTACAATCCTAACGTCACTATGCAGTGACACACGTCCCGAACTGCAGGCGTGATGGTCTGGGGAGACATCGCGTATTACATCCGGACTTCGATCGCAGTGATACGAGGGACGTTGACACCCCAGCGCTACTTACAGGAGATCCTGCGGTCCCGTGTGCTGTCTTTACTGGTGGTACACCCCGGAGTCATTTTCGAACAAGATAACGCACGTCCGGTTCACGGCTGGGATTTCCCCAGGACAGCCTACGTCATGATTCGACGCTTACGTGGCTTGCCAGACCACCTGATCTCACGCCCACCGAGCACGTGTGAGACCAGATGGGACGCCAACTTTTTTCTATGTTCCAGTGTTCGTGTTTTAGAGCGTCAGTTACAAGAAATGTAAGCGAATCCGTCCCAGGATAACATACGGCGCCTCTTTGTCTCCATGCTGGAGCGTATCGTGGCATGTATCCGAGCACGAGGCGGTCCGAGGCGATACTAACGCTGACCGGAATATATACCGTATGTCATCGGGATATCGTCCTGCTGCTGTGGTATTGTAATCACTTCTTCTTTGGTATGTACCATCTCACTACTAAAATCTCATTTCAATCCGACGCCTCGTTCTTGGTGCGCGAATTTTTATAACAATGAGTGTATAAAGATTGAATGTATTCTAACGAACCTCGAAATTTCAGGTGATCCCAATCTTGGAATATGGCCATCCTCCGAACTAAAAGAAAACTGCAGCAGAAAAATTTCATTATGCTCAAAAGTGACTGAACAAATTAAATTTCCTGTGACTATATTTTCTTTTTTCTTTGTTTCGGAGCTTAACGATCACCATGAGCAACTTGTAGGACTATAAACAGATGCCCGTCCCAAATTTTAGGCCACCGGCACCGTGAGGAAGCTGCACCACACATGCCATATCTGGGGCTCAAGCGTAGACCCATTTCAAACGACTGATGATAAACAACACCTCAGACAACTTGGCCACCGGGACGGCACATTTTAACTATGAAGGTAACACATTGACTTAACGGTTAACTTTTATGTGTCCCATTGGTGAGCAGGAATAATAGCTTCACACTTGGCAGTTTAATTTTTGGATGACTTGCTCATTTTCTGAAAGCAAAATTATGTTTATGTTTGAAACACGCATTTTCGAATTAATTTTTTTAATTACTCTTCCACTGCAATCCAGGTCAACCATGACGTTTTATAAGACTTTCAAGTTACAGGTTGACCTGAGTTTTCAACAGTAATCTTAAAATACACTATCTACCAACAAGTAGTTGGACACATGTGATAGCAAAGGAAAACGAAGTTTATTCACCTTCAGTAGTTGGTGGAGCCTCCGCGAGCGGCGATTACAGCTGCGACCCTCCGGGGCATACTCTCAAATAGGCGTTGTACGACGGCTAGCGGTATTTTCTTCCACTCGGCTTGGAGAAGACAGGTCAGTTCCTTCACCGATTTCGGACGGTGGGGGCACCCCTTAAGTCGACGCTCCAACTCGTCCCAGAGGTGCTCGATAGGGTTAAGGTCCGGGCTCTGCGCAAGCCAGTCCATTCGATTAACCCTATTGTCACCATACCAAACCATGGTGGACCTCGCAACATGACAGGTGGCATTACCATCCTGAAAGTAGCATGGGTCTACCCCGTAAAACTGCCACAACGTAGGAAGCGCATGGTCATCCAAAATGTTGCGGTAGGTCTCGGTGTTGAGTCTACCAGGAATTGCGACCAAGGGTCCCGTGCCATACCAGGAGAAACGCCCCCATAGCATAATTCCACCACCGCCGAACTTCACAGTTGGCACAATACATTCCGGCAGGAGGCGTTCTCTCTCCAGGCAGACGCCAAAATAAGACCCTGCCATCCGAACGGTAGAGGGTGAACCTTGATTCGTCGCTCCAGAGAACCTGTTTCCACTGTTCAACGGTCCACTGTCGACGTTCTTTGCACCACGTTAGCAGAGCAGCGCTATTGGACTTGGTGATCAAAGGCTTGGGGTGGCAGCACGTCCATGATAACCGAGCAGATGGGCTTCCTTTCCTTACGGATGATATTCATCGAAAGAAAACTCCCGGATGCCTGTTGAAACTCCTCGCTGATGTGGCCCATCGATTTAGTGCGGTTCTTCCGAATTTCTCTGGCCAGCACCCGTCGGTCTCTAACTTCCAGTTTTGTCGGTCTGCCGTGTCGGGGCACATTCCGACAGTCAGCTCTCATCTTCCACTTGCCAATCACGTAGGTCACTGTCAATTTTGGGTATTTCAACTCGTTGGATATGTCACGTATGGATCGGCAATTTCTGTGATACCCGACGATTACACCTTTCTCGAAATCAGAGAGCTCCGAACTGCGTGGCATCTTGCATGCGACTGGCTGCGTTGTTATTTTCCACACGATATTTAACGGCGGCGGCTGTGACGTGTATCAGGACCGCAGATATCGTCGATTGCAGGGGTGTCCAATTACTTTTTGATAGATAGTGTACATGTATTTCTGTGTAGCGGACCTACGTATTTCTATGCTTCATGTATGGTTCGCAAAACATATCCAAACTGAATTCATTAAGTTGGTTATTAGCAAATATTATTATTAGTCAACTGTAAATAGTTATAAAACGTCATCCTCTAGCGTGGGCGCACACATATATTACTCAAGAAACTTTATTCTGTGACCATCGTTCTCAATCGCAATGCATCGCCATTATACATAGAACGCAACTCATTAGTTACATGCCGCCATTACCGTCCGAACTCCATATGCTCCAGAACTTGTGTACTGTACATCGAACGCGTGTTCTCCGGTCGGTGTCGTATGCTATATGTAATCTGCCTCCCTAGGCCAATCCGGTTTTTCACCACAGCAGTGTCCGCATGCCCTTAGGCGGATGAGACCGGTCAACACAGCCGTACTCCTACGCTGCTGACGTCAGCTTACAACTTACCTCCTTTACGATGTACAGTCGGCTTTAATAAGTACAAAGAAAGAAATCCTAATATTTTAACAACAATCCTTACACTTGGTTTCTTTCTTCTTACCAAGAAGTTGAGGCCTTCCTATATCCTCAAATATGTTACAAAACATAAATAGCCTTTATCAGGGATGTTTAAGGCCTGTCAAAGGTCCGTGTTTTTTTAAGTCAATGTCCTCATAGGCAGAGTTTTATAAAACAATCCACTTTAACCAAAGTTGTAAATATAACACTTATGAGGTGTTTGCTGTCAGGTGACTCTTTTTTTGCAGGTGATATCGTTTGATTCACCAGATTTGTTACACCGTTATTCCATGACGGTTTTTTAAAACCTAACCAGCAATCCATTGCACATTACGATTAACCCATATCCTTCTGTTACTTGGAAGACCGCCAGTTACTACATAAACTCCGGTAAAAGTCGAAATGCCGACCCCTGAAATTTCAGCCTATTTCACGCTCGGATACTTCCTCTCTCAGTGGAAGGAAACAAGGCAAAAAATAGAAGTGCAAAGTACTGGCCTAACAGCACACCAGACCTAGTGAAAACTGTAACTGAGCCTACCACCAGGTAAAAAATTTGAGCGAAGTATAAGGAAAGGGCTGTCAAAAGATGGAAGAGGAAGTAGTTATCGTGGGAAGCACAGAGGCAGTAAACGGACTGTTCACGAAACTGATTGAAATCCTAGACAGCCCTACCAATAGGTAAGCAACACAGCTAAGGCAGTTATATGACCAATCCTAAACCGTACCCTAAAAGCTTAAACCAAAGAGCTTCGAGAATTAAGCTACTGAAAAGACAGATTAGAGGAAACAGAAATGAGACCAGAGTCACAGAGGAGCGATGAATGTCACATCGCCGTCACTTGGCGGTTCACGGGAAGTTAGTGCATCAACTGTCGCACTCCATGCTGCCATGTGCCTGATTCGCGTCCTGGCGTGCGCAAGAGTACTGGGCGCTTGAGATTCTAATAAAAGGGAATCTGAGCATTAGCGATATTTTATTGCTTGTTCTCTTTTATACTAAATACAGCAGGATCTCGCTAATCCGGTCCTCGATAATACGGCCTCTCCATAATCCGGCCCCCTTGCGTGGTTTTTGGTTGCAGAAATCGTGTTAATATCAGACAGGGATGAATTATACTTCGTACATCAGTGAAGTTTTCAATTTTAACGTTATGTTTTCTTTTGAATTGGCGCTAACGTTCATGTAATTCAATTTAATCCTTTAACGACCATAACGCCTAAAACGCCCGTACATGCAAACGACCATAGCTGCCCGGATCGCCTGTATAGAATGAGTCAAATTTCCTGTCCTTACTTGCTGTTCAAATATGTATGAACTATGAGCGATCAGCAGGTGTCACCCTCAGTCACTATTCTTCAGTTGTTACTAAACAAAGAAGTGAACCAACAGACAGTTTTGGGTTTTATGGTATTCAGAGTGATACAAGATTTTGGGGTTCATGGTCGTTAAAGAGTCAAAATAAAAGTAGGAAGGATCCTCAAAATAATTAAGAATATTGCTATTCCAGCATTTCCTCACACATCGGCAGCAAGTTGCGATGCAAAATTAGAAACATTTTCGACCAACTCAAAATGCATTAGAATAGCCTTGAAAACCACCATCTTTCCCAAGGTTTACGTGTCCTTGTAAAGTCACGAGCGTGGGTTGTTTTTATACCATTTGTTGCTACCCAGACGGCGCTGTGACAGCACGTGTGAAAGGTTTTTACTTTACATTTCGGAGTGCGGGACAAGTGGTTGGCGCCGCGTGGTGGCCCTTCAATCACGGCTTCAAAAAGAAAACATGTTACGTTAAAACTGGCGCAGAAATTGGAAATTTTAGAAAAGTTAAAGCGGGGTTGTTCCCAAAAAGCCATCGTTGCTAAGTACGCCGTTGGGCGTGCCACTGTTTATGACAGAAAAATGAAAGCGAATGAACTTCGACAGTGCGCAAGCCAAATGAACAGTGAGTTGCGAGGACGAAAGGTTATGCGAAAGGGTGAAGACGATCAACTTGATGCAGCTGTTTACAGATGGTTCATACAGCAATGCAGTAAAGGACTATCTGTCAGTGGCCCGATAATAATAAAAAAAGCACTGGCGTTTAACAAAAACTTGGCGAACGGTTTGCAGCAAGCGAGGGCTGAATATCAAAGTTAAAGAAAAGACATGGTGTGCGGCAGCTGACAGATTCCAGGGAAATCGCTCATCAAACGAAAAATATGCGGAAGAGTTTTAAAAAAACAGTTGCAGAAGATGATAAAGGAAGAAGAAATAACTGCTGCTGCAGTGTACAATGCTGATGAGACCGGCTCCTTTTTTAAAATGCTCCCTTCAAAAACCCTTGCTGCCAAGAACGAAAAGATAGCTAGTGATTATAAACAACAAAATCAACGAGTCACATTGATTGCATGTTGTAACGCCGATGGGAGTCATAAACTTCCTCCTGGTGATTGGAAAAGCCCAACAGCCAAAATGTTTTCAACACATCGCGATGAGTACACTACTGGCAGATTATCGTGCTCAAAAGAAGGCGTGGATGGACTCAGAAAATTTCTCCCGGTGGTTCCATGATAAATTTGTACCAGTTGTGAAAAAAGAACTGAAGAAAAAGAAGCCATCCTCTTAATTGATAACGTTCCCTGTCATCCCTCCGACTTGTCTCTGAAGTCAGGTGATGTACGAGCTGTCTTTCTTCCCCCCAATGTGACAGTTCTGATCCAACCTATGAACCAGAAAATTTTGGAATCAATTAAGCGCCGCTACCAACATGTGCTTCTTACCTCCCTGTTGGATGAATGTAAAAACGATTCCACCCAGGCTATTGTAAAGGCGTGGAAAGCGATCAACATGCGTGATGTTGTTTTCCAAACAGCAGAAGCATGGGATTTTGTGGAGAGCACTACCATACGGAAGTATTGGGGAAAAGTGTGGCCATCAATTGACACCAAGTTGGAGTCAGCATCGAGTTGCAGTGATGAGCCAGTCGATTCCGAATCACCAATTCCAGATGCTGTGTTCGTTGACATGTTCCACAAGCTTCCAGGAGGAGAAGTTGATGAAAAGGACGTTACTAAGTGGTGAATGAGGAAAACTGTGGAATAGACCAGGCTTTAACAGAAGAAGAAATCATCAAAAGTGTGCAGGAAGAAAATATTTCTCACACTGCTGGCGCTGAAGCTGCCGACATCTTGCTACAGTACATAACGCAACAACCAGACACGTGCAGTACTGACGTAATGCTAGTAAAACGATTGCGTGACAAAGCGCGCCATCGAAGAGCATCTTCATTAAAGCAGACAAAAATCTGTGACATGTTTCAAAGTGACCTCACTGAGCAGAAAATGCAAGATTTCATCTGTGCTGTACTGCAATTGTACGTTTTTTTACTGTGTATAGTACGTACACATACAAGTGCTTTACGATAATGATACTGAGAAAAGATCATTTCATTGTTGTAAATGAGGCAGTATAGTACGTACTGATCGTGTTCTTTTATCATTATCACATGCTTGTGTCTTCTTTATGTTTTGTTCTAATACATATGTACTACACATAGTAAACGTGTAATTGTAACATTAATATTAATGAAGAATTAAAGTGAATTTTTATGCACTCTCAGTAATCCGGCACTCTTGCTAATCCGGCACTCTTCTGTGCAAGGAATGACCATCACATTATCCATAACGAAAAAAAAAGTACTGTACTTACAATGAGACAAATCAGGATCAGCCTTTAAGCGTTCCATCGAAACCCGTTGCATTTCCTGGAATTTCAGAACATAAAGAAGGTTGTTAGTTTCAGTTTTCGAAAATTGCATGTCTTACGCGTCAAGTATACATACAGTAGCTACAATAAATGGTTGTGGAAAATTAAGGTCATAAACACAAACTCCAGATTACACCGATGATTCATTCCATTACGACCACCCCCAGCCTAGAGAAATGAGCTCGCCTGGAGACCGAACGGTGGCGCACGTGAAGTTCACAGAGCAGTATATACACACAACCCGAAGACAGACTTTCGGTTATTAGAGTGTTCGGAGTCAGAATGGGAACAGCTGCCGGTATATCGGAGTTTGATAAGTGACAAATTGTGATGGCACGGCGCTTAAGAACTGTGATCTCGGAAACGACGCAGCTTGTGGGTTGTTCACAAGCAGTTGTAGTGAGTACGTATCAAAAGTGGTGCGCAGATGGCCAAACGGCGAACCGTTGACCAACCGTGTGTCGTCCACCGTCGTCCAACCGTGTGCCGTCCACCGTCGTCCAACCGTGTGTCGTCCACTGTCGTCCAACCGTCTGTCGTCCACCGTCGTCCAACCGTGTGTCGTCCACCGTCGTCCAACCGTCGTCCAACCGTGTGTCGTCCACCGTCGTCCAACCGTGTGTCGTCCACCGTCGTCCAACCGTGTGTCGTCCACCGTCGTCCAACCGTCGTCCAACCGTGTGTCGTCCACCGTCGTCCAACCGTGTGTCGTCCACCGTCGTCCAACCGTGTGTCGTCCACCTTCGTCCAACCGTGTGTCGTCCACCGTCGTCCAACCGTGTGTCGTCCACCGTCGTCCAACCGTGTGTCGTTCACCGTCGTCCACCGTCGTCCAACCGTGTGCCGTCCACCGTCGTCCAACCGTGTGTCGTCCACCGTCGTCCAACCGTGTGTCGTCCACCGTCGTCCAACCGTGTGCCGTCCACCGTCGTCCAACCGTGTGTCGTCCACCGTCGTCCAACCGTGTGTCGTCCACCGTCGTCCAACCGTCGTCCAACCGTGTGCCGTCCACCGTCGTCCAACCGTCGTCCAACCGTGTACCGTCCACCGTCGTCCAACCGTGTGTCGTCCACCGTCGTCCAACCGTGTGTCGTCCACCTTCGTCCAACCGTGTGTCGTCCACCGTCGTCCAACCGTGTGTCGTCCACCGTCGTCCAACCGTGTGTCGTTCACCGTCGTCCAACCGTGTGCCGTCCACCGTCGTCCAACCGTGTGTCGTCCACCGTCGTCCAACCGTGTGTCGTCCACCGTCGTCCAACCGTGTGCCGTCCACCGTCGTCCAACCGTGTGTCGTCCACCGTCGTCCAACCGTGTGTCGTCCACCGTCGTCCAACCGTGTGCCGTCCACCGTCGTCCAACCGTGTGTCGTCCACCGTCGTCCAACCGTGTGTCGTCCACCGTCGTCCAACCGTGTGTCGTCCACCGTCGTCCAACCGTGTGTCGTCCACCTTCGTCCAACCGTGTGTCGTCCACCGTCGTCCAACCGTGTGTCGTCCACCGTCGTCCAACCGTGTGTCGTCCACCGTCGTCCAACCGTGTGTCGTTCACCGTCGTCCACCGTCGTCCAACCGTGTGTCGTCCACCGTCGTCCAACCGTGTGTCGTCCACCGTCGTCCAACCGTGTGTCGTCCACCGTCGTCCAACCGTGTGTCGTCCACCGTCGTCCAACCGTGTGTCGTCCACCGTCGTCCAACCGTGTGCCGTCCACCGTCGTCCAACCGTGTGTCGTCCACCGTCGTCCAACCGTGTGTCGTCCACCGTCGTCCAACCGTGTGTCGTCCACCGTCGTCCAACCGTGTGTCGTCCACCGTCGTCCAACCGTGTGTCGTCCACCGTCGTCCAACCGTGTGTCGTCCACCGTCGTCCAACCGTGTGTCGTCCACCGTCGTCCAACCGTGTGTCGTCCACCGTCGTCCAACCGTGTGTCGTCCACCGTCGTCCAACCGTGTGTCGTCCACCGTCGTCCAACCGTGTGTCGTTCACCGTCGTCCAACCGTTGGTCGTCCGCAGTTCCTTGATCCCAGAAGGGTTCGGAGACCGTCGCACATTTTTTACAGCGACTGCAGGGCCACCGGGCGACAAATCACCTGCAGCTCTATAACAGTGATGATCAGGGCAATGTGCCATAGCTCATCGCAGCCTTCTGCGCCTGGACTTGCGTAGCCGCGACACAGCCGGGTCCCCATGCTCACTGCACGTCATCGCCAAAAAACGTATGAAATGGGCCCAAAATCATCGGGAATGGACCGTGGATGATTGGAAGAAAGTGACCTGGCCTGACAAATCAAGATTGCCGATCCCGGTGGCGCAGTGGTCTAAGGCGACGGCCTCTGATCATTCGTCCGTAAGGGGTCCGGGTTCGAATCCCGGTGAGGCATGGATGTTGTGTTTGTCTTACGGCACTGGCTCTCTCCCTTCCCTGGAACCAGTGACCCTAAATTAGGGACGGGCGACTGCTTATAGACCATTGAGTTGCTCACGGTGGTCGTTAAACCTACAATAAAAAAAAAAGAAATATCAAGATTCCTGATGCGTCATATAAACGGCCGAGCGCGGATACGCCGATTACGAACAGATGCTATGGAACCTGGATCTACTGTTGGGCGGAAACAGGCCGTAGGCGGCGGTGTTATACAGTGTACGATGTTTTCTTGGCACACTTTAGGCGCCATTATCCTAATAGCACAATCCCTAACAGCTGGCAGGTATCTGAACATCGTTGCGGACCAAGTTCACCCATTCATGGCAAGTGCGTTACCTGCTGGTGATGGCCATTAGCAACAGGATAATGCGCAATGCCACACTGCCAGAACGTCAAGGAGTGATTCAAGGAACATGCTGGTGACTTTTTGTCAATGCCCTGGTCTTCAAATTCACCTGACATGAACCCAATGGAACATTTGTGGTTCAACCTGGAAAAGTGGGTTCGCGCTAAATCCCCACCACCCCGAAATGTACAGGAAGAGGACCTGTTGTTGACATTATGGTACCAGATACCCCAAGATACCTATCGCCACCTCATGAAATCGATGCCTAACGGAGTGGCCGCTCTTTTGCTGGATAAAAGGGGTCCTTTATCTTATTAGGTAGGTGGCCATAATGTAATGGCTCATAGGTATATGTCCAAAACGAGATTACAAGCAGAGAAATTTCTAGCTGAGGTTGCAAGGTGGGCTTAATGTGTAGAGGTGAATGATCTCCAGTCCATGAAAATAGTTCCAGAAAACCGGGGCAGTAACTTGAAGGCCTGGACAAGGACGTCCACGACATACAAAAAGTCAAAACGACCGATATCTGTCCTTAATACCTCTCCGTTATAGGCAGTCGACAGCCAGGCAGCTCTCGCAGGATCTTTCGTCTGCTGCGAGAACCACGATATCAAGGCAAACAGTATACAGAGGGCTTCATGATAAAGGTCTGTATGCAAGACAGCCAATAGTGTGTATCCCACACGCCGCATCACGTAGAAGGGTCAGTATGAATTGCACCAGGCAACATCCCCCATAGAACCCCGATCAGTGGATCTATATTCTATTCAGTGACGTACCGCGGTACAGCCTAAACATGGATTCTAAACGTGTGTACACTTGGAAAGAGGCAGGAAGCAGGAATCTTTCCTCGAACATTAAAAAAACTGACTATTACTGTCGTGGATTACCTTGGTTTGGGCTGTCATCATGCTGTATGGGCGCACTACCCTGTAGGTGTTTCCTTAATGCATCAATGCATCCTGACTGCCATACGCTCCATGAACGACATCCTAGTGCCCTGTGTATAACTTTCGAGGAACTGGGCTGCTGTTGGCCTCCAGCTCCGTTTTATGTATTCTCCTGCATCTGGAGGGCCTGCGGGTTTCTCCCGCAGGCTCTTCATCAGTGTGTGATCAAGTTGTTTTCGTAACCCAAATCTCTAGTGGATGTTCCTGCCCATGGGACTAATTCTTTTGCATCCTAGCTTCTCAAGGCACCTGTTTGTGTGTGTGTGTGTGTGTGTGCTTTAAATGTTTTAAATGACTTCTACACTTTTCTTTCCCAATATTCAAATACACTCAGCAAATACCTAATACATTTGTAATCTTATATGAACATAAAAATTGTTTGTTTATATATCCTATTTATCCAAGGACACAGAAACTGTTGACAACAAAGAACATCTTCACTCACGTATCCTAGCTATTAAAAACACAGAAATTGTTGGTAACATGTATGCAAAGGCGTAACCAAATTTCTTAGATATATCTTTAGGTTGCACCATTTCCGATACGAGCTGCTATTGGCTCGCGAAATAACGTCACACATTAAGTAAATCGGCGAGAGCCATTACTCCTATAAGTTACACGTTAGCAAGGAATGTTAACAAAACATGCGATGGAAAATGTTTTCAAATACTTGTAATTTCAAACTTCAAAGATTAGCATATTTTTCGGTGATGTCTTATTACCTGTTTCATGAATTAAATTAATTCTGAAAACAAAATAAATTAACTTTCGCGATTAAATACCGTTTAAGGTCATTGCTGTAAGCAAACATACTGGCAACAAACATACTTCGTAGTTCATACTCAACAAACATACTGTAAACAAACATACTTCGTAGTTCAGAGGAAGTTATGTTTACAAACATTTAATGTCAGTGCGACTATGAATTTTTAAAAATCCAAACAATTTAAAGGATAGCCTCTCGATTATCAGCGCATCGAGTAGTTCCGTTAACGGGATGATCAAACAAGAAGTAGATAACATGTAGTTTGTTGTTCAACGTTTCATTTATACAAAGCAAATCTTATTATTCTTTACAGAATTCCACTTATTAGCGTTCTAATTCAAACAAAAATTCGCACTAAATGCATGGAAATACTTGATGCGCTGACAATCGGAATGCTAAGCTATTGAATTCACGTTCATGTTGTATATTTACTGCATTATTAACATTTACAACGCTAAGAATGAATAATGACGATTCATGAGAATTTTGTTTTTTTATTGGAGCAGTCGCCCGTCCCTAATTTAGGGTCACTGGTTCCAGGGAAGGGAGAGAGCCAGTACCGTAAGACAAACACAACATCCATGCCTCACCGGGATTCGAACCCGAACCCGTTTCGGACGAATGATCAGAAGCCCTCGCTTAGTCCACTTCCTCACCGGGGCTGCAATTCATGAGGGTTAGCCGTTGTAATATGCTTACGGCCTATTTTACCTGGAAGGCTGACTGTAGATAACCTTCAGGTAAAATTGGCCAAGACTCTGTGTTTGCTTCCTGTGTGACGTCATGCGCAAATCCAAGAAAACGGAGATTGCAACTGCCCATCAAAATGGCACCCCCCTTCCCCGGGCGTAAAAAGTGCAGGGCAGGAGGGAGCGACTTCCCCGGACGCAGCTCAAGACAGGGTGCAAAAATCACCGCGTACAATGTGATTAAAATCGGAATTCAAGCTTCGGCGCACTAGTTTCTGGTACAACCTTTTCGCACCATGCTTTGTTGTTTATCCATTCACCGAATTTGCTTACAATATCTTTTTCCAGTTTTCGGCAGCTGAAAATTCGCATTTCTTCCTCAAAATGTTCAAGGTATGTTAGCTGTTTACATTTAGAAATGGTGCTTTCGTACGTTTATTGAAAAATAAGGATGTCGCTCTCGCTGTTGTAGATTCCTGGAGCACTATTCGAGAATTACTGCCACTACGCAAGCTGCATTCGGTCCGTTTATTGAGGTACCAAAGGTCAGAACACCGAAGCAGCTGGGCACCTGACTTGCCCTCTTCACCTTCTGTATTTTACAGCTATAAGAGCGTTTGGTATCCAGTTCGGCTTCATTGCCCAGAACATCCTTGATGTAAATGTTCGAAACCCTTCTGCTGTCAGTTCTGGCCCCCAAATCCCTGACTTCTTCCGAGAAATTAAACAGGGAAAAACGCCTTTTTAGTTTGGGATAAGAAATTACACTCACATCTGCAGTATATCCATAATATCCTATTTATTGCATCTCTCTCTCTTTATCTTGTCTGCCCATGGAAGGTTGAGTCCCGCAAAGAAGACGATGCACCCTTGCGAGTTACTGGCAATTTCATGCAGCCGGCTTTCCATTCCTCTGCTGCATACAGATAAGGGGCAAAGTGCATCGGGTGCCTACTTCACAGCAGAGCTGAGTTCGAGTTCAATTTTCGGAGCCCGTCCGAGCCCTTGGTATATCTGTTCGAGCCCACCCGAACCCGCATTTGTATTGCAAGATTGAACCCGGGCCCGAACGAACCCGAAACCTAGTTAACCTGTTCAACCATTAATACAGAACATCTCCTTTTCCACATTTACACTCTTTCCTCCTCCTCTTGCAATTAACCAATGTATTTGGGGAGTCTATCTACTTTTATAGTGTAACTGTACGATTTTTCTTTGACCGTTCGTTTCCACCTGAAGTGCTTCGGGCGGCCGGACATCCAAAATGACCAGGAGATGCTGCAATTGTTATTTTGCTTAAATAATGATAATATTATCGCGCCATAGTGCGCTATAATATGCACATTGCTAAGTAGAATTAGCAGAGAGCTGCTGCGCAGAGATGGAAACGGGTCACGAGAAAACGGGTCTACAATTTCTTGCGGGTCCAATGGGTCTGGTCAAGCTGTTCCTGACCCGATATTGACCCGGTTTTATTCCCGTTTTCTTTTTGAAAAGAGAAAATATATTCCAAAGGAAAACGCGTTGTGGAATTCTGTAGTCGATACTGGTGCCCACGGACTGAATAATGATTTGCCATGCAAAAATATTGTCGTCTCTTTCTTAAAGTAACGAAGATTTTCCACCGAATGACGTCAGACAGCACACCGACTCCATATCGTAAAAAGGTCCTTCCTTTGCTTTCTTTTACAGTGAGATTGTCCAGTGCAAGGTACAGGCAAACTCTATTCACCTGCTTCTCAACTAATTCACTCTTTCCGTGCAAAGTTCACTGTATGACTAAGAGTTACTTTTCACATCGCACTTTTATGTTGAGCATTCACAGGTTTTCGATTAATGTGCTAACATCCCGTTCCCATGACATGTTATGTCGAAATTAACTCCTTATTTGTTAATATGGATGGATATAATATTAAGGACGTTGAGCAAGGCGTCGAGGCCAACAAATACGTGCTTGTTCAAAACCACGGAGTGTGTAAATTACAAACTAAAATCGGAACGCTTTTAACACCTATATGTAAATTACGAACTAAGATCCAAGGCCCCGATGTGTAAATTGCGAACCAACTTTTCTGCACCCATTCTGACGATATAAAAAAATAAACCAGTATGAAAAAATAATGATTAAAACAATTTAAAACAATTTAAAGCAATGTATTCACGAAAACAACAAAACTGGTTTGTCATCATTGCGCAGGGGCCATGTTAAGTTTCTCTGTTATGTTCCATATTTAATATGTGTACATCTGTACGTAATTCATTTTATTCACGAAAACAACAAAACTGATTTGTCATCCTTGCGCAGGGGCCATGTTAATTTTCTCTGTGATGTTCCCTATTTAGTATATGTACATTTGTACTTAATTTATTATATTGCCTGGAGAGCTTTTGGAAGAAACAGCATAATTTTCAAGAGCAATATGCCATTATGTCTTAAAAGAAAAGTGTTTGATCAATGCATCCTTCCAGTGCTTACGTATGGTGCAGAGACGTGGACCTTAACTAAAAGAGACATACAAAGGCTGCAGACAACTCAAAGAGGCATGGAGAGGTGCATACTTGGTGTAACCAGGAGAGATAAGAAGAGAAACTCGTGGATCCGAAAAATGACAAGAGTGGAAGACATCATGATCAGAGTTAAGTCCCTGAAATGGCAATGGGCTGGACATACTGCCAGAAGGACAGATCATCGATAGACAGCCGAAATTTTAGATTGGATTCCAAGGGACTGGAAAAGACCCAGAAGAAGACCACATGGGAGATGGGTGGATGAAATTCGAAAGTACGCAGGGGTGACATTTAGGAGACTGGCACAAGACAGACCGTTGTGGAGGAAACTTGGGGAGACCTTCGTCTAGCAGTGGATTGATAATGGTTGACAATGATGAATGATGATGATGATGATGATTCACAAAAACAACAAAAGTAGTTTGTCATTCTTGCGCAGGGGTCATATTAATTTTTTCTCTGTGATGTTCCATATTTAGCATGTGTACATCTGTACGTAATTCATTTTATTCACGAAAACAACAAAACTGGTTTGTCATCCTTGCGCAGGGGCCATGTTAATTTTCTCTGTGATGTTCCCTATTTAGTATATGTACATTTGTACTGATTTTTTACATTCACAAAAACAACAAAAGTAGTTTGTCATTCTTGCGCAGGGGCCATGTTAATTTTTTCTCTGTGATGTTCCATATTTAGCATGTGTACATCTGTACGTAATTCATTTTATTCACGAAAACAACAAAACTGGTTTGTCATCCTTGCGCAGGGGCCATGTTAATTTTCTCTGTGATGTTCCCTATTTAGTATATGTACATTTGTACTGATTTTTTATATTCACAAAAACAACAAAAGTAGTTTGTCATTCTTGCGCAGGGGCCATGTTAATTTTTCTCTGTGATGTTCCATATTTAGCATGTGTACATCTGTACGTAATTCATTTTATTCACGAAAACAACAAAACTGGTTTGTCATCCTTGCGCACGGGCCATTTTAAATTTTCTCTGTGATGTTCCCTATTTAGTATGTATACATTTGTACTTAATTTATTATATTCACAAAAACAACGAAAGTAGTTTGTCATTCTTGCGCAGGGGCCATGTTAGTTTTTTCTCTGTGATGTTCCGTATTTAGCATGTGTACATCTGTACGTAATTCATTTTATTCACGAAAACAACAAAACTGGTTTGTCATCCTTGCGCAGGGGCCATGTTAATTTTCTCTGTGATGTTCCATATTTAGTATATGTACATTTGTACTTAATTTATTATATTCACAAAAACAACAAAAGTAGTATGCCATTCTTGCGCAGGGGCCATGTTAATGTTTTCTCTGTGATGTTCCATATTTAGCATGTGTACATCTGTACGTAATTCATTTTATTCACGAAAACAACAAAACTGGTTTGTCATGCTTGCGCAGGGGCCATGTTAATTTTCTCTGTGATGTTTCATATTTAGTTAGTGTACATTTGTACTTAATTTATTATATTCACAAAAACAACAAAAGTAGTTTGTCATTCTTGCGCAGGGGCCATGTTAATTTTTCTCTGTGATGTTCCATATTTAGCATGTGTACATCTGTACGTAATTCATTTTATTAACGAAAACAACAAAACTGGTTTGTCATCCTTGCGCAGGGGCCATGTTAATTTTCTCTGTGATGTTCCATATTTAGTATATGTACATTTGTACTTAATTTATTATATTCACAAAAACAACAAAAGTAGTATGTCATTCTTGCGCAGGGGCCATGTTAATGTTTTCTCTGTGATGTTCCATATTTAGCATGTGTACATCTGTACGTAATTCATTTTATTCACGAAAACAACAAAACTGGTTTGTCATGCTTGCGCAGGGGCCATGTTAATTTTCTCTGTGATGTTTCATATTTAGTTAGTGTACATTTGTACTTAGTTTATTATATTCACAAAAACAACAAAAGTAGTTTGTCATTCTTGCGCAGGGGCCATGTTAATTTTTCTCTGTGATGTTCCATATTTAGCATGTGTACATCTGTACGTAATTCATTTTATTCACGAAAACAACAAAACTGGTTTGTCATCCTTGCGCAGGGGCCATGTTAATTTTCTCTGTGATGTTCCATATTTAGTATATGTACATTTGTACTTAATTTATTATATTCACAAAAACAACAAAAGTAGTATGCCATTCTTGCGCAGGGGCCATGTTAATGTTTTCTCTGTGATGTTCCATATTTAGCATGTGTACATCTGTACGTAATTCATTTTATTCACGAAAACAACAAAACTGGTTTGTCATGCTTGCGCAGGGGCCATGTTAATTTTCTCTGTGATGTTTCATATTTAGTTAGTGTACATTTGTACTTAATTTATTATATTCACAAAAACAACAAAAGTAGTTTGTCATTCTTGCGCAGGGGCCATGTTAATTTTTCTCTGTGATGTTCCATATTTAGCATGTGTACATCTGTACGTAATTCATTTTATTAACGAAAACAACAAAACTGGTTTGTCATCCTTGCGCAGGGGCCATGTTAATTTTCTCTGTGATGTTCCATATTTAGTATATGTACATTTGTACTTAATTTATTATATTCACAAAAACAACAAAAGTAGTATGTCATTCTTGCGCAGGGGCCATGTTAATGTTTTCTCTGTGATGTTCCATATTTAGCATGTGTACATCTGTACGTAATTCATTTTATTCACGAAAACAACAAAACTGGTTTGTCATGCTTGCGCAGGGGCCATGTTAATTTTCTCTGTGATGTTTCATATTTAGTTAGTGTACATTTGTACTTAATTTATTATATTCACAAAAACAACAAAAGTAGTTTGTCATTCTTGCGCAGGGGCCATGTTAATTTTTCTCTGTGATGTTCCATATTTAGCATGTGTACATCTATACGTAATTCATTTTATTAACGAAAACAACAAAACTGGTTTGTCATCCTTGCGCAGGGGCCATTTTAATTTTCTCTGTGATGTTCCCTGTTTAGTATATGTATATTTGTACTTAATTCATTATATTCACAAAAACAACAAAAGTAGTTTGTCGTTCTTGCGCAGGGGCCATGTTAATTTTCTCTGTGTTGTTCCATATTTAGTATATGTACATTTGTACGTAATCTATTGTATTCACGAAAATATCTTTATTTTGCCGTAAGTGTAGGCGTCTACGATTAACAAATCTTTTCCTTTTTCAGAGATCGAGAGCGTCACTTCCAACGTTAAACTTGTCAAACAATGAAAGATATATCTACGGCAAAGCAATTAAAACAGACGAGCTAGCTAGCTTAGGTAATTCCAGCAGATGTTCAAAGACGTCTGTTCGGAATTTACATATAGCGGTCATGGGTCTTGGTTCGCAATTTACATATAGAGTTTTAATGGCGGTCTGATTTTAGTGCGCAATTTACACACTCTAGTTCGCAATTAACATACCACCGAAAATCACAAGGGGAAGAGTGAATGCTGGAAATTGTTTCGTCTCATTAAGGAACCGTTGAATAAATCTGTGTTGTTTGGTCTTGCTTGTTGTTCAAAATGTGGAAAGTGTATAATTACAAAGAAAATTGTCGACGGTGTAATAAAAGATTATGGAACCAAAAATCTAACGGGCCATATGAAAGTGCGCACCTCCATCAAAGCGTGAAGCGAGCGAACAGTCTAAATACATTTAAAAAATGCATTTGTGTAATCGTAAATAATGATTCCCATTTGTAATATACTGCATGGTCGCAGTCATAGTTAGCCATTACTTTTGGATTACGCAAAATAGTGGCACTAAAAATGGCACTAAAATTTATATATATATATATATACAGGGTGTCCCGGAACTTCGTGTACAAACTTGGAGGAGGTAGAGAACAGCGTTAGGAACCAGAATTAAATAGGAAAGCATGGGCGGAAACGTCACACTCACGTGAGAAAGAGACACAAAGACACAGTAAGGCCACAATACAGAAAGCAGTGTAAAACGCTATATTACACAACAAAAGAGTATAATGTAGGACTTACAAGCATCACAGAAAGTGTTCGAAATTGCGCCCATTGGCCTGGATGCACGCATGACACCTACACGACATGGATTGGCGAACATTGTCGAAGATACCTGGCGTTTTGCGGATCGTAGCAGCAGCAATGGAGATTCGTGCCACCAGGTCCATTTCAGAATTTACTGGCGTGTCGTACACAATGCTCTTCACTGCACCTTAGAGATAATAATCAAGAGGAGATAAATCAGGTGATTTTTTTGGCCATTCGACGGGACCGCCACGCCCAATCCACTTAGTTCCAAATGTCCGGTCCAAATGGTCATGTACGCACCTTGCGTAATGAGATGGCGCCCCATCATGTTGCAACCACATTCCGCGTCGAACATGTGCGGGGACATCGTGTAGCATTTCCGGAAGAACCTCCTGAAGAAAGAAGAGATACTTGCGAGCGTCCAGTCGAGGTGGTAAGATGTATGGTCCGACTAAACTGTCCACCACGATACCCGCCCACACATTAACAGTGAAGCGTTGTTGTGCGGCTCGTGGTCTGCCCACATGTGCGCGTTGTGCGTATTGAACACCCCATCACGTGAAAATGTTGCTTCATCACTGCTTTCTGTATTGTGGCCTTACTGTGTCTTTGTGTCTCTTTCTCACGTGAGGGTGACGTTTCCGCCCATGCTTTCTTATTTAATTCTGGTTCCTCACGCTGTTCTCTACCTCCCCTCAAAGTTTGTACACGAAGTTCCGGGACACCCTGTGTATAGACCATCGATGGACAGCCGAAATTTTAGATTGGATTCCAAGGGACAGGAAAAGACCCAGAAGAAGACCACGTGGGAGATGGGTGGATGAAATTCGAAAGTATGCGGGAGTGACATGGAGGAGACTGGCACAAGACAGACCGTTGTGGAGGAAACTTGGGGATACCTTCGTCCAGCAGTGGATTGATAATGGTTGACATTGATGATGATGATGATGATGATATATAAATATAAGTTGGGTTTCGAATTTATAGTTCAAAGCATATTTGTCCGGATTAGTCAGGGGTCAGGATTGGGTCGAGTTCAGTTATGAGACGTCTAGGTCGGGTCCGGGTTCGAAATTTTTGACCCGTTTCCAACTCTGCTGCTGCGTTGAGATATGGGGGTTATCATAGGCAAGTTATCAACTATCCGACATCTATAGTTCTTGAAAAAGCTTTATCTTCTTTGAAGAAACACACAAATACGCGGACTATGGCATTTTCTACCCAAGCCCTGAATAAATATAGCCATCTCCAATGCCCGCTCCCCAATCAGAAACAGTTGCCGAAGAATTCCCTTTACCAACTACAGTATAAAGGGTCTCATTTGCGAAATCATATAAATTCGCATTTTTATATAAAAAAAATGATGTCGTTCTCTCTAAGAGCACGAGGCCGCCCGTGCCCGAATCGCCTTAAATATTCTACAGCCCGAGCCGGGCTTGGGCTCTGCCCGTCTCAGATCTGTTTCACTATCTATGCATACGCGTTGCCACACACGTGGAGTCTGCGAAACACCGCAGAACCGGGAATAAACACCCGTCAAAAGAACCGCCTCCCACACAGCGACTTAACTATCTGCGCTATGCCATTTACTGCATCATACCTAAAACATATTTAAGCTTATCACGCAAAATCACTAAATAACTAAGTTTTTATTAATTAGCAGAAACGAGAAATATACATCACAGTACTTACTTCAAATTCTTCCTGGAGTTTCTTTAGGAGTGACGTATCTTCTAACTCCGTAGCCAAATTCTCTAGCTTTATTTGCTTTGCCCAATTAGGCCTTTTAGTAGGTTCATCTGACATCTTAAAACTGTACATTTTCAAAAGAAACCCAAATATAAATATAAATGTCTAACAGAAATGACAATAGCAGCAAGGAGGTTTCTCAGGGAAACAGATTTGTTTCTGCAATATGTAATGCAATGATAAATAAGAAATATTAATAAGAAACATACACCACAGAGCCAAAATATTATGACTAGCGTGTTTTTATGCAATATGTAATGCAATGATAAATAAGAAATATTAATAAGAAACATACACCACAGAGCCAAAATATTATGACTAGCGTGTTTTTATGCAATATGTAATGCAATGATAAATAAGAAATATTAATAAGAAACATACACCACAGAGCCAAAATATTATGACTAGCGTGTTTTTATGCAAATCAAAGCAACTGCAGGTAAACGACGGAACGTGTGAAGGGTATGAAATGGTATAAATTACACATGATACTGAGCTTTGTTAATAAGTGTTACACTTGCTCTTCAGATGGGAAAAGCAGAAGGATGAAACGAATTTTACCAAGGATGAATTTTAATGTGTGGACTACTAGTGGATCAGAGCATTTTCAAGACGGCAGGTCTAGTGAGGTGCTCACAGTGAGCCGTAGTTAGTACCTTCAAAAAGTGGTCCGAGGACGGAAAAAAACCACGATCCGCCGTCAAGGTGTGGGCCTGTCACGGTTCGTCGATGCTAGAGGTGGGCGAAGATCTTCAGATGGGAATTCATCGAAGCTAGAGGTGAGCGAAGCTGTTCAGATGAGAACTCAGCTGCCGTATCGTATGAGCCAACAGAATAAATACTGTGATGTAATCGTAATTTGAATGCTGGTGAATTCACGGCAGCTGAATGTATTCTATGGCACAGTGTGGTGGCCACGTTGTTCTTCGAGTCTTAATCCTTGTGATTTCTGAATGTCGGGGCACTTAAAAAGTGCAATTTATCAAGAAGATGTTGCAAATTAGGCAGCCTTGAAAGACGGTATCACATTGCATGTGAGAGAAATTACAGAGGACCAGTTATGTTCCGTCGGTGAACACCCATGTTCATTGCCTTCAGGTTTTACAACTTCAGAATGGAGACCACACTGAGCAGTACCACTTGCATCGCTAAGGTCAGTATCTCGGCATAGCATGCGTTATGACGTAAACACAAATTTAACTTTCATTTTTAGTTTCCTTCTCTGTGTAAATTTGAGTTCATTCACTTTTAGCGTTTTCAACCTCAATGTTATATCTCCTCGCTCTGAAGTAAATTGCTTTTGGCTATGCTACACGGACAGAATTTATTGCTGCAGATTTGTCGTCTTGACACGTGTCTCACCTCCGTAGTACATCATAGAATGCCTAGTACAAATAAAATATTTGCTGCTTGCATCGCCGCAAGCGCCATAGTGTTGCGTTTTGGTACTATTTTCTCTTTTTTACGGAAATGTGTTCTGCATGTCCTGAAATGTCACCATATTAAATATGGTTGCATTTGGACTGTTAAATATCTCTCTAGGCAGCGTTGAATACGAGTACTTTAATTACGATCATCCTGTACAAATGTACATATTTCCGACATTTTTTTATTATTTTTTTTTGTTGCTTCGAACTTCAAAATTTCTCTTATTTATCGCAAAAAGAATAGAAGAAGACTGTTTCTGTTCTTTTCCTATGGTATGCACGTTTCAAGGATGGACAGGACGATTTGCAATATAACGAAAGACTGGGACTCCCAATTTCAGTGTGCATGTCTGAATTGATAGAGAAAATTTGCGAAAAGATATAAGAATAACCATTATGTAATCTTGAGGATGCTGAAATGTGAGCTCAGTATTAACAGGGAGAGGATTCGTCAAATTTTAGTGTAAGATTTGGGTGTAAAAAACTTTTTTTTTAGTTGTTGTTGTTCCGCATGCTTTGTTAGACAACCCAGAAACAAGGACGTGTGAGGTACACAAAAGACATCCTGGAAACTTCAGAAATAATAGAAAATTTCCTCCAAAGCATTGTGGCATATGACGCGACATGATGTTTTCGTTATGTTCCTGAAACGAAGTGTCAGAGTGCTCAGTAGAAGTCGCCACAGTCACCCGAAGGAAAGAAGATCAAGTTACATAAGTACAAAATCAAGAAAATGCCTGTGTATTTTTACGACTGCAAGGGGATTGTATAGCACGAGTCCTTTCCCGAGATTACTACTGTCACTAACAATGCGTACACATCCATTTCGGAACTATTGTGGACGAGGATAGTTTGTGTCAGGTCCGAGTACAAAAACAGGCAATGATTCTTCACGATAACGCACCCGCACACAGGGTGTGCGGGTGCGTTATCGCGAAGAATCATTAAGGAAGTGTGCAGTAATATCTTGCAGAAAACCAGGTGCATATTCTCAACCGTTCCCCTATACTTCATATATATTTGTCACCGTGTTACTAATTTCTGTACCCTGAATTAAAGCTGCCTTTAAATGAAATTGTTTTTAAGGCTTTGAAGACGTACAAAGGACTGCGACGTCAGCTCTTCTCTCCATGCCAAAAGTAACCTATTTCTTTCGCTGATCGTGCCACCTCTTGCATTAACACAGCAGAATGTACCTCGAATAAAATATATAAGCGTACGTTTTCCCGGTTTTCCAGTTTCTATAAAAAACTCTGTCTCACTACTTATTTCCACACTGTGCAAATTCGTTCACAATGTAAATAAAAAATTCTGTCTCACTATTTATTTAAATACTGTGTAAATTCGTTCACAATGTAAATAAAGAATTCTGTCTCACTACTTATTTCCGCACTGTGTAAATTCGTTCACAATATAAATAAAAGATTTTGTCTCACTACTTATTTCCACACTGTGTAAATTCGTAAACTGTGTAATTCTTTACTAAAAATAACGGCTTCTGAAAAACAGCCGATTTCCTCAGATAATCGGTCAGCATTACTTTTCACTAGACATCAAACATTCACAAGCGTGCCTAAGTAGTTTCATGTGCCGGTCAGAAAACGTTACCTTTCCCAGAAGTGAAAAGAAATGCACCAAATTTCACTAACTTTTAAAACCAACTTGTCTAAAAACTAAGAAAAAACAATTTCCGTATGATTTTAAAATAAATTTTAGCTAAAAAACGAACAACCCAGACAGATTCCACCTTGAACGAATCTATTAGATTCATTCTCTGCAGAAATCGTTCACCGGTAGAGTCAACGAACGAAATTAACGAATACGCTCAAAGTAGTTGTTTTAGTGAGTCTGTGGAAGAGAATCAGATTCTTCCATCACTACAACAGAACAAAGCGTCAGAGTCCGCACATCGTGTCTTCGAATGATCTGAAATTTTCCTTTTGTGATGTTATACACTAACGTGCAAAAATTAAGGACGAGACCGTTTCTCGAGTGTAACGTCGTGCAGAAGTGCTCCACATCGACTCAAATCATAGCATAAGACCCTCAAGATGTAAGAATATGGGACAAGTTAGCAAAACCGTCCAAACAAGGAATCCAAAGGATACAAAGGCACTTTATTGAAAAGGTAGCTTCGAGCACAACTGGACAGAAGACAGAAACGTCCATGTGATAGGCGGCTTCCAAGAAAAATCCAGTCTTTAGCAGGGGTTATGATCACCCCTGATTGCGTTGCAGGATTTACAACGTATGTCCATGCTGAGGACGAGGTTGTCAAGGAGCTGTTGAGGCATCCCGGCCCATTCCTTTTGTAGCGCCAATCGCAGCTGCGGAATCGTTGCTGGCGGCTGGTGACGTGCTGCCAAGCGTCTCCCGAGAAGGTCCCACACGTGTTCGATGGTATTTAGGTCCGGGGACTTTGCCAATCCATGCGTTGAATATCTTTACTCTCCAACAGCTCTGTGACAGCCACTGTACGATGAGGTGTAGCGTTGCCGTCCATGAAGAGTAACTCAGGACCCACAGCACCTCTTAACAGACGCACGTGAGGCAGGAGAACCTCGGTTAAATAGCGGACACCAGTGACTGAACCTCCTTGGAAGATGTGGAGGTCAGTATGGCTACCAAGAATGATACCGCCCCAAACGAGAACTCAGCCACCTCCAAGCCGGTGCCTTTCGATGATGTTGGAGGTGTGATTGCGTGTTCACTGCTCTCTCCAGATGTGTATACAACCAGAATAGCTTGTCAGACTAAATCGGCTCTCAGGCGTAAAGAGAACTCGTCCCCATTGCTGATGTGTCCAGTTCTTGTGTTCCTGGCACCACAGAAACCGCGGTCTCCGATGAGCAGACGTTAATGGCACACACCGTACTGGTCATCGTGCAAATAGACCACCTTTGTGAAGCCTTCTGGCCACGGCAAAACGCGATAACGGACGTCTAGTTGTCTGTTGCATGTGCCTTGCGATTTCTCACGCTGTCTGCCGTCTGTCTCTTCTCTCCTGTAGGACAATATATAGGTCGCCCGCCGCCGTTGTTGCTCGTGGAAGACCACTGCTAAACTATCGGACAGCAGTTCCTGTCGTTTTAAATGCTCTCCACGCTCCTAAAACGATGCTGTTAGCGATCCCGAACTCCTCGGACACACTAGTCACACTTCGACTTTCTTCCAACGTCCCAATGATGCGATCTCGGGTAAAGTGATCCAGATGTCGTCAACTGGATTGCCTGTTGGTCATATCACACGGTGGCAGCAACTCGACGTCGTTCAAACCGATGTACACCGTGCAATAGCTTTCACTGAATTGCTGAGCGTACACCCCCTACGTCATGCTGCATATATGCGCATGCCCTACCGTACCGGACCCTAGTCTATCTCCTGAGTGGTCTTTCGTTCCTTTCTGCCAGCTCGTTCCGCTGCTATGCTGATTTCTCCTCTTCGTCCTTAATTTTTGCACACCAGTGTACTAACGCTCAAATGCTGTTTCGGTTTTGGAAGTTTTCAATCTTAGTTAGAGAACATAATAATCTTAAATGAGAAGTACAACACCCATGTTTCATTGTGGACTCTAACCTGGGTCCGTTTACGACAGGTCAGAAGCCTGAGCCGCAGCTTACTCGGCTGACAGGAGGCTGCCAAAATTGTTTCTTTTAGCTTTTGTTTTAAGAAAAGTTAGAAAGTATATAATTAGTAGCTTTTTCCCAAATATTCCATTACGTGCAAGGCAACTATGCTTCATTCACATGACCAAGGAAGGTGATACGGAACAAATTCGTCGAAAAGAATTATTAATGGCGTTTTGAAAAACAAAAATAGCAAGAAGACCCCAACAATTGGAAAAAAATAGCTGGAAATGTTTTTAGATCAACTTCTTTTTGTTTTTACTTGTTTCACATAGCTGTAACCTTTTTAAAATGCCAAAATCTTTCCATTTCAATCAGTAAAGATTTCAAAACACTCGAACAGCTAGAGTAATTTTCAGTTACATTGGAACCATCATTAAGTAATGCACGCCAACAGGCTTTTTCATTGAGCTTATCCAAAAGTTTTTGGACTCCACCTGTACGGTATCGCATACCTACGGCGATTACTGGATTACGTTGCAACATTACCTCCTTTCACAAGGATATTAGTTTATTCCATATACTTCACGCGCTCGCTGCATTACAATCAGGTATTGTGAGCAACTTAACGCAATGTTCGACGATTGACGAAAAATGGCGTTTTTCGAGCAGCGCGTTAGCATTAAGTTTTGCGTTGATTTGGGCAAAAGTCCAAAACAAACTTAGGAGATGTTGAAGCAAGTTTATGGCGAAAACACCCTGTCGCGGTCACAAACAGTCGATTGGCACCGACGCTCAGAGAAGCAGACAGGAGGTCGAAGACGACGAACGAAGCACGCTGTCAGTAGCAGCTTGCACGGGTGAAAACATTTCGGAGGTTGTGGCCATCGTAGGCACCAACAGACAATCGAGCAAATAGCAGAGTCTGTTAGGATATCAGAAACTACGGGTTGACGAATACCAACAAATGGTTTGAAGATGCGCCGTGTGCGTCAACACATCGTCCGACACATGTTAACTGAAGACCAGTTAGCAATACGGGTAAAAATGGTGGGCGATCTCGTAACCGCCGTCGACCGAGACCTATTATTTATTAGAAGAATCATGACGGGGGATGAAAAATTTTGCTTTCTCTTCGACCCGTAGACTAAGCGGGTATCACCTACGTGGAAATCCCCGTCGTCTCCACGCAAGCAGAAATTCCGCCGAGATCAAAGCAAAGGCAAGAACATGATAGAGGTCTTCTTCGACATCCAGTTAATTGTTCGTCTTGAATTTATCCCTGAAGGACGCACTGTCAACAAGGAGATCTATCTGGACATCATGAGGCATCTACGTGAGTTCATCCACAAGAAGAGGCACCAACTGTGAGGTGATCATTTTAGGTGATGTAGTACGACAATGCACCGGCAAACCAGCACTCCTCGTTCGTGTGTTTCTCGCCAAAACAAGAACTGTTGTCCTCCCACACACACCATACTCACCTGGCCTCGCCCTCCTGCGACTTTCACCTCTTTCCTGAGATGACATGTCGACGTTAGGGTCGTCAGTGTTTGAGCCAGAAAGAAGTGTAAAACTCATCGCTGGGTGCACAGAAGGACACTGCAAAGAATGGGTTCTAGAAGTGCTTCGACGAACTCTACAGCCGCTGGCAGAAGTGTGTTGTTGCAAGAGAGTCTTATTTTGAAGTGGGGTGTGCTTCAGCTTTGTAACTCTAACTATGTATAGACTTATGGACCCAATTCGGGAACTTTTGGATACTACTTCGTATTTCTAATGCAAAAGAAGTGTTAAACGCATCACTGGTTGCACAGAAGGACATTGCAAAGAATGGGTTCCAGAAATGTTTCGATGAACTCTACAGCAGCTAGTAGACGTGTGTTGTTATAAGAGGGTATTATTTTGAAGGAGGATGTGCTTGAGCATTGTAACTCTATGTATGGACATACGGACCCAGTCCGGGAACTTTTTAATACTACCTCGTATATTATTTCGAGCGCAGAAAAAGTGTAAAACGCATCGCTGGTTGCACTGAAGGACACTGCAAAGAATACGTTCCAGAAGTGCTTCGACGAACACTACAGCCGCTGGCAGAAGTGTGTTTTTGCAAAAGGATCTTATTTTGAATAAGGATGTGCTTCAGCTTTGTAACCTTTATGACTTAGACTATCCAGGCTCGAACAGATCATGTCCAGTTTAAATACACTGATGTCCAAAATTAAGGTCACAAACACATGTTTTTCAATAACTCAAAATAGCAACCAGTAAAATGTTTAAAATTGCTCATTCATAATTTGGGTAACCGTGAATCTAATGTAAGTTGCCTTGTGTTCAACGTTCGTGACTGCCACGGAGAGGACTTCGGGTTCGATCCCAGGCAGGTACGAATGCTCGATTCACTAAATATCCGCCGTGCGTCGGATGGTCACGTTAAGCCGTCGGACCCCGGGTACTTCCTTCCCCCCCGTAATAAATAAGGGCGTCTTTCTACCTCGCTTCCATGTGACTTTCCTATTGGGCACTCTTGCCCAAATCTCCTAGCTTCCTATTTCTAAGGGTTGTTTAAGACCTGGGGTCAGACACTCTCTTCCTAAGATCTCCATACATATGATCTGATCTGAATCTAATGTAAGCATCCACTGTTTGTTAAACGGTTAACAGGGTGAGTTCGGTAAGAGTACGTAAAAGGGACCGTTCCCCGCATCTGCTAATTTCGTCCTTATATTTGTGTTTCTTGCAAGAAAAATCACAAGATTGACTGATTTCAGTTGGAATGAGTGCTCGTAATCGTTTAGACGATGGACTGAGGTGGAGAGCCATCGGCAGGCTTGAGGCTGTCCAGTCTCAAGTGGGGGTCGCTCGATGGTTACTGGTTTCCCGAAAGGTGGTATCCAGGTTGTGGCACCAATTCGAACAACGGGTGCCATTACCAAGGGGCCCGGCCAAGGCCGTCCAAGAGCCACGACACCTGCGGAGGATCGTTACGTGGCATTAACTGCCAAACGCCATAGACGGATGACGTCCAGAGACCTCTCTCAGGACCTCGCTACTGCGACTGGAACAACAATTTCGAGGCAAACTGTATACAGACGCCTAGCAGAGAAATCCCTTTATGCCCAGAGTCCAGTGATGTGTGCCCCAATCACCAGATCGCACAAGACAGCCCGTCTTTTGTTGAGCCAAACACATCTTTCTTGGACACAGCAAGATTGCTGCCGAGTACTGTTCTGTGATGAGCGGAGATTCAGTACACAAAGTGATTCTCGACGAGTCTTCATCTGGAGGCAATGTGGGGCCTTCCCGCTATCATCCCTCCAACATAAGGGAAATCGACCACTTTGGTGGAAGTGGAATCCTTGTGTGTGCAGACATCATGTTGGACGGCTGTACACCACTTCACGTCCTCGATGGGGGCACTACGACTGCACAGCGCTATAGGGGTGAGGTCCTTAAACCTTATGTTAGGCTCTTTTGGGGAAGTGCATGACCGAACTTCATTTTTATGCGAGGTCACACAAAGCTCGGCTTGTCTGCGAGTTTCTGGAGGGAGAGGATATTCGCCGTATGGTGTGGTCAGCGAAGTCGCTGGACCCAAATCCTATAGAGCCTGTTTCGGATGCTTTAGGAAGAGCCATTGCATGACATCAACCCCCTCCCAGGACCATCCAGGCGTTAAAATCTGCACTTTTAGAAGAATGGGATTTGTTTCCACAAGCTGTTATCAACAACCTCATTACAGTATGAGGGCTCGTTATGCGACTTGTAAAGCTGTGCGGAGTGGCCACACTCCCTATTAGCCGGACCTTTAACGAGATATGATGCATCATGTTTGGACCGTTTTCGGTCTAATTTGTATATTGCACGCAATTTACCTCCTGTTCATTTTGTTATGTAGCTATTGCATGTCTTATAGTATGAGGCATCTATGTACCACATTTCATTGCAATAAACCGTTTAGTTTTCAAAATATGACAGAATATGTGTTTGTGACTTTAATTTTGGACATCAGTGTATTTAAGGCTCAAGAAGCGACAGAGAACGGAACGTACGGCACGACGCGAACTGCATGGTCCGCGATCCTACTCGATACTGGTGTGCCTCTGTTCACTGCTCGTCATCGGACATTAAGCTGCGTCTGGTGATGGAAACATCAAAACTGGAACTCTGGAGGGCGGAACCACGTCATGTGGTCAGCTGAATCTCGTTTTTAGCTGCACCGAGCTGACCGAAGGCTGAGGGTGTGGCATCCACAACATTAGGCCATGATATCGTCGTGCCAGGTCCGCCTGATTCAAGGCGGTGGTGGCTCTGTGATGGTTTGGGATGCCTCCTCATGTGACACATTAGGTCTCATAGTGTGTCTGGATAGGTCCTTAACCAGTGTGCGCTACCATCATGTGCTGGCTGATCACTGATATGCTTTTATGGCCTTCCCGCAGCCCTCGGCCGAAGATCTCTTTCAGGAGGACAATGCGATCCCCGCCGGGGCCCAACCGGTCACGAAAGGCTCAAGAAGTACTTGGATAAGTTTGGAATCGTCCAGTGGAACTCACAGTTCTTGGATTTAAACACCGTGGAAAGTCTCTGGGATACCGTAGAGTAAAACATCATATCCATGGATCCTAGACCAATCCTTTGGGGCCAGAGAATACAGTCGCCATAAAGGTGCATACTTGGTCAGCCACGATGTTTAGGTACTTAAAATCTACAGGGATAATTGATTCAAATGTTTCCGAAGAAAATATTGCCCTAACTATCACACTCCATTCAGCCGTCTGCGTCCGTCCCACAGTTCATCCAGGTGAGAAGACTTCCTGAGCAAACGAGCTCGTCCGTCGACGTGTTATTACAGAAAATGGGATTAATCTGACCATGAAGCTCTCTCCAGTTTCCTGTCGTCCAATGTCGATTATCACGTGTGCAATAACAACTGTGAACGGCTATGAGCATACGCACACGAATGGGCCTGCACTGCGGAGACACATATCCAAGAGCATACGATGTATTGCATGTTCGGACACATTGGGACTTTTCACCACAATTGAAATTATTGATAATGTCAGCCACAGTAACCTTCGTGTTGCTGCGGTCAAGACGACATAGCCTGCGCTTACTACTGGCATCTATGAATCGTGTTCTGCCCACACCTTATCGAGAGCTCAAAGCGTCATCGGATTCAGGCCATTGTTAATGGGTACTAATTACTGCAGAACGTGAGCGGCTTACCAAGATCGCAACGATCTGGCTTTAGTCTAACTCAGATAAATCGTTTTGCTTTTCCCATGTTGAGACGAAACGAAATACTGAGTGGGAGAGCTCCAACCCAGGTATTATAATGTCGCGACTTAGGCACGTGACCCTGATTGGCTGCAAGCACGCTTATTTGCATAACGGAGAGGTGAATTTAATATACAGTAAAAGCTCCTTATTCGCGGGGTATATGTTCCGTAAATATGCCGCGAATACAGAAACCGTGAATATGGAATGGTAATTTGTATGGGATTATAAGGGATACGTTCCAAGGTTCCAAAATAAAAAAATAAATCAAAATAAAATCAATTTAATGAGAGTTTTTAACAATATCATTAATTATTATTGTCGGGCTTAGGCAAGGGTTTAAAGAACTTAGAAATTTTTTCTTGTTTTGCCGCTTTTAAAAGGTCTTTCAATTCAGATTGATATTCAGCTGTGGCATTAACAATTTGCCTTTTAAAAATAAGACTTCTTTCCATAGACGGATCAATTTTCATGAAGAAATCACAAAGCTCATTTGTCATCCGTAAACCTTCACTCAGGTTTTTCAAGTTAAAGGTCACCTTTTCAGTGCTCGTTGAAGCCTCTTCTTCAATGGAATGCGGATTTAACATTTCCTCCAAGTCGGTTTCGGTCAAATCTTCATCTTACGATTCAAGCAACTCTTGAATGTCACTTGATTCTATCTGTTCAAAGCCATCTCGTCCTGTTCCATTCGCAACTTGAGCAATGTTTGCAGTTAAAGTTTGAATTTGCACGGATTCTTCATCATTTCCGACAGTCAGAACAGGCCACAGTTTTTTCCAACATGATTCCATGGTGTTCAGTATGATTTTGAAGGTTCGTCTAATGTAATAGAGCTTGAACGCCTGGATTATTCCTTGGTCCATGGGTTGGAGTAAAGCCGTCCTGTTAGGAGGTAAAAATATCACCTTTATATTTGGATGCATAGTTTCAAGCTCACGAGGGTGACCTGGAGCATTGTCCAAAACTAGAGCGGCCTTAAAGTCTAAATTATTTTTTTCAAATAAGTCTCAACTTCAGGAACAAAACAATTCCGGAACCAGTCACAACAAATAGCACTTGTAACCCACGCTTTCTTATTTGCACGCCAAAACACTGGCAGGTTGTCCTTGTTTTGATTTTTTAAAGCACGATGATTTAACGATCTGTAAAGCATTGGTGGCTTTATAACACAATCTCCAGGTGCGTTAGAACACAGCAGCGGTGTAACTCTGTCTTTTGCGGCCTTGAAACCAGGTGCGGACTTCTCACTTTTGGATATGAAAGTTTTGTTTGGCATTCTTTTCCAAAACAAGAGAGTTTCATCTGCATTAAACACTTGTTCCGGTTTGTATTCACCATGAGCAATTGAGTTTGAAAATTCTTCTGGATATCTTTCTGCTTTGGCGGTGTCTGCAGATGCAGCTTCTCCAACAATTTTAATGCTATGCAATGATTGTCGCACCTTGAATTTATTGAACCAACCTTCTGATGCTTGAAATCCTTCATCTGTACGTTCATCACCAGGTTCTTTGAAATGTGCGTAAAGACGCTTTGCCTTTTCGCGGATCATAAGACCATTTAGGGGCAATCTTTTCTGGTTACGATCTTCAAGCCATAATGATAACGCAGTTTCAATTTTTTCAATTGCTGGATCACGAACAATGTTTGCTGATAGTGAGGTTGAAGCTATAGAATTCCTTATTTTGTCTTCGGATTTCTTGATGGATCGTACAGTTGATTCATTAACATTGAAAGAGCGTGATATGGATGCAAACGACTCACCAAGGCGTAAACGGTCAAGCATTTCTATTTTACTTTAAGCGGCAACACTATTTTTTCCGCGTCGGGACTAATTTTTCTTTCCTTTTACTACACATTATAAATTGGGAACAAAGCAGAAGAAACACGTGTTGTTCAATCAAAATTATTGCAACGTCTGACAAGTTGAAGTAATAAAACACCGACCGTGGTGAAAGCGGCTCTTATCAAAGGACATAGCGGAACGTGTAATACGGCGGCGGCGGCGGCGGCATTTGACAGCGTACTTTAGGCATAGTGGCAATAAGGTTTGTTTTACTTTGATATTAGTCCATTCGGTTACACTCTTTGTAAAAGCCGCCTCGGCACGTGCCAGCAGTACTCAAAAGATGTCGATGCGTTAATAAAGGACACCGAATCCTTTTAATATACCGACTGGATCCGCGAATAAAGGAATTTTTAGTCCCGAATACAAGAACATGGACACAAGTTTTTAACCCACGAATAGTGAAAACGCGAATAAGGGAACCGTGAATAAGGAGCTTTAACTGTGTATATTTTTTTATCGGTGCATATATATACAAAACCTTACCTTTTAAATACAGGTAGTAAATCGGAATAACATTTTGTGTAATATATTTAATATCTCTATCACACATTCTTAACTCATAAGCGTCACTCTTTTCAGAGAAGCTTGTCCATTTATTGATTAAATATTAATGCCGAGGCAGAATCAGATGGTTGCCCGGTGGGGCAGTGGTCTAAGGTGCTGGTTTATGACCAATCGCCCTAGTTGAGTCCGGGTTCGAATCCTATGCGGCATGGATGTGTGTGTTTGTCTTTCGGCACTGGCTCTCAATGTGTTACTTGATCAACACTGGCTCTCAATGTGTTACTTGATCAACACTGGCTCTCAATGTGTTACTTGACCAACACTGGCTCTATGTGTGCATTGGTCCTTTAGCATACTGTAAAACCATGTTTAATGTGTACTTGTTCATAATGTGTTACTTGATCAACTGGCTCTCTGTGCACATTGATCATTTAGCATACTGTAAAACCATGTTTGATGTGTTCTTCTTCATAATGTGTTACCTGATCAAACCTGGCTGATATGTAATTGTTGATGGGAAATATCTATATCCTGTCTCTGTCTGCCTGTTTGTCATGTATCTGTACCACCAAGTCCCATAAAGCATCATCATTATTAATCCTCCAATAAAAAAAAAGAGAAAGATGTTTACTAATCTTTGCTTGTTTTGAATTCATAGAAAAAAGGGAACTGTTAATGTTATTTAGTAAGTTTGTAGTTTCATCAGCTATTTCATGGATAATTAGAAAAAAATGCTGTCTCAATTTTCTTAGAATTTTACATACCGGGTAACGTATAAAAGAAGGAACAAACCGTGTAGTACTGATAATCTACAATCCAAACTGCAATGTAAAATAGGAAAATGCATATAAATGAATTACGTATAACCGAAGAAAAAAAAAGCCATAGAAACTAAAGTATCACATTGGGACTAGCGCAGAATTACGCATAAATGGAAAAAACTTCTAACCGAGGTTCCACTGCCATTACAAAATTTTCATATTCAAAACGTTTTCGTGCCCACCAAAAATCGGCTCGCCACTCTCAGTGGAATTTGAATGCAGGTTTGCACTTAATACACTCTTACAAAATTCCTGAAATTGACGGAGCATATTTCTGATACAATCTTTTCCGTGAAATGACGGAAAGAAACCTGAATTTCACAGATTTTTCGTACCACGGGAAAATTCTGAATTTTCAGAAACCTTTCCGCAATTCTTTTCTTATATTAACGAAACAACTACGTTCACACTTTTTCCGTATCCGTATGACGAAACATTTCCGGTAATACGAGAGATTCGCGGGAATACTTGGTAGTTTAGTTAACTATTAAATTTCGATAGTCTGTCGAAGTATTTCATTTTGAAATTCCGTAGCGAGATCGGATATTGTGGATAGTATATCGCATGAATTTCGTTTATTGCGACAGAGAATATTTCTTCTCATCTTCCCCATTTTGTGCACCAGCTATTTATTACACACTATATTGACAGATGTAAGGTCAGGTGATGCGTAACATCACAGCCTCTCCTTGACAAATGTCAACCCCGCCTTCTCGTGGTACATCCTGTTCCCACTAAAGGGGCTCTGACGACCGCCAATAGCGGTATAACTATACCATCGGGATTAGAGGAAATGCTATCCCACACTCACCAACCCGCTTGGCCAGCGTGGTGAGTTATGGCCAAACCCCTCCAAAATGACTCCACAACTTAAATCTTGGCCCTCAGTCTCCGGCAGCTGGAATGTAAATGGCCAAGGCAGCGGCCAGTGCGACATGAAGGCAGAGGGTGCTAAGAATCCCCGGAGGACCGGACTAGGCTGCCATCTGATGCTGACCTTGGCTACGTACAACGGACGCTCCCTATCTTCTGATTCAAGGCTTCTTGAATTGGAAGAGGAACTACAAAGGATCAAGTGGGACATCGTCGGGCTAAGTGAGGTAAGGAGAAAAGGAGAAGATCTCATTGAACTGAAAAGTGGACATCTCTTCTACTATCGTGGGACAGATACTGGCAGAACTAATGGTGTTGGATTTATAATAAACAAGAAACTGAAGGATAAAGTTGTAGAAGTTGAAAGTTCCTCTGACAGAGTTGCACGACTTGTTATCCAACTCTCGAGAAGATACCAGGCTCAGATTATTCAAACTTATGCACACACCACAAGTCATGCTGAAGAAGAAATTGAAGAATTTTATGAGGAAATTCGTGATCTAAATAATAAAGGTAAGCAGCACTTGAAGATAATTATGGGAGATTTCAATGCAAATATAGGGCAACGGCAACAGAATGAAACTTCAGTAGGTAAATTCGGTCACGGCAACAGAAACCAGCGTGGAAATACTCTCGTAGAGTTTGCAGAGGCAGAAGAGTTTTTTATCTTGAACTCCTTCTTCAAGAAAAAGCCACACAGGAAATGGACATGGAGACATCCAAATGGGACGACAAGTGAAATTGATTTTATTATGTGTAACAAAAAATTCGTCATAGAAAACTGCAGTGTGCTAAACAAGTTTAACACAGGCAGTGACCATAGATTGGTGAGATGTAAGATGCAACTCAACACTAAACTCGAACGTAGCAAGCTCATAAGACAAACAAAATGTATTGACATAACCAACCTTAAAAAACACCATAATACCTTCAAATTGGAACTGAAGAACAGGTTCTCTGCTTTAGAAGGCCTAACATCGGAAGAAGTGGATATTTCTGAAGTTAACAGAAAAGTAACCAAAGCTCTTATGGAAACAGCAACAAAATTAGCTGGGTCTAAGAACAAATTGCATGTGAACAAATTATCAGGAAAAACCAAAATGTTGATGCAAAAAAGAAGAGAGATGAGGACAACTAAAGAAGATGTGACTTCCAAAGTGGAATATATAGAGCTATGCAAGACAGTACGAAAAAGTATCACTGAAGACGTAAGGAAATTCAACTGTGAACTAGTAAGGAAAGCAATTGAAAACAACCAAAGCCTAAAGATAGCAAAGGGACATCTCAGTAAGGGAAAAAAACAGATTATGGCACTGAGAAAAGAAGATGGTTCGGTAACAAGAAATAGAGGCGAAATTTTGACAAGAGTGAAAGATTTCTACTCCAAATTATATGAAAGGGATGATACATGTACTCCAGGCATCATGAAAGGTACCAAAGTTCTTCCAGTCCTTCCAGCAGAAGTTGCACATGCAATCAAGAACATGAAGCGGGGAAAAGCTCCAGGAGAAGATGGAATTACTGTAGACATCATACAAGAAGCAAGTGGAGAAATTGAAACAGTACTCGCCCAAATTTTCACTCGATGCCTTAATGAAGGGAAAATTCCTGAGCATTGGAACAACGCTACAATGATCTTGCTACATAAAAAAGGGGACATTGAGGATCTCAGGAACTACAGACCTATCAGCCTCCTATCAGTGGTTTATAAAATCTTCACTAAAGTTCTTTCACACCGCTTGAAGGTAACACTGGACATGGCTCAACCGAGAGAACAAGCTGGATTCAGGAGTGGCTACAGCACAATAGATCATATCCACGTACTGAGAGAACTAATTGAAAGAGCGAGGGAATATGTACTTCCATTGTGCATGGCTTTTGTCGATTATGAAAAAGCCTTTGATTCGGTGAAACCATCAGCAGTTGCAATGGCTCTGAAATCCTGCGGTATTGAAGATGCATACATTAAAATTATTAATAACATTTATGAAAATGCAAGTGCAAAGATTCTTCTATTTGAAAATACAACACACATAAAAATTGGAAAAGGAGTGAGACAAGGTGACACCATATCTCCGAAGCTCTTTAATGCTACATTGGAAAATGTCTTTCAATCACTGAACTGGGAAAACAAAGGGATAATGATTAATGGAGATTTTCTAACCCACCTTCGTTTTGCTGATGACATAGTCATTTTTGCAACTACCCCATCGGAGCTACAGAGTATGATGCAGGAACTTGCTGACAAGAGTAAAGAAGTGGGATTGAAAATGAACTTTCAGAAGACAAAAGTGATGTTCAATGCTTTTACAAGAAATGAAGATTTATCGATTGATGGAGAAAAGCTGGAGATAACAGACACGTACGTTTATCTTGGACAGCAGATGTCAAGTGAGGGTCACATTAGTGAAGAAATTAATCGGCGTACAAAACTTGCCTGGAGAGCTTTTGGAAGAAACAGTATAATTTTCAAGAGCAATATGCCATTATGTCTTAAAAGAAAAGTGTTTGATCAATGCATCCTTCCAGTGCTTACGTATGGTGCAGAGACGTAGACCTTAGCTAAAAGAGACATACAAAGGCTGCAGACAACTCAAAGTAGCATGGAGAGGTGCATGCTTGGTGTAACCAGGAGAGATAAGAAGAGGAACACGTGGATCCGAAAAATGACAAGAGTGGAAGACATCATGATCAGAGTTAAATCCCTGAAATGGCAATGGACTGGACATACTGCCAGAAGAACAGACCATCGATGGACAGCCGAAATTTTAGATTGGATTCCAAGGGACAGGAAAAGACCCAGAAGAAGACCACATGGAAGATGGGTGGATGAAATTCGAAAGTATGCGGGAGTGACATGGAGGAGACTGGCACAAGACAGACCGTTGTGGAGGAAACTTGGGGAGACCTTCGTCCAGCAGTGGATTGATAATGGTTGACAATGATGATGATGATTATATTGACAAAAGCCACCGGATACCTAGAAGAGAAACACAACATAGCATTTGTTGACATACATTAGTACGATGTAGGTCCACCTTTGGCCTTAATGCATGTACAGACCCTTCGAGACATGCTTTCGACAAAGTTTTGGAACGCAGCGATAGGTATGCGCTTCCATTCGGTACATGATGCTCCCGCTAACTGTTTATTAGTAGTAGGCCTTGGTTTCAAACTTCTTATGCGGAGCTCCAATTCATCCCATAGGTGTTCTATGAGATTTGGATTAGAGCTCTCTGCTTGCCAGTCCACACACCATACGGAATTACACTGGCGGAAAGTGAAAAAAGAACACCAAGAAAGAGACGTCTGATACCAACGAAATTTATACAGCATAATAACGGAATACAGAGGATAACGTGATCAAAACATTATGGTAAAACACAGCTGTATTTGCTGGTAAACTGAAAAATAACATTTCCATGTAACATGGTTAGTACGAGGTTGAACCGCCATGAACTGCGTCACACTGTGCAATTCTGGCAAGGAGTCTGTCGTACAGATGTTGGATGCAAGTTTGGGGTATTGAGTTCCAAGCATCCTCAACCTGGACGCGTAAATCGGGAATGGTCGTGGCTGGCCGTGGAGACCGGATAAGTCGTTGTCCCATAAAATCCTACACGTGCTCAATGAGGGACAAATCCGGTGAACGTGCAGGCCATGGAAGTTGTCTCATACCCTGAAGTGCATGTTGCGTTGCACGTGCCATGTGTGGGCGTACGTTATCTTGCTGAAAAACACCACGATGGACCAACCTCACAAATGGCACAACAACGGGCTGAATGATGTTGTTGATATAGGAGGTGCTGTTTAACGTACCCGGTACAAACGCTAGTTGTGTACGGGAGCGATAGCTGATCGCTCCCCAAACCAGGAGACCAGGTGTAGGCCCTGTGTGTCGCTGGCGGATGCAAGAAGGGTGGTGACGCTCCCCTGTGCGTCTGAGAACACGCATACGACCATCGGAAGCTCCCAGGCAGAATCTGCTTTCATCGCTGAACACGAGAGGTAGCCATTGCGTTCTCCAGTGCAGACGTTGGCGACACCACTGCAGCCGTTCCTGACGGTGGGCTGGGGTCTGAGGTACACATGCTAGAGGCACACGTGCACGTAGTCCTGCATCCAGTAGACGTTTGCGGATTGTTCGCACAGTCACCTCAGGTGCATCGGCAGCTCGGATTTGCGTCGCAGGGGGTGTTCTGCTTGACAGCGCAGCTCTTCTTATGCGTCGATCGGTCTGCTCCTCATTCCGTCTGTGACTCCCGGTTCCACGTCTTCTCGTGTGGGAATGTTCCTCGGACCATCTACGCCACCATCGTACCACCACCGATTCTTTCCGTCCAAATCACTCCGCAATACGACGATACGACCACCCGGCCTCGCGGAGTCCGACTAGACGACCTCGCTCAAAGTCCTATAACTGTTGTAATCATACACGTCTTCCATGTCCAGGTATTGCAGCTTCTTCAGGGTCTTCGCACGTGTCCGTACGCCGATGACTGATTACATTCACTTCGCCGTTCTCCTTAAATACCACCGACGATAATTTGCATATAATGCCGTGCTATGGTGTTAGCGCTCATCGGTTGGTCCCGAAATTAACATCCCACCTACGTAAACTCGACCCTATTAACATATGTAAATTTCATGATCGTCCGCCAAATCCTTCTTGGTGTTCTTTTTTCACTTTCCGCCAGTGTATCTTCAAACCGCGCCGTAACAATCCTTGCTTTATGGCTCGGTGCATTATATTGCTAATACCAACAAGGCTCGGTTCTATAGTATTGCCACAGAGTTGGTAATGCATAATTGTCCAGAATATGGAGGTAGACGTAATGGTGAACAGTTTGTCCACGATACCCAATGGGCCGGGACCATACCATAAAACACACCCCCACTCGAGTACACTGCCAGCTCCAAACTTGATCGTAGGAACAGTACATTGTGGTAAATAGCGTTCCCAGGCTGTCGCCGCACCCACACACGGCCATCAGACTGATGTATCATGTATCTGGATTCATCACTCCACAGGACCCGTTTCCATTGATCTACGGTCAGGCGGATTTTTACCCGCCTGTACACTGAGGTATTGTGCAGTACTGCGTCGATTAACTGTAACGACTCTCCTGAGGCTTCGACGTCCTCAATAAATGTTCTTTACGCCATTCTAAACTGCGAGTAGCATTAGCAGTGGAGATGAAAAGGCTTATGAGCAGCCGCACGACCACGGTAAACCATGGAATGAAGTTCTATGAGAATGGTACGTGAACATACCAAGGTTCCAGGATTTTTACCCGCCTTTACGTGAAAATACCAAGGTTTCAGGATTTTTACCCTCCTGTACACTGAGGTATTGTGCAGTACTCCGTCGATTAGCTGTAACGACTCTCCTGAATCTTCGACGTCCTCTATTACTGATTTTCTTTGGTCTTCTAATACGTTTTGCTGTTTCAGACACGTCATTTGTCTTCCACTTATTCCGTACATCGAAAACAGTTGACTTGGGTATGTTTAAACGCCTCTCGGTTCTCTTATGGACAACCCACTAATATGACATCCAACAATCTTTCCTTTCTCAAAGTCAGTTCTCTCCTGCCGCGACATTTTCACTCAACCTCACAGTGCGATATGATCGCGGTCAGCTGCAGGCTTGTTTTTATAGCGTTTGCAGCTGTACCGCACATCTTAACAACGCTGCGGATCCGTTCATTTGCTTTTGAAGGGGTGTCCAGTGTCTTTTGTCAATATAGTGTATATTGTGTTACTGTAAGAAACATGGTACTTATTGGGTACAGGTGATTGAATGATATGTATGTATCAGTCTTTGGACAATTTAAAACAAAAGCTATTATATATAGCTATCAGTAGTAAATTTTATACTTTAAGAGTTTTGTGAAATAATTATAATTATATAAAAAGTACATATCACCTTTTTTTGAAGATAACTGAGAGTCATTGTTAGTTTAAAAAGATTAAGTGGTAAAGCATTTTGTTGCTCCAAAAAATCACGACGAAAAATGCTGAATTTGTGAAACGTTCTCCTGCAGAAAAAAATCATTACAAACTTATTCACAAAAATAATAAGCCTCAACAGAAAATAAAATGAGTAAACCACTCGCATTAACAACAACAAAAAATGTTCATTGAAAAGCAATTTGTTTTACGATAAACATGAGTTAAACACCTGCGTGTTTCTGACTGAGTGGTTAACGGCGTGCGTTTTGTGTTGAACCAACCCAAACGTCGGAGGTTCGATCCTGACTGCTGCCAAAAGATTATGAAGTGAAAGGGCTGAAAAACGGAGGTTCCTTGACTTTTGCGAAGTTTCAGTTTAAATACGGAAAAACCTGAAACCGACTTTTCTGAAATAAACAGAGTATCTACGAAAATTTGGAAGTTAAACTAAACGGGCACTTTTAAAAATGGAAATTTCTGAAAAAGACGGACAACTACAGGTAAATTTGCTGCACATTATTTTCAGAAATCTTCCGTGAATTCACAACATTTATTTTTTACAGTGTAAGGCTTTGTATCGCTCTGAGGAACCAGAAAAATTGCAAGAAAAATTGAATTTTATTTATCCACCCTTTCCTGTTGACTAAAGACCAGCCAGATTTCTTTGTTTAACATTAAACTTTCTCTTGATCTTTCCTAACGGACATTGAGTATCCACTGATATTGCTTCTGAGGAACCAGAAATCACATGCGTAACATTCATTTTTATTTATGATTGTCTACAGCACAAGCTAGCGCTAAAATATTATATTTTCCTGCGGTATCCGAAAAAACTGCGAGTGGCAGACAAAAAGTTCAATATTTCATGTATGCAAAAATGATCGTTCAAAAGTTACTTTTGGGAACACACAGATATACACTGCTCAAAACAATTAGGAGATGTCGGAGATGAAGCACAAAATCGCATCATAGACCAGACGCCATACCTAGAATGGATAAGTGGATTTAAAATAGAATGTAAAGGCAGTAAGCACACATGTGATGATGCAAATTACTGCCTGTAACATTCCGAAACACGTGTTATCAAAGGAGGACAAAATCAGATGTTTCTGAGTGTGATCTGTTATTGCACCAAAATCCTGCATAACTGATTTCTGTTATGTTATCCCAATCGATGATGTCTTGGTAATGTGATTTACTCGAATCCGTAGCGGGCAGAGGTATTGGTTAGTTGGAAGCCGGGTAACCCAGCAAGTCATAGTAGAGGCCTGCAGAGTTTCCTGACTGTTGAATCGATTTCAAGAGACTTGAAGTGCTCGTCGACAGAGAGGCTACATCGTTCATCTTCCATCTTCAACTTCGCCAGATGAAGACCGATATTCATGACTGACTGCGAGAAGGAACAGAAGACTGAATACAACCCAACTGCAGAGCGAACTCTGTATGGCCACAGGATGGAAACGTCTTAACACAAACGGTTCGCAATCGTCTTTATCGTGTCTGCCTGTATGCCCGCTGGTTTGTGATCCTATAACCACACGTCATCTTTCAGCTTGTAGAGTTAGGGCGCTGAGATATCGTGAGTGGAAATGTAACAACTGGAGCAATATTTTCTTCTCTGACGAATCTCGATTCGCCTTGCAGCCTGGCAATAAGCGAGGGATCATATGGAGGAAAAGCAAGGAAAATTAAATAGTCCCCCTCTTTGCACAAAACAGGCATCGATATGGTGGAAGTGGACTGATAATTTAAGGGAGCTATTTCCATGCATTGCCGTTCCGATTTGTATGTCCACAGGAATGGTACCAGAGGTGTAGGGATGAAATCCTAAAATCATTGTTATCCTTTATGCTACAGCTGTTGTATAGGCGTTCATTCTTTTGTACAATAACTGTTGAGCTCACACAGCACAGCTGGTGAACCTCTTGCTTCCGAAAATGTTATTTAGGATATGGAGTGGCCTGCATGTACCTCAGATATGAATCCCATTAAGCATGCTTGAGGTGTACTCGGAAGAAGTATTGCATCTGGACATCCACCTCCATGGACTATTCAGCACTGTGGAAATTGCTGCTGTTATCGTTGAGTGTCGGAGAATTCCAGAAATCATAAATCGCTTTATTCAGTTCATACCAAACCGGTGTGCTACAGCGCTCGCCGTTTAAGGAAGCAAAACGTCCTACTAGAGATCATTCAGCATTGCGTAATTCAATTTCTTGGTATGCGTATTGGTAAGTCATATGTTGACAGTGGTGCAGTCCTGAAAAGAAGAAGTGGCCAAGCTCTTCGAAAACCGGCGCAGCGTTATACACTTCAGCAGGTATACCGGGGGGAGGGACAACGAGCGTTTGAAATCGAATATATATACAGTCTGGTACCCATTTCACTTACTATTTTGCCTGAGATGGTCTCGGTAAACCAAAGATCTACGGATTTGTGCATAGCCACCATGGGGAAAAAGAAAAAAAAAGACAGAGAGAGAAGAAGAAGTAAGGGAAGAAAACTGAATTAAGATTATCTATGTTAAAAAAGATGTCGATTTCGATGGGTGATGATTGAATAAATACAGTAAAGTTTAAAAAGCGTATTTTTAAAATGATCTACCTTTTTGGTTCAAGGGAACTGAAGATAAGCTGAAATACCTCAAGCACTAGTAGTAGTGGTAGAAGCGGAAGCGTGGTGGGCCTGGAGCTCCCCAACACCTTCTAATATACAAATTTATACACTTTCAATACTAAAGGATTACTCTTGATGTGACTAATCACTTGCTTTCGAATTCCCATCGGCAGGCATGAATCTGAAAATATTCATAATTTACAGCAAATTATTTAAATTCCTTTTGACTGATGATTGTAAGCAGTTACTACATATACAAAATTTAAAATTTGTGTTAAAAACGTTATCAGCAAAGAAGGTGGAGCAGATGAATATGGTAAATGTAAAAAGCTTCCAATTGTAATCAAACTAAATTTGAACTGGGACTAAAGTGCTCTTCCCTATTTTTTTTTACTACTCAAAGTTGAAAAATGAACGCTTAAATAACAGGACGGGGAAAAGGAAATATGCTGTGTTTGCAGCAGCTACTTAATGAATCTGGTCTTCCTATGGGCCTCAATAATAATTGGAATATCTCCAAATTTTGGAAAAGACATTTGATATTCATCATTACAAGGAAACTAAATCAAAGTTCCAGTCTAACTGCCCTAAACCCCATGAAAATTCAAATGTTGCAAATGTCATAAAGGAAACACATGTTGCAAATGTCATAAAGGAAACATTGCAAGCCCTTCAATGGCAGACCGTGGATCACCCTCCTTATAGTCCAGATTTCTCCCCTTGCGATTTCCACTTCTTCGGTCCACTTGTAACGTATACTCTATATTCACTTTCCTTTTGATTTTTACTATCTCTGGTTATTTTATTTTACTATGTAAATTATCTTCTTACTGAACGAGATGTTATTTCACCCACTGAATGAGATCTGGCAATGAGTGTAAGTCATGACGTGGTGGTAGCCAGTATAAATAGGCGCGTTCAACGATACGTGAGGAGAGCGTTTGTTGTTGTATAGCGAGAGCGTTTGTTGTTGGATAGGAGAGCTTCGTTCTATGTGATTAGGTTGATTCTTCATTATTGTGATACGATTAGTGTGTGTGCGTTGGATGATTCAAGAGTTATCTAATAAAAGAATTTGTTGTAAGTACGTTTTTCTCAGTTCATAGTTTTTGTCAGATCTCTGTCTGGCTGTTAGGTTTAGTTCATTTAGTGTTATTAGTAACAACCAGCATAAGACTTTATTCATCTTAATTACTACTACAACATTACTACCAGTTATAAGCTTGTTCATTATTATTACTACACTACTAGCAGGAAAGTTTATTCTTGATTTAATTAACAAACAACAACCATTAGAAGAAGCATTAGCTTAGTACAAGCATTGAATTCAGTAGCAATTTAGAAGAAGCTGAATTCATTACATTATAATTGAAGGAAGCTATATTCACGATAATTAGCAATTCATTTAGAAGAAGTATTGAATTCATTATAATTCAGTAGCAGAAGCATTGTAAAGCATTATAATTAGCTTAGTTAAAAGCTTTATTCATTATAATTGGCGCCCGAACTTTTCTCGAACACGAGATCTTGACAATTATTACCCATGTCTTCACTACCTGAGACAACTTCAATTTTCCACCCTAAGGTAAGTTTCGATGGTGATGGTGTTTTTTTTTTTGACAATTTGCAAGAAGCCTATGGGTCTCACTTTGATATGAATGATCTACACGTACCCAGGCATTCTTCACAATTTCGTAATGCACCAGCTTCCTATTACTCTGAGTCGCGAGTCGTACCTGAGGGAGTTCAATCCTCTCAGCGAAGCAGAATGCTTGCCCATTTCGTGCCGCATGCTGGAACAATTCATTTCAATGGTTTGGAGGGGTCCTTAAAGTTCCTCGAAGATCTGGAAGGTCGTTTCGATCTATACAATATTCCTGAAGACTGCAAAGTACAAATCGCAGGCACTTGCTTGAAGGATACCGCTAAGACCTGGTATCGGCAGTGGAGAGTATCGAACCCGGATTCTCATTATGAGAATTTCCGAGCAGAATTTTTGGAGGTCTTTCCTTTCGGCCTCAGTCGAGATAGCCTTGCACAACAACTTTTTTTCCGTCAGCAAGGACCCAACGATAGCCCTGTTGCATTTGCGTTGGAAACAACACGCTTATATAACTTATGGGATCCACATGCCAGTCATGTCGACATGTTGGATACCCTCTTGCAGCAGCTCGACCCATTTCACAAGATTTTCTTGAGGTTCGACACCCTGCTACAATTCATGAATGCCTTCGCCTCATACGAACGTATGAAGAGCGACATGGCAAACATGATTCAACTCACCATGCTCGGGCACCTCGCGAGGCTTATTTCGAAAACCCTCAGCGGCATAATAGGCATAATAACTTTCAGCGCGAGCATACACAAGTGCACACTCAAGCTTCATACGTTCCAACACACAGAAGAGTGGCAAACCAACCGCGAGTTTCTGAACAATCTTCGGGATATCGTACAAATGCACAGTATGCTCGACCCCGTTCCAATCCGCAGCATTCGGAACGTTTTCATGCTCCGGGCAATGATGATTTATCTGCCCGTGCTGAGGGAAGAAGTAATAGATATGAAAATGTCAACAGACACGCGGAGTTCCCGACGCAGGTTTCACGCAGTTTTCCTCATCGTGAAAATTTTCCCGATACCCGGCAGGGTCGAGGTTTCAGACCGCATGATAATCCAACCAGGAATCCTTTAAACCTCCAAAGGAAGTAGACCAAGGGTCGGTCCTGCTTCCTGATACCAAGCATTCTGACCCTAAAACAGTATTAGTGACTGTCCAAACTCCTCAGTTGCCTGATGTTTTCTTGACAATTGAAGATATTATTGTCGAGACAAAGTTCGACACTGGTTCTGAAATATCAGCCCTAAATACGAAGTTTTGCACTGACAATTTTCCTGCAGTCCTCGTTCAGCCTGCGACGCAGTATTTGCGAGGTGCAAATAACGAAATCTTCAGTATCACAGGAACTGTCACATTATCTCTAGGGCTGGGAAAGGCTCATTTTACGCATTCTTTCCTGCTTATAGACGAACTACCTGTTAAATGTCTAATGGGAATGGACTTTATTAATAAGTTTCAAATAACTCTGAATTTCGTACAACATGTGATTTCTTTTCCGGAACCTGTCGAAATTATTCCTACGGTCCCTATGGATATAACGAGTTTGTTATTGAGTAACCAATTGAATGAGAGGCAACGAAACCAGCTTTCTCTACTTTTGCAGGAAAGCCCTGGTTTATTTTCTGATCAACCTGGTTTCACACAGGTGGTTTATCATGTCATTGACACTGATGGTTCGAAACCGATTGCGACGAAACCTTACCCTTGTGCTCCACATAAGAAACAGGAATTGCAACGTCAAATTTCTGAAATGATTAAACAGGGCATAATAAGGGAATCAACAAGCGCCTGGGCTGCTCCTGCCTTTTTGGTTCCAAAGAAACAACCCAATGAATTTCGTTTCGTGACAGATTTCCGCAAGCTCAACCAAGTCACAAAAACGATCAATTATCCACTACCTGTCATGTCGCATATTTTACATGACCTGTCGTCAACTAAATGGATGTTAACCTTGAATTTGGCGAGTGGATATTGGCAGGTGGCAGTACATCCGGACTCTGTCGATAAAACAGGGTTTGTGACTCCTTTTGGGGCTTGTGAATACCTGCGTATGCCCTTTGGACTAGCTTCTGCACCTGCTACTTTCCAAAAGCTTATGGATACGGTTCTCAGACCTGTTCTGGGTCCCCATGTGCATGCATATTTGGATGACATTATTATTACATCCGAGACTTTTGACGAGCACCTTTCTCTGCTCAAACAGGTGTTCCAACTGATATACAATGCTGGCTTGACGTTAAAACCTAGTAAATGCCAGATAGCGAGGGACGAGATTGTATATCTGGGGTTGAAAATCACTCCCCACGGCTTATTTACGGATAATGAAAAAATTAGGCCTATTGTTGACTTTCCTCGGCCTAAAACAGCAAAAGAACTATCACGCTTTCTGGGAATGACCGGATGGTATCAGCAGCTCGTCCCCGCTTATGCTACAATCTGTGAGCCATTGTATGCTTTAAAACGTAAATACAAGAAGTTTGATTGGACACCTGAGGCTAACGCTGCATTCGAAACACTGAAGTCTGCGTTGACTCAGCCTCCTGTGTTGGCTTTCCCGGATCATACTAAGGAATTTGATATTTATACTGACGCATCCGGAGTTGGTCTTGGTTGCGTTATGTTGAGACGAAACGAAATACTGAGTGGGAGAGCTCCAACCCAGGTATTATAATGTCGCGACTTAGGCACGTGACCCTGATTGGCTGCAAGCACGCTTATTTGCATAACGCAGAGGTGAATTTAATATACAGTAAAAGCTCCTTATTCGCAGGGTATATGTTCCGTAAATATGCCGCGAATACAGAAACCGTGAATATGGAATGGTAATTTGTATGGGATTATAAGGGATACGTTCCAAGGTTCCAAAATAAAAAAATAAATCAAAATAAAATCAATTTAATGAGAGTTTTTAACAATATCATTAATTATTATTGTCGGGCTTAGGCAAATGTTTAAAGAACTTAGAAATTTTTTTCTTGTTTTGTCGCTTTTAAAAGGTCTTTCAATTCAGATTGATATTCAGCTGTGGCATTAACAATTTGCCTTTTAAAAATAAGACTTCTTTCCATAGACGGATCAATTTTCATGAAGAAATCACAAAGCTCATTTGTCATCCGTAAACCTTCACTCAGGTTTTTCAAGTTAAAGGTCACCTTTTCAGTGCTCGTTGAAGCCTCTTCTTCAATGGAATGCGGATTTAACATTTCCTCCAAGTCGGTTTCGGTCAAATCTTCATCTTACGATTCAAGCAACTCTTGAATGTCACTTGATTCTATCTGTTCAAAGCCATCTCGTCCTGTTCCATTCGCAACTTGAGCAATGTTTGCAGTTAAAGTTTGATTTTGCACGGATTCTTCATCATTTCCGACAGTCAGAACAGGCCACAGTTTTTTCCAACATGATTCCATGGTGTTCAGTATGATTTTGAAGGTTCGTCTAATGTAATAGAGCTTGAACGCCTGGATTATTCCTTGGTCCATGGGTTGGAGTAAAGCCGTCCTGTTAGGAGGTAAAAATATCCCCTTTATATTTGGATGCATAGTTTCAAGCTCACGAGGGTGACCTGGAGCATTGTCCAAAACTAGAGCGGCCTTAAAGTCTAAATTATTTTTTTCAAATAAGTCTCAACTTCAGGAACAAAACAATTCCGGAACCAGTCACAACAAATAGCACTTGTAACCCACGCTTTCTTATTTGCACGCCAAAACACTGGCAGGTTGTCCTTGTTTTGATTTTTTAAAGCACGATGATTTAACGATCTGTAAAGCATTGGTGGCTTTATAACACAATCTCCAGGTGCGTTAGAACACAGCAGCGGTGTAACTCTGTCTTTTGCGGCCTTGAAACCAGGTGCGGACTTCTCACTTTTGGATATGAAAGTTTTGTTTGGCATTCTTTTCCAAAACAAGGGAGTTTCATCTGCATTAAACACTTGTTCCGGTTTGTATTCACCATGAGCAATTGAGTTTGAAAATTCTTCTGGATATCTTTCTGCTTTGGCGGTGTCTGCAGATGCAGCTTCTCCAACAATTTTAATGCTATGCAATGATTGTCGCACCTTGAATTTATTGAACCAACCTTCTGATGCTTGAAATCCTTCATCTGTACGTTCATCACCAGGTTCTTTGAAATGTGCGTAAAGACGCTTTGCCTTTTCGCGGATCATAAGACCATTTAGGGGCAATCTTTTCTGGTTACGATCTTCAAGCCATAATGATAACGCAGTTTCAATTTTTTCAATTGCTGGATCACGAACAATGTTTGCTGATAGTGAGGTTGAAGCTATAGAATTCCTTATTTTGTCTTCGGATTTCTTGATGAATCGTACAGTTGATTCATTAACATTGAAAGAGCGTGATATGGATGCAAACGACTCACCAAGGCGTAAACGGTCAAGCATTTCTATTTTACTTTAAGCGGCAACACTATTTTTTCCGCGTCGGGACTAATTTTTCTTTCCTTTTACTACACATTATAAATTGGGAACAAAGCAGAAGAAACACGTGTTGTTCAATCAAAATTATTGCAACGTCTGACAAGTTGAAGTAATAAAACACCGACCGTGGTGAAAGCGGCTCTTATCAAAGGACATAGCGGAACGTGTAATACGGCGGCGGCGGCGGCGGCGGCATTTGACAGCGTACTTTAGGCATAGTGGCAATAAGGTTTGTTTTACTTTGATATTAGTCCATTCGGTTACACTCTTTGTAAAAGCCGCCTCGGCACGTGCCAGCAGTACTCAAAAGATGTCGATGCGTTAATAAAGGACACCGAATCCTTTTAATATACCGACTGGATCCGCGAATAAAGGAATTTTTAGTCCCGAATACAAGAACGTGGACACAAGTTTTTAACCCACGAATAGTGAAAACGCGAATAAGGGAACCGTGAATAAGGAGCTTTAACTGTGTATATTTTTTTTATCGGTGCATATATATACAAAACCTTACCTTTTAAATACAGGTAGTAAATCGGAATAACATTTTGTGTAATATATTTAATATCTCTATCACACATTCTTAACTCATAAGCGTCACTCTTTTCAGAGAAGCTTGTCCATTTATTGATTAAATATTAATGCCGAGGCAGAATCAGATGGTTGCCCGGTGGGGCAGTGGTCTAAGGTGCTGGTTTATGACCAATCGCCCTAGTTGAGTCCGGGTTCGAATCCTATGCGGCATGGATGTGTGTGTTTGTCTTTCGGCACTGGCTCTCAATGTGTTACTTGATCAACACTGGCTCTCAATGTGTTACTTGATCAACACTGGCTCTCAATGTGTTACTTGATCAACACTGGCTCTCAATGTGTTACTTGATCAACACTGGCTCTCAATGTGTTACTTGATCAACACTGGCTCTCAATGTGTTACTTGACCAACACTGGCTCTATGTGTGCATTGGTCCTTTAGCATACTGTAAAACCATGTTTAATGTGTACTTGTTCATAATGTGTTACTTGATCAACTGGCTCTCTGTGCACATTGATCATTTAGCATACTGTAAAACCATGTTTGATGTGTACTTCTTCATAATGTGTTACCTGATCAAACCTGGCTGATATGTAATTGTTGATGGGAAATATCTATATCCTGTCTCTGTCTGCTTGTTTGTCATGTATCTGTACCATCAAGTCCCATAAAGCATCATCATTATTAATCCTCCAATAAAAAAAAAGAGAAAGATGTTTACTAATCTTTGCTTGTTTTGAATTCATAGAAAAAAGGGAACTGTTAATGTTATTTAGTAAGTTTGTAGTTTCATCAGCTATTTCATGGATAATTAGAAAAAAATGCTGTCTCAATTTTCTTAGAATTTTACATACCGGGTAACGTATAAAAGAAGGAACAAACCGTGTAGTACTGATAATCTACAATCCAAACTGCAATGTAAAATAGGAAAATGCATATAAATGAATTACGTATAATCGAAGAAAAAAAGTCATAGAAACTAAAGTATCACATTGGGACTAGCGCAGAATTACGCATAAATGGAAAAAACTTCTAACCGAATTTCCACTGCCATTACAAAATTTTCATATTCAAAACATTTTCGTGCCCACCAAAAATCGGCTCGCCACTCTCAGTGGAATTTGAATGCAGGTTTGCACTTAATACACTCTTACAAAATTCCTGAAATTGACGGAGCATATTTCTGATACAATCTTTTCCGTGAAATGACGAAAAGAAACCTGAATTTCACAGATTTTTCGTACCACGGGAAAATTCTGAATTTTCAGAAACCTTTCCGCAATTCTTTTCTTATATTAACGAAACAACTGCGTTCACACTTTTTCCGTATCCGTATGACGAAACATTTCCGGTAATACGAGAGATTCGCGGGAATACTTGGTAGTTTAGTTAACTATTAAATTTCGATAGTCTGTCGAAGTATTTGATTTTGAAATTCCGTAGCGAGATCGGATATTGTGGATAGTATATCGCATGAATTTTGTTTATTGCGACAGAGAATATTTCTTCTCATCTTCCCCATTTTGTGCACCAGCTATTTATTACACACTATATTGACAGATGTAAGGTCAGGTGATGCGTAACATCACAGAGTCTCCTTGACAAATGTCAACCCCGCCTTCTCGTGGTGCATCCTGTTCCCACTAAAGGGGCTCTGACGACCGCCAATAGCGGTATAACTATACCATCGGGATTAGAGGAAATGCTATCCCACACTCACCAACCCGCTTGGCCAGCGTGGTGAGTTATGGCCAAACCCCTCCAAAATGACTCCACAACTTAAATCTTGGCCCTCAGTCTCCGGCAGCTGGAATGTAAATGGCCAAGGCAGCGGCCAGTGCGACATGAAGGCAGAGGGTGCTAAGAATCCCCGGAGGACCGGACTAGGCTGCCATCTGATGCTGACCTTGGCTACGTACAACGGACGCTCCCTATCTTCTGATTCAAGGCTTCTTGAATTGGAAGAGGAACTACAAAGGATCAAGTGGGACATCGTCGGGCTAAGTGAGGTAAGGAGAAAAGGAGAAGATCTCATTGAACTGAAAAGTGGACATCTCTTCTACTATCGTGGGACAGATACTGGCAGAACTAATGGTGTTGGATTTATAATAAACAAGAAACTGAAGGATAAAGTTGTAGAAGTTGAAAGTTCCTCTGACAGAGCTGCACGACTTGTTATCCAACTCTCGAGAAGATACCAGGCTCAGATTATTCAAACTTATGCACCCACCACAAGTCATGCTGAAGAAGAAATTGAAGAATTTTATGAGGAAATTCGTGATCTAAATAATAAAGGTAAGCAGCACTTGAAGATAATTATGGGAGATTTCAATGCAAAAATAGGGCAACGGCAACAGAATGAAACTTCAGTAGGTAAATTCGGTCACGGCAACAGAAACCAGCGTGGAAATACTCTCGTAGAGTTTGCAGAGGCAGAAGAGTTTTTATCTTGAACTCCTTCTTCAAGAAAAAGCCACACAGGAAATGGACATGGAGACATCCAAGTGGGACGACAAGTGAAATTGATTTTATTATGTGTAACAAAAAATTCGTCATAGAAAACTGCAGTGTGCTAAACAAGTTCAACACAGGCAGTGACCATAGATTGGTGAGATGTAAGATGCAACTCAACACTAAACTCGAACGTAGCAAGCTCATAAGACAAACAAAATGTATTGACATAACCAACCTTAAAAAACACCATAATACCTTCAAATTGGAACTGAAGAACAGATTCTCTGCTTTAGAAGGCCTAACATTGGAAGAAGTGGATATTTCTGAAGTTAACAGGAAAGTAATCAAAGCTCTTATGGAAACAGCAATAAAATTAGCTGGGTCTAAGAACAAATTGCATGTGAACAAATTATCAGGAAAAACCAAAATGTTGATGCAAAAAAGAAGAGAGATGAGGACAACTAAAGAAGATGTGACTTCCAAAGTGGAATATATAGAGCTATGCAAGACAGTACGAAAAAGTATCACTGAAGACGTAAGGAAATTCAACTGTGAACTAGTAAGGAAAGCAATTGAAAACAACCAAAGCCTAAAGATAGCAAAGGGACATCTCAGTAAGGGAAAAAAACAGATTATGGCACTGAGAAAAGAAGATGGTTCGGTAACAAGAAATAGAGGCGAAATTTTGACAAGAGTGAAAGATTTCTACTCCAAATTATATGAAAGGGATGATACATGTACTCCAGGCATCATGAAAGGTACCAAAGTTCTTCCAGTCCTTCCAGCAGAAGTTGCACATGCAATCAAGAACATGAAGCGGGGAAAAGCTCCAGGAGAAGATGGAATTACTGTAGACATCATACAAGAAGCAAGTGGAGAAATTGAAACAGTACTCGCCCAAATTTTCACTCGATGCCTTAATGAAGGGAAAATTCCTGAGGATTGGAACAACGCTACAATGATCTTGCTACATAAAAAAGGGGACATTGAGGATCTCAGGAACTACTGACCTATCAGCCTCCTATCAGTGGTTTATAAAATCTTCACTAAAGTTCTTTCACACCGCTTGAAGGTAACACTGGACATGGCTCAACCGAGAGAACAAGCTGGATTCAGGAGTGGCTACAGCACAATAGATCATATCCACGTACTGAGAGAACTAATTGAAAGAGCGAGGGAATATGAACTTCCATTGTGCATGGCTTTTATCGATTATGAAAAAGCCTTTGATTCGGTGAAACCATCAGCAGTTGCAATGGCTCTGAAATCCTGCGGTATTGAAGATGCATACATTAATATTATTAATAACATTTATGAAAATGCAAGTGCAAAGATTCTGCTATTTGAAAATACAACACACATAAAAATTGGAAAAGGAGTGAGACAAGGTGACACCATATCTCCGAAGCTCTTTAATGCTACATTGGAAAATGTCTTTCAATCACTGAACTGGGAAAACAAAGGGATAATGATTAATGGAGATTTTCTAACCCACCTTCGTTTTGCTGATGACATAGTCATTTTGGCAACTACCCCATCGGAGCTACAGAGTATGATGCAGGAACTTGCTGACAAGAGTAAAGAAGTGGGATTGAAAATGAACTTTCAGAAGACAAAAGTGATGTTCAATGCTTTTACAAGAAATGAAGATTTATCGATTGATGGAGAAAAGCTGGAGATAACAGACACGTACGTTTATCTTGGACAGCAGATGTCAAGTGAGGGTCACATTAGTGAAGAAATTAATCGGCGTACAAAACTTGCCTGGAGAGCTTTTGGAAGAAACAGTATAATTTTCAAGAGCAATATGCCATTATGTCTTAAAAGAAAAGTGTTTGATCAATGCATCCTTCCAGTGCTTACGTATGGTGCAGAGACGATGACCTTAGCTAAAGGAGACATACAAAGGCTGCAGACAACTCAAAGTAGCATGGAGAGGTGCATGCTTGGTGTAACCAGGAGAGATAAGAAGAGGAACACGTGGATCCGAAAAATGACAAGAGTGGAAGACATCATGATCAGAGTTAAATCCCTGAAATGGCAATGGGCTGGACATACTGCCAGAAGAACAGACCATCGATGGACAGCCGAAATTTTAGATTGGATTCCAAGGGACAGGAAAAGACCCAGAAGAAGACCACATGGAAGATGGGTGGATGAAATTCGAAAGTATGCGGGAGTGACATGGAGGAGACTGGCACAAGACAGACCGTTGTGGAGGAAACTTGGGGAGACCTTCGTCCAGCAGTGGATTGATAATGGTTGACAATGATGATGATGATGATATTGACAAAAGCCACCGGATACCTAGAAGAGAAACACAAAATAGCATTTGTTGACATACATTAGTACGATGTAGGTCCACCTTTGGCCTTAATGCATGTACAGACCCTTCGAGACATGCTTTCGACAAAGTTTTGGAACGCAGCGATAGGTATGCGCTTCCATTCGGTACATGATGCTCCCGCTAACTGTTTATTAGTAGTAGGCCTTGGTTTCAAACTTCTTATGCGGAGCTCCAATTCATCCCATAGGTGTTCTATGAGATTTGGATTAGAGCTCTCTGCTTGCCAGTCCACACACCATACGGAATTACACTGGCGGAAAGTGAAAAAAGAACACCAAGAAAGAGACGTCTGATACCAACGAAATTTATACAGCATAATAACGGAATACAGAGGATAACGTGATCAAAACATTATGGTAAAACACAGCTGTATTTGCTGGTAAACTGAAAAATAACATTTCCATGTAACATGGTTAGTACGAGGTTGAACCGCCATGAACTGCGTCACACTGTGCAATTCTGGCAAGGAGTCTGTCGTACAGATGTTGGATGCAAGTTTGGGGTATTGAGTTCCAAGCATCCTCAACCTGGACGCGTAAATCGGGAATGGTCGTGGCTGGCCGTGGAGACCGGATAAGTCGTTGTCCCATAAAATCCTACACGTGCTCAATGAGGGACAAATCCGGTGAACGTGCAGGCCATGGAAGTTGTCTCATACCCTGAAGTGCATGTTGCGTTGCACGTGCCATGTGTGGGCGTACGTTGTCTTGCTGAAAAACACCACGATGGACCAACCTCACAAATGGCACAACAACGGGCTGAATGATGTTGTTGATATAGTAGGTGCTGTTTAACGTACCCGGTACAAACGCTAGTTGTGTACGGGAGCGATAGCTGATCGCTCCCCAAACCAGGAGACCAGGTGTAGGCCCTGTGTGTCGCTGGCGGATGCAAGAAGGGTGGTGACGCTCCCCTGTGCGTCTGCGAACACGCATACGACCATCGGAAGCTCCCAGGCAGAATCTGCTTTCATCGCTGAACACGAGAGGTAGCCATTGCGTTCTCCAGTGCAGACGTTGGCGACACCACTGCAGCCGTTCCTGACGGTGGGCTGGGGTCTGAGGTACACATGCTAGAGGCACACGTGCACGTAGTCCTGCATCCAGTAGACGTTTGCGGATTGTTCGCACAGTCACCTCAGGTGCATCGGCAGCTCGGATTTGCGTCGCAGGGGATGTTCTGCTTGACAGCGCAGCTCTTCTTATGCGTCGATCGGTCCGCTCCTCAGTCCGTCTGTGACTCCCGGTTCCACGTCTTCTCGTGTGGGAATGTTCCTCGGACCATCTACGCCACCATCGTACCGCCACCGATTCTTTCCGTCCAAATCACTCCGCAATACGACGATACGACCACCCGGCCTCGCGGAGTCCGACTAGACGACCTCGCTCAAAGTCCTATAACTGTTGTAATCATACACGTCTTCCATGTCCAGGTATTGCAGCTTCTTCAGGGTCTTCGCACGTGTCCGTACGCCGATGACTGATTACATTCACTTCGCCGTTCTCCTTAAATACCACCGACGATAATTTGCATATAATGCCGTGCTATGGTGTTAGCGCTCATCGGTTGGTCCCGAAATTAACATCCCACCTACGTAAACTCGACCCCATTAACATATGTAAATTTCATGATCGTCCGCCAAATCCTTCTTGGTGTTCTTTTTTCACTTTCCGCCAGTGTATCTTCAAACCGCGCCGTAACAATCCTTGCTTTATGGCTCGGTGCATTATATTGCTAATACCAACAAGGCTCGGTTCTATAGTATTGCCACAGAGTTGGTAATGCATAATTGTCCAGAATATGGAGGTAGACGTGATGGTGAACAGTTTGTCCACGATACCCAATGGGCCGGGACCATACCATGAAACACACCCCCACTCGAGTACACTGCCAGCTCCAAACTTGATCGTAGGAACAGTACATTGTGGTAAATAGCGTTCCCAGACTGTCGCCGCACCCACACACGGCCATCAGACTGATGTATCATGTATCTGGATTCATCACTCCACCGGACCCGTTTCCATTGATCTGCGGTCAGGCGGATTTTTACCCGCCTGTACACTGAGGTATTGTGCAGTACTGCGTCGATTAACTGTAACGACTCTCCTGAGGCTTCGACGTCCTCAATAAATGTTCTTTACGCCATTCTAAACGGCGAGTAGCATTCGCAGTGGAGATGAAAAAGGCTTATGAGCAGCCGCACGACCACGGTAAACCATGGAATGAAGTTCTATGAGAATGGTACTTGAAAATACCAAGGTTCCAGGATTTTTACCCGCCTTTACGTGAAAATACCAAGGTTTCAGGATTTTTACCCTCCTGTACACTGAGGTATTGTGCAGTACTCCGTCGATTAGCTGTAACGACTCTCCTGAGGCTTCGACGTCCTCTATTACTGATTTTCTTTGGTCTTCTAATACGTTTTGCTGTTTCAGACACGTCATTTGTCTTCCACTTATTCCGTACATCGAAAACAGTTGACTTGGGTATGTTTAAACGCCTCTCGGTTCTCTTATGGACAACCCACTAATATGACATCCAACAATCTTTCCTTTCTCAAAGTCAGTTCTCTCCTGCCGCGACATTTTCACTCAACCTCACAGTGCGATATGATCGCGGTCAGCTGCAGGCTTGTTTTTATAGCGTTTGCAGCTGTACCGCACATCTTAACAACGCTGCGGATCCGTTCATTTGCTTTTGAAGGGGTGTCCAGTGTCTTTTGTCAATATAGTGTATATTGTGTTACTGTAAGAAACATGGTACTTATTGGGTACAGGTGATTGAATGATATGTATGTATCAGTCTTTGGACAATTTAAAACAAAAGCTATTATATATAGCTATCAGTAGTAAATTTTATACTTTAAGAGTTTTGTGAAATAATTATAATTATATAAAAAGTACATATCACCTTTTTTTGAAGATAACTGAGAGTCATTGTTAGTTTAAAAAGATTAAGTGGTAAAGCATTTTGTTGCTCCAAAAAATCACGACGAAAAATGCTGAATTTGTGAAACGTTCTCCTGCAGAAAAAATCATTACAAACTTATTCACAAAAATAATAAGCCTCAACAGAAAATAAAATGAGTAAACCACTCGCATTAACAACAACAAAAAATGTTCATTGAAAAGCAATTTGTTTTACGATAAACATGAGTTAAACACCTGCGTGTTTCTGACTGAGTGGTTAACGGCGTGCGTTTTGTGTTGAACCAACCCAAACGTCGGAGGTTCGATCCTGACTGCTGCCAAAAGATTATGAAGTGAAAGGGCTGAAAAACGGAGGTTCCTTGACTTTTGCGAAGTTTCAGTTTAAATACGGAAAAACCTGAAACCGACTTTTCTGAAATAAACAGAGTATCTACGAAAATTTGGAAGTTAAACTAAACGGGCACTTTTAAAAATGGAAATTTCTGAAAAAGACGGACAACTACAGGTAAATTTGCTGCACATTATTTTCAGAAATCTTCCGTGAATTCACAACATTTATTTTTTACAGTGTAAGGCTTTGTATCGCTCTTTGCAAGAAAAATTGAATTTTATTTATCCACCCTTTCCTGTTGACTAAAGACCAGCCAGATTTCTTTGTTTAACATTAAACTTTCTCTTGATCTTTGCTAACGGACATTGAGTATCCACTGATATTGCTTCTGAGGAACCAGAAATCACATGCGTAACATTCATTTTTATTTATGATTGTCTACAGCACAAGCTAGCGCTAAAATATTATATTTTCCTGCGGTATCCGAAAAAACTGCGAGTGGCAGACAAAAAGTTCAATATTTCATGTATGCAAAAATGATTGTTCAAAAGTTACTTTTGGGAACACACAGATATACACTGCTCAAAACAATTAGGAGATGTCGGAGATGAAGCACAAAATCGCATCATAGACCAGACGCCATACCTAGAATGGATAAGTGGATTTAAAATAGAATGTAAAGGCAGTAAGCACACATGTGATGATGCAAATTACTGCCTGTAACATTCCGAAACACGTGTTATCAAAGGAGGACAAAATCAGATGTTTCTGAGTGTGATCTGTTATTGCACCAAAATCCTGCATAACTGATTTCTGTTATGTTATCCCAATCGATGATGTCTTGGTAATGTGATTTACTCGAATCCGTAGCGGGCAGAGGTATTGGTTAGTTGGAAGCCGGGTAACCCAGCAAGTCATAGTAGAGGCCTGCAGAGTTTCCTGACTGTTGAATCGATTTCAAGAGACTTGAAGTGCTCGTCGACAGAGAGGCTACATCGTTCATCTTCCATCTTCAACTTCGCCAGATGAAGACCGATATTCATGACTGACTGCGAGAAGGAACAGAAGACTGAATACAACCCAACTGCAGAGCGAACTCTGTATGGCCACAGGATGGAAACGTCTTAACACAAACGGTTCGCAATCGTCTTTATCGTGTCTGCCTGTATGCCCGCTGGTTTGTGATCCTATAACCACACGTCATCTTTCAGCTCGTAGAGTTAGGGCGCTGAGATATCGTGAGTGGAAATGTAACAACTGGAGCAATATTTTCTTCTCTGACGAATCTCGATTCGCCTTGCAGCCTGGCAATAAGCGAGGGATCATATGGAGGAAAAGCAAGGAAAATTAAATAGTCCCCCTCTTTGCACAAAACAGGCATCGATATGGTGGAAGTGGACTGATAATTTAAGGGAGCTATTTCCATGCATTGCCGTTCCGATTTGTATGTCCACAGGAATGGTACCAGAGGTGTAGGGATGAAATCCTAAAATCATTGTTATCCCTTATGCTACAGCTGTTGTATAGGCGTTCATTCTTTTGTACAATAACTGTTGAGCTCACACAGCACAGCTGGTGAACCTCTTGCTTCCGAAAATGTTATTTAGGATATGGAGTGGCCTGCATGTACCTCAGATATGAATCCCATTAAGCATGCTTGAGGTGTACTCGGAAGAAGTATTGCATCTGGACATCCACCTCCATGGACTATTCAGCACTGTGGAAATTGCTGCTGTTATCGTTGAGTGTCGGAGAATTCCAGAAATCATAAATCGCTTTATTCAGTTCATACCAAACCGGTGTGCTACAGCGCTCGCCGTTTAAGGAAGCAAAACGTCCTACTAGAGATCATTCAGCATTGCGTAATTCAATTTCTTGGTATGCGTATTGGTAAGTCATATGTTGACAGTGGTGCAGTCCTGAAAAGAAGAAGTGGCCAAGCTCTTCGAAAACCGGCGCAGCGTTATACACTTTAGCAGGTATACCGGGGGGGGGGGAAACGAGCGTTTGAAATCGAATATATATACAGTCTGGTACCCATTTCACTTACTATTTTGCCTGAGATGGTCTCGGTAAACCAAAGATCTACGGATTTGTGCATAGCCACCATGGGGAAAAAGAAAAAAAAGACAGAGAGAGAAGAAGAAGTAAGGGAAAAAAACTGAATTAAGATTATCTATGTTAAAAAAGATGTCGATTTCGATGGGTGATGATTGAATAAATACAGTAAAGTTTAAAAAGCGTATTTTTAAAATGATCTACCTTTTGGTTCAAGGGAACTGAAGATAAGCTGAAATACCTCAAGCACTAGTAGTAGTGGTAGAAGCGGAAGCGTGGTGGGCCTGGAGCTCCCCAACACCTTCTAATATACAAATTTATACACTTTCAATACTAAAGGATTACTCTTGATGTGACTAATCACTTGCTTTCGAATTCCCATCGGCAGGCATGAATCTGAAAATATTCATAATTTACTGCAAATTATTTAAATTCCTTTTGACTGATGATTGTAAGCAGTTACTACATATACAAAATTTAAAATTTGTGTTAAAAACGTTATCAGCAAAGAAGGTGGAGCAGATGAATATGGTAAATGTAAAAAGCTTCCAATTGTAATCAAACTAAATTTGAACTGGGACTAAAGTGCTCTTCCCTATTTTTTTTACTACTCAAAGTTGAAAAATGAACGCTTAAATAACAGGACGGGGAAAAGGAAATATGCTGTGTTTGCAGCAGCTACTTAATGAATCTGGTCTTCCTATGGGCCTCAATAATAATTGGAATATCTCCAAATTTTGGAAAAGACATTTGATATTCATCATTACAAGGAAACTAAATCAAAGTTCCAGTCTAACTGCCCTAAACCCCATGAAAATTCAAATGTTGCAAATGTCATAAAGGAAACACATGTTGCAAATGTCATAAAGGAAACATTGCAAGCCCTTCAATGGCAGACCGTGGATCACCCTCCTTATAGTCCAGATTTCTCCCCTTGCGATTTCCACTTCTTCGGTCCACTTGTAACGTATACTCTATATTCACTTTCCTTTTGATTTTTACTATCTCTGGTTATTTTATTTTACTATGTAAATTATCTTCTTACTGAACGAGATGTTATTTCACCCACTGAATGAGATCTGGCAATGAGTGTAAGTCATGACGTGGTGGTAGCCAGTATAAATAGGCGCGTTCAACGATACGTGAGGAGAGCGTTTGTTGTTGTATAGCGAGAGCGTTTGTTGTTGGATAGGGAGAGCTTCGTTCTATGTGATTAGGTTGATTCTTCATTATTGTGATACGATTAGTGTGTGTGCGTTGGATGATTCAAGAGTTATCTAATAAAAGAATTTGTTGTAAGTACGTTTTTCTCAGTTCATAGTTTTTGTCAGATCTCTGTCTGGCTGTTAGGTTTAGTTCATTTAGTGTTATTAGTAACAACCAGCATAAGACTTTATTCATCTTAATTACTACTACAACATTACTACCAGTTATAAGCTTGTTCATTATTATTACTACACTACTAGCAGGAAAGTTTATTCTTGATTTAATTAACAAACAACAACCATTAGAAGAAGCATTAGCTTAGTACAAGCATTGAATTCAGTAGCAATTTAGAAGAAGCTGAATTCATTACATTATAATTGAAGGAAGCTATATTCACGATAATTAGCAATTCATTTAGAAGAAGTATTGAATTCATTATAATTCAGTAGCAGAAGCATTATAAAGCATTATAATTAGCTTAGTTAAAAGCTTTATTCATTATAATTGGCGCCCGAACTTTTCTCGAACACGAGATCTTGACAATTATTACCCATGTCTTCACTACCTGAGACAACTTCAATTTTCCAACCTAAGGCAAGTTTCGATGGTGATAGTGTTTTTTTTTTTTTTGACAATTTGCAAGAAGCCTGTGGGTCTCACTTTGATATGAATGATCTACACGTACCCAGGCATTCTTCACAATTTCGTAATGCACCAGCTTCCTATTACTCTGAGTCGCGAGTCGTACCTGAGGGAGTTCAATCCTCTCAGCGAAGCAGAATGCTTGCCCATTTCGTGCCGCATGCTGGAACAATTCATTTCAATGGTTTGGAGGGGTCCTTAAAGTTCCTCGAAGATCTGGAAGGTCATTTCGATCTATACAATATTCCTGAAGACTGCAAAGTACAAATCGCAGGCACTTACTTGAAGGATACCGCTAAGACCTGGTATCGGCAGTGGAGAGTATCGAACCCGGATTCTCATTATGAGAATTTCCGAGCAGAATTTTTGGAGGTCTTTCCTTTCGGCCTCAGTCGAGATAGCCTTGCACAACAACTTTTTTCCCGTCAGCAAGGACCCAACGATAGCCCTGTTGCATTTGCGTTGGAAACAACACGCTTATATAACTTATGGGATCCACATGCCAGTCATGTCGACATGTTGGATACCCTCTTGCAGCAGCTCGACCCATTTTCACAAGATTTTCTTGAGGTTCGACACCCTGCTACAATTCATGAATGCCTTCGCCTCATACGAACGTATGAAGAGCGACATGGCAAACATGATTCAACTCACCATGCTTGGGCACCTCGCGAGGCTTATTTCGAAAACCCTCAGCGGCATAATAGGCATAATAACTTTCAGCGCGAGCATACACAAGTGCACACCCAAGCTTCATACGTTCCACCACACAGAAGAGTGGCAAACCAACCGCGAGTTTCTGAACAATCTTCGGGATATCGTACAAATGCACAGTATGCTCGACCCCGTTCCAATCCGCAGCATTCGGAACGTTTTCATGCTCCGGGCAATGATGATTTATCTGCCCGTGCTGAGGGAAGAAGTAATAGATATGAAAATGTCAACAGACACGCGGAGTTCCCGACGCAGGTTTCACGCAGTTTTCCTCATCGTGAAAATTTTCCCGATACCCGGCAGGGTCGAGGTTTCAGACCGCATGATAATCCAACCAGGAATCCTTTAAACCTCCAAAGGAAGTAGACCAAGGGTCGGTCCTGCTTCCTGATACCAAGCATTCTGACCCTAAAACAGTATTAGTGACTGTCCAAACTCCTCAGTTGCCTGATGTTTTCTTGACAATTGAAGATATTATTGTCGAGACAAAGTTCGACACTGGTTCTGAAATATCAGCCCTAAATACGAAGTTTTGCACTGACAATTTTCCTGCAGTCCTCGTTCAGCCTGCGACGCAGTATTTGCGAGGTGCAAATAACGAAATCTTCAGTATCACAGGAACTGTCACATTATCACTAGGGCTGGGAAAGGCTCATTTTACGCATTCTTTCCTGCTTATAGACGAACTACCTGTTAAATGTCTAATGGGAATGGACTTTATTAATAAGTTTCAAATAACTCTGAATTTCGTACAACATGTGATTTCTTTTCCGGAACCTGTCGAAATTATTCCTACGGTCCCTATGGATATAACGAGTTTGTTATTGAGTAACCAATTGAATGAGAGGCAACGAAACCAGCTTTCTCTACTTTTGCAGGAAAGCCCTGGTTTATTTTCTGATCAACCTGGTTTCACACAGGTGGTTTATCATGTCATTGACACTGATGGTTCGAAACCGATTGCGACGAAACCTTACCCTTGTGCTCCACATAAGAAACAGGAATTGCAACGTCAAATTTCTGAAATGATTAAACAGGGCATAATAAGGGAATCAACAAGCGCCTGGGCTGCTCCTGCCTTTTTGGTTCCAAAGAAACAACCCAATGAATTTCGTTTCGTGACAGATTTCCGCAAGCTCAACCAAGTCACAAAAACGATCAATTATCCACTACCTGTCATGTCGCATATTTTACATGACCTGTCGTCAACTAAATGGATGTTAACCTTGAATTTGGCGAGTGGATATTGGCAGGTGGCAGTACATCCGGCTTTGTGACTCCTTTTGGGGATGTAGGTGGCAGTACATCCGGCTTTGTGACTCCTTTTGGGGCTTGTGAATACCTGCGTATGCCCTTTGGACTAGCTTCTGCACCTGCTACTTTCCAAAAGCTTATGGATACGGTTCTCAGACCTGTTCTGGGTCCCCATGTGCATGCATATTTGGATGACATTATTATTACATCCGAGACTTTTGACGAGCACCTTTCTCTGCTCAAACAGGTGTTCCAACTGATATACAATGCTGGCTTGACGTTAAAACCTAGTAAATGCCAGATAGCGAGGGACGAGGTTGTATATCTGGGGTTGAAAATCACTATCCACGGCTTATTTACGGATAATGAAAAAATTAGGCCTATTGTTGACTTTCCTCGGCCTAAAACAGCAAAAGAACTATCACGCTTTCTGGGAATGACCGGATGGTATCAGCAGCTCGTCCCCGCTTATGCTACAATCTGTGAGCCATTGTATGCTTTAAAACGTAAATACAAGAAGTTTGTTTGGGCACCTGAGGCTAACGCTGCATTCGAAACACTAAAGTCTGCGTTGACTCAGCCTCCTGTGTTGGCTTTCCCGGATCATACTAAGGAATTTGATATTTATACTGACGCATCCGGAGTTGGTCTTGGTTGCGTTATGTTGAGACGAAACGAAATACTGAGTGGGAGAGCTCCAACCCAGGTATTATAATGTCGCGACTTAGGCACGTGACCCTGATTGGCTGCAAGCACGCTTATTTGCATAACGCAGAGGTGAATTTAATATACAGTAAAAGCTCCTTATTCGCAGGGTATATGTTCCGTAAATATGCCGCGAATACAGAAACCGTGAATATGGAATGGTAATTTGTATGGGATTATAAGGGATACGTTCCAAGGTTCCAAAATAAAAAAATAAATCAAAATAAAATCAATTTAATGAGAGTTTTTAACAATATCATTAATTATTATTGTCGGGCTTAGGCAAATGTTTAAAGAACTTAGAAATTTTTTCTTGTTTTGCCGCTTTTAAAAGGTCTTTCAATTCAGATTGATATTCAGCTGTGGCATTAACAATTTGCCTTTTAAAAGTAAGACTTCTTTCCATAGACGGATCAATTTTCATGAAGAAATCACAAAGCTCATTGTCATCCGTAAACCTTCACTCAGGTTTTTCAAGTTAAAGGTCACCTTTTCAGTGCTCGTTGAAGCCTCTTCTTCAATGGAATGCGGATTTAACATTTCCTCCAAGTCGGTTTCGGTCAAATCTTCATCTTACGATTCAAGCAACTCTTGAATGTCACTTGATTCTATCTGTTCAAAGCCATCTCGTCCTGTTCCATTCGCAACTTGAGCAATGTTTGCAGTTAAAGTTTGATTTTGCACGGATTCTTCATCATTTCCGACAGTCAGAACAGGCCACAGTTTTTTCCAACATGATTCCATGGTGTTCAGTATGTTTTTGAAGGTTCGTCTAATGTAATAGAGCTTGAACGCCTGGATTATTCCTTGGTCCATGGGTTGGAGTAAAGCCGTCCTGTTAGGAGGTAAAAATATCACCTTTATATTTGGATGCATAGTTTCAAGCTCACGAGGGTGACCTGGAGCATTGTCCAAAACTAGAGCGGCCTTAAAGTCTAAATTATTTTTTTTCAAATAAGTCTCAACTTCAGGAACAAAACAATTCCGGAACCAGTCACAACAAATAGCACTTGTAACCCACGCTTTCTTATTTGCACGCCAAAACACTGGCAGGTTGTCCTTGTTTTGATTTTTTAAAGCACGATGATTTAACGATCTGTAAAGCATTGGTGGCTTTATAACACAATCTCCAGGTGCGTTAGAACACAGCAGCGGTGTAACTCTGTCTTTTGCGGCCTTGAAACCAGGTGCGGACTTCTCACTTTTGGATATGAAAGTTTTGTTTGGCATTCTTTTTCCAAAACAAGGGAGTTTCATCTGCATTAAACACTTGTTCCGGTTTGTATTCACCATGAGCAATTGAGTTTGAAAATTCTTCTGGATATCTTTCTGCTTTGGCGGTGTCTGTAGATGCAGCTTCTCCAACAATTTTAATGCTATGCAATGATTGTCGCACCTTGAATTTATTGAACCAACCTTCTGATGCTTGAAATCCTTCATCTGTACGTTCATCACCAGGTTCTTTGAAATGTGCGTAAAGACGCTTTGCCTTTTCGCGGATCATAAGACCATTTAGGGGCAATCTTTTCTGGTTACGATCTTCAAGCCATAATGATAACGCAGTTTCAATTTTTTCAATTGCTGGATCACGAACAATGTTTGCTGATAGTGAGGTTGAAGCTATAGAATTCCTTATTTTGTCTTCGGATTTCTTGATGGATCGTACAGTTGATTCATTAACATTGAAAGAGCGTGATATGGATGCAAACGACTCACCAAGGCATAAACGGTCAAGCATTTCTATTTTACTTTAAGCGGCAACACTATTTTTTCCGCGTCGGGACTAATTTTTCTTTCCTTTTACTACACATTATAAATTGGGAACAAAGCAGAAGAAACACGTGTTGTTCAATCAAAATTATTGCAACGTCTGACAAGTTGAAGTAATAAAACACCGACCGTGGTGAAAGCGGCTCTTATCAAAGGACATAGCGGAACGTGTAATACGGCGGCGGCGGCGGCATTTGACAGCGTACTTTAGGCATAGTAACAATAAGGTTTGTTTTACTTTGATATTAGTCCATTCGGTTACACTCTTTGTAAAAGCCGCCTCGGCACGTGCCAGCAGTACTCAAAAGATGTCGATGCGTTAATAAAGGACACCGAATCCTTTTAATATACCGACTGGATCCGCGAATAAAGGAATTTTTAGTCCCGAATACAAGAACGTGGACACAAGTTTTTAACCCACGAATAGTGAAAACGCGAATAAGGGAACTGTGAATAAGGAGCTTTAACTGTGTATATTTTTTTATCGGTGCATATATATACAAAACCTTACCTTTTAAATACAGGTAGTAAATCAGAATAACATTTTGTGTAATATATTTAATATCTCTATCACACATTCTTAACTCATAAGCGTCACTCTTTTCAGAGAAGCTTGTCCATTTATTGATTAAATATTAATGCCGAGGCAGAATCAGATGGTTGCCCGGTGGGGCAGTGGTCTAAGGTGCTGGTTTATGACCAATCGCCCTAGTTGAGTCCGGGTTCGAATCCTATGCGGCATGGATGTGTGTGTTTGTCTTTCGGCACTGGCTCTCAATGTGTTACTTGATCAACACTGGCTCTCAATGTGTTACTTGATCAACACTGGCTCTCAATGTGTTACTTGATCAACACTGGCTCTCAATGTGTTACTTGATCAACACTGGCTCTCAATGTGTTACTTGATCAACACTGGCTCTCAATGTGTTACTTGACCAACACTGGCTCTATGTGTGCATTGGTCCTTTAGCATACTGTAAAACCATGTTTAATGTGTACTTGTTCATAATGTGTTACTTGATCAACTGGCTCTCTGTGCACATTGATCATTTAGCATACTGTAAAACCATGTTTGATGTGTACTTCTTCATAATGTGTTACCTGATCAAACCTGGCTGATATGTAATTGTTGATGGGAAATATCTATATCCTGTCTCTGTCTGCTTGTTTGTCATGTATCTGTACCATCAAGTCCCATAAAGCATCATCATTATTAATCCTCCAATAAAAAAAAAGAGAAAGATGTTTACTAATCTTTGCTTGTTTTGAATTCATAGAAAAAAGGGAACTGTTAATGTTATTTAGTAAGTTTGTAGTTTCATCAGCTATTTCATGGATAATTAGAAAAAAATACTGTCTCAATTTTCTTAGAATTTTACATACCGGGTAACGTATAAAAGAAGGAACAAACCGTGTAGTACTGATAATCTACAATCCAAACTGCAATGTAAAATAGGAAAATGCATATAAATGAATTACGTATAACCGAAGAAAAAAAAAGCCATAGAAACTAAAGTATCACATTGGGACTAGCGCAGAATTACGCATAAATGGAAAAAACTTCTAACCGAGGTTCCACTGCCATTACAAAATTTTCATATTCAAAACATTTTCGTGCCCACCAAAAATCGGCTCGCCACTCTCAGTGGAATTTGAATGCAGGTTTGCACTTAATACACTCTTACAAAATTCCTGAAATTGACGGAGCATATTTCTGATACAATCTTTTCCGTGAAATGACGGAAAGAAACCTGAATTTCACAGATTTTTCGTACCACGGGAAAATTCTGAATTTTCAGAAACCTTTCCGCAATTCTTTTCTTATATTAACGAAACAACTACGTTCACACTTTTACCGTATCCGTATGACGAAATATTTCCGGTAATACGAGAGATTCGCGGGAATACTTGGTAGTTTAGTTAACTATTAAATTTCGATAGTCTGTCGAAGTATTTGATTTTGAAATTCCGTAGCGAGATCGGATATTGTGGATAGTATATCGCATGAATTTCGTTTATTGCGACAGAGAATATTTCTTCTCATCTTCCCCATTTTGTGCACCAGCTATTTATTACACACTATATTGACAGATGTAAGGTCAGGTGATGCGTAACATCACAGCCTCTCCTTGACAAATGTCAACCCCGCCTTCTCGTGGTACATCCTGTTCCCACTAAAGGGGCTCTGACGACCGCCAATAGCGGTATAACTATACCATCGGGATTAGAGGAAATGCTATCCCACACTCACCAACCCGCTTGGCCAGCGTGGTGAGTTATGGCCAAACCCCTCCAAAATGACTCCACAACTTAAATCTTGGCCCTCAGTCTCCGGCAGCTGGAATGTACCTGGCCAAGGCAGCGGCCAGTGCGACATGAAGGCAGAGGGTGCTAAGAATCCCCGGAGGACCGGACTAGGCTGCCATCTGATGCTGACCTTGGCTACGTACAACGGACGCTCCCTATCTTCTGATTCAAGGCTTCTTGAATTGGAAGAGGAACTACAAAGGATCAAGTGGGACATCGTCGGGCTAAGTGAGGTAAGGAGAAAAGGAGAAGATCTCATTGAACTGAAAAGTGGACATCTCTTCTACTGTCGTGGGACAGATACTGGCAGAACTAATGGTGTTGGATTTATAATAAACAAGAAACTGAAGGATAAAGTTGTAGAAGTTGAAAGTTCCTCTGACAGAGCTGCACGACTTGTTATCCAACTCTCGAGAAGATACCAGGCTCAGATTATTCAAACTTATGCACCCACCACAAGTCATGCTGAAGAAGAAATTGAAGAATTTTATGAGGAAATTCGTGATCTAAATAATAAAGGTAAGCAGCACTTGAAGATAATTATGGGAGATTTCAATGCAAAAATAGGGCAACGGCAACAGAATGAAACTTCAGTAGGTAAATTCGGTCACGGCAACAGAAACCAGCGTGGAAATACTCTCGTAGAGTTTGCAGAGGCAGAAGGGTTTTTTATCTTGAACTCCTTCTTCAAGAAAAAGCCACACAGGAAATGGACATGGAGACATCCAAGTGGGACGACAAGTGAAATTGATTTTATTATGTGTAACAAAAAATTCGTCATAGAAAACTGCAGTGTGCTAAACAAGTTCAACACAGGCAGTGACCATAGATTGGTGAGATGTAAGATGCAACTCAACACTAAACTCGAACGTAGCAAGCTCATAAGACAAACAAAATGTATTGACATAACCAACCTTAAAAAACACCATAATACCTTCAAATTGGAACTGAAGAACAGATTCTCTGCTTTAGAAGGCCTAACATTGGAAGAAGTGGATATTTCTGAAGTTAACAGGAAAGTAATCAAAGCTCTTATGGAAACAGCAACAAAATTAGCTGGGTCTAAGAACAAATTGCATGTGAACAAATTATCAGGAAAAACCAAAATGTTGATGCAAAAAAGAAGAGAGATGAGGACAACTAAAGAAGATGTGACTTCCAAAGTGGAATATATAGAGCTATGCAAGACAGTACGAAAAAGTATCACTGAAGACGTAAGGAAATTCAACTGTGAACTAGTAAGGAAAGCAATTGAAAACAACCAAAGCCTAAAGATAGCAAAGGGACATCTCAGTAAGGGAAAAAAACAGATTATGGCACTGAGAAAAGAAGATGGTTCGGTAACAAGAAATAGAGGCGAAATTTTGACAAGAGTGAAAGATTTCTACTCCAAATTATATGAAAGGGATGATACATGTACTCCAGGCATCATGAAAGGTACCAAAGTTCTTCCAGTCCTTCCAGCAGAAGTTGCACATGCAATCAAGAACATGAAGCGGGGAAAATCTCCAGGAGAAGATGGAATTACTGTAGACATCATACAAGAAGCAAGTGGAGAAATTGAAACAGCACTCGCCCAAATTTTCACTCGATGCCTTAATGAAGGGAAAATTCCTGAGGATTGGAACAACGCTACAATGATCTTGCTACATAAAAAAGGTGACATTAAAGATCTCAGGAACTACAGACCTATCAGCCTCCTATCAGTGGTTAATAAAATCTTCACTAAAGTTCTTTCACACCGCTTGAAGGTGACACTGGACATGGCTCAACCGAGAGAACAAGCTGGATTCAGGAGTGGCTACAGCACAAAAGATCATATCCACGTACTGAGAGAACTAATTGAAAGAGCGAGGGAATATGAACTTCCATTGTGCATGGCTTTTATCGATTATGAAAAAGCCTTTGATTCGGTGAAACCATCAGCAGTTGCAATGGCTCTGAAATCCTGCGGTATTGAAGATGCATACATTAAAATTATTAATAACATTTATGAAAATGCAAGTGCAAAAATTCTGCTATTTGAAAATACAACACACATAAAAATTGGAAAAGGAGTGAGACAAGGTGACACCATATCTCCGAAGCTCTTTAATGCTACATTGGAAAATGTCTTTCAATCACTGAACTGGGAAAACAAAGGGATAATGATTAATGGAGATTTTCTAACCCACCTTCGTTTTGCTGATGACATAGTCATTTTTGCAACTACCCCATCGGAGCTACAGAGTATGATGCAGGAACTTGCTGACAAGAGTAAAGAAGTGGGATTGAAAATGAACTTTCAGAAGACAAAAGTGATGTTCAATGCTTTTACAAGAAATGAAGATTTATCGATTGATGGAGAAAAGCTGGAGATAACAGACATGTACGTTTATCTTGGACAGCAGATATCAAGTGAGGGTCACATTAGTGAAGAAATTAATCGGCGTACAAAACTTGCCTGGAGAGCTTTTGGAAGAAACAGTATAATTTTCAAGAGCAATATGCCATTATGTCTTAAAAGAAAAGTGTCAATGCATTCTTCCAGTGCTTACGTATGGTGCAGAGACGATGACCTTAGCTAAAGGAGACATACAAAGGCTGCAGACAACTCAAAGTAGCATGGAGAGGTGCATGCTTGGTGTAACCAGGAGAGATAAGAAGAGGAACACGTGGATCCGAAAAATGACAAGAGTGGAAGACATCATGATCAGAGTTAAATCCCTGAAATGGCAATGGGCTGGACATACTGCCAGAAGAACAGACCATCGATGGACAGCCGAAATTTTAGATTGGATTCCAAGGGACAGGAAAAGACCCAGAAGAAGACCACATGGAAGATGGGTGGATGAAATTCGAAAGTATGCGGGAGTGGCATGGAGGAGACTGGCACAAGACAGACCGTTGTGGAGGAAACTTGGGGAGACCTTCGTCCAGCAGTGGATTGATAATGGTTGACAATGATGATGATGATGATATTGACAAAAGCCACCGGATACCTAGAAGAGAAACACAACATAGCATTTGTTGACATACATTAGTACGATGTAGGTCCACCTTTGGCCTTAATGCATGTACAGACCCTTCGAGACATGCTTTCGACAAAGTTTTGGAACGCAGCGATAGGTATGCGCTTCCATTCGGTACATGATGCTCCCGCTAACTGTTTATTAGTAGTAGGCCTTGGTTTCAAACTTCTTATGCGGAGCTCCAATTCATCCCATAGGTGTTCTATGAGATTTGGATTAGAGCTCTCTGCTTGCCAGTCCACACACCATACGGAATTACACTGGCGGAAAGTGAAAAAAGAACACCAAGAAAGAGACATCTGATACCAACGAAATTTATACAGCATAATAACGGAATACAGAGGATAACGTGATCAAAACATTATGGTAAAACACAGCTGTATTTGCTGGTAAACTGAAAAATAACATTTCCATGTAACATGGTTAGTACGAGGTTGAACCGCCATGAACTGCGTCACACTGTGCAATTCTGGCAAGGAGTCTGTCGTACAGATGTTGGATGCAAGTTTGGATTATTGAGTTCCAAGCATCCTCAACCTGGACGCGTAAATCGGGAATGGTCGTGGCTGGCCGTAGAGACCGGATAAGTCGTTGTCCCATAAAATCCTACACGTGCTCAATGAGGGACAAATCCGGTGAACGTGCAGGCCATGGAAGTTGTCTCATACCCTGAAGTGCATGTTGCGTTGCACGTGCCATGTGTGGGCGTACGTTATCTTGCTGAAAAACACCACGATGGACCAACCTCACAAATGGCACAACAACGGGCTGAATGATGTTGTTGATATAGGAGGTGCTGTTTAACGTACCCGGTACAAACGCTAGTTGTGTACGGGAGCGATAGCTGATCGCTCCCCAAACCAGGAGACCAGGTGTAGGCCCTGTGTGTCGCTGGCGGATGCAAGAAGGGTGGTGACGCTCCCCTGTGCGTCTGCGAACACGCATACGACCATCGGAAGCTCCCAGGCAGAATCTGCTTTCATCGCTGAACACGAGAGGTAGCCATTGCGTTCTCCAGTGCAGACGTTGGCGACACCACTGCAGCCGTTCCTGACGGTGGGCTGGGGTCTGAGGTACACATGCTAGAGGCACACGTGCACGTAGTCCTGCATCCAGTAGACGTTTGCGGATTGTTCGCACAGTCACCTCAGGTGCATCGGCAGCTCGGATTTGCGTCGCAGGGGATGTTCTGCTTGACAGCGCAGCTCTTCTTATGCGTCGATCGGTCCGCTCCTCAGTCCGTCTGTGACTCCCGGTTCCACGTCTTCTCGTGTGGGAATGTTCCTCGGACCATCTACGCCACCATCGTACCACCACCGATTCTTTCCGTCCAAATCACTCCGCAATACGACGATACGACCACCCGGCCTCGCGGAGTCCGACTAGACGACCTCGCTCAAAGTCCTATAACTGTTGTAATCATACACGTCTTCCATGTCCAGGTATTGCAGCTTCTTCAGGGTCTTCGCACGTGTCCGTACGCCGATGACTGATTACATTCACTTCGCCGTTCTCCTTAAATACCACCGACGATAATTTGCATATAATGCCGTGCTATGGTGTTAGCGCTCACCGGTTGGTCCCGAAATTAACATCCCACCTACGTAAACTCGACCCCATTAACATATGTAAATTTCATGATCGTCCGCCAAATCCTTCTTGGTGTTCTTTTTTCACTTTCCGCCAGTGTATCTTCAAACCGCGCCGTAACAATCCTTGCTTTATGGCTCGGTGCATTATATTGCTAATACCAACAAGGCTCGGTTCTATAGTATTGCCACAGAGTTGGTAATGCATAATTGTCCAGAATATGGAGGTAGACGTGATGGTGAACAGTTTGTCCACGATACCCAATGGGCCGGGACCATACCATGAAACACACCCCCACTCGAGTACACTGCCAGCTCCAAACTTGATCGTAGGAACAGTACATTGTGGTAAATAGCGTTCCCAGGCTGTCGCCGCACCCACACACGGCCATCAGACTGATGTATCATGTATCTGGATTCATCACTCCACAGGACCCGTTTCCATTGATCTACGGTCAGGCGGATTTTTACCCGCCTGTACACTGAGGTATTGTGCAGTACTGCGTCGATTAACTGTAACGACTCTCCTGAGGCTTCGACGTCCTCAATAAATGTTCTTTACGTCATTCTAAACGGCGAGTAGCATGCGCAGTGGAGATGAAAAGGCTTATGAGCAGCCGCACGACCACGGTAAACCATGGAATGAAGTTCTATGAGAATGGTACTTGAAAATACCAAGGTTCCAGGATTTTTACCCGCCTTTACGTGAAAATACCAAGGTTTCAGGATTTTTACCCTCCTGTACACTGAGGTATTGTGCAGTACTCCGTCGATTAGCTGTAACGACTCTCCTGAGGCTTCGACGTCCTCTATTACTGATTTTCTTTGGTCTTCTAATACGTTTTGCTGTTTCAGACACTTCATTTGTCTTCCACTTATTCCGTACATCGAAAACAGTTGACTTGGGTATGTTTAAACGCCTCTCGGTTCTCTTATGGACAACCCACTAATATGACATCCAACAATCTTTCCTTTCTCAAAGTCAGTTCTCTCCTGCCGCGACATTTTCACTCAACCTCACAGTGCGATATGATCGCGGTCAGCTGCAGGCTTGTTTTTATAGCGTTTGCAGCTGTACCGCACATCTTAACAACGCTGCGGATCCGTTCATTTGCTTTTGAAGGGGTGTCCAGTGTCTTTTGTCAATATAGTGTATATTGTGTTACTGTAAGAAACATGGTACTTATTGGGTATAGGTGATTGAATGATATGTATGTATCAGTCTTTGGACAATTTAAAACAAAAGCTATTATATATAGCTATCAGTAGTAAATTTTATACTTTAAGAGTTTTGTGAAATAATTATAATTATATAAAAAGTACATATCACCTTTTTTTGAAGATAACTGAGAGTCATTGTTAGTTTAAAAAGATTAAGTGGTAAAGCATTTTGTTGCTCCAAAAAATCACGACGAAAAATGCTGAATTTGTGAAACGTTCTCCTGCAGAAAAAATCATTACAAACTTATTCACAAAAATAATAAGCCTCAACAGAAAATAAAATGAGTAAACCACTCGCATTAACAACAACAAAAAATGTTCATTGAAAAGCAATTTGTTTTACGATAAACATGAGTTAAACACCTGCGTGTTTCTGACTGAGTGGTTAACGGCGTGCGTTTTGTGTTGAACCAACCCAAACGTCGGAGGTTCGATCCTGACTGCTGCCAAAAGATTATGAAGTGAAAGGGCTGAAAAACGGAGGTTCCTTGACTTTTGCGAAGTTTCAGTTTAAATACGGAAAAACCTGAAACCGACTTTTCTGAAATAAACAGAGTATCTACGAAAATTTGGAAGTTAAACTAAACGGGCACTTTTAAAAATGGAAATTTCTGAAAAAGACGGACAACTACAGGTAAATTTGCTGCACATTATTTTCAGAAATCTTCCGTGAATTCACAACATTTATTTTTTACAGTGTAAGGCTTTGTATCGCTCTTTGCAAGAAAAATTGAATTTTATTTATCCACCCTTTCCTGTTGACTAAAGACCAGCCAGATTTCTTTGTTTAACATTAAACTTTCTCTTGATCTTTGCTAACGGACATTGAGTATCCACTGATATTGCTTCTGAGGAACCAGAAATCACATGCGTAACATTCATTTTTATTTATGATTGTCTACAGCACAAGCTAGCGCTAAAATATTATATTTTCTTGCGGTATCCGAAAAAACTGCGAGTGGCAGACAAAAAGTTCAATATTTCATGTATGCAAAAATGATTGTTCAAAAGTTACTTTTGGGAACACACAGATATACACTGCTCAAAACAATTAGGAGATGTCGGAGATGAAGCACAAAATCGCATCATAGACCAGACGCCATACCTAGAATGGATAAGTGGATTTAAAATAGAATGTAAAGGCAGTAAGCACACATGTGATGATGCAAATTACTGCCTGTAACATTCCGAAACACGTGTTATCAAAGGAGGACAAAATCAGATGTTTCTGAGTGTGATCTGTTATTGCACCAAAATCCTGCATAACTGATTTCTGTTATGTTATCCCAATCGATGATGTCTTGGTAATGTGATTTACTCGAATCCGTAGCGGGCAGAGGTATTGGTTAGTTGGAAGCCGGGTAACCCAGCAAGTCATAGTAGAGGCCTGCAGAGTTTCCTGACTGTTGAATCGATTTCAAGAGACTTGAAGTGCTCGTCGACAGAGAGGCTACATCGTTCATCTTCCATCTTCAACTTCGCCAGATGAAGACCGATATTCATGACTGACTGCGAGAAGGAACAGAAGACTGAATACAACCCAACTGCAGAGCGAACTCTGTATGGCCACAGGATGGAAACGTCTTAACACAAACGGTTCGCAATCGTCTTTATCGTGTCTGCCTGTATGCCCGCTGGTTTGTGATCCTATAACCACACGTCATCTTTCAGCTCGTAGAGTTAGGGCGCTGAGATATCGTGAGTGGAAATGTAACAACTGGAGCAATATTTTCTTCTCTGACGAATCTCGATTCGCCTTGCAGCCTGGCAATAAGCGAGGGATCATATGGAGGAAAAGCAAGGAAAATTAAATAGTCCCCCTCTTTGCACAAAACAGGCATCGATATGGTGGAAGTGGACTGATAATTTAAGGGAGCTATTTCCATGCATTGCCGTTCCGATTTGTATGTCCACAGGAATGGTACCAGAGGTGTAGGGATGAAATCCTAAAATCATTGTTATCCCTTATGCTACAGCTGTTGTATAGGCGTTCATTCTTTTGTACAATAACTGTTGAGCTCACACAGCACAGCTGGTGAACCTCTTGCTTCCGAAAATGTTATTTAGGATATGGAGTGGCCTGCATGTACCTCAGATATGAATCCCATTAAGCATGCTTGAGGTGTACTCGGAAGAAGTATTGCATCTGGACATCCACCTCCATGGACTATTCAGCACTGTGGAAATTGCTGCTGTTATCGTTGAGTGTCGGAGAATTCCAGAAATCATAAATCGCTTTATTCAGTTCATACCAAACCGGTGTGCTACAGCGCTCGCCGCTTAAGGAAGCAAAACGTCCTACTAGAGATCATTCAGCATTGCGTAATTCAATTTCTTGGTATGCGTATTGGTAAGTCATATGTTGACAGTGGTGCAGTCCTGAAAAGAAGAAGTGGCCAAGCTCTTCGAAAACCGGCGCAGCGTTATACACTTCAGCAGGTATACCGGGGGGGGAGGAAAAACGAGCGTTTGAAATCGAATATATATACAGTCTGGTACCCATTTCACTTACTATTTTGCCTGAGATGGTCTCGGTAAACCAAAGATCTACGGATTTGTGCATAGCCACCATGGGGAAAAAGAAAAAAAAAGACAGAGAGAGAAGAAGAAGTAAGGGAAGAAAACTGAATTAAGATTATCTATGTTAAAAAAGATGTCGATTTCGATGGGTGATGATTGAATAAATACAGTAAAGTTTAAAAAGCGTATTTTTAAAATGATCTACCTTTTTGGTTCAAGGGAACTGAAGATAAGCTGAAATACCTCAAGCACTAGTAGTAGTGGTAGAAGCGGAAGCGTGGTGGGCCTGGAGCTCCCCAACACCTTCTAATATACAAATTTCTACACTTTCAATACTAAAGGATTACCCTTGATGTGACTAATCACTTGCTTTCGAATTCCCATCGGCAGGCATGAATCTGAAAATATTCATAATTTACTGCAAATTATTTAAATTCCTTTTGACTGATGATTGTAAGCAGTTACTACATATACAAAATTTAAAATTTGTGTTAAAAACGTTATCAGCAAAGAAGGTGGAGCAGATGAATATGGTAAATGTAAAAAGCTTCCAATTGTAATCAAACTAAATTTGAACTGGGACTAAAGTGCTCTTCCCTATTTTTTTTTACTACTCAAAGTTGAAAAATGAACGCTTAAATAACAGGATGGGGAAAAGAAATATGCTGTGTTTGCAGCAGCTACTTAATGAATCTGGTCTTCCTATGGGCCTCAATAATAATTGGAATATCTCCAAATTTTGGAAAAGACATTTGATATTCATCATTACAAGGAAACTAAATCAAAGTTCCAGTCTAACTGCCCTAAACCCCATGAAAATTCAAATGTTGCAAATGTCATAAAGGAAACACATGTTGCAAATGTCATAAAGGAAACATTGCAAGCCCTTCAATGGCAGACCGTGGATCACCCTCCTTATAGTCCAGATTTCTCCCCTTGCGATTTCCACTTCTTCGGTCCACTTGTAACGTATACTCTATATTCACTTTCCTTTTGATTTTTACTATCTCTGGTTATTTTATTTTACTATGTAAATTATCTTCTTACTGAACGAGATGTTATTTCACCCGCTGAATGAGATCTGGCAATGAGTGTAAGTCATGACGTGGTGGTAGCCAGTATAAATAGGCGCGTTCAACGATACGTGAGGAGAGCGTTTGTTGTTGTATAGCGAGAGCGTTTGTTGTTGGATAGGGAGAGCTTCGTTCTATGTGATTAGGTTGATTCTTCATTATTGTGATACGATTAGTGTGTGTGCGTTGGATGATTCAAGAGTTATCTAATAAAAGAATTTGTTGTAAGTACGTTTTTCTCAGTTCATAGTTTTTGTCAGATCTCTGTCTGGCTGTTAGGTTTAGTTCATTTAGTGTTATTAGTAACAACCAGCATAAGACTTTATTCATCTTAATTACTACTACAACATTACTACCAGTTATAAGCTTGTTCATTATTATTACTACACTACTAGCAGGAAAGTTTATTCTTGATTTAATTAACAAACAACAACCATTAGAAGAAGCATTAGCTTAGTACAAGCATTGAATTCAGTAGCAATTTAGAAGAAGCTGAATTCATTACATTATAATTGAAGGAAGCTATATTCACGATAATTAGCAATTCATTTAGAAGAAGTATTGAATTCATTATAATTCAGTAGCAGAAGCATTATAAAGCATTATAATTAGCTTAGTTAAAAGCTTTATTCATTATAATTGGCGCCCGAACTTTTCTCGAACACGAGATCTTGACAATTATTACCCATGTCTTCACTACCTGAGACAACTTCAATTTTCCAACCTAAGGCAAGTTTCGATGGTGATAGTGTTTTTTTTTTGACAATTTGCAAGAAGCCTGTGGGTCTCACTTTGATATGAATGATCTACACGTACCCAGGCATTCTTCACAATTTCGTAATGCACCAGCTTCCTATTACTCTGAGTCGCGAGTCGTACCTGAGGGAGTTCAATCCTCTCAGCGAAGCAGAATGCTTGCCCATTTCGTGCCGCATGCTGGAACAATTCATTTCAATGGTTTGGAGGGTCCTTAAAGTTCCTCGAAGATCTGGAAGGTCATTTCGATCTATACAATATTCCTGAAGACTGCAAAGTACAAATCGCAGGCACTTGCTTGAAGGATACCGCTAAGACCTGGTATCGGCAGTGGAGAGTATCGAACCCGGATTCTCATTATGAGAATTTCCGAGCAGAATTTTTGGAGGTCTTTCCTTTCGGCCTCAGTCGAGATAGCCTTGCACAACAACTTTTTTTCCGTCAGCAAGGACCCAACGATAGCCCTGTTGCATTTGCGTTGGAAACAACACGCTTATATAACTTATGGGATCCACATGCCAGTCATGTCGACATGTTGGATACCCTCTTGCAGCAGCTCGACCCATTTTCACAAGATTTTCTTGAGGTTCGACACCCTGCTACAATTCATGAATGCCTTCGCCTCATACGAACGTATGAAGAGCGACATGGCAAACATGATTCAACTCACCATGCTTGGGCACCTCGCGAGGCTTATTTCGAAAACCCTCAGCGGCATAATAGGCATAATAACTTTCAGCGCGAGCATACACAAGTGCACACCCAAGCTTCATACGTTCCACCACACAGAAGAGTGGCAAACCAACCGCGAGTTTCTGAACAATCTTTGGGATATCGTACAAATGCACAGTATGCTCGACCCCGTTCCAATCCGCAGCATTCGGAACGTTTTCATGCTCCGGGCAATGATGATTTATCTGCCCGTGCTGAGGGAAGAAGTAATAGATATGAAAATGTCAACAGACACGCGGAGTTCCCGACGCAGGTTTCACGCAGTTTTCCTCATCGTGAAAATTTTCCCGATACCCGGCAGGGTCGAGGTTTCCGACCGCATGATAATCCAACCAGGAATCCTTTAAACCTCCAAAGGAAGTAGACCAAGGGTCGGTCCTGCTTCCTGATACCAAGCATTCTGACCCTAAAACAGTATTAGTGACTGTCCAAACTCCTCAGTTGCCTGATGTTTTCTTGACAATTGAAGATATTATTGTCGAGACAAAGTTCGACACTGGTTCTGAAATATCAGCCCTAAATACGAAGTTTTGCACTGACAATTTTCCTGCAGTCCTCGTTCAGCCTGCGACGCAGTATTTGCGAGGTGCAAATAACGAAATCTTCAGTATCACAGGAACTGTCACATTATCACTAGGGCTGGGAAAGGCTCATTTTACGCATTCTTTCCTGCTTATAGACGAACTACCTGTTAAATGTCTAATGGGAATGGACTTTATTAATAAGTTTCAAATAACTCTGAATTTCGTACAACATGTGATTTCTTTTCCGGAACCTGTCGAAATTATTCCTACGGTCCCTATGGATATAACGAGTTTGTTATTGAGTAACCAATTGAATGAGAGGCAACGAAACCAGCTTTCTCTACTTTTGCAGGAAAGCCCTGGTTTATTTTCTGATCAACCTGGTTTCACACAGGTGGTTTATCATGTCATTGACACTGATGGTTCGAAACCGATTGCGACGAAACCTTACCCTTGTGCTCCACATAAGAAACAGGAATTGCAACGTCAAATTTCTGAAATGATTAAACAGGGCATAATAAGGGAATCAACAAGCGCCTGGGCTGCTCCTGCCTTTTTGGTTCCAAAGAAACAACCCAATGAATTTCGTTTCGTGACAGATTTCCGCAAGCTCAACCAAGTCACAAAAACGATCAATTATCCACTACCTGTCATGTCGCATATTTTACATGACCTGTCGTCAACTAAATGGATGTTAACCTTGAATTTGGCGAGTGGATATTGGCAGGTGGCAGTACATCCGGACTCTGTCTATAAAACAGGGTTTGTGACTCCTTTTGGGGCTTGTGAATACCTGCGTATGCCCTTTGGACTAGCTTCTGCACCTGCTACTTTCCAAAAGCTTATGGATACGGTTCTCAGACCTGTTCTGGGTCCCCATGTGCATGCATATTTGGATGACATTATTATTACATCCGAGACTTTTGACGAGCACCTTTCTCTGCTCAAACAGGTGTTCCAACTGATATACAATGCTGGCTTGACGTTAAAACCTAGTAAATGCCAGATAGCGAGGGACGAGATTGTATATCTGGGGTTGAAAATCACTCCCCACGGCTTATTTACGGATAATGAAAAAATTAGGCCTATTGTTGACTTTCCTCGGCCTAAAACAGCAAAAGAACTATCACGCTTTCTGGGAATGACCGGATGGTATCAGCAGCTCGTCCCCGCTTATGCTACAATCTGTGAGCCATTGTATGCCTTAAAACGTAAATACAAGAAGTTTGTTTGGACACCTAAGGCTAACGCTGCATTCGAAACACTGAAGTCTGCGTTGACTCAGCCTCCTGTGTTGGCTTTCCCGGATCATACTAAGGAATTTGATATTTATACTGACGCATCCGGAGTTGGTCTTGGTTGCGTTATGTTGAGACGAAACGAAATACTGAGTGGGAGAGCTCCAACCCAGGTATTATAATGTCGCGACTTAGGCACGTGACCCTGATTGGCTGCAAGCACGCTTATTTGCATAACGCAGAGGTGAATTTAATATACAGTAAAAGCTCCTTATTCGCAGGGTATATGTTCCGTAAATATGCCGCGAATACAGAAACCGTGAATATGGAATGGTAATTTGTATGGGATTATAAGGGATACGTTCCAAGGTTCCAAAATAAAAAAATAAATCAAAATAAAATCAATTTAATGAGAGTTTTTAACAATATCATTAATTATTATTGTCGGGCTTAGGCAAATGTTTAAAGAACTTAGAAATTTTTTCTTGTTTTGCCGCTTTTAAAAGGTCTTTCAATTCAGATTGATATTCAGCTGTGGCATTAACAATTTGCCTTTTAAAAATAAGACTTCTTTCCATAGACGGATCAATTTTCATGAAGAAATCACAAAGCTCATTTGTCATCCGTAAACCTTCACTCAGGTTTTTCAAGTTAAAGGTCACCTTTTCAGTGCTCGTTGAAGCCTCTTCTTCAATGGAATGCGGATTTAACATTTCCTCCAAGTCGGTTTCGGTCAAATCTTCATCTTACGATTCAAGCAACTCTTGAATGTCACTTGATTCTATCTGTTCAAAGCCATCTCGTCCTGTTCCATTCGCAACTTGAGCAATGTTTGCAGTTAAAGTTTGAATTTGCACGGATTCTTCATCATTTCCGACAGTCAGAACAGGCCACAGTTTTTTCCATGATTCCATGGTGTTCAGTATGATTTTGAAGGTTCGTCTAATGTAATAGAGCTTGAACGCCTGGATTATTCCTTGGTCCATGGGTTGGAGTAAAGCCGTCCTGTTAGGAGGTAAAAATATCACCTTTATATTTGGATGCATAGTTTCAAGCTCACGAGGGTGACCTGGAGCATTGTCCAAAACTAGAGCGGCCTTAAAGTCTAAATTATTTTTTCAAATAAGTCTCAACTTCAGGAACAAAACAATTCCGGAACCAGTCACAACAAATAGCACTTGTAACCCACGCTTTCTTATTTGCACGCCAAAACACTGGCAGGTTGTCCTTGTTTTGATTTTTTAAAGCACGATGATTTAACGATCTGTAAAGCATTGGTGGCTTTATAACACAATCTCCAGGTGCGTTAGAACACAGCAGCGGTGTAACTCTGTCTTTTGCGGCCTTGAAACCAGGTGCGGACTTCTCACTTTTGGATATGAAAGTTTTGTTTGGCATTCTTTTCCAAAACAAGGGAGTTTCATCTGCATTAAACACTTGTTCCGGTTTGTATTCACCATGAGCAATTGAGTTTGAAAATTCTTCTGGATATCTTTCTGCTTTGGCGGTGTCTGCAGATGCAGCTTCTCCAACAATTTTAATGCTATGCAATGATTGTCGCACCTTGAATTTATTGAACCAACCTTCTGATGCTTGAAATCCTTCATCTGTACGTTCATCACCAGGTTCTTTGAAATGTGCGTAAAGACGCTTTGCCTTTTCGCGGATCATAAGACCATTTAGGGGCAATCTTTTCTGGTTACGATCTTCAAGCCATAATGATAACGCAGTTTCAATTTTTTCAATTGCTGGATCACGAACAATGTTTGCTGATAGTGAGGTTGAAGCTATAGAATTCCTTATTTTGTCTTCGGATTTCTTGATGGATCGTACAGTTGATTCATTAACATTGAAAGAGCGTGATATGGATGCAAACGACTCACCAAGGCGTAAACGGTCATGCATTTCTATTTTACTTTAAGCGGCAACACTATTTTTTCCGCGTCGGGACTAATTTTTCTTTCCTTTTACTACACATTATAAATTGGGAACAAAGCAGAAGAAACACGTGTTGTTCAATCAAAATTATTGCAACGTCTGACAAGTTGAAGTAATAAAACACCGACCGTGGTGAAAGCGGCTCTTATCAAAGGACATAGCGGAACGTGTAATACGGCGGCGGCGGCGGCATTTGACAGCGTACTTTAGGCATAGTGGCAATAAGGTTTGTTTTACTTTGATATTAGTCCATTCTGTTACACTCTTTGTAAAAGCCGCCTCGGCACGTGCCAGCAGTACTCAAAAGATGTCGATGCGTTAATAAAGGACACCGAATCCTTTTAATATACCGACTGGATCCGCGAATAAAGGAATTTTTAGTCCCGAATACAGGAACGTGGACACAAGTTTTTAACCCACGAATAGTGAAAACGCGAATAAGGGAACCGTGAATAAGGAGCTTTAACTGTGTATATTTTTTTTATCGGTGCATATATATACAAAACCTTACCTTTTAAATACAGGTAGTAAATCGGAATAACATTTTGTGTAATATATTTAATATCTCTATCACACATTCTTAACTCATAAGCGTCACTCTTTTCAGAGAAGCTTGTCCATTTATTGATTAAATATTAATGCCGAGGCAGAATCAGATGGTTGCCCGGTGGGGCAGTGGTCTAAGGTGCTGGTTTATGACCAATCTCCCTAGTTGAGTCCGGGTTCGAATCCTATGCGGCATGGATGTGTGTGTTTGTCTTTCGGCACTGGCTCTCAATGTGTTACTTGATCAACACTGGCTCTCAATGTGTTACTTGATCAACACTGGCTCTCAATGTGTTACTTGATCAACACTGGCTCTCAATGTGTTACTTGATCAACACTGGCTCTCAATGTGTTACTTGATCAACACTGGCTCTTAATGTGTTACTTGACCAACACTGGCTCTATGTGTGCATTGGTCCTTTAGCATACTGTAAAACCATGTTTAATGTGTACTTGTTCATAATGTGTTACTTGATCAACTGGCTCTCTGTGCACATTGATCATTTAGCATACTGTAAAACCATGTTTGATGTGTACTTCTTCATAATGTGTTACCTGAACAAACCTGGCTGATATGTAATTGTTGATGGGAAATATCTATATCCTGTCTCTGTCTGCTTGTTTGTCATGTATCTGTACCATCAAGTCCCATAAAGCATCATCATTATTAATCCTCCAATAAAAAAAAGAGAAAGATGTTTACTAATCTTTGCTTGTTTTGAATTCATAGAAAAAAGGGAACTGTTAATGTTATTTAGTAAGTTTGTAGTTTCATCAGCTATTTCATGGATAATTAGAAAAAAATGCTGTCTCAATTTTCTTAGAATTTTACATACCGGGTAACGTATAAAAGAAGGAACAAACCGTGTAGTACTGATAATCTACAATCCAAACTGCAATGTAAAATAGGAAAATGCATATAAATGAATTACGTATAACCGAAGAAAAAAAAGCCATAGAAACTAAAGTATCACATTGGGACTAGCGCAGAATTACGCATAAATGGAAAAAACTTCTAACCGAATTTCCACTGCCATTACAAAATTTTCATATTCAAAACATTTTCGTGCCCACCAAAAATCGGCTCGCCACTCTCAGTGGAATTTGAATGCAGGTTTGCACTTAATACACTCTTACAAAATTCCTGAAATTGACGGAGCATATTTCTGATACAATCTTTTCCGTGAAATGACGAAAAGAAACCTGAATTTCACAGATTTTTCGTACCACGGGAAAATTCTGAATTTTCAGAAACCTTTCCGCAATTCTTTTCTTATATTAACGAAACAACTACGTTCACACTTTTTCCGTATCCGTATGACGAAACATTTCCGGTAATACGAGAGATTCGCGGGAATACTTGGTAGTTTAGTTAACTATTAAATTTCGATAGTCTGTCGAAGTATTTGATTTTGAAATTCCGTAGCGAGATCGGATATTGTGGATAGTATATCGCATGAATTTTGTTTATTGCGACAGAGAATATTTCTTCTCATCTTCCCCATTTTGTGCACCAGCTATTTATTACACACTATATTGACAGATGTAAGGTCAGGTGATGCGTAACATCACAGCCTCTCCTTGACAAATGTCAACCCCGCCTTCTCGTGGTGCATCCTGTTCCCACTAAAGGGGCTCTGACGACCGCCAATAGCGGTATAACTATACCATCGGGATTAGAGGAAATGCTATCCCACACTCACCAACCCGCTTGGTCAGCGTGGTGAGTTATGGCCAAACCCCTCCAAAATGACTCCACAACTTAAATCTTGGCCCTCAGTCTCCGGCAGCTGGAATGTACCTGGCCAAGGCAGCGGCCAGTGCGACATGAAGGCAGAGGGTGCTAAGAATCCCCGGAGGACCGGACTAGGCTGCCATCTGATGCTGACCTTGGCTACGTACAACGGACGCTCCCTATCTTCTGATTCAAGGCTTCTTGAATTGGAAGAGGAACTACAAAGGATCAAGTGGGACATCGTCGGGCTAAGTGAGGTAAGGAGAAAAGGAGAAAATCTCATTGAACTGAAAAGTGGACATCTCTTCTACTATCGTGGGACAGATACTGGCAGAACTAATGGTGTTGGATTTATAATAAACAAGAAACTGAAGGATAAAGTTGTAGAAGTTGAAAGTTCCTCTGACAGAGCTGCACGACTTGTTATCCAACTCTCGAGAAGATACCAGGCTCAGATTATTCAAACTTATGCACCCACCACAAGTCATGCTGAAGAAGAAATTGAAGAATTTTATGAGGAAATTCGTGATCTAAATAATAAAGGTAAGCAGCACTTGAAGATAATTATGGGAGATTTCAATGCAAAAATAGGGCAACGGCAACAGAATGAAACTTCAGTAGGTAAATTCGGTCACGGCAACAGAAACCAGCGTGGAAATACTCTCGTAGAGTTTGCAGAGGCAGAAGGGTTTTTATCTTGAACTCCTTCTTCAAGAAAAAGCTACACAGGAAATGGACATGGAGACATCCAAGTGGGACGACAAGTGAAATTGATTTTATTATGTGTAACAAAAAATTCGTCATAGAAAACTGCAGTGTGCTAAACAAGTTCAACACAGGCAGTGACCATAGATTGGTGAGATGTAAGATGCAACTCAACACTAAACTCGAACGTAGCAAGCTCATAAGACAAACAAAATGTATTGACATAACCAACCTTAAAAAACACCATAATACCTTCAAATTGGAACTGAAGAACAGATTCTCTGCTTTAGAAGGCCTAACATCGGAAGAAGTGGATATTTCTGAAGTTAACAGAAAAGTAACCAAAGCTCTTATGGAAACAGCAACAAAATTAGCTGGGTCTAAGAACAAATTGCATGTGAACAAATTATCAGGAAAAACCAAAATGTTGATGCAAAAAGAAGAGAGATGAGGACAACTAAAGAAGATGTGACTTCCAAAGTGGAATATATAGAGCTATGCAAGACAGTACGAAAAAGTATCACTGAAGACGTAAGGAAATTCAACTGTGAACTAGTAAGGAAAGCAATTGAAAACAACCAAAGCCTAAAGATAGCAAAGGGACATCTCAGTAAGGGAAAAAAACAGATTATGGCACTGAGAAAAGAAGATGGTTCGGTAACAAGAAATAGAGGCGAAATTTTGACAAGAGTGAAAGATTTCTACTCCAAATTATATGAAAGGGATGATACATGTACTCCAGGCATCATGAAAGGTACCAAAGTTCTTCCAGTCCTTCCAGCAGAAGTTGCACATGCAATCAAGAACATGAAGCGGGGAAAAGCTCCAGGAGAAGATGGAATTACTGTAGACATCATACAAGAAGCAAGTGGAGAAATTGAAACAGTACTCGCCCAAATTTTCACTCGATGCCTTAATGAAAGGAAAATTCCTGAGGATTGGAACAACGCTACAATGATCTTGCTACATAAAAAAGGGGACATTGAGGATCTCAGGAATTGAGGATCTCGCTGGGGGGCAGTGTGGGTGGGGCTGATGGCCTCCTCATACTGAAAGAAACCAACTCGCGGAGATTTTAACCAGAGAAAAAATATATATATACTTAAGACTGTGGACCTGTATGATCAGAAAGAGCAGAATTAACTCTCCAGAATACATGAGAAATATTATAAAATACACAAGTGGTGTATTTAATAATCTTTGCATGTATTAAATCACCTTAGTGAGCTTCTATAGATTATTCAGTTGTTTTATTTTATTTTATTTTTTTATCTTTTCTGCTTTTACTCACACCGGTAGATACATAACCTTTTCTATGTTGTACTTGGTGTGAGTCAAAAGTATATATTTTTTTTTTGCTTAGGTCTCTTCTTAATAGAATGTGAATTCTGAATTTTCATAACTGCTGCGTTGCGCGTTTTGATCTTCAGGTTATTTTGCAACTTTCGTTTTAAATTCTAAAGTTTTTCCTTAGTTTTCAGTTTTGCTCTTCAGTAACTAATTTCAATTTACTATTTAGCAGCTCATGCGCAAATTCTAGTTGAAATGTTTTATTTTTTTTTATTACTATTTTTTATTTGGTTTTTTTTTTTTTTTTCATTTTCTAGTTATTTACAATTCACTCTTATTTTTATTTCTAATTTTTAATGTTTGTATGCTTTGGATGCAGACTTTTGGAGTGTAGTTTATACTCGAGTTTGGTATTTTCTTGGACTGCATATTTCTAAAAGTTTTTCCTAGTTGGTTTGCTCAGAATTTGTATGTTTTGGCCCAAGTGGAGTTCTAAGGACGATGAAAGGATTGGAGGTCAGCTCAGATATTTTAAGTCCTCCCGCTCGGTTAGGCTAGCACCCTTTCCCATAGTGTATGAACTCGCTGGCAAAGGTAATCTAAAGTTATGAAATGACAAACGTTGTTTGACATGTAAATCTGCAGATCCTAACCTGTATTCTTCTGTTGCGGATAATTGCTCCAACAAGTTTTGCAAAGCCTACAATACCATCTATAAGCTCACCTGTACTGTTTGCAACCTTAGCTATATTGGCCAAAGCAAAAATCCTCTTCATCTTAGGATAAATGGTCACAGGTCTCTAGTTAACAAGTTCTCTAATTCAGGAGTGAACCCCTCCACAAATGCTAACCAGTACTCTACCTTTGAATTAGAGCATTTCCATACTCATGGTTTTGACAAAGTGAAAATAGAGGTACTGCATATTATCCCTGACCTCTATGCTCGGCTAGAAACTGAATCCCTTGAAATTTTGCAGCATCAGTCTCTTTATCCCTATGGTCTTAATTCCACTCTTTCTGACAATAAGCATAATCAGCATAAATTTTCTATACGTGAACTCTTCTTTCTTGTTAATAACAAGAGCTGCACTAGAGGTAATAGAGGACAGAGGTTATTTCGCACATCAAGCAAAGTTGATTTTGCTAACTTACTAATAACTCTGGAAAGCTTTAAAACTGGCACTAATTTTGTTAAAAATACTTACAAAATACTTAAGTCCTTCAAGCACTCTGTCCTTAAAAGTTTTTTCAAATTCTGGAAAGAAACTGCTGACCATGTTGATAAGCATGTTTTTGCTTTGGTTCTAGACATTCTTAAACATATTCTTAAAGATAAAATTTCTCTTAAAGAATTTTCCAGTAATTTTGTAACCATCAGGTTTCTAAATAAAGCCTATGATCATCTCAATGTAAGGAAGCTGTTCTACAATAATGCAATTTTTTTCCCCATCCACAGGCACCAGTCTATTGTAAGTTTTAAATATGTTAAGACCTTAGGGTCAATAGTTAAAAACTACAAACTTAATTCTTCGAGTTATATTCCTGTAATTGCTACATGTTCTTGTGATGAACATAAAGAAACAGTTCACTATGATAAGAATTACAACCATATTATCACCGGAAACTTGAGTTTTGTTGAAAATGAAAAGCTTAGGAATTTATTAGAGTATGGTTCTAAATTTAGACCTTCCTTCACAATTTCCAAAGAAAGGATTCTTGAGAGCTTCACTCAAGATGTTAATAGGTACATTGTAAAAACCAGTTTAACATACAATCAGCCTATTGAGGCCTTCGCAGAATGGAAATATAACGTGATCAATAGCTTCACTTGTGAGTTGTCAGGTCTGGACTTTTGTTTCGATAGAAATCTCTTTTTCTCTGGAGATGCTAAAAGGTCACTCTCCAAACTACAAGACCTATTTATTTTTACCACTACGGATAAAGCTAGCAATAATTTTGCAGTTATCTGTAAGAAGTTCTATTTTGAATTGTTAACTATGGAACTCAATAATAGAGTAACGTACGAGCCCGTAAGTTATTCTACCAAGCAGTTAGAAAATCGGTTTAAGGCATTCTTCAAGAAACTTAAAATTCCACAAACTAGAAGATATGGGCCTGAATTTCCATTTCTTTTTGCAACGGTTAAGTTTCATAAAGATCCTGTGAAGTTCAGGTTCATAGCTAGTGGAGTAAGGAGTCATAAAAAGAAAATAGATCTATCTTGCTTTTGAAGATGTCTTAAAGAAGGTTTTGAAACACATTAGAAACTGTACTAATTTGTTGTACAGAGATTTTTGGATAATTAATAATAATGCAGAAGTAATTTCTACTATACTCAAAGTATGTTCCTTAGATATTAATAGTTATGATTTTGAGAACCTATATACTAATCTGCCTCTATCAGATATAATCACTACCTTTAAAGAGCTGTATGCAGAATTTAAACTTAACCAATTTGTTAATGTAGGAGCTTGGAACTCTTATCTCAATTGCTGCATAAAAAATAACCATATCTTATATAATAATACTCTCTATAAGCAAGTGAACGGTATTCCCATGGGAACATCAACCTCCACGAATATTGCTAATCTATTCCTGTCCTTTAAGGAATATAAATTCATTAAAAATCACCCCACCTGCTCAGATAACTACCTTTATACATTTGATATATTGATGATCTGCTGTGTATCAATAATTCAGAAGTTATAGAGAGTGATTTTGATAATATCTATCCTAGCTCTCTTAACTTATGTAAAACCAACCACAGTAATCAGGAACTTGAGTTCCTAGACTTAAGCATTAAGCTCAACAGAGGTAACCCATCTATTAGCCTCTTTGATAAAAGAGTTAATTTTCCTTTCAAAGTAATTAAATATCTACACTGGAATAATAACATATCAACCAAAGTAATTGAGAATGTACTAATTTCTCAGGTCCTAAGAATTTCAAGAATTTGCAGCAACTATTTGGACTTCAATTACCACATCAATATACTATTAGATAGTTTTCTAGAGAACGAAATTCCTTCTTCTTTCATCAAAAGAACTTTAAGAAAAATTATTCTGAATAATAGAGTAAGGTTGGCAGATCTGCTTTAATTTTCTACACAGTTAATAATATGATTCTGACCAATCAAAGCCGTAAGGAAGTTGGCTAGAGGATGTCTATTAACTACTAAAAGGAACCTTAGTGCTTTGGATATGAAGGTCCTATTAAAACAAAAAATTAAATAATATAGACAAAATCACAAAAAAAGCTTAAAAATCTGTTTATAAAAGAAAATAAAAACAAATAAAAAATAAAAAAGAAAACTAGTTATTCATCACTAGAATAGCTATACTAAAAATAGTAAAACTAACATTAAAATTAATAAGATTCTGAATAATCTATAGAAGCTCACTTTTATGTGGATCCTATTAAAGTTTTATAACGTCACACTCTTGCGACCATCTGACTCATTACGTCACGCCTTGCGTGCATATCACACATTACTTCTGTTTTCTCCTAGAACAAAAATTGAGTTGTGCCAGCTGCTAGGAATTGATGCGTAGTACAGTATTTCGTCACCCATCCATAACTATACCACTTACGACTACTGCTGTACCATGTCAAGAATGCAACAAGCTTCGAAGATCTCCTAATGGCTGACGGCCTCCGATATGAGACATACAAGCAAGCTTGCCTGGCTCGAGGACTCGCCTACGACGATCAACAATGGATAGAAGGCCTACGAGAATCTGCCATCTCAAAGATGCCCAGAGCAATGAGAACACTGTTCACACAGATTCTGATTCTTGGATCACCCAAAAACCCGAAGCGCCTATAGGAAATGTTCAAAGAAGACTTGGCAGATGACTTTATCAGAGAAGCAGGACGAACTGGTGGCTTTGTCGAAGAAGCGATTAAACGCGCTTATCGAATCATTGCCTACAAGTTTAACACCGAAGCAACAGAAGGCAGACATTTCTGCTATTGGGTGCAACAATTTGCCATGGACAACATTAAAGACTACGAGAATGAGCTCAACCAAGACTTTCTAAACACCAATGAGTCATCTTCTTCAGGCGAACGCACGTACGGGCTTCTTAAAGGAAGGCAAATCGAAATTATTGACACCATAGTAAGTGCACTTGATGACGCGAACTCTGGACTTATGTTTCTTTATTGATGGAACTGGTGGCACCGGCAAGATCTTCGTCTACAAGACCCTGTATCACGTCCTTCGTGGCCTACATTACAACGTCAGGTGCATAGCCTTCACCGGTATTGCTTCGATTCTGTTCCCAGGTGGACGAACTTCACACAAGACCTTTGTAATCAAGCTGTCGATGACGCCAGAATCAATTTCAAGCATAAAACCTGGATCAACCACAGCCGCAAAACTCGCCCAAGTTGAAGTTTTCCTAATGGAGGAAGCGTCTATGCTACCAAGATACGGACTACATAACATGGATCAGCTCTTGCGTGCCATAGCAAACCCGAATTTGCCGTTTGGAGGAAAGATTGTGATCCTGGGAGGAGATTTCCGCCAATGTCTGCCCGTGCAGCCCCGAGCCAACAGAATTGAACTACTAGTCTTATCGATCAAAAAAGGCAACCACTGGCGACAATTCAATTTCTTTTCTCTGAAGAAGAATATGCGGGTCGGCCCACAAGAAAAAGAATTCACAAATTATCTTTTGAAACTTGGTAATGAACAACTGCCGATTAATGCCATGGACGAAATTGAAATATCGGAAAACATCCTTTCTAATGGCAATCTCATAGATGAAGTCTTCGGAAATTGTCTCGCAAATGAAAACTATGAAGGAATGAAGGATAGAGCTATTCTCGCGCCATTGAACAAACACGTCAGCAACATCGACGCGAGATGCCTGGAGAGTACAAAGTATATCACAGCTATGATTCTGTCAAGGACCATCCAGAAGGAGCGCTACAATTCAGGCCGGAATTCCTCAACTCCATCGACATTGTCGATTTGCCACCGCATGAGTTGAGGCTGAAAAAACGCAATCATCATGTTGCTGCGGAACTTGGTTGTCTCAGAAGGACTCTACAATGGAACAAGGATGATCATAACCTATCTCTGCAACAGCATCATCAAGGCGAAGATCATCACTGGAAAGCAATCTGGCCAAGAAGTACACATTCCGCGAATTACGCTTGACTCAAACAAAGGTCAACTTGGATGTACAATGCAACGACATCAGTTTCCGGTAAAACCAGCGTTCGTTATGACCGTGCACAAAGCCCAAGGTCAAACCTTTAGTTCGTTGGCGTTGATCTCCGGATATCTGTCTTCATGCAAGAAATGCTGTACGTTGCCTTCTCCCGAGTCAACAGGCGAAACAGTTTGAAAGTGCTGCTACCACCAGGGAATCCACGTCACACCCGTAATGTTGTATGGAAAGATGTGTTTCACACCATGGAAGTTCATCCGAACGTAACGTTAATGGAATTTGACTGTGAATAAAGCTGTGGAAGTTAACCCGACAACATGTAGGACTTAAACACCTCAGCCAAATTTTTACAAAATATATTTCGATGAAGTACCCCATGTTAACATTTATTGTTTGTTCCATCTTCGGAAATAATAAAAACATTTAAAAAAAATTATTACTGTAACACAAATAACAAATTATCCTTCATCTTTGTTTTGATGTTTGTTCTAAATTAATTTGTCTCTAATTCATCTATCATTATTAGTCTTGATAGTTTAGACTTAGCATTACAATACTTGGAAATAACATATCAAAATATAAATTTTTTGTGCCCTCATCCCCCTTTAACCGAGCGAATCCCGGCGTTCCTGATATTATATATATATATAATAAAGCTATGGCAAAACCACCGTTTACTGTTTAAGCGTCTTTCCAACACAAATCTGCGAATCATTACATATTGTGGTGTTGACTTAATAATTAACAATATTTTATTAATTTTCCTGCACCGCAGATTCCTATGATAAAATTTTATGTAGGACCAAAATTACTAAGATATGATCTGAGAGAGAAAGAGAGAGACCATCGAAGACTTGATTGCATTCTTATGAATTTTGTTGCGATTGCTGAATTCAAAATTTGTAACAACTTCTTCGCTTTTAGTGAGAACGCACATCTATCTATGACAAATATTACTTTTTTCAAGATTTATCCGTCATTTATAAAATAATTGCGGGAAAATCTCTCGAAAAATTGAAACTGTTAAAAATTGCAAGAAATTGAGTGCAAATTTATGAAGTGAAAGGAATTAAAGAATGAGAAAATTAATTTATTCCTGTATTAAACCCAGGGTTGCCGTTTTTAAAGATACTTGCACGTGTCCGCGCCATGCAACTTTCAACATCACTTTAAATCAGTAGTCTTTCTTGTATTGTCGCTATCTACCCTTCCTACATGTGTTCATCATTTGTACTGGGCTATGCAGAAATTCATCTCAACGTTATTGTTGCGTACCACAAGGCACGTGTCTGATTGCTATTGGATGTTCCTAATAATTTGCAGCTTCAGTGAATATCGACTGAGCAAACAATGCTTCTTGGTTATCGATTTGTTTTGCATGTGTATTGCGAGTATTATTTTGCTTATTTTACATAAATTATCAAATAGTCAAGACTTGGAAGGCATCCATCTTGTTTAAGGACAAGTTGTGTTTCATCCGATTTGGCTTTTACTGTATTTATGTGCGAAAACAGAGCAATTGCGCTGCCGCTACATGTCTGAGGCTTTGTCAACGATACAACACATAACACTAGTCACTCATCAGCTCTTATCATTTAGTATCCATAAAACCTTAAACCTAACAATTATAAATGGTAAATACGGAGAGAAAATGTGAATTACTCAGCCCAAACAATCAGAACCCATGTCCTAGCTTGTGTCACGTAAATGTGAAATCTGCTCTTTTATCTAAGAAAGGAATATAATTATAAACCTCTCCCTCTCTCTTTATCTGGAATGAATATATTTGTAACTTCAAAATCTGCCTACACGAGCGCTTTTGTTTTGTTTGGAGGTTTAAAGACCACCGTGAACAACTCGGCGGACTATAAGAAGTCATCCATCCCTAATTTAAGGTTCCAGGGAAGGGAGACAGCCAATGCCGCATTACAAACGCAACATCCATGCCTCGCCGAGATTGAAACCAATACCCATCTCGTACGAACTGTCAGAAGACAGAACGTAGACCACTCCGTTACCGGGGCTGCTCTCCCCGATTTTAGGAGATTTCTTTAGCTATGATTAAAAAATTTAATTTGGAGACATCATTTACTTACATAAATTAATGCCCACTTTATAGATGATATTAATGCCCTGTACTAAGCTGGATGTCTACTGTTATAACTAACAGACTTATAACGAAGCGAGACTTTTTTCAACTGAAACAAAAAATCCTACAACAAAGAGATGCTACGAAATTTTTTGTTTTTGTATAACACAACAATACACGATGAGATTTAGTTAAGGCTGTCTTTGGCCGCCCCGGTGGCGCAGTGGTCTAAGGCGCTAGCCTCTGATCATTCGTCCGTAAGGGGTCCGGGTTCGAATCCCGGTCAGGCATGGATGTTGTGTTTGTCTTACGGCACTAGCTCTCTCCCTTCCCTGGAACCAGTGACCCTAAATTAGGGACGGGAGACTGCCTATAGCCCATTGAGTTGCTCACGGTGGTCGTTAAACCTCCAATCAAAAAAAAAAAAAATAAGGCTGTCTTTGAATGAGTGTTAGGCTTCATCTTCTGCGATAGATGGCGCAAAATATCACACCTTGGGCGTGACTTTTACGTTTTTAGAAGTTGGCGTCAGCGAATGACTGAAAACCTTACCATATTCTGAATGGAAGCGGTCTCTCGTTGGCTGCACAATGAAAAGACAAAATACGCTCTGTTATGTTTTAACCAATGACATTGTTTGGGGGTGGAGCTTAGTAGATAGGCGTGGTTTTTGTCTCAAATTCAAGGGTGTTCTGGTAATGTACACATTTTCTATTCAAAAAATGAACGTACAGTAGAATTTAAGATCATCTATAGAAGACAAGATTCCAATATCACTTCAGTGCCCATTCTTTGATTTCTATTTGGCCTAGATAATTAAAGAAATCGAACAGAAATGAGAGATTTCGTTTCTTCCACACAGAAACACTGCCAAGCTAACTTCTGGCACCATTTAGCGCCGAATTGGAATACTTTCGAGTCAGATAAATTGAATTTTAAAAAACATTCTAACAATTTTTTCGGAAAAATAACTGCGACACGTATTAGCTATGGGTCGTTTTTATTTGTGCTCAAAATTTTAAACTTTACAAAGCAATAGTTTTCGAGAAAATGTGTACAAACGAATTTGCATTACAGATATAGGACAGAATTTGTGTTAAACTCATTCAAAGACAGCCTTAAATGCAAGTATCAGCTGTCTAAGTAAGAACGCTAAAAGCACGGCATACGTTAGCAAGTTTATATTCTCAGGTGAGAAAGTCAATCAAATTAAACTAAGTTCTCATTAAATTACGACCACTAATAAGCAAAGTGAATTACTCCTCATGCTGGCGTAACCAGGAGAAAATCTTTCTTGTGTGTAAGTTGTTGGCAAAACAGGAATGCATATAAATCGTTGATGGTTCAGTTGAGAGCGCAGTTCCGGTTTTGGTGGGTGAAACTAATGATTTATTTAAGTTTACGAAAGCCTAAATTGTGGACACGAAGAGTTGGTGCACCATTTCGGGAGCGGCGACATTTGTGAGTTGTTCGACGCCTTCCGTAGTTGAAATGTACAAGCAGTAGTCGCTACAATGGCTAAACAAGTAGCCGACGACACAACTAGGATGACGAAAGGCAAATTCTAGGGTCAGTGGTGGTTGGTCACCATGAACATTGTAAACAGAGCAGCACAGTTCCGCACTTCATGCCCAGTGCGTTTCGGCGTACCTACCATACAAAAAACATCCCGCGCGACTACACTTCACACGCCTGCACGGATGGGCTACAATACCACGTCTTTTACACCACCTCCACCTAACAATTGTCCATTGGATTAAACTACTATTCGTGTACCAACAGTATGCGTATTGTACTATAGAACATTGGAAACAGGTATGTAAGTCCGATGAATCATGAAATGCACTACATTCTGCCGATAGTCCAGTCCATATTTGGCGTCACCAGCATAAGGACATAGACCCCATGTGGCATCATCTATCGAGGCTTCAAGGGGCTGTTGTATGACATGGCACATATTTAGCTGACATGAACTGCGACTCCTAGTGCGTGCGGACCAACGTACGGACACCGGTGGTTACCAGCGACTCATGCAAGGCATCGACTGCCCAGGCCTGTGAGTGCGGTTGTATATAACACAAAGTTTGCTGGCATGAACTGGGACCCCTGGTGCGAATGAATCAATGTAAGGTGGATGGCTACTTCCATGAATTTCTTGGGGACCATGTACACTTTACAATATTGTTTCTCAAATCAGAGCGTGATGGGTTCTCCCAGAAAGATATTGCCGTATGTTATCTGGCCCATTTCGCGCAGATATGACTCGTCGAACACAGTTCTGATAGGAGGAATCTGAAATGGCCCACAAACTCTCCTGATGCCTACCTAACTGAAAATTGAGGGATGTTGTGGAATGCCAGGCGAGGCAGCTGGGCACACCAACACGCTTCATACCAAAACTGTTTCAAATCAGCATGCAACTGCACAATTGGCAGTTTTAAAACGACGCAGAAAATAACTGAAACGCGGTGTATTAGTACGTTGACGTACTGTACATTGCAATTTGCATGTGTAAAAGAAAAACCGGCGAAATATTAGCAAAACAGCTTCCAAAATTGCGTTTTGAGACCCTAAATTTTTCTTAAGTTCAAGAGGCAAAGTGTTCCAAAATGAATATACTGAGAACATATTTAAACATGTAATTCACAAAAGAAAATTTATGATAATGCTGCACAAAGTTGATGTTGCAGTACACCCAGAAATAAATAAAAAAAGTGGGAGATGCCAACTACATGTATATACTAAATTAATACTGAGAACGTATTTGGAAAAGAAGTGACAAAAAATCTAATAATGCTACTACAGTCTATATTTTATGTGCGGTTTTAACAACTCAGCCTTCCCCCTCTCCTAGTCTATTTTGGTATAAATAAAAACTGAAGGAAATAGGAATTAGAGATAATCTATTCTTACTATTTATCTGCATAATGTTGCATGGCATACAAATATAAGTAAAAACGTTTTGAGGCTGCCAACTAGAATAAATTAATACTGAAAATGTATAACTCTATCAATAAAATGTACACACAAAAATAAATAAATGAAAAGTAAACTCACCTTGCACTCATTTCACCCCTATGGTTACGAACATGTGTTAGAACTTGCATGCTTGATAATTCTGTTCCACACATGAAATGAAGATTGAAATTATTCCATTTTCTTGCAATCCCCATGGTGCAATGGCGCAATGTTCTTTTTACTGATGAGCCCAGATTCCGTTTACAGAATAATTCTCGTCGAACCACTCTCTGTAGAGAACGGGAAACCCGTTACAAACCCAATAACAAAAGGGGCGAATTTGGTGGCGATGGAGTCATGGCATGGGCAGGCATCATATTGAACAGGGACACAGAGCTCCACATCTTCGACAGATACGCCATTTGATGCTCTGAGGTACAGAGACGAGATACTGGAACCTCATGTGCGGCTTTTCAGAAGTGTCGTGGGTCCAGAGCTAGTGCTCATGGACGCTAATGCACTCTCCCACAGAGCTTAGTTGGTGGCTGACTTTCTCTAAAGTGAAGATATCCAGCACATGTAGTGGCTAGCAATGTCTCCAGATATGAATTCAATAGAGAATGCATGAGATGCACTAGAGAGGCAAATTACATCCCGTCTGTCTAAACCAAGGACCTGGAGCTCCTAACTGCTCTTCGTAAAGAGTCACAGTTGTTGCCCACAGAGCTCCTGGACATCGTGATAAGCAGCATGAGAAGTCGATGCTAGGCTTGCATAGCTGCAAGGAGTCACCACATCCCTTATTTATCATGATGCCCCAGTCTTTTCGCAATTTTATGTCCTCCACACGAAAATTCATTGTGTTGTGGAGTTTTGTTAATTTTCATAAGTAATGCCACAAACTTTGTTTTATAACTTGTTTTGACTGCTGTTCTATTTGCAATATGTTATAACACAAGCATATCCAGTTTCGTTCTTTTCCGACGATTGGTTTTTGAAATATGCACAGGTACGTTGATTATGCTTATCTTCTGGACATGAGTGCGTAATATCTATAATCCCTTGCTAGCGTTCTACCAGAGCCGTCATCCCACGACAACTGGTACCACTGGGCAGGTTTCCAGGTCATAGGCCTTGTGATGCCAGATTCCACACCCACCACTAAAGATAAATTCCGCCCTTGTAGGAAATAGGCATTATACAAAAGAAGGAGGTAGTCGGTTGGGGCAAGGTCCGGACTGTATGAAGGATGGGGGTGTGATCTCAACCCTTTCCAATTCCTGTAGTTTTCGGCGAACTACATTGAAGGTGAGGCTTGGAGCGTTACTCACTCGCAGTAACGCCCGCTCTCCGATTGTTACACTGGCACTGAGATTCTTGGATTTGCTGAAATTATTCGGCATAGAAGTCTCCATCCACAGCCTGATAATATAGCACGAATACCCAGCGTAAAGGATACTCACAATAACACCAAATTCACAGCATGACTTTCCTCTCGAACCTCTCTCTTTGCACTACTGGTTGCATTTCTAGGCGTGACCTCAGCCACGTATTCCCAGTAGTAAGATAACGTAGGAATATCCACTTTTCATCAATGGTAAAGCTACGAAACCGAAACCCGCTGGAGTATTAATTCATGGAGAACCATCCCGTGGCGCCTAGAAGAGAACTCAGGCTGGTGCAGGTGACGAATCATGGTGGTCTGGGAACACCCCACTTCAGTGTTTTTGATTGTTAGGTGTACTGACCTGGGTTTTTCTTCGAGACTGATGTCCTCAGCATTCAAACATCGGAACCATTTTCGCGCAGTGCTGCTGCCCAGTTCCCTTGCCTTCAACTGCAGAAATTTTCTTTTGTTTCTGAAGCGTTTCAACCTGTTCCTCAGTTATGGCGCAGAAGCACCCGAATAGCGCGTTAATCGATATGACTGGACTTCCGAATCAAAATGCTTTCAAGTAGTCCCCGATTTCGGGTATATCGTTCCGCTTTGGTTACATAGAACCTGATCGCACCCAGTGTGAAAGAATATATCTCAGTTCACGATACCATGCGGAGTTCTTATTATTGTACTTCTGATTCTGAAAATTGCAACACCAAGAAACAACTGCGCTTTTCAAATAAAATTTATATCAAAGACTTCTCACGCTATAGGAGATTACTCATTATATTTACACAACTGTACAACAATTTTTCGATTCAAAACTCAATGTCGTGTAAAGCTAACTTGAGCAAAAGTAACAGCCTCTACGCGTTGTGACATTTAATGGAAGAGGTTTTTGATATCGTCCTGAGAAATAACCTGCCGGTCTGTTTTTATGCAAGACCAGAGTTCATTTGTGGTGACTAGAGGAGGTGCTGGACGGGCTACTCGCTTAGCTATCGTGTTCCCGAAGAGTCCAATTGGGAACATATACGGCGAAAATTAAGGCCACGGGAGAAACGATATCTGCCGTACTTGGAAAAGATCTTGGGCATTCCGTGACGCATATGTACGAGTATTGACTGGCTGGAATATGGAGGAGATGTCCTTCATTCATACAACACAATGATGGGCATCCCCTCTGCCTCTAAAACATCCCTGATGTACGGCTGGCTGTTAAGGGTTCCCTTGATTCGTATGAAGCAAGATCGCGAATTGAACCCAATGGTACCCCAAACCATGAAGCTTGGCGTTGAAACAGTATGACGCTGTAAAATGTACGTTGCAAGGTGCCATTCACAATGATGTCTTCGAACACGTATGCAGTTAACGTGGTGTATAAAGTTGAACCGTGACTCGTTAGGAAACACAACCTGTTCCCAATCAGCGCGCTAATGACTGTGTTCGTGACCCGCATTGCTGCCTGAAGCGTCTCTGGTTGAGGGACAAAGGAATGTGCTTCATCTGGTGGTAGCGACAAGTCCTCTGTTAAGCACACAACGTCGGACAGTGCTGGAAGGCAAAGCCTGACTTGTGACAGTGCTCTACTGCTGCGCTAACACTGTGGATGTCGCTGTGCGATCGGTCACTGTACTGGCTTTTGGTCTCGTACGAGTGGCAATTTCGAGGGATAGGAAAATCCAGCTTCTCTCATCCAAACAATCCTTCATCGTTCAAAGTCCGTCAGGTGTTCATAACGTGATCTTCTTCGGCGACGGGGCAGAGTAAGACATAAGAAGCACCCTTTTGACACAGTGTTGTCTACGAACTGATTGCAACATCTCGTTTGAGCCAGCTCTTTATACCAAAGACCGGACAGTTCAGAGGGCACTGCTTCGAAACCTATGCACATTTTCACTGCCAATTTAATTATTTGCGTGTCTCAACCTGTTGTACGTATCCTGTAAGTTTGAAGCTAATCATGGTGTTGCGATTGTCACTACACACACACACACACACACACACACACACAGTAGCGTATTTTCAACGAAATAAATCTTACTTCAATGTGGAAGATAATAATACATCTATTTCATATCACATATTTATACATCATAATCTCTCTATTCTAAAAAAAAGTAACTGCCGCTGCCACAACCGCCGCTGTTTAAGAAATTTCGTGACACTCGCACGTTTCTTGCTCGCAGCGTAAAAAGTATTCAACACAAAAATATGAAACAAATTTTGAAGATGGCAATCCGTTTTTTTCTGTAATTGTGACAAGGATAGTAAGTCAGATAATATCTCCAAAAACTTGAAAATTTTCGTCGTCCTGGAGCGGGAATCGAAACCGCGTCTCCCAGATTTTCGGTAATTATCTGACTTACCATCCTGGTCATAATTACACCAAAAAACGGATTGCCATCTTCAAAACTTTTATTATATGGTGTAATCCGTATTTCATTCATGAACAGAAATATGAAATTTACGTCGTTTGTTGAGAATTGTTAGGAGAACAAGCTGAAATAAACCATTTTTCTCTTGTCGCGATACTTCAAGAGCTATTGTATTTCAAAGTTAAGGTAAGCAAAAAAGTGCTTCCAGTTCGTGTTCCGGACACACTAACAGCAACAGAACCACGAAACTTTGAAGGCATGCAGAGCCATGGCCAAATTTTTTCTCCTCGTCGCCTTTTTTTTTTTTGAATTTGGATTTTGTTTACGAGAAATTAAATTTTTAAATTTCACAACATTTTTTATTTCGCGATTGGATCCATTTTAAAAAACGGATATGTGGTAAACTATAAGTCATAACGCATTGCAATTTTTACAGCATAAACTCACAACAATCACCCTTGTTTTCCAAAAAAAGAAATTAGGAAAAAGTAATTTTCTGATTTTTAAGCGTTTTTTAAAGACGCAAAGGAAAGAAACGAGCGCGTTACTTTGCCTTCAGCGTCAGCCACACAGGAACGTTCTGGTCCCGTGACCTGCTGCCATGGTGACACGGCTATTTTTAGCACTCTCTTCTCATTGGGTGAAAGGACAAGCTGCAATCGAACTGGTAATGATGCAGTGCTTAATGACGTTAAAGTTCCGCGTTTTCCACCGGCATATGTGAATACCTTTATACATATAGGCATTCGCCTCGTATATAAAAAAGGAAAGAGGGAAAATGCGCGTGTGTTCGTCCGCGAATTGTTCGACCACTTCTAAATGACCTAAAGATCTGAACATTGACACGCCGTATACCTAGAAAAGTAAGAAAACAAAAAAAACAACAACAAAAGTCCGCTTTGGAACATTGTCTGTTTGAATTTTTAGCTAATTGTTTGAATACTTCTAAATGACCTAGAAATCTGAAAATTGGCATGCTGGTAGGTCTTAAAGTCTGGATACCTGCACATGCACGAAAATAAACAAAATAAAAAACAGCGCTTTGAAACATTGGCTGCTTGAATTTTTCTACGACTTCTACGCCTGAAAAAAGTCTGAAAGCCAAACAATCAAAAGGGTGACTTCGCTTCACTGTTTCAAAATGCTGATAGGTTTAAAGATAATTTTGTCAGAATCACTGAAATGGTTTGAAAATTTCAAATTTTGATTTAAAATTAAAAGGCGCTAAAGCAAAGAAGTTATACTGCTCCGTTTTACGTGAAACCGCATGCACTGACGTCACGACGCTGTTCTAAATCGTAAAATAGTTACGAATTTTAAATTACTTTTCTTTCCCTTAATTACTTTTCCCGTCCTTTAATTTTATGTTCAGAAAATGATTTTATGGATTCACCGTTCCGAGAACGAGCATGATTGCTAGTAGTTCTATGAAGAATGATAATGCAACACCCTTTTTCATGTGGTGTAAGAGGATGAAAATAATGTGTCTAACAGTTATTTTTCCACTCGGTAGAACGAAGTACTTTAACGAACTTTTCAAATGGATCGAAATTTTGTTTTTGTACAAAATCATGGGAACAGGTATTTCATGACCGCCTCGGTAGTGCTGACTTCTCGTCATTATTCTGAAGTGCATCTGGGTTCGGATCCCGGTGAAGCATGAATGTTGTATTTCTCGTATGTGTACGGTATATGCGGCACCGGCTCCCTTTCTTCAAAGAGGGACGAGCTACTGCTTGTAGCTAATCGAGTTGCTCACTGTGGTCGTTAAACCCCACGCAAGAAAACAAGAACAAATATTGCATGAGGCAGTCAGCCAATAGTTTTTCCGATTTGGAAGGATGGACTCTCAGGTTTTGCTTCAGAGCTCTCCTGTTAGACTCAATACTTTGAGTATGGGCTCCACCGTCAGGTTCTATAAAACTTTTGTGTGATTGATAATTAAATGAGTGAAACCACGTTCTGACAGATGTTTACATCCTTTCCATTGATCTGAATACTACCCGGTTTAAAATGTTTTTGAATAAGGGCCAGCAAACCTTCAGATGATCTTTTATTTCCTGGACAAAGTTTCAAACGGAACTCCTTTGGACTCCCTTTCAATGAATCCGAAAATACAGGTTCGCTCTCGTATTCTCCCCGCTTCATATTTACGTTTTAAAATTTTAGTTTCATCATTTTCTGCCCTACCTCTCCTCGAAGTTTGCCCAGTTGTTCGTGACGTTCCAGAATGTACGAAGTTTTAACTTCTTTGCGTAACAAAACCAAACGCTTACAGTTTCGGTAGATGTTCTCCTCCCATAAAGAGATGTTTTCCTAACAGTAGTGATATAATCATAGTTCGAAGTGAAACTGCCAATAGAGTAACCTCTTCAGGTGTGATTTTGGCTTCCTGAAACCAGTTACCTTTTGCATGAGAAATACTTTCACCACGCTTTCCTCCAGAATGAATCCTATAGCACCCAAATAGACCGCATTTGCTATATACGAGATGAACTACACATCTTCATCACGTGCCCTGGTGAACGTTATTTCCCTTTTGAGAGGCTATTATCTTCAGCCCACTTAATACCTGTCTCCGAATCTTTGGCTGCCTTCCGCAGCAATCACGACCAGTTCCATCCCGGTATAATTTACAAAATCCGAATAAAATGAGGCATCAATCTATGTCACTTTGACACGTACAAAAGTTGGAAATAGCTTTCTATGAAAAACACACTAGCTCCGGATAATAATACACTGCTGGCCACCCAAAATGCAACACCAAGAAGGAAGCATCCGATTGGCCTGAAATTCGCAGCATGCGTCGCCCGCGCAAGGACATGCAAACGATTAGCATTGCAGGGCATACGCAAATCATGTGCGCCTGGCACGTTACCGAGAAGCACTATAAGAAGGGTGCACAGAAGGCGCGGTTGTAAGTAGTGGAAGTGTGTTGTGCTGCCAGACCTGTGCGTGGGAAGTTTCTTGATGCCTCGTCGCAGAATACGGCGGTCATTCCAGCACGTTTCGGAGTTCGACAGAAGACGAATATTGGCTTACCGCGACAGCGGTTTATCGCACCGAGACATCGGCCCCGTGTGGGACGACATCCAGCCACAGTGAGGCGAGTATGGATTCGGTGGTTGCAGGAGGGATGGACGGACCTACGTGAGCGACTGCCGCAGCCGCGGCACACCACCGAACGAGAGGACCAGCATGTTGTGCGGCGGGCATTGACGGCTAGCACCGCCACATCACTAACGTTAGCGCAGGAATTAGGGTGTGTTGCGCAACAACCTGTGTCAGCAAGTACCGTTCGACGTCGTCTGCAGGAGCGGGAACTTGTCGCACGGCGCCCATTGCTCCGATTTCCATTGAAGTTACAGCACCGGCGAGTGGGCGGCAGTGGGCCGTTTAATGCCGCACCTGGACTACGGAACGGCACGACATTGTCTTCTCCGATTAATCCCGCTTCAGCCTGCAACACCACGATGGTCGGATCCGTGTGTGGCGGCACCGCGGTGAGAGACTGTATGAACGCTGCATTATGCATCGCCATACCGGTCCGTCGCCTGGCGTTATGGTTTGGGGCGCAATCGGATATGACACCCGCACCCGTCTGGTATGCATCGCCGGTACACTCAACAGCCACCGCTACATCTCCGACGTTTTGGAGCCTGTAGTCCTCCCTTAACTGCAGGACCTGTCAGCGGCCACGTTTCAACGGCCAATGCGCCCCCGCACGTGGCACGCATCGTGCAACAATTCTTCACGGCTCACCAGGTGTCACTGCTGCCGTGGCCCACCCGTTCTCCCGATATGTCGCCCATCGAACACATCTGGTCGCTGATCGGCAACCGAATGTCCCGGCAAGCACCACCCGCGGCTACGCCTGATGAACTGTGGCAACGTGTGGAAGCAGCCTCGACCGACATACCCCAAGCCCACATCCAAAGCCTCTTTCGTCCGATGCTGCAGCGTGTAGCGGCCGTTATTGCCAGCAATGGAGGCCACACGAACTATTGATGTCTGCGTGTTCCGCAAGTCGCACGGGTCTGTAAGCTCAATCGTTTCATCTTTGTATCTGCTGTTATGTGTCCAGTAAATCTGGCTTTGCTATCTCGTGTCCTTCTTGGTGTTGCATTTTGGTTGGCCAGCAGTGTATAAAAAGACAACAGAAAAACGCAGTACTGTTATTCGATATATTTCCTTCATAAAATATATATATAACTGAAAATAGTGATTAAGGCGTCTATTATAACGAAATTCTAAAAAAAAAATGCCTGTAAAATTTATAGCGAACTACTTTTCTTTTACATTGGGTGCGATCAGGTTCTATGCAAACAAAGCGGAACGATACACTCGGAATCGGGAATTGCTTGCAATAGTTTTGATTCGGAAATCTAGCCATCAGTTTCCATATTCTGCTTACTGTATAACCAAGGCCATCTAGAAAACAAAAGGATATAACATTAGGGAGATGAGTTCCCACTTCTAGTGACGACACGCGGAAACTAAGGCTTCCGATTGGTTTTCAAAGCTGTCGCGCGTGACGTGAAACGAGGCACTGACGTATCAATCTATGTAACAGGAGAGTGACGTCACAAACAAAGCGAACTCATCTCTACATGTCATAGTCTTGTGCTTTCTAGGTTGCCTTGGTATGATGCGATGTGGCTCAGTGCTAAGTGAACATCACCAGCGTCGTGTGCTCGCGTCATCGCGGTACTCAGTCGACGCTGTATCGCGTTTCGCACTGAAATGGAGGTTCGGAATTATGTGTAGCGCAAAACGGGACGAAACTTTGACTTACGCTGGCAACTAACTATTTATCAGAAAGCAGATCCTTTAGGATTTCTTTTTTATTAGCACTAGCAGAAAAATCTCTACCTTCCGAAATCCCCATATTTGGTGACTTTTGGAAAACTTTGTACCTCTTTCGTTTTCGAAAACATTTTATTTTTTAGTTTTGAAAACTTTTTTGTTCTCCCACTAGAAAACTCCGCAAGTTCCCTTTACTCCGGTACGTTATTCCTTTTCGGAAAGTTAATACTTACGTACTTAAGACTTTCGCAGTACTATGTGCGTCCTTCAGCTGCTGCTTGCTTTCTCGAACCAGCAGAGCTTAGGTTATTGGGCAAATCAAATAATTCGACTACAGCAAAGCAAAACAGCTGCAGTATATTATAAAAGAGCAACGATTCGACTTTAATACGTACGTATATTTAAATTAATTAAGTACGAGGTGTGTAATAAAAAATAGTGATATTGCAATCTGATTTCAGCGCTTCCATTCACTGCAGCTCGTAATATTTATAAGCTCCGGGAAGAGATCAGTCATTTCAACACTACACATGCGACGATATAAAATTTCTAACGTACAACATCATCATCAACCATTATCAATCCACTTCTGAATGAAGGTCTCCCCAAGTTCCTTCCACAATAGTCTGTCGCGGGCTAGTTCTCCTCCATGTCACTCCCGCGTGCTTCCGAATTTCATCCATCTATCTCCCACGTGGTCTTCCTTTGGGTTTTTTTTGTCGCTTGGAATCCAGTCAAAAATTTCTGCTGCCCATCGATGATCCGTTCTCCTTTCAATTTGACCAGCTCATTGCCACTTGTTTTTTGTTTTTTTATTATTCGAGGTTTAACGACCACCGTGAGCATCTCAATGGGCTATAAGCAGTCGCACTGCCACTTCAAGGATTTTATTCTGACTATGATGTCTTCCACTCTTGTCATTTTCCTTATACACTAGTTCCTCTTTTTAGCTTTCCTAGTTACACCAAGCATGTATCTCTCCATATGTCTTTCAGTTGTCTGCAGTCTATATATATCTCTTTTAGTTAAGGTACACGTTACTGCTCCGTAAGTAGCACTGGAAGGATCCATTGATTAAATTATTTTCTTTTAAAGCATAAGGACATATTGCTCTTAAAAATTGTACTGTTTCTTCCAAAAGCTCTCTCTAACCAAATTTTTTGCGCCGATAAATTTTTTCATCAATATGACTTTCGCTTGATATCTGCTGTCCAAAGTAAATGTAGGAATCTGTTATCTCCAGCTTTTCCCCATCAACTGATAAATCTTCATTACTTGTAAAAGCATGGTACATCAGTTTTGTCTTTCGAAAGTTCAGTTTTAATCCTACTTCTGTACTCTTGTCAGCAAGTTCCTGGATTATGGCATCTCTGAAGAGGTACTTGAAAAATTGTCGACCTTGCCAGGGAAACGATGGTGAGTTAAATTATCTCTATTAGCCTTCATACCTTTTTTTTCCAGTTCAATGATTGAAGCACATTTTGAAATGTGGCATTGAAATATTTGGGAGATACGGTGTCACCTTGTCTCACTACCGTTCCTATTTTTGTTGGTGCTGTGTCCTCCAATAACCGAACCTTTGCATTTGCATTTTCCTATATGTTATTAATAATGCTAATGTGGTGCTCTTTGGCCACACCTGGCCCTTGCGCCATAAAGATCAACCAAATGATACTAATATACGCATTTTAAATACCGCAGGATTTCAAAGCCATTGTAACTGCTGATGGTTTCACGAAATAAAGGGCCTATCTAAATCGATAAAAGTCATACATAATGGGAGCTCATATTCCCTCGTTCTTTCAATTATTTCTCTCAGTACACGAATATAATCTACTCCTGAATGCGGCTTGTTCTCAGGGTCGAGCCATGTCTAGTAAAGTGTTACCTGCCGCCCCGGTGGCGCAGTGGTCTAAGGCGTTGGCCTCTGATCGTTCGTCGGAAGAGGTCCGGGTTCGAAACCCGGTGAGGCATGGATGTTGTGTTTGTCTTACGGCACTGGCTCTCTCCCTTCCCTGGAACCAGTGACTCTAAATTAGGGACGGGCGACTGCTTATAGCCCACTGAGTTGCTCACGGTGGTCGTTAAATCTCAAAAAAAAAAAAAAAAAAAAAAAGTGTTACCTTCAGGAGCTGTAAAAGAACCTTAGTAGGGATTTTATAAACCATTGATAAGCGTCAGTGACTGATCGCACAGTGACATCCACGGTGTTAGCGCAGCAGTAGAGCACTGTCACAAGTCAGGCTTTGCCCTTCAGCACTGTCTGACGTTGTGTGCTTAACAGAGGACTTGTCGCTACCACCAGATGAAGCACATTCCTTTGTCCCTCAACCAGAGACGCTTCAGGCAGCAATGCGGGTCACGAACACAGTCATTAGCGCGCTGTTTAGGAACAGGTTGTGTTTCCTGACGAGTGACGATTCAACTTGATACACCATGAAAGCTGCATACCTGTTCGAAAACATCATTGTGAATGGCAACTTGCATTGTTGTAATAGTGGTAATTGTAAATTAGCTTTTAATAATAACGGCAATGGAACGGGAATGTTAATTTTATGAAGTTTAATGAATATGCAAATGATGAAGAACCCTTGCAGTTTAAGAATGTTCGAAAAGTAATCGTGGGGAACTTAAAAAGAATATGTTTTTTAAGTTCGGCTTGCGGAGCCAGCAAGTCTCCCGAAATAATTAGTAAGTACACTAACTTGTTGGACATGTACAGCACACCAGAAGTTGTGTGTAGGTGTCTACAATAGAAGGTTGCTTTTTCTTAGAGCAATCTAGCATGAAATACTTCCGTTCTTCGGGCTAGTGTGTTACCTCCGAGATCTTGAAGGCCTAGCAAGTCATGACGTCATTATCAGTGACGCCACACCTAGGGGATTTACTCATCAAACAGTCCGTGTATGCATTACCACGCTAGGCCTAACCGTGTGATTTTTATGGTTGTCCAGGCTTGCGTGAAATTAATAGCGTTCCTCTTCTGTGGTTTGCTTCAACTAACATTTCAAATACAGTTTTTATATACCAGTAATTAAATGAGATAGGCATTTGATTAAACCACATCCATGTTGCGTTCCTGGCTGCCGTGGAAATTATAAAACAGCATCCAAAGTTCGTGTGTATGGATTTCCAAAAGACCAAGATTTGTGTTCTAAGTGGATTCGTGCCATTAAAAAGGTTAACTTCACAGTTACACCACATAGTAAGGTATGTAGGCTACATAGAACATTTTTGTAATTGAAATTTTCTAGTACTGTGAAAAAATCAATGATATGCTACATGTATAAAATCCACGTCTAATGCGAAGTGCCTCCACTCATTATTGTACGCATGTGGTAGCTTCAGAATGAGTTAACATTTATATTTCACTATCGCTTGAATACCTTTTTTCGCAGTGATAAGTTTTACTGAAGGATTGTTAAAAATTCGTCGATAATACACCACTTTCTATACTCCAACCAAAATTTTCTCCTTTTTAATTCATGCAATGCAATCTTCCTCTAGAATATACACAAGACCTTAGTTAATTAATTTGGCCAAGCATTTGCAAAAAAAGCATTTTAGCAACTGATATTGTTGAAGTCTACTTTAAAAGTAAAGTAAATTTTTACATGACTACTGCCCATTATGGTAACAGTAAACACTTCTTGTTTCATATTCGTCTGGAGGAATAATACATATATATATAGTTTTCACTACAATTAGTTCAGATATTTTTAATAACAGCTAAAAAGAACGTCGTAGTCTTTGAAAACATTCTCCTACAATCGCTCATTCCTGTTACTAAAGTTATTGAGAGGTAAAGAAAGAAAGAAAAAGCTAACGGAGACAGCAAATTGATTTTCAGATTTAAAAGATCGGGAGCTACAACCGCGAAATAATTTTAGTTTCCATTCTTTTAATAAAAAGGATATGATAAGCATTTGCAGTGATATATGTCTACTTTGTGACGCAATTGTTCGCTGTATACCGAAATCCTATCGCAACGATCGTGACCATTGGATGGTCCGATTCCCAAAAATTCTCCCACGATCGTTGATTCCTGTTATTAAAGTTACTCATAGACAAAAACAACCAAAAAACATAGAGAATCCGCAAATTAATTTTCAGATTTAAAAAATGGAAGCTACAGCATCGTAAATACGTTCAGCATTTCCAGCGATATGTTACATTTGTGACGAATTTTTCACTGTAATACCGAAATTCTAAAATAAAGATCGTGACCATCGGAAATATGCTCTGAAGCGTCCAGGCTCTCTCTCTCTCTCTCTCTCTCTCATGGGCTGCGACGATCCACCGCCAGTGAAGTCACAAACCTGTGCGATTGCCTTCTGTTTCCGAGGGTTCCGGCTAGTAGTATTTAGGGGTGGACTTTCTTAGAAGCATGAGGGTTTTTTGGTGTGTGGGTGTTCGGACATGCGGTTTTTGAGTTAGAGGCATGTTGAGAAGGGGTTGGGGAAGGCAATGGAAGAGACGGGCTTCGACTGACAGACAAAGGTGAGTGAGGTGTTATTGATCAGATCTGGCGGAGAACGAGAGAGAGGTGTGCGTGTTTTTTGAGGGAGGAGTTGGTGGACAAGCAGTGGTGGTCTCCAGGCACGAGCAAAACTGCATGAATGTAGCGAGGAGTTAAGGTATGTTCTAATCGCACGGTGACCCGGAGTAATCATTAATTAAGCAAGTTAGCGAAAATAAAGGATTTTCCGACATTAAATCGCTTTTGTTGAATGACAGATTACTACTCTTATGATGTCTGCGGTGCTCAAGGAACCCTGCATCTTTTGACTAATTAATACATCAGTGAAGGAAAAAAGAGTTAAAATAGCACTGTGACAGTGTCATACTGGACCAACGCTACGTTTCATGCTTCCGGGCACCATTGGATTCAATTCGCGATCTTGCTTGGCTTGATACGAAAAAAGGATCCCTCAGCAGACAGGCACACATCAGGGATGTTTTTAAATTCCTTCAGAATTTTCCTGACGTTATATTCCAGCAAAACAATGCTTGGCCTCATGTATCCCGGATTGTCCAAGACCTTTTCCATGCACGCAAAGATCAGGTCCTTTTGGCCTGCACTTTCGCAGGATATATTCCCGATCGAATATGTCCACTGCATGGTAGCTAAGTGACTGGCCCGTCAAGCGTCTCCTTTCGTCACTAGAAATGGACTCTTGTCTAGCATAAACGCAGCGTGGCGGACAATTCCTTAGGACGATACGAAAAGCCTCTTCCATTCAATGCCACGCTATGTAAAGACTGTTATCGTTGCTCAAGGTGGCATCACACGATTCTGAGTTTTAAAGCGAAAGAATCTTGTATAGCTCTACAAATGCAATCTGTAATTTCCAATCACATGAGGAATTTGTATGATACATCTCATTTGTATAGCACGATTCTTTCCTGCTGTTGCAATTTTCAGAAACAGTAGTGACATTATGTGAACATCATTCGGACGCTTACCAGTTGTGAGGGATTAAAAGGGTACCCTGCTATTCGTGTTTCCACAATGAAGAAAAGCTTACAGCTTAGTAAATCCATTTATTTCCTGGTGTGATGTGCATAAAGATTCACGCGGCTTTCTCTCTCCACTAATAAGCTTTTTTCAAGGCAATGCTAGATATACAAGGCAAGGAATTAGGACACGTAAGTAACAAAGATGATTTTTTTAATATAACGCCGGTGACATCACGAGCAGCATTTGCGTGAATTCCTATCCCGCAGTTATACGGTGTGCTGCATTGTATTTCCGTCTTTTAATAATGCTTGCCAAACCGATGGGAGAGGATTTCGACTGTTCTTCTACTGGCAGTGCCTTTAAATACCGGCAATTCTTCTAATATTATTCCACATAGGAGAGGCGGAGCAATGCATAATTTCTCTGGTGAGGGCTGTATTCTGCATGTCTTGCTTGACATTTTGCATGTGTTCTTTACATCTAATATCTAAGGATCGCTTCGTCATTCCGGCATATATCTCTTCTGTGTTGTCAGGATACACCATCGGAATAGCGCACACACTCACTTTTTCTTTCTCACATTGCTTGTCCTTGCAGCTTGATATTATACACGGTCGAGTCACATTATTATGACACAAGCTAATATCCAGAGTAACCGCCGTGTGCAGCGTGGACCGCAGCTAGACGTTTTGTGAGTGACTCTGTAAGGTGTTGGAAGGTATTCACAGGTATGTGGATCCGTGCTAACGGCAGTGCATCTGACAGCTGCTTGAGGGTGCGTGGTGAAGAATCCTAAGAGCGAACAACACGATCGAGGTTGTCCCACAGATGCTCAATTGGGTTAACATCTGGGGAATTAGGGGGGCCAGGGAAATACTTTGAAGTCTCCATCGTGCTCTTCCAACCGCTTTCGGGCATTTTTAGCTATGTGATACGTCGCATTGTCATGCTGGATGATCCCATCCGCCCCAGGAAAAACAATCAGCATGTAGGGGTATACGTAGACTGCAAGGATGGATTCATAATGAATTCGGTCCATAGTGCCTTCCACAGATATGAGTGGACAAAGTGAATGCCACGAAAACATTCCCCAGACCATAACTCTTCCCCATCCCCCCAGCTTGTGTTCTTTCAGCAACAGTTGAAGAGCGTTTGTTCTCCGATGTTTCTCGCCTTGTACGTCATCGTTCATCCGTTCGATTAAAAAGAAAAATGTGACTCATCGGAGAAGTCAATCCTTTGTCAATCAGCGGAGGTCCGATTCCGATACTACCGTGCAAATGTAAGTCTTTTCTGCCGATGCATCTTCGTTAGCATAGGTGCAGTGACCATCCGTCTGCATCGGAGCCCCATACGCAGCAGAGTTCGCTGAACTGTCGTTTTAGACACACTTCCGGTAGCCTCTGGTTCATTCGGACAGGAAGTTGCTTCACTTTAGCTTCTCGATCGATTCTCACGCACCTTCGCAGCCAACGTTCACTTCTCACATCAATGGCACGTGGTGCTCCGCAGTCTCCACGTCTCGTATTCGCAATGGTGCCATATCACCAAACACGATACACGTTAACCACAGCAACACACGAACAGTTCACAAACTGCGCTGTTTCAGAAATACTGCCACCCTTGTCCCGAAAGCCGATAATCATCCTTTTTGCAAATCCGATAAATCGCTCCTTTTACCCATGACAGCAACGAGTCTTTTCATTTTTTCAAGGAATTGACTATTTTAAACGTATCTAGATTTTAGCCCTATCATCATCCTCATTTCTCAGTTTTACTGAATCAGCTAGATTTCAATCATTGTATCATATTTTTAATACTGCTTGTTTCATTATCTATTTTAGCCCTTCCATCGTTCTCATTTTTCAGTTTTACATGATCAGTCAAATTTTAAGCTTTTTACCACGTTTTTAATACTGTTTATTTGTCTTGTGTCTGGCGCTCTTTGGCCAAACATGACCCTTGCGCCATAAAAATAAACCAACCAACCAACCAACCTGACAGCAACGAGTGATATGTTTTCAGAATGCCTACAGCACACCTTATATACTCAGACAGTGCTTACATAATAAATTTTTCAATCCAATATGTATTGTTGGCCAGAATATCTGCCAGGGCTGTGAATTTCGATCCCTTTCTTTATTTACATTATGACCAATACGTATATCAGTTGCTGCCGAGGAGTCTACGGTATAAATTACAACTGGTCGTATGAAGGATTTTCTCCAATTTCTGGTAACAAATCCGAGATGTTCCGGTGAATCTTTTTTTTTTTTTTTTTTTTGATTGGAGGTTTAACGACGACCACCGTGAGCAACTCAATGGGCTATAAGCAGTCGCCCGTCCCTAATTTAGGGCCACTGGTTCCAGGGAAGGGAGGGAGAGAGCCAGTGCCGTAAGACAAACACAACATCCATGCCGGACCGGGATTCGAACCCAGACCCCTTACGGACGAATGATCAGAGGCCAGCGCCTTAGACCACTGCGCCACCGGGGCTGCCGGTGAATCTGTCCCTGAAATTTAAAGCAGTACCGACCATTTCCTGGAATCTCCTTTTTTGTGGCCGAGAGGGAAGCGAATGACATCGCACTATTGTATTTACGGATGTGTTGCATAAAATTAGGACTGTTCAGAAGTAAGTTTTTCAGCTGGTATTTATCTGTATTTCTGGAAGGGAAATAAGGCCGTTATAACAAGAGGAATTAAAATGGCCATTAGCTTCCACATTAGCAAAGTGCAAAGCGTGGCAGTGCGTATACTTAATATGCATCGCATCCAAGCTATGCTCGTGTATGGCAGTTCCGTCCAACAAAGCTTTTAGGATAAATGGGTTGCCGCGAGTATTATATTATGGCGATCATTACGTGTGCTTTCAAAATTCCTTCGCTCACGTACATTACAAAAAACACGTCCCCGTTTAGGTGTTCTTCCTCGAACGTTACTCATAACACTAAATCTGAAAGAAACATAAACAATTCAATATTGACAAAACCACATCCTCACACTAACATATATCTTCTTACAGCATTGACGCATACAATCCACATCGCTGACATACTGTGCAATAACTTACTGCCGTCAGAATGGTATGAAGGCAACGCTGGTTATAGCAATCAAAATAAAATAGCGAGAGCAGTGCTACCTACTGGATAAACTTGAGGCGAGGCTTGTAATTCAAATGATGTAGAATTCCAGCAATCATATACTTCTTATAGGGTTATTTGTTCATTTGAACCTGAATGAAGAATAAACACTTGAATATTGAAAAAAACACATCCTCACACAAATATACATCTTGTTACAGAAATAACGCACACACTGTACCTCGGTGTCGACATAATCCTTCTTGTCAAGAAGGCTGCCCAATAACGTTCTGGTGACATAAGAACAGTATCTAGGCAACGCTCGCTGCAGCAAACAAAATAAAACAGGGAGCGCAGAGCCACCTGCTGTCTGCCCCGTGTTGTGATGACGAAGTCACAATAGTTGGCTTAAGCTTTGTGACACGTACAGCAATCAGCTAATTAAATTTAGAAGAAAATTTTTAATGTTTTCCCCGATTCTTGGAATCCAGACCTCTAAAATGAGCCATCTCGAAAGGTCTGACGACGCACCTATGTTCCGCAATGTTGTGGGGCACTATGGAATTATACATTGGGTTGGTGTGAATGAAATGTCCGGCAGAGGACCAGCACACGTGGACGGTGGGAATGGAAAAGTAGGACAACTTACATTGGCAAAATAATCCCCCTCGGCATCGACACGTAGTTGCCATCTGTCCGGCAAGGCCATGATCCCGGAACGAAAAAAGTCATGTGGCTAGGACCAAGGCCATCTTAATACCTTACCAGGCCTGCAACAAGGTCACGTGATTTGGTCGTGACGTCACAATCGTAGGGCTACTCTTTTTCCAGTAGACCAACGAATTTGACTCGTTTCGTAGTTGTGTTATGTCCGTTCTTGTTGGCGAGTTGTGTTGTTCCAGTGAATGTTGTGTGGATATTTACTGCGTGTTTTAAGTTTTTGTGAATATCCTGCTCGATTACAAAAGATATTTTCAGCGGCAAGGAATGTTTCTTTTCTTTTATTAGTATTCAGTACTGAAACTTTATAAATACGAGTTGTTGATTGAACGTTAGTTAATCCTTCATGAAGTGCGGGTTTTACGTTTTATAAATGTTCTTATTGCTGCGGAATAAAGTGGGATGTAATGTTATACGTTTTGTTATATGCATTATGTGCATGCTTAAAATGGTACAAGGTGAAATTGTGATCTAAGAAATGGATACATGATTCTGAAGTTGTCATATGAAAAATCATTTCTTTATTCTGTAAAAGTTAAGAATAATGTTAGAATTACAGGAAATTACCAAATTTTAGTTTTGAATAACATGTTTAATGGTTGTTCTATGAATTTAAAACTGATAGCTTGGAATTTCAAAACATATCTTCTATTTTATGCCACCAGTAATTCTGTATATAACCCTACACACGTAGCTTTAATTTTTGTGTCCTGGGGCTTATTGTGGATACATTTTCGTCTTTTGAAAATTTTGGAGACTTGTTATGATGAAAACTCATTTCTTCCTCTTTTATATTTCTTTTCCCTCCGAGAACTGCGAAAGCGTATTTATGTGACTAGGAGAAGCCACCAGCGGTACCCAATAACTGGGGTACAGTTGGCAAATTTTGAGCGAAGCTATTGCAAAATCTAAGCTCATTAAGGCGCCTATCATAACACGTTCTAAAAAATGAACGCATAAAATTTATGATTTCCAGAACAAAAGTAAGAAACATTATAAAAAAGAAATGCCTAAAATTTATCATGAACTACTTTCCTTCACGCCTTTACGTTGGTTGTGATCAGGTTGCATGTAAACAAAGCGGAAAGACACTCAGATCGGGAACCACGTTTTTCATTTTGTATCGCGAAAGACAGACATACATATACAAACTTCCTTTTTTACGCTTTCCAACCGTAGGTTGCAGAACCGTAGCATCCAGCTTTGTCCGTCCGTTCGCACGATAACTCGCGTAAAAATGGTTCAATTTCGATGAAATGTTAGTATGTGGTAGGGGACTACTGGGGACGAACCCTATTGAAAATGGGGTCAAAGGTCACGACATAGGAGCGGGATTCGTTCGTCATATGCGTAGTAACTTGCGTAAAAATGGTCCGATTTCAATGAAATTTTAGTATGTGGTAAGGGACCACCTGGGGAGGAACTCTATTCAAAATGGGCGAAATGGGGTTAAAGATCAGGACATAGGAGCGGGATCCATTATATTGCCTTTGGGCGTCATAACTTGCGTAAAAATTGTTTGATTTCGATGAAATTTAAGTATGTGATAAGGGACCACCTGGGGACGAATCCTATTGCAAATGGGTGAAATGGGGTGAAAGGTCAGGACATAGGAGCGGGATCCATTCGTCATATGCGTCATAACTTGCGTAAAAATGGTTCGATTTCAATTAAATTTTAGTATGTGGTAAGGGACCACCTAGGGAGGAATTCTATTCAAAATGGGCGAAATGGGGTCAAAGATCAGGACATAGGAGCGGGGTCCATTCTATTGCTTTTATGCGTCATAACTTGCGTAAAAACGGTTTGATTTCGATGAAATTTTATTATGTGGTAAGGGACCATCTGGGGACAAATCCTATTAAAAATGGGCGAAATGGAGTCAAAGGTCAGGACATAGGAGCGGGATTCATTCCACCACCCTTATGGTAAAAATGCTTCGATTGCGACAAAACTTTAGTAGGTTGTTCCGGAGGTATACTGAACCGGTTCTGTTGAATATCATCCAAATGGGGTCAAAGGTCAGGGCACAGGAGCGAGATTTATTCCACAGATATTATCCTCATGCACGCGCAGTGAGGTTATCAGAGGGGAAAAATACTTCCATAATGCTTTTGTGGTTCCTTTCAGCGAGCATCGCCTCAGTTGCACGTAACATAGTCACCGCCGGTAGTGATGAGGCAGTGATTGATAGGCATTTGTCAGACAGTTTTACTAAAAACAATACTAACGAGAAAAAAAACCACGGGCCGCGTGTGGCCTAGTGGTCAACGTTCGTGACTGCCACGGAGAAATATCAGGTTCGATCCCAGGTATCTGCGGACTCTCGACCCATTAAATATCCGCCGTGCGTCGGATGAGCAGGTTAACTTGTCGGATCCCGGGTACTAGCCCCGCGGTAATAAATAAGGGTGTCTTCTTCCCCATTTCTACCTCGCTTCCGTGTCACTTTCCTATCAGGCACTCTAGCCCAAATCTTCTAGCTTCCTGTTCCTAAGGTTTGTTTAAGACCTGGGGTTAGACACTCCCTTCCTTCCTAAAGTACTCTACATGTGAGTACTTTTAGGGGGGTGGTAGGTAAAAAAATCCTTACCTTCTTCAAGGCTGTCGAACATTTTAGTAAATTTACAAGATACTAAAATACAACAAAAATAAAGAAGTTCGATACTTACAATCAATCATTAATATCTAATTATTTTTAAAAATTCTTTAAAAAATGGTTTAGTCTATTTTAGTGTTTTAAATTTATCAAAAATTTGGCTATACTGTCCCCCTTCCTGCCCCCTTATGGGCGTCCTTGCATATGATCAGACCTGAAAAAATATCCACACATTAGTTAAATACAACAATATTCAAGATGCCTCTAACACTGAAATATTTTCTTAATATAAAATTTTACTGAATGTGATGATACCCTCACAGTTTGAAGTATTTTTGTGAACAAACCACCCAACGATATCAAATGCCGCCTGGATAGACCTCTGGTATGGGAATATAAATAAGAAATCCAGATGCCTGGCTGGGTATGTAAATAAACAAGTAAAAAATTCCAATTGCCCTGTTTTGCTTTCACAGCAAAATAAAGTCTGAACCCCCCCCAATAGTCAACCACGATAATATTAATATTCAAGATTCCTCTTATGCCAAAAATGTTTTTGTTGAAATAAAATTTTATTTAAAATATTTTGGGAAGATACCATTACAGTTCAAATTATTTTTGTGAAGATACCATTTCAGCTGCAATAATTTTTGCAAAGCTACTCCCAACAGCATTAAATGTTACCTGGATCAATGTTACCTGGATCGACTACATGTTATAAATATATATATAAATACAGGGTGAGCCAAAAGTCACTTTGCACCTGGCAAGACAATACACATACAACAACTACAAACATACTTGCTACAATAAATGCTGGAAATGGCCCCTTCCTGTGTGTAGATATGCATCCACACGTCTGAACATTTTCTCAAAGACACGTTACAGGTCCAATGGAGAAATGTTGCTGAATACTGTGGTGATGGCTTCCTGTAGTTCCGGCAGGGAACTGGGATTGTTCTTGTACACAGAATTTTTCAGTAAACCCCACAATTTTTTAACCAATTTTTTTGGACTTTTAATGATGCTAATGGAAATATTCTCCACCATTTCATCTGTTAACACTCGCGGCCTACCGCTTCTTGGAGCATCTCTCACTGATAAGGTTTTTTCAACCGGCCACTGTGATGCCTCACTACTGACTGATTCAGTCATGGCCAGATGCCGGAAATACTGGTTGCGTCATTCAAGGTCAGAGGGCAAGATGAGCGTACCCCACCCAAACATTCTCCATTCACAATATTGCAATTACATGCACATCAACTACACTTCATAGATTTATTATTTATTATCACAGTATGTCTAGTGCACAGGGACTTTTGGCTCACCCTGTATATGTACTTCCACTATAGCATTTTTAGTTCTTTAATAATAAGTTATATTCTTACAGATGCCACGGATGTGCTGTGTTCCAGGCTGTCGTGCGAATTATAAGTCAGAAAAAACAGAGACAATAACAACATTCAAATTTCCTAAGGATCCTGAAGAGCAAGAAAAGTGGGTTAAGACTATCCACAGAGAAGAATTCATACCTAATCATAACAGTGTTGTTTGTGTTCGTCATTTCAGTGATGAACTTGTAATTAGAGTGGATACTGTTTCAAGAGATGATGGTTCGTTGTTGTCAGTTCCTCGAAAAGTACCCAAATTAGCTCCCAATGCTGTAAATCACATATTTCCGAACCAACCATCGTATTTCACTTCAAAACTTTTGCCAAAACGCAGGTGTCCTAATGATCGTTTCAAAGAACAAGTAGAAAGGGATGAAGCGTCATTTTTGAAGTGGATGGAAGATGATGTAATTAAAGATTTTCCATCTTTAAATTCTCAGTTCCAAAAAAATAATAATTCTGGGTTTCATCATTTCTTTGAAGATGATGCTGTTGTATTTTGCAAGTTACACTTATCAGATTGTCCTAAAATTTGAGTTTCATTTTAAAGTTCTCCTAGATCTTTCTGTTGAGATCTGGCATGATGGCCTGTGTGTGCCTACTGTGCAGATGCAACATGTTCTAGGTAAAGACTTAAAATTAGACAGATGGTCCAAGTTTGACTCACTGATCGGTCAGTTATCATCCTTCTCTTTGGAGAAAAATTCAGTGAATGAAAGACTAAAGATTTGCTCTCGTGTTATTGCCCAGTGTTCAGAGGAGTTGACAGAAGGTGATAGTAAATTGCTAGCTTTGAAGTTCCTTTCTGAGCAACTGGAAGTTTTAACCTTGGGACACCCTAAGTATAGCTCAGAAACATTGACATGGGTATGTTACCTGTTTTTTACTAATGCTTCTGCGTACTGCTTACTCCGCAGTCTAAGCATTCTTTGTTTGCCTTCTCCTGGTTACCTAAGACAACTCTCAGTGGAGTATGGAACAGAAGTTGGTGTACAAGCTTCACATATAAAATACCTCAAAGAAAAATTCAATGTTCTTGAGCAACATGAACGAATTATTTGCATTCTTTTGGAGGAGATATATATCAAACCAAAACTAACTTTTAAGAAAGGCATGATCCAAGGTGCATCACACAGCTCCAGCAGGGAGGCAACGACTATTCAAACTTTTTGTTAACTTCACTATTTGGTAAAAATAAGGATAGTGTGGCTTTTTATCCAGTGAAAAATATGACTTGCACTGAGCTGTATCCATATGACCCTGGAAGTCTTAAAAGTTGTAACTGATATAGGATATACCACAATTGCTATGGTTTCTGACAACAATAGAGTGAACAGAAATATGTTCGAGCAGCTGTATGGTGGTTTGTTGAAGTCTCACATTACAAATCCACATGATTCTAAACAAGAAATATTCTTGTTATTTGATTCAGTACATTTATTAAAGTCAATTCGTAATAACTTGTTCAACCAGACTGACTCACTTCAAACTTTCCATATTCCAAAATTTGATGGTTCCTCTGGTGAAGAGACAGCAAGCGCGAATCATTTGAAAAGACTCTATTCTTCAGAAATTGGAACGATTGTGAAGATGGCTTTAAAACTGACTAGGAAAGTGATATTCCCTTCTTCCTTGTAAAGGCAAAATGTTCGCACTGAAAATGATGCAAACATAAAGTTCCTGGCTGATTTCATATGTTGGCTTCAGAAGTGGGATAATATTCAAGTTTCTGGTAGCTCTTCTTCGAAGCAACATGGTAAATTAACAAGAGAAACAAATGTAGCTCTCCTTCACACGACAAAAACCTTAATTTTTTTATGTAGATATATTTTAACTGGGCATAATCCAAAGTACATTCTTTTGGGGAAGTTTCAAACTGACAATTTAGAGGGTCGATTTGCACAATACCGCCAAATGAATGGTGGCAATTTTAATGTATCTGTAACACAGGTGTTAGAGAGTGAAAAAAAATTAAAGCTCATAAGTTTATTCAAACTGCATTCTGCCAAGTGTGGAGAATTTGAAATAAAATCACTGAAAACAAACTGTACTGAAAACACAAATGCAATTGCAAGCTTTGAATATGAAGAGGATGTTTTGGAGCAGTCCAGCAGAGTTAATATAACTGAAGAAAATATGATGGTGTAGTGTACTTAAGTGGTTATGTCACATACTCCTTAAATAAACTAGTGAGCTGTCAGACATGTATGCACTATCTAATGCGTGAAGAACCAATGGAAATTCAATGCACTGGTAAAAATATTTACCACTATTTAGCTCAGAGCACTTTTTTTTTTTTTTTTTTTTTTTTTTTTGATTGGAGGTTTAACGACCACCGTGAGCAACTCAATGGGCTATAAGCAGTCGCCCGTCCCTAATTTAGGGTCACTGGTTCCAGGGAAGGGAGAGAGCCAGTGCCGTAAGACAAACACAACATCCATGCCTCACCGGGATTCGAACCCGGACCCCTTACGGACGAATGATCAGAGGCCAGCGCCTTAGACCACTGCGCCACCGGGGCGGCCTCAGAGCACTCGAGGAGGCTTACGGTGGCCTACTGACTACCTTGTTACTTTGAGTACTATAGTTTTTAAAATTTTTCAAACACTTATTTCAGAAATATTTGAACAACAGTTCTTGCAATCACATAATCACAAAGACATTTTGCAGGTATTAGCTCTACAGAAATTAGCAAATCAATGTTACAACCTAGATGAAAACTGTTCATGTGGTGTATCCCTTCAAATTTGTCTGTTAAGTGTGCAAACATTTTCAGCAACATATTCATTAACAATTATTGTAAGCTTAAAAATAATGCACTTTTAGAAAACAAGTTAAAAAAACGAAAATTGTCAGTACTTAAAATTCACTAAAACAAGGCTGGAAGAATTCTAGAAAATTAGAACTGGGGCCAGTTCCTTTTTTTAAATATAGTATTTGCAGTAAATGTAATTTCTTTTTTTATAATTTGTGGATTATCTGTTAAAAAGTAATAAGTTTAGGTACTCCAGTTAATACAAAATTTTCTCAACAGATTGTACAGAATGTTACAATTCATTGTATTTTTGTGCCTTTTATTCATTTCATTATTGTTTTTTTTTTTTTTTTTTGTAAAATGCTTTTCAAAGCTTCATGGTGATTGCTTACAGGTTTTGATGTTGTGCCTTGCAAAACATGTTTAGCATCAACTCTTTTTGTCTGTTATTTTTTGATTGCCATGAACTAGAAATAGTAATTTGACATTCCATAGTGAATGGCATGTTAATTGACCATGATGTTTACGCTAGTCATAAATACTACGAAGTTGAAACATCAAATACCAGATAATAATGTTTCGTACATGCAGCTTTGTATAAATAATTGACAGAATACTAGTATAAGTTTGTTATTATTTTGAATGGTTTTTGGTTGAGTAATGTAATTATTAACGTTAAATAGATAAAATGAGATGCAGAAAGTGTATTTTCTTTCTCAAATTCTTATCAGTGTTTTTTTCTGAGCACTTATGCATACACATAACAAATCACATTTAGCACCTTGATAATAAACTAAGATTTGTACTTTTGGCATATTTTTTATTTTTTCATTTTGACACAGTGTTGTGGATATTTTTCCATATTGAAATAGTAATTTGAATGAGCTTGGTATTATTTGTAATACATGTAAAAGTAATTTTGACAGCTACCAAACACAGAAGGATATTTTTCATACATGACTATAGGTACAGAAGTGTGTTCACAGGATAAAAATTATACATTTAATTTTTGCATACCATCAATTATGACATGCTTAAAATGTGCTTCATAATTGAATTTTTTAATGTTATGCAGATATAACTAGATTTTCCTTTGTGTTCATTGGGCAAGGGATAAGTTCTGAATCAGAGTAATTTAGAATTTTAATTGCTTATGTTGTTTCATTGTGAAAGGAAATTTTTTTAGTATGTTGCAAATCATATCTATCTTTTGTTATTGTACATTTATTGTAAATTTTCCATAACAGCAGCTGAGTCATTGATGGGTAATATACATAATATTTCCCTAATGTTAATAAAATTTTATTTAAAAAAGATGAATGTATAGTTTGTCTTCTGTTAAATATTTTCACCATTTTACATGAACAATTTTAAAATTGTAGGTCTTCTGAATGTTGGCCAACCCATTCATACACATCAAGCAGTTTTAGTGTGTGAAATTATATCCCTACACTGTGCTTTACATTTGAATTCCTAAGGCTCAGTGTTAGTGTGCCAAGGGATAACTTCATCTAAAAAATGCATAACCAAATGAAATATTTGTGCGAATCATGGTTGAATATTTCCTTAGAAGTTCAGAGTGCGAACCAGAATAATGAATCTAATATTACATAGGTAGTAGCCTTTTTTTGTTTTTTTGTTCCACACATTGCTGTGGTGTGAAATGGATTCACTGCATCAAGCTTTTTTTTTATGAAAAAGAAGCTTGATGCTGTGAATCATTGCTAATGTTATCTGCATTTTATTTATGCCGTTTCTTCTCCAATGTTCACTAGTAAATACAGAAATTAAGGAAGAAATATTTCTGAGAAATTATCCAGATTCGCTGTTAAAAATTAGGTTCTATGGATACAAATGCGGATAATACGCCGATTTAAAATAAAAATGTGTTTGAGGCCCTTTGATTTTTATTAAAAGCTACAGGGTAATTGTCTATGAGAGGAGATGTAATTGGAAAAGGATTTTTTTTTTCAATTCAGGAGTTTGTACGGAATGGATAGAGGAGGGAGTGGTGTCATAATGAAAGATTAGGGAAGTTATGGGGAGGGACAGCGGTATCATTTTGTGTTGTTGAGAACAACGCTGACTGTTGTGCCGTCTCTGTTTTTGTCAACCAGCCAATGAAAACATATGCACAGTGCTTGCTGCATGAACCTATGTGTGCCTTTTTTCAAAGTTCCTTGTTTTGGATATCATGTGTGCTGTGCAAGATTTGCCCTTCGCCATTTTGACCAACGTCTTTGCTGCAGATATTTTCCTTCATTGCTATTCATGATGTCTTAAAAAAAAACGTTTCAGTTACACTGCCGATTTTAAACTTACATGATGTGCACAGTAGAAGGTATCATGTCCCTGCACAATAGTTTTCAGAAAGTCAGAAAACAACCGTGCAGTTAATGGTGGAAAGCAGCTGTGCCATGGTCTAAAACGCAAGCAAATCTGTCAGTAAATTCTACGGAAGAATTCACAGAAGTCTAGCCCTATTTTTTACTGACCCATGTCTCAGCCAATCATCTAACTCTGACAGCAAGATTTCTTCCAAAACTTTCAACTAATATACAATGCAAGTAATGTTTCACCGAAAAAAACAAAAAAAAAAACAATTCCAAACAGTCAAAGGTCTAAAAGAAATATGTTCACTTTAAAATGTAAAACTTCCTGAAGAAAAGAAAAAGAAGCTTACCTACGGTATTTGCAGCCTAAACTTCAGATCTGCTTACTCTTGCCATTTAGACCATGAAATGCAAATGTTTGCAGTGGAATGTTTTTTTACATAAATCCACTGCAAAACACTTATTGCAGATAGTCAATGTCCAGGTGACTACATCGTTCATTAGCTGCTGCAAAATGCTTTCCATGGCATGCATTGCAATGTGCTCTAATCTAACGAGAAGACAAGAAACAAAAATTGCGTATGTGTGTGGGGAGGGGGAGGTGCATGGATACATAACAAGGAGTACAGATATAAAAATTGGTACAGACATATAAGAAACACAAAAGCTATAAAATTTACCAAACTATTAAATACAAGAGATTTACACTGAAGTGCAGAATAACGCAAATTACCAGCCAATCACATTGTAAGCTGTGGAAAAAATCCATTAAAAGAACTATCACAACTTAATGAGGATTCATATGTATCATAACTATCATTACTTACACAAGTCAAATGAAAGTAAATGCGCTAGTTAAAACGTGACAAAATTGAGTAATTAAACCAAAGTGAATATATTAACAAATTCTTTAGCTACCACAAATACCTTGGCTTTACCAATCACAACCTGTTAAAAAAATGGCAACAGGCTTGATAGCTGCATTACACGCCACACCCGTTCCTCAAGCAATGACCTTTTACCTATCGGCGGTGGTCATAATGTCGAAAGTCAAAATGTTGACAGAGTCCAAAAATGTTCACAGTCACAATAGCCCTTACATTTTTGTTTTATTTTTTACTTCAGATCACTGTGCGTTGGACCATTTCAGCAATTAGTAAGGTTTATATAGGAACTAAAGATAATGTCACATTTTTACGCAGGTGCAAAACATTAATGATAATGCCCTTATGCCTGGGCCTTTTTAGCAGTTTTCAATCTGCTGTGCTAATTTTCATAAGGTTTGCACAACAAGTCAAGGTTTTAGCAATGCACTTTACTGAGGTAGAAACGATTAAGCAGGCCTTAGGCCAAAGCCTTTTTAACAGTTTTCAGTCCGCCAAGTTCATATTTATAGAAAATCAAATTAATTGTGTTGAACTTTTACTCAAGCACAAAACATTAATTGATATACCCAAGGCCTAAGCATGAGAATGTTTAGTGATTTTTTATACTGCAGTGATCACAATCATAAGGTTTGTGTGACAAGTCAAGTTAAGAGTGTTACACTTATTGAAAAATTCTTAAAAGACCTAGAGACTAATTTGGCAACTAAGTGAAAGAACAACAGTATAAACTTAACTCGTCATGCAAACCTCATAAATGTGTGCACGGCGATTAAAAACTTCTAGCCTAAGACTTTGTAATTAATATTTTGTGACCCAATACAAGTGCAAAATTATTACCTTAGCTTGTTATGTGACCCTTATGAATATGAGATGTGTTAAGAAATGTTGACAGGATCAAATGTGGAGTTAAAATGTCAACAGGCTCTCAAAATGTTCAAAGTAACAGTGAAATGTGGAATTTTTCCTTTTTCACTTTTATTTTATTTCAGTTTTGACATTTTTATTAAGTTTTGAAAAATTTACACTCTGACAGCAGGGGTTTTTTTTTTGTTTTTTTTTGTTTGTTTTTTCCCATCTTTATTGTGCTTTTGGCAGTATTTACTATATTGTGGCAGTTTTTTGTGTTGATAACATCTTACATAGCGTTTTCTAATTTTGTCATATTTTGGGCAATTTACTTTCGATGCCTACTCGCATTTGTTTTTCTTCGAATATTTGGTTTTCGTTTTAGTTCTAGATTACTTCGGTTTTAGATGAGTTTCGTATGTACGAAATAATTTGTTAGCTTCGGCATGCCACTGCCATTCAACGAATCTTCACAAAATTTTACACATCTGCTTGAAAAGATTTTCACAAAAATTAATATTTTGGTTCAACTCGTAATTTTGGAACCAAAACGGCAGAATTGGGCCATGTATCTACACTGGGGAATGATGTAGGGGAGGTTAAAACATACAGGGAACAATGCTTTAGAAAGCCTGTTGTTTACAGTTCTTCACAAAATTTAATACTGTATCAGTGTTGCACATTGAGAGGGTAAGTGCTGGGTTATTCAATAGCTCAGGAATTAAGTAAGGTGCAAGGACACCAAGTTTCAATGACACTCCTTAATTCCATTGGCATATTTAGAAAAATGCGAATTTGCTGCTACCAAGTATCAAGACATCTGCCCGAGACCAACAATGATGATTTAAAGGGCCACAAAAGGTAATCCTAGTGATCCTCAGATACGATGGATGTTAAGGGGGAGGGCAAATTTCTTATCTGTTTGTTTAAGAAGCAACAAATTTCAACAGCTGCATTCTAATTAACAACAGCAAAAATATATACACATATTTAGACCCTGTCTACATTTTGACCTTGTTAGCATTTTAACTGTAGACATTTTGTACCAATCGCATCTACCTATGCCTTACTGATTTCTCCATAGCAGTAAGAACTTTAGAGATATGATGTTTGTAAAAAGAGTAACAAGAATTAATATCAATAAGAACAGGGAATGAAAACTTGAAGCATATATGTCAGTGCATTAATATGGATACAAATACTTCAAGCACAAAACATTTTCTATTTCTTTTTAACAGCAATAATTTTTATTTCCTGTCAATTACTTTACTTTCTTATACAACTGCCAAGTTATAAAATTAATTTGTCATATTTTAAGCTTCATTATTTTCCTTTTCATGTTTCAAGATCATATTTATTTTATGCAACTGACTTTTGCCACGTTTAAGTATTATGGCAGATAACCTGTCACTTATGGTATTTGGGGGGGGGAGATATGTACATGGTAATTTGCTTTCATGCACTACAGAATTTTCCTGATTTAATTGTTTCCCTTTTATTGGGTAGGTATCATTTAGACTCATAAAGAAGGCAGAGGATTCATAAGGAAACATTTATTTTAACAGAAAAAAATTGGAGAGTAAAATGGATACAAAGAACATAGATTTTCTTGGAGAAAAAGAAGAAAATCTTATCATTATGATTACAAGGCTTACACTTATTTATTTTTGTACCAACATATACAGGATTGAATAACTGAAAATGCAAGTCTTCACTCGGATAATGACTACATTATGTGCAGATCATGCATAAAAAATGTAGTTCTTGAAACAGTTTTTCAAAAATATAACACTGATTGCAACCAAAAAAGGAAAAATTTACCCAAAAAATTTCACTCTCCAGGTACAGCGATCCACCCAGGTAAAGAAATGAATGGAAGTCACTTGTACGCATCAGAAAAAGCAGATTATTTAGAAGACAGTCAAAATGCATGGTAAAATGTTTAGTCTTAAAATATATTCATATACTGTATTAGAGAGGACTGAGCAAGAAGCAACTAAATCAGGCAAAAAAAAATATGATTCCAAAAGTGAATGTATTAGGCTTATAGGTTATTTCTGACATATCAAAATAACTAATGTTCCTGAAATGCTTACTGCTTTGTAAATAAGAGAGCGTGTAATTTTAGAATACCAAACATTGCGATGACTGGATACGAGGATGTGTTGGACATTTTTTACTATTATAAAAATAGATTGCTTTTACCAGAAAAAATTACTCATAGTGACTCAGGCATCACGTTTTTCACTTTTAGTGATACCCACAGCATAGCTGTGAAATGAGTGTATTCACGAGTACATGAGTTTTTACTACACATACACGCACAAAAACATGATTGCTACACATTCATGAATTGAGTGAAGCTGCTGCAAAATCTACTGAAGAATCTCCACGGCTTGCGTATCCATCAAAAAATTAGGCACACAAGTGATAGTCAACATCTCTATTTCTGCTGTATTAACCACGTACATCACGATCATGTATAATTAAACAGCACGCTTTTCGTTTTCTGTAAAATTAATACTTTTAATATGCACGTATAGTAATAAATACAGTAATATTTCAGTCTGGTTGCGACTGCTATTTTCGAAACATGAATGATGACATGTTAGCAATCCGTTTCATGCACATGCTGTCTCCCAATCGCAATGCAAATTAAATTTTTCAGGTGATACTTGAACAAATACTATACACACAAAGGTATTAAGAGTACTACTTACCTTGCTGAAAAAATTGTGTTCCGAAGTACGTAGTTCCCAGAAGTACCCGATGACGAGATCCATAACGCATCCCTAAAAATACGAAATCAACACTCACTTTTTGTATTGCCACTGAGAGCAAAGCAATAGCACCATGATTGTGACGTCATAAATCCTTGTGGCAGGCCTGGTAAGGTATTAAGATGGCCTTGCTAGGACCCGAAGAAGGTATCAACTGTACGTTGAACCTCGTTTTCTGTCTTGAACTGTTTACGGGACAGGAAGTGATCCAGGCGACAAAACGGATGATAGTCTGTCGGAGACAAGTCCGGGTAATGGGAAATATGAGGCTGTGCTTCATAGCCCAAGGCACTTAGTGTCAGCATCGTTCGTTGTGCGACATGAGGGCAAGCATTGTCCTTGAGCGGAAGAATACCATGTCTGTTGACCAAAGCCGGAGCATCTGGTGTAATTCAGCACAATAACGTTCTGAAGTGATTGTATGCCCTCTTGCCAAGGAACTCCGATGAATTATCCCGGCTGTGGACCACCAAACTAGGAGCATCATCTTCTTGGTGTTTAGGGGTGGCTTAAAATGCTGTCCAGCAGGTTGTGCCTTGCTTAACCATTATGCAGATCGTTTCCGATTATCATAAGGGACCCAATTCTTGTCGCAGGTGACGATTCGATGCAGTAGAAGTTCCTGTTTACTCCTCGCAATCAGCGACGTGCAGACTTCTAAACTCCTAGTCTTGTTGGCAGTTGTCAACTCATGCGGCAGCAACATATCCAGCTTTTTGACCTTACCCAGCGCAGCCAGACGCCGAAAAACTGTTGTGTAATGGACACCTACCTCTGCCGCTATCTCACGACACGTTTTTCAGGGGTCCGCTTCAACCACACGTAACAGAACATCGTCAGAAACAGCAACAGGTCGGTGACCACGTGCTTCGTTTTGCAGGTCCGTATCTCCTCTTCAACCACACGTAACAGAACATCGTCAGAAACAGCAACAAGTCGGTGACCACGTGCTTCGTTTTGCAGGTCCGTATCTCCGCTTCAACCACACGTAACAGAACATCGTCAGAAACAGCAACAGGTCGGTGACCACGTGCTTCGTTTTGCAGGTCCGTATCTCCTCTTCAACCACACGTAACAGAACATCGTCAGAAACAGCAACAAGTCGGTGACCACGTGCTTCGTTTTGCAGGTCCGTATCTCCGCTTCAACCACACGTAACAGAACATCGTCAGAAACAGCAACAGGTCGGTGACCACGTGCTTCGTTTTGCAGGTCCGTATCTCCTCTTCAACCACACGTAACAGAACATCGTCAGAAACAGCAACAAGTCGGTGACCACGTGCTTCGTTTTGCAGGTCCGTATCTCCGCTTCAACCACACGTAACAGAACATCGTCAGAAACAGCAAGAGGTCGGTGACCACGTGCTTGTTTTGCAGGTCCGTATCTCCTCTTCAACCACACGTAACAGAACATCGTCAGAAACAGCAACAAGTCGGTGACCACGTGCTTCGTTTTGCAGGTCCGTATCTCCGCTTCAACCACACGTAACAGAACATCGTCAGAAACAGCAAGAGGTCGGTGACCACGTGCTTGTTTTGCAGGTCCGTATCTCCTCTTCAACCACACGTAACAGAACATCGTCAGAAACAGCAACAAGTCGGTGACCACGTGCTTCGTTTTGCAGGTCCGTATCTCCGCTTCAACCACAAGTAACAGAACATCGTCAGAAACAGCAACAGGTCGGTGACCACGTGCTTCGTTTTGCAGGTCCGTATCTCCGCTTCAACCACAAGTAACAGAACATCGTCAGAAACAGCAACAAGTCGGTGACCACATGCTTCGTTTTGCAGGTCCGTATCTCCGCTTCAACCACAAGTAACAGAACATCGTCAGAAACAGCAACAAGTCGGTGACCACGTGCTTCGTTTTGCAGGTCCGTATCTCCGCTTCAACCACACGTAACAGAACATCGTCAGAAACAGCAAGAGGTCGGTGACCACGTGCTTGTTTTGCAGGTCCGTATCTCCTCTTCAACCACACGTAACAGAACATCGTCAGAAACAGGAACAAGTCGGTGACCACGTGCTTCGTTTTGCAGGTCCGTATCTCCGCTTCAACCACAAGTAACAGAACATCGTCAGAAACAGCAACAGGTCGGTGACCACGTGCTTCGTTTTGCAGGTCCGTATCTCCGCTTCAACCACAAGTAACAGAACATCGTCAGAAACAGCAACAAGTCGGTGACCACATGCTTCGTTTTGCAGGTCCGTATCTCCGCTTCAACCACAAGTAACAGAACATCGTCAGAAACAGCAACAAGTCGGTGACCACGTGCTTCGTTTTGCAGGTCCGTATCTCCGCTTCAACCACACGTAACAGAACATCGTCAGAAAGAGCAACAGGTCGGTGACCACGTGCTTGTTTTGCAGGTCCGTATCTCCTCTTCAACCACACGTAACAGAACATCGTCAGAAACAGCAACAAGTCGGTGACCACGTGCTTCGTTTTGCAGGTCCGTATCTCCGCTTCAACCACAAGTAACAGAACATCGTCAGAAACAGCAACAGGTCGGTGACCACGTGCTTCGTTTTGCAGGTCCGTATCTCCGCTTCAACCACACGTAACAGAACATCGTCAGAAACAGCAACAGGTCGGTGACCACATGCTTCGTTTTGCAGGTCCGTATCTCCGCTTCAACCACACGTAACAGAACATCGTCAGAAACAGCAACTGGTCGGTGACCACGTGCTTCGTTTTGCAGGTCCGTATCTCCGCTTCAACCACACGTAACAGAACATCGTCAGAAACAGCAACTGGTCGGTGACCACGTGCTTCGTTTTGCAGGTCCGTATCTCCGCTTCAACCACACGTAACAGAACATCGTCAGAAACAGCAACAGGTCGGTGACCACGTGCTTCGTTTTGCAGGTCCGTATCTCCGCTTCAACCACACGTAACAGAACATCGTCAGAAACAGCAACAGGTCGGTGACCACGTGCTTCGTTTTGCAGGTCCGTATCTCCGCTTCAACCACACGTAACAGAACATCGTCAGAAACAGCAACTGGTCGGTGACCACGTGCTTCGTTTTGCAGGTCCGTATCTCCGCTTCAACCACACGTAACAGAACATCGTCAGAAACAGCAACAGGTCGGTGACCACGTGCTTCGTTTTGCAGGTCCGTATCTCCGCTTCAACCACACGTAACAGAACATCGTCAGAAACAGCAACAAGTCGGTGACCACGTGCTTCGTTTTGCAGGTCCGTATCTCCGCTTCAACCACAAGTAACAGAACATCGTCAGAAACAGCAACAGGTCGGTGACCACGTGCTTCGTTTTGCAGGTCCGTATCTCCGCTTCAACCACACGTAACAGATCATCGTCAGAAACAGCAACTGGTCGGTGACCACGTGCTTCGTTTTGCAGGTCCGTATCTCCGCTTCAACCACACGTAACAGAACATCGTCAGAAACAGCAACAGGTCGGTGACCACGTGCTTCGTTTTGCAGGTCCGTATCTCCGCTTCAACCAAACGTAACAGAACATCGTCAGAAACAGCAACTGGTCGGTGACCATGTGCTTCGTTTTGCAGGTCCGTATCTCCGCTTCAACCACACGTAACAGAACATCGTCAGAAACAGCAACTGGTCGGTGACCACGTGCTTCGTTTTGTAGGTCCGTATCTCCGCTTCAACCACACGTAACAGAACATCGTCAGAAACAGCAACAGGTCGGTGACCACGTGCTCCGTTTTGCAGGTCCGTATCTCCGCTTCAACCACACGTAACAGAACATCGTCAGAAACAGCAACAGGTCGGTGACCACGTGCTTCGTTTTGCAGGTCCGTATCTCCGCTTCAACCACACGTAACAGAACATCGCCAGAAACAGCAACAGGTCGGTGACCACGTGCTTCGTTTTGCAGGTCCGTATCTCCGCTTCAACCACACGTAACAGAACATCGTCAGAAACAGCAACTGATCGGTGACCATGTGCTTCGTTTTGCAGGTCCGTATCTCCTCTTCAACCACACGTAACAGAACATCGTCAGAAACAGCAACAGGTCGGTGACCACGTGCTTCGTTTTGCAGGTCCGTATCTCCTCTTCAACCACACGTAACAGAACATCGTCAGAAACAACAACAGGTCGGTGACCACGTGCTTCGTTTTGCAGGTCCGTATCTCCGCTTCAACCACACGTAACAGAACATCGTCAGAAACAGCAACTGGTCGGTGACCACGTGCTTCGTTTTGCAGGTCCGTTTCTCCGCTTCAACCACACGTAACAGAACATCGTCAGAAACAGCAACAGGTCGGTGACCATGTGCTTCGTTTTGCAGGTCCGTATCTCCTCTTCAACCACACGTAACAGAACATCGTCAGAAACAACAACAGGTCGGTGACCACGTGCTTCGTTTTGCAGGTCCGTATCTCCTCTTCAACCACACGTAACAGAACATCGTCAGAAACAGCAACAGGTCGGTGACCACGTGCTTCGTTTTGCAGGTCCGTATCTCCTCTTCAACCACACGTAACAGAACATCGTCAGAAACAGCAACAGGTCGGTGACCACGTGCTTCGTTTTGCAGGTCCGTATCTCCTCTTCAAATACACGTAACAGAACATCGTCAGAAACAGCAACAGGTCGGTGACCACGTGCTTCGTTTTGCAGGTCCGTATCTCCTCTTCAACCACACGTAACAGAACATCGTCAGAAACAACAACAGGTCGGTGACCACGTGCTTCGTTTTGCAGGTCCGTATCTCTGCTTCGAAACTTCACAAACCATCGCTGAATGGTTCGTCCGTTAGATGTATTCTTCCCAAACATTTTAACGTTTCGAGCGGCAATTTCTGCAGAATAGCCCAGTTTAAATTCCTACAGCAAGATGATTCTCAAATCCGGCGTCTGCATGTTTTCTTTGCAAGCCACGTTACGTCAAAAAAAAAAAACCACGCGTAACAGAACATCGTCAGAAACAGCAACAGGTCGGTGACCACGTGCTTCGTTTTGCAGGTCCGTATCTCCGCTTCAACCACACGTAACAGAACATCGTCAGAAACAGCAACTGGTCGGTGACCATGTGCTTCGTTTTGCAGGTCCGTATCTCCGCTTCAACCACACGTAACAGAACATCGTGAGAAACAGCAACTGGTCGGTGACCACGTGCTTCGTTTTGCAGGTCCGTATCTCCGCTTCAACCACACGTAACAGAACATCGTCAGAAACAGCAACAGGTCGGTGACCACGTGCTTCGTTTTGCAGGTCCGTATCTCCGCTTCAACCACACGTAACAGAACATCGTCAGAAACAGCAACTGGTCGGTGACCACGTGCTTCGTTTTGCAGGTCCGTATCTCCGCTTCAACCACACGTAACAGAACATCGTCAGAAACAGCAACAAGTCGGTGACCACGTGCTTCGTTTTGCAGGTCCGTATCTCCGCTTCAACCACACGTAACAGAACATCGTCAGAAACAGCAACAGGTCGGTGACCACGTGCTTCGTTTTGCAGGTCCGTATCTCCGCTTCAACCACACGTAACAGAACATCGTCAGAAACAGCAACAGGTCGGTGACCACGTGCTTCGTTTTGCAGGTCCGTATCTCCGCTTCAACCACACGTAACAGAACATCGTCAGAAACAGCAACAGGTCGGTGACCACGTGCTTCGTTTTGCAGGTCCGTGTCTCCGCTTCAACCACACGTAACAGAACATCGTCAGAAACAGCAACAGGTCGGTGACCACGTGCTTCGTTTTGCAGGTCCGTATCTCCGCTTCAACCACACGTAACAGAACATCGTCAGAAACAGCAACAAGTCGGTGACCACGTGCTTCGTTTTGCAGGTCCGTATCTCCGCTTCAACCACAAGTAACAGAACATCGTCAGAAACAGCAACAGGTCGGTGACCACGTGCTTCGTTTTGCAGGTCCGTATCTCCGCTTCAACCACACGTAAGAGAACATCGTCAGAAACAGCAACTGGTCGGTGACCACGTGCTTCGTTTTGCAGGTCCGTATCTCCGCTTCAACCACACGTAACAGAACATCGTCAGAAACAGCAACAGGTCGGTGACCACGTGCTTCGTTTTGCAGGTCCGTATCTCCGCTTCAACCACACGTAACAGAACATCGTCAGAAACAGCAACAGGTCGGTGACCACATGCTTCGCTTTGCAGGTCCGTATCTCCGTTTCAACCACACGTAACAGAACATCGTCAGAAAAAGCAACTGGTCGGTGACCACGTGCTTCGTTTTGCAGGTCCAAATCTCCGCTTCAACCACACGTAACAGAACATCGTCAGAAACAGCAACTGGTCGGTGACCACGTGCTTCGTTTTGCAGGTCCGTATCTCCGCTTCAACCACAAGTAACAGAACATCGTCAGAAACAGCAACAAGTCGGTGACCACATGCTTCGTTTTGCAGGTCCGTATCTCCGCTTCAACCACAAGTAACAGAACATCGTCAGAAACAGCAACAAGTCGGTGACCACGTGCTTCGTTTTGCAGGTCCGTATCTCCGCTTCAACCACACGTAACAGAACATCGTCAGAAAGAGCAACAGGTCGGTGACCACGTGCTTGTTTTGCAGGTCCGTATCTCCTCTTCAACCACACGTAACAGAACATCGTCAGAAACAGCAACAAGTCGGTGACCACGTGCTTCGTTTTGCAGGTCCGTATCTCCGCTTCAACCACAAGTAACAGAACATCGTCAGAAACAGCAACAGGTCGGTGACCACGTGCTTCGTTTTGCAGGTCCGTATCTTCGCTTTAACCACACGTAACAGAACATCGTCAGAAACAGCAACAGGTCGGTGACCACATGCTTCGTTTTGCAGGTCCGTATCTCCGCTTCAACCACACGTAACAGAACATCGTCAGAAACAGCAACTGGTCGGTGACCACGTGCTTCGTTTTGCAGGTCCGTATCTCCGCTTCAACCACACGTAACAGAACATCGTCAGAAACAGCAACTGGTCGGTGACCACGTGCTTCGTTTTGCAGGTCCGTATCTCCGCTTCAACCACACGTAACAGAACATCGTCAGAAACAGCAACAGGTCGGTGACCACGTGCTTCGTTTTGCAGGTCCGTATCTCCGCTTCAACCACACGTAACAGAACATCGTCAGAAACAGCAACAGGTCGGTGACCACGTGCTTCGTTTTGCAGGTCCGTATCTCCGCTTCAACCACACGTAACAGAACATCGTCAGAAACAGCAACTGGTCGGTGACCACGTGCTTCGTTTTGCAGGTCCGTATCTCCGCTTCAACCACACGTAACAGAACATCGTCAGAAACAGCAACAGGTCGGTGACCACGTGCTTCGTTTTGCTGGTCCGTATCTCCGCTTCAACCACACGTAACAGAACATCGTCAGAAACAGCAACAAGTCGGTGACCACGTGCTTCGTTTTGCAGGTCCGTATCTCCGCTTCAACCACAAGTAACAGAACATCGTCAGAAACAGCAACAGGTCGGTGACCACGTGCTTCGTTTTGCAGGTCCGTATCTCCGCTTCAACCACACGTAACAGAACATCGTCAGAAACAGCAACTGGTCGGTGACCACGTGCTTCGTTTTGCAGGTCCGTATCTCCGCTTCAACCACACGTAACAGAACATCGTCAGAAACAGCAACAGGTCGGTGACCACGTGCTTCGTTTTGCAGGTCCGTATCTCCGCTTCAACCAAACGTAACAGAACATCGTCAGAAACAGCAACTGGTCGGTGACCATGTGCTTCGTTTTGCAGGTCCGTATCTCCGCTTCAACCACACGTAACAGAACATCGTCAGAAACAGCAACTGGTCGGTGACCACGTGCTTCGTTTTGTAGGTCCGTATCTCCGCTTCAACCACACGTAACAGAACATCGTCAGAAACAGCAACAGGTCGGTGACCACGTGCTTCGTTTTGCAGGTCCGTATCTCCGCTTCAACCACACGTAACAGAACATCGCCAGAAACAGCAACAGGTCGGTGACCACGTGCTTCGTTTTGCAGGTCCGTATCTCCGCTTCAACCACACGTAACAGAACATCGTCAGAAACAGCAACTGGTCGGTGACCATGTGCTTCGTTTTGCAGGTCCGTATCTCCTCTTCAACCACACGTAACAGAACATCGTCAGAAACAGCAACAGGTCGGTGACCACGTGCTTCGTTTTGCAGGTCCGTATCTCCTCTTCAACCACACGTAACAGAACATCGTCAGAAACAACAACAGGTCGGTGACCACGTGCTTCGTTTTGCAGGTCCGTATCTCCGCTTCAACCACACGTAACAGAACATCGTCAGAAACAGCAACTGGTCGGTGACCACGTGCTTCGTTTTGCAGGTCCGTTTCTCCGCTTCAACCACACGTAACAGAACATCGTCAGAAACAGCAACAAGTCGGTGACCACGTGCTTCGTTTTGCAGGTCCGTATCTCCGCTTCAACCACAAGTAACAGAACATCGTCAGAAACAGCAACAGGTCGGTGACCACGTGCTTCGTTTTGCAGGTCCGTATCTCCGCTTCAACCACACGTAACAGAACATCGTCAGAAACAGCAACTGGTCGGTGACCACGTGCTTCGTTTTGCAGGTCCGTATCTCCGCTTCAACCACACGTAACAGAACATCGTCAGAAACAGCAACAGGTCGGTGACCACGTGCTTCGTTTTGCAGGTCCGTATCTCCGCTTCAACCAAACGTAACAGAACATCGTCAGAAACAGCAACTGGTCGGTGACCATGTGCTTCGTTTTGCAGGTCCGTATCTCCGCTTCAACCACACGTAACAGAACATCGTCAGAAACAGCAACTGGTCGGTGACCACGTGCTTCGTTTTGTAGGTCCGTATCTCCGCTTCAACCACACGTAACAGAACATCGTCAGAAACAGCAACAGGTCGGTGACCACGTGCTTCGTTTTGCAGGTCCGTATCTCCGCTTCAACCACACGTAACAGAACATCGTCAGAAACAGCAACAGGTCGGTGACCACGTGCTTCGTTTTGCAGGTCCGTATCTCCGCTTCAACCACACGTAACAGAACATCGCCAGAAACAGCAACAGGTCGGTGACCACGTGCTTCGTTTTGCAGGTCCGTATCTCCGCTTCAACCACACGTAACAGAACATCGTCAGAAACAGCAACTGGTCGGTGACCATGTGCTTCGTTTTGCAGGTCCGTATCTCCTCTTCAACCACACGTAACAGAACATCGTCAGAAACAGCAACAGGTCGGTGACCACGTGCTTCGTTTTGCAGGTCCGTATCTCCTCTTCAACCACACGTAACAGAACATCGTCAGAAACAACAACAGGTCGGTGACCACGTGCTTCGTTTTGCAGGTCCGTATCTCCGCTTCAACCACACGTAACAGAACATCGTCAGAAACAGCAACTGGTCGGTGACCACGTGCTTCGTTTTGCAGGTCCGTTTCTCCGCTTCAACCACACGTAACAGAACATCGTCAGAAACAGCAACAGGTCGGTGACCATGTGCTTCGTTTTGCAGGTCCGTATCTCCTCTTCAACCACACGTAACAGAACATCGTCAGAAACAACAACAGGTCGGTGACCACGTGCTTCGTTTTGCAGGTCCGTATCTCCTCTTCAACCACACGTAACAGAACATCGTCAGAAACAGCAACAGGTCGGTGACCACGTGCTTCGTTTTGCAGGTCCGTATCTCCTCTTCAACCACACGTAACAGAACATCGTCAGAAACAGCAACAGGTCGGTGACCACGTGCTTCGTTTTGCAGGTCCGTATCTCCTCTTCAACCACACGTAACAGAACATCGTCAGAAACAGCAACAGGTCGGTGACCACGTGCTTCGTTTTGCAGGTCCGTATCTCCTCTTCAACCACACGTAACAGAACATCGTCAGAAACAACAACAGGTCGGTGACCACGTGCTTCGTTTTGCAGGTCCGTATCTCCGCTTCGAAACTTCACAAACCATCGCTGAATGGTTCGTCCGTTAGATGTATTCTTCCCAAACATTTTAACGTTTCGAGCGGCAATTTCTGCAGAATAGCCCAGTTTAAATTCCTACAGCAAGATGATTCTCAAATCCGGCGTCTGCATGTTTTCTTTGCAAGCCACGTTACGTCAAAAAAAGAAAAAAACCACGCGTAACAGAACATCGTCAGAAACAGCAACAGGTCGGTGACCACGTGCTTCGTTTTGCAGGTCCGTATCTCCGCTTCAACCACACGTAACAGAACATCGTCAGAAACAGCAACTGGTCGGTGACCATGTGCTTCGTTTTGCAGGTCCGTATCTCCGCTTCAACCACACGTAACAGAACATCGTGAGAAACAGCAACTGGTCGGTGACCACGTGCTTCGTTTTGCAGGTCCGTATCTCCGCTTCAACCACACGTAACAGAACATCGTCAGAAACAGCAACAGGTCGGTGACCACGTGCTTCGTTTTGCAGGTCCGTATCTCCGCTTCAACCACACGTAACAGAACATCGTCAGAAACAGCAACTGGTCGGTGACCACGTGCTTCGTTTTGCAGGTCCGTATCTCCGCTTCAACCACACGTAACAGAACATCGTCAGAAACAGCAACAAGTCGGTGACCACGTGCTTCGTTTTGCAGGTCCGTATCTCCGCTTCAACCACACGTAACAGAACATCGTCAGAAACAGCAACAGGTCGGTGACCACGTGCTTCGTTTTGCAGGTCCGTATCTCCGCTTCAACCACACGTAACAGAACATCGTCAGAAACAGCAACAGGTCGGTGACCACGTGCTTCGTTTTGCAGGTCCGTATCTCCGCTTCAACCACACGTAACAGAACATCGTCAGAAACAGCAACAGGTCGGTGACCACGTGCTTCGTTTTGCAGGTCCGTGTCTCCGCTTCAACCACACGTAACAGAACATCGTCAGAAACAGCAACAGGTCGGTGACCACGTGCTTCGTTTTGCAGGTCCGTATCTCCGCTTCAACCACACGTAACAGAACATCGTCAGAAACAGCAACAAGTCGGTGACCACGTGCTTCGTTTTGCAGGTCCGTATCTCCGCTTCAAACACAAGTAACAGAACATCGTCAGAAACAGCAACAGGTCGGTGACCACGTGCTTCGTTTTGCAGGTCCGTATCTCCGCTTCAACCACACGTAAGAGAACATCGTCAGAAACAGCAACTGGTCGGTGACCACGTGCTTCGTTTTGCAGGTCCGTATCTCCGCTTCAACCACACGTAACAGAACATCGTCAGAAACAGCAACAGGTCGGTGACCACGTGCTTCGTTTTGCAGGTCCGTATCTCCGCTTCAACCACACGTAACAGAACATCGTCAGAAACAGCAACAGGTCGGTGACCACATGCTTCGCTTTGCAGGTCCGTATCTCCGTTTCAACCACACGTAACAGAACATCGTCAGAAAAAGCAACTGGTCGGTGACCACGTGCTTCGTTTTGCAGGTCCGTATCTCCTCTTCAACCACACGTAACAGAACATCGTCAGAAACAACAACAGGTCGGTGACCACGTGCTTCGTTTTGCAGGTCCGTATCTCCGCTTCAACCACACGTAACAGAACATCGTCAGAAACAGCAACTGGTCGGTGACCACGTGCTTCGTTTCGCAGGTCCGTTTCTCCGCTTCAACCACACGTAACAGAACATCGTCAGAAACAGCAACAGGTCGGTGACCATGTTCTTCGTTTTGCAGGTCCGTATCTCCTCTTCAACCACACGTAACAGAACATCGTCGGAAACAGCAACAGGTCGGTGACCACGTGCTTCGTTTTGCAGGTCCGTATCTCCTCTTCAACCACACGTAAGAGAACATCGTCAGAAACAACAACAGGTCGGTGACCACGTGCTTCGTTTTGCAGGTCCGTATCTCCGCTTCGAAACTTCACAAAACATCGCTGAATGGTTCGTCCGTTAGATGTATTCTTCCCAAACATTTTAACGTTTCGAGCGGCAATTTCTGCAGAATAGCCCAGTTTAAATTCCTACAGCAAGATGATTCTCAAATCCGGCGTCTGCATGTTTTCTTTGCAAGCCACGTTACGTCAAAAAAAAACCACGCCGGAACCCTGTTTTTGACACACGTGCGAGCTATTTATAGTAACTCTGTGACGTAATACCCGCTACACTTGTGGGTGGTTCCATTCCGCTGTGGTGGGGGGCCTGTCTAAACTGCTCGTCCGCGCCAGACATTTCATTCACACCAACCCAATATAAAAATAAGATTGATAGTTAGATATATATATATAGAGAGAGAGATAGGCAATGTAAGGTCAGGTGATGCGTAACATCACAGCCTCTCCTTGACAAATGTCAACCCCGCCTTCTCGTGGTACATCCTGTTCCCACTAAAAGGGCTCTGACGACCGCCAATAGCGGTATAACTATACCACCGGGATTAAAGGAAATGCTATCCCACACTCACCAACCCGCTTGGCCAGCGTGGTGAGTTATGGCCAAACCCGTCCGAAATGATTCCACTACTTAAATCTTGGCAGTCTCCGGCAGCTGCGATGTACCTGGCCAAGGCAACGGCCAGTGCGACATGAAGGCAGAGGGTGCTAAGAATCCCCAGAGGACCGGACTAGGCTGCCATCTGATGCTGACCTTGGCTACGTATAATGGACGCTCCCTATCTTCTGATTCAAGGGTTCTTGAATTGGAAAAGGAACTACAAAGGATCAAGTGGGACATCGTCCGGCTAAGTGAGGTAAGGAGAAAAGGAGAAGATCTCATTGAACTGAAAAGTGGACATCTCTTCTACTATCGTGCGACAAATACTGGCAGAACTTTGGTGTTGGATTTATAATAAACAAGAAACTGAAGGATAAAGTTGTAGAAGTTGAAAATTCCTCTGACAGAGCTGCACGACTCGTTATCCAACTCTCGAGAAGATACCAGGCTCAGATTATTCACACTTATGCACCCACCACAAGTCATCCTGAAGAAGAAATTGAAAAATTTTATGATGAAATTCGTCATCTAAATAATAAAGGCAAGCAGCACTTAAAGATAATTATGGGAGATTTCAATGCAAAAATAGGGCAACGGCAACAGAATGAAACTTCAGTAGGTAAATTCGGTCACGGCAACAGAATGAAACTTCAGTAGGTAAATTTCGGTCATGGCAACAGAAACCAGCGTGGAAATACTCTCGTTGAGTTTGCAGAGGCAGAAGGGTTTTTCATCTTGAACTCCTTTTTCAAGAAAAAGCCACACAGGAAATGGACATGGAGACATCCAAATGGGACGACAAGTGAAATTGATTTTATTATGTGTAGCAAAAAATTCGTCATAGAAGACTGCAGTGTGCTAAACAAGTTCAACACAGGTAGTGACCATAGATTGGTGAGATGTAAGATGCACCTCAACACTAAACTCGAACGTAGTAAGCTCATAAGACAAACAAAATGTATTGACATAACCAACCTTAAAAAACATCATAATACCTTCAAGTTGGATCTGAAGAACAGATTCTCCGCTTTAGAAGGCCTAACATCGGAAGAAGTGGATATTTCTGAAGTTAACAGAAAAGTAACCAAAGCTCTTATGGAAACAGCAATAAAATTAGCTGGGTCTAAGAACAAATTGCATGTGAACAAATTATCAGGAAAAACCAAAATGTTGATGCAAAAAAGAAGAGAGATGAGGACAACTAAAGAAGATGTGACTTCCAAAGTGGAATATATAGAGCTATGGAAGACAGTAAGAAAAAGTATCACTGAAGACGTAAGAAAATTCAACTGGGAACTAGTGAGGAAAGCAATTGAAAACAACCAAAGCCTAAAGATAACAAAGGGGCATCTCAGTAAGGGAAGAAAACAGATTATGGCACTGAGAAAAGAAGATGGTTCTGTAACAAGAAATAGAGGCGAAATTTTGACAAGAGTGAAAGATTTCTACTCCAAATTATATGAAAGGGATGATACATGTTTTCCAGACATCATGAAAGGTACCAGAGTTCTTCCAGTCCTCCCAGCAGAAGTTGCACATGCAATCAAGAACATGAAGCAGGGGAAAGCTCCAGGAGAAGATGGAATTACTGTAGACATCATACAAGAAGCAAGTGGAGAAATCGAAACAGTACTCGCCCAAATTTTCACTCGATGCCTTAATGAAGGGAAGATTCATGAGGATTGGAACACCGCTACAATGATCCTGCTACATAAAAAAGGTGACATTGAGGATCTTAGGAACTACAGACCTATCAGCCTCCTATCAGTGGTTTATAAAATCTTCACTGAAGTTCTTTCACACCGCTTGAAGGTAACACTGGACATGGCTCAACCGAGAGAACAAGCTGGATTCAGGAGTGGCTACAGCACAATAGATCATATCCACGTACTGAGAGAACTAATTGAAAGAGCGAGGGAATATGAACTTCCATTGTGCATGGCTTTTAAAAGCCTTTGATTCGGTGAAACCGTCAGCAGTTACAATGGCTCTGAAATGCAAGTGCAAAGATTTGGCTGTTTGAAAATACAACACAAATAAAAATTGGAAAAGGAGTAAGACAAGGTGACACCATATCTCCGAAGCTCTTTAATGCCACATTGAAGGGTGTCTTTCAGTCGCTGAGCTGGGAAAACAAGTGGATAAAGAATAATGGCGATTATCTAACCCACCTTCGTTTTGCTGATGACGTAGTCATTTTTGCAACTACCCCATCAGAGCTGCAGAGTATGATCCAGGAACTTGCTGACAAGAGTAAAGAATTGGGATTAATAATGAACTTTCAGAAGACAAAAGTGATGTTCAATGCTTTTACAAGAAATGAAGATTTATCGATTGATGGAGAAAAGCTGGAGATAACAGGCTCGGACGTTTATCTTGGACAGCAGATATGAAGTGAGGGTCACATTGATGAAGAAATTAATCGCCGTACAAAACTTGCCTGGAGAGCTTTTGGGAGAAACAGCAAAATTTTCAAGAGCAATATGCAATTATGTCTTAAAAGAAAAGTGTTTGATCAATGCATCCTTCCAGTGCTTACGTATGGTGCAGATACGTGTACTTTAACTAAAAGAGACATACAAAGGCTGCAGACAACTCAAAGCAGCATGGAGAGGTGCATGCTTGGTGTAACTAGGAGAGATAAGAAGAGGAACTCGTGGATCCGAAAAATGACAAGAGTGGAAGACATCATGATCAGATTTAAATCCCTGAAATGGCAATGGGCTGGACATACTGCCAGAAGGACAGATCATCGATGGACAGCCGAAATTTTAGATTGGATTGCAAGGGACAGGAAAAGACCCAGAAGAAGACCACATGGGAGTTGGGTGGATGAAATTCGAAAGTATGCAGGGGTGACATGGAGGAAACTGGCACAAGCGAGACCGTTGTGGAAGAAATTTGGGGAGACCTTCGTCCAGCAGTGGATTGATAATGGTTGACAATGATGATGATGATGATGATATATAGATAGATGTAGAAACTTCCCATTATTTCCTTATGAATTATAATTAATCATTTTGCGTGCTCCACAAATTATTTTGTTGATTTGATTAGGTATCAGGAGTTTTTTTAAACGATCAGATAAAAGCTTAGATAGGGTTTTTTAATATGTAAGTAGGAGATTTGTACTTTGCTGCTATAGGTCTAAGGGTAAGTGTGGTGGAATTTTAGGGCCAGGAGGAAGCTTTGCTGACATTCTAAGTTTCCGGTAGAACTTTGTTCCTAGCTACAGTTTGAGCTTTCCATTTTATGCTGTTTACAGGATTCGACGACTGGAGAATTGATTACAGCAAATTCAATCCTCCCACACACACCGCCCACTGAATTAGAAACCTTTATGCATATGCACATACAAACGTCGCCTAAGAATACATGCAAAATATGTGGTCACGTCCGTCATCATATGATATAGGCAACTATTTAAGACTGCTGCTCTTCAGAAATGGTCCGTCGTGTTGATCACGATGGGAACAAAAAAGTGACACCGAACCTTCGGTTGTAATAAGCACGTCTTTGCAATCCTTTCTGACGCGACTAATTTTTTAAAGCAATTCATACTTAATGGAACAGATTAGAAAAACAAAATCAACCGGATTTCTACAGCAGATAAAACATCCAGAAATAGTAACAGCTACTTATACTTCCACTAACAGTTTTATTCCATCGTGTTCATATTAATTAGGTTTAGACACCAAGTCAAGTTAGTTTTATTGTGCTTTTACTTAGTCATTAAATATGAATGCTTTGGCCTAGGCTTAGACCTTTTTAGCATGTTTTATTTCGTCATGCTCATATTTATAAGCTTTGCATCAAGTCAAGTTAGTAATATTAAGCTTTTATTTAAGAAGAAATATTTCATACACTTGAACAAAATCTGTCAGAAAGGCCTGGATCAAAGACCTATTTATTAATATTTAGTGCCTCAGTAAAAGTGCAACAATACTAACTTGACTTGGTATCCGAACATTATGATACCAGCACAACGGAGCGAAAACTGTTAAAAAGGTCTAAGGCCCATTTGTTAATATTTGCTGCCTATGTAAAACCGCAATATCACATTAATGACTTGGTGTCTAAACCTTATGAATATCAACACGATGGAATAAAAACTGTTAAAAAAGGCCTAGGCCTAGGCCAGTGTATTACTATTGAATGCCTAAATAAAAGCGTAATAATACTAAATTGACTTGATGCCTAAACCTTATAAATGTGAACACGGTGGAAGAAAAACTGTTAAAAAGGCCTAGGTCCAGGTCAAGGTATTTGAGCGAAGCAAGGCCGAAGGTCGAGCGGAGCACTCCTTATGAGACTCGAGACAATTAGTTGTTCGGGCATAGGTACGAGATGACACATCCGATAACCGTGATTTTTGGCATGCGTTTGGACATCCTCCATGGTCAGGTTTTGACGATTTCCGATTCCCGAAATTCCGTATCACTGACGAATAGTCGTCCAAAAACTTGCATTTTTAGGGGGTTTCCGGGGTTTTAGAAGGAATCGTTTGTTACCTATCTCCTACAAAGATTTTCGGCCGATCGCGGTGACACTTGCCACAGAGAAAGGGAAAGACATGGCGAGTGACATGGGGTTGGTATCATAGTGATTGGTCGTGTCGTATGAAAATAAAGACCATTAAAAAGCTGAACAATTTTAATAATGATTGAAAGAACCTGCTCTCTATATGAGACTCGGGACAATTAGTTGTTCGGGCATAGCTTCGACATGACATATCCGATCACCGTAATTCTTGGAATGTGCTTGGATATCGCCCATGGTCAGGTTTTGACGCCTTCCGATTTCTGAAATTCCATGTCATTGAGGAATTTTAATTAAAACTAAATGACCGTTTACTTGAACCGTTTCACGAAAGTTGGCTAACTAATATTAATTTAAAAACAAGAAAGATGACGCCGAATTCTCGGGTGTAATGAGTACGTCTTTTGAATCAGTTCTGACAGAAATTAAATTTATCAAAGCTATACAAAGCCAATGGAGCCAGTCTGGAAAAAAGTAGTATCTGACGGAAGAAATAAATTTTTAAATCGGGTTTTTAATCCCGTAAATACTGCTGTAAACGGAATGGTGAACTTACGCCCTCTGGTTACAGACTTATGAGTTAAGAATATGAGAAGCATTTGGCAGCGGAAACGCTCTCCAACAATGAACGAATTTTTCAAATAGGACTCTTCGAAGCAGAGACATGGACAAATATAAGATGCGCATCTACGCCCCCTACCGGAAAACCATGCATTATCATAGCAAGAAAGTATTCTCAAAAGGTTTTTCGATGTGAGCGGTATAAGTCCAAGAAAAAATTTTTTTGTCGAGTTTTCAGGCGATCAGATTTTGCTGCAAATACACCAGAAGCAGAAATTAACACTTATGATCCTTGGTGGCCAAACCATTCTTTACCAAATATTATAAATTATATGAAAAACATTTTCCATCACGAGCTGTATACCATACAGGAAGAATTTCTTAAATCTTAGTTTCAGAAGCAGAGATATCGGGAAAACACAATTTACGTGTGCGCGCCCTAGCGGACTATGATTTCCTTGAAAATTTTAAATTTATATGAAAAACAGTTTGCATCAGGAACACTATCCAACAAATAACAAAATTTTCAAATCGGACTCTTAGAAGTAGAGATTTTGATCAAAATATGATATACATCTACGTCCCCTGACGTAGAAACCATGCATTATTTTAAGAAGAAAATATTCCTAAAACGTCTGTCGACGTGAGTAGTATGTGTTCAAAAATGAATTTTTTTCAATCGAGATTTTAGAAGCTCAGATTTTGCGGAAAATACATCCGAAGCGGAAATTAAGACTTACGCCCCGTAATGGCCAAACCATTTTTTACCAAAAATTAGAAATTATATGCAAGGTTTTCCCATCAGGATCTGTATCAGATGCAGAAAGAATTTTTCAAATCGGAGTTTTAGAAGCAGTGATATCGGGGGAAACACAATTTACCTATACGCCCGCTGGCGGAATGTCTATAAACTACTTTAAAATTTTGAAATTACATGGAAAACATGTCGCACCGGAAACTCTATCCAATAAAGAAAGAATTTTTCAAATCAGACCATTAGAAGCAGAGATATTGACAAAAATAAGATACACATCTACCCCTGGCGGAGAAACCATGCAATATTTTAAGAAAAAATATTTCGAAAAGGTTTGTTGACGTGAGTAGTATCGGTTTACGAACGAATTTTTTCAAACGAGATTTTGGGAGCTCAGATTTTATGGCAAATACGTCAGAAACAAAAATTAAAACTTACGCCCCCTGGTGGCCAAAGTATTCTTTACCAAAAATTGGAAATTATACGGAAAAGATTTTCCATCTGGAGCTGTATCCGCTGAAAAAAACATTTTTCAAATCGGAGTTTTAGAAGAAGAGATATCGGGGAAAACGTAATGTACTTTTACGCTCCCTAGCGGAAAATCTATGCGTAACTTGAGAAAGTAACTATACCTAAAATGCTCTTCCAGATAACTGGAATCGAAAGATGAAAGAACTTTTTCAATCGGATGCTTAGAAGCAAATATATATGTAATAAAATGTATTTTGATTTCGACATCATCTGCCTTACGCCCTCTAGAGACAAAATTGTACATTGTAAAAGTAACGAAATAAAGGAGCGTCATTCGCACATTTCAAGCTTCCCAACGCAAAAATAATTTTTCAAATCGGACTAATAGTTCCAGAGATATGGTGTCTACCGAGGGACGGACGGACGAACAAACCGATAACATAAGCACGATCTTTTTTTACAAAAGACGTGCTAAAAATCATTTGAATTGAAAAACGAAGAAATGGAAAGACTTCGTCTGCTAGCTCAACACTTGCTTAATCTATAATAATAAAAGGAAGTGTGTGTGTGTGTGTGTGTGTGCGTGTGTGTGTGTCGTTCGCGATACAAATGAACAAGAAAGATGACACCGAATGAATTTTCGGGTGAAATAAGCACGTCTTTTGAATCCATTCTGACACAAATTCAATTTATCAAAGTTATTCACAGTCAATAGAACCGGTATAGAAAACAATAGTATCTGACGAAAGAAAGAAGTTTTTCAGTCGGGATTTTAATCCCTCAGATATTTCTGTAAATGGAATCGTGAGCTTACGAACTCTTAGAAACAGAGATATCGACAAAAATAAGATGTGACTTTACGTCCCCTGGTGAGAAAACCATGCATTATTTTAGGAAGAAAGTATTCTCAAAAGGTTTATCCATATAAGCGGTATCGGTCGAAGAAAAAAAAAATTAGTCGAGTTTTCAGGAGCCCAGATTTTGCAGCAAATACTTGAGAAGCAGAAATTAACACTTATGACCCCTGGTGGCTAAACCATTCTTTAGCAAACATTAGAAATAATGTGAAAAATATTTTCCATCAGGTCTTGTATGCGATACAGGAAGAATTTTTCAAATCAGAGCTTTAGGAGCAGAAATAACGCAGAAAACGCAATTTACCTTCGTGCCCATTAGCGGAAAGACTATGATTTACTTGAAAATTTTGAATTTATTGGAAAACATTTCGCATCGGAAACACTATCCAACATAAAAGGAATTTTTCAAGTCGTACTCTTAGAAGTAGTGATATTGACAAAAATAAAATATACATCTAAGCCCCCTGGCGTAGAAACCATGCATTTTTTCAGGAAAAAAAATTCTAAAAGTTTTGTCGACATGAGTAATATCGGTCAACAAACGACTTTTTTTTCAGTTGAGATTTTGGAATCTCATATTTTGCTGCAAATACAACAGAAGCGGAAATCAAAACTTACGCCACCTGGTGGCCAAACCATTTCTTACAAAAATTTCCAAATTATGTGCAAACGATTTCCCATCAGGAGCTGTATGCGGGGCAGAAAGAATTTTTCAAATCGGTGGTTTAGAAGCAGAGATATAGGGGGACACGCAATTTACATTTACGCCCCCTAGCGGAAAGTCTGTGAATTACTTGAAAATTCTGAATCTATATGAAAAACATGTCACACAGGAAACACTATCCAACAAAGAAGGAATTTTTCAAATCGGACTTCTACAAGTAGAGATATTGACAAAAATGAAATGTACATCTACGTCCCCTGGCGGAGAAACTGTGGAATATTTTAAGAAGAAAATATTCCGAAAAGGTTTATCGATATGAGTGGCATCAGTCCACGAAAGAATTTTTTCAATCGTTATTGTAGAAGCTCCGATCTTATGGAAAATACATCAGAATGAAAAATTAACACTTACGCCCCTAGTGGCCAAAGTATTTTTTACCAAAAATTTGAAATTATAAGCAAAAGATTTTCCATCGGGAGATATATCCGCTGAAGAAAACATTTTTCAAATCGCAGTTTTAGAAAAAGAGTTATGGGGGAAAATGTAATTTACTTTTACGCCCCCTAGCGGAAAATCTATGCGTAATTTGAAAAAGTAACTATATCTAAAATACTCTTCGACATAAATGGAATCGAAAGATGAAAAAAAAATGTCAACCGGATGTTTAGAAGCAGATATGTGGAATAAAACATATTTTTGAATTCGACATCATCTAAATTTACGCCCTCTACCGGCGAAAGTGTTCATCGTAAAAAAAAACGAAATAAAGGATCATCATTTGCATGACGGACGGACAAACCGATAACAGAAGCACTATCTTTTTTTACAAAAGACGTGCTGAATACGTGGTTCCCGATCTGAGTGTGTCTTTCCGCTTTCTTTACCTGCAACCTGATCACAACCAACGTGAAGGCGTGAAGGAAAGGAGTTCATGAAAAGTGTTAGGCATTTTTTTTTACAATGTTTCGTACCTTATGTTCTGGAAGTCATAGATTTCACGCGTTAGATTTTAGCACGTCTCTGGTAAAAAAATATCGTGCTTCTGATATCGGTTTGTCCGTCCGTCTGTACCAACGCTATCTCTGCAATATCAGTTCGATTTGAAAAATTCTTTTTGCATTGGGAAGCTTGAAATATGCAAATGATGATCCTTTATTTCGTTTTTTTATTACGATGTTCAATTTCGCCGGAAGAGGGCGTAAAGGCAGATGATGTCAAATTCAAAAATTTGTTTTATTCCACATATGTGCTTCTAAACATCCGATTGATTTTTTTTTAATCTTTCGATTCCATTTATGTCGAAGAGTTTTTTAGATATAGTTACTTTTCAAATTACGCATAGATTTCCCGCTAGGGGGCGAAAAAGTGAATTACATTTTTCCCGATAACTCTTCTTCTAAGACTCCGATTTGAAAAATGTTTTCTTCAGCGGATACATCTCCTGATAGAAAATCTTTTGCATATAATTTCTAATTTTTGGTAAAGAATACTTTGGCCACCAGGGGACGTAAGTGTTATTTTTTGCTTCTGATGTATTTTCCATAAAATCGGAGCTTCTAAAATTTCGATTGAAAAAATTCTTTCGTGGACTGATGCCACTCATATAGATAAACCTTTTCGGAATATTTTCTTCTTAAAATATTCCACAGTTTCTCCGCCAGGGGCGTAGTGTACATCTTTTTTTTGTCAATATCTCTACTTCTAGGAGTCCGATTTGAAAAATTCCTTCTTTGTTGGATAGTGTTTCCTGTGTGACATGTTTTTTCATATAATTTCAAAATTTTCAAGTAATTCATAGACTTTCCGCTAGGGGGCGTAGCAGTAAATTGCGTTTCCCCTACATCTCGGCTTCTAAATCTACGATTTGAAAAATTCTTTCTGCACCAGATACAGCTCCAGGTGGTAAATCGTTTGCACAGAAATTCTAATATTTTTAAAGTATTAGTTTGGCCACCAGGGGCGTAAATCTTGATTTCCGCTTCTGTTGTATTTGCAGCTAAATATGAGCTTCTAAATTCTCGATTGAAAAAAAAGTCGTTTGTTGACCGATATTACTCATGGCTACAAACCTTTTAGAAACATATTCTTCTTACAATAGTGCGTGGTTTCTACGCCAGGGGGCGTAGATGTATATCTTATTTTACTACTTCTAGGAGTCCTATTTTTTCAAATAGGACTCTACTTCTAGGAGTCCTATTTGAAAAATTCCTTCTTTGTTGGATAGTGTTTCTAGTGTGACACGTGGTTCATATAATTTCCAAATTTTCAAGTAATTCATAGACTTTCCGCTAAGTGGCGTAAATGTAAATTGCTTTTGCCCTTACATTTCTGCTTCTAAATCCCCGATTTGAAAAATTCCTCCTGCACCGTTTACAGCTCCTAATGGGAAATCGTTTGCACACATTTTCTAATTTTTGTAAGAAATGGTTTAGCCACCAGGTGGCGTAAGTCTTAATTTCGGCTTCTGTTGTATTTGCAGCAAAATATGAGCTTCTAAATTCTCGATTGAAAAAAAAGTTGTTTTTTGACCAATACTACTCATGTCGACAAACCTTTTAGGAAAATTTTCTTCTTGAAAAAATGCATGGTTTCTACGCCAGAGGGCGTAGATGTGTATCTTATTTTTGTCAATATCACTACTTCTAAGGGTACGATTTGAAAAATTCCTTCTTTGTTGGATAGTGTTTCCGATGCGAAATGTTTTTCCTATAAATTCAAAATTTACAAGTAAATCATAGACTTTCCGCTAGGGGGCACAAAGTTAAATTGCGTTTTCTGTGTTATTTCGGCTCCTAAAGCTCTGATTTGAAAAATTCTTCCTGTATCGCATATAAAACCTGATGGAAAATTTTTTTCACATAATTTCTAATGTTTGGTAAAGAACGGTTTAGCCACCAGGGGTCATAAGCGTTAATTTCTGCTTCTGAAGTATTTGTTGCAAAATCTGGGATCCTGAAAACGCGACTAATTTTTAGCACGTCTTTTGTAAAAAAGAAGGTGCTTCTGTTATCGGTATATCCGTCCGCCTGTCCCCACGGTATCTCTGCAACTATTAGTCCGATTTGAAAAATTCTTTTTGCATTGGGTAGGTTGAATTATGCAAATGATGATCCTTCATGTCGGTTTTTTTTTACGATGTACAATTTCGCCGGTAGAGGGCGTAAATGCAGATGGTGTCAAATTCAAAAATAGGTTTTATTCCACATATTTGCTTCTAAACAACCGTTTGAAAAAAAATTTATATCTTTCGATTCCATTTATGTCGAAGAGTATTTTAGATATAGTTACTTTTTCAAATTACGCATAGATTTTCCGCTAGGGGGCGTAAAAGTAAATTACATTTTTCTCGATAACTCTTCTTTTAAAACTCGTATTTGAAATTTTTTTCAGCAGATACATCTCCTGATGGAAAACCTTTTGCATATAATTTCGATATTTTGGTAAAGAATACTTTGGCCACCTGGGGGCGTAAGGGTTAATTTTTGCTTCTGATGTATTTGCGATAAAATCGGAGCTTCTAGTATCGATTGAAAATTTTCTTCCGTGGACTGATGCCACTCACGTCGATAAACCTTTTCTGAATATTTTCTTCTTAAAATATTCCACAGTTTCTCCGCCAGGGGGCGTAGTAGTACATCTTTTTTTTGTCAATATCTCTACTTCTAGGAGTCCGATATGAAAAATTCCTTCTTTGTTGGATAGTGTTTTCCGTGTGACATGTTTTTCATAGAATTTCAAAATTTTCAAGGAATTCATAGACTTTCCGCTAGGGGACGTAGCAGTATGTTGCGTTTCCCCCTATATCTCGGCTTCTAAAACTCCGATTTGAAAAACTCTCTCTGCATCGGATACAGCTCCTGGTGGGAAATCGTTTGCACATGATTTCTAATTTTTGTGAAATAATAGTTTGGCCACCAGGGGGCGTAAATCTTAATTTCCGGTTCTGTTGTATTTGCAGCAAAATATGAGCTTCTAAATTCTCGATTGAAAAAAAGTCGTTTGTTGACCGCTACTACTCATGGCTACAAACCTTTTAGAAACATTTTCTTCTTACAATAGTGCATGGTTTCTACGCCAGGGGCGTAGATGTATATCTTATTTTTGTCAATATCTCTACTTCTATGAGTCCTATTTGAAAAATTCCTTCTTTGTTGGATAGTGTTTCTAGTGTGACACGTGGTTCATATAATTTCAAAATTTTCAAGTAATTCATAGACTTTCCGCTAAGAGGCGTAAATGTAAACTGCTTTTGCCCTTACATTTCTGCTTCTTAATCTCCGATTTGAAAAATTCCTTCTGCACCGTTTACAGCTCCTAATGGGAAATCGTTTGCACACATTTTCTAATTTTTGTAAGAAATGGTTTAGCCACCAGGTGGCGTAAGTCTTAATTTCGGCTTCTGTTGTATTTGCAGCAAAATATGAGCTTCTAAATTCTCGATTGAAAAAAAAGTTGTTTTTTGACCGATACTACTCATGTCGACAAACCTTTTAGGAAAATTTTCTTCTTGAAAAAATGCATGGTTTCTACGCCGGAGGGCGTAGATGTATATCTTATTTTTGTCAATATCACTACTTCTAAGGGTACGATTTGAAAAATTCCTTCTTTGTTGGATAGTGTTTCCGATGCGAAATGTTTTTCCTATAAATTCAAAATTTACAAGTAAATCATAGACTTTCCGCTAGGGGGCACAAAGCTAAATTGCGTTTTCTGTGTTATTTCGGCTCCTAAAGCTCTGATTTGAAAAATTCTTCGTGTATCGCATATAAAACCTGATGGAAAATTTTTTTCACATAATTTCTAATGTTTGGTAAAGAACGGTTTAGCCACCAGGGGTCATAAGTGTTAATTTCTGCTTCTGAAGCATTTGTTGCAAAATCTGGGATCCTGAAAACTCGACTAATGTTTAGCACGTCTTTTGTAAAAAAAGAAGGTGCTTCTGTTATCGGTATATCCGTCCGCCTGTTCCCACGGTATCTCTGCAACTATTAGTCCGATTTGAAAAATTCTTTTTGCATTGGGAAGGTTGAATTATGCAAATGATGATCCTTTATGTCGTTTTTTTTTTACGATGTACAATTTCGCCGGTAGAGGGCGTAAATGCAGATGATGTCAAATTCAAAAATACGTTTTATTCCACATATTTGCTTCTAAACAACTGCTTGAAAAAAAATTATATCTTTCGATTCCATTTATGTCGAAGAGTATTTTAGATATAGTTACTTTTTCAAATTACGCATAGATTTTCCGCTAGGGGGCGTAAAAGTAAATTACATTTTTCTCGATAACTCTTCTTTTAAAACTCCTATTTGAAATTTTTTTTTCAGCAGATACATCTCCTGATGGAAAATCTTTTGCATATAATTTCGATATTTTGTTAAAGAATACTTTGGCCACCTGGGGGCGTAAGGGTTAATTTTTGCGTCTGATGTCATCATCATCATCATTGTCAACCATTATCAATCCACTGCTGGACGAAGGTCTCCCCAAGTTTCCTCCACAACGGTCTGTCTTGTGCCAGTCTCCTCCATGTCACTCCCGCATACTTTCGAATTTCATCCACCCATCTTCCATGTGGTCTTCTTCTGGGTCTTTTCCTGTCCCTTGGAATCCAATCTAAAATTTCGGCTGTCCATCGATGGTCTGTTCTTCTGGCAGTATGTCCAGCCCATTGCCATTTCAGGGATTTAACTCTGATCATGATGTCTTCCACTCTTGTCATTTTTCGGATTCACGTGTTCCTCTTCTTATCTCTCCTGGTTACACCAAGCATGCACCTCTCCATGCTGCTTTGAGTTGTCTGCAGCCTTTGTATGTCTCTTTTAGCTAAGGTCCACGTCTCTGCACCATACGTAAGCACTGGAAGGATGCATTGATCAAACACTTTTCTTTTAAGACATAATGGCATATTGCTCTTGAAAATTATGCTGTTTCTTCCAAAAGCTCTCCAGGCAAGTTTTGTACGCCGATTAATTTCTTCACCAATGTGACCCTCACTTGATATCTGCTGTCCAAGATAAACGTATGTGTCTGTTATCTCCAGATTTTCTCCATCAATCGATAAATCTTCATTTCTTGTAAAAGCATTGTACATCACTTTTGTCTTCTGAAAGTTCATTTTTAATCCCACTTCTTTACTCTTGTCAGCAAGTTCCTGGATCATACTCTGCAGCTCTGATGGGGTAGTTGCAAAAATGACTATGTCATCAGCAAAACGAAGGTGGGTTAGATAATCTCCATTAATCTTTATCCCTTTGTTTTCCCAGTTCAGTGATTGAAAGACATTTTCCAATGTGGCATTAAAGAGCTTCGGAGATATAAAATTGGAAAAGGAGTAAGACAGTGTCACCTTGTCTTACTCCTTTTCCAATTTTTATGTGTGTTGTATTTTCAAACAGCCGAATCTTTGCACTTTCATTTTCATAGATGTTATTAATAATATTAATGTATGCATTTTCAATACCGCAGGATTTCAGAGCCATTGCAACTGCTGATGGTTTCACCGAATCAAAGGCTTTTTCATAATCGATAAAAGCCATGCACAATGGAAGCTCATATTCCCTCGCTCTTTCAATTAGTTCTCTCAGTTCGTGGATATGATCTATTGTGCTGTAGCCACTCCTGAATCCAGCTTGTTCTCTCGGTTGGGCCATGTCCAGTGTCACCTTCAAGCGGTGTGAAAGAACTTTAGTGAAGATTTTATAAACCACTGATAGGAGGCTGATGAGTCTGTAGTTCCTGAGATCCTCAATGTCACCTTTTTTATGTAGCAAGATCATTGTAGCGTTGTTCCAATCCTCAGGAATTTTCTCTTCATTAAGGCATCGAGTGAAAATTTGGGCGAGTACTGTTTCGATTTCTCCACTTGCTTCTTGTATGATGTCTACAGTAATTCCATCTTCTCCTGGAGCTTTTCCCCGCTTCATGTTCTTGATTGCATGTGCAACTTCTGCTGGAAGGACTGGAAGAACTCTGGCACTGGTACCTTTCATGATGTCTGGAGTACATGTATCATCCCTTTCATATAATTTGGGGTAGAAATCTTTCACTCTTGTCAAAATTTCGCCTCTATTTCTTGTTACAGAACCATCTTCTTTTCTCAGTGCCATAATCTGTTTTTTCCCCTTACTGAGATGCCCCTTTGCTATCTTTAGGCTTTTGTTGTTTTCAATTGCTTTCCTTACTAGTTCACAGTTGAATTTCCTTACGTCTTCAGTGATACTTTTTCGTACTGTCTTGCATAGCTCTATATATTCCACTTTGGAAGTCACATCTTCTTTAGTTGTCCTCATCACTCTTCTTTTTTGCATCAACATTTTGGTTTTTCCTGATAATTTGTTCACATGCAATTTGTTCTTTGACCCAGCTAATTTTGTTGCTGTTTCCATAAGAGCTTTGGTTACTTTTCTGTTAACTTCAGAAATATCCACTTCTTCCGATCTTAGGCCTTCTAAAGCAGAGAATCTGTTTTTCAGTTCCAATTTGAAGGTATTATGGTGTTTTTAAGGTTGGTTATGTCAATACATTTTGTTTGTCTTATGAGCTTGCTACGTTCGAGTTTAGTGTTGAGTTGCATCTTACATCTCACCAATCTATGGTCACTGCCTGTGTGGAACTTGTTTAGCACACTGCAGTCTTCTATGACAAATTTTTTGTTACACATAATAAAATCAATTTCACTTGTCGTCCCATTTGGATGTCTCCATGTCCATTTCCTGCGTGGCTTTTTCTTGAAAAAGGAGTTCAAGATGAAAAACCCTTCTGCCTCTGCAAACTCTACGAGAGTATTTCCACGCTGGTTTCTGTTCCTGTGACCGAATTTACCTACTGAAGTTTCATTCTGTTGCCGTTGCCCTATTTTTGCATTGAAATCTCCCATAATTATCTTCAAGTGCTGCTTACCTTTATTATTTAGATCACGAATTTCCTCATAAAATTCTTCAATTTCTTCTTCAGCATGACTTGTGGTGGGTGCATAAGTTTGAATAATCTGAGCCTGGTATCTTCTCGAGAGTTGGATAACGATTCGTGCAGCTCTGTCAGAGGAACTTTCAACTTCTACAACTTTATCCTTCAGTTTCTTGTTTATTATAAATCCAACACCACTAGTTCTGCCAGTATCTGTCCCACGATAGTAGAAGAGATGTCCACTTTTCAGTTCAATGAGATCTTCTCCTTTTCTCCTTACCTCACTTAGCCCGACGATGTCCCACTTGATCCTTTGTAGTTTCTCTTCCAATTCAAGAAGCCTTGAATCAGAAGATAGGGAGCGTCCATTGTACGTTGCCAAGGTCAGCATCAGATGGCAGCCTAGTCCGGTCCTCCGGGGATTCTTAGCACCCTCTGCCTTCATGTCGCACTGGCCGCTGCCTTGGCCAGGTACATTCCAGCTGCCGGAGACTGAGGGCCAAGATTTAAGTTGTGGAGTCATTTTGGAGGGGTTTGGCCATAACTCACCACGCTGGCCAAGCGGGTTGGTGAGTGTGGGATAGCATTTCCTCTGATCCCGATGGTATAGTTATACCGCTATTGGCGGTCGTCAGAGCCCCTTTAGTGTGAACAGGATGTACCACGAGAAGGCGGGGTTGACATTTGTCAAGGAGAGGCTGTGGTGTTACGCATCACCTGACCTTACATCCCTATTTGCGATAAAATCGGAGCTTCTAAAGTATCGATTGAAAATTTTCTTCCGTGTACTGATGCCACTCACGTCGATAAACCTTTTCGGAATATTTTCTTAAAATATTCCACAGTTTCTCCGCCAGGGGGCGTAGTAGTACATCTTTTTTTGTCAATATCTCTACTTCTAGGAGTCCGATATGAAAAATTCCTTCTTTGTTGGATAGTGTTTTCCGTGTGACATGTTTTTCATATAATTTCAAAATTTTCAAGAAATTCATAGACTTTCCGCTAGGGGACGTAGCAGTAAGTTGCGTTTGCCCCTATATCTCGGCTTCTAAAACTCCGATTTGAAAAATTCTCTCTGCATCGGATACAGCTCCTGGTGGGAAATCGTTTGCACATGATTTCTAATTTTTGTAAAATAATAGTTTGGCCACCAGGGGGCGTAAATCTTAATTTCCGCTTCTGTTGTATTTGCAGCAAAATATGAGCTTCTAAATTCTCGATTGAAAAAAAAGTCGTTTGTTGACCGATACTACTCATGGCTACAAACCTTTTAGAAACATTTTTTCTTACAATAGTCCATGGTTTCTACGCCAGGGGCGTAGATGTATATCTTATTTTTGTCAATATCTCTACTTCTAGGAGTCCAATTTGAAAAATTCCTTCTTTGTTGGATAGTGTTTCTAGTGTGACACGTGGTTCATATAATTTCAAAATTTTCAAGTAATTCATAGACTTTCCGCTAAGGGGCGTAAATGTAAATTGCTTTTGCCCTTACATTTCTGCTTCTAAATCTCCGATTTGAAAAATTCCTTCTGCACCGTTTACAGCTCCTAATGGGAAATCGTTTGCACACATTTTCTAATTTTTGTAAGAAATGGTTTGACCACCAGGTGGCGTAAGTCTTAATTTCTGCTTCTGTTGTATTTGCAGCAAAATATGAGCTTCTAAATTCTCGACTGAAAAAAAAGTTGTTTTTTGACCGATACTACTCATGTCGACAAACCTTTTAGGAAAATTTTCTTCTTGAAAAAATGCATGGTTTCTACGCCAGAGGGCGTAGATGTATATCTTATTTTTGTCAATATTACTACTTCTAAGGGTACGATTTGAAAAATTCCTTCTTTGTTGGATAGTGTTTCCGATGAGAAATGCTTTTCCTATAAATGCAAAATTTTTAAGTAAATCATAGACATTCCGCTAGGTGGCACAAACGTAAATTGCGTTTTCTGCGTTATTTCTGCTCCTAAAGCTCTGATTGGAAAACTTCTTCCTGTATCGCATACAAAACCTGATGGAAAATATTTTTCACATAACTTCTAATGTTTGGTAAAGAACGGATTAGCCACCAGGGGTCATAAGTGTTAATTTCTGCTTCTGAAGTATTTATTGCAAAATCTGGGCTCCTGAAAACTCGACTAATTTTTTTTTCTTCGACCGATACCGCTTATATGGATAAACCTTTTGAGAATACCTTCTTCGTAAAATAAGGCATGGTTTTCCCACCAGGGGACGTAAAGTCACATCTTATTTTTGTCGATATCTCTGTTTCTAAGAGTTCGTAAGCTCACGATTCCGTTTACAGCAATATCTGAGGGATTAAAACACCGATTAAAAATCTTTCTTTTGTCAGATCTATTGTTTTCCATACCGATTCCATTGACTTTGAATAGCTTTGATAAATTTAATTTGCGTCAGAACGGATTCAAAAGACGTGCTTATTACACCCGAAAATTCGGTGTCATCTTTCTTGTTTAGAATTTGTTATAAGAGACGCCTTAATGAGCTTAGATTTTGCATTAGCTTCTCTCAAAATTTGCCAACTGTACCCGAGTTATCGGTTACAGTTGGTGGCTTGTTCTAGTAATATTCAATGCCTAAATAAAAGCGCAATAATACTAACTTGACTTGGTGTCTAAACGTTATGAATATGAGTAAGATGGAATAAAAACTGTTTAAAAGGCCTAAGCTGAGACCTATCTTTAGAGGCGGTCTATGGGGAAAGTAGAAGCAATGAAATCAAAAATCTGATTCTTGTTATACTCCTTAACGGTTTTGTGGTCATCCTACATGAAAGTGTAATTTAAGAAATAAAAAATGCCAGTTTTATACTTTATATTCCCATTCAGTTTTCGAACTACTCGTATACGAATTCAACGATGACGTTCCTCATTATTGTATAAACATGTTCTTACCGATCGTTGACGGTCTTGCATTGGAGTACTGAGGTATTCTTTCAATGACCCGAAATGATATCGTGTGTAGATAATTGCACAATGGAGTTAAAAATGTGTTTAGTTTGGCCAGTTTGGTTTTAACAATCTTTTTTGGTATCATTATAGAATCTATACTAATAATACATAAAGACAGAAAGTTTCATGAAAGAAATACGGGATTACGCCATATAATACAAATTTTGAAGATGACATTCCGATTTTTGGTGTAAATGTGACAAGGATGGTAAGTCAGATAATATCCGAAAACTTGAAAATTTTCATCGTCCTGGAGCGGAAAACTATTTCGATAATTCTTTCACCGTTGGAAATCTTATTTCTTTCCCCTAGACATAGGCTATTTCGTTTATTTTTATTATTTTTTAATATTTTTTTTATTATTTTGTATTATTTTTGGCTGTACTACCGTATCAGATCACTTTCAAGTAGTTCCCGATTTCCCGTGTATCGTCCTGCTTTGTTTACATACAACCCGATCACACCCAACGTAAAAGAAAGTAGTTCACGATAATGTACGGAATTTTTTTCACTAGTCTCAAAATCTACTGAACCGATTCGGCTAATTACAACTACGTAGTTGATAGCGAAGGGCTTAGTTCCAAGTCCGACTACCGCACAAAGTCAGATGGCGCTGCAAGTACTGAAGCGAGAACACCAGAATAACGAACGGCAGATTGTACAAAGAAAATGTCATGGTAAGATAAAAAAAAGTACTTATGATAATAAAATTCAGCGATGACAAATATGTGGGTCAGTAGCTTTCATTTAAAAACAAATCATGAAAATCGCTCCAGCGGGTGGCGCTGGAGGATTGTAGAAAGAAACGGCCTTGTTTTAAATCCATAGATGCTTAACATTGTAGAATTTCCGGATAACCTGTAGGAGCTCAACAGGTCTGCACGGGCCCTGTTTGATGAGCCCGGCACGGCTTAAGCCGGTTTAAGGTCCGGCCCGTGATGTACCATTTTGCATTATTTTGCCTTTCTGTTGTATTTTATTAAATAGTGAAACTTAAATAATGAAATAAGATATTATTGGAAATATTTAATTGAATGTTATCCTAGAAATATTAACTAAACTTTGACATTAGATTTAAATTCGTGCAGAAAAACTCAAAAAAAAAAATCGAAGTAGTTGCCTTCGATGCATGATCTTGATTAGAAGAATCACACACAATACAAATTCAAATTTATCGGCCGAATTTAAAGATTTTATTTTATGTAGTTTAAGGTATAAGAACTTTCAGGTTTCCCTAGAACCCATCGTCAGATATATAAACAGAAGAAAAAAAGGGAATACATTTAAGTAGAATATGTTACGTGGCAAGATATAAACACAAGGTATAATATATGATACAGCGTCACGTGGTTTCCATTATTTAAACAACGTGGTAAGTATGGTGAAAGAAAGAAAATATATTACAATACTGCATTGTAATAAATAATAGAAAAAGTAATTATGTAACAAAAAATGTTTGTGCTGTTTTCAATTTGCTGGATACATCTTCATCTGGAGATACAACAAGGAACTCCATAGCAGTTTTTGAGATTTCAAGCACCCTTCAATTTGCCGGGTGTTACAATAAGGGTTGGCGTCCAAAGATCAACTGGTTATCCGTCCCTTGTAGGAAGCAGTTAGAAACTCCATTGTAGTGAATAAACAGCAAAAGTCGTTTCACATTAAGTGACTTCGTCCTAAGTCGGCCGTGTATTTGGAACAGTAAATAGTTTCCAGACTGTCGGCATAGATACTGGAGTATTGTCATTACAGCATAAATGTCTTTGAGAAGCAATTACAAGGCTCTCAGTGAAGAGCAATGAAGAGACAGCACTAGGTGTTACAATAATGGAAGCATCATTCCAAATTGGGTAGTGCAAGCCATCGCTCCCGAGTCGGGACAATGCAGAATTTGTAAGTCCATTCTTTACGGCGTATTTATGTTCATTTATTCTTGTTGCTAGTATACGCTTTGTAGATCCTATATATTTACTATCAGGAGTGTCAACCTTTAGAGAAAAAAAAAAAAGACTAAGCGCTTGAAAAATCTCCCTTTCTCTGAACTAGGAAGCGGTAACTCTACAAAAGTCAGTCCTTATGCGGATTAGATATAGGCGAAACAATTGATGTCGTCTCATTCTCTCATGCAACACAGACACACACACACACACACACACACACACACACACACACACACACACACACACGCGCGCGACCCCTGTCCCTCACTCCAAACAACACGTACACACTCGCTCGAGGTCGAATCTTTTTGTTGCCAACAAGCCCCAAAGTGTTTTTGCCATCTTAATGCCTACTGATGGTAACAACACTGTGAGTGCCTTTCTTTGCCTCTATAATTACGCCCTGGGCTATGTCGTGGAAGTAAAAAAATTAGCAAAACAGTTAAACAGAACAGGAAATCGGGAAACACAACTTTTTCCTTTCTTTACCATTGAAATAAAAAGATTAGGTCGACTTGGGCTGGCCCTGCCCGGCCCACAGACCAGGCCATGCTCGGACTTGGCAGGCTGGCCCGGCCTATGCAGACCTCTAAGAAGTAATAGACAACAAATCTGCAGCGATGTATTTCGTCGGAGTAGCGTAAAGCAATTCACTCCGGAGCGAGGAGACGCGATTCAATTTCGTCACCGACAAATACCTGTTTTCACACCACATGGGCACCAAAACATAATATCAATTACCTAACCTATATACATGAAATTATTATTCATTAAAAAATTACCATAATTACTATAATCTTAAAAATAATGAGTGCAATATTTCATTGAAACACGAGTAAAATTCAAGCAAAGGAATGTGAGAAACTGCGTGTAACATCACACGTCAGTTTTGTTCTGTCAGTCATATTCTCAGCTGTGGAGGTACAGTCGAAGCCTCGCTGGACCTGGCGCCGGGAGGCATTTTTTTTCTCACGGCCTGGTCGTTACAGGCTACTTTATGCCTAACTGAACCGTTTTTTTACACTAATAAACTTAACACAATTTGTTTTCTCTTTCTTCTTCTGCCTCTCTCCTTTCTTTATTTATTCATGATGGAAATGCACAAATCCGTAGACTTTTTTTTTTTTAGACTTAATTGAAGGCTTAACGACCACCGTGAACACCTCAGTGGGCTATAAGCAGTAGCCCGTCCCTCAGTTAGGGTCACTGGTTCCAGGGAAGGGAGAGAGCCAGTGCCGTAAGAAAAACACAACATCCATGCCTCACGGGATTTGAAACCGGACCTCTTCATGGACGAATGATCATAAGTCACCGCTTACCTTTTGTTTAACGATACCACCTCAGGAATAACCAGAGAAGAACTTCTAAGCAGTATGTATATATAATATATTCGATTTTAAAGCTTTCTGCCCTCCCCCTCCCGCTCCCCTCCATATCTGCTGAGTCTATACCCCTGGCCGGTCTTCGGAGCGCCAGACCACTTTTTTCAGGGCTGCAGCACTGGACGCAACTATGGATAATTATTGGCACGGATGATTATTCTGCTTCCGAGATATCTTAGAAAAATGCCACTCCTTCCATCACCTATAGATGGCGCGACCTGTACATTGATGGCGTCAGTAGACAAACAAATGTTGGATTGCCTAATTATGGTTAAATTTTAGAAAATATTAAGTATACTAGGCTATAATATGAAGTTGTTGTTTTTTTTATCGATGTTCAAATTTTCATTCTTGGGGACACATGAATGGCGAAGAAAATGGCTACAGAAGTTTGCCCATTGGAAATACAAGGCAAAGATTTTAGGTGGATCGATCCACCTTAGAGAAACTCATCTCTCTAATGTCATGGCCTTGCATTTTCTAGAAGGCTTCGGCCCAAGCCCGTTTTCATTTCACGACAGAACAAACCACCGGAACTGCGGAATCCAGATCGTCATAAATTTTGAATGTTCAACGTGTAATGTTTTAATATTTCTTAATTTGCGAAATCGCTTTTCTCTTGCTTTTTTTATTATTGATTGAAGGTTTAACGACCACTATGAGCAACTTGATGGACTATAAGCAGTTGCCCGTCCCCAATTTAGGGCCACTGTTTTTTTTCAGGCTTCGCTTGATTCATTCTTTATTTAATGGAAAGGATGATCTCTCCTGATCTAATCTATTCTTTCGCAACTGAAGATTTGCCGTCCAGGTGGCGCAGTGGTCTAAGCGATAGCCTCTGATCATTCGTCCGAAGGGATCCGGGTTCGAATCCCGGTGAGGCATGGATGTTGTGCTTGTCTTACGGCACTGGCTCTCTCCCTTCCCTGGAACCAGTGACCCTAAATTAGGGACGGGCGACTGCTTATAGCCCATTGAGTTGCTCTCGGTGGTCGTTAAACCTTCAATAAAAAAAAATCGTCCGAAAGAGGTCCGGGTTCGAATCCCGTTGCGGCATGGATGTTGTGTCGTCTTATGCCCTGTCTCTCTCCTTTCCCTGGAACCAGTGACCATAAATTAGGGACGGGCGACTGCTTATAACCCATTGAGTTGCTCACAGTGGTCGTTAAACCTCTAATCCAAAAAAAAAAAAAAAAGAAGATTTTTTACTTTTCATAAGAAAGGAAAATTCTTTTTCTCAGTTTCGAGAGTTTTCCCCACTCAGATCGGTGATGGAAAAACGTGCTTCACTACCCCGGTAAAGTAGAGGTCTTAGTGCAAGCTTTTGATCATTCGTGTGTTTGACTTATTGCTCCGGCTCCCTCCCTTCCCTAGAACCAATGACTCTAAATTAGATACGGGACTCTGCTTATAGCCCACGGAGTTACGCACGGTGGTCAATACCCCCTTCCCCCAAAGAGAACTTGCTCTCACGTACAAATACATTGTATTTACCAACGATTTTATTTTTTATTTTTACATACTCCAAAATTTGTTTGCCGCCCCGGTGGCGCAGTGGACTAAGCAATGGCCTCTTATCATTCGTCCGAAAGGGTTCCGGGTTCGAATCCCGGTGAGGCATGGTTGTTGTGTTTGACTTAGTGGCCCTAAATCAGGGCGGGGCCGTCGAGATCACGTCAGTCACTTCGTTCCTCACCGGGCGCAAGCATAGGTTTTGTGACGTCACGAAAAGGATCCTTTCAGTCCAGCGTTGTCGCAGCCATTGCTTCTCTACTGAAGAGAAGTTTCATGCTGCGCTTTCATGTTTAACGCCATCATCTGAATTTTGCGAACGATATTGCATTTTATTTATGTTGTTTCTTCTCCAATATTCGCTAATAAGCATTAATTGGACAGTTATTCAATTTGATAAGACAACACTACGTGAGGATAATTGCATTTGTTTACATCTCGTTTCATTGACAAAACGATCGGTAACAGATCTTGGCTGCAGCTTTTGCAAAACTCAAGAGTTAACCGCGGTAAAAACAAATATAGGAAGAAAATATACGCTTTCATTAGATTCGGGAAATAGGATTTACAAGTTTTTGGCGATAGAGTGGAAAATCTGAGTTGATAAAATGCCCTGGTAAAACCAGATTTACGAGAACAGCGAAAATATCCCTACTTAAACATATTTTTAAAAATAAATCCACAACTGCATTCAAAAATGTTACATACTTCTGGTACATATCACTGTCATAAAAACGCATACATATGTAATAAGTTAATGGGTTTTAAGTAGTAAATGAAACAGGAATGCATATATGATAAGAATTTTTAACTTAGCTTCTGAAACACGCATACTGCCGCCAAATACATATATCTATGCAATTTAAGGCAAATTTATATTTTACGTTACATTTATTTATTACTAGACAGAAAATTCATCAAGGACAAATTATGGAGTTCGTTGCTAACAAAGCATGTGCTCAAGAACAGGGAATTTGCAAAAAGATCTCATTACTGGGAAATCTGATCAAACAAGGTATGGTTATTCCGCATATCAGAGAGATTAATTTTAGCCAAGGAGGTTATATTACTGGAGGCACCACTCCTATCCACGCAGCATTGGCCGCCATAAGTCACCGTCCGTGCTGCAAATGACGTCATGAGCAGGCACGACGCAGCCGCAGAAAAGAAGCTGCTTTGAAACCAATGGAACAAAAGCTTCTAAGCGTATAAACAGATAAAATGAGTAATTCAATAACCTTTATCAATGATACACAAGCTTACTGTTTCATCAACCGTATAATTTAGTTCATTTTTGCCTGCTTATGACGTCACACCACAGATTTATTTTTTTATTTTTTTTTATTGGAGGTTTAACGACCACCGTGAGCAACTCAATGGGCTATAAGCAGTCGCCCGTCCCTAATTTAGGGTCACTGGTTCCAGGGAAGGGAGAGAACCAGTGCCGTAAGACAAACACAACATCCATGCCTCACCGGGATTCGAACCCGGACCCCTTCTGGACTAATGATCAGAGGCCATCGCTTAGCCCACTGCGCCACCGGAGCGGCCACCACAGATTAGCTGTGACCTATGGCGGCAGAGCCAGTGGTGTCGCCAGTAATATAACCTCCTTGATTTTAGCTAATGATGGAGACATTGCTAATAGGAGTCCATATGCTAATTCACATTTAACCTATTTTTTATGGTCACAGAAATTAATATCGGGTGCACGGGGAAAAATAGTTCATATTTTCTTCAATCAGATTACGGTGCTGAATCTGCTTTGGTTTATTGTTCTACATGTAACATCTTCAGTACCAAAATCAGATTGTCGAAATTTTAACTTGTGCTGGCTGTTGCTTATAATAGCCTATTTCATCTTCTTAGTTAAGTAATAAAATTTTCACTTAAAGTAATTGACACAACATTTATACTCATAAATTTTATGCTGTTATATTTTCACCTCAGCTGCATTAAAGTGTCTTCCCCATTTTTGTCGCCAAAATGCCTAGAAGCGAGCCGCGTTTCATCCTAATTATATCGCATATTGTGGAAAAAAAATATCTGAATTATTACATCCTAAAGGGGGTTCAGTTGCATCTCTACTTATACAAGACAAAAGAGAATAAATGAGCAAATTAGAACGTGAAGAATTTTTTTGAGAAGTTGATACCCACATTAATGTGAAACTTCCTGCATTCATTAAAAATGTAATTAAAAAATAAAAGAAAAATAAGCTTACCCACAAAGTATTTGTTGCTTGAACTTCAGATTTGCTTATCGGTGCAATTCAGACCATTAAAACAAATATTCGTAATGGACATTTTTATAAAAATCCACTACAAAACATTTAATTCAAATAGTCAATAGTTCACTCTCCAGGTGACATTCTTCATTGGCTGCAATGTGCTCCACAGTAAGTATGTGTGTTTATCCTCTTGAAAGGTTGTCCTCCAAACTGTTCTAATGAGATGGCAGAACAAAAAAAAAGGGGGAAGGGTACGTGGATACACAAAAAGAATACCAGAGGGATAAGACACGCAAAAATATAATTCCCAAAGTATTAGGTTCAAGGCATTTATGCTAAAGTACAAAACAGCACACGCTACAGGCTAATCAATTACATCGTAAGCTATAGAATAATGCATCCAAAAAGCTATTATGTCCTAATCAGGATTTAATTAAATCTTTAGTCACACAAGACTTGAATAAATGAGATAATTAGAACATTAACTGTGAGCAATTAAATGAAGGTAAATATAGTAAACACTTTGGCTTACTGGTTAGACAAAAACCTGAGTTTCGAAGAAATTACAATGAGGTTTTAAATAAATTTGACATCATCACAGTAATATCAACATCACAACCAAATATCAGGAATTTTTTTTTGTTTCTATTGCCGAAATGCATGACCCTCATTTTACAAGGCAGTGTAAAAGTAATAAACAACGAACAGTAGAAACAAAAATGGTATTTAATTTATTCATGGAAATTTAGTTGTTCTGTATGAATAACATCCAACAGTTGTATTCACAAATTCTTGCTCTTCCGCTTGCATTTTCTCAGACAGTTACACACCTCTCCCAAGTTCTGTTGCTGATAAATGAAGAGATCTCATTTTTTTGTCCCTGTACAATTGAGGAATGGTTTTTGATATAAAAAATTTTCAACAACTGCTGCACAAGCCTGTGACATATAGCAGCCTGCAATGAATTCAATGAGCTCCTACTTTATTTACCTCTATTCTAAAAAGCGTAACTGCCGCTGCTGCTGCCGCTGTTTTAGAAATTTTGTGACACTCTTGCTTTCCTAGCTCGCAACGCAAAACGTATTGAACACAAAAATATGAAATTCACATCGTTTGTAGAGAAATGTTTGGAGAACACGCGGAAATAAACAGTTTCTCGATTCTAGCGAAACTTCAAGAACTACTGTATTTCAAAGTTATGTTAAGCAAAAAAATGCTATCAGGTAGCGTTCCGGACACACTAACAGCAACAGAACCACGAAACTTTGTAGGCATGTAGTGCCATAACCGAATGTTTGCACCTCGTCGCCCTTTTTTTGAATTTCGATTTAGTTTACGAGAAATTAAATTTCTAAATTTTACAAAATTCTCTATTTTGCGATGGGATCCATTTAAAAAACGGATATTTGGCAAACTATAAATTATAACGCATTGCAATTTTTACAGCATAAACTTACAACTATCGTCCCTTTTTTACAAAAAAATTTAAGAAAAAGTCATTTTCTGATTTTTAAGCATTTTTCAAAGACGCAAAGGAAAGAAACAAACGGCTTGTCTTCATAAGGTATTTATTGCTCAAAATGTTTGGTATAAAAAACGCTTCTACAAAAAATGAACAAGTTCAAAATAAAAAACAGTAACAAGATGTGGGAGAGAACAAGGTATACGCAGGCATTTAAAAACAAAAAAGACATTGTAAAGGTTGTGAAAAAGAGGATGCTCACAGGCAGCCCAGTTGAACAGTAGTAAAAATATAAGACTATGAGTCCGTTGATAACAATAGTATTAAACTGTGTCTAATAGTTCGCCTAAAACGAAACAAAAAACAGACGATAAAGCTGTACAAGTTCAAAGGTAAACAATTTCAAATCAAAACGTGAATTCAGAAGAATAACTAAGTCTCACACATGGGCAGAAACGTAGACACAGAACACTAATGAAGAACACTTATGATGGAATAAAAACACTGTAGTGGAGAGCTGGAGGTAAAGCCAGCAGTTCCACGCCATTTTCGACGACTTGGAACCAAGGCTGTTGAGGTGACCAAATTGACATGAAGTTTTGCCCGTGCAATGTCAAATTCGAGTTGTAGGCTATCTGTAAGGGAGTGACGAAATCTGCGGCAGAGGAAACGACGAGCTGTGTGACGGCGAAGGGAAGGCTGGTCGATGCTGCAATGATACCACAGGTAGATTGTATACTTCGCTTGAAGAATTAGGAAGTAGCACACTTGATTATTCGTGGGAGCCGACTGACATAGTGGTGACGAAACACAAGGTACTGTGACAAGATGTGAAGGTGAGCACAAAGTTTTTGAAGGAGAGAGAACATCAGTGAGAACAAGGGCTGAAACATCAGAAACGTGAAGTAATAAGCATACCTACAGGAGAATGATGTCAGCTCAAAGATAACGAAATCTACGAAGACAAGAGCATTAGTTGCCGATGCCGAAAAGCCGCGGCAGTTGAAACTAACACAAATCAGTTGGGAAATCATGAACAGGATGTTGATTGTTTTCGAGTTCAGCTGTGAGCAACTTCAGCAGGTACAACAGACGATGCTGAAGCTGGGCATCTTCAGGAGGAACGGTAACTTTAATCAAAAATTCATCAAGCAATTGAAGTTGTTGAAGCATTTCAGGTAACCAATTTAACTTGGATTGAATACACGGGATTGTTAGAAATTTGTCAATCCTTGGGCGTTGAATTAGTTCAAGAAGTTCAGTGTACGTGAGTGGTTGCATTGGAACAGAACAGTCTTTGAACAGAGCGGAAAGTTTGGGAATGGAGGGAAGAGAAGTATCATCTTCATCAACATCCGAAGCAATGGATGCTGATTCACTTAAATTAGCAGCAACGTCCATATCATCATCAGTTGGGAGGCAGGCGAATCTATTTCTTGAACGAAACGGAGAAAAACAATTCTCCACGTCAGCAGAGGCCCCAGAGTAAGTGGCAGAAGTTTTGGTCCGAAAACGCCTAGTGCGACACGAACGCCTTGGAGAAGACCCGGCAGAATTTGGGAGTTTCCCGGACGTTTTGGGTCCTGGAGGAGCTCACCGAAGCAGGAAGAGGTGGAAATGACATGTCATCAATGCGTGCAGATTTGAACAGTTCAGAAGCAGGTGTTTGCACTTACTTCTGAACTGTTCAAATCTGCTGGGCAATGATGACGCAAAAGTGTCGGAAGAAAGCGGCTGCTCGGAGTTGTATGGTAATGGCAGTTCAATGCTAGGCAATAACTGCGTAGTTGTTTTGAAAGATAGCGCCTGCTCGGAGTTGTATGGTAATGGCTGTTTAGTGATTGGCAATAACTGCGTAGTAGTTTTGGAACACAGCGGCTGCTCGGAGTTGAATGGCAATGGCGGAACATTGACAGGTGAAGACAACGAAATATTTGCAGTCATTAAAGGAGCAATTAGCAGAGATGGTGATGTGGTTGACATTGAGGCAACAGTTTGTTCAGTAGTAAGGGAAAAAGAAGTGGATGATGGAAGTGTGTCAGGAATCTTCATCGAAGGGACAGAACCTTGTGCAGGTGTGCGCTGCTGGCACTCAAAAGCCAGGTGTCCCTCAGCTCGACACCGGAATCACAGGACACCAGCAAATAAATTGAAAACGTATGTTCGAGTGTCCGTAACAATATTCAGAGTTGTGGGGCGGTAAGAAATTTCTTGGTCAGTGGGGGAAATAACACGATATTGGCGACGACCCCCTTGCACAAAGTTGAAAGGAGAGTCTCTGGCAGCAGCTGAAAGAAATTTTGTCTCTCCCACTATTCGACCAAGAGTGCCGAGTGCAGCAACTAGTAAGTTGTCGGGAATAGCAGTAGGCACAGGAGATAATGTCACTGTGACCGGGCGCTGTGCAGAAGCAACAGGTTGCAAGTGAAAGGAGCCAATATCAATGCCTGTAGCAAGAACGGTGTCGGTGGCTTTTTGGTGAACAAAATGAACGACAACACCCTCCAATGCGAATAATTGAAACAATGCTTTCCTTGGGAACAACTTTAACCAAGGCTTTCAAATAGAGGGGGAGGGGTGTCACGAAGAGACGGAAAATACACACTTAATATCAAAGCTGAGGAAAGTTCTTTACCTGCTGGTGAGTCGTCAGAAATCCGAATCTTGAGAACTTTATCTTCTCTAGAAAATTCTGGTTGCATTGAAAGAGGTGCATGAGATTGGTTTAGACGAGCAGTTGCAGCATACGAGCATGGAGAAGTAGCAGCCATGGCAGCAGAACGTGACTCGGCACCCAGGATATGCAAATTAGGACGTAGAACATTCGATGCAGAAACATTAGCACGAAGCACATTAGAAGCAGAAACACAATTTGAAGTAGACAAATTTGCACTTGAAGAGGTCATAGTTGTCTCACAAGCGGTCGATGTAGCCAAAAAAATCCAGCGGAGATAAAATCAGCAGACGGAAATTGCATTTGTATTTGGGAAGCAGCCATCATGGCCGCTAAGCCTAAAAATACGACACTCTGTGCTGCAACTGCGTCACACAGAAGAAACATAAAGTAACGAAACAGGAGGCACACACACTCACTTCAAGTGAGGCAAAACGATGAAAACAGAGCACATTCAACACGAACCACTAAAGCAAACGGTAAATTCACAGGAGAAAAACATTTTTTTTACAGACGCAAAGAAAGAAATGAACGGCTTGTCTTCATAATTTATTTATTGCTCAAAATGTTAGGTATGAAAAACGCCTGTACAAAATATGAACAAGTACAAATTACGAAACAGAAACAAGATGTGGGAGTGAACAAGGTATACGCAAGCATTAAAAAAAGCAATAACAACAATGCAAAGGGTGTGAAAAAGAGGGCGCTCACAGGCTGCCCAGTTGAACAGTAGTAAAAATAAAAGTCAATGAGTCCGTTGATAAGAATAGTATTAAACTGTGTCTAAGAGTTCGCCGAAAACGAAACAAAAACAGACGGTAAAGCAGTACAAGTTCAAAGGTAAACAATTTCAAAACGAAACGTTTATTCAGAAGAAAAAAACGCAGTCAGTTGGAAAATCATGAACAAGCTGTTCGTTGTTTACGAGTTCAGCTGTGAGCAACTTCAGCATGTACCACAGACGATGCTGAAGCTGGGCATCTTCAGAGGGAACGGAAACGGTAATCAAAAATTCCTCAAGCAATTGCAGTTGTTGAAGCATTTCAGGTAACCAATTTAACTTAGAATGAATACACGGGATTGTTAGAAATTTGTCAATCCTTGGGCAATGAATTAGTTCAAGAAGTTCAGTAAATGTGAGCGGTTGCATTGGAACAGAACAGTCTTTGAACAGAGCGGAAAGTTTAGGAATGGTGGGAAGAGAAGAACCATCTCCAACAACATCCGAAGCAATCGATGCTGATTCACTTATATTAGCAGCAACATCCATATCATCATCAATAGGGAGGCAAGCTAATCTGTTTGTTGTACGAAGTTGAGAAGAAATTTTTTTTACTCCAGATGAGATTCCAGAGGAAGTGGCAGAAAATTTGGTCCGAAAACACCTAGTGTGACGCGAACGCCTAGGAGAAGACTCGGCAGAATTTGGGCGTTTCCCGGCAGTTTTGGGTCCAGAGGAACCCACCGAAGTAGGAAGAGGTGGAGATGACATGTCAACAATGAGAGCAGATTTGAACAGTTCAGAAGCAGGTGTTTGCACTTGCGAAACAGGCTGTGAAACGGCAGGCAATTTGTTGCTTCCTGGTGGCGCGTGAGAGCTGGGCAATGATGACGCAGTAGTTTCGGAAGAAAGCGGCTGCTCGGAGTTGAATGGAAATGGCAGTTCAGTGCTTGGCAATAACTGCGTAGCTGTTTTGAAAGAAAGCGCCTGCTCGGAGTTGTATGGTAATGGCTGTTTAGTGCTTGGCAATAACTGCGTAGGAGTTTTTAAAGACAGCGGCTGCTCGGAGTTGAATGGCAGTGGCGGAACTGAAACAGGTGAAAACAACGAAATATCTGCAGTCATTGAAGGAGCAAGCAGCAGAGATGGTGACGTGGTTGACATTGGGGCAACAGTTTGTTCAGTAGTAAGGGAGGAGGAAGTGTATGATGGAGGTGTGTCAGGAACTTTCAACGAAATGACAGCAACTTGCGCAAGTGTGCGCTGAGGATACTCAAAAGCCAGGTGTCCCTCATCTCTACACCGGAAACACTGGACACCAGCAAATAAGTTGAAAACGTATGTTCGTGTGTCCGCAATGAGTTGCAGAGATGTGGGGCGGTTAGAAATGGCTTGGTCAGTGGGGAAAATAACACGATATTGGTGACGTCCTCCTTGCACAAATTTGAATGGAGAGTCTCTGGCAGCAGCTGGGAGAAGTTTAGTCTCTCCCACCACTCGACCAAGAGTGCCGAGTGCAGCAACAAGTAAGTTGTCAGGAATAGCAGTAGGCACAGGAGATAATGTCACTGTGACCGGGCGCTGTGCAGAAGCAACAGGTTGCAAGTGAAAGGAGCCAATATCAATGCCTGTAGCAAGAACGGTGTCGGTGGCTTTTTGGTGAACAAAATGAACGACAACACCCCCTCCAATGCGAATAATTGAAACAATGCTTTCCTTGGGAACAACTTTAACCAATTCTTTCAAATAGAGGGAGGGTGTCACGAAGAGACGGAAAATACACACTTAATAACAAAGCTGAGGAAAGTTCTTTACCTGCTGGTGAGTCGTCAGAAATCCGAATCTTGAGAACTTTATCTTCTCTAGAAAATTCTGGTTGCATTGAAAGAAGTGCATGAGATTGGTTTGGACGAGCAGTCGCAGCATACGAGCGTGGAGGAGTAGCACCCATGGCAACAGAATGTGACTCGGCACCAATTACATGCAAATTAGGACGAAGAACATTCGATGCAGAAACATTAGAACGAAGCACATTAGAAACAGAAACACAATTAGAAAAAGACAAATCCACACTTGAAGTGGTCAAAGTTGTCCCACAAGCGGTCGATGTAGCCAAAGAAAATCCAGCGGAGATAAAATCAGCAGACGGAAATTGCATTTGTACTTGGGAAGCAGCCATCATGGCCGCTAAGCCGAACAACACAACACTGTGTGCTGTAACTGCGTCACACAGAAGAAACACAAAATAACGTAACAGGTGGCACACACACTCACTTCGCGTGAGGCAAAACGGTGAAAACACAACACAGTCAACACGAACCACTAACGCAGACGATACATTCACAGGAAAAAAACATTTTTTTACAGACGCAAAGAAAAAAAGCGAACGGCTTGTCTTCATAAGGTCTTTATTGCTCAAAATGTTGGGAAAAAAACCCTGAACAAAATATATACAAGTACAAAATATAGTAACAAAAAATTGGACAGAACAAGGTGATCGCCGGCATTTAAAAAATCAAATAGAAACAATGTAAAAGATGTGTAGAAGCGGGAGCTCACAGGCTGCCCAGTTTAACAGTATCAAAAAAATAAGTCAATGTGTCCATTGATGACAATAGTAATAAAATGTGTCTGTGAGTCCACCGAAAACGAAAGAAAAAACAGACGGTAAAGCAGCAAGAGTTCAAAGGTAAACAATTTTAAAACAAAACGCGAATTCAGTAGTAAAAGTAAGTCTCGCACTTGGGCAGAAAAGTAGACACAGAACACTAATGAAGAACACTGATGATGGAATAAAACACTGTAGTGGAGAGCCGAAGGTTAAGCCAGCAGTTCCATGACATTTTCGACGACTTGGAACCAAGGCTGATGTGGTGACCATATAGACATGAAGTTTGGAACAGTGTTATTGGCTTGTGCAATGTCAAATTCGAGTTGTAGCCTGGCTGTAACGGAGTGACGATATCTGCGGCAGAGGAAACGACGAGCTGTGTGATAACGGCGGAGGGAAGGTTGGTCGACGCTGCAATGATAGTACAGATAGATTGTATACTTTGCTTGTAGAATTAGGAAGGAGCATACATGATTATGCGTGGGAGCCGACGGAAAGTGGTGACGTAACACAAGATAACGTGACATGGTGTGAAGGTGAGCACAAACTTTTTGAAGGAGAGAGAACATCAGTGAGAACAAGGGCTGAAACATTAGACACGAGAAGTATGCATGATGAACATCTCCGAGGGTTAAACAAAAAAAACAAAGAGGTGAAGTCAGATGACGGAAACGGTGAAGAGTTCGAGGAGTCAGTAGGCGGCGATGAAGATGTAACCAATGAATGTCACAAGCTTTTGGAGAGGCGAGAGTAGTATGAGAGTCTGTCCAGGTGGCTGGCAAATCTGAAGATGGTACATTGGGAATAGGCATTGGTTCAAGAAAATGTGATAAAAAATGCTGATAAAGAAGCTTGGCAGTAACCTGATGAGGAAGGAAAGAAATATCATTGAGATACACAAGAAAAGGAAGGCTATGAGGCGCTGAGGGTTGCGAGATAAGTCCATGTTGATCTGCGAGGAGAGGATAGAGTCGACGAATACTGACTTGAAGTAATCGAAGCTGAGAACGATGAATGGGCTAATCCGAAAGAGGAGGAGTGATCTGGGAGAGCGATTTCCAGCGAAGGTTGGAATCCACGAGTTGAGAGACTCGCACCACGCCACTAGTGAACCAGGCTGAGAAGTGCAAATATGAAGAAACAGAAGAGAGGATAGCAGAAGAAAAGAAGAGAGGTTTCGCAAAAAGATCGCTAGTAGAGGCAGGGGGAAGGCGAATAGGATATAAGGAACGCCAGAGGGTAAGAGCGGATCTGTAAAACTCAGGGAAATGGCTCGGAACGAGAGTAAAGAGGTCCATGCGTAGAAAAGTTGAGACAGTGAGGTGGGGACTTCGGGGAAAGAGAAGCGTGTCGACAATGGTTTGAGAAAAAGAAGGTTGGAAAGAGAAATTCCGAAGGAAATTTTGAAGGTGGAAACTTTGAACTTCAGAGAGATATCGGAGAGAGAGAGAGACCACCAAAAGAAATAGGAAGAACGAGAGTGGAGTGCTGCACCCAATGAATGACATTCCAGACGAAATTAGTGAAGGTACGTTGAAGTTCGCGAAGCAAAAACGGCGGAGGAAGGTGCTCAATCCAAGCATGAAAAAAAGATGGTTGCAGAAAGGTGTTGAGGAGGTAGGCACGGCTGAGGAACGACAGAAAAGGCTTGAGACGGTGAAAAGGTGCTAGGCGGCGATTGACCTGCTGAACCAGGGGAGTCCATGTAGCAGCGGCGACTGCAGAGGGGCTTCCAATGTAGACTCCGAGAAATTTGGAAACACTTGAAGACCAGCGGGCACCCCATGGGCGGTCAGCGAGAATCGTTCACGACCCAGCCCATAATCCAGAGCATTTATCCATGTTGAGTGAAGAACCAGAAATCGCAGCATATTCAAGATAGGTATTTCGAAGAGTTCCGAATGCTCCCTCAGAACTGATGAAGACTGTTAAGTCATCTGCGTATGCCGAAAGAACTCTGTGGTGGTGACGGGTACACGCAATTCCTCGCGGAACTGAGGAAAACAAACGAGAATGGAGACAAATCAAAAGTGGTTCAAAAGAGAGCAAAGAGTTGACCCGACAGAGGGCAGCCCTGCCGGATTCCACTACCGAAAGGAATAGCAGAAGTGAGAAATCCTGAAGTACGAACACGAAAGAAGGAGTGAGAGTAAAGATTGGAAAGCGCCAAGCGGAAGGAGGAAGGAAAACCAAATTGGCGAAGAACAGTGACAAGATATGAGTGGTTAATTGAATCAAAAGCTTAACGCTGGTCAATATTGAAAATTGCGAGAGGTTCAGAGAGTCGAGAAGCAAGAGAGTATACGTTACGAATGACAGTGATGTTAGAAGCGATTGAGCGAGAAGGAACAGTGTAGGTCTGATCAGGATGGATGATGTGCGAAAGAACTGGATTAAGGCGAAGAGCAAGAACTTTGGCAAAGATTTTGTAATCGGTATTTAGAATGGAAATAGGCCGTCAGTTTGTCAAGAGTCCAAGGTTGCCAGATTTTGGAATAAGGCGAAGTAGAGCAAAGGAAAACGCTGATGAAGAAAAGGAAGACGAAGAAAAAACGAAGTTCAAACAGGCAACAAGAAGAGGAAGAAGAGTTGGAAGAAAAGCCTTATAAAAGGAAAGAGGAAGACCGTCTTCACCTGGTGAGGAACTATCATTAAGACTCAAAACAGAAGAACGAATTTCGGCTGGTGAGATTGGAGCACTGAGCGAAGAAAAGAAACATTGAGGGACTTGAGGAAGATCGTGAAGAAGTGGAGAGGAATCAGCTGGAGGAATCTGAAAAGGTTGAAAACGACCAGAAAAGTATGAATGAGTATGTTGGCAGATAAGGGAGGGATCTGCCGTGGTAGATCCATCCGTAAGGGAAAGATAAGCGATGGTATTGTATTTAGTTCGATGTTCTTCAAAATGGCGAAGACTCTGAAGGGGATCATCATGAAATAGAAGAAGGGTGAACTTTAAGCGAGTCAGAGAAGATTTAGCCGATGATTAGAGGCGATGATGAAGCCGGGCTTGCAGGATTTCAAAGTTAGGATCGGTGTGCGAGGTAGACTGAAGAGAACGGCGGATTGAATCTATGTCCATAAGACGATTGGTGCGAACAGAAAAACAAAAGCGTTCAGCAAACGCAGTAATGGAATGCTTGGTGGAGAGCCACAGAGCTGCCGGGTCAACAGTGAAGGGAAGTTGATTGACTGATTGCGCAATAATTGAATTGACATGAGAAATAAAAGTTGTATCTGGCAGGCAGAAATCATCAAGGGTCCAAACCATTGGGTGAGGGATACCAGTGGAGGGAAGATGAAATTGTAGAACAACTAGACAATGGTCGGAGGAAACAGCTGGAGCATGTGAAACAGAAACAAGGGAAGAATGAAAAAAACTGGAAACATAAAATCGGTCCAAACGTACAGCAGCGTTGGAGGATCCTGCGGGAGGAAACCAGGTGAAATCACGGGTCACAGGATGGAGAAGGCGAAATGCATCTTGGAGATCAAAATTAAAGACCAGTTGAGTGAGTTGCGAAACCAGAGAAGAGCGGAAATCTTGAGACCCATCACGATCGTAAAGAGGTTGCAGCGTGCAGTTAAAGTCACCAGCCATTAACACAACTTCAGAAGACGGAATCTCATCGAGAATTGTAGTAACATGAAGAAAGAGGGATGTAGCTTCTGAATCACTACGAGGAACGTGCAAATTTAACAAATGAAAACGGATAGAAAAGAAGCGAAAAGAAAGGTATTGAAAAATCCCGAGCAGGCTCTGTGACTTAACAACGTCAGACAGAAACGGAAGAAAACGATTATGAATGCCAATTGCGGTGCCGGACCCCAAATGGGCACGGAAATTGTGAAAAAAGACAAAAAGCCAGCGTCGCCAGCGGGAAATGTCTGTCAAAGGAGAACAGTTTGTTTCCTGCAGGAGAATGATGTTAGCTTTAAGATAACAAATATCTTCGAAGACAAGAGCATTAGTTGCCGACGCAGCAGAGCTTCGGCAGTTGAAACTAACACAAATCAGTTGGGATATCATGAACAGGCTGTAGATGGTTTTCGAGTTCAGCTGAGAGCTTCTTCAACAGGTATAAAAGACGCCGCTGAAACTGGGCAGCATCAGGAGGAAGAGTTATATTTCTCAAAAATTCATCAAATAATTAAGTTGTTGAAGCATTTCAGGTAATCTATTTAACTTGGATTGAATACACGGGATTGTTAGCAATTTATGTTTTTTAGGAAGTTAAATTAGTTCAAGAAGTTCAGTGTATGTAAGCGGTTGCGCTGGAACAGAACAGTCTTTTAAAAGAGTTGAAAGTTTGCTTATATTGGGTAAAAAGAATCATCTTCATTAACATCCGAAGCAACAGATGCTAATTCACTTAAATTAGCAGCAACATCCATAACATCTTCAGTAAGGAGGCATGCGAATCTGTTTGTTGCACGAAGTAGAAAAGAAAAATTCTCCACGCCAGGTGAGGTTCCAGAGGAAGTGGCAGAAGATTTGGTCCGAAAAGTCTTGAGCGTCGCGAACGCTTTGGAGAAGACTCCGCAGAATTTGGGCGTTTCCCGGAAGTTTTGGGTCCAGAGGAGCTCACAGAAGAAGGAAGAGGTGGAAATGAGATGTCATCAATGAGAGCAGATTTGAACAGTTCAGAAGCAGATGTTTGAACTTGCGAAACAGGCTGTAAAACGGATGCCAATTTGTTGCACGGTGGTGGGGCTTGAGTGCTGGGCAATGAAGACGCAGATGTTTCGAAAGAAAGCGGCTGCTCGGAATTGAATGGTAATGACGGTTCAGTGCTTGGCAATAACTGCGTAGTTGTTTTGAAAGATAGCGCCTTCTCGGAGTTGTATGGTAACGGCAGTTCTGAAACAGGTGAAGACAACAAATTATCTGCAGTCATGGAAGGAGCAATTAGCAAAGATGGTGACCTGGTTGACATAGGAGCAACAGTTTGTTCAGTAGTAAGGGAGGAAGAAGTGGAAGATGGAGGTGCATCGGGAACCTTCATCGAAGGGACAGCACGAGGTGCAGGTGTGCGGTGAGGGCACTCAGAAACCAGTGTCCCTCAGCTCTGCACCGGAAGCACTGGACACCAGCAAATAAGTTGCAAACGCATGTTCGTGTGTCCGTAAGAAGTTGCAGAGTTGTGGGGCGGTAAAAATGGCTTGGTCAGTGGGGAAAATAACACGATATTGGCGACGACCCCCTTGCACAAAGTTGAAAGGAGAGTCTCTGGTAGCAGCTGGAAGAAACTTTGTCACTCCCACTACTTGACCAAGAGTGCCGAGTGCAGCAACAAGTAAGTTGTCAGGAATAGCAGTGGGCACAGGAGATAATGTCACTGTGACCGGGCGCTGTGCAGAAGCAACAGGTTGCAAGTGAAAGGAGACAATATCAATGCCTGTAGCAAGAACGGTGTCGGTGGCTTTTTGGTGAACAAAATGAAGGAGACACAGTTTAATACTATTCTTATCAACGGACTAATAGACTTTTATTTTTACTGCTGTTCAACTAGGCAGCCTCTTAGCGCCCTCTTTTTCACACCCTTTACACTGTTGTTATTGTTTTTTTTAAATGCTTGCGTATACCTTGTTCTCTCCCACATCTTGTTACTGTTTTGTATTCTGTACTTGTTCATATTTTGTAGAGGCGTTTTTTATACCTAACATTTTAAGCAATAAATACCTTATGAAGACAAGCCGTTCGTTTCTTTCCTTTGCGTCTGTAAAAAAAATGCTTTTTTTCCTGTGAATTTATCGTCTGCTTTAGTGGTTCGTGTTGACTGTGTTGTGTTTTCACCGTTTTGCATCACTTGAAGTGAGTGTGTGTGCCTCCTGTTACGTTATTTTGTGTTTCTTCTGTGTGACGCAGTTGCAGCACACTGTGTTTACCGTCTGTTTTTGTTTCGAAAACGAAACAAAAACAGACGGTAAAGCAGTACAAGTTCAAAGGTAAACAATTTCAAACCAAAACGTTTATTCAGAAGAAAAAAAAACTCAGTCAGTTGGGAAATCATGAACAGGCTGTTGATTGTTTTCGAGTTCAGCTGTGAGCAACTTCAGTATGTACCACAGACGATGCTAAAGCTGGGCATCTTCAGGCGGAACGGAAACGTTAATCAAAAATTCATGAAGCAATTGCAGTTGTTGAAGCATTTCAGGTAACCAATTTAACTTAGATTGAATACACGGGATTGTTAGAAATTTGTCAATCCTAGGGCGTTGAATTAGTTCAAGAAGTTCAGTAAATGCGAGCGGTTGCATTGGAACAGAACCGTCTTTGAACAGAGCGGAAAGTTTAGGAATGGTGGGAAGAGAAGAATCATCTCCAACAACATCCGAAGCAATCGATGCTGATTCACTTAAATTAGCAGCAACATCCATATCATCATCAGTAGGGAGGCAAGCGAATCTGTTTGTTGTACGAAGTTGAGAAGAAAAATTTTCTACGCCAGGTGAGGTTCCAGAGGAAGTGGCAGAAGATTTGGTCCGAAAACGCCTAGTTCGACCCGAACGCCTAGGAGAAGACTCGGCAGAATTTGGGCGTTTCCCGGCAGTTTAGGGTCCAGAGGAACCCACCGAAGTAGGAAGAGGTGGAGATGACATGTCAACAATGAGAACAGATTTGAACAGTTGAGAAGCAGGTGTTTGCACTTGCGAAACAGGCTGTGAAACGGGAGGCAATTTGTTGCTTGGTGGTGGTGCGTGAGAGCTGGGCAATGATGACGCAGTAGTTTCGGAAGAAAGCGGCTGCTCGGAGTTGAATGGAAATGGCAGTTCAGTGTTTGGCAATAACTGCGTAGTTGTTTTGAAAGAAAGCGCCTGCTCGGAGTTGTATGGTAATGCCTGTTTAGTGCTTGGCAATAACTGCGTAGGAGTTTTGAAAGACAGCGGCTGCTCGGAGTTGAATGGCAGTGGCGGAACTGAAACAGGTGAAGACAACGAAATATCTGCAGTCATTGAAGGAGCAAGTAGCAGAGATGGTGACGTGGTTGACATTGGGGAAACAGTTTGTTCAGTAGTAAGGGAGGAGGAAGTGTATGATGAAGGTGTGTCAGGAACCTTCAACGAAGGGACAGCACCTTGCGCAAGTGTGCGCTGAGTCCACTCATAAGCCAGGTGTCCTCCAGCTCTACCCCGGAAACACTGGACACCAGCAAATAAGTTGAAAACGTATGTTCGTGTGTCCGTAACAAGTTGCAGAGATGTGGGGCTGTTAGAAATGGCTTGGTCAGTGGGGAAAATAACACGATATTGGCGACGTCCTCCTTGCACAAATTTGAATGGACAGTTTCTGGCAGCAGCTGGGAGAAATTTAGTCTCTCCCACTACTCGACCAAGAGTGCCGAGTGCAGCAACAAGTAAGTTGTCAGGAATAGCAGTAGGCAACGGAGATAATGTCACTGTGACCGGGCGCTGTGCAGAAGCAACAGGTTGCAAGTGAAAGGAGCCAATATCAATGCCTGTAGCAAGAACGGTGTCGGTGGCTTTTTGGTGAACAAAATGAACGACAACACCCCCTGCAATGCGAATAATTGAAACGATGCTTTCCTTGGGAACAACTTTAACCAAGGCCTCCAAATAGAGGGGAAGGGGGGTGTCACGAAGAGACGGAAAATACACACTTAATAACAAAGCTGAGGAAAGTTCTTTACCTGCTGGTGAGTCGTCAGAAATCCGAATCTTCAGAACTTTATCTTCTCTAGAAAATTCTGGTTGCATTGAAAGAGGTTGGTTTGGACGAGCAGTCTCAGCATACGAGCGTGGAGGAGTAGCAGCCATGGCAGCAGAACGTGACTCGGCACCAAGGATATGCAAATTAGGACGAAGAACATTCGATGCAGAAACATTAGGACGAAGCACATTAGAAGCAGAAACACAATTAGAAGTAGAAAAATCCACACTTGAAGAGATCATAGTTGTCTCACAAGCGGTCGATGTAGCCAAAGAAAATCCAGCGGAGATAAAATCAGCAGACGGAACTTGCATTTGTACTTGGGAAGCAGCCATCATGGCCGCTAACACGAACAACACAACACTGTGTGCTGCAACTGCGTCACACAGAAGAAACACAAAATAACGTAACAGGAGGCACACACGCTCACTTCAAGTGAGGTAAAACGGGAAAACACAACACAGTCAACACGAACCACTAAAGCAGACGATAAATTCACAGGAAAAAAACATTTTTTACAGACGCAAGGAAAGAAACGAACGGCTTGTCTTCATAAGGTCTTTATTGCTCAAAATGTTGGGAAAAGAACCCGAACAAAATATATACAAGTACAAAATAAATTAATAACAAGAAATGGGAGAGAACAAGGTGATCGCCAGCATTAAAAGAAACAAATAAATGCAATATATCGCAGGCTGCCCAGTTTAACAGTGGTAAAAAATATAATTCAATGAGTCCATTGGTGACAATAGTTATAAAATGTGTCTGTGAGTCCACCGAAAACGAAAAAAAAAACAGACGGTAAAGCAGTAAGAGTTCAAAGGTAAACAATTTCAAAACAAAACGCGAATTCAGTAGTAAAAGTAAGTCTCGCACTTGGGCAGAAAAGTAGACGCAGAACACTAATGAAGAACACTGATGATGGAATAAAACACTGTAGTGGAGAGCCGAAAGTTAAGCCAGCAGTTCCACGACATTTTCGACGACTTGGAACCAAGGCTGATGTGGTGACCATATAGACATGAAGTTTGGAACAGTGTTATTGACTTGTGCAATGTCAAATTCGAGTTGTAGTCTGGCTGTAACGGAGTGACGATATCTGCGGCAGAGGAAACGACGAGCTGTGTGATAACGGCGGAGGGAAGGTTGATCGACGCTGCGATGATAGTACAGATAGATTGTATACTCCGCTTGTAGAATTAGGAAGGAGCAAACATGATTATGCGTGGGAGCCGACGGAAAGTGGTGACGTAACAAAAGATAATGTGACATGGTGTGAAGGTGAGCACAAACTTTTTGAAGGGGAGAGAGCATCTGTGAGAACAAGGGCTGTAACATCAGACACAAGAAGTATGCATGATGAACATCTCCGAGGGTTGAACAAAAAAAACAAAGCGGTGAAGTCAGATGACGGAAACGGTGAAAAGTTTGAGGAGTCAGTAGGCGGCGATGAAGATGTGACCAATGAATGTCACCAGCTTTTGGAGAGGCGAGAGTAGTATATGAGTCTGTCCAGGTGGCTGGCCCGCACGGGGATAACTGGTTTTCCAGTTATTTGGGGAGCGGCGCCCCCACGGCCCGAGCTAACCTTGTGACGGTTTCTCTTGCCTTTGCGGCTTTGACGATTACATAACCGAAGGGACAGCTGTTCATCCAGCTGCTGGGGGATGGCGTCTCCACGGCCCGAGCCAACATGTGCTATATGTGATGATTTTCACATTTTTTATGTTTTTTCACTTGACATGAACCCGCCTCAGTTGTAGGTTGCTGAGGTTGTGATTATGCGCCAGCTCAGGATTTTAGTTTCTCGTTTTCTTTCCTGTCTTCTCCATTTCATGTTTCTTTCTTTGTTTTTCCGAGCTGGTTAGCTAGATCTGCCTGCACGTTTGCCGTGTGCGGTGACCCGTAAGGTGGAAAAGGGGATGCTGGAGGCTGAGGTTTCTGGTGGCCTTTGTGTTGTTGTCGCCAGTTGCCTACACTCCTCTTTGTCCCCTGCTTCACCCTAAACGGGTGGCTGGGAACTAACCCACTCCTAGTCAATGAGGTCTGTGGCCGAGTGGAGCCCAGACCTCTAACGGCTTGTCATTTTGCACGACAGGGTGAGTCTGGGGATAGGGTGGGCACGCCAAAGGGGTGTTCCCCAGGCATGGGAAAGTCTGGGTGCACGCCGAGCGTATGTCTGCCCTATTAACTTGCTATATGCGCTTGCTATCCCTAGAGCCGTGTCCTGCGTCCACTTGGGCTTGCGGTCCTCCGGCTCTCCCTCGTTGGGCTCGATTGTGGGTGGGGAAGTCGGCGGACGAATTCATAATTTTTTTTAATGGCTCTCAATTCTGTTTCCCACGAACCAACAACTAAAAAGGTATGGAGGAAGGCTCATCCCCTTCCGCAAAAAAACATGTTCCTGATTCTTCTAATGCTCGTTTCTTTTTTGTGCACTCATTGGACCCTTCAAATCCTTTGAGTGCCAAAAGTCCATTTTGGATAAATAAAGCTCTTCAATCCATCGCAAGCTCTCCTAAGAGCGTAAAGAAGCTCCAATCTGGAGATCTTCTTGTAGAGATGTCCACTGTGGCCTACAGTACCACACTTATTAACACCACCACGCTGCTTGAGACTCCTGTTAAAATAACACCTCATGGGTACCTAAATTCATCTCGAGGTGTTGTCTCCTCTCGGGATCTTATTGATTGCACTGAGGATGAACTTCTCGAATAACTGAGGAGCCAACATGTTACGGGTGTGCGACGCATTTCTTGCAGGAAGAATGGGCAGTTTGTCCCATCCTGGAATATTATCTTGACTTTCAACTGCCCTTCCCTGCCTACATCCATCAAGGCAGGGTATCTCCACCTCGAGGTACGCCCGTACATCCCTAACCCTTTGAGATGTTTTAGGTGCCAGTCTTATGGCCATTCTCAGCAGTCGTGCAGGAGCAATCCCCGGTGTGCACGCTGTGGTGCCACAGAACATCTTTTGCAGGAATGTGTGGCCGAGGCTGAGTTTTGTGTGATCTGCAAGGGTTCACACGCAGCATCAGCCAAAGATTGTCCCAAGTGGAAGGAAGAAAAAGAAATTCAAAGGCTAAAGACGGTGGAGAATATTTCCTATCCTGAGGCCAGAAGAAGAGTGGTTCCTGTTATATCTGATCGGCGATCATACGCTTCAGTGGTGGTTGCCAAATCAACGGTAGCCATTCAGACCGACATTCAGATCCCCCTTAAATGTCCATACAATGTGAACGAAATCATCGCAGCCGGACTGGAGGCACTCCAGTCTCGAGCTAGGGGTCTGAAAGCGCCACCCACCACTTCGCCGAAGCAGACTCATCCCACCACCAACAAGGGAACTCAGGCCACTTCTTCTAGCAAGAAAACCAAAGTCCAGGATAAGAAAAGCATTTCTTCTCCTCCAAAATCTGAGCACACGACTCAACGTCGTGCGCCTCCTGTTAAGACACTTGGGACAAAGCATGCTACCATCTTGGCCCCTGGTCACACGCCTCCAGATCTGGGGGAACCCCCACCAGAGGCGATGGAGCCTGACTTCGTTTAAACATTTTCATTTCATTTCTAACCATGGCTTCAATCATTCAGTGGAACTGTCTAGGTTTTCGGACGAGTTTTGATGAAGTGCAACATCTGCTTTCGTTCTACTCTCCGGTGTGCTTTTGTTTACAGGAAATAAAACTTAAACCATCAGACCTGCTTTCAGTTCGAGGCTACAGTGCATTTCGGACAGATAACGCGTCTGGAAATATAGCCTGAGGGGGTGTCGCTATTCTCGTCCCTCACAGGGTTCCGGTATCTTCCGTCGCGGTTTCCACAACTGTGCAGGCCGTGGCAGTTCGTATTTCTATGCCTGTACCTCTTACTGTCTGCAGTGTCTATCTGCCGCCGGACGAGAACGTAAGCGTCTCTGTTCTGGAGAGATTGGTCGATCAGCTGCCTTCACCCTTTCTTTTACTGGGTGACTTCAATGCCCATCATTATTTGTGGGGTAGTGTCAGCATCAGCACGAGAGGTTGTCGCATAGAGTCTCTTCTGTCCTCGGCCTCTTTGTGCCTTTTTAACACCGGTGCTGACACGTACTTCCATGAGCCGACAAGATCTTTCAGTGCGATCGATTTGGCCTTGGGATCAACATCGATTATTGCCGACTGGTCGTGGACGGTGTGTAACGACCTCCACGGGAGCGACCGTTTTCCGATTTTGCTCTCGCATCATGCGAACGTACCATCTTCTGCCTCGCGCCCTCCTCGGTGGAGGATGGAGCGTGCGAGATGGGAGGTCTTCACACCGTCAGCATTGATATCTTCTACAATGGTGACCCAAGAGTCAATCGACGCAGCGGTTCTTGAAGTCACAAATTGTATTCTTCAGGCAGCTGATCTTTCTATACCAAAAACATCGACGACACTCTCCAGAAGTTCGAAGCCTTGGTGGACCCCAGAATGCGCAGCGGCTAGGAGAGCTCAACATAAGGCCTGGTCTACGTTTCGGCGTTATCCAACCGATGCTAATCTCGTTACATTCAAACGAGCAAAATCCTATGCTCGGTTGGTGAGTCGACGTAGCAAGAGGGAGTCTTGGATCCAGTATGTGTCATCTCTCACTTCACGCGCCAGTTCGAAAAGTGTGTGGGAAAGGATTCGTAAGATCCGGGGTAACTACAGCTCTCACCAGATCTCCATTCTCGAGAGTAACGGCTGCACATATGCTGAAGTCGGGGAGATTGCTGATTGTTTGGGAGACGTTTGCCTCCGTGTCGAGTGACCGGGCGTATCCTTCCTCCTTTCTGAGGATTAAATCCACTGCGGAACGCCAGAGAATCTCCTTTGCGCCTTTTCTCGACACGGGATATAACTCCCCCTTCAGCATGGTTGAACTCAAGGTGGCTCTGCATCGGTCCGGCGCTACATCTGTCGGTCCCGATGGAATCCACTATGACATGCTCCGTCATCTATCGCAGTCGTCTCTCGAGAATCTCTTAATCTTGTATAATCGTATTTGGTCGGAGCACAGTTTCCCGGAATCTTGGCGAAAAGCTTTTGTTCTGCCTTTTCCCAAACCTGGCAAGGATCCCAAGTCTCCCTCTAGTTATCGTCCAATTGCTCTCACTAGCTGTCTGTGTAAAGTTCTTGAACGCATGGTTAACTCCCGGTTAATTCATTTTTTAGAATATCATCAAGTTCTTTCACCATCACAAAGCGGCTTTCGCCGTCATCGTTCACCTCACGATCATCTCCTGCACCTTGAGACATCTGTGCGCGAGGCGTTCGTGCGTAGGCAGCACCTGGTTTCTGTATTTTTTGATATTGAAAAAGCTTATGATCGAGCATGGCGGCACGGATTATCCGTGACCTCCACGCATGCGGATTGCGAGGAAATCTTCCGACATTTATTTTAAATTTTCTTCGCAATCGGGTGTTCCAGGTGCGCCTGGGTACGACGCTATCGGCAACATTCCATCAAGAACAAGGTGTTCCTCAAGGTTGCATTTTATCCGTCACATTGTTAATCCTTCGCATTAATTGTCTCTTCACAAATCTTCCTCCTGCGGTTTCGGCTACTGTTTATGTTGATGATTTACACATTTTCTGCTCGTCATCGAGTATGAATTTTATTGAAAGGCAGTTGCAGTCTGTGATTAACCAGATCTTTAAAGCGGCGAATAGCAATGGTTTCGTTCTTTCTCCCGACAAGACAGCGTGTGTCCATTTCTGCCGGAGGCGCGGCCTCCATCCTGACCCAGAGCTGTTTTTAGACCGTGCAGCCATACGAGTTTTGCCGGAGACCAAGTTCCTTGGACTGACCGTCGACCATGCGCTTACATGCCGTGCGCACGTTCGGTGGCTCAATATTTCCTGTCTGCGGGCTCTATCTATTCTTAAGATCCTTTCGAGACTCTCGTGGGGCGCAGACAGGATGTCTTTAATTCGTATTTACCATTCCTTAATACGATCGAAACTGGATTATGGTTGCATCGTGTATGGCTCTGCTCGTCGTTCCGTTCTCCAGCCTTTTGTACAATATTCACCATCAAGCATTGCGTCTTTGTTCGGGAGCATTTCGAACATCTCCAATTCCCAGCCTTTACGCTGACGCGAACGAACCATCGCTTGAATTACGCCGTCTGCAGCTGTCTATTCAATTCTCTCTGAAACTTAGATCTCTTCCAGACCATCCTTTATACGATGAAGTTTTTCATCCCCAGCATGCTCGTTTATTCGGGAACCAACCCTCGTGCATTTCAACTTTCGGTCTTCGTATAGCGGCCGTAGCCCGTGATGTAGGGCTCGACTTGTCACTTGTTGGAGAGACCAGGGGCTTTGGGGGTCCTCCATGGCACCCACTTGGTGTCACGGTTGATACCACCTTTACATCTTTCGATAAATCCTCAACCCCTGAGTCAGTGTACCAGCAGCTCTTCGCTGAGCACCGTGACCTCAATTCTGACTACACTCCCATTTTCACTGATGGCTCCAAGATGCATGGAGTTGTTGGATCCGCGGCTGTCTGTGTAGATGACGTGTCAGTAGCGCGGATCCCAGCTGAGGCCACGGTGTTTTCGGCGGAAATGCATGCTGTGTATCTTGCACTGCTTCATATTCAGTCGGGCTCTCATCAACGGGCTGCGGTGTACACTGATTCTTTGAGTGTTGTACAGTCACTGTCATCGTTGGACTGCTGTGACCACCCTTTTTCTTCTTATCGTACGAAGGCTTCTTTGTTCTTTGCTCGAGGCCGGTGTCCAGATACAATTTTTTTGGATTCCCGGGCATTTTGGAATCTCGGGTAACGAGTGTGCTGATGCGGCAACTAGATCTGCTTCCTCTTTGGTCGTCACACCCTTGCCACTGTTTCACCTGGATTTCCGCTTTCTGGTTCATGACCATATCAAGCGAACGTGGTAAGGTCTGTGGGACCAAGAGGTGGAAAAATAAACTGCATCGTATTAAACCTAATCTTGAAATTTGGAAATCCACATATCGTCGGAACCGTAGGGAGGAAGTGGTGCTTGCGCAACTCCGCATTGGGCATTGTCGTTTCACTCACCGCTTTTTGCTGTGTGGCGACACTGCGCCGATGTGTGAGACATGCAATTGCCGACTCACCGTCACTCATCTTCTGTGTACCTGTGTTCGTTTTCGTGATGTACGTTTTCATTTCTTTCATTCTCATTTGTTGACCGAGGACGCCGCTACACTGCAGCGGCTCCTCAATGACCACTGCAATACTGTTGTTGTTTTTTCATTTTTTAAACAAATTGACAATTTTAAACGTATCTAGATTTTAGCCCTATCATCATCCTCATTTCTCAGTTTTACTGAATCAGCTAGATTTTAATCATTGTATCATGTTTTTAATACTGTATGTTTCATTATCTTTTTAGCCCTTCCATCGTTCTCATTTTTCAGTTTAACATGATCAGTCAGATTTTAAGCTTTATACCACTTTTTTAATACTGTTTGCTTGTCTGTCTTGTCTCTGGCGCTCTTTGGCCAATCGTGGCCCTTGCGCCATAAATATCAAACAACCAACCAACCAACCAGGTGGCTGGCAAATCTGAAGATGGTACATTGGGAATAGGCATTGGTTCAAGAAAATGTGTTAAAAAATGCTGATAAAGAAGCTTGGCAGTAACCTGATGAGGAAGGAAAGGAATATCATTGAGATACACAATAAAAGGAAGGCTATGAGGCGCTGAGGGTTGCGAGATAAGTCCATGTTGATCTGCGAGGAGAGGATAGATTCGACGAATACTGACTTGAAGTAATCGAAGCTGAGAACGATGAATGGGCGAATCCGAAAGAGGAGGAGTGATCTGGGAGAGCGATTTCCAGCGAAGGTTGGAATCCACGAGTTGAGAGACTCGCACCACGCCACTGGTGAACCAGGTGGAGAAGTGCAAATATGAAGAAGCAGAGGAACGGATAGCAGAAGAAAAGAAGAGAGGTTACGCAAGGAGATCGTTAGTAGAGGCAGAGGGAAGGCGAATAGGATATAAGGAACGCCAGAGGGTAAGAGCGCATCTGTAAAACTCTGGGAAATGGCTCGGAACTAGAGGAAAGAGGTCCATGCGGAGAAACGTTGAGACAGTGAGGTGGGGACTTCGGGGAAAGAGAAGCGTGTCGACAATGGTTTGAGAAGAAGAAGGTTGGAGAGAGAAATTCCGAAGGAAATTTTGAAGGTGGAAAGCTTTGAACTTCAGAGAGATGTCGGAGAGAGAGAGACCACCAAAAGAAATAGGAAGAACGAGAGTGGAGTGCTGCACCCAATGAATGACATTCCAGACGGAATTAGTGAAGGTACGTTGAAGTTCGCGAAGCAAAAACGGCGAAAGAAGGTGCTCAATCCAAGCATGAAAAAAAGATGGTTGGAGAAAGGTGTTGAGGAGGTAGGCACGGCTGAGGAACGCCAGAAATGGCTTGAGACGGTACAAAGGTGCTAGGCGGCGATTGACCTGCTGAACCAGGGGAGTCCAGGTAACAGCGGCGACCGCAGAGGGGTCTCCAATGTAGACTCCGAGAAATTTGGCAACACTCGAAGACCAGCGGGCACCCCATGGGCGGTCAGCGCGGATCGTCCACGACCCAGCCCATAATCCAGAGCATTTATCCATGTTGGTTGAAGAACCAGAAATCGCAGCATATTCAAGATAGGTATTTCGAAGAGTTCCGAATGCTCCCTCAGAACGGATGAATACTGTTAAATCATCTGCGTATGCCGAAAGAACTGTGTGGTGGTGACGGGTGCACGCAACTGAGGAAAACAAACGAGAACGGAGACAAATCAAAAGCGGTTCAAAAGAGAGAGCAAAGAGTTGACCCGACAGAGGGCAGCCCTGCCGGATCCCACTGGCGGAAGGAATAGCAGAGGTGAGAAATGCTGAAGTACGAACACGAAAGAAGGAGTGAGAGTAAAGATTGGAAAGCGCCAAACGGAAGGAGGAAGGAAAACCAAACTGGCGAAGAACAGTGAAGAGATATGAGTGGTTAATTGAATCAAAAGCTTGACGCTGGTCGATATTGAAAATTGTGAGAGGCTCAGAGAGTCGAGAAGCAAGAGAGTATACGTTACGAATGACAGTGATGTTATAAGCGATTGATCGAGAAGGAACAGTGTAGGTCTGATCAGGATGGATGATGTGCGAAAGAACTGGATTAAGGCGAAGAGCAAGAACTTTGGCAAAGATTTTGTAATCGGTATTTAGAATGGAAATAGGCCGTCAGTTTGTCAAGAGTCCAAGGTTGCCAGATTTTGGAATAAGGCGAAGTAGAGCAAAGGAAAACGCTGATGAAGAAAAGGAAGACGAAGAAAAAACGAAGTTCAAACAGGCAACAAGAAGAGGAAGGAGAGTTGGAACAAAGCCTTATAAAAGGAAAGAGGAAGACCGTCTTCACCTGGTGAGGAACGATCATTAAGACTAAAAATAGAAAAACGAATTTCGGCTGGTGAGATTGGAGCACTGAGCGAAGAAAAGAAACATTGAGGGACTTAAGGAAGACCGTGAAGAAGTGGAGAGAAATCAGCTGGAAGCATCTGAGTAGGTTGAAAACGACCAGAAAAGTATGAATGAGTATGTTGGCAGATGAGGGAGGGGTCTGCCGTATTAGATCCATCCGGAAGGGAAAGATAAGCAATGGTATTGTATTTAGTTCGATGTTCTTCAAGATGACGAAGACTCTGAAGGGGATCATCATGAAAGTGAAGAAATGTGAACTTCAAGCGAGTCAGAGCAGATTTAGCCGATGATTGGAGGCGATGATGAAGCCGGGCTTGCAGGATTTCAAAGTTAGGATCGATGTGCGAGGTAGACTGAAGAGAACGGCGGATTGAATCTATGTCCATAAAACGATTGGTGCGAACAGAAAAACAAAAGCGTTTAGCAAACGCAATAATGGAATGCTTGGTGGAGAGCCACGGAGGTGCCGGGTCAACAGTGGAGGAAGTTGATTGACTGATTACGCAATAATGGAATTGACATGAGAAATAAAAGTTGGATCTTGCAGGCAGAAATCATCAAGGGCCCAAACCATTGGGTGACGGACACCAGTGGAGGGAAGATGAAATTGTAGAAACGACTGGACGATGGTCGGAGGAAACAGCTGGAGCATGTGAAACAGAAACAAGGGAAGAACGCAAAAAACTAGAAACATAAAATCGGTCCAAACGTGCAGCAGCGTTGGAGGATCCTGCAGGAGGAAACCAGGTGAAATCACGGGTCACAGGATGGAGAAGGCGAAATGCATCTTGGAAATCAAAATTAAAGACCAGTTGAGTGAGTTGCGAAACTAGATAAGAGCGGAAATCTTGAGACCCATCGCGATCGTAAAGAGGTTGCAGCGTACAGTTAAAGTCACCAGCCATGATCACAATTTCAGAAGACGGAATCTCAGCGAGAATTGTAGTAACATGAAGAAAGAGGGATGTAGCTTCTGAATCACTACGAGGAACGTGCAAATTTAACAAATGAAAACGGGTAGAAAGGAAGCGAAAAGAAAGGTATTGAAAAATCCCGAGCAGACTCTGTGACTCAACAACGTCAGACAGAAACGGAAGAAAACGATTCTGAATGCCAATTGCGGTGCCGGACCCCAAATGGGCACGGAAATTGTGAAAAAAGACAAAAGGCCAGCGTCGCCAGCGGGAAATGTCTGTCAAAGGAGAACAGTTTGTTTCCTGCAGGAGAATGATGTTAGCTTTAAGATAACGAATATCTTCGAAGACAAGAGCATTAGTTGCCGACGCAGCAGAGCTTCGGCAGTTGAAACTAACACAAATCAGTTGGGATATCATGAACAGGCTGTAGATGGTTTTCGAGTTCAGCTGAGAGCTCCTTCAACAGGTATGAAAGACGCCGCTGAAACTGGGCAGCATCAGGAGGAAGAGTTATATTTCTCAGAAATTCATCAAGTAATTGAAGTTGTTGAAGCATTTCAGGTAACCTATTTAACTTGGATTGAATACACGGGATTGTTAGCAATGTACGTTTTTCAGGGTGTTAAATTAGTTCAAGAAGTTCGGTGTATGTGAGCGGTTGCACTGGAACAGAACAGTCTTTGAAAAGAATTGAAAGTTTGGTTATGGTGGGAAAAGAAGAATCATCTTCAACATCCGAAGCAACCGATGCTGATTCACTTAAATCAGCAGCAACATCCATATCATCTTCAGTAGGGAGGCATGCGAACCTGTTTGTTGTACGAAGTGGAGAAGAAAAATTCTCCACGCCAGGTGAGGTTCCAGAGGAAGTGGCAGAAGATTTGGTCCGAGAACGCTTTGGAGAAGACTCCGCAGAATTTGGGCGTTTCCCGGAAGTTTTGGGTCCAGAGGAGTCCACAGAAGAAGGAAGAGGTGGAAATGAGATGTCATCAATGAGAGCAGATTTGAACAGTTCAGAAGCAGACGTTTGAATTTGCGAAACAGGCTGTAAAACGGGTGCCAATTTGTTGCACGGTGGTGGCGCTTGAGTGCTGGGCAATGAAGACGCAGAAGTTTTGAAAGAAAGCAGCTGTTCGGAATTGAATGGTAAAGACGGTTCAGTGTTTGGCAATAACTGCGTAGTTGTTTTGAAAGATAGCGCCTTCTCGAAGTGTAACGTATACTCTATATTCACTTTCCTTTTTAATTTTACTATCTCTGGTTATTTTATTTTTCTATGTAAATTATCTTCTTACTGAACGAGATGTTATTTCACCCGCTGAATGAGATCTGGCAATGAGTGTAAGCCATGACGTGGTGGTAGCCAGTATAAATAGGTGTGTTCAGCGATACCTGGGGAGAGCGTTTGTTGTTGTAAGGAGAGCGTTTGTTGTTGTACGGAGAGCGTTTGTTGTTGTACGGAGAGTGTTGGTTTATGTGAAAGAGAGCGTTTGTTTATGAGTATAGAGCTCCGTTCATGTGCAAGGAGCTACGTGTTATTTGAGTAGCTGTGTGTGATGATACAAGTAGAAGTTCATAATAAAAGGTTTTATGTAAGTACGTCTTTCTCAGTTCATAGTACTGTCAGACCTCTGTCTGGCTGTTAGGTTTATTTCAATTAATATTACTAGTAACAACCAGCATAAGACTTTATTCATCTTAATTACTGCTACAACATTACTACCAGTTATAAGTTTGTTCATTACTATTATTACACTGCTAGCAGGTGACTTTATTCATGATCTTAATTAACTAGTAACAACAACCATTTGAATTCACCATTTGAAGCTTAGTACAAGCATATAATTCAGTAGCCGAAGCATTATACTTAGCTTAGTTGAAAGCTTTATTCATTATAATTAGCTTAGCTGGGAAGAAGAAGGTAATTCATTATAATTGGCGCTCGAACTTTTCTCGAACACGAGATCTTGACAATTATTACCCATGTCTTCACTACCTGAGACAACTTCAATTTTCCACCCTAAGGCAAGTCTCGAGGGTGATGGTGTTTTTTTGGACAATTTGCAAGAAGCCTGTGGGTCTAACTTTGATATGAATGATCTACACGTACCCAGGCATTCTTCACACTTTCGTAATGTACCAGCTTCCTATTACTATGAGTCGCTGGTCGTACCTGATTGAGTTCAATCCTCTCAGCGAAGCAGAATGCTTGCCCATTTCGTGCCGCATGCAGGAACAATTCTTTTCAATGGTTTGGAGGGATCTTTAAAATTCCTCGAAGATTTGGAAGATCATTTTGATCTCTATAATATTCCTCAAGATTGTAAAGTACAAATCGCAGGCACTTGCTTGAAGGATACCGCTAAGACCTGGTATCGGCAGTGGAGAGTGTCGATCCCGGATTCTCATTATGAGAATTTCCGTGCAGAATTTTTGGAGGTCTTTCCTTTCGGCCTCAGTCGAGCTAGCCTTGCACAACAGCTTTTTTCTCGTCAGCAAGGACCCAACGATAGCCCTGTTGCATTTGCGTTGGAAACAACACGCTTATATAACTTATGGGATCCACATGCCAGTCATGTTGACATGTTGGATACCCTCTTGCAGCAGCTCGACCCATTTTTACAAGATTTTCTTGAGGTTCGACACCCTGCCACAATTCATGAATGCCTTCGCCTCACACGCACGTATGAAGAGCGACATGGCAAACATGGTTCAACTCACCATGCTCGGGCACCCAGCGAGGCTTATTACGAAAACCCTCAGCGGCATAATAGGTATAATAACTTTCAGCGCGAGCATACACAAGTGCACACCTAAGCTTCATACGTTCCACCACACAGAAGAGTGGCAAACCAACAGCGAGTTTCTGAACAATCTTCGGGATATCGTACAAATGCACAGTATGCTCGACCCCGTTCCAATCCGCAGCATTCGGAACGTTTTCATGCTCAGGGCAATGATGATTTTTGTGCCCGTGCTGAGGGAAGAAGTAATAGATATGAAAATGTCAACAGACACGCGGAGTTCCCGACGCAGGTTTCACGCAGTTTTCCTCATCGTGAAAATTTTCCCGATACCCGGCAGGGTCGAGGTTTCAGACCGCATGATAATCGAACCAGAAATCCTTTAAACTTCCAAAGAAAGTAGACCAAGGGTCGGTCCTGCTTCCTGATACCAAGCATTCTGACCCTAAAACAGTATTAGTGACTGTTCAAACTCCTCAGTTGCCTGATGTATTCTTGACAATTGAAGATATTATCGTCGAGACAAAGTTCGACACTGGTTCTGAAATATCAGCCCTAAATACGAAGTTTTTCACTGACAATTTTCCTGCAATACTAGTTCAGCCTGCGACGCAGTATTTGCGAGGTGCAAATAACGAAATCTTCAGTATCACAGGAACTGTCACACTATCTCTATGGCTGAGAAAAGCTCGTTTTACGCATTCTTTCCTGCTTATAGACAAACTACCTGTGAAATGTCTAATGGGAATGGACTTTACGTTTCAAATAACTTTGAATTTCGTACAACATGTGATTTCCATTCCGGAACCTGTCAAAATCATTCCTACGGTCCCTATGGATATAACGAGTTTGTTATTGAGTAACCAATTGAATGAGAGGCAACGAAACCAGCTTTCTCTCCTTTTACAGGAAAGCCCTGGTTTATTTTCTGATCAACCTGGTTTCACACAGGTGGTTTATCATGTCATTGACACTGATGGTTCGAAACCGATTGCGACAAAACCTTACCCTTGTGCTCCACATAAAAAACAGGAAATGCAACGTCAAATTTCTGAAATGATTAAACAGGACATAATCAGGGAATCAACAAGCGCCTGGGCTGCTCCTGCCTTTTTGGTTCCAAAAAAACAACCCAATGAATTTCGTTTCGTGACAGATTTCCGCAAGCTCAACCAAGTCACAAAAACGATCAATTATCCACTACCTGTCATGTCGCATATTTTAAATGACCTGTCGTCAACCAAATGGATGTCAACCTTGGATTTGGCGAGTGGATATTGGCAGGTGGCAGTGCATCCGGACTCTGTCGATAAAACAGGCTTTGTGACTCCTTTTGGGGCTTATGAATACCCACGTATGCCCTTTGGACTAGCTTCTGCACCTGCTACTTTCCAAAAGCTTATGGATACGGTTCTCAGACCTGTTCTGGGTCCCCATGTGCATGTATATTTGGATGACATTATTATTACATCCGAGACTTTTGACGAGCACCTTTCTCTGCTCAAACAGGTGTTCCAACTCATATACAATGCTGGCTTGACGTTAAAACCTAGTAAATGCCAGATAGCGAGGGACGAGATTGTATATCTGGGATTGAAAATCACTCCCCACGGCTTATTTACTGATAATAAAAAAATTAGGCCTATTGTTGACTTTCCTCGGCCTAAAACAGCAAAAGAACTATCACGCTTTCTGGGAATGACCGGATGGTATCAGCAGTTCGTCCCCGCTTATGCTACAATCTGTGAGCCATTGTATGCTTTAAAACGTAAATACAAGAAGTTTGTTTGGACACCTGCGGCTAACGCTGCATTCGAAACACTGAAGTCTGCGTTGCCTCAGCCTCCGGTGTTGGCTTTCCCGGATCATACTAAGGAATTTGATATTTATACTGATGCATCCGGAGTTGGTCTTGGTTGCGTTTTGTCACAAGCTGGGCATCCAATAGCTTTTGCGTCTCGTACTTTAGCCAAAGCTGAACGCAATTATTCAGCTACGGAACGTGAATGTCTTGCTGTTGTGTATGCGCTGAATAAATTTCAATGTTATCTTAACGAATTGACAGTTAACATAATTACGGATCATTCTGCCCTTCAGTATTTGAATTCTGCTAAGCACCTATCTCAAAGACTTATGAAGTGGGCTCTGAAGTTACAAGAGAGCAATATCAAAATTTCGTATCAGCCAGGTCATAAGAATCAATTACCGGACGCATTGTCTCGCGTTCCGATTAGTGAGGTCCCCACAGAAACTACTCCTGGATGTCAGCCTTTACTTCTAATAGCTGATATAACATCCAGAGAGCAGATAACGGCAGAATTAATAAATGATCCAGATTTTGGGGATATCTATAATTTTTTGCTTGCGGGTTCGCCCCTACCAAGTGATCCTTCTCTGGCTGGAAGGTCACAACATTTTGAAGTAATAGAGGGTCTTCTTTACTATACGAAATCTAGGACTACTAGGGCAGAGTTTCGCCCATGTATTCCGCGAACCCTTAGAATGGCCCTTTTAAACGAATTTCATGACAAACCTCTTGCAGGCCATTTAGGTATTCGCAAGACCCGTTGTAAATTGCGGGATGTTGCCTATTGGCCTGGCATGTACCAAAGTGTGCTCGCATACGTTCAATCATGTCACTTGTGTCAGATTAATAATTACCGTAATGTAAGACCGGCCGGTCACTTGAAATCTAGTTCAAGTTCTCATGTTTTTGATATTATTTCAATAGATTTATTGGGACCTTATCCTTTATCTGTTAAAAACAAAGCTCGTTACGTTTTAGTACTAACTGATAATTTTTCTAAATGGGTTGAAGTTTTTCCCATTAAAGCCGCTACGGCAGAAGTTATTTGTAATGTATTAGTCAATGAAGTATTTTCTAGATATGGTGCACCTAATAAAGTAGTTTCGGATAATGGTCCTCAATTTATTTCTGACATTTTTGAAAGAATGTGTGCGAGACTACACATTAAACATAAATTCATTTCCCCATATCATCCCCAGAGTAATCCTGCGGAACGCGTAAACCGCACGCTAGTGAAAATGATTACTACATTTGTAATGGGTCATCATGAACGATGGGATGACCATTTGGAGCTTTTTTCGTTCGCCCTCCGCTCGTCTGTCCACGAATCTATTAAAATTACTCCTGCAGAACTTTTTCTGGGTCGCAAAATTAAAACCCCTTTTGAAAATTTAACGGGGATTATCGACGAACTAAACCAGCGACCAACTCCGCAATCAGTACGAATCATGGCTGAAAAAGCTCGTGTTGCAATGCTAGGAGCACAAGCGGCTCAAGCAAGATATTATAATACTAGGCGTAGGGAACCAGATCTTGTCGTTGGAGATCTCACTCTCGTGGAAACGCACTTCCAGTCTTCTGTTTCTCATACTTTAGTAAAGAAATTTGCACCCAGCTACGAAGGTCCATATCGGGTGGCAAATGTGTTTGAAAATAACATTGTTCTTGAAAAACCTGACAATCAATTTCAATACGTACACGTTGCTCAGTGCCGCAAGTATCATGAACGAAATATCGATTTTATAATCAATCCTACTCAACCTTCTGTTTCACAGACTCAAGAGTCTATATCTCACAATCAACCTCCAGAAATTTTGGACGAACCAACAAACATTTTTGAAGAATCTCCAGTGATTTTTTCTTCACCCTCCCATCCTCAAGACGGGTTTCCAAACACGCAACCTGATTCTCCCATGAGACCAAGGCTCGAATCAAGTTCTTCGAATACTAGTATCGTTCCTTTCCCTCCAACCATTGCCAAGACTATTGCTGTGCCGTTTCCTGATAACTCTGCACCAACGCAGGCTCCTACTTCCATGAATACCTCGTCAGAAAGTATTCCTATAGGCAAAAATAAACATCGCCCTGCACGACCACTGAATTACAGCAGCGACTCAGAGGCTTCGGACATTTCTGATTTATCAGTTATGAACCATAATTTGAGTATTACAAACCGTCCAGAACCACCAAAAGCTGGGCGAAAACGTAACTTGTCTCCCCAATCTGCTTCACCGCAACAGCGACGTAGGCAGCGATCCTTGCATCCGCCCGGGTTTCGCCCCTGGAACCTACGCTCAGGGCAAACAGGGCCGATGCCTGCTGCTACTCTCATGCCACGAGGGCGTAAGCGAAAGCAAACGATGTGGCCGGAGCCACGTCCGTCCAAAAGAATACTGGAAGGACACCACGGGCCCCTGCACAAAGGGACTCCACATCAAAAGCCTGGGGGAGCCCGTTCCTATCAGCCGCAAAGATTTCCGGACCGCCAGACTTCGGCCGTTCCTGATCGATGGACTTCAGTCGTTCCTGACCGTTCTTATCAGCCGCAGGGATTTCCGGACCCACAGACTTCAGCCGTTCCGGACCGACGGATTTCAGCCATTCCTGACCGTTCCCGTCAGCCGCCGGGATTTCTTGACCGACAGCAGACCGATGTTCCAGATCCATTAAAGTCCTTGAAAAGATCTAAGCCACCTGAATTTACCAGTCCGATTAGGCCCGGAAAACGTTATCGTACTAGAGTTTTTTATGCGTCCTCGAGATAAGTAAGTTCTCGTGGACAGGTTCTTTTCTCAGGTTGTTGTTTTTCCTGCACGACCAGTTGGCGTGTCAGAATTTCTTTTTTTCGTGTGGGCCTATGCATTCTTTTTTGTGTATATATGTGTTTTTTTTATATTTCTTCTATGTCCATCTACTAATCCAAAATTTTTTTATATATCTATGTGCTTAGGGGTTAAATCATAAAATTGTTACTGTTAGGCAGCTCCAGGCAATCTTCGCTGCTGATACAGTTGGTGTGTATTCAAAGAATAATGCGAACGTAATTTGAAATTAAAATAATAAAATTGTTACTGTTAGGCAGCTCCAGGCAATCTTCGCTGCTGATACAGTTGGTATGTATTCAACGAATAATGAGAACATAATTTGAAATTAAAAAAGTGATTCCTGCTAGGCAGAATAAAAGGAAGGTATGCCGATGCAGGTTTGTTTTGTTCAAGTATACAAAGTGTTTCACAGACGAATACAGATTTCTTGATTTTGTCATGCCAAGTTTGATAATGTAAATACTGCTGCCACCAAACAACAAAACAAAAAAGAGGTCGAGAAACGTCAATCAACGAAGTGTAAGACTTACACTCCAAAATTGATAGGTTTTTCGAAAAAAAAAAAAAATTTAAGGGGGAGATGATGTAACGTATACTCTATATTCACTTTCCTTTTGATTTTACTATCTCTGGTTATTTTATTTTTCTATGTAAATTATCTTCTTACTGAACGAGATGTTATTTCACCCGCTGAATGAGATCTGGCAATGAGTGTAAGTCATGACGTGGTGGTAGCCAGTATAAATAGGCGCGTTCAGCGATACCTGGGGAGAGCGTTTGTTGTTGTAAGGAGAGCGTTTGTTGTTGTGCGGAGAGCGTTTGTTGTTGTACGGAGAGTGTTGGTTTATGTGAAAGAGAGCGTTTGTTTATGAGTATAGAGCTCCGTTCATGTGCAAAGGGGCTACGTGTTATTTGAGTAGATGTGTGATGATACAAGTAGAAGTTCATAATAAAAGGTTTTATGTAAGTACGTCTTCCTCAGTTCATAGCACTGTCAGACCTCTGTCTGGCTGTTAGATTTATTTCAATTAATATTACTAGTAACAACCAGCATAAGACTTTATTAATCTTAATTACTGCTACAACATTACTACCAGTTATAAGTTTGTTCATTACTATTACTACACTACTAGCAGGTGACTTTATTCATGATCTTAATTAACTAGTAACAACAACCATTTGAATTCACCATTTGAAGCTTAGTACAAGCATATAATTCAGTAGCAGAACCATTATACTTAGCTTAGTTGAAAGCTTTATTCATTATAATTAGCTTAGCTGGTAAAAGAGTTTATTCATTATAGGAGTTGTATGGTAATGGCAGTTCTGAAACAGGTAAAGACAACGAAATATCTGCAGTCATGGAAGGAGCAATCAGCAGAGATGGTGACGTGGTTAACACAGGAGCAACAGTTTGTTCAGTAGTAAGGGAGGAAGAAGTGGAAGATGGAGGTGCATCGGGAACCTTCATCGAAGGGGCAGCACCAGGTGCAGGTGTGCGGTGAGGGCACTCAGAAACCAGGTGTCCCTCAGCTCGGCACCGGAAGCACTGGACATCAGCAAATAAGTTGAAAACGTATGTTCGTGTGTCCGTAACAAGTTGCAGAGTTGTGGGGCGGTAAGAAATGGCTTGGTCAGTGGGGGAAATAACACGATATTGGCGACGACCCCTTGCACAAAGTTGAAAGGAGAGTCTCTGGCAGCAGCTGGAAGAAATTTTGTCTCTCCCACTACTCGTCCAAGAGTGCCGAGTGCAGCAACAAGTACGTTGTCAGGAATAGGAGTAGGCACAGGAGATAATGTCACTGTGACCGGGCGCTGTGCAGAAGCAACAGGTTGCAAGTGAAACGAGCCAATATCAATTCCTGTAGCAAGAACGGTGTCGGTGGCTTTTTGGTGAACAAAATAAAGGACAACACCCCTCCAATGCAAATAATTGAAACGATGCTTTCCTTGGGAACAACTTTAACCAAGGCCTCCAAATAGAGGGGGAGGGGGTGTCACGAAGAGATGGAAAATACACACTTAATAACAAAGCTGAGGAAAGTTCTTTACCTGCTGGTGAGTCGTCAGAAATCCGAATCTTGAGAACTTTATCTTTAGAAATTTCTGGTTGCATTGAAAGAGGTGCATGAGATTGGTTTGGACGAGCAGTCGCAGCATACGAGCGTGGAGGAGTAGCAGCCGTGGCAGCAGAACGTGACTCGGCACCAAGGATATGCAAATTAGGACGAAGAACATTCGATGCAGAAACATTAGGACGAAGCACATTAGAAGCAGAAACACAATTAGAAGTAGACAAATCCCTAATTGAAGAGGTCATAGTTGTCTCACAAGCGGTCGATGTAGCCAAAGAAAATCCAGCAGAGATAAAATCAGCAGACGGAATTTGCATTTGTACTTGGGAAGCAGCCATCATGGCCGCTAAGCCGAACAACACAACACTGTGTGCTGCAACTGCGTCACACAGAAGAAACACAAAATAACGTAACAGGTGGCACACACACTCACTTCGCTTGAGTCAAAACGGTGAAAACACAACACAGTCAACACGAACCACTAACGCAGACGATACATTCACAGGAAAAAGCATCTTTTTTACAGACGCAAAGGAAAGAAACGAACGGTTTGTCTTCATAAGCTATTTATTGCTCAAAATGTTAGGTATAAAAAACGCCTCTACAAAATATGAACAAGTACAGAATACAAAACAGTAACAAGATGTGGGAGAGAACAAGGTATACGCAAGCATTTTAAAAAATAATAACAACAGTGTAAAGGGTGTGAAAAAGAGGGCGCTGAGAGGCTGCCCAGTTGAACAGCAGTAAAAATAAAAGTCTATTAGTCCGTTGATAACAATAGAATTAAACTGTGTCTAAAAGTTCGCCGAAAACTAAACAAAAACAGACGGTAAAGCAGTACAAGTTCAAAGGTAAACAATTTCAAAACAAAACGTTTATTCGGAAGAAAACAAAAACTCAGTCAGTTGGGAAATCATGAACAGGCTGTTGATTGTTTTCGACTTCAGCTGTGAGCAACTTCAGCATGTACCACAGACGATGCTGAAGCTGGGCATCTTCAGGGGGAACGGAAACGTTAATCAAAAATTCATCAAGCAATTGCAGTTGTTGAAGCATTTCAGGTAACCAATTTAACTTAGATTGAATACACGGGATTGTTAGAAATTTGTCAATCCTAGGCCGTTTAATTAGTTCAAGAAGTTCAGTAAATGTGAGCAGTTGCATTGGAACAGAACAGTCTTTGAACAGAGCGGAAAGTTTGGGAATGGTGGGAAGAGAAGAATCATCTCCAACAACATCCGAAGCAATCGATGATGATTCACTTAAATTAGCAGCAACATCCATATCATCATCAGTAGGGAGGCAAGCGAATCTGTTTGTTGTACGAAGTTGAGAAGAAAAATTTTCTACGCCAGGTGAGGTTCCAGAGGAAGTGGCAGAAGATTTGGTCCGAAAACGCCTAGTGCGACGCGAAGGCCTAGGAGAAGACTCGGCAGAATTTGGGCGTTTCCCGGCAGTTTTGGGTCCAGAGGAGCCCACCGAAGTAGGAAGAGGTGGAAATGACATGTCAACAATGAGAGCAGATTTGAACAGTTGAGAAGCAGGTGTTTGCACTTGCGAAACAGGCTGTGAAACGGGAGGCAATTTGTTGCTTGGTGGTGGCGCGTGGTAAGAGCTGGGCAATGATGACGCAGTAGTTTCGAAAGAAAGCGGCTGCTCGGACTTGAATGGAAATGGCAGTTCAGTGTTTGGGAATAACTGCGTAGTTAGTTGTTTTGAAAGACAGCGACTGCTCGGAGTTGAATGGCAGTGGCGGAACTGAAACAGGTGAAGACAACGAAATATCTGCAGTCATTGAAGGAGCAAGTAGCAGAGATGGTGACGTGGTTGACATTGGGGAAACAGTTTGTTCAGTAGTCAGGGCGGAGGAAGTGTATGATGGAGGTGTGTCACGAACCTTCAACGAAGAGACAGCACCTTGCGCAAGTGTGCGCTGAGGGCACTCATAAGCCAGGTGTCCCTCAGCTCTACACCGGAAACACTGGACACCAGCAAATAAGTTGAAAACGTATGTTCGTGTGTCCGTAACAAGTTGCAGAGATGTGGGGCGGTTAGAAATGGCTTGGTCAGTGGGGAAAATAACACGATATTGGCGACGTCCTCCTTGCACAAATTTGAATGGAGAGTTTCTGGCAGCAGCTGGAAGAAATTTAGTCTCTCCCACTACTCGACCAAGAGTGCCGAGTGCAGCAACAAGCAAGTTGTCAGGAATAGCAGTAGGCACAGGAGATAATGTCACTGTGACTGGGCGCTGTGCAGAAGCAACAGGTTGCAAGTGAAAAGAGCCAATATCAATGCCTGTGGCAAGAACGGTGTCGGTGGCTTTTTGGTGAACAAAATGAACGACAACACCCCTCCAATGCGAATAATTGAAACGATGCTTTCCTTGGGATAAACTTTAACCAAGGCCTCCAAATAGAGGGGGAGGGGGTGTCACGAAGAGACGGAAAATACACACTTAATAACAAAGCTGAGGAAAGTTCTTTACCTGCTGGTGAGTCGTCAGAAATCCGAATCTTGAGAACTTTATCTTCCCTAGAAAATTCTGGTTGCATTGAAAGAGGTGCATGAGATTGGTTTGGACGAGCAGTCGCAGCATACGAGCGTGGAGGAGTAGCAGCCGTGGCAGCAGAACGTGCCTCGGCATCCAGGATATGCAAATTAGGACGAAGAACATTCGATGCAGAAACATTAGGACGAAGTACATTAGAAGCAGAAACACAATTAGAAGTAGACAAATCCACATTTGAAGAGGTCATAGTTGTCTCACAAGCGGTCGATGCAGCCAAAGAAAATCCAGCGCAGATAAAATCAGCAGACGGAACTTGCATTTGTACTTGGGAAGCAGCCATCATGGCCGCTAAGCCGAACAACACAACACTGTGTGCTGCAACTGCGTCACACAGAAGAAACACAAAATAACGAAACAGAAGGCACACACACTCACTCCAAGTGAGGCAAAACGGTGAAAACACAACACAGTCAACACGAACCACTAACGCAGACGATACATTCACAGGAAAAAAGCATCTTTTTTACAGACGCAAAGGAAAGAAACGAACGGTTTGTCTTCATAAGCTATTTATTGCTCAAAATGTTAGGTATAAAAAACGCCTCTACAAAATATGAACAAGTACAGAATACAAAACAGTAACAAGATGTGGGAGAGAAAAAGGTATACGCAAGCATTTAAAAAAAACAATAACAACAGTGTAAAGGGTGTGAAAAAGAGGGCGCTAAGAGGCTGCCTAGTTGAACAGTAGTAAAAATAAAAGTCTATTAGTCCGTTGATAACAATAGTATTAAACTGTGTCTAAGAGTTCGCCGAAAACTAAACAAAAACAGACGGTAAAGCAGTACAAGTTCAAAGGTAAACAATTTCAAAACAAAACGTTTATTCAGAAGAAAAAAAACTTAGTCAGTTGGGAAATCATGAAGAGGCTGTTGATTGTTTTCGACTTCAGCTGTGAGCAACTTCAGCATGTACCACAGACGATGCTGAAGCTGGGCATCTTCAGGGGGAACGGAAACGTTAATCAAAAATTCATCAAGCAATTGCAGTTGTTGAAGCATTTCAGGTAACCAATTTAACTTAGATTGAAAACACGGGATTGTTAGAAATTTGTCAATCCTAGGCCGTTCAATTAGTTCAAGAAGTTCAGTAAATGTGAGCGGTTGCATTGGAACAGAACAGTCTTTGAACAGAGCGGAAAGTTTGGGAATGGTGGGAAGAGAAGAATCATCTCCAACAACATCCGAAGCAATCGATGCTGATTCACTTAAATTAGCAGCAACATCCATATCATCATCAGTAGGGAGGCAAGCAAATCTGTTTGTTGTACGAAGTTGAGAAGAAAAATTTTCTACGGCAGGTGAGGTTCCAGAGGAAGTGGCAGAAGATTTGGTCCGAAAACGCCTAGTGCGACGCGAAGGCCTAGGAGAAGACTCGGCAGAATTTGGGCGTTTCCCGGCAGTTTTGGGTCCAGAGGAGCCCACCGAAGTAGGAAGAGGTGGAAATGACATGTCAACAATGGGAGCAGATTTGAACAGTTGAGAAGCAAGTGTTTGCACTTGCGAAACAGGCTGTGAAACGGGAGGCAATTTGTTGCTTGGTGGTGGCGCGTGAGAGCTGGGCAATGATGACGCAGTAGTTTCGGAAGAAAGCGGCTGCTCGGAGTTGAATGGAAATGGCAGTTCAGTGTTTGGCAATAACTGCGTAGTTGTTTTGAAAGAAAGCGCCTGCTCGGAGTTGTATGGTAATGGCTGTTTAGTGCTTGGCAATAACTGCGTAGGAGTTTTGAAAGACAGCGGCTGCTCGGAGTTGAATGGCAGTGGCGGAACTGAAACAGGTGAAGACAACGAAATATCTGCAGTCATTGAAGGAGCAAGTAGCAGAGATGGTGACGTGGTTGACATTGGGGAAACAGTTTGTTCAGTAGTCAGGGCGGAGGAAGTGTATGATGGAGGTGTGTCACGAACCTTCAACGAAGAGACAGCACCTTGCGCAAGTGTGCGCTGAGGGCACTCATAAGCCAGGTGTCCCTCAGCTCTACACCGGAAACACTGGACACCAGCAAATAAGTTGAAAACGTATGTTCGTGTGTCCGTAACAAGTTGCAGAGATGTGGGGCGGTTAGAAATGGCTTGGTCAGTGGGGAAAATAACACGATATTGGCGACGTCCTCCTTGCACAAATTTGAATGGAGAGTTTCTGGCAGCAGCTGGAAGAAATTTAGTCTCTCCCACTACTCGACCAAGAGTGCCGAGTGCAGCAACAAGCAAGTTGTCAGGAATAGCAGTAGGCACAGGAGATAATGTCACTGTGACCGGGCGCTGTGCAGAAGCAACAGGTTGCAAGTGAAAAGAGCCAATATCAATGCCTGTGGCAAGAACGGTGTCGGTGGCTTTTTGGTGAACAAAATGAACGACAACACCCCCTCCAATGCGAATAATTGAAACGATGCTTTCCTTGGGATAAACTTTAACCAAGGCCTCCAAATAGAGGGGGAGGGGGTGTCACGAAGAGACGGAAAATACACACTTAATAACAAAGCTGAGGAAAGTTCTTTACCTGCTGGTGAGTCGTCAGAAATCCGAATCTTGAGAACTTTATCTTCTCTAGAAAATTCTGGTTGCATTGAAAGAGGTGCATGAGATTGGTTTGGACGAGCAGTCGCAGCATACGAGCGTGGAGGAGTAGCAGCCGTGGCAGCAGAACGTGCCTCGGCATCCAGGATATGCAAATTAGGACGAAGAACATTCGATGCAGAAACATTAGGACGAAGTACATTAGAAGCAGAAACACAATTAGAAGTAGACAAATCCACATTTGAAGAGGTCATAGTTGTCTCACAAGCGGTCGATGCAGCCAAAGAAAATCCAGCGCAGATAAAATCAGCAGACGGAACTTGCATTTGTACTTGGGAAGCAGCCATCATGGCCGCTAAGCCGAACAACACAACACTGTGTGCTGCAACTGCGTCACACAGAAGAAACACAAAATAACGAAACAGAAGGCACACACACTCACTCCAAGTGAGGCAAAACGGTGAAAACACAACACAGTCAACACGAACCACTAACGCAGACGATAAATCACAGGAAAAAAAACATTTTTTTTACAGACACAAAGGAAAGAAACGAACGGTTTGTCTTCATAAGGTATTTATTGCTCAAAATGTTAGGTATAAAAAACGCCTCTACAAAATATGAACAAGTACAGAATACAAAACAGTAACAAGATGTGGGAGAGAACAAGGTATACGCAAGCATTTAAAAAAAACAATAACAACAGTGTAAAGGGTGTGAAAAAGAGGGGGCTAAGAGGCTGCCTAGTTGAACAGTAGTAAAAATAAAAGTCTATTAGTCCGTTGATAACAATAGTATTAAACTGTGTCTAAGAGTTCGCCGAAAACTAAACAAAAACAGACGGTAAAGCAGTACAAGTTCAAAGGTAAACAATTTCAAAACAAAACGTTTATTCAGAAGAAAAAAACTTAGTCAGTTGGGAAATCATGAACAGGCTGTTGATTGTTTTCGACTTCAGCTGTGAGCAACTTCAGCATGTACCACAGACGATGCTGAAGCTGGGCATCTTCAGGGGGAACGGAAACGTTAATCAAAAATTCATCAAGCAATTGCAGTTGTTGAAGCATTTCAGGTAACCAATTTAACTTAGATTGAATACACGGGATTGTTAGAAATTTGTCAATCCTAGGCCGTTCAATTAGTTCAAGAAGTTCAGTAAATGTGAGCGGTTGCATTGGAACAGAACAGTCTTTGAACAGAGCGGAAAGTTTGGGAATGGTGGGAAGAGAAGAATCATCTCCAACAACATCCGAAGCAATCGATGCTGATTCACTTAAATTAGCAGCAACATCCATATCATCATCAGTAGGGAGGCAAGCAAATCTGTTTGTTGTACGAAGTTGAGAAGAAAAATTTTCTACGGCAGGTGAGGTTCCAGAGGAAGTGGCAGAAGATTTGGTCCGAAAACGCCGAGTGCGACGCGAAGGCCTAGGAGAAGACTCGGCAGAATTTGGGCGTTTCCCGGCAGTTTTGGGTCCAGAGGAGCCCACCGAAGTAGGAAGAGGTGGAAATGACATGTCAACAATGGGAGCAGATTTGAACAGTTGAGAAGCAGGTGTTTGCACTTGCGAAACAGGCTGTGAAACGGGAGGCAATTTGTTGCTTGGTGGTGGCGCGTGAGAGCTGGGCAATGATGACGCAGTAGTTTCGGAAGAAAGCGGCTGCTCGGAGTTGAATGGAAATGGCAGTTCAGTGTTTGGCAATAACTGCGTAGTTGTTTTGAAAGAAAGCGCCTGCTCGGAGTTGTATGGTAATGGCTGTTTAGTGCTTGGCAATAACTGCGTAGGAGTTTTGAAAGACAGCGGCTGCTCGGAGTTGAATGGCAGTGGCGGAACTGAAACAGGTGAAGACAACGAAATATCTGCAGTCATTGAAGGAGCAAGTAGCAGAGATGGTGACGTGGTTGACATTGGGGAAACAGTTTGTTCAGTAGTAAGGGCGGAGGAAGTGTATGATGGAGGTGTGTCACGAACCTTCAACGAAGGGACAGCACCTTGCGCAAGTGTGCGCTGAGGGCACTCATAAGCCAGGTGTCCCTCAGCTCTACACCGGAAACACTGGACACCAGCAAATAAGTTGAAAACGTATGTTCGTGTGTCCGTAACAAGTTGCAGAGATGTGGGGCGGTTAGAAATGGCTTGGTCAGTGGGGAAAATAACACGATATTGGCGACGTCCTCCTTGCACAAATTTGAATGGAGAGTCTCTGGCAGCAGCTGGGAGAAATTTAGTATCTCCCACTACTCGACCAAGAGTGCCGAGTGCAGCAACAAGTACGTTGTCAGGAATAGCAGTAGGCACAGGAGATAATGTCACTGTGACCGGGCGCTGTGCAGAAGCAACAGGTTGCAAGTGAAAAGAGCCAATATCAATGCCTGTGGCAAGAACGGTGTCGGTGGCTTTTTGGTGAACAAAATGAACGACAACACCGCCTCCAATGCGAATAATTGAAACGATGCTTTCCTTGGGAACAACTTTAACCAAGGCCTCCAAATAGAGGGGGAGGGGGTATCACGAAGAGACGGAAAATACACACTTAATAACAAAGCTGAGGAAAGTTCTTTACCTGCTGGTGAGTCGTCAGAAATCCGAATCTTGAGAACTTTATCTTCCCTAGAAAATTCTGGTTGCATTGAAAGAGGTGCATGAGATTGGTTTGGACGAGCAGTCGCAGCATACGAGCGTGGAGGAGTAGCAGCCGTGGCAGCAGAACGTGACTCGGCATCCAGGATATACAAATTAGGACGAAGAACATTCGATGCAGAAACATTAGGACGAAGCACATTAGAAGCAGAAACACAATTAGAAGTAGACAAATCCACATTTGAAGAGGTCATAGTTGTCTCACAAGCGGTCGATGTAGCCAAAGAAAATCCAGCGGAGATAAAATCAGCAGACGGAACTTGCATTTGTACTTGGGAAGCAGCCAACATGGCCGCTAAGCCGAACAACACAACACTGTGTGCTGCAACTGCGTCACACAGAAGAAACACAAAATAACGAAACAGAAGACACACACACTCACTTCAAGTGAGGCAAAACGGTGAAAACACAACACAGTCAACACGAACCACTAACGCAGACGATAAATCACAGGAAAAAAAACATTTTTTACAGACGCAAAGGAAAGAAATGAACGGTTTGTCTGCCTTCACGATAAAGACAGAGAACGTTCTGATCTCGTGACCTGCTGCCATGTTGACGCAGAGAATTTGTCATGCATACGTTTTATTGGTAAAGCTAACTCAGTGTTTTAAGGTGGACTTCAAGTAATTTTGCTTCCTATACTTTCAATGGAAAAACTTCTGTACACATTTTCTTTACAATTAATGCGTTCCCAAGGATCAAAATTTGAACATCGATTAAAATATCTTCATTTTATAACTTGGAATACTTAATATTTTTCTAAAACATAACCATAATTATGTAATCCAACATTTGTTTGTCTACTGATGTCATCAAAGCACAGGTCACGCCATCTTTCTTCTGTACAATTAATGCGTTCCCAAGGATGAAAATTTTAACATCGGTTAAAATAGCTTCATTTTATAACTTGGAATACTTAATATATTCTAAAACATAACCATGATTATGCAATCCAACATTTGTTTGTCTACTGACGTCATCAAATAACAGGTCGTGCCATCTTTTTTCTGGACAATTAATGCGTTCCCAAGAATGTAAATTTGAACATCGATTAAAGTAGCTTCATTTTATAACTTGGAATGCCTTATATTTTCTAAAAAATAACCATACTTATGTAAATCAAAATTTGTTTGTCTACTGACGTCTTCAAAGTACAGGTCGCGCTATCTTTTTTCTGGTTCCAACACCACCAAAGGAAAGTTATTGATTTTTTATATAATTATGGTTTTGTTTTAGAAAGTATTAAGTATTCCAAGTTATAACATGAAGTTTATTTAATCGATATTCAAATTTTCATCCTTTGGAACATTGTGAAGGAAATGCGTACAAAAGTTTTTCCATTGGAAGTATAGGAAGCAAAATTACTTGACGCCCACCTTAACGGTTTAGCATAACGGTTTACGGTTTACGGAAATGCTTTTTGGAACGCTTTTGTTTTTGTTTTTCTTGGTAAATTTAGTTAGTGCCATAAGTTCAAACGACAAAAGTCCGACCTTCCAAAAATTAACGACAGTAAAAAAACCTCTGAAGTTTCGGAATAACAAGCATTATTTGCTTAGGCATGCAATAAAAATTGAAATTTATATGAATATTCCAGTTTTTATTTCATGTGATATACTTGGAGATCGGGCTGCAGGGCCCGAGCACTACTCGGGAAACAATCGTAGCGAGCCTAGAGGCACAGCCCCTAGTATGATAAAAAAATCTCATTTTAAGTGTGATGATTACTTTTGCCTCACAATATTAATTTAACCAAGCTACAATAATGTGCTGAGATATGGCAATATTGTCAAAAATAATGCTTGGTACATACAAGCAATGTTTGATTAAAACATTGCTTGATTACAAACTGCATGTGGCTTCTGTATGGAAATGACTGCAAGCCATTTATAATAAGCTGGCATAACTGTGCAGGTATTATTATACATTGAAACATGCTCATGTGTAAGCAATATTTGAATCATTACATGTGAACTGCACTTAAGGAAAAAAAAGGTTTTAATGTTGCAAGATTTATACTATATGGCACCATAAATTGTTATACAGTAAGCAAAACTAGAGAAGCTATGCATATATCAACCTTCTAAATACCTAACTTTCCTAATTATCTCCTTCATTCTCTGAAAATTTTCCACAGAAATAAAATATGCATTACAAAGTATGCTACTGTATAACACATAATCTGGGTGCAAAAGGAATTCTAATACCTTCAAATTCCTTGTTTTGTTTAAATAAAATGGCCTACGTTTTCTTGCTCTGCTATTATCTTTTACACAACCACTTCTTGGGGTTTGTAGTTTTTCAGAGAAATTTTTTGTGCATGCAAAAAAATTAGTATTTATGATACTTGTTGAGTATTGTTGTTTTTTTTTTCACAGATTGTAAGTAAAGTTTTTAGCAGCTCTTGAAAAGAATAAATCACATCGAACATAAAAGCATAGTATTTGGGATCACACCCACTGCAAGAGTTTTATATACATACATGTACATAGAATATGGCAAGCAATAAGTTTTCTTGTTTTACCTACATATTTTTGCACACACCATTAGGCTTACAATTTCAGTTGCTTTTAAATTACCTCAAACCAAACACATACTGTTCACAAACTGCACACAAAGTTATATATACATATATATATATCATCATCATGGGATGTAAGGTCAGGTGATGCGTAACATCACAGCCTCTCCTTGACAAATGCCAACCCCGCCTTCTCGTGGTGCATCCTGTTCCCACTAAAGGGGCTCTGGCGACCGCCAATAGCGGTATAACTATACCATCAGGATCAGAGGAAATGCTATCCCACACTCACCAACCCGCTTGACCAGCGTGGTGAGTTATGGCCAAACACCTCCAAAATGGCTCCACAACTTAAATCTTGGTCCTCAGTCTCCGGCAGCTGGAATGTACCTGGCCATGGCAGCGGCCAGTGCGACATGAAGGCAGAGGGTGCTAAGAATCCCCGGAGGACCGGACTAGGCTGCTATCTGATGCCGACCTTGGCTACGTATAATGGACGCTCCCTATCTTCTGATTCAAGGCTTCTTGAATTGGAAGAGGAACTACAAAGGATCAAATGGGACATCGTCGGGCTAAGTGAGGTAAAGAGAAAAGGAGAAGATCTCATTGAACTGAAAAGTGGACATCTCTTCTACTATCGTGGGACAGATACTGGCAGAACTAGTGGTGTTGGATTTATAATAAACAAGAAACCGAAGGATAAAGTGGTAGAAGTTGATAGTTCCTCTGACAGAGCTTCACGACTCGTTATCCAACTCTCGAGAAGATACCAGGCTCAGATTATTCAAACTTATGCACCCACCACAAGTCATCCTGAAGAAGAAAATGAAGAATTTTATGAGGAAATTCGTCATCTAAATAATAAAGGTAAGCAGCACTTGAAGATAATTATGGGAGATTTCAATGCAAAAATAGGGCAACAGCAGCAGAATGAAACTTCAGTAGGTAAATTCGGTCACGGCAACAGAAACCAGCGTGGAAATACTCTCGCTGAGTATTTCCACGCTTCCATGATGATGATGATGATGATGATCATCATCATCATCATTGTCAACCATTATCACTCCACTGCTGGAAGAAGGTCTCCCCAAGCCTCTTTCACAACGGTCTGTCTTGTGCCAGTCTCCTCCATGTTACTCCCGCATACTTTCGAATTTCATCCACCCATCTCCCATGTGGTCTTTTTCTGGGACTTTTCTTGTCCCTTGGAATTCAATCTAAAATTTCGGCTGTCCATCGATGGTCTGTCCTTCTGGCAGTATGTCCAGCTCATTGCCATTTCAGCGATTTCACTCTGATCATGATGTCTTCCACTCTTGTCATTTTTCTGATCCAAGAGTTCCTCTTCTTTTCTCTCCTGGTTACACCAAGCATGCACCTCTCCATGCTATTTTGAGTTCTCTGCAGCCTTTGTATGTCTCTTTTAGTTAAGGTCCACGTCTCTGCACCATACGTAAGCACTGGAAGGATGCATTGATTAAACACTTTTCTTTTAAGACATAATGGCATATTGCTCTTGAAAATTATGCTGTTTCTTCCAAAAGCTCTCCAGGCAAGTTTTATACGCATATTGATTTCGTCATCAATGTGACCCTCACTTGATATCTGCTGTCCAAGATAAACGTACGCATCTGTTATCTCCAGATTTTTTCCATCAATCGATAAATCTTCATTTCTTGTAAAAGCATTGTACATCACTTTTGTCTTCTGAAAATTCATTTTTAATCCCACATCTTTACTCTTGTCAGATAGTTCCTGGATCATACTCTGCAGCTCTGATGGGGTAGTTGCAAAAATGACTACGTCATCAGCGAAAAGAAGGTGAGTCGAAATTTTAAATATATATATATATATATATTGTCTTAAAAGAAAAGTGTTTGATCAATGCATCCTTCTAGTGCTTACATATGGTGCAGAGACGTGGACCTTAACTAAAAGAGACTTTCAAAGGCTGCGGACAACTCAAAATAGCATGGAGAGGTGCATGCTTGGTGTAACCAGGAGAAATAAGAAGAAGAACTCGTGTATCAGAAAAATTACAAGAGTGGAATACATCATGATCAGAGTAAAATCCCTGAAATCCCAATGAGCTGGACATACTGCCAGAAAAACAGACCATCGATGGACAGTCAAAATTTTAGATTGGATTCCAAGTGACAGGAAAAGACCCAAACGGAGACCAAGTGGGAGATGGGTGGATGAAATTCGAAAGTATGCGGAGTAACATGGAGGAGACTGGCACAAGACACACCGTTGTGGAAGAGGCATGGAGAGACCTTCGTCCAGCAGTGGATTGATAATGGTTGACAATGATGATGGCGATGATATATATATATAAAAAGAGAACATATTTTTAAATAATAATTCCCACAGTACCAATTTTAGGCAGCTTCTGTGCAAACCTTATACTTTTTTTTACCGAAGCACTTTCATGCTGCAGTAATTTGAGCTTATAAATATGCCAAAAATACTGCAGCAGCATGGTGTTTTTATTGAAATTTCTATACTACACATCAAATGTTTATTTGCGAACGTACACATTTACACCCAAGCAGGTGTAAATTTAGTATCACACTAAAAAATTAATTTTCTGACAACTGAAACAAACAAATCAGAATGCACCAGCCACAGGATTAGATGATATTATCTAAAAAAGAATTCAAGGTTGATAGTTTTCTTTTGCTTTTTGCTGGGTTCTGCCTGTCATTCTATATCTTACCGTAGTTATTCAGAAAAACATGAAGTAGTTACATCAGAAAGGCATTTGCTTTTATGAACACTGCACAATTAGCTCCACAACTACATTTTCCCCTTGGAAGTACATCAACAAAATTTAATTTTTTGAAAGCTAACTGAGCAATTAATTGCTTCAAACTTCCTTGCTCAAAGTCTGCTTCAAAGTTTTTGCTTATAAGCAAAGACTTTGAAGCAGACTTATATTTTATTCTCTGAAGCAGACTTACATTTGATTCTATTTTTTTTAAATCAATTGCTGAAAAATTGTAAAGGGGATGTGTTACAATATTCACTTTGAATTATTGGGGACATTTTAGTAAACTCTGTCAGTAAGCTGTATGTACTGACAAACCTCCTGATTTGAGCTTTTAGGTTAAAAATTTCTATCACATGCTAACATTAGTTTGCACTGAGAACATTTTATGTGTTGGCTTACCTTATGGGCTACCTTACCAGCAATATAGATTTAAAGTAGAAAATGTAGCTTTTGTTACTTTACATATGTATTGAAAGCTTCACAGAACAGTGTAGATATTTTAAAATGTTTTCCACTGTCAGTGAATTTAAGAACGAAATGAATCTCTTTAGACAACATGTCTGTCTTTGGTTGGAAGATTTAAGCATATTTCTGTGAGGCATTTAATTCACTTAAATGACCACATGCACTGAGCCAGGTGCTGATATGACACAAAAAAAAAACCTTGTTATCTGATGAATTTTAAATAAGTTGGCAAAATTTATTCAGACGACGCATGCCTTTATGTGAATGCTTGGCATTTATTTTCCACTTCATTTTAGAATAAAATAAGTTTATTCATATTTCTGAACGGAGAGGTTACATGGCGTACAGTGAAAATATAAAAAAATTTTTAATCCCTACCATGTATAATATTTCTTCAGGAAAATCGTTTCCCAATCTATCCAACAGAAGAAATAATTTGTGTATGAAGTTCATTCATGCTTGTGCCTTCACTATTTAGCTTTTTACTATTTACCTCAAAAGCTACATTACTTTCATGAAAAAGATTTAATGCAGGTGCAACATTTTGTTGTTCGGTTGATGTTGGGTACAAAACTTTTTGTTAAAGTGTCATGAGCCTTGTTTCACCACGATTCCTTTCACTCTCACAAATTTGCTTTAAACATTGCGAGCTTGAACAACACAATTGTCCAGGGTCAATAGAACATGAGTAACATAAGGTATGATTTGTGGATGTTTGGTTCAACTAAAATTTCTTATAGCTTTTACTAAATGAACAATGTCAGAAAAAAACTATCGGCTCAACGAGGGTGTTTATGTATGGTTTCAATTGGTCACCACAGATAATTTCAAGCATACTGCAATTGATTATGTTGCTGTCTAAATTAATACACATATAACTTATGAAAGTCAGAATTGTGACAGAGCTGTTGTCTTTTAATCTACAGACAAACTGGCTTTCTTGGAAACTGAAAAGGTGTAGTGTAGGGCTAGAAAATTTTTAAAATTGTAACATCCCCAGTTGAGCATGTTTTGTCCAGAAAATACATACAGACCCGCCACACATACTGTATTATGCCCCCCTCACACACACACACACACACACACACACACACACACACACATATACTGTACTATGTTTTTCTAATCATTTCAGGAAAAATGTAAGAAACAAAAAACTTTTATTGTATATCATAAATTGTCCTTTCAGCAATGAAATTTGAGCGCGCCTATATGTCACCACATTTCAATAATTGCACCCAGCAGTGAAATATATGATCGCCTATGGGTCATTCTAAGTCAAATCAGTCCTAAGTGTAACATTTTTTAGAATTGTTACATTTAATTTTTTTAATGTAACATTTTCCTTCTGTATGTTTACAAAAAAAGGACTGACAACTTAATCATGTCATAGCGAAATAATTGGCTTTAAAATGTTCACTACTTTGAAAAAATGTGTATGAAAACATGAAATTTTAGAACGACAAACATTTTCAAGTCTTGGAAATCAGTGGACTGACATGGTGTTTTGAAATCGCGATACAATTTTAATTCGAAATTTTAAAGTATACTTGACTACAAACCATAAGGACAATAGTGTCATACGTATTACTACCTACCGTGCTGAAGTAAAAATTCCGTAATATACAACTACAAGCAGAAATCGATAGACACAAACAAGCACAAGCCTTCACCAACAAACATTGAAAGTAGGATCATTTGTGTGACGTCGCAACACTTTGTGTGCCTGTGCTTGGGCCTGGGAAGAAACGTGATCTCGACGGCCCCGATTTGGGACGGGCGACTGCTTATAGCCCATTGAGTTGCTCACGGTGGCTGTTAAACTTCCAATAAAAAAAAAATTGTTCACTTTCATAGATACTGCTGTATGAATTTTTTTCTTTCCTCTTATCTGATTTTTTTTTCTTTTTTTTTTTTTTTTGCATTTTTTCAATTTTACTTTAAAAGCGATTCCAAAAACATTGCAGATGCCTTTGAGTGATTCAGTGATATTGCTGCTCGTGGCTCGCGGGCCGAAACATCAGTGATGATTTGTTTCCTCATGATTTTTGTGTTTCCAACACTTATACCATTTTTGATCCATAGTTTTGCACAGACAATTTTAATCACTGTTTTCCACAGATATCATATTCAAGAACCTAAATCGGCCATTCAGCCCGTGAGGCGTGATCAACAAGATAAAAAGTAATAGAGTGCCCACCCTACTGACTGAGGTCCACCTCACGTGAAGGATTTCGAACGTCCTGGCGCCACTGCTATCGCGGGCATCCTTGTTAATTTTTACCATTGATTTCAATGGAAGTGATGTAGTTGTTTTAAAAAAACTGACTTCATGTCAGCTATTTTATGCAGCATACAACTGTATCAATCTTTTAGAAAAACCTCTGAAATAACCCTGCGCAAGTTTATGGTCTAAACTTGTTGAAATAAACTTACTATCAACATTTCTTTATTTAATGTTGTGCTTGTACTATGCATCATATAAAATACAAAATGTTTGTTTCTAATTACCATGCATGTGGTACGAAAAAAGTGAAAAAACGTTATGTAAATGAGAGAAAATATTTCATTGAAATATTTTTAAAACGTCATTTGAAAAAGAGGACGTGCTTATGCTATCAAGATGTCCGTCCATCAATCCGACCCTTTGGACTTTATATTTTTGCATGTGTTACTCAAATTCAAACACCTTTTTTAAGCAGTGGGAAGCCTAAAATTTGAAAACGGTTATCTTCGTTTTTTAGCACGTAATTTGCCAAAAAAAAAAAAAAAAAACGAGCTTATGTTATCTGTTTGTCCGTCCGTTCGTCCGTCTGTAGACACGATATCTCTGCAACTAATAATCCGATTTGAAAAATTATTTTTGCATTAGGAAGCTTGAAATGTGCGAATGATGGTCCTTTATTTCGATGTTGTTGTTTTTCATCGATGCACGATTTTTTCGCTAGAGGGCGTACATGCAGATTATATCGAATTCAAAATACATTTTATTCCATATATTTGCTTCTAACCATCCAATTCAAAAAATTAGTTTACCTATCGATTCCTTTCATGTCGAAGACTGTTTCAAGTATAGTTACTTTTTCAAGTTACGCATAGATTCTCGGCTAGAGGGCGTAAAAATAAATTGCGTTTTCCCCTTTATCTCTGCTTCTAAAGCTCTGATTTGAAAAACATTTTCTGCAGCGGATACAGCTCCTGATGGGAAATATTTTCCATATAAATTCTAATTTTTGCTTTAAAACGATTTGGCCACCAGGGGGCGTAAGTGTTGAATTCTGCTTCTGATGTATTTGCAACAAAATCTGAGTTTCGGAAATCTCGATTGAAAAAATTCTTCCGTGAACCAATACTACTCACGTCGACAAACCTTTTTGGAATATTTTCTTCCTAAAACAATGCATCGTTTCTCCGCCAGGAGGCATAGATGTATATTTTATTTTTGTCAATATCGCTGCTTCTAATGATCCGATTTGAATCTTTCTTCTTTATTAGATATAGTTTCCGGTGCGACATGTTTTTCATAAAAATTCAAAATTTTCAAGTACTTCATTGACTTTCCGCTACGGGGAGTATAGGTAAATTGCGCTTTCCTCGTATCTCTGCTTCTAAGCTCTGATTTGAAAAAAAATACCAGCACCTAATATAGCTCCTGGTGGGAAATGTTTTGATTGTATTTCTAATTTTTTGTAAAATATAGTTTGGCCACCAGGAGACGTAAGCGTTAATTTCTGTTTCGTAGGTATTTGCAGCAAACTCTGAGCTTCTGAAAGCTCGATTGAAGGAATTCTTTCGTGAACCGATAGCACTCATGTAGATAAACATTTGAGAATATTTTCTTCTTAAAATAATGAATGGTTTCTCCGCCAGGGGCATAGACGTATATCATATTTATGTCAATATATCTGCCTCTAAAAGTCGGATTTGAAAAATTCTTTCTTTGTTAGATAGCGATTCCGAGGTAAAATGTTTCTCATATAATTTCAAAATTTTCAAGTAATACATAGACTTTCCGCTAGGGGGCGTAAAGGTACATCGCGTTTTCCTCGATATTTTTGCTTCTAAAACTCCGATCTGAAAAATTCTTTCTGCGCCGGATACAACTCCTGATAGGAAATGATTTGCCTGTAATTTCTGATATTTGATAAAGGATGGTTTGGCCACCAGGGGGCGTAAGCGTTAATTTCTCTGTCTTATGTATTTGCAGCAAAATGTGAGCTCCTGAAAACTCGACTGAAATAATTCTTTCATGGACCGATACCGCTCACATTGTAAAACGTTTTGACAATACTTTCTTCTTAAAATAATGCATCTTTTTCCCTCCAGGTGGCATAGATGCATATCTTATTTTTGTCGATATCTCTGCTTCTAAGAGTCCGATTTGAAAAATTATTTCTTTGTTGGGGAGCATTTCCGTGGAAAATGTTTTGCACATAATTTCAAACTTTTCTTAGCGCACAAGTCTGCCACCAGAGGGCGTAAGTTCACGTTTCCGTTTACAGCAATATCTGTGGGACTAGAAACCCGATTGAAAAACTTCTTTTTCGGTCAGATTCCACTAACTATGCAAACTCTGTTTGTGTATTTTCTTTCCAAAATAGTGAGCACTTTTACCGCTAGGGGCCCAATTGCTTATTCTGTTTTTCTCAATGTCACCGCTTTTACATGTATGATTTCAAAAATTCTATCAACATCGGATGCCATTTCCCTTGCAGAACACTTCAGGCTAGTATATGAGGAATTTTGTAGTTCACAGTTCTGTCGGTAGGTGGTGTTTCGGTAGCTTGCGGTTGTATCGCCGCTTCTAAAAACGCTATTGAGAAATTTCTTCTTTACTGTATTCCATTCGCTGCAACAGAGATGTGGGTCATTATCCTATTTAAATAAAGCAAAGATTTCCCTCTAGCTGCGTAAAGGTCGAAACCTTTTTTCGCTATATCTGCTTCCGGGGGACGTATTTGATAAGTTATTTTCCCTTAGCATAGTTTTTTCCATGACGAATATTTTTCGCCTATTTTCAACTTTTCCCTTATGCAAAATTTTTCCGCTAGCAGACGTAGACTTATATCATGTTTCCTTCCATATTTATCCTTTTAACAGTTCGATTTGAAAATCTCTTTGTCTGTGGGACCTTCCTTGTAGTATGTGTAATTTTTTGTTCGCCATTTGTTAATTTTCGCATCATGCATTTTAGCCGCTGGTGGAACTAAGTAGATATTTCCACGAATTTTGTATTCTGAATGTTTTATCGATTGTTGGAACAAGTTGATTGTTTTCGAAACCGGTTCCATTGACTTTGAATAACTTTGGCAAATTTGATTTGCGTCAGAACGGATTCAAAGACGTGCTCAATACATTCGAAAATTTGGTGTCATCTTTCTTGTTTGTTTTTTTTTTTTTTTTTTTTTTTCACGTACATAACTTTTCCACTATTGGGCGTGAATGCAGATATTTTACTATCATATCATTGCTTCTAACAATCCAATTGAAAAAATGTTTTCCTTCAGTGATTTACGAAGAAGATTACTTTTGAATAGTTTATTTCTCAAATAATGCACAGTTTTCCAGCTAGACGGCGTAAAAGTAAATTAAGTACTATCATATGCTCATAGCAATGCAGTTTGTTTTTCCGTCAGGAGGCGTAGATGTAAGTCATATTTTCTTCGATATCTGTGTGCTTTGTACAATACGATTTGCAAAATTCTTGCTTTGCCGGACAACGCTTCTGGTGAGGAATGTTTTACCTATAATTTTCAATTTTTAGTAACGCACAATCTGCGATTAGAGGGCGTAAGTTCATATTTATATTTAAATCAGATTTACAGTAATATCTGCGCATCTGAAAACCGGATTGAATTTATTTATTTTTTCAGTCAAATATCGCTACTCTGAGTTTTGAACCCGCGCCGAACTTGGACGAATAATCCGAAGTCAACGTTTCAGACCGCTCGGCTAGCGGGGCGATAATATGCTTGTTAGAAGCAATGATGAGGAATAAAATGCATTTCTAATTCGATTGCTTGTGCATTTACTCCCTAGAATCGAAATTATGCTTCGAAAGAAGACCAAAAGACTAGAATCACCATTCTCACATTTCATGCTTCCCAATGCAGATATAATTCTTCAGATCGGACTGATAACGGATGTAGAGATATAGTGTCCACATACGGACGGACATATGGTAGTGATAACATAGGCACATCTATTTATATTTCTTTTTAAAGACGGGCTTAGAATCATCACTGTTTTGCAACGCGAAATATGATTATCTCTGTTTTGCGTTGCATTCGAGAGCAATTTCTTTGTCCGAAATATTCATCATATTCCGTTTTGAGGTTATTTACTACTCGTATTTATAGCACAAGTTTTTAGGTATTTAGTTTTACGTTAAACTGATGCAAACGTTTGATCTTTAAGTTACTTTTTGCTCTGGCACAGCTCTTACTGCCGTTCCTGTGGCGCAGAAAGAGCTGTGCCAGAACGAAAACTGCTGCCCTGGTCTAAGCGATGGCTTCTGATCATTTGTCCGAGAAAAACCGGGTTCGAATCCCGTGAGGCATGGATGTTGTGTTTGTCATACGACACTGGCTCCCTCCCTTCCCTAGAATCAGTGGCCCTAAATTAGGTATGGGCGACTGCTTATAGCCCATTGAGTTGCTCACGGTGGTCGTTAAACCTTCAATAAAAAAAAAGATCTTACTCAGATTTCCGGTTCTCCATTTCCGCCAGTCATAGCGATGGCCGCTGGTCTTTTAATTTCGTTCAAACATGGCGTCTTCTCAAGCATTCTACCTTTGCTCAACCTGTTTCTATTTTGTTGGACGTGACCATGTAGGCGCCATACTGGGAGGGTCATCGCGCTTGCTTTAAGCAAAGCTAAGTTGCGTTAAGTCAACGGAACACGAGTTTTCTACTATGGTTTGCTATTTACAGTCGTGGCCAAAAGTCGTGCACCAGTAGACCGAAAGTCAGTTTTTGAGGTTTGAAGTCAACTTATACAGCGTAATGGTAAAGTCAAGAAGTACATATTATATATAATTTTAAAGGAAATTTTATGTTGAATTCAAATATTTCTACAGAATGTTTTTTATTACCAGTAATAGAAGTGAAGTTACAAGCAAAAGTTCCGCGTCTAGTCATAAAAATCAAGAAATAGTGGAATTTGTGAAATTAGTGTACAATGCATTTAACGTAAAATTACTGTGTAGTACATTATTTAAACTCGCAGGACACTTGAAGTAACTTACCAACAAGCAAAATATGCTTTAATATTTAATTGGAGAGCCACAGTTTCTTAGTAACAAAGTGTACCTTCTTGGCTTGGAAATAATGGGCTTCTCTAATTGTCCGTTGGTGATAGCACGGTGTCATACAGCCCTTACAGACTCAATTAATGCTGTTTTAGATATGGGTCCTTGTTGACGGATCTTTTCCTTCAATCTCACCCACACATTCTCAATGGGATTAAGATCCGTTGACTGTGCAGGCCACCGAAGTTTCCTTATAACTTTTCGATTAAACCACTCGTCGTCCAACTTTGTAAATGGACGATGTAATCGCTCTGTCCACGTTATTTTTTAAACAACGCATATCAACCGAAAAATTGTGTTCCGATACCGCTGGGATCGAATCCCAGATCTCTCGATAACTAATGACAACATCTCAGTTGCTGAGACCAACAATACAGATATGTGTAGTCAGATGCTCACTGATAAACCACGCATGGCGCTGAAAATCGTTGGCACCGTAGCGTAACTGCGAAAGCACTCGACTAGTTATCGGGAGATCTGGGGTTCGATCCCAGCTGTGTCGGAACACAATTTTTCGGTTGCTATGCGTTGCTTATAAAATAATGTGTACAGAGCGATGACATTGTCCATTTACATTATTTCCACGTATTTGATAGACAGGGTGTTTCCGAAAGTCGCGTCTCACTTCAATAACTCGAGAATGAATTGGAACATAAAGCAGGGTCAACGGGTGTTAATAAGGGATGATATGATCTATTTAAGGGATATGTGAATGCCCCCTGATCAGGGGGCTTGGGTAGCTATCTCGTAAACAAAGCAAGTTAGGAAAAAATTTTCCAATTACAAAGTTATACAGCGTTTTAACCTTAGTGTAAATCCACAGAAACAAATCTAAGAGCTCTCCAGATTCGGGCTGTGCCCTCTTGAGCTATTGCACACCTACAAGGAAAAGTTGTTTTCTCTGCAAATCTTGAAATGTTTCTGCCTTTTCCTGAGCTTCGTAAGAAAAGGCATCTGAGGGGATGATTTTTTCGTTGGCGAAACTAAGGGTTCGACCCCCCCCCCCCCCGACTTCTCTCTCTTTTCGCCAAGAAGCTGTAAAGTCACCTAAACTTTGCGCAAAATGCCGCTGTGTAATAAATTTAGGGTTTCAGTTTATGTATCTTGAACGTTGGTAGGAAATCTTGGAAATTATGGTCTTAATCTATCCTCGAATCCCCAAAATAAATTATTGCCTATGGTAACCCCCTTCAGGAGCTCAACAAATACAAAAATCAACAGATATTTAGTCTGTCCAATGCCTAAAACTACAAACAGCTCCATACCAGCTGCTTGTAGTTTTAAGCAATCATTTGGACTGTGTTGCCTTTATTACAGGGGCGTACAGAATTCTTTTTCGGGGGTCCGACAAAAAATGGAAGTTTTGAAATCAACCAGAATAAAATAAAAGTTAATGAAAAATACAAGAAAAATTATTGCACATTTTTCTAATGTAAGGTAAGGGGGCTAAAGAGGAATCCCCGTTGCCCCCCATTAAAATACTCCCTAGCTTGTTACATAGTCCATGTAGGCTGTAGAATTAGCAGATGCAAAGATTCTTGCTACAGTCGTGTGCTGTTATTGGCATTTCTCGACCACTGACATCAGGAAATATCGGTGCCGCCCCGGTGGCGCAGTGGTCTAAGCGATGGCCTCTGATCATTCGCCCGAACGGGTGTCCGGGTTCGAATCCCGGTGAAGCATAGATGTTGTGTTTGTCTTACGGCACTGGCTCTCTCCCTTCCCTGGAACCAGTGACCCTAAATTGGGGACGGACGACTGCTTATAGCCCATTGAGTTGCTCACGGTGGTCGTTAAACCTTCAATCAAAAAAAAAAAAAAAAATCGGTTCTTCAATTCGAAATTTGTGAAATATAGCACAGTTAAATTTTACCGTAGCAGACCATACTCTTTTACTTACCTGGTTACATTATCGAGAAAAACATTTGTACCGAAGTTGAATTATGCCTATCGCTTAAGCTGATTCCTGTATCGTGTGTACAAAATTGGTCAAATGCTTTTATTCCTGAACTCGTTCAACGGGCCAAGCAACCACTCTGTATCAAATCACTCGGAAGTCTTGATGTATCAGAGGTTGAAAAATAAAATCAAGAAAATGCGCATTTCCCTCGGGAATGTTTTCGTGGAATGTGTCAACCGGTAGGGAAGGACTGAAAAGAACAAAAGAAACAGTATGTGTTCACCTGCACACATGAATTCCATACTGCAGCTAGTGACATAAGCAACAGTTTTAAAGTTCCTCACTTTAAAATTACCAACTTATCATTATTTTATCCTAATGTGCGGATTACAGGGATACGCTATCATTAATAACAGAAATAAACCATATTCTTACAAACTAGTTAAAGAAACAGAGTTCGGATTGTAATGAATAAAGAATATCGGTTAACAATTAACGCAAAATTATCGTGTTTTAAACTGGATTGCAGAAACATTCGGATCTGAAACAAGAAAGATGACACCGAATTTTTAGGTGTAATAAGCACGTCTTTTGAATCCGTTCTGACGCAAATTAAATTTATCAAAGCTATTCAAAGTCAATGGAACCGGCATGGAAAACAACAGATCTGACGAAAGAAAGATTTCCAATCGGGTTTTTCTTCCCTCAGATATTGCTGTAAACGGAATCGTGAGGTTACGAACTCTTAGAAACAGAGATATCGACAAAAATAAGATGTGACTTTACGTCCTCTGGTGGGAAAACCGTGCATTATTTTAGGAAAAAAGTATTCTCAAAAGGTTTATCCATATGAGCGGTATCGGTCCAAGAAAAAAATATTGTCGAGTTTTCAGGAGCCCAGATTTTGCAACAAACACTTCAGAAGCAGAAATTGACACTTATGACCCCTGGTGGCTAAACCATTCTTTACCAAACATTAGAAATTATGTGAAAAATATTGTCCATCAGGTCTTGTATGCGATACAGGAAGAATTTTTCAAATCGTAGCTTTAGGAGCAGAAATAACGCAAAAAACGCACTTTATCTTTGTGCCCCCTAGCCGAAAGTCAATGATTTGCTTGTAAATGTTGAATTTAGAGGAAAAGCATTTCGCATCGGAAACACTATCCAACAAAGAGGGAATTTTTCAAATCGGACTCTTAGAAGTAGATATATTGACAAAAATAAGATATACATAGAAACCATGTAGAAACCATGTAGAAACCATGCATTATTTCAAGAAGAAAATTTTCCTAAAAGGTTTGTCGACATGAGTAGTATCGGTCAACAAACGACTTTTTTTCAGTCGAGATTTTGGAAGCTCATATTTTGCTGCAAATACATCAAAAGCGGAAATTAAGACTTATGCCACCTGGTGGCCAAACCATTTTTTACAAAAATTAGAAATTATGTTCAAGCGATTTCCCATCAGGAGCTCTATGCGGCGCAGAAAGAATTTTTCAAATCGGAGACTTAGAAGCAGATATATAAGGGGGAAATGCAATTTACATTTTCGCCATCTAGTGGAAAGTCTATAAATTACTTTAAAATTTTGAAATCATATGGACCACATGTCACACTAGAAACACTATCCAACAAAGAAGAATTTTTCAAATCGGACTCCTAGAAGTAGAGATATTGCAAAAAATAAGATACACATCTATGCCCCCTGGCGTAGAAACCATGCACTATTTTAGGAAGAAAATGTTTCTAAAAGGTTTGTCGACATAAGTAGTATCGGTCAACAAACGACGTTTTTTTCAATTCGATAATTTAGGAGCTCATATTTTGCTGCAAATACATCGAAGCGGAAATTAAGAATTACGCCCCCTGGTGGCCAAACCATTTGTAACAAAAATTAGAAATTATGTGCAAACGATTTCCCATCAGGGGCTGTATCCGGTGCAGAAAGAATTTTTCAAATCTGAGATTTAGAAGCAGGGATATAGGGGGAAACGCAATTTACCTCTACTACCCTAGCGGAAAGTCTATGAATTTCTTGAAAATTTTGAAATTATATGAAAAGCATGTCACGTGGAAAACACTATCCAACAAAGAAGGAATCTTTCAAATCGGACTAATGGAAGAAGAGATATTGACAAAAATAAGCTGTGCATTTACGACCCCTGTCGGAGAAACTGTGGAATATTTTAGGAAAAAAATATTCCAAAACAATTTATCGATGTGAGTGGCATCAGTCCACGAAAGAAATTTTTCAATCGATATTTTAGAAGCTCAGATTTTATGGCAAATACATCAGAAGCAAAAATTAACACTTACGCCCCCTGGTGGCCAAAGTATTCTTTACCAAAAATTTAAAATTATATGCAAAAGATTTTCCATCAGGAGGTGCATCCGCTGAAGAAAACATTTTTCAGAGTTTTAGAAGAAGAGTTATCGGTAAAAATGTAATTTACTTTTACGCCCCCTAGCGGAACATCTATGCGTAATTTGAAAATGTAATTATATCTAAAATACTCTTCAACATAAATGGAATCGAATGGTAAAAGAGTTTTTCAATCGGATGTTTAGAAGCAAATATGTGGAATAAAACGTATTTTTGAATTCGACATCATCTGCATTTACGCCCTCTAGCGGCGAAATTGTACATCGTAAAAAACACGAAATAAAAGGATCAACATTCGCATATTTCACGCTTCCCAATGCAAAAGAATTTTTCAAATCGGACTAATAGTTACAGAGATATCATGGGTACAGACGGACGGACGGACGGACAAACCGATAACATAAGCACGATCTTTTTTACAAAAGACGTGATAAAAAAGATGCTTATCAGAACAAAAGCAGACTCGTATGTGCATATTTGTTCAGTTAAACCTTATAAGAACACGGGATCCTAGCAGTGCCGTCGATTTCTCTTAGAGCTGGTGGGTGTCTTTTGTGGACAATGTGTCGCTTACTTATGCAAATACTTGTTAATTTGCGCCCACCATATGATCATGGCACTATGCAAAGTTACTTTTTATTCTGAGAATGCGGTCTGCAGAAGTAAAAGTTCATTTGCGAACAGCGTTAATCAACGAAGCACAATTCGTCTTTTGATTTCACTCGCATCGTCCGTCTACAAGCGTTTTAAGTCGTTTTTAGCACGTCTTTTGTAAAAAAAGATCGTGCTTCTGTTATCGGTTTGTCCGTCCGTCTGTACCCACGATATATCTGCAACTATTAGTCCGATTTGAAAAATTCTTTTTGCATTCGGAAGCTTGAAATATACAAATGATGATCCTTTATTTAGTTGTTTTTTTACGATGTACATTTTCGCCGGTAGACGGCGTAAATGCAGATGATGCCGAATTCAAAAATATGTTTTATTCCACATATTTGCTTCTAAACATCCGATTGAATTGTTTTTTATCTTTCGATTTCACTTATGTCTAAGAGTATTTTCGATATAGTTACTTTTTCAAATTACGCATATATTTTCCGCTAGAGGGCGTAAAAGTAAATTACATTTTTCCCGATAACTCTTTTTCTAAAACTCCGATTTGAAAAAAATGCTTCTGCGGAAACATCTTAATTTTAAATTTTTGGTGAAGAATACTTTGGCCACCAGGGGGCATAAGTGTTAATTTTTGCTTCTGATGTATTTTCCATAAAATCTGAGCTTCCAAAATATCGATTGAAAAAATTCTTTCATGGACTGATGCCACTCACACCGATAAACCTTTTCGGAATATTTTCTTCTTAAAATATTGCACATTTTCTCCGCCAGGGGGCGTAGATGTACATCTTATTTTTGTCAATATCTCTACTTCTAGGAGTCCGATTTGAAAAAATCCTTCTTTGTTGGATAGTGTTTTACGTGTGACATGCTTTTCATATAATTTCAAAATTTTTAAGTAATTCATAGACTGTCTGCTAAAGGGTGTAGTGGTAAATTGCGTTTCCCCTATATCTCTGCTTCTAAATCTCCGATTTGAAAACTTCTTTCTGCACCGCATACAGCTCCTGATGGGAAATCGTTTGCACATAATTTCTAATTTTTGTGAAAAAATAGTTTGGTCACCAGGGGGCGTAAATCTTAATTTCCACTTCTGTTGCATTTGCAACAAAATATGAGCTTCTAAATTCTCGATTGAAAAAAACGTCGTTTGTTGACTGATACTACTCATGTCGACAAACCTTTAGGAAAATTTTCTTCTTGAAAAAATGCATGGTTTGTACGCCAGGGGGCGTAGATGTATAACTTATTTTTGTCAATATCTCTACTTCTAAGAGTACGATTTGAAAAATTCCTTCTTTGTTGGATAGTGTTTCTAGTGTGACATGTGGTTCATATGATTTCAAAATTTTAAAGTAATTCATAGACTTTCCCCAAGGGGGCGTAAAGGTAAATTGCGTTTTCTGCGTTATTTCTGCTCCTAAAGCTCTGATTTGAAAAATTCTTCCTGTATCGCATACAAGACCTGATGGAAAATATTTTTCACATAATTTCTAATGTTTGGTAAAGAATGGTTTAGCCACCAGGGGTCATAAGTGTCAATTTCTGCTTCTGAAGTGTTTGTTGCAAAATCTGGGCTCCTGAAAACTCGACAATTTTTTTTTTCTGGGACCGATACCGCTTATATGGATGAACCTTTTGAGAATACTTTCTTCCTAAAATAATGCATGGTTTTCCCACCAGGGGACATAAAGTCACATCTTATTTTTGTTCGATATCTCTGTTTCTAAGAGTTCGTAAGCTCACGATTCCGTTTACAACAATATCTGAGGAATTAAAAACCCGATTAAAAATCTTCTTTCTTTTGTCAGATCTATTGTTTGCCATACCGGTTCCATTGACTTTGATTTGCGTCAGAACGGATTCAAAAGACGTGCTTATTACACCCGAAAATTCTGTGTCATCTTTCTTGTTTCTTTTTGCTAAGAACTTTGCCTCGAAACACCTTTGCCGCGCCGGGCTTATGAAAAGGTGAAAAGGTTAGTTAATTCTAAGTTGTATGCGAAGAGCAAACCCTACTAATGGAAAGTTATTCATTTGCTGAATATTATGAAATGATATTAATTTTTGGAGAATGTCGACGTAACGCTCGCACTGCTAGAAAATCATGCGCAAAACGTTTTCCTGATTTGCTGTGTCCAAGTTCTTCCACCATAAGTCGTGTTGCTATGCGTTTACGAGTAACAGACACTGTGTGTCCCCGACCACGCATTGGAAGACCTCAAGGATCTGGTGCGCTGGTTCATGATGAAGGTGTTGTCGCTTATGCTCTTTTAAATCCTTAGATCAGTACCAGATAAATGAGCTTAGCATGTGGCCTTTCCAATGCCAGAATTTGGAAAATTTTGGATCAGCATGGTTTGCACCCATACCACGTCCATTTACAGCAGGCTTTATACAGTATGAAGGTGATAATGAACGGCGGTTGGATTGGTGCAATTTCATTCTAGAAAAAAATGATCAACTTTCTTTTCTGCATTACGTCTTGTGGACTGATGAGGCCTGTTTTTCTCATGAGGGTGTAACAAACAAACGCAATTCTCATTTTTGGGCTCTGGATAATCTTCATGAGACAAGAGATGTTCGTCATCAACGAAAATGGTCTGTTACAGTATGGTGTGGGATATGGAGAAATACAATTCTTGGCCCTGTGTTCTTTGAAGGTCCTCTTACTGGATGATGTTATTGTGACCTTCTAAGGAAGTACTTTCTGATTTTTTTGATGGTCTTATGCTTCAAAGTCGTCTTCTTATGTGATTTCAACACGATGGAGCCCCAGCACATAAAGTATTGCCTGTTCAAAATTTCCTCAAACGAACTTACAAGGAGAGGATTATAGGATATGGCGGGAACGTAGAGTGGCCACCCAGGTCAACGGACTTAACACCAATGGATTTTTATTTTTAGGTCCATTTGAAATTCCAAGTTTATGCAACACCACCCGATGATCGGAATGTTTTGAAACAACGAATTATTAATGCCTGTAGGATTATTCTTTCGCGTCAGCTGCGTAAGTTGCCAGAAACTGTACTTCGTAGATTTCAAACATGCGTTGTAGCTGATGGCGGACATTTTGAATTTTGTGAATAATTTACATGTGATCTTTCCCCCACTATTACTGATGGTATTGTTATTAGAACGAGTTACTACATTGAAATGGCAAGTTTATACAGTTCAGCATGATTTTCTACTACAAGCCACTGTGACAAGTGTGAATTACTGCTTGGTTGAATTCAGCTATCAAGTTGGTGGTAAAAAAAAATCATCTACTTTGTGTTTTCCTAGCAGATCAATCACTACTGCAAGGGTCTCTTACTGTGAGTTGCTTTTCTCCCGAAATATCTGTTGATCTTTGTATTTGTTGAGCTCCTGAAAGGGGAGGGGGTTACCATAGACAATAATTTATTTCAGGGATTCGGAGATAGATCAGGACCATAATTTCCAAAATTTCCTTCTAAAGTTCTAGATACATAAACTGAAACCCTAAATTTACTGCACAGCGAGTTGGGGGAGGGGGGGTAGGCTTTTGAACCCTTAGTTTCGCCAACGAAAAAATCATCCCCTCAGATGCCTTTCCTTGCGAAGCTCAGGAAAAAGCAGAAACATTTCAAGATTTGCGGGGAATACAACTTTTTCTTGTAGATATGCAATAGCTCAAGAAAACACAGCCCGAACCTGGAGAGCTATTAGAAATTGTTCTGCGAATCTACACTAAGGTAAAAACGCTGTATAACTTTGTAATTGGAAATGTTTTCCTCACTTGCTTTGTTTACGAGATAGCCCCCGAGCCCCTGATCAAAGAGGCCTGGGGGTCATTCATATATCTCTTAAATAGATCATATCATCCTTTATTAATACCCGTTGACCCTGTTTTTCTGTTCCAATTCATTCTCGAGTTATTGAAGTGAGCCACGATTTTGGGAAACACCCTGTATATTCACCAGCCAACTTTGACCGATGACATGGCACGTTTTTGTCCTGAAAGTTAAAATTCTGCAAACCCAAGTCTTGTGCAGATGGTAGCAGTTTTGACTCCAAAATATCCACATATATCGATGCATTCAATGTGCCATCAACAATGTGCAGACGGCGAACACCACTGGCTGAAATACAGGACCATAACATCACCAAATGTGGGTGCTTGATTGTTGGCTGGGTGCAGCATGCCTTATATCTTTCACCAGCCGGACGACGTATATAAATATTTCCATTATTAGCGGAAATAGTAACAGTTGTTTCATCACTGAAAATAACATTTTTCCATTCATCAACAGTCCAAGTCTTATGTTCCTTGGCCCAAGCAATTGTTTTGAGCCGTTGTTGTTCAGTAAGGAAAGGTTTTCGTGCAGCTTTTTGTGCACCTTATCGTGCAGTCAGACCATTTTCTTGTAGCCTACGACGAACTGCATGTCCAGATGCAATAATGCCTACTTTATTCTCCCACTCATTTCTTAAATCAGTGGCGGTTTTAAACCTTGATTTTAAGGAAAGACGAATCAACATGCAATCATCCCATTCAATACACAGCCTTAGTCGACCTGTTCTTTTTCTGTTTCCCCCACATCCAGTTTCTGCAACCCTTTTAATGTTACGCAAGACAGTGTAATGATCACAGCCACATTTAACAGCAATTTTACGACTACTGAATCCAAGTTTATGCAAAGTAATAATTTTTGCCCTGGTTTGAAGAGGCAGCACCAATTTTCGAGTCTTTGACATTCCGAAATTCAAATATCACCAGGAATTCTGCATAAACTTCCTTCAACTAACTACAAGCAGCTGCGTTCGAAGTCGGCAGACAATTCTACGTCCTTTTATATCTCGCTAGCGGACGTCGGAGAACGATATAGTGGATAAAAGGGGTGCGAACGCTTTTTCAGAACTGAATTTTTGTTTCCTCATTTGCACATTTTTTTTTATTCACTTCTATTACTGGTAAGAACATTCTGTAAAAATATTTGAATTCAGCATAAAATTCGCTTTAAAATGATGTAAAATATGTATTCTTGACTTTATAAATTGCTTCAAACGTCAAAACTTGACTTTCGGCCTACTGGTGCGGGACTTTTGGCCACGATTGTACATTCAGCTTCTTAGCAGTTAGCGCGCATTTGGCAAACGAAATGATGATCATATTAAGCAAAAAAAAGAAGCCCAATATTATTCCTTAGTGCAAACTACAATGTCAAGGCTTTTACAAAATACTGAAATGTTTCAGCTTCGACAAGGGCTTAAATTCGAACAAAAATGGCATTTCGGCATATGAGATATAAAACAAAGATCACACTGTTTACAATTTGTTGCAAGATAACAGATATTTGTAGTTTCTTGTTAATAAATGCTTACATTTAATGCGTCATTTGGTTTCATGTTTGCCCTAATAAATAAGCACACCGGACAAAAGATTAGCCATCCCTGGCAGAACTTACCTAATAACGAGTGACGGCGCCTCTTCCCTTGATAACAGCATGAATCAGGTGCGTTAGAGACTCCACGAAGTTGTGGATGTATTCAACATTGATTTGCATCCACTCGTGCGTCAATTGGTCTCGAAGTTTCGCCAGAGTACGTGGGTGGCTATTCTGGCGTTTCGCCTTCTGTTCCAAATGATTCCACAGATTTTCAATAGGATTTAAATCTGGGGATTTGGGGGCCAGTCGAGTTTAGACAGGGTTGCTGATTGTTCGTCATGCCATTCGGACACACTTTCAGCCCTATGCACACGGCAATTGTCGTCTTGAAAGACAGGAGTGGCAGTGTGCTGCTGATCTTGCAGATATAGGGCAAAGGGCAACACTTCGTCATTCAGAATGCGGAGGTACGCATGCTGGTTGAAATTCATTGTCAGTGCAAAGAGAGGGCCCATTTCGTGGTACGGAAAACATGCCCAAAACATCACAGAACACCCTCCAGCTTGAACAACACCTTCGACACGATCAGGATTAGAGGCTTGATTGGGCCTGCGATGCGTTCGTCACCTTCCATCATTGGAGTACAAATAAAAACGAGACTCATCAGACCAAATTATTCGTTTCCAATCCTCTACAGTAAAGTTTTGGTGCCTCTGAGCTCATTGATAACATGCGACTTTGTGACTTGCTGTTAAAAGAGCCCTCTTCCTTGGTACTCTGCTCCAGCTGTCAATCGAATGCCGTTCTCGTCGTAGTGTCCTCTCGGAAACTGGTTGAAGTGGACTTTCATTGACTGTTTGGAGCAATTATTGCCTGGTTTGAAACTGATTTGCAGTTACTAGGCGCGAAACATGGCGGCAGTCACTGTTGGAGTGAATCGTTTTCCGGCCACAGTTGCGTCGCGGATTTTCAGTGGACTGAGAACTACGTCACTGTTCGTAGATCTGCTTCGACGCACCCACAAATTGGACGACTTTATTCATTTTGTCAGTGGGCACGGCCAAATACGATGGCTCCTTTTTGTCCCTCAGTAACTTCTGCCTTACGACTCATATTTCAGACTACTTTCAACACACATGTTACTCTTCACCACTGCACGAGACAGAAATGATCTTGTATACAACATCAGTACTATTTGTCTCCCGACAATACTATTACAGCGCCGTCTGTACAACTCGCGACTTCCTACTGTCATTTCTGTTGGGGGTGACTAATCTTTTGTCCTGTGAGTTTAATTTCAAATGTTAAAAACTGAAATTTCCTTAGGTGAAATAACAAGATTTTTAATAAAATTAATATTTTTGCATCCTAATATATAATTTGCTAGAGTCCTCCTCCGTGCCACTTTTTAAGTCGTCATAGAAACAACCAAGAAACAAATGTTTGTGACGTCACGCTTAGCTTTTCGTGTAGGAGACGTCATCTAATCCAAATCATTCTCACATGACGTCAGAGATGCGTTACGTCACACGGTCAACTCTTTAGAGATACGAAAACTGTTCATCAGAGATTTTGGTTCACTAACTGAAACGGTGTTCAGCCATCTGTATGTGGCAATGTTAAGAGTACGACGATCCACGTCAAGATAAAAATAGTTCACGGACGAGAACAGGGGAAATTGATACAGGGTTCACAGTCAGTGTAAACGAAAAATGTTGTGTACCAGGAAGTGTTGACGAAATAGGGACTAAAAGTTTTATACAAAACACATAACAGACAACCCGTCGTATCAAATTCCATAATCGACTGCTCGGGAAATTTTCAGAAAGCTGTGAGCCAACGTCGCCATCTGTTGACGTGGAACTCAAAAACACAATAAATAAATGTCAATAATATCTGAATCGTAAATTTTATTTTCCCCCGTCATTATTGACGGGCTTTCACCTAGTTATAAATAAATCAGAATTACACAGGTTACAGCAAGTAATATAAAAGGTTGACATTATTCCAGCTCTCCTATGTAAAGCATGTGGAAGCCATTATTTTTCGGGTACAAATCAATAGTTTATTTGATTTAATAACAACTCGTACTTATTTTGTATAAACATATGGTTTGCTTTGTTTTTAAAGTTTTGCTGCATTAGCATCTCTGAAATATTTTCCACTCATTTTACACATTTGCATGCAATACCAGGTCTAAATTTATCTTGCGAACTAATGCCTTCCCAGATTTCTTTAAGCATTGGGCAGAAGGCAAATTAGTAAGTGCAATATTTTCTTTCAAGGTACATCTTAAGTGTTCTACGCATGCTCGATGGATGGTCTGGTTTATTGTGGTGGAAACCCCATGGAGTGTCAGTCTTTCGGAAAAAGAGCTTACCACGGTGAGGAGTATTGAGAAGTACTGTTGTGAAGTTAATGGCAATTAATAATTACAAAGTGTGAGATCGTAGGGCAAGAAAACTTGCCTTTGAACACCAAAATCATCCCACGAGGCCAAAAATCTCTGAGCGTCCTATTGATCACCATGTCCACCAAGCGCGTACAGTGTTGCCAACATTTGAAAAGAACCTATGGCCAAAAAGTAAAAAATATATATGAACCGCATTACACACGAAACGAGTCGCAGGACGTGTCCTTAAGGAAGAGGCAGTTCCTTGGTAGCATATAGTGGTCAAACGTAAATTTGTAATGCAATGTCTTCACATCCTTCATTTCCATATAACGGTCAAATGTAAATTTGCTATATATTTCAACATCAAACAGAAGTCATCGCTCTTTCCACGTTTATAAGTGAGTCATGGGAAAATTCTCATCGGCCGCCACCTGGAATCGAACCCAGGGTCTTCCAGTTACGCGCCGGATATGTTACCACAGCACCACAGCGGACTCGAATTCCTCCAGACTCATATACGACTAACTGTCAAGCCACTCTTTCTTTACTTTTTCATGGTTGATCATTGATTTAAAATAAATGATAATAATAACCATGTTCGGAATTAAAGTTACAATTTTTTTTTATCAAATGATAATTTATTTGGAGTTTCTTGTAAAATTATTGGTGAGCTACAGATACGATTGGTGGAGCCTCGAGCCCCAACGACGCTCCTGCTTTTTACACTAAGCTGTTCACGGATGCAGCAGAATAATCGTTTCTTCTTGCTGACAGACATCGACAGCACTCAGCACTGTCGATAAATGCAAATCTCTGTATCTCTATACAAACCACAGTGTGTATAGATTGACTACAAAAAGTGTGTATAAGTGACACAATGTGTATAGATTGACTAAGAAAAGTGTGTATAAGTGACACAGTGTGTATAGATTGACTAAGAAAAGTGCGTATAAGTGACACAGTGTGTATAGATTGACTAAGAACATTCACAACCATGGAGCGCGAGTGTAGCCAAGTGAAGTTTATTGGATCAAAGAACCATCTCCCTTCAATAACCCACATTCTCAAGAATGCCTGTAAAAGACACAACTTGGACTTTGGAGAAACAACTACCAATCTGTTCTCAATAATTAAGAAAGATCGCGATCCAGTTGCTAAAACGCAGAGGCGCGACATATACTGTGTACCCCTTCAGAGCAATGAGCCATCTGTTGGGGATCAAATGTGCATCGGCTCCCACACTTAGGACGGTGAGAGTGAGCGTGGCTGAACATTAATGTAATGTCCGATGCCGCTCCACCGCAACTTCTCTGTCAGGTCTCACAGCTAGTGGTTCCCACACCCCCACATGTGACGATACCAGAGTTTTGGGAAGCCTGAAAACCAAGCAAGCTACATTTTTTGCCGAGCGCTTATTCATTAATAAATTTGGCGACGCATGCTGTAACGATGAGCTTCCCTGTGTCACTCCACCTCCATAAAGCCGCTGGTTCGTGAGGTTAGGCCTATTGATCTGCTGCTAACGACACCATACACCACCTCTCTCTCCGGTAAGTAGAGTATCTAACATTTTTTTGTAAATTCTGCTCCATCATCTTGAGTCTGCGCTGTAACAACTGTTCACGTCATAGATTACCATCTGACAGTATAAAATACTCTGTTCCTCATGCATCCGTTTTAATGCATTTTATCTGATGATGGAACGGCTGCCGTCTCGAAAGATCTCGTGATGTATTTTTAAGTGTATGTAGCCTTTTAATGTATTAATGCATGGTGAACATGGTGAATATGCATACATCGCTGGTTTTCTCAATATAGTACAAAGACAGCATCGTTACCTGTGGATTTTATACGGTGCACCACATTTGAACTTAGTATTTGTACATGGTAGATATGTAGTATATACACCGAAGAGCCAAAACATTATGACCACCTGCCTAATATGATGTTGGTCTTCCACATACCACCAAGCCTGCTCTTACCTGGCGAAGAATAGACGCTGCAAGATTTCTAAAGATGTCTTGTTGTAATCAGGTACCAAAATTTTATCCATCCAAATAAAACACCTTTGGTTTCTAGTGAGTTACGTGACTGAGTCGCCGCAGATAGGATTTGCTGTTCCATACAAACCAAAGGTGTTCTGTTGATTTGATATCTGGAGAATTTGTAGGCCAGGACAACAATTAAAAGTCTTTCTCATGTTCCTCGAACCATTCTCGTACAATACGAGCAGTGTCACATGGCACATTATAATGCTGAAAGAATGCACCACTAGAGGTGAGTACCGTTGCCATGAAAGGATGTACTCGTCTGCAACGACGTTTGGGAAGGTGGTAGAAGTCATAGTTTCCTGCACATGAATAACCCAACCCGAGGTTTCCCAGCGGAACATTTCCCAAAGCATCACACTTCCTCCACCGCGCCGATGTGTTTACGTCCCACGGTGGATCACGATGGCCATGCTTTCCCAGGAAAACGACGCTCGCGCAATAAACTGTCAACATGGTAAAACAGGAAACGAGATTTACCTGACCAGACAACTTTTTCAATTATTAAAGGTCCTGTATTGATGATCGAGTGTCCATTGTAGACGCTTTCGATGGTGGACCGAGGCTGACATGGGCACTCAGAGGGGGTCTGGTGCTACTCATTCACATTTTTAGGAGGGTTTGGTGTACTGTGTGTTGTGACACATTACTGATGTCCCCAACATTCAAATCAACGGCGAGTTGCGATACTGTATCTTTTCTGTTGGATCGTATCGTACGGGACAGCATTCGCTCGCCTCGCGGGATCGGAGATCAGTGGGTGGCCCACATATTGCCTGCTATTCGTTGTTTTTGCCTGCTATTCGTTGTTTTTCCCTCCTTGGACCACTTTTGAAGGTACTAACCACGGATGACCATGAACACCAAACAAGCCTTGCCGTCTCGGTAATGACCTAACCCAATCGTTCTGGTCATTACAATTTTTCCTCGTCAAACTCTCTTAAATCCTCTGCCTTACCCATCTGGAGAACAAGAATAACACTGATTAACAGAGCTTCGTCTCAGGTTTTATTTATATTGTTTCGTGACCTTTTCAGACGCACTGTCGTTTATCTGCTGTTGCTTGAATTTGCATGACAACGCGCCGATCATAATGTTTTCGCTTTTCAATGTATAAGTCAACACAAATAATTTTTTCGTACAGTTGAACGACCTTGTCATATTCCAAGGATCAACAGTTTTGATGGACAATATTTAGGACACGAGATGAATGACATGAATGGCACATGCATGTGATGTTACTTTTTGTACAGTCTGTCGAAAGATGTGAACACACAAACTTCAAGCTTGTAAATACTTATATATATATATGCAATATACAGGGTGATTCCTAAACAAGTATACAGTTTCAACGCACTATAAAACAAGAACCATGTAAGAGGTTTTATGTATAATAGAATTGTAGGGGAATGTTTTAAGTTGTTTTAGAGATAGTCACAGATGTTCTATGTGGGCACCCTTAGTCACACGACACACATCGAGCCGGTAATCCATTTCCGCCCAAACGCGAGGTACGATATCTGAATCAAGCTCAGTGATAGTGGCAGTGATGCGCTGTTTCAGCTCCGGTAGATCAACAGGAAGGGGAGTTTGTGTCCCTCAGTAGCGGGACACAAACTTCATGAGTACATCTACCTAACGGGTCGCAGTTGTGGTCCGTGTCTTTTTACTGTTACTGTTTTACAGCATCTTCAAACTGGAAACAGAAACTGGAAACGGAAATGGATTACCGGCTCGATGTGTGTCGTGTGACTAAGGCTGCACACATAGAACATCTGTGACTGTCCCTAAAAATAAACTTGAAACATTTCCCTACAATTCTGTTACAGGCAGCATAAAATATCTTACATTGTTCTTGTTTTATAGTGCGTTGAAACTGTATACTTCTTTATGAATCACCCTGTACTTCATAATGTAACTGTTGTGTACATATTGTGGTGTCTGGAAAAAACGGAGTTTTTGATTTACACTTACCCCGAATCTCGGAAGTATCCAAGCAATACATGACATCATGTTCAATAGTTTGAACTCCAGTTGTTCAACTCTTGCACGGTACCAGACTTTCATTTTAGAGGCAAATAATTCTTGACACACGCGTTCGATATCATCCAAAGTGCCGCGGAGAAAATGTGCCAACCCCAAAAACAACTGGTGGCCTGATGGGGTTAGATTGAGGTTGTATGCTGGATAGGCAGCAACTCGATTCCAATCAGTTGTTGAAGTTTTGACTTGGATCCGATTAGCGGCAGGAGTTTTTGTATTATCTTGTTGCAGCAGCACTCGCTTTCGGTTAACCAAGGCAGAATACTTCACCTGAAGTTTGTCATACATCCTGCCCAATAGCTGAGAATACAGTTTAGCATTGATAGACCGACCATTCGGAATCAGCTGAAAGTGGATTATACCTCCATAATTCTACCAGACACACAGCAAGAACTTTTTCTCAAAACATCCGTGTTTGGGTCTAGATAAAGATGGTTCACCTCTGTTCGACCATTGATGTTAAAAATCTGGATTACGCAGATATATCCACTTTTTATCCCTAATAACTATTCGTTTGATAAATCAAGTGTCGCGTGGATTTCAGAGAAGAGTCTTACGTATCTCCACACGTCATTGAGTTTGAGCTGGAGTGAGCTAGTGAGATACCTCACGGCATTGCTTGTAAACCTTTCCGGTGTTTTGAAGGTGAACAGCACATAATAAAACCCTTAAATTCTATGAATTATTATGACCATATCTGATTAATAGTCCATGGGATGCGAAATATTGTTAAACCCCTAAATTAAAATTTGCAGCGTGATAACATAAAACCTTGCCGAGCTATAACGTTTGATGAAACATCGTCCTGTTCCGTCCTGTTGCGGACTCCACAGGGTTCGGTGGAACTCACTAGGCGCGTTTGCGTTCCGCATACGATACGTAGCCGTTCTCTTCAGAAGATCGGAGTCACCGCAGGTCCGCACACTTGTACGGGTGGCGCGAAGCGGGCGCGTACTCAAGCGGACCGTGTATCCGTTGAGACGTCCCTGGGAGATTCGATCGCCACCCGAACGGTGGGCACTTTGGCCTTTATTTCTTTTTCGACACAGACAAAACACAGATTAAAAACACATGGAAAAAACATTTCTTTTTAAAAACACATGGTTAATTTGGCGTGCAAGCCCAGATATACGCTCAGTCAGCGTTTACAGAGTCATTTCTCTTGGGTACATTGACCCGTCGATGAGCAGCAAAGTTTAGCCGTAGTCTATTCTTCTCCTTTGGAGGTTGATTTCTCGCTGGAGACTTGGACATTCGGCAGCCAGGCTGGAATGATCCAACTTGTGTTTGAGGCCGAAACGCTCATTGGCCTTTCTGCAGTTGGGACATTGAGCTTTGTCGGTACAATTCTGGTGCCTGTGACCCGCCTGGCCGCATTGGGCACAGGTCTCTTCTTCCTCCGAGCATCTAGCCTTGTGATGCCCGGAACCCGTTGCACCTAAAGCAACGGGTTTCTCTGATGAATTCCTTGCAGCTAAGGATTCGCCAGCCCAGGTTTACCCGGGCTTTCTTCAGTGTGCTTCTGAAGTCCTCTGGGGCCATCTCGAACACCCAGTGGAATTTTCCACTCTATCAGGGTCGCATGTTCGGGTTGGAATTTGGGTATTCCTTCCTTCTTCGGCTTTTCCTTCACTGCTTCAGCAAAGGTGCGCTGAGGTTTCTGCTTGGACTCACTCTGCTGGTGTTCCATTAGTCTTCCCTTTAACAGCTCAATTTCAAGTTGCTGTTTGAAGAGGGCAGCTTGCATCTGATCAATGATCGGACGCAGCTGTCCCCTCACATTGTGGGACACTCTCGTCGTGGGCCTGTCCAGCAGCTCGTTCATCTGCCTGAACAACCCCAAGATCGCATCTGGGCATGCGCTCTCTGGTTTCTCCGTATCTACATCCCCCGGAGATTGGGTCTGAAGACCCGAGCATGATGGTGTATGCTCATTGTGCTCTGCACTTGAATCACTCATGGTGAGTGGTAGGACCGGCCCGACGACAACGGGCCAGAGCGTAGATCGGATGGAGCAAGTAGCTCTGAAAAGAGCTCTCGTTTTCAAACGAGTTTTTGTGGGCGCAGGCGCGCTTTGCACGCGAACCTTCTCGCGCCTCTTACGCTAGCTTCAATCAGCACTTTCGAACCACTGTCAGTTATTGCCTGCTTGCTCCCCGGGGATTCTCCGATCCGCCGGTCTTGCCGAGCTATAAGCTGAAACTCAAGTATGTATCGATTAAGGGGCCGTGCATGAAAAAAAAAATATTTTCCTCTACTTACTGTTAAACGGTTTACCCCGCAATACTTAGAAACACTTAGAAGAAAATGTTTCTACGTGACATTGTTTGATTCTGAAGTTGATTGAAGGATACGAAACCATCGGAAGCGAACTACTATTATACCCCTAAATTCAAAATTGCAACTTTTAATGATGAACATTATAAGGTAATAATTTTGCACAAAAATAACTCCACTTACGACGTAGTTCATGCAGTTGCATATTTAATTTTTTTCTATTAGTTACATAGCTGACTTTTGTGTATTGTTTAATTCAAAAAAGCAAATAAACAATACTTTCCACAAAATGAAAGCTTCGTATAAATGTATTTTCTGTATAGTTCTTACATAAATACCTTTACATCTTCGTGAAATTATGAAACTGTGGTCATGCAAATGAAAACTGCAAGATATTTCCTGCGTGTGTGAATCCGTGTGCCTGATTTTCTTTTATGTTGCAGATTTGCTCTTGTGTACATTCCGTCCGGAATTATGGTATAATTAGCATGTATTTCCTTATTGTTCCGATTCATTGATATTTTCCATTGTAGACATACTGCTTAAACTACACTATCTAACAACAAGTAATTGGACACCCCTGCAATCGACGATATCTGCGGTCCTGATACACGTCACGGCCGCCGCCGTTAAATATCGTGTGGGAAACAACAACGCAACCAGTCGCTTGCAAGATGCCACGCAGTTCGGAGCTCTCTGATTTCGAGAAAGGTGTAATCGTCGGGTATCACAGAAATTGGCGATTCATACGTGACATATCCAGCGAGTTGAAGTACCCAAATTCGACAGTGGCCTACGTGATTGGCAAGTGGAAGATGAGAGGTGATTGTCGGAATGTGCCCCGACACGGCAGACCCACAAAACTGGGAGTTCGAGACCGACGGGTGCTGGCCAGAGAAATTCCGAAGAACCGCACCAAATCGATGGGCCACATCCGCGAGGAGTTTCAACAAGCATCCGGGAGTGTTCTTTCGATGACTACCATCCGTAAGGAAGCCCATCTGCTTGGTTATCATGGACGTGCTGCCGCCCACAAGCCTTTGATCATCAAGTCCAATAGCGCTGCTCGGCTTACGTGGTGCAAAGAACGTCGACAGTGGACTGTTGAACAGTGAAAACCGGTTCTCTGGATCAACGAATCAAGGTTCCCCCTCTACCGTTCGGATGGCAGGGTTTGGGTTTGGCATCTGACTGGAGAACGCCACCTGCCGGAATATACTGTGCCAACTGTGAAGTTCGGCGACGGTGGAATTATGCTATGAGGGTGTTTCTCCTGGTGTGGCAAGGGACCTTTGGTCCCAATTCCTGATACACTGAACGCCGAGACCTACTGCACCATTTTGGATGACCATGCGCTTCCTACGTTGTGGCAGTTTTACGGGGTGGACCCATGTTACTTTCAGGATTACAATGCCACCTGACATGTTGCGAGGTCCACCATGGCTTGGTATGATGCCAATGGGGTTAATCGAATGGACTGGCCAGCGCAGAGCCCAGACCTTAACCCTATCGAGTACCTCTGGGACGAATTGGAGCGTCGACTTAAGGGGTGGCCCCACCGTCCGAAATCGGTTTAGGAACTGACCTGTTTTCTCCAAGCAGAGTGGAAGAAAATACCGCTAGCCGTCGTACAACGCATGGTTGATAGTATGCCTCAGAGGGTCGCAGCTGTAATCACCGCTCGTGGAGGCTCCACCAACTATTGAAGGTCCATAAACTTTGTTTTCCTTTGCTATCACAGGTGTCCAATTACTTGTTGGTAGATAGTGTATCTGTAATTTACAAAACTAACTGCCTTTCGCTGCAATACAGAAGCCAAATCTACGTGTGTAGCTTTCATCTGCCCATAAATCGCCTCTTTGGCATTAGACCTTTTCGACTATCGGTTAAGAAAATAGCCGTAACCACTTAGCGTCTGGAGCATTAAGCTTACTTAATGTTGTAGTTAAATACGGATCTAATCATATTTTTTTCTTTCTTTTTGTCTTTCTTTTTCATTTCTTATACAAATATAAATAAAAAAATAACTGATTATACTCTACGAAAAAATGTAGTTGAATTCTTAGAATTTCGTAGTTAAGTAAAAAGGGAAAAGAATATTCCCGAATCATGTTTTTAACATACTCATGAAATACTAAAAACACGCTGTTACCTACTATATTGGAACTCTCAATTCTTAGACTTAAATGAGAAAAGAAACTGTATTGAAAATCTAAAATCAGCATTTTAGGTTCGCAAGGGAAAGCTTAAAATTAAATTTCACAAAACAGAATTCTTGTCGGGTGTTAGAATCCCGGACTTGCCGGCCACCTAGTCTGCGGTTTTTCAAGGGTTGTTTTCCACAGCCACCCTGGGCTTGGGGACGCATATATGTAGATGATTCCGTGTTAAGTCGGCCCCGGACGCACCTTGTCCCTTTCTCCTCAAGCTGGCAGTAGCCGAAAAATGCATTTCCCAAGCCTTCTAGTCAACGTGGGAATATTAGACCATTACCCTTCCGAAAAAAGAATTGAAGGACACCTATAGGCATAAGTGGCTATAAAAAGGGTGAACACATAGATAGACGATAGGATTCTAAATGAAAGATTCTATTTGTTGTTCATGAATCACAAAGTAGATCCAAAATTCCTGGCGTAACGTTTTCCTGTTTCAAAAGAGTTGATCGTGTGATGTAAATCGTCTAACGTAATGCATCTGTGACACCATGTCTAAATGATTGAGATGAGATGGCGTCATACCAGCAACTGCTGAAAATCGGTCTTTGTTGCTATAACAACAAAGCAAAGTGGTACAACCGAGTGCTGTCCATGACAAAATGGGACAAACTTTCATACTTTCGAAACAAGAAAATTATGTTGTTTTAGATTGACACTTGGAATTAATATCAGTGGTGCAAATTTAAATTACAAAACATAGCTGTTCTCATTAATTCGTATGTTAAGCACGATAATTATGAAAGCAAAGTAAGTTTTGGATGTAGAAAATACCAAATAATAAATAATTTTGAATAGATCACACACTTTCGTAGTATTTTGCCAAAGCCATTTCCAAAAACACAGTGATCATTGAGTTCCTCATATGTTCCCAAAGTGTTCCGAATGTGTATCAATCTTCCGCATGTGTTATCAAAGCTCTCTCCACAATAAAATGTTTTATGATAGAAAATACTATTTTTACATAACACATTCGGGGCACTTTATGGCAAAATCATGGAACAGTGTCGTAGCACACTGCAAACATATTTCATATAATTACTTTCACGATGTGTTCCGAATGAGTTGTCAAAATTTTCTCAGTGTGTTACACTGGAAACACATTTATGTGCTGTATTTTACGAAATGACACAGACGGCTAGAAAAGAAATTTTCGAAATAGGGCATGGCATCTGCATCATTTTAACTGCACTAATACCCTAATTTACTTTAATAGTGGGTTTTGGTTAAGTGAAACTTAACTTCAAACATGGCATGTGTCTTTTGTTGCACATAGAAATTCATCTGTATCCTTTCAGAACGTTAACAGCAGCGACAGTCATTTTATATTCCATGGTATATATACACTATATTTACAAAGGTCATCGCACACCTATTCAAAAGCAAATTAACGGATCCGCTGCGTTGTTAAGATGAGCGGCATAACTGCAAACGGTATAAAAACAAGCCTGCAGCTGACCGCGATCATATCGCACAGTGAGGTTGAGTGAAAATGTCGCGACGGGAGAGAACTGATATTGAGAAAGGAAAGATTGTTGGGTGTTATATTAGTGGTTTGTCCATAAGAGAACCCGAGAGGCGTTGAAATATACCTAAGTCAGCTGTTTTGGATGTACTGAAGAAGTGGAAGACACATGGCGTGCCTGAAGCAGCAAAAGGTACCGGCAGACCAAAGAAAATCAGTGATAGAGGACGTCGAAGCCTCAGGAGAGTCGTTACGGAAATCTACGGAGTACTGCACAAGACCTTAGTGTACAGGTGAGTAAAAATGCTAGAACATCGGTATGTACACGTACCATTCGCAGAGAACCTCATTGCATGGGTTACCGTAGTCGTGCGGCTGCTCATAAGCCTTTCATCTCCACTCGGAATGCTACTTGTCGTTTAACATGGTGTAAAGAACATTTATCGTGGACCGTAGATCAATGGAAATGGGTCCTATGGACTAATAAATCCAGATACACGATCCATCAGTCTGATGGCAGTGTGTGGGTATGGCGGTAACCGGGGTAACGCTATTTACCTCAGGGTACTGTTCCTACGGTCAAGTTTGGAGCTAGCAGTGTACTCGTGTGGGTGTGTTTTTCGTGGTATGGTCCCGCCACATTGATTATCGTGGACAAACCTGAACTTGTTAAGATGGACGTCAAGCGCTTTACTTGCAATGGTGAAAACTGAGTTACCTAAGTTCACATACAAGAAATGCTTCCTGACTAGTGAAAATTGTCACACGGACGCAGAAGACACTGTACTATAGTCAGTGGCCTGCAAATTTGAGAAACAAATTATAGGGAATACTTTAAAATTAAATTTCCGCATGTTGGAGCAGTGTTGCATATCGTTAATAGGTGGCGCTCTACGTACGTCATATGCTAGAAACGTGGCACTTCCTTACCTTGTTTTTTGAATATTAAAAGTTGTCATACAAACAATAATAACTGAGTGGTTATAGACTTTTGTTTACGATGTCAGTAAATATTTAAATCACTTGAATTACAGTTTATTGGCTTTTCTACCCGCAAACTTATGCAAATCAGAAGTCAGATGCTGGTAATCTAAGATGCTGACAAAGGCTTATTTAGAAATCACCATCTGATAAGGGAAAGACTTCACGAAATTGATTCACAAAACTAAGACCCCCAAAAAAGTTGTCGCAAAAACACCGCAATTTCAAGCGTCATCTATTAGCAGAACGCTGCATTGGATATGCCTCTTTATCTCCACCTTAACCAGCACGTCTATCTCGATATTCTGAACAATTATGCCCTACCAACTTTGGGGCAATACTATGAAACCGAGCCTTGTTGATACCATCAGGATAATGCACCGAGCCATAAAGCAAAGACTGCTACGGCGTGGTTTGACGATAATTCCGTATCGTGTGTGGACAGGCCAGCACAGAGCCCTTATGTTAATCTTATAGAGCACCTATGTGATGAATTAGAGCACCGCATAAAAGTTTGGAACCAAAGCCTACTACTAAGCAACAGTTAGAGGCAGCATTGTGTACTGAATGGAAGCGCATACATATCGCTGTGTCCCAAAACCTTGTCGAAAGCATGTCTCGAAGAGTCAGTGCATGCATTAAGGCCAAAGGTGGTTTCAGAATCGCTTTAATGTAACAAAACAAAGGAGACGAGCAACATGGAATCGTCTCAAAGAAAAAAGAAGAACAGGAATGATACAAACTGATAAAAGCGATGATATGTACATTGAATGAGTAATGAGAAATTTACAACGTGATGCAAACAGAGCAACGCTTGAGGAAAAACAAAATGATCGCAGGCGGGGCACCGCAGTGCGAAGGAACATCAAAAAGTTAATGCAGAATCTTAACTCACCGTGAGATGTAACGGACTTGGTGTAACAGCGAACCACGGTGTCACTGGTGACCACGTAGCATAGAAGGAGCTTTCACGGCATGCGGAGATGGCAGATTGATACTTCTGCTGTACCACCGTGCACAGAGTAACGGAAAACGTGGTGAAAGGTGAATTCCCAAGTGCGCCATCTATAAACAAGTGTCGAGAAGTGGCAGTTCGACTCTTGAAGAAGGAGTAAGTCCGCCCCAAGAGGCAAGAGATCTTCCAGAACGTGAGCTTTAGCGAGGGGGTTAGGCAAACCCCTTACAATTCAGAGTGGCGACCTTGAATGGGTAAGTCCGACGTCGGATGAATGGCAGCTATAGCAGCTTTCTGGAATGTGTCGAAGCGATTGATGATCCCACGACAACACAAGACGTAGTCGGGTTGCTTGGCATTATGCCGGAGGAATTTGAGGATGGAGGTTGCTTGGTCGAAGACCTCGGAAAGAACTGCTTCAAACTGCTGTAGAAAGATGAGAGAAGCCTCCCGATTTGTTTTATGAGTGAGAAACTCCTAAAGATCTTCAAAGGGGTCAGGTTCTAAAAGAAGAGAGGCATTGGTAAGCAGTGTCGAGAAATCTTCAAACGTCGGCAGAGGACCCTTGGACTTTGAAGAGGAAGAGCTAGAACGTGACAGGGGTGACTTGGAGTCTGCTAGACGGGTGGAATGATGCGGGCGGCCAGTCGGTGAAGGTGACTTCTTCTTTTTCCTCCGGGCCTCGGTACTGGTAGTAGAGCGACGTTTGTAATGGATCGATGACACACGAGATGTGGAATCAGAAAAAAGGTCCACCTCATCGCCGGGAGCAAACGTGCCGACGGTAAATGAAGCTTGAAGATCAGCCGTGATGTCCTCTGATGGAGAGAGAACATGGGAAGGCAAGGAGGAGTCAAGCGGAGGAAAATCCGACGGAGTGGAGAAAGCAGCATCGGAAGACGTGTGTTGATCGAAGGCTTTAATCATATTTTCGGTGGAAGTGGGTCCAGAAGGTGCAGACGCAGGAGGAGGCATGGCAGCAGAAACGGAGGAAGATTTAGAATGCTGCCTTGGAGCTCTAGGAGTCAGTGGCTCTGCATGGGGTCAATGAGCCTGTTGATGGCCATACGCATTGCAGCGTGAGCAATGAGCAGAGGTGAGGAACTCAATCCTGGGGCGCTCGTTACCGCACCGAACATCGAGGAACCGTGGAAACTTTATGAGATGCTCTTCCGACGGGAAGATGATGCGAGCAGTTCTATGGAAGCCACAGATATGTTTATCATCTGGGTCAGAGGGGGAAGAAGAGAGAGTCTTCACTGGGCCGACTGTTCTGCCGCATCGACTAAGTGCAGCACACAGCATATCATCAGAGATCTCTGGAGTACCGGATGTAGAGAGACCAGAACAGGACGCTGGGCGATGGATTCGGCTAAGAGGTTACGATCGCCAATTGATAGGCCCCGAGGCAAGACAAGCTCGGCATATTCTTTCTTCGAAAAATGAAGAATCACAGTTCGTGGCTTTCCAGTGAGGTAGGTGATGGCACCAGAAGGAAGCATCTTCTTGAGAGCGGAGTACTGCTTCAAAGAAGTTTTTGGGCAGCGCATCAAAATAAACCCCCAACTAGAGGGTTGAATGAAGACGTTGACCAGCAGGAGAGTTCTCGGGAATGTTTAATAAGATGGTGTCACCGTTGAGAGTAACGTAAGAATCCATGGGGGGCAGACGAGACGAGGAGGAAGCCGGTGGAATACCAGAGGCAGTCGTAGATTACGTGCGTGCAGAAGCGCCTCCTCTGGAAGGCATTGACGCAGTATGAGACAATGTACTGGAAGCAGAGGCAGTAGAAACTGAAGAGGGCTTATTAGTAACGCCATCAGAGACGCCCATGAATTCATTATCGTCAGCAGAGGCCAGGGACGTCACATCCACGTTCTCAATGACAGAGTCGGAGACCTGAGCAGGAGAAGCCGTGAAAATGACAGGAGGAAAATTAAGAGCTTCTCCACTAGCAAGCGAAGATGATTAATCGGCTGCGTCTGTCGTTGAAGAGGCGACGCGAGGAGCTGCAGCGATGCGAGCGGGAACAGCGCCCTCATCGGCAGATGCCATAATCAATGGCAAGGGTTAACGAAGAAAACGACCAGCTCGGTGTGGAAATTAAAACACTGATAATGAAAGCAAATAAGTACTCACCAACTCGTGAGGGATCTTAAACGAAAGCAGACCTTTAACTTCGGCATACAGACAGAAGAACAATGATGGGACACACAAAACACGTACGTAAAGCACTCAAACACGGAGCTCGTGAAGACACGTGTAGGCCAAAGGTGGTTTCAAAATATCTTTATTCAAGGTAGAAATCAGGTGACGAACTAATAAGGACGTCTTAACACAAATAAAATACGATCAAAGATCGTTAAACCTCTAAAATCTATATACAAATATACAGCATAGTGCACAAGTTGAGAAATGGAGCAAACTCACAGCTCGTGATAAATGATCAGCGACAAGCATGTCTGGGCATCTCCAAATACAAACAGTACCAAATTAGGAAGGATTTTAACAAAAACTTATTGCTCATAAGTGCATTGCTGTGCGATTAACAAACTTGTTCAAGAAAATATTGAGAGCTTCATGAGACAACATTTCTCTTGCAAAAAAAATACAATAAGACAGTAAGTTTTAACACACCATAGCTACAAGAATGTACAGTACAAAGCAATTGACAAACTGATCATAGGACAAATCAATGAAATGATGAATATCAGGAGAAGAACAAACTTGGACTTCCTGGTGTAAATAGAATATATTACCTGTTCAGCAATATTCAGAAACAATGTACAAATATACAGCACACTGTCAACATGTTACAGATCAAAATAGGACCATATACAGAAATGTAACACTATTCTGTTGACCAGATAGAAAATGTAAGTAGAATAAGAAAACACACGATAAATAAAGCTTTAACGTATTCTCCCTATCCATATTTAGTAATAGAAGAATGATAGTACCAAGCATCACCTCACACAAAAGAAAAAATTAGGTAAAATGTTTTTCAAAATATATTACTCATGAGTACAACACCATACAATTGACTAACTTGTGCAAAAATAAATACAGTAAGAATCATTAGTCAACATGTCTCTTGAAAGAAGGTACGATATGACAGTGAGTTTTAACACAACATATTTACAAGGATGTACAGTACTATGCAATTGAAAAACTGATTATCAGACAAATCAATGGAATGTTGAATAACACGAAATAACTAAACTTGGACATCCTGATGCAAATAAGATGGATTACTTGTTCCGCAATATTTTTAAAACTATGTACAATTATACAGCACAGTGCAAACATGTTCGGGAAACAAAATAGAACAAAATTACAAAAAACAACACTACGCAATTAATGAAGCAGAGAAACGTTATATATAAAAAAAAAAGATGGTTACAAAGGACAGAAACAATTTATATGTTTATACAGCACTATGCTAATGACTAACTGCAATATTTATACTCAAAATGTAATCTAAAGACGAACTAACTTGAACGTCAATGTAAGAAAAAAATACAAGATGAGTGTCACAAAAAACAATTTACTGTGTAAACACGTATAGCCCTTTATATAAAACCAGTGCGGTAAATTTCCAAGCTGCGCAAAGATCTTTAAAACAGATTGTTGAGATAACATATGCATTTCTGATTCAAAAAGGTCAAATACCAAATCTGCCGACCGTCAGGTACAATGTCGCTGGCGAGCTGGTAAACCTAGAGGCAGCCGGTGACCAGGTGGCAAGGAACTGGCTCTCCCGACGCTGAGTAACTGCAACAGAATACTCTAGCCAAAGTCGAGATGTCAGGCGGTCGCGGAAGTGGCATAATAATGCCGTAGAAGCTTCATGCACAGTCAGAGGAGTAGTCAAATCTCTGCAGCGTTGATGAAACACGTAGATTACATGCTTCACTAAAATAAAAAATATAGGCACAGACTGATGGAAGCTTGACTCGGGGGAGAGTTCTGTAGCAGAAGAGTCCGATATGCATCAAATGTAAGATCTCCTGTAATGGAACATTGGGCGATAGTAAATGCCAAATTCAGCATTGGGAGTAATATAACACAGTGTTGATAGACATGGGAGACATCAGCCTCCCGAGCACAGAAAGGGCAAAGAGGGGAATCGAGAAGAGACATTCGGAAAAGAACGGAGGGAACAGGAAAGCGGCGATGGAGGAAAAGCCAATGAGTATTAATTTCTAGAGGAGCAGAAAGAGGAGACAGGGCGGCGGACCACACCGTAGCAGTGGCAGCGGAAGGAACATCAGGAATGGGGAGAGGAGGAGAAGAATGGGACATAGAGAGGAACCTATAAAGAGCTGATACCGAGAGAGAGGAAATGGGACTAGCTGAGCCAGAAGCAAGCAAGAAAAGAGGAAAGGGGAGAGAAGCAGAAGGAACAAAGGAAAGACCTGAGTGGGAAGCGAGATGAGGAAATTGAGAAATGATAGATAAAAGAATAGAGTCGTAGATGTCACGAGAGGAGGAGGAGAGGAGAAGAGAGGGAGGGAGGCTGGCGAAGGGTCGCCAGGAAAGGTCAGGGTTAGTGAGATCTTTAACTGTTACTACACCTGCTCGGAGCCAGGTAGGATAGGCAAAGTACGGAAGATTAGAGGGGTGAAGAATCGAAGAATAAAAGAGGGGTTCAGCAAGGAGCTCAGTTGTGGAATCAGGTGCAGAACGAGAGAGAGGGAGGGAATGAAGGAAAGTTAGAGCTTCACGGTAAACAGGGGAAAGTCGAAAGAGGGCGAGGGGTCGGTGGTCCATGTGTAGTAAGGAGAGAAAGGAAAAGCTAGGGTTGCTCGGGGAGGCGATGACGTCCCTAGCTAAAACGGCATCTGGTACTGCCGACGTGAAGAGACGGAGAAACGTAGTAATTCTTGACGGCCTTGTATTACTCCTGTGTATCAATGAGTCCGATGCCGCCGTGATCCGGAGGGAGGCAAAGCTTTGGGGCACTGACCCAGTGGTGGCAGGTCCATATCAGAGAAGTAAGACATCGGGTAATTTCATGAAGGCGGAGTTGTAGAGACTTGACACCAAGCCAGGAATGTGTGCACAAGGAGATTAGGTAAGTTCGAGAGAGGCGAACTCTCTGGAAGAATGATGAGCAGAACTGGGCTCTCCTCCAGGAGGCAGTTGACCTGAGCAAGTGTGGGTGAATAGCATTCCACGTGTAGAGGGGGCAGCTTGCAAGGAACCAAGATGAACTCCAAGGAAGCGCTGTGAGATGGACGACCAGCTTGCTCCCCAAGGGGTGTCTACACGATGTGCCCACGAGCCGCACCATAAACCAGTGCTTTTAGATGAGTTGAGCGCTGCACCGGAGCATGAAACATAAGCTGCGAATAGACGTTGGAGACACGGAAACTGTGAGTCATGACGGATGCAGATGGTGACATCATCTGCGTATGCAACAGAGGTAGTGGTATGATGTCTTGTGCAGGCAGAGAGTGGTGGCAGAACTGCTTTAAAGGATTGGTGTACAGAGCGTAGGAATGGTTCAATTGCGATTGCAAAGAGTTGTCCGGAGAGTGGGCAACCCTGCCACACTCCCCGGCGGAAGGGAATGGGCGCTGTGAGAAAGGTGGGCAGCTTGACTTGGAGAACGGCGTCTTGATAGAGTGAGAAAAGAAGAGAGACGAAGGAAGGAGGAAAACCGAAGTGAAGGAGTGTAGCCGATAGATAGGAATGTGAGATATTATCAAAAGCGGATTGTTGGTCAAGAGAGAGGAGGGCGAGGGGTTCAGAGCGAGATCGGGCAAGATAGATTAGATCATTAAGTAGATGGATATTATGAGAAAGTGAACGGCCGGGAACTGTGTAAGTTTGATTTGGGGAGTGAATGTGAGTGAGAATGGGGTTAAGGCGTTGGGAAAGAAGTTTAGTATAAAGTTTATAATCTAGATTTAAGAGGGAGATAGGGCGCAAATTCCCTAAATCAAGGAGAACACCTTTCTTAGAGAATAGGACAACATATGCTACTGTGAATCGCCTTGGTAGAGGGGAGTGATTGAAAGCAGCAGAAAGTGCAGAAAAGAAAAATGGTAGAAGGAGAGGTAGAAGGGTTTTATAGAAGAGGAAAGTGACGCCGTCCGGACCCCGTGCGGCACTAGAGTTTAAAGAAGAAAACGTAGAGGATAGTTCAGAGAACGTGGGAGTTAGGAGGAAGGAAAAGGCAAGATGGGGAGGAACTTGTATTAGGTTAGAAAGAAGTGATGCCAAAGCTGAAGAGGATGGCGGAGGAGATTCACAGAACTTCTCTGTATAGAACTTTCGGACCTGGGAACATAGAGTGAGTGGATCATCAGACACCTCTCCAGATGGGAGGCGAAGGTGCCGAAGTGAATTCGATGCTGTTCGTGTTTTTTTCATGGATGTAAGGAAATCGCAATTGCATGCGTCTGGCGATAGATGTTGTAGCCGGAGACGTCGTAGAGCTTGTTGAGCCAGAGGAAGGAGGATTGATCGCAGTTCTTCTTGATAGTGGCAGAAGAGAGGATCACTTAGGCTTAGGATGGAGAGCATGGAACGGACATGGTTGAGGCGCATGTTTTGAAGCGTTTTTGCTTTAAAAGAAAGTTTGCGAACGTGGAGAACGAGTTGCTGTTTAATTTCCAACCAAAAAGTCAGACCACAAGGAGCTGATTGAAGTTAAGGTCGTTTGTCCTCAAGGAAGGAGCGTACTGAAGTACAGAAGTCTGGATTTGTAAGAAGAGTGTCGTCAAGAGTCCATGGACGAATTGCACGGGGTTGTGCTGGAACTGCTTGAACAATAAGAACGATGGCACAATGGTCAGAAGAAGCTGTAGGAGTGATAACAGATTCTGTCACAGCTGTAAGCAGAGTAGATGAGGCGTAGTATCTGTCAAGGCGAGCTGTGTACGGATTTTGATTATGTTGCGAGCGCCAAGTACGTACAGTCGATGAAGGATGGAAGTGACGGTGAACATCAATGAATGAGTTGTCGGAGACCACTGACTGAAGAAGATTCACCAAGTTAACACGGCGTTCTCTGGTGGAAGGAGATCGATCCAGGGTAGGATTCAGAGTGCAATTGAAATCCCCTCCAATTAAAATATGATCTATGGGGGGAATGCGAGACAAGGCACGACGAAGGCGAGTAAAAAGTATTGTCAAGTGGGTTGAAGAGCTTGGAATATAAATATTAAATATATGATAAGATGTGGAAGCTATGGTGAATGATGCACACTGTAATAGGTCTCGACATAAGTTTCGAACCGAAAAAGAGGTGATAATGGAGGTGAAAGTATGGCGGATACCTATAGCTAGACCACTATGGGGTGAGAGTTGGTAGGCATGGTGAAATGTGCAGTTCCACTGGCGCCATCGTGAGAATATCGTAGTGGATTGGCAATTTGTCTCTTGTAGTAAGAGAAGATCAGCTCCTAACGGAGTGAGGTCTTCATGTACCAAGGCATTAGAAAATGGGGATGCAAATCCCCTGCAATTAAGAGATACAATCTTGAAGACTTTTTTCCATTAATGCTAGCTGAAGAACCTTCACAACAGGAGGAAATGATTTGAGTCGATTAAAATAGGTTTTAGCCCACGAATGTTCCTTGCAAAGGCGGGAGAGGCATTGATTAAGGACTTGGATCTGATCAAGCACTCGAGGGAGAAACGATGCGTACTTTGTGAGTAAAGTATGCGTTGTGGACTGGTCTGTCTTATGTGACAGGTATTGATGTAAATCTTCATATGAAATCGGCCCAGTAGGAACCGAGCCATCCTTAAGGTATTTGACAAGATCCTCAAATTTGAGAGGAGGCTCTTCGTCGGCCTGGACAGAAGAGGTAGCAGCCTTTATGGTGAATTCTTCCGAGAGGCACTACCAGTACGGGGAGAGGTACGGGGTGATGCGGCAGTCTGCTTCTTCCGTGGGCGTCTTCGAGAAGAACCACGACGTTTCAGCGAAAACTCAGTCGAGCTCTCATCAACTCGAGATTCGTGGCCAGAAAATCCGTCATCAGCAGATTTAGAAGTATCGATGATAAGGGCAGTGGAGAAACCCCCTGAAGGGGACTCCGCTACAGAATGACGACGCATGGGAAGCGAACAATTAAGTGAGGGAAAATCCAGTTGCTGGTCGAAGGAAGAAAGGTCCGTAGACACGCGTTAACCAACTCCTGCAGTAGACGTTTGTGAAAGTTTGGAGTCTGAAGCTTTCTGTGTAGCGGAAGAAGATGTAGCTCGGCTCAGAAGAGGGCCAGAAGTTGTAGGAGAATTATTAGGAGCCTGTGATGCTAGATGTGGGCAATGCACACGTAAATGATTCTCTCCGTGGCAAAAAGTGCAGTGGAGGGAGGTAGGCACTTCAATTCTCCTACGTTGCTGTCCACAACGAACGTTGAGCACCTTTGGGCAGGCGAGCAAATGTTCATCAGACGGAAAGATCACTCTTGCACTTCGACGAAATCCCCCTATGGATTTATCGTCTGGATCTCTCGGCGCGGCTGTAAGAGTAGTAACGGGCCCAACAACTCGGCCGAACTTACTGAGTACAGTGCACAGCGCAACGTCTTATACCTCAGGTGGAACCGGATAAAATGTAACCTGGATGGGACGCTCAGAGACAGGTTCTGGTAGAAGATGGACGTCTTTGAGGGACAATCCTTCTGTCAAGACAAGATCCGCATGCTCTTTAAGAGCAAAGTACACCAATACAGCTCGAGTTTTTCGAGCCATGTGAGTAATACTGGCTCCAGCTGGAAGTATCTGCTTGAGAGCCATACTATATTCTTTCGACTTTGTGTCTGGGAGCGCATCAAAACACACTCCGAAGTCCATTGTAGAATAGAATTGTTTTCCCGCTGGGGAATCTTCGGGAATATCTATGGTGGCAGTAGTGCCATCAACACTGACGTACGAGTCTGGTAAGACTTCTGCAACAAACTTGGAAGGAGCTTTTGTTCCTGTAAGAGCGGCAGAGTATGCCCTAGGAGCAGGACTCGAGCGTGAGGGCTGCAGCACAACCGGCTGTTTGAACTGAGTTGAAGTAGAGGGTAAATTAGCAGCGCTGTCAGACACATCCATGTCTTCATTTAAAGCAATAGAGGGTTGCGCTGCACTGACGTCACTGGTCGAAGCAGGGTAAGAAGCTTGAGCTGTAGTTGAGGAGTCACTTTCCACTTCTAGTGGTTGGGTGACGTCACCTGCAAGCATTGGAGGAGATTGGTCTCGTGTCGAGGAGGAGGCGGCGGCAGGAAATGCCACGCTGATATGGGCGTGGGCATCGCTCTTATCAGCAGCCGCCGCCATTGCTAATGGCGAGGGCTACCTGAGAAATCGACCAGCTCGGTCGACAATTCAAATGATGATAACAGAATAACATAAACTACTCACCAACTTGGGAGATGTATCAAAACACAGCACTAACCTTCAGCTTGAAGGAACACGAAAGGAAAATGACGAACCACACGATAAAACACACTAAATAGGCGCACAACACGGAGCTCAGAAAAGCGTGACTTAGGCCAAAAGTGGAACACCGTACTAATGTATGTCAATAAATGCTATGTTGTGTTTCTCTTACAGGTGTCCGATGACTTCTGTCAATATAGTGTATATAAAAGAGTTGATGACTTTAATCATTGTGACAAAGAACCTTTTCACGGTTCGGTATATCAGAGTAGAAAATTAACTATATTTGCGGGTTTATTTCATTAGGTGGAACCATCGCTTTCCCGAATTTGGGCTCCGTGTTCATGTGTGGCTGTGCCCGGCTTGCATGTGAACTTCCCAAGTAGTTTTTGTAATATGTGACCAATGACAAGCAACATACAGTTTTATACGTATTTCCAGTTGTATTTGATATTTACATCCTCGGTTTCTGTATTTGTGCCTCCCACATAGTTGAAATAAAAAGAATGATACCACGAAATTTTCGGTTGTAATGAGCAGGTCTTTTGAATCGTTTCTGACGCGAATTTAATTTTTCAAAGTCAATGCAACCAGTTAGAAAAATTCAACACGCTTTTTACGATCAGAAAAACATCCAGAAATAGAAACAGCTACATTACTTCTAACACCGGCTAAAATGCATGTTACAAAAATTAACAAATAGTCTCGTACATTGTGGCACTGTCGGCACTCAGCAAAAAAGCAGTGAGTAAAACGACAGTACCCAATGCGGAGACGCGCAAGCACAACTTCCTCACGACGATTCCTCCGCAAACTAGATTACCATATTGCGATCTGTGGTTTGATGGAGAGAAGTTTGTTCCTGTCCTGTTGAGACCAGAGGGACTGTCACTCAGCCATGGTGAATGCACGGATGCCTGGACTCAAATCTCGAAACAACAGCGGTAGTCAAGTGATAGACACGGTAGCGATGGACCTGGCAAAGGTATCAGCCAGCTCGTTACCTCGAATCCCAACATGACCAGGAACCTAACAGAATCGGACCAGGAACCCAACAGAATCGGACCAGGAACCCAACAGAATCGGACCAGGAACCCAACAGAATCGGACTAAGAATCCAGCACTAGTCAAAGTCTGCAGGAGACGACGAACATCTGTGGTGACTGGAGAATCAATGCTCTCAGGAGAAGATAAAGCTTGGATGACAGATTAAGAGTTAGTGCAAAGCATGGCGCGACGATGAGAGCATGACTAGATGTGGCGCAAGGCGAGGTGAACTGCATGCATTTTCCCCGTAAAGACGGTCGCTGTCGGCGCATCCGTTCAGCGTCCGTCTCATCAGTACACACAAAGGCAGATCACACAACAACGCCGGATTTCGAGCCATCGGTGAAGACAAGCACGAAATCGGGGTAGTGCAAAAAGTACTCGGCCAAACTCTGCTGGTAAATAAGGCCAGGCGGGAAGGACGTAGGCCACACAGAAAGAGACACATCGGCCATCACCTGAGCCGGCTGCCAAGGACGATGAAAAGCCTTGGTCACACCAATCGACGGTAAGTCTAGGGCAGCATCGCGCGCCATGTCTGACAGCCGAATCTCGAAATTTGAAACACAAGATGATCTTAGTATAAAACTGGAAAAACAGCTGCTGACGGCGGAGGTACAACGGCGGTTCATGTTACTCGGCATACAGGCTATGCACGAAAGAAGTACGAAAAGCGGCGGTGCAAGGACGCACAGTCAGGTGATGAACTGGATCAGGGAGTCTTAATACAGAAGGCCGTGAAGATCCATAGGTTACACATCAGTAGTCCAACCTTGACCACACAAGACAGGGATAAATGTGGAGCATTCAGCACCTGTCAGCCCCTAAGATGTTCGGGCGAGGACCTTAAAGATATTCAAAGACTTCGTGCACTTCACCTTCAAGGACTGAATGTGAGGAAAGAAGGTAAGTGAGCGGTCAAAGGTCAATCCTACGAACTTGACTTCTGACACCACAGAGATGGTAGAGGTCCCCAGACGGAGATGAGGGTCAGGGTGAAGACACCGTTTGTGGCAAAAATGCACGCAAACGGTCTTCTGTGACGAGAAGCCAAAACCAATACGTAAAGCCCAGAAAGATGTCTTAGTAATGGCCGCCTGAAATTGCCTCTTAATTGTGCGCATGTTGACGGAAGCACACGAAATCTGATCCACGAACAGTCGGAGGAAGTAAAGTGAAAAATATGATTAACGCCAAGAATAAAAAGAGTGACTGATAAAATGGAGTCTTGAGGGACACCCTGCTCTTGTGTACACAAAGCAGATAAGGTCGACCCCACGCGCACGTGGAACATCCGGTTCTGGAGAAAGCCGGCAATGAAAGTTGGTATGTTTTCCTACAATCCGCAGTCGTGCAGATCACGGGAATACCGTATCGCCTTTTCCAAGTGGAAGAACACGAAAACCATATTCTTACGCCGGACAATCGCATCTCTGATAGATGTTTCAAGGCGAAGATGATGATCAGTGGTGGAGTGAAATCGACAGAAACCACTTTGGTGAGGTGATCAGATGATATGAGTTTCCAAATTAAACATTAGACGAAAATTGATGATGCGTTCTAACACTTTGTAAAGGCCGCTTGCAATCGCGATAGGACGGTAGTTTAACGGGTTTGTTGGATCTTTAACAGGTTTGAGAACAGGTATGAAAATAATAGCTGTCCGCCGAAAATCAGGAAAGACGTACTCTTGCCAAATCCTGCTAAACAGAATTAACAGACAATCCAGAGATGATGGAGAGAGATGCTTCAGCATGTCGTAGTGGATGTTATCCGGTCCGGCAAATGTTCAACCAGACCGATTCAAAGCAATCTTCAGTTCCACTGCAGTCAGCGAGCTATTATAGTCCTCCAAGAAAAACGGTCCGAAGGATATTCTTTTCCTCTCAAGCCGCGTCTGAAGCTGCTGGAACGAAGAAAGATAATTGCTGCTGCTGAAAATGCAGCGCCAAGATAGTCAGCGGTACCTTGAGCGTCAGCAACCGTTTGTACATCACACTCGAGAATGGAGATCTCACCAGATGGGTACCTTCCCTGAACCTTGCGAATCTTGTCCCAAACTACCTTAGAGCTAGTAGAGGTGTTGATCCCGAAAACATACTGGATCCAGGACTCCCGTTTATGACGACGAAAGCCTTGGCTTTCTTGGGTTACATGTCAAATTAACCCGGAAATAATAACCCGCGTCAAAATCTCCCAGTCAAAATAACCCGGCGTCAAAACAACCCGGCGTCAAAATAACTCGGCGTCAAAGTAACCCGGCGTCAAAATAACCCAACGTAAATAACCCGTTAGCAAAATAACCCGACGTCAAAATAACCCATAGTTCAAATCTGGAAAAACTTGGGTTTTTTTTCTTCTAATAGCAACGAAAAGCAAAATGAATTTATTTTCCACTTGAGACGTTTGTTTTCCACTTTAGTATTGGACTAAATTCCAAATCCTCAGGAAAAAATGTCTTACCAACACAAGAAGAGAATACCGGTTAAACTAGTTACTTAAGGAACATAGCAAAGTGAGTGATGGAAGCTTTTCTTTGCATTAAATAAGGTGCCGATTTTTAAAGTTCTCAAAATTTAGCGATTAAAATATGACGAAAAGAAAGGAAAAGAATTTGAAAATATATAATTGGCAATTCTATAGATGTCTCCTCGAAGGTAAGTATTTCCATTCCTTTTCCTTTCTTTTTTGTTTCGTAAAATTAAATTAACTAAATCAAAATATTTAAAATACGTTTACAGGCATATCTTTTTCATTCATTAACTTTCACCCGCTGAACTTGGTGATTCCACAAATAGTGATATGTACCAGGCGTATACCTGGTATCCCTGCTAGTACAAATTATGTTAATGATTTCTTTGTGTCCAGTTCAATCTAATATGACCCTAAGAGCGTTTGGGGCCGTATGAAGAATGCATTTCAACGTGAGTCGCTACGGTGGTGCAGTGGTCTAAGCGCTGGCTTCTAATCACTAGTCCAGAAGGATCCTGGTTCGAATCCCTGTGAGTCATGGACTTTGTGATTGACTTCTGGCACTGGCTGTCCCCCTTTCCAGGAATCAGTGGCACAGAATTAGGAACGGCCGACTGCTTGTAGCCCACTGAATTGATCACGGTGGTCGGTAAACCCTCAACTAAAAAAAGATTGCTACGTGTCCATTGGTATTTGTTATGGAGCCGTATGTAAAGTACGTTTTTGATATCAACGTGTCCACTTCCATGTAGGCTGGCCATAAAATGTTAGGGGACCGCACAAAATTGCACTTTTGTTTTCACCTTGTCAGCGCTTCGGTATATGGTTGAAGTATACGTATACATAGATGGGCCATTTCAGCACGTAGTTTGGTTTATATAGAAAATAAACATAATGTTACACTTTTACACAGTTACAACGCATTAATCCCAAAGGATTTGAGGGTTTACCGACCACCGTGATCAATTCAGACTGTAGATTTTACGAAAATTTTGCATGGGGGAGGGGGCTCTTGACCCCGACCCGTTCCAAAAAAACCGTCTACCGTCTAAGTTTGTGTACCATGAGGTTGTATACCAAATTTGGTGGTTCTAAATTGAAAACTGTAGATTTTACGAAAATTTTGTATGAGGGCCCCCTTGACCCCGGGCCCCGACTCGTTCCCCAAACCATCTACCGTCTAAGTTAGAGTACCATGAGATTGCATACTAAATTTGTTTATTCTAAATTGAAAACTGTAGATTTTACGAAAATTTTGCTTGGGGGGGGGGGCCTTGTTAGCGTACCATTAAATTGTATACCAAATTTGGTGGTTCTAAATTGAAAACTAGATTTTACGAAAAATTTGTATTGGGAGACCCTTGACCCCGGACGCCAATTCCTTCCAAAAAGCGTCTATGGACTAAGTTAGTTTCCTGAGATAGGTTATTAAGTCATGGGTTATTAAGTCGTGGGTTATTATGACGCAGGTTATTCTGACGTACAATAATTGTGACCTGGGGTTATTGTGTAGCAGGGCTATTTTGTAACGGGTTTTTTCACGCTGGGTTATTGTGCCGTTGGGTTATTTTTGTAACGGGTTATTTTAACGCGGGGTTATTGTGACGCTGGTTTATTTAGACTCCGGGTTGTTTTGACTGGGTTATTACGACGCGGGTTATTTTTTCCGGGTTATTTTGACGGTACACTCTCTTGCAGAGGCGTACGCAAAGGGACTGCAGTGACAGGAATACCATGAAGAAGAAGAACGGCAACACCGCCGCAAGCGATAACCCCGTCCTCATGGTCTTTGCAAAAAAGAGAATGCCCACGCAGCGAATAAGTGTCCGTTGTGCGGAGTTTTGTATCTTGGAGACACGCGCACACTGGCACGTGCGAAGACAGCAAGCCCTTCAAAGCATCAATTCCTAGTCGGAGGTCTCGGCAATTCCATTGGATGATGGAAGCAATTATGAAGAAAGGAAAAGAGAAGAGATGAGGGAAAGTGACAAAGACTGGGACGCTTAATAGGTTTCATTGTCCATGAGTTTCTCTCGTCAGTGTCCAGCCGTGGAGATGATTTGCATGGTGTCTATATGGGACTGTGTTTGTTCCCCAGGTTCTTCGGAGGAATCTACCGACCCTGACTTTTAGTCATGGATTTCGGAGAGGGAGAGTGAGGTTTCAGCTCCTCTGGTGTCTTCTTGCAGTGCCCGCAGACTGAGTGCAATGGTATTTTTTTACCTTTCAAGCGACAAGGTAGGTGTCGAATTGGGAGTTCAACGGCGGGATTTGAGAAACTCAAGTCCAGCAGCTACCATGTCCTCGAAAGCATTGGGACATCGCGCCGGGATGTAAACCTCAGTATGGACAGCAACAGTAGCCTTCTGGACCACAACTGAAGCATATGATCGCCGACCTGGTGGGCCAGAGGCGATCCGCCGTCTGGCCTCTAGATAAGAGAGATGTTCAATCGTCTTCAGGCGTTCAATAGCCTGCTCTTGCATCTACTTGGGACATTGCTTAGTAGCAGTAGAGTGGGAATCTTCAGAGTTGATGCAGTTTTCAGAAAAGAATGATCTTCAGAACCGCAGCTACCACACCTAGTCACGTTACGACACAATTTCTGAGAATGTCCGTAACGCTGGCACTTGAAACACCTCGGAGGATTGGGTATACAGGGGCGAACGTCAAGACTAAGTACCCTGCCTTGATGGACGTCGGTAGGGTTAGGGTGTCAAAAGTGAAGATGATATTGCAAGAGGAAAAAAGTTTACCATATCACCTAAATTGAATCCGTCGAACCCCAATGACATGTCGATCCCATACCATAGTTCTTCAAGTATATCTGCATCGCTGCATTCAATTAAGTCGCAAGAGGTGACCACGCCGCGAGAGGAATTCGAGTATTCGTGTGGTGTCACTTGAACCGGAATACCCAATACCCGACAGTGCGGTCGTTGTAAGCAGTGTGGCAGTATGTCTGGAATGAGATGTTTCAACAAAAAGATCACCTGAAGGAAGCTTCTTGACAATACAAGAAAGTCATAAACGGCCTGGAGAGCCTTAATGATCCAGAAGGGGCTCTTAGCACTCAAAGGTTGTGAGGGATCGATAGAATGTATCAGGAGAAACAGAGCATTGCAAGTGTCAAAAATCAAGTTTCTTGGTGGAAGCGATAGTCCCGTCCTCCATTGGACGCTTCGGCGTCGCACCATGGGAAACATCCTTAGAAGCCATAAAAAAGAGAGCAGATTCATCCGCCGAATTCCCTATCCACCACCTAGCCCAACGATGGAGAGCCGGAGTTCGGCGAGCCCAGATGAACGGAGGACACGGCTCTAGGGTTAAGCAGCGGATATAGTAAGTTGACAGGGCGGACATGCGCTCAGCAGGAACCGCGACTTTTCCGTGTTTTGGTAACACCTCTTTGAGATGCCCACACTATCCTCAGACTCACCCTGTCGTACGTAATAACAAGCCGTTAGAAGACAGAACTCCACCTGGCCCGTGACTTCATTGACTAGGACTGGGTTAGTTCCTAGCCACCCGTTTAAGGTGAAGCAGGGGGCCAAGAGAAATGTTGGTAGCCGGCGACAACAATACCCCGGCCTCCAGAAATCTCAGCCTCCAGCATCCCCTTTTCCACCGTACGAGTCACCGCACACGGAAAACGTGCAGGTAGGTCTAGATAACCAGCGCGTAAAACAAAGAGGGAAATATGAAATGGGGAATAAAGGAAGAAGAACGAGAAACCAAACTCTGACGCTGGCGCGTAGGCACAACCCCAACAACCTAGAACTGAGGCGGGTGCGTGGTAAGAAAGCAAAAAGAGGCTTAAAATGGAGAAAACATCAGACATTATGTGGTGGCTCGGGCCGTGGGGTGGCCACTCCCTATCAGCTAGATGAACAGCTGTCTCTGCGGGGAAATTATCTTACAGAGACGAAATGACATTATTTTCGGTCACAAGGTCAGCTCGGGCCGTGGGGGCGCTACTTCCGAAGTAGCTGGAGAACCAGTTATCCCCGTGTAGGTATTCCACGAGGTAAATGGCGCCCGGTGTTGTACGAATTTTTTAAATCGAACATTTAGAAACAGACATTTTAAGAAAAACGTTGGCATCCCCTAGCGGCGAAAGTGTACATTATTTTGGTAAGAAAACACGCGCACATAGTTTGTATATTTAGTAGTATCTGACAGAAGAGAGAAGTTTTTCAATAGGGTTTTTTCGTCCCTCAGATATTGCTGAGATAAACGGAAATGTGAACTTACGCCCTCTCGTGGTAGATTTAAGAAAATTTTGAAATATAATATGAGAAACATTTCGCAGCGGACATGATCTGCAACAAAGAAAGAATTTTTGAAATCGGACTCTTAAGAGCAGAGATATCGACAAAAATAAGATATGCATCTCCGGCCATGGCGAAAAACCATACATGATTTTAACAAGAAAGTATTCTCGAAAGGTTTTTCGATATGAGAGATATCGGTCCACGAAAGAATTTCTTCAATCGAGTTTTCAGGTGCTCAGATTTAGCTGCAAATGCATTAGAAGCTGAAATAAACACTTATGAGCCCTATTGTTCAAACCATTCTTTACCAAATGTTAGAAATTATAAGAAAAACATTTCCCTTCTTAAGGTGTATGCGATGCAGGAATAATTTTTCAAATCCGAGTTTTAGAAGCAGAGATATCTGGGAAAACGTAATTTACCTTCACGGCCCCTAGCGGAAAGTCTATGAAAATTTATTACTTGAAAATTTTGAAATTATATAAAAAAGCATTCCGCATCGGAAACTCTATCCAACAAAACAAGAAATTTTCAATTCGGACTCTTAGAAGCAGAGATATTAAAATATATATATATAAACATCTGCGCTTCTTGGAGAAGAAATCATGCATTATTTTAGGAAGGAAAGATGCCGAAAACATTTAACTACGCGAGTGATATCGGTCCACGAACGAATTTTTTCAATCCAGATTTTAGAAGCTCATATTTTGCTGCAAATGCATCTTAAACGATTACGCCCCCTGGTGGCCAAACCATTCTTTACCAAAAATTTGAAATTATATGCAAAAGATTTCCCATCAGGAGCTGTATCCGCCGAAGAAAAAATTTTCAAATCGAAGTTTTAGAGTACAGATATCGAGGAAAACGCAATTCATATTTACGCCCCTTGCGGAAAATGTATACGTAACTTGAAAAAGTGTCTATACCTAAAATACTTTTCATTGATAAATGGAAAAGAAAAGTAAAATAATTTTTTCAATCGAATGCTTGGAAGCAAATACATGAAATAAACTGCGTTTCGAATTCGATATTATCTGCATTTACGCCCTCTAGCGGTGAAATTACACATCTTAAAAAAAAACGAAATGAAGGATCATCATTTGCACATTTCAAGCTTCCCAATGCAAAAAGAATTTTTCAAATCGGGCTAATTAATATGTACAGAGATATGGTGTCCACAGACGGACAAACCGAAAAAACAAACACCATCTTTTTTTTACAAAAGACGAGCTAAAAAATCGGATTTCGTTGTTCTGCGTCAGTTTTCTATTATGAAACAACCCTTCAGTGATACGCGAATACTCAGTGCCTCGAGAAAATGTAATGATTGGAAACAATAATATTCAAAACAAATTTCAGCTTACATAGATTCGGGTTTTCCATTGATAGAAAGATACATACTGTTTATTCTAACACTAATTCAAGTCACTAGCACGAAAAAATGAAGTTGTTATAAAGGAAACGGCAAGAGTAAATGAACTCCGTCCCTGGATGGTCCAGGTTATTGTACAGATCGCGGTGAGGGCCTTTGTTCATCTGTACTCTGTATTCAATTTGTCGGAGGTTCGGGCAAGATGAAGACTTTCCAGCATTATCGCTCTTCTTGCAGGGAAGGAAACATTTCAGGTGTGTTTCCAGATGCAGATATATGGGTTCCCCCTCTAACTTTGCTTGCAAATATCTTCGCTATCAATCATCCGATTTGGACGATATTTTAGGGGTCTTTCCATGTGCTAAATAGAATGCGCATAAAATAACATACCCTTATATGGAAAATTCGAAGACAGATAGCTAATTAGCATGTTAATTAGCTTAATTAGCATTTTCTTTGCGTCACGTGATAATTTCCCTTCAAGTGCTTTCCAACGGTACCTTACTTGTTTACATGCAGCAAACGGTTCCCAAGTTAAGGGGGGGGGTGGCTCGGTTCTTCTTTTTTTTTTTTTTTTTTGAGGTCTGTAGATGCTTGTTAATACATGTCATTCGGAATGTGTTGAAATTAAATACCTTCGCTATGGAAAATAATACTAAATTTTATACGAAGCCTCTGCCTAAAACAATGCTGGAGCGGAAGAAAATAGATAAATAAATTCCTTCCATTCGCAAGGAAACGTAAGCTACGCTGTTAAACATTTGGTGCCCGGTTGAACCAAACTATGGAGTTAGTAAGGAAAAAATTTGCTGCAACCATAACCTGGGGAAACATAAAACCAAGGCATGGTTCAACCTTTTACAGTAAGTTATGGTTCAACATAACACCAATCTATGGTTCACCCTTCTACACCAAGTTATGGTTCAACCTTTACACCAAGTTATGGTTCAACCTTTACGCTAAATTACGGTTCAACCTAACGCCGAATTTTGGTTCATTTGATTTGCTCTTTATTTACAGCACATTTTATATAAATAAGGATCAGTACATGTTCAGTTCGACCTCACAACATGTACTGATCCTTATTTATATAAAATGTGCTGTAAATAAAGACCATATCAAATGATTTATTAGAGTGCAAGTAAGCTACTGTCAAATATAAAATCAAATACTATTATATTTAAAATAAATAGGTATATGTAGGTGTAAGTATGCCAGCATTCATTTTAGTGTGACCTTTCTTATTGCAATATGTGCAATGATTAGCAATTGAGCAATCATTGCAAATAATTTTGATTGAGTTTTCATTGCAATCATTCTGATTGAGCAATAGAAATATTAAAAACTCCGTAAAAAAAAGGCCTGTATCCGTAAATTAGTTAAATCAAGCAGAAAAACATAAATTTTACAGATAAACCGTAAAAGTTGGCAAGTATGTATTAGTATATTTTGTGCAATTTCTGGACCAATAAAAATAAGGGAATTACCAACTTTTGGTATACACTGGTCACTTTTTTTCAAATTTCTCCCACTGCGTACTATGTTTTGTTTTATTTATTAGAAATATCTTCATGTGTACACACACAAATTGTTCTAAATTTGCGATATACTGCTCTAATGAAAATGATAACTTATTTTCTACATATACTGTAAAGGTGTACTGTTTTTTTGTTTTTTTTTTGGCGGACCAGTGATTTAGAAATTCGAGTGGTCCGCTGGGCCTGTAGAAGATTTATTTCTAATTTAAACACTACAAATAGGTCATTGCTTGCCATTTTTTGAGGGGATGGGGGAGTTCGCCAGATAGCAGTCAAAAAATTATGGAATACAGGTATTTGAGAAATTGTTTAAAAAAACTATGTAATAAGTTTAGGCTATAAAATAACTATTGCAATCATAAGATTTGAAACAATAAACAAAAAGACCAAACTGTGGCCATACCTTTTCTAATAACAAATAAGGCTTAGGGTTTGTGATCTACCGTTCTGTATCAGTGCTTGAAATAACCTTAAAACATCACATTTTAAAATATGCAGGGGTCACTTAAAAAATAACAAATAGTTTAACAAGTAAACTTACTCTTACACACTGTTAAAAATTTCGCCTTTAGATTACGAGCAGCGCCCGGCAGCTAGGCGGTCTGCCGTTGCCCGTAAAAGTACGGCATGGCCCGTTTTTGTGAAAGCCAATAAAATTAAGATCTCAACCGTAAATACTAAGCCCGTAATTTGAAGGGCAATACTCGTAAACATAATATTTGACCGTTTTCAGTTAAACCATAATTTGAAGGATGATGCACGTAAAAATAAAATTTGACCGTTTTCAGTTAAGCCGTAATTTGAAGAGCGATTCCTTAAAAATACAGTTTGACTGAATTCAGCTAAGACTGAATTTCAGAGCAATCCCTGTATTTATAATTTGACCATATTCTGCCTCATGGCAAGTAGTCACACGACTTTTACAGTAAATGCACATTGTTTGTGGAAGAGTGTTCAGGTAAATGCATGTTTTTTGTGGAAGTGTGTGAGTGTGAAAGTGTTTGATGCTTGGTTTATTACCAATCAATTCAGTTTTAAATGTGAGTAATGATATTTTCATATCTTAAAATTAGGTTTATTACAATTTGATAAATAATGACATCAGTTACACACAGATTTGTTTGACATTAGGCTTAAAGAACTCTGTACACAGTTGGTTGAACAATACATTGTTCCTTTTAGACATTTTACTTTGCACATGTACTAATACAGTATTTGCATAAATGAATACAAAGGACAGTTATGTAGTAAAGACACATACAGGCATATTCTTATATTTACACGTTATATTAATGACAAACAGATCTACGAACTGGTATCCGAGTACATTGTGTTGCGTCTATAGGGTATTCAATCCACAATGGTGTCCAAATTGGTTTTTCATTAAGGTTTTGACTAGTACTACATTTCACATAGGGTTGAGTGAGGCTTTTCTTGTTTTCATATTCACTACTTTGTGTGCTATTTCATTTTACATTCTACTGAGCACTGTGTTGTCAGTGTTTCCTCAACTTTTACGGTCGTTTCTTATTTCTAATTTTTGGATATTTACCTACTTTTCACATTTTTAGTAAAATTATGTCAAGAACTGGAAGTGGTGCTTTTGAAAGATAATTTTGCTTCCCAATAATTTAGGTATCAAAAAGAAAAAAACTTGAATAGAAGTGGAAGCTTGAACTTGATGGGGCATCATTTCAAATCTCAGACCCCCACCCAGAGAAGAAACGCTTGCTTAGACCCTGATTCTGAATGAATCATTCTAGAACATTAACGAATATCTTCAATATTTCTAAAATATTAAATTTTCCTGTTTGGGATGTTTTAGAAATGACTTCAGTGATTAAGGTGGTCCTTCCCTTGGTGTGTTGCCACAAGGAAACCATTTCGGAACACAGAAACCTTTTGGAATGCTATTAAATAGTCGTATTTATAATATATTGGGAATACCTGAAGATAGTGAAAGAATTTTTCATTGATGTACAAATCAAGTGTTTAGTGACAATGGGCAAAAAGAAAACTTGAATGAAAGGAACACGGCAGAATCCCTAAATTTCTCAAAAAACAATTTCATCGTATCATTTTGTACCAATTTGTGCACTATCATCTTAAAACAGAAATGCAAAACATAAAAAAATTCCTATCTTTTAACTTAAAAAAGAATTGGCTTCTGATTTATCTTAAAATATAAATTTTCCTGGGCAATCCGGTTTTACTATCTGGGTACGTAAATAATTTGTGTACTGGGCATGTGACATTTCAGATATTTTTCAAGTCCTGTTTAAAGTGACACAGAGAAAGATTTCACTTACAGAAATTTAGAACACATTCGATTTTTTCTTTTCATTTAACATTAATTACATTTACAAAGAAAAGAAACTGTACATGATATAGTTTCCTGTCATTTTCATGGCCAGCTTTTACCAGATTCAGTAAAAAAAAGAGTAACAGTAGAAGCTCGTTATAACAAAATTCAAGGGGACAGAAAAAATTCTGCAGCAATATATTTTCCTTAAAACATTACGAAATGTTCGTTAAAAAGTTAGTATGTACTACAGAAATTTTCGTTACGCATAAGATTGCAACACTGTAATTGCGAAATAGTACCCGTAGAGACAAGCAAAGGTAATTTTTTTTTTGTAATGGGAAGTTTTTGCTAAAGTAGTAATAAAGAAATATATGTTTTAATTAATCTATACGTATGAAATTATGTACTGTACATATTTTTACTTATATGCATCAAATAATCAAGCCCGAGATGCCCGGGGCATGTGAATCATTGGCCTAGGCTGATAAACAAAAAATCTAGTTGCCCAGACTGGGCAATTAAATTTTAAAATGAAGTTCAGAATAGAATTTTCTACTACAAGAAACAAAGACAGCCACCTCATGTCATGCTGCTTTTCACTGCCAATCACTGGAAGCTTTATTATTGTTACGGAGTGCCAGGAACAGAAGAATATCTCTTCTTTAATCATATTATGCTCTATGTCTAGAAATTGGAAGCATATATAATTTTGCTCCAAATGTTGTTTAAATCCAGTGACTGAATGCATGCCTCTGATGGAACCAGCAGCCTGTGTTTATTGACAAAGGGTGAGAACTTCCACAAAAGGAAAATGGCAGATTAATACAGCTCTCAAATACTAATCTCAGCATCATCATCACGCATTTATGCACCGAACATTTTGAATATAAACCTTTAAAACGAAAATGCAAAATATGTAAAAAAAGTGAGGGTTCTGGTTTGTCATCTTAAAAGATAAATTTTCCTGGGTACACACATACAACCAGCTTTACTTAATAATTTATATGCCCCGGGCATCTCAGGCACGGTATTTTTCAAGCCCTGATTATTAACAATTCCTAAGCGATTTCTGCAGTGCTTAGCCTCAGTCCCATAGATATAAATAGCTACAACTTTGAGAATGTACATGCTAATCTTCTTCTTCTGGTTATATAGTTATTTTAAGAAGAGTGATATATAGTTATTTTAAAACCACCAGTGTGTGTATACATATTGAGGAAACACGATGTTGTCACCCCTCTTGCTAGTAAACGAACCACCGCTTGGTAGGGAATCAGTGCACTCATATTGATGATAATGTGATATCATTAAGGATCATCATCATCATCATTGTCAACCATTATCAATCCACTGCTGGACGAAGGTCTCCCCAAGTTTCCTCCACAACGGTCTGTCTTGTGCCAGTCTCCTCCATGTCACTCCCGCATACTTTCGAATTTCATCCACTCATCTTCCATGTGGTCTTCTTCTGGGTCTTTTCCTGTCCTTTAGAATCCAATCTAAAATTTCGGCTGTCCATCGATGGTCTGTTCTTCGGGCAGTATGTCCAGCCCATTGCCATTTCAGGGATTTAACTCTGATCATGATGTCTTCCACTCTTGTCATTTTTCGGATCCACGTGTTCCTCTTCTTATCTCTCCTGGTTACACCAAGCATGCACCTCTCCATGCTACTTTGAGTTGTCTGCAGCCTTTGTATGTCTCTTTTAGTTAAGGTCCACGTCTCTGCACCATACGTATGCACTGGAAGGATGCATTGATCAAACACTTTTCTTTTAAGACATAATGGCATATTGCTCTTGAAAATTATGCTGTTTCTTCCAAAAGATCTCCAGGCAAGTTTTGTACGCCGATTAATTTCTTCACCAATGTGACCCTCACTTGATATCTGCTGTCCAAGATAAACGTACGTGTCTGTTATCTCCAGCTTTTCTCCATCAATCGATAAATCTTCATTTCTTGTAAAAGCATTGTACATCACTTTTGTCTTCTGAAAGTTCATTTTTAATCCCACTTCTTTACTCTTGTCAGCAAGTTCCTGGATCATACTCTGTAGCTCTGATGGGGTAGTTGCAAAAATGACTATGTCATCAGCAAAACGAAGGTGGGTTAGATAATCTCCATTAATCTTTATCCCTTTGTTTTCCCAGTTCAGTGATTGAAAGACATTTTCCAATTTGGCATTAAAGAGCTTCGGAGATATGGTGTCACCTTGTCTCACTCCTTTTCCAATTTTTATGTGTGTTGTATTTTCAAACAGCCGAATCTTTGCACTTGCATTTTCATAGATGTTATTAATAATATTAGTGTATGTATCTTCAATACCGCAGGATTTCAGAGCCATTGCAACTGCTGATTGTTTTACCGAATCAAAGGCTTTTTCATAATCGATAAAAGCCATGCACAATGGAAGTTCATATTCCCTCGCTCTTTCAATTAGTTCTCTCAGTACGTGGATATGATCTATTGTGCTGTAGCCACTCCTGAATCCAGCTTGTTCTCTCGGTTGAGCCATGTCCAGTGTCACCTTCAAGCGGTGTGAAAGAACTTTAGTGAAGATTTTATAAACCACTGATAGGAGGCTGATAGGTCTGTAGTTCCTGAGATCCTCAATGACACCTTTTTTATGTAGCAAGATCATTGTAGCGTTGTTCCAATCCTCAGGAATTTTCCCTTCATTAAGGCATCGAGTGAAAATTTGGGCGAGTACTGTTTCGATTTCTCCACTTGCTTCTTGTATGATGTCTACAGTAATTCCATCTTCTCCTGGAGCTTTCGCCCGCTTCATGTTCTTGATTGCATGTGCAACTTCTGCTGGAAGGACTGGAAGAACTCTGGTACTGGTACCTTTCATGATGTCTGGAGTACATGTATCATCCCTTTCATATAATTTGGAGTAGAAATCTTTCACTCTTGTCAAAATTTCGCCTCTATTTCTTGTTACAGAACCATCTTCTTTTCTCAGTGCCATAATCTGTTTTTTTCCCCTTACTGAGATGTCCCTTTGCTATCTTTAGGCTTTTGTTGTTTTCAATTGCTTTCCTTACTAGTTCACAGTTGAATTTCCTTACGTCTTCAGTGATACTTTTTCGTACTGTCTTGCAAAGCTCTATGTATTCCACTTTGGAAGTCACATCTTCTTTAGTTGTCCTCATCACTCTTCTTTTTTGCATCAACATTTTGGTTTTTCCTGATAATTTGTTCACATGCAATTTGTTCTTAGACCCAGCTAATTTTGTTGCTGTTTCCATAAGAGCTTTGGTTACTTTTCTGTTAACTTCAGAAATATCCACTTCTTCCGATGTTAGGCCTTCTAAAGCAGAGAACCTGTTCTTCAGTTCCAATTTGAAGGTATTATGGTGTTTTTTAAGGTTGGTTATGTCAATACATTTTGTTTGTCTTATGAGCTTGCTACGTTCGAGTTTAGTGTTGAGGTGCATCTCACATCTCACCAATCTATGGTCACTGCCTGTGTTGAACCTGTTTAGCACACTGCAGTCTTCTATGACGAATTTTTTGTTACACATAATAAAATCAATTTCACTTGTCGTCCCATTAGATGTCTCCATGTCCATTTCCTGTGTGGCTTTTTTCTTGAAAAAGGAGTTCAAGATGAAAAACCCTTCTGCCTCTGCAAACTCTACGAGAGTATTTCCACGTTGGTTTCTGTTGCTGTGACCGAATTTACCTACTGAAGTTTCATTCTGTTGCCGTTGCCCTATTTTTGCATTGAAATCTCCCATAATTATCTTCAAGTGCTGCTTACCTTTATTATTTAGATCACGAATTTCCTCATAAAATTCTTCAATTTCTTCTTCAGCATGACTTGTGGTGGGTGCATAAGTTTGAATAATCTGAGCCTGGTATCTTCTCGAGAGTTGGATAACGAGTCGTCCAGCTCTGTCAAAGGAACTTTCAACTTCTACAACTTTATCCTTCAGTTTCTTGTTTATTATAAATCCAACACCACTAGTTCTGCCAGTATCTGTCCCACGATAGTAGAAGAGATGTCCACTTTTCAGTTCAATGAGATCTCCTCCTTTTCTCCTTACCTCACTTAGCCCGACGATGTCCCACTTGATCCTTTGTAGTTCCTCTTCCAATTCAAGAAGCCTTGAATCAGAATATAGGGAGCGTCCGTTATACGTAGCCAAGGTCAGCATCAGATGGCAGCCTAGTCCGGTCCTCCGGGGATTCTTAGCACCCTCTGCCTTCATGTCGCACTGGCCGCTGCCTTGGCCAGGTACATTCCAGCTGCCGGAGACTGAGGGCCAAGATTTAAGTTGTGGAGTCATTTTGGAGGGGTTTTGCCATAACTCACCACGCTGGCCAAGCGTGTTGGTGAGTGTGGGATAGCATTTCCTCTAATCCCGATGGTATAGTTATACCGCTATTGGCGGTCGTCAGAGCCCCTTTAGTGGGAACAGGATGTACCACGAGAAGGCGGGGTTGACATTTGTCAAGGAGAGGCTGTGATGTTGCGCATCACCGCCTCTCATCACAGCCTCTCAATGAAAAAGAGGTTTCATAGTGGGGTGCCCAATGCATGGGTCATCATCACCGAGATGGTGGAGTTCATGCAAATGGCGAAATAAAAAACAAAGAGGAACGGATTCATATCTCGCTGAATTCATGTGAAGATTTCGGTGTTGGTTTTTTTTTTTAATTTTTGCAGCCTTTTCAACATGGTATTTATCACCTAAATCACCATTTCATATACTTCAGGATCATTCCTATTTTAACTAAAGCAATTACATGAATTATCGTTCTTACATAGTTTTGTAGTTTTTCACTTAGTATTTTGCTCTTTAGCGTCTAGTTATATTTCAGTGTTGGGTTATTTTATTTTTGCAGCCTTTTCTACATGGTATTTATCACCCAAATCTCTGTTTCTTGTATTTCAGGATCATTTCTATTTTTAAGTAGAGCGATCGGGTTATTTACCGCTTGCATTATTTATTTTAACTTTTTTCTTGCTCCGTGCTACCTCCAGGGTTGTTTTTTTGGGGGGAAGGGGGTGATACTTTTTTTGGACCAAAAATGTAGTGTATGATCACCTTCACTTTTTAGCAGTATTTAGGTAACTTTAGCTCCATTCGTTTTTTCCAGGAGATTGAGAACAACACCCGCACCTTGGATCACTTAATCTGATTTTCAAGGCTTTTCACCTCCAAGGGCCCCCTCAAGGAGTTTATTTGGGGGGGGGTTGAGGCTTTTCTTACGCAAAAATGTAGTGTATGATCTCTTTCACCTTTTGGTAGTATTTAGGTCTCCTTAGTCCTTTTGTTTTATTTTCAGGAGTGAGAGCATACAAGGACCTCGAATCACTTGATCTCAATCTCAAGGCTTTTCCCTCCAGAAGTTTATTGGGGGGAGCATTTTTTTTTTTTTGGACCTAAAGCTCCTTCACATATTTTGTTGACCAAGCAAAATAGCATTCCAAGTCAGTCTCCACAATAATCAGCAAAATAGCTTGCCACTGTAACTGCAACAAACTAGTGTGGAAACATTGTCAATCTGAAAATAAAGCAAATTCTACCATCCCAAGAAGGGATACCGACTTTGGTTAATGTGTACTTTAGCGTCCTAAATTATTTCGTCGGCAAAATTTAACTGTGTGGGAAAAGTGCGACGTACAATTTTTTAAGCATGCAAAATAATGGGGAAAAGTGCGAAAGAAACAGAACTTTTAGATAAAAGGAAAGAATTTTTCCGAAGTATTTACCTGTTAGTCGTATGGTTTGCAGCAGTTCGTGCGGGATGGTGAAGCGATGCTAACGGACACGACGTCAAGGTTCCGTGCGTCGGAAGGGAGTGACAGTTGGTAGTGAATGCGCCGAAGAATACAAGAGTGGCGGATATTTTTCGGAGGAGTGTGATGCATCGTGTAATTGTGTGCAAGTAGAAAGAAGTAGTTCGGATGTTTTATTAATTTTTGAGAAAAAAATGTGCGAAATGTCATTATTAGTTTCACAATGTTTCCGAATGCAAAGAAATGAAGAAATATAAATGTTTTCATGTACCACAGAAGTGTGCAGTATGAACTTTAGGTTCCGGTTGAATGGCAAGTTTCGATTATGGTTTCGAAGATGTACAGGGTAGTAGATTTGTTCAACCAATTCATTTGTATTTGTGCTTTTATTCCGTACATCGTAGTTCACATTTTCCCCTCCTGAAACGGATATTTTTGAAAATGAAGGAGTTTCTTTAATTCAAAAATCGTAGTATGGCAGGGAGCCCAAGAGCTTGTTGTCATATTGTGCCGGAAAATGAAATTTTAAGCCCTAACGAAATCTGAAATGAAGTATGGAGACTCATGACTTTGGAAAGAGCTACTAACGCTGTTGAAAAAGCTACTACCACTTACAATGCTGCGTAAAGCGGACCTCTTTCCTTCAGTGTATTCCTACAAGACGCTTGTATGACTACGCAATGCTCAACCACTTCCTGTTGTATTCTTCTGCCCGTAACTTGCCCTTCTCAACGAAACTTCCATTCACCGGCTTACGCCTTGACGCTGTCGCCGCTCTGTTGTCCTAGGACTACCGCACGTACTCTTCCAAACCATTGCCCTCCCAGGTAAATATTTCAATTACGTTATTTCCTGTTCTCTACAAATACTATATTTTTGCGCCTTTCTCCATTATTTTGCATGCTTAAAAAATTGTTCGTCACACTTTTCCCACACAGTTAAATTTTTCGATGAAATAATTTAGGACGCTAAAGTACACATTTACCCAGACTTTATTCATCCATTTGGGTGTTTGACTGTGCTGATTGCATATGAAGCTGACAAACTGAGTCCCCCCCTTTCTTATTGCAGTGCTGCTGGAAGGATTACGAATCCCATGATTCGGTGGAAAGGAATTTCTAAATTTAATGGCTTTACAACTGAGCCTGCCTCTGAACTAGCAATGCTTTTGCTGCCAAGTCCTGCCAGCTCAGCTTCAGTTGAAAACTTTTTCTATGAATTTATCCACTCTAAGCTCAGGAATCATTTAGGTGTCAACAAATGTGCTATCTGATGCTACGAGGGGAAAATGAACCAGACTACTGGTTCTGAAATTCATTGGCAGTTGCATAATTTTAGATCAATGAAATCAATTCTGTACAAAACAAAAATCTTAAAGAATAAAAAATTTTGACACTTTTCCACTCTTAATAATTGTAATAAAATAATTATAAAAATAAAGACGAATATTGCAGTTTGCTTGAAGGCAAGTTTCTTACTATTTAATATATCTATTAATGCTTACAAATTGTTTAAAAGCATGTTATATGTTTATCACAGCTTTTGACGGTTTAAACCAGTTTTAAATGCTCATGTTAAAATCACTAAAACCCCAACCCTGGTTCGCCGTCTCAAAAGTGGGCCAAAGAATGCTGAAACGATTAGGCCTGCCTGCATATCAGAAAGAGTTTATCTTAAGCAATCATTTAGGGGGATGATTAGGAGGCATTTGTTATTAGCCTTGTTATTCAAAGTGCTCGTTAGGAAGATAAAATAGACAACAGTCCTCTTTGACTGATTGCCTGCTGAAAGGGCTACGAACCTAATATAGAAAATGTTTTGAGTCGCATGTTTCTATAGATAACTCCAAATATTGATGAACTTTGCAAAGCTCATGCGTCTCATTGATACTAAATGAGACTTTATCAGTTTTATTTGATTTTTCTAGCCATTCATGCAATTTCTGTAACATCAATGTATGCAATTTTTCAAATATACATGTGTGTATTTATATTTTTTATACCCACATACATACACACATAAATGCAGTGGAATAAACTTTTTATTTAGTAATAAGGTATCTCCCTAATACACAAGCGGACGCAGTTTTTCAGCTAAAATATTCCCAAGGGGTACTTTAAGGGGAAAAGTTTGAGAACCACTGTTATAGACGCAATGTACTCAGATGCCAGTTCATAAGCTGTTTAACTATTTCCTCTTCATTAATATAACATAAATAAAAGAATATGTCTGTACATATCTGTACTCCATAGCTAACCTTTGTATTCAACCGTGCAAATCATTGGCGCACATACGGAGGGGGATTAAGCCCTCTCCAAGGAGCTTAAGAACGATGTAAGTCACAAATTAAACATTCAAAATTATTATTTTACATGTTCAAAAAATCACATAGTGTCTAACTTGGTGTCTTCTTCCCAAAGCCCCAAAGAGATTGAGAGTGACATGCATCACAAACTAAACATTAAAAAATAATAATTTACATGTTCAAAAAATTACAGTGTCTTCTTCCCAAAGCCGCAAAGAGATTAAAAGCAACGTACTTCACAAATTAAACATTAAAAAATATTACAGGGTGTTTCAGAAAATTTGGTATCATTCGAGATGTAAATATCTGAGTAACTAAATAGTCTACGCAAATAAAACTAAACAGGCTTGATATTGAGCAAAATATATTTATTCCGAAAAATGCAATTCATGAGGCAACCTTATGGGTTGTCTTATGTTATAAACGTGATTTTGATTGAAATATACATAATATCTAAGGTATTTTACCTGATATTTCAAAGTATTTCGTACGTTGTTTGCTCTGTGAGGCACGTGCTCCTGGCCCGAGAGGTCCCTTATGTTACGGACCTTTGTTACAGATGATGGCGGTTATGCACCGCTGAAAGTGCTCGCCGTAACAACGAACCTCTTGTAAGACGTCTCCTGACCCGATGAGTATAACTCTTTCTACTAAAATCTTTTAATTAATAGTAAATTTTAAACGTTTGATTGTGCGAATGAATGAATGTGGAACTGAAAATATATAACCTAACTGTTTTATTTCTGCAAAAAAAAAATTTATAACTAACCAAAAGTCCGTAACGTAAGGGCAAACAACGTGCGAAATACTTGACAATATCAGGTAAAATACCTTAGATATTATGTATATTTTAAGATTTATTCATCAAAATTTCAATGAGAAATTCAAAGGTATGTGGATTTCATGAACGATTTCACAAGTACATACATGAAAAACTTCCGAAATGACACAATAACTATTTTAACTCCAATGTTAAAATATTTAAGATATACATTTAAAAAGATGATATAATAAAATATGTACACACGAGATCTTTCGGTACCCAAAGTTGGTACCAAAAGAGAGGATTCATGTACCTGTTGTAATGGAACACTCGGGAACAGAGATACAACGTCTAAGGAAAGCATGGTAAAGGGTTGGGTAATTGGAGAAATTGATTTAATTCGATCCAATATTTGAGTGGAATTGGTAACAGAAAAAGTTGAGTTATTAATGAGAGGTCGAAAATATTGAGCTAAGGCTTTTTCCAGTGGGCGGGTGGGATGCTACGTTGATCAGCAACTAATAATCTAAGGGGGTGTCCAGTCTTATGTAACTTTTGAAGTAATGGAAGTGGGAAGTAGTGAATGATTTTTTTAATCTGTTAACAGCTGTAATTGTAGCAGGGACTGGGTGCTTTAGGGATAACACAGCGTGGTATGGATTCAATAGAATCCTTTTGTCAACATATTACCCTTTGATTTCTAACTGGAGTTGAATTCACTCGTAACCGAGATAAAACCATTAAATTCATCTTTTTCTTTTTGTACCAACCAGTATTATGCTGCTTCACAAAAACAAACTTCACCATTCAATTTGATCGCAGTCCAAAAATGATTGTTTTAAGCACGGATGATAATGCTTCGTGATTTTCAGAATTTTGAAATTTACTTACCAAGCTACATATCCTTTTTTTTTGTTGTTGTTTATTTCGCCCCTCATTTCACTTTAATTATATTCTTATTTTTTTGTTCTTAATATCTTGTGATTAGTGAAAAAGAGAGACTCGGTATTTTCTGAGAATTTTCCCTAACGAAATGCATGTTTCTAACAGTCTCTTCAAAACCAACCAATCTTTATAGTAAGCATTTAATTTGATGGCCAACAAATTAACCTATATTCATAATAACTATTTGTGGGGACTGGTCCGCAGAAAATATCGGAAGTTTTACCTGGTTGTGTAATGTTCGTAACTGTTTGATTTGTTCTCTATTGTTTAAAGTTTCTTCATTATGAATACCATAGTTCTTAGAGTTCAAAGTTTTTAAAAGTTCATACCTGGTCTGTTGTTGAATTGCAGGTGGAAAGGTTCTAACAATTTTCTCTAGTTGAAGCACAATATTGAAGTCTTTGTATTTATCATGTGGGTATGCAAACTTTAGGTACGCTATCCTGCTACAATTACAGCTGTTAACAGATTAAAAAATCATTCACTACTTCTCACATCCATTACTTCAAACTTGTTTAACCCATCAGGACCTAGAGTCCCGGAATTATTTGTAAAACTAAAGTTAACTAGACACCCCCTTAGATTATTACTAACATAACTAGACACCCCCTTAGATTATTAGTTGCTGCTCAAGCAGCAAATAGCCCTACCCGCCCACTGGAAAAAGCCTCAGCCCAATATTTGCGAACTCTCATTAATAACTCAACTTTTTCTGTTACCAATTCCACTCAAGCACTGGACCGTATTAAATCAATTTCTCCAATTACACAACCCTTTACCATGCTTTCCTTAGATGTTGTATCTCTATTCCCGAGTGTTCCAGTACAACAGGTACATGACATCATAAAATCCTCTCTTTTGACATTGGGCACCCCATCTCCTGGGGTGGAAGCTGTATTACAAGCACTATATCTAGTTTACAAGAGATCTTACTTTCAGTTCGATGAGATAATATATCAGCAATGTGAAGAGGCACCAATGGGATCTCTCCTTTCCCCAACTATTGCAGAAATCTGCTTGCAAGAATCGGAAAACAAAGTTCAGTGAACTAGTTACAGACCTATATATCTCAGAAATGTAGATGATATTTTGGTACTCTGGAACCATCCTTTGGAATACCTATCAACATTTGTATCTGAGTTATCAAATGTATTTAATACTAAAGTTTACTGCAGAATATGAAAGTAATTATAATTTACCATTTCTAGATATCATGCTGACTAGAAACCCATCTAAATCAACTATTAATCATTCAGTATATAGAAATCCAGAATCAGATACGATACTAATACCTTGGGCATCAGAACACCCATGGAGCTACAAAGAATCATCGACATCTTTTCTTATAAGAAGAGCTTTCACTCATTCGTCCACCACAGCTCTTCAAAAGCAAGAAATGGATACCATTTATAATATCCCCCGTAATCATGGATATCCAAATGAAACCATACATAGGATAGTAGCCAAGATTAAAAGGAACAGGATTACAACATTAACATCTATATATGAACCGAAACAAAGAAGATACATTGGTTCTCTTCCCTTTGTACCGAAATTGTGCTCTTCCATGAAAACGATATGTCATAAATATTATTTTGATATTGGAATAAACACAAACAACATTAGGTCCTTACTTCTGAAAGACAGAGGAGACCCTGTGTCTTTTGATATGAAACATGGTGTATATATTATCCCTCTTAACAGGATAGAAGAAAATAAACAACAAAAAGTGTACATAGGCTCCACTTTTCATTCAATATCAGCTAGTTTAAAAGAACATAAATATGATGTTAAAAATAGATACAACCACAGCTTTAGCACGACTTGAAAACCAAGGTTATGCTTTGGTGCATAATTTCAATTTCAATGCTTCAATAAAACAGACTTTGTTTACATAACCCTGAAAATATTAGCTTGCTTCCATTGGCTGAGAATTTGAAAAATGCTGCAATCCTCAGACTGTACGTGCCTTATCTCAGCAACTTTGCTGGAGCCTCCTGTAGTGCCATTAATCCTTGTGTAGAATTACCTTCCCGCCTGGGATGAGATTAAAATTCTCAACACACCAAAATCTAGATCAACTTTAAGATTTGTTGAGAGTTTGTATATTATGAAATATGGGAATACAGCATGTAATGATAATTTACCAGAATTTATACCTATACCGTGGAAAACATACCTGGGTTTGTCGGTTTAGGTATTAATAAATCAATAGACTTTACCTATTACTATTATGTTTGACCAATAACAAATGTTGTCCCACTCTCATTGATTAAGCCCATTTCATACTAGTTACGTCATTACGATTGTGTGTCTTATATAAATATCACAGTGCTTTTCACTTTCGTTTGGTGAATTTTAGCAGCATCTGAAGATGGTAACCACTTTGGGTACCGAAAGATCTCGTGTGTACATGTTTTATTATATCATCTTTTTAAATGTATGTATTAAATATTTTTTACGGTGGAGTTAAAATAGTTATCGTGCCATTTTGGTAGTTTTTCATGTATGTAGTTATCGGCAAGAGTTAAATTCACAGTAATTTCACAAGTTTTCAATATGCGCACCGCACCACCGCCTGTGACACTGCTACACTCCTGCAAGCACGATGCAGCATGTCCCTGTCACACTCCTGCAAGCACGATGCAGCATGTCCCTGTCACACTCCTGCCAAACACAATGCAGCATGTCCCTCATGTACTCAAATGTGGCATGGGGATTTTCTTCGCCCCAAATGAAAACAATATGCTTGTTGATTTTGCCATCCGTATGAAATGTGGTTTCCTCACTGAAAACGACGATTTTCAAACTAGTCTTTTTCAAATTTCTCTGACACAGAATTGCTTACGCTTTTGCTTGTCATAGCTCTTTAAGACCTGAACAAGCTGTAGCTTGTAGGGTGTCATTCGAAAGCGCTCCCTTGCGACACGCCAAACTGTTGTTGCAGGAATCTGGTTTTACATGTTCAAAAAATTACAGTGTCTTTTTCCCAAAGAGATTAAGAGTGACGTACATCACAAATTGTGGTGCCTTCGCGCAGTTGTTTTACGTAGACAAATTCAGAATGCGAAAAAAAAAAAAAGAAACAGAAAACTGTCAAATCTAGTTGCTGTTCTATAAAGCAGAAGTGAATGCCTCCCCAATCTCAGGATAAAAAGTTGATAAGTGCCTGTAGGATTCAGTCATCTGAATACAGGCGCGTATATTGAATTTTTTTGGGGGAAAGGGGAGGTTCTTCGACGAAATATGGAAGTTTTTGCAATCCACCAGAACAAAATAAAAGTTGATGAAAAAATGTAAAGCATTTTTTCTAATGTATGAAACATTCAAAAATATTATTTTACATGTTCAAAAAATTTCATATTGTCTTCTTCCCAAGGCCCCAAAGAGATTAAGAGCGACGTACGCCACAACCGTATATAAACTACAGGCGTACACTACATATATATATATATATATATATATATGTACACAGATTGTGTACGTATACCATATATTTATATATACAGCCCACTCCAACAAGAATTCCTGCCTGGGTGCACTATGCAGTGATTTTAAACTACATGCGAGATTTACTACTAAGAGAAAAAATTACATGTCAATTTCCCACTCAACATATCTAGATTGATTTTGCTGAATTTACTCAAAATCATGATCATCTTAGACCTACACGAAAAAAACCCACAAAAATGTAAATCAATACATGCGTACACAGTTCGTCAGCCTTATATGGCAAAATGGAAAGTTCCACTACGAAGAAAAGCAAAGCAGGTATATACCTGGCTTGCACAGAAAAGTAAAGCACTGTATCACATTTGATAGTAAAACATATGCATATTTTAGAATAATATGCCCACCCCAAAGTCAAAGGAATCTTTAGCAATACAACCCACTACATTGATTTTCCCGTGGCAAAGCTATTCGACTAGCATTAAGTGGTTTGTCATGAGATAACCACTATCAACACAGCGAACAAACGCTTTGCGCCATTTTGGTTGGCTCTTAATACATACATGTACACAGTTCGTCAGCCTAATAACAAACATGAGTAACCGATGTCGTTATTTTCATTATTATAATAAACGTAATTTTAAAAAGTAACTACTCACATTTTTTACAAACATGGCGTAGGCCTAGTGTGTGTAAGATCAAACACCACAGACGATAGACGTACGAACTGTAACGACCATTCGAACAATTCCAATTCGCTTTGGGAACGACCTAACCACGGTCGCGGTTGCCAGTGGCGTATAGCCAGAAATTCCTTAAACGGGGCTTCCATGGGTTTGGTTCATTGGTGAAAGCCTCGTATACACGTATATATCGCTTTAAATTCGTGCTCAGTCTCCCCTCAAGAGAGGTCAAATCCCGAACCCCCCATTTGGCTTCGCCACTGTTCGTTGCTAATTGCTATTCTCCGGCTATCTCCGCAATTGCATATGATTTCCAGCAGTGCTATTGGTTGAGAGGTTCAACCAAATCGCTAACAAATACTGTTGCTGCGGGTTGCACCAAATATCGGTTTAAGTGTCTGCTTCCTTAATTTTGAAATAACCAATTTTTATTGAAACTCATTCAATTAAACCATATTATGGGGAAACGTTGAACTGAAATTTTTAACAGTGTAGCTGAAACTTTTTCCGGACAGATTGAAAAATCTTTAATTCCGCAAACCTGATGGTAAGTTTTGAAAAATCATAAAGAGAAAGCTTAAGTTATCCTATAAAAATAAAATATAATAAGAACCCTGCGCGAAACAGACGAAAGGTGGAGAAACACGTTTCGTCTGAAAAACTCCTAAATTTCTGAAAGCAAAATCTTGCGTGAAATAACTCTCGAAGAAAAAGAATTAATAGATTATCCTGTAAAATAAATTAAAATAAACCTTTTCAGAAAAATTAAGGTTGGAACCTCAAGAAAATAAAAATTTTAATTTCAGATAGAAAAGCAAGAACGAGTTCAAAAACGACTGAAATAGGTCGAAATGAAAAATCTTCAATACGTGGCAGAGAACTAATCATGACGAAAGGATTTTACGAAAATTATCCTATAGAAAACAGAAAATATAACAAACCCCTACAGAAAATAATGTTGAAACATGAAGCTCTTCTTTGCACATGAAAAATATGAACGATAATAAACATGATCGAAAAAGATTTTAATTGGTGAAAACAACACCTTACGCAGAATAAATTACGAAGGAAAAGTTTAAGTATTTAATTTTAAACACACGAAGAAAATATAAAACAAGGTGTTTTTTATTTCACAAGATAAATTAATGAAATAACATAAGCATGACCGAAAAAAAAATGCCCGTTACTGAACACAGCATGTTGCATGTAAAAAGGATGAAAGGAGATCTCTTTATCAAACAATTTTAAATGAACCTCCACAAAGAAGTAATGTTGTGGAGTTTTATTTAAATTTCTATTTTTTTAAGAAAAAGTTCTTTATTTTACAAGAAAATACAGGAACGAACATGATTTTATAAATATCGCATTATTTTTAAACACACTACTTAAAGTAATCTTGAAAAAATTCGTGAATCTTCTACAAAATAAATAACATAAAACCCCGCACAAAAAATAATGCAAAACTCTACAGAAAAATAACATAAAACCCTACACGAAAAATGGCATGAAACCCTAAAGAAAAGATGACATAAAAACCCTGCAGAAAGAAATAATTTTGAAACGTGAAAAAAAGAAGTCCTTTATTTCATTAGAAAATGCGAGATCGAACTGAGACATGATTGCAACAGATCAAAAAAATCTTAAGTTTTCGAATCATAACGCAACGATTAAAAAAATGAAGAAGAAAAAATGAAGTTTGTCCTTGTACAGAAAAATAAAGTATAATAAGCCCCTACGGAAAAATTGTTGCAACGTAAAAAATAATAATGGCCGCAAAATTTCATAAGAAAAAAACATGAGCGGACGAAAATGTGATAAAAAGGTTTAAATTGCTGAAAACAACACATTGATAGAATAAATAAGAAATAAAAAATTAATGTCATCTTATAGACAAAATAAAGTAGGCTATAATAACCCACGAAAAGAAAAAATAATTTTGAAGACCCAAGGAAAATGAATGAAGTTCTTCATTTTACGAAATAAAAACATGAACAAAGATATGGTGGAGAAGAATCTGAATCACTTAAAACAACATGTTGCACGGAATAGTCATGAAGAAGAAACTAATAAGCCTTGCTATTGAAAAATAAGCCATAATAAACTTCAACAAAAGAGTAATGTTTACAACGTGAAGTTTACAAGAAAAAAATATGAACGGTTATAAACATGATCGAAAGAAAATCTCAATTACTGAAAGTAATGCGTTGCATAGAAAAAGTTATGGAAAAAAGATTTCATAGATACTCCAATTGAAAAATTAAATTATAAGAAACCTTTACAGAAAAAAGTAATTCCGAAACGTGAAAAAAGTCCTACATTTCGCAAGTGGAGGTACGTACCAGATCAAACGCGTGTGAATCACATCGGAAAAAGTTTAAACAACACATTACGTTTGAAAATTCGTGAAGAAAAAGCGTATGTTAGGACTATAACACGAATGGTACGTCCTGAAAAAACGATAAGCCCTGTTCACAGAGAAACAAACTCCCCGTCACCTTTTACGAAAGCGAGACTTCCAGCATCTGGCGAGTAGCAATTCTCTACAGTTGTGGAAACACACCTGAGTGGGTGTGAAAATTATATGCGGGATGGCATGTTTGCATGACTCATACGCCCGCCTCCCTGTATTAAATTTAAAGATGGACAAAGGGAAGTCCCTCATGCAGACTTCTTCATTACGCGATCACGTGTCTTAATCTCCTTAAACACCCCACCCAATACACTCATTGTCAGAAAAGAAGGAGGCCTCGGATTGAAATAAGATTTTAGTAGTCAGATAGTACATACCAAGGACAAAAATGATTACAATATCAGAGAAGCAGGACGATTTCCCGCGGACATACGGTGCACATTCTGGTCAGCATTAGTAGTGCGTCGGACAGCCTCGCGCACGGATACATGCGGTGAAACGGTCCGACATGGAGTCAAAGAGACCCCGACCGTATGTTATCCTGGCACAGATTGGCCCACACTTCTTGCAACTGACGCTCTAAATCACGAACACTGGGACATGGAGAGAGCTGGCGTCCCATCTGGTCCCACACGTGCTCGATGGGCGAGAGATCAGGCGATTTGGCAGGCCACGAAAGCGTCGAAGCATGGCAATGACAGTCTTGGTAATCCCGAGCCGTATGCGGACGGGCGTTATCTTGTTGGAAAATGGCTCTCAGCTGCCCCGCCGGAAAAAGCAGCAGATGGGGCGGCAGGATCTCCCGCACGTAGCGCTGGGCTGGCAACGTCCCTCGGATCTCTGCGAGGGTCGTGCGGCTGTCATACGCGATGGTACATCAGACCATCACACCTGCAGTTCGGGACGTGTGCTGCTGTGGAATGAGGTTGCGAATGTAGCGTTACCCTGTGGTCCTCCACACTCTGACATGGTGGTTTCCGTTCCCATACAGAAGCAGGATTCGTCGCTGAACACTGTACGTCACCAGTCCGTAGCATTCCAAGTTGCTCGCTGCTGACACCACCGCAATCGACGCAGACGATGGCCAGGTGTTAATGGCAGAAAACGTAAGGGCCGTCGAGAGTGCAGGTTCGCCTCTTCCAGGCGTCTGAAAATGGTTCTGGCGACACAGGAGTCCTTTGTGCAGTCACCACATGTCTCTGGATGTTGAACAAGGACGGCTTTGCATATGTGCGCGCCGCTCTCACGATCCCACGGTCCTCTCTGCTGGTGATGTGTCTGGGTCGCCTAGAGCCAGTCCGTCGTGTCTGTGTGCCTTTCCGTGTCCATTGCTCCCAACACGTTCACACCGTGCTGTCTGACCTGCCTAAATAGCGGCCGATTCGGCGAGCCGGCCACCCTGCCTCTCGCATCCCGACGATACGGCTTCGTTCAAACTCACATCTACGCCAGCTCCTCGGCCTGTCTGTCTCTCAGGGATCTCACTCGACTCTTACAGTGCACTTCGGGACGAATGTGGAGTCCACTGCGCGGTGCCTTATAAGCCCCAAAGATTGCGATTGCAGCGCCGGTCTTGGACGCGCGAGCATGTGGAATAGCACGAAACGTTAACCATTTGCATGTCTGCCCTCCCCGTAGCTATTCGCCGAGTTTCGCGTTAATCGAAAGTTTTTTTCTTGGTGCTCGGATTTCTATGACAATGAGTGCATTTCGCTATCACGTCGGTAGAGCATGCGGCTGAATCTAAACTTCTTGAGTTCGACTCCATCGAGTTGCAAACCTCCTCATCGCTGTTTTAGAAAATAAAAGCCAAAGATCATAAAAAAATTCGCTAGTTTACGTACAGTTAAATTTTTGCTCAAAAACACATTGGGAAATTCCAAAAGAAAAATAGCGGATGAAAATGATTCCCCAAGATTTAAAGCTGCTTCGTCAACATCGTTGACAACCACATGAACGTGACGTCATGCAGTAAAAAAAAATGTGGGCACTCACGGCCACCGTTGCCACCGAAATAAAAGTTTCTTCATCGACGTCCAGGAGAAACTCACCCATGACGGCACTTTCGAAAGCTGGTCACGCCACCTCTGCAGTCACTTCCGCCGCCCAAGTAGGACATTTACTACCAGCCTCAGACGCGGCTTACACTTATTTTAAGAGTTTTCGTTTTGGTCTGGAAAAGCTCTTTTCAGAAAAAGTCATCAGTAGAAACAAAAGAGGCGTCATATGTTCAGCTTAGTACGTGTACATTACACGAGATCTTTCAGTTAAAATTATGTTAAATAATCACTGTCGGTATTTATCTCTATTGTGCCTGTGTGTGTCAGTCTACTTTGATGTCACGCCTCTTTTGACTGCCACCCGTATTATGATTTCAGCCGTTATATTTGTATCACCGAATGGCGAGCTTTAGTACAGTTAGCTGGGGAACTATGTTTTCAGATATTGTGATGAAATTGGCTTAACACAAAGGACAGTTAAAAACGTAGGTTTTGGCTCTACCTCCCTGGCCGCGTTCTGACTCATTTAATTTGGCTTAAAATCACGTCTTAATCCCTATATGCTTACCTTTTCTTCAAATCAACCCCTTAGAGACGGCATATATCTTAACTATTTGTCCACTTTGAAAACATAGGAGTAAAACTTAAATAACGAATGCATGAAATGCATTCCTTCTGGCTCGATTGGCTCGTCAGTAATAACCTCATATCATCAAGAGTTTCACTTTCGCTCTGTACTATACAGGTTTCCATGAGGTGGGCTCAGAATTCGTTCCTATCATTGGAATCACCACCAGAATTCGTTCTTATCATTGCAACTAGTGCTAAGTGAGACAACGAATTAAATCACCAGTAATTCTGAGATTTTTGTTTTCTATTTTTCTTAAACACGTATCCAGACAATTAAAGTTACCCATTACCTCCTTCACCCTCCATGTGGGCGTTGCATTTGGTGGATCGGTACTGCTTTCGTTTCACGTGTGCTGCGCACTTAAATAGTATCTCTGTCACTCGTGACTTTTGATTTGGCAGAAAATGGTACTTTTTTAAATAGAATTCATCATCCTATTTCTTAGGATAAGTATTGTTGAAAGTAAAATGCTTTTGAAAAATTCTGTGATAATAGCTAGAACGATTTCGTTTTAACTTATTCTGTATTAAATGATCTTTCTATGCGTTAGACTTTAGTTAAGAATGTTAAAAACTCTAAGAAAATTCTGTATGCTTGCTTGATTATCCTCTTAATTGAAACGAAAAATCGTTGATACAAGTTCTTCACATCGTCCTTCAACGTTTGATGTTAAAATGTTCCTTGACAATTGCATTTCCAGGAAGCCATTGAATGATTAAGGTATGAATTAAGTTGTAGGAAAGAAGGTATAAAGAAGCATAGCTCTTCTTTTATACCTTTGCTCTGACATTGTTGATTGCTTTCATTATTAGCCCGTTATTTAAAAATGTCATTGTTATTTTTCATTGTAGTAGCATACTCACAAGAACCATTGCTATTCTTTATTGCTTTGTATACCAGTACGTTATCCAAAAGCCATTGTTTCTAAATTCAGTATTTATATTCTTGAACGTGGATTCTCAACAATTTGTTCAGTAAGTCTTGATCTCGAACCAGCTACCGTACGAATCATCATCATCATCATCATTGTCAACCATTATCAATCTACTGCTGGACGAAGGTCTCTCCAAGTTTCCTCCACAACGGTCTGTCTTGTGCCAGTTTCCTCCATGTCACTCCCGCATACTTTCGAATTTCATCCACCCATCTCCCATGTGGTCTTCTTCTGGGTCTTCTCCTGTCCTTTAGAATCCAATCTAAAATTTCGGCTGTCCATCGATGGTCTGTCCTTCTGGCAGTATGTCCAGCCCATTGCCATTTCAGGGATTTAACTCTGATCATGATGTCTTCCACTCTTGTCATTCTTCGGATCCACGAGTTCCTCTTCTTATCTCTCCTAGTTACACCAAGCATGCACCTCTCCATGCTACCTTGAGTTGTCTGCAGCCTTTGTATGTCTCTTTTAGTTAAGGTCCACGTCTCTGCACCATACGTAAGCACTGGAAGGATGCATTGATCAAACACTTTTCTTTTAAGACATAATGGCATATTGCTCTTGAAAATTATGCTGTTTCTTCCAAAAGCTCTCCAGGCAAGCTTTGTACGCCGATTAATTTCTTCATCAATGTGACAATCACTTGATATCTGCTGTCCAAGATAAACATACGTGTCTGTCATCTCCAGCTTTTCTCCATCAATCGATAAATCTTCATTTCGTGTAAAAGCATTGAACATCACTTTTGTCTTCTGAAAGTTCATTTTTAATCCCACTTCTTTACTCTTGTCAGCAAGTTCTTGGATCATACTCTGCAGCTCTGATGGGGTAGTTGCAAAAATGACTATGTCATCAGCAAAACGAAGGTGGGATAGATAATCTCCATTAATCTTTATTCCTTTGTTTTCCCAGTTCAGTGATTGAAAGACATTTTCCAATGTGGCGTTAAAGAGCTTCGGAGATATGGTGTCACCTTGTCTCACTCCCTTTCCAATTTTTATGTGTGTTGTATTTTCAAACAGCCGAATCTTTGCACTTGCATTTTCATAGATGTTATTAATAATATTAATGTATGCATCTTCAATACCGCACGATTTCAGAGCCATTGTAACTGCTGATGGTTTCACCGAATCAAAACCTTTTTCATAATCGATAAAAGCCATGCACAATGGAAGTTCATATTCCCTCGCTCTTTCAATTAGTTCTCTCAGTACGTGGATATGATCTATTGTGCTATAGCCACTCCTGAATCCAGCTTGTTCTCTCGGTTGAGACATGTCCAGTGTTACCTTCAAACGGTGTGAAAGAACTTTAGTGAAGATTTTATAAACCACTGATAGGAGGCTGATAGGTCTGTAGTTCCTGAGATCCTCAATGTCACCTTTTTTATGTAGCAGGATCATTATAGCGTTGTTCCAATCCTCAGGAATCTTCCCTTCATTAAGGCATCGAGTGAAAATTTAGGCGAGTACTGTTTCGATTTCTCCACTTGCTTCTTGTATGATGTCTACAGTAATTCCATCTTCTCCTGGAGCTTTTCCCCGCTTCATGTTCTTGATTGCATGTGCAACTTCTGCTGGGAGGACTGGTAGAACTCCGGTACTGGTACCATCCATGATGTCTGGAGTACATGCATCATCCCTTTCATATAACTTGGAGTAGAAATCTTTCACTCTTGTCAAAATTTCGCCTCTATTTCTTGTTACAGAACCATCTTCTTTTCTCAGTGCCATAATCTGTTTTCTTCCCTTACTGAGATGTCCTTTTGCTGTCTTTAGGCTTTGATTGTTTTCAATTGCTTTCCTCACTAGTTTACAGTTGAATTTTATTACGTCTTCAGCGATACTTTTTCGTACTGTCTTGCAAAGCTCTATGTATTCCACTTTGGAAGTCACATCTTCTTTAGTTGTCCTCATCTCTCTTCTTTTTTGCATCAACATTTTTGATTTTCGTGATAATTTGTTTACATGCAACTTGTTCTTAGACATAGCTTTTTTTGTTGCTGTTTCCATAAGAGCCTTGGTTACTTTTCTGTTAACTTCAGAAATATCCACTTCTTCCAATGTTAGGCCTTCTAAAGCAGATATTCTGTTCTTCAGTTCCAATTTGAAGGTATTATGGTGTTTTTTAAGGTTGGTTATGTTAATACATTTTGTTTGTCTTATGAGCATGCCACGTTCGAGTTTAGTGTTACGGTGCATCTTGCATCTCACCAATCTATGGCCACTACCGGTGTTGAACTTGTTTAGCACACTGCAGTCTTCTATGACAAATTTTTTGTTACACATAATAAAATCAATTTCACTTGTCGTCCGATTTGGATGTCTCCATGTCCATTTCCTGTGCGGCTTTTTCTTGAAAAAGGAGTTCATAATGAAAAACCCTTCTGCCTCTGCAAACTCTGCGAGAGTATTTCCACTCTGGTTTCTGTTGCCGTGACCGAATTTACCTACTGAAGTTTTATTCTGTTGCCGTTGCCCTATTTTTGCATTGAAATCTCCCATAATTATCTTCAAGTGCTGCTTACCTTTATTATTTAGATGACGAATGTCCTCATAAAATTCTTCAATTTCTTCTTCAGGATGACTTGTGGTGGGTGTATAAGTTTGAATAATCTGAGCCTGGTATCTTCTCGAGAGTTGGATAACGAGTCGTGTAGCTCTGTCAGAGGAACTTTCAACTTCTACAACTTTATCCTTCAGTTTCTTGTTTTTTATAAATCCAACACCACTAGTTCTGCCAGTATCTGTCCCACGAAAGTAGAAGAGATGTACACTTTTCAGTTCAATGAGATCTTCTCCTTTTCTCCTTACCTCACTTAGCCAGACGATGTCCCACTTGTTCTTTTGTAGTTCTTTCAACTCAAGAAGCCTTGAATCAGAAGATAGGGAGCGTCCATTATACGTAGCCAAGGTCAGCATCAGATGGCAGCCTAGTCCGGTCCTCCAAGGATTCTTAGCACCCTCTGGCTTCATGTCGCACTGGCCGCTGCCTTGGCCAGGTACATTCCAGCTGCCGGGGACTGAGGGCCAAGATTTAAGTTGTGGAGTCATTTTGGAGGGGTTTGGCCATAACTCACCACGCTGGACAAGCGGGTTGGTGAGTGTGGGATAGCATTTCCTCTAATCCCGATGGTATAGTTATACCGCTATTGGCGGTCGTCAGAGCCCCTTTAGTGGGAACAGGATGTACCACGAGAAGGCAGGGTTGACATTTGTCAAGGAGAGGCTGTGATGTTACGCATCACCTGACCTTACATCCCACCGTACGCATATAGCGTATTAAATATTATATCCGTTGATTTTTGTGGTGTAGTAAGCACAAAGGTTTGCCATGATTCGCACTCCATTGGGAGACTTTTTCAAGGCAATGGTAGACTTTAAAATGCAGGGAATTGGAACACGTAACGAACAAAGACTATTTTTGAAAATAACGTGTGTAACATCACGAGCATATTACACGAATTTTTATCACGTAATTATACTGCCTGCCGCGATGTGTTTCATGTTTGAATAACGCATGCCAAACCATTGTAGTTCAGTAGAAACCATATCTTTGCACGCTAGCTTGCTAGATAGGATTTGGACTGTTTCCCTGATGGCAGTCTCTTTAAATTCCAAACTGCAGCACGATGTACTGCAGTAAAAATTAAGAAATCTAAAACTAGTAGAAGTGTCTTTCTGAGAATGACTACATTCCTGAAAAGACAGGAAGGTGAAAAACTAGTGAAAGTGTCTTCTTTAGAAATCTAAAACTAGTGAAGTGTCTTCCTCGGAATGGCTTCTAGGAATGACCACCCTGTTAGAGAATCACGAAATTAAAATATAAAACTAAACATTTCGTCAACAATTTGCTTGAAAGAAAACTGAGAAGTCGGGAGAAAATGGAAGACCATTTGGGAACGGCGACAGCCCTCCCCTTGTGGAGAAACGCATAACTAAGAGCAAAACACCAAACTCGTACTGCGAAAAAATTCGAAAATCTGGAAATAATGGGAGTGTCGTCAGTATGGGAACGACTCCGGTGCCCCCTGATGGGAAATCACAGAACTGTGTAATAAAAATTAAACAATTCGGCAACTCTTTTGGCGAAAAAAAAATTGGCTTCAGGAAATAGTGGTAGAGTCACTAAGGGCCATACATCGTTCATAATTGAGCTTTACCATTACTTAATAAATTACCTATGTCAGAGAGGAAGTCGAAAATCCTAGTTCTGTGATTTTTCAACAGGAGTGCTGGTGTGCTTCCAGAAATAGGAGACGTTAGGATGTTTGCCTGTTTAGCTTTCAGGTTCGTACTCCAAAATATTAGTCAAATTTTTTTTTTCGTAGTTCTGGCATTCTCCAGCAGTGGTGTTTGCATCGCCCCCAGGTTGAAATGACAATTAATTTGTAGTGACAGGATTTCCATTGGAAGAGTTTCCGAAACTATGATATTTTTATTTCATAGCTATGTGATAATATTTTATTTCATAGTTATGTGATAATATTTTTTTCATAGTTATGTGGTAATCATTGCTATCATAGTCATGCAATAATCATTTTTTCATAATTTTGCGATAATCATTTTTTTCATAGTTATGCGATAATATTTTTTTCGTAGTTATGCGATAATAAACTAATCAACGATCTAACATTCTTTCGATTTACTGTTGTTTTGATTCGTAAGTTAAATGTTTTATAGCTTCGATTTACCATTGTTTCGTGAGTTACATTTTCTCTTCGTGAACAGTTGCCGAAAGCTGGAACTCTTTGTTGCGCAATTCTCCACCAGGAACGGAACAGACGTTTTCAGTTTAAGCTAGAGATTGTTTTCTGAGTTACACAATTTTACGCGGCAATATTTCCGAAATCGGAAACTTTCTACTTTGTTCAGCTCTACTCCACCAGGATCACTGGTGTCGTTTTCAGACGCCCTCTGACCTAATTTCTTTTGTTACAGATAATTTTGCAGGAAGTGTTTCGAGAAACTGGATGTTTTTTATTTTCTAGTACCGCGATTCTCCACCAGGGAAGCTAGATCGCTTCCACTCTGACTTTGCCGTTAGCCTTTGAGGTATAGATATAATTATAAGAATAGTTAGCTAAAATATAAGGTTCCTTGTGTGCCATACATAGTTATGTTCTAAAAAACGTGTAATTTACTGTATTACTTTTAAGTTAGTTACGCTTCCCTGCATAGCTTCCGAACATTGCTAAGTTGGCTTTGAACAGGTACAATGTAGGCACAGTTACACCAGATACCCCATCGCTCTTTTCAGAAGCGAAAACTTCAGATTCTACAATGCCGCATAAATTTTGGTCACCGATTAAATTAGTATGGAAACATTTCACCTAGTTTCTGTCGCATAAGTAGAACGGATTCTCCGGGATAAAAAATAACCCCGCAATAGGAATTTTGCCATTGCAGGAATATTTGTTGCTGAATACTTTCTGTCGTATTAAATAAAGGCGCTCTAATTGTAAAAATCACGAAAGGTACCATTTGTACTCTATTTGCAACATATTTTTCCAGATTTGGACAGCTATCGCCAGAAAACATCCTATGATGATACTTTACTATCTATCTCGAAAGTTTTACAGAGAAGACTGTTCATTGCAACTGTCGTTTCCATAGTCAATTTCCAATTGACTTTAGAACCACAGTATTGAGTTGAGAACGGGAGGTGCTTGACTTTTCCTGGAGAAAGTATCTCGCTTTTGCGGCATGAGCATAACAAATACTACGGCGGAAAGTAAAACCCTTGTATTGCGACTTTCCTTGTCGCCGTACTTTGAAATTTTATTTCTAGTTGCCCGATCCTCCGCCATGGGTGTTGCAGTCATTCCCAGGCTGGCAATCGCACTATTTATATACACTGCTGCCCACACAAAATGCAACACCAAGAAGGACACGAGACAGCAAAGCCAGATTTACTGGACACATAACAACAAATACAAAGATGAAACGATTGAGCTTACAGGCCCGTGCGACTTGCGGAACACGCAGCCATCAATAGTTCGCGTGGTTTTGTAAATAATGTTAAGTCTTCATCAGTATGCGGCCATTATGTAAGGATATCATATACATATCTCAAATAAAGTAGGGAAGCTTTCCAAGTATACCAGAAGTCTTCGCAACTTGTTAATGACATGGCATCCACGCCATTTCTATCAAGCGCATGAAAGCATCTAACCAAAACACGTGACTGTAAACACCATTACTGATGTCATATACAATTTGATTATTTACGTACCACTCGTCCTGATGAAGCTTCGTCAATACCCAGCGAAACCACTGTCGGCTTGAAAAACTAAATAATTGTAACAAACTATGTTGTATTACCTTAATATATATCCAACTGGAGTGTTTCCTGCAAATTATTATTCTTTGTGGGTTTAACGAACAATGTGAACAATTCAATGGGCAATAAGCAATCGCTCGTCCTCAATTAATAATAATAATAGTAATAATAAATTTTATTCTAGCTGTTACATGTAGGATTTATGAATATGCATCAATATTTTTGTGTTATAGAGAACAGCAAGGCAGAATCAGGGAAAAGGCCTCAGAGAGTCCTGACAAAAATTCTGATTTCCCAAATATATAGATAAGCAAGCTTTTATTTTTAATTTTTTTAAATTTAACTTAACAAGTATTTTTTTAGTTTATTTTCAAATAAGTTTAGATTATTTATTATAGTCAACTCTACAGGCAGTGCATTTCAAACTTCAGGACCAACATAATTTAAACTCCGTTTCACCAAGAGAGTTTTTCGTCTTAATAATCTTAATAATGATCAATGTTTCGTTTCATCTTAATAATGATCAATGTTTCGTTTCATCTTAATAATGATCAATGTTTCGTTTCATCTTAATAATGATCAATGTTTCGTTTCATAGTTATAAATATGAAAATTCAATTCAATGATACATGTGTATAAATTTTGTTTTATTCTTTGGAACATTAGTTTACTGATTTTGAAATAAAATAATTGTTTAACAGATAATATTCCATAATTGTTGGGGTTGACGTGAATATGGTGAGAAGTGAAAAGTTGGAAGTTGGTATGAGAAGCAGAATTTGTTTTTAAGTATAATAACCTTATGTATTTAATCTGTAATATTTGTAGTTTATTGATATTGGTTTCAGTGGTTTGTTCCCATGAGGAAAATCAACAATTACTGTAATATGTGATTGTATGAGTGTGTAGTACAAAAGTTTAAGTGTCTTACTAGTTACACTTGATATAATTTTGCTTACAATCCCAATAATTTCAGAGATTTGATTTGCAATTGAATTTATATGGTTATTTTATCTTAGGTCAGAACTTAAAATAATTCCCAGATACTCAAAACTTTTTACTATATCTATAGGTGTATTAAACAAAAGTAAATATGTAACTTCTGTTTGTGATATTTTCTGTCTAGTAAAGACAGGAAGTTTGGTTTTACTAACATTAACCATAAGTTTATTGTATGTTAACCATTCTGAGTAAATTTGTAATTGAAGATTTGCTTAAATAACCATTTCATTGAGATCTTTTCCAGTGAATAATATTGTTGTACCATCCGCATACAGAATTATATCGTTGCTAGATGCTATATTAGAAATATCATTGATATATAAATTAAATAATAAGGGACCTAGAACTGAGCTCTGAGGAACCCTTGAAGTAACCGGTAACAGCGGTGATTGTGATTGATAAACGATAGCATATTGAAATCTGTCAGCTAAATAATTACTGAATCAAGTATGTGAAATACTCCTCACACCCACATTATATAATTTAGTTAAAAAGAAATTGATGATTGAGATCATCAAACAGTTTGGTTAAATCCAAGAATGCAGCAAGTGTAATGTTTTTTATTCTAGATATTTTCATTATATTCTGTAGGTGTAAGCGTGTAGATTCTGTTGATTTATTGGGTTGAAAGCCAAATTGATTTTAATTAATGAAAATAAATTTTTGTAAGTATGAAATTAATACCGTGTATATTAATTTTTCTAAGATTTTAGCAAAGATTGACTTATTAGCTATGGGGCGATATTGTAAGCATCATTTCTCACACCGCATTTGTATATAGGGTAAATTTTTTTAATTTTTAATGCAAGTGGGAAAATGTCGGTAGTGAAAACAAGGTTGAACGTATTCAATAGTGGGTTTATGATTAGTTCGGCTACATTTTTAATAACAGATGTCTGAATGTCATTTCCTGGTTCGGAAGTAATTTTAATATTGTTTAATTCTTGTAGTAGTTGAGTTTTGGTTATGGGTAATAAATAAAAAGCTTTATTTACAAGACAATTATGAAAATATTGTAAAAAGATTATTATTAAGACTGTCTTTGAATGAGTGTAAGAGAAATTCTATCCAATATCTGCAATGTAAATTCTTTTGGACACATTTTCTCGAAGACCATTACTTTGTAATGTTTGAAGTTTGGAGCACAAATAAAAACGGCTAATGTAGCTTATATATACCACAGTTATTATTCTGAAAAATTTGTTAGAATTTTTTTTTTAATTTAATTTATCTGACTCGAAAGTATCCCAATTTGACGCAATATGGCGCGATAAGTTAGCTTGGCTATGTTTCTGTCTGGAAGAAACGAAACCTGTCTTTCCTGTCTGATTTTTTCAATCATCTAGGCCAAAAAGAAATCATTGAATAGGGCCAAAAGTGAGATTGGAATCTTGTTTCTCGTAAATCATCTTAAATCCTACTGTACGTTCAGTTTTTGAAGAGAACATGCGTACATTAGCAGAGAAACCTTCAATTTGAGTTATGGAAACTACGCCTACTCACTAAGTTCCACCCCCAAATAACGTCATTGGTCAAAATGCAACAGCGCGTATTTTGTCTTTTCATTGTGGAGCCAACGAGAGACCGCTGCCATTCTAAATATGGTGCGGTCTGCAGTGATTCGCTAAAGCGAATTTTTGGGACAGTCCCTCAAAGCGTAAAAGCCACACCCAAGGAGTATTTTTTGCGCCATCTATCGCAGAAGATGAACCCTAACACTCATTCAAAGACAGCCTTAAAGGTTTGTGAGTTTATTTTCAGATTTTGAGATATACTAGTAAAGTGTTCATTAAAGTGGGTAGCCATGTGCAGTTTATCAGTAATTGTGTGATATGTGTGTGTTTATCAATAAGCAATCGCTCTTCCCCAATTAATAACAATAATAAATTAGTGGCCACTGGTTCAAGGGAAGTAAAGGAGCCGATGCCGTAAGAAAAACGCACCATTCTTTCTTGCAGGGCCCATCTTGGACAAACGATCAGAAACTAGTGCTTCATACCACTCGGTCGTCGCAACTTTGTTTCGCGGAAGCACTGAGTGCTTCGTGGATTTTCATATGAACTGGTCACAAAAAGTTATGGATATCCTGGTTTCGAAGGGAAAAGGTGATGATATGCAAATTTAGCCACTACTAGAAATCGGTTAATAGCGTGGATTAACGACTACAAAAATTCGTTCACTACGTCATATGTAAATTAGTATCATAACACAGCACGTGACGTGCGAGCTCAGATAAAAGCGAGAAGTGGTAAACGGGTCGTTTCACCACTTTTTCTGGAAGTTTGCTGAATGTATTGTCTTCAGTGTCAAATTCACCCGAAATTATGTCCAGACGACGATGAAGCATTGACAACAGAAATAGGGCGCCTGGAATGTTAAACGACAGATTGATGCGCCTGCTGCTGCTTTAGGAATTTTGCAAAGTGTAGAAGTCGGCTAACACAAAAGATTTCTACTGCATGGAAATGTTCGAGATCGACCCAGGAGTGAATGGCCAAGGAGGCAAGATCGCTTCCTGGCAGTAACTGCTCGGAGATGGATTACTTGCACCAGTAACCAAGTCCGAAAATCATTTCAACCCTATTAATCTTTCATAGGGTTTGATTTGATTGTGGTAATCCATGTCGTGTAGCGTTCTGTGTATCTGTCCCAAAACTCTCACTAGGATTTGACCATGTTAACTCATGCAATGCAGCATTCTACGCATTATACTGGTGCATAGAACGCTGTTTCACATAGAGTTGGGTGTTTTGAGACAGTGTTGATTTAAGTTCTGGGCGGACTGTCTTTCCAGAGCTCTCCTGTCATGTTCTGTCAGCCTCGGAGATTTACCGGTTAGTTTCTTGGCAGATTCGGCTCCTGTCCGCTACCATTTGCCCCACCAATCGTCGATCTAGAGATCTTCAATGCCGCTAAGATATCAAGTACGGAGCACTTACTTATGTTGTATTCTAGTATTTAAAATCAGTTAACTCTGACGATAAAAGCAGGTATCTTGGATTCACAGTCATGCTGTGAACTCACCATAGCCCTTCGAGTATATCTATAGTTGATCTGTGACTTGGTGTTTGTGTAGGGCGGAATCAACTATCAATAGAGGGGTTCCCGGATATCAATGGCTGGGCAGTGTATACATACACACAGCTATATATATATATACGGTATATACATGGTATTAATGTTTTACAGTGTCTGATATCGCAGTTTCTGGTCATGAAGTATTATATCTTGAATTGATGTTACATATATGTGTTTTGTAACTAGGTTTTGCAGCGATGGATGCTTTAATGTTGTGTCTCTAGGTTTTGCAATTGATGGAATTTATATTTATGTGCTTCGTTACTAGGTTTTGGGTATATATATATATCATCATCATCATCATTGTCAACCATTATCAATCCACTGCTGGACGAAGGTCTCCCCAAGTTTCCTCCACAACGGTCTGTCTTGTGCCAGTCTCCTCCATGTCACCCCTGCATACTTTCGAATTTCATCCACCCATCTCCCATGTGGTCTTCTTCTGGGTCTTTTCCTGTCCCTTGGAATCCAATCTAAAATTTCGGCTGTCCATCGATGATCTGTCCTTCTGGCAGTATGTCCAGCCCATTGCCATTTCAGGGATTTAACTCTGATCATGATGTCTTCCACTCTTGTCATTTTTCGGATCCACGAGTTCCTCTTCTTATCTCTCCTGGTTACACCAAGTATGCACCTCTCCATGCTTCTTTGAGTTGTCTGCAGTCTTTGTACGTCTCTTTTAGTTAAGGTCCACGTCTCTGCACCATACGTAAGCACTGGAAGGATGCATTGATCAAACACTTTTCTTTTAAGACATAATGGCATATTGCTCTTGAAAATTATGCTGTTTCTTCCAAAAGCTCTCCAGGCAAGTTTTGTACGCCGATTAATTTCTTCATCAATGTGACCCTCACTTGATATCTGCTGTCCAAGATAAACGTACGTGTCTGTTATCTCCAGCTTTTCTCCATCAATCGATAAATCTTCATTTCTTGTAAAAGCATTGAACATCACTTTTGTCTTTTGAAAGTTCATTTTTAATCCCACTTCTTTACTCTTGTCAGCAAGTTCCTGGATCATACTCTGCAGCTCTGATGGGGTAGTTGCAAAAATGACTACGTCATCAGCAAAACGAAGGTGGGTTAGATAATCTCCATTAATCTTTATCCCTTTGTTTTCCCAGTTCAGTGATTGAAAGACATTTTCCAATGTGGCATTAAAGAGCTTCGGAGATATGGTGTCACCTTGTCTCACTCCTTTTCCAATTTTTATGTGTGTTGTATTTTCAAACAGCCGAATCTTCGCACTTGCATTTTCATAAATGTTATTAATAATATTAATGTATGCATCTTCAATACCGCAGGATTTCAGAGCCATTGCAACTGCTGATGGTTTCACCGAATCAAAGGCTTTTTCATAATCGATAAAAGCCATGCACAATGGAAGTTCATATTCCCTCGCTCGTTCAATTAGTTCTCTCAGCACGTGGATATGATCTATTGTGCTGTAGCCACTCCTGAATCCAGCTTGTTCTCTCGGTTGAGCCATGTCCAGTATTACCTTCAAGCGGTGTGAAAGAACTTTAGTGAAGATTTTATAAACTACTGATAGGAGGCTGATAGGTCTGTAGTTTCCGAGATCCTCAATGTCACCTTTCTTATGTAGCAGGATCATTGTAGCGGTGTTCCAATCCTCAGGAATCTTTCCTTCATTAAGGCATCGAGTGAAAATTTGGGCGAGTACTGTTTCGATTTCTCCACTTGCTTCTTGTATGATGTCTACAGTAATTCCATCTTCTCCTGGAGCTTTTCCTCGCTTCATGTTCTTGATTGCATGTGCAACTTCTGCTGGAAGGACTGGAGGAACTCTGGTACTGGTATCTTTCATGATGTCTGGAGTGCATATATCATCCCTTTCATATAATTTGGAGTAGAAATCTTTCATTCTTGTCAAAATTTCGCCTCTATTTCTTGTTACAGAACCATCTTCTTTTCTCAGTGCCATAATCTGTTTTCTTCCCTTACTGAGATGTCCCTTTGCCATCTTTAGGCTTTGGTTGTTTTCAATTGCTTTCCTCACTAGTTCACAGTTGAATTTTCTTACGTCTTCAGTGATACTTTTTCTTACTGTCTTGCATAGCTCTATATATTCCACTTTGAAAGTCACATCTTCTTTAGTTGTCCTCATCTCTCTTCTTTTTTGCATCAACATTTTGGTTTTTCCTGATAATTTGTTCACATGCAACTTGTTCTTAGACCCAGCTAATTTTGTTGCTGTTTCCATAAGAGCTTTGGTTACTTTTCTGTTAACTTCAGAGATGTCCACTTCTTCCGATGTTAGGCCTTCTAAAGCAGAGAATCTGTTCTTCAGTTCTAACTTGAAGGTATTATGGTGTTTTTTAAGGTTGGTTATGTCAATAGATTTTGTTTGTCTTATGAGCTTGCCACGTTCAAGTTTAGTGTTGAGGTGCATCTTACATCTCACCAATCTATGGTCACTACCTGTGTTGAACTTGTTTAGCACACTGCAGTCTTCTATGACGAATTTTTTGTTACACATAATAAAATCAATTTCACTTGTCGTCCCATTTGGATGTCTCCATGTCCATTTCCTGTGTGGCTTTTTCTTGAAGAAGGAGTTCAAGATGAAAAACCCTTCTGCCTCTGCAAACTCAACGAGAGTATTTCCACGCTGGTTCCTGTTGCCGTGACCGAATTTACCTACTGAAGTTTCATTCTGTTGCCGTTGCCCTATTTTTGCATTGAAATCTCCCATAATTATTTTCAAGTGCTGCTTACCTTTATTATTTAGATGACAAATTTCCTCATAAAATTCTTCAATTTCTTCTTCAGGATGACTTGTGGTGGGTGCATAAGTTTGAATAATCTGAGCCTGGTATCTTTTTGAAAGTTGGATAACAAGTCGTGCAGCTCTGTCAGAGGAACTTTCAACTTCTACAACTTTATCCTTCAGTTTCTTGTTTATTATAAATCCAACACCACTAGTTCTGCCAGTATCTGTCCCACGATAGTAGAAGAGATGTCCACTTTTCAGTTCGATGAGATCTTCTCCTTTTCTCCTTACCTCACTTAGCCCCACGATGTCCCACTTGATCCTTTGTAGTTCCTCTTCCAATTCAAGAAGCCTTGAATCAGAAGATAGGGAGCGTCCATTGTAAGTAGCCAAGGTCAGCATCAGATGGCAGCCTAGTCCGGTCCTCCGGGGATTCTTAGCACCCTCTGCCTTCATGTTGCACTGGCCGCTGCCTTGGCCAGGTACATTCCAGCTGCCGGAGACTGAGGGCCAAGATTTAAGTTGTGGAATCATTTTGGAGGGGTTTGGCCATAACTCACCACGCTGGCCAAGCGGGTTGGTGAGTGTGGGATAGAATTTCCTCTAATCCCGATGGTATAGTTATACCGCTATTGGCGGTCGTCAGAGCCCCTTTAGTGGGAACAGGATGCACCACGAGAAGGCGGGGTTGACATTTGTCAAGGAGAGGCTGTGATGTTACGCATCACCTGACCTTACATCCCATATATATATATATATATATATATATATATATATATATATATATACACACAGATGAGACATTATATTATGACCACAAACCTAAAAAGCTGTAGGACCCAATTTTATCCCGCAAAACAGCGGCCCCTCGGCGAGGCATCGATTCGATGAGGTGGCGATAGGTATCCTGGGGTATCTGGTACCATAATGTCAACAGCATGTCCTCCAGTTCCCCTACATTTCGAGGTGGTGGCGATTTAGCGAGAACCCGCTTTTCCAAGTAGAGCCACAAATGTTCGATAGGGTTCCTATTAGGTGAATTTGGAGGCCAGCAAAGTCACCAGCGTCTTCCTCGAACCACTCCTTGACGATTCTGGCAATGGAGCATGGCGCATTATCCTGTTGGTAATAGCCATCGCCAGCAGGGAACACAGTTGCCATGAATGGATGAACTTGGTATGCAACGATGTTCAGATACCTGACAGCTGTCAGGAATTGTGCTATTGGGCTAAAGTGTCCCAAGAAAACATCGCCCACAGCATAACACCGCCGCCGTCGGCCTGTTTCCGCCCTACAGTGCATCCAGGTGACATTGCCTCAGTTGGTAATCGGCGCATCCGCGCTAGGTCGTCTACTTTATTCACCAGGAATTTTGATTCGTCAGAAAATGTCACTTTCTTCCAATCCTGCACGGTCCATTCTCGATGATCTTGAGCCCATTTCATGCGTTGTTGGCGCTGACGTGCAGTGAGCATGGGGACGCGGTTGGGTCTGCGGCTACGCAGGTCCATGCGCAGAAGGTTGCGATGCCGCCCCGGTGGCGCAGTGGTCTAAGCGATGGCCTCTCATCATTCGTCCGAAAGGGGTCCGGGTTGGAATCCCGGTGAGGCATGGATGTTGTGTTTGTCTTACGGCGCTGGTTCTCTCCCTTCCCTGGAACCAGTGACCCTAAATTAGGGACGGGAGACTGCTTATAGCCCATTGGGTTGCTCACGGTGGTCGTTAAACCTCCAATCAAAAAAAAAGGTTGCGATGAACTGTGTGCTGTGACACATTGCCCTGATCACCACGGTTGTAGCTACGGGTGCTTTGTCGCACCGTGGTCCTGCGGTCGCTGAGAACAATACGCGACAGTCTCCGCTCCCCTCTGGCATCAATGAGATGCAGACAACACGCGGCTGGACGACGGTTTGTCATTTGGCCATCTGTGCACCACTTTTGATATTTATTCACAACAGCTGCACGTGAACCACCTGCAAGCCGTGCCGTTTCCGAAATCTTAGTTCCGAGGCGTCGTACCGTCACAATTTGTCCATTATTCAAACTCCGATAAAGCGGCAGATTTTCCCATTCTGACTCAGAACACTTTTCTCACCTAAAGCCGGTCCTCGGGTTGTACATGTATATATACTGCTCTGTGAACTTCACCTGCGCCACCGTTCGGTCTCCAGACGCGCTCATTTCTCTAGGCTGGGGGTGGTCATAATGTAATGGCGCATCGGTTTATATATATATATATATATATATATATCCATTTATCTACCTGTGTTTCCACCTATCATCATCGTCATTGTGATAATCATCATTATCTGTCTAGGCAAAATGCTTGTCCATTACTGCTGTAACTTTTGGTTTCGCTTCGGTTTCTTCTTATATTTTTAAATTGAATAAAATTTAACTCAAAAAGTATGAGGCATACAATATAACCATTAGTTCCTTTTGTGCAATTTTTTAATCTGTTGTTATCAAAAAACAATGTTTAAAACAGGTTATACGTAGTACAAAATACCTATGTATGACAAATAGAAAAAGGTGGTTAAACAAGTGTGTTACCCAAAGCCATGTTAGTCAAATTTTCCACTTCAAAATGACGTTTATACTGAAATTACGGAAACGTAGTGATCAACCTTGGCACTTCTGTTCTTTGCCTGTGGGACAAAAATCTGAAAAGAAAAGTAAAGAAGAAATGTGTCGATCAATGTTGAAAAACAAAATATTTACTCACTTATATAATATTGAATTTAATTTAATGGGGGTGAAAAATAAAGCATGACGTGCTTCACCTCTCTAGTAATACGTCACAGACCCGTCTCGGACAAGTGGACATATGCATTGCTAGACCACTGCGCTACCACAACAGGCAATGGTAGTCTTAAATAACACGAAGAGAAAATGGATTTGGAAATTATCGTGTTGAAATATCTGAATTAATATAAGCTGAAAATTCATCTTGGAAAAATATCATTAAGAAACAAAATGCTATCAGCAATCGCAGGCTTCAAATTTGTTCTTCTTTCTTAGAACATCCTCCCGTACCAATTTCTTTCACTGCTTACACTTGAAGTACGGATTGATATAGCACGTTTAGTGACTTAAGCTACGTAGTTATGGACATTGGACTAACTTTAACTTCCAAGGTGATAATAAATCATTCTGACTTTCGGCATATGGTGAAATCATGAAATGAGCCAATTCAACGAGTGTCTCCTCTTTTATACTAATATCCTCTCTGTCACTGAAATTATTTTTTACTTGTATTGACGAATGGTTTTTATACAGATACCTGTTGTTAATTTTTTTATTTGCAATAAGCCTGTCTTTCGCGAATTACGTACTTCAATTGCGTCGTCGGGCGATAACATTCTCAGCTGTCAGGGAAATGGTTCATTGTTCTCAACAGTCCTTAACTAATTACTTGGGCAAGCCGCCAACCGTAACCGATAACTCGGGTGCAGTTGGCAAATTTTGAGCGAAGCTATTGCAAAATCTAAGCCCATTTTTGAAGGCGTCTATTATAACAAATTCTAAGAAACGAACGCGTAAAATTTATGGCTCCCAGAACAAAAGTACGAAACATTCTAAAAAACGAAATGTCTAAAATTTATCATGAACTACTTTCCTTCACACCTTCACGTTGGTTGTGATCAGGTTTCATGTAAACAAAGAGGAAAGACGCACTCAGATCGGGAACCACGTTTTTCATCTTGTATCGCGAAAGACACACACATACACAAACTTCCTTTTATTGTTATAGATTAAGCAACTGTTGAGCTAACAGACAGAGTCTTTCCATTTCTTCGTTTTTCAATTCAAACGATTTTTTAAAATTAATATTAGTGAGCCAACTTTCGTGAAACCGTTCAAGTAAAAGGCCATCTAGTTTCAATTGAAATTCCTCAATGACACGAAATTTCGGGAATTGGAAGGCGTCAAAACCTGACCATGAACAATGTCCAATCGCATGCCAAAAATCACGGTGATCGGATGTGTCATGTAGTAGCTATGCCCGAACAATTAATTGTCCCGAGTCTCGTATATAGAACGGATTTTTTCAATTATTATTAAAATTGGTCAGTTTTTTAATGGTCATTATTTTTATACGACACGACGAATCACCATGATACCAACCCCATGGCACTCACCATGTCCTTTCCTTTCTCTGTGGCAAGTGTCACCGCAATCTGCTGAAGGTCTTTGGAAGAGAAAGGTAACAAACGACCCCTTCTCAAAACCCGGAAAAAACCCCAAAAATGCAAGTTTTTGGACGATTCTTCCTCAATGACACGAAATTTTGGGAATCGGAAGGCGTCAAAACCTGACAATGGATGATGTCCAATCGCATGCAAAAAATTACGGTGATCGGAGGTGTTATCTCGTACCTATGCCCGAACAACTAATTGTCTCGAGTCTCGTAAAGAGAGCTCCGCTCAACCAGGATGTATATCAGTGGTCAACGCCGGGATCTGAGACTTTTTCCTAAGTTCCTGAAAATGAGCTTCAACGAAGAAAAATAGCTGTGGATGACAAATGGTGTCCAAGCCCAATTTTCTGTCATGTGATTAAAACTTTGGCTCGATCCCAACCCGACCCGCAGAAGCAAATTATGTTGCTTAGCCCGTTTTACATGTGATCTGCCTGACATCGAGTCCGAGCACGGCCTGTGCAAGGCCGGGTTTGGGTTCATGCCGATCGGCCTGACCATGACCCAAATATCTTGTATCACACTAAATAGCATAATGCCCGAAACTGTCTGTTGGTTCACTTCTTTGCTTAATAACAACAATAGTGACTGGGGGTGATTCCATTTGATTCCTCATATGGCATGCAAAAGAGGGCAGGAAATCTGACTCACTCTAGTCAGGCGTTTCGGGCGTCTATGGTCGTTTGTATGTACGGGCGGTTTGGGCGTTATGGTCGCTGAAGGGTTAAAGCACAAAAATACACACCACCTCGCTCTCATCGGAGAATAACAAAGTGGTACATTTTTTAGAGAAAAGTGCTGGCAAATTCCCTTTGGGACTTATTCGCGAATGCTTATAGTGAATGTCTGTGCAGAAGACCTACCCCCCTCCACACACATACAAACACACGCGCGCGCGCGCTTCGACAGTTAGCGTGAAACACTGAAAAACGTAGTAGAAGACATTAAGTGGAAACGACTTGATCCTCTTAGCCATAGAGTCAATTTCCTCCATGATAATCCTTGGCTGCAAATGGCACGCCAAACTCAAAACTTGCCACAACAGGCTCGATAAAATGTTCTCCAGCACCCTCAATGCTACTCTAATCTCTCTTCTAGCAAATTGTACCTCTGAAAGATGTTTTTCCACCATTGATTAAATGCAAAGCCTGACTGCAGCAGCAATGGCAATCCAAACTTGTAACACCAGGGGCGTAGAACAGTGTTGAGACGGGCCGTGCCCGAGCCCGAAAGCCCTAAGAAGAGCCCGCGCTCGGGTGGGCTCGCGTAGTCTCGGGTTGCTTAAAATTTGCTGCCGTTCGGGCTCAGGGAGGGAGAGAGGGAGAAATTTCTTTTCTCTGTTTTTTAAATATGATTTTGTATGATTTTGCATACGAAACTGTCTTACATTTTCCACTTGATAAAGATAATTCTTCAGCACCTGGATCTGGGTGGGAAGTGGGGAGGGCTATTTATTTCGGGCTTGGGTGACAAATGACATAGGCCACGCATTCCTCCATTTCTGTGGAGAAGGAAAAGCTCTTGCAAGAGCAATAGATCCTAGATAGCAGGTAGCACCTTAGCGAAATGTTGCCCTCTATTTACACTCTGCAGCTCCCTTCTAAATCTATTGAGCAATGTGTGTTGCTTGCGGCGCCGCCCGATCTTTCAGGATATCCGGCAGCACGAAGAATTTTAGGAAGAAACGAATGGTCAAGGAAAATTGTTCGGTTTTACTATAGAAAGAGATAGAGGTCCCTTCACAGTTGCCAGTTGAAAAACAAACATCTGTTAATTGCAGGAGGAAGAGAGTGGAAATCTGGAAGACTTTTTTCCTTGATGACTAAACAGGTTAGTCATAGTTTTCAGGCTCGTTCGGGATCGAGCTCCATCTTCTAATATAAAATTCGGGCTCGGACGGGCTCAGGTTAGCATACTTCTGGCTCGGACTAACATACTTCGGGCTAAGGTTGGCATACTTTGGGTTCGGACTAGCATACTTCGGGCTCGAACTGGCATACTTCGGGATCAGACTAGCATATTTCGGGCTATGGTTGACATACACTATATTGACAAAAGTCACCGGATACGCCTTCAAAAGCAAATGAACGGATCCGCTGCGTTGTTAAGCTGCGCGGTACAGCTGCAAACGGTATAAAAACAAGCCTGCAGCTGACAGCAATCATATCGCACTGTGAGGTTCAGTGAAAATGTCGCAGCGGGAGAGAACTGACTATGAGAAAGGAAATATTGTTGGGTGTTATATTAGTGGGTTTTCCAGAAGATAAACCGAAAGGCGTTTAAACATGCCCAAGTCAACTGTTTTGGATGTACTGAATAAGTGGAAGACACATGGTGTGCCTGAAGCAGCAAAACGTACCGGCAGACCAAAGAAAATCAGCGATAGAGGACGTTGAAGCCTCAGGAGAGTCGTTACAGCTAATCGACGGAATACGGCACAAGGGCTCAGTGTACAGGTGAGTAAAAATGGTAGAACCTCGGTATGTACACTTACCATTCGCAGAGAACTTCATTCCATGGCTTACCGAGGACGTGCAGCTGTTCATAAGCTTTACATCGCCACTCGGAATGCTACTCATTCCATGGCTTACCGAGGACGTGCAGCTGTTCATAAGCTTTACATCGCCACTCGGAATGCTACTCGACGTTTACCACAGTGTAACTGTATATACCGAGAACATTTTTGTGTAAAGAACATTTTTCGTGGACCGTAGATCAATGGAAACGGGTCCTATGAACTGATGAATTTAGATACACGATCCATCAGTCTGATGGCCGTGTGCGAGTATGGCGGTAGCCGCGGGAACGCTATTTATCACAGTGTACTGTTCGTACGGTCAAGTTTGGAGCTGGCAGTGTACTCGTGTAGGGGTGTTTTTCGTGGTATGGTCCCGGCCTATTAGTTGTCGTAGACAAACCTGTTAACCAGCACATCTACCTCGATATTCTGGTCAATTATGGTCAAACAACTCATTGGCAATAGTATGGAACCGAGCCTTGTTGGTACCAGCAGGATAATGCACCGAGCAATAAAGCTAGGACTATTACGGTATGGTCTGACGATAGATCCGTACGGTTCGTGGACTGGCAGGCACAGAGCCCTGATTTTAATCCCATAGAGCACCTATGGGATGAATTGGAGCGCCGCATAAGAAGTTTGGAACCAAAGCCTACTACTAAGCAACAGTTAGTGGCAGCATTATGTACTGAATGGAAGCGCATAACTATCGCTGTGTACCAAAACTTTGTCGAAAGCATGTCTCGAAGGGTCAGTACTTGCATTAAGGCCAAAGGTGGACCGACACCGTACTAATGTATGTCAATAAATGCTATGTTGTGTTTGTCTTCTAGGTGTCCGGTGACTTTTGTCAATATAGTGCACTTTATGCTCGGACCAACATACTTCGGTCTAGGGTTGGCATACTTCTGGCTCGGACTGACATACTTCGGGCGCGGACTGACATACTTCGGGCGCGGACTTACATACTTGGGACTCGGACTGACATACCTCGGGCGCGGACTGACATACTTCTGGCTCGGACTGACATACTTCTAGCTCGGACTGACATGCTTCGAGCGCGGACTGACATACTTCGGGCTCAGACTTACATACTTCGGGCTCGGACTAACATACTTCGGGCTAGGTTTGGCATACTTAGGGCTCGGACTGGCGTACTTAGGGCTCGGACTAACATACTTCGGACTAGGGTTGTCATACCTCGGGTTATGACTAACATACTTCTGGCTAGGGTTGTCATACCTCGGGTTATGACTAACATACTTCTGGCTAGGGTTGTCATACCTCGGGTTATGACTAACATACTTCAAGCTCGGACGTACTCTGACTCTTAAAATTGAGCTCGAACTGAGCACTGGTGTAGAAGAGCCTGGGTGCAGCTGAGGAAGTTTTTTTTTACAGGCTTAGCGACACTAAAGCACTTTTCGTGGTTAGCTGGAAAGAAAAGAACGGCAAAGGAATATGTTTAGTAGATCATGTACGCAGTAATAAGGAATAATATGTTTTATATGAGAGTGAAAAGGTATCTCTTTCGAATGTTGATGTCGTAGGGATAAAATTAAGCAGCCGGATCACATAGTAGGGCATCTCACGAACCGTAAGTGTTTTAGTGTAAGGACAGTGAAAGTCCTGTTTCCCGTCGGTAGTTCTCAAAACAAAGTTGCAGGAGGTCACTTCTTCAATTTCGCGCGCTAGAATGGAACTCAACATAGAAAAATAAAAATAGGCAAGTAAGCTGAGTGAGAAGCTCTTTATAGTTGCGAAGGATATTTCTACAAAACACATCGGGATCAACAAAAGTTATCTCCCGAGCTCATTCTTTGATTCTTTACGGGCAACAGAAAAGGACGATCTGGTTAATCAGCGCTGGCTGCTGTCTGATCTCTCGAGCCCCCCACCGCCTAGCCACTCCGGAACCAATGACCCCAGATCACGGTCACGACAGCCGTTGAAACATAAGTAACAAACTAGAAACACAAAAGATATCCTTTACTCTCATCTCATAAATTTAGCAATAGCGGAGTATAAATTACATGTATTCAATGTGACTGATTTATATTATTCACACTCAATGTTTTCTTTTTTTTTTTTTTTTTTTTTTGGATTGGAGGTTTAACGACCACCGTGAGCAACTCAGTGAGCTATAACCAGCCGCCCGTCCCTAATTTAGGGTCACTGGTTCCAGGGAAGGGAGAGATCCAGTGCCGTAAGAAAAACACAACATCCATGCCTCACGGGATTCGAACCCGGACCCCTTTCGGACGAATGATCAGGTACCGTACAGAGTGGTAAGGTCGTACTGTATTTAAAAGAAAAACTGAAAACACTCTCAACATCTGACTCCCACTAACAGTGATTTTCCTTTTTTTTTCATTTTTCCAAACTGAGAAAATTGCATGAAAATTGGTTAAAAAAATCAGAATTACAAAATTAATAAAAATGCTGAATGAATAAAAAATAATTCTCAAAATTTTGAAGGCCTTATTTCCGGGGATGTTTTAAAACTAATCTGGTCACAGCAGCTAAAGCACTTTTTTTCTCAGAATTACATTACTACAGAGCACATAGCTACAAGTGCCTCAATATTATAGGTTGTAACGTACTTCAGAGGTAAAGCCCATGTCAAGATGACAAAGTTACAGCCATAAATTCCGTCGGTGTAGCTTAATCGCGAAAGCATTCGGCTCCGGAGCAGAAGGATGCGAGTTCGAGCTCAGCCATCGGGAAATTTGTGTTTCCACATTTTCGCCCGATTTTGGAAATGGCTCTGCTGGACGTTGGGTCCTTCGAAAGATGAGTGATGTTGATTCCACACATCATCTGGAATTAATGAGAATTCCTTCTTCAATGCTTCAAAAAATGTGTGATGTTTCTACCACACATTGTCTGGAATTAATCTTTAGCGAGTTCCTTCAAGAATGGTTTGCCCGTCTGACCAGGAAACTAATGATTCCATGCCAACCTCTTTGCGCAAGGGGGGGGGATTATGTGACTTACTACAAAGGTGAAGCACGTGTCAAAACGGAAAAGTTGCAGAGATAAATTCCATCTGTGTAGCTTAATTGGGAAAGCATTCGGCTACGGAGCAGTAGGACGTGGCTTCGATATTTCCACCTGTAAATTTGTGTTTCGCTATAAGGTGACAATGTAGGAAGTATTAACTGTATATGAAAAACACGACGCGAGAATTTAGTAAGAATATGTAGACCTCGTGAGCATACTTTTTGATCAACATACATACATAGAAAACAAATTATAGAAATTCTTCTTTTCACGCTGAATAGCGCAAAGAAAGATCAAAATTTTCGATTTTGTTAATATATCATGTTCTTCCCAGTGGAAATTAGGTATAATGTAAATGGAAGATAACAGAGCACTGCCTGTGACCACAGTATCCTGGATTCCTTTACGTGACAGATGTTCTCACTCAGTCCAAGCATTGGGTGTATGCAAAAGTTCTACCCGTTTTTGTAATAGATGCAAATTGCGATCGGAGTAGTTACGTCACAGATGACGCTGCGATGCCGAATTCAATTAAGCGTGGAGCAGTAGAGCATATAGATACACTACGGTTTTCCGAGTAAGTCGCCCTTAACGGAAATCACTGACATTGTAGCATGGCATGCGATAAGGAGCACATCAGACATTGTTTACTGTACGAGTTCGATAATGGCAGTGCTACAGCGGCGGCTTGCCGCAACATCTGTCAAGTGTATGGGGAGGATGCAGTTGAGGATAGCACATGTCACCGTTCGTTACGGAAATTCCGGGACGGAGACAGAAGCTGTAAAGATCAGCCACGTCCTGAACGTCCATCCGTGGTTTCCGACGAGGATGTGGACCAAGCCGTAACAAATGACCCACATCCAACCATTCAGAAATTAGCGGAAACGTTGTCGGTACACAGAGAAACAGTGGGAAAACGGATGCATGCGCTTGGGTTCATCACCAAATTCGGTAACTGGGTTGCGCACCAGCTTTCTGTAAAACAACGAAAGGAGAGAATTTGAACCTCCCAACGTTATTTTGCGTTCTCGTCCCAGAAATGAACCGTTTTTGGAACGAATAGTAAAGGGTGATGAGAAATGGGTACTGTACCGTGATGTAAAGCATCAACGGACTGTGTACCAAGGTGCGGAGCATGCTCCATCGACCACAAAAGGAGGACTGATCAAAAAAGTGGTAGTCCGTTGCCACCTAACCAAACGGTTAGGTGCCAACACCTTGCAGTGGATTATTCCCTGGCCATACCATCAAACACTCAACAAAATGAACGAGAAATGCTGACTTCTACTGCCAACAGTTGGACAGATTGCGAGAACAACTGACATCGAAGAGGCCAGCACTCGTCAATCGCAAAGGCGTGATCCTTCATCATGATAACGCCAGACCTCGTGCTGTTTTAATCACCTGGGGAAAATTACTGCACTTTGGTTGGGAAGCGTTACCTCACCCGATGTATTCCCCTAACCTGGTACCTACGGACTACCACCTTTTTCGATCGTTACAGAAAGCCTTCGCTCTTCAAAACTTCGATGATGGGGACGATGTGAAAACGGCATTACATGACTTTTTTTACTTTATAACACAGGAGTTTTTCTGGCGTGGAATTCACCTACTCATAGACAGATGGTAAGAGGTCATGCAGAATGATGGCAATTATGTGAAATCCTAGGTATGTTATTTTTTGTGTTCTCCTCCTTTTTTTATATCCTACAAAAACGGGTAGAACTTATGCACATACCCAATATTGAGCATCTCTCACTGTTTGTTTTCGTTCGGCATTATGACTAAAATCAGGTGAAGCTCATTGCTACGAGAGACGTTTTCCTATTGATAATGCTTTCTGAAACATCATCAGTAATCATATTCAAGAATTCACTTATGTACTGCTTTTTTGTCTAGATTTATATTTTATTTCTTTCAATTTCCCTTTCGTTAGAACTGTGTTTAGATTTCTTATTTCACTAAGTGTATATCCATGATACGGAGGTTTTCTCCCATTTTTGACATACAAAAGGAGAAATTTTGGATAGGCATTCAATTTTTTTTTTTTTTTGCATTTTCCCTCCCTAGAATAATTCGAAGTAATTTTCACAGCTCTATTTCAAAAGTGTCAATGCCATTTCCGCCAGCCCTTACGAGATATCAGATGCGTAGCATTGGAGCTAGTTGCCGGAGCAAGTTCCAGTACCAGGTGAGTCATATGTAGTAGAGATGGTTAGAAATCATATCACTGTATTGTCACCGTTCCTAAAAAAATCAATGTCACCGTTATGACCAGTGACAAACAAGTAACAGTTTCCAATTCACTGATAAGATATGAGCGGTATCGGTCCAAGAAAAAAACCTTTGGATGTGTCCGAGCTATGCTTGCGGCCCAAAATCATTATTACGTCACAGTTTCGGTTACCATTTCGCATTATCTAAACACGTTGCCTTCGTTTCTGTTGAAACATTATAGAAATCGATGCTATTCCTACCAGCCGCCACGGTGGGCGAGATATCAGATACGAGCTTCCTTCAGATACCCCTTTTTCCAACGCTCAAGATAGTTTTTGCTGTGACGCGCCGTTCCGTTACTGCACTATCAGTCTTATCGTCAGTGCTATCGATTTTATCACCGCTACAAATAGGCCTGTGACTTACAGTTCCGGCTTTTTTGCTGTCATAACTGGGGGTTTTGTCACTGTTACTACCGTGGACAGTCACTGTAGCATGAAAATCAATGTTAAGCCCACCTCTAATGGTTGGTGCACCTGACTCTGCCCTTCTCCCATCCTTACTGGAACCACTAGCCCTAAATTAGGGACAGATGACTGCTTAAAGGCCTTAGAGTTTCTCATGATGGTTGTTTAACCCCCAAACAAATAAACAAATTCCTGCTATCCCACATAGCCTTAAATTTCAAAGAGAAAAACTATGGAATTTACATTCAGCATGTTCGTTTTAATAGAGAAAAAAATTCCAACTGGAGAACAAGAATACCTATTATTCATAGACCTAGCAAAAGCATATAATATTATACCTAGTTTAAAACTATGGGAAACATTAAATTATACCAATAGTATTATTAATACTACGATTATCAAAGCAGTCAAAAAACTTTATCAAGGATCAATAACAAAATTAACAAGAAAGATGACACCGAATTTTCGGGTGTAATAAGCATGCCTTTTGAATCCGTTCTGACGCAAATTAAATTTATCAAAGCTATTCAAAGTCAATGGAACCGGTATGGAAAACAATAGTATCTGACGGAAGAAAGAAGTTTTTCAATCGGGTCTTTAATCCCTCAGATATTGCTGTAAACGGAATCGTGAGCTAACGAACTATTAGAAGCAGAGCTGACGACAAAAATAAGATGTGACTTTACGTCCCCTGGTGGGAAAAACCATGCATTATTTTAAGAAGAAAGTATTCACAAAAGGTTTATCCATATCATCTGTATCGGTCCAAGAAAAAAATATTTAGTCGAGTTTTCAGGAGCCCAGATTTTGCTACAAATACTGCAGAAGCAGAAATTAACACTTATGGCCCCTGGTGGCCAAACCATTCTTTACCAAACATTAGAAATTATGTGAAAAATATTTTCCATAAGGTCTTGTATGAGATACAGGAAGACTTTTTCAAATCGGAATTTTAGTAGCAGAAAATGCAATTTACCTTTGTGCGCCCTAGCGGAAAGTCTATGATTTACTGAAAATTTTGAATTTATAGGAGAAACATTACGCATCGGAAACACTATCCATCAAAGGAGGAATTTTTCAAATCGGACGCCTAGAAGTAGTGATATTGACAAAACTAAGATATACATCTACGCCCCCTGGCGTAGAAACCATGCATTATTTCAAAAAGAAAATGTTCCTAAAAGTTTTGTCGACATGAGCAGTATCGGACAACAAAAGACTTTTTTTCAGTCGAGATTTTAGAAGCTCATATTTTGCTGCAAATATATCAGAAGCGGAAATTAAGACTTACGCCACTTGGTGGCCAAACCATTTTTTAAAAAAATTAGAAATTATGTGCAAACGATTTCCCATTAGGAGCTGTATCCGGTGCAGAAATAATTTTTCAAATCGGAGATTTAGAAGCAGAGATATAGAAGGAAACGCAATTTACCTTCACGCTCCCTAGCGAAAAGTCTATGAATTACTTGAAAATTTTGAAATTATATGAAACACATGTCACACTGGAAACACTATCCGACAAAGAAGAAACTTTTCAAATTGGACCCCTAGAAGTAGAGATACTGGCAAAAATAAGATATACATCTACGCCCCCTGGCGTAGAAACCATGCACTATTTTAAGAAGAAAATGTTTCTTAAAGGTTTGTCGACATGAGTAGTATCGGTCTACTAACGACGTTTTTTTCAATCGAGAATTTAGAAGCTCATATTTTGCTGCAAATACATCAGAAGCGGAAATTAAGATATACGCCCCCTGGTGGCCAAACCATTTTTTTACAAAAATTAAAAATTATGCGCAAACGATTTCCCATCAGGAGCTGTATCCGGTGCAGGAAGAATTTTTAATGTCGGAGATTTAGAAGCAGAGATATAGGGGGAAAGTAATTTACCTTTACGCCCCCTAGCGGAAAGTCTATGAATTACTTGAAAATTTTGAAATTATATGAAAAACATGTCACACTGAAAACACTATCCGACAAAGAAGAATTTTTTCAAATTGGACTTCTAGATGCACATATATTGACGAAAATAATATATGCATCTACGCCCCCTGGCGGAGAAACTGTGGAATATTTTAGGAAGAAAATATTCCGAAAAGGTTTATCGATGTGAGTGGCATCAGTCCACGAAAGAAATTTTTCAATCGATATTTTAGAAGCTCAGATTTTACGGCAATACATTAGAAGCAAAAATTAGCGCTTACGCCGCCTGGTGGCCAAAGTATTCTCTACCAAAAATTCAAACTTATATGCAAACGATTTTCCATCAGGAGAGGTATCCACTGAAAAAAAATTCAAATCAGAGTCTTAGAAGAAGAGTTATCGGGGAAATTGTAATTTACTTTTACGCCCCCTAGCGGAAAATCTATGCGTAATTTGAAAAAGAAACTATATCTAAAATATTCTTCTACATAAATGGAATCGAAAGATAAAATAATTTTTTCAATCGGATGTTTAGAAGCAAATATGTGGAATAAAACTTAATTTTGAATAGGACATAATCTGCGTTTACGCCCTCTAGCGGCGAAATTGTACATTGTAAAAAAAAACCGAAATGAAGGATCATCATTCGCATATTTCAAGCTTCCGATTGCAAAAAGAATTTTCAAATCGGTCTAATAGTTGCTGAGATACCGTGGGTACAGACGGTTAGACGGACGAACAAACCGATAACATAAGCACGATCTTTTTTTACCAAAGACATGCTAAACATGGGACAGGAAACTTCAAAAGGATTCCTAGCTCCTAAAGGATTAAGACGGGGATGTTGGATACTTGCAACGTTATTTAAGATTAATTATTTTCTAGCTGTAGGTTTGTTTGTTTTTAAAGTAAATAAACCTAAAGCTAAAAAATAACGAAGACATTGAAATATATATATATATATCATCATCATCATCATCATTGTCAACCATTATCAATCCACTGCTGGACGAAGGTCTCCCCAAGTTTCCTCCACAACGGTCTGTCTTGTGCCAGTCTCCTCCATGTCACCCCTGCATACTTTCGAATTTCATCCACCCATCTCCCATGTGGTCTTCTTCTGGGTCTTTTCCTGTCCCTTGGAATCCAATCTAAAATTTCGGCTGTCCATCGATGATCTGTCCTTCTGGCAGTATGTCCAGCCCATTGCCATTTCAGGGATTTAACTCTGATCATGATGTCTTCCACTCTTGTCATTTTTCGGATCCACGAGTTCCTCTTCTTATCTCTCCTGGTTACACCAAGCATGCACCTCTCCATGCTTTTTTGAGTTGTCTGCAGCCTTTGTATGTCTCTTTTAGTTAAGGTCCACGTCTCTGCACCATACGTAAGCACTGGAAGGATGCATTGATCAAACACTTTTCTTTTAAGACATAATGGCATATTGCTCTTGAAAATTATGCTGTTTCTTCCAAAAGCTCTCCAGGCAAGTTTTGTACGCCGATTAATTTCTTCATCAATGTGACCCTCACTTGATATCTGCTGTCCAAGATAAACGTACGTGTCTGTTATCTCCAGCTTTTCTCCATCAATCGATAAATCTTCATTTCTTGTAAAAGCATTGAACATCACTTTTGTCTTCTGAAAGTTCATTTTTAATCCCACTTCTTTACTCTTGTCAGCAAGTTCCTGGATCATACTCTGCAGCTCTGATGGGGTAGTTGCAAAAATGACTACGTCATCAGCAAAACGAAGGTGGGTTAGATAATCTCCATTAATCTTTACCCCCTTGTTTTCCCAGCTCAGCGACTGAAAAACACCCTCCAATGTGGCATTAAAGAGCTTCGGAGATATGGTGTCACCTTGTCTCACTCCCTTTCCAATTTTTACGTGTGTTGTATTTTCAAACAGCCTAATCTTTGCACTTGCATTTTCATAGATGTTATTAATAATATTAATGTATGCATCTTCAATACCGCAGGATTTCAGAGCCATTGTAACTGCTGATGGTTTCACCGAATCAAAAGCTTTTTCATATATATATATATATGTATATATACCAAGATGGGATGAAAGGTCAGGTGATGCGCAACATCACAGCCTCTCCTTGACAAATGTCAACCCCGCTTTCTCGTGGTGCATCCTGTTCACACTAAAGGGGCTCTGACGACCGCCAATAGCGGTATAACTATACCATCGGGATTAGAGGAAATGCTATCATACACTCACCAACCCGCTTGGCCACCGTAGTGAGTTATAGCCAAACTCCTTTAAAAATAACTCCACAACTCAAATCATGGCCCTCAGTCTCCGGCAGCTGGAATGTACCTGGCCAAGGCAGCGGCCAGTGCGACATGAAGGCAGAGGGTGCTAAGAATCACCGGAGGACCGGACTAGGCTGCCATCTGATGCTGACTTTGGCTACGTATAATGGACGCTCCCTATCTTCTGATTCAAGGCTCCTTGCATTGGAAGAAGAACTACAAAGTATCAAGTGGTGACATCGTCGGGCTAAGTGAGGTAAGGGGAAAAGGAGATCTCATTGAACTGAAAAGTGGACATCTCTTCTACTATCGTGGGACAGATACTGGCAGAACTAGTGGTGTTGGATTTATAATAAACAAGAAACTGAAGGATAAAGTTGTAGAATTTGAAAGTTCCTCTGACAGAGCTGCACGACTCGTTATCCAACTCTCGAGAAGATACCAGGCTCAGATTATTCTAACTTATGCACCCACCACAAGTCATCCTGAAGAAGAAATTGAAGAATTTTATGAGGAAATTCGTCATCTAAATAATAAAGGCAAGCAGCAGTTGGAGATAATTATGGGAGATTTCAATGCTAAAATAGGGCAACAGCAACAGAATGAAGCTTCAGTAAATAAATTCGGCCACGGCAACAAAAACCAGCGTGGAAATACTCTCGTAAAGTTTGCAGAGGCAGAAGGGTTTTTCATCTTGAACTCCTTTTTCAAGAAAAAGCCGCAAAGGAAATGGACATGGAGGCATCCCAATGGATGGACAAGTGAAATTGATTTTATTATGTGTAACAAGAAATTTGTCATGGAAGACTGCAATGTGCTGAACAAGTTCAACACAGGTAGTGACCATAGAATGGTAAGATGTAAGATGCACCTCAATGCTAAACTCGAGCGTGGCAAGCTCATAAAACAAAGTGTATTGACGTGACCAACCTTAAAAAGCATCATAATATCTTCAAATTGGAACTGAGGAACAGATTCTCTACTCTAGAAGGTCTAACATCAGAAGACGTGGACATCTCTGAAGCTAACAGAAAAGTGACCAAAGCTCTTATGGAAATAGCAACAAAATTAGCTGGGTCTAAGAACAAGTTGCATGTGAACAAATTATCAGGAAAAAACAAAATTCTGATGCAAAAAAGAAGAGAGATGAGGACAGCTAAAGAAGATGTGACTTCCAAATTGGAATATAATGAGCTATGCAAGACAGTACGAAAAAGTATCACTGAAGACGTAACGAAATTCAACTGTGAACTAGTGAGGAAAACAATAGAAAACAACCAAAGCCTAAAGATAGCAAAGGGACATCTCAGTAAGGGAAGGAAACAGATTATGGCACTGAGAAAAGAAGATGGTTCTGTAACAAGAAATAGAGGCGAAATTTTGACAAGAGTGAAAGATTTCTACTGCACATTATACGAAAGAGATAATACATGTACTCCAGACATCATGAAGGGTACCAGTACTAGAGTTCTTTCAGTCCTTTCAGCAGAAGTTGCACATGCAATGAAGAACATGAAGCGGGGAAAAGCTCCAGGAGGAGATGGAATTACTGTAGACATCATACAAGAAGCAAGTGGAGAAATTGAAACAGTACTCGCCCAAGTTTTCACTCGATGCCTTAATGAAGGGAAGATTCCTGAGGATTGGAACAACGCTACAATGATCCTGCTACATAAAAAAGGTGACATTGAGGATCTCAGGAACTATAGACCTATCAGCCTCCTATCAGTGGTTTATAAATTTTTCACTAAAGTTCTTTCACACCGCTTGAAAGTAACACTGGACATGTCTCAACCGAGAGAACAAGCTGGATTCAGGAGTGGCTACAGCACTATATATCATATCCACGTACTGAGAGAACTAATTGAAAGAGCGAGGGAATATGAACTTCCATTGTGCATGGCTTTTATTGATTATGAAAAAGCCTTTGATTCGGTGAAACCATCAGCAGTTACAATGGCTTTGAAATCCTGCGGTGTTGAAGATGCATACATTAATATTATTAATAACATCTATGAAAATGCAAGTGCAAAGATTCGGCTGTTTGAGAATACAGCACACATAAAAATTGTAAAGAGAGTGAGACAAGGTGACACCATATCTCCGAAGCTCTTTAATGCCACATTGGAAAATCTTTCAATCACTGAATTGGGAAAACAAAGGGATAAAGATCATCGGAGATTATCTAACTCACCTTCGTTTTGCTGATGACGTAGTCATTTTTGCAACTACCCCATCAGAGCTGCAGAGTATGATCCAGGAACTTGCTGACAAGTGTAAAGAAGTGGGATTAAAAATGAACTTTCAAAAAACAAAAGTAATGTACAATGCTTTTACAAGAAATGAAGATTTATGGATTGATGGAGAAAAGCTGGAGATAACAGATGCGTACGTTTATCTTGGACAGCAGATATCAAGTGAGGGTCACATTGATGAAGAAATTAATCGGCGTATAAAACTTGCCTGGAGAGCTTTTGGAAGAAACAGCATATTTTTCAAGAGCAATATGCCATTATGTCTTAAAAGAAACGTGTTTGATCAATGCATCCTTCCAGTGCTTACATATGGTGCAGAGACGTGGACCTTAACTAAAAAAGACATACAAAGGCTGCAGACAACTCAAAAACATGGAGAGATGCATGCTTCGTGTAACCAGGAGAGATAAGAAGAGGAACTCGTGGATCCGAAAAATGACAAGAGTGGAAGACATCGTGATCAGAGTAAAATCCCTGAAATGTCAATGGGCTGGACATACTACCAGAAGGACAGACCATCGATGGACAGTCAAAATTTTAGATTGGATTCCAAGGGACTGGAAAAGACCCAGAAAAAGACCACATGGAAGATGGGTGGATGAAATTCGAAAGTATGCGGGAGTAACATGGAGGAGACTGGAACAAGACAGACCGTTGTGTAAGAGGCTTGGAGAGACCTTCGTCCAGCAGTGGATTGATAATGGTTGACAATGATGATGATGATTATGCTATACCAAGATATAGTATACACTAAGATAGCGTAAGCCTAAAACACGAAAGACAAACCCAACCCATGCAAATTCTGATAACTAAAAAAAAATTCAAACAAAATGATATATTGAGACATGTTCCTGTCTCAGTATATCATTTGTGAGATCTCTTCTTTCTCAGCTTCATTGAGTCAACTATTCTATATATATATTCTATTAAGAAGAGACTGAAGCAAAAAAAAATTTTTTGACTCATACCAAGTAGTTTCTCTTATGTTTTCGGCTTTGCTCTTTAGTATATATATATATACAGTATATATGAAAACTGGGGATTAACTATATGAATTTAAAAAAGACAAAATATTTATGCACTGGAAGTAAACAAAAAAACCTACAGCTAGAAAAAACGAAGAGATTGAGAGATGTGATTATTATAATTATCTAGGTTTTAAAATTACACAGGAAGGTAGAGACGCACTGGAGTTAAGAAATGGAAGTAGAATCGCAAAGGGTAGAAAAGCTGTTAAACGCCTGAATGGAATATGGTGGAGTGAAGAAATAATCCGAAAAAGAAAATAGGGTATTTATAATAGTATTTCTAGGAGCATCTTACTCTGTGGTTCTGAGGTCTGTCGATTAGCAGAAGCGGATAGAAAGACAATAACAGCTGCGGATATGGATACTTTAAGAAGGTCATGTAGAGTGTCAAGAAGACAGAAAATGACGAATGAAAGGATTAAAGAATTGATGGAAGTGAAAGAAACAATTTTAGAAGACAGACAGAAGAGACAATTGGTTTGGTTTGTTCATGTAAAAAGAATTACCAATGAAAGACAACCCACAGTTGCCACGAAATTGAAATCAAATAAACGAAAGAAAAATAGAGGCCGACCTAGAAGAACATGGTCTGATGGAATAAACAGAACACTTAGTTAAAATGGCTTGATGGAGGTATAGTGCTTAGATAGAGGAATATAGAAAGACATCTTGGAGATCGGAAGGCGCGGCCAAACGGCATAACCCCTTATACACTGGCGGAAAGTGAAAAAAGAACACCAAGAGGGAGACGTCTGATACCAACGAAATTTATGCAGCATAATAACGGAATACAGAGGATAACGTGATCAAAACATTATGGCAAAATACAGCTGTGTTTGCTGGTAAACTGAAAAATAACATTTCCATGTACAATGGTTAGTACGAGGTTGAACCGCCATGAACTGCGTCACACTGTGCAATTCTAGCATGGAGTCTGTCGTACAGATGTTGGATGTAAGTTTGGGGTATTGAGTTCCAAGCATCCTCAACCTCGACGCGTAAATCGGGAATGGTCGTGGCTGGCCGTGGAGGCCGGATAAGTCGTTGTCCCATAAAATCCCACACGTGCTCAATGGGGGACAAATTCGGTGAACGTGCAGGCCATGGAAGTTGTCTCACGCCCTGAAGTGCAGTTGCGTGGCACGTGCCGTGTGTGGGCGTGCGTGATCTTGCTGGAAAGCACCACGATATACCGACCTTACAAATGGCACAACAACGGGCTGAATGATGTTGTTGATGTAGGAAGTGCTGTTGAACGTACCCGGTACAAACACTAGTTGTGTACGGGAGTGATAGCTGATCGCTCCTCAAACCAGGAGACCAGGTGTAGGCCCTGTGTGTCGCTGGCGGATGCAAGAAGGGTGGAGACGCTCCCCTGTGCGTCTGCCAACACGCATACGGCCATCGGTGGCTCCCAAGCAGAATTTGCTTTCATGGCTGAACACGACAGATCGCCATTGCGTTCTCCAGTGTAGACGTTGGCGACACCACTGCAGCCGTTCCTGACGGTGGGCTGGAGTCAGAGGTACACATGCCAGAGGCACGCGTGCACGTAGTCCTGCATCCAGTAGACGGTTGCGGATTGTTCGCACAGTCACCTCAGGTGCAACGGCAGCTCGGATGTGCGTAGCTGTGGATGTTCTGCTTGACAACGCTGCTCTTCTTATGCGTCGATCGATCCGCTCATCAGTCCGTCTGTGACTCCCGGTTCCACGTCTTCTCGTGTTAGAATGTTCCTCGGACCATCTTACCGTCCAATTCGCTCCGCAATACGACGATACGACCACTCGGCCTCGCGGAGTCTGACTAGACGACCTCGCTCAAAGTCCGATAACTGCTGAAATCGTACACGTCTTGCATGTCAAGGCATTGCAGCTTCTTCGGGGTCTTCGCACGTGTCCGTACGCCGACGACTGATTACATTCACTTCGCCATACTCCTTAAATACCACCGACGATAATTTGCATATTATGCCGTGCTGTGGCGTAAGCGCTCACCGGTTGGTCCCGAAATTAACATCACACCTACGTAAACTCGACCCCCGCCGCCCCGGTGGCGCAGTGGTCTAAGGCGCTGGCCTCTGATCATTCGTCCGTTAAGGGGTCCGGGTTCGAATCCCGGTCAGGCATGGATGTTGCGTTTGTCTTACGGCACTGGCTCTTTCCCTTCCCTGGAACCAGTGACCCAAAATTAGGGACGGGCGACTGCTTATAGCCCATTTGAGTTGCTCACGGTGGTCGTTAAACCTCCAATCAAAAAAAAAAAAAAAAAAACTCGACCCCATTAACATATGTAAATTTCATGATCGTCCGCCAATTCCTTCTTGGTGTTCTTTTTTCACTTTCCGCCAGTGTATATAAAGTAATCAGAATAGAAGTTAAGAAAGCAAGAAATATATATTTATCAAACCTTAAAAACTATTTTAGATCACAAAAATGATGAATCAAGATGGATATGAAATTGTTGGTTTCTTTTTTTCCACATATATACACACAGTCAAGTCACATTATTGTGACCACCTTCTACTTTTGACGTCAAAAGCGCGTATCTATTGAAAGAAGGCATGTCTCCTGAGCTGACTTGGAGGGCATATAAGGTGTGCTGTAGGCATTCTGAAAACATATCACTCGTTGCTCTCATGGATAAAACGAGCGATTTATCAGATTTGCAATAAGGGCTCATAGTCGGCTTTCGGGCCAAAGGTGGCAGTATTTCTGAAACAGCGCAGTTTTTAAACTATTCGGGTCCTTCTGTGGTTAAAGCGTATCGTGATTGGAGAAATGGCGTCATTGCGAATGAGCGACACGGTGCACCACGTGCCATTGATGTGAGAGGTGAACGTCGGCTTCGATGGTGCGTAAGGGCCGATCGACAAGCTACAGTGGAGCAACTCACTGCCGAATGAACCAGGGTGCTACCAGAAGTGTGCCTAAAATGACAGTTCAGCGAAGCCTGCTGCGTATGGGGCTCCGATGTGGACGGATGGTCACTGCACCTATACTAACAAAGGTGCATCGGTAGAAAAGGCATACATTTGCACGGCAGTACGACCTCCGCTGCTTGGCAGAGCATTGCCTTCTCCGATGAGTCACGTTTTCTGCTCCATCGAACGGATGGACGTTGGCGTGTAAGGCAAGAAACATTGCAGAACAAACACTCTTTAACCATTGCTGGAAGACCACAAGCTGGTCGGGTCAGCGCTATGGTCTGGGGAATGTTTTCGTGGCATTCCCTGGGTCCACTGATACCTATGGAAGGCACTATGGACCGAATTCGCTATGAATCCATCCTTGCAGACCACGCACACCCATACATGCTGATTGTCTTCCCTAGGGCTGATGGGATCTTCCAGCACGGCAATGCGACGTGTCACACAGTTAGAAATGTCCGAGAGCGGTTGGAAGAGCACGATGAAGACTTCAAAGTACTTCCCTGGTCCCCTAATTCCCTCGTTACACCAATCAGGACGAAGAAGTTCCAAGTATCTGAGTATTAAGAATGCTCTCAATTTTCAGATACTTGGGACTTTTCCGTCCTGGGTGGTGTAACGGTTAGCATGCTCCAACGGTTATCGGGACATGCGGCTTCGATTCTCCCTCCAGGGCGATGAAATTTTTGCGTTTTCTGAGTGATTGATATTACGTGAGAACAGTAAAAATACAGTCAATTCGGAGGTGTCTGATTGCTGTGTTAATTCATCATCATCATTGTCAACAATTATCTATCCACTGCTGGACGAAGGTCTCTCCAAGCCTCTTCCACAACGGTTTGTCTTGTGCCAGTCTCCACCATGTTACTTCCGCATACTTTCGAATTTCATCCACCAATCTCCCATGTGGTCTTTTTCTGGGTCTTTTCCTGTCCCTTGGAATCCAATCTAAAATTTCGACTCTCCATCGATGGTCTGTTCTACTGGCAGTATGTCCATCCCATTGCCATTTCAGGGATTTAACTCTGATCATGATGTCTTTCACTCTTGTCATTTTACTCATCCACAAGTTCCTCTTCTTATCTCTCCTGGTTACACCAAGCATGCACCTCTCCATGCTACTTTGAGTTGTCTGCAGCCTTTGTATGTCTCTTTTAGTTAAGGTCCACGTCTCTGCACCATATGTAAGCACTGGAAGGATGCATTGATCAAACACTTTTCTTTTAAGACATAATGGCATATTGCTCTTGAAAATTATGCTGTTTCTTCCAAATGCTCTCCAGGCAAGTTTTATACGCCGATTAATTTCGTCATCAATGTGACCCTCACTTGATATCTGCTGTCCAAGATAAACGTACGTGTCTGTTATCTCCAGCTTTTCTCCATCAATCGATAAATCTTCATTTCTTGTAAAAGCATTGTACGTCCCTTTTGTCTTCTGAAAGTTCATTCATTTTGCCGCCCCGGTGGCGCAGTGGTCTAAGCGATGGCCTCTGATCATTCGTCCGAATGGGGTCCGGATTCGAATCCCGGTGAGGCATGAATGTTGTGTTTGTCTTACGGCACTGGCTCTCTCCCTTCCCTGGAGCCAGTGACCCTAAAGTACGGACGGGCGACTGCTTATAGCCCATTGAGTTGCTCACGGTGGTCGTTAAACCTCCAATCAAAAAAAAGTTCTTTTTTAATCCCACTTCTTTACTCTTGTCAGCAAGTTCCTGGATCATACTCTGCAGCTCTGATGGGGTAGTTGCAAAAATGAATTGTCATATGCAATTACGCATTGACAACCTTAGTGGGATGAGAACATTATTGCTCATCCTGTTCGTCCGAGATTTCACCTGAAAGAAACCCAGTACTGCTGTTTGTAATATTTTCTCACGAAATCACGAAACCTGTGAAAAGCGTTAAAATGTACGTCGTTATAAACTTCCGGTAGCACTTTTGTTATCTCTGTATTATTCTGCAAAACATAAATTCATTTGACTATTCTTCAGTTTTTAAGATAGCAATGAGAAAAAAATTTTACCATCCCCTTTTTCGCAGGGGCAATGATTCAAGTAGGCCCCTCCTTTGATTTGGTCTATGGAGCACGACTCTCCCTTTTTGGCTTTATTTTGGCATCGTCTCCTCCGGCCTAACTTCGCCTGTACGCAGCAACCGGTGGCACACTCGTTACTGAAACGGCAAACCATTCCCACTTGACGATTTTTCTGACAGCAGAGAAAAAGAACATGATAAAAATCTTCATATATTACTTTAAAATTCTAACTTCTAATCAAAAATATTCAAGTAGAAATTTTGATATGAATTAACAGCATTGTAAAATCTCACAATAAGCATACAGGGGATGGACAAAAATATGGAAACACCTGGTAAAAAGTATGGGCAAAGTGACCAACGTTTTCCACGTGAAAATGTAGATGGCGCCAAAGGTCTTGATAGTGAATATGTGCTACGAAACGTGGCAAACCAGCAGGTAGCCACAGTTGCTGTCTAGACATTGATTGATCTGTGTGTTGCAAGTGAATTATGTCGGAGCTTACAGAGTTCCGAAGAGGGCAAAGTGTTGTGGCTCGTATGGTGGGTGCTTACGTGACCAAAGTAGCAAGTTTATTCCGTGCATCGTGAGGTAACGTATCGAAAGTTATGACAGCATATTGCGCTTGTGGAAAAATATCATCCGATAAACACCAGCATGGACGAAAGTTTGCGTTGAATGACGGAGAGAGAAGGACATTGCGGAGGATTGTGACCACAACTAAGAAGACAACAGCTGCAAAAGCTACTGCTGAGATGAATAACGTGATTTTTAACCCTGTCTGAACAAAAACAGCGCGAAGAGAACTCCATAAGCAGAGATTCTATGGTTGAGCTACAATCGCTAAACCACTGGTTAATAACGTGAATGCAGCACGTAGGAGAGAGTTGTGCAACACTCATAAAACGTGGACTGCTTAGCAATGGAAGACTGTCATCCGCTCTGATGATTCGTCCTCTTCACTGTTTCCAACCTGCGGGCGAGTTTGGCGAACACCCACCCAAACTTACGATCCGGTGTGCCTTTTGCCGACAGTGAAGCATGGCGGCGGGGTTTTGCTGAACTTTGCGGCGTTTCTTTTGTTGGCTTCGGGATTTAAAAACCATCGTTAGCAACTCAGTAGGCGTCCGTCACCGAATTCGGGGCTACTGGTTCTAGGGTGCGGAAAGGGCAATAGCCGGAAGGTAAGCACCCATCCCTGCCACCCCCGGTATTCAAGTCTGGGTAATGGAGGTCAGCGATAAGTACCACTCGCACATAAGGGTGATGTATTACTGTGGCATTCCTTTCCTGAATTTATTAGATGTATCTTTTAAACGGCAGTCACAGTAGCACAGTGGTATTAGGGCTTTCGTCTGACCGTTTGTTAGAGTGTGTTTGTTGCACGAGTTCCATGGGTGGAGAAGGAAGAGAGTCATGCAAAACTGACTCTCTTCCTTCCCCAGAACTAGTGGTCCTAAATTAGAGACAAGCGACGGGTTACAGCCTATTAAATTAGTCACGGCAGTATCTAAAGCCAAAATTAAAACAAGTTAGTAAAAGCATGCAATATATTGATTATGATGCGCTTTCCAACATACCAGAAATCATTACTAAATTATTACTCACGTTATGAGGATAATGACTGTGGAATAAATCTCGCTCCTGTGGCCTGACCTTTGACCCAATTTCGATGATAATCAACAGAATTGATTCAGTATACCTCCGGAACGACATACTAAAGTTTTGTCGCAATAGAAGCATTTTTAGTCAATGGCTGTGGAATAAATCTCGCACCTATGCCCTGACCTTTACCCCATTTTCATTATATTCAACAGAACCGGCTCAGTATATCTCCGGAACAACATGATAAAGTTTTGTCGCAATCGAAACATTCTTACGTAAGTTGTGATGAATAAGGGCGATGGAATGGATCCCGCTCCTATGTCCTGACCTTCGACCACATTCCGTCCATTTTCAATAGGGTTCGTCCCGAAGTTGTCCCCTACCACATAGTGAAATTTCATCGAAATCGAACTATTTTTACGTGAGTAATCGTGCGGACGGACGGACGGACAGACAGACAGACGGACAAAGCTGAAGCATATAGGCTTCTTCAACTTATGATTGGAAAGCGTAAAAAAATGCATCCTTTATACATTTGGTTCTTCCACGAAACGATAAATACTTGTAAAATTACTCAATGCATTTCGATAGGAACTCTTGGCCATCTTCGGGAATCTTGCCTACATAATATACCGTACAGTTAGAAAAGCCGTTGGAAAAATTTTAAAGACGGCTTTGTGACCAATTTTTGTTATCACCTATTTTCAGTTTTTGGTTTGATGCTCCGTTCGACTTTTGTGCGGTTTTTGTTGGATGTTTAGTTCTCCTTTTTTTATGGTGGTTTTTCCCTCTAGAATATTTATAACGTTTATGTGTATGTGGCTGACTGAACACTACATAAATCAGTTCTTAAATACTGTACTTCAGCTATAGTGAAACATGAGTCACCCAAGAAACTTCAAGAAGAGGTTACTTACGGTTAGTATTTATTCAGCCAACACTCCTTTGGCACTTTCAACAAGGCACAACTACAACTCAATTAACTTAATCCATCTAATTTGAGTTGTTGTTTTTTTTGTTTTTTTATTGAAGGTTTAACGACCACCGTGAGCTACTCAATGGGCTATAAGCAGTTGCCCGTCCCTAATGCAGGGCCACTGGCTCGAGGGAATGGAGATAGCCAGTGCCGAAAGACAAACACAACATCCATGCCTCACCGGGATCTCTGAACCCGGACCCTTCTCGGACGAATGGTCAGAGGCCATCGCTTAGACCACTGCGCCACCGGTGCGGCACTTTGAGTTAACAATCAGAACGCTAGATTAAGAAACACCACAAAGATATAACACACAGCCTTCAAATAGATCTAACATCAACTAAACCAAGCCGCTTCCACGGTGTTAGCATTATAACATTCACCATATCCACACTTTTGCTGCTGCTCAAAGGTTTTATATCTTCCAGTTCTCATTGGACACATATACACACGTCATACGTTCCGACCTCAAAGTGTTGCCAACCATTCTCTTGCGAGAGAAAAGGTATAACGTTAAGTTTGAAAAAAGCTAAATGGCAATGAACTCAAATTTAGATAGAGAAAGTAACTAAAAAGGAAAGTTAAATTGGGGTATAGGTCACAGATTAACGATCTCCATCAGTGTCTAGGCTGTATGGAATCTTCCGTACTTAATTTAGAACCACCTATCCTACACTGCTGGCCACCCAAAATGCAACACCAAGAAGAACACGAGATAGCAAAGCCACATTTACTGGACACATAACAACAGTTACAAAGATGAAACGATTGAGCTTACAGGCCCGTGCGACTTGCGGAACACGCAGACATCAATAGTTCGTGTGGCCCCCATGGCTGGTAATAACGGCGGCTACATGCCGCGGCATCGAACGAAAGAGGCTTTGGATGTGCGCTTGGGGTATGTCGGTCCAGGCTGCTTTCACACGTTGCCACAGTTCATCAGGCGTAGCCGCGGGTGGTGCTTGTCGGGCCACTTGGTTGCCGATCAGCGACCAGACGTGTTCGATGAGCAACATATCGGGAGAACAGGCGGGCCACGGCAGCAGTGACACCTGGTAGGTCGTGAAGAATTATTGCACGATGCGTGCCACGTGCAGGAGCGCATTGTCCTGTTGAAACGTGGCCGCTGGTAAGTCCTGTAGGTAAGGGAGGACTACAGGCTCCAAAATGTCGGAGATGTAGCGGTGGCTGTTGAGTGTACCGGCGATGCGTACCAGAGGGGTGCGGGTGTCAAATCCAATTGCGCCCTAAACCATAACGCCAGGCGACGGACCGGTATGGCGATGCATAATGCAGGCGTCATACAGTCTCTCGCCGCAGTGCCGCCACACGCGGATCGTAGTGTTGCAGGCAGAAGCGGGATTCGTCGGAGAAGACAATGTCGTGCTATTCCGTAGTCCAGGTACGTCGTTCAATTGCACAATGCCGCCGCACTCGCCGGTGGTTTAACTTCAATGGTAATTGGAGCAATGGGCGCCGTGAGACAAGACCCCGCTCCTGCAGACGACGTCGAACGGTACGTGCTGACACAGGTTGTTGTGCAACACACCCTAATTCCTGCGCTAACGTTCGTGATGTGGCGGTGCGAGCCGATCCATTTCGATGATATTAAACAGAATTGGTTCAGTATACCTCCGAAACAACATACTAAAGTTTTGTCGCAATAGAAGAATTTTTAGTCAAGTTATGAGAATAATGGCTGTGAAATAAATCTCGCTCCTGTGCCCTGACCTTTGACTCTATTTCTATGATATTAAACAGAATTGGTTCCATATATCTACGGAACAACATTCTAAAGTTTTGTCGCAATAGAAGCATTTTTAGTCAAGTTATGAGGATAATGGCCGCGGAATAAATCATGGTTCTATGCCCTGAGCTTTGAAATCATTTCGCTTATTTTAAACAGAACCGGTTCAGTACATCTCCGAAACAACATGATAAAGTTTTGTCGCAATCGAAGCATTTTTACTTACGTTATGACGCATAAGTGCGATGGAATGCATCCCGCTCCTATGTCCTGACCTTTGACCCCATTTCGTGCAGTTTCAATAGGTTTCCTTCCCAGATTGTCCCCTACCACATATTAAAGTTTCGTTGAAATTGAACCATTTTTACGCGAGTTATCGTGCGGATGGACAGACAGACGGACAAAGCTGGAGCATATACGCTTCTTCAACCTACGGTTGGAAAGCGTAAAAAATCTCCGTTATGCTTGCAAAGTGATTTCATATTTTTATAATTGGTTATAAAAGGACAGAGGCATCGGCATATATGCGAGGTTGTACATCGACAGCTTACAGTGAATTTATTGTACGACATGTTTGGCATCATATTAGCTGATACTAATCGGCCCCGGCAACGTTTCCATTTTTACTTTTTTTTTTAATTTCGGGATTTAATAATCACCATGGGCAACCCATAGGATTATAGGAAATCTCCCGTTCCTAATTCAGGGACACTGCTCTCAGGCAAGCGAGAGCCATTGGCGAGTACACCCTCCACCATCCATGTCTCATTCAGGGATCAACTCGGACACATCCCGAAGCGAATAGCCTCAAGCCAGCGCATCAGACCACTCGGCCACCGGGGCCGTCATTTTTGCTTTCAATGAATCAACCTTTTCCGAGGAAATAGAGACCAGAAAAAATGCCATTTTTTATGATTTATGAGATTGGATACCAGACTCAAGACAAAGTCGTGACTGAAGGAGTCTGGCTTAAGAAGAAAGTTCTAAAGGATTCCTGATGAGACCTTTATCCGCAGTGGATTGATAAATGGTTGATGACGATGATTTTACTTGTATACATCATTTCAAGGAACTGGTTTTCGTCTCTTTCACTGAACAACAAAAATTAAATCTTTTGTTTCTTACCAAGACTGCATATGCTGAATCATACAGTATTGGTCCTACTGTTAACAAATCTGCTTGCTAAATTGTGCTATCGTGAATAGTTCTTGAGTAACCTGTTGTTTCAGTTTACAATAATCCTTCATTTTGGCATGTATATTTCGCTACAAGCAATTAATTACACTTACAATACCTTAAAAAGTAGTTATTTCAGATTTTCTTCTGTACTTTGGTTGTACTACATCCCTTTCTAGAGTCGAACAGTAATCAGCTAGCAATTTAGGGCTCCATTTTTCTTTATGGCGGTTTTGTATGGTACATATGTCCTGATGAAAACGTTCTTCGTGCTCATCGCTAACTGCTCCTAAGTTCTGAGGGAAAATATCCAGATGCGAGAGAAGGAAATGTACTTTAAGAGACATATTGCATCCCATGGCCTTATGGTTTTCTAGAAGCTCAATAAGTTCTTTATAATTTTCTGCCTTCCCCACATTTTAAAGGACTTCCATGCAGCAGCTTCAATCTCATTTAAAGTGCCTTCAAATGCAAGATCACGCATAACTTCCCTTATCTGTGGACTAATAAAAATGCCTTGTTTAATTTTGGCTGCAGATATTTTGAGGGACTTGTTCTTTAGAAAACGAAAGGCTTCTCCATCTTTATTCAATGCCTTTACAAAACATTTTATCAAACCCAGTTTGATGTGAAGCAGTGGTAAGTGCGCGTTCTGAGGACTTACAACAACATTTTTATTAATTAATACATATCTCAGCAACAACATTTTTATTAATTAATACAGACATTTAACGTGGACCAAGGACATCAATCAAAGATCTTCGCTCTTTCCACGTTTATAAGTGAGTCACGGAAAAATTCTCATTGGCAGCCACCGGGAGTCGCAACCTGCTAAATTGGCTTGGTAGTTAGCGTGTGTGAGTCCGGAGGAACTCGAGGCCGCTGTGGTGTAACGGAAGCATATCCGGCGCGTAACTGGAAGACACTGGGTTCGACTCCCGGTGGCGGCCAATGAGAAGTTTTCCGTGCCTCACTTATAAATGTGGAAAGAGCAAAGATCTTTGATTGATGTGAACATTTTTATTACCTGGAATTAAGGACTCTCTTTTAGGCCAAGTCTTTTTAATCTAATGGGAATTTCTGTCCCTACTGTTCCATTCACAGAGAAAGCAGCAGTATGTTGTGTATCCAAGTTGTACACCAAGGGGTAAAGCCATCCATGAGTGCTTTTGTATACTACACTTTGAAGCAACAGTTTCACATTTGCATATGTCTCTTTCATGTATGCAGCACATGCAACAGGTACTGACGAATATATGTTTCTGTTATGAAGAAGGACAGCTCTTAAGCTTATTTTTGAGGAACCTATAAAAAGCCTCTATTCTTCAAGCTTGTGTTGCTGTCCTAAGGCTTCAAACAATAAGTCTATATCATTGCAGTACACAAGATCATCACTCTTCAAAAATAAATGTTCAAACTCTTGCTGTCGTCGACGAAAACTACATATTTTTGTACTTGGTTGTAAAAGCTTACATCCCTTCAATCTTGAAGCCAATATTTCGGCCTGACGTTTTGCTAAATGAAGGTCACAAACCAGATCATTTAATTTTTCCTGACTTATAAGGTCAGGCACAGAATCTTCCGCGAAATAAGGGTCTTGGTATAAGAATAGGAATAGGAAACTTTGGGCCATGAGGAACAGGTCTTATTACCGAAGGAATACTGGGATACGTATCTTTGGTCTTAGCTGTAATTCCAGATATCTTAGTGATGCCGAAGTAACAGTCTGTTGAGTGGTCTTTAGGTTCTCTCCAAACCATTGGTACTCCAAATGTCATTTGACGCGATCCCTTCAACCAGCCAGTCAACAAAGTTACACATGAATTACAACAAATGTGAGGTACCCAAGATTTATCTTCATCACCCATTTTGCACTGGAAATAAATTTCATATGATTTTTTAATCAACGGTGTGAAATGTCGCTTTGAGATTTTAAAGTAAATTTTCCAAGAAACTTGGCTTTAAAGTAATTGTCCAAGAAACTAGCAAATATAGCAGAAACTGTTTTGATGGTTCACACAAGTACGCGGCATTATTTAACGTACACTTTGCACAATCCACGCCACTTTTTAAAACTACGAGAAAATGCATGTCCTTCACTACCGATTAAATGCATTCGAATGACAAAAATTCTGCTTTGTTCCCCATTCCCAGAAGGAACTGCACAACAGGAAGTAATTGCGCCAGTATGTCTACTCTCAGAAGCAGAGCTATCCTGACTGCAGACAGATGTATCCGTTGGAAAGCATTGGGAAAGTCCTCTAAATAACACAACACTCACCACAATAGATAGTTCCATTACAAGAAATTGGAGTCCAGTGGACCAATTGTGACTTCATATTTGGTTTCAGCACCCGTAAATACATACAAAACCGTTAACGTTTTCTTTGTAACAAAACCATTGCTGTTCAGTGATCTTTCTCATTTTTCAATGTTTGTGGTCTGGATTGAAACAGTAGATGAAGTATTATTTCAAAAACAATTTAGTCTTAGGAATTACACTGTATCAGCATAATTATCCGGACACACCTTTTCAGTAGTGGATTCCTCATACATGACATAGATACTGTATGTCCCATAGAGGTATAAAAAGACGTACGTGGCCTGGGAAGCATTATACACAAGTATAAACAGTACAATTGTCTGTACGGAAGAACTCAGTGACTTTCAACTTGGCGCGCTCAAAGAATAAGCACCATCTTAGAACTGTAAGTCAGTTTGGAAAATTTCAGTTCTGCTGAAACTACCTCGATCAACTTTAAAGTGATGCTATTGCGAAGTGGAAACGCCTAGGAGCAACAACTGCGCAATCGCGACCTTGTAGGTTATCTAAAATGACAGAGCGGGACCACCGAGTGCTGAAGCAGATAGTGTAACAAAATCGCCTATCCTCGGCTGAAGCACTCGCCATGGAGTTGTAAAATGTCTCTGGAAGCAATGCGAGCATCATGATGTTTCATCGGAAGCTAAAGACAATGGGTTCTCATGGCCGAGCACCAGCACACGAGGTTAACATAAGCATGATCAACGCCAAATGTAGGTTGGGCTGGTGTAAACTCTGCGCCAGTTGACTCTGGAGCAGAAATAACGTGCTCTCTAGGGGGACGAATCACGCTTCAACATCTGGCAATCCTATGGACGAGACTGGATGTGGAGGATACTAGGTGAACGTTACTTGCCCGACTGTTTTGTGCCAGCTGTAAAGTCTAGTGAAGAAGGAATCCTGCTCTGGGGCTGTTTTTCATGGTTCGGGCTGGGCCCTCTAGTACTAGTGCCCGGGAATCTTAACGCTTCTGCCTATAATGGTATTCTTTACAATTCTATGTTCTCAATATTATGGCAACTGTTCGGAGAAAGCCCTTTCCTTATGACAATGCCCAGTTGTTGTAAATGCCCCGTCCACAAAGCGAGGTCAGTACAGGAATGGTTTAATGAGATGGGCGTGGTAAAACTGAACTGAACAGCACAGAGCCCCTATCTCAACGCCATGGTCCAATGGTGTTGAGATCAGGACGAATCGCCGAACTTTACTGACTGACCTGACTAATGCTCTCGTTACAGAATGAAAGGCAGTTCCCTCTGCAGAGTGCCAAACTCTAATGGAAAGCCTTTCCAGCAGAGTGGAGGATCTGATAGAAGAAAAAAAGGATGAACAGTTCCATATTAATTCCTTTCATATTATAGGAAGCTTGTGGATAGGTAACTCTCCTGATACTTCTCATCAGATAGTGCATTTTACAAAGACAATGAGACTGTTTTTAACCGCCCCGGTGGCGTAGTGGTCTAAGCGCTGATTATTCGTCTGAGATGAATCCGGGTTCGAATCTCGGTGTGGCGTTGATGTTGTGTTTGCCTTACGGCCTGGTTCTCTTCCTTCCCTGGAACCAGTGACCCAAAATTAGGGACGGGCGACTGCTTATAGCCCACTGAGTTGCTCACGGTGATCGTTTAACTACCAATAAAAAAAAGACTGTTTTTAACAGAGGCGGGTACCGTGATTTTTACTTCTTTTAAGATGTTAGGTGATTGACTTACAACTCATCAGTCATACTGATGATTTTTCCTTAAAGTAATAACTGTCCACGGAATGTGCAACTGCTCCATTATCACTGACATTCCTGAAATTCCACTATTACGCTGAAATGTCTTTGAGAGTCGTATCTTCCATTTTTATTGACCTACATGTTCTATGCAAGTTTTGTTGTTTTTCCATGAGTTCTAAAATTGCCACAAGACTTGGGGTGTAGGGAAGCTGCTGCATGACAGTGGTGTTTTCTTCTTATAAAAATGTGGACATTACGTGGACCGTGTTTCTGGCGCAATACTGAAGCGCAATGGATATTAGGATGCTTCTTCTCAACAACTTCAATGAATGAATGAAATACATTGAAATACGGGATTACACCATTGTACAATACAGTTTGGAAGATATGAAACAGTTTATTGGTGTAAATATGACATGCATGATAAGTCAGATAATATCCAAAAAACTTGGAAATTTCGTCGCCCTGGAGCCAGAATCGAACTCGTGTCTCCCGGATAGCGCCCGAATACGCTAACCAGTACACCACCTAGAACGACCAAGTTTCAAGTTTTCGATCTATTTGAATATAACCGTCACATGATTCGCTATATATGAATGCCGGTTGCTTCGACTAAAGAATCCTGTAATGGCTATATTCAAATTAATCAAAAGTTTTAAACTTGGTCGTTCTGGGTGGTGTGGTGGTTAGCATACTCGAGCGCAATCCGGGAGACACAGGTTTGATTTCTGCTCCAGGACGACGGCGTTTTCAAGTTTTTTGATATTATCTGACTTAACATCCATGTCATATTTACGCCAATAAACGGATTCGCGTCTTCCAAATTGAATTCTTCAAGCCCAATCAACATCCGCACCTAATACCGAGTACTTGGAGTGGCATGCTAGTACTAAAAAGTAAGAAATCAGTAGTTAGGTATGGCTGGGATCGAATCTTCAGAGAATGTACCGCTCAAACTAATAGCATTACCTGATGTCTTGCAGCCGGTTCGGAAGCTTAAATTTGTTTGGTGTAGACGAAATGTCCCAAATGAGGGTATCAGCTGCAAACCCTCATTAAAATAGTAAGCGCCCTTTCGCCTAGTGAAAGTAATTTCCTTCTGCATTGACACACTTCTGTCAACGTATTAGATGGCTGTGAATCTCATGGTGATGAAATTCCGGGGTCTTTGAAACGAAGAAGATGGCAACAACCTCTCACCTAGCTTGATCGCATAAGAGATAACTGTCTTCGTGCTGAGAATAACTAAAAGTCGAGTGTAATTGCTGTCTGAAGCACGATAGTTAAATTCTTTAATGAATAAAATATTTACAAGTTAAAAAATACAAACACGAGATCTTTCACAAGGACAACCCTTGCATCATCAGGTGAAGACTACATCTGAACATACTTAGTGCGAAGTTATAAAGTGTCAGTGTCTTGACGTCATGATGTACAATGATGTTCATTAGTTCATGACGATTGGTCCCTCCTATATCTAACTTCTGATGCTACGTAATTCCATCTTTGAAAGGTGGTATTAGATTAAGTTAACTGATTGTGTAGTGGGGGTTTTAAATCTTGAATTTTTTCTTTAATATAAACTGTATTAAACAGTTGTTTCCAAACATAAGGCAAAAGTGAGAATGTCATCGTTACAGCACCGTCCACGATAGTGATAGATGAACAATGCTTCCGCAAATAATGTAGATCTTTTTTCTTTGGTGCATAGAAAAATATATGCATCATTCCATGAGAGGGTGTGGGTTCCTTCCTGGACTGTGCGGGCCAAAGCAGTTTTAGAGGCACCTGTTGTGGTTGAATATCGGTGTTCGGCTGTACGAATACCTAGGCTCTGAAGGGTCGAGCCTATATACCAGCTATCGTTGAACTCTGAGCTCAAACTCTTTAATGGTATGGAATGCACACCATATTTTTCATTCACAGCTGGATTATTTGGGAAGTTCTTCCTCACCAGTAAATGGTCTAAATGCCGGAATAGCTTATAATCTGTAGGAGCAAGGTCTGGGAAATATCTCAGTTCAGCTGGTTCAGTTTACCAGTTCAATGGGTGGATTTGTTTAAGGATGCTTTGGGAGACAATTAGGCACGCCTTGTCGTGCAACAGAAAGACTCAATACCTCTTGACCAAAACTGGCTCCTTGGTAAGGAGCTTGCTATAAATCTTTTGTATTTCAGCACGATAGAGGTCCAAATTGATGGCATCGCCTGTTCGGAAATGAATGACAGATGTCCTTTCGGAGTCCTGCTGTTGCAGGACTTTTTGGGGTGGATTTGTACAGTACATAAATGGCTTCATTACATTTGACCACTGTCTGATCGCTTTCGATACCCAGTTTTCATCGCAGGTTGTAATATGATTCAGGAATCCCTCCAGTCTGTGACTGCTAAAGAGGAAAATGAACACCTCCAGATGGCGTGTTTTATTGACTGCTGTTAATTCACGTAGCACCCAGACAAACAGCTTTTTCACCTACTCCATGATATCCAAGTTCCAGATAACCTTCAAGTGATGCGATCTCACGGAAACATTGCCATAGGTCAGCTTTCGCGATATTCTTAGCTTCTTATGTGTTACAGTTACTATTAGACAATCCCGAGACCCATTTTTAAGGGACGGGACTCCTATTTTGAATTTTGCGAACCATAAGGGAATGGTGTATTCATTTGCATTACCTTGTCCGAACGCTGCATTCATATTTTGGGACACCATACTGGTGACATGTCCGAGTTTGAAATCATACAGAAAACTTTAGCGCAACTGGCCTGTCTCGATGGTCCAATCAGATCGAAGCCTATGCATTCGCGGATGGAACTTGTCACAAAATGGGACATACAACGCGTACACCTTGTGACTATGCCATGTGACGTTGCCGGGCGACACCATTCTGCTGGAGGTCTCGAACATGTCCACTCACGGAAAGTGGATATTTTCATCTGCACCAATCCAATATAAGATGGGGAAAGGATTTGCTATACGGGTGTATGAAATGTGTGAACCAGGAAAGAACTGATTAAATTAACGACGCTACTCTCAGAAAACATACACCACAGAGACAAACCCATTGTGAGCACCGCGTAGTTATACAAATCGAATGAACTTCAAGTAAATGACGGTGCGCTTGAAGGTCATCAAACATTATAAATAACACCTAGTTTTGAACTCTGTTAGTCAGTCTTATACTTCTTCTTCAGATGGGAAAGGCAGCGCATTTAAGCGAGTTTCACGAAAGCCAAATTATAATGGCCGATCCATTGTGTTAGTGCTCTTTCGAGACGGTACAGCTTGCGAGGTGCTCACGGTCAACCATGCTTAGTACCTTCAAAAAGTGGTACGAGGATGGACAAAAAAAACCACAAAAGGCCAGTAAGCTGTGGACCGATCACGGCTCATTGATGCTGTAGCATTCAAATTACTGGTGTAACTCGCCAGTAGTTTAAATGCTGATGACGGGAGTAATGTGTCACAACACACAGTACTTCGAACCCTGCTGGAAATGGGGCTTCGTAGCCGTAGGCCGCTCCGAGTGCCCATGGTAACCTCGGTTCACACACACACAAGAGCAATATATCACAACACACAGTACATCGAACCCTGCTGAAAATGGGGCTAGGTAGCCGCAAGCCGTTCCGAGTGCCCATGCTAAACTCGGTTCACACACACACAAGAGCAATATATCACATCGAACCCTGCTCAAAATGGGGCTAGGTAGCCGCAGGCCGTTCCGAGTGCCCATGCTAACCTCGGTCCACACACACACAAGAGCAATATATCACTACACACAGTACATCGAACCCTGCTCAAAATGGGGCTAGGTAGCCGCAGGCCGTTCCGAGTGCCCATGCTAACCTCGGTTCACACACACACAAGAGCAATATATCGCAACACACAGTACATCGAACCCTGCTCAGAATGGGGCTATGTAGCCGCAGGCCGTTCCGAGTGCCCATGATAACCTCGGTTCACACACACACAAGAGCAATACATCGCAACACACAGTATATCGAACCCTGCTGAAAATGAGGCTAGGTAGCCGCAGGCCGTTCCGAGTGCCCATGCTAACCTCGGTTCACACACACACAAGAGCAATATATCGCAACACACAGTACATCGAACCCTGCTCAGAATGGGGCTATGTAGCCGCAGGCCGTTCCGAGTGCCCATGCTAACCTCGGTTCACACACACACAAGAGCAATATATCGCAATACACAGTATATCGAACCCTGCTGAAAATGGGGCTAGGTAGCCGCAAGTCGTTCCGAGTGCCCATGCTAACCTCGATTCACACACACACAAGAGCAATATATCACTACACACAGTACATCGAACCCTGCTCAAAATGGGGCTAGGTAGCCGCAGGCCGTTCCGATTGCCCATGCTAACCTCGGTTCACACACACACAAGAGCAATATATCGCAACACACAGTACATCTAACCCTGCTCAGAATGGGGCTATGTAGCCGCAGGCTGTTCCGAGTGCCCATGCTAACCTCGGTTCACACACACACAAGAGCAATATATCGCAACACACAGTATATCGAACCCTGCTGAAAATGGGGCTAGGTAGCCGCAGGCCGTTCCGAGTGCCCATGCTAACCTCGGTTCACACACACACAAGAGCAATATATCACAACTCACAGTACATCGAACCCTGCTGAAAATGGGGCTGCGTAGCCGCAGGTCGCTCCGACTGCCCATGCTAACTTCGGTTCACCGTCGAAACCGATTACAATGAGAACACGAGCATCAAAACTCGACTTTGAATGGGTAAAGATCTTCTGGTCCAATGAATCTCGTTTCCTGTTTCACCATGTGGTAGGCCGAGTACGTGTGAGTTGTTCACCTGGAGAAATTTTTGCAATAGGATGCACAGCAGGACGAAATCAAGCTGGAGAAAGTGTAATGCTTTGGGCAATGTTCTGCTGGAAAACCCTGCATCCATTCATTCATGTGCAAGAAACTGGGAGGTCTTCCACTTACCTAAACATCCTTGCAGGTAAGGTACATCCTTTCATAGCAACGGTATTCCCTTCTAGTTGTGCTTTCCTTTCACAGAATACCACCTGCCTAAACATCATTACAGACCAGATACATAATTTCATGGCAACGGTAATTCCCCTGTAGTAGTGCCTTGTTTTAGCAGGATATTGTGTCGTGCCACACTGCCCGGATTGTTCTAGAATGGTTCGCGGAACATGAGGAAGACTTCCGGGTATTTTGCCCTGGCTTCCGAATTCCTCACACAACAATCCAATCGAATATCTGTGGTTTGTGTTCGAACAACAAATCCGATCAGCTACGGCTCAACCACCTAACTTCCAACAGTTAATAGATCTGTTAGTAACGTGTTGATACCAAGAACCACAAGATACTTTTAGAAATCTGGCGTCCATGCCTCGCCGATTAACAGTAGTTTAGGTAGCACATGAAAAGCCAACAATATATTTGGCAGATGGTCATAATGTTTTGGCTCTTTGGTGTGTTACAGTCACGAAACATAAGATATTCTGGTCCATGAGCAGAATGACTGTGAGTCTTGTCTTTCCGCTGAACAAGTGGTTACGAAGTCTACATCAAATCATCAATGACTGCACTGGTTATTGGCTCTGTGCCAAAGTCAGAAAGCTTCGCAAACCAATAAACAATGCAACATGGCATTAGTGGTATTTGCCCCTGGTGTAATTGATCAGAAGTATCGGTTTCTGGCAAGTCGTCTGATCTGGGTTGGAGTTAGTCCTATGTGAGGCATAGGAGGTACCTGACGCAGCTAGTCTCTCTCTCTCTCTCTCTCTCTCTCTCTCTCTCTCTCTCTCTCTCTCTCTCTCTGTCCTTTGTGTCTCTTTTTGTCTCTTCCTTGGAACAATTGGCCCTGAATTGAGGGAGTTTCTTGGGTTTTGAGTTGCTTCTGATGGTATTTAACCACGGAAGCAAAACAAAACGGTGATTATAAAATCTAGTATCACAAATTATCGATCACATAGTTTGCAACAGTACGACATGCCACAGAATAACGACTAGGACAACATCGGACGACTCCTGTACATTCTAGGAAAGTTTCAAAAAGAAACAGCTACTAAAACTAGCATCTTTTTGCAAAACCAGAAGCTACAGACACGGTGACAATGTGTTGCGCAAGAACCACTTCCGAACTGTACCCTCAGTCCATAATCTTCTCTTTATATGCAAAAATAGACCAGTAAAGAATTCATTGCTTGACATAGAAAATACTACACCACGAAGGAATGGAAAAGGTAAGACGAAACTTACCTCACGTGTTACTACACGTACTACACGTTGGAGTACAAGTAGGTGAAGTAAAGGTGATTTAATTTTTCAGGAATTACATGAATGCGATTGGCCTAGGAGACACTGTAATACGTCCTGAGACACTATGTCGTATGACGGTCCTGTTGGGATATGCATCCGACAACACGACGTGACATCGAATGGAAAAGTCCCAGGATGTGGTCCTGAGGTATCGCTAACCATGTATCGTTGACCTGTATTTCCCCAATTCATAAACATTGCGAGTGGGTCTTGCAGAGGCGTTAAGTTGTCTGCCAAAGACGTTCCACATGTTCGCTATTGGGGGAAAATCTGGGAATAATCGAGCTGGCCATGGCAACACTTGGACCCTTCGTAGGCACTGTCTCCCGATGTTGGTAGTGTGCGGGCCGACGTTATTACCGTTTAAACTAGGAATCAGGGATATCATAAAGACATCGCAACAAGACGGGCTGCAGCACCCCATCGACGTATTACAGTGCTGTCACTTTACCCACTATGATTACGGCAGGTGAACGGCTGTTGGAATTGACAACGTCTCGTACTTTGAGGCCAGACTGAAACGCCGTATGACGCTCGCGGATGGCAGTAAGATCAGTGCGGGGACCAAGTCGTCTCCGGACATCCAATCGTTGATCGTAGGTGCTGAGACAGAAGCGAGACTCGTCCCTGAATGCGGCACGTTTCCATTTCTTACGCTATGTCTGGTACGGCACCACAGCAACTTTGCATGACGACGTGCTTAGGTGAGTGGCAGTCATCTGAATGGCTGACGAGACACCAAACCTGCCTCAGCCAATCTGCAATCTACTGTTCGTGTTAATACGAAGAGGGCCAAGTTTTGAGTTGGGAAGTCATTTGGGGGAGGGATGAGGATATAACTCAGCATGCTGGACATGCGAGTTGGTTAAGGTGGAGCAGCCTTTTGTCCGATACCTGTGGTATAGTTATACCGCTATTGATTGATCGTCAAATTTCAGGAATAGATCACTTATACGAGTATGATGTGCGTTTTTGTGTGATTTTGAGTTTGCTGAACATCAAATAGAAAAACTGAAAATGATGGGCTGCCGCGTTATACTAAGGGACGGTAACGCTTTCTCCATAGATTCCTAGCATTTTTTTATATTTAAGGAGACAACTAACGCCTTTCAAAAATGTTAGTTCTTCAATCTTGACAAAGGAGATTAACGCTCAAAACTTTCCGTACCAATGTCTCAAAGTCACCTGCGACGCAGCTGTGCTGTGGATGTGAGCAACGGTTTATCAAGATACTAATTAAAATATGTGCTTTCATAGGTCGTAGTTTATTTACTTTCAGCAGAAGGACAAGTCACTTTTATTGTTCATATTGCAGAGCAACACGCAATCTTAATCTTGTTTTTAAGAACCGGCTGCTTTGTGGGACGCCGCGACACAAAAAACGACACACGTAACAACTAAACAAAGAAGGAAGTACGTCCAACATTCTGAGGAAAAATTCTTTTTGAAAGTATTCAGACATCACGAAACGGCATACTGATTAAGTTCCTTCTTGAAACACTTCTTTTGTCATCGCACGTGTTGTGTTTTCATCTATTACGCACTTAAGTCGAAACACATCTTACCGTTTTGTTTTTTCAGTACTACTAAAACACTTGCGAGTTTTAAGTCCGAAAGGCAGAATACCAAGTATTTCTCAGAAGAAAAATCACCGCATGTTACAGAAAAATAATATTTCTGTATGAGTAGATTGGATAGCTTCGCGATTTTCTGAACCAACAGATCCATATTTCACTGAATTTCGTAGATTTCTCGGAAATGTTCTTTTACATTGGCTATGCCTTTCTCTCCATTTTAAGAATACCACACCACAGTTTTTCTGTGGCGTACTACAGAGGTGAAGCCAGGGACGTCGACAAGGGGATACGAGGGTGGGCTCTAAAATTCTCCTTGCCCACCCAGTTTAACATATGTCATTTTTCAATTTTTTAAAATATAATCTAACCTCTGCAAAGTAATAATAATAAGTCTCGTATTTTTCGTCGGGTAGCCACACGTATTTCCCCCTAGGAAATGCATTCTTTACTTCTACGTAGGAAGTTCTCAAAATAGCATCAGCTGAGCCAGGAAAATGTAATTGTCCTCCACTCTCCGATATCATTAGTTTAAGCATTTATTTATGTTGATATGGCCAGGGGCGAACGAGGAGGGTGAATAGGAATTCACGGAGAGGGGGTCATAACTAATTGCTCTGTTGTTTGTTTTACTAACAAGAAACACCCCCGCGTTCGAGCAAACAAAACCGCACCAAACTACCGTTATAAATCATTCACGTACCTCCGAATTCAATGGTGATATTCGTTTTTCTGTAAACCTCCTCAGTTGCTCACTAGAGGGATCCGTTGAGTCACCCGTCCGACTTCGGCAACTACGCCAGTCGACAGTGTGTAGGTGCTTGTATCACATGCCTTGTTTCTCTGTGTATGTAGTGAGACAACAAAATGGTTCGACCTTTTTTGCGACAGTTTTGAATATGCCGGGTGATCCAAAAGTCTTGCACATTTTGAAAACGTAATAACTCCCGCAGTTTTGAGAGTAGGGCAACGCGGTTTGCGTAGAAATTATCAGAATGACATCGGGTGTTTTATGAAATCACATAAATTTTTACTCATTTTACTTACATTTTTCATCGCCAGATGGCGCCATGGGCGAACAGGTCTGGGATAGTGGGTATGAAAGCAGCAGCTGGGAAGCAACCACAAGTCACAGCGTTCCGTGTCAGTATACTGTAATTACCGGACAGAGCGCTCTTGGTGAAATTGTTCTATTGCAACGCTGAATGTGCGAGTGCTGCGTTGAGAGCCTACCGGTCACTGAAAGGTGATCGCAGTGGGAAAGGATCGTTGTAAAGTGCTGCGCTGCGGCGAATGGTGAAAACATTCGAGGAAACGGGATCTTTGGCAGCATGCCCACGAAGCGGTAGACCACGAACACGTGCTGCTGCCGCAGAGACGACTACGCAGGAAATGGATGTGATTGCAATGTCATCCGCACATGGCGACTCCAGTGCTCGCTATGTTTCTCGGCAAACAGGCATTTCATACGAGACTGTATGCCGAACACTACGACGGATTCAGCACAGATACCCGTACAAACTGCAACGGCATCACGAACTGCAAGCTGGCGATTACGTGCAGCGTCAGGAGTTCACAGCATGCTTTATTCGACAAATGTATGTCGAGGAGAACTGATGAACGTTTTATGGACTGATGAGGCACACTTTTCTCTAAACGGAGCGGTAAACACTCACAACTGCAGCATCTTCGCCACGGAACATCCCGAGCAGTCGTTGAAGCGCGACTTCATCAGCCGAAAGTAACAGTGTGGTGTGGATTCACGGCTTTCTTCATTATCGGTCATTTTTTTTTCTTTTTTTTTTTTTTTTTTTGAAGAGGTCCGCGACACCTCCTTCGAAACCGTTTCAGTGACAGGTGCACGTTATGCGAACATGTTACGAACGTGCGATATCCCTAGCTTGCAAGAGCGGGATGCAGTGAATCTGTGCACATTTATGCAGGATGGAGCACCACCTCAAATCGCACGTTCCGTTAAGCAACTGCTGCAAGAGACGTTTGGCGCAAATCGTGTGTTGAGCCGACACTTTCCGAAGGCCTGGCCTCCTCGGTCACCAGACTTGACACCCTTGCGATTTCTGGCTCTAGGGGTTAATTAAAATCACAAGTGTACAGATGTCGCCCCGCTTCATTGGCCATGCTGAAAGATGCCATTCGACACCATGTGGCAGCTATACCACCGGACATACTCTTCAATGCCGTCCATGGTGTTTTCTCTCGTATGCAGGCAGTGCTGGAACAGAACGGCCATCACATTGAACACCTGGTACAATGAGGTGTCTAACCTGGTACAATCAGGTGCCTATTTTTCTCGACACTTCCAACCTGTGGTTGCTGCGCCATCTGATGATGAAAGTGTAAGTAAAATGAGCAAACATTTATGTGATTTCAGAAAAAACCTGATGTCATTCTGATCATTTCTACGCAAACCGCGTCCACCTACTCTCATAACTCCGCGAGTTATTACGTTTTCAAAATGTGCAAGACTTTTGGATCACCCGGTTCATCTGTCTGACAAGTCACTCGTACTTTGTGATTCCTGGTCTGGACACAAGGGTGAACGAACACTTCAGGAGGCCTTCGAGGGAAAACCAAGTTCATTTAAAAAACATTCCACCAAAAACTACGAAATATGTTCAACCCCTCGATGTTCATTTTTTCTGACAATATAACATTTACGCAAAGAGGACTACACAAAACTACGATCCAACATGCCGCAGCCAAAATTAGATGACAGAATGTTCCTTTTGAAGACGCATTCTGTGATCTACAATCAACTGTCTGCGGAGATCTATAGACCGATGCTTCGTTACGCATCACAGAATTCTTGCTATCTTTGTAGTGAACCTGTGCAATAATTTCAAAAGTGACAAGGATGGTAAGTCAGATAATATCCGAAAACTTGAAAATTTCCATAATTCAGGTGCTTGTATCACATGCCTTGTTTGTCTGGTCGCGCTCCAGGACGATGACATTTTCAAGTTTTCGGATATTATCTGACTTACCGTCTTTGTCACATTTACACCAAAAAATCGGATTGTCATCTTCAAAATTTGTATTATATGGTGTAATCCCGTTGTAACGTATACTCTATATTCACTTTCCTTTTGATTTTACTATCTCTGGTTATTTTATTTTACTATGTAAATTATCTTCTTACTGAACGAAATATTATTTCACCCGCTGAATGAGATCTGGCAATGAGTGTAAGTCATGACGTGGTGGTAGCTAGTATATAGGCGCGTTCATCGAGACTTAGAGAGAGCTTTTGTTGTTGTTATGAGAGAGCGTGGTTGTCTACGGAGAGCGTTTATAATACGAGGAGAGATTCTTCATTAGTGTAAAACAAGTTGTGTGTGTGCTTTAGTTGACCAAGAGTCTTATAATAAAGAAGTTACTGTAAGTACGTCTTTCTCAATTAATAGTTTTTGTCAGACCTCTGTCTGGCTGTTAGGTTTATAACTTTTTATTACCATAAATAACCAGCGTTAAGACTTTGTTTACGTTCATAATTAACTAACAACAACCTTTTTGAATTCACTATTTTGAAGCTTAGTACAAGTATATCATTAGCTAGCTGGTAGGAAGAGCATCATTCATATTAATTAGCTTAGCGGAAAGATTATAAAGCTAATTCATTATACCGTATTTCATTCAAAATTTCAAAGGTGTCATCGACGTGGCTTTCAACATGAATGTTCTTCGTCCGTGTGCATTCTGTGGGTGTACCGATGTTGCATTTATTAATTGCTGTGCATTTTGCGGCAATGGTTATTGCTTTGAACAGCCCTCACATGAATTAATCTTTTGACACTTGCACACCCTGACCCTTCGTTATGAAGTTACAGACGTCAACAGTTCTATGTACGTGATAGTTATTTTCGTGCAGATCCGCTCTTTACGCTTCGACGTGGCACCTGTCTTCAGAGACCACTACTGGTCAACTGCGGAGTTTTACAGAAAAAGGAATATCACCATTGAATTCAGAGATACGTAAAGGGCTTGAAACGGAAGTTTGGTGCAGTTTTATTTATTCGACCCCGGGAGTGTTCCTTGTAAGTAGGGAATTTCAACACAGAAAGTGGAGTGTAAAGCTAAAACAGTGTACAGCGGCAGTGAGGGAGCGGGACGTGGCTGACGACTACTTTGGAAGTGAGGAGCGCAAAGCAAGGTCGCTGACCTGAAGGGAGGGAGTTAAGGAGGGAGGTGTTGTGTTCTGCGTGTCACGGCGTTAAAATTTGATTTAGATAAGTAAATAGAACATTTTTTCTTTAAACAAGTGCTCAAGTACAGTATTGTTCTAATATTAAAAAGTGCAAAATTTTGGAAAGCTGTTAAGAATATGCTTTCACAGCAAGAAAAAAGTTGAAGGCGACATTCTACCAAGTCTTACATGTTACACCACCAACCAATAGTCATTGTCATGTTATCTTGTTGGTTTACCACCAGTGGTATAACTTGTCAGATCCAGGTGTGCGTGTGTGTGTGTGTGTGTGTGTGGCGGGGGGCTGCGTCGAATTCCTTTGTAGCCGGTACTAAAAATCATTAAAATTTCTTCCTTTCAGTGTTACGTACATAAAGTTGCTATCAAACCTTCCCCAGCCAAAATAATACTCGCCCATCCGTCGCCCAACCTGATTTCAAAGTTTAGCGACGTCCCCGAGTAAAGCACGTGTCAAAGCGGCAAAGTTACAGGGACAAACTTCATGGGTGTAGCTTAATTGGGAAAGCATTGGGCTCCGAAGCAGAAGGATGCAGGTTCGATCCCAGTCACCGGACAATTTGTGAATTTTACATTATCACCTGATTGTGGAAATGGATCTAGTGACCGCTGGGTTCTTCGACAAATGTGTGATGTTCCTTGCGCACATCATCTGGAATTAATGAAAATTCCTTCTCCGCTTCGAAAAATGTGTGATGATTCATCCACCTATTCTCTGTAATTAGTTAGATTCATTTTTCTACAGAGAGTTACTTCACGCATGGTTTGCGGCGGGCACGAAACTTGCGATTACGTGTCCCCATACATGTGACGTACTACAGAGGCGAAGCACATGTCAAGAAAAAAGAGGTTCCAGCGGTAGATTCCATCGGTGTAGCTTAATTGCGAAAGCATTCGGCTCCGGAGCAGAAGGAAATGAACAGAAGCAAATTTGTGTGTTTTCACACACCATCCGTACCTTAATTCATACCAACATTATTTGGCGGTATGCAATTATTCGTGCCAATATTATTTGCAAGTACGCAGTTGGTACCAATATTATTTGGAAATACGCAATGCGTACCAATATAATTGGCAAGTATACAATTCGTACCAATACTACGTATGCAAATCGTACCAATGTTATTTGCAGGTATGCAAATCGTACCAATGTTATTTGCAGGTATGCAATTCGTACCAATATTATTTGCAAGTACGCAGTTGGTACCAATATTATTTGCAAGTACGCAGTTGGTACCAATATTATTTGCAAGTACGCAATGCGTACCAATATTATTGGCAAGTATACAATTCGCACCAATACTATTTGCAGGTATGCAAATCGTATCAATATTATTTGCAAGTGTGCAATTAGAAATATATTATTTGCAGGTATGCAATTCGTGCCAATATTATTTGAAAGTGTGCAATTTTAAACTATATTATTTGCAGGCATGCAATTTGAACCAATATTATTTGCAAGTACGCAAAAGTAGTTAACTAGCGGAGTGTGTTCGCATTTCGCTATGATGCCAACAATTCACAGCGCTATGCGTGGTTTATCAGTCAGCATCTGATTACATAAATCCATATTGATGGGCTCAGGAACTGATATGTCGCCACCGTAGCGTAAAGCGAACGCACTGGGCTAGTTATCGAGATATCTGAGGTTCGATTCCAGCGGTGTCGGATGAACAATTTTTCAGTTGCTATGCGTTGTTTATAAAATAACGTGGACAGAGCAATGACATTTACATTATCTCCACGTGTTTGAAATATATTCACCATTTCTATCGCCCTTTGGATTTATCAGCTGTAATTAAACAGCCTGCTTTCCTGAATGCCACTAGATGGCGACATATCAGTTGCTGAGCCCATCAATACGGATTTGTGTAGTCAGATGTTGACTGATAAACCACGCATAGCGCTGTGAATTGTTGGCACCGTAGCGTAAAGCGAACGCACTCGGCTAGTTATCGAGAGATCTGGGATTTGATCCCAGCCGTGTCGGATGGACAATTTTTCAATTGATATCCGTTGTTTATAAAATAACGTGGACACAGCGATAACATCGTCTATTTACCTCGAGAGTAAGATGAAGAAATATGACCTCAGCTCCCTGTCTTTTGTAGCTAATTGTTAGCTTCGAAAGTGGTACCCACATTATTCCACTCTCAGTGAAATATTCTCTAATTACTGCGTGAAGCTGAGGTACCTTTAACGATATTTTGAAAAAAGGCGCAACTTTCTTCGTCGTGAGCAAATGTTTTCAACGAAAATATGACGAATTTCAACGAAAACGTTATTATCTCTTAACCACTTAACCGTCTGGGACGAATTTCAACGAAAACGTTATTATCTCTTAACCACTTAACCGTCTGGAGCGAATTAACTAGAGGTTGGCAAACTGGTCTAAAATTGGGCTATATTCGTTGTCTAAACGTGGAATGAATGAAGATGAGACGAGTGTACCTGCACAGCAGAAAATATTACTTTCCCATTGGGTTTGTTGTTCAAAGCAGTTATTTAGAAGTACGATTGACACTAATCAGTTTTGATTACCTGCTGAAAAGGCTATAACAAAGGATACGAATCTGAGGAAAGAAGAGAGAACGCAGTGAGTCACATGTTTCTATCCAGCGGCACGATGTTCGTGTCAGGAGGATTAGCATCGTGTCATGGGACATCAAGATCATGCTTTAGGTCACATACTCTCTCCATTATGCCTTCTGTCACGGAGCAGATATAACGAAGTAAATTTCTCCGTGATTTTTATCCGCGCCAGGATTCGAACCCGGATCCCCTCATTCCGGAATAAGTTGCTCTACCAACTGAGCTACGCGGACGTTTTATTCTGATTCCTATCTGCCTTTATATCGTGTGCGTCCTTCGGGCAGGTACGTCACATCTCCTGGTACGTTTCATCATCTCCCCCTTATTTTTTTTTTTTTTTTTCGAAGTGCAGGAGAAGGGATTCTCTTATTTTTCCTATCTCGTGGTGTGGAAATAACATCACACCAATGCGAGATTTTGAACGGTCGGGTCATCCGGATAGTTCGGGCGCCATTATAACGAAGAAAATTTCTCCGTCATTTTTATCCGCGCCAGGATTCGAACCCGGATCCCCTCATTCCGGAATAAGTTGCTCTACCAATTGAGCTACGCGGACGTTTTATTCTGATTCCTATCTGCCTTTATGTCGTGTGCGTCCTTCGGGCATGTACGTCACATCTCCTGGTACGTTACATCGAGAAAATAGGATTAGAAAGAAGAGTTTACCACTAGGTAATGACAAGTGTCTCGTCGGTACTGTTTAGATGAGGGAGGAAAAGAAATTGTTTTGCCACGAAAACAAGATTATTTCGTAAAACCCGGCCGTTATATTCCATTACCATGGAAACAGACTACGGAGCCTTATGTTTTGACGGAATAACTTCACCTCGTTCGACCTCACCATCATCAGTTCCATCTACGTCATATCCTCGTTCTGAGTCTGCGCCATTCAGACCAATCAGCCGATTCTGTGGACTTTTGGACATTATACACTGGTGTGCAAAAATTAAGGACGAAGAGGAGAAATTAGCTTAACAACGGAACGAGCAGGCAGAACGTACCGAAAAACCACTCAAGAGATAGATTACAGTCCGGTACGATATGGCATGCGCATATATGCAGCATGACGTAGGGGAGGAGTGTCGGAAGGGTATAAAGCACACGGGCGGTGTACGCTCAGCAGTTCGGCGAAAGCTATTGCACGGTGTACATCGGTTTGAACGACGTCGAGTTGCTGCCACCGTATGCTATGGCCAACAAGCAATCCAGTAGACGACATCTGGATGACTTTGCCAGAGGTCGCGTCATTTGGGAAGTTGGAAGAAAGGTCGAAGTGTGACTAGTGTAGCCGAGGAGTTCGGGATCGCCCACAGCATCGTTTCACGTGCTTGGAGAGCATTTCAAACGACAAGAACAGCTGTCCGAGTGTTTAGCAGTGGTCGTCCACGAGCAACCACGGCGGAGGACGACCGGTATATTGTCCTACAGGCGAGAAGAGAAGGACGGCAGACAGCGGAAGAAATCGCAAAGCACATGCAACAGACAACTGGACGTCCGTTATCGCGTTTTACCGTGACCAGGAGGATGCACAAAGGTGGTCTATTTGCACGACGACCAGTACGGTGTGTGCCATTAACGTCTGCTCATCGGAGACAGCGGTTTCTGTGGTGCCAGAAACACAAGAACTGGACACATCAGCAATAGGGTCGAGTTCTCTTTACGGATGAGAGCCGATTTAGTCTGACGAGCGATTCTGGACGTATACATATCTGGAGAGAGCAGGGAACGTGCAATTACACCTCCAACATCATCGAAAGGGACCGGTTTGGAGGTGGCGGAGTTCTCGTTTGGGGAGGTATCATGCTTGGTAGCCGTACTGACCTTCACATCTTCCAAGGAAGTTCAGTCACTGGTGTCTGCTTTTGTACCGAGGTTCTCCTGCCTAACGTGCGTCTGTTTAGAGGTGCTGTGGGTCCTGAGTTCCTCTTCATGGACGACAACGCTACACCTCATCGTACAGAGGCTGTTGCAGAGCTGTTGAAGATATTCAACGCATGGATTGGCCCGCAAGGTCCCCGGACCTAAATCCAATCGAATACGTGTTGGACCTTCACGGGAGACTCTTGGCAGCACGTCACCAGCTGCCAGCATCGATTCCGTTGCTGCGATTGGCGCTACAAGAGGAATGGGCCGCGATGCCTCAACAGTTCCTTGACAACCTCGTCCTCAGTATGGACAGACGTTGTAAATCCTGCAACACAGTCAGGGGTGATCATATCCCCTACTAAAGACTAGAATTTTTCTTGGCATTCACCTGTCACATGGACGTTTCTGTCTTCTCTCCAATTGTGCTCGAAGCTACCTTTTCAATAAAGTGCCTTTGTATCCTTTGGATTCCTTGTTTTTAACGGTTTTGCTCGTATATTCTTACATCGTATATTCTTGTCCCATATTCTTACATCTTGGGGATCTTATGGTACGATTTGAGTCGATGTGGAGCACTTCTGCACTACGTTACATTCGAAAAACCGTCTCGTCCTTAATTTTTGCACTCCAGTGTATCTAATAACTACTGACACGCTCGCTCTCACGACATCTAATGATGATCCCGATGCAGGATTGAAAGGACCTAATGTGTTTTTAACTACCGTCTTTTAATTTGTGATTGCTATGTGTTGTCTTTTATGAATAACTTATTTCATTATCATCTTCTTATCGCGCAATAAACGGCTTAAACCTTCAATTTTCTTCATTATAAGTCACAATTCGTGTTCGGGGGAACGCACAGAATTTTGGGCACTATTTAGTTTTCAAACATCGGCCGCTAAAAGGATTCATGTACTAAAATATTATTGCGAGTTAACTTCCATACTGCAAGAAAAACGTGTACTCTGATTAAGGAAGTAATACGAACAGCCTGCATAGGGCATTTATGAGAACATATTTGTGTATTTCGACAAAACAAAATACTATTTATGTTTTACACAGAGATACAATTTAGTTTTCTCAACCAGCTAGTTGTACAAATTTTTAAATGAACAAATTTTTAAAATTTTTACGGTTCTGACAGTCTCACCCTTCCTTAAAGACAATAATCTTCAATTTCTTAGGATTAACAATTCAATGATAGCGCGAAAATACTTTCTTAATGCAGATTCTTGCATAATAGCAACCGTAATACTCCTTAAAGGAGAAGGAACGAAGAATAGCTTTGAGACAGAAGCGCCGAGATTGTGCAACGGACTGGTGCATTGATCTGAACGTCTTCTTTGCAGAAGAAACATGAAGTGACGACGAAGTTAACGTTTGGTCTGAAATGTTCGTGTTGATAGAGCTGACTGAACACTACATAAATGAGTTCTCCAAAACTTCACCTACAGTGGAACAGGAGTCATTCAAGAGAACGTCGAGAAAAAATTACTTACGATTAGTCCTTTTTCAGCAACTAAACCTTTGGCAGTCGACAAGGAATAACTGCAACTGTTTTTGTTTTTAATATTGCTGTCTTAATCAAACGAATGTGAATTAATAATAATAACGCTTCATTAAGGAAAACAACAACACTAGAATATGACACGCAGCCTTCAAAGAGCTTCAATTAGACAGCGTCTCTTCCGCACTTAACATTTATAAATTCCACCACCTCTCTCCACCCTTTTGCTGCTGCTTAAACATTATACGCTATCTACCAACAAGTAATTGGACACCCCTGCAATCGACGATATCTGCTGTCCTGATACGCGTCACGGCCGCCGCTGTTAAATATCGTGTGGGAAACAACAACGCAACCAGCCGCAAGCAAGATGCCACGCAGTTCGGAGCTCTCTGATTTCGAGAAATGTGTAATCGTCGGGTATCACAGTAATGACCGATCCATACGTGCCATATCCAACGAGTTGAAGTACCAAAAATCGAAAGTGGCCTACGTGATTGGCAAGTGGCAGATGAGAGGTGACTGTCGGAATGTGCCCCGACCCGGCAGACCCACAAAACTGGGAGTTAGAGACCGACGGGTGCTGCCCAGAGAAATTCGGAAGAACCGCACCAAATCGAATGGCCACATCCGCGAGGAGTTTCAACAGGAATCCGGGAGTGTTCTTTCGATGAATACCATCCGTAAGGAAGCCCATCTGCTCGGTTATCATGGACGTGCTGCCTCTCACAAGCTTTTGATCAACAAGTCCAATAGCGGTACTCGGCTAACGTTTTGCAAAGAACGTCGACAGTGGACCGTTGAACAGCAGAAACAGGTTCTCTGGAGCGACGAATCAAGGTTCACCCTCTACCGTTCGAGCACCTCTAGGACGAGTTGGAGCGTCGACTTAAGGGGTGCCCCCTCCGTTCGAAATCGGTGAAGAATTTGTCATTTTCATGTAGGACTACCGTCCACAGGGAGTAGAGTTTAGGTCCCAGTCACCTACAGCGAGATCGCCTTTTGGGCAGGACACAGAAACGGAAGGAATGAGAGCAAGTCTAGCGACTTTTGACAGAACAGTTTGTAGTGAGATTAGAGTACAGTAGATGGCGCCACCGTACAAGTACGATATTGCACATAGATGGGTGAGAGAATTTCAGGGAGGACATAGGAAAGGATACCCATTTAACCAGTGGGTCCAGCCTGGGGGCCGTCACTTTACGTGCTCGTCCGATGCACGGCGGATATTCAGCGATTGTTAGTAAATCACACCATCTCTGAAAGATCAGCCCAGGCTAGAACCTGGTGAAGGAACTGACCTGTCTTTTTCAAGCCGAGTGGAACAAAATACCGCTTGCCGTCGTACAACGCCTGGTTGAGAGTATGCCCCGGAGGGTCGCAGCTGTTATCGCCGCTCGTGGAGGCTCTACCAGCTATTGAAGGTGAATAAACTTCGTTTCCCTTTGCTATCACAGGTGTCCAATTACTTGTTGGTAGATAGTGTATTTGTAAGCGTTCGAAATAAGGGTTTCATTTTATAAAGTATAGCAAGAATTGAGTACTCATACTTGTAGTAGATTACTTATTTAAGTTTATGATTCCATTTTTCTTATGTACAAATAAATGAAACTTGTAAAAAAATGTGTCAGTTTACATCATTTCCGAAAACACCGTACAATTAATTTTCATATAGTTTTTTAATTTTTGCTGTTGTATTGCAATTTTAAAGAATCAAAACAAGAAATAATATTGGTTAATTTCGTGTTATAAGAATGCATAGTGTGTCGGTTTTCAAATGTAGGTCTAAGGTTTCAAAATGTAAAGTGTTGTTCCTGGATAAGCATGAACCTCTTTGTCTATGTTTACAAATATTTTTTATAACCTTTAATTTAATAACAAGTTAAATCAAAATAACTTTTACTTAAATAATACTTATTTAACAATAAAATTATACTACCAATCATTATATTCTTAACTTAAAGATAAGTTTATTAGAAGATCCTATAGAAGCAAATTCAAATATGGGTGGCCGGGCACGGGGACCGCATAGAAAATTTGGCCTAGGGCCTCAAAAGTTTTAACTCCGGCACTGGTGTGGTGTGTGTGTGTGTGTGTGTGTGTGTGTGACTGAAATATTCAAGAACATTTACCAATAAGTTTTTCTTGTTACAATATGCTTGGATTGCATAATGGATTCTTTGTTCTTTAGCACTGCCAATGGGCTTTGGTTGAAATAATTGTAAAGAATATCCTGAAAGAAAAACTTTGTCATTATAGAGATATTTACGCCCACATTTCCGTTTTTCTACTGTGTAAGAATATTGTACAACTGCCAAGAAAATTCGTTCTGCTCTAGACTTTTCATTTTCATCATAACTAACAAGACTAAGTTCAATGAAACTTTTCTATCCTTAACTATTAACAAAAAGTTTTTAGCTTACATAAGGAAAAAAAACTATTAAATCGAAAACAAATACCGTCTCCTGCACGATACACTTTAATGATAAAAAAACTATGTACAATTGAAATAAATATGTTTAAGAACTTTCAACGGCGTTGAAAGTTCTTAAATATATTTATTTTAATTGTACATAGTTTTTTTTATCATTAAAGTGTATCGTGCAGGAGACGGCATTTGTTTTCGATTTAATAGCTTTTGGTGCACGAGTTAATTTCTTCATATCGAAAAAACACTATATACTCACCGACCGTCTCTCTATTCTGAGAAATTCATATTATGACAATAGTATCACTAATCTGAGAAAGTGAGGTTATGTCAGTTCCGCAGCAGTCTTACAAGTCTGAGAAATTCAGATTATGGCAACACCCCAGTTTCACTAATCTGATAAATTTAAATTGCGATAATCCGTCAGCGAATGAGATCGTGAGGGTCTAGTTCAGTGGTTAGTGAGAAGTCGACTGAACGTGAGCACAGCTGAATATCGTAGCTCGTTTGGAAAATATCTCGAAGTGTGAACGCCAGCCGCACATCAGTCCTTGCTAGCATTCTGAGTTGTTACAAGGATATGCATTTTCCCTCAGAGCCGTGACTGAACTATTTGACAACGTTATCAGAACCTTGGTTAAAGCAAAGAACGAAGAAGGATCGGATGCCAACGTAGGAAATCTGCACTCCAGAATTGTGAACGTTAGAAATTGTTGCTGGAAGACCATTTAATTAGGCCAAGAGAGTTCAATGGTAATCTATGGAGAGCCGGTGTTTCAATTTTATCTATTCTAACACTTCAGCACAGTTTCTACAATGCTTGTTTCCAGGATTGCAGCCCATTCCTATGCCCAACGCCACCATCATTCTAGAGGATTTTATAGTGGCAGTTATATCTCAGACGGAGTGTCAGCGGAAAGACACTCTTTGTGAGGCATGATTAAAAGAAGTTTTCTGAAGCTAATGCTTTTTAAAGAGAGACTGGGCTAATTAATATTAGGTTTAATGGCATGTGATGATATTATAACGCATGTTCCTGATACTCATTTTGTGTAGAGAAATGTAACGCGATTGGTTGACCTTGTGCAACCAGCCCTAATATAATTATTCCGAAACTTTGTGGAAATTGTGCTTCAGCATGTATGAAAGTGGTTTTCGTCTTTTCAGGAACGAGTGTTTTGAAAATCTTATGTTTCACCTAATGGCCGAATATCCAGAAGAAATTAAGCAAACATTTTAACGGATATCATGAAACTTATGTATCCCAGTGAAACACAATTCAGCAGTTACTTGGAAAAATTCCATTAAACACATTTCAACAGCTGATTAGCAAGTTCCTTGAAATACTGTTCGGAAACTGGTTGAAAAGTTCCGTGAAACGCAGTTCGGTATATGTTGCACAAATTTCATTAAACGTAATTTGATGGCTGTTCCGTGAATTCTAAGATATGCCGTTAGGAAACGTGAATGACAAATCCCATGAAACTCAATTCGGCAAGTGTCCGACCAATTCCAAGAAATGCAATTCAGTAGATCATAAACAAATTACACCAAACTTATTTTATTAAGTGAATGAAGAATTTCTGTAAAACACAGTTTGGCAACTGCTCGGCGAATTCCAAGAACCGCAATTCGTTATTTTATTGACAAATTCCATGTAACTCAATTCGATAATTGATTGAAAAGTTCACCATGGAACACAGTTTAGATCGAAAAATCTAACAAATGATTGCTCAACTCCAAAAAAAAAAAAAAAAACACGTTCTGCAAGTGATTGAGAAATTAAAAAAACTATTTTGTATTTAATTGACCAGTTCCATTTTGACAAGTTCCATAAAACGCATTTCGACAGCTGGCCGACCATCCGAGACCCAAAAGGCTACAAAATGTTAACACAGAGCAAATAATTGTGTTACCCATAATGAAAACACCGACAAAATGCTTTCTTTTTATTGGAGGTTTAACGACCACCGTGAGCAACTCAATGGGCTATAAGCAGTCGCCCGTCCCTAATTTAGGGTCACTGGTTCCAGGGAAGGAGAGAGACCCAGTGCCGTAAGACAAACACAACATCTATGCCACACCGGGATTCGAACCTGGACCCCTTTTAGACGAATGATCAGAGGCCATCGCTTAAACCACTGCGCCACCGGGGAGGCTAAATGTTTTCCCACACATTATCGTATCAGGCAGATACATGAATTTACTGCAAAATTGTTTCGCTCTTAAAAGAACCAGTAGCAAATTCCTTCGAAATATCCCTAGATATATTAGATTCAGTACTTACACGAAGCAAATAAAACGATGCTTGTCCATGAGCACATGAAAATGAATGCAAGTTTTCACGCTTCGTATTATATCGTAATATTGAGTAGCTAAGCACTCTTTGTGTTATAAAGAACATTAAAATTTTGTGTTATTGCATATATTTAAGAAACGTTTCAGTCGTACATAGTCGGTGATTTTTGCTGTGTGTTAAAATCGTTTTATCTCCCAGACAAATGCATTGTTGTCCTCATACGAAACGCTTTTCTCCCATTAAAAGCGCCAAACTGGTTTTATTTAAAAAAACAACTTTCATCAGGGACGTTTTGGAGGTCATGTCTGAAAGGGTGCTTCATCCCAAACATCAATAAGTTCCTTAACACAGCCATGGGAGCAACAAAAGGGTAAGCACGGTAAACCACACAGCTAAATCTTAGAGCTCATTACACGCGCGCTGGTATTTCGTACTTTTTTTGTGTGGAAGATAAAATCTGCCAGTATAGGAACAGAAACACTGAGAAAATAACAGGCAATAATTATCGGCGGTGATGAAATAGGTAATTATGACTCTGATGTAACTCAAGCGTTACATAGCTATGAAGCGTGATGGAACGTCACAGCTGGTGATGGTATAAATCACTCCTCCTTGAGAATTTTTTCATCACTCACATCATTCAAGCGGTTCCGTGGCTTTTTGCGGACGTGCCGTTGGCGGACAGGTATGAAATCGTAGTATTAGCAGCCGATTATGCGATAAGTAAGAAACACCTACCCCTTCCCAGAATTTCTGAAACACCAAGCTACGGAAACTTAAAAACAAGTTAGTAAAATCATGCAATGCACTGATTATGATACGCTTTCTAACATACTAGAAATCATTACTCAAATTATGAGGACAATGGCTGTAGAAAAAATCTCGCTCCTATGACCCGACCTTTGACCCCATTTCGACGATATTCAACAGAATTGGTAAACTGTACTTCCGGAACAACATGAAAAGTTTTGTCTCAATTGAAGCATTTTTACGTACGTTATAACGCACAAGAGCAATGGAATGGATCCCGATCGTATGTCCTGACCTTTTACCCCACTTCACCCATTTTCAATAGGGTTTGTCCCCAGGTGGTCCTCTACAAGATACTAAATTTTCATCGAAATCGAGCCATTTTTAACTCACGTTATGACGCATAAGGGCAATGGAATACATCCCGCTCCTATGTCCTGCCCTTTGACTCCACTTCACCCATTTTCAATAGGCTTCAACCCCAGGTGGTTCCCTATGACATATTAAAATTTCATCGAAATCGAACCATATTTTCGCAAGTTATGATGCACAAGGGCAATGGAATGCATCTCGCTCGTATGTCCTGACCTTTGACCTCATTTCGCCCATTTTCAATAGGTTTCGTCCCCAGGTGGTCTCCTACCATATATTAAAATTTAATCGAAATCGAACCATATTTACGCGGGCAATGGAATGCATCCCGCTCCTATGTCCTGACCTTTGACCCCATTTCGCCCATTTTCAATAGGGTTCGTCCCCAGTGATCCCCTATCATATACTAAAATGTCATCGAAATCGAACCATTTTTACGCGTGTTATCGTGCGGACAGACGGACGGACGAAGGTGGAGCATATACGCTTCTTCAACCTACGGTTGGAAAGCGTAAACAATGTTGTGTAGAAAAAGAAGAGAAATTTCAGGAACGACACAAAATCCAGGAAGTAGTATCGGGTTAACTTCTCCGAAAGTGTGCTTCGTCTTTCAAACGGCCAGATCTTTTTACGACTGGATAATACAGACGTTTACGGCAAACGAATACTTGGGTTTGTTATTGAAGATTGGTAAAATGTTTTGATGAATGGCAATTTTTTTTTTTTTTTTACATAACTTTCAGGAGCTGTTCAAGGTGATTCGCCCAATTATTTACCATGCACTGTGACTCTGTAGTACAAGGGGCATCCTGAAAGTAATGCCTCCTATTTAATAGCATTTGAAATTTTGAAGTGATTTTAATAAAACTGCACTGACATGTGCCATGATATGTTGACAATATGGGGAACAATTCTTTCTCAGAATCGGAAATAAAGATCGTGAATTACAGAGATAAGCAGCGAGCCGTAATTGAATGCCTGGAAAAAGAGGAATGTAAGGCTCCAGAAATCCATAGAAGGCTCCTGGCGGTGTATGGAGCTGCCACAATCGATACCAGTAATGTCCGAAGATGCATGAAGAGGTTTCGAGAGGGAGAAAGCTCAGTGTCAGACAAACAACGGAGTGGAAGACCCGCAACTGCAATGACAGATGACACAGGCAACGAGTGGAAGACCTCATCCCAACTGATCGTCGTGTCACCATTCAGAAGTTGCAACAATAAACAGTTCTCAGACATTGAAGAAGCTAAAGAAAGCTATCAGAAGAAAAAGACGTGGCATTCCACTTTATAGCGTTGTTTTACACCATGATAACGCACTTCCCCACACCTCAATGGAGGCTTCACAGGCTATTGCCTAATTGGAGTGGACGGTGATACCCCAACCCCCCAACAATCTTGATTTGGCTCCCTCAGACATTTTCCTGTTTGCCCCTTTGAAAAACACCTTTCGTGGGGAACGTTTCGACGATGTGACAGACGTTAAACTGGCTGTGAACTCATGGATGAAACGACAGCCTCAGAAATTTTTCCAAAATGGATTTTACCAATAGATTCAAAGATGGCGGAAATGTATAGAAAGTGATGGACAATACTTTCCATTATTTACAATATATGTCCAAGTATTTTGCCACCAAGTTTCACATTTTTGTTGCTACGAATAAAACTTTTATAGGTACGAGGCATTACTTTAACGATGTCGTTTGTACGTTGTATGGAAAAAATACCCACCCTGCTATCTTCGCAGTATTGCCAGATAAAAGAGAGAAAACATATAAAATATTATTGTATATTTTGAAGACTTGGTGCCCAGAAGGGAATTCAAAGCTAATGAAGATGGACTTCGAAGCAGCGATTGTTAACACATCGAAAACAGAGTTTCCAGAAGCTGATCCGGGTGTAATTTTCATTTTTCACAATGTTTGTGCAAGAAAATTCACGAGATAGGATTGGTAGTGTAATATAAAGAAAAAGAAAAAAACCCAGCTATATGTACGATGTGCGCAGCCCTGGCTTATCTACCTATGGAAGTAATAGAAGATGCGTGGTTACATATTATAGGCAAATCTCCAAATAATGAAAATTTATCCCAACTTCTTGACTAATTTGTTTAACAATGGCTGGGCAAAACAAATACACGGTCAAATAACATTATTGTGATCACCAGCTAATATCCAGAGCAACCGCCGTGATCAGCGCGGACAGCAGCTACACGGGCTGGAAGTGACTCAATAAGGTGCTGGAAGGTGTTCACAAGTACCTGGAGCCATTCTTATTGCAGTGCATCTGGCAGCTGCTGGGGGGGACGTGCGTGGTAGAGGATCCATAGAGAGAACAACACGATCGAGGTGGTCACTCAAATGCTCAATTGGGTTTAAGTCTGGGGAATTAGGGGCCAGGGAAGTACTTTGAGGTCTTCATCGTGCTCTTTCAACCACTCTCGGACATTTCTAGCTGTGTGACACGTCGCATTGTCGTGCTCGAAGATCCCATCCGCCCCACGGAAGACAATTAGCGTGTTTGGGTCTACGTGGTCTGCAAGGATGGATTCAAAACGAATTCGGTCCATACTGCCTTCCACAGGTATGAGTGGACCCAGAGAATGCGACGAAAACATTACCCAAACTAAAACGCTGCCCCCATCAGCTTATGTTCTCGCAGCAATCGTTCAAAGTTGTTTGTTCTTCGATGTTTCTCGCCTTATTCGCCAATGTCCATCCGTTCGATGAAGCGGTAAACGTGACTCATCGGAGAAGCCAATCCTTTGACAATCAGCGAAGGTCTAATTCCGGTACTGTCGAGCAAATGCAAGCCTTTTCTGCCGATGCACCTTCGTTAGCATAGGTGCAGTGACCATCCGTCTGCATCGGAGCCCCATACACAGCAGGGTTTGCTGCACCGTCGTTTTAGACACACTTCCGGTAGCCCCCTGGTTCATTCGGCCAGTGTGTTGCTCCACTGTAGTGTGTCGAGCGGCCCTCGCGCACCATCGAAGCCGACGTTCGCCTCTCACATCAATGGCACGTGGTGCTCCGCGTCGCTTATTCGAAATGGTGCCATTTCTTTATTCACGATACACTTTAACCACAGCAGCACGCGAACAGTTCACAAACTGCGCTATTTCAGAAATACTGCCACTCTCGACCCGCAAGGCGATAATCATCCGTTTTCACAAATCTGATAAATCGCTCCTTTTATTCATGACAGCAACGAGTGATATGTTTTCAGAATGCATACAACACACCGTATATACCCTTCAAGCCAGCTCACGACACGTTTCCTTTTTTACTGGCTACTCGCTGTTAACGTCAAAAATAGGAGATGGTCACAATAATGTGACTCGACCGTGTATATTTATTAAAATGTGGAATGTTTGTAGATAGAGACACAGGACAGACAACTGCGTAGAGGATTGGAATTCAAAAGGACCATAATCTCCTCCATATGACATTGACGGACAGAAGAGACACGTCGCGAAGATTAGCACAACATTGGAGGACTGTTTCACGTTAAGGGTTGTCTGCAAGCTCCGTCCAACGCCGTTTGGTTCAGAGTGATCGCGTCGCTCGCCGCCAGTTACTTGGACTTCCCTTAAAGCTGTCTTTTAATGAGTGTTAGGGTTCATCTTCTGCGGTAGATGGCTCAAAAATCACTCCTTGGGCGTGGCTTTTATGTCTTGAGTGACTGTCCCAGAAGTTGGGGTCAGCAAATCACTGCTTGCCATATTCAGAATGGAAGCGGTCTCTCGTTGGTTTCACGATAGAAAGAAAAAACACGCGCTGTTACGTTTTAACCAATGACGTTATCTGGGGGTGGAACTCGGTAAGTAGGAGGTGTTTCTATGTCAAATTCAGGGGTTCTCTGCTAATGTAAACATTTTCTCTTCAAAAAATGAAAGTGCAGTAGGATTTGAGATGATCTATAGAAGACAAGATTCCAATCTCACTTTTGCCCCTATTCACTGTTTTCTATTTGACTCAGATAATTAGAAAAATCAGGCACAAATAAGAGATTTCGTTGCTTCCAGACAGAAACACTGCTATGCTAACTCATTGCACCACCTAGCGCCAAATTGCAATGGTTCGGAGTCAGATAAATTGAATTTTATTTTATTTTTTAAATTCTAAAAACTCTTTTGGAATAATAACTGTAGCATATATTAGCTATGGGTCGTTTTTATTTGTCCTCAAATTTTCAAACACTACAAAGTAATAGTCTTCGAGAAAATGTGTGCAAAAAAATTACGTTGCAGATATATAGGGTAGAAGATGAACCCTAACATTCGTTCAAAGACAGCCTTAACCTTAAACAAATCTACAATGGGGCTAAGAATGTTGACACTGACATGATGAATGACAGCGCATACTGTTTCCCGACGAGTCATAGTTCAGCCAAATGACCCATAATGGGCGTATCCTTGTATGGCGACACGTTGGTGAACGGTTGTTGGAGGTATGCATCATGCAGCGTCATACCTGCTCAACACCAGGTGTTCTCATGTGGGGTGCTGTTCGGTTCCATTCACGTTCCCGCCTTCTACGCATTACATGAACTATGAACAGCCAGCGGTGCATCGCAGAAGTTGTGGAGGCTAAGGTGCTGTCATATTTGCAGACAATGCCCGACCATATCAGCTCCTGGATGCCCGACATGTGCCACGCCTTCCTTGGCCAGCGCGTTCACCTGATTTGTCCCCCATTAAACAAGTGTAGGATATGATCATTCGATGTCTGGCCCGTCTCGCTCCACCGCCAGTTACTCAAGATGATCTTTCTGCACGAATCGAGACAGCCTGGAATGATCTTCCGCAGTGCGACATCCAGAACCTATTCCAGTCTAAACCACGTCGTATACGAGCTACAGTCACTTGCAAAAAATTAAGACCACCTGTTGATATTAGGAGATTTCTGCGTATTGCGTCAGCTACTGTCTGCATTACTCAACTTCCTGTCAATGTTGCATCATCCTACAGCGGCAGCTGTTGATAGAGTTGGGGGAAACGTGCGATCGTCAGTTTGCTTCTGGTTTCCATGCTAAGAGGTTTTGTACGTATTTTATATATAGCAAAAAAATGGGCAAAAAACCGTCATTTAGTGTTACTCAGAGAGCACAAATAGTGACTTTATATCATGAAGGATACTCAGAACGTGACACAAGCAGAAAGGTGAATGTGAGAAAGACTGCTATTCATAATACGATCATGAAATATCGATATGCAGGTGAATTTTGCGACCGAAAGAGAAGTCGACGTCCAAGGAAATCAACACCACGTGATGAGAATACCATAATGCCAATAGTTATGTGTTCTGCGAGAAGTTCGTGCAAGAAAATCAAGGCAATTCTACATTCAAAAGGATATTGGTTGGTTGGTTGGTTGATTTTAATGGCGCAAGGGCCATGGTTGGCCAAAGAGCGCCAGACAAAAGACAGACAAACAAACAGTATTAAAAAATGTGCGATAAAGTTTAAAATATGGCTGATCAAATAAAACTGAAGAATGAGAACGATGAAAGGGCTAAAAAAAATAATGAAACAAACAGTATTAAAAACATGATACAATAATTAAAATCTAGCTGATTCAGTAAAACTGAGCAATGAGGATGGTGATAGGGCTAAAATCTAGATACGTTTAAAATAGTCAATTTGTTTAAAAAATGAAAAAACAGCAACAGTATTGCAGTGGTCATTTAGCAGCCGCTGCAGTGTAGCGGCGTCCTCGTTCAACAAATGAGAATGAAAGAAATGAAAACGTACATCACGAAAACGAACACAGGTACACAAAAGATGAGTGACGGTGAGTCGGCAGTTGCACGTCTCACACATCGGCGCAGTGTCGCCACACAGCAAAAAGCGGTGAGTGAATCGACAATGCCCAATGCGGAGACGAGCAAGCACCACTTCCTCCCTACGGTTCCGACGATATGAGGATTTCCAGACTTCAAGATTAGGTTTAATACGATGCAGTTTATTTTCCACCTGTTGGTCCCACAGACCTTGCCACGTTCGCTTGATATGGTCGCGAACCGGAAAGCGGAAATCCCGGTGAAACAGTGGCAAGGGTGTGACGACCAAAGAGGAAGCAGATCTAGCAGCCGCATCAGCACACTCGTTACCCGAGATTCCAACATGCCCGGGAATCCAACAAAATTGTATCTGGACACCGGCCTCGAGCAAAGAACAAAGAAGCCTTCATACGGTAAAAAGAAAAGGGTGGTCACAGCAGTCCAACGATGACAAAGCCTGCAAAACACTCAAGGAATCAGTGTACACCGCAGCCCGGTGATGAGAACTCGACTGAACATGGAGAAGGGCGAGATACACAGCATGCATCTCCGCTGAAAACACAGTGGCCTCAGCTGGAATCCGCGCTACTGAAACGTCATCTACACAGACAGCCGCGGATCCAACGACTCCATGCATCTTGGAGCCATCAGTAAAAATGGGAGTGTAATCAGAATGTAGGTCACGGTGCTCAGCGAAGAGCTGCTGGTACACTGACGCAGGGGTTGAGGATTTATTGAAAGATGTAAAGGTGGTATCAACCATGACACCAAGTGGGTGCCATGGCTGGTCCCCAAAGCCCCTGGTCTCTCCAACAAGTGACAAGTCGAGCCCTACATCACGGGCTACGGCCGCCATACGAAGACCGAAGGTTGAAACGCACGAGGGCCGGTTCCCGAATAAACGAGCATGCTGGGGATGAAAAACTGCATTGTATAAAGGATGGTCTGGAAGAGATCTAAGTTTCAGGTAGAATTGAATAGACAGCTGCAGACGGCGTAATTCAAGCGATGGTTCGTTCGCGTCAGCGTAAAGGCTGGGAATCGGAGATGTTCGAAATGCTCCCGAACAAAGACGCAGTGCTTGATGGTGAATAGTGTCCAAAGGCCGGAGAACGGAAGGACGCGCAGAGCCATACACGATACAACCATAATCCAGTTTCGACCGTATTAAGGAATGGTAAATGCGAATCAAAGACATCCTGTCTGCGCCCCATGAGACTCTCGAAAGGATCTTAAGAATAGATAGAGCCCGCAGACAGGAAATCTTGAGCCGCCGAACGTGCGCACGGAATGTAAGCGCACGGTCGACGGTCAGTCCAAGGAACTTGGTCTCCGGCAAAACTGGTATGGCTGCACGGTCTAAAAACAGCTCTGGGTCAGGATGGAGGCCGCGCCTCCGGCAGAAATGGACACACGCTGTCTTGTCGGGAGAAAGAACGAAACCATTGCTATTCGCCGTTTTAAAGATCTGATTAATTGCAGACTGCAACTGCCTTTCAATAAAATGCATGCTTGATGACGAGCAGAAAATGTGCAAGTCATCAACATAGACAGTAGCCGAAACCGCAGGAGGAAGATTTGTGAGGAGACAATTAATGCGAAGGATGAACAATGTGACAGATAAAATGCAACCTTGAGGAACACCTTGTTCTTGATGGAATGTTGCCGATAGCGTTGTACCCAGGCGCACCTGGAACACCCGATTGCGAAGAAAATTTAAAATAAATGTCGGAAGATTTCCTCGCAATCCGCATGCGTGGAGGTCACGGATAATACCATGCCGCCACGCTCGATCATAAGCTTTTTCAATATCAAAAAATACAGAAACCAGGTGCTGCCTACGCACGAACGCCTCGCGCACAGATGTCTCAAGGTGCAGGAGATGATCGTGAGGTGAACGATGACGGCGAAAGCCGCTTTGTGATGGTGAAAGTACTTGATGATATTCTAAAAAATGAATTAACCGGGAATTAACCATGCGTTCAAGAACTTTACACAGACAGCTAGTAAGAGCAATTGGACGATAACTAGAGGGAGATCTAGGATCCTTGCCAGGTTTGGGAAAAGGCAGAACAAAAGCTTTTCGCCAAGATTCCGGGAAACTGTGCTCCGACCAAATACGATTATACAAGATTAAGAGATTCTCGAGAGACGACTGCGAGAGATGACGGAGCATGTCATAATGGATGCCATCGGGACCGACCGATGTAGCGCCGGACCGATGCAGAGCCACCCTGAGTTACACCATGCTGAAGGGGAGTTATATCCGGTGTCGAGAAAAGGCGCAAAGGAGATTCTCTGGCGTTCCGCAGTGGATTTAATCCTCAGAAAGGAGGAAGGATACGCCAGGTCACTCGACACGGAGGCAAACGCCTCCCCCAAACAATCAGCAATCTCCCCGACTCCAGCATATGTGCAGCCGTTACTCTCGAGAATGGAGATCTGGTGAGAGCTGTAGTTACCCCGGATCTTACGAATCTTGTCCCACACACTTTTCGAACTGGCACGCGAAGTGAGAGATGAAACATACTGGATCCAAGACTCCCTCTTGTTACGTCGACGCACCAACCGAGCATAGGATTTTGCTCGTTTGAATGTAACGAGATTAGCATCGGTTGGATAACGCCGAAACGTAGACCAGGCCTTATGTTGAGCTCTCCTAGCCGCTGCGCATTCAGGGGTCCACCAAGGTTTCGGACTTCTGGAGAGTGTGGTAGATGTTTTTGGTATAGAAAGATCAGCTGCCTGAAGAATACAATTTGTGACTTCAAGAACCGCTGCGTCGATTGACTCTTGGGTCACCATTGCAGAAAATATCAAAGCTGACGGTGTGAAGACCTCCCATCTCGCACGCTCCATCCTCCAACGAGGAGGGCCGGAGGCAGAAGATGGCATGTTCGCATGATGCGAGAGGACAATTGGAAAGTGGTCACTCCCGTGGAGGTCGTTACACACCGCCCACGACCAGTCAGCAATAATTGATGGTGATCCCAAGGTCAAATCGATCGCACTGAAGGATCGTGTCGGTTCGTGGAAGTACGTGTCAGCACCGGTGTTAAAAAGGCACAAAGAGGCCGAGGACAGAAGAGACTCTATGCGACGACCTCTCGTGCTGATGCTGACACTACCCCACAAATGATGATGGGCATTGAAGTCACCTAGTATTAGAAAGGGTGAAGGCAGCTGATCAACCAGTCTCTCCAGTACCGAGACGCTAACGTTCCCGTCCGGCGGCAGATAGACACTGCAGACAGTAAGAGGTACAGGCATAGAAATACGAACCGCCACGGCCTGCACAGTTGTGGAAACCGCGACGGAAGATACCGGAACCCTGTGAGGGACGAGAATAGCAACTCCCCCACAGGCTATATTTCCAGACGAGTGATCTGTCCGAAATGCACTGTAGCCTCGAACTGAAAGCAGGTCCGATGGTTTAAGCTTCGTCTCCTGTAGACAAAGGCACACCGGAGAGTAAAATGAAAGCAGATGTTTCACTTCATCAAAGTTCGTCCGAAAACCTCGACAGTTCCACTGAATGATTGAAGCCATGGTTATAAGTGAAATGAAAATGAAAATGATCAAACGAAGTCCGGCTCCATCGCCTCTGCTTTGGGTTCCCCCAGATCTGAAGGCGTGTGACCAGGGGCTAAGATGGGAGCATGTTTTGTCCCAAGTGTCTTACCAGGAGGCGCACGACGTTGAGTCGTTTCCTGAGATTTTGGAGGAGAAGAAATGCTTTTCTTATCCTGGGCTTTGGTCTTTTTGTTAGAAGAAGTGGCCTGACTTCCCTTGTTGGTGGTGGGATGAGTCTGCTTCGGCGAAGTGGTGGGTGGCGCTTTCAGACCCCTAGCTCGAGACTGGAGTGCCTCCAGTCCGGCTGCGATGATGTCGTTAACATTGAATGGACATTTAAGGGGGATCTCAATGTCGGTCTGAGTGGCAACCGTAGATTTGGCAACCACCACTGAAGCGTATGATCGCCGATCAGATGTAACAGGGACCACTTTTCTTCTGGCCTCAGGATAGGAAATATTTTCCACCGTTTTGATCCTTTGGATTTCCTTCTCCTCCTTCCACTTGGGACAATCTTTGGCTGATGCCGCGTGTGAACCCTTGCAGTTCACACAAAACTCAGCCTCGGCCACACATTCCTGCAAAAGATGTTCTGTGGCACCACAGCGTGCACACCGGGGATTGCTCCTACACGACTGCTGAGAATGGCCATAAGACTGGCACCTAAAACATCTCAGAGGGTTAGGGATGTACGGGCGTACCTCGAGGTGGAGATACCCTGCCTTGATGGATGTAGGCAGGAAAGGGCAGTTAAAAGTCAAGATAATATTCCAGGATGGGACAAACTGTCCATTCCTCCTGAAAGAAATGCGTCGCACACCCGTAACATGTTGGCTCCTCAGTTCTTCGAGAAGTTCATCCTCAGCGCAATCAATAAGATCCCGAGAGGAGACAACACCTCGAGATGAATTTAGGTACCCATGAGGTGTTATTTTTACAGGAGTCTCAAGCAGCGTGGTGGTGTTAATAAGTGTGGTACTGTAGGCCACAGTGGACATCTCTACAAGAAGATCTCCAGATTGGAGCTTCTTTACGCTTTTAGGAGAGCTTGCGATGGATTGAAGAGCTTTATTGATCCAAAATGGACTTTTGGCACTCAAAGGCTTTGAAGGGTCCAATGAGTGCACAAAAAAGAAACGAGCATGAGAAGAATCCGGAACATGTTTTTTTGCGGAAGGGGATGAGCCTTCCTCCATACCTCTTTTGGTTGTTGGTTCGTGGGAAACAGAATTGAGAGCCATGAAAAAATTTATGAGTTCGTCCGCCGACTTCCCCACCCACAATCGAGCCCAACGAGGGAGAGCCGGAGGTCCGCAAGCCCAAGTGGACGCAGGACACGACTCTAGGGATAGCAAGCGGATATAGCAAGTTGATAGGGCAGACATGCGCTCAGCGAGCACCCAGACTTTCCCATGCCTGGGGAACACCCCTTTGGCATGCCCACCCTATCCCCAGACTCACCCTGTCGTACGAGACGACAAGCCGTTAGAGGTCTGGGCTCCACTCGGCCACAGACCTCATTGACTAGGAGTGGGTTAGTTCCCAGCCGCCCGTTTAGGGTGAAGCAGGGGGCAAAGAGGAGTGTTGGCAACTGGCGACAACAACACCCAGGTCTCCAGAAACCTCAGCCTCCAGCATCCCCTTTTCCACCTTACGGGTCACCGCACACGGCAAACGTGCAGGCAGGTCTAGCTAACCAGCTCGGAAAAACAAAGAAAGAAACATGAAATGGAGAAGACAGGAAAGAAAACGAGAAACTAAAATTCTGAGCTGGCGCATAATCACAACCTCAGCAACCTACAACTGAGGCGGGTTCATGTCAAGTTAGAAAACATAAAAAATGTGAAAATCATCACATATAGTACATGTTGGCTCTGGCAGTGGGGACGCCATCCCCCATCAGCTGGATGAACAGCTGTCCCTTCGGTGATGTAATCGTTCAAGACGAAATGACAAAATGATCCGTCACAAGGTCAGCTCGGGCCGTGGGGGCGCCGCTCCCCAAATAACTGGAAAACCAGTTATCCCCGTGCGGGACAAAAGGATATTACTATCAACACTGTTTCCCAACGTCCTAGCAAAGATTTTGGATTAAAATCTTATAAACCTGCATATAAACTTAGACTAACCCCTGTCATGTAAAAGCAAAGACTCCAGTTTGCGAAGCGTCATCAATCGTGGACTGCTGAAAATTGGAGGCACATTCTTTTTCAGACGAATCAACTGAGCGTCAATGTGAATCACGTGAAGCACATTTTTGACGACCAAAAGTCAAAAGGTTTGATGAAAAATGCACCGTTAGCACCGTGAGACATCCGCATAGTCAGATGATATGGGGTGCTAATTTAGTATCGGTACTGCTTCATTATTCTTTTTGTAGTTAGGCACTACCATGACTGGTCCTTTTTATGTAGAAATGTTACGTGAGAAGCTGATAACTCATATGCAAGTGCACAGATGCACAATCTTTATGCATGATGGTGCTCCACGCCACAGGTCAAAGACAGTAAAGAACTATCTGCAGAGGGAGAACATAACTGTGCTTGACTGGCCCGGTAATAGTCCCGACGTTAACACCATCGAAAATTTGTGAACCATTTTAAAAAACAAGGTGGCAGAAAAACAGCCATCAAATTCCCAAGCTTTGATTGACGTGATAAATACTGTAAATCCCTCACGCAACCCCGGTTGCGTCGTGGTCTAAGCGATGGCCTCTGATCGTTCGTCCGAAAAGGGTCCGGGTTCGAATCCCGGTGAGGCATGGATGTTGTGTTTGTCTTACAGCACTGGCTCTCTACCTTCCATGAAACCAGTGACCCTAAATTAGGAACGGGCGACTGCTTATAGCCAATTGAGTTGCTCACGGTGGTCGTTAAACCTCCAATAAAAAACTCTCTCATTGAGCTTATGCCACATCGTATTTTGTCCGTTAAAAAAAACCGTGGCCACACAAAGTATTGATTTCGGTAATTTTTGTGTTCTAAAGAATGTAAGTATTCATCTGTGGGGCCATTTTTTTAAATATCTCTGACTAGTAATTAGTTGTTTCTTTGAAACTCTTAATTTTCAATAAATTGACAGGTGGTCTTAAACTTTTGCAAATGACTGTATTATCGTCGGTCATTGTGGATACACAAAGTAATGAGTATTTTGTGTTCCACACCTCTTGCAGGTCTTTACTTCTGATCCCTTACGACTTGTGTCGTAAGTCCTGTACCTTGTAAATTTTACTTCAGTATCTCAGGTCTTTTTTGGTACTGTGTTTTTGACATACAGTAGTGTACTTCCAAACTTACGGAGTCGTCCAGGGAGTGGGGTTTACGACTTGTGTTCGAATCCCAATCAAACTCAAATGAATTCTTAGTTTTTGTTCTCTTTACAGCTTGATAATGGCACAACCCCAAATGCATATACAGCTGGCTTGAAACCACAAAATCTTAAACCGCTCATCTAGGAGTTGCGTGCGGCAGGACTGAACGGACTTATGACACCTGCATAAGTCAGTTGAGTCCTAATAAGTACCCCGGGAGCACATTACGTCGATTCGACGTCGAATTTTTGATCGATTTGAAACATCGAATATAGTAGGTATCCATGTCCACTTTTGTTACGTCTTTTCGACGTCGAATTTTAAGCCTATTAAGTCGATATCAAGTCAACACTAGAAGAAGATTCGACTTTTCAAGAGAAACATATACAGCGTTGCTACGTGGTGTAGACGTCGGTTCTACGTTGATATTACGTGTTTAGTCATCGATTATAGTACTGTTGTAAAGTCGAATCTATAATAAGTTTACTCTACAATTTAGGTGTTGAAACATGAAATTCTAAACTTTTAATCATAGAATAAAACGTAGAATGTATTCGTATTTGTAGTACGATTGTTCGACGCCGTCTACGATATAAAAATTATAATTTTTTTTATTGTTTTAACATCAGACTGTTTTCTGACGCATTCGAAAATAATTCTTAAGAATTTCATAGAAGTTTTGGTGATCTGTCAGCATCGCGCTAGGCCTATCCCTCATTGGGATATGCGTACATGCAAATTATATATCTTAAATAGTAATTCTACTTAAAGGAACGAATCTCAACTTCTTATAAACATACTTAAGCAAAAAAAGAAAAAACTTTTAACTTTCCGGCAAAAAAAGGAGACAGGTAACAATATCGTATTACAACAGAAATGATTCAACCGACCCCAGCATCCAAAAAGTTTGTTTGGCGTAATGGTTGCAAAAGCGCATGCGCGCGATGCTTACAGATCGCATAAAAACATCGATTGTTCGACCTAATGGAACTAAAGAGAAACTGCGTAAAACCGTCTACGTGTATATTGAGATTCAATGAAATGATTTTCTTGACGTTCCGTCTCATTGATTTTACGTCGAGAACTACGCCTCGACGTAATATCGACCTGGTAACCAAAAATCGACGTCGATTCGACATTACTGTGATACCGGGGTATAATAATACCGCATTCTCGAACAGCAAGGACATCTTTGATAAAACTCTCAAACCTACTACGTTAACTTGAATATAGCTTATTTCCTTTTAAACTTAGCAATCAGGTAAATTTTGGAAAATAATTGGATTTTGTGCGACATTTTGTATTAGAAAGTCTACAAGGCCGCGGATGGCCTAGTTGTCAACGTTTGTGTCTGCCACGGAGGAACCTCACGTCCAATTCCAGGAAGGTGCGAATGCTCGAACTGCTAAATATCCGCCGTGCATCGGATGGTCACGTTAAGCCGTCGGACCTCGTATGCTAGCCCCCGGTAATAAACAAGGGCGTCATCCTCCCTATTTCTACCACGTTTCCGTGTTACTTTCCTATTGGGCTTTCAAGCCCAAATCTCCTAGCTTCCTATTTCTAAGGGTTGCTTAAGACCTGGGGTCAGACACTCCCTTCCTAAAGTCCTCTACATATGATCTATGATCCAGGAAGTACAGAAAATGAATTATAATAACACAAAAGGATTTTTCGAATTAGACTTTTACAAGCGCAGGTATGGAGGTAAATGGAAACACTGTTGCTCCACTAGCGAAAATATAATACATATGGAAGTTCAGAGTTATGTGCATTATTTTGATCACACTTAAACTAGCTAGGGCTACCACAATTCTTCCTAACGAGGAAAATAGAAAGGGAAATTCAACGGAAAATAGAAATTTACGCCACCTAGTGGGGAAAAGTTACATCAATAAAACTGCAAAATGTACTGGAAGTGTTTATCATCGCTGCATAAATCGCGAACAAAAAGTTTTCCAAGTCGGACTTTCAAATGTGCAGGCCGGGTGGCGCATTGGTCTAAGCGATGGCTTTTGAACATTCGTCCGAAAGGGGATCCGGGTTCGAATCCCGTTGAGGCATGAATGTTGTGTTTGTCTTACGGCACTGGCTCTCTCCCTTCCCTGGAACCAGTGACTCTAAATTAGAGACGGGCGACTGCTTATAGCCCATTGATTTTGGTTGCTCACGGTGGTCGTTAAACCTCCAATCGCGAAAACAAAATTGCGCAGACATAGTTCCAGAGGCCATCCAACGCAAAATAATTTTTGAAGAAATAACTAAGAAAAGAAACGGGGATATACTGTACGGAGACAAATACGAAATATACATTTGCACCATCTGGTGGCAAAACCGTACGTCGAACGTCGCAAAGTGGAAAGTTTTGTGCGTAGCTTCAGCTCCCCGAAACACAAAGAATTTTGCAAATGCGACTTTTTGAAATAAAGATATTGAGCCAAACAGAAAAATACTTATATGCAGGAGTGCTGTGCATTACACATGTTCAAAAATAAATGACCCGTCATCCTTATGAATAGCATTATCCGATTATACGTGCGGAAAAACTGTGTCTACAGACGGTGAGACACACAGACAAAGGAATATTATAAGCACATACCATCCTCTTCTCCAACAAGTTAGCAAAATCATGCAATGCATTGATTATGATACGCTTTCCAACATACTGGAAATCATTGCTCAAGTTATTACTCAAGTTATGAGGAAAATGGCTGTGGAATAAATCTCACTCCTGTGCCCTGACCTTTGATCCCATTTCGATTATATTCAACAGAACTGGTTCAGTATACCTCCGAAATAACATGATAAAGTTTTGTCGCAGTCGAAGCAATTATACGTAAGTTATGGTGCATATGGGATATGGAATAGATCCCGCTTCTGTGTCCTAACCTTTGACCCCATTTCGCCAGTTTTCACAAGGATTCGTTCCCTGGCAGGTCCCTACAACATACTAACATTTCATCCAAACCGAAACATTTTTACATAAGTTATGATGCATAATGGCGATGGAAGTGATTCCGGTCCTATGTCCTGACCTTTGACCCCATATCACGAATTTTCAATAGCGTTTGTCCCCAGGTGGTTCTCTACCACATACTGAAATTTAATCGATATCGAACCTTTTTTACGTTAGTTATGACGCATAAGAGCAGTGGAATGGATTCCGCTCCTATGTCCTGACCTTTGACCCCATTTCGTTCATTTTCAATAGGGTTACTTCCCAGGTGCTTCCCTACCACATACTAAAATTTCATCGAAATTGAATGATTTCTACGCTAGTTATTGTGCGGACGAACATACGCTCAAAACGCGTGACGTAATGAGGCAGATGGGAATTGCGACCATCTGCTCGCAAGAATGTGACGTCATAAAACTTTAATAGGATCCACACATAACGCGTGACGTAATGAGACAGATGGCGTGACCGCGCGCCAACATCTAATGGGACGACGCCATGACACTACACTAAAAACGTGCAATTCGGGGTGGTTATTTAACCCACTAAACGAATTTTCCTAAAGTCGAGATCATACTAAATCGATTTCTAGTACCAGAAAACAGTAGGTTAACGACTTTCATCAAAATCCTTAGAGCCGTTCTCAAAATAAAATTTACGTACATACAAGAATTGCTCCTTTAAGATGAACGTCAAGTAATTTTGCTTCCTGTACTTCGAATGGAAAAATTTCTGTACACATTTTCTTCCCAATTAATGCGTTCTCAAGGATGAAAATTTGAACATCGATTAAAATATCTTCATTTTATAACTTGCAATACCTAATATTTTCTAAAACATAAATATAATTATGCAATCCAACATTTGTTTGTCTACTGACGTCATCAAAGTACAGGTCGCGCCATCCTTTTTCTCTTTTCAACACCAGCAAAGGAAAAGTTATTGATTTTTAATATAATTATGGTTATGTTTTAGAAAATATTAAGTATTCCAAGTTATAATATGAAGTTATTTTAATCGATGTTCAAATTTTCATCTTTGGGAACACATTAATTGTGAAGGAAAGATGTACAAAAGTTTTTCCATTGTAAGTATAGGAAACAAAATTACTTGACGTCCACCTTAATAATATGGGATAAGGGCGATGGGATTGGATCGGAATCCTATGTCCTGACCTTTGACCCCATTTCGTCCATTTTAAATAGGGTTCGTCCCCAGTGGTCCCCTACCACATACTGAAATTTCATCGAAATCGAACCATTTTTACGCACGTAATGACGCATCAGGGCAATGGAATGCTTCCCTCTCTTATGTCCTGACCTTTGACACCAATTTACCCATTTTAAATAGGGTTCGTCCCCAGACGGTCCCTCACCACATAGTAAATTTCATTGAAATCGAACCATATTTACGCAAGTTATGACGCATAAGTGCAATGGAATGGATCCCGCTCCTACGTTGTGATCTTTGACCCCATTTATCCCATTTTCAATAGGGTTCGTCCCCAGGTGGTCTCCTACCACATACTAAAATTTTATCGAAATCGAACCATTTTTACGCCAGTTATCGTGCGGACGGACGGACGGACAAAGCTGGAGCATATACGCTTCTTCAACCTACGGTTGGAAAGCATAAAAAACACGTGCTAAGATAAATTAAACAGTGGCTCTTACGAAATCAAAACGTACATTCAGTTCTTATGAAGACGGAATGCCGCCCCGGTGGCACAGTGGTCTAGGCGATGGCCTATGATCATTCGTCCAAACGGGGTCTGGGTTCGAATCCCGGTGAGGCATGGATGTTGTGTTTGTCTTACGGCACTGGCTCTCTCCCTTCCCTGGAACCAGTGACCCTAAATTAGAGACGGGCGACTGCTTATAGCCCATTGAGTTGCTCACGGTGGTCGTTAAATCTCCAATCAAAAAAAAAAAAAAAAAAAAAAAAAAAGACGGAATGTTAATCTGCGCACACAGGAATTGTTTGTAGTTAAAACAATAACGATTTCATTGACTGGGATCAAATACTTTCGTTCTTGAACGACTGGACTTCAGACCGTTCTTGTTTTTCGGTTCTGCTACTTTACCTTCCTTGATACCAGTAATCCTTAGTAGAAACATACAACTCGTTCGAGATGTTGACGCTCACTACTCAAAGTTACGGATGAAATTCCTAAACTTTGGAATTCCGTAACTTTCTCACCATCCAAAGTTCGGAATAGAATTCCTAAAATTTGAAATTCCATAACTTTTTCACTATCAAAAGTAATTCATACCTTTCTCACTATCCAAAGTTGGGGATGGAATTCCTAAATTTTGGAATTTCATAACTTTCTCACTATCAAAAGTTAGGGATGGAATTCCATAACTTTCTCACTATCAAAAGTTAGGGATGGAATTCCATAACTTTCTCAATATCAAAATTTAGGTATGGAATTCCTAAATTTTGGAATTCCATAACTTTCACTATCAAAAGTTAGGGATGAAATTCTTAATTATATGTTCTCATAAGATGTATTTTTCTCTTAAGCTCTGATTTTCTTCTTTCCTTAGAGTTATCAAATAAAATATGAAAAGTTATCATTAACTTTAAAAAAAAGAGACGTTTAGAAACTGATGTATCAAACAATTTGTAGGAATTTATATTTATTATTTCGGTAACATTTTTTTTTTAATTTTAGTTTGTAGTTATGTCGTAGTATACTGCCTTGACACTTTATTACAACGCCGTCATATTTTGTGTACAGAGATGAACACTTACGCAATTGTCTTCAGTTATATGAAAATTAAAATATACGAAATTAGTATATTTAAATTTTCTGATTCAGTGTGTCTGTTTTCATATAACTGAAGGCAACTGTACGTTATATGAAAACTTAAATAAACTAAATCAGTTCTGTGTTACTAGACTTTCATGCTATATCGTATCAAGTGTTTTCTGTGTTTAATACATATTTACAAGCTTTATAATATTCCAGAGAACGGGTAACAAAAATTTGAAATCAGTGCTTCTTTGTTTGAGTGTTTTATCTCATCTTCTGTGCGTTACTTCTCGCGAAACTGAAAATGGACTTGTGGATAAGATTTAAAACTTCATAATAATGAAATATACTCACAGTACTCCTCTCCCCAGAGAATAAAATCGGCTTTTGTTCCACAAGTGCAACCCGAATCAATGCTTTAGCTTTATCCTTGGCGTCACCTGCTTCTACTAGCCCTACAAACAAAGCAACAGCAACAACAATTATGCTAATGGCCGTCATCGTTAACTGAGGCGTTTACCGAAGTGCAAATCACCGCTCTTGTAGGACACTGTGACTTCGCAAAGTATCTGTGGATGATATGCTGTTGCTTCACTATTTAGTCGGAGAAAAGAAGTCCAGACTTTCCAAATGGAGCGGCGACTCATACACGAAGAGAAAACTACTCTGGCATTGGTCGAGCCACCTAGGAAACCACTTGAGCGCGTGCCAACGAAGACGCACTAGCAAAGAATAAAAAAAAAGTTAAACGCCGGGAAGAACATGAAGAAACTCATGTCCTAGAACCTGATTGAAAAATGATGTCCCGAGGCTATTCAGAACGTGGGCGCTGCGGGAAATGTCGCCGACCTTTAGCCTAAAGTCGTCTCTTAGCGCCATTTTTGGAAGTTCTGTTGTTCCTATTTCTTTGATTGCGAAGATCATGTTTCACAAAATTTAAGCCCCACAGCCCCCACTGTGCAGGGGTCCCCAGACGAATGTGGTCTCTATATCGCTGCAAATAATAATATCTTTGGTATTTGTTGCAGTTTTAAAGAAACGCCTTCTTAATCCTTGCATAACACTTAAAAGTTAATTTATTTTCTGGATGAAATTCACCCTTATTTAAGGCAGAGATAACTAATCTCCTTATTATATACATCTTATATTTTCACTGCACAAGACAGACTGGAGATAGTTTACTTGTTTCTTCGTAAACCCCAGATAGAGGGAGAGAAAGTTGTCAACACACCTGACCTTAACTAGTGTTTTGACTGACCCTTTTAGGTCTTGAAAACTAAACCGCAACCCCAGGGCCAGTTCTTTGTAAGTTGTGTAGGAGTAAGGATTTTCTATAAGTTTGAAACAAAGAGGTCAACTAAGTTCCTAATCAGCGAAATTTCCCTTCAGCAGTCAACCTCTCTCACTTGGCTTCTACTTCTTTGGTCATTATGTGAGCATAACCTTCCGTCTCCTAGATTTTTTATTTTTATGAAATTTTATGTACATTAATATGATTTATATAATATTGTACATTTTTATATACTAAAACGCATTGCCAATGTGTGATTGGAAGTTATTATAATCTACACTCTGGCCACCCAAAATGCAACACCAACAAGGAAGCATCCGATTGGCCTGAAATTCGCAGCATGCGTCGCCCACGAGAGGATATGCAAACGATTAGCATTGCAGGGCATATGCAAATCATGTGCGCTGGGCACGCCACCGAGAAGCACTATAAGAAGGGTGCACAGAAGGCGGGGTGCAAGTAGAGGAAGTGTGTTGTGCTGCCGGACGTGTGCGTGGGAAGCTTCCTGATGCCTTGTCGCAGAATACGGCAGTCATTCCAGCTCGTTTTGGAATTCGACAGAGGAAGAATAGTGGCTTATCGCGACAGCGGTTTATCGTACCGAGACATCGGCGCCCGTGTGGAACGACATCCAGCCACAGTGAGGCGAGTATAGATTCGGTGAGTGCAGGAGGGACGGACGGACCGACGCGAGCGATTGCCGCAGCCGCGGCACACCACCAAACGAGAGGACCGTCATGTTGTGCGGCGGGCATTGACGGCTCGCACCGCCACATCACTAACGTTAGCGCAGGAATTAGGGTGTGTTGCGCAACAACCTGTGTCAGCAAGTACCGTTCGACGTCGTCTGCAGGAGCGGGGACTTGTCGCACGGCACCCATTACTCCGATTACCATTGACGTTACACGACCGGCAAGTGCGGCGGCAGTGGTCCGTTGAACGCCGCACCTGGACTACGGAATGGCACGACATTGTCTTCTCCTGCGAATCCCGGTTCTGCCTGCAACACCACGATGGTCGCATCCGCGTGTGTGTAGGCAGGTCGGCGAGAGACTGTATGACGCCTGCAACCCTCTGGTAAGCATCGCCGGTACACTCAAGAGCCACTGCTACATCTCCGACGTTTTGGAGCCTGTAGTACACCCTTACCTGCAGGACCTGCCAGCGGCCACGTTTCAACAGGACAATGCGCGCCCGCACGTGGCACGCATCGTGCAACAATTCTTCACGGCCCACCAGGTGTCACTTCTGCCGTGGCCTGCCTGTTTTCCCGATATGTCGCCCATCTAACACGTCTGGTGGCTAATCGGCAACCGAGTGGCCCGTCAAGCACCACCTGCGGCTACGCCTGACGAACTGTGGCAACGTTTGGAAGCAGCCCGGACCGACATACCCCAAGCCAACATCCAAAGCCTCTTTCGTTCGATACCGTTGCGTGTAGCGGCCGTTATTGCTAGCCATGGGGGCCACACGAACTATTGATGTCTGCGTGTTTCCGCAAGTCGCACGGGCCTGTAAGCTCAATCGCTTCCTCTTTGTATCTGTCGTTATGTGTCCAGTATATCTGGCTTTGCTATCTCGTGTCCTTCTTGGTGTTGCATTTTGGGTGGCCAGCAGTGTACTCAAAATCATCGAAAGCGCCCCAAACTAATTTTGTTGGGGGGAAGGAGCCTTAAATAATGTTTCGTCCCCGCTGTTTTGGGGTACACCTCTACAAAATTTCATGAAAATAGGGAACAAGATTATACCTGCTATTTTCTGTTTCGGCCTTGCTGCTGTGTTTATTTATGAGACTTCAACGAACGTTTTGACAAAACGCATTTAAATTGTACTACAAATTTACTAGCGAATCCAATACTTTTTATAACGTGTTTGGTGGCAGGTTTTGGCGTAATTTTGTTTAATAAAAGTGTGATATACACTAAAGTGCCAGAAAAACTGGTACAGACGAGCTTATGCAAAATACATAGCAACGTCACCTATCCCCGTACTCGGTTGCGTCCGCCAGTGCGTATATAAAGCGATAGGCATCCTTGCCAGCTGTTAGAGCTGTTTTCGGCATGAGAATGACAAGTAACAACGATTTAAGCTATTTTCAACGCGGTGTCATAGTTGGCCCTCGTGAGATGGGTATACTTTTTTGGAGGTAGAAACGACGTTCGGATTTTCACGGACGACCATTACAAGGGTGTACCGTGACTACAAGAATTCCGGCAAAACCTTCAACCTACGATACCAGTGTGGCCGTAAAAAGACATTGGGTGAACGTGACCATCGTTGGCTGTCAAGAATCGTTTCACGCGATAGGCGTGCAACACTCTCGCAGGTATCATCGGAATTCAATGCTGGAACCTCAACAAGCATCGGCGCCCGGACTGTGCAACGTACCCTGCAAGATATGGGCTTTGGGAGCCGACGCCCAACTCGAGTTCCCTTGATGGGTGTACAACACAGAGCTACGCACCTCGCTTGGGCACGGCAACACCGCCACTGGACACTTGATGACTGGAAACAAGTAGCCTGGTCTGACGAGTCGCGTTTCCAACTGTATCGGGCTGATAGAAGAATTCGTGTGTGGCGCAAACCCCATGAAGCCGGGGATGCCGCCTGTCAACAGGGAACTGTACCGGTTGGTGGGGGAGGGGGTTCGTAATGGTATGGGGGTGTGTTTAGCTGGACTTCGCTGGGACACCTGGTACGTCTACAAACGTTGTGACCGGCCAACGCTATACGCTATGTGCGCGTCCTTCCTGACGAGGTACGCCCGTTCATGTCCTGCGTTAATGCTGATGGGTTGGGCCTGTTCCAACAGGACAATGCACCTTCACACAAGTGTCGGGACGCCACATTATGGTTAGAGAAGCATTCATCTGAGTTTGGGGTGCTGCCATTCCCACCCAAGTTCCCAGATCTGAACGTGATAGAACACATTTGGGATGCCATGCAACGCGCTATCGAACACATGAATCCGAGACTTCGGAATACACCCGAATTGTGGAACGCTCTGCAGGAAGTATGGTGTGCATTGCCTACAGCATATTTCCAGAAGCTAGTGGAGTCCATGCCCCGTCGTATTTCTGCAGTCCTGCGCTCCCGTGGGGGACCTACCAAGTATTAGACTGGTGTACCAGTTTTTCTGGCATTTTAGTGTATATCTATATGTGAATAACGTGGGCCGTTTTTTAAGAAAAAAAAAGCTATTACATAGCTATTGTGTGTGTTCGTGTCACATTCTTCTAAAATAAAAACATTGTGCATTTTTAATAATCTTCTAAAATAGAATTAATAATCTTGAAAATAAATTTATAGGTGTGCACCCATGGAATTACTTCCGGCATTTCTTAAAATCAAGGCCGGCTCTTTTCATTCTTTTAGATTTTTAGTTTTTAAAGCAAAAACTAGTATAGTATATAGCATCGTCATCGTCAACCGTTATCAATATACTGCTAGATCAAGGTCTCCACAAATTTCTTCTTCAAATTTCTGTCTTAATCCAGTCTCCTCCATGCCACTTCAGCATGCTTTCGAATTTCATCCACCCATCTCCCATTTGGTCTTCTTCTGGGGTTTTTTTTTCTGTCCATTGGCATCCAGTTTAGTATTTCAGTTGTCCATCGGGGATCTGTTCTTCTAGCAATATGTCCAGACCATTACCATTTCAGGGATTTTACTTTGATCATGATGTCTTCAACTCTTGTAATTTTGCAGATCTACGTTACCTCTTCCTATCTTTCCTAGTTACTCTAAGCATGCATCTCTCATCGTTTCATTCAGTTGTCCACAGTCTTCATACTTCATTTAGTTGTCCGCTGCCTCCATGCTTCATTTAGTTGTCTTCAGTCTCCGTACTTCATTTAGTTGTCAGCTGCCTCCACGCTTCATTCAATTGCCCGCAGTCTCCACGCTTCAGTTAGTTACCCGCATTTTCCATGCTTCATTCAGTTGTCCGCAGTCTCCATGCTTCATTTACTTGTCAATAGTCCCCATGCTTTATTTAGTTGTCCGTAGTCTCCTTGCTTCATTTAGATGTGTACGTTTCTCTCTTTAGATATTTTTAGTTAGCTTAGTCCACTTCTCTCATTCATAAGTAAGAACTCGAAGGATATAGTTTTGTTTTAAAACACTAGCAGTTATGGTCGTTCTCCGTACGGTGAATCTATAGTTTTTTGAACATAAAATTAAAGAAAGGAAAGATAATTAAGAGAAAGAAAAGTAATTTAAGATCCGTAACTGTTTCGCGATTTAGAACAGGGTAATGACGTCAACGCATACGGTTTCACGCAAAACGGATCAGACTTAGGCGCCCCTTAATTTTAAATCAAAATTTCATGGAATTTTTACAGCATTTCAACGTTTCTGGCATCTTTAAACCTATCTGCATTTGAACAGTAAAGCTAAGCCTTCCTTTTGAACTGTTTGGTTTTTTTACTTTTTAGGTATCCGGACCTTGAGGACTGTTAGCATGGCAATTTTCAGATCTCAAGGTTATTGAGAAGTGGTCGAACAATTCGCAAAAAATTCAAGCAGAGAATGTTGCAAAGCCGCCATTTTGATGTTCTATTTGTTTTCGGACTTTTCTCTGAATTTGGACCTTAAGACGTATCAACATGACAATTTTCAGATCTCCAGGTCATGTAGAAGTGGTCGAACAATTCGCGAAAATTTCAAGCAGAGAAATGTTCCAGAGCCACGATTTTTGATTTTATTTTATTTTATTTTATTTTATGCCGGCGAAAAGCGCCGAACTTTTTTTTTTTTTTTTTTGATTGGAGGTTTAACGACCACCGTGAGCAACTCAATGGGCTATAAGCAGTCGCCCGTCCCTAATTTAGGGTCACTGGTTCCAGGGAAGGGAGAGACCCAGTGCCGTAAGACAAACACAACATCCATGCCTCACCGGGATTCGAACCCGGACCCCTATCGGACGAATGATCAGAAGCCATCGCCTTAGACCACTGCGCCACCGGGGCGGCGCTCCGAACTTTAAAAACATCGCTACGTCTTTAAGCATTGCGTCATTGCCAGTTTGATTGTAGCCTGTCCTTTCTCCCAATAAGAAGGAAGTGCTAAAAATAGCTGCGTCACCATGGCAGTAGGTCACGGGACCAGAACTTTCCTGTGTGGTTAACGTTGAAGACAGAGGAAGCTATTCGTTCCTTTCCTTTAAGTCTTTAAAAATGCTTAAAAATCAGAAAATGATTTTTTCTTAAATTTGTTTAAAGAGGAATGATAGTTATGAGTTTATGCTGTAAAAATTGCAATGCATTATGATTTATAGTTTGCCATTCATCTGTTTTTTTAAACGGATCCCATCGCGAAATAGAGAATTTTGTGAAATTTAAAAATTTAATTTCTCGTAAACTAAACCAAGATTAAAAAAAAAGCGCGACGCGGTGCCGAAATTCGGTCATGGCACTACATGCTTACAAAGTTTCGTGGTTCTGTTGCTGTTAGTGTGTCCGGAAAGCGAACCGATATAACTTTTTTTGCTTACCTTAACTTTGAAATACAATAGGTTTTGAGGTATCTCGAAAAACGGTTTATTTCAGGGCGTTCTCCAAACAATTATCTACAAACGATGTAAATTTCATATTTTTGTGTTCAATACTTTTTGCGCTGCGAGCTAGGAAGGCACGAGTTTCGCGAAATTTCTAAAACAATGGTGACGGCGGCGGCAGTTAACTTTTTTTTTTTTTTTAGAGTAGATAGATAATGCAATAAGCTCTTAAAAATTGTGTACCATGTCTTCCAAATGCTCTGCAACCAAGTATTGCACACCTATTAATTTCTTTTCAGATGTAGCTCTCGCTTGATCTGTTGCCTAAAACAAATGTAGGTATCAGTTATCTCTAGATCTGCCCTATTAACTTCCAGCTCTTCGGTTCATGACTAAGCATTATACATCAGTTTTGTGTTCTCTAAGTTCATTTTTAACCCGACTCCTTTACTCCTGTCAGCAAGTTCCTGAACCATAGTCTGCAGCTTTGAGGGCGTGCTTGCAAAAATGACTATGTCGTCAGAAAAGTAAAGGTGGTGGGTTAAATAATCTCCGGTAATCTTTATTCCCGTGTCTTTCCAGTTCAATGATTGAAAAACATTTTATAATGCGGTATTGAAGAACTTAGTAGATATGGTGTCACGTCGTCTCTCTCCCTTTTCAATTTTTATATGCGCTGTTCTCCTAGCAGTCGAACATTTGCACTTTTATAGATGTAATTAATGTATGCATATTCAGTACCGCAGGATTTCAAAAACATAAAAACCACCGATAGTTTATCTGAATCAAAGGTCTTTTCATAATCAACAAAAGCTACGCATAGTGGTAGTTCATATTCTTTCGCTCTTTCGATTAGTTATCTCAGTACGTGGATATGATCTATAATGCTGAAGCCACTCCTGGATCCAGCTTATTCTCTATGTTGAGCCATGTCCAGGGTTTCGTTCAAGCAAAGTGACAGTACTTTCGTAAAGACTACAAATTACTAATCGGAGGCTGATGAGGTTTGTAGTTCTTGAAAACCTAAAGGTTTCTTTTTAATGTAGCAGAATTATTGTAGCTTTGTTCCACACATTAGGAATCTCTTTCTCATTAAGGCGTCTAGTGAAAGCTTGGGCAAGTGTAGTTGCTATTTCTTCATTGACTTCTTGTGTACAACATCCACGGTAATCCCATCTTCCCCTTGAGCTCTTTCCCGTTTCATATTCTTAATTGCACTGGCAACTTCTACCGTGCACTCGCACGTGTAATAGTTTTCGTACAAACATTCGCAGGCGACGTGTGGTTGAATGGCAACGTTATCCCCTGCTCTGCGGCCCTGAGTTCGAAATTTACAATACGAAGAGTGTCGGCGCTCTCCTCGAACACTACCGGCCATTTTGGTCCACATTTTCACCAACAGCTGCCGGCTTTGTTGTTGTCTTGGATCACATGTACGTCGGTTGCACGCAGAAATCCCTGGCGTTCTGCAGTCTTGGAGATAGGACACCTTATCTTCCTTACACTGATTATCTGCCCACGATAGAAATCGCTCAGGTTGCCATGTTTACCCAAACTCATCGTCGTAGATACGCTAAACAACAAGTAGGTATCTCTTCCTATTTACAACCAAGAGGGGTCAATAGGTGAGAGCATTATTGTAAAGGGTTAGAACGAGTTTGTGGATAGGGATGCTGTTAGTATTTATGATCGCAAGAGGGGATATCGGCTGCGCGCATTATTACGAAGGTGGTGAACAAGTTTATGGGTGAAGAGCTTGTTCCTCTTTATAGCTCAGAGAAGGTTTCTGTTGTTCCTAATAATAGCTCAGAGAAGGTTTCTGTTGTTACTATTTATTGCTCAGAGAAGGTTTCTGTTGTCCTATTTATAGCCAAGAGGGGGACTCTGTCTGGCCTAATATATCGTACGAATTGGCCAGACATGTATTATGTATTAAATGATCATAAGATCATATGTAGAGGATTTTAGGAAGGGAGTGTTTGACCAAAATCATCGTCAAAATCATCTATTTCTAAGGGCCTTAAACAACCCTTAAAAATAGGAAGTTAGGAGATTTGGGCTAGAGTGCCCGATAGGAAAGTGACACGGAAGCGAAGTAGAAAGGGGAAGGAAGACGCCCTTATTTATTACCACGGGGTCAGTATCCGGGGTCCGACGACTTAACGTGCCCATCCGACGCACGGCGGATATTTAGTGGATCGAGCGTTCGTACCTGCCTGGGATCGAACCTGAGGTCCTTTCCGTGGCAGTCACGAACGTTGCCCACTATTGGCCAGACAGATCTCCTGTCTGCCCTTTATTTGATCGAGTATGTCTGGGATGCTCTAGGGAGACGTGTTGCGGTTTCAACACTTCTCCGGAAGACCTGGTGAGGCTTAGACAAGCTTAACGCGAACAATAATCGTTGCTACCTAGCAAGCTTCTGTCTTGTCTAATCCATCGTAAGGATTAGCCAAACAGGTCTCCGGACCTTTTTTTTAATAGAGGTTTAACGATTACCGTGAGTAACTCAGCGGACTATAAGCAGTCACTCGTCCCTAATTTAGGGCCACTAATTCCAGAGAAGGGAAAGATCCAGCGCCGTAAGACAAACACAACATCCATGCCTCACGGGATTCGAACCCCGACCCCTCTCGGATGAATGATCAGAAGCCATCGTTTAGACCACTGCGCCTCTGGGGTGGCTGTCTTTATCTCATCAAGCATGTCTGGGATGTTGTAGGGCGACGTGTTGCTGTCTTCAACCCTTCTCCACAAAACCTGGTGCAGCGTAGAAAAGCTTAACACGAACAGTAATCGTTGCTACCTAGTCAGCTTCTAGACACAATCATCAACAGTATGAAACATAAGTGTACGTCCTGCATTGCTCTGAGGGATGGCCACACAAGCTGTTAAGGTACTTTGGCTATTTCATTCTGACACCTTAGTTTTCACCTGTTTCAGTATGTGGTAATTTTTTGTCAGAATAAAGTGGTAATTTTAAAACATTTCTAACGAAATCTTTTAAAGTCCATCTCTAACTTACGATGTGATACAGGTTTCCCCAGATTTCATATTTCATTACTTATTTATTTAGTCATCGCAACGTTTCTGGGGTTTATTTTTTGTTGTTGTTTTTACCTTAATTTACGGAAACTAATGTAGTTCAGCTGTATGAGGTTTTTTTCTAACTTTAAGTTCGGTGATATTCGTGTGTGGAGCTTTCGGAACATTGAAATAACACAGGTTATGTCAAAACCCGATGAAACATTTTAAGCATTCATTTAACAAAAAATAATAATAGAGGCAGAAACATTTGCTTTGCTGCACAATTGCTAAGACTAACTAAAAATGTTTTTTCCTACACATCAATACGACAATCTATTTCAGATTACGTGCTGCTAAAACTGCTACACTTATTCAACTTTCCAGTTCTTCGACAATCCTGACGAATACACTTTGTACCTGACATAACACATAAGACAAAAATCAAGGGGAGTAGTGTCTGGGGAACAGACGTTCCATGGATTAGTTCAATCTCGTCCGAACCAACCATGTCTCTGGGAAATTCCGCTTTTAGGTAGAATTTCACCCACTGACTGTGGCTGTACACCATCTTGTTACCAAATAATATTCACATCTATATGAGAAACATCTGACGACTGCGAAATTTTGTAACAAGTTTAAGTAAATATTGTTGTGTCACTGTGGAATCGGAAAAGCAGAATAATGCAACGTCATCCTGTTCTTTCTCTGTAAAGAACAATTCCGGTTTCCAGGAACTTTTCGAGGTAGGTAAAGATGTTGTTACGAGGGTGGATCCTTTTCAAACTTCGTTCCAAGATTTCTTCTCACCGGTGTAACACATTTTGTTTCGGAAAACCAAACAACGCAGGCAGTTTTCTCGTGGGGTGTAGTCATATTAATGCTTGTGGTGAATCGGTAGCGCCATCTGCTGGTCTGCAATTGAAAGTTTCTTTAGTTACCTTTTCTTTTTTTCCTTTTTTTTTTTTATAGGAATTTCTTATACGACCACCATGAGCAACTCAATGTGCTGTAAGCAGTTGCCCGTCCCTAATTTAGGGTCACTGGTTCCAGGGAAGGGAGAGAGCCAGTGCCATAAGACAAACACAACATCCATGCCTCACCGAGATTTGAACCCGGACCCCTTCTGGACGAATGTTCAGAAGCCATCGCTTAGACCACTGCGCCACGGGCGCGGGGAGTGTAAGAAAGGACTTCGCCAGGACCATCGGGTGATCATTAGCCGCAATGTCAAGGTCAGTCTCGTATAGTTTCAACCAAAACGAAGAGCGACGGTGGCACAAATCACCGTCAATTTCAACGAGGAAGGTGTAAGAAAGGTCTCCACCAAGACCATCGGGTTATCACTAGCAGCAATGTCAAGGTCTGTCTCGTATGGTTTCAACCAACCGGAGAGTGACAGTGGCACAAATCACAGCCAACTTCAACATGGTCGTGTAAGAAAGGACTTCACCAGGACCCTCAGGTGATCATTAGCCGCAATGTCAAGGTCAGTCTCGTATAGTTTCAACCAGAACGAAGAGCGACGGTGGCACAAATCACCGTCAATTTCAACGAGGAAGGTGTAAGAAAGGTCTCCACCAAGACCATCGGGTTATCACTAGCAGCAATGTCAAGGTCTGTCTCGTATGGTTTCAACCAACCGGAGAGCGACAGTGGCACAAATCACAGCCAACTTCAACATGGTCGTGTAAGAAAGGACTTCACCAGGACCCTCAGGTGATCATTAGCCGCAATGTCAAGGTCAGTCTCGTATAGTTTCAACCAGAACGAAGAGCGACGGTGGCACAAATCACCGTCAATTTCAACGAGGAAGGTGTAAGAAAGGTCTCCACCAAGACCATCGGGTTATCACCAGCAGCAATGTCAAGGTCTGTCTCGTATGGTTTCAACCAACTGCAGAGCGACAGTGGCACAAATCACAGCCAACTTCAACATAGGTCGTGTAAAAAAGGATTTCACCAGGACCATCAGGTGATCATTAGCCGCAATGCCAAGGTCAGTCTCGTATAGTTTCAACAAGAACGAAGAGCGACAGTGGCACAAATCACCGTCAGTTTCAACGAGGGAGGTGTAAGAAAAGTCTCCACCAAGCCCATGAAGTTATCATTAGCAACAATGTCAAGGTCTATCTCGTATGGTTTCAACCAACCGCAGAGCGACGGTGGCACAAATCACCGCCAATTTTCACGAGGGAAGTGTCAGAAACGTCTCCGCCAAGCCCATCAGATGATCATTAGCCATAACAGGTTAAGGCGACCCACCAGAGGCACATTGTTAACCCCCTCACAGGACTGTGCGGTTCCACGGAGGGAAAGAGCATCGGCATCGGACCTTAGATCAGTGGAGACGGGTGTCCTGGTCCTACGAGTCCCCTTTCCATATATTTCGCGCAGATGGAAAGGCGTGGATCTGAGGGAAAACTGCACGAAGCGATAATCCCTATATGTCAACAAGGGTCGGAATAGGTGGGGTCTAACGGGGTTATAGCCTTGGGGGCTCACCGTTACCAAAGGCCTAGGAGGCATGCCGCTGAACCGCAAATAATACACAACTTGTATGTTTATACATATAGAGAGAGAAGTAAAATAGTTTTAGTTTTGTCTCTTATGATTCCCACTCAATCGGAAACAGAGGCTAGAAGAAGAAAAGATTTCATGGCAGTGACTCATTAGGGGTAAATGTTTCATGTAGCTGTGAACAGCTGTGTCGGCGAGGCAGTTTCAGTTTTTTCGCTACTACCCGCCCACACTTCCCTGTTTGCACTTGGAACCGTTAATGGACGAAATCTACTGTGACTGCACAATGCGAAATTATTAAAAATCTCAAAACAAAATCTTGGAATCTTAAGCTCTTTACCTCATGTTCTTGTGAGAACAATAAAAAATACAGTGACCTGTTATGAAAATTTTGCAGATAATTTATTAGTTTGAAGAATGCACTACCTATTAATTATCACCAGCATATTACTACAGTTTCATGTTTTAACGGACCTCATAGAGATTCTCCGTCATAATTTATCCGAGGACTCACTCAGATGTCTTAGCCTACGGGCCCACTAAGGCCTTAATCTAGCCGTGATGTCAACAAAAAACTATTAAGACTTGTGGAAGATCGGCTATGATCTGGGGCGTGTTCAACTGGCACACGTTGGTACTTCTTCTACGTCTAAGTCTGTCTTTGAAGGAGTGTTAGGGTTCATCTTCTGTGATAGATGGCTCAAAAGATCACTCCTTGGGCATAGCCTTTACGTCTTGAATGACTGTCCCAGAAGTCGGTGTCAGCGAATTACTGTAGATCTCACCATATTAAGAATGGAAGCGGTGTATCGTTGACTCCACAATGAAAAGATGAAATATGCGCTGTTACGTTTTAACCAATGACGGCCTTTGGGGTAGAGTTCAGTAAGTGGGCGGAGCTGTGTAAATAGTGGAGTTTCTATAGCTTACATTGAGGGGTTCTCCGAGTGAGATAAATTGTAATTCAAAAAACAAATTCTAAACATTTTTTCGTAATAATACTTGTGGCATATATTAGCAATGGATCGTTTTTATTAATGCAAAATTTCAAACACTACAAAGTAATAGTCTTCGAGAAAATGTGTACAAAAGAATTTACATTGCAGATACAGGGTAGAAGATGAACCTTAACACTTATTCAAAGACAGCTTTAACCTTAAACAAAGCTACAATGGGGCCAAGAACGCTGACACTGGCATGATGAATGATAGAGCATACTGTTTCCCGACGAGTCACAGTTCAGCCTAATGATTCATAATGGGCGTATACTTGTATGGCGACACGATGGTGAAATGTTGCTGGAGGCATGCATCATGCAGCGTCATACCTGCCCAGCACCAGGTGTTCTCATGTGGGGTGCTGTTCGGTTCCATTGACGTTCCCGCCTGCTACGCATTACAGGAACTATGAACAGCCAGAGGTACAAAGTAATAGTCTTCGAGAAAATGTGTACAGAAGAATTTACATTACAGATATAGGATAGAAGTTAAACCCTAAAACCCATTCAAAGGCAGCCTTAAATGTCTCTCTGAACGGGTCACGCTACGTGTCCAGTTTTGCAGACCATCTGCATTCTTTCAGAATCATTAAGCACCCACAGTGTAATGGACTATTCCAGCAGAGTGTAATGCCATTCCACAGCATCCTGACCACTAGAACGTGGTTAGAATAGCATTCTACAGTAGCTCCCCACCCTCGAATGGCCACCCCATTCACCGAACATAAACCCTGTGGAAAATCTTTGGGATCCTGTGGAAAGGTCCGTTCAGGCTCATAATTGCGTTGCATTCCTGGGTGCGTCCTCCACCCAGGAATGCAACGAAATTATGTACAGCGGTGTAACAAGCATGTGTGGAGATATCTGTGGAAAGCTATTGTGAACCTACCTAGTGGATTTAATGCCTCGCCGTGTGACTGCCCTTATCCTGATGAAAGGTGGGCCTAACAGTTAGTATGGGGGTATGCTATGATTTCCGTCCATTTGTAAAGTTTCTTAATTTTAAACGTTCCCTTAAGCACTCCCTGTCGTACTATCGGTAGTTCTTGTAACACTGTAGCTACTTAACGTTATGATACGGATAATAGCACAAAATCCCTAATTACATAAACAACATTATGCTGCCTGACGGGGGACCAGAAAAGGACCGTTTTTAACTTACGAAAACTAGTCTGTATTACAAAGGCCGTTACGTAAAAAATGAGAGTAATTTTTTTTGAGTTGGCAACAGTGCGAAGGGGAAAATAACCAGCAAGATGACTAACTGAATTAAGGAGGTATCTATGGCAACAGTTATTAGCAGTGGCAGACGATTCTCATATTGCTATTGCGCAGTTGTTTAAGGTACGTCTGCATTTCGCCATACAGCTATGATTCAGAGTTAAGAAGTGAAATGCGTTGTGCGATAAAATTTTGCTATCGTTTGAGCGAAACGGCTCCAGAAACAGTTCATTTAATGAAAAAAACTTACAGAGATAAATGATTAGGTGAGTCAACGATTTTTAGATGGAACCACGATTTCAAAAACGAACGTTTGTCGGCAAAACTCGCTCCTTGGCCTGCTCGACCTGAGAATGTTGTTACGGAGCTTATTGTTAATACTGTTTGGGCAATCCTGCAAGAAGATCGACGAATAGCGTGTGAAGACATAGCGGCATCAGCCAATATTTCAAAAACGTTACCTTTCTGAATTCTGCCCGACAAATTGCTTCTGCATCGTGTGCGTTCCACATGAGTACCTCCTCACCTAACGAGAGAACAATTATTATCCAGAGTTCAGGTGTGTCATGAGTGGAAACAAATGATTGCAAAGTATACCAAACTTTTTAAACACAGTAATAACTGCTGATGAAACATGGTTCCACTATATTATGATAATTTTCTTTGATCCTAAAGGTGTAGTCTACCAGCATGCCGTTCTTCCACAAATTAGTGTCGATGCTGAGTATTACATTTCATTTCTTGAAGCGTCTGCGACGACATATATCTATTTAGCGACCGGAACTGCAGGGCAAGTGGACCCTACACCATGAAAATACCCGCCCAAATGTGGCTGCTTTTGTTCAACAATTTCTTACAAAATGCAGTATTGATATCATGCCACATCCTGCCTACAGTCTTGTCCTCGCCCCGTGCGATTTCTGGTTGCTTCCAACAATGAAAGAGAAGTTTCGTGGAACAACATTCAACACAGATGCTGACGTTATTCAAGCTGTACAGGGATCGCTAAAGCAGCTTCCACAAAATGCCTCCGCCACATGCTTTGAAGAGTGGACAGAACGATGTGACCGTTGCATATCATCCGAGGGAAGATACTTTGAGAAAGAATAACATATATTTTGCTCTACCTATGTTTCTTCATTTTGTGTTATTTTACTCTCAGTTTTTAGGGAACAGCCATTGTACATCCTCAAGGTACTTCAATTCAATAATTCGTCAATGATAACAATCAGCAGCATTATAAATAGTTTTTAGCACTATGCTTCAACAAATGCAACAAACAAAACCTCTGTATCTGGAAGTTCCAAGAATCTCAAAATAAATTCAACTTCTGCATATACACTGAAGTTCCAGAAAAACTGGGTGGCGCAGTGGTCTAAGCGATGGCCTCTGATCATTCGTCCGAAAGGGGTACGGGTTCGAATCCCGTTGAGGCATGGATCTTGTGTTTGTCTTACGGCACTGGCTCTCTCCCTTCCCTGGAGCCAGTGACCCTAAATTAGTGACGGGCGACTGCTTATAGCCCATTGAGTTGCTCACGGTGGTCGTTAAACCTCCAATAAAAAAAAATACTGGTACAGACGAACTTATGCAAAATATATAGCAACGTCACTATGCGCGTACTCGGTTGCGTTCGCTAGTGCGCATACATGTATAAAGCGATAGACATCCTTGCCAGCTGTCAGAGCTGTTTTCGGCATGAGAATGACAGGTAATTAACCATTTAAGTGATTTTCAACGCGGTGTAATAGTTGGCGCTCGTGAGATGGGCCATCATACAGTCAAACCCCGATTTAACGGACTGCGATTTAACGAATTCCGCGATTTTACGTACATTTTTATGATCCCGACGGAACCACATTGAAATCAATGCTTGGCGTTTCCCGATTTAAAGAACACATTTCCTCAATTTAGCGAACATTTTTTTAAACCACAAAACTATGTTAAACAGCATTTCCACGTTAACAGTTAGCCCAAATGCAATCCCTTGATGGTGTTTTCAATGAACAGATCAATCTAAATGCATCCGATTCTGATGAAGAAGATGAAACAGAACTGAAAGCTAGCTGTTTTAGGGATACTGGTAACAGTGTAGAATGTGCTAAAAGTACCTCGATATTAATGATGATGTTTTTCATGCACTTCATAAAATTGAAACTGCAATTTATAAAACTAAACGTTCAGAAAAAACATAAGAAATCTTCTCTAAAGCATTTCTTTTCCACAGTGTAAAAAGGTAATCAACACATATTCTGTTTTTACAAGTTAATTAGTACTAATTGATGTTCTGGTTCATGAAGTTTAGGATACTGAAATCATTATTTAAGAAGCTAAATGCTGCGGTGAAAAATCAACTATCATATTTTTCTTGCAATTTTAAAGTACGCTTAAATTTTGATGATGCATATTGAGGTCTAATATCTACGAATTACGTATTTAATATGCAAAGTAAATGTGTACGTATTATAACATTTTTGATAAAAAATTCTTAATTAAAAGTACTGTACATAATTTAAATTTCACTGAAACAAAGAGAGCTTAGCTGCTTACGCATTCTGTTATGAACACTATCTTAATTTGAATGTCTCATTGCGACTGCTTACAGTCCATTGAGCTGTTCGCGGTGGTCGTTAAACCTTCAATAAAAAAAATGTTTCATTCGAAAGGCTTCCTCGATTTAAAGAATTCCACGATTTTACGTACAAGACTATCTGCCCCTTGAAGTTCGTTAAATCGAGGTTTGACTGTAATTCGGAGGTAGAAACGTAGTTCGGATTTTCACGGACGACCATTGCAAGGGTGTACCGTGACTACAAGAATTACGGCAAAACCTCCAACCTACGATACCAGTGCGGCCGTAAAAAGACATTCGGTGAAGGTGACCATCGTCGGCTGTCAAGAATCGTTTCACGCGATAGGCGTGCAACACTTTTGCAGGTATAATCGGAATTCAATGGTAGAGCCTAAACAAGCATCAGCGTCCGGACTGTGCAACGTACCCTGCATGATTTGGGCTTTGGGAGCCGACGCCCAACTCGAGCCCCTTGATGGGTGTACAACACAGAGCTATGCGCCTCGCTTGGGCACGGCAACACACCGCCACTGGACACTTGATGACTGGAAACAAGTATCCTGGTCTGACGAGTCGCGTTTCCAACTGTATCGGGCAGATGGAAGGATTCGTGTGTGGCGCAAACCCCATGAAGCCGGGGATGCCGCCTGTCAACAGGGAACTGTACCGGCTGGTGGAAGGGGGGTCCGTAGTGATATGGGTTGTGTTTAGCTGGACTTCACTGGGATCCCTGGTACGTCTACAAACGTCTGTGATCTGCCAACGCTATGTGCACATCCTTTCTGACGAGGTACACCCGTTCATGTCCTGCATTCATGCTGATGGGTTGGGCCTGTTCCAAGAGAACAATGCTCCTCCAACAAGTGTCGGGACGCCACATTATGGTTAGAGGAGCATTCATCTGAATTTGGGGTATTGCCACTCCTACCCAAGTCCCGAGATCTGAACGTGATAGAACACATTTGGGATGCCATGCAACGCGCTATTGAACACATGAATCCGAGACTTCGGAGTACACCCAAATTGTGGAGCGCTCTGCAGGAAGTATGGTATGCATTGCCTGCAGCATATTTCCAGAAGCTAGTGGAGTCCATGCTCCGTCGTATTTCTGCGGTCTTGCGCTCCCGTGAGGGACCCACCTAGTATTAGACTAGTGTACCAGTTTTTCTGGCACTTCAGTGTATTATACTCTTGAAATTACTACGTGCAACACGAGGCAGTAGTAACCTACCCACACTTTACGCTGCTCACTCCATTCATTATACACATACACTAATTCATCAAAAGCATTTCGACCCCACAGTATTTTGGGACAAATAGCTTTATTATGCCATTAATAGTTAGTCGGTCCACCTTTTGCTTGTACGATAGATGTAACACGTAGAGGCATACTATCAACCAATTTCTGGTAGGTCTCGATCATCGACCTTACATTCAGGTAGACTGCGAATGACGTCACAACTTATGTCTCCAACATCAGAAAAGGAAATGCCACGTGATCTTAGTCAGAAATGTTAAAAGAAAATTCTGCAACTTGTAACCACTGAAAAAACGAATTAAATCATTAAGAAGATTCTAATGTCACCGTGGTAATAACATGATCCGATCTGCAGTAAATTTTTATTACGGTTAGTATGGACCACCATTCAACCTGAGTTCTTCATATTTGCAGTAATTATTATGATATACAGAAGAAATAATCAATATTAAGGGTCAATCCCCAATTTAGAAAACGTGTTTTTAAAGAAATAATGTAGTCATTCGCTTTAAAAAATGAATGTACGTGTTTTAAAGTTTTCACAAATATTCATCGCAATATTTTTTTTTATTGGAGGTTTAACGACCACCGTGAGCAACTCAATGGGCTATAAGCGGTCGCCCGTCCCTAATTTAGGGTCACTGATTCCAGGGAAGGGAGAGAACCAGTGCCGTAAGACAAACACAACATCCATGCCTCGCCGGGATTCGAACTCGGACCCCTTTTGGACGAGTGATCAGAGGCCATCGCTTAGACCACTGCGCCACCGGGGCGGCTCGCAATATTCCAATCATAGCCTATAATCAAGTCTACCTATGCACAAGGTACATATTTTAAGTAAACTTACTCTGAGTACGGCAACGTCATTTCCATATATTTTACGTAGTATTTAACTGTATACTTTGTGACGTATATTCTCAGTTAACTTTCATTTTTAATTCCTTTTCCTATGCAAATTTGAGTTTGTTCTCTTTTATGCTTTCCAAACTTAACGTTATGTCTTTTCCCTCAAACGAGAATACTGTTGGCAACACCTGAGGTCGGAATACGAGTGACGTATGTGTTGCATGATAAGAACGGTAGATAAAAAGGCAATGCAGCGGTTGTTTAATGGGGGATTTTTTCTTATTGAAGGTTTAACGCCCACCGTGAGCAACTCAATGGACTATAAGTCACCCGTCCTTAATTTAGGGCCACTGGTTCCAGGGAAGAGAGAGACCCAGTGCCGTAAGACAAACAAAACATCCATGCCTCACCGGGATTCGAACCCGGACCCGTTACGGACGAAAGGTCGCAAGGCAGCGCTTAGACCACTGCGCTTCTTGGGCGGCAATGGGGGATTTTGAATGTGAATGTTAAGGTGGACGTCAAGTAATTTTGCTTCCTATACTTCCAATGGAAAAACTTCTGTGCATATTTTCTTCACAATTAATGCGTTCACAAGGATGAAAATTTGAACATTGATTAAAATAGCTTTATATAATAACTTGGAATACTTAATATTTTCTAAAACATAGTCATAATTATGCAATCCAACATTTGTTTGTCTACTGACGCTATCAAAGTACAGGTCGCGCCATCTTTTTCTGGTTTCAACACCACCAAAGGAAAATTTATTGATTTTTAATATAATTATGGTTATGTTTTAGAAAATATTAAGTATTCCAAGTTATAATATGAAGTTATTTTAATCGATGTTCAAATTTTCATCCTTGGGAACACACTGATTGTGAAGGAAATGTGTACAAAAAGGTTTTTCCATTGGAAGTATAGGAAGTAAAATTACTTGACGTCCACCTTAATACTCCCTTTTGATACGCGACTGCTTAATTATCCTTAAAGTATTGTTGAAGGCTACGTATTCTAATTTAAGAAAGTTCTGTGTTTCGTGTTAACTCAAGTTCCTGTGTTGTGTTTCATAATTAATTAAGGAAATTAACACACGTTTTGTTGAGCTTACCGTGTTGAAGTGAACAGCAATAAACGATTAGCTGTAAGAAGAATTTTTTGAACTTTATTTGAATGACTCGCATTTCACTGTAGGTGAAGTTTTGATTTATGTAGTGTTTCAGTAAATCAGCTACGCACAAACGCTACAACTTCTGGATTTTTCACATTTTTATATATACTGTAGCTCTGTAGCATAAATTATTAATGAGAACACCACTTTACATAAAGTATTGCACAACCATAGCCGGTTCATACAAAAGTACACTAAACTAATGACCTCCTTTGTCCTAACGACTCATCTTGTAAAACCGAAATGGTTGCAATTAAATTTCTATAAATGACGATTTCTTAATGAATATATCCTTAGGTTTATAATTCCTAAAAAACGCACTTTTTACCTTCATGATTTACTAAATATGAATATTTAAAAGTAGCCTGTCAGGTCATAAGAAAGCATTGAAACTGGTTAGCACGGAATCACTTCTGTCTAATGTCACGTGATCTGACGGATCTCATGTTGGGACCACCTCCGCTCAGTGGCGCTGTCTATCACTATATATGGTCGAAAGTCTGGACAGAAATGGCTCGGGAGCCGCGGATGGCTTAGTGGTTAGTGTTTCAGGCTATCGATGCTGGGTCCCCAGGTTCAAGCCTGGGCTGGTCTTTCAGAGATGGCGTGATTTACTAACAATCGCTGAATATCCGCCGTGCATCGGACGAGCACGTAAAGTGATGGCTCCCAGGCTGGACCCACTGGTTAAATGGGTATCCTTTCCTATGTCCTCCCTGAAATTCTCTCACCCATCTATGTGCAATATCGTACTTGTAGGGTGGCGCCATCTACTGTACTCTAATCTCACTACAAACTGTTCTGTCAAAAGTCGCTAGACTTGCTCTCATTCCTTCCGTTTCTGTGTCCTGCCCAAAAGGCGATCTCGCTGTAGGTGGCTGGGACCTAAACTCTACTACCTGTGGACGGAAGTCCTACAAGAAAATGACGCTGACCCTACCTCAGAAATGGCTCGCCATTCGTCCTGCAAAGCTGCTACCAAACTGGAGTGCGAAGACGATCGATTTTCGTATCTGTCGCTCCAATTCATCCCAGAGGTGTTCTATGGAATTAAGATCAGGACTCTGAGCATGCCAGTCTGACAATTCCACCTTATGTTCAAGAACCCAGTCCTGCACAAGCCGTTCAAGGTGGCAGAGAGCTCGATCCTGTTGAAAGAGACAACGGTCATTTCCATAATACTGCCACATTGCTGATGGGGCAGAACTATCCAGAACGTTGAGGTACACATCATGGTTTATGGTTTGTGATATAATAACGAACAGGCCGAATCCCATCCACGGTGATGGAGCCTCCACCAAACCGAACAGTTGGAAAAACACAGTCCGACGAAAATCGTTCATCAACATTTCCAAATACGTCCATCAGATTGTAAGAGTGGAAAGCTTGACTCATCACTCCAAAGAACAGCTTTCCAGTGTAAGAGGTAGTATCTTTGTTCCATTTTTTACCAAATCCAAGCACGTTTACTTGATTGGAAGAGTGAAAAGCGTGACTCATCACTCCAAAGAACAGCTTTCCAGTGTAAGAAGTAGTATCTTTGTTCCATTTTTCACCAAATCCAAACACGTTTGTTTGATTGGAAGAGTGGAAAGCGTGATTCATCACTCCAAAGAACAGCTTTCCAGTCGCCCACAGTCCAGGAACGACGGTAGACACAACACTCCAAACGGATCTTCGCATAACAACCTACACTATGTAACTCTCTGTGAATAGTTATGGTACTAACCGAGCCATTACAAGCATTTACTACTTCAGCAAAGATGGAAACGGCAGAAGAACGGGATTTCTTAACATTTCTTACCACAGCTCTTCTGTCACGTTCAGTCAGTTTGTGTGGACTTCCTGAACGTTTTTTGCTGTAGCACCGCCGTGCTTCCATCTTTTCACGACATAACGTACAGTAGATTTTGGTATGCTAAGTTTAGCTCTTCCCTATGGAAACGTTACTCAAATGAAATCCAATAACAAGCCCACGCTGGAACTCGGAAAGTTCATGTCCACGCGGCATATCAGCTTTATATACGTACCTTCCCACTCACTGCGCCCCTTCCTGTGCAACCGTTCTTTGAACATATGCAAATATTTGGTAGTATTCGAATACTTTTCTTTCAATTTTTTTTATACAGTGTATACACTGAAGTGCCAGAAAAACTGGTACACCAGTCTAATACTTGGTAGGTCCCTCACGAGAGCGCAAGACTGCAGAAATTCGACGAGGCATGGACTCCACTAGTTTCTGGAAATATGCTGTAGGCAATGCACACCATACTTCCTGTAGAGCGTTCCACAATTCGGATGTATTCCGAGATCTCGGATTTCTGTGTTCGATAGCGCGTTGCATTGCATCCCAAATCCCAAATGTGTTCTATCACGTTCAGATCTGGGGACTTGGGTGGGAATGGCAACACCCCAAACTCAGATGAATGCTCCTATAATCATAATGTGGCGCTCCAACACTTGTGTGGAGGTGCATTGTCCTGTTGGAACAGGCCCAACCCATCAGCATGAATGCAGGACATGAACGGGTGTACCTCGTCAGAAAGGATGCGCACATAGCGTTGGCCGATCACAGACGTTTGTAGACGTACCAGGCGTCCCAGTGAAGTCCAGCTAAACACAACCCATACCATTACGGACCCCCTCCCCCACCCCCTCAGCCGGTACAGTTCCCTGTTGACAGGCGGGATCCATGGCTTCATAGGGTTTGCGTCACACATAAATCCTTCCCTCTGCTCGATACAGTTGAAAACGCGACTCGTCAGACCAGGATACTGTTTCCAGGTATCAAATGTCCAGTGGTGGTGTTGCCAGGCCCAAGCGAGGCGCATAAGCTTTGTGTCGTGGACCCATCAAGTAGACTCGAGTTGGACGTCGGCTCCCAAAGCCCATATTGCGCAGGGTACGTTGCACAGTCTGGACGCTGATGCTTGTTGAGGCTCCAGCATTGAATTCCGATAATACCTGCGAGAGTGTTGCACGCCAATCGCGTGAAACGATTCTTGACAGCCGACGATGGTCACGTTCACCCAATGTCTTTTTACGGCCACACTGGTATCGTAGGTTTGAGGTTTTGCCGTAATTCTTGCAGTCACGGTGCACTCTTGCAATGGTCGTCCGTAGAAATCCGAACTTCGTTTCTACCTCCGAAATACTATGGCCCATCTCACGAGCGCCAACTATGACACCGCGTTGAAAATCGCTTAAATCATTATTGTCATTCTCATGCCGAAAACAGCTCTGACAGCTGGCAAGGATGTCTATCGCTTTATACACGCACTGGCGGACGCAACAGAGTACGCGCATAGGTGACGTTGCTATGCATTTTGCATAAGCTCGTCTGTACCAGTTTTTCTGGCAGTACCGTGTACATCGTTCTTATCTTGTCAAAACATATGTCATTCATCCTGACCTCAAGACTGTTGGCACATAACATTCAGTGAGCGAGAAAAATATGACGTTAAGGCTGAAACGCATTAAAGAGAATAAACTCAAAGTTTACATAAGGAAAGAAACTAAAAATGAGAGGAAGATTGGAATATACGTCATACCTCAATGTAGCACAATACACTATTTTAATAACGTTTGCTTCTAAATCTCCATTACATCAGTGTAATGAAAGAAATTTGAGATACGTCATTACTAGATTCTAACTGTAATTACAATTTAATAGTCACTCCTTCTCTCCTTCTCTCCTTTTTCCTTCGTTTACTGATTCAGATCAAGCATTTTTTTTTATTCTACCTCTCTTCTACCATTCTTGCATGATGTTCATACAACGATCCTTCAGTCAGAAAAAGTTTTTTATTCGGTATATTAATTTTGCTACTTTTCTTCATTTATTTTCCACAGTATTTGTTTAATAACAGTGTAATATTACAGTGCTTTTTTCATCTCTTTTTTTTTTCGTAACATTTCTTTCTAACTCGAGTTGCATTATTGCTTCCGTCTTCCCATTTCTCAAAGCACGGTATATTTATTTGTAACGCAGTAAGGAAAAAAAATGATCGTGTATATTAAAATTCTGTCTTGATGCGAATAATCGACAAAGAAGAAAAAAAGTATTTCGTGGTCTTCCCATGGGTTTTAAAAACTACGTCGTACTTCATATGTTTGATTTTTCCCTCTTCGTGTCCTTCCATCGATTTTGAAAAGTATTCATTTGGCGTTACCTACGTCGTATAATCTTCTCCTTAAGAGCCGTTTCCCCCAACGTTTTTATCTTGTTAGTATTCGGTCGGACAAAAATTCCTTTTTCCCATTTGCTCCTGTGTTTTTCAAAGCACTCACTGAAAGGTTTCTTCCGCCCTGCATCCCTCCACGCTTTCCGCTCTTAGTGAACAGAATGAAGAATCGTCTGATTCAGTTTGCTTATCCTTTATTTTCTTTAATCTTCTGTTCTGCGACCTCAGCTTTTCACCGTTTCCTTTTGTAAATCGGACGAAGTAAAAAAGAGGTTCTCTTAGCTGTGTCGTCAACCTCTGTTTGAGCGCGAGAGACTTTCATTACTTCATCTAAAACCACGGAATTCCAGTGCTTGTATTTCTTCCATTTTGTTGCCAAAATCTTTTATGCTTCACGAGAACACAGAAAATCCTTGTGCAGTAAATACTCTGTTAATTTTACTTCGTGGAAAAGAGGTTCTCTTAGCTGTGTCGTCAACCTCTGTTTGAGCGCGAAATTTGTTAATTTTACTTCGTGGAAAACTTTAGTGATTTTCGGAATAGTGCTCGGAGAAATCGGTCATAGTCTTAGCTGTTGATAAACATCGAACCGTCTTTATGCAAATAGAAGTAACTTCAGATGTAATATTACAGTGCTTTGAGAGAGTCGTGAACCTGTGAGCTCTGTTAATCAGTGTTATTCAGACGGAAAACTCAGTGGACTTCATAGCGAGTTTGACGGAGGCCAAATTATAATGACAAAACCACTGGGTCAAAGCATTTCCGAGAAGACAAAGCTTGTAGAGTACCATCGGTCAGCCGTGGTTAGTACACTGCTGTCCAAAATTAAGGTCACAAACACATTTTTTACAATAATTCAAAATAGCAATCAGTAAAATGTTTAAAATTGTTGTCATATATACTTTGGGGAACGGAGAATCTAATGTAAGGTCGCGGGTGGCCTAGTGGGCAACGTTCGTGACTGCCAAGGAGAGGACTTCGGGTTCAATCCCAGGCAGGTACGAATGCTCGATTCACTAAATATCCGCCGTGCGTCGGATGGGCACGTTAAGCCGTCGGACCCCGGGTACTGCCCCCCCCGTAATAAATAAGGGCGTCTTTCTACCTCACTTCAATGTGACTTTCCTATTGGGCACTCTTGCCCAAATCTCCTAGCTTCCTATTTCTAAGGGTTGTTTAAGACCTGGGGTCAGACACTCTCTTCCTAAAATCTCCATACATATGATCTGTTCTGAATCTAATGTAAGTATCCACTGTTTGTTAAACGGTTAACAGGGTGAGTTTAGTAAGAGAACGTGAAAGTGACCGTTTTCTGCATCCGCGAATTTCGTCTTCAGAGTTGTGTTTCTTGCAAGAAAAATCACAAGATTGACTGATTTCAGTTGGAATGAGTGCTCGGAATCGGTTAGACGAAGGACTGAGATGGAGAGCCATCGGTAGGCTTGAAACTGGCCAGTCTCAAGCTGAGGTCACTCGATGGTTACAGGTTTCACGGAAGGTGGTATCCAGGTTCTCTTTCACCAATTCCAAACAACGAGTACTATCACCAGGAGATCCGGCCAAGGCTGTCCAAGAGCCAAGACGACGCCTGCGGAGGATCGTTACGTGGCATTCACTGCCAAACGCCATAGACGGATGACGGCTAGAGACCTTTCTCAGGACCTCACTGCTGTGACTGGAACAACAATTTCGAGGCAAACTGTATACAGACCCCAAGCAGATAAAGTCCTTTACACACGGCGAACAGTGGTGTTTGTCCTCCTCACCAGATCGCAGAAGAGAGCAAGTCTTTCGTGGAGTCAAACACATCTTTCTGGGACACAGCAAGATTGGGGCCGTGTACTTTTCTGTGCTGAGTCGAGATTCAGTACACAAAGTGATTCTCGACGAGTCTTCATCTGAAGACAGTGTGGGGCCCGCTATCATCCCTCCAACAAAATGAAAAATCGACCACTTTGGTGGAACTGGAATCCTTGTGCGGGCAGGCATCATGTTGGACGGCCGTACACCATTGCACGTCTTCGATGGGGGCATTGTGACCGCACAGCGCTAAAGGAATGAGGTCCTTGAACCTCATGCGAGGTTTTTCCGAGGAGCTATCGGACCGAACTTAATTTTTATGGACAATCAGAGCTCAGCTTGTCGAAGATTTTCTGGAGGGAGAGGATATTCGCCGTATGGTGGGGCCAGCGAAGTCACCGGACCTACATCCTATAGAACATGTCTGGGATGCTCTTGAAAAAGCCATTGCATGACGTCAACCCTCTCCCAGGACCGTCCAGGCGTTAAAATCCGCGCTTTTAGAAGAATGGGATTCGTTTCCACAAGCTGTTATCAACAACTTCATTTACAGTGTGAGGGCTCGTAGAGCGCCTTGTAAAGCTGTGCGTGGTGGCCACACTTCCTATTAGTCTGGCCGTTCTCGCGATGTAGTGCATCATGTTTGGACGGTTTTTGGTCTAATTTGCATATCGCGCGCATTTTGTTATGTTGCTATTGCATGTCTCATAGTATGAGGCATCTATGTACCGAATTTCATTGCAATAAACCATTTAGTTTTTAAGATATCACATAATATGTGTTTGTGACCTTAATTTTGGACATTAGTGTATAATATAATGTTTTCAAAAGGCGGGAAACCAACGACCCGCAGGAAAGGTGTGAGCCGATCAAATCTCGCTTAAGGTGAGCGTAGGCAATGCCGTACGGTCCGAGCCAACAGAAATGATAGTGTGGTGCAACTTACCGGTAATTTGAATGCTGGTGACGGGGGTGTAATGCGTCACAACACACATCATATCGAACCCTGAGTAAAATGGGGCTGCGTTGCACAAGGCCGCTCCAAGTGTCCATGGTAACATAGGTTGACAACCGAAAGCGCCTACAAATGGCACACGCGCATCAAAACTGGACCTTAAATGATTAGAGGAAGGTCGTCTGTGGTCCGATGGACCTCATTTCCTGCTGCACAATGTGGACGGCCGGGTACTTCTGTGTCGTATACCTGGGCAAGTGTTGGTACTATAACACACCGCGGGACAAAATCAAGGAGGAAGTATAATGCTTTGGGAAATGTCCTGCTGGAAAATCCTATGTGTAGTCATTCATGTGTAGGAAACTATATGGCGTCTGAAACCTATCTCAATATCATTGCAGACCAAGTACATTGTTTTATGACAACGGTATTTCACTCTTATCCTGCCTTCTTCAAGCATAATGACGCACCATGCCATGTTGCCCGGATTGCTCGAGAATGGTTCGCAGAACATATGAAGCACTTCCAGGTACACTGCTGTCCAGATTGCTCGAGAATGGTTCAAAGAACATGAGAAACACTTCCAGGTACACTGCTACCCGGATAGTTCGAGAATGGTTCGCAGAACATCAGAAACACTTCCAGGTACACTGTTGCTTGGATTGCTCGAGAGTGTTTCGCAGAAAATGAGAAACACTTCCAGGTACACTGCTGCATGGATTGCTCGAAAATGGTTCGCAGAACATGAGAAACACTTCCAGATACACTGCTGCCCGGATTGCTCAAGAAAGGTTCGCAGAACATAAGAAACACTTCCAGGTACACTGCTGCCCGGATTGCTCGAGAATGGTTCGCAGAACATGAGGAACACTTCCAGGTACACTGCTGGCCACCCAAAATGCAACACCAAGAAGGAAGCATGCGATTAGCCTGAAATTCGCAGCATGCGTCGCCTGCGAGAGGACATGCAAACGATTAGCATTGCAGGGCATATGCAAATCATGTGCGCCCGGCACACCACCGAGACGCACTATAAGAAAGGTGCCCAGAAGGCGGGGTGTAAGTATCGGGAGTGTGTTGTGCTGCCGGACCTGTGCGTGGGAAGCTTCCTGATGCCTCGTCGCAGAACACGGCAGTCATTCCAGCACGTTTCGGAGTTCGACAGAGGACGAATAGTGGCTTATCGCGACAACGGTTTATCGTACCGAGACATCAGCGCCCGTATGGGACGACATCCAGCCACAGTGAGGCGAGTATGGATTCGGGTGGTGCAGGAGGAACGGACGAAATGACGTGAGCAATTGCCGCAGTTGCGGTACATCACCGGACGTGAGGACCGGCATGTTGTGCGGCTGGTATTGACGGCTCGCACACCGCCACATCACGAACGTTAGCGCAGGAATTAGGGTGTGTTGCGCAACAACCTCTGTCAGCAAGTACCGTTCGACGTCGTCTGCAGGAGCGGGGACTGTTCGTACGGCACCCATTGCTACGATTACCATTGACATTACACCACCGGCGAGTGAGGCGGTAGTGGGCTGTTGAACGCAACACCTGGATTACGGAATGGCACGATATTGTCTTTTGGACAAAATACGCTTCTGCCTGCAACACCACGATGGTCGAATCTGCGTGTGGCGGCACCGCGGCGAAAGACTGTATGACGCCTGAATTATGCATCGCCATACCGGTCTGTCGCCTGGCGTTATGGTTTGGGGCACAATTGGATATGACACCCGCACCCCTTTGGTAGGCATCGGCGGTAGCACAGGCTCCAAAACATCTCCGACGTTTTGGAGCCTGTAGTCCTTCCTTACCTGCAATACCTGCCAGCGGCCACGTTTCAAAAGAACAATGCGCGCCCGCACGTGGCACGCATCGTGCAACAATTCTTCACGGCCCACCAGGTGTCACTGCTGCCGTGGCCTGCCTGTTCTCCCGATATGTCGCCCATCAAACACGTCTGGTCGCTGATCGGCAACCGAGTGGCCCGGCAAGCACCATCCGCGGCTACTGCCTGATGAACTGTGGCAACGTGTGGAAGCAGCCTGGACCGACATACCCCAAGCGCACATCCAAAGGCTCTTTCGTTCAATGCCGCGTCGTGTAGCGGCCGTTATTGCCAGTCATGGGGGCTAAACGGACTATATATGTCTGCGTGTTCCGCAAGTCGCACGGGCCTGTAAGCTCAATTGTTTCATCTTTGTATCTCTTGTTATGTGCCCAGTAAATCTGGCTTTACTATCTCGTGACCTTCTTGGTGTTGCATTTTGGGTGGCCAGCAGTGTATTTCCCTGGCCATCAGCTTCCGCAGGCATGAATACAATCGATCGTCTGCGGTATAGGTTGGAACACCAAATCCAATATGCGGGGGTTCAACCAAGTAATTTACAAGAGTTCAAGGATGTGCTGGTACACTGTTAAAAATTTCGTGGTAGATTGTACGAAAAAGTGGTGCTACACCAGCTGCATCACTTTCTGAGAGAAGATATAATCGAGCGTCTGTGGTGTGGATTGGAACACCAAATCCAATATGTGGCGGTTTAACCATTTCGAAATCCGGGCACCATTCTCGAAAAATCTGGGCAGCATGGCATGGCGCATTATTATGCTGAAAGAAGGCAGGATAAGAGGAAAATGCCGTTGTCATGAAACAATGTACCTGGTCTGCAATGATTTTGAGATAGGTTTCAGACGCCATAGTTTCCTACACGTGAATGACTGGACAAAGGATTTTTATATATGGTGCAAACCAAACCCGACAGGCATCACATAATGGTGCAAACTTGCACCATGACTGTCGTGTTGGGAAAAAACACACCCAAATGGTGTAAAAGATACATGATGTGGTGGCATCAGATCATGTATCTTTTACACCATTCCATCATGGTGTAAAAGAAACACCATTTCATGGCGTCATCACATCATGGTGGAAGTTTGCACCATGATGTGATGCCAACTCGTACTATAATAGGGTGAAAAGTTGAACCATGTTGTTGGGGTTTATTTGCACCACGGAATGGTGTATCTTTTCTCCAAAAGTGTTGCAGCTGGTGTAGCACCACTTTTTGCTGCAACCTACCACAACATTTTTAGCAGTGTAACGTGTTGGTACCACGTACCACAAGACACCTTTAGAAATCTTGTAGCGTTGATACCTTGATGGATAAAAGCTCTTTTGGCGTCACATTGAGGACCATCATCGTATTGCCCATGAGGTCATGGTGTTTCCGCTGTTCAATATACGACGCTTCTATTTGCGTAACTAGGATTTACAACTCGCTGAGCATATGTTTTTCTTTTTTGGTAGTTTGAAGATTCTTTCATGAGCCTCTAAGACTATAACGAATTCTCCGTCTCTAATACAGAGCTGCTGGTTCCCGAGAAGAGATTGAGAATCAATTACCCAGGGACAAACACAACAGCAGCATTTTGCCGGAATTTGAACCCAAAAGCAGTAGTGCGAGATGTCAGAAGACCAGTGTGACGTATACCTCTGTTTAACTTTCCTTTTCAGTTTCTGTTTTCTTGTGTACATTTTGTTACTTCTGGGTTAAAGATTTACCCACTGAACGGCACATTACACCGATCAGACATTCCATTATGACCACCCTCAGCCTAGAGATATGTGCGCGCCTGGAGACCGAACGGTGGTGCAGTTGAGGTTCACTGAGCAGTATATATACACTGCTGGACAATTGCTAAGGACGGATCATAAACGGCTATATAGCGCATAAAAAAGTAAGTGTGGTTGGATGCCAAGTGAAATAAAATAATGTCAGAATGCCAGGACATTACAAGAAAGACAATTTATTGTGCTCTGAAATCCAGAAGGCTTTGGAACGTGTTCAAGGGACAAACAGGCCATTTTGTGCAGAATACGTAAACGTGAAAAAAATGCAATTACCGTCCGCAGGCGTTCCGGCGTAAGATGTCAATACGGGATATGGCCACCATGGAGGGCGATGCAAGATTCCACACGTCGTGTCATGCTTTGCACAACATTATCAAGCAGCTGTTGGGGTAATTTATCCCATTCCTCTGTCAGTGCACGGATGAGGGTGTCCTTGTTTATTGGAGGGCATTGGCGACCAGAAAGACTCCTCCCCAAAGCATCCCACACATTTTCAATGGGGTTCAGATCTGGAGAACGTGCTGGCAATACGAGGCGTTGAATATCCTCGTTCTCAAGACACTCCTGGACAGCGACTGTTTGATGACATGTTGCGTTGTCGTCCATGAAAATGAATCTATCACCGACAGCACCACGGAACATGCGAACATGAGGTAGCAGAACATCATTAATGTATCGTTGGCCAGTCATAGTCCCAGTTGGAAGCACATAGAGGGACGTACGGCCATTGATCATGATGCCAGCCCATACCATGACACTACATGTCGGATATCGGTCCCTTTCCTGTATGTTTGCTGGACAATATGCAGTACCACTATCACGCCAGATCAGTTGTCGTCGACAATCAGACGATAGACTGTATCTACTCTCATCTGAGACGAGGACAGCAGACTAGTCGTTATCAGTCCAATTGCGATGTTGATGGCACCATTGCAAACGGGCGGTACGGTGACGTCTGGACAATGGGATGCACACAACAGGACGGCGGGCGTATAGTCCTCCTTCATGCAAACGTCTGGCGACAGTTTTTCGGGAGATCCGCTTGCCAGTAGCAGCCATAAACTGATTTGCTACCTCACTAGCTGTGCTGCGCCGGTGCCTTTTTGTTGATAGCAATATGTACCGATCTTCTGCAGGTGTCGTACTGCGAACGCGACCTCCCCCGTGACGTTTGCTACACTCTCCATTTGTTTGAAATGATTTCCAAAGCCTTGAAACAACACTGTGGCTGACGTCGAACTCCCTGGCAACATCTGTTATTTTTCGCCCTTCTTCAATCTTGCCAATAATACGGCCACGCGTAAAATCATCTAGGTGATGTCGGGAAGACATACTGAAAATTGCGAGTTCGTCAATTGATTCCTTCCCTTTCAACTTTGCGTTTGAACAACAACGGTGAATACGCGTCAAATCCTTTATATCTCTTATCAGCGCTATGACGTCTCGAACAAGTTCGGCAATCCGAAATTTGCATACGCACAACACGTCTTACTGTATCCCGCACTTATGCTAATTTCCACATTTTCCTGCCTTCCATTTTATGGTTGCTATCGTTGCTATTGTCATGCGTCCTTAGCAATTGTCCGGCAGTGTACAACCCGAGGACATGTTTTCGGTTAGCAGAGTGTTGGGAGTCAAAATGGGAAAAGCTGCTGATTTATCGGAGTTTGATAAAGGACATATAGTGATGGCACGGTGCCTTGGAACTACGATCTCAGAAATGTGCGGCTTGCGGGTTGTTCAGGTGTCGCTGCAGCGAGTACGTATTAAAAGTGGAGCACAAATTGACGAACCACGAACCATCGTCCGGCCATTTGTCGTCCGTAGCACACTAATGCCAGAGAAGAGCGAAGACTCGTCCATGACCACAAGGCCACAGTTCGACAAAGCAGCGGCATGTACAACAACGGTTATCAGGGAAATGTGTCACAACATACAGTTCATCGCAGTCTTCTGCGCACCGGCTGCGTAGCCAAAGACCCAGCCGGGTCCCCATGCTCACTGCACGTCATCGCGAACAATGTATGAAATGGGCCTACGCTCATCCAGATTGGATCGTGGATGATTGGAAGAAAGTGGTCTGGTCTGACGAATCAAGATTCCTGGTGCATCAAACAGACTGCGGAGCGCGGATGCTCCGAATACCAACGGAGGCTATGGCACCTGGATGCTCTGTTGGGCGGAAACAGGCCGGCGGCGGTGGTGTTATGCTGTGGGCGATGTTTTCTCGGGCACGTTAGGACTCATTATCCCAATAGCACAATTCCTGACAGCTGTCAGGTATCTGAACATCGTTGCGAACAAGTTCACCCATTGATGGCAACTGTGTTCCCTGCAGGTGATGGCTATTACCAACAAGATAATGCGCCATGCCACACTGAAAATATCGTCAAGGATTGGTTTGACGAACATGCTGGTGACTTTCTGTTAATACTCTGGCCTCCAAATTCGCCTGACATGAACCCAATCGAGCATTTCTGTTCGACCTGGAAAAACGTGTTCGTGCTAAATCACCACTACCACGAAATGTATGGGAACTGGAGGATCTCCTGTTGGCATTATGGTACCAGATATCCCAGAATGCCTATCACCGCCTCAGCGAATCGATGCCTCGCCGTGTGGTTGCTGTTTTGCTGGCTAAACGGGGTCCTACAGCTTATTAGGTAGGTGGTCATAATGAAATATCTCTTCGGTGTATTTCTCCGAACAGATTGCATAATTTGGCAACACTGACAGTGAGTCAGCTAGAATAAAAGACAGCGTTGAATGTAAATAGGGTGGAGATTGCTAAAATGGTGGAGAGTTGATACTAGGTACGGGCAGGAAATAACGAGATTGTGCTTGTGGCGTGTGAAACGGTCGGCGCGGGTAGATAGTAAGCGGGAGATCATTGCCCAGCGGCTTATTTTGAGAAGGAGGCAAGGGAGCCTTAACTCCCCGAAAGTGTTTCATTTTTTTTTAAATTTTTCATTAAAATACACCTTGCATTTGAAGAAAAAAACTTCATTTAATAAAATGCATCAACTTGCATTAGAAAATATCTTTGATGAGAATCGAATATACACTATATTGCTAAAAGTCATCGGACACTAAGAAGAAAAACACAACATAGCATTTATTGACATATATTAGTACGGTGTCGGTCCATCTCTGCCCTTAATACATGCATTGACCCTTCGAGACATGCTTTCGACAAGACACAGCGATAAGTATGCCCTTCCATTCAGTACATATTGCTGCCGCTAACTGTTGTCTAGTAGTAGGCCTTGGTTCCAAACTTCTTATGCGGCGCTCTAATTCATCCCATAGGTGCTCTAAGGGATTAAGATCAGGGATCTGTGTTGACCAGTCCACACACGATACGGAATTATCGTCAAACCATGCAGTAACAGCCCTTGCTTTATGGCTCGGTGCGTTATCTGCTGGTACCAACAAGGCTCGGTTCCATAGTATTTCCACAGAGCTGATAAGGCATAATTTTCCAGAATATCGAGGTAGACGTGCTGGTTAACAGGTTTGTTCACGATAACCAATGGGCCGGGACCATACCACGAAATATACTCTCACACGAGTACGCTTCCAGCTCCAAACTTGACCGGAGGAACAGTACACTGCGGCAAAAAGAGTTCCCCCGGTTGCCGCCATACCCACGCACGGCCATCAGACTGATGAATCGTGTTTCTGGATTGATTAGCCCATAGCACCCGTTTCCATTGATCTACGATCTACGATAAATGTTCTTTACACCATGCTAAATGACGAGTAGCATTCCGAGTGGTGATGAAAGACTTAGTAGCAGCCGCACGACCACGGTAACCCATGGAATGAAGTTCTCTGCGATTGGTACGGGGTTCCAGCATTTTACCTACTTGGCGCTCTAATTCATGCCAAAGGTATTGCTCAGTACTCCGTCGATTAGCTATAACGACTCTCCTGATTCTTCAAGGTCCTCTATCACTGATTTTATTTGATCTGCCGGTACGTTTTGCTGCTTCAGGCAAGCCATGTGCCTTCCTCTTATTCAGTACATCCAAAACAGTTGACTTGGGTATGTTTAAAAGACTCTCGGTTTTTCTTATGGACAACCCATTAATATAACACCTAACAATCTTTCCTTTCTCAAAGTCAGTTCTCTCCCGCAGCGACATATTTTCACTCAACCTCACAGTGCTATGTGATGGCGGTCAGCTGCAAGCTTGTTTTTATACCGTTTGAAGCTGTACCGCGCATCTTAACAACGCAGTGGATCCGTTCATTTGCTTTTGAAGGGGTGTCCGATGACTTTTGTCAATATGGTGTACGTTGCATAGGAATTTCTGTTAAATTTTCCTTTTACTTCCGTCGAGTTTTCGTTTTAGTGAAAAGTATCTGAACTCCAGCTACAGGAACGAATTAAATTGGGGTTAGCATAATCGGCTGAAATCATCAAGAACAAATGTATACACCAGCCACTGAATTAGAAACCTTTATGCAGATACGTCGCTTACGCAGTGTATATGTAAAATAAGTGGTCACGTGCGTCACCACGTGATCTAAGCAGCTATTGAAGACTGATATTCATCGGTAATGGTCAGTAGTATTTATCACAATGGAGAAAGTAAAGGATCATTCGGAACTCGACAAAGGGCTTAATATGGGCACCCGTCTAGATGCAGCAACGATTTTGAAAACAGCAGAACTGACTGGTTTCTCAAAGGTGAGATATCCTGGGTCTTCAATCAAACGAAAGATAACCCACATTGCTTGTCTAAGAATCATGACTGCATTAAGCCGACAATCTGTCAGGAACAAGATCGTTGTTGTCTGGGAAGGCTTGGCCGGAGAAACGGGACTTTCTATGTGAAGCAATTGACCAAAGCATTTAATGAAGGCTTTTCCAGATCCATATACACTGAGTGGCCACTTTATCATGACCACCCCCTCAGTACTTCGTTGAGCCACCTTTTGCCTTTAATACTGAGTCGATTCTTCGTGGCATGGACTCCACGAGATGTTGACAGGTGGTTCGTGGAATCCGAGACCATGCTTGATGAATAGTACTTTCCAGGAGTGTGAGATTGCAGGGTTGTGGATCCAGCTGTCAGATGGCTCGTTCAATTTCATCCCACAAATTCTCAATGGGGGGTTGAAATCTGGAGATTGTGGGGGCCACCTAAGCAAAGTAAACTCACCGGCATGTTCCTGAAACCAATACTGTACAATATGAATGCTATGGCAGGACGCATTATCTTGTTGAAAGTAGCCATCGCCATTGGGATAAACCATCCACATGACAGGATGCACTTGGTCCGCAGCGATATTTAGTTATGATGTGCCAGTCAGACGTTGATCAACACGAATTAAAGGGACCAAAGCATGCCAGGAAAACATTCCCCAAACCATAACGTTGCCTCCACCAGCTTGAAGGGTTGTAGCAATGCATTTGAGGTCCATGCTTTCGTGCTGTTTTCGCCAAATTCTCACTCGGCCATCGGCATGGTACAACAGAAACGTGATTCATCGGACCACATAATTTGTTTCCAATTATCGATTGTCCAATCCTTGTGCTCCTGTGCGAACTGGAGACGTTTACTTTTGTTAAATGCAGACAGCAAAGGACAGGCCTTCGGCTGTCATATCTCATCCGATGCAGTGTACGGCGAACAGTGCGTGCAGAGATCGTTTGAGGGGATCTTTGATTAAGATGGTCTGTAATTTGCTGCAATGTTGCCCTTCTGTTGTCTGTTACCAGTCTGGACACTCTCCGTTCCGCCCGCGCAGTCACAAGTCGATGACGACCACACGTTGCACATAGAGACCCAGTTTTTTTGGCTGACAGTCCAGTCTTTAAACACTTTAACAACAGCTGCTCTGGAACATTTCACGAATGCGGCGGTTTCGGTGATACTCGCTGCATGGCTCCGAGCTCCTGCAATCATCCCACGTTTTTTACCCATCTCGTCAGCCAAAAATCACTTCTACTACTGTCGCATGCACTAAGCATTCCTTTTTTATACTAGCCTCGACCTCTGGCGGCAACATCGTGCATCCATATCTCATTTGCTTAAAACTGTCAGGTGGTCATAATAAAGTGGCTACTCAGTGTATAAGCCAAATATGATCAGGTTATTGAGGAGGATCGGTATTGGCAGTCGCATGCGTGTACGGTAACCGAAAGTTAATTTACAGTAGTGTCAGGAACACCATGACTGGATACTGGAAGACTGAAAAAACGTCATTTGGTCCAACGAGTCGCGGTACATCTGTTTCTATACAGATGGTACACCTCTTTCTGTACAGATGGTAGGCAGAGAGCTTGGTTGGGGACTTCATGAAGCAATGGAAACAGTTTGCCTTGTAAACAATGCACAAGGTTCAGGGGTGGTGTTATGGTGTGGGGCCCTTTCTGTTGGTATGAAACAGGGCCCCAGACTTTGGTGGAAGGTCGGGTGACCACCAAGGATCATCATCTGAACATTGCTTCCGATGAAGTCCATCCTGCAATGTCGATTTTTTATACAGCAGGTTACGGCTGTTTTATGTATGACAATGATACCGTGCATCGCGCAAGATCTGTTTCAGAAATGGTTAAGCGAGCATGAGAGCGACTTCCACCATCTTCTCTGTCCACCAGAAAGCCAGGATCTGATCTCCATTGAGAATGTATGGGACACGTTAGACAAACAAATCTGGAAGCAAAGTCCACTTCCGTCAAATCTGAGCCAGTTAACAGACTGTCTAGTGAACACCTTGTGTATTGTAGACGTAGAAGCACTCTACCTTGTGGACTCTATGCCAAACAGCATATGTGATGTAATTCGAGCTAAAGGAAGTTCAACCCGGTATTTGGCGCCCCAGTGGCGCAGTGGTCTATAAGAGATGGCCTCTGAACATTCGTCCGAAAGAGGTACATGTTCGAATCCCGGTGAGGTATGGATGTTGTGTTTGTCTTGCGGCACTGGCTTTCTCACTTTCCTGGAACCAGTGATCCTAATTTAGTGACGGGCGACTGCTTACAGCCCATTGAGCTGCTCACGGTGGTCGTTAAACCTCCAATCAAAAACCGGTATTGGATAAAAGTTTCTAATTCAGTGGACGGTATGTGCGTGTTCGCTGTCTAAGATTTGGACCGAACGCGGCACGAAAGTTGAGCCTGGACAGCGCAAAGCGATGTTTTCTTCTCAGCTCTGTTATTTTAAGTGGTAATTTAGGGGATGATTGGCATATCCTTCTCAGATCGATTACATGCTACATGAGCTACATTCATTCTCATAAAAAATCAGGACACCTGAAAGGATTCGAGCTTCGACTTTGCTTTTTACATTTTTACAGGATATGTTCATACGGCAAAAGAGAACAAATAATTAGCTTCTCGGTGTCATAAGTACGAGTACCATGTGATTCGATGTAGCCAATAATCGATGTGGCCACCTATGGCTTGTATCACCTGCTGTGTTCGTTGAGGCATCGAATCAAGTAACGTGTGAATTGGAACTTGGGCATAGCGGAGGCGGTTCAGCCTCTGGGAATTGTTTCTGGATAGTAGATGACGTAAAATCCGCAACCGCACTATGCTAATGATTTTAATTCTGGTTGAACCTCGAGAAGAGAGGAGACGAAGCGCCAACTTATATAGACAGATGCGTAATTGAGAAGTGAATAAGATCCTGATCTTGCAGCAAATGTTTCTGTGGGAGTGTCTTCGTGTGTCTTTATATGTGCTTGTAAATGGATTGATAATCTCATCCTCGTCGCCTATTATTTGTACGAGAGATCCTCAAAGGTAAGATAACAGTTCGCAATGAGGTATTCGAAAAAGGTGTCCCGTGGAATAGTCATCCAGGCTGTATTGACCAGCGTCTGAAGTTCATCAAGAGTTGTTTGCGGACGGTCGAACCGCTGCACCTGTCGTTTATGTCCCAGAGATTTTCGAGTATGTCCCAGAGATTTTCTATGGGTGATCAATCCGGCGATCTAGCCAACCACGACACAACTAGAGCTAGGTTATCCTAGAAGAAGACGCGTGTTGTCGCTGCAACATGCGGCATGGCATTGTCCTGCTGAAATATTGCCCAGGTAATGTCCTTCAGGTACAGAAGGGCACCTGCCGTGGACAATATTCCGTCTAAACAGCCATGGGCAATGCGCGCCTAGCACACTGAACTAGGCAGGCATCAGAACCACTTGGGCAAAAAATCTTATTTAGTCAGCTCTCTTACTAATGCAGTGGAAGTTGGAACTTGGATTGGAACCCTTATTTTTTTCTAACCCCACCCCCTTTTTTTATCGTCGTTATTTCCGCAATTGGTTTTAAATTAAAACAATGATTAAAAGCATTTCATTAATTTAAATTTTTATTATATAGAAAGTGAGAAGCTCAAACTTGCTTCTGGAATGTTTTCAATTTAAATGACCGGAAAGCATTTCCCCCGCCAACTAGCACGGGTGCATTAGTTAGTACAATGAACTTGGTTACGGTTTGCTGTGATTGGCTGGTGCTGATGTGTTGTTTTGAGAAAAGACTCAATATCTTCCTCTTTCTTGGCGTGAGAGAATCACTAATCCGCATTCTCGCGTTCACTATCTGCTCTTTGCAAGAAACCTTTGAGAATGAAGAGGACAATGAGACGAACTTAAAAGAAGGCGAACGGCATTTAAGAAAAGTGTTGTTTTGACTTTTGAGAGACCTAATTTTATTTATTTATTATTATTATTGGAGGTAATTGATTTTCGATTTATAAAAATTAATTAGGGATTGGGAATTTTATTCTAAAATGCTAACTGTGCGGAAGAAATTTGACTGAGCGGAGGAAGTTAAGTCGCTGAGCGGACGTGTGCGCGCGCAGGTTAGAGGGAACATTTTCCGTGGAATGTCATTGACGTAACGGGCATTCCTTATTGTGGTGCTGACACTAACGAGAGCCTACAGTCCAAACTCTAATAACTGGTGATGTACAGTTACAGCGGACATCGGAGAATGCGTCACAGTTCACCACTGCTGTGCCAACTCCATTGATGATGCAGAACCGTCGCTGAAAGACGTCCTCATGAGAAGATGGTTGTCGCTCGGCGTTGTATGTGTACGACGTCCAAAACCTGCTGTTTGTGTCCTGCGCCCTTCTTCGTACTATTAATCCTTGCACACTCTTGCCACGACGAATGCACTACTCCCCACACGACCGGCAATCCCCCGGAGTGACGCATTGCAGTTTCTCATGACGATAATGCGACATCTGTCCAACTCGCTGATGTGACTGTGCGAGTGTCTTACACAAAGATGAGGCATCCTTACCCAGTACTGACATGTCAACTTAGCCACGCATCGCTTATAGCAGAAAAACAACAGCTTTCCTATCCGTGACGTTGCACAGTCTGATTTGCCTAGAGGCAGTAACGCATGAACCTATGATGCGAATTGCTAATAATTTCTGCGATAATCTGATTAGCTTATCCTGTAAAAATCAAAGTCGTAGCCTTGATTTTTACCTTTCAGGTGTGATGTTGTTAGCACGTCTTTTGTAAACAGGTTAGTAAAATCATGCAATGCGTTGATTATGATACGCTTTCCAACATACCAGGAATCATTACTCAAGTTATGAGGATAATGGCTGTGGAATAAATCTTGGTCCTGTGCCCTGATCTTTGACCCCATTTCGATGACATTCAATAGAATTGGTTCAGTATACCTCCGGAACACCATACTAAAGTGTTGTTGCAATAGAAGCATTTTCAATCAAGTTATAAGGATAATGGCTGTGGAATAAATCTCGATCCTGTGTCCTGAACTTTGACCCCATTTCAATGATATTCAACAGAACCGGTTCAGTATACCTCCGGAAGAACATGTTAAAGTTTTGTCGCAATCGAAGCATTTTTACGTAAGTTATGACTCATAAGGGCAATGGAAGGATCCCGCTCCTATGTCCTGACCTTTGACCCCATTTCGTCCATTTTCAATAGGGTTCGTCCCCAGGTGGTTCCCTACAACATACGAAAATTTCATCGAAATCAAACCACTTTTAAACGAGTTATCGTGCGGACGGGCAGACGGACGGACAAAGCTGAAGCATATTCGCTTCTTCAACCTATAGTTCGAAAGCGTAAAAAAGGTCGTGCTTATGATATCGGTTTGTCCGTCCGCCCGTCTGTGGATACTATAACTCTGCAACTAATAGTCTGATTTGAAAATTTCTTTTTGCATTGGGAAGATTGGAATGTGTTAATGACGATCCTTTATTTCGTTGTTGTTTTTTTCCACGATGCACATTTTAGCCGCTAGAGAGAGTTAAATGAAGATGATATCGAATTTCATTATTTCATGTATATTTCATTTATTTCATATATTGCTTCTAAAAGTCCGATTGAAAAACTTCTTTTGCCTTTCAATCCCATTTATGTGGAAGACTATGTTAGGTATAGTCACTTTTTTCAAGTTACGCATAGATTTTTCGCAAGGAGCGTAAAAGTACACTGCGTTTTCCTCGATATCTCTGCTTACGAAACTCCGATTTGAAAAATCTTTTCTGGGGCAGATGCATCTCCTGATGGAAAATCTTTTGCATATAATTTCTAATATTTAGTAATAATAAATTGTTTGGCCACAAGGGAGCGTCGGTGTCTGTTTCTGCTTCTCTTGCACTTACAGCAAAATTATGAGCTTCTAAAATCTCGATTGAAAAAATTCGTTCGTGCACCGATATCTCTGACGTCTATCTAAACTTTCGGAATATTTTCTTCTTAAAATAATACATGGTTTCTCCGCCAGGGGAAGTAGATGTATATCTTACTTTTGTCGATATCTCTGCTTCTAAAAGATCAATTTTAAAAAGCCGCCCCGGTGGCGCAGTGATCTAAGCGATGGCCTCTGATCATTCGTCTGAACGGGGTCCGGGTTCGAATCCCGGTGAGGCATGGATGTTGTGTTTGTCTTACGGCACTGGCTCTCTCCCTTCCCTGGAACCAGTTACCCTAAATTAGGGACGGGCGACTGCTTATAGCCCATTGAGTTGCTTACGGTGGTCGTTAAACCTGCAATAAAAAAATAAAAAAAATTTAAATTATTTCTTTGTTGGATAGAGTTTCCACTGCGAAATGTTTTTCATATAATTCAAAATTTTCAAGTAATTCGTAGACTTTCCGCTAGATGGCGTAAAGGTAAATTGTGTTTTTCCCGATACTTCTGCGTCTAAAACTCTGATTTGAAAAATTCTTTCTGCACCGGATAGAGCTTCTGATGGAAAATAATTTGCATATATTTCTAATATAAGGTAAAGAATGGTTTGGCCACCAGGGGACGTAAATGTTTATTTCTGCTTCTGATGTATTTGCAGCAAAATCTGAGTTGCTGTAAACTCGATTGAAAAATTTTTTCTATGGACGGATACTGCTCGCATCGAAAAATCTTTTGAGAATATTGTCTTCTTAAAATAATGCATGACTTTTCGGCCAGGGGGCGTTAATGCATATCTTATATTTGCCAATATCTATGCTCCTAAGAGTCCGATTTAAAAAATTATTTCTTCGATGGTGAACATTTTCTCTGCGCGTTTCTCATATACTTTCAGATTTTTCTTAACACAGAAGTTTGCCATCAGAGGGGGTAAGTTCGCGATTCCGTTTAGAACAATATCTTTGGGATACAAAACCCGATTGAAAAAGCTTCATTCTTCGGTCAGATACTACTAACTATGCAAACTCTGTGTGCATATTTGCTTCCCAATATAATGCACAATTTCGCCGCTAGGCGGAACAAATACTTAATTTGGTTTTATCAATATGTCTGCTTCTACATGTGCGTTTTATAACATTCTTTACAACACCGCATGTCATTTACCTTGTAGAGCACTTTAGGATAATATATGAAGAATTTTGTAGTTCACATTTCTGTCGGTAGGTGGTGTTTGTGTATTTCAGTCAGGGTTGTCAAGCTACTTTAATCGTTACGTATTTTGTGTAAATTACGCGTAACACAGAGGTAATTTACTTGCCGTAGAAAACCAGTTTTTTTACGCAGACGTAAAAAACTAATTTTCTTTCATGTGTGTGTATAAATAATACAATATAAAAACCACTTTAATTATATTACACTTTAAACTTAAAAGTTCTTGTATATTTCACAACGAAATCATTATTCTCTTAAGATTGTTCATACAGCTCAGCCACCTATTAACAGATTTCTTTTTAGAAATTATAATGCATCTGTTCTTTCTTGTATATTAAAAATGGAGAAAATAATCTACCTTTGCACTAGCATCGATTAAAATCACAATGTATATTGAATAGAATTCAAGATTTTATTAACAGCTTCAAATTCGTCGAGTGTATTTTCATATTTATGTAATTCTATAGAATAAACAATTTTATGTTCAGTTTGTTCATCAAAGATAATATTTTGACATGAATGTCAATGGCATGTCTATAATGCAAAATATTGAACATTTTCATTTAATAATATTTGTGTTTGATATGTTATCCAGGTGTACACTTCAAAATCATAATTTTACCCTTTTAAAACTCTAAACGTTTTTCATATTGATTGTGCTATACTTATACCCTTAAAAGAAACAACTGTAGGTTTGACAACATTAAACTACTTGTTTTAAATGTAACTCTTTAAATGTTTATAATTGTCACTCTCAGTTCTCACACACCCTTAATCACACTAAAAATCCTTACTGTTATGATCTTGTAACTTAAGTGTATAATATATTTGAACCAATTTCTTCGAACGTTCGAAGCTGAGCCGGTTTCTTGTAGTATTATGGACAAAAGACCAATTAGAGAAAAGTCTTTCAAGTTGGGCTGAAGATGCTGATTAACTTCAAAGCAACTGCTGACAACTCCTTATGGTGTCGACTGGCGCAGTACCAGAATGTCCGTGGTGATTTAACTCCCTTCTTCATAAGCGCTCCAAACTTTCCAGATTTTTCTCGATACTGATAGCAAGTTAATTAAAAGCCCAAAGCCATGGGGTTTTTTTTTATTTTGTTACCTATTTTACGCGTTTTTTACGTTTTCTACGTGTCACACCTTTTTTACACGTAATTGCACAACCCTGACTTCTTTTTTTTTATGGAGGTTTAACAACCACTGTGAGCAACTCAATGGGCTATAAGCAGTCGCCAGTCCCTAATTTAGGGTCGCTGGTTCCAGGGAAGAGAGAGAGCCAGTGCCGTAAGACAAACACAACATCCATGCCTCGCCGGGATTCGAACCCGGACCCATTTCGGACGAACGGTCAGAGACCATCGCTTAGACCACTGTGCCACCGGGACGGCAAGACCCCGATTTCAGTTTGCAGCTGTATCGGCGCTTCTGAAATCACAATTGAGAAATTTCTTCGTTTTTGTATGCCATTCCCTACACTAGAGATGTAGAGCATTATCCACGTTAAATAATGCACAGATTTCGCGTTAGGGAGCATAAAGGATCGAAACCTTTTTTTCTCGCTATTTCTGCTTTCGCGAGACGCATATTTTCCCTTAGCATAGCTTTTTCCATGCAGAATAGTTTTTGCCTATTTTCAACTTTTCCATTTTGCAAAATTCTTCAGCTAGAAGGCATAGAGATATACACAATCGAGTCACATTATTGTGACCACCTCCTATTTTTGACGTCAACAGCGCGTAGCTAATGCAAGAAATAATGTGTCGTGAGCTGGCTTGAAGGATATATGAGGTGTGCTGTATAGGCAATCAGAAAACATATCACTCGTTGCTATCATGGGTAAAAGGAGCGATTTATCAGATTTGCTAAAAGGAATAATTATCGGCTTTCGGGTTAAGGGTGGCAGTATATCTGAAACACCGCATTTTGTGAACTGTTCGCGTGCTGCTGTGGTTAAAGTGTATTGTGATTGGATAAATGGCACCATTACGAATAAGCGACGTGGAAACTGCAAAGCACCACGGGCCATTCATGTGTAGAAAAACGTCGACTTCGAAGGTACGTGAAAGCCAATCGACACGCTACAGGGGAGCAACTCCCTGACCAAATGAACCAGGGGGCTACCGGAAGTGTATCTAATGAGGCTCCGATGCAGACGAACGGCTACTGCATGTATGCTAACGAAGGTGCATCGGCACAAAACGCTTACATTTGCACGGCAATATCGGAATTGGATCTCTGCTGATTGGCAAAGGATTGCCTTCTCCGATAAGTCACATTTTCTGCTTCATCGAACAAATGGACGTTGGCGTATAAGGCCAGAAAAATCGGAGAACAAACACTCTTCAACCATTGCTGGAAGAACACAAGCTGGTGGGGCCAGCGTTATGGTCTGGGGAATGTTTTCGTGGTATTCGCTATGTCCCCTCATACCTGTGGAAGGCACTATGGACCGAATCAGTTATGAATCCATCCTTGCAAATCAAGTACACTCATATATGCTGTTTGTCTTCCCTGAGGCGTATGGGATCTTCCAGAACGACAATGCAACGTGCCACACAGCTAGAAATGTCCGAGAGTGGTTGGAAGAGCACGATGAAGACTTCAAAGTACTTATCTGCCCCCCTCCTTCCAATTCCCCAGACTTAAACCCAAGTGAGGATCTGTGGGTCAACCTCGATCCTATTGTTCGCTTCATGGATCCTCCACCAGGCACCCTCCAGCAGCTGTGAGACGCACTGCAGTCAGCATGGCTCCACATACCTGTGAACATCTTCCAGCACCTTACTGAGCCACTCCCAGCCCGTCTACCTGCTGTCCGCGCTACACACGGTGGTTACCCTGGATATTAGTAGGTGGTCACAATAATGTGACTCGACCGTGCATGTTTTCTTCTGTAGTATATTTCTGTTCGATTTGAAAATCTTTTGCTTCTGATACCTTCCTTCTACTATGAGAAACCTTTTTTCGCGACATTTGTTAGTTTTCTTAACATGTTTTTTAGCAGCTGGTTGAACTGTTGCTATTTCTGAATGTTTTATCCATCGTTGAAACCGGTTGATTGTTTGCCTAACTGGTTCCGTTGAGTTTGAATAGCTTTGATAAATTTAATTATCTTCAGAAAGGATTCAAAACATGTGCTCGTTACTACCGAAAATTTCGTGCCATCTTTCTTGTTCTTTTTTTATTTATATAAACGTAAGGTTATGAGAATGACGTCGAACCAAAGAAAAAGAACAGATATTTGAGTCTTGTTTCTACGCAGTAGCAGGATGTCATTTTCGCAGTGCTAGTTCTTCCCCATTATGCCTTGGGTCATGAGCAGAGAATAAAGTACCAGAAGGAAGCTCTTATCATTTGTGACAGATTTATAACCCGTACTGCTGAGATGAGATGAGATGAGAAAAGGAATTGTTTTGCCGTATCTTTCTTAAAACCCGGCCGTTATGTGAACATTTCTATTTGAGGCGCGCAGAAAATTTGGGACGCCATTTATTTAAGGTATATCGGCCTCTTAAAGGTTAAAACCGCAGTATTACTTTTTATAAATCTGGCTTTTCATTGTTGGTATCATCCGTTAATTTATTTAATTAGCTTCAACTGTGTAAAAATGATAATAAAAGATATTTAAGAATCACCATGACAAATGCGGACGAATGCGGACAGAGTTAAAAAGTGCGCTCACGGAAATATATCGTGAAAAAATTATGCCACTTTCTGATCGAGGAATAAATTTTATGACAGAAGTTACGCTGTACTCAAATTTCAAATGAAGTCTTAATCGTGCTAGAAAATCTGGAAACGTCGTTAAACAAGACCCAAGAGATGCGCATAATATAACTTCAACAGATGAAATGTTGATTATGCCGGATAAGTCGAGTTTCCTTGTAATGGATAACGTTGAACAGGTAAGGATCCCAGCATTCGCATCTAAAAATAGCAGAAATATATTATCTACGTATACCTCATATTTTCTTGATGGCACTTTCAAAACTTGCTGTAAGTAGTTTAAACACATACCGTATTTCCCCGAAAGTAAGACCTAACCGGAAAATAAGCCCTAGCATGATTTTTCCGGATGCTCGTAATATAAGCCCTACCCCAAAAATAAGCCCCAGTTACGATACGTAGTACTGTAGTCAGCCAGCATATCCCTGTTCGAAAAAATTGAAGCGAGTGTCAAAATCACTGGAGGATACCCTGTTCATGAGTTTAATTTTCCTTGAATATCCAGAGTAAGAAAGAAAGCCGATTGACTTTGAACTCAGCCAAAAATATGTTTTTTATAATTATGGCGCATGCATTCAGTTCAGTTCAGAGAGGTAGCGGGAGATGAAAAGAAGCCGTCTTTTGTTCGGCAGCTGTAACATCCAGTTCCAAAAAGGGAATCCGACGTGGGAAACTTTACCGGTGAACGCTATCTTTGGCGAAAAAGTTATTCATCAACAGGCGGTGTGTGTTTTTAGAAATGGGGGAAGGGGGGCACATGCGAACTCAAAGAAAAAGTAAGAAGTGTTCTAACCACCTTCAATGGATTACGAAAGGGGTTCGTCCCTGTCCAAGTTATTCTGTTGGCACGCGGTGACTAAAATAATTCTTTAAAAAACAAAGAGTTAATATTTTGGGGCCGAACGTGCATTCTTAACTGTCATCATTTTTGCTGCCACTCCTGTGTCGATTAACAATTAACACAGTCTTCAATTAACAGTTGATTTAATGGTAGATTTAATGGGAATAACATTTTGACCTCCAGACAAGATGAGTGCAAAAAGAAAGAGCTATTCCGTCGAGTACAAGAAAGGAATCGTGGAGGACTCCCGGGGCAAGAATCTTACGGCTTTTTACAAAGAGAAGAAGTTGGATCTCCGAATGGTCCGAAAATGGCGAGCAGAGTACGATAACCTCAGTCAACAGGTGGACGAGGGAAATGCTAAGAAGCGCAAGTGTGGATCAGGTCGGCAACCATTATTTCCTGAGCCGGAAGACATCATCTGTGAATCGATTGCTGACAGGAGAGCAAAGGCTTTGGTTGTGCGCAGGACTGATATTCAAGCATTTGCCCTTGCAATGGCACCTCAGTTAGAAATATCCCCAGAAGAATTCAAAGCATCACAACACTGGCTGGATGGCTTCCTTCAGCGATATCAACTGTCTCTAAGAAGATCGACAACACTGCTCAAGCTGGATGATACTGAAGTTATTAAACGTGCACTTGCATTCAAGTGCTTTGTTTATGGCATCGACTTTTTTAAATACCAACTCTCCAACATGATTGCTATGGATGAAACTGCAGTGTTTATGGGATAAGGATCTCAAACGACAATTGATCAGAGGTGTGCCTCGTCAATCTACATTCCTTCCACTGGTTACGAAAGTGCACGTGTTACCTGTGTTTTGGCAATTCGTCTGGATGGAAAGAAAGCCCCACCTCTAATCATCACTAAGGGCATGAAAGATAAGACTGAACGTGTTTCAGGCATTTATGTTCTTGAAACCGGAGAAGCCTGGTGCAGACAAGCAGTTATAAAGAAATGGGTTGATTTAATGCTGCCACTTGTTTTGCGAGGTGGCCAAAGAGGTCTGCTAGTCTGGGATTCAGCCAGCACTCACCGCGCTGATGACATAAAGAACTTCCTTGCAGAGAGAAGAATAGATCAAATAATGATTCCCGCAGGAATGACTGCCTATCGCGAGACTCTTGATAATGCAATAAACAAGCCATTCAAGGATCATTTGCGCATGGAAATCAATGACTACATTGAAAATAGAGTGGAAAGAAATCAGCGTGGAAACTTTGTGAAGCCTAGCCTGCAAGAGGTCGTGACTTGGGTGAAGAATTAATGGGATCAAATCACTGACAGCTGTGTTGCCAATGCACCACGAGCAGCCTACATGGACAAGAGGTGCTCATTTACGGAGAGCTTTATTGCTGGACATGAGAGATTGGGGTCAATGGTTCTACAGGAAATGGAGTAGCAAGAAATTCAGGTCGGAATTCGGGGGGTTGGAGAGTTGTGACGATGTTCCAGAAGAAGATGGCATGACTGTATTTGAATAAATGTAGATTTTTGTACATGAATAAATGAAGATGAAAAACAAAAAGAAAAAACTGGTAGTACATGAAAAAATAAGACATCACCTGAAAATAAGCCCTAATGCGTCTTTTGGAGCAAAATTTAATATAAGACCCGGTCTTATTTTCGGGGAAACACGGTATAAGCCATACATGCTGACCTAGGAAGTGATGAACGGAAAAAAAAATACACCAATGTGCCATCCTATTATGAACACCCCCAGTTTAAAGAAATGAGCGCGCCTGGAGACCTAGCGGTGGTGCAGGTGAAACTCACAGAGCGGTGTATATACAACCCGAGGACCGGCTTTCGGTTAGTAGAGTGTTCGGAGTTTGAATGGGAAAAGTTGCCGATTTATCGGAGTTCGATAAAAGACAAATTTTGATGACGCGGCGCCTCGGAAATACGACCTAAGAAACGGCGCTGCTTGTGAGTTGTTCATCTACAGATGTAGTGAGTAACGTATCAAAAGTGGTGCACAGATGACCACACGACGAACCGCCGTCCAGCCGCGTGTCGTCCGCAGCTCATTGATACCAGAGGGGGAGCGAAGACTGTCGCGCATTGTTCACAGAGACCGCAGGGCCACAGTGTGACAAATCACCCGCAGCTACAACAGTGGTGATCAGGGCAATGTCTCACAGCACACAGTTCATCGCAGTATGATGAACTGTCACGGCACATAGTTCATCCCCTGCGTAGCCGAAGATCTAGCCGGGTCCCTATGCTCATTGCACGTCCACGAAATGGGCCCAAGATCATCGAGATTGGGCCGTGGATGATAAGAAGAAAGTGGCCTGGTCTGACATATCAAGATTCCTGGTACATCACGTAGACGGCCGTGCTCGCATACGCCGATTACCAACGGAGGCTATGGCACCTGGGTGTTCTATTGGGCGGGAAAAGGCCAGCGGCGGCGACGGCGGCGGCGGCCGTGTCATGTTCTGGACGATGTTTTCGTAGGGCACTTTGGGCCCCATTATCCTAATAGCACAATATCTGGCAGGTGTCAGGTACCAGAACATCGTTTCGGGCTAAGTTCACTCATTCAGAGCAACCGTGTTCCCCACTGGTGATGGCCATTACCAACATCCCCATGTGACACTTCCAGAATCGTCAAGGAGCGGTTCGAAGAACATGCTGGAGACTTTCTGTTAATGCTCGGGCCAGCAAATTCACCTGATATGAAGCCAATCGAACATTTGTGGTTGGACTTGGAAAACGGGTTCGCGCTAAATCACCACCACCCCGAAATGTACGGGAACTGGAAGAACTACTGTTGGCATTATGGTACGAGATACCCCAGGATTCCTATCGCCACCTCATCGAATCAATGCCTCGCGGAGAAACCGCTGTTTTACGGGCTAAAGGGGTTCCTACATCTTATTACGTAGGTGGTCACAATGTAATGGCTCATCCGTATATACACTGGCGGAAAGTGAAAAAGAACACCAAGAAGGAATTCGCGGACGATCATGAAATTTACATATGTTAATGGGGTCCAGTTTACGTAGGTATGATGTTAATTTCGGGACCAACCGGTGACCGCTTACTCCACAGCACGGCATAATATGCAAATTATCGTCGGTGGTATTTAAGGAGTACGGCGAAGTGAATGTAATCAGTCGTCGGCGTACGGACACGTGCGAAGACCCTGAAGAAGCTCAATGCCTGGACATGGAAGACGTGTAAGATTTCAGCAATTATCGGACTTTGAGCGAGGTTGTCTAGTCGGACTCCGCGAGGCCGGGTGGTCGTATCGTCGTATTGCGGAGCGAAATGGACGGGAAGTATCGGTGGCGATACGATGGTGTCGTAGATGTTCCGAGGAACATTCTCACACGAGAAGACGTGGAACCGGGAGTCACAGACGGACTGATGAGCGGACCGATCGACGCATAAGAAGAGCGGTGTTATCAAGCAGAACATCCACTGCGACGCGAATCCGAGCTGCCGTTGCACCTGAGGTGACTGTGCGAACAATCCGCAGCCGTCTACTGGATGCAGGACTACGTGCACGTGTGCCTCTGGCATGTGTACCTCTGACTCCAGCCCACAGTCAGGAACGGCTGCAGTGGTGTCGCAAACGTCTGCACTGGAGAACGCAATGGCGATCTGTCGTGTTCAGCGATGAAAGCAGATTCTGCTCGGGAGCCTTCGATGGCCGTATGCGTGTTCGCAGACGCACATGGGAGCGTCACCATCCTTCTTGCATCCACCAGCGACACACAAGGCCTACACCTGGTCTCCTGGTGTGCGGAGCGATCAGCTATCACTCCCGTACACAACTAGTGTTTGCACCGAGTTCGTTAAACAGCACCTCCTACATCAACAACATCATTCAGCCCGTTGTTGTGCCATTTGTAAGGTCGGTCCATCGTGGTGTTTTTCCGCAAGATAACGCATGCCTACACACGGCACGTGCAACGCAACATGCACTATGCACTTCAGGGTGTGAGACAACTTCCATGGCCTTCACGTTCACCGGATTTGTCCCCCATTGAGCTGGTGTGGGATTTTATGGGACAACGACTTATCCGGTCTCCACGGCCAGCCACGAACATCCCCGATTTACGCGTCCAGGTTGAGGATGCTTGGAACTCAATACCCCAAACTTACATCCAACATCTGTACGACAGACTCCATGCCAGAATTGCACAGTGTGACGCAGTTCATGGTGGTTCAACCTCGTACTAACCATGTTACATGGAAATGTTATTTTTCAGTTTACCATCAAATACAGCTGTATTTTGCCATAATGTTTTGATCACGTTATCCTCTGTATTCTGTTATTATGCTGTATAAATTTCGTTGGTATCAGACGTCTCCTTCTTGGTGTTCTTTTTTTCACTTTCCGCCAGTGTAATACTAGTGTCGTGTGCGCTTCTTCCGGAAAAGAAAAAAGAGGTATATGAAAGATGGCTTTCGTTTCTGAAAGTAGAAGCAAAGTGCGAGCCGAAGCAAATTATCATAGACTTCGGAACTGTAGCTATACTGGCACTAAAAGTTTTATTTCCGAATGTGCTTATCCAAAAATGACATTTTCATTTCAGCCAGTGTCTATGGCGTAAAAATTCAAGAAATTGGTGTGGTGAAGAAATATAAAGAAAAGAAAGAAATCAAACTTCATATAAAAATATGTTTAGAACTAGCCCATTTGCCTGAAAAAGATATAGTAGATGGGTGGATATGTATGCAGGAACAGTCTCCACAAAATAGTAAGTTGCAAGTTTTTTACGATTAGTTAGTCGACCAATAGCTAGAGAATTCTTCAATAAATGTAAATATCTGGAACTGTCGTAACAAAAGGCATAGAACGAACAATGCTGTAGAAGTGTGGAGCTATCGACAAAATAGGAGACTTCGTCGCCAGCAACATCCTAACTTTTATTATTTGTTATGAATTTTTAAATCTGAAGTCCAATACATTGACCTTGTTTTTGAGAAAAAACAACCAAATATGCAATGCAATAAAAGAAGGGAACAGGACATCGAATCGGATGAAAAGATAGATGGAATATTTACCACTTACAGGGTTGAGAAAGATTTACGAAAATGCTTACTTTTCTTGGCGTATATGCAAAAATTGGATTGATATTTACGGCTGTATATAAGATGATATTTCTGGCTGTATAAATTATGATTATGTTTTAGTATACTAATAAAAAAATCAGAATATATTATGTTTAAGTATACTAATAAAAAAACTTTAGATTTATCTCAGCAACGTTTTAAACATGTCAGTCAAAACAAATAATTTTATTTTTATATATTATTTCCGATATCACTTTATTATTTTTGGGAGTCTGTTCCTGCCCTTGAAGTGTTTGTCCGCAAATCTCCCATGCAATGAAAAATTATCCGCAATTGTCACACTTTTCAGTTCCGTCCGCATTTATCCCGACCGCTTTTGACCGGGTATCGCAGTTGAGTGAGCTATACTGGCTCCAGGGAACAGATAGAGCCAGTGCCGTAAGACAAATACAACATCCATGCCTCCCTGGGATTCGAACCCGGATCCATCTCGTACGAATGGTCAGAAGCCACAGATCAGACCACTGCGCGCTACCGTGGCGGCATTTGCGTCGTTATCAGCTCGTTTCGACAGAATCCTTCATGTATGTTCTTTCTTTTTTTTTTTAGTGGAGGTTTAACGACCATCGTGAGCAACTCAATGAGCTATAAACAGTCGCCCGTCCCTAGTTTAGGGTCAGAGACTCCAGGGAGGTGGGAGAGCCAGTGCCATAAGACAAACACAACATCCATGCCTCACCGGGTGTAACGTACTAGGAGATGTGACGTACCTGCCAACAGGACGCACACGACATAAAGGCAGATAGGAATCAGAATAAACGTCCGCGTAGCTCAATTGGTAGAGCAACTTATTCCGGAATGAGGGGACCCGGGTTCGAATCCTGGCGCGGATAAAAATGACGGAGAAATTTACTTCGTTATACGGGATTCAAACCCGGACCCCTTGCTGACGAATGATCAGAGGCCATCGCTTAGACCACTGCGCCACCGGGGCGGCCGTTTAAGTTCCGGTCATATTTTTTTATTTTTTTTTATTGGATTTTTAACGACCACCGTGAGCAACTCAATGGGCTATAAGCAGTCGCCCGTCCCTAATTTAGGGTCACTGGTTCTAGGAAAGGGAGAGAACCAGTGCCGTAAGACAAACACAACATCCATGCCTCACCGGGATTCGAACCCGGACCCCATTTGGACGAATGATCAGAGGCCATCGCTTAGACCACTGCGTCACCGGGGCGGCCCGTTCATATTCATAAAGGGAAATCAGCAATTCTGGTGTATTAAGAGGTGTATTAAACAATGATTTAGTTTGGTACCTACTTTATGTTCAATCGTCTTCCGTTGAAGTAAGTCATCGTAAGGCAGTCGACCTTCAAACGGTGGCCAAATGAATCCAAGAACACATTCAAAAGCCAAGATTCCAGTTACAAAACCAACACTAATGATAAATATTCGTATTGGTAGCATTTGTCTTCTCGTTAGTTGCCTGAGTCAAAAAAAAAAAACGGCGGTGAACAAATCAAGAAATGCATATGGTGCACGAACATAAATGCGCGTGCTGAATCAAAAGTTACGTCTGATAATAGATGGGTAGGGGGAGGAATTCTTTAGAAATTAGGGAGGAAATGATATACGATAAGCAGTATAAAAGAGCACGGAAATGACTACCTTTACATCACACGTGCAATTTCAGAAGGAGAAGGCGAGAGGAAGAGCTCTAAAAGATAACAAAGAGCATGAATGCTGTTGAAAGATTTTTTTCAAAATGGGGGCTTTTTTTTAACAGCGGAACTGAACGTGGAAATGTATAATTGAAGAGTTTAATTTCGACACCGACACAGTTTAGATTTCGTCGAATGAATAAAGAAAGAAATAAAAAAAAAACATTATATAGTGAGCTAACGGCAAAACGAGATGTCACACCAAACGCAAGGTATCATTAAAACAAACATCCATGATAATCGTAAGTTAACGCTGAAACTTATGACAAAACTGAGGTATTATGATACAAAGTAATCACGACAAGTCTAGTGTAATAGTGAAACGACCAAATATAACAATCGTAAAATAATACTGAAATTCGTGTTCATAAGAAAATAACAAGAAGGTTCTAAAACCAATGTCTTTTTTTCGAACGACAGACGCACTATATATCCTTCCTCTCCAGAAACCCTAGCCTATCTCGGAGGACTATCCAGAAGGTAGCGCCTCCAAGCACTCGGCCACCGGTGATAGAGGACTTAAAATGAATGTATAATAACGAACTTTTTATCTATGCAAAATCACTGTTCAGAACAATCTCCTACACATACGCTACACTTGCTCCTCCTCTGAAATCAAGACTGGAACACTGCTAGCAGTGGCGTCCCTGGAGGGGTTAACCCCTCCACATCCCCCCGAAATTGGAACCCTTCAATATTTCAAAAACGCGATTTAAAAAGGAAATGTTTTGTTAGTATTTGAAATTGCTTTATCTCTCGTATCCACAATTGAACGTGTTTCCTCCATAAAGACGAGGAAACGGTAAGGAGCCAAGTACAAGGACGTCTCATTGCATTAAAACGCCATTACATGGGTATAGTGAAAGTTTCTGTGGCGATGAGGCAATGCCAAATTTGAGTTCCATGTCTTATTCCAGATTACTCTAAAGCACGCTGAAAAGTAAGGAGTTTCGATTAAAATACCAAGAATCGCATCAAAACAAAACCAACGCTGTGACATAAATACATAATTGTCTCGTGAATTTCAAGACATTTTTTACAGTGCACTACCGAAATTTAGTTCCCCGTGTATATACTGAAGAGCAATTGAATTAGAGACAGCTGGCGTTATGCATATGTGGCGCTGTAGGCGGCCCTATAAACGGAAACGACATGACGTATGCAGCAATTCGACTATATAAGGAGTGACGCGACGGGAATCAGTAAGAGTCGGACGCAGTATGGGTAAGACGCAGGATCTAAGCGCATGTGATCGTGGGAAAATTGTCGCGGCCCGACGAATGGGTCACTCCATCTCGGAAGTCGTGCAGGCACTGAGATTTTCACGAGCCACTGTGTCACGGGTGCACCGTGAGTACATCGAATCCGGTAAAACCTTCCCTGCAAGGGCCAACTGCCGTGGACAACAGCGTGTGGATGAGCGGGATCATCGTCGGCTAGCTCGTATTGTAACAGCGGAGAGACGGGCCACAGTGCTAGAAATCACTCAAGAATTTAACGCTGGTGCAGAAAAACGTGTAAGCAGCCACACCGTCCAGAACCATCTCCTCGCTATGAGGTACAGAAGCAATCGTGTCACGAGGGTACCGCTGCTGACCGCACATCACAGGGTGCAAAGATTAGCATGGTAGCGGACACATCACCACCAGACCCTAGACATCTTGAAAAATGTTGCCTGGACTGATAAGTCGAGATTCACGTTGGTACATGCGGATGGCAGGATACGAGTACGGCGCAAACCACATGAAGCGACGGATCCTTCTTGCCAGCACGGTACTCTTCAAGCTGGTGGGGGTGGCATTCTCGTCTCCCTGGAGACTGTTTACGTGGACTGAAATGGGACCCCTGGTACGTGTGACATCGTTCCTCACAGGTCAACGTTACCGGGATATCCTGGACGACCATTTGCTCTCGTTTGTGCGTCTTCAACATCCCACTGGGGACCTCGTCCTGCAACAAGACAATGCACCGTGTTATCCTTCCAGAATTATATCCGAATGGTTGGTTGAACACTCCACCGACGTGACCTCGCTTCCTTGGTCAGCTAGGTCACCTGACCGCAATCCCATCGAGCACGTCTGGGATGCCATCAAGAGATATGTTCGAGGCTCTGACCCTCCTCCATTAAATCTTCGTGAACTGTGGTAGCTTGTTCAGGCGTCGTGGATCCGTATGGCTTCCCAACGCTTCCGGTGAGTATAGATCTGTGACGACGTTTCAGGTTATCAGAAATCTCTCACACGATTACGCGTCTTTCCTCACAAATCAATTCGTGAACCGATCTTCAGATTTTAGAGCAACTTGAGGTTGATGTCTTTCAGACTGAGTTTTATGATCAATGCTTATTTCCCGTGTTTAAATTTATTCATCTACATTTGGACATTTCTCACACCTACTGTGATCTCGCACGCGCGCGCACACATACACAAACAGGATACCAAAATTCCTTTATAAAGAGAAGGGTCAGTCAGTAGCGTTTCTGAACAGGAATTCAGACTTTGATTCTGATATTGCTTAAGTGTGTGAGGTACACTATTTTTATCAATTACAGTCATTTGCAAAAGTTTAACACCACCAGTCAATTTATTGAAAATTAAGATTTTCAAAAACACAACTAATTATTTGTCAGAGATATTTGAAAAAATGGCACCACAGATGAATACTTACATTCTTTAGAACACAAAAAGATCGAAATAAGTACTTTCTATGTCCACCTTTTTTTAAACATGTTAGTAAAATCATGCAATCCATTGATTCCCCAGCAAAAACAGTCTTTCTGGGCCAGCACTGCCAGCCATGGCCCAGCACTATATTGCCGCTGCCGAACCGTCAATAAAATATCCGGGCGGCCAACAGAAGAGCCAGCAGTTCAGGCCAATAGCTGGCCAACAGTTGGCACTCCATCAGTTGTCATATGCAACAACAGAGCCATCAGTTATCCATCGCAAGCAGTAGCTGCTACAAGTGGCCCTTCAGCGGCCCTACAAGCACGTGCCAGAAATGGTGGCTAGCCTAATGTGGTCCGCTAGTTGCAAGCCAATTCTGTGTTTATGTTACAGCGTTGGTTTTGTTTTGATGTGATTCTTGGTATTTTAATCAAAACTCCTTGCTTTTCAGCGTTCGTTAGAGTAATCTGAATATAGCCGGCAACCACGTGACGTAACTGATGACTTTCCCAGCAGTAGCGATAAAAAAAATCAAAGATAACCGCAGTTTCCCAAAGCTACAACTTTTTTCTCCCTTAAAGACACTTGTGAATTATAGCATTGAGCTGGAGAAATTTTATCAACAGACCGGAAAAAGGCCCGTTTGGATCTGGGTGGATATGAACCAGGGCCGTCGGCGTGGTATGTGAGATCTCTACCGACCGGACTAATTTGCCACGCACGAGCGTGTGCTTGAAGCTGTCTGTTTCGTGCGGAATGTGTAATCGAATGGTTCTCTCTTTCATTTCACAATATTGCGAGGTATTTTTCATAAAAGTCAGTTTCATATGATTCATAAATTTATTTTTTCAACGTAACGATAGCTTTTTTTTTTTACCTTAAGAGAACTTCATTCATTTTCAAGGACTGTACCAACTTAAAGTCGCTTTCCAAAGTTTTGTAAAGTCCTTGTCGTCTTGAAAGCCATTGTTGAATTAATATATATTTACCCAGGTTCATCTCACATTTGCCGCCCCAGTGGCGCAGTGGTCTAAGGCGCTGGCCTCTGATCATTCGTCCGTGAGGGGTCCGGGTTCGAATCCCGGTGAGGCATGGATGTTGTGTTTGTCTTACGGCACTGGCTCTCTCCCTTTCCTGGAACCAGTGACCCTAAATTAGTGACGGGCGACTGCTTATAGCCCATTGAGTTGCTCACGGTGGTCGTTAAACCTCCAATCAAAAAAAAAGATGTCACATTCTGTTACATTTTTAAAGTTGTATCTTTCCTTTCCGTTGTCCGAAGCTACATTTGTTTTATAGAGGAATGATATTTTATTTTACTTCTCGTTATATTTAGAAACGAATTACTCCCAGTATTGTGTATTCAACCCATGGATGAGTACTTGATATCCACAAAGCGTTGCTTCTTTTTTCTTTCAAATAATTAATAAATTTTGTACGCGTGTAATTCTTTTCTTTTTTCCAACAAACGTTTTTTTAATGTTTTTCCAGGACATTTGTTTCAAGCGGTTTCAAATTTTTTCTTGTTATTCACCCACTCCATTCCATGAATTGTTATTCATGGGAATGGAGTGGGTTTATTTCATGCCTGTAATCTAGTATTTCATGGCTTAATCTCATATCTTCGTCGACGTGGAATTTCATTAGGAAATTAATTTGCCTCTTTATATATGGATTTTTTTCTTAACATCCACTAAAATAACACGATGGCGATAGCGTCGTTTTCAACTAACCGGTACCATGAGAGACACAGCAAGGGTTGCTTCTGTGTCTCTCATGGTACCAGTTAGTATGCGCAGTCCCGTTGCTTCAACCTGCTGTTGGAGTTGCATTGGATGCCAGCAACGGGTAACTAGTAGAACTTGCTTGGAGGCCCATAATTCACGGCGATGCTGCAGGGCCATCAATGGCTCGCCAACTGATAGCGCTGCCACCAACGGACCGCTACCGGGTCGTGATCGGCAGATTTCAGCCAGCAGTGACCCATCACTGCCAGCTGGCGGTCAGCAGTTTCCCAGCACTTGTGTTTTTGCTGGGTTATGATACGCTTTCCAACATACCAGAAACTATTACTCAAGTTATGAGGATAATGGCTGTAGAATAAATCTCGCTCCTGTGCCCTGACCTTTGATCCCGTTTCGATGATGTTCAACAGAACCGATTCGGTATACCTCCGGAACAACATACTAAATTTTTGTCGCAATAGAAGCCTTTTTAGTCAAGTCATGAGAATAATGGTTGTGGAATAAATCTCGCTCCCGTACTCTGACATTTGACCCCACTTCGATGATATGCAAAAGAACCGGTTCAGTATACCTCCGGGACAACATGATAACGTTTTGTCGTAATCGAAGCATTTTACGTACGTCATGACGCATGAGAGCGATGGAATGGATCCCGCTCCTATGTCATGACCTTTTACCCCATTTCGCCCATTTTCAATTGGGTTCGTCCTCAGGTGATCCCCTATTACATAGTAAAATTTCATCGAAATCGAATCATTTTTACGTGAGTTATCGTGCGGACGGACAGACGGACAAAGCTGGAACATATACGCTTCTTCAAGCTACGGTTGGAAAGCGTAAGAAAACGGTCAGAATACGATGTAGCATACTCTCAATGAGGGACTTGCAGTAATCACTTGAAATGTCTTCGCGTCAATCAAAGCTTGGGAATTTGATGGCTGTTTTTTCTGCTACTTTGTCGTTTAAAATGGTCCACAAATTTTCGATGGGGTTAATGTTGGGACTGTTACTGGGCTAGTAATCTACAGTTATGTTTTTCCTGTGCAGGTAGTTTTTTACTGTCTTTGATCTGTGACATGGAGCACCATCATGCATCAAGATTGTACATCTATGTACTTGCATATGAGTTATAAGCTTCTCACATAACATTGCCACATAAAAAGGACCAGTCATGGTAGTGCCTGTCTGCAAAAAGGATAATGAAGCAGTACCGGATGCTGACATAGCACCCCATATCATCTGACTAGGTGGATATTTCACGGTGCTAACGGTGTATTTTTCATTAAAGATTTTGCCTGTTGGTCGGCGAACATGTGCTTCACATTATCCAAATTGATGCACAGTTGATTCATCGGAAAAAAAGACTTGGCTCCAATTTTCAGCAGTCCACGATTGATGACGCTTGGCAAACTGGAGTCTTTTCTTTTCATGACAGATGTTAGTCTACATTTATGTGCAGGTTTATCATACTTTAATCCAAAATCTTTGCTACAGAGGCTGAGTCGAAAATTTTGCAATATTTGGATCTCTTTATGTCTTCATACGTACATTTACGATGAAAGCTGACTAGCATTCAAAGTATAGGCCATCGTGTTGCACCGTCTTTAGCCATCTGTCTGCCAGTTCTTCGATTCTACAGAGCCTGAGTTGAAAATTTTGCAATATTTGGATCACTTTATGTCTTCATACTTACATTTACGACGAAAGCTGACTAGCATTCAAAGTACACGCCATTGTGTTGCACCGTCTTTATCCATCTGTCTCCCAGTTCCTCGATTTCGCCGCGGTAAAAGTTCTTGTCCTTCGAGGCGAAGAATTCCTTCACCCAAGATGCCATCTCCTCCCGGTTGTTGAAGTGCCGCCCGCAAAGGAAGTCGGCCACGGACCGGAAAAAGTAATAATCAGACGAAGCAAGTTCCGAACTATATGCTCGGTGTGGCATCAGTTCGATGCACACCAAGCATATTGTTGCGACATCAGTTGGTGAGGCATCACTTCTGCTGTAGGAGACCGCGCTTTCTGTTCACTAGTGCCGGGTACTTCTCCTTCAAAACGACGTACATCCGCTCCAGCTGTTCAGAGTAGAGGTTGACGTTGATTGTCCGACCGTCTGGAACAAATTCGTAAAGGATTATCCCTTCGAAATTCTACCAGACGCAGAGCATCACCTTGGACTCGAAGCGCCCACGTTTGGCAACACGTTCAGGATGTTGGTCTGGACTCAACCATTGTCGCTGTGTGTTAGGGTTACGGAAATATACCCACTTTTCATCGCACGTAACAATTCTCTTGATGAAACGTACATCGAGCGAGTTTTTTAAGACTTTCGTGCGAACTTAAGCTCTGCGGTTTGCTTCAGCTGGCGTTAGTTCGTGAGCGACAATGCGGCAGCTCCTGTAGAAGGTGCCGAGGTCCTGAAGGTGACGAACAACAGTGGTCGGTGATGTGCCCAGCTCGCCTGATAATCTTCGAGTGACGGTTGTCGGATTTGTCTCTTCGGCCTTCGAATCCACGGTTCGCGCCCTGTCTGACGTTGGCTGATCGTCGAGTTTTCTGTCACTTGAGCGAAATTTCTTGAACCATCTGGTTGGGGTGCTGTGGTACACGGAACCTTCCCCTTTCGCATGACAAATGTCTCGTGTTGGTTGAGCAGCGCTATTGCAGCGTTCAAACTCGTAAAGCAAAAGTTTTCTAATAAGCCCGATGTGGCTGTTCATCTTTTAGGCTTCCCAAAAACAGACAGAACGACTACATGCAATATTGTTCACGGCAACGACGACTACCACTTTATATTCCTTTCGGCTGACTGCAGTGCGCGACTTGAACTAGTTTAAACACGTGACATACCCGCCGCAGCACATGCGTTTATGCAAATATTGCAAAACTTTCGACTCACCCTCTGCATGATGTCGGGAAACAGTGCTGATATTAATATTAGACCCTTTTTTACGGTTTCCAACCGTAAGTTGAAGAAGCGTATATGTTCCAACTTTGCTCGTTCGCACGATAACTCGCGTAAAAATGGCTCGATTTCGATGAAATTTTAGTATGTGGTACGGGATCACTGGGAACGAACCCTATTGAAAATGGACGAAATGGGGTCAAAGGTCAGGACATAGGAGCGGGATGCATTCCATTGCCCTGATGCGTCATAACTTGCGTAAAAATGCTTAGATTGAGACCAAACTTTATCATGTTGTTCCGGAAGTATATTAACCGGTTCTGTTGAATATCATCAAAATGGGTCAAATGTCAGAGTATAGGAGGGAGATTTATTCTACATCTATTATCCTCATTGCTTGAGTAGTAACTTGAGTAATGATTTCTGGTATATTGGAAAGTGTATCATAATCAATGCATTGCATGATTTTACTAACTTGTCAATATATAAAGGCCTTGAGGCCTTGATTTTCTTGCGCAAACTTCACGAAGAACACATAACTATTCGCTTTATGGTATTGTCATCACGTGAGGTTGTTTTCCTTGGACATCCACTTCTCTTTTGGTCGCTTAATTCGCCTGTATCACGATATTCGATGATCGTATTATGAATAGCAGTCTTGCTCACATTCACCTTTGTGCTTATGTCACGTACCGAGTATCCTCCATGATATAAAGTTACTACTTGTGCCCTATGAGTAACACTAAATGACGCTTTTTTGCCCATTTTTTCTGTATAGAAAATACGTACAAAACCTCTCAGCGTGAAAACCAGAAGCAAACTGACGCTCGTACGCTTCCTCCAACTCTACCAACAGCTGCCGCCAAAAGATGATGCAACACCGACAGGAAGTTGAGTAATACAGACAGTAGCTGACGCAATCGGCAGAAAACTCCTAATACCAACAGGTGGTCATAAACTTTTGCAAATGGCTGTACTTTGCATAGGAATTTTTTTAGGTATTTACCTATACATTTCTGTAACTGTTTATGCATTTTAATAAAAAGGGTAAATAGCATTACTTTCAGAATGCCTCTCTTTGGATGACCGCAAAGTAGACAATCAAAACAAAATCCCCCCATGTGTGACGTACTACTAAGGCGGCGCATGAGTCGAAACGGCAAGTTGCGGTGTTAAGCCTTGCCGGCGTATCTCAGTTGGGGTATCATCTCGCTTCGAAATATTAGGTGTACAAATAAGTTTTAAAGCGTTTTTTGTGTGACGTATACCGCTAATTTACATATCCGACATTACCTCGCGTTGTTGTCATGGGACCGTAGCTGGTTCAGAGTATAAAATGTGACACAGACGTTTGTCCAACAGTCAAACGCACTTGCACATCGGTAGGTGAAATATGGCAAGCGATACTGCATTCGTTACGAACGAATTTCATCAAGGAAAATGTGCTGCAAAAGCATGTGCATCGATCTGTTTTGTTCTTGGGGAGAATATTGTATCGGAAAGCACGTGTGGGTTTTGGTTTAGACTGTTTAAAGCACGTGATTTTGATGTTAGCGATCGAGAACGTAGCGGCACCCCATAGAAGTTTGCACATGAGGAACTTCAAATATTCCTGGATGAAGATTCGTCTCAAACGCAAAACGAACTAGTAGAACAACTGGGGGTAACTCAACAAACCATTTCCAATCGTTAACGTGCAATGGGAAAGATTCAGAAGGAAGTAAAATGGGTGTCACATGACCTCAGCCACAGGAACAAGGATGAGCGTGTCAAAAGCGTCATTTAGTGTTACTCAAGTGTTTGAATCTGTTGAATAAACAGCACAGAAAGTCTTTCCTGTGGAAAATCGTTACGGGTGATGAAACGTCGATATGGAACGACAATCCCAAACGCAAAAAAACACTGGGTAGACCCCGGTGAAGCAAAAACTTCGACACAGAAATGCAATATTCACTCCAAGACAGTTCTACTGTGCATCTGGTGGGATATGAAGGGTGTGCTCTATTATGAACTATTGGAACAAATTCAGACTGTTACTGCTGATCGCTACAAGCAACAATTGCTGCGATTGAACCAAGAAATCTGTCGGAAACGTCCATTCACAGGCAAAGGATTGCGTCCCGTGAAATTATTGCATGACAACGCTAGGCCGCATGTCGCGAAATCGGTCAAGGAAACGTTATTGACGCTTGGCTGGGAAGTTTTGGAGCACCAGTCCCGACATAGCCCCTTCAGACTGTCATTTATTCCAATCGATGCAACATTGTTTGTCTGCTGTACGATTCTGGACACGTGACGAAGAGCAAAAATGGGTTGACGACTTCATCGCGTCACACGACGAAGTGTTCTTCATGGCCGCCCCCTCCACAGGCCTCGGTAAAACTATCCTAGCAGCCCCCGCAGTTACGGGGGCTGCGATTGTGTTAATTACGCTACTGCCCTTAATGGAATTCTCTAAGCTGTCCCCAATATTCAAAACTAGAAAACATTTCTTAGTAACATTTACTTCAACTGGTCATAATGATAATAGTCATATTTTATTTATTTATTATGAGTGTGGTTTAAAAATCAACGGACGGAATTCAAACAAAATTCTTGTTGAATGCCGTCCGCTGATTCTTACGGTCACAGAAGTTTTAGAATGCCGCACCTTGATTCTTAAGACCACAGAAGTTTTCTTTTTTTATCGAAGGTTTAACGACCACCGTGAGCAACTCAATGGCCTGCAAGCAGTCGCCCGTTTCTAATTTAGGATCACTGGTTCCACGGTAGAGAGAGAGCCAGTGTCGTAAGACAAACACAAAATCCATGCCTCACACCGGGATTCGAACCCGGACCCCTTCCGGACGAATGATCAGAAGCCATCACTTAGACCACTGCGCCACCGGGGTGGCCACAGCAGTTTTGGAATGCTGTCCCTTGATTCTTAAGGCCACAGAAGTTTTGGAATGCCGTCCCTTCTTTTTCAAAGCCACCGAAGTTTCGGAATGCCCTCCTTTGATTCTTAAGTCCCGCAGAGGTTTTGGAATGCCGTCCCTTGATTCTTAAGGCCCCAGAAGTTTTGGAATGCCGTCCCTTGATTCTTAAAGCCACAGAAGTTTCGGAACGCCGTCCCTTGATTCTTAAAGCCACAGAAGTTTCGGAACGCCCTTCCTTGATTCCTATGGCCCGCAGAAATTTTGGAATGCCGTCCCTTGATTCTTAAGGCACACAGAAACACAGAAGTTTTGGAATGCCGTCCTTTGATTCTTAAAGCCACAGAAGTTTTGGAATGCCGTCTCTTCTTTTTCCAGGCCACAGAAGTTTTGGGATGCCGTCCCATCTTGGACACCTGTATCACAGTTTCTCTACCGCTGCTCTAACCGATCTAATACATACTATCGGCATAGCTCAGTTAGCTAATTAATAGCCTTGTGTCTGTGTGGCTATCGACCATTGCATGTTCTTGTCCCTTGCTGAACATTAATCTGTGGTTTTCTCAGTGTTTCCCACAAATGTAACGTAAGTTCGTAGACGGGTCCCTGAAAATCGTTTCTGTACGCATGCGCCGTTTAATGCGGCTACTCCTGAGATTTGCGCCTCTCAGGAGTAGCCGCATTAAACGGCTACTCTGAGAGGCGCAAATCTCGAATTGCAGGGGAAATTACTCAGTCTATTGCATCTCCGGCTTATAAACCCACATGAGACCATGGCCATACATAGACTACTGTTCCACACACGAGAAGAAGAAATACCGAAATTTGAAACCCGTCATATAGCGAAATTTGAAAAAAAGTAATAAAATTCGTCTTTTTTTTTTTTTTTTTTTTTTTTTTTTTTTGGTATAGGAACGCCAGAGCTATCATGCTATGGAGCAAACTTGGAAAATGTATTGTTCTAGAGAAGAAATTGGATCCTCTTCTACCGATTAAAGATCAACCGTAGTCCTGTTTTGGGGCTGATTTTTGTTCCTGATTGACACTATTTATGCTGCACGATAGGCTAAATCGACTGAGTTGGGCCGCGGGTGGCCTAGTGGGCAACGTTTGTGACTGCCAAGGGGAGGGCCCCGGGTTCGATCCCGGGCAGGTACGAACGCTCGATTTACTAAATATCCGCCGTGCGTCGGATGGGCACTTTAAGCCGTCGGACCCCTTGTACTGGCCCGCCGGTAATAAATAAGGGCATCTTCCTCACCCTTTCTACTTTGCTTCCGTGTCACTTTCCTATCGGGCGCTCTAGCCCAAATCTCCTAGTTTCCTATTTCTAAGGGTTGTTTAAGACCTGGGGTCAGACACTCTCTTCCTAAAATCCTCTACATATAAAGAAAAAAATCGACTGAGCCGAAACCTCGGGTTATATTTTAAGGATGCCCGACAAAGTAAGGGGGGCCCAATAACTAATGCTGCGCACAGGGATTCGATAACTGTAAATCCGTGTCACTGTATCTCCTAGTGAGCTTTTCGTTTTGATGTTTTATAATCCAAAAGCAAAATTATCCTGCATAAGTTAGCAAATATTTTTTTTAAAAACAATGTCCCGAATTTGACTCCTAAGTCGACTTAGTGAAATTTTAGTGAGTGAGGTTTCGTTTATGAGAGAATATATTTTTCGCTTTGTCGTGCAGGTACTTTTAGAATGACGTATTATATCCATGCAGATTACATACGAAAATTTGAAACGTTGGGTTGGAGACATACAATTTTTATTCGTCTCTTTAAAACCGAGATTTCGTCCTCACTTGCTTGATGCAAATATTTCCAAACACTGAATGAAGAAAGAAAAGTAAAAGAAACATGCAGCCACCTGCACTTCTGGGATTGCTCACTTCATTTGGTTCCAGTCACGCTCGTTCTTGCTTCCCGAGGGTCATTTATATTCGGGAATCTCTTCTAGATCATGTCTCCGTATTTCATTTTGGTTATCTCTCTGTCCTTTGCTAAGTCGCAGGTTTGTTGTTTAAACACCTGCATGGCCTAGTTACTATTTCCTTTTTCCCCCTCTCTTATTCTCTTTCTCTGTTTCCCTGCTTGTTTACCCTGAAATCACAAAGTTTCATGAAAGACGACCGGTGCAGTAGCCCTACAAGTGTATTCTGAGTTCACTCGACCTCAAATGAAGTGCTTAAGTCATTAGGAAGCGTAGTCTCACTTTTCCAGCTTCAAGGTTGAGCAACTTTCTCATGTAGTTCAGTCACAACGTGTACATATTTCTCAGACAGAATTAAATGGCCTCTTAAGAAAATCTAACAAAGAACTTCAATTTAGAGAAAGAATCTTTTTTCGCAAATTGAAGTTAAAACTAGCGCGTTCTTCGCAGCGCTTAGTTTGTATAACCTGGACAACGCCTCCTGTAACGGAAAGCCTAACAACTTGTTTATGACGTCATCACAGGTGGACCTAAACCTCGTTTCCCGTGCGATGAGAATAGGCAGACCTAAAAGAGACGGAACAGCAAATCTTTACACATAGTCGTTGTTTATAGTATTTCGTGTCACTACTAGTGACATACACAGAAATGCCAAAAAATACTTTCTAATACCGCGTTGGTCCCAGTAGCGTAACTAGCAGAACGTGCTCCCCACGCTTCACTTCAGCACCTCTAAGAACAGTAATTTTTCCACTATTTCGAACACGAGCGAGGATGTGTTTTTCCCATCCTCGCTCGTGTGGTGAAGCGGGCGAGGTCAGAAAGACAGGGATAGTGTCTGAAAAAGTAAGGGGGATTACCTAGAGCCCTGTAGTTTTAAATTTTAAAGTGATTTTTGTAACGGAAATACCTAATGAAAGGTTATTAATCAGCCAATCAGGATAAAGGCGGTGCGCGGATCGGTGCATGAACATGAATATACATTTTATCGTAAGACGGCACTTGAGCTTAATTGACTCTGCGCAAGAAGAACTGGTCGAGGTTTGGAAATTTCTTCGCGTGTTCTCCTCTTTTGTTTCGCCGATACTGTGTTTCATTTGGACGCTTTTGTGACATTTTGCAAATGGATGTCGTTCGCTTGTATATGAAAATTTCTACACAGTAAATGAGGTAGTCATACTTACTATAAGGAAGAACTAAAAGCAATAGCAACGTATAATTGTTTTGTCCAAAACTAAAATAAATCACCCTCTTATACATAGTAGATCTGTGGCTGCTCTGAATAAATGTGTTGGAGCTTGTCGTGTATGTAGGTAACTTTTTTCCCATATCCTCCATGGCGAATCCCCATGTGGCGTCGCATTTTCCCTCGGCAGCATAGAGAGGAGGCTATTGGAGAGCGATCGAATTAGAACCCGGAGGCAAAGTGCCAAATAGCTTCAATCTGTAGGACATCCAGTGTTTTAAAAGTGAAACTTTATATTTATTTAGACAAAGCTAAATATATCTTAAAGGAAAATATGAAACTTTGGGTTAATTATTTGTGTGTGTGTTTGGTTTTGTGCGTGTTCGGATTTTTTCATAAAACTATAACTGTCACCCCTCTTAGTTACTCCCCCGCCACCGCAGCTGTGGGGGGCTGCGGGGCTGGTAGTTACGCGTCTAGTTGGTTCTCCTTCTTGCGATCGGATAAAGGCAGCAAAAGCAGCAACGAAACGGTGCATGAACTCCACAAGCTCTGTGTAGTACTGTGGATACATTGGACGCTATGGCTTTTGAAGAGCGTCCCACATTTCCGTAATATTCGATGGTGGATGATTCCTGGCAGCGACGGCACGTTGAAGAACATCCTAAATGTGTTCGAAGACATTTAAATCCAGAGAACGAGGGGCCAAGTCAGGATTTTTCCCCTGAGTTTGTGGGGAATATAATGAGTTTGTGGTTCCGTGGAATGTTCCTCCAGCAATAATCGGGCGACTGTGGACGACTGTACTGTGGATGTGTCATGTGTGAAAGAGGTCGCAGCCGTCGCAGTGTTTGCATCACATGAATGGGTGCAAATGATCCCCATGGTTGATTACGTCGGCTCATCAGGTCAGAGTGGTCTACAGAGTGTCAGCTGAAAGCACGATACACCATAACAGAGCCACCGCCAGCCTGCACTTTCCCTTGTAGACTTTCAGGATCAAATTGCCTCGTGGAGTTGTTGCCACACCCGGATTCGGCTATCTGCTCAAAACAGTTGTTAACGCGATTCGTTGGACAAAGCTACAAGTTTCCAGTCATCTTGCGCCCACTGGGGGTGTTCCCGAGCCCAGGCGAGGCATAAAGCCTTGTGTTGTCTGACCAGGCTACACATTTCCAGTCATCTTGCGTCCAATGGTGGTGTTCTCGTACCCAGGAGAGGCACACAGCCCTGTGTCGTCGGACCAGGCTACATATTTCCAGTCATCTTGCGTCCAATGGTGGTGTCCCCGAGCCTAGGCGAGGCACACAGCCTTGTGTCATCGGACCAGGCTACACGTTTCCAGTCATCTTGCGTCCAATGGTGGTGTTCTCGAGCCCAGGTGAGGCACACAGCCTTGTGTCATCGGAACAGGCTACACGTTTCCAGTCATCTTGCGTCCAATGGTGGTGTTCTCGATCCCAGGCGAGGCACACAGCCTTGTAATGTAGGAACAGGCTACACGTTTCCAGTCATCTTGCATCCAATGGTGGTGTTCTCGAACCCAGGAGAGGCACACCGCCTTGTGTCGTCGGACCAGGCTACATATTCCCAGTCATCTTGCGTCCAATGGTGGTGTTCTCGAGTCCAGGCGAGGCACACAGCCTTGAGTCGTCGGACCAGGCTACATATTTCCAGTCATCTTGCGTCCAATGGTGGTGTTCCCGAGCCCAGGCGAGGCACACAGCCTTGTGTCATCGGACCAGGCTACATATTTCCAGTCATCTTGCGTCCAATGGTGGTGTTCTCGAGTCCAGGCGAGGCACACAGCCTTAAGTCGTCGGACCAGGCTACATATTTCCAGTCATCTTGCGTCCAATGGTGGTGTTCTCGAGTCCAGGCGAGGCACACAGCCTTGAGTCGTCGGACCAGGCTACATATTTCCAGTCATCTTGCGTCCAATGGTGGTGTTCTCGAGTCCAGGCGAGGCACACAGCCTTGTGTCGTCGGACCAGGCTACATATTCCCAGTCATCTTGCGTCCAATGGTGGTGTTCTCGAGTCCAGGCGAGGCACACAGCCTTGAGTCGTCGGACCAGGCTACATATTTCCAGTCATCTTGCGTCCAATGGTGGTGTCCCCGAGCCCAGGCGAGGCACACAGCCTTGTGTCATCGGACCAGGCTACATATTCCCAGTCATCTTGCGTCCAATGGTGGTGTTCTCGAGTCCAGGCGAGGCACACAGCCTTAAGTCGTCGGACCAGGCTACATATTCCCAGTCATCTTGCGTCCAATGGTGGTGTTCTCGAGTCCAGGCGAGGCACACAGCCTTGAGTCGTCGGACCAGGCTACATATTTCCAGTCATCTTGCGTCCAATGGTGGTGTCCCCGAGCCCAGGCGAGGCACACAGCCTTGTGTCATCGGACCAGGCTACATATTTCCAGTCATCTTGCGTCCAATGGTGGTGTTCTCGAAACCAGGAGAGGCACACAGCCTTGTGTCGTCGGACCAGGCTACATATTTCCAGTCATCTTGCGTCCAATGGTGGTGTTCTCGAAACCAGGAGAGGCACACAGCCTTGTGTCGTCGGACCAGGCTACATATTTCCAGTCATCTTGCGTCCAATGGTGGTGTTCTCGAGTCCAGGCGAGGCACACAGCCTTGAGTCGTCGGACCAGACTACATATTTCCAGTCATCTTGCGTCCAATGGTGGTGTTCTCGAACCCAGGCGAGGCACACAGCCTTGTGTCGTCGGACCAGGCTACATATTTCCCAGTCATCTTGCGTCCAATGGTGGTGTTCTCGAGTCCAGGCGAGGCACACAGCCTTAAGTCGTCGGACCAGGCTACATATTTCCAGTCATCTTGCGTCCAATGGTGGTGTCCCCGAGCCCAGGCGAGGCACACAGCCTTGTGTCATCGGACCAGGCTACACGTTTCCAGTCATCTTGCGTCCAATGGTGGTGTTCTCGAGCCCAGGTGAGGCACACAGCCTTGTAATGTCGGAACAGGCTACACGTTTCCAGTCATCTTGCGTCCAATGGTGGTGTTCTCGAGTCCAGGTGAGGCACACAGCCTTGTGTTGTCGGAACAGGCTACACGTTTCCAGTCATCTTGCGTCCAATGGTGGTGTTCTCGAACCCAGGCGAGGCACACAGCCTTGTAATGTAGGAACAGGCTACACGTTTCCAGTCATCTTGCATCCAATGGTGGTGTTCTCGAACCCAGGAGAGGCACACCGCCTTGTGTCGTCGGACCAGGCTACATATTCCCAGTCATCTTGCGTCCAATGGTGGTGTTCTCGAGTCCAGGCGAGGCACACAGCCTTGAGTCGTCGGACCAGGCTACACGTTTCCAGTCATCTTGCGTCCAATGGTGGTGTTCTCGAACCCAGGCGAGGCACACAGCCTTGTAATGTAGGAACAGGCTACACGTTTCCAGTCATCTTGCATCCAATGGTGGTGTTCTCGAACCCAGGAGAGGCACACCGCCTTGTGTCGTCGGACCAGGCTACATATTTCCAGTCATCTTGCGTCCAATGGTGGTGTTCTCGAGCCCAGGTGAGGCACACAGCCTTGTGTTGTCGGAACAGGCTACACGTTTCCAGTCATCTTGCGTCCAATGGTGGTGTTCTCGAACCCAGGCGAGGCACACAGCCTTGTAATGTCGGAACAGGCTACACGTTTCCAGTCATCTTGCGTCCAATGGTGGTGTTCTCGAACCCAGGCGAGGCACACAGCCTTGTAATGTCGGAACAGGCTACACGTTTCCAGTCATCTTGCGTCCAATGGTGGTGTTCTCGAACCCAGGAGAGGCACACAGCCTTGTGTCGTCGGACCAGGCTACATATTCCCAGTCATCTTGCGTCCAATGGTGGTGTTCTCGAGTCCAGGCGAGGCACACAGCCTTAAGTCGTCGGACCAGGCTACATATTTCCAGTCATCTTGCGTCCAATGGTGGTGTCCCCGAGCCCAGGCGAGGCACACAGCCTTGTGTCATCGGACCAGGCTACACGTTTCCAGTCATCTTGCGTCCAATGGTGGTGTTCTCGAACCCAGGCGAGGCACACAGCCTTGTAATGTCGGAACAGGCTACACGTTTCCAGTCATCTTGCGTCCAATGGTGGTGTTCTCGAACCCAGGAGAGGCACACAGCCTTGTGTCGTCGGACCAGGCTACATATTTCCAGTCATCTTACGTCCAATGGTGGTGTTCTCGAGTCCAGGCGAGGCACACAGCCTTGAGTCGTCGGACCAGGCTACATATTTCCAGTCATCTTGCGTCCAATGGTGGTGTTCTCGAACCCAGGAGAGGCACACAGCCTTGTGTCGTCGGACCAGGCTACATATTTCTAGTCATCTTGCATCCAATGGTTGTGTTTCAGGGCCTAGGCGAGGCACACAGCCTTGTGTTTTCGGACCAGGCTACACGTTTCTCGTCATCTTGCGTCTAATGGCGGTGTTCCCGGGCCCAGGCGAGGCACACAGCCTTGTGTTGTCTGGTCAGCAACGGCACCCGGGTCGGCCGTCGTCTCCGGAACCACATAGAACACAGGGACCATTGCACTGTCCGTACACTGATGCTACTACTGACCCCAGCATTGAACTGGCGCTGTGATTTGCGGCAATTTTGCACGCCTAGCGGATGTTTCACGCCGGACGGATGTTGCACGCCAGGCGGATGTTACGATGCTTGCCAGATGCCGCTGCCCATGATCATCCTGGACTTTTCTACAGACACACCGATCTCGCACTCTGTATTTCCCCCTGAGTTTGTGTAATCCAGGTACACCCTTGAAATTGTTGACCGTGTAAATCCAAATTTTTTGGCAATTTCCGAGATGGAGTGACCCATCCCTCTTGCGCCGACCATCATACCACGTTCGGGATCTCTTAAATCCTGATAAAGTTGCCATCTGATCTGCGAACGCTACTACTTGTGCTTGCGGAGATCTCTGTTTCTGTATATACGTCGTTTGCGGACAATATCATATGCCGCAGGGGTGTGGTGGCATGTAATGGAAATGGTAGCGCACTGCTCAGGTTTTTTTAAGTTTTTTCTGGCACCTACGTGTATCTCAGCGCCCCCTAGAGTCGACGTATATTACAAATTCAGTCGATTCTGTTACAATGGTGGTGTTCCCGGCCAAACAAACAAATAACGACTACATTTGAACATCTGTTGCTCTTCCTGATAGGATTACATCAGAAATCTCGTATTCTCTTTAACTAACGAGCACAGGTAGAACACATGGCGTCCATTTACTATGACGTAATAAATAAATTGTTAGGCTTTCGGTTACAGGAGGAGTTGGCCCGGCCCCGAAATTTAGAGAACCCGGTTTAGAATTTCAAATTCACGGCCTAGTTCGGTCCGTTTCAGACCTTCAAGTGCTCTCTGCTTCTTATATTGCGAATAACGCAAGCTTCCTTCTAGAAATGGGGTCTTTAACCGTGGCCTGCGTGACGTCCAAAAAAAGGAAATTCTAAAATAAAAAAAATACATTTTCGAAATGGAGAAGTGAATATCGGGATATCATGGATACGTGGATTTTGAATTCCCAAATCTGCTATGACCTATGTTGCGATAAATTATACAGCTGAAAATTTTTAAAAATTACTGAAAAGCGTAGGCATGTCAAGTACAGGGTGTTCCACTCGCTACCGAACCCGGCATTTTTTTAATAATATTAACACCTATAACGAAGTAAATTTCTCCGTCAGTTTTGTCCACGCCGGGCATCGAACCCGAGTCCTCTTATTCCGGAATAAGTCGCTCTACCAACTGAGCTACGCAGACGTATCTTCTCGCTGCTATCTGCCTTTATCTCGTGTGCGTCCTGCGGGGCAGGCACGTCACACACCAATAAAGATATTGCAATGACATTTGAAGTGGACTTACATCATTTCGTGCAAAATGTGATGGCATCACAATGTATGCTGGAAGTTACCACCATTTGCGTCCAGACAGCATTGAACCAGGCGTTGTCCGCCAGAAAGCCGGAATGCTCCTTAGTGGCAGACACATTCCTAAGTGTGACGCCACTGAGGTGCGTCCGGCAGCCCGCCAGCCTGCCGGACGCGCTTCTCTGCTGCTTTGTTATGCCATTTCGCTCAGCTTGTCTACACAATACGGTTGCTGATAGTCAGTGCTCGTGATCGTGGCTGTTCGCGTACGTGTGAAAATATATGGGTATACACTAGAGGAGCGAGTGTTTATTGTTCGCACTTATTGAAAAACAGAATCGATAAAGTCTTGTCAACAGCAATTCCTGAAGAGTTTTGCAGGCGTACATCCGCCGAGCAAGTCCACCATTTGGGCATTGCCGAAGAACTTGGAAACCAAGGGGACTTTATTAGACGACCATGCAGGAGGTTTTCCACAAATGTCTGAGGAAACGATCCATAATGTAAAGTGCCGACTACTTGCGTCTCCCAGGAAGTCACTTCGCCGACTATCACAGGAAACAGGGTAAAGCACTTGTCAACGTGCTGTGAAAAAAAAACTAAGCTTCATGCGTACCGTATCTCCGTGGTCCACGAACTGAAAGAGTCTGACCACGTGAAACGAGTGACATACTGTCGATGGTTTCAGGCATTTCTTCAAGAAAATCCGAGCATTCTGGACTACACGTGGTTCTCGGGCGAGGCGTGGATTCGCCTGTCCGAATACGTCAATTCTCAAAATTCCGGTATTTGGGCCAGTGAAAATCCCAACGCAATACATGAAGAAACTTTCATTCACAGAAAATTGGTGTTTGGTGTGGGATGACCCGGCGCAGCATAATTGGTCCCATCTTCTTCGATTCAACCATCACAACAGCTGCATATATGGAAATCTTCAACACCTTTGTAAATCAATTGGACGACGAAGAACTCTCCATTGGATATTGCCAGCATGATGGAGCGACATAACACACATCTCACACCTGCATGGCCGAAATTCTGCCCTTTTCCGGCGACTACGTCATTTGGAAGAGTCTATGGCCACCGCGCTCGCCCAATCTAACTCCTCCTAATTACTTTTTATGGGGATATCTAAAAAGGAAAGTTTACCAAAAGAAACCGCGAACCATAGATGCCTTGATAGCAAACATCACCGAAGAGATTCAGGCAGTGACGGCGGACGTACTGGCAAGGACTTTCCTCATGTAGTGCGCCAGCTTCAATGCTGTCTGGACGAAAATGGTGGCCACTTCCAGCATATGCTGTGATGTCATCACATTTCTCACGAAATGATTTAAGTCCACTACTAATTTCGTTGCAATATCTTCATTGGTGTTAATATTATTAAAGAAATGTCGGGCTCGGTAGTGAGTGAGACGCACTGTAACTTCTTCGGACATGTTCGTAACATGGATATCATGTTAACTACATCGTTTCTTTTTCCGAAAGTTAAGTTTTGGTATTCGAAATTTTCCTGAAACAATCCTTGTTCATAATAAACACATGCGCTTAAACTTTTCTTTTTCACGTTGTCTGCGACTAGGCCTACTGTCTCATTTTCCTTTTTCACGTGGTCTGTGAGTAGGCCTACTGTCTCATTTTGACATGTGCGTGGTTCAGAATGGGCTAAAGGTATCCTTATGTAAAGAAACAAAGCTGCTCTATTGAAATAGCTTACGTTAGTAGCAAAAAAGAAATGTAAATCAGAGAGACGTGCCATTTCTCATAGAAATTACTCCAACAGATGAGATTTAGACCTGACTAAAATACTTCTGTTACATATACACTCAATGGAACAAAATTAGAGATACCTACCTATTAGCATGTTGGCATACCTCTAGCACGAATGACAGCCTGTACACGCTGAGTCTTTGACTGCATCAGAGGCCTGAGGATTTCCGGATGAAATGCCAGAAATGCCTGTTGCAGCATTGTCCAGAACTCCAGAGACGTTGGTCCAGGGTCCATGACTCTCCATGGACCCTGGACCAACGTCTCTGGAGGAGTTGTGGACATTGGCTTCCCAGAGAGCTTTTAAAATCATGGGCCCTGGACCAACGTCTCTGGAGGAATTGTGGACAATGGTTTACCATAGAGCTTTTGAAATCATGGACCCTGGAACAACGTCTCTGAAGGAGTTGTGGACAATGGCTTCCCAGAGAGCTTTTAAAATCATAGGCCCTGAACCAACGTCTCTCGATGAATTGTGGACAAGGGCTTACCAGAAAGCTTTTAAAATCATGGATCCTGGACCAAATTCTCTGGCGGAGTTGTGAACAATAGCATCCCAGAGAGCTTTTAAAATCATGGAGCCTGGACCAACGTCTCTGAAGGAGTTCTGGAAAATGACATCCCAGAGAACTTTCAAAATCATGGACTCTGGACCAAAGCCTCTGAAGGAGTTGTGGACAATGGCATCTCAGAGAGCTTTTAAAATCATGGGCCTTGGACCAACGTCTCTGGAGGAGTTGTGGACAATGGTATCCCAGAGAGCTTTTAAAATCATGGACCCTGGAACAACGTCTCTGGACGAGTTGTGGACAATGGCATCCCAGAGAGCTTTTAAAATCATGGACCCGGGACCAACGTCTCTGGAGGAGTTGTGGACAATGGCATCCCAGACAGCTTTTAAAATCATGGACCCTGGTCCTACTCTCTGGAGGGGTTGTGGATAATGACATCCCACAGAGCTTTCAAAAACATAGACACTGGACCAACGTCTCTGAAGGAGTTGTGGACAATGGTATCCCAGAGAGCTTTTAAAATCATGGAGCCTGGAACAACGTCTCTGGAGGAGTTGTGGACAATGGCTTCAAAGAAAGCTTTTAAAATCATGGGCCCTGGACCAACGTCTCTGGAGGAGTTGTGGACAATGGCTTCAAAGAAAGCTTTTAAAATCATGTTCCCTGGACCAACGTCTCTGGAGGAGTTGAGGACAATGGCATCCCAGAGAGCTTTTAAAATCATGGACCCTGGAACAACGTCTCTGGAAGAGTTGTGGACAATGGCATCCCAGACATTTTTTAAAATCATGGACCCTGTACCAACTCTCTGAAGGAGTTGTGGACAATGACATCCCAGACAGCTTTCAAAAACATGGACCCAGGACCAACGTCTCTGGAGGAGTTGTGGACAATGACATCCCAGAGAGCTTTCAAAATAATGGACCCTGGACCAACGTCTCTGGAGGAGTTGTGGACAATGGCATCCCATAGAGCTTTTAAAATCACGGACCCTGGACCAGCGTCTCTGGAGGAGTTGTGGACAATGGCATCCCAGAGAGCTTTCAAAATCATGGACCCTGGACCAACGTCTCTGGAGGAATTGTGGACGTTCCGCACCATTGCATCCCAGAGAGCTTTTCAAATGCGTTGACCTTGGGAGCCACTGGATGGTTCGAAACTCAAATGAGTGTTCCTTAAGCCATGCGTGGGTGGTTGTGGTCCGTTGGGGCGGGGCATCGTCCCACTGGAACAGACCATCTGTCGCAGAATGCACGAAGGCCACGAAAGCGTGTAGATGATAAGCCATCACATGCTGGTAGCGCGCAGAGGTTAAGGATCTCTCCAGGAACACTAAGGAACTTTGCGTGTCCCATTAGAAGATTCCTCAGACCATCATAGACCACCACGGCCTTCAACAGAGCAGGCCTGGCATGACGTGACACCAGCATCGTGCTGCGACACTACACCCTTCCATCAACTCGGTACAGCTGCAAAATGAGGTTCATCTGACCACACAACATAACGCCACCCTGCAGCGGTCCAGTTTTGATGTTCTCGGTACCACGCGAGCCTTAATGTCTGATAATGAGCAGCCAACAGTGGCACACAAGTATGTCGTGGGTTCCCCCAGCCTAGAGTGTGCAGCGTGCGCCATGCCGTTCGCTCGCTGATGCTGCTTGGGACTCGGATGTTTAGTCTTGGTGTGATTTGCGTCGTCCCGGCCTAACAGTCGGTCAATACGAATCTGGATAGTCTACGGCGAGCCCGGTCATCAATGAAATGTGTTCGGCGACCCCTTGCTCTCTGGGAGCTACTACGTCCGTCAATGGTATATTCGCGGTACACCTTTGATAAGGTTTCTCTGGGAAACCCTTGGGCTCTTACCAATTGAGCTATACAATGACCCATCTGTCTCGCTCCGACAACGCGTCCATGATCACAATGGCAGATCACCACGTTTACCCATGTCGGTTGATTGCGATATACATTTGGTAAGCCCTGATGACATACTATTTGTCGCCTGCGTTCGGTTTGAGGCTGTCCCAATCTGCGCGGGGAATGCTCATATTAACTGCCATCACCCCTACCTCTAATGTTTTGCCTTATAAGTGTACAGTATGTAAATGCGTTTTCTCTTCTATATTTATGTACACCAATGAGCCATTACATTATGACCACCCCCAACTTAGGGAAACGAGCGCGTCTGGAGACCGAACGGTGACGCAGGTGAAATTCACAGAGCAGTATATATGCAACCCGAGGACCGGCTTTCGGTTAGTAGAGTGTTCGGAGTCAGAATGAGAAAAGCTGCCGATTTCTACGGAATTTGATAAAGGACAAAATGTGGTGGCACGGCACTTCGTAACTACGATCTCAGAAACGGAGAGGCTTGTGGTTTGTTCACTTGCCACTGTAGTGAGTACGTATCAAATGTGGTGCATAGATGACCAAATGACAAACCGTCGTCCAGCCGTGTTTCGTCCGCAGCTCCTTAACGCTAGAGGAACGCGGAGACTGTCGCGCATTTGTCACAGCGACCGCAGGGCCAAAGTTCGACAAATCACCCGCAGCTACAACAGTGGTTATCAGGGCAATGTGTCACAGCACACAGTTCATCGCAGCCTTCTGCGCATGGCCCTGCGTTGCCGAAAACCCAGCCAGGTCCCTATGCTCACTGCACGTCATCGCCAATAACGCATCAAATGGGCCCATGATCATCGAGATTGGACCGTGCATGATTGGAAGAAAGTCGGCTGGTCTGACAAATCAAGATTCATGGTGCATCACGTATACGGCGCAGCGCGGATACGCCGATTATCAACGGAGACTATGGCACCTGGATGCACTACTGGGCTGAAACAGGCCGGCTGCGGGGGTGTTATGCTGTGGGCGATGTTTTCTTTGGACAGTTTAGGCCCCATTTTCGCAATAGCACAATTACTGACAGCTGTCAGGTATCTGAACATCTTTGTAGAACAAGTTCACCCATTCATGGCAACTGTCTTTCCTGCCGGTAATGTCCATTCCCAACAGGATAATGCGCCATGCCACACTGCTAGAATTGTCAAGGAGTGGTTCGAGGAACATGCTGGTGATTTTCTGTTAACGCCCTGGCCTCCAAATTCCTGTACATTTCGGGGTTGTAGTGATTTAGAGCCAACCAATTTTCCAAGACGAACCACAAATATTCGATTGAATTCATGTCAGGTGAATTTGGAGGCCAGGGCATTAACAGAAAGCCGCCCCGGTGGCGCAGTGGTCTAAGGCGTTGGCCTCTGATCGTTCGTCCGTAAGGGGTCCGGGTTCGAATCCCGGTCAGGCATGGATGTTGTGTTTGTCTTACGGCACTGGCTCTCTCCCTTCCCTGGAACCAGTGACCCTAAATTAGGGACGGGCGACTGCTTATAGCCCATTGAGTTGCTCACGGTGGTCGTTAAACCTCCAATCAAAAAAAAAAAAAAATTAACAGAAAGTCTCTTGCATGTTCCTCGAACCACTCCTTGACGATTCTGGCAGTGTGGCATGGCGCATTTTCCTGTTGGTTATGGCCATCACCAGCAGGGAACACAGTTGCCATGAATGGGCGAACTTGGTCCTCAACGATGTTCAGATACCTGGCTGCTATCAAGGATTGTGCTATTGGAATACTGGGGGCCTAAAGTATCACAAGAAAATATTGCCCACAGCATAAACCACTGCCGCTGATCTATTTCCGCCCAACAGTGCATCCAGCTGCCATAGCCTCCGTTGGTAATCGGCGTATTGCCGTTCGGCTGTCTACGTGATGCACCAGAAATCTTGATTCGTCAGACTAGACCACTTTCACCCAATCATCCACGGTCCAATCTCGATGATCTTGGGCCCATTTCATGCGATGACGTGCAGTGAGCATGTGGTCTTCGGCAACGCAGGCCCATGGCACATTCCCCTGATCACCACTGTTGTAGCTCCGGGTGATTCGTCGCACTGCGGCCCTGGGGTCGCTCTGAACAATGCGCAACAGTCTCTGCTTCCCTCTGGTATCAGTGAGCTGCGGTCGACTAACGGCTAGACGACGGTTCGCCGTTTCGCCATCTGTGCACCACATTTGATACGTACTCACTACAGCGGCACGTGAACAACACACAAGTCGCGCCGTTTCCGAGATCGTAGTTCCAAGGCGCCGTGCCATCACAAGTTGCCCTTTATCAAACTCCGATAAATCGACAGCTTTTGCCATTTTGACTCTGAGCTTTCTACTAACCGAAAGCCGTTCCTCGGGTGGTATATATACTGCTCTGTGAGCTTCACATGCGCTATCGTTCGGTCTACAGGCGCGCTGGCTGGGGGTGGTCGTAATGTGCTCATCGATGTAAAAAACAGACAAGACGCATTCTTTGGCAAAAAAAGCGTCGTGCGATCCTGATGAAACTCCGCGTGCAAGTACCTAATGGCCGAATATGCAGATGATTCAAAAATAACGACCAATGACTAAAGAGCGGGCAGCCGCAGCGCTTGGGAACCAGTAAAACGAAGTAAATTTCTCCGTCATTTTTGGTCCACGCCGGGGATTGAACCCGAGTCCACTTATTCCGGAATAAGTCGCTCTACCAACTGAGCTACGCAGACGTTCGTTCTTGCTGCTATCTGCCTTTATGTCGTGAGCGTCCTGCGGGGCAGGCACGTCACATCTCCCCCACACCGAAAGACGGCCGGGGGCATATCCCACGGGTCAGCCGTGACCATGAATCGTCGTAGGCAGCCATCCGCTGAAGAAAGGGCACTTGAGAACTCCCAGTCATCTAGTGTGAGGAATGCAACTTCACACACTTTTATTTTTCTAAGCGCTGAAGAAGGGATTCTCTTTGTTTTCCTATCTCGCGGTGTGGGAAGAACATCACATCATTGCGAGATCTTGAACGGCCGGGTCATCCGGGAAGTTCGGGCGCCATTATAACGAAGCACATTTCTCGGTCATTTTTGGTCCATGCCGGGGATCGGACCTGAGTTCACCTATTCCGGAACAAGTCGCTCTACCAACTGAGCTACGCAGACGTTCGTCTCGCTGCTATCTACCTTTATGCCGTGTGCGTCCTGCGCGGCAGGCACGTCACACCAGGATATATAAAGAGCAAAGCTCATACGCAGAAACTATTTTGAAAGCTGATTGGGGTTGTATTTACCTTCACGGACTGTGAGGAAGCGGCGGCGTAGGGTCCGTGCATTATACGAGCTGATGAGCATGTTTGAGAGATCACAACTGATTGGGCTGAGAGAGGCTGGTTGTTCATGTCGCCGTATCGCAAGGCATTTAATTCGGAGAAACGCGGCAATCGGACAATATTCGCGCCAATGATCTCGGGAGGGTGCAACCCAGCGGTACGCCGGCAGTGGACTGCCGAGAGCAACAACAGAGCGCGAGGATCGAGTGATTATGGGATCCACAAGAACAGAACCGAATTCGACGCTCTCAACCATCCGTGACCGTGTTGTGTTGTCTACAGGTACGGAACTGATCACCCGGACCGTTGCCAGACGACTTGCGGCAAGGGAGCTGCATTAGTGGAGGCCATTCCGCCCCCTACCGGTGATCAGCGAGCATCGCCAGCACCAGTTGCAGTGGTTTAGGGACCGACCAACGTGGGATTGTGTGTGTCCAGTGGCGTCGTGTTGTCTTCAGTGATGAGTAACGGTTTGCACTTGACACCGATGACCAGCGCGTACGCGTCTAGAGACGAGCCTGCCAGCGCACTGATCCTGCCTTTACCGTGGAACGGCATACGGCTTCCACACCGGGGGTGACTGTCTGGGGAACCATTTCCTACGATAGCAGGACACCCTTGGTTGTCCTCCGTACCACCAACTCGGCTGAAAGGCACGTCGATGACCTGTTGTGTTGTCATTCCTGTTGCAGAATCACCGAGCAATTTTTCAACAGGATGATGCCTGGCCACCCACGGCACGGCTCTCTCCGGCTTTCCTCAGTAATGTTGACACCCTTCCATGGCCAGCCCGATCGCACGACCTCTCACAGTTTGAACATACACTGGCGTGCAAAAATTAAGGACGAGGCGGTTTTTCGAATGTAACGTCGTGCAGATGTGCTCCACATCGACTGAAATCATACCATATGATCCCCAAGATGTAAGAATATGGGACAAATGAGCAAAACCGTGCAAACAATGAATCCAAAGGATACAAAGGCACTTTATTGAAAAGGTAGCTTCGAGCACAACTGGACAGAAGACAGAAACGTCCGTGTGACAGGCGGCTGCCAAGAAAAATCCAGTCTTTAGTAGGGGATATGATCACCCCTGACTGCGTTGCAGGATTTACAACGTCTGTCCATGCTGAGGACGAGGTTGTCAAGTAGCTGTTGAGGCATCGCGGACCATTCCTCTTGTAGCGCCAATCGCAGCTGCGGAATCGTTGCTGGCGGCTGGTGACGTGCTGCCAAGCGTCTCCCGAGAATCTCCCACACGTGTTCGATTGGATTTAGGTCCGGGGACCTTGCGGGCCAATCCATGCGTTGAATATTTTCACTCTCCAACAGCTCTGCGACAGCCACTGTACGATGAGGTGTAGCGTTGTCGTCCATGAACAGGAACTCAGGATCTACAGCACCTCTAAACAGACGCACGTGAGGCAGCAGAATCTCGGTACAATAGCGGACACCAGTGACTGAACTTTCTTGGAACATGTGGAGGTCAGTACGGCTACCAAGCGTGATACCGCCCCAAACGAGAACTCCGCCACCTACAAACCCGTCCCTTTCGATGATGTTGGATATGTGATTCCGTGTTCCCTGCTCACTCCAGATGTGTATACATCCAGAATCGCTTGTCAGACTAAATCGGCTCTCATCCGTAAAGAGAACTCGACCCCCATTGCTGATGTGTCCAGTTCTTGTGTTCCTGGCACCAGAGAAACCGCCGTCTCCGATGAGCAGGCGTTAATGGCACACACCGCACTGGTCGTCGTGCAAATATAGACCACCTTTGTGCAGCCTCCTGGCAACGGTAAAACGCGATAACGGACGTCCAGTTGTCTGTTGCATGTGCCTTGCGATTTCTCCCGCTGTCTCTTCTCGCCTGTAGGACAATATACAGGTCGTCCGCCGCCGTGGTTGCTCGTGCGGACGACCACTGCTAAACTCGCGGACAGCTGTTCCTGTCGTTTGAAATGCTCTCCAAGCTCGTGAAACGATGCTGTGAGCGATCCCGAACTCCTCGGCCACACTAGTCACACTTCGACCTTCTTCCAACTTCCCAATGACGCGACTTCGGGTAAAGTCATCCAGATGTCGTCTACCGGATTGCCTGTTGGCTATATCACACGGTGGCAGCAACTCGACGTCGTTCAAACCCATGTACACCGTGCAATAGCTTTCATCGAATTGCTGAGCGTACACCGCCCGTGTGCTTTATACCCTTCCGACCCCCCCCACTTCATGCTGCATATATGAGCATGCCCTACCGTACCGGACCGTAGACTATCTTCTGAGTGGTCTTTCGGTCCGTTCTGTCTGCTCCTTCCGCTGTTATGCTAATTTCTCCTCTTCGTCCTTAATTTTTGCACACCAGTGTGTTTAGGACATGATGGGGCGCCACCTACACCCATTCCGTAATCTCGGAGAACTGGCCCGCAATTTGGACACCACCTGGCATGCTATTCATGGACAGTATCCGTTAACTGTACGCGTTTATGCCACGCCGGGTAACACCTTGTATTCGAGCCAAAGGAGGCGCTACAACATACTGTCTTCTTCCAATCGTGTAGCTATTTTATCGGAATAAATGATCCAATTGCTCTGGAATTCGCAACCATTTCCTTTCCTATACATGCACATTGCACATACTAATTTTCATCTCGAATGAATGATTCATTGTGGGTGCTTCGGGGATTTTATTTTCATTTTTTTGCAAAGAATGTATCAGCTCAATTTTGTGTTTCTGATAAAATAATTTACTTATTGACCACTTGCAGGGCGTATAAAGACTACAGCCATCAGGTAACTGAACTGCAAAAGAAAGAAGACTTTTGGAATGTGGTGCTGCAGAACAATATCAGTATTTTTTTTTCTTTTAAATTGGGAAAAATGAGATGATTTTGAAGAAAATTTGAAGAACCTTCCTTCAGTTCAACAGAAGTCGTATGTTTTGAATGTACTGGCTTTCTCTTTTCTGTTGGAAGCACAAGACAAACGGCACTGACACAAGGGAATTAAGCGTTATAAAGGTAGACATAAAATCAGGTGTGTTATTCTCCAAATAAAGCTCAAAAATACTGCACTTGAAAGAGTATTTTCGTGACTACAACTGCTCCCAAATAGCAATATGTCAGAAGAAAAGTTGCGTGTTACCCTAAATAAGTAAATAAGCACATCTCTAAACTCAATTCGGATCTGACTAATGAAAACTGAAATGCGTGCCAGTAGTCGTTTTTATGGTTTTTGAAGCTGTCATTAACTTCCGCTATTGCTGTCAGCGTAACCATAGCAACAATCACTGAACAGAGTAAATCCCAAAACATTACTCTAATGATATTTAATCTATGGAAGAAAGAAACAGTTCCTACGTGTATATGTCTTATTATTTTATTAACAAAATATGAAATCACAGAAAAATACGATACATGTCTCTGATATTTAAATTATGAACATACAAAAATGATTCCATGGTATATGAAAAAATATGCAAATATCGTTGAGGCTTGCTATAAATAAATGGTTTGCGAGCTGTTTTGGCACACTTCCCAGAAGAAGAACATCAAGCTGAGCATTTGGGTTGATCACCGCTTGTGCAGTACCCTGAAATAAAAAATGAAATAATTAGAAAAATGGAAAGCAGCATTTTAAACGCCTTATTGCCTCAACAGGTGTTTGTCAAAATAATAGGAACACTTACTGTTTATGGAGACTTTTTATTTATTATCTGTAGGCTCACCTTGGAATTTTAGAACGGAAGCAAGTCGACTTGCAAATGAACGGTGCCAGTCGTTTTGGAGGTGCAAAGTGTGTGATCTATCGTTTCGCTCCAGTAAGATATTCCGACAAATGTTCAATAATATTGAAGTCTGGAGATTGTGGTGGCCAAAGTAGCTCTTGTACCTCATCCTAATGCTCTGAAAACCACAACTTGAAACGTTTCGCATAATGGACGGGAGCATTATGTCCTTGAAACGAGGTGTAATCGTTAGGGAACAATGCCTGCAACACTGAACGCATGTGGTCTCCAAGAATTAATTCGTAGGTTGCAAATGTGGAACGACCCTGTAGAATCGCCAGTGGACCTAAGGAATGCCATGATATAGGGGGTCCATCTCATCCATGCTTCACAGTTGGAACCAAACGATTCGCGTCCGCAGGTTTTTGCCAGCACGACACGATGCCATTCATTAGATCACATGGCACGTTGCATCCCAGTTTTCATGCGCCTTGCACCACCTTACACGCTTTTCTGAATTGATGTTGGTAATCAGATTTGCAACACGGCTATAAATACCGGCACGATGGAGTTCCCGACACCGCTATGACGGGAAAGGGGTTATTCCAACTGGTGTTCAACTCTGCTCCTGTTAGCGAAAGCGTGGTCTTGTACTTCCGTTGTACATAGACGAAGTCATCGCCCTTTCCACGTTTTTCTTTAATTAGCACACAGCAACCGAAAAATTGCATTTCGACAACGCTGGGATCGAACCCAAAATCTCTCCATAACTAGCCGGGTGCGTTTGCTTTACGCTACGGTGCCAACAATCCACGGCGCTGTGTGTGTTTATCTGTCAGCATCTGACTTCACAAATCCGAACTAAGACGTTATCGGCTAGTTATCAAGAGTTCTGGGGTTCGATCCCAGGGTGTCGAAAAACAATTTTTCGGTTGCTGTGTGTTAATTAAAAAGAAAACCTGTAAAGAGCGATCACTTTGTCTATTTACATTGTCTCCACGTAATTTGGGAAGATTTTCACCATTTCTCTCGCTGTTTGGATTTATTAGCTACAATTAAGTAACTTGTGCCGTTAAACTCCACCAGATGGAGAAATCTCAGTTGCTGAGCTCATCCCTAAGGATTTATGAAGTCAGATGCTGACAGGTAAATACACGGGGATTGTTGGTACCGTAGCGTAAAGCGAACGCACGATGTTTGATGTATGGAGTTCCCGACACACATTGTGACATACTTGTTCACAATGTGTTACATGATCAACACTGGCTATATCTGTGTAAATTGATCATTTGACATGCTGTCAACCATGTATGATTTGTACTTATTGCTGTGAAATATCTGTATCCTGTTTATGTCTGCCTGTTCTGTCATGTCTCTGTACCACCAGGTCCAATAAATCATTTAAAATAAAAGAAAAAAAAACCTCCAATAAAAAAAATAAAAAAATCTTATGCTGAGTGCTGTCCCCCTCCTCCATTTCCTAATGTTTTTACAACTCATTTAATCGGGGTAAAATGCCGTTCCCGTTTGCGATAAGAAATGACACCTAGTTCCCTAATACCCTATTTTTTGCATCTCACCCCAATAAAATATTCAAAAGTTAGGTTGTTAAACTACAGTGAAAATGGCAGTGATTACAGCAATAACTTCGCATAGGCCTTCCTCTGGTTCACCCAAAAAATAGCCCCAGCTTAAAATCTATTGCAGAACCGTTAGTGATTATTATTATTTGTTATCAACTAACTATAAGAGAATATGATTAAAAGAAAAACAAAGTACACAATTTGGTGTGAAGCTAAATGTCTGAAGCAACTCCAGGTAGCCAGTGTTAGTTTTTCTTCCTTTTTTTCTTTTTCCTTTTTTTTTTTTCATGAAAATTGTGGTCGTAATGGCTGTGTGGGTACTAAATAATGCAAATCTGTGCGTAATCAACTCACAAGACCAGTTTTACTATCTTAAAAACTCATGCAACAAGCAGGATTGTAATATTTCACTCGGTAAAGCTTTTATACTTCTTAACGACTTCGGGGGATAGGCCGCAATATTTTATAAGTTGCCCCGGGCGCAGAAATGCCTAGTTACGCTTGTGATGTTTCATCATCATCATTGTCAACCATTATCAATCCACTGCTGGACGAAGGTCTCCCCAAGTTTCCTCCACAACGGTCTGTCTTGTGCCAGTCTCCTCCATGTCACTCCCGCATATTTACGAATTTCATCCACCCATCTCCCATGTGGTCTTTTTCTGGGTCTTTTCCTGTCCCTTGGAATCCAATCTAAAATTTCGGCTGTCCATCTATGGTCTGTCCTTCTGGCAGTATGTCCAGCCCATTGCCATTTCAGGGATTTAACTCTGATCATGATGTCTTCCACTCTCGTCATTTTTCGGATCCACGAGTTCCTCTTCTTATCTCTCCTGGTTATACCAAGCATGCACCTCTCCATGCTTCTTTGAGTTGTCTGCAGCCTTTGTATGTCTCTTTTAGTTAAGGTCCACGTCTTTGCACCATACGTAAGCACTGGAAGGATGCATTGATCAAACACTTTTCTTTTAAGACATAATGGCATATTGCTCTTGAAAATTATGCTGTTTCTTCCAAAAGCTCTCCAGGCAAGTTTTGTACGCCGATTAATTTCTTCATCAATGTGACCCTCACTTGATATCTGCTGTCCAAGATAAACGTACGTATCTGTTATCTCCAGTTTTTCTCCATCAATCGATAAATCTTCATTTCTTGTAAAAGCATTGAACATCACTTTTGTCTTCTGAAAATTCATTTTTAATCCCACTTCTTTACTCTTGTCAGCAAGTTCCTGGATCATACTCTGCAGCTCTGATGGGGTAGTTGCAAAAATGACTACGTCATCAGCAAAACGAAGGTGGGTTAGATAATCTCCATTAATCTTTATCCCTTTGTTTTCCCAGTTCAGTGATTGAAAGACATTTTCCAATGTGGCATTAAAGAGCTTCGGAGATATGGTGTCACCTTGTCTCACTCCCTTTCCAATTTTTATGTGTGTTGTATTTTCAAACAGCCGAATCTTTGCACTTGCATTTTCATAGATGTTATTAATAATATTAATGTATGCATCTTCAATACCGCAGGATTTCAGAGCCGTGGTAACTGCTGATGGTTTCACCGAATCAAAGGCTTTTTCATAATCGATAAAAGCCATGCACAATGGAAGTTCATATTCCCTCGCTCTTTCAATTAGTTCTCTCAGTACGTGGATATGATCTATTGTGCTGTAGCCACTCCTGAATCCAGCTTGTTCTCTCGGTTGAGCCATGTCCAGTGTTACCTTCAAGCGGTGTGAAAGAACTTTAGTGAAGATTTTATAAACCACTGATAGGAGGCTGATAGGTCTGTAGTTCCTGAGATCCTCAATGTCACCTTTTTTATGTAGCAGGATCATTGTAGCATTGTTCCAATCCTCAGGAATCTTCCCTTCATTAAGGCATCGAGTGAAAATTTGGGCGAGTACTGTTTCAATTTCTCCACTTGCTTCTTGTATGATGTCTATAGTAATTCCATCTTCTCCTGGAGCTTTCCCCCGCTTCATGTTCTTGATTGCATGAGCAACTTCTGCTGGGAGGACTGGAAGAACTCTGGTACCTTGCATGATGTCTGGAGTACATATATCATCCCTTTCATATAATTTGGAGTAGAAATCTTTCACTCTTGTCAAATTTCGCCTCTATTTCTTGTTATAGAACCATCTTCTTTTCTCAGAGCCATAATCTGTTTTCTTCCCTTACTGAGATGTCCCTTTGCTATCTTTAGGCTTTGGTTGTTTTCAATTGCTTTCCTCACTAGCTCACAGTTGAATTTCCTTACGTCTTCAGTGATACTTTTTCGTGCTGTCTTGCATAGCTCTATATATTCCACTTTGGAAGTCACATCTTCTTTAGTTGTCCTCATCTCTCTTCTTTTTTGCATCAACATTTTGGTTTTTCCTGATAATTTGTTTTATGCAACTTGTTCTTAGACCCAGCTAATTTTGTCGCTGTTTCCATAAGAGCTTTGGTTACTTTTCTGTTAACTTCCGAAATATCCACTTCTTCCGATGTTAGGCCTTCTAAAGCAGAGAATCTGTTCTTCAGTTCCAACTTGAAAGTATTATGGTGTTTTTTAAGGTTGGTTATGTCAATACATTTTGTTTGTCTTATGAGCTTGCCACGTTCCAGTTTAGTGTTGAGGTGCATCTTACATCTCACCAATCTATGGTCACTACCTGTGTTGAACTTGTTCAGCACACTGCAGTCTTCGATGACGAATTTTTTGTTACACATAATAAAATCTATTTCACTTGTCGTCCCAATTGGATGTCTCCATGTCCATTTCCTGTGTGGCTTTTTCTTGAAAAATGAATTCAAGATGAAAAATCCTTCTGCCTCTGCAAACTCAACGAGAGTATTTCCACGCTGGTTTCTGTTGCCGTGACCGAATTTACCTACTGAAGTTTCATTCTGTTGCCGGTGCCCTATTTTTGCATTGAAATCTCCCATAATTATCTTCAAGTGCTGCTTACCTTTATTATTTAGATGACGAATTTCCTCATAAAATTCTTCAATTTCTTCTTCAGGATGATTTGTGGTGGGTGCATAAGTTTGAATAATCTGAGCCTGGTATCTTCTCGATAGTTGGATAACGAGTCGTGCAGCTCTGTCAGAGGAACTTTCAACTTCTACCACTTTATCCTTCAGTTTCTTGTTTATTATAAATCCAACACCACTAGTTCTGCCAGTATCTGTCCCACGATAATAGAAGAGATGTCCACTTTTCAGTTCAATGAGATCTTCTCCTTTTCTCCTTACCTCACTTAGCCCGACGATGTCCCACTTGATCCTTTGTAGTTCCTCTTCCAATTCAAGAAGCCTTGAATCAGAAGATAGGGAGCGTCCGTTGTAGGTAGCCAAGGTCAGCATCAAATGGCAGCCTAGTCCGGTCCTCCGGGGATTCTTAGCACCCTCTGCCTTCATGTCGCACTGGCCGCTGCCTTGGCCAGGTACATTCCAGCTGCCGGAGACTGAGGGCCAAGATTTAAGTTGTAGAGTCATTTTGGAGGTGTTTGGCCATAACTCACCACGCTGGCCAAGCGGGTTGGTGAGTGTGGGATAGCATTTCCTCTGATCCCGATGGTATAGTTATACCGCTATTTGCGGTCGTCAGAGCCCCTTTAGTGGGAACAGGATGCACCACGAGAAGGCGGGGTTGACATTTGTCAAGGAGAGGCTGTGATGTTACGCATCACCTGACCTTATTTTTATAGCAACCAAATTCTGGAACTCCTTTCCGATTATCCCGATTTAATTTTTCGTAATGTGAAAACAAATGTTTTAGTATGGATTCAGTGCATATCACAACAAAAAAATTTTAGAGGTGTGGAACACCCGCCAAATAAGTTTAAAGGGGTGCCGATGTCACTAAGTATATAGCCTGTGTAGCTGGCGCCTATTATAGTTAAAACCTGCTCCGTTTTCAGAATTTTAACCACGTCTTGTATTTCAGCGCTAGTTTCAAAATTACGCTTTCCGCATTGTTCGTTTACTGTTCTCCACTTGCATACATCAAATTAGGAGTTCCGTTTTTTGTGGAGCATTCTGCACTACCATATTTAAATACATAGACTGTTCACTTAAATGAAAAAGAAGTACATGAATGCTTGAAGGAGAAGCCAACGAAATCTGTGTCGGAATCATTCAAATAAAGCGATGGCAGCGCTATTCCGTTATCTGAGTACTTGTATGGTTGCGCCATCTTCCGGCTTCCTTTGAAAGAAACACATTAAATAGGGCAGCAACTTTTCAGTGAAGGCGTTCGGAACCAGTTACGCAGTTTAGTTTTATTTTTATTTTTTTCAATAAACCAGAGATGTGTCAACGAAGAGGATTTTTATCTTTTCCTGACGAGAAACATGTCTGGGTCAACCACGAACAACTTGTAAAACGGTGATCGAAGTTTCTTGCAAGCGATGTTTTGAAAGTAGAGAGAATGCGTCAATAAATCAGTCAAATTTTGTTTTGTTTTCTGCGGGAGAGGAGGAGGAATTGAGTCAACAATGATACAGAGAATCCAACGGGTAAATGAAGAGTTCAGAAATGAATCTCGTGTGACGTGCCTGCACCGCAGGACGCACATGAGATAAAGGCAGAGAGCCGCGCGAGCATACATCCGCGTAGCTCAGTTGGGAGAGCGACTTATTCCGGAATTAGGGTACCGGGTTCGATGCCCTGCGTGGACAAAAATGACGAAGAAATGTACTTCGTTATACTCGGTACTATAAGAGGAAAGCGTGATAGTCTGCTCTGTAATAATCAAAATTTGTAAGCATTGATTAGGTTACTGCTATGCAAGGCGAGCCATTTTGACTAATTTGTACTTCAGGTAGTGTATTTTAAACTCTGTGCACTGTGGCACCCGGAAATGCTCGAGATTCTCTTTACAGTTGGTGCATCATATCTGAGAGTTACGTGTTTACAAAGTGTCAGGCATATCCTGAAAGAACATGTCCGAAAATCTTCTGTGACACACCTTCAGGCTTGAATGGATTTTTCCAGGAGAATTCCTTGATGGTTTACATATTATTGACTTTTTATTTATTTATTTGTTGGGGGGGGATGATTAACGACCACTGTGAACAACTCGATGGGCTATAAGCAATCGCACGTTCCCAATTTATGGCCACTTATTCCAGAAATGGGAGAGAGCCAGTGCCGTAGGCCAAACACAACATCCATGCCTCATCGGGATTCGAACCCAGATTCATCTCGGACGATTGGCCAGAAACTGGGGAGGTCATCATTTATTATAGATCTTGCCATTACCAGAGTGCGAAGAGCGTTCAGTAAGTTCTAATTCTATTCCGACAATATTGCGTTGTAACCACGAAAATACCCTGAGACTTCACTTTCTGCAACCACTCAGAGCCAATGTGTACTTGTGGAATGGTGCATTGTTTGTTGAAAATATCCATCAAACCGCTGTGGTAGTGTGTGACTATGACTAGATGAATTTGGTCAGCAACAATGTTTATTAAATACGCTCCAACATTCAGGCGCGAATCCTTTTGAATCATGTGCATAAATATGTTGTACATAAATAAATGCATAGAATCACAACTTTACATATCACACTTTTTTACCGTAAGCCTATTTTATCTGCTTTACTTGATAAGAATGCAATGTGTTGTACGTAAATAATTGTATAGAATCATAACTTTACATATCATACTTTAGTTACCATAAGCCTATCGTATGTCCTTTACTTGATATGAATGCAAGTGTTGTACGCAAATAAATGTATAGGATCACAACTTTAAATAACATACTTTAGTTACCATAAGCATATTTCATGTGCTTTACTTGATAAGAATGCAATGTGTTGTACGTTAAGAAACGTATAGAATCGCAACTTACAGATCATACTTTAGTTACCATAAGCCTATTATATCTGAATTACTTGATAAGAATGCAATGTGTTGTACGTAAATAAATGTATTTTTTGTTTTATTGGAGGTTTAACGACCACCGTGAGCAACTCAATAGGCTATAAACAGTCGCCCGTCCCTAATTTAGGGTCACTGGTTCCAAGGAAGGGAGAGAGCCAGCGCCATAAAACAAACACAACATCCATGCCTCACCGGGATTCAAACCCGGATCCATCTCGGACGAATGATCGGAAGCCATCGCTTAGACCAATGCGCTACCGGGGCGGCAAATAAATGTACAGGATCACAACTTTAAATGGCACACTTTAGTTACCATAAGCATATAATACTGACTCAAAGACGTTTAGCTGGAAGAGCGCCCCACTCCACCGCAAAAATATGGTGATCCACTCATTCCTATACGCTCGTTTGAATCAACTGTCATCGAGAAATATAGTTTGCGACGTGAAATATATAGTTGTGACTCAAACAAGTTTAGCTGGAAGAGCGCCAAACTCCACCGCAAAAATATGATGATCCACTCATTTCTATACGCTCGTTTGAATCAACTGTCATTGAGAAATATAGTGTGTGACGTGAAATATAATTTGTGACTCAAACAAGTTTAGCTGGAAGAGCGCCAAACTCCATCCCAAAAATATGGTGATCCACTCATTTTTATACGCTCGTTTGAATCAACTGTCATTGAGAATTTTAGTTTGTGACTCAAACAAGTTTAGCTGGAAGAGCGCCAAACTCCACCGCAAAAATATGGTGATCCACTCATTTCTATATGCTCGTTTGAATCAACTGTCATTGAGAAATTTAGTTTGTGACTCAAACAAGTCTAGCTGGAAGAGCGCCAAACTCCACCGCAAAAATATGGTGATCCACTCATTTCTATACGCTCGTTTGAATCAACTGTCATTGAGAAATTTAGTTTGTGACTCAAACAAGTTTAGCTGGAAGAGCGCCAAATTCCACCGCAAAAATATGGTGATCCACTCATTTCTATATGCTCGTTTGAATCAACTGTCATTGAGAAATTTAGTTTGTGACTCAAACAAGTTTAGCTGGAAGAGCGCCAAACTCCACCGCAAAAATATGGGGATCCACTCATTTCTATACGCTCGTTTGAATCAACTGTCATTGAGAAATTTAGTTTGTGACTCAAGCAAGTTTAGCTGGAAGAGCGCCCCACTCCACCGCAAAAATATGGTGATCCACTCATTTCTATACGCTCGTTTGAATCAACTGTCATTGAGAAATTTAGTTTGTGACTCAAACAAGTTTAGCTGGAAGAGCGCCAAATTCCACCGCAAAAATATGGTGATCCACTCATTTCTATATGCTCGTTTGAATCAACTGTCATTGAGAAATTTAGTTTGTGACTCAAACAAGTTTAGCTGGAAGAGCGCCAAACTCCACCGCAAAAATATGGGGATCCACTCATTTCTATACGCTCGTTTGAATCAACTGTCATTGAGAAATTTAGTTTGTGACTCAAGCAAGTTTAGCTGGAAGAGCGCCCCACTCCAACGCAAAAATATGGTGATTAACTCATTTCTAAACGCTCGTTTGAATCAACTGTCATTGAGAAATTTAGTTTGTGACTCAAACAAGTTTAGCTGGAAGAGCGCCAAACTCCACCGCAAAAATATGGGGATCCACTCATTTCTATACGCTCGTTTGAATCAACTGTCATTGAGAAATTTAGTTTGTGACTCAAGCAAGTTTAGCTGGAAGAGCGCCAAACTCCACCGCAAAAATATGGGGATCCACTCATTTCTATACGCTCGTTTGAATCAACTGTCATTGAGAAATTTAGTTTGTGACTCAAGCAAGTTTAGCTGGAAGAGCGCCCCACTCCAACGCAAAAATATGGTGATCCACTCATTTCTATATGCTCGTTTGAATCAACTGTCATTGAGAAATTTAGTTTGTGACTCAAACAAGTTCAGCTGGAAGAGCGCCAAACTCCACCGCAAAAATATGATGATCCACTCATTTCTATACGCTCGTTTGAATCAACTGTCATTGAGAAATATAGTGTGTGACGTGAAATATAATTTGTGACTCAAACAAGTTTAGCTGGAAGAGCGCCAAACTCCATCGCAAAAATATGGTGATCCACTCATTTTTATACGCTCGTTTGAATCAACTGTCATTGAGAATTTTAGTTTGTGACTCAAACAAGTTTAGCTGGAAGAGCGCCAAACTCCACCGCAAAAATATGGTGATCCACTCATTTCTATATGCTCGTTTGAATCAACTGTCATTGAGAAATTTAGTTTGTGACTCAAACAAGTCTAGCTGGAAGAGCGCCAAACTCCACCGCAAAAATATGGTGATCCACTCATTTCTATACGCTCGTTTGAATCAACTGTCATTGAGAAATTTAGTTTGTGACTCAAACAAGTTTAGCTGGAAGAGCGCCAAATTCCACCGCAAAAATATGGTGATCCACTCATTTCTATATGCTCGTTTGAATCAACTGTCATTGAGAAATTTAGTTTGTGACTCAAACAAGTTTAGCTGGAAGAGCGCCAAACTCCACCGCAAAAATATGGGGATCCACTCATTTCTATACGCTCGTTTGAATCAACTGTCATTGAGAAATTTAGTTTGTGACTCAAGCAAGTTTAGCTGGAAGAGCGCCCCACTCCACCGCAAAAATATGGTGATCCACTCATTTCTATACGCTCGTTTGAATCAACTGTCATTGAGAAATTTAGTTTGTGACTCAAACAAGTTTAGCTGGAAGAGCGCCAAATTCCACCGCAAAAATATGGTGATCCACTCATTTCTATATGCTCGTTTGAATCAACTGTCATTGAGAAATTTAGTTTGTGACTCAAACAAGTTTAGCTGGAAGAGCGCCAAACTCCACCGCAAAAATATGGGGATCCACTCATTTCTATACGCTCGTTTGAATCAACTGTCATTGAGAAATTTAGTTTGTGACTCAAGCAAGTTTAGCTGGAAGAGCGCCCCACTCCAACGCAAAAATATGGTGATTAACTCATTTCTATACGCTCGTTTGAATCAACTGTCATTGAGAAATTTAGTTTGTGACTCAAACAAGTTTAGCTGGAAGAGCGCCAAACTCCACCGCAAAAATATGGGGATCCACTCATTTCTATACGCTCGTTTGAATCAACTGTCATTGAGAAATTTAGTTTGTGACTCAAGCAAGTTTAGCTGGAAGAGCGCCAAACTCCACCGCAAAAATATGGGGATCCACTCATTTCTATACGCTCGTTTGAATCAACTGTCATTGAGAAATTTAGTTTGTGACTCAAACAAGTTTAGCTGGAAGAGCGCCCCACTCCAACGCAAAAATATGGTGATCCACTCATTTCTATATGCTCGTTTGAATCAACTGTCATTGAGAAATTTAGTTTGTGACTCAAACAAGTTCAGCTGGAAGAGCGCCAAACTCCACCGCAAAATTTTGGTGATCCACTCATTTCTATACGCTCGTTTGAATCAACTGTCATTGAGAAATTTAGTTTGTGACTCAAACAAGTTTAGCTGGAAGAGCGCCAAACTCCACCGCAAAAATATGGGGATCCACTCATTTCTATACGCTCGTTTGAATCAACTGTCATTGAGAAATTTAGTTTGTGACTCAAGCAAGTTTAGCTGGAAGAGCGCCCCACTCCACCGCAAAAATATGGTGATCCACTCATTTCTATACGCTCGTTTGAATCAACTGTCATTGAGAAATTTAGTTTGTGACTCAAACAAGTTTAGCTGGAAGAGCGCCAAATTCCACCGCAAAAATATGGTGATCCACTCATTTCTATATGCTCGTTTGAATCAACTGTCATTGAGAAATTTAGTTTGTGACTCAAACAAGTTTAGCTGGAAGAGCGCCAAACTCCACCGCAAAAATATGGGGATCCACTCATTTCTATACGCTCGTTTGAATCAACTGTCATTGAGAAATTTAGTTTGTGACTCAAGCAAGTTTAGCTGGAAGAGCGCCCCACTCCACCGCAAAAATATGGTGATCCACTCATTTCTATACGCTCGTTTGAATCAACTGTCATTGAGAAATTTAGTTTGTGACTCAAACAAGTTTAGCTGGAAGAGCGCCAAATTCCACCGCAAAAATATGGTGATCCACTCATTTCTATATGCTCGTTTGAATCAACTGTCATTGAGAAATTTAGTTTGTGACTCAAACAAGTTTAGCTGGAAGAGCGCCAAACTCCACCGCAAAAATATGGGGATCCACTCATTTCTATACGCTCGTTTGAATCAACTGTCATTGAGAAATTTAGTTTGTGACTCAAGCAAGTTTAGCTGGAAGAGCGCCCCACTCCAACGCAAAAATATGGTGATTAACTCATTTCTATACGCTCGTTTGAATCAACTGTCATTGAGAAATTTAGTTTGTGACTCAAACAAGTTTAGCTGGAAGAGCGCCAAACTCCACCGCAAAAATATGGGGATCCACTCATTTCTATACGCTCGTTTGAATCAACTGTCATTGAGAAATTTAGTTTGTGACTCAAGCAAGTTTAGCTGGAAGAGCGCCAAACTCCACCGCAAAAATATGGGGATCCACTCATTTCTATACGCTCGTTTGAATCAACTGTCATTGAGAAATTTAGTTTGTGACTCAAACAAGTTTAGCTGGAAGAGCGCCCCACTCCAACGCAAAAATATGGTGATCCACTCATTTCTATATGCTCGTTTGAATCAACTGTCATTGAGAAATTTAGTTTGTGACTCAAACAAGTTCAGCTGGAAGAGCGCCAAACTCCACCGCAAAATTTTGGTGATCCACTCATTTCTATACGCTCGTTTGAATCAACTGTCATTGAGAAATTTAGTTTGTGACTCAAGCAAGTTTAGCTGGAAGAGCGCCCCACTCCAACGCAAAAATATGGTGATCCACTCATTTCTATATGCTCGTTTGAATCAACTGTCATTGAGAAATTTAGTTTGTGACTCAAACAAGTTCAGCTGGAAGAGCGCCAAACTCCACCGCAAAAATATGGTGATCCACTCATTTCTATACGCTCGTTTGAATCAACTGTCATTGAGAAATTTAGTTTGTGACTCAAACAAGTTCAGCTGGAAGAGCGCCAAACTCCACCGCAAAATTTTGGTGATCCACTCATTTCTATACGCTCGTTTGAATCAACTGTCATTGAGAAATTTAGTTTGTGACTCAAACAAGTTTAGCTGGAAGAGCGCCAAATTCCACCGCAAAAATATGGTGATCCACTCATTTCTATATGCTCGTTTGAATCAACTGTCATTGAGAAATTTAGTTTGTGACTCAAACAAGTTTAGCTGGAAGAGCGCCAAACTCCACCGCAAAAATATGGGGATCCACTCATTTCTATACGCTCGTTTGAATCAACTGTCATTGAGAAATTTAGTTTGTGACTCAAGCAAGTTTAGCTGGAAGAGCGCCCCACTCCACCGCAAAAATATGGTGATCCACTCATTTCTATACGCTCGTTTGAATCAACTGTCATTGAGAAATTTAGTTTGTGACTCAAACAAGTTTAGCTGGAAGAGCGCCAAATTCCACCGCAAAAATATGGTGATCCACTCATTTCTATATGCTCGTTTGAATCAACTGTCATTGAGAAATTTAGTTTGTGACTCAAACAAGTTTAGCTGGAAGAGCGCCAAACTCCACCGCAAAAATATGGGGATCCACTCATTTCTATACGCTCGTTTGAATCAACTGTCATTGAGAAATTTAGTTTGTGACTCAAGCAAGTTTAGCTGGAAGAGCGCCCCACTCCAACGCAAAAATATGGTGATTAACTCATTTCTATACGCTCGTTTGAATCAACTGTCATTGAGAAATTTAGTTTGTGACTCAAACAAGTTTAGCTGGAAGAGCGCCAAACTCCACCGCAAAAATATGGGGATCCACTCATTTCTATACGCTCGTTTGAATCAACTGTCATTGAGAAATTTAGTTTGTGACTCAAGCAAGTTTAGCTGGAAGAGCGCCAAACTCCACCGCAAAAATATGGGGATCCACTCATTTCTATACGCTCGTTTGAATCAACTGTCATTGAGAAATTTAGTTTGTGACTCAAACAAGTTTAGCTGGAAGAGCGCCCCACTCCAACGCAAAAATATGGTGATCCACTCATTTCTATATGCTCGTTTGAATCAACTGTCATTGAGAAATTTAGTTTGTGACTCAAACAAGTTCAGCTGGAAGAGCGCCAAACTCCACCGCAAAATTTTGGTGATCCACTCATTTCTATACGCTCGTTTGAATCAACTGTCATTGAGAAATTTAGTTTGTGACTCAAGCAAGTTTAGCTGGAAGAGCGCCCCACTCCAACGCAAAAATATGGTGATCCACTCATTTCTATATGCTCGTTTGAATCAACTGTCATTGAGAAATTTAGTTTGTGACTCAAACAAGTTCAGCTGGAAGAGCGCCAAACTCCACCGCAAAAATATGGTGATCCACTCATTTCTATACGCTCGTTTGAATCAACTGTCATTGAGAAATTTAGTTTGTGACTCAAACAAGTTCAGCTGGAAGAGCGCCAAACTCCACCGCAAAATTTTGGTGATCCACTCATTTCTATACGCTCGTTTGAATCAACTGTCATTGAGAAATTTAGTTTGTGACTCAAACAAGTTTAGCTGGAAGAGCGCCAAACTCCACCGCAAAAATATGGGGATCCACTCATTTCTATACGCTCGTTTGAATCAACTGTCATTGAGAAATTTAGTTTGTGACTCAAGCAAGTTTAGCTGGAAGAGCGCCCCACTCCACCGCAAAAATATGGTGATCCACTCATTTCTATACGCTCGTTTGAATCAACTGTCATTGAGAAATTTAGTTTGTGACTCAAACAAGTTTAGCTGGAAGAGCGCCAAATTCCACCGCAAAAATATGGTGATCCACTCATTTCTATATGCTCGTTTGAATCAACTGTCATTGAGAAATTTAGTTTGTGACTCAAACAAGTTTAGCTGGAAGAGCGCCAAACTCCACCGCAAAAATATGGGGATCCACTCATTTCTATACGCTCGTTTGAATCAACTGTCATTGAGAAATTTAGTTTGTGACTCAAGCAAGTTTAGCTGGAAGAGCGCCCCACTCCACCGCAAAAATATGGTGATCCACTCATTTCTATACGCTCGTTTGAATCAACTGTCATTGAGAAATTTAGTTTGTGACTCAAACAAGTTTAGCTGGAAGAGCGCCAAATTCCACCGCAAAAATATGGTGATCCACTCATTTCTATATGCTCGTTTGAATCAACTGTCATTGAGAAATTTAGTTTGTGACTCAAACAAGTTTAGCTGGAAGAGCGCCAAACTCCACCGCAAAAATATGGGGATCCACTCATTTCTATACGCTCGTTTGAATCAACTGTCATTGAGAAATTTAGTTTGTGACTCAAGCAAGTTTAGCTGGAAGAGCGCCCCACTCCAACGCAAAAATATGGTGATTAACTCATTTCTATACGCTCGTTTGAATCAACTGTCATTGAGAAATTTAGTTTGTGACTCAAACAAGTTTAGCTGGAAGAGCGCCAAACTCCACCGCAAAAATATGGGGATCCACTCATTTCTATACGCTCGTTTGAATCAACTGTCATTGAGAAATTTAGTTTGTGACTCAAGCAAGTTTAGCTGGAAGAGCGCCAAACTCCACCGCAAAAATATGGGGATCCACTCATTTCTATACGCTCGTTTGAATCAACTGTCATTGAGAAATTTAGTTTGTGACTCAAACAAGTTTAGCTGGAAGAGCGCCCCACTCCAACGCAAAAATATGGTGATCCACTCATTTCTATATGCTCGTTTGAATCAACTGTCATTGAGAAATTTAGTTTGTGACTCAAACAAGTTCAGCTGGAAGAGCGCCAAACTCCACCGCAAAATTTTGGTGATCCACTCATTTCTATACGCTCGTTTGAATCAACTGTCATTGAGAAATTTAGTTTGTGACTCAAGCAAGTTTAGCTGGAAGAGCGCCCCACTCCAACGCAAAAATATGGTGATCCACTCATTTCTATATGCTCGTTTGAATCAACTGTCATTGAGAAATTTAGTTTGTGACTCAAACAAGTTCAGCTGGAAGAGCGCCAAACTCCACCGCAAAAATATGGTGATCCACTCATTTCTATACGCTCGTTTGAATCAACTGTCATTGAGAAATTTAGTTTGTGACGTACTACAGAAGTAAAGCACTTGTCAAGACGACAAATCTGCAGCAATACATTCCGTCCGTGTAGCTTAGTTGGGAGAGCAACTTGCTCCGAAGTGGGGGGGGTGCGCTTCGATGACGTCACGGAAAAATTTGTGTTTTCAGAAGTTACGTGTAATTGTGACAGAATGTTTTTCTTTATTATTTTGTTAAACTTTCACTTTCTTAATAAACAGTTAATAAAATATTGCAGCATGTTAACATTCGCAGAGATATAGACCGATGAGCCATTACATTACGTCTACCTATATAATAAACTGTAGAACCCCCTATAGCTCGCAATACCCCCTTTAGCCCGCAAAACAGCGGCCACTCGACGAGGCATCGATTCGATGAGGTGGCGATAGGTATCCTGGGGAATCTGGTACCATAATGTCAACAGCAGGTCCTGCAGTTCCAGTACATTTCTGGGTAATGATGATTTAACGCGAACGCGATTTCCCAAGTCGAACCAGAAATATTCGATTGGGTTCATGTCAGGTGAATTTGGAGGCCAGGGCATTAACAGAAAGTCACCAACATATTCCTCGAACCACTCCTTGACGATTCTGGCTGTGTAGCATTATCCTGTTGGTAATGGCCATCACCAGCAGGGAATACAGGTGCCATAAACGGGTGAACTTGGTCCGCAACGATGTTCAGATACCTAACAGCTATCAGTGATTGTGCTATTGGGATAATAGCGCCTAAAGTGTCCCAAGAAAACATCGCCCATAGTATAACACCACTGCCGCCGGCCTGTTTCTGCCCAACAGTGCATCCAAATGCCACAGCCTCGGTTAGTAAGCGTCGTATCGGCACGCGGCCGTCTACGTGATTCACCAGGAATCTTGATTCGTCAGACCAGGCCACTTTCTTCCAAACATCCACGGTCCAATCTCGATGATCTTGGGCCCATTTCACGCGTTGTTGGCGATGACGTGCAGTGAACATGGGGACCCGGCTAAGTCTTCGGCTACGGAGGCTCATGCGCCGAAAGCTGCGATAAATTGTGTGCTGTGACACATTGCTCTGATCACCACTGTTGTAGCTGCGGGTGATTTGTCGCACTGTGGTCCTGCGATCGCTGTGAACAATGCGCGACAGTCTCGGGTCCCCCTCTGGCATCGATGAGCTGCGGTCAACACACTGCTGGACGTCGGTGTGTCTTTTGGCCATCTGTGCACCACTTTTGATACGTACTCACTACAGCTGCACCTGTACAACCCAGATGTCGCGCTGTTTCCGAGATCGTAGTTCGGAGGCGCCGTGGCATCACATTTTGTCCCTTATCAAACTCCGATAAATCGGCAGCTTTTTCCATTCTGATTCCAAACACTCTACTAACTGAAAGTCGGTCCTGGGGTTGTAAATATACTGCTCTGTGAACTTCATCTGCCCCATCGTTTGGTTTCCAGGCGCGCTCATTTCTCTAGGCTGGGGGTGATCGCAATGTAATGGCTTATCAGTGCACGTCGACCCATTTGAAATATTTCCGCGACCAAATGTTGAGTCGCGACCTACAGGTTGAAGAACACTGCTTCAGAAAGATGTCAACAATAACTTGTGAGTATAATTTCAAAACCAATGAATGTAAAAATATGTTTTCTTTAGTCATGCAGATGCGAATGGAATCTCTATCACTGACTCCTCTTTGGTAAGTTTTTAAGCCAGGCTTCTGACAGAAATGAGGATCCATCGTGTTACGCAGATTAAATATTCGGATGTTGTCTACCGCTCATAAAGCCTCTAGCATGCTCATTAATTCCATTTTGTTACCTTCATTGACCCATTAACCTCATAAACACTTAATGTTTATTAACAACACAGTTCAACCTTTTGCCGACTGTTGAACTCCAGTGTATCCTTGCCCTGTCCGGGGTACTGCTGTAGTCTGTTTCATTTTGATTTTTCTTTTTTTACCTGGTGTTGTGACGAGATCTGCTCGGGTGCATCCGCTGACTTGCATGAATTACAGAATATTAGTATGCTAAACATCGCACCTTCCTGGCGACATGTGCTCGATGTTTACACTCGACTGATATCAAACAAATTCCCCGAGTCTCAGATTACGCGTATTTCAAAGGGCTTTCGAATTTAACGTCGTCTTTACTGTCACGAAATAGAAACTTTTGTTTTGTTCCAGTTTTAGGCGGCTGGTAGCTAGCGCACTTGCGCTTTTCCGCGAGAAGAAAAAATCGCGAGGTCGAATTGCTGAGTGCGAGGGCACTGACTTTCCACACAAGTGCCATTTTTCTTTCCCACTCTCATTTCCGTCTTAAATACATATCCTCGAATTTGATCGTACATATATCATCATCATTTTCAACCATTATAAAACTGCTGGATTAATGTGGACATTTGACATAGACCAGGAACATCAAACAGAAGTCATCGCTCTTTTTACGTTTATAAGTGAGTCACGGAAAAATTCTCATTGGCCTCCACCGGGAATCGAACCGAGGGTCTGCCACTTACGCGCCGGACATGCTTCCACTGCATCACAGTGACCTGGAATTCATCCAGACTCACATACGACTAACTGCCAAGCCAGTTGGCAGGTTGCTTCTTGGAGTCCCGCACAATGCTGGGGATTCGCCAAAGATGGTAAGCAGCAACTGAACAAATAAATAGAAGGCGAATGAATAATTAATACGGACATTTGACGTGGACCAGGAACATCAAACAGAAGTCATCGCTTTTTCCACGTTTATAAGTGAGTCACGGAAAAGTTCTCATCGGCCGCCACTGGAAATCGAACCGAGGGTCTTTCAGTTACGCGCTGGACATGCTTCCACTGCATCACAGCGACCTCGAATTCCTCCAGACTCACACACGACTAACTGCCAAGCCAGTTGGCAGGTTGCTTCTTGGGCACAATGCTGGGGATTCGCCAAAGATGGTAAGCAGCAACTGAACAAATAACTAGAAGGCGAATGAATAATTAATACGGACATTTGACGTGGATCAGGAACATCAAACAAAAGTCATCGCTCTTTTAACGTTTATAAGTGAGTCACGGAAAAATTCTCATTGGCCGCCACCAGAAATCGAAACAAGGGTCTTCCAGTTACGCGCCGATGCTGGACGAAGGTCACTCCACATTTCTTCCAAAAACTCTGTCTTGAGGCAGTCTTAATCCACAACACTCCTATACATGCTTCCGAATTTCATCCCTTCCATCTTCTTCTGGGTCTTTCCCTGTGCCTAGAATGCAGTCTAGTATTACAAATATCCTACGGTGTTCACTACTTCTAGCGATATGTCCAGCCCATTGTCATTCCAGGGCTTTTGCATTGAGCATGACGTCATCAACTCTTGTCATTTTCCTGCTCCACGAGTTCTTCTTCTTGTCCTTCTTGGTTATGAGTAGTGTACACACACACACACACACACACACACAGTATATACAGGGGTTGGGCAGAATAATGTGAACACCTAGGAAAAGAGTGTTTTACGTACCTAGTAGGACGTGGGAACACCATTGGCATTCAAAACCGCCTGAATCCTCCTTGGAATGGACGCATAGAAATTCTGGCTGGTAGTTAGTGGGATGTTACACCATTCTTCATACAGAAACTGCTCCAGGTCCTTAATACATGCAGGAGGAGGATAGCGGAATCTTACTCTGTTTTCCACGTGGCTCGATGACGTTTAAGTCTGGTGATTGGGGCGACCAAAGAAGGTGTGAAAGTTCGTCTTCATGTTCCTCAGACCATGATTGGACAAACAAGAGTCAAACCAACGTCTCTGAGCGTGGTGTTCACATTATTCTGTCAAACAGCTGTATATACACCCACTGCTCGACATAGAAAATACCACACCAGGAAGTATTTACCGAGCGCCATGCGAATTATCTGGGCCTCACTTGTAGCGCAGTGATCTGAGCGCTGGCTTCTGACCATTCATCCGAGATAGGTCCGGGGTCGAATTCCGGTGAGGCGTGGATGCTGTGCTTATCTTACGGTACTGGCTCTCTCCCTTCCCTGATACCAGTGATCTTAAAATAGGGACGTGTGACTGATTATAGCCTATATATTTGCTTAAACAAACAAATTATTTGGTAGATACATGTCGACAGTTGAATTATGAACCAATCACGTGATAGACTAGGGAGGTAAAAGGACAAAAAGCCTTGGTGCAGAAAGGTTTGGTCGTCCTCACCTGGGTGTGTTGACCGCAACAGCCCCGGGGTGATCTCGATAGCGAAAGCACGTGTAAGGGAATAGAACTATGTCATCGGGAATCCTACCATCACATAGACGCTTTTGTCATAGGCTTCATCATAGGGTTATACGTACGGCTCGTTGGTTCCTGCATTGCATCGCAGCTGACAGGCATCGGGATGCAAAAAAAATGTCAACCAAATGTGTCTAAAGTATTTGAGGTGTTACGTGCGTGTCTGTAATTTGATTGGTGCATGTAGGAGGACATCCGAACGCCCCGATCTCGACGGCAATCCGTAGCAACCTCACAATCCACAGAGGACGACATTCGACGAGACAGAGAGCTACGGGCATCCCCGTATCACACGGACTGTGAATCACAAATTCGCTGAGGCAGGTCTGCGCTCCCACCCACTGCGGTGACTGCCACTAACCTCAATACATCGTCGCACAAGGTTGCAGTGACGCCGTACCAAACATGCGTTCCTGGACGAATGGGAACATATCGCATTCAGCAACGAATCTCGATTTTACCTCAGGGCCGACAATCGCTGATAGGCTGACAATCAACTCGGGAACGTCATATGGCTCCTGATCTTGGGTCATGATTTGGGGGGTGCTTTAAGTTTCAACAGCCCTTCATCGCTCGTACGCGTAGTAGGAACAACGGCAGCACAATGGTACGTCGATGAGGTGCTGCAGCCAGTTTTGTTGACGTATCTCTACGGTATCCCTGGAGCCCGGTTTCGACAAGATAATGCCCGCCCACACACTGGTACTTCAGCGGACACTGTCCAGGTTCTCCCCTGGCCAGCACGAATCCAAGATCTCCTTCCAATAGAGAATATGTGAGACGTCAATGTCAGACGACGCAACACCTCTGCATGATCACCTGGCTATGTCGATGAAGAATAGACACAGGTCAACAACTGATGGTCTGCCACCGAACATTGTCCAGGAACTTTTCCACTCGAAGCCAAACCATGCTGCCGAATGTATAGCTTAAATGGCAATATAATGTATGTATAGTTTAAATGGCGATAAAATGTATGTATAGCTTAAATGGCGGTACGGTATAATGTATGTACAGCTTTAATGGCGGTATAATGTATTATAACGTACAAGTTTATCCACGCCGGGCATCGAATCCCCTCACTCCGGGGTAAGTCCCTCTCCCAACTGAGCTACACGAACATCTGCTCTCACTGCTGTCTGCCTTAATCTCATGTGCGTCCTGCGGTGCAGGAACGTCACATCCACCCCCCCCCCACCCCCGAAAGAGGGCCGGGGCATGTTCCAAGGGTCAGCCGGGACCATGTGCAGCTGTAGGCAGTCATCCCATGAAGAACGTGCATTTGATAAATTGCAGACAATTTCGAGTGTGGAACGTAACATCACACTGATCTATTTTTTCGAAGCACTGAAGAATGGATTCTCATTTTTCCTTCTTTCACATCACACAGGAAATTGGATTAGGGGAATTGGGATTCTCTCAGGTTATACATATATAGCCTTTTACTCAATTTACTGTTCTGTGGTTACCCTGTACATAAGTATTCACATTTTATATGTTGTTTTTCTTAATACTATATGTTATAAAATTAATTTTGAAATGTAATATAGTCAAATGTAACCCCATAACGAAATAAATGAAATGAAATGAAATGAAATGAAAGGAAATGTGATGTTCTTTCCACACATCGCCGTGTGGAAAGAACATCACATCATTGCGAGGAACTTAACAGCCGGGTCATCCTGGAAGTTCGGGGGCCAATTTAACGTACACGTTTTTCCGCTCCGGGCATCGAATCTGGGTATCCTCACTCCGGAGTAAGTCGCTCTCCCAACTGAGCTAGGCGGACATGTACCCTCACTGCTATCTGCCTTTATCTCATGTGCGTCCTGCGGGGCAGGCACGTCACAGTATGTGTAGCTTAAATGGCGGTATAATGCATGTATGTCTTAAATGGCAGTATGATGTATGTACAGCTTAAAAGGCGGCATAATGTATAGCTTAGGATGGCCGTTATACGATCTACTGACTCAAGCTATATAACATCAGCGGCGGATTCAGAGGGGAGGCGCGCCCTCTCAAGGACCAAGGAAAATCTTCGATTTGTTAGGTTTTTATAGCAAATTGAATATTTCTTCGTGAAAGAAAGTATTACTTAAGAGTATATCACTTTCGTTAATTAATTGGAAGAATTTATAGACATACTAAAAACACTTTTTCATTTTGCGGGAAAATAACAGAAAGGTCCCCGGTTATTCTCGACACTTACGCCTCCCCCTCTCCCTCACGAAAATCCTGGATCAGCCCCTGAGTCACATTATATAGTCCCCCTCGCCCATCGCAATCCTGTAATCCCTCAGAAATTAAATCGCTTCTTTCCCACCTACTTCTCAATATGCATTGCAACGTTCGTCTCATTTCGTACATTCCTTGATGGTGTAACATTTTTTATATATATTGAGCAGTATATGTCTAATCATACTGACTTTCAGCTTTACGGTCGCTTTCAAAGAAGTGAAACGGTTAAGTGCATAAATTTCCCTATGTTTAAGATTTAAAGGATTAAAGAGAAGTTTCAATGCTCTGGTATCACAGGATTTTAGCTTTATGTGAAAGGTTGTTTTAAAGGATTTAAAGAAACATTTCACTACATTTGTGTTACTGACTTTTAGCTAAATGGGAAAGGTAGTTTTAAAGGATTACGAATATAGTTCAATGAATGGCTTGTATTGATATATATGGCCTTGTGGGCGTCATCTCTTTGAAAGATTAGTGAAATATTTCAGTGTTTATGGGCTTTGCGAGAAGATTGCTTCAAAAGGTTTGAAAAATATGTCAATGCATTAGAAATATCATCACTATGGGAGTCGTACTTTAAAGCGCTTAATATTTTGATTTTATTTGCTTTCATTTCTACAGAAACACACGTTTTGAAGGATTGGAGAAATATTTCGGTGCAGTAGTTTACGGATTTTAATTAATGTGATAAATCGCTTTAAGATGTCAGAGAAATGTTTCAATCGTTTAGATTGAATTTCATCATCGTGTGGGAATTCACTCTGAATAACAAATGAAATTTTACTGTGCTTCTATATCGTATTGGCTTTACCCATTAGGGAGTAGCTAGTTTTAACGAAAAACAAAACGTTTTTAATGACTTAGTCTTGTCGGCCCATACGATCGTATTAATATTCATTTGTCTTCACGCAAGTGAAGCGGCCGATTTTTGGCATGAAAATTTTCGAAGAATCTATACGCACGCATTATTTTCTAGAAGTGGGAAACTGCAGAAATGGATTGTGCGCGGCTTCGTTGACATTCAACAGTCACTCACAGGTTACAAATGTGAATGCGTTCAAGAATTTACAAAGGGAAACGGTACCGGACGCCGAAGCTTTACAGATTCTTTGGCACGATTAGAAATACACATGACGACGGTATTGTACATCTGAGGAAGACAGTGTTATAAACAACGGGAATGGGGCAAGTATTTTCTAGATAAAACAACAAAACAGCTAAAATTATTTTTTCTTCCACAGTAAGTATTACACGAAAAGGCAACATCTGTACATTCCCTCGCGGAATGCATATACACTGGTGTGCAAAAATTAAGGACGAAGAGGAGAAATTAGCATTACGGCGGAACGAGCAGGCAGAACGGACCGAAAGACCACTCAGGAGATAAACCAGGGTCCGGTATGGTACGGCATGCGCATTTATGCAGCATGGCGTATGGGGGGGTCGGAAGGGTATAAAGCACACGGGCGGTGTGCGCTCAGCAATTAGGTGAAAGCTATTGCACAGAGTACATCAGTTTGAACGACGTCGAGTTGCTGCCACCGTGTGATATGGCCAACAGGCAATCCAGTACGCGACATCTGGATGACTTTACCCGAGGTCGCGTCATTGGGAAGTTGGAAGAAGGTCAAAGTGTGACTAGTCTGGCCGAGGAGTTTGAGATCGATCACAGCATCGTTTCACGAGCTTGGAGAACATTTCAAACGACAGGATCAGCTGTCCGAGGTTTAACAGTGGTCGTCCAGGAGCAACCACGGCGGCGGATGACCGGTATATTGTCCTACAGGCAAGAAGAGACAGATGGCAGACAGCGGGAGAAATCTCAAGGCACATGCAACAGACAACTGGACGTCAGTTATTGCGTTTTACCGTGGCCAAGACGCTGCACAAAAGTGGCCTATTTGCACAACGACCAGTACGGTGTGTGCCATTAACACCTGCTCATCGGAGACGGCGGTTTCTGTGGTGCCAGAAACACAAGAACTGGACACATCAGCAATGGGGTCGAGTTCTCTTTATGGATGAGAGCCTATTTAGTCTGACGAGCGATTCTGACTTATACACATCTGGAGAGAGCAGGAAACACGCAATCACACCTCCAACATCATCGAAAAGGACCGGTTTGGAGGTGGCGGAGTTCTCGTTTGGGGCGGTATCATGCTTGGTAGCCGTACTGACCTGAATCGAGATACACGATCGATCAGTCTGATGGTCGTGTGTGGGTATGGCGGCAGCCGGGGGACGTTATTTACCACCGTGTACTGTTCCTACGGTCAAATTTGCAGCTGGCAGTGTACTCGTGTGGGGATGTTTTTCGTGGTATGGTCCAGGCCCATTGGTTATCGTGGACAAACCTGTTAACCAGCACGTGTACCTAGATATTCTGGAGAATTATGCCCTAAAAACTCTGTGGCAATACTATGGAACTGAGCATTGTTGGTACCAGCAGGATAATGCACCGAGCCATAAAGCAAGGTCCGTTACGGCGTGGTTTGGCAATAATTCCGTATCATATGTGGACTGGCCAGCACAGAGCCCTGATCTTAATTTCATAGAGCACTTATGGGATGAATTAGAGGGCCGCATAAGAAGTTTGGAACCAAGGCCTACTACTCCGCAACATTTAGCGGCGGCATTATGTACTGAATGGAACGCATACCTATCGCTGTGTTCCAAAACCTTGTCGAAAGCCTGTCTCGAAGGGTCAGTGCCTACATTAAGGCCAAAGGTGGACCGACACCGTACTAATGTATGTCAATAAATTCTATGTTGGGTTTCTTTTCTGGGTGTTCGGTGAATTTTGTCAATATAGTGTACAACTTTTATACTGTATTCTGGCACTATTGCAACCCTACTTTGGTAATAAAACGATTATGAACGTACGAAAGTAGGGTTACTATAATCTACTTTCCAATAACGATTTAAAATATTATAGTAATTTATCGCATTCTCCAGTCCTTTTTTATTGTTTTTGCCAATGTGGGTCGATCGGTTTAAAGTGTTGGAGAGGTGTTGATAGAAATGGAAGTAACAAAGTGGTGTTGGGATCTGTGGATACCGACAGGTGTTCACAATGAAAGTTGCAAAGAGGTGTTAAGGTACGTGGTTACAGACAAGTGTTAACAATGAAGGTTATGAAGAGGTAGTGAGAACTGTGGTGGCAAACAGGTGTTGACAAGTTACAAGTGGTGTTGATGTCTGTGGGATACAGTCGGCATTGGAAGGTACTGAGGGCTGTCGATATCTGTAGTTACATATAGGTGTTGACAGTAGTGATTATATATATCTGTTGACATCGGGTAGTTATTGCTGTTGGAAACACTGTGATCCAAGTCTGGGAGACTCCACAAAAATCTTCAGCATAAAATAGTCTGCATAATATGCTTCGGTTCTATCATTCAATTTTTGAACATCGTGACTTCAAATGTATTACACTTTGTATTACGAGATATATTTAGCGAACAAAAGGCTTTCTTCTTTTTCAGTCATGCCGAAATACACAGTGTGGCAAAGAATTTTTAAGACTGGGTCTGTAAAATGAAATAGAAACAAGAAATTGTAATTTGTTTTGGTTTGTTATTCAAAATAAGTCCCTCCGGCTTCAATACACTTGTTACAGCGATTTAATAATGATTCGAATGCCTCTTCTAGTTCACTTTGCGGAATTGCCTCCAAAGCACGCGTCGAAGCTGTTTGTATGGTCGAAATATCATCAAAATAACACATTTTTAACATCATTTTAAGTTTTTAAAATAAAGAAAAGTCTCAGGGTACTAAATCAGGCGAATACGGTGGATGATTCAACACACAGACGCTATTTTTCGCCAAACATCTACGAACAAGAAGTGAGGTGTGACTGGGTGCATTATCCTGCAACAAACAGCAACTATTATCATCCCGATATTCTGGACGAATGCAACGTTGCACTGTTGCAAACATTCAAATAATTCAAAGCCCGTACAGTAATTCATGGGTGATGGTTTTGCTTATCAACATCAGTGCACTATTACGCACTGTACAGGAAGCCACCATTAGATATCAGTCGTTGGAATCAATCAAAATAAGTTATACATAACTGTAATGCGAAAACTATACACCATCACATGCTCTGCTGGAGGTCCGCAGAGTGTTTAAAACGGAGGGAAAATATCCTTCTCAAGGACGCTGATGAACTACAGAAGACCACAGAGAGATATGCTAAAAATGTGGCCTGTGTGGTATGTTAAAGACACGGAACAGAAATGTTCTAAGTGGTGTATGGATGTAATCGGAACAGCTTTTAAAAGTAGTGTTACAATAATACCAGAATACAGTATACAAACTGAATATGTGAACTGATTCAACGCCCGTATTTGTTGTGTTATTGGTGGGGTCCTTTGAAATGTGAGACCGACCGACCGTCACTCAGGAGATATACTTGTATCGGAGGGGGAATGTCCCCTCTTTTCAGATGTTGTATTCTCGTGTAATACTTACAAGAGAGGCAAAAATAATGTTAGCTGTTTTGATACTTTCACCTAGAAAACTCTTGCCACAATCCTATTGCTTATAACTCCAACTCCGACTTCCTCAGATGCACAATTCCGTCGCTATCTGTATTTCTAATAGTGCCAAAAAAAATCTGTAAAGCTTCGGCATACGGTATCGTTTCCCTTTGAACACATTCGTATTTGTAAACCCCTATGAGTGACTGTTGGATGTCAACGAAGCCGCGAACAATCCATTTCTCCAGTTTTCCACTCCTAGAACACAATGCGTGCATATAGACATTCTTCGAAAATTTGCAAGCCAAAACTTGGCCTCTCTACTGGCATGAAGACAAGTGAATGTTATTAGAGACATATTACTCACACTTGAAAATGTTCGTTTGGGGAATTTAAATTGTACTTGGTGAGTTACAAGCGTGATCGTGGCTATTATTTAATAATTTGCTCACATCATGTCTCACTCCAGCAATTTATCTCCTGGGTGAAAACATGAAACTGCCAAGACCTTCAATTTAAAAATTGGGCACACGGAGCAGGGTTTTAAAAGAAGGTAGAAGCAGGAATATGGTTTCTTCTTGTGTGTGTGTGACTGTGAGACATTTATTTCTCCCTTCTGATAATCAAGTTGATAACCCGTACGCCCCTTGGCCTTGGTGAAGACGATGTTTTCCACAACTCCCTTTAGCTCTAATGAATATGATTATGCTTTCCAGTACCTTAATGACAGTAATGACACATGAAATTTCTGAGTATGCCTGGCGTGTCGTAAAGCTCAGTTCTTCTCTGATTACTAACTGCCTCTAAAGCTGTCATACGGAATCTAGTTCCGTTTACGTAGTGAACAAGAGCACCATGATACACTGAAGTGCCATAAAAACTGGTACACCAGTCTAATACTTGGTAGGTCCCCCACGGAAGCGCAGGACTGCAGAAATACGACGGGGAATGGACTCAACTAGTTTCTGGAAATACGCTGTAGGCAATGCACACCATACTTCCTGCAGAGCGTTCCACAATTCGGGTGTATTCCGAGGTCTCAGATTCCTGTGTTCGATAGCGCGTTGCATGGCATCCCAAATGTGTTCTATCACGTTCAGATCTCGGGAATTGAGTGGGAATGGCAAACTCCAAACTCAGATGAATGCTCCTGTATCCATAATGTGGCATCCCGACATTTGTGTGGGGCTGCATTGTACTGTTGGAACAGGCCCAACCCATCAGCATGAATGCAGGACATGAACGGGTGTACCTCGTCAGAAAGGATGGGCACATAGCGTTGGCCGGTGACAGACGTTTTGTAGACGTACCAGGGGTCCCAGTGAAGTCCAGCTAAACACACTCCATACTATTAAAGGCACCCCACCAGCCGGTACCGTTCCCTGTTGACAGGTGAGATCCAAGGCTTCATGGGGTCTGCGCCACACACGAATCCTTCCATCTGCCCGATACAGTTGGAAACGCGACTCGTCAGACCAGGCTACTTGTTTCCAGTCATCAAGTGTCTAGTGGCGGTGTTGCCGTGCCCACGCGAGGCGCTTAGCTCTGTCAAAGAGTATAAACGCTTCGCGTGAAGAAGCTCAACTCTCGTAGAGATAACGTAAAACAGGCGACAGCAGCGCCACCATGTAATGCGGCCGTAGATGCCCTGCGGGACAGTTAACATTCAGGCGCAAAAAGCGTAAGGGACACACGGGAAGCCTATTTCAAAGAATATCTAAGCGTTTATATTATTTGCCTATTTCACGGAAAGGAAGCGAAGCTTTGGTCTGCGATTGTTTCCTTCGGTCTCATTGGGTCTACTAAAGCATTTTTTTTTTGTTCTTTTCTGAGTATCCCTCCTGTCCCTTCTTTTGATGAAACAAATATATACATTAGCAATTAATATTATTTTAAGGAAATTTTAGCAGTTTTATTCTCACTTTAAGCACCATAGTAATACTAGGTTGCTTGGCATGAATTTCATATTTACAATATACCTTAAATGTCAAAAATGCTGAGGCTGGTTTTGAATTTCCATGGGATTCGTGGTAGTTCGTATTAAAAATTGTTTGCATGGAATTCTCAGTAGCAAAACAAAGGAATGGGTTCCCACATAATGTAAACATTAGGTACCCAGCAAAAACAGTCTTGCTGGGCCAGCACTGTCCGCCAATTTCCCAGTAGTAGCCATAATAATAAAAAAGGAAAAAAAAAAGCAAAGACAACCGCAGTTTCCCAAAGCTACAATTTTTTTTCTACCCTTCCGAAATTTGTAAATTAAACGCACTGCGCTGAGGAAATTTTCTCAACAGATCGGTAAAACACCCGTTTGTATCTGAGTAGGTTTGAACCTGGGCCGTTGGCGTGTACAGCTGAGCTCTCTACCGACCGGACTAATTCGTATATGCTTAAAGCTGTCTGTTTGGTATGCAATGTGTAATCGAATGCTTCCCTCTTTCATTTTACAATATTACGAGGTATTTTTCATAAAAGTCAGTTTCATATAATTGATAAATTAATTTTTTCAACGTAACGATAGTTTTTGTTGTTTTTTTTAACCTTTAGGGAACTTCACTCATTTTCAAAGCGTGTACATACTTAGAGTCGCTTTCCAAAGTTTTGTACTGTCTTGCCGTCTTGAAAAGAGATTGTTGAATAAATATATATTTACCCGGGTTCATGTCACATTCTGTTACATTTTTAACTTTGTGTCTTTCCTTTCCGTTATCCGAAGCTACATTTGTTTTAAACAGTAAAATATATTTTATTTTACTTCTCGTTATTTTTAGAAGCGAATTCCTCCCCGTCTTGTGTATTCAATCCATGGATGAGTACACCACATAGCGTTGCTTTTTTTCTTTTAAATAATTAATGAATTTTGTACGCGTATAATTCTTTTTTTTTTTCAACAAACGTTGTTTTAATGGTTTTCCAGGGTATTTGTTTCAAGCGGTTTCAAATTTTTTTCTTGTTATTCATCCACTCCATTCCATGAATTGTTATTCATGGGAATGGAGTGGGTGTATTTCATGGCTGTAATATAAACGCAGATCTAGATGAGAACAGCAAAACCTTTGAACAAAACGCCAACACAAACAAGCGTTTATATTCTTTGAACACAAACACGCATGCTCAGTCCAACTCAGTCTGCTCCGGCATCCTGCGGCATCAGCCTGTAATGTTGGTTTCTGTGTAATACTTTCGGCAATTCTTTGCCGCATAATATAGTGGCGCTAGTTACGTCTCGCTGAGGGGACTCGCGTTGGGCGTCAACTCCCAAAGCCCATATCGTGCAGGGTACGTTGCACAGTCCGGACGTTGATGCTTCTTGAGGCTCTAGCACTGATTTCCGATTATACTTGCGACAGTGTTGCACGCCTATTACGTGAAACGATTCTTGACAGCCGGCGATGGTCACGTTCACCCAATGTCTTTTTACGGCCACACTGGTATCATAGGTTGGAGGTTTTGCAGGAAGTCTCGTAGTCACGGTACACCCTTGCAATAGTCGTCCGTGAAAATGCGAACTTCGTTTCTACCTCCGAATTACTATGGCCCATCTCACGAGCACCAATTATGACACCGCGTTGAAAATCGCTTAAATCGTTATTACTTGTCATTCTCATGCCGAAAACATCCCTGACAGCTGGCAAGGATGTCTATCGCTTAATATACGCGCTGGCGGACGCAACCGAGTACGCGCATAGGTGACGTTGCTATGTATTTTGCATAAGCTCGTCTGTACCGGTTTTTCTAGCACTTCAGTGTATATCTTAAGACCAGTTTACCCCTAATGTTGGAAATTTGTGAGTTTACGCCTTCATAACGGCTATGAATTTCCTCAGTTCTTCTTGGGGGAGGGGGGTTAGCTACAACCGTCAGCAAGTAAGTGGAATATAAGCCGTCATCTGCCCCTAATTTAGGGTGACTGGTTCCAGCGAAAGGAAAGAGACAGCGCTGTAAGACAACAACAACATCTATGACTCGAACTCACATCCATTTGGACGAATGATGATACGTTCACTGCGCCACTTGGGATTTGAACCCGGATCCATCTCCAGAGATGGAAACGGGTCACGAGTCACGTGGTCAACGGGTCACCGGGTCGACAATTTCTTGCGGGTTAAACGGGTCGGGTCAAGGTGTTCCTGACTTGATTTCGACCCGATTTTATTTACGTTTTATTTTTGAATAGCAAAAAAAAAATTTTCAGAGAACCCTTCAGAAGTCTTTGAAATAATACTTCAGAACTGAAGAGTATGATCCAGGAACTTGCTGAGAAGGGTAAACAAATGAGAATTAAAAATGAACTTTCAGAAAACAAAACTGATGTACAATGCTTTTACAAGGAATGAAGATTTCTCAGTTGATGGGGAAAAGCTGGAAATAACCAATTCCTGCATTTACTTATGGCAGCAGATATCAATCGAGGGTCGTATTGATGAAGAAATTAATTGGCGTATGAAATCTGTTTGGAGAGTTTTGGGAAGAAACAGAGTAATTTTAAAGAGCAATATGCCATTATGTGTTAAAAGTGTTAATCAAAGCATCCTTCCAGTGCTTACTTACGCAGCAGAGACATGGACCTTAAATAATAAAAAAAATACAAAGACTGCAGGCAACTGAAAGAAGCATGGAGAGATGCATGCTTGGTGTAACGAAGACACATAAAACGAGGAATTGATGGATAAGGATAATGGCAAGAGTGGAAGACATCATGATCAGAGTAAAATGCCTGAAATCGCAATGGGCTGGGCATGTTGCCAGAAGAACGGACCAGCGATGGGCAATCGAAATTTTAGACTGGTCTCCAAGGGACAGGAAAAGACCCGGAAGAAGGCCACGTGGGAGATCGATGCATGGAGGGGACTGACCCAAGACAGTCCGTTGTTGAAGAAACTTGGGAAGACCTTCATCCAGCAGTGGATTGATAATGATTGACAATGATGATGATGATGATGATATATTCGAGTTTATAGCTCAAAGCAGATTTGTCCGGGTCGGGTCCAAGTACGTGACTACCTGGTCCAGGTCCGGGTCGGAACTGCGTCCAAAGTTTTTGACCCGTTTCTAATTCTGCCCATCACGGAAGAATTATGTTTGTGTGAAGTATACCTCTAATTTGGCATTTGTGTTCTGTTTTTGTGCTCTTATGTAAATTTAATTTCTTTTGGCTAAACGTTTTCTGGCTTAACATCATATGTTATATTTCCCCGGAGAGCTTTCTTAGTTTAGCATCACTGACAGTGATTCAGGGGGACAATATAACGTCAACATTGAATGTAGTGAAAGTGCATTTGTGAGAGCGATTAGGTAAGAGTGCATTTCAGAAGAGCATTTTCACAGAGGCATTTTAAGTGAGCCCCTTATAAGAAGTGCATGTTATGATTACGGAATATTGTGGATATTATACAAATTGAAGCTAGCAATTTCTTATTCTGGCTACCTGTTGTGAAGTGCCAATAGCAAAAGAGTAGAAGTGGACTTATTTAAGTTGTTTCCGCTTATATTATTCTCAATTAATAGAAATGGACTTATTTAAGTTGTTTCAGCTTATATTAGTGTCAATTAGTAAAAGTGGACTCGTGTTGTTTCAGTTTATATTAGTCTCTTTCAATAATATAAGTTAAAACACCTTTAAGTTGTTTCAGCTTATATTACTGACTTATAGTCATGTTCACAAGTTCAGAGACAAAGTTGACAAGTTAAAACACCTTTAAGTGGTTTCAGCTTATATTACTGACTTATAGTCATGTTCACAAGTTCAGAGACAAAGTTGACAAGTTAAAACACCTTTAAGTTGTTTCAGCTTATATTACTGACTTATAGTCATGTTCACAAGTTCAGAGACAAAGTTGACAAGTTAAAACACCTTTAAGTTGTTTCAGCTTATATTACTGACTTATAGTCATGTTCACAAGTTCAGAGACAAAGTTGACAAGTTAAAACACCTTTAAGTTGTTTCAGCTTATATTACTGACTTACAGTCATGTTCACAAGTTCAGAGACAAAGTTGACAAGTTAAAACACCTTTAAGTTGTTTCAGCTTATATTACTGACTTATAGCCATGTTCACAAGTTCAGAGACAAAGTTGACAAGTTAAAACACCTTTAGGTTGTTTCAGCTTGTATTACTGACTTATAGTCATGTTCACAAATTCAGAGACAAAGTTGTCAGCTTAAGCAGCTATGCGTTCAAGCTAACGTAAATCTTACAACTACTACAGCTAAACCTTAAACCCCTACAACTATTATAACAACATTTTAAATCAAATTAAAGCTTTAAACACATTATTTTCGAAGATAGTACGTTAATGTAGATTCACAACACGAGGCAATTTTTCTTCCTTTTTAAATATTTTTTTGCTCTTAAAACTCTTTAGAAAGTTCTTGTTCCATCACTCTGAATTTTAATTTCTTCCTGAAAGCTTTGTGACGCATATGTGTGGTTATTGGATGTTACTATAAATATTGTTGCCTTCGCTGACTTTGTTACTATTCTTTTGTCCGTAATTTGTGCTGATGTTTAGGCATTATTCTCGATGTGATTGGTGATAGCAAATTAAGACCATATTCTCTCTGCGCAATAACACAGTTTGTGAAGTCAGCTGGATATGACGGTCGTAATCTCATCATACGCAAAGCGTATGAATCGACATGAGAATGTTCGAGGTGGGTCGCAAACACTTGTGCAAGGCAGATTTCTCCTTTGTTTGATATGATACATTCGGTCCAGTTTCCTGAAAGGGATATTCTGTGACTCATTTAAAGTTGTCGCATGCTGGTTTAAAGAATTTGGAGTGTTGAAACTTCCCTCGTAGGAATCAAATTGTATGTCAGACGGAGTAAACGCACACTAAAGAGCAATTGAACTAGAGATACCTGTCTAGTAACGTGTAGCACCATTTTTCGCCCTGATGACGGCGGCGATTCGTCTCGGCATGGACTCGACAAGACACCGGAAGCGTTGGGAAGCCATACGGATCCACGACTCGTGAACAAGCTCCCACAGTTCACGAAGATTGGATGGAGGAGGTCGGATCCTCGAACATCTCTCTCGACGGCGTCCCAGATGTGCTCGATGGGATTCAGTTCAGGTGACCTAGCTGGCGAAGAAAGCGATGGCACGGTGCTTTGTCTTGTTGCAGGATGAAGTCAACAGTTGGATGTTGAAGACGCCCAAACGGGAGCAAATGGTCGTCCAGGATATCCCGATAACGTTGACCTGTGAGGGACAATGTCACACGTACTAAGGGTCCCATTTCAGTCCACGTAAACAGTCCCCAGCCGAGAATGCTACCCCACCAGTTTGAAGAGTACCCTGCAGGCAAGAAGAATCCATCGCTTCATATGGTTTGCGCCGTACTCGTATCCTGCCATCCGCATGTACCAACGTGAATCTCGACTCATCAGTCCAGGCTACATTTTTGCACATGTGTAAAGTCCAGTGGTGATGTTTCCGCGCCCATGCTAATCTTTGCACCCTGTGATGTGCGGTCAGCAGCGGTACCCTCGTGGGACGATGGCTTCTGTACCCCATAGCGAGGAGATGGTTCTGGATGGTGTGGCTACTTACACGTTTTCGTGCACCAGCGTTAAATTGCCGAGTGATTTCTTGCACTGTGGCCCGTCTATCCGCTGTTACGATGCGAGCTAGCCGACGATGACCCCGCTCATCCACACGCTGTTGTCCACGGAAGTTGGCCCTTGCAGCGGTGGTTTTACCGGATTTGGTGTACTCACGGTGCACCCGTGACATGGTGGATCGTGAAAATCGCAGTGTCTGCACGACTTCCGAGACGGAGTGACCCATTCGTCGGGCCCTCACAATTTGCCCACGATCAAATGCGCTTAGATCCTTCGTCTTACCCATACTGCGTCCGACTCTTACTGATTCCCGTCGCATCACTCCTTATATTGTCGGATCGCTACATACGTCATGTCGTTTCCGTCCCACAGCGCCACATTTGGATAACGCCAGCTGTTTCTAATTCAATTGCTCTTTAGTGTATCATCATCATCATTGTCAACCATTATCAATCCACTGCTGGATGAAGGTCTCCCCAAGTTTCCTCCACAACGGTCTGTCTTGTGCCAGTCTCCTCCATGTCACTCCCGCATATTTACGAATTTTATCCACCCATCTCCCATGTGGTCTTTTTCTGGGTCTTTTCCTGTCCCTTGGAATCCAATCTAAAATTTCGGCTGTCCATCTCTAGTCTGTCCTTCTGGCAGTATGTCCAGCCCATTGCCATTTCAGGGATTTAACTCTGATCATGATGTCTTCCACTCTTGTCATTTTTCGGATCCACGAGTTCCTCTTCTTATCTCTCTTGGTTATACCAAGCATGCACCTCTCCATGCTTCTTTGAGTTGTCTGCAGCCTTTGTATGTCTCTTTTAGTTAAGGTCCACGTCTCTGCACCATACGTAAGCACTGAAAGGATGCATTGATCAAACACTTTTCTTTTAAGACATAATGGCATATTGCTCTTGAAAATTATGCTGTTTCTTCCAAAAGCTCTCCAGGCAAGTTTTGTACGCCGATTAATTTCTTCATCAATGTGACCCTCACTTGATATCTGCTGTCCAAGATAAACGTACGTATCTGTTATCTCCAGTTTTTCTCCATCAATCGATAAATCTTCATTTCTTGTAAAAGCATTGAACATCACTTTTGTCTTCTGAAAGTTCATTTTTAATCCCACTTCTTTACTCTTGTCAGCAAGTTCCTGGATCATACTCTGCAGCTCTGATGGGGTAGTTGCAAAAATGACTATGTCATCAGCAAAACGAAGGTGGGTTAGATAATCTCCATTAATCTTTATCCCTTTGTTTTCCCAGTTCAGTGATTGAAAGACATTTTCCAATGTGGCATTAAAGAGCTTCGGAGATATGGTGTCACCTTGTCTCACTCCCTTTCAATTTTTATGTGTGTTGTATTTTCAAACAGCCGAATCTTTGCACTTGCATTTTCATAGATGTTATTAATAATATTAATGTATGCATCCTCAATACCGCAGGATTTCAGAGCCGTGGTAACTGCTGATGGTTTCACCGAATCAAAGGCTTTTTCATAATCGATAAAAGCCATGCACAATGGAAGTTCATATTCCCTCGCTCTTTCAATTAGTTCTCTCAGTACGTGGATATGATCTATTGTGCTGTAGCCACTCCTGAATCCAGCTTGTTCTCTCGGTTGAGCCATGTCCAGTGTTACCTTCAAGCGGTGTGAAAGAACTTTAGTGAAGATTTTATAAACTACTGATAGGAGGCTGATAGGTCTGTAGTTCCTGAGATCCTCAATGTCACCTTTTTTATGTAGCAGGATCATTGTAGCATTGTTCCAATCCTCAGGAATCTTCCCTTCATTAAGGCATCGAGTGAAAATTTGGGCGAGTACTGTTTCAATTTCTCCACTTGCTTCTTGTATGATGTCTATAGTAATTCCATCTTCTCCTGGAGCTTTCCCCCGCTTCATGTTCTTGATTGCATGAGCAACTTCTGCTGGGAGGACTGGAAGAACTCTGGTACCTTTCATGATGTCTGGAGTACATGTATCATCCCTTTCATATAATTTGGAGTAGAAATCTTTCACTCTTGTCAAAATTTCGCCTCTATTTCTTGTTATAGAACCATCTTCTTTTCTCAGAGCCATAATCTGTTTTCTTCCCTTACTGAGATGTCCCTTTGCTATCTTTAGGCTTTGGTTGTTTTCAATTGCTTTCCTCACTAGCTCACAGTTGAATTTCCTTACGTCTTCAGTGATACTTTTTCGTGTTGTCTTGCATAGCTCTATATATTCCACTTTGGAAGTCACATCTTCTTTAGTTGTCCTCATCTCTCTTCTTTTTGCATCAACATTTTGGTTTTTCCTGATAATTTGTTCACATGCAACTTGTTCTTAGACCCAGCTAATTTTTTGCTGTTTCCATAAGAGCTTTGGTTACTTTTCTGTTAACTTCCGAAATATCCACTTCTTCCGATGTTAGGCCTTCTAAAGCAGAGAATCTGTTCTTCAGTTCCAACTTGAAAGTATTGTGGTGTTTTTAAGGTTGGTTATGACAATACATTTTGTTTGTCTTATGAGCTTGTCACGTTCCAGTTTAGTGTTGAGGTGCATCTTACATCTCACCAATCTATGGTCACTACCTGTGTTGAACTTGTTCAGCACACTGCAGTCTTCGATGACGAATTTTTTGTTACACATAATAAAATCAATTTCACTTGTCGTCCCAATTGGATGTCTCCATGTCCATTTCCTGTGTGGCTTTTTCTTGAAAAGGAGTTCAAGATGAAAAATCCTTCTGCCTCTGCAAACTCAACGAGATTATTTCCACGCTGGTTTCTGTTGCCGTGTCCGAATTTACCTACTGAAGTTTCATTCTGTTGTCGTTGCCCTATTTTTGCATTGAAATCTCCCATAATTATCTTCAAGTGCTGCTTACTTTTATTATTTAGATGACGAATTTCCTCATAAAATTCTTCAATTTCTTCTTCAGGATAACTTGTGGTGGCTGCATAAGATTGAATAATGTGAGCCTGGTATCTTCTCGATAGTTGGATAACGAGTCGTGCAGCTCTGTCAGAGGAACTTTCAACTTCTGTCACTTTATCCTTCAGTTTCTTGTTTAGTATAAATCCAACACCACTAGTTCTGCCAGTATCTGTCCCACGATAATAGAAGAGATGTCCACTTTTCAGTTCAATGAGATCTTCTCCTTTTCTCCTTACCTCACTTAGCCCAACAATGTCCCACTTGATCCTTTGTAGTTCCTCTTCCAATTCAAGAAGCCTTGAATCAGAAGATAGGGAGCGTCCGTTATAGGTAGCCAAGGTCAGCATCAAATGGCAGCCTAGTCCGGTCCTCCGGGGATTCTTAGCACCCTCTGCCTTCATGTCGCACTGGCCGCTGCCTTGGCCAGGTACATTCCAGCTGCCGGAGACTGAGGGCCAAGATTTAAGTTGTAGAGTCATTTTGGAGGTGTTTGGCCATAACTCACCACCCTGGCCAAGCGGGTTGGTGAGTGTGGGATAGCATTTCCTCTGATCGCGATGGTATAGTTATACCGCTATTGGCGGTCGTCAGAGCCCTTTAGTGGGAACAGGATGCACCACGAGAAGGCGGGGTTGACATTTGTCAAGGAGAGGCTGTGATGTTACGCATCACCTGACCTTACATCCCCTTTAGTGTATATATCTATATATTGATTGGTGGTTATATATATAGGTATATATATTTGACTGGCGGTTTAACGACTATCGTGAGCTACTCCTTGGACTATAAGCAGTGAACCGTCCCTAATTTAGGGTCACTGGTTCCAGGGAAGGTAGAGAGCCAGTGTCGTAAAGCAAACACAACATCCATGCCTCACCGGTTTTCGAGCCAGGACCCTCTCGAACGAATGGTCGTAAGCCAGCACTTAAGACCACGCCACTGGGGTGGCATTCTGAAATTACCACAATTTATTAGCGGCACATATTGTTCGAAATACACACACTGGGATTTTTTTTTTGCATGTCTCATAAACTTCAACATTAGCTCCACTGGTGGGGAACAAACGCCCAACCGGTATTCTATCTCATCCCAAGTGTTGGGAAACATTTCTGGTATTACGTTGTTGATTGCAGCACAAATTCTGTCGTGTTCGTTTTTCCAGATTAGGAACCAGTGTATCTCATACCTAGTCCTTAACAAACCCCCACAGAAAAAAATCAGAGGGAGTTAGATCTGGTGATCTGGGGGTAGGGGCCATGCAGTGAACGTTGATCCTCTCCCAATCGGCTCTGTAGTGAAGTGATCATTCAAGAAAGTGCTGGGGAGCTCCATCTTGTTGGAAAGTTGTTCCTTCAGGCAGCAGGGACATAGCGAACTCCTGTAACATGCGCAGGTCAGTTGCCGTGGCCTCCGCAAAAATAAAGGGACCTATTATTTTGTCGTTCATGATCTCGCACCAAACATAGCATTTTAGAGAATTCCGTTCGTGTTAATGAACACCGCACGGAATTTAGGACCGCTAGATGCGGCAGCTACATCTGTTTACTTTTCCAGACATGTGAAATGTTGACTTGTCTGAAAAGCATACCCGGTCTAGAAATATATGGTCAGTATCAATTTTGGCCAACATTGTCTCCAAAAAATATTATGTTTCGTCCAGTCATGCGGCTTAACTTGCTGATGCAGTTAAATCAACTAGGCATGTAAACGCCACCTTTTATGGAGCACTCGATGCACAGTCTTTAGTGGAATGCCTAACTACGCACTAGTCTCTCGGATAGACTTCCTTCGGTTTCTCTGAAACGATTTTCGAATCTGTTCAACGTTCTCCTGAGACACCATCCGATATTCACTACTGAATAGAGGTTTTCAAGTTTCATGCTAGGAGACAGTCGTTTCGTCAGATATGTATGTGACCTATAACTGCACTCCTTAATTAGCAGCATTTCCTTTAATGCCACATTGGAAAATGTCTTTCAATCACTGAAGTGGGAAAACAAAGGGATAAAAATTAATGGAGATTATCTAACTTACCTTCGTTTTGCTGATGACGTAATCATTTTTGCAACTACCCCATCACAGCTGCAGAGTATGATCCAGGAACTTGCTGACAAGGTAAAGAAGTGGAATTAAAAATGAACTTTCAGAAGACAAAAGTGATGTTCAATGCTTTTACAAGAAATGAAGATTTATCGATTGATGAAGAAAAGCTGGAGATAACAGACACGTACGTTTATCTTGGACAGCAAGTATCAAGTGAGAGTCACATTATTAATCGGCGTATAAAACTTGCCTGGAGAGCTTTCGGAATAAACAGTATAATTTTCAAGAGCAATATGCCATGATGTCTTAAAAGAAAAGTGTTTGATCAATGCATCCTTCCAGTGCTTACGTATGGTTCAGAGACGTGGACCTTAACTAAAAGAGACATACAAAGGCTGCAGACAACTTAAAGCAGCATGGAGAGGTGCATGCTTGGTGTAACCAGGAGAGATAAGAAGAGAAACTCGTGGATCAGAAAAATGACAAGAGTGGAAGACATCATGATCAGAGTAAAATCCCTGAAATGGCAATGAGCTGGACATATTACCGGAAGGACAGACCATCGATGGACAGCCGAAATCTTAGAGTGGATTGCAAGGGACAGGAAAATACCCAGAAGAAGACCACATGGGAGATGGGTGGATGAAATTCGAAAGTATGCGGGAGTAACATGGAAGAGACTGGCACAAGACAGACCGTTGTGGAAGAAACTTGGGAGAACTTCGTCCAGCAGTGGATTAATAATGGTTGACAATTATGATGATGATGATGTAGACTTAACGCATTCGGAATTAGCTAGATCATCTCCAGTTAGAATGAAAATCTTAATATTTTGGGCCGGACACTACACATGTGCATATTGTAAAAACGAGTGTTTCTTTAATGATTGACAATAATGATTATTATGATGTAGACTTAACGCATTCGGGATTAGCTAGATCATCTCCAGTTAGAATGAAAATCTGAATACTTTGGGCCGGACACTACACATGTGCGTATTGTAAAAGCGAGTGGTTTTTTTTAATGACGTCCATCGACTCTGTGTCTCTTCGCTCCGGGGTAAGTTGCTCTAACCGACTAAACTATACCGACGGAATGTATCCCTGCATATTTGTCGTCTTGACACATGATTCACCTCTGTAGTACGTCACAATACGCGTATTTAGTGCCTGCAGAAATTTATTCAGAAACATCTGTATAGCTGATCTCTAGTACAATATTTTTTTCTGCTTAATAATTGCTCAGTTTTGCGTAGTAGTTCTGGGTTTTTTTGTTGTTGTTTTTTTTTTGTATAAAACGCATCATTAACATATCACTAGCCTTAGTCTTTGGTGATGAAAAAACTTTAGAAATAGTACCTACATTTTCTGCCATCATACCCAAATTTCCAAACCGTTTTGCTCTGATGCACATCAACTTTCACACCTTGTAATGATGCAAGGGTTTAAGTAGTTATTTGCTAGAGCAAATAAATGAAAATGACTTATAGTTTTAACCATGGTTAATAGTCTTTATCCTTTCTTTCTTGACACGTATACAATAATGATGAACTTGCACAAAGGTTACAGCAAAATGAAGTACCCAGATGATGATTAACAAGTAAATTAGTAGTGAAACAAAGTAACTAAACGTGAACACATGTCGCGTATACAATTAATTTAGTTTTGAGTTTCTGTCTCTTATGTAAATTTCGTTACTTCTCGGTTAAACATTTTCTTACTGAACGGCACATTATTATCTCGAACAACTCGTACACTTTGTCAACACTGACAGTGCGTCAAATAAAACATGTCAGTAAAATCATGCAATGCATTGATTATGATACGTTTTCCAACATACCAGAAATCATTACTCAAGTTATTACTCAAGTTATGAGGATAATGGCTGTGGAATAAATCTCGCTCTGGTGTCCTGACCTCAGACCCTATTTCGATGACATTCAACAGAACCAGTTCAGTATACCTCCGGAACAACACGCTAAGTTTTGTCGCAACGGAAACATTTTTATTCAAGTAATGAGGAAAATGGCTGTGGAATAAATCTCACTCCTGTGCTTTGACCTTTGACATCATTTCGATGATATTCAACAGAACTGGATCAGTATACCTCCGGAACAACATGATAAAGTTTTGTCGCAATCGAAGCATTTTTACGTAAGTTATGACGCATAAGGGTAATAGAATGTATCTTGCTCCTGTGTCCTGACCTTTGACCCCAATTCGCTCATTTTTAATAGAGTTTGTCCCCAGGTGATCCCCTACCAAATACTAAAATTTCATCGAAATCAAACCATTTTTACGCATGTTATGACGCATAAGGGCAATGGAATAGATCCCGCTCCTATGTCCTGACCTTTGATCCCATTTCGCCATTTTCAATAGGTTTCGTCCCCAGTTGATCCCCTACAACATACTAAAATTTCATCGAAATCGAACCATTTTTACTCAAGTTATGACGCATAAGGGCAATAGAATGGATCTTGCTCCTGTGTCCTGACCTTTGACTCCATTTCGCCCATTTTCAAAAGAGTTCGTCACCAGGCAGTTCCCTACCACATACTAAACTTTCATCGAAATCGAACCATTTTTACGCGAGTTATCGTGCGGACGGGCGGACGGACGGACGGACGGACAAAGCTGGAGCATATACGCTTCTTCAACCTAAGGTTGAAAAGCGTAAATAAAAAGCTAAGAGGAGTGTGTTGAGGGTGGAAAGAGAAATATCGTGTTTTAGGTATATGTAGAGAGATATCAAGCGTGCCATAGATAAAATGTAGAAGGTTTTCGTGCTGATAGGAACTACTTTAAAAAACAGCCGTCGTAGCACGATCTTTAACATCAGGTCTCAAAACACATGATATTTAAAACTTTATTAAGTTAAAAACACATATGAATAAATTATTATCTGATAAATTACGGCTTGATTGCCAACAAAAAAAAATGATTACTGCAATGCCCTATTCGTTTCTACTCCATGGACAATAAAACAATCCAGTTCAAACTTACGTAAGTTCTGATTCCTTTTATCCCGGCCGTTTATTTCAAGGAAGTTACTTAGAGTGTTATGTGCTCCACCAGTTAGCTAAGAACGAATTATTTAATTATTTAGCATCACAGAAGCTAAAAGCATTATACACACTAACAATGAATAAAACCTATATAATAGACTACGTCTGTCCCTAACGCTCTGACGGCATTCAGTACTTGCAGCGCCATCTGCTTTTATCCGGTGGCCGAAATCGGAACTAAGCTCACCGCTATCGCACGATACGTAAAGTCAAGGAGAAATACCGGAAAATGAAATAAAGTTAGTAAGACAAACGACTTCATCTGTGGCAACACGCACGTGCTCAAACAACTGTCTACGACGTTTGTTCTGTTACGTAGGTGTTATGTCGTGTTTTATTTCATTTTCTTCGCATTGAAGAGTAATTTCACAAGAAGGAATAAAGCTCTTGATGGGAAATCGTTTGCACATAATTTTTAATTTTTGTAAAAAAAATGGTTTGGCCACCAGGTGGCGTAAGTCTTAATTTCCGCTTCTGATGTATTTGCAGCAAAATATGAGCTCCTAAAATCTCGATTGAAAAAAACAGTTTTTTGTTGACCGATACTACTCATGTCGACAAACCTTTTAGGAAAATTTTCTTCTTGAAATAATGCATGGTTTCTACGCCAAGGGGCGTAGATGTATACCTTATTTTTGTCAATATCTCTACTTCTAAAAGTCCGATTTGAAAAATTCCTTCCTTGTTGGATAGTGTTTCCGATGCGAAATGTTTTTCCTATAAATTCAAAATTTTCACGTAAACCATAGACTTTCCGCTAGGGCGCACAAAGGTAAATTGCGTTTTCTGCTCCTAAAACTCCGATTTGAAAAATTCTTCCTGTATCGCATACAAGACCTGGTGGAAAATATTTTTCACATAATTTCTAATGTTTGGTAAAGAATGGTTTAGCCACCAGGGGTCATAAGTGCTAATTTCTGCTTCTGATGTATTTGTAGCAAAATCTGGGCTGCTGAAAACTCGCCTAAATTTTTTTCTTGGACCGATACCGCTCATATGGATAAACCTTTTGAGAATACTTTCTTCCTGAAATAATGCATGGTTTTCCCACCAGGGGACGTAAAGTCACATTTTATTTTTGTCGATAACTGTGTTTCTAAGAGTTCGTAAGCTCACGATTCCTTTTACAGCAATATCTGGGGGATTAAAAACCTTATTGAAAAACTTCTTTCTTCCGTCAGATACTATTGTTTTCCATTATTGACTTTGAATAGCTTTGATAAATTTAATTTGCGTCAGAACGGATTCAGAAGACGTGCTTATTACACCCGAAAATTCGGTGTCATCTTTCTTGTTTCATTTGTAGTCGAGAAATCTCTGAGAATATCGATGTTAAAGCGTAGATTTTCATAGGTCATATCGTAGTTTTTTTTATAGGTACTTCATTTAATCACTCACACTTAGCTCTAAACCTTACATCACAAAATTGTGCTATGCGAATCGTAGAATCTATAGCAACTCAGTGTGAAATTCATAGCAGAATGAGATGCGATGTCGATTAAGGTACACACGGGTTTTGCGTTTTCTCACATCTTTTAAAAACAAAAAATACGTGCTTGTGTGTCCCAGGGGTACATATGCATATGCCCGTGTACAGACGGACGTATGGGTACATAGGAATACATAATCGAACGCCTGAACTAGAACGACGTTTCATACGTATCTTCGGTCTTCTTCCGATACAAATCCTTGCCACTAAGCGGCGTAAGTGTACATGTTATTAAATTCAAAATATGTTTTAATTTGTATATTTACTTCAAAAAATTGATTCAAAAAATTCGTTTTACGTAGGTCGTCCAGAAAGTAATACCAATCTGCGCACAGAGGGCGCGCGAGGCGGCGGACGCCCCGTGGTCAAGGTCGCCCATCCTCAGTCAGACGTTGGCGAAGCTCGTGGGAAGTTTCGTGTTAATGCAGTGACTGGAACCGTTGTTGTGCTTGTTTGAATTGGCGATGCCAATTGAAAATCCCGTGGAGTACGAGTGCGTTCTGTGATTCGATTTCTGAATGTTGAAAACGTTCATCCGAAAGACATTCGTCGTCGGATTACGGCTATTTACCGTGAAGGGTGATGGAAAAATAATCGGTACGGTGGTGGGTTCGGATGTTTAATGAGGGAGAGTAAATACACTGGTGTGCAAAAATTAAGGACGAAGAGGAGAAATTAGCATAACAGCGGAACGAGCAGGCAGAACGGACCGAAATACCACTCAGGCGATAGACTAGGGTCCGGTGCGGTAGGGCATGCGCATATATGCAGCGTGACGTAGGGTTGGGGTGGAGTGTTGGAAGGGTATAAAGCACACGGGCGGTGTACGCTCAGCAATTCGGTGAAAGCTATTGCACGGTGTACATCGGTTTGAACGAAGTCGAGTTGCTGCCACCGTGTGATAAGGCCAACAGGCAATCCAGTAGACGCCATCTGGATGCCTTTACTCGAGGTCGCGTCATTGGAAAGTTGCAAGAAGGTCGAAGTGTGACTAGTGTGGCCGAGGAGTTCGGGATCGCTCACAGCATCATTTCACGAGCTTGGAGAGCATTTCAAACGACAGGAACAGCTGTCCGAGAGTTTAGCAGAGGTCGTCCACGAGCAACCACGGCGGCGGACGACAGGTACATTGTCCTACAGGCGAGAAGAGATAGACGGCAGACAACAGGAGAAATCGCAAGGCACATGCAACAGATAACTGGACGTCCGTTATTGCGTTTTACCGTAACCAGGAGGCTGCACAAAGGTAGTCTATTTGCACGACGACCAGTACGGTGTGTGCCATTAACGCCTGCTCATCGGAGACGGCGGTTTCTGTGATGCCAGGAACACAAGAACTGGACACATCAGCAATGTGGTCGAGTTCTCTTTACGGATGAGAGCCGATTTAGTCTGACGAGCGATTCTGGAAGTATACACATCTGGAGAGAGCAGGGAACACGCAATCACACCTCCAACATCATCGAAAGGGACCGGTTTGAAGGTGGCGGAGTTCTCGTTTGGGGCGGTATCATGCTTGGTAGCCGTACTGACCTCCACATCTTCCAAGGAGGTTCAGTCACTGGTGTCCGCTATTGTATCGAGGTTCTCCTGCCTCACGTGCGTCTGTTTAGCGGTGCTGTGGGTCCTAAGTTCCTCTTCAGGGACGACAACGCTACACCTCATCGTACAGTAGCTGTCGCAGAGCTGTTGGAGAGTGAAGATATTCAACGCATGGATTGGCCCGCAAGGTACCCGGACCTAAATCCAATCGAACACGTGTGGGACCTTCTCGGGAGACGCTTGGCAGAACGTCACCAGCCGTCAGCAACAATTCCGCAGCTGCGATTGGCGCTACAAGAGGAATGGGCCGCGATGCCTCAACGGCTCCTTGACAACCTGGTACTCAGTATGGACAGACGTTGTAAATCCTGCAACGCATTCAGGGGTGATCATATCCCGTACTAAATACTGGATTTTACTTGGCAGCCGCCTGTCGCATGGACGTTTCTCTCTTATGTCCAGTTGTGCTCGAAGCTACCTTTTCAATAAAGTGCCTTTGTATTCTTTGTATTCCTTGTTTGGACGGTTTTGCTCACTTGTTTTATATTCTTACATCTTGGGGATCTTATGGCATGATTTGAGTTTATATGGAGCACTACTTCTGCACGACGCTACATTCGAAAAACCGTCTCGTCCTTAATTTTTGCACGCCAGTGTTTGATGACCAGCGCTTCAGCTGCCCATCGCTAGTTACAGTGGACCTCAAGGAACGTGTCAATGATGTCATCAGGCATGAGCGTCGCATCAAACTCGATGATATTTTTGCCCGTTTTACGAAAGTTTCTCGCGCATTGCACCATCAAATCGTAACGGAACACCTTGGCTACCGGAAATTTTGCTTAGATGGGTACCAGGAAAGTTGACTGATGACCACAAAAGGAGCCGTATGGGTGCATCTTTGAGTTTTTTGACCCGTTACTCACAAACGGGTGATGAATTTCTTGACCGCATAGTGACAGGAGACGAAACGGGGGTCAGTCATTTCACGCCGGAGAACAAACGCCAGTCGCTGGAGTGGCACCATTCCCGCTCCCCGACGAAACCACGCAAGCGTAAGCAAGAGCTTTCGGTAACAAAGATCATCGGTACAGCATTTTGCGACCGCAGATGTCTCTCACTATTTGAGTTCATGCCCCGAGGGACAACCATCAACGCCGACGCCTATTGTGGAAAACTGTAGAGGCTGCGTAGGGTCATCCAAAACAAGCGGCGCTGCATGCTGTCTAAAGATGTGGTGTTTCTCCACGACAATGTGAGACCTCATATGGCACGTCAGACACAACACATGCATCAGGGTTGTAAACAGGAGGTTCTGGATCATCCGCTCTACAGTCCGGACTTGGGTTCCATTGATTGCCATTTGTTCACCAAATTGAAGGACGTTTTAGGAGGACAGAGCTTCGTTAGTGACGATGATTTGAAAGACAGAGTGCAACAGTGGTTGCAGGGACTAGCGGCAGAAGTATATGATGAAGGTATTCAAAAACTGGCCACACGGTACGACAAGTGCCTGAACACCGTCAGTGATTATGAAGAAAAATAAGTGATTACATGTAGTATTAGTGAAAATATTAGGTGTGAAACTTAATTCTCAGCCACAGGCACGACACGTTGACAGCAAATTATAGCAAATCGAATACGTACCAAATCAGGGAAATAATCTCCGTCGTGTTGGATACATTTGAGCAATCGGTCAGGGAGCTGTCGAATGCCACTGCAGAACAAAGAGGGCTGTTTCTAGTTGATAAAGTCATCAATACTTGTGTGGACCTCCTCGACAGAAGTGAAGTGCGTATCACTTAGGTGATGTTGCAGAGAGCGAAAGAGGCGATAATCCGACGGTGCGAAGTCTGGAGAATACGCCAGGTGGGACAAAATTTCCCATCCCAGGTCGGTGATCGTGTTTAAAGTCGTTTTCGCGGTGTGAGGACGCGCGTTATCCTGAAGTAACAGGACAAACCTTCTCCCCTTGCCGGTGTATCGCCTCCATTGAGTCACTCACACGAATGAGTTGCTGAAAATAACGCTCAGCATTGACCGTTTCACCAGGTTTGAGTAACTCATATTGTACGCCACCGCGCTGATCACACCATATGCACAGCAACAACTTCCTGGCATGGATATTCGGTTTGACGGTACTGGTGGTAGGCTGCCCTGGATAAGCCCACGATTTGCAGCTCTTAGGATTATCGTAGAGGATCCACTTCTCATCACAGGTCAAAATCTTGTCGAGGAAATCCTTCTTCTGGAATCTGGAGAGCAAGGACACAACAACATCGTAGCGTCTAGACTTGTTCGCAGCTATGAGTTGGTGGGGCACCCAACGGCCCTCCTTGTGAATCCGTCCAAGCTTGTGCAGGCGCTTTGCAATGGCATGCCGTGTTACTCCGAGTTCCTGGGCGATCTCTGACTGTGTGCGATAGGGATCCGCGTCCAACAGTTGTTCCAGTTCCTCATCGTCCACTTTCTGTAGCTGTCCTGGACGTTCTGCATCACGGAGATCGAAATTTCCTTACTTAAACCGCTGGAACCACTTCTTACACGTACTGTAGGACACAGCAGCCTCGCCCAAAGCAGCACAGATCATTTTCTGGGCTTCCGCGGCACTTTTTTCAGCTGAAACGCGAACAGAAGGCAGTGTCTCAAATGTTGCTTCTCGAACGACATTGCTTTCACCGTCAACTTTCGCCCCTTCTGTCACTACAGCTGTGAGCGGTTACGGTTGCCTGGAAAGCTGTTGGATGGCGCTGCATCAGCGATTATCGGGCACAGCTATTTGCGATTGCCGACGTTCTATGATCGCTTGCCGTTAGGGGCCGAGAATTAAGTTTCACACCTAATACAAAAACTCCGACAACGTCGGTTGATTTCGTTTTTATTTCATACCGGGTATTACATTCTGGACGATCCTCGTATCTCCCTATACCTTTTACCACGAAAGCCATTTTTACGTAGAATCTCTGTTTGAAAATTTTTCCAAATTCTCTGCTTTTAAGAATCGAATTTTAAACATTCTTTTGCATTAGATAAAGGTCATGATGATGAATATTTCGCATCGAATTTGCAATATTTTGTGACAAAATGCTTTGTCACTAGGGAGCGTAGATGCTTATTTCTGTTTTTAACATGTTTGCGATCGTATATTCAAATGGAAATCTGACTGAAAAAATTATTTCTTCAGTCAGACGCTAATCAGCATGGAAAACATTTATGTGTACTGTTTTTTTCAAAATAATGTTTATTTTTCCCGCTAGGGGGTGTTAATATGAATATCTGTAATGAAGATATCTAAAAGTCGGATTTTAAAATCCTATTTGCTGCTGATAGCGTTTGTCCCGATGAATATTATCTCCATATTTACCAATTTTGTGTACCACACAGCTTTGCACTAAGGAATGTAAATGTTCATTTCTGTTTGTACCTTACCTGGAACCGTATCTTCGTTTCTCAGAACATAACAAAAGATATCCAAGGCAAAGGAATGAAATTCCCTTTGCCTTGTATATCTTCCGTCATGAGCAACGTTTTTTGCCCACATTAAAAAATAGTATAATTGATGAATTATTAAGTAAATGTATTTGGAGCTTAAGATTCTTTAGGTTTACAAATCCACAAGACCCTTGTCAGATATAGTTATTCTGAGTTTGAGAAGAATCTCACTGTATTCCGTCGAGCTATTTGTTCATCCTAGCAATACAGGCTGCCTTTTTAAATTTCTCTGCACTTTAGGTTTTTACGTTATTTAGTTTGTTGTGCTCCTTTAGTTTTCGGGTTCAGTTTGAAGTTTCTTTTGCTGGTTTGGCAACGGTGTTGGGACCGTCATTTTGTCTTTACAAAAGTTTTGAGAAACATGGTTGCCTGAGCATGGTTTGTTCTCATTCGTAAGTAGGCATACTTCTGCTTTGTTTTACTCTATTTGTTTTGCTAGCAGTTGTCCTATTTCGTTTTTTTTTTGTTTTTTTTTTTTGCGGTTTTTATTGTAGTGGGTTCATTAATTTTTGTATTTAGGTCCTCATTTGTCTTTGCTATCTTGTAGCATCTTGCTTAACATTGCCTGATTAGTGTACTGTGGCTTAGTTGGAATTATTTTTAACAAAAAATTCAGTTTGGTTTCCGGTCCCTAAGATATCTATTTCAATTCATTTTTCCTGCAAGATTTAGCAACAATTTTATATAAATGTTGCAACTTTTATATTTTCATTTAACAATAAATTCAATCTGATTCTCGACGTCGGGTCGGGCTACGTGCAACATATTTGTATATGATTTTTGTTAAAAATGGGTTTGGAAAACGGGGAATTTAAGGAGTTAATGTGTCTCAGATATTAATTTTTGTCCATATGCAAGTGTGTTGCAACAGAAACCCACGTTTTACAAGGTCTTTTCAGAAACGAGAGAGAGTTATCTATGCTGGTCCTTGAAAAAGCCGTGGATAACGGCTCTCAAAATTTTTGCAATTCTTCCTGTACGTTCCAATCTAGCTCTACTGTTTGTTTTGCTTTCTTGCTGCTGATTTGTCTTATTTTTCCGCTTGGTATTTTGATTTGCTTATACTGTGTATATATCATCATCATTGTCAACCATTATCAATTCACTGCTGGATGAAGGTCTCCCCAAGTTTCTTCCACAGCTGTCTGTCTTGAGCCTGTCTCCTCCGTGTCACTCCAGCATACTTTCGAATTCCATCCATCCACCTCCCATGATGTCTTCTTCTGGTTCTTTTTCTGTCCCTCGGAATTCAGTCTAAAATTTCGTTTGTCCATCGGTGGTCCCTTCTTTTGATAACATGTCCAACCCATTGTCATTTCTGTGATTTCCTTCTGGTCATGCTGTCGTCCACTCCTGTCATTTTCCTTATCCGCAAGTTCCTCTTCTTATCTTTCCTGGATACACCAAGCGTGCACCTGTCCATGATTCTTTGATTTGTCTGCAGTCTTTGTATATCTTTTTTGGTTAAGGTCCATGTCTCCACTAAATACGAAAGCACTGGCAGGATACATTGATTAAACTCTTTTCTTTTAAGACATAATGGCATACTGCTCTTAAAAATTGTACTGTTTCTTCCAAAAGCTATATATACATATATATATATATATAGCCCCACCCTCACTGCCCCCCAGCGTCTAAGGAGTGGCGGAAGGGGTCAGCCATGTTCTCCTCTTGTGAGGAGAAAAGTTTTTGTCACACAAGAGGTAAGCTCTCTTCCTTGTTTTTGGGTTCTAGGTTTTATAAGTTCAATGTTTGTACTTTATGTACCTTTTCTCTGTCGTTTTTTAGCTTTTCAGCTTTTAAGCATTGGTTTGTCTGTTAACATTTATGCGGGTTTTAACTCTTACTTTTCTTTGTAACTTTGAGCGTCTTTTGGGGTACCTAGGAACAGAAGAAGGCTAAGCTTGTTCCTTTTCTATGCGCTGTCTATGCGCTGTTTTTTCAAAGTAGTTAAGTTCTTAATAACTAATTAATTATGCACTTAAAGCACTGCTGAAATACTTTGTACATATTGCAAATAACTGTTTAAGGTATATAACTTTCACAAAGTTTTCTTTAGTTAATTATTATCTTTAACTTATTCTCGTTTTCGTGCTGTCATAAGTTGTAGAGTAGGGGGTTTTAGACTCAAGTTTTCTTTCAAAAATCTGTTCGTTATAAATTAACATTTCCTTTTTTAATTGCAATGTAAAATTTGGATTTCTTTTGCATTGTTTTTCAGGTTTAAATTCTCTCTCAAACGAACTTGGAATTTCGTTATAGCTGAAAATCATTTCTATTTATTATGTCACTCTCACAGCTTGAGTTCTCTTTAATCTTCTTCTCTCTGTTTAATAGTAACAGATGAAGAGCATGGGTCGGGCCATGAAGGTTAATGGATGCAAGCGAAATTGTTAACTAGTGCTAGGTCATGCTACTCTACGGAGGACATGACTTATATATATATTTTTTAAACTATTTTAGGTGGGAATGTTACTTGCATCTATGGCCTTGCAGAAACCCATTTCCAACTAGGTCTTTGTGGAAGTGAGAAAATGCAGAGTTTTTGCTGGTCCTTGATAAAGCCAAGGCTCAGTATTCTCGACACCTTCTACATTCAGTTGTTTTATTTTATTTTTTATCTTTTCTCCTTTTACTCACACAGGTAGATACATAACCTTTTCTATGGTGTATTAGGTGTGAGTCAAAATTATATATGTATTTTTTTGCTTAGGTATCTTCTTTATAGAATATATATATATATATATATATATTCTATAAAGAAGATACCTAATCCTTAGTCTTCAGTTTTGCTCTTAAGTATATATATATATATATATATATCATCATCATCATCATCATTGTCAACCGTTATCGATCCACTGCTGGACGAAGGTCTCTCCAAGTTTCCTCCACAACGGTCTCTCTTGTGCCAGTCTCCTCCATGTCACTCCCGCATACTTTCGAATTTCATCCACCCATCTTCCATGTGGTCTTCTTCTGGGTCTTTTCCTGTCCCTTGGAATCCAATCTAAAATTTCGGCTGTCCTTCGATGGTCTGTCCTTCTGGCAGTATGTCCAGCCCATTGCCATTTCAGGAATTTAACTCTGATCATGATGTCTACCACTCTTGTCATTTTTCGGATCCACGAGTTCCTCTTCTTATCTCTCCTGGTTACACCAAGCATGCATCTCTCCATGCTGCTTTGAGTTGTCTGCAGCCTTATATATATATATATTTATATATATACATATTCTCTTTTTCGTTGAATTTTCTCTTCTAAACATCTGCTTGAAAAATCTTTTTCAGTGTTGGCTTCTGATCCTTCGTCCGCGACTGGTCCGGGGTCGAATCCCGGTGAGGTAGGGATGCTGTGTTTGACTTATGACACTGGCTCTCTCCGTTCCGTGGAAACAGTGGACCTAAATTTGGGGCGGGCGACTGCTTATAGCCCATCGAGTTGCTCATGGTTGTCGTTAAACCTCCAAAGCAAACAAATATATACTATATCTACAAATGTACACCTATCTTTTTCCAGTCGGAAACGATTCAAAAGACGCGCTTATTGCAGTCGATAATTCGGTGTGATCTTTCTTGTTTGATTATCCGTTAAGCAATTTTTCTTCTAATAACTTGAGGTAACTCCTTCATTAGAAATATCGATTGTCTACGTCATACAATGAATCTATGTTTATAAAATAAGTGAAGATCGCAAATGTTGACATTTTTATTTTTTAAGAATAGAGAGTTCAGAAATATGTTATCTTAATGAAATGATTTTGTTTTCCCGGAGTGATACATCGATTATAACAGTAAAATACTGAATTAAGTGAAAAGTTCAACATACTGTTTCCTTTTTCGCATGGGCAGTGGTCCATGTACAAGTCCAACTTGACCTGACCTCCTGAACATGCCTCGTCTTTCTTAGCCTTTCTGGTGCAGCGCCGTCCTCCAGTTTTCGTTTTCAAGCAGCAGCCGCTGCTGCAGTCAAAACTGAATTGGCAAGGCTCTCCAAGTTCCCGGTCCGTCTAATAGTATTGAACAGATAAAAGTAATCAGTCCACGTGCTTCAAAAGGGAGGCATGCACCTTGAAATGGAACTGTCAAGTATTAAAGGCACATACTCAACTCTTTAAAAATTACACTGCCGGAAAGTGAAAAAAGAACACCAAGAACGAATTGGCGGACGATCATGAATTTACATATGTTAATGGGGTCGAGTTTACGTAGGTGCGATGTTAATTTCGGGACCAACCGGTGAGCGCTTACGCCACAGCACGGCATAATATGCAAATTATCGTCGGTGGTATTTAAGGAGTACGGCAAAGTGAATGTAATCAGTCGTCGGCGTACAGACACGTGCAAAGACCCTGAAGAAGCTGCAATGCCTGGACATGGAAGACGTGTACGATTTCAGCAGTTATCGGACTTTGAGCGAGGTCGTCTAGTCGGACTCCGCGAGGCCGGGTGGTCGTATCTTCGTATTGCGAAGCGAATTGGACGGGAAGTATCGGTGGTAGTGCGATGGTGGTGTAGATGGTCCGAGGAACATTCCCACACGAGAAGGCGTAGAACCGGGAGTCACAGGCGGACTGATGAGCGGACCGATCGACGCATAAGAAGAGGGGCGTTGTCAAGCAGAACATCCACTGCGACGCAAATCCGAGCTGCCTTTGAACCTGAGGTGACTGTGCGAACAATCCGCAACCGTCTACTGGATGCAGGACTACGTGCACTTGTGCCTCTGGCATGTGTACCTCTGACTCCAGCCCACCGTCAGGAACGGCTGCAGTGGTGTCGCCAACGTCTGCACTAGAGAACGCAATGGCGATCTGTCGTGTTCAGCGATGAAAGCAGATTCTGCTTGGGAGCCTCCGATGGCCGTGTGCGTGTTCGCAGACGCACAAGGGAGCGTCTCCACCCTTCTTGCATCCGCGAGCGACACATAGGGCCTACACCTGGTCTCCTGGTTTGAGGAGCGATCAGCTATCACTCCCGTACACAACTAGTGTTTGTATCGGGTAACTTCAACAGCACTTCCTACATCAACAACATCATTCAGCCCGTTGTTGTGCCATTTGTAAAGGTCGGTATATCGTGGTGTTTTCCAGCAAGATAACGCACGCCCACACACGGCACGTGCAACGCAACATGCACTTCAGGGTGTGAGGCAACTTCCATGGCCTGCACGTTCACCGGATTTGTCCCCCATTGAGCACGTGTGGGATTTTATGGGACAACGACTTATCCGGCCTCCACGGCCAGCCACGACCATCCCCGATTTACGCGTCCAGGTTGAGGATGCTTGGAACTCAATACCTCAAACTTACATCCAACATCTGTACGACAGACTCCATGCTAGAATTGCACAGTGTGACGCAGTTCATGGCGGTTCAACCTCGTACTAACCATTGTACATGGAAATGTTATTTTTCAGTTTACCAGCAAATACAGCTGTATTTTGCCATAATGTTTTGATCACGTTATCCTCTGTATTCCGTTATTATGCTGTATGAATTTCGTTGGTATTAGACGTCTCCTTCTTGATGTTCTTTTTTCACTTTCCGCCAGTGTAAATGCATCAAATACAACACAGAGAAGGTTTTTTGATTAACAAGCTTTGTTCTAGAATAATATACCTGAGAAGCGAATTTGAATCGAATATTTAAGTGCATCAATAACGAATGAAGGAAGGCTTCTCGAAAAATGTGTTTTATTCTAGAATTAGGAATATGAGCAGCGAGTGGGAATTCTCGGTAGGATAACACTCGAGCCATATTCAAGAAGTTCCTGCAGAGGATGTTCACCCATTTTTAGAACGTTTTTGATAACAAATTATAAAATATAAAAGGAGTTCAAAGAATTGAAACTGGCAACAGTGTGTTAAGTGAACACAAAAGGAACATGTGCTGCAGTTAAATATCGTCTGCTAAGAAAATGGCGCACGTAAACAAGCTGTGGATTAAAGGTTATGTTTTTGCAGTTTACGAAGAGAAATATTCGTATTCTGTAATTAAAAAACACTGTGAAAATCAAGTAATTGGCATTTTTAAATGTAAAATAAGCAGTATTATTAATAATAGAGGAAGAAATCGTCAAGCATTACTTTAACAGGAAAAAGAACACCAAACGAATATACAAATATGGTACGTAGTTTTACGACTCTTTCAAAAGTAAGGTCTCTGGTCTTAAAAGAAAATCCACTGGCCCAAAGAGCAATCGCTAAGTCGTTAAAAATTTCTGTATCAATTGTAAGTAAGGTAATAAACAAAGATTTGAATCTGAGAAAAAACTTAATATTCACCGTCTTTTTTTACCTAACTTGGTTCCAAGAATCCGAAGAAAATTTCGGCAAAGGATTCATGATTATTGCTGGTTCCTCGTACAATGGGAAATTAAAGTTAGAAAAAGTTGAAAAGAATAATACGATTAATTCTACGTATTACCAAAATAATATTTTAACTCCTATAGTACTTAAAAAGGACGTACCATTCCTTTATCCACAGGGCCTTCAAAGAGTAAACCTCCATCACAGGATAAAGCTACCAGTCATACATCCAAATTTACAACTCTATTTCTTGAAAAAATGAAAAAATAAACGGGTATCAAATCTATACCATTTGCTCACGTTCCTTAAAGTTCCTTGATATGTCACCAATTGCCTATTGTGCCTTCGGACTGCTAAAAAGAGTTCTTTCTAAACGCAGACGTAAAACAATGATTGGACTATAGAAGCAGTGGAAGAAAATACCGCTGCCAATTTTAAGAAGTGCCCTGTTATCTTGGAAATCTAGATGCAGGTTCATAGCCCAGAGAAAGGGCTATCAGACAACCTATCAGTTCATAGCCCAGAGAAAGGTCTATCGCAGCATTTAAGAAAGAAATAATTTTACTTTAAACACTAATTATATTGCAGGAAAATCGTTCTAAAAATGTGTGTCAACATCTTCCGTATATATCTGGACAGTCGTGTTTACTCGCTAACACAAACATTGTGTTAACAAGCAAACACTGAAGCACGATAGCGGTTTCATTTTTAGGACCGTCTGATGGCATCAGTATGATGATATCAACAAACAAAACAAATCATAGAAAACAAACAGCAGTGCATCTACAGTACTTACGAAAATAAAATTGAAAATCCAATATCAGAGTACATAATGTTAAAAAAAAATAAAGTAACACAGTTAGTATGGCATTTTATTTCTGAATTTAATTACCTCCGTAAGTATCTATTGTTAATGGAAATTGTTCGTCCCTAATTTCGGGAAACTTCCGGGGAGGCAGCAGTGTATGATACCATGGGGGGGGGGGAATCGCAGCAATTGTATTTTTGACTTTATGTAAAAGAGTCTCTCACGTGTGTCACGAGGCAGGCAACGCTCAAGTTGTATAACTTCCAAAGAAGAAAACAACTCTCTCTCTCTCTCTCTCTCTCTCTCTCTCTCTTTCGCTCTCTCTTTCGCGCTCTCTCTCTCTCTCTCTCTCTCTCTCTCTTCCTTTATGTTACCAACCCCACCCGCAGCCCTTCGCTCTCCATTTCTCACTCATTTACGCTTCGTTCTCCATTTCTCACTCCCTTATGTTTCGTTTTCCATATTTCACTCCCTTACGCTTCGTTCACCATTCCTCACTCCCTTGCGCTTCGTTCTCCATTTCTCACTCCCTTACCCTTCGTGTCTCTCTTCCTTTTGTCTCTCTTAATATAACAGCAAGAATATTAGCAACGGTAACATGCGTTACACAACACTTGCAGGTGAGATCAACAGTATTTTAATACATTACTGACTAAACCTTAAGACCACCCCGGTGGCGCAGTGGTCAAAGCGCTGGCATCTGACCATTCATTCGGGATGGGTCCGGGTTCGAATCCCTTTGAGGCATGTATGTTATGTTGGTCTTACGGTACTGGCTCTTTCCCTTCCCTGGAACCAGTGGAGCTAACTTAGGGACGGGCGGCTGCTCATAGCCCATCAAGTTGCTCATGGCGGTAGTTAAGCCCCCAATAAGGGAAGAACCAAAACAAAGTACGAACGTGAAATCAGACGACTGCTGGGCGTCTTTGGGCTAAATAGGGTCGTTAAACCCCAAACAAAAACAAATGCACACAAGATTTTGCCAACATATGCATACGAGCGCGGTGTGACCTATGAAAGCATCCCGTTGCGCAGGCCGTATGTAAATTTGTTGTTAGCACGTGACAGCTGCCAAGAGTCTATATAGGCAGGAGGCCGAGTCTTTTCTCACATGAGTTCATTCTGTTTTTCATATATTTCAGCGACGGACCGAGAAACTACGTGTCTGAGGTGACGAAAGTATTTCTTCCAGACATTATGTGGATGATTTTACCCGAGTCCGTATTATCGACGAGCTCGAAGAAGGCCAGACTGTGACCAATGTCGCCAGATAATTTGGAATAGCACACACATTGGCACTGTTTTGGTCAGCCTTTAGGAGATATAGAATTGCTGCCATATGTTTTGCTGGATGTTTTCTACTCTGTACGAGCAAGTAGGATGACCCGTACCTGGCCAAAAAACGGAATCGGAAAGGTACTACTTGACATTTGGGTAATCATCTTCAGGCAAACACAGCGATGCTAATTTCTCGACGAATCGTATCAAGACGTCTAATTGCAGCAGCACAATATGTCCGGAAACCAGAATGCTGTCGACCATTATCGACAGCACATCGTGCAATCCGTGGTATGTTTTCCTCACGTTCGTTGGTCTTCAGATCAACGGGCCAAGGTAATGTTCAAAGATAACAGCCGTATTAGTCTTTCGTCAGATTCCAAGCTGAAGTTGATATGGAGAGAACATGAAACTACGTATGATTCCAGGAAAATTAATTCACTTCCAAGAAAAACGTTGAATGGGGTAGATATGGTGGTCCCAGCGTCATGGTGTGGGCTGGTATCATTGTCAATGGAAGTACCGAATTGTAGAGAATGGATCAAGCAACAGTTACCGGGCAGCGGTACTGCAGTGATGTGATTCTTCGGTGCATTCGTCTGTTCCGTGGTGCTGTGAGCGAAGATTTCATTTTTATGAAATACATCACCCGTCCAAACTGCACAGCAGCTGGAGATGAAGTATTGGCTAGTAAGGATATCCATCAGATGGTGTGGCCAGCACGCTCTCCTGATCTCAGTCCAATAGAACACGCATGGGGTGCTGTGAGAAGGCGTGTTGAGTAAACAATTCCTCCACCAGAAATCATTCCAGCACTTATCAGAGCGCTGCTACAGGAGGTGTGTCGTAGTTTACCCAGGAGCTCCTAAATCACTTGGTGCTAAGCATGACACACCAGTGCCAAAAAATGAATTTAAGGGTGGACATATTCCCTACTGAGGATTTCACCCAGTAGTCTATTTATCCAATGCTGATAGAAGAGTGTCGATGGATGGCTGGTAAGCATGTACATCCTTCGTAACATTTTGTTCTGTTCCGATCTGTATATCGGAACAGATGATAAGATTTTTGATGACGTGCGTTTCACTTTATTATTACTGTTACCATCGATACCACTTACAGTAGTAAAACCGTTTTTTATTAGTTTGAATGATCAAAATGTACCTAGTCCTTAAATTTGATTGGTCAAAACGTTCTTCGTCCTTACGTTTTGGATAGGAATGCACATTGTCTTTACGCGACTTTTAGAAAAATTTTATGCCAGCTTAACTGTGAATAACCCTTCAATTCAATTAATTTCCTCACCGATGGGCGAATGGTCAGAGGGGTGGGCTTTAGCTTATCGTCTTAGTTCGGCCTGGGATCTAGTTCCAAATGAGGCATAAATCGTGTGCTTGTCTGATAGTGTTGGTTATGTCCCTTTTCGGGAAAGTATATCCATAAATTAGGGGGAAAGGGCACCTCATGGAGCAGGAACTCCAAAATCAAAATTTTCATTGGTTGGAGAATCAGAGAAGTACGGGATCCTTAAAAAATCAAAGTTTATGAACGCCTGCTTATGTAGCACCAAAACGACGTTTGGAGAATTAAAATGAGACAGGCAAAAAGGCCGTAAGGTACTTCAGCGTCGAGGATACGTAAAGACCCACGGCTCCTAGACAACGAAAATGAAGGACACGAGGGAACTTCTACACCTAGACAAATACGATTAAAGAAACGTAGATACCCATAAGCTTGGACAGCGAGAATGCAGGTAGATAAGTAATGTCTCTGCTGATGCCATTATTAGTTATCTCTTAATGCTCTGCGAAGTGCGATAATGTTATTTAAGTATTAGCTTATAATATTGGTACATCATTATCTTTTACGGAAACACCTCTGAATAACAATAAGCAAAGGAATTAGAGGTCATATTCTTGTTGTGACGCCGCTTGGCAAATTATCAGGGCTCGGGAGTTGTATCTTCGTTTGAAGGACGAAATAAAATACTAAAATCGTAGATATGCAAGTCTTTGACCGAAGAACACGCCTTATGAGTAACTTATCTGCAAGGTTATGCATTCATACATTGACCGAGCGTCGATAGTCGGAAATGCCCACACGAAGATGGTGGCCTTCGGCGCTTATTTTGAGGAGTGGCTCAGCTATTCCTAGGGGGAGCACTAAGTTTTTCCCTCTGCAAAACCAGTCAAAAGGACCTTCGCTGTACCAACTTGACCGAACAATGCCTTTTCATGTACATATACATACATGATGAAGAGATAGTGAGACTCTCCCGCCCGTGGCTGTGCTCGAGAAGGAGTCAAATTAGCCTTCACTTATCCTGTTGAACGACTACCTAATGAAATTCAAAATAACGGATAGCGAAAGGCATTCATATTCTCGTTTCCTTCCAATATAACTGTGGCTTTCTCGGTGTATGCTTCTCTGTAGTAAAACGTCAAGGGTTCTATCTTGTTTATTCCTACATGAGATCTTTGTTTTTGATATTCTCATTTCAGTTCTAAAACACGGTAAGGGTTGCTAGCATATGAAAACTATTTGGAAGTGGAATGGCATCTCATTCTTGGTAAAGGCTTTGAATGAGGAAACAAATACAACAACGCGGTATTTAAATGGTTGCGATGGAAAACTTTTGCATCCAAGAATTCGGGTTGGGGTTCCTGGGACCCCTAACTTGTACTGTGACGTACCTGCCAGCAGGACGCACACGACATAAAGGCAGATAGGAATCAGAAAAAATGTCTGCGTAGCTCAGTTGGTAGAGCGACTTGTTCCGGAATAAGCGGCCTCCGGTTCGAATCTCGGCGTAGACCAAAAATGACGGAGAAATTTACTTCGTTATAATGGCGCCCGAACTATCCGGATGACCCGACCGTTCAAAATCTCGCATTGGTGTGATGTTATTTCCACACCGCGAGACAGGAAAAATCAGAGAATTCCTTCTCCAGCGATTCGAAAAATAAAAATGTGTGATGTTGCATTCCACACAGCAGATTGACTGGGAGTTCTCAAGTGCACGTTCTACAGTGGATGGCTGCCTTCAACGATTCATGGTCACGGCTGACCCATGGGCCATGCCCCCGGCCCTCTTTCGGGGGGGGGAGATGTGACGTACCTGTCAGCAGGACGCACACGACATAAAGGCAGATAGTAATCAGAACAAATGTTTGCGTAGCTCAGTTGGTAGAGCGACTTGTTCCGGAATAAGCGGCCTCGGGTTCGAATCCCGGCGTAGACCAAAAATGACGGAGAAATTTACTTCGTTATAGTACGAGAAACTGCTTACCTTTAAATGATCACTGGTTTAGGATATCTGCTAAAAAATACATTCACAAAAATCCTGTTTTTCCGAACTAACTGCCTTTAGCTTTGCGTTTCATGATCTGAGAGTTATTTTTATTCATTTACAGAGCATCGTCTTATTACTGGTGTGTGTAACTATGTAGGTTCACAGCTGGTAATTTTAATTTTATTCGCAGGCCGTTCGCATATCAGGCAACTGCAAGTTTTGGACTATGGATCAATTGTTTTCTTTTCAATAGCGGTATAAAATATACCAGACAATAGCAAAAGTTTCGGGCAGTGTGGAGCTAGTTTACCAGTTAGGAAGAGTGGTTAAAGAAGCCTGGTCATCCTTTATTACCATTCTAAGGGTTCATTTGCTCTACTAATTTTCATTTTTTCTGCTCTGCGGCGAGAACTAATTTTCATTTTTTCTGCTCTACTGAAAAAATATGGACATCGTTGTGTTAATGATAAAATCCTGAGAAATCGTACAAATACATAAGAGACAACTCGCAAAGAAAACTATTTGTGTTGAAGACAGAAATAAGTAAAACACCAACGTTTATTAAATAAGTTGCATACTCTCCTCTAGCGGCGGTGCTGGTGTTGATTACTATCATGACATGCTTACTTCACTACTACCCGTCTTACCCCACAGGATGGACATCTTTTAACCACTTAAGCTCACAAGGAAAATTAAAAAAAACGGTAAAAAAACGCAATTGTTTTTTGCAAGGAATAAGTAGCTCGATTCCAGACTCTGAACGTACATAAAACATGTATTCAAAAAATTATTATTGAGCAACAGTACACTGTTAAAGGCAAACACGACGAAATCCTGATCTGTAATATTACTGGCATCGTTCTGGTAGTTATAAAACGAAAAACGAAAGTTCCAGTACACATCGTGTCGAACGAAATGAAAGGACAATTATTTCAAAAGTCGATATTTGTGTGATATATGCGAAAGCATGGCGCCGTACCTCACATCAGTGGGCCCGTAGTATTACGGATCTCGATTTTCTTGCACTATCATTCGTTAACTCAATATTACGTACCTCGACGCTAAGTGGTTAATGCGTCACTCGATTTGTAATTCTTGTTATGTCCTTACAGTAGTGTCTTTCTGTAGTTGTTTTCTAACAGACAACAGGAAAAGACATTATGTACGGTATTCGCTAGTCTTGCCGTCAATGCTCTCACTATTAACGTGAGCGGTGTGGGCACAGTCATTTTCCTGCAGCATTATACTGTGTTCCAGAAAACAGGAAGAATGGCATATATTATTTGAAGACTGGATGGCACACCGTTGTGATGTCACTTGGTCCCACAGAACCCAGAATCATCTGCAAAGTCCTTCCACTTCTTTCTGAGATTAGAATGGTATTTTGCATCATTCCAGTCGCGCGCACTGAGCATCAGGGGTGTGCTTTAGAGAAATTTGTGGCCCTGAAGAGCGGGGTCGTATGAAAAGGGTCAATGATTTAGACAGAAAAAAATGTATCGCTTTCCCTCTGGTCATCACTATTCTAATTGCAAACCGTAAAGCAGTGAATAAGACGACCCCTTTCAATGGTGTTTCTGCGTTGTGGTCTATTTGTTAGAGACAAGTTCTTTTGTACGTTTTAACTCAATAAATCCCACAGTAGATGTAGCCTCAGCAACTCCGTTGTCCTCTTGCAGGTGGTATTTATCAATGGGCCACTTGTTCCAGCACCTGAAACATGTCTCCCTATTGATCAGACAATATGTTTTGCAGTTAGTCTTTCCATTTATACGAACAAATATAATGATTCCCTGGAATAATCGTAGGTATGCGCATATCTGCGAACTGGTAAACGATATGGCACTAGCTGAATGAGTCATGCGATGAACTCGGCATTGGAAGTTGTAGAAATGTGAGACTGATTCTTTTGAGTTGGTCTACCGTCTTGCTTCTGATTGATGATTGTATATATGCGATGTTGCTTCTCCGACTTTTCGGCCTTTGATGCTGCCCCGATGGGCGAGGGCAGACGTGTTAACTTCTGGTTAATTGTCCAAGCCGAGCCAGAGTTCGATTCCTGTAAAAGGCATGGGTGGTGCACCTGTACCACGGCGCTATCTCTCACTACTCAGGAGAAAGAAATGATCCAAATCAGGAAGACGACTGCTTACAGCCTTAGTCGTGAAGCTCCCAAAACAAAAGGAAACGCTCCAACCATTCACTTAAATGCTCCAACAACAGTTGTTTAAGCTGAGTAAGGGATTTTGTGCTGCTTGTTCGCACTTGATGAGATTTTACTTGATCTAATACCCCTTTTTGATTTTTTACCGCAAGTTAACTTCCAGAGGTAAATTTACTCGTGAATACTTCATCTGCCTGTTCCTCATCGGACCGTTTAACAATTTTCTGTGAATCTCTATTCAGACTGCGCCTCTTCCTTCAGTCTTTGAATTGTGAATCCATGAATGCAGTTCACCTGGCTGCCATTCGACTACTCGCTTAATAAGTGGCACGTGGGGCTACGTTTACTAGACAGCAAGTAGCGTCTCATGTAGCATAACAGCAATGAAAATAATGAATGAGAGTGTACTCGTTATTTTAAAAGTAACAAGAATTCATCGGCTCTTCGATTAAGTCTTTTGGATATCTTGAGTCTCGTATATCTGTTGCTGGTCGGCTTTACGAGCAGAACAAGTTTTTTTCTCACCTGTGGCCAAATGGTCAAAGGTACTACCTCTGGATAGTCGTCTAAGCTGGGTCCTGCCGGAGTACTGGTGAAGCATAGACACCAAGCATGCTCCACGACTCCGGCCCTTTACCCTCCTTGGAACTAGTGACCCCAAATAAGGGACTCACGACTCAATCCAGTCTTTGATGTTCATGGAGGTTGTTGCACTCCCAACGAACAATAATCCAATTTTGAACAACATTCGTCTACTTTCTCCAAACTGCGGTAAAGTTCCTGTCGGGAAGCAAATACCTAGAGATTATTTAAACCTATGCGTAAGTTTCTGTTTTTATATACCAAATAAATTTCTTCATCAACATAAAACAAACGATATTACATTGATACAAACCTACATTTCTGGGGGAATTCGGTTAGGTTGTCGCAATCTAAAAGTCATGGCGATGGTGCAGTAAGAAAATCCGGAATGGCAGACTTCATTGGCAGCAGTAGGTAGAGTGGATTCTGTGGAGTGACGAAAGTCATTCTTCGTTTCTTTTACGTACAAACAGCATCTTCTGCAAACCTGTCCTACACCCCGCAATAATACTACCAACCCCCCAAAAGAACTTTTTCTGTACAGTGGTCTAAGCGATGGCCTCTGATCATTCGTCCGAAAGGGGTCCGGGTTCGAATCCCAGTGAGGCATGCATGTTGTTTTTGTCTTACGGCACTGGTCCTCTCCCTTCCCTGGAACCAGTGGCCCTAAATTAGGGACGGGAGACTGCTCATAGCCCATTGAGTTGCTCACGGTGGTCGTTAAACCTCCAATTAAAATAAAAGTCATTCTTCAACTTCCGTACGGTGGCTGTTTTACATCACACCACAGCCTCCGCAAATATGTCCTAGCCGCGCCGGGTGGCGCAGTGGTCTAAAGCGATGGCCTCTGATCATTCGCCCGAAAGGGGTATGGTTTCGAATCCCGGTCAGGCATGGATGTTGTGTTTGTCTTACGGCACTGGCTCTCTCCCTTCCCTGGAACCAGTGACCCTAAATTAGAACGGGCGACTGCTTATGGCCCATTGAGTTGCTCACGGTGGTCGTTAAACCTCCAATCAGAAAAAAAAATCTGTCCTACATCCCGCAATAATGCTATCAACCCAAAACAACTTTTTTTCTTTTTTAGAATAACGAAAGTCCTTCTTCGACTTTCGTATGGTGGTTTTTTCCATAAAAACTCTACAAGGTTGTCCTAAACCCCACAATAATGCTTAGCCAAACTTATTCTTCGACTTCCGTACAGTGGCTTTTTACGTACAAACCGCAGCCCCCACATACCTGTCCTATACCACTCAATAATACTGCCAGCCAAAAAAAGCCTACGGGCTGTAAATACGTCGTGTATACCAGCGTGCCTGCGACTGTGATGGTGGGTGTGCACTGCGACCTAAACAACTTCGATCGTGCGTGGGCAGAAAATTGGTTCTAGGAAGATGGAGTGCTCCATTTCCGCGACAGCAGGACGTCTGTAAATTCCGCTTCCGACCGTTGCGCATCTGTACCAGGACAGCATAAAAAATGGAAAAATCGGCAGCCTCTCGGGAGGAGAAATGTTCTGTTGATATTCGAAGTCAACGACGCTTCTCTTATATGGTGACGTCATTCGACGACAGAATGTCTGCAATGGTTTGTGGCAGGACAATTCGATGTACGATGTCACGACTGGGCTGTGTCGGCTTATGCCCACATCAAGTATCCTTGTCAACAGTACCTCACCGGTCTATGAAACTGCAAAGAGGCAAAGTAACACCACCACCAGTATCTGGAACATTGGTAACAGGAAGCTTGATCCAACTGCAACAAGCTGTTGGAAGAGTGCGCGTGGTGCTTAGATTCCACGAGACCATTGACACCAACTGCCTAGTTGGAATTTTACAGAACCGTGGAAGCAGGTTAATTATCTGATGCGTGTTTTCGTGGGCCGCCCTACTGAGGCCACCATCCACGCATAAGGCTATGTTTTCGTACTCTTCTACCACCTTCTTTTTTTTTTTTTTTTTTTTTTTTTTTGGTTGGAGGTTTAACGACCACCGTGAGCAACTCAATGGGCTATAAGCAGTCGCCCGTCCCTAATTTAGGGCTACTGGTTCCAGGGAAGGGAGAGAGCCAGTGCCGTAAGGCAAACAAAACATTCATGCCTCACGGGATTCAAACCCGGACCCCTTTCGGACGAGTGATCAGAGGCCATCGCTTAGACCACTGCGCCACCGGGGCGGCCTACCACCTTCACCCTTTCATGGTTAACCATTTCTGACTTCTTTTACCAAGACTATGCCCCTTCCATTCGGTTCCTCTTGGCGAAGAACACTATAGTTGGAGGGGCATTCCAGTGAGTTCACAATTCTAAAATTGCCATCTAATTCCTCGGATTTGAAAATAGTCAGGCGAAGTGGGGCAATGTATTAGAGCCCGAAACCCACCACTAGAAACTCTAGGTGCTTTACACACGGCTGTCTTGAACTCACGAGCCGCAATACCACCCATACATTTATTGCTTATAGTCCATGCTACGGCGCATTGCTGCTATTGTGAGGGCGAAAGGTGGGCTCACACGTTATTCCATGGCTGTGTATAATAAGGTTCCTAACACCCGGTAAAGTCCATGCCACGACGTGTTGCTGCTGTTGTGAGGGCTAAAAGTGCATCCAAAGGTAATGACGTGAGGTGGATGTGTATGGCAATGTTTCCAACTCCTGGCAGATTGCATTCCATGACATGTTGATGTTGTTGGTGTTGGGGTTAAGGTTAGCTCACACGTTATTAGGTGTCTGTGTATAATAAGGTCTGCACTAATTGTTAGAGTCCACGCCACGACATGTTGCTGCCAGTGTGAGGGCAAAAGGTGGGTCCGCACGTTATTAGGTGAGTGTATATACACTGAGTGGCTACTTTATTAAGACCACATGACAGTTTTAAGCAAATGAGCTATGGCTGTACGCTTAAGCCGCCAGAGGGTAAGGCTAGTATAAAAAGTTAAAGCTTAGTGCTTGCGACAGTAGTAGAAGTGATTTTTGGGTGACGAGATGGGTAAAAAATTCGATTTGACGGACTTTCTACGTGGGATGATTGTAGGAGCTCGGAGTCATGGAGCGAGTATCACCGAAACCGCCACATTCCTGATATGTTCCAGAGCAGCTGTTGTTAAAGTGTTTAAAGACTGGACTGTCAGCTAAAAAACTGGGTCTCTACGTGCAACGTGTGGTCGTCATCGACTAGTGACGGCTCAGGCGGAACGGAGAATGTCCAGACTGGTAACAGACAACAGAAGGGCAACAGTGCAGCAAATTACGGACCATCTGAATCAAGGATCCTCTCAAATGATCTCTGCACGCACTGTTCGCCGTACACTGCATCGAATGGGATATGACAGCCGAAGGCCTGTTCGAACACCTTTGCTGTCTGCAGTTAACAAAAGAAAACGTCTCCAGTTCGCACAGGAGCACAATGATTGGACAGTCGATAATTGAAAACAAATTATGTGGTCCGATGAATCACGTTTTCAGTTGCACCATGCCCATGGCAGAGTAAAAATTTGACGGAAACAGCACGAAAGCATGGACCTTAAATGCATTGCTACAACCCTTCAAGCTGGTGGAGGCAACGTTATGGTTAGGAGAATGTTTTCCTGGCATGCTTTGGTCCCTTTAATTCGTGTTGATCAACGTCTGACTGGCACATCACATCTAAACATCGTTACGGACCAAGTGCATCTTGTCATGTGGATGGTTTATCCCAATGGCGATGGCTACTTTCAACAAGATAATGCGTCCTGCCATAGTGTACAGGATCGGTTTCAGGAATATGCCGGTGAGTTTACTTTGCTTAGGTGGCCCCCACAATCTCCAGATATCAACCCCATTGAGAATTTGTGGGTTGAAGTTGAACGAGCAATCAGGCAGCTGGATCCACAACCCTGCAATCTCACACTCCTGGAAAGTGCTATTCATCAAGCATGGTCTCAGATTCCACATACCACCTATCAACATCTCGTGGAGTCCATGCCACGAAGAATCGACGCAGTATTAAAGGCAAAAGGTGTCCCAACGAAGTACTGAAAGTGTGGTCATAATAAAGTCGCCACTCAGTGTATAATAATGTTTTCCCCACCTGGTACAGCTCATGCTAGGACGTGTTGCTGCTGTTGTGAGAGCGAAAGGCGGGTCCACACGTTATTTAGTGGCTGTGTATAAAAATGTTTCCACCACTTGGTAGAGTCCACTCTACGACGTGTTTCTGCCAATGTGAGGGCTAAAGGTGGGCCCACACGTTATTAGGTGGCTGGGTATAGAAATATTATTATATATTGTTGTTAGAAACATTGTTGTGTAATATTTGTTTTCTACCACTTGATACATTATCGTATAATGTCTCTAATACTTAGTCCATGCCTCGACGTATTCCAGCTGTTGCTAAGGCAAATGGTGGGCACAAAAGTTGTTGAATGGTTGTGTATAATAATGTTTCCACCACCCGGTAGAGTCTATGCCACGACGTGTTGCTTCTGTTGTAAAGGCGAAAGGTAGACCCATACTTTTTTAGGCAGCTGTGTACAAGAATGTTTCAAACATTTGGTAAAGTCCATGCCACGATGTGTTGGTGATGTTGTGAAGGCAAAAGGTGGGGTCACAGTCATTAAGTGGTTATGCGCAGTAAACTGTCCTTTCAGCTCAATTATCTGTGCGTAATATCCTAGGTTATTAAATGTGTCTCTTTCTTGCGATAAAACATTTTCTAAAGCGAAGCACAATTTCTTTGCCTTCAGTCCCTTTTACTGGAACGCTTGCAACAAAATGAAAACCACTAAATCACGCTAAAAGTTGTACGCAAAATAATTAAACAGGGGCAAATAGTTTCATAAATGATGATGCGTATTTACAAATCTATTCAGAATTAAATAAAAAAATCAAATTCGGTAGATTTCCTCAGTCTTTCAGGATTTTATTTTTCCTCTAATAAATATCCTCGATGTGTAACTTTTCGTGATGTAGCAACTTCTCAGTTGTTGTTTATAAATTTCGTTATTATTTAAAATGAGAATGGTTTATTAGTGTTACTGAATGTTTCTTAAACAGTACGTGAAATCCTAAATACTTTGCTCAGAAGGACATCTGATATGCGCGTAGTTATCCTTTAAACAGCTGTAACTAGTAACATTGCAAAAGAGATTGCTTTCGGCGCGAGAAATGAGATTTCGCCATGATCCGAACTTATGACAGTTGCGTACGAATTACACGCGGAACGTATTCAAGATTCATAACTGAGAAACTGTCGCTTTCTTTTTCGAACTGGTTTTAAAGGTTACGAAATGTACTGCAACTGACAGGAGTTCGTGGGCTTGCTTCATGTTCTGTTTTGCCTAGAGAAAGTCGGACAACCAAGGTCAAGTTCAATCCCGTCAACTGACTAGGAAGTGTTTACAAATAAGACACCGTTTCATAACACACACACACACACACGCTTGAAGATTTATCCAGATATCTCACCAAAAGGAAGGGAACGCACCTCAAGTATTTCAACATTGCTCTTCTGCAAAAAAAAAAAATATTCCAGTCCAATTTATTACACTTTCTCACCAAATTATTAAAATGTTTATGTCCTAAATAATGCGACACTTTCACGCTTTCGCAAATGCTTTCATCCAGCGAGGACAGCGAAAGCCCTTCAAATATTTTTGAATAAATTACGCTTTAAATTATTTCTTCATTGTGAAACAAAGTAATATGCCATGTTATTTACATTTAAGAAGCTAAAAACATCTGTCTATTTTAAGAAAGTTGCACAAGAAACTTTGGACTGCGAAGTTCCACATTAGAAGAAAGCTGACAAAAAACATATGAGAAATTGTAAGGCCATTTAGTTCCATACTGAATTTTTAATGAAAATAGGAAGGGGGGGTGACAAAGTCACAAAAAACACATCTAGTTCTACTTCCAGTTTTTACGGATATAAAGCAAAAGCTATACGGTTTAAATTCAATCTATTCATTTCTGTGCCAAGTACTACAAAATGTATCAAAAGTTACGTAGGGAAAAATTATTGTTTCCCATTTCTATCTTTTCCAACTTCTGCACTGCGATATTTTTTTACGAAACCAGTAGATTTCATTAAAAATTTCAACTTAACTTTTACAGTAGCTACCTAAAAAAAAACAAATTGAATTCTATCTAAATCTCAGCACCAACTGTTTACTATCTTCCTAGGTGTATAAAAGGGATTTTAATGACTACGGGGATATAATTAGTGTTGTACAAGAAATTTCATTTATGTATTCCATACTAATTGTGCATTGTATGAGTAAAACAATATAACCACACCTACCTGGCTAGTATTGCGTAGGTCCTCCGTGACCTACGCACGGTCTATGTTCTCTATAGTCATAGACACCCTACTTTTGTGCTCAATGTTCGCAGACCATTATCAGCTGTGCTGAAGTAGCACGCTCATTATTTCATGAGACACTTCTCTGTAGTCATAGTATGAGCCACTTCTCTGTAGTCATAGTATGAGCCACTTCTCTGTAGTCATAGTATGAGCCACTTCTCTGTAGTTATAGTCCCCCTACTTCTGTGCTTCCTGGTCGCAAACCATGGTCAGATGTGCTGAAGTAGCACGCTCGTTGCTTGATGAGCCGCTTCTCTTTCCAAAGCATTAAGCAGCCGTCGCCGTTTAATACTGACCTGCCAGTTATGCGCTGTGCCTCTTTCCATCCACTCTCGATACGGCAGCACGTGAACAGCAGACAAAGTTCATCGTTTCCAGATATAACCGAACTTCGCTCTGAATTCATTGATCATGCACTTTTCCAAAGGGATCACATTCTCATCAATTACTCATTTACAACCACATTTCAGTTCCGACTGATAGCATACGTGTCACAGATAGTGCTGCATTTTCCTATAAGAATTCTGTGAATGAATCCGCGTTGAGGTATTTAGCTTTTCTCAGCCGTTCACGTAGGGATTCTACTTTTATTTTTAATCATGTGCGATAAAGCGGGCTCTGGTTTCAGGCCCTTCTCCTGTCAGGCACAGTCTTTCAGGCCCTTCTCCTGTCAGGCCCAGTCTTTGCGGTTCGTTTATAGGATGCATGCCCTTATTAAAGGTGCTTCAGTATAACTTTGGAAACGTTCATTAACAAAACTCGAAGCATATGCAGTACGTACAATCTATTTACATTTAATTTTATGGGTTATGTCCCATACAATGTAAAACGGAACGTCCTTTTTCTCTACTTGCAACCTCCTTCTGTCCTCTGAGCGTCTTTCCTCTACCAAGGAACCCACTTGTGGACTCGGTTCTTTCGACAGTTCTTTAAGAAATATATTTTGGGTTCCGTCTGCATGCATGGGGAAAGCTAATCAAACATCACTATTGCATTTGAAGACAATGTTCTTGAAAAGTACAACAAAACATGGCTTCCTTAGAACAATCTTCCAAAGATGGCGAACAGTATTTCAAAAGGATGAAATCGTCTTTTTATATTCAGTATGCATTACAACTGTCGCTTAAACGTACAAACAAAAATGCATATTCAGCACTGTAATCCGAACTTGAAAATTTTGAGGCAATAATTTTCCGCAATCTGGCATCTTCAAAAAAAATTGTTGGAGCCAGAAGACCTTATCGGATTGCAATGCTATTCGGGAGGAAGATACAGGTTACCAGGAACAATAAATGATTAAACACTGAGACTGATGCGGGCAATATTTGTTGAGCTACATGCCAATAAGTAGTGTCTCTCAGTATGGCGTCGGGCCGCCATATTTGCTCACACAGCATGCCAGACGTCTCGGCATGGAGTTGTACAGGTTCCTAATGATGTCCTGTGATAAGCCATCCTATGCAGCTTGAATCTTCTCACACAGTTCCTGCAGATTGTGAGGTAAGGGTGGAGTGTTGATAGCACGTCCAATAGCACCCCACACATTTTCAATCGGTGATGCGGCTGGGACATGGCAGAGTGTCAGTGCCTTGAAAGCAAGCTCTCGAGACAGTAGCATGATGCGGACGAGCGTTATCCTGTTGGGAAATCGCACCTGAGTGAGCGTTCAGAAAAGGTAGGGCTACTGGTTGCAGGACCTCAACAACGTAACGTTGGGCTGTCAAAGTGCCTTTAATGAACACCAAAGGTGATCTGGCATCGTAAACAATTGCACCCCCACACCATGACACCAGAACTTCTAGACGTGTGACGCTCGACAACACACCGTTCATGTTAGCGCTGACCACGGTACCTGCACACACGGATTCGTTGGTCGTCTCCTCAAAGACAACAGCGGGACTCGCCACTGAAGATCACCCGCTGTCATTCTGAGTGGCTCCACGACAGTCTGGCACGACACCATTGCAGTTTTTGGCGACGATGCAATGGTGTTAAGGGCAGTCGCCGTAACGGTCGGCGTGCGTGTAGTCCAACGTCGTGCAGCCGTCTGCCAATGGTACTGGCACTAATTGGACGATGAATGGAAGGCACCACTGCTGGCTGAATATCCGCAATCGTGGTTGTTGGGTCACTCCGCGCATGTCGGACAACCCGTCGGTCCTCTCCTTCCGTGGTTCGTGTAAATCACCCAGACCCTTTCTGTCGCTGCTGCGTGCCCTGTACTATCCACTTCCGCCAACAGCGTACTATGGTGATGTCCGCACGACTGGTACGGCGCGCAGTACGGCAATATGACTTTCCCACTTCCCGGAGAGCGACGATGCGGCCCCTCTCGAACTCCTCCAACTGCTCAAATTGCTTCAGAACTTTTTCTCCGAGGTGTGCTTCACTTGCAAAGGATGCACCAACACAACATCACGAGTCAAAATGGCAAGAACGCGCGACCGGACGACCTTATATAGCCGATCAGGCACAGCGGTACGACCCTTCCTTGCTAGCGTACATGCGCGGCCGAGCGTGATACTTGAATCATTTTCATGTCTCACGATGCCAAACCTGCCTGCCAAGTTTTATTCCTATCGGTTGCTTCCTTCTGGGTGCAACTATTTTTTTGACGATGAGTGTATTTGTGTTTCTGTTGGCAGCACTGTCGTTTCGCGCGCATCGCTAGTCAGTTGTCGTATCATAACTGCTACCCAGGTTTGAAGTTGCTAGGTCAATTCCATTGTCGCTGCCGTGACGTTAACTACGGCCGCTCCGCTTTCCATTTCCATCAAAGAAGAGCAGCGTTCAGTGATCCACTTTTTATTACGCTTTCCAGCAGTAGGTTGAAAAAGGCGTATATGCTTCAGCTTTGTCCGTCTGTCTGTCTGTCCGTTCTTCCGCACGATAACTCGCGTAAAAATCGTTCGATTTCGATGAATATTTGGTATGTAATAGGGGACCATCTGGGGACGAACCCTATTGAAAACGGACGAAATGGGATCAAAGGTCAGGACATAGGAGCGGGATTCATTCCATTGCCCTTACGCGTCATAACTTACGTACAAATGGTTCGATTTCGATGAAATTTTGATATGTGGTATGGGGCCGCCTGGGGACGAACCCTATTTAAAATGGGCGAAATCTGGTCAAAGGTCAGGACACAGTAGCGAGACTTATTCCAAAGCCATTATCCTCATAACTTGATTAAAAATGCTTCTATTGCGACAAAACTGTATCATGTTGTTCCGGAGGTATACTGAACAAGCTCTGTTGAATATCATCGAAATGGGGTCAAACGTCAGGGCACAGGAGCGATGTTTATTCCACAGCCATTATCCTCTAACTTGGGTAATGCTTTCTAGTATGTTGGAAAGCGTATCATAATCAATGCATTGCATGATTTTACTCACTTATTTTGTGGTCTGAGAGTGTATAAGGCGCCGAAATCCACCGAAGGCTTTCAACATAGTACGAGAATAGTGTTTTGTCGCAACGGAGTGCCTGCGAATGGATTGAAAAGTTCAAAAATCGTCGTACAAGTGTTACACATGATGAAGGAACAGGACTCCCATTCACGGTCACAACTGATGACAACATTGAGCGCGTACGTGACATGGCTCTGTTAGACAGACGAGTGACTACTGATGAAGTATCAAATGGTCTGCAAATTATTCATGGTTCTATCACCTGTTTGGTCCACTCAAAGAGGCCTTAAGGGGCCGTCGTTTCACCTTGGACCAAAAACTGAAAAAAGCGCTGCATGCGTGGCTGGCTCTCAACAGAAAACTTTTTTTTTCTGGGGGCATAAAGAAGTTTGTACAAAATGGGAACAACCGCGCTGAAAAGCAAGGAGACTGTGTTGAAAAATGAAGTTATTGTAAGTTCCCTAATTTTATTGAAATAAATTTTATAGCTGCAAATTATTAACTCACCATCGTATATGAACTAAAAGCAATACACGCACTGTTAAAAAAATCTGCTTAAAAATGAGAACCTGAACCTACTCGGGTTTTTTTTTTAAGTACAATCGTATCACAAACGAGTACAGGACATGCTCAAATATAACTAACCATACGTACTTGCAAATAACTACATCAATAAATATAAATATAATCTCGCATTACTTTAATTTAGATATTATAGATTTCAAAAGAAATTGTTTACTAAATGTGTAAAGTGACGCACATAAATAATTAGTACAACAAAGTCGCTGATCACAAGTAATTTAATTATGTATAAAGTATCTTTATGTACGTTTTTACATTAACTATATTTGTGTCAATATCATAGATAATATATTGTCGCTTCATCACTAAATTTGTCATAAAATTGTGCGGTCCATTTGCCCAGCACGTGACAACGAGTATATCTATTATGCCAAATATACCATCGAATAATATACTTCCAGTTGATTCTATGAATAAATGAGTATGTATGGAGTACACGTATTCCAAATTTGAAATCGGGCCGCGGATGGCTTAGTGATTAGAGATTCAGACTACTGATGGAGGGACCCCAGGCTCAAACCTAGCCTGATAGGTTTGAACCTGGGGGCTCCCCGTGGTGGTGTGAATTTCTAACAATCGCTGAATATCGGACGAGCACGTGAAGTGACGGCCCACGGGTAGGAATCCCCCCCCGTTAAAGTTCCAAATTTTTCTCTGCCTTTTATATGCAAAATCGTACGCTTGTACGGTGGCGCTATCTAGTGTGCTCTCTCTCTCTCACTTACAAATTATCCTGCTAGATTCGCTCTAACTTCGTTCAGTTTCTGTTCCCAGGGCACAGAAACTGAACGAAGTTAGAGCAGATACGTATATTTGAAATATGTGGATTTTTAGTACATATATTTGAAATACATGTACTCAAAAATGAGTACGTGCATTTTCCAAAAATGAGACACAAGTGCTCGGAGCTATTATGAGCCCAGAATGTACTCAAAAACGAGTGCATTTTGCTTACTTCTAAGTACCAATTTTTAACAGTGTAAATATTATTCAAATATTAAATGAGGTACTCCTTCCACTGAGATCCGCACAAGATGCATTTTGCAAAAATCATAGGGCAAAATTTATTTTGTCTGCATGTTATCCAGAAGGAACTCTAACTGCTGTAAGCAGTCGCCCGTCCCTAGCTTGTGACCACTGATTCCGAGGAGGAGGAAGAAGAGTCATCAGACAAATGCGCCACCCGTGCCACTTCTGGGATATGAGTCAGTGCCCCATCTGGTACGAATGCTGAGAAGCCAGCGCCTAAGACCGCTCTCACAGCGGTTCGGCAAATCTGTTTCGCTAGTATATCTAAGCGTGAATACACATCCTAATTTTAAAACTCTGCTCATGTATGTCAGCTACCACATGTGTAGCGACCGGTGGGGGAAGAGAGGAGCAGTTGCCCCCGGGCGCTATTCTATAGGAGCGCTGAAAGGCTTAGAATGTTGCCTTCAGATTTGAAAATCCACCACGGTAGGTAATTTTGACCTATTGAAATATACACTTTCAACATGTAGAAAATTTCCTTGCAATTTAATATTCACAACTTTTATCATTTCATAGTTTAAGGACCACCGTGTGCAACTCTGAGGGCAATAAGCAGTCGCTTGTCCATTATTTAGGGCAACTGGCAGCAATAAAGACTAACATCCAGCACCATCAGACAAATACAACACGCATTCCTCTCCAGGACTTGAACCCGGGCCCTTCTCGAACGAGTGCTCCGAATACCGCGCCTCAGACGGCTCAGCACCGGGGTGATGACGTATTTTCAATTTTTTTTTAATTTCCCATTTTATTAGAAGTTATGAGATTGTAGTACTTCTTAATTCGGTCAGGCATGTATGCTCTTTTTTCGCTGTCTAATCCAAGTAAAGAAAGTTAATAATTTTAAGCAAATTACTATACGAAGTTAAATTTGCTTTTAACAAGCTCTCCGAATATATTCAATATAGAAACAGAACAAAATTTTCTTAGGAAGGTGCTTACAAATACTGAAGTCACTTTCCGCAACCACTTTCTCAATCACCTGTGTTACTGTTTTCCAAAGGGAAAAAATTACTGTATATACACCGATGAGCAATTACCTTATGACCACCACCAGCCTAGAGAAATGAGCGCTCCTGGAGACCAAACGGTGACGCAGGTGGAGTTCGCAGAGCAGTTATAACGAAATAAATTTTTCCGTCATTTCTGGACTACGCCGGGATTCGAACCCGAGTTCGCTTATTCCGGAACAAGTCGCTCTACCAACTGAGCTACGCAGACGTTCATTCTGACTCCTATCTGCCTTTATGTCGTGTGCGTCCTGCTGGCAGGTACGTCACATCTCCCCCCCCGAAAGAGGACCGGGGGCATGGCCCACGGGTCAGCCGTGACCATGAATCGTTGCAGGCAGCCATCCGCTGTATAACGTGCACTTGAGAACTCCCAGTCAATCTAGTGTGTGGAATGCAACATCACACAGTTTTTTTGGGGTTTTTTTTTCGAAGCGCTGGAGAAGGGATTCTCTGATTTTTCCTATCTTGCGGTGTGGAAAGAACATCACACCAATGCGAGATTTTGAACGGCCGGGTCATCCGGAAAGTGCGGGCGCCATTATAACGAAGTAAATTTCTCCGTCATTTCTAGTCTACGCCGGGAATCGAACCCGAGTCCGCTTATTCCGGAACAAGTCGCTCTACCAACTGAGCTACGCAGACGTTCATTCTGATTACTATCTGCCTTTATGTCGTGTGCCTCCTGCTGGCAGGTACGTCACACAGTATACATACAAACCGAGGACCAGCTTTCGATTAGTAGAGTGTTCGGAGTCAGAATGGGAAAAGTTGCCGATTTATCGGAGTTCGATAAAGGACAAATTGTGATGGCACGGGGCCTCGGAACTAAGATCACGGAAACGGCGCGGCTTGAGAGTTGTTCGCGTGCCGCTGTAGTGCGTATGTATCAAAAGTGGTGCACAGATGGCCAAACGACGAACCGCCGTCCAATCGTGTGTCGTCCGCAGCTCATTGATGCCAGAGAGCAGCGAAGACCGTCGCGCATTGTTCACAGTGTGACAAATCACCCGCAGCTACAACAGTGGTGATGAGGGCAATGTGTCACAGCACAAAGTTCATCACAGCCTTCTACGCATGAGCCTGTGTAGCCGAAGATGGTGATTGCACGTAATCGCCAACAACGCATGAAATGAGCCCAATATCATCGAGTTTGGAGAGTGGATGATTGGAAGAAAGTGTCCTGGTCTGAGGAATCAAGATTCCTGGTGCATCACGTAGACGGCCGAGCGCGGATACGCCGATTACTAACGGAGGCTATGTCACCCGGGTGTACTGTTTGGCAGAAATACGCCGACGACGGCGGTGGCGGCGGCGGGGTTATGATGTTTGCGATGTTTTCTTGGGACACTTTAGGCCCCATTATCGCAACAGAACAATCCCTGACAGCTATCAGGTATCTGAACATCGTTGTGGACCAAGTTCACCCATTCATGGCAACTGTGTCCTCTGCTGGCATTATCAACAGGATAATGTACCATGACACACTACCAGAATCGTCAAGGAGTGGTTCTATGAACATACTGGTGACTTTCTGTTAATGCCCTGTTCTCCAAATTCACCTGACGGGAACCCAATCGAAAATTTGTGGTTCAACTTGGAAAAACGGGTTCGCTCTAAATCACCTGCACCCCGAAATGTTCGAGAGCTGGAGGACCTGCTGTTGACATTATGGTACCGTATACCCCAGGATACCTATCGCCACTTCATCGAATCGATGCCTCGCCTAGTGGCAGCTGTTTTACGGGCTTAAGAGGGGTCCTACAGCTTCTTAGGTAGGTGGTCATAATGTAATAGCCCACCGTTGTATTTTGCCCCCGAAAGCTAGTCACCTGCACTATGCCACTTTCATCTACTGAAAACAGTCAAAATTTGGATTCGGAGAAACATTAAATTGTTCGTCCAAAGCACTAAACACCCAATTTTTAGGAGATAAAAATAATGAGGAAACAAAACGTATTTTACATTTTCTCCGTTCCGAAACCAAACTATAGAAAACGTTTCTTGTAGTTCTTTTTTTAATTGGAGGTTTAACGACCACCGTGAGCAACTCAATGGGCTATAAGCAGTCTCCCGTCCCTAATTTAGAGTCACTGGTTCCAGGGAAGGGAGAGAGCCAGTGCCGTAAGACAAACACAACAGCCATGCCTGACCGGGATTCGAACCCGGACCCCTTACGGACGAATGATCAGAGGCCAGCGCCTTAAACCACTGCGCCACCGGGGAGGCTTCTTGTAGTTCAGAAAGATCAGTTTATTCGCAAGTATCGGAATAGCTCTGCTAAGGTTGGAATGTATTGTTTCAACGAGACTTATGTACGAAACGAGGTCAGTCTCTGTAACGCCATTGGCACTTATCTGTTTTACATATCTTCGTTGTGTGGTGATATAACCAAGAATTACGATCCCTACATTTTCTCAATTTTAAGTTCATGTGAAATCAAGTATCATTATCTGCTTTGTACAAGAGGGTGGTGTGTAAAAGAAAGTCGTACTAGTACACAAGACAGATTACTAAAGACGAAACAAAAATCATTAAGCAACAACAAACCCGAAACAAAACTACGCACTACGAAAAACACTTTGTTTAATCAGCGTTCACGACGCGAACCAAACCAGTAAAGTCACTAGTCTTATCTCCTTAATTGTCATCGTGCGTACCCAGTGCCTTTTTATGGGTGTGTACGAACCATTATCATTCTATTTCTTTCTTTGTCCCAAGAGAAACAAATTATTATGAACTGCGCAGTGCGTGTTTCTGAAGTTTTTTATAAGGAAGTTGAAAAACATCGCCTGTGATAGGTAGACCTTGAAAATTGGGATATGCACGTGCATGAGTAATATGGTGTGAGGAAAATAAACTACCCTACTACTGAATTCAGTCGTTGACTTTTTCCCCCTCATAGCTGTTAGTCGTCTTTTGAAGCTGTTAGTTTGTTTTTTATTGCGTATTGTCATTTTACTACCATCTTTACCTTGACCTGTTCTATACCGGAAACATATGCTATTATTATGTCAAGCAAGACACGAAATCAAAAGAAAAAGAAGTGCACCGAATTTTTTTCCCCTTTGTACCCATTTCGGATGACTACAATGGCATAGAAAAAGAACTGGATCCGCATTTTCTTTGGGTACACCTTAATTGTACTCCGTTATCTCGTGAAGCTTACAGACATACGAGAATATGTGGAACGTATGAATAAACATACATACATATCATTAAGCTATTCTCTGAGATTCAGAGCTTAGCTCTTCAAAGAAAGCCAATGTGCCAAATACACATTTAACTGATAGAACTAGAATTTATTTACTGCTGGTGTTTAAAATGTCTCCATTTACAACGATCTTGCCACACAGATCGAGCTTCATTGACATCCATCACACTCCCTCAACATGACCAAACCACCCAAGAATATTAGTCTCCACCTTACTAACCACATCTGCAATACATCTTCATTCCTCACATGATCAGCGCGTGTCTTACCACAAACCCCCCTGTAAGTAACGCATCTTCCCAGCACACAAACGACTCCTATGTCTTTTCTGCAGTACCCAGGTTTCACTGCAGTACATCAGAGTAGGAACTTTCATACACAAGCATTCGGGACTTCCTTCAGAACCCATCATTCCTGTGAAATCCTCCTAAGCCAGCTATGACTTTCAATGAAGAATTCACTCGGCTACTAATTTCGCCATCTAATTTTATTCCCTCTGTCAAACAGGGAGAACAATTAGATGGCGAAATTGGCCCGGTCTCGGTCTTAGTGAGATATGGGTTTGCCTCCTCGGGGCGCTCCACGGGCAACAATGGATTCTGCGAAGGCCCTTAGGCCCAAAGGTGTGTGACATTGTCGAAAAGACCCCAACTCATTGGATCATGTTCCAGAATCTTTAGGTGCAACAACCAACTAGAACCGTTAGCTAATTTTATTCCCTCTGTCAAACAGGGAGAACAATTAGATGGCGAAATTGGCCCCGTCTCGGTCTTAGTGAGATATGGGTTTGCCTCCTCGGGGCGCTCCACGGGCAACAATGGATTCTGCGAAGGCCCTTAGGCCCAAAGATGTGTGACATTGGCGAAAAGACCCCAACTCATTGGATCCTGTTCCAGAATCTTTAGGTGCAACAACCAACTAGAACCGTTAGCTGTAGGCTAATCACTCACACTGATAAGCCTTTGTGATTTCTATGACCCAAAGTATGAATAATACACTTCTCTTAAATATCATATACTCTTGACAAAGTGGCACCACTAGCTACAACGGGCAAATTCTGTGAATATCAGAGGCGAGATATACGTAGTCAACAATCAACAACTGTTCAACAGAATCATATGTGTAAGCAAAACATCAGCACAACTTAAATCATACTTCCTTCAGATATGAACTAATTCCAACACTGCCATCTCTCATTGATGGCGTGTCAATGCGGAAAGGAACGAAATCGTTGCTAACTTCCTTGCTGGAACCAGCATCATCAGAACTTTCGGTTTTGCAATCATACTATAATAAAAAGTACACTGTAAAAATTTTGCGGTAGGTTGCACCAAAAAGTGGTGCTACACCAGCTGCACCATTTTCTGAGAAACAGCACACCATTGTTTGGTGTAAACAAAACCCAACAACATGGTGCAACCTTAACACCATAATGTGGTGCAAAGTTATACCATACATGGTGCAAAGTTGAACCATGTTGTTGGGGTTTGATTGCGAAACCCGATGGTGTATCTTTTCTCAGAAAGTGGTGCAGCTGGTGTAGCACCATTTTTTGGTGCAACCTACCAAAAACATTTTAACAGTGTACGATTCGCAAATTTGCTTTTAGAATCACGATCAGTTAACTACGTATAAGCACATAAATGAAGCATGCATGTATGAGAAGTCACGGAACTTTCAAATAAGAATTTTCCCGAAAACAGTTACACTACCAAAAATATTGAATCCTGTAAATTAATCTTAATGCAGACATCAGTTACTGGTCTGGCATTAGTCATAATCAACATAATTCATTCAATGCATGATTTCCAGCTGAGGGCAATCGAGGTATAATAATGAGTCCGAAACTACACTACTCCATAGTGAAATTGCATCACCGAGGAGTTGGGTCGTGGATGGCCTTATAGTTAGCACGTTCGCCTGCCGAAGGAAGGGTTTCTGAATCGGTTCTAGATAAGTTAGATGTGTTGAAACACAAAATATCCGCCCTTGTGGCGCAGTGGACTAAGCTATGGCTCTTGACCATTCGTCCGAGATGGGTCCATGTTCGAATCCCAGTGAGGCATGAATGTTGTGTTTGTCTACAGCACTGGCTCTCTCATTTCCCTGGAAATAGTGGCCCTAAATTAAGAACAGAAGACTGCTTGTAGCCCACTGAGTTGCTCACGGTGGTCATTAAACACCCAATCGAACAAAAGATATTCCCGCCGTGCGTCGGATGGGCACGTTAAGCCGTCTCACCTAGAGTACTTATACCCCCATCCGATAACGATAAGGGAGTCTGTTCCTCTCCCCACATTTCGCTCACTCCCACGCTATTAGTATGTACTTTGACGTTAGTCGCGTTAGCAACGCGTCTTTTTAGTTAAGCATCCTAACCACTCTCTGTCTGCCCACTTTCCTATCGTGAGACTCTAAGTTCCACCTAATGTCACTTCGTTTCTGGTGCTCTGCTCGAAAGCTTGTAACAGGCCTAGCTAGTTGAGTCTAAACCTACCCTGCTAATATAAATCCTACGAGAATGATTGTTGAGTCGGTGGTGACCAAGAAAGGTTAATGCTACGAAACTGAAAATAACGGATGCCTACCATTCCTTGACGTCCTGGTTAGTCGCTCAAATGGATCTCTTGCAACCACAATTTATCGGAAGCCTTTCGCTGTTTTCTCACCTCCACATTTTTTATTGCTTTAAACCAAGTCTAATCACCCTTGGCAACAAAAACTCATCGCTTTTTACAGTTGCGTATGTCGCGCGATACATATATGTATGTTCAGATAAAGACAGTTTGGAAAAAGAACTGTATTTCCTTCAACTTGTTGCACTAGAGCGAGGATACAACCCTTCCATTATTATAGACAAGGCTCTAACAAATCCGGAAACCGAAGCCTATCTCCACGTTAACTCCTGTGATACACCCATTGCGAGAGAATTTTGTCATTATTCCATTTTCCCGTGACAATGCTTTCAAAATTTCAAAAATTCTCAAAACCTTCAATTTTAAAGTAATTTTTAAACCCCTAAACAAAATGAACTTTTTAGGATCAAAGGACTATGTTGAAGACAAAAGCTTGTGGGGAATTTATCAAATTCCATGTGAATGTGGCGCTTCGTATATAGGGAAGACCCGTAGAGCCTTGCGTTTTCGATTGAAGGAGCACAAGACCTACATTCGGAACTGTAACCTAAAGAAGTCATCGATGGCTAAACACTGTTACGAAAATGACCATAAATTTATCTTTGAAGAAGCAAAACTAATTGACAAACCAGATTCAACCACCAAACTTGGTATTTTGGAAGCTTTCCATATATATCAGAATTCTTCGGAACTTGATAATGATATTGCATCCATCCCATTTCTATCAAGCGCGTGGAAGCAACTAACCAAAACCCGTGACTGTAAACACTGTTTATGATATCATATACAATTTCAGTATTTACGTGCCATTCGTCCTGATGAAGCTAAGTAAATACCCAGCGAAACCATGGTCGATTTGAAAAAATAAATATTTGTGACAAACCACGTTGTATTCCCTTAATACGTTAATGCATTGTTGCAAAATCCGCCGGGAGCAAAACGAAGGCATGTAATCAGTCGAAAAATTAAATGTGAGAAGAAGCTGTTTCTATTCGAGATTGTTCAATACGGTCTGGAAGCTAGTTATACAAGCCTGTTAGTTGATAGTTATCCAAGCACATATACAAGCCTGAAGGGGACGAGATGTGCAGTTAACGAGATCATCAACGACACACTGGGTATCAACGACATACGGCATTCCAAGCAGCAACTAACTGGGTACGCACACATGCTCGATGGTTGACAAATCTGGTGGTCAAGGATGAAAGTAAATCGCAGTTTAGCGGTCAAGGAAGAAAGTCAATCGCATGAAGACTGTCCCTTGTAACATAAGCGTTGTCCTGCTACATGATAGTTTCCGGCTGGGGGGCAAGAAAGGGTTCTCTGACACGATTGTCGATGACCTAGACGTAGAGCCTCCCCGTAATAGTGCTGGGATATGAACAAGAGGTATCCTCCTGCCGTATCTCTCACAAATGTACCACAACTGAACATTGTATGGGGTGTAATATGGATATATTCGAATATTAAATACTTAATACAGTGAAACTCCGATCTTACGTCCCCGCATTTTACGTTTTTCCGTTTCGGGTGACGTTTTTCTGAAGTCCCGATAATTCTCCTACATTTTACCCGTCTTATACGTTTTTCGAATTGCACGATTTCCCGCATTGAACGTCGTTTAAACTTTTTGGTGCCCAACCTGATTTTCCTCTAATTTCATATCTTTCTTGGTTTCCATACATGTAAGATTGCTTTAAACCGATTTTTTCCGCTCTTGCCGCCTCAACAGAATCTGACCACGAGGTTGCCTTAAACCGGTTGTTCCTCCCCAGAATTTGTCGAAAGCATATGACGACCAGTTTGGGTAGTGCCGCATTCCTTAGACTATAGATGTCTTATCTTGGCAACTTTGCTGGAGCGCCTCGTCTAGTGCCGTATATTCCTATGTTGAACGGACCTGCGTCCCAGCTTGGCAAGAACGTTGTGAGATTCTGAGAGCAATTCAGTCGGTATGCTCTCTGTTTAAATCTAGCTTTTTAGACGTGAAAGTGAAGATGGCGAGTAAGAAGCGCAAATGTTATTCCTTTGCTGGAAAAGCCATTATACAAAAAAAATAGCGAATTTCATGGAAGTAAAGTTGAATTAGCCAAGTCTTTTGGATTACCAGTTTCAACACCGAAAACAATTTTAAAACAGAAAAAGTCAATTTAAATCACTTCGGAAAGGTTAGGTCATTGTACTAATAAGAGAATTACTTTGAAAAGTTTTCCTTATGGTGAACTTTTCAAGCGACATTAAATGGATTAAAACTTGGGAATAACTTTTTCCTTGGTCACGATTCTCAAGAAAGACACTTGCAAAGCCTTTCAATTATTCAGAAAGCTTTGCTTGAACTAAAGACTAAAACAAAAAGCAAAAGGAAATTGCCAATTTTTTTCCATCCCATAATGTACGTACTTAGTTATACTGCATTTTTTGGTTCCTACATAAATGTGCCTAAAATACATTGTATGTACTAGTATAGTACTGTACTCCTACTGTACATTGGTTTTTATTTTTTGTACACGTTATTTACGCTTTCCAACCGTAGGTTTGAAGAAGCGTATATGCTCCAGTTTTGTCCGTCCGTCTGTCTGTCTGTCTGTCCGTACGATAATTCGCGTAAAAATGGTTCGATTTCGGTGAAAGTTTAGTATGTGGTAGGGGACAACCTGAGAAGGAACCCTATTGAAAATGAACGAAATGGGATCAAAGGTCAGGAGATAGGGGGAATCCATTCCATCGCCCTTATGCGTCACAACTTACGTAAAAATGCTTCGATTGCGACAAAACTTCATCATGTTGCTCCGGAGGTATACTGAACCGGTTCTGTTTAATATCATCGAAGTGGGGTCAAAGATCAGGGCACAAGAGCGAGATTTATTCCACAGCCATTATCCTCATAAGTTGAGTAATAACTTGAATAATGATTTCTGGTATGTTGGAAAACGTATTATAATCAATGCATTGCATGATTTTACCAACTTGTATATGCCTGTAATGTGTATTTTACCTCGACCTCGGTTTTCCCGCATCGTACGACCTCGGTTCCCCGATAAGCGTAAAATCGGGGTCTCACTGTGCTATGAAACAGCTACCTGAATTACACAACTTAGAAAAGAGCATTTTGACTTCACAGAAGCGCTTAAGAGCGAACTTCCTAATCGGGGAAACAAATCCCTCTCGCATTCCCCACGCATCATCGGAGAAAAAAGACGCTTCCACACAAACCCTCACGTAGAGAGAAAAGCGTAAATCGGGGACGGGCAATTGCTTATAGTCCATCGAGTTGCTCACGGTGGTCGTTAAACCTCCAAACTAAAAAATGTTCCTAATCTTGCGGTTACTCTTTAGATTTTGCAGCTTTTTTACTATGCACGTATTTTCGAGGTGATTTATCGCTATATTCTTCAGTACATTGCTGTGTTCTGAAAATTCCTAGCTATATTCCTTAGGTTCTTACTAAAATTCTTTAGGTTCTTATCAAAATTATTACTATATGTTTGAGGCCTATTACATTTTTTATTTTCTTTACTACATTCTTGTGGTTTCTCACCATTATCTTGACTTTCCTTACCATATTTCTGACGTTATTCACTATGTTCTTAAATGTCTTTAATGCATTCTTAAGGTTCTTTACTTATCCTTGAGAATACTTCTTATGTTATTAAGGTTTTCTGCTAAATTCTCTAGCTTCTTACTATATATTTTAAAAGTACTTGGAGTTTCTTGCTACATTTTTCAGATTTCCTAATGTGGAATGATGTACCAACTGATGTAGGAAACACAAAAACTTTGAATAGGTGAATGATATAAAAATTTAAAAAATAGAACAGGAAAAAGAAACGAAAAAAGAAAAAAGCACGCAAATACATTTCGCGAATTGCAATCGATTGCTGTTACGAGGAAAGTGAACAGAAGCAGTGTTCGACTGAAAACGGTTAACCAGCACTCGGGAAAACAAAAAGCGTCAAAACATGAAAAGATATCAGAAAGAGGTGCTGAAAAAAAAACATAAATGAAATGTGGGACGAAAAAGCCGTGTTCGAGGGGGGAAAAGGAAAGAAGGGTAAACAGAAAGATTGTCACGAAATAAAAATAGACTAGGAGGATTTAGGTACAAGGAAGAGTTTGACTAAAAGTGAGCAGGAAAGAACAGCTGTGCCCTAAAGATCTTTATCAAACGCGTCAAAGATAAATGTGGATAAGATAAGAGCAGCTTTTCAAGGAGAGCAGAAGTCTGGAAGAAAACAACATGCAGAATATTAAATATAAATGGAAGCAGTTTGAAGAAAGTGCCGAAACTGAGATAACCTGATGTAAAGTTGATGAAACTTTGATTCAAAGGACGTAAAAGGATCTCATGAGAGCCAAAGCATAATTATCTTTAGTAAGATGAAACATTTACGACTCATAAGAACAAAAAGTTTTAAAGGATATAAATTTTCACCAGAAGCCATCGTGTCCCATTCTCGCCAGCCATACAAACGTTTCAAGTTCGGTGTGACCATATCAACATTTTCTTTTCTCGGATTCAACATTTTCAACTTTCACTGATCGTTCTACTGTAATATTTGCTATTTCCAAATTTTTCCGCTTGTGATTCCGTCGTCCACCTGCAGTTCTCGAATTTCAGCATTTTCAGTTGTCGCTGACAAAATCAACATTCGCTGTTCTCGGATTTCAGCATTTTTAATTCTCCAGTTGCAGTTGACCATTTGAATTTTCCGAATGCAAACATTTTTAATTCATGCCCGATCATTTTAATATCTGTAATTCTCAAATTTCGTCAACTGTAATTATCACAGGTTCTGTTAACATTTGTTTCTCCGGATTTGAACATTTTCTACTTTCGTTAATTGTGTTAACATTTGCGGTTCTCGAATCTCGTCATGTTTGATTCCGGTTGATCATGTTAGCGTTGGCAAATCTTGCCGATGCTAATATTTTCAGTTCTCAAATTTCAGCATTTAGCTATACTCTTTGATCGTATTGATATTTTCAATTCTAACTAACGATGACAATGTCTGCAGTTTTCAAAATTCGCAATTCCTTCACGACAATGTTAGCATTTTCAATTCTCGTATTGCATATACAGAGGATACTCACAGATTTTTAAAACTTTTTGACAAGAAATTACGGGAAATAAAAGAAATTGAAAGAATTGAAACGGGCAACAGCGTGTTAGATGAACACGAAAGAAACATCTTCTGCAGTTAAATATCATCTGCTAAGAAAATGGCGCACGTAAATAAGCGTGAATAGAAGATTATGTTTTCACTCTTTGCAAAGAGAAATATACGTATTCTGTATTTAAAAAGCGCTCTGAAAATCATAGAATTAGCAATTCTAAATGCAAAATAAGCAGTATTATTAATAACAGAGGAGGAAATCGTCAAGCATTGCTGTAAAGAAAAAAGAACACTAACAAATATCCAAAGAAGGTACGTACTTTTACGACTACTTCAAAAGTAAGGTCTCTGGTCTTAAAAGAAAATCCTTCGACCCAAAAAGTAATAGCTAAGTCATCAAAAAATTCTATATCAACGGTAAATAAGGTAATAAACAAGATTTGAATCTGAAAATAAAAAGAATTATGCTCACCCCCTTTTGCCTGAGCGCAGAACACGGTGTAGGTTTTATAACGTAAGCCTTTTTCGTGAGCAAGAATGGTTTTACGCTGTGTCTAAAACCATGACTAAAGAATGTTGAACTAAATAAGAATACAATACTAACTTCTTTTCCTAATTAAGTTTTTACCGCCAGACGAAACGAAGTCAGACTTATGATAATCTTTTACTGGTCCAGCGATCTTTCAGTATTTCCAACATATAACAAAGCGGGTAAACTTCACATTTCTCTTAGCGATCCAACGTCTACGCACACACACATCTACCCAGCAACTTCAGTATCGTCCTTTTTATCTATCGTTCTTATCACATTCATACGTCACTTTCTCTCTGACCTCAAATGTGTTGCCAACTTCATTCTTGTGGGAGAGAAGATATCACGTTAAGTTTGGAAGTATAAAGGAGAACAAACTCAAATTTACATAGGAAAAGGAACTAAAAATGAAAGTTATTTTAGAATATACGTCACAACTTCTTTATGAAAATCACTTAGACAGAGATAGATGGAAATTTGTTGTGACTATTAATGAAGCATGGATTTACCTGAGCGAGACTGTAACATAAAAGTTCGATTTATTATCGCAAAAGGGCAGAAAAAAGACTTGCAAACTTAGTTCCAAGAATCCAAAGAAAGTTCCGGTAAAGGATTCATGATTATTACTGGTTTCTCATACAATAGGAAGGAAATGTTGAAAAGAATGTTAAAATCAATTCTACGTATTACCAAAAGAATGTTTTAACTCCTGTATTTAAATAGAAAATACCATTCATTTATCCGGAATGATCCAGAATGCTTTCAAAAAGTAGAACTCCATCAGGATAAGGCTACCAGTCATACATCCAAATCTACCACTATATTTTTGGGGGAAAAAATAAAAAAATGAACGTTATGAAGTATTTAACTTTTGCGGCCCGCTGGTGGCCTAGTGGGCAACGTTCGTGGCTTCCGTGGAGATAACCTAAGGTTCGATCATGAACAGGTACGAACATTCGAACCACTAAATACCCGCCGTGCGTCGGATGGGCACGTTAAGCCGTCGGACCCCGGGTATTGCCCCTCCCACCGGTAATAAATGAGGGCGTCTTTCTCCCCCTTTCTGCCTCGCTTCCGTGTCACTTTCCTATCGGGCACTCTAGCCAAATCTTCTAGCTTCCTATTTCTAAGGGTTGTTTAAGACCTGGGGTCAGACACTTCCTTCCTAAAATCCTCTACATATGATCTGATCTATATGTTTTGCTCACATTCCTTCCAAGTCCCCGGATGTGTCACTAATGAACTATTGTGCCTTCGGACTGTTAGAAAAAGCGCTTTCTAAACACAGAACTAAAACAATGATTGGGCTGTGGAAAGCAGCGGAAGAGGAGTGGAATAAATTGCCACTCCGAAGTGCCTTGCTATGTTGAAAATCTAGAAGTTCCAAAGAAAGGGATATCAGATAGAACATTTAAGAAAGAAATAATTTCATTTTAAGCATTAATTACATTGCCGGAAAATTATTCCAAAAATGTGTGAATATTCTCTGCACACTTTTAAAAACGAAGTTTGCGAACTAATGAAAAGCAAGACAAAAGACTATATGTGCTCTTCAGAAGGCAGATGACACTGTCTTGGCGGAAGGTCACGTGACTGTATGTTCTCTGCCGCTCGCCATGAAAGTTCCTGTCCCTGACCTGTCAGATGACTATCGTGTCGTTCTCGTGTTACTTCATGTTTGTCTCTGTGCTTATTCATCTGCTCGTGTCTCGCTGAAATAGCTTCGCCATCATTATTGTGAAATTACAAGGATAACAGTTGATTCAGTGTTAAATTGAAATCATCCTAGTCGCGGAATAAATGTTGTTGGTTTTTTTTGTTTTTTTTTTTGCGCTATCTAAAATTGGTTCTCTTTGAACATCGAATCGATAAAAACAGAAAATTTCCGGCCTGCTCTGAACTAAAACTTAGTTTCTAGTCAAATTTTAATGCAATGATAGCTTACAGTCACGCAAAAGCGTCAACTATGATACTGTAACGACAAGCGCTCAGAAAAAGCGACAGAAGTAAAAAGAATAAAATCTCTGCAGTTTTTTGTTTGTTTGTTTGTTTGTTTGTTTAGCGACCACCGTGAGCAACTGGATGTGCCGAGATGGGTCCGGGTTCGAATCCCGGTGCGGCATGGATTTTGTGTTTGTCTTACGGCACTGACTCTCTCTCTCTTCCTTGGAACAAGTGACCCTAAATTAGGGACAAGCGATTGCTTATAGCCCATTGAGTTGCTCACGGTGGTCGTTAAACCTCCAAAAAAAAGAAAGAAAGAAAGTAGTTGAATGAATTTGTCAATCAAATAAAGTTTACATTTGTTGTTTCATGTGAGTTTATTCTCTTCAAAAAAAAAAAATAAAAATAAAAATAAACTTCCGACGGGTTTCGTCTAGTTTTCATAATTACCTTGACTTAAAAATTTCATGAATTTTTTTCACATATGTTGTTACGTTATTTACTTTACATTTAACTTTTTCTTATCCCTCCTCTTCCAACATAATTTTGAAACGCTCTGTTGGTCAAGTAGTTTTAATTTTCTAAGACTGGGCCTTGTCCAGTGGTTTATTTCAGGCTAGCTAGACCAGCTGCGAAGCCCAGGCAAGACAAAATATTAAAAACCATGTCGAAAAATATATGTGAGTTATTTCTCTTTGACTAAGAGAATCGGAACTCGCAATCATCGGTCGAGAAAACCTCTAGCGTAAATGGTTAATGCCGATGCCTTCGCAGGCTGTCCAAGAAGGCTTCCCAGTTAGACCCGCCATACGGTACCACGGCAACGGAGTGAAGTCCTACTAATGCATTCATAGACAAGTCTTCGCTAAACAGAGAGCTAGTATTACAAAGTAGAAGTTGCAGCTTTGCTTCCGATCCAGAAAGCACTTGTTCTGTTACATCTAGTTTAGTTGGAGCACTTGGAATGTGTTAGTGAATTACAATGAGGAATATCTTTGATGAACTAACTTCGTTTCCTCTCCATTAATAGGAGCACAAACTGTAAATTGTCCAGTGTGGATAAACTCAGCCATTATTTTTTGAATTTAAAACTAAATACATATACAACGAAAATTGCCATCAAATACTAGTTGTTTTCATGTAATTAAAAAAAATTAGTTCTTAAGCAGGTTGAGAAACTGAAATAAACTGTGATTTTGTCTCAGTTTGCTTTTTTCTTTTTGACCTCCCTCAGCCTAGAGAAATAAGCGCGCCTGAAGAACAAACGGTGGTGCAGATGAAGTTCACAGAATAGTATATACAGTATACAACCCAAGGACCGGCTTTCGGTGAACTCTGATTTGATTTTTTTTTAATTTTCAATATATTTCTTTAATTAGAGTAATAATAAAGTTTCTTTATCAGTTGAACAGGTAAGAAGTTTCGCTTTTTTTTAAGACTATTTTTTTTAATTTAGGTTTTGTTAATTACACTTAATAATCAGAAGTCGGACTTTTTTTACAATTAAAAGACGTGAAATTTTCATTTTGTGTTTTCAATATTTCGCTTTTTTCAATGAAATTAATTCTTCCTTCCCCATCGTAAGTTGAAAAACTGATTTTACGTACCTGTTTCAAGATCTAAAATTATTGATTGAACTTATTTTATGACGATTTCACAAGCTAAAATAATGAAAATTTAATTTTTTGGATTTCAACAGTCTGTTTTTATTAATGTAAATAAATAAATATTTTTAACTATTAAACGAGTATTAAAAGAGGATGTAATTGCCATTAAAAATCATGTATTGAAATTACTATATATATACTAGCTAAATATTGCTTTTAGATATATACGCGGACCACTCGCGTAATTTTGTCCAAAATGAGGACTGTCTCACAATCTCCCGACAAATAGTTCTTTAATAAAATAAAAGAGCATATTTTTTGAGCTATTAAAAAATCGAAAGAGTATTTTAGACGTGTTCTTTCTATTATTTTTTAGAAATATTGTTTCTATTGGGTAATAGAAATGATACTTCACGCCGATGAACCATTACATTATGACCGCTTACCTAATAAGCTGTAGGACCCCCTTTAACCAGCAAAACAACGGCCGTTCGGCGAGACATCGATTCGATGAGGTGGAGATAGGTATCCTGGGATATCTGGTACCATAATGTCAGCAGCAGGTCCTCCAGTTCCCGTACATTTCGGGGTGGTAGTGATTTAGCGCGAACCCGCTTTTCCAAGTCGAAAAACAAATGTTCGATTGGGTTCATGTCAGGCGAATTTGGAGGCGGGGATATTAACAGAAAGTCACCAGCATGTTCCTCGAACCATTCCTTGACTGTTCGGAATCAGACTGGGAAAAGCTGCCGATTCATCGGAGTTTCATAAAGGACAAATTATGATGGCAGGGCGCCTCGGAACTACGATCTGTTCACGTGCCGCTGTAGTGATTACGTATCAAAAGTGGTGCACATATGGCCGAACGACTAACCGTCGGCCAGACCGTGTGTCGTCCGCAGCTCACTGGTGCCAGAAGGGGAACGGAGACTGTCGCACATTGTTCACAGCGACCGCAGGGCCACAGTGCGACAAATCACTCGCAGCTACAACAGTGGTGATCAGAGCAATGTGTCACAGCACACAATTCATCTCAGTCTTCAGCGCATGTGCCTGCGTAGCCGAAGACTCTGCCGGGTATCCATATTCATTGCACGTCATCGCCAACAATGCACGAAATGGGCTTAAGATCATAGAAGTTGGACCATGGATGATTGGAAGAAAGTGGCCTGGTCTGACGAATCAAGATTCCTGGTGCATCACGTAGACGGCTGATACGCCGATTACCAACGGAGGCTATGGCACCCGGATACACTCTTGGGCAGAAACAGGCCAACGGCTGCGGTTTTATGCTGTGGGCGATGTTTTCTATGGAGCATTTTGGCCCCATTATCCCAATGGCACAATCCCTGCCGCCTGTTAGGTATCTGAACATCGTTGCGGACCAAATTCACCCATTCATGGCAACTGTGTTCCCTGCTGTGATGGCTATTACCAAGAGGATAACGCGTTATGCCACAGTGACACAATCGTCAAGAAGTGGTTCGAGGAACATGCTGGTGACTCTCTGTTAATATCCCCGCCTCCAAATTCACCTGACATGAACCCAATCGAGCATTTGTTTTTCGACTTGGAAAAGCGGGTTCGCGCTAAATCACTACCACCCCGAAATGTACGGCAAATGGAGGACCTGCTGTTGACATTATGGTACCAGATACCCCAGGATACCTATCTCCACCTCATCGAATCGATGTCTCGCCGAACGGCCGTTGTTTTGCTGGTTAAAGGTACGGGGTCATAATGTAATGGTTCCTACAGCTTATTAGGTACGGGGTCATGATGTAATGCTTCATCGGCGTGAAGTATTATTTCTATTACCCAATAGAAACAATATTTCTATAAAATAATAGAAAGAACACGTCTAAAATACTCTTTCGATTATTTAATAGCTCAAAAAATATGCTCTTTTATTTTAATAAAGAACTGTTTGTCGGATGATGTGAGACCGCATTTTGGACAAAAATACGTCAATGGTCCCCGTATGTGTCTAAAAACAATATTCAGCTAGTATATATATACTGATTTCAAAACAGGATTTTTTAATGGCAATTACCGCCTCTTTTAATACTCGTTTAATAGTTAAAAATATTTATTTATTTACATTAATAAAAACAGAATGTTGAAATCCAAAAAATTAAATTTTCATTATTTTAGCTTGTGAAAACGTCATAATAAGTTCAATCAGTAATTTTAGATCTTGAAACAGGAACGTAAAATCAGTTTTTCGACTTACGATGGGGAAGGAAGAATTAATTTCATTGAAAAAAGCGAAATATTGAAAACCCAAAATGAAAATTTCACGTCTTTTAATTGTAAAAAAAGTCCTACCTCTGATTATCACGTGTAATTAACAAAACCTAAATTTAAAAAATTAGTCTTTAAAAAAAGCGAAACTTCTTACCTGTTCAACTGATAAAGAAACTTTATTACTACTCTAATTAAAGAAATATCTTGAAAATTAAAGAAAATCAAATCAAAGTTCCCCTGCTTCATTCGTAAAAATGTATTTCTAATCATTAATTTCAGTTAATAACTGTTGCGGCAAAGAAAATAATTGTTTAAACCTTGAAATGAAATATTTGGGAACCTTATAACTGTTGAAACCTTGAAACAAAGAGATTGAACTAAGATTGCCCTTTAGTTAATAAAAAAAAATCTTAATCCACCATGAAAAAGCGAAATGTTGAACCCATTAAAGAAATATTCACAGAGTTTGATTGGTACTTAAAGAAAATCTAGTACCGTATTTTAAATGCAATTAAAAAAAATTCGGTTGAAAACAAAAAGAGTGAATCTTGAAACGGAAACGTGAAATTTCCTAGTGTTTTAACCTGTAAAAGGTGTGCATCTTTATTCTAATAAATACAATATATTTATACCTGAACATTATACAGATCACCTCGTAGTTCTTTGTGAAAATGTCATAATTGTAGCCATTAATCTCAACTAGTAATGTTAAATTTTGAACCAAAAAGGTAAAATTATTTATTTAGTTTCGCAAAAAATAAATAAATAAATAATAATTTTATTTCTCTTCTTCTCTCTCTCTCTCTCTCTCTCTCTCTCTCTCTCTCTCTCTGTAAAAAGAAACAGAGAAATCTGTGAACCCGAAACTCAGAGTCCATCATTCGTATTTCAGAAATAAATATTTTTTAATCCTACAGTTTTCTGATAAGAAATAACAAGTACTCACATTTCTGAATTCTCCTGCGTAGAAAATAGGTTTCTGTTCAAGCCCGATCATGAGTCCTTTTGCCTTATTTTCTTTATCGCCGGCCTCCGCCAGGACCGCAAGAATAACGATGCTGAGGACAACTCCACTTATCGCTGACATGATATTTTAGGTATCGTGCTGAGTTCAGGAAATTGCTCTGTATAAGTCAAACAAATCTTCGATTCTGTGGCTCTCCAAAATTCTGCTTGATACCTAATTCACTGAGAGACGGAGGGGCGAACCTGACTCGACCGGTGAAACCCGCCCGCGAACAAAAAAGCTAATGGAGCGTTCGATGCCTCCTCTTCTTCCTCTAGGAAATAATATTTGTCGTTGTTACGGTCACGGTTTCCTACCTGAACAGCTCGGAGGGGCAGATTATTAGTGCTTGCAGCATACGGAGGTGTGGCCCAAGGCAAGCAGCAAACACTGAGGATGAATAATTGCCAACCACCACGAGTAGCAACCCAAACACACGAAGCTCTGGCATTGGTCGAGCCACTTGTGAACTCAAAAAACCAAACTCTTGCACGTGCCGGTAAATGAAGCGTAAAAAAACGAAAGAGAAAGAAAAACAACAGGGCGAAAAGAGAAAAAGAGTATTCTGGAACCTGATTGCAAAATGGTGAATCGCGAAACTCATTCAGAAGACAGACAATGTAGGACGTGTATGTGTGTATGTGTGTGTGTGAGTCGCTGACTTCGTCCGCCCTACTCACGTCGAGAAAATCATCCACCCTTTCGATCTTCCTTCACCCAAGACGCGATCATGATGCAAATCACATAGTCCTTGAAGATTGAACGCTTCTTCATTCTTTTCGTTTTGGTAATTTTTTTAATCGCCATTTTATTCCCGTCATCTTGTCTGATGGTGGCACAAAGCGAGGAAAACAAAGTTAATTCGAGGACGGAGCAGGGTGTCGGAATTCGTGCGCGAGAGGCGTTTGTCTACTAACAGGTGCTGTGAAGGGAAACGCGAAAGAATAAAGGTTATTTGCCTGCTTAGAGATCATAAGAAAAGACAATAGATTTCCGGGGACATCCTTTTCAATGAAATCTGCCGGTTAATTTGGAAACGCGATTGCAAAATGTTCCTTAAGAAGGTGAGTCAGGAAATTGTTGTAGGTGAACGGCAGATTAAGATTAATGAGCCTTTGCGGACTTTGGAGATATGCAATCGCAGTGTCCCGTCTTAATGAAATCATGCTACAAGGAAGTGAATAATAATGAATCAAAAGCCAGAAGTTCCCTTTCAAACTGAGATGCCAGCCCTTTATTTATTTTTTTATCAAATTTTCCTTTTAACTTGCATTGGTAAAGATTGGTATCTTTTCCTGTTGGTCATCACCCAGGCTAGGATTAGAATAACTTAAGAATTACGATTTCGGATGCTTGTGTTGTTTGCAGCAGAGTGAAATTTGTTCAGAGGATTTTGTGCCGCAAACATGCTATGCAATAATTTTATATGGAAATTTGTTAATTTTGCATAACATGTTTTCCATTTACTTTCGTATTTCGCTTTCAAATAGTTTTCGGGCAATTGTTTAGAAACAATATCACTGGGATATCGTAAACGTTAGCACTTGGTTGATGCAAAAATATTACAAACACTAGCGGCAGATATCGATCCTTTAATAGTTTTTCGGCCATTGTACCCAAGTTTTAATTTACTTCGATGCTTAATTCCTTCAAATCTCTCTCTCTCTCTCTCTCTCTCTCTCTCTCTCTCTCTCTCTCTCTCTCTCTCTCTCTCTCTCTCTCTCTCTCTCTCTCTCCCCCTGTTTCTCGGTGTGTCTGTGTCTCATTCCTCTGTCTCTACCTCTCTCACTCTCTCTCCCTGTTTCTCGGTGTGAGTGTCTCTCTCTCTCTCTCTCTCTCTCTCTCTCTCTCTCTCTCTCTCTCTCTCTCTCTCTCTCTCTCTCTCTCTCTCTCTCTCTCTCCCTGTTTCTCGGTGTGTCTGTGTCTTATTCCTCTGTCTCTACCTCTCTCACTCTCCCTCCCTGTTTCTCGGTGTGTGTGTCTCTACTTCTCTCTCTCTGTCTCTCTCTCTCTCTCTCTCTGTCTCTCCCTGTTTCTCGGTGTGCCTGTGTCTCTCTGTGTCTCTCTGTGTCTGTGTCTCATTCCTCTGTCTCTACCTCTCTCACTCTTCCTCCCTGTTTCTCGGTCTCTCTCTCTCTCTCTCTCTCTCTCTCTCTCTCTCTCTCTCTCTCTCTCTCTCTCTCTCTCTCTCTCTCTCTCTCTCTCTCTCCCCCTGCTTCTCGGTGTGTGTGTTTCAACCTCTCTCACTCTGTCTCTCTCCTCTGTCTCTACCTCTCTCACTCTCGCTCTCTCTCCGTGTTTCTCGGTGTGTGTGTCTCTCTCTGTCCGTCTGCCTGTCTCCGTCCCTCTCCTCTGTCTCTACCTCTCTCTCCCTGTTTCTCGATGTGTGTATCTCTCTCTCTCTCTCTCTCTCACTCTCTCTCCCTGTTTCTCGATGTGTGTATCTCTCTCTCTCTCTCTCTCACTCTCTCTCCCTGTTTCTCGGTGTGTCTGTGTCTCTCTGTGTCTGTGTCTCATTCCTCTGTCTCTACCTCTCTCACTCTCTCTCCCTGTTTCTCGGTATGTGTGTCTCTACTTCTCTCACTCTCTCTCTCTCTCTCCCTGTTTCTCGGTGTGTCTGTGTCTTATTCCTCTGTCTCTACCTCTCTCACTCTCCCTCCCTGTTTCTCGGTGTGTGTGTGTGTGTCTCTCTCTCTCTCTCTCTCTCTCTCTCTCTCTCTCTCTCTCTCTCTCTCTCTCTCTCTCTCTGTCTCTCCCTGTTTCTCGGTGTGTTTGTGTCTCATTCCTCTGTCTCCACCTCTCTCACTCTCCCTCCCTGTTTCTCGGTGTGTCTGTGTCTCTCTGTGTCTGTGTCTCATTCCTCTGTCTCTACCTCTCTCACTCTCTCTCTCTCTCTCTCTCTCCCTGCTTCTCGGTGTGTGTGTCTCTACCTCTCTCACTCTGTCTCTCTCCTCTGTCTCTACCTCTCTCACTCTCGCTCTCTCTCTCCGTGTTTCTCGGTGTGTCTGTGTCTCATTCCTCTGTCTCTACCTCTCCCACTCTCTCTCCCTGCTTCTCGGTGTGTGTGTCTCTACCTCTCTCACTCTGTCTCTCTCCTCTGTCTCTACCTCTCTCACTCTCGCTCTCTCTCTCCGTGTTTCTCGGTGTGTCTGTGTCTTATTCCTCTGTCTCTACCTCTCTCACTCTCCCTCCCTGTTTCTCGGTGTGTGTGTCTCTCTCTCTCTCTCTCTCTCTCTCTCTCTCTCTCTCTC